>OY986040.1:118905356-121608744 GCA_963920215.1 Nineta flava
AAGAACTTAGTCAGAATAGTTGATTTTCAAAAATGCTTAGGCTGTGATCATTTCAACAAGCATTTTCATTGATAGACATATTGAACAGATTTGTAATTCCGAGTATTTTTACCCGTAAAAATCTGCCAATTTCATAAAAATCTACTTTCAATTTGATAAAAATATTATTTTTGCACCCAAATTTCGGGGACTGTTCGTGGTCATTAAAAAGTTGAACTTCACCTTCAAAGTTCTTTTACTATTGGAAAGGACTTGAAATAAGGTTCAAATATGTGAGCCGGTTTCAGATACGAACAGGGACCGTCATCTAATATATTGGTTTTTTATATTTATGGTTCTAAGAATACGAGGTGTCCACGAGGAAGTATTATATACACGGCATTATGTTGGTCCGAGACCTACGATTTTTCACTGTCCAAAAGTAAAGAAACATCATGGTGGAGCATCGGATGCTGCACGAGGATGTAAAGTAGTATTAAGTGCATCACATTTCACTTAGGTCTTTAGCCGGATGATACCAAAATTATCACTCGATTCGTCATATTACACCACGGTCTAACATAATTCAACTACAACGAAGATTGTGTAGAGGATTAACCCTAAACCTGATATCTCCAGCGTCCAGCACATTCAACCAACTATTGTTTTTAAATTTAAGTTCTTTTGACTTCAGAAGTAGAGTTCTTTTTACAAAATTGTATTATATTGGTGCCTTGAAAGCTGTTATTATATTCCTAATGAACAACATTTAATCGAATCATTTTTTTTTAAAACCAAATGAATCAGGAACAATTATGGATATTTTGTAAAAGGGCCACTACTTTTGTGGCCATGTTACAAACCTTAATACCAACATAACTGGACAATTAATATCCCATATGTAAATGTGCATCATATATATATATATATATATATATATGTATATATATATATATATATATATATATATATATATATATATATATATATATATATATTCTACTGATTTATAAAATCAGATATATTTATAAAGTAAATTAATTGTCTATATTGATTGAATCTTAGATTTTTCTTCTCTATACGACAAAATAAAAAATGATGGTATTTTGTTTTGTATGCAGAATTTCACACAAATCAGTCTTAATCAATAACCAATTACATTTGTCATTAATAAATTACAATTAAATAAAATATATATGTAGAAGTAAATTTGTTAATTGTGAAATCGTGAGAATACATCTCTTCTTCTTTTGTTAATCAAGTTCTTTTGTAGTTTTGTTTGTGTTTTTTTTCTTCAACTTTGATTTCAATTATTTTTAAGTCACTTCTTGATAAATGTTTTATTTAATTCCGTATTTCATACATAAATACAATGAAAGTTAATAGCCCAATCAAATTATCGTAGTTATAGCTGATTAAAACAAAACCTGGGTTAGATGAAAATGTACATACGCATGAACGTATGAAGAGTTATTAACGATATATTTACGCTTTCAAGAAATTTTTTCGAGTAATTTTTATACCCAGTATATGTAAATATTAAGTTTCATCACGACTTTGTAATGCTTAAAAATATTGATCGTAAGCATAAATGTTTGGCATAAGTGTTCATAAAATGGCCGAATTCGGCCATTTCCGCATGTCCGTCGGTCTATCTGCCTGTCCGTCCGTTTATCCGTGGACACAATAACTCAAAAACAAAAAGAAATAATTAACTGAATTTGTGTGTGTGTATTCTAGAGCATAAAAGTAAGATCAAGTTCGTTAATGGGCAAAATAAGAAGTTGCTTGGGAAAAATGGACCTTTGAAACCGTATGAGATGTAACAATAAATCTTCTTCTTTTTACAATAAAAAACTCTTGTTTGAAAATTACTTCCATAAACCGTTTTCTCATAATTTGTGCTCAAAAGCTCCTCGGAAAGCGAACAATATGCCCAACTTAAAAACAAAATAAAAGACCATAAGAGATGTTTTTTCAATTGTGGGACAGAAAATAAAAATTCACTCAGTATATACTGGGTATTCAAATAACTAACTCAGAAAACCAACAAGATGTCTTATATATCCTTGCATGGTCCCTGCTAAGCAGACTTAGCCTTATAGCACTACATTCAGATCGATTTCTTTTAGAAACGAAATAATTATATATTAGTGAGTCCCCAACGAGGTTTCCTCCCAAACTGATGCGATATTCTATACTTTCCTCTGTACAGAATCAACATTTACTTTGATTTTCCAGGTTTTTAATATTTTCGTGTTTAAGCTAATACAAGTTTCAATTCTTCTCAAAACCGAAATAATTCTTTCCGTGATAGGTGTTTCAGTTGTAAGTCTAAAACTTCTTAAATATCGTCCTAGTCTTTTTTTCCAGAGCTCTCTGCGATTAAAGAGGTAATGTAAGGCGTGGAAAGGTCCAACGATAATTTGGATGCTCCTTTACTTGCCATTTATACCATTTATGCCTTTTTAATTTCTAAATTGCTGTTCTGATAACATGATTTCAAGAGGTTTAATGATTGCGATAGACAGGATTTTTGAGAGTTGATTATTATAGAAGTTTGACTATCATGACCGCTCTACATGGAATTCGTCTACATGGAACAGTTGTTTAGGTTTTCTGCTTATAAGCAGAGCCAACTTTTCTGGGGATTCCGAAACCTTCGTCGTGAAGGGATGGGCGTGAAACCATCTGGAAGTCTGGGAGACTCCAAAACCCATTGTTCGTGGGGAAACGAGTAGAAGAGGAGATTCTGCCGATATTTTCCGAGTGGTTTAACCGGTCACATAGGTCGCTCACGTTGTTTCAGTGAACACCAGTATAGGATCGGCAAGCTCCCCTCCTTACGATGTTTTCACTGAGAACTGTGAAGATCTCAGTGATATGGCCCAGCACACACTCGAAGTTTGTCCCGCTTGGGTCGAGCAGCAGAATGTGCTATACAGGGCCCTTGAAGCCGACTACCTGGACCTAAGGGTTCTAATCTGTAGGATTTTAGAGGCTGAAGAAGAGTGGCAAGCGTTCATCCTGTTCTGCGGGAATGTTTGGAGCGTCAAGGAAAACGAGGAACGTAACCGGCAGGCGGTCCAAGCTGAACGCTCTAGAAATACAGCCAACACAGTAGGCTAGGTTTTTAAGAATGGCCTGAATACTCAGGCACTGTGAAGGGTCCCTCAGAAGTAATGCCAACGCGGTTCCTGTGGGCCCTATTACCACACGAAGATGGAGAAGGGTGTCAATGTCTATTGGCCGGAAGTCTTTCGAAGATTTTCTCCCCACTAAAAAAAAAAAGTTTTCTTATATCAAATTTCAAATAAGATAAATATATTATAACCATTGTGATTAAAAAAATTGTAAGTACACCAATTACAAATTCAATAAAATGCATTTACATTGACACTACAAGCTTACATTGCATACATACATACATATATACATACATACATTCATACATACATACATATATACATACATATATTCATACATACATACATATATACATACATACATACATACATACATAAATTTATACATACAATTTAATATAAATATGTTTGAATAAATTAATTCATAAATTAAAATCTATCTCCATGTTATAATTAAAACAAAAAAAAATACAACACTAGATATACATAACTACGCAGTCAACATGAAATGTGTTGTAAGCTAACAAGAGTACCTACCCCCCTCTGACTGTGTGTGTTGTGTAGTACCTTGTTTGTACTCTTTATGCGAGTGTTTGTGCCGTCGATGTACCGTGCTATTGCGGTGTTTAATACTCCTACTTATATTCCATTATTATTATGATTATAAATAAACAGAATAATATAATATTATTATTTAAAAAAAAACCGAGTAGTTGTAATTAATTATAACAATAATAATAATAATAGTTAAAAACTTTTAAATTAATTATCACGAGAATGGAGTTAACTAGATGTTAAAATGATTGAAGAACCTATACAATTGTTTTACAATTCTAGATTATACTTATACTAGCTGTTATACTAAGAGTTTATAAAATGTTGTAGGTGGAATCTTATTGCATGCATCTCTATTCGATGGAAGATTCATTGGTCAATGTGCTTCCTCTATTCGCGCTGGTGGAAAGGGTACATCGTGTACATATAGTTCATACAAACTCAAACATAAACAGATAAAAATCATTGAACAATTAAATCCAATCTTACCAGTCCATGTGGCCGAGCGGTCTAAGGCGTTATGTCTGCGCAGTATGCCTACTTGGAAACTGGGAGGTTATGGGTTCGAATCCCGACTCGGCAGTTTGTCAATTATTATGAAAAAAAAGGGTCGGTTAATTGACTAAACTGTCGGCGTATGGATAAGAACGAAATAACCAGCTATACTTGAAAAGGTTTTCTGCAGTTTCCTTCACGAACTCCAGATGAATATCGGCATAGTTCCTATCAGAGTCGGCTGCAGCCGCATATCCAACCAATAGGGAATATGCATGAACATTTTTTTTCACATTTATTTTCAGAATATGAAATTACTGTTAATACTGTAATAATATTTAAAAACAAAATTAAAATCCGACTAATATCAAGGAAGCTATAAGCTTTTAAAGATTATTATCTGTCTCTTTCTTGCAAAAATACTAAAAACGGAGTTTTACGTGTATTTTAAATGGTGAAAGTATAATATGACGTCACATAACATATCAAGAGGGTATCACCCTCTTTGTCTAATCGGGAATTTCAATCATTCATATGTCGCTTATTTTTAAAGTTATTTAAAAAGTAATTTTACCTTGATATTTGTCAAGTAAACATGCTTCAATTCAAGTGAAAAAAAATTTTCATGCATATTCCCTATTCCTAGTCTATACACAAATATTCCTTCCACTCCACTGGCATCCTCACATCCTTAGGCATGACAATGGACCTTATGGTCGAAGTGTAGCCCGTCCAGCGCAGCCTCTACAATCTATCCATCTATCTAATTCCAATCTTTTTAAGGGATTGTATACTTACGGCTCACCATGAAATCGCTTTTCAACTTAAATTTTTATCTACACAGACCAATCAAAGGAAGGTAAATTTCTAGTCAAATTAGACCAGGATGTACGTCAATTTCGCTAATTATTGGGATTTGAGAAGAACGATAAATAAAATCATGGGGTGCCTTTATTGTAAAATATCTGACCTTTCACTCTCTCCGTTGTCCTCAATATTTATAAGTTAAATCCTTTGTTTATTAAGCGGCTAATGATTTAATTTGAGTCTGTTCAAAGTTATATACTCATTATGTGCCGTTTCATTCAGTTTTTGGAATAAAGTTTCGAATAACAGTTGTTAGTATATTTATTTTGAACAACTTTTATTAGAAACATTTCCCCAGAAACCGAATTAATGAGGCACAAAATGACAATACAATTTTGAAAAAAGGACACAACTTCTGTTGCCCATAACAATACAAACGTTTAACGAGCTCAAGTTTTACGAGCTCTTCTTACTTTTGTGAAAGGGAATAGGTAGGTTTCTTAATGTTTTGTATTTGTTCTTTGTTCATAATCATCAGGCAATATGACTTCTTTATTTTGAATTAGATATAGAGACTTAGCATCTAAAACCTATTATATAACTTATAAAAGAAGTATATTATCCTACTACCTGTTTCCCGCGACTTCGCCCGCATTTATATAAAATATATTTATCTATCCCCCGTGGTTTAAAATAAACTAAATTAAATAAAAACAAATTTAAAATTTTAAAAATAATTTTTTTTTTTAAATTCTCCCTCCTGCCGGATTTGAACCACCGACCTATTTATATCTATATCTATTGAATATATTTTTTCTTCCGACTCACTGTACAAATATCAATATTTAAGGCTAACTAAGAGTTTTAACGTAATGGTAGATAGCCTGTAGCTTTCCTCATGAATGTGGCTTTCTAACGCAAAAGGAATTTTGCAAATCGCACTGGCAGTTCCAGAGATTAACGCAAACAAACAAAAAAATTCTTCTGCTTTATTATATTAGTATAGATATAATAGGTATGGTATACTGATGTTTTTAATATTCTTCTAATTTCTGGAAAAAAGAACGAATTAAATCACTTTTTTATTCTTTTAAGACAGAGGTGGGCAAGAGTTGACTCGGCCAAGCTCTGAATGAGAGGTAGGGAAGAGAGATAGAGTTAATACAGGGTAACCTACCAATTATTAATATTTTCTTTTTCTAATTAAAACATTTTCTGAAAAAATATAATAATACCAAATCTTTTTTATGGTCACTATTATACAAAGTAAATAATACATACAACCATTCAATACATACTCTGGAATTTTGGGCTGGTAATTTGGGTCATAAAATGTACCTTTTTAGTATATATCATATTTGTATATGAATAAAATAAAAATATATAAAAAATATATATATAAATCTTTTGAACCTTTAAGTTTACCGCTGGACCATTGTAATAAAAGAGGGAAATTTTTGCAAAGGATAATTTAAATAGAATTATAGTTTTGGAAATTCCAAATTATTTGTCTAAATATTTTACTATTCATATCCGAGAACTAATAAAGAATTATTGACCTGATTTAATTATTTTTTCTTCGTATGGAGTATGTTCAGTATAGTGTCATGGGAATTTGATGAATTAAGTTAAATTTTACATAAAGTGGGAATTTGAGTTCTTCGAGTTAGTCTACTTTGAATTGAAAAAGTGAAAAGTACTATTTGTAGTAGTGGAAATTATTTTTCGCATAATTTGTTTTTCAAAAAAAATAAAAGTAATAAATTATTGAATAAATTATTGGGCAATAATCGGTAGGGACAACCTGTATTGAAACATCGTTCCGTCTTGCTTCAAAACATACCTTCTTTACTTACTCTCACCCAGCTTATGGAGAGCCCGTAAGGCTCAGACGAGCTGTCTGCGCCCACCTCTGTTTTAAGATTTGTTTTTTATTGCAGTGAATACAAAAGTATAGAATGATTCAATTGTGGCAGTACTAGTATTTATAATATATTTTAAAATGACAAATATCTTTAATACTAATCATCCGATTTGACATAATAGACTAAAACAGAGGTGAGCAGGAGTTGACTCGGCCAAGCTCTGAGTGAGAGGTAGGGAAGAGAGATAGAGTTACTACAGGGTAACCTACCAATTATTAATATTTTCTTTTTTTAATTAAAACATTTTCTGAAAAAAATATAATAATACCAAATCTTTTTTATGGTCACTATTATACAAAGTAAATAATACAATTCAATACATACTCATTCAATACATCATTCAATACATATCTTTTGAACCTTTAAGTTTACCGCTGGACCATTGTAATAAAACTAAAAGAGGGAAATTTTTGCAAAGGATAATTTAAATATAATTATAGTTTTGGAAATTCCAAATAATTTGTCTAAATATTTTACTATTCATATCCGAGAACTAATAAAGAATTATTTACCTGATTTAATTATTTTTTCTTCGTATGGAGTATGCTCAGTATAATGTCATGGGAATTTGATGAATTAAGTTAAGTTTTACATAAAGTAGGAATTTGAGTTCTTCGAGTTAGTCTACTTTGAATTGAAAAAGTGAAAAGTACTATTTGTAGTAGTGGAAATTATTTTTCGCATAATTTGTTTAAAAAAAAAAATAAAAGTAGTGAATTTAATAATGGAGAAGACATCGAAAGCAGTCTTGGATAAGTTCAGCAGTGGAGGTGCGGCGCCGTTTGCTAAGAAAAGGAGGATAGTTTTTGGCATCAACGAGTGGGAGCATCATTTTGGTATATACAAGAAAACTGATAAAGAGCTAATTTGCCTATTTTGTGGTAAAACTTTTATTTATATAAAAAAAAGTAATTTCCAACGTCATTATACCGTGAAACATTCTGCCGAGTTTGATAAATTCGAAATAGGTACAGCAGAACGCGATCGCGTAATTTCTGTTTTAAAAAAAAATTATTTTGAACCATCGTCCGCCAAAAAATTATATATTAATAAGGATGAGTTTACAAAAACCGCGTTATCTTTCAAAACAGCGTATAGAATCGCGAAATCGCGAAAGCCATTTAGTGAATGTGACTTTATGCAGACGGTAGTGGAAGACTATGTGGACTCAATGTTTGGTGGGACCGAACTTGAAGAAGAATGTAAACAATTCGTTAAAGAAGTCCCAATTTCTCGTCGAACAATATCACGGCGAGTAGAAGCAATTGATGATAACATGACAAGTCAATTAAATGAAGACATTAAGTTTTGTTATTGCTATTCATTGCAGTTGGATGAATCGACCGATGCAACAAATACTGCGCAAATGTTAATTTACATTCGTATGGTTTTCGATGATTTATTTGTTAAAGAAGAACTCTTTGCGATGATTTCCCTACATCGCGAAACGACCGCCGAAAATCTCTATGCCGGAGTACTTGTACGAATAAAATCATTACCTTTAGAAAAATTTGTTTCACTTACCGCGGATGGTGCAAGTAATATAACGGGTTGTAATAACGGTTTAATTGCACTTTTTAAAAAAATCCCTGAATTAAAAAATCTTTTATCATTTCATTGTATCATACATCAGCAGGCATTATGCATGAAAAGCCTTTCAGTTACGGAAATTGAAAATATTGTTATAAAAAAAATTAATTCGATTAAATCGCGCGCGTTGAAACATCGTTTATTTAACGAATTCGCGAAAAAAAACGATCCGGAATTTAGGGAATTAAAATATTATTCTCAAGTTAGGTGGCTTAGTAAGGGACAAATGTTTGCACGATTTTATGAAAATTTAGATGTAATTGTAAAATTTCATGAAGAAATCGGTGAGCCTTGCCCTGAACTAAGAGACTTTGATTTTACAGCAACTTTAGCTTTTCTCGTAGATTTAACTTCAATAGTTAATTTACATAATTTAAAATTACAGGGCAAAAATATTTATATTTGGGACGCGGATAGAACTATTATAGAATTGAAAAAATTTTTAGAGATGGCGGTAAATTTTTTTGGTGGTTTAAAAATTCCAAATAATTTTCCTAAACTATTACACATTGCGAAAAAATGTGTGAAGAGTGATTTTACTGAATTGTTTTTAAAATATAAATGTTTATTAGAAACGGTAATTTTACAATTTAATAATCGATTTAAAGATTTTGAAAATATAAATCTAATGAGTGATTTTTTAATGGCCCCTTTTAATAGACAATTTAAAATTTCCACTTTAATAGAAGTTTTTCTCAAATTTTTTCCGGATTCCAATGATTGCGCGTTATTAAACGAAATGATTACCCTTCCAACAAATTATAATTTATTAGGAGCCATGAACACAAGCACAAAAAGTATTTGGGAAATCGTCGCAGAAAACCCATCTTCGTTTAAATATCCGGAATTATTAAAAATATATAAAAAACTTAGTAGTTGTTTCGCATCTTCTTATCTATGTGAATCGGGATTTTCACATATGAAACATATAAAATCAGATTCGCGAAATTCCCTTACGGATAAACATTTAGAAAATATAATGCAAATATCCCAAAATACATATATTCCTGATATTGAAAATTTATCAAAATTATTCAAAGAATAATAATAGAAAACGAATAATTTTTTGTTTGTTTCTTAATTATTTTATATTGTACTTATCCCTTTCCATTTTATCTCTTTATTTCATCTCCCTACCTATTCCTATCGTTCTCCTGAGGGAAGACGCCTACCGTCTTCCCGTGGTTTCCATCAATTATTATGTTATTATTTATTAGTTATTATGTTATTATGTTATTATTATTGTTATTATGTTATTATTATTGTTATTATTATTATTATTATTATTATTGTTATTATTATTATTATTATTGTTATTATTATTATTATGTTTTTTGTGTATCTCTCCATACTGTAAAAAATATTTAAACAATAAACAATAAACAATTTTATAAAACTATTTCTAAATTGATTGAATAAATTATTGGGTAGTATTCGGTAGGACAACCTGTATTGAAACATCGTTCCGTCTTGCTTCAAAACATACCTTCTATACTTACTCTCACCCAGCTTATGGAGAGCCCGTAAGGCTCAGACGAGCTGTCTGAGCCCACCTCTGGACTAAAACATAGTAGTCTTAAAAAATTATGAAAAAACATTTCTACGTGACTAAAAATAAAAGGGCGGATGAAATATACCTTGTTTTATTTTAGTACATTTTTTCAGATATACAAACGAATTACCCCTGTATATGGGGATCCTGCGAGCGACCCTATATACAGAGTGAATATTTTTGTAAGTTGATCAAAGTTTTCTTAATGTTCGGAAAACTATTTTCGAATTTATCATCACAATATGAATAAAAGACGAAAGGCGCAGTTCGGGTCCACGCTGCAGTTTTTCTCGTCCTGCACATGATTTGCAGACGTTTCTGGAAAAGTTTGCACCGTTTTTTCGTTTCCATTTCGACGTTGCCGTAGCTTTGGCATTCGTCCGATACTAGAAATATTTTCTTAAAATCTTCAAATATTTTGAAAATTTTAATTGAATACCGATTTATAACTTGACATAAAGCTAAATTCACTGGTACGGTTCATGCGTCTTCACTGGTACGGTGACGTCACAGACAAAAAATATAATTTTTACACGCTCGCGACAGGCACGTAAAGACATGATCTATCTGATTTGGGTTCAACCATTGTAAGTCCATTATTAGTCTCAAATCTGACGGTATTTCGTCACACAACAATGTTCAACCGACCACCAGTGTAACGAGTAAATAACGTTTTCACTTCAAAAATCTTTCTGGTAAGCTCATTTTTTTTAGATATAGCGAAAACTGAACGGGCTTTATTAATGTTTTATCGCTTTTGGAATTTTAATTGGTGCTTCCAAATTAGGTTATAGTTATAATCTAATATATTTTAAACATATTCATAAACTGTAATAAATCACTCTGTAGATGTGTAGGTAGTAGCAACTCTAAGTAAAAGGTAAGCAATCAATGTCATGTATATAAACTATAAAGGTAATACAAAGAGGATGTCCGGCCTATTCGTTCGTTCAACAGCAGATCCAAGCTAAGTATAAGAAAGGTCATGTCAAGAGTTGGTCATTCTTCTATTTCTTTGTTGTGTTTCTCTGTTAGTAAAGCCAGCGTTGTTGTTATATATTTTAGAGCCGTGAAGTCAATAGCGTGGGAGTGGTCACACGGACACAATATTTAAAACAATGACCATTGTATGATCATCTCATATCCGTAATTCCGCTAAGCAAATATAACATTATACGCTATAAAAAAAAATATATATATATATATATATAGTTTTAAGAAAAGTAGTCTATTAATGATTTTAATTAATTTACAGAAATGTTTCATTGTTTTAACGTAGTAAAACTGTGTTTTTTGTGCTAAGTCAATTAATTGACTTGGCAGTTTAATTCTAATTAGGATTAAATCCAAAGCGAAGTACATATTGAATTGTGATTGGTTATGGGTCAACCACAATTACACAACTTCAAACAATTCAGTGTTTGAAGTTGTATATTTGGAGACTTGAAAACAAGCATTAAATCATTGTTTAGATGTTAAGGTTTATTTTTTAGAGTAATCATTTCGTAGTGGTGTTTTTACAAACATTGAGCTATATACAAATTTGTGCTTAAACTTACAGTATTTGTGGAAGATATACGGATTTCTAATTCATACTATTTTAAAGATGATTAATAGGGGGAAATATTTTAAGAATTTTGTTCAGAATTGCGCAACTTTGCAGAATTTTCACTTCTGGATACACGTTTGGCAGATAAACTGCCTTCAAACATTGTCATAAAATTGGCCATGTTCTATGGGCCACACAAGTCATGTCTTTTGTTTAAAATTGTGTACTCATTTTGTGCCACTATTCATTCGAATAAAATGTTTTGAATAAAAGTTGTTCATTATAAATATACTAATCGAAACATTTCCCCCAAAACTGAATGAATAAGGCACGAACGGGCTACAATTATTTTTAAATGGATACGAATTTTGTGGCCCATGGATTTGCATCTTATTTATTCGATTTTTAGGAAAATGTTTTAAAGTTCTCAGTATAATTATAATGAAAAACTTCTATCGGAAGCATTTTTTTTGAAAATCGAATGAAAACGGCACAAATCAATTAAAAAATTTTGAAAAATTAGCGCTACTTTTGTGGCCACGGGTACTATGGAATATATCAAAAGTGTTAGGTTTAAAAATTTTGAAAACGAATATGAAATCAGAAAGAAAAAAATCGTTACGTATGGGGTAAACGTGTTTAATTTCCGAAACGCATTGACGCATAGACCGATTCTGCCCATTCACGAATATAAAGTCACTATAGAACACACTTGAGAAATTTCGACGAGTTCTAGTGCTGACAAACAGACGAAAATGTAATGACAGAAAACTTTCGATCCCATTCTATGTATTACATTTACACAGGGTATAAAAAAGTTTTGAATAAAATTTTCTCAAGTATTTACTATGGACAGACAATTTCATTCGGTTACAGGTTATTTTGTGGCCAATGGCATTTATTCTAGATTGAATCCAAGTAATAAATGAAGTTCAACTGTGATAAAATTATAATATATTAGCGAATTCCCTGAAAGGAAATGCAGCTATTGTTTTTACACCGATGATAGAATTTCTTTAAAATTTCTTCAAATGTCCATCGATCCTACGTACTAGATACCTACTATATATATATATATATATATATATATATATATATATATATATATATATATATACGTTTATGTGTCTGTGGACTCTGTCGTGATCAAAATTTTAATCCAATTGGAATAAAATTGAGTATTTGCGGCGATTTTGGTATTTGAAACGTCAAGTTCATTAATGAGTAAAATCGGACAAGGGTGAAGGGGGGTTGTTAGAGGGTAAGGGACACAAAACTTGACATATCTCCCTTAATATTCGAAAAAATACATTTGAAGTAAAGTTATAGAAAATTAGTTTTTCTATAATTTTGTTTCTGATTATTTTTTCTGTTACACTCATATTTACAGAAACATTTACAATTTAAGATTGAAAATTAAATTCCTAAATATTTCTGTACACATTAGAGTTTGAAAAAAAATGATCAGGTAATGAATTATAGCAACTTTACTGCTTATACGTTTTTCGATTGTTCAAATACTCTTTCCCCTCGACCAATGTCATTTATTAATAAAACTGACCTTGCAAATACCAAAATCATATCAGAATCGACATTTCATTTTGATCAGACTAAAATTGTGGCCACTAGAGAGTAATTTATGTATTCTAAAGAAATTCGCTAAGTTAACGAATTTTGTTGTATTTCAATATAAAAATAATTACATATAATATTTTTTGTATATTATTTTTATATAAAATGTTCTAAAATGTTTTTAATGTGCTTTTCTGTTCGTTTCAATGAATGAATTGCATGAGATAAAGATGACCGTCCTATGATAACGTTTAACGTGCAACTATGTCCGAACTGTTAATAAATTTAAAAAAAAAACTGAAACGTTTTGTTTGTATATTTCTCAAAGATCACATTATTGTTGTTAACAGCAGTGTTGTTTATTTGTAGATATTATGTGATGTATAGTCAATTTTTTCGTGTAGAGTGAACTGTAACAATCTTCATTACAGTTTTTCTTATTTCATCTATATCAAAGTTAAGGTAGTTGCTGTGATAGATAGATAGATACATATTGGGTTCTAAAAAGTATTGCACTACGACCTTATGGTCCATTGGGCTCCCTTTCTACTTTAGTCCGACGAGATTTGCTTCTCCCATATGTTGGCAATAGCCAGGAGATGTTTTAGGTCTCTCACCGTAGATTCCCGCCCGGTCTCTTCTTCAGTTTTGGATCCCTCTGTATACCAGGCGATTCCATTCTTGAGATAGGGTGGTTCTCCTTCCGTCCACATGTCCCTATCACAGACTACAGTGAAAGGTTTTGAGAAGGAATATTTTGAGATATATAGCCATCACCTTAGAAACCTTAGAGCTTAGATCTTATCCTTAGAAACTTAAATTTTTTCCAAATGATGCAAACGAAAATTCATATCCCTAATCGGTCAAACACAATAAATGATAAAAATGGCTGTATCTCAAAATCGCTGCCTGCAAATCATTAAATAGATATAGGTAAGACTTTTTTAAGAAACACAAATTCGATATATAAGGGTTGTGAAATCGAATCTCTGATCCATACATGTAAGGAAACAGGAAGGTTTCTCAAAGGTGAGTTAAATCGAAATTACACTCAAGGAAATAGTGGCAAATAAAAAACTGAATACTTCATTTATAAAAATAATATTTCCCTAAACAATTTATAAATATGTTCATACATAATTTCGGGGACATAAGGAACAATTAAACATACTCACTGTTTTTCTTGAAAAACGTTTCGTAGTCAATTGATACTTCTTCAGGCTCTGTATATAAAAATAAAAAAATGGGATGAAATTTTTTATTTACATTAATATATTTAATTACATTTTAATTACAGCTTATACTTAATTGATACGTTTACTGAACAATGATGCGAAATCAATTATCAGTTATTCAATGTGTCGGTAAATTACGGGGCAATAAGGATGTATAACTGATCCATATTCTCCCGAAAAACCATATAATTATGTCCATTACTTTTGGTGAAATGTAATTGATCGAATTGAGCCTCGGTCAAGTGAAATTCGAGGATTCTATAATTTTCTGTCAATTTTATAAATCTTTGAACACACAATAATAATGAAACATATAAAGAACACAATAAACAGTAGATTTTGCGTTTAGATATTATATATATATATATATATATATATATATATATGTCAATTTATACATATATATATATATATATATATATATATATATATATATATATATATATATATATATATATGTATATATATACATATATGTAAGTACTGTATAAGCGTATACATATACTATATGTGTAATAGAAATGGACATCGTCTTCAGAAGCCACGCTGTCACTGAGATCTTCTCTTGGCTGTTGTGTTGCATGAGAACTTCGTGCACTAAGAGGAAAATATACTCGACATAATTCGTTCAAGTATAAAATAAAATATATCTTCTTAACAATTTTTTATATGAAAAAACATTATTATATATCTACCTACATGTTAGACACATATTTATGTACACTTCAAATCATAAACATGTGAATCTGCCTGCATATATAAAAATTAAAAAATATTTAACTTTGTTCGAAGTGTATACTTAAGCCAATAAAAATCAATATTTATACAGGATGAATCGAACCAGGTGCATAATGGGTATACGCCTCTATTTCTTTCTATAAGACGAATAACATATTTAGTGGACTATTTTTAATGAGAAGGGTATAATAAACCATATATTAGACAATATATGTTAGTATATATTGTGAATATATTTGTGAGAAGTATAGTAGTGGCCTAGCATCTTAGTTCTGCAGATACGTATTACATGTTAACATGTACGTATAACATTCTATTGGATGTTATAAAACAATGGGCGAATCATAGAAAGAAATAGAGGCGTATTTTATTATGCACCTGGTTCGATTCACCTGTACATATTAGTCAAGATAGAATTCTGAAATTTTAATATGTTATTAATTAATAGTCAATAAATATAAATTATTTTTTTGAAAGATTGGAATTTTAAAACGTATTAGAAAGTAATGTCGATATTGATGTTTGTTCCTTAGGAATATGACATCTAATTGAGTTACGTTAATAAAATAAAATAAACAAAAAATTATTATTTTTTTAATGAAGCTCTTCTTATTTTATGAGATATAAAATTAATTGTTGAAATGTAGCTAGTAGACTTGAGCCGCCATTTTGGAATATTACGCCATGAGTAACTTTACCTATAGTAGAACTTTAAAAAGTATGTGTCCTTGTCTAAAGTAATGTAACAACGAAAATATATCTTCTTAAATTTGATACACTCATTGAAAAAAACTAGATCTAAAGATCAAACATATTCAGATTGTTGTCAATTTTTTGTATGGTCGAGCGTACATATTTAGCATTACATTACATAGCAGAAGAGAAATCAACAGTAATCATGTTTGAAAACGATGATAAAATTTCGTCCTCTGTATAGAAATTCACCTTTGACATCATTTTCAACTTGTCTTTCAGTATATTTTTTGAAATTCTTGCACATTTTTTTAGATGCATTTTGCATAATTTATTTAACGAATTTTTTTTTCTTTTCTTAAACGGTTGAATTTGTATTTGTCAATGAATTAATTATTTAATTTTATTTAGAAATATGTTTAAAAACAATACAAATTGTTAAATACAAATTGATAGAATTAGGATTCCGTATAGAAAAACTTGCATATAGAAAAGTAAAAAACCGTTATTTGGGCAAAATATATTAGAAAAAAATTGCTTGAAATTTACATCATACTCTAAATATTTTCATCATAGTAATATGGGCACCAAAAGTCGCATTCTTTTTTCAAAAATTTATAGTTGCTTTATGCCTTATTTATTCGGTTTTTGGGAAAATGATTCGGATAAAAGTTGCTACTGTATTTATAATGAACAGCTTTTAGTCCAACCGTTTTTTTCGAAAATCGAATGAATAAGGCACAAATAAATTATAAAATTCTATAAAATTTTGAAAGGAAAATGCAACTTTTGTGGTCATGAGTACCTTTGCCGCAACGTTTGAGTTTGAAAATATGAAATTAAACTTTCCATTTCTAATAAAATTCTTATATTAAGGAATCAAACAGATGCTTTATTGTAAAATATTTGACAAATATTTTTAACAGTTAATTGTAGAAAATCATCCACAAATTGAATATCGAGTTTTAATAAATTAAATTTTTTCTGGCTAAGAACCGGCTCGGTTAAAACAGCAAAAAAAAATCATCACAGATGTAATCGATCCATTCGTTGGGCAGCTACGGATGGAGAGCTACACAAACAGACAGTTATTGATTCAACTGTTATTTTTACGTTGGAAAAATGTTCATATCGAATTTACAATTTTAATTATGTGCCAAATATTTGGATTTAACAGAAAGGGATTTATCAAAAGAGTCGAATAGAAAAAAGTGAATATCAACAATTTGCTAGTTAAATATAGTAACGGGAAATTGTTGTTCTAGCAGTAGTATAAAATAATTCTTTGTCTTTTACACTGACATTTTATGTAATTAAGGTAGTTCCAGCATTGTCTTGTATATTCAGGACAAAAACCGTTGCGTTTATTATAGAACAAATAGAAGTACACATGTATACTCACATGCATATATTGATATACAAATTAATGTAATTTTGTAAGAAAAAAGAATTTTACATTATCATATTTCGAAAATAAAACGGTAAAACGTAACTTTTTTAAATAAATTTATTAAAGAAATATTTATCTTTACTCTCCTAGTTTTTTTTTTTTTAATTTGTTGACTTTTTTTCCATACAACAGATAATAGTTGGGTGGGGAAGTTTTATATGCTTCTAATGAGAGTGAATGATTACTTTGTTATTAATTATCTCGCGTCAAAAAATCTGTAATTTCGGGATTTATTAGAAAACGTTATTTTTATTCTGTGAAAAATGAGCAAAATATGTCGAAAAGTGATTTTCTGCTAGACCTACCTTAACTAAATAAATGAAGCTATTATTGAATACAGATAGAACTTCAGAATAATGAAAAGTTTAAACCCTTATAATTTCCTAACTCAAGGATATAAATGGTTTTGTCAATGACTCATCGTATATATGCACCATTCCACAACATCTAGGAGAAGACTAAGCATTTCGATTCAGACGACATAATTCTGATTGTATAAAATTTTTAGAAATTATTGTTATATTGCAATTAAAACAATCCTGAATTCTGTTCAATTTCTTGACTGTTTTCGAAACAGATTCATTCTTTTGAATAACGCTCAAGATCGTTAGAAAAGTGATCACATTAAGTTATCTATAATTTGCCATCTACAACGTACAGAACCCTAAGAATATAACAAAAGCCCATCGATTAATCCAAATTGTCCGTCAAACTCACGATGTAATTTAACCTTAACGGTAGTACATATACACAACGTTGTCTCACGATATCTGTGAGGTGCGATTAGCGTGTCTTTACATTGAGCTGCAGAGGATGTATAAACTTTACACTCTGCTATTATCATAAAACATGAAACTGTAAAGAGGAAACATTTCCTCTAAAACATACAATATTTCATTGTATGTTTAGTAGAAGAACATTTATTTCAAAAATGTTTGATTTTAAAAGGATCATTTGCTGAATATTCTAAAATACGAGTAGATACTATACTAGGTGTTTGTTCATTATAGAAGAACTAACGATTTTATACCGTAAATCTGTCTTTCATTTATTTTTCTTATAGTGAAGAAGGTGTACGTAATTGATAAAAAATAAAAATATATATATATATTTTATGTTGAATACTGAATGTAACAAAATACTCTGTGACAATATGGTGACTTAAGGTAGTTCAAGCTTTGACTTGAATTATCAAGACAAAAAAATTTTGTTTGCTTTTATGATAGAACAAATACAAACACATATACAGACTGTGTTGGACAGCTTTTCCTATAGTAAATCAATGTTAAATATTATTTATTACTAGCTGTCCGTCTGGTACCGTATGAAGTCAGTCAATATACATATAAATAAAGTCAGTCAGTTATCTCACAGCTATACTGTATGCGTATGGTTGTTTGTTTGTCATTAAAGAGTGGGGATTTTTTGATGCACAATGCACATACTAAAGCGGACTTTCGTCACATGTGTACTGACTGACTTCATACAGTACCAGACAGACAGCTATTAGTAAATAATATTTAACATTGATTTACTATAGGAAAAACTGTCCAACACAGTCTGTATATACTCACATACATATATTTATATACAAATTAATGTAATTTTGAAAAAAAAAAATTTTAAACTATATGTATATATTTAACAGCTATACATGCCTAGTAGGTCCTTGGCTTTTGAGGAGACTTGTCTCCATTTCGCATCGTTTAGCGTGTTATGAACTTTTATGAACAACAATTTATGAACTTTTAACACTTAACAGATTATCACGATAGTTTTATAATTTTTTTACACCCCCAATATCCATGATCTATTAGAACATACTGTACCTGTATAATATTAATATAGTAAACCACAAGACTCTTAAAAATGAAAAACGTTTTATAAAGCCACAATATAAGCCACTAACCAATAGATAGATATGTACGTGCTATGTTATATACCGTTATTTTTATGTTATTTTAATACAATATATATATATATATATATATATATATATATATATATATATATATATATATATATATATATATATATATATATATATATATAATGTTTGTTTATGATAATAAACATCACACACTCTATTGGTATACTATAATACACATGTGAACCTATTCTCACGTCTATCTAAAAACTTATGGTTGTTTGTGTGTTTTTTTATAGGTATGGTACATCTTTAATAATAAAAACAATATTATAATAATTTTAATTTAATTAGATCAAAACGACCATATTACACGTATATATATATATATATATATATATATATATATATATATATATATATATATATATATATATATATATATATACACTCCCATGTTAGTACAATCAATAGAGAATATTGTGCTGCATTAAATTACAGCAGTTTTTTTTTTTTAAATTAGGTTCAGTATCACGTAGTGAATGTAAATGAACATAATCCTTACAAATTTCGACCCCGGAAGTGCCGCCTTTTTGAGAAAAACTGTATAAAACTGTAGATATAGGCCAATATCTCCATTACCGTGCACTTTAGGCCCAAAATGGTGTCGCGGTATCCTGGCTCTCTTTATCCTCAAAGGAGCGCTGCCCGAACCTGCAATGATTCCGATACTCGACAAAAACAAAAAAAAATATATTAGTAAACGATATTACTAAATATTTTGTAATTGGAACAACACGCACGTTTTTGTTTAAAGAAAAGAAAAAAAAAATTTTAAATTAAACACAAGTTTTTACGAAACAAAAAAACCTGATTTTATTGCTTTAAAAAAAAATGATTATCCAATTTCTTTTTCAACAATTATTTTTAATTCTTTTTCACACAATGTTAAACTTTGAATTACTTGACCAAATTACTTGTACAAATTCCAACTTATACTTTGATCTGGTTTGAACAACAATTATTTACTTTGAACTAATTAGACAATACTTGATTTCAACTTTTATACTAATCGCACAATGATCGATTTAAAACTCATCAGACACGATTTAAAACTGATTTGAATCGACACTGGTCACGGTTTATATACCCGCTATGGGTCGTTCTAGAATATGATTGTGTTTTTGAATAAATATTTTGTTTTTGACAATATATTTTCGCATGGAGGCTTCTAGAATATTTTAGTATATCAACACCCATGGACGTAGTCGGAGTGTGCAGACTATTTATAAAATTAATTAAAAATTATACCTCTCCTTGGGTTTGACCCATTGTCACACCCCGCTTGGTTGATATTTTAATATCCACTTATCACACACGGCCAGTGCCCATTCAAAATCTATATACAAATTTTATGATACATTCATAACTGTAAGCTAGCTTACTTCTGTTTATTTGTTTTACAAAAATTATCTTGTTTTTACAAAATTATTTATTTGTGATCTGTTATTTTGAAAAACATTCAATTTGTATGACTTTTGATTAAAATTAAATGTAATAATTTTATTTAAATTTTTGATTTTTTTTTTAAATAGAAAAAACTTTAAATCAAAAGCAACAATTAATCTTATTATCATTTTTCGACTTAAAAAAAAAACTTAGTTTAAGAAAAAAAATAAATCGAGCTACATTATTTTCTTTTTGTACTTTTTATAAAAAAACTCCTTTTTGCAAGGAGAAAAATATTATTTTGTTAAATATTTTTCGTAATATTTTACTTTCATAATTAAAATGTGTGTTGGATCAAAAAAAATTATTTAATAATTTTCATTACAACAATGGTAATAACCTTTCTTGTAGATAATTAGATTTTCATTTTTTTGTATCACTCATCGTTTACGGCATATACGACTATTACTGTTTAATTATTGACTTTTTGATCGATATCTTTTCTAAGAATTGTTTAAACTATAAAATGCTAATAACTTAACTTTTAAATCTACAAATTACCTACAACTTTTATTTAAAACTGGTTTGTCTAAAATTAATATTTTTAAAGTTATAACGCGTTTAATGTTGCAGCAAGGTTAATAAAAATGAGGTGTGCATAGTATAATGATGAAAAAGAGATATGGGTCAAAAAGTCAATATATAAATAGTAATAGCTGTATAAGTCGTAAACGGTAAGTGATACAAAAAAAATTAAGACACAAAAATAGGAAATTCAATTTTCTACAAGAAAGGCCATGTTTGGCCTTAAGTGCACGGTAATGTAGATATAGACCGATACAGTTTTTCTCAAAATGGCGGCACTTCCGGGATCGAAATGTGTTAGGATTTTGTTCACCTACATTCAGTACGTGATACTGAACCGAATTCAAAAAAAAATAACTCCTGTAATTTAATGCAATGCGGACAAGAGTAACGAGCCTCTCTATTAACTGTACTATATATATATATTTATTTATTTATTTAGATATTTCACATCCACACATGAGTAGAGATTCATAAATTTTTTATTATATATAAATTTATATTTATATTTTGTACAATGATTGGCGAAAAAATTGATATATTTCTTTATCCTTTCTTGAATTTTTGATATGAATCTTAGTTTTCATATAGTTTATATTACTGGAATAATCAAATCCAATAAGGATTAAAGCTCGGAATGAAAGATGAAAATTAGCATTGACCTTTCGTTTAATACTTTATAGCTGATATGTGCCGGATCTAATCGGTTTTCAAATAAAAGTTGTTCGTTATACAAATACTAACAGCTTTCGTTCGAAACAATTCGAAAACCTTCTCGAAAAGATTTTTGAGCCATTTTAGCATATCAAAAGAAAGGTCTATTCAAATTTTCAGCTCATTACCTCTCATTTCGAGGTTCAGACGACATTTTGTACTAATAGAAATAATGCACTTTCAACCATCTTTTTATCAAGAGTTGGGACCCTGACCCCAGTTTCTTCGAAGATATATATTAAAGTTTCGAGGGATAATGAAAAATTCATAAAATATAACTACAGTTAAGTTATATTCTGCTGCGGTATTTTTTCCCAGTAATCACGGTGTTTAACTTTTGACCACTATTGATCACCTGTTTACATGCAGTCCTCGGAATTCCTAAAATAGGCTCTGGGCCTATGAAGGGCATTCCGACTCCCTTCTTTACTGAGGCTTTATCGTTTCCTTCGAAACCACTGTGATCTGGCACCCAGATCAATTTAATAATGTTCCGTTTTGCCAGCTCCAGCAGTTCTTCCAGACAATCCTTGACGACCCCTGAGGTGACCTTAGTTCCAGGCAAGGCTTTTAGATCAGCTTGACTGTCCGAGAGAATACACACGTTCTACTTTATGTAGCTTCTACGTAGGTTCTCACGGACGCAAGCCAGTATGGCGTAGACTTCTGCTTGAAAGACCGCGACATATTTCTCCAAGTTGAGGCTTATGTTTGCTTTAGGTTT
Source organism: Nineta flava (assembly GCA_963920215.1). Taxonomy (NCBI): domain Eukaryota; kingdom Metazoa; phylum Arthropoda; class Insecta; order Neuroptera; family Chrysopidae; genus Nineta; species Nineta flava. Next base: position 118,927,982 of record OY986040.1, read on the forward strand.
CTCACCATAGATTTCTGCCCGGTCCCTTCTTCAGTTTTGGATCCGTCTGCATACCAAACGATTCCTTTCTTGAGATTGGGTGGTTAACAGTAATCACTCACTCTTTCATCTAAAGTAAGATGGTGAAAAGTTCAAAGTTTACTCTAATCAGTGTCAGGCCTGTTTAGAGAGTGGTTTGAATGATAGGCAGCCATGTCTTCAATTTATTTACGCCATTCAGTGTATATATTTATTAAATTGTAAAACTTTCTGTAGTTAGGTATATATGAACATATTTAGACATATAGGCTTGGTTCTAATATAACCTGCAACCTTTATTTATAAGCCATTATACAGATATTTCATGATAACTTTAAAACTTAATTATTAATTATACTGGTTAAATATACGATTTACTGTATATATCGTTAGTTGTTGCTATATCGATTGGGCATTACTTGAACTTTCTTCATTAAACATAATTGATTATTACTAGGTCATTAATTTCTGTATAGTTATGGTCAGAGAATCGACTGTGGTAGCCCAGAAACTTATTAAAAAAGCTTGATATAGTATATTATGCCTATGAAATCACTAAGCAATTGAGCTATTGGTAAATTTGTTATGATATTCCAAGTCATAGAATAGGCAAAGGCACATAAAAATCATGGCCGTTAGGTTTTATAATGCGGAAAAAATACTTCTTAAGTCGAACATGTAACATGTCTACGTTCAACGGAGGTAGATATAGTGCCTTTGATATACAAGTTCACTCTGGTACGAACAATAGTTAAAAGATGTCATTTACAAATACTATTACTATTATGTTTGGTGACATCCATGTTTATTTTAGTTACATATAAATTTATAGTTACTATATATTATTAAAAACATTAAAGATGTCTATTGAACATATTCTATAAAATAGTCCATTACATCAACGAAGCATAACATCTAACGCGCGTATGTAAGTAAACACACCGTCTTTTGTGTTAGTCTTACAATATGTGTCTCTAATAAAAAAGATTGATGCAATTAGGGTTTCCATTCAGTTATAGAAAATCATCTGAGGAAAACCTGTAGTAAGTTTAGTAAAGTTGTAGTAAACTGTCTAAACTGACTAGACTGTCGGCGTATGGACAAGAACGAAGTAACCGGCTATGATTGTGAAGGTTTTCTGCAGTTTCCTTCACGAACTCCAGATGAATATCAGCATAGTTCCTATCAAAGCCTGTAGCAGCCGCGCATCGTATCAATTCTTAATCGACACACACAAAAATTATTTCCACTCACTCACATCCTCACATTCTTAGGCATCACAATGGACCTTATGGTCGTAGTGTAGCCCGTCCAGGGCAGCCTCTACAATCTATCTATCTAAGGTTGTCGTAAGTTCAGCTCAACAATCGAATCCACAGTGTTCCAGGAGCGTTTAAACTTAAACACTTTTAGATAAATTTTATACATTTTTACTTTTCTTATGAATACTTTTTCCGGTTATTTATTAAGTTTAAGCCTTTCACGGGTGTTTTTTTATATATTTTATCTGACATCATTCTAGCCCTTTTTTGACTAATGCTTATATCTGTTAGAAATCTATAAAAATCCCCATGCTTCATGGTAGAATTCCTACGTTTCTTCCGTACTTCGCCTATAATATTTCATCAAATTTTAATTAAATATCGAACCATAAAATATGATATTTTTTAGATATTTGATCGTAAAATTGAAAGAATAGAATTCTCATTACTGTAAGGCTTGAAATAATTGTGTATGTATTCAAATATTTTTATTTGTATATGAACGACCTTTTCGACGAGTTAAATAAATATAGTTTTCAATATTTATCACTGGTTTTTATTACAATTTAAAAGGAAATAAATATATTTATATAATTGGAAGAAATATTTACTATAATCTATTGAAGATTTCTAAACACAAATCTATGCTTACGCAGCTTTTTCTACGTTACCTGCCTATCTATTTTTATGGACTATAGAATAGTGAAAATTTCGATTTCAGTTGTGTTATGTCAAAAACTTCTTTTCATCTTGAATTATTCGCCCTTTTTGTTGGAGGGGAGTAACTTGGAATGGTTAATTATCGAACAACGCTTAAAAATTGTTGAAACTCGCCCTCAAAACGGTAACAGTTACTAAAAAAAACGATTACTTCTTGATCATCATTATTTGTTTCAACATATTTAAATCCGAGTTTAACCTAGAAATTTTAAACTTTTGGTTAAATAAATCGTTAATAGTTCCCACTGTTAATCTTAGTATAAAACAACGTTCATCAATCATCTTAAGACTCAATTATCTCAATCAATCTTGTCAAAAACCATAAATTTTGTCTGAAGACCTACTAATCTAATTACATTCGTATTGTTCGCTTGTAGTATTTTGAAGAATCTAATGGTCAAAATTTTAACCTAGAATGCTAGCTGATAAAAACTTTGAAACAAAACCATCCATTTTTGAAAAGTGTCTCATAATTCAAGATGAAAACTGATTTTGGGATACCAATTAGAAATCGATGGAGGGTTTTAGATTCCCCGCCAGAAACTTTTAGCTCCCCATACTATAACCATTGTCTGGGAATCTGTGATTTGACGTTCACTTCAGAAGCCATTCATAGACCCAAAATGTGAATAGTAACCAGTATTCACATAGTTGGATACTTTTCTTTGTATTGTTTGAAAATCTTGAATGTTGAGAATGTACTTTGCTCTTTGAATGTCACGGTTCGTCTCATATGTTGAGAGAAAAAATTGTTTTTGCTTCCATTGAGAAACTGACATATCTTATTTCATCAGATACCGAAAAATATAATAAAAAGTTACGCATCTCGAGAAATATCTTTGGCCTGTCAATATGTGTTTTACAGTTCATGTGTGTTTTAAGTAGTGACCCAAAATCGTTACTCTCTCTCGATAAGATCTTCGATTAGATCTTGTTTTCTCGTAATTTTCGTTTTTTGTGGTAAAATTTCGTTTTTTTGTTTGTGGAAAGTTTCTCGTAATTTCATTAGTTATATCTCATCAGAAAGTAGATATTCCTTTGTATCATGAAGCTATGAATCATGGATTGGACAATCTAGGATATAATGGACATAAAATTGCATGATAATATTCCATTATTATAAAAATTTATTCTCCTCAATATAGTAGGACATTGTAAGCCTCCAACGACTTGGTGGTAATCTCTTCCTTCTTATTTTAAGATAAATCCTATTCATTTGAATATGATTTATTAATACATTTAAAAAGCCTGATTTCTAAATAGTAAAATTTTGTACATTCATCAACAGAACTGTAAAAAAACCGAAACCTATGTAACCTATAAAATTTATTATGTTCTTTTGTAATAGGTAATATTATGTTTATATGTATGAATGTTTGTATGTTTGTATGTATACCTACCTCTGTATCTAATTGAAAAACGTATGTACATCGTTATCAAGTTTATTTGCGATAAATCAAGCACTCGATGAAGAAACTGAATATTAACATTATATTATTACTTGTTATATTACGATATTTAGTTTATACACACACATACATACATACATACACATTTATATATATATATATATATATATATATATATATATATATATATATATATATATATACATGTGTGTGTGTGTGTGTGTGTGTGTAGGTATCTGGATACAGAAAGTGGCAGGTCGATTTGCATCTTATAGTTTAGTTAATACTAATGAATTTCTATACCTTCTCAAAAAGGTATAGCCCCAAATATTTCGAAACGTTAAGAATTGAATTGAATTGAACAGTTTTGTTTGGACTACCTAAGGAGTTTACATATTAAATCAAAATTATTCTCAAATTTTTGAAACTCATTTCTGTAATAATCAATTTTGTAAACCAGAATTTATTATGGGGCAGATAGGGAAAGCCGTTTGAAATGAGTTATACATTAACAATCTTAATCTTAATGTAATATAGAAAAAACTCAGAGTTATTTATTTATAATCTTGCCTATCTGTCAGAAAAGCTTGGTCATTTTGCACAAATCGGACTGATTTTTCAAATTGATTTTACCGTCAACACAGTAATTTTTGCTCGAATTTTGTTCACTATCAAAAAGAATAGATCATAAGAGTTTCAAACATTTGATATCAATTTTTTCTGAAATAAGTAACATCCTTAAGAGGTAAATATACTACATAAAGGTCTTTTTTTAGTTTTCCTATATATATCTCTATCCAAAAACAGATAACTTTACAAAATAACATTGTACAAAATATTTGTACTTTTTTAAGAGAAATATGGCTAAAGCATTTAAATGAGTACCTATACTGACAATATTTAATTTGACATTTACAAATGTGTAAAACGTAGAAATTTGGTAAATGTGCTGTGTATTTTCGCATATTATATTTTATTTATTTATTGTATACTACTGTTTATTTAATATGTAATTCTGTTCTCATTACTGTAGAGTTCTGTTGAAGTCAACAATGACTGGCGAAACGTTGGCAATAGAATAATAAAATATTTTTTAACGAAAAGTTGTCCATATTTCCCTTAAAAATAAAAATTTATAATTTTCAACTAAAATTGAAAAATTCAGGCCTCAAATTCACACAAATTTAAAAATACACAAAGAAAATTTTTTTTTTAAATAAAAAAAAAACAGATTACAAGACAATGACGTTATTATGATAAGTTCAATCATTTCTCAGCTCTTCCACTTATTATAAATACCCTACTAGGAGAGAAACGGCTAATCTTTAAAGAGCTGGACAGAGTTGCATAGTTCTGACATATCCTAAGCAAAACAGCTTTCAAATTTATAAAAAAATCGCATTGAAATCGGTCCGTCTGGAAGCAACGATGTTTCAGACATATACATACACAGGCATCGAGAGTTTGTTTTGATAGTACTACAAAATTATTTTGTTTAGTAAGTACTACATTTTGTTAATATTTATATGGAATAATTTTTGATAGCATTATAACTGATACACATTGTATAAGTAAAGATTACTTTTTTTATAAAAAGATCACATTGCCTTCCAGGTCGGATGAATTACAGAATACTCAGTCACCGTTTTACTATATGTTGTCTATGTTGTCTATGTTGTCTATGTTTATATGTTTAGTTGTATGTAGTATTATATTCTTCTTCAAATCGTGACCGTACATTAAAGATGAGCCAATATCTAGTATTTTATATATTCGACAATATGTATATATAAAGATATGTATGTATATATTATGTAGGTTGGTATAGGTAAAGAGATTTGCTTAATATTGTTATATATATATATATACATATATATATATATATAGACATAGGATAGTTTACTAGATCTAGAATATTGCAGGTGGAAGTACCTAAAAGGATCCTTTACGGTTTGCCTAGATATTCCTTAGAAATTGGATATTGAACAAAAGTATTGTATTTTATAGCATTTTTGGTTCTTGTGAGAGCATTTCTGATTTTGCACCTTTTTCTCATTTAAAGTACAAAAGGGTCAACTTTAAAAAAAGAAATTGTAATATTGACACAAAATTTTATGTTTCCCAATTTTGCAATATTTAACAGTTGGGCAGTGTATGTTCATATAAGTGGTAACACGATAGATTAAGGGCGAAGAGCGCTAATATTCAAATGGCACTCATAAGGGTTTTGTCACTAAAGCTACTAAAAATTAACCTTCGGATTATATCATTGCTCCTCTAAAGTCTAGGGTTTACAAATTTTGTTAAAACCTAGCCTCCTTTGATTTGAATTTTGAAGACGTCATTTTGAAAAACTATTGCTATTATTTTTGGTGGAATGAGGGGAATATAAAGAAACCAACTAAATAATTACTTCCTAGTTTGACAAGTTCAACCAAAAGCTCTAGCCTGTGTCTGTATTTACTGTGCCCTCATGTGAATTAAATTCTGTCACGAGAGTCCCAATAATTGTTTTTGAATTTATAAACAATTCTTGATTGTAAATAATCATTGTGGAACTTGGGAGTCTTGAAACACTCACCGAGCCTTGTTGACAAACAAATTTTTGTCCTTTTTACAGATTTTTTGGTTTGCAGCGGTATCCATTTGAATTGGATAGCTTAACAGTTTGGAAACAGACAAAGATTGATCGAAGAAAAAGTTTGATAACTCAATCTTGATGACTCAAAAATGAACATAATTGTATTTTTTGAGCGTGTTGTTTTTAAGCTAAATATAAAATTAAATTTTAAAACTAAATTTTGTTAGAAAATTTTTTTCATAAACTTAATATTTTTTGTTTGTTTGAAATTTTCGTTCAAACATTTGCAATAGATTACACAAGCATGCGTACGAATATACATACGTATATATAGACATATGAATATACGCATGTATATTATATAATCACTCCAAGAGTCCGTTCTGTCAAAGGTGGTTCTGCTTAAAACTGGGAGGTTGGAAGTTTCCGACGGTGTCAATTTTAACAATTGAGGCGGTTAATCACAAGAAAAAAAATGGGTCGGTTAGTTGATTAAATTGTCAGCAAATGGACAAGAACGAAAGAAACCGGCTATGCTTGTGAAGATATTCTGCAGTTTCCTTCTACAAACTTCAGATGAATAGTTTCTATCAAAGTCGGCTACAGTCGCACAATCTGTCAATTCCTAGACTGCATAAAAATTCCTAGTCCTTCAGAGGTCGGTAAAAATGCCGCAGAAAGACTTGCCAGTCTTCGACCTTCTCTCCGCTATTACAGGTATACATATTATATTGGTTTGAACACCGTAAGCTCCTGTTCATTTTATTAGGTGTGCGTCTTGAAGTAAACAGTATTCGCAATGATCAATATAGTCATCAGTATATACCGGGAATTTAAACAATAAACGCTATGGTTGTTATATTTCTTGCTTAATATTCTTGTGTGATGAGGCATCCGGATAAAAAACTATCACACGTTATAATTTTTGTTTACGAATTTATACAAGTACATACATAATGACGTAACTGCAATAAATCATCAAACAAAGTATAAATGGTGCAAGTGAAAATATGATTAATTAAAATTTCATATATCATGTGTTTCAAATCTTTTTCCACAATCAAATATAAAAAAAAAAACTTTAACATGCATAAACGTGTGTAGAATTATCATTATGTGTAGTATAATATATATATACTGATTGTATTTTAAAATACACCCAATCTGCAAACAATGTATCGTGTATCTAACGCTGTCTATATGTAGTGTACTATGGTATGGTTTACTTTGTTCTGCATTCAAATCGTAGGCGGGTTTGATACGTTCTTACCACAGACATTTGTCATTAGATCAGTCTTTGGTGGGGACGTCTGCCTATAGAGTAGTAGAGTATCAAGGTATACTACCAGCCAAGTAGTCGCGCTTGTAAAGGCGTTGTGTGTATTTGGAACTGGGAGGCAATGGGTTTGAATCTCGAAATCGGCAGTTTGTCAATTATTAAAAAGAAAAAGAGGGCGATTAATGGACTAAACTGTCGGCGTATGGACAAGAATGAAGTAATTGGCTATGCTTGAGAAGGTTTTCTGCAGTTTCCTTCACGAACTCCAGATGAGTATCGGCATAGTTCCTATCAAAGTCGACTGCAGCCGCACATCCTACCAATTCCTAGTCTACACACAAAATTCCTGTCCTTCACTCACAGCCTCACATCCTTAGGCATCATAGGCCTTACAATCTATCTATCTATTTATCTATCTACCTTGGTATACTGTGCATAGACAGTGATAGATGTGCTATACATTGTTTACAGATTGGGTGTATTTTCAAATACAAGGTATATACTATACCTAATTTGTAGAAGAACTAAGGGCGACAAAAGTAACGCTCATTTTTCAAAGGTTTTTAATTAATTTGTATCGTTATTCATTCGGTGTTTGAGGAAATGTTTCCTATATGATTTGTTATATTTATAGTGAACAACATTTAGCCGATGCATATTTTTCGAAAATCGAGTGAATACGGCACAAATCAATTGTAAAATTTTATATAATTGCATCATACTCGTGCATGTATACATCGTCGTTGTTGTCCGTCGTCCGTCGTGTGAGTGCAACACCATATCATGCCATACTATGCATTGATAGTGATAGATGCACTACACAATGTTGCTATTGGGTCTATTTTAATTTAGGTAGTGTATACTTCACTTATCTCTTCAGATTTTATGTATGTATTTTGTATATGTTGAAGATGAAGAAGACGAAACAGAACGGTGTATAGTGATCGAGTAATGTTCGTTGTATTCATAGACCGTTTTTACACATGAAAGAATTGATGAAAGTTTCCAATCGCAATAAAAATAGTTTATATAACTGAAGTCACTTAAGTTAAGCATACGTTAACAGCTATAACTCTCGTCTTGTTTACTATTTCTTTCTTTGTCAACCACTTCAGTCACATGATCAGAGTATACCAATCACAAGGAAGTACATTATTCTTACATATAAGATTTCATATTAAAAAAATCATCTAAATAGAATTCTTCTCTATTTCATCAACTAAAAACATGCATAAAAAAATACTACTGCGCTTGCTCACCAAATCATTAATATGAATATTTACATCTGAAGTTACATGTGTAAAAACGGGCATAGTTGGGATTTTTAATGATTCAATGGATTACTTTTAATTTGAATTTTACCACTAAAGTGCATTGAAGTTTAAATCTCAAAACTGGTTTACTGTTAATTTACATAATTCTACATATATTATTACTTGGGTACCCTTAGGCGTCACTATACTATACTAATGTTAATTTCCATTAAAGTTACGTAAGATATTGTATGAAAGAACTGGCGTATACTTTGTAGACAAACATGTCATTGAATTAAAAAAAAATTAAATATTGATATGAAAAAATTAACTCATGCACCAGGTATTGAGTCTAGATTTTTAGCCCAGTGTGCTACCGTTACACCACGGATGATATTGAAAAATGAGTTAATTTTTTCATATATCATTGACAGTATTAATTTGTACTCAACATTATACTTAAGCGACACAATTCAATACTAGTGTCAATTTTCTTTAAGGCTACTTAAGACATATAGTAGACAATGAATTTTTTAAAATTAAATATTGATATGACAAAAATAACTCCACCATCAGGTATCGAACCCTAGGCCTCTGGATGTCTAGCCCAGCGGCTACTGTTATACCACAGAAGGTTATTATAAAGATTATTAAAATAATCAAAGAGAACTGTAGGTTTTTTGACAATTTAGACAATGGCCTAATACCAAATTCTGATTTAATAAAATTAAACCATACTCAAAATTTAATACCTGAATATCAAGGTTAGCTTCAACACCTTATTGACAATAACATGATCAGAAAAGGATACCGCCAATAAATGGGTTGATCTAAATTGGTCATTCAACTCAAATAATCCTTCAGGTACTACCTCAGTCAGATCATATATTAGACAAAACTTTTTTAATATTATTGTGAGACACGCACCAAATTAGCAACGAGCAGCATATCTCTGACTCCATATACCAGAGAGAGTTACGATTAGCTAATTCATACTGATGATGAATACCTTGTAGCCGAAATACGTATTTATAAAATACAAATAATTGTTCCAGGAATTGGGGCAAAATTTGAAATTTAATCACAGAAGGTTAGCTTAACCTTGAAGTGAATATATGTATTTTTTTCAAATTTTTCTATTTTCCAGCGCTTGGATATGTTCTCTGGTAAATAAATACGAAACTAGAGCTAGAGCAACCACCTTAACATACTCTTCGGTAAAGCGATCACAAGTTTTATGATCGCACTATTGCTAGTAGGTCGAACGGTTGATTGGAAGATTGTATTAGATAGTTTATACATGAACACGGATCTCCTAATGTAATGACTATGAATACGACTCTTAAAATCTTGAACCACTATTACAGTTATATACAAAATGTAGGTTTTAAGTGTATAAAACGTGATCTTCTAAAAATTATAATAATGCCCAATTAATACTAGATATTTACATATTGTGGATTCAAATTTTAAACCATGTACAAATTAAAGCAAGTTATTGTTGTAGGTTCGTAGCTGTTTTGATCTAGTAAATTTAGCAAAATTCAATAATTGGATTTGTTTTACAAAAATCGTGAATCAGTCGTGTAAACCAATCTAGGTATATTTCTACAGGAACATAGATTGAAAATTTCATCCAAATACAACTGTAATTTAGACAGTAATATTATAGAGAATATCAATTCCTAAACTGGTGTTTCTTTTTCAAATTTTTGAAGTTTATTTGCTAATTTGATTTTCAGAAAAATCAAATTGTTCCTCATTGTCTTCTAGAATTATATGACTTACAGCTTTATATTAAATCGTTTAACCATGTAGTGTACTTGTATAGCCGTCCCGGATCTCTAATATAGTGTATAGTTTCTATAAAATATCTGCATTAACAAAATTTTGGACATAAATTTGGAGAAACTACAAAAATTTAACATTTAAAACTATCAAAATTTAGAAAAAAATTATTATTTAACATTAAAAATATAGATTATTTATATAGATTTGTTGCACACAAAAGTCGGTCATGTTTATAAAGTCGGCCCTCAGGTCAGTTCTCAATAGGTAAAATAAAAGTTTGGTTTAAAGTTCAATAAATTGTCGTTTTATTAACTTTTATTTGCATGAAAATACCAGGATATCTTGGTATACTCTTACAACTTAGTTCCGATACCGGGAATCGAACCAAAACCTTTAGTTAGGTTCACAAGAAGGTACAGTTAGGTTAATTCTTAATTTTGTATGTAAATCCGAAGAGATACTCAGTTCGGACTTTGTACCCAGATTCGTTTCATTAATCACTTCCTGAATATTAACTTTCTGATTGTTTTTTCAAATATTGAATGGTTTCGGCATGACGAAATAGAGCCATTATAGTTTCAGCAATATTTAATTTGTAACATTCTACGGTGATACATGTCACTAGTCACTACTTTGTATTCGAAATACGTATTTTTATAATAGTTGGTCTAGGTGAGAACATATCTGTTGTAATTTTTAATTTAATCACAGTTTTGATCAGAAAATGTCACACCCTCAAAGAAATTAACAAACTTAATATTGCAAAACTCTGTTAAGAAGTTAATAAAATAAAAATTATTTGACGGCATCAAAACAATGACACTTTTTGCGTGGATTTTTCAATTAACATGATTATACCTCAAACTAGTTAATTTAAAATTCTGTGCAAGTAGGAGCAATGGATTTTAATAACGCCTATGTACACAGAGTGTCATTCATTTTCAAAATCATAAATTTAGAATAAGATACGAGGAGTATTAAAATAAATATCTTAAAATATTTAAATCGTCCTTGATGTGGCGCGATCTCTTATTATGTAATATACATTATTTTAATTTATGATTATTTAAGAAAAGTGAATGTTTTTAAAATATATTTTTAATTTGAACGAAACCAAACAAACTTTGAAACATTTCGCGATGATGTTTTGTACATTGTAACTAATAAAAATAAAATGAAAAAATATTATTAATCAGAAAATTGTATATAAAATATTAACCGTGACTGTAATTTACATAATTATTGCATCTAGTCATATTTTACTAAATATTATTGTTGTTTGTAAAATAATATTTAAAAATGAATACTCATTATTTATTGGAAATAGTTAAAAACGTTTACTGTTTACTGGATATTGATTCATTGTTTATAATCGGAATCATTATAGTACAGTCATAATAACAGCTAATTAAGTATTTTTATATAGTCTAGTCAAGTTAAGTGATTAGGGAGTAGTTTTGTTACAATATAAGTTGTGGCTACAATTATCACAAAAATAATATTATTTACGTACACTTTATCGAAGCTGGGCAGGAAGATATTAAATTAAATGTACTCGTAATCACACTTTGACTTTTGACACATATGACTTCAAAATTATGTCTATTGTTTGTTGTTTTTTTAAAATATGATTTCGTTATAATCGCTTACTTAGCGCCATTTAATACTATTTAACATTTCCTTGATTCAGAAAGAGTGGCAGAATATACGTATGTCTACCAGATAAAGAGAAGATTTATCAGCATCCATTAAAATAAATAACACCCACTTAGACAGATTGGACAGCGAGGCCAGACTTTTAGCCAAGTGACTATCGAAAAGTACCCTTATTTGAATTTATTAAAATACGTTAAGAGATATATGCCATTTTGCCAATGTATTAGGTTCTAATTATAATTTAAGCCATTCGCAAGGTATACCTGAAGCAGCTGAAATTAACCACCTTAAATTATTTCATGTTATACTTTTACTACATATTAAATACGTAAACAAGGAACTTTCAGAAAAATCTACAAGAAAGTCCAGTCCAGAAAGTTTCCAAATTAATGGGAAAAAACTATTCGTCAGTCAAAACCTAATGGCGATAGACGTAAATTTTATATGGAATGCAAAAACTATCAACAGGGAAAGAAAAAACGTGTGCAGATAATCGCTAATTAAACACTACAGAAGTTGAATTATACACTGTATACTCTTATTATATTATTTAGTAGGTGTGTCTTTTATATTTTGATAGTACTCTTCGAGTTAAGTTACAATAAATATTGGTAAGTCCTTAAAAAATTGAATTTTGATTTATCATTCAAATATTTTCAAATAAATTGAACGATTTCTAATAGTAAACAATAAAAACCTATAAAAAGTACGAAAAAAGTCCAGAAAGCCGGTAAATTAAAAACCAATTTTTACACATTTTATGTATCATTGCTTGAACAGTACTATCAAAATATAAAAGAGACACTTTCTATAATATAATAACAGAGTCAGATCTGTACAATAAATACAAAAAGGACAGATAGTTTAACAGATTTTTTGTGTTTACTCCCAGCCAAAAAAAAGTTTCACTTCAATAAAAAATATTATGTTACAAAATGAGAACAAGGAAACAAAAGACATCAGTCATCCACTGCCGATTTTGCTTTAATTAGTCCGTTGGTATGCTGTATGTGTTTTAATACAACATAATCGCCAATTGATACAAATACAGGACTGACTTGACTGTAATAATTAACCAGGAAGTAATATGATGAAGATGGCATGGTTTCATAAACAATCCAACGAAATATAAATCAAAAATATTATTTATTTATTTCAATATTTCTTGAACGTACTAAACTAAGTGTACACACACATATGGATGTTACTAATAAATTGCATTAAACGTTCAAGACATTTAACATGAAGTTAAAATTATACAATGTAAATAATACAAAATATTGAACATATTAATATTACCTTTAAACGATTAATATTTTTATCCATAAACGTTTTTGTATTAGTATTATAGATTGTCAAAAGGTCAAATTAATGACAATAATAATTTTAATAATTTATTGATGATAAAGAAGTATTCTTCTTCTTTTACTTTATGCAATAATATTAACAACATGGAGAGAATTTATTTAATACGACAAATGACAAATTATATGGTATATTATCAATAAAATATTTGACATAACAACTGCAAATTAAACGGAACATCATCTTTAAATTATACATAAAAATTTTTTATGATTTTTAACTAAATTTATTATTGATATTGTCATATTTATCAATTTTTACGATATGTTTTACATATGTCTATGGTTGTTTTTACCAATACACGATTGCATAAGTTGTTTGGGTAAAATTGTGATATTTTTACAAAATTTATTATTTATATTGTCATAAATTAAAGTGATTGAGAGCTAAATACTAATTCCGTCTCCAGAGTATCAAGATAACCTTAATTCTTGTTATTTCACGTTATCCTTAGTAATCCTAACTGAATTAATTTTTTAAATACTCGGTATATACTCAAACTAACGTTTAATTAAACTAACTAAAAAAGTTTCAAACAAACGTTGTTTATTTTTCAAAAAGGGGCATTTTTAGGGGTATTTTTTACAGAGGGATTTTTTACCTGCTTGGCGGGGGATGATCGTTTTTGCCCATTCCCGAAGTTGAATACACTTTTTAGCTATAGAATACACACACAAAATTTCAGTTTGTTATCTATTTTTGTTTTCGAGCTACTATTATAAAATTATAAATTTATAAATCGTTATTATAAAATAATGTCTGTTTATTTGTTTGTTAGAAAAATTACTGGACCGATTTTGATGAAACTTTTTTTGTATAGAGGCTTATGATTAGACGTAAAAACTACTATGTATATCATCTCGCTACGCAATATAGAACTCGAGAATATTTTCTAAAATAGAAATTTGCTGGAAGTGTCGATTAATATTTGAAGTAGTGCAATCTGTGGAAAATTACATTTAAGTTTTTAGTTATAAAATGAAGTGAAGTTGAGGGTATAAGCTATTATTATATATACCAGGTATAAATATTTAGACCACTTCGATCATATACCTCCAAATTTTTTGTCATTTCTTTAGAAATACCACGTTTTTTATTTAATTATATATATCTCATGGATATACATTAATTATTGCCTTCTCACGGCAAAGTTAAAACAGTTCATAAACCTTTTAATGGATTTCATTATAACCATTCGTAGGTGTTTGATTTTTATAAATAGTATGTAATTTTCAACCGATAAGAAAGTTACCTAGCTGGTTAACGATAATAATAATAATAATAATATGAGATTATAAATTGCATGATAAGAATAGTATGCTGTTTGACTTCAATCGTAACAATAATTGAGGCATGTAATTTTTCGATAAATTATTTATACACGTATAGCCAATTAATAATTTTATGTAAGGTGACAAGTGACAATAATAATCATTATTGTGTGTGTAGCCTGTTTCTCTTGGCAAAGAAACCAATCACCATATAAAGCCTATTCAAGAATTCTGCATGAAAAATGTATGATAATTTCTTTGAAACAACTTTTTCTTAACGATCTTAACAAACGTTTGACCCTAAGCATTCAACTGATATGAATCATTTTCAAAGTTAAATAAATATTTTTAAAAAAAATCCGATTATAATAGAAATTATTTCCAAATAATATAATAAAAATTAATATTTAATTTAATAATATAATTCATGGTTTTATTGTTATTGAAATAAACTGTATTTTGATTATTGATAAGCTACTTAAAAAGAAAAAAATGAACCATTGGAGGACAACTTTTAAATATTCGAATGATGTATCATCAAAACCCGATTTGGGAAAATGTAGTCAATAGTTATGGTCATGTTAAGTAGTGTTTACACTACAGTTATTCTGAAAACAGGATAAATAATTATTTAATTTGTTTTTTATGTTAGTTCGATAAAACAATTCCTCATAATCGAGCATAAAATCTTCTTTTTTACGATGTGGTGTTCACTGTAAAAAATAAAATAGTGGACTCAAATACGCTAGGTACTTGGTTGATATTACCTACAGGTAAATGAATAGCGCTAAATACCTAAAAATTGAAATAAGAAAACGATTTTTGAACCAACTACTCAACATAGTTGAGTGGGATTGTATGCTATATTAATTATTACGTATGGAGGACACAAAACATCAATAGAAGCACGTAAAGCTAGCAGTGCAATTAACAGGAAATTTTAATTTAAAATGATGTTGGTCTAAAAGCAGGTATCTTCATTGAACTGTCGATTCGCTTTATATTCGTTGCTTTCTAAAACTTCCAATCGACTTCAAATTGGTTCTATTTAGAATATTTGACTAAGATTGCAGATGGAGACTTTTAATAAATCATTAAGTTCGTATTGAGGTTTAATTACCCACTCTTCTAAGATACTGCATCTTAATTATTTAAATTTTAACATTATAAACATTTCGGTTATGCAATGAGGCAACAAAATGAATTACTTGCTAAATTCCAGTTTCTGATTTTAAACTTCTTCAAATCAATTTAAATAATATCGTTTTTTATTTATAATCAAATTTAAGAAGTCAGTAGCAAACATGTATTGTTAACTTTGTCACTATCTCTTCCTTAAGCCAACTTAAATGGACATGTAATAACAGAAAGAGTAGTCAAGTGGGAAAATGTGATAGTAGATGATTCCGTTATCACATACAGAATTTTATCGTAAAAAAAAAAAATTTAATATAATAATAAAATTATCATATTTAATCAAAAACTAGAAAATTTTCAGAATATTTTAAATATTTTGCATAAGAATATGTTGTACAGGTTAACTTCCAAGAAACTATTCATTTTCGTTTGGATTTTAAACTCCGGTTCATAAAAATTGAATCAGTTGAACAATGTGTTACTGTATGTACTATTATACATACATTTGGTAATATATAGGCTCAGAATATGACTTATAGGTTCAATTTTTATGAACGGGAGTGTACTTGACAGTAAAGGACCGAGTAGAGGCGTAGAGGACCGAGAGGAGTGCCTTTCGCTTTATTAGTGTATGCCATTTGAGTAAGTAGAAGTTGTAAAATTGTCTTCTCATTTTTCAGATGAGTTACATTGGAATGAAGGTCAGTGGCACATTATGTATATAGGGCGCAAATACTTAAAATGGCAATTTAGTGATTCCAACTCATGGGTTTTTAAGCGTTTTTATGACATTTCAACTTTGGTTTGTATGGAGCAAACAGTCGGAGTGAAGGTGTTTTAAAATAGTCTGTAACCGTTTTACAAACAAGTCGTATCTTGTAGCCGTATATTGTAATTTTCGTGTCGAAATGAAGATTGTTATGGTTTTGAAGTTTTTCATGCTGATTTATATTATAACGCTAATAATCATGGTAATACCTGTGCCTATTTTGGCGTAGTACCCATGGTATTCCCGGTTGTTCTGAGAAATCAGACTTCGAATAAACCAACAACAATTATATTCATTGAGACCCTACCAAATAGCTTTTGTGGTTAACTTGACAACAAATAATGAGACTCACTTTCATAGTATTGTCTAGAATCACTAGATCAGGACGATAGGTCTGTTGACCACAGTCGTTATCGGTTACAAATAGCCTCAATCTGTATTCAGTCAACACGAAAAATTTATCAATATTGATTAAATAAACATTAAAAATCAATACACTTTTATGATAATGAACCCTTACAAATGAATATTTAAAAGAAACATATAAAAAGTATTAATATCGATGCCACTCTTTAGAAAGATAAAAAAAAAAAACAGATCACATGCTGTTTAGATGGATCGCGGCCAGACCCACACCTCGTGTTTATTGGACATATTGTCAGTGTCAATGTTTATTTTTAACAATAATAATAATAATAATAGTAATGCAATAACAATAGATTGTCGATCATATCATTGAAGTAACCATGTCAAATCTTGATAGTTTAGTTGTAGAACTGTTTTTTTTTTTTTTTTTTTTAATATATTTAAATTCAATAATAGGAATATTTAAATAACACTACCTTCAAGTTAATAGAGCAAAGATCTTCTTAATTCATTCACGTAAGAGAATTACTTACACACATCGGACATAAGATTATAAATGTATACATTTGTAATATTAATGATGTCTTGTATTTTTTACAGTAGTCAAATAACTTTAATACGGACAATAGAAATCAAACCAGAATCGCAATCAGCTTAACCAAGGTAACATTAGGTAACCAAGGTATCATCCAAGCTACTGTTAGGTGCTCGACTGTCGATGGACCCTTTTACCTTCCCATATCAAAAAGGAAGATAATATTGTAGACAGGCAAACTTAATTTTGCTATCGGTCTTAGGACAATCGCCTATAGTGCTAGGCGGTTTGAAATTAAGTTAAAGTAAGAGAAATTAGGGCAAAAACATAGCGAGTGTACTGGAATAGTAATAAATAGTGGCAGTTTTACTGGTATAGTGTTACACATTTACTGCAAATTTAGAAATCTGAAAATTGTGCAGGGAACTGCAAGAAACTACTTTACGTTGGAGTAATTGGTATATATGGATTGGTACTCTCCTCTGACCTCAAGAAGGCTATGCTTTTGAAGGTTTTCTACAGTTTCCTTTAACAAACTTCGGCTGAATATCGGCATAGTTCTTATCAAAATCGGCTGCAATCGCACAATCCGCCAATTCCTTGCCTACTTACAAAATACCTTGTTTTTTTGGGGGGTCGGTAAAAAAGGGCTGGGAAGCCTACTAGCCAGGCTAGGGTCTCCACTCTATGATACTTCTAGTAATCGCATCGAAAGTTTCAAATGTTTTCGGTTTTTAATCAAGAAGCGCTAAGAATGTGTTAATAAAGTCATTTGTGGATTTTTGCCTCAACTTTTTAAATATTTAAAACACTCAGAATTGGAAATTTACATCAAAGAATTTGATTTCAATGGAAATTACTAACCATTCATTGTGCTATATATGAAACTTTTAAGATACTTTTGGGTTTATTTAATTATTGGGCTAAGTGGGTTTGGGTTCCGAGATCATATCTCTTCAGAAAAAAGAATAACTGAATATAAAAAATTCTGAAATTTTATCAATGATTAAAATTTCTACTCGATTCATTGTTTTAACAATGTCAATGACACGAAAATTTTATTTTTTGTATATAATTATAGATAATATTGTTGATATAATAATTAATAATTGAAATCACCCAAAAATTAACACTAGCTATATTTTGACATGTATAACTGTGAATAAATATTATAGGCCTGTAAATATTTTAATTATTTTAAAATTATATAAGTAATATTATAAATTTAAAAAAATCAACATCATGTAGTTATTGAAAGGTAACGTTAGAAATTTAATATACTATTTTAGGACAGAAATTGACTACACCCACATCAATTACAATATGTTTAATATGAATATAAACATATCTAAATAATACTAATAAATAGGAAAAGAAATTATATATTATAGACGGGCAGCAAAGCATATTGTACGGATATCCCCTCGGTGGGCTAATGTAGGAATATGTTGTCATGGTATCCTGGTATTACCGATCTGAAACCTACGTTAATGAAAGTTAAATAAAAAGACATATTTATTATATGCACTCATAGATATCTAAATATTGAAGAACTAACATTGAAGGACGTTCATGCATGAAGCTTGATTGTAGATTAAAAATTTTCTTTGAGTAGATTGTAGATAAAAAATTTTCTTTGATTAGCTCAATTATGTTGCTATCCTATCAAAAATTTAAAACTCATCGAACAAATTTCAAAGAGTAATTAATCATTATCGATTAAAAATGAAACTTTTAACAGCGTCTTATGGAGAACAGAATTTTATTGTACTTAAAATTATAATCACTATATTATTAAAGTAGCTACCATAATAAATGTTTATAAATATTCTTTGAAATATGCAGTTTATATAATTGCATTAGAAAATGGTGTTGAAAAACGTTGGAATTAATTATTTTATAAAACTAAAACTGTTTTGTTAGGTTTGTTTTTGTCAACATATTTTGAAAACTGGCGACAGCGCACAGTAAAAAATCACAGTATGTATGTATACACATACATACTGTGAACGTCATAACAAAACATAGAATATTATCAGATCTGTCAAATCAAGTCAAATCAATTAGTAATTTATATTTACTGATATTTTACAGTAAATACTTTTAAAAGATTTAGGACAAATAAAAAAAGGTTATAAATCGTTGTAAGATTATTTTTATAGGTACTTTACAACTTTTTTAAGATCCAAAATAAATTTTATTAAAGTTTGTACTCATTTGACTCTAGCGTAGCGCAGAACATCCTTAAAATAGAGTGTATTTCAACTAAATGAAATTAAATATTAGCGGTGGTCAAAATTGGTTCATATAAGTAAGTAGGTCATATAATTATTTATACAATAGAAAATAAAATTGATTGGTTGTATTGTTTATTTTAAAAATAAGGATAGAAATACTTCTTTTCCTAAAAGTGAGAGTATACAATATTTTATATGGAGAATGAAAGGAAATTTCAGATTATACTATGTCACGTTTTCTGTAACGATCGGTTATGTGACACTCGGCAATCATCGGCATTCGTGTTGACGATTCAGGAATTTAACATTGTCTATAAATATTCACCAAATTTCTATTTCAGAGAATATTTTCGAATTCTGTCTATTTACTATTTACAAGGATACGAGTTATTGTATACTGCTTTGTCACGAGTGTAAAATATTAGAACTAAAGCTCAATCAAGTCCTTTCGAAATTTTTCTGTAATATTATTCCGTCGCAAACAAATTAACAAATATAAACTGGAAGTGAAGTAAATTTTGTCTTCCATAATACCATCATCTTTATTTTGTTTGTCAAATACTATATGAGTGTGTCTCTAAGTATAATATAAAATTAATTTCTAAATAGTTAAATATTAACAACGCATTTATGAGATACTGATCATATAATTGCTATTAAATGAACAAAGCTATTGATATCAACCTCTAAGAGTAGTTAAACACAATATATATACATACATATATAAGTTTTCCAAATTTCAGGGTTGGCAGTTTTAGTAAAAATCTTCAGAAAAAGAACGATTTTTTGCCTAATTACGATCTTCGTAATCATTTTTACGAAGACAGAAATGATTCGGCACATTTTCAACTGTAAAAAGATAAAAACTTTTTTTTCTTTTAGAAAAAGGACGCCACATTTCAATCCAATATTCCATTAATTAATTCAAATTATGATTCAAATGCTGTCGGATGCGTTTATGTTACATCGTAATTATACAGTATGTAAATTTTAATTCGATCGATGCGTAGGTCGTTAAAAATTGAGGAACTAAAGACCTTCTACTTCATGCTTCTTTATTTAATCAAAAATTTATGTAATAATCAATTTGGATGTTAATCTTAATGTCATGTTCTTCTAAGAAAATAACAAAAGCAATTGTTAGTGATCGAAGTAAATGTGATGTTGTTGATGAATGATTATGGAAGTAAGGTGCGGCACTCATTTAAAGCACAAATAACAAAATTATAATAATAATACTTTATTCTTAGATCATGATGTCCCCACCACACAATTTAATCGTATAATAAATAATTATATATATATATGGATAAAGAATTTGTAAAATATTGAAAATGGGTATCTTCTTTTAATTGATATCTTAGGGTTCCACGTGTCGTAGACTATGTGACGTCCACGTCATATTAAATCCAACATGGTGGATAAGACTTGCATAGTACGCTAACCAACAATAAAAATTTTCACAAATGTATCGAGTTTAGTATCAAATGAATGGTTTTAATTCACAAATTCTTAATATTATACTAAAAAGTCTAAAATATGTAAGTTTAAAAAACTACAACTTTTTCAAACTAATTTATATCTTTAAAGTTTACAGATTTTCAATAAATTGTATATTAATTGCAATCCAAATCTTTTTACTATCATTTTCGTAACTCAATTGACTTTGAAATAAAACACCCATAGTTGGATCAGGTTCTCGCAGGGCAGTCTAGGCAAGTGATTAAAGTCACTATATGCACTATATTTTCCCTTTATTCGATGAACACCATTTTTTTACGGTCAAAACAATACCAACAACAACTTGTTATTATACCAATATGAATTAATTGGAATTAGTGTACTTTTAAAAGCATGAGATAATCTGACCTTCAATATTTAAGGAATACTCGGTACAGGGGCTTCTTAGATGCTGCTGTCACAATAATCATAAAACACAACACTCGTTTACTGATGTTGATGATGATAATGATTTAAATGTGCTACTTTTCAAAAAAAAAAAAAATTTTTAGGTGATTAATGACCATAATATAGTGGAGTTTTATATACCTAGTATATGTGATAGCAATGGATATGTTAGCGGTAAAGAGCTCATGAAGAAGAGTAGAAGAGATTCTTTGATGGCCTGTGGATTTTTTTTTCTTTTGTTGATGATAATGATTACGTTTCGGTAAAATTCATTGACATTACCCGTAAATTACAGATGAAGTTATATGTATGGAATTCTTACAATATGTGATATACGCATACTTCTAATAGACCCTACTGTCGAAAAATTTGTGGATAAGTATACATTTAATTATTTGCTAATTAAAGAAGTTTGAAAACAATTATATTCTATTTTTATATTTAGAGCTTTCCAATTTGATTATATCACGACAGTACATTTACATTCATGTTTCTTAATTTTTCAAAGATTATACATATTTTTTTAGCGTGTTGAAACAAAGAACAATTAAATAGATAATTGTAAAAGATCGTTTTCCGGAAACATTTGTTTAGATATACTAAAGACGTGTTTACTACGAGTACAAACGTGTTTTAATTGTTTTAATCTATATATTATATTTTTAATTAATATTCATCTTAAGGTCAGCTCCATGATGTTACTTATTATTCAATTGTTATCCGTATTGCAAATTTTTGCAAAATCGATTTTAAAATAGATAAGACCCTGGTAAAGTTGAGTTTCTTATAAGTCCGCTCACCGCATGGCCATTCTTGTCCAGATTCGATGACAAAATTGTCGAATATGGTTTATGGATCTCATTTGAAATATCCATATTAGACATTTCATTCCTTTTCATTCCAACGAGTATTTAGGGGGTTGTAATGATCCAGCAACAAAGTGGCGTTAGTGAGACTATCCAAAATTTTTATATACTATCCACAGTGTTTTAAAGGCAACCATTTTAGGTTCTTATATCTCAAAATTCATTTCGATTTCCAGCTAAGAGTTCCACGGTCTTGGTTATAAACTATTTAGGTTGCAATAAAGCTAAGTCAAATTGGTGAATAATCTCACTGAGATCGTCCGATATTTTCGATAGATCACATGTACATAGTTTTATTTTGTGAATCAGAATTTATCCAGGCATCTTAGATGAGAGATTGCCATTTTTGAAATCGTCTGCTTTGTGGGTGCTACTACTATATTATTCAATTTAAATAATTTCAAATGCTTAAAACAGCTTAACAATTGATTTTTGACTAGTAGTGTACATTTAATAGATATGTGTACTATGGGCCACAAAAGTAACGTTCATTTTTTTAGAGTTTTATAGTTAGTTTGTACCTTATTCATTCGTTTTTTTGGGAAAATGTTTCGAATAAAAGTTGTTAGTATACATGTAATGATAAACTTTTATTCGAAGAATTGTTTCGAAAACCGAATGAATAAGGTACTAATCAAAATAGTGAAAAATGTGTACAACTTTTATGGCCATGTGTACAAGACATTTAACTTTTTAACTGCACATACCATATATACACTGATTAACAATTATTGTTCTTTTTTGAACGCAGATTGACGACCCGTTAGATTATAGAACTTTTTTTCAATTGTACGTACACACAAAAAAAAATATTTAATTTATTTTTTGTCTATTTGGTTGGTTTACTCGTTTGATAGAGACTCTTTCTTTGAAGACTGCAGACACATACCCAACAAACACCAACAGCACTGCTGATAGTACAATAATTTGTTATTGTGTTAAGTAAGTTAAGATTAATTTTTAGTTGGGGTCACTAATGCCACCATTTAAAATGAATGAATGAAGAAAGAAAAAATTATAAAAAGACGAGATGTTGCTGTGTACCTTTAGGGAAAATATGTGATTTTGAAATGCAATTTATAATTGTGATTAAATATTCTAAGAATAAATAGATGTACATTTTATTAATTAACTATTTAATGATGTTCTTATGAATTGCGTCAAATGTTATGATCCATGCAAAGGAACTATTAGAACTTTTTCACGTACACCGGCAAAACCACAGAACTGTTGTCGGCCAAGATGTACTTTCACACACATCGTTGATGATGGTCAAAACATTGTACTGGAATATGTGTTTTCGAAATATACAAAAATATGGTTTATATAATGATATAGTATTTATAACATATTGTAATAATGTAATAATGAAACAAAATATTGCTTTGATCACGATTAGACACTACAATAACACACTACAATGTACTGTGTTTAATGTAAAAAATAAACAAATTCCTCTTCGGCACCGACAGCAATCCGTCTCTTGATGAAGTTTACATAAAACACTCAACACGTCAACACTCCGCAGGACACACAATAACTAGCCGTCACTGACAATAAGTCGTTTTGTGTAGAAATTGTCATAAAATTATATTGAAATCAAATACCACTAGCGGACAATATAGCACCGAATTAGTCGAGCTCATCACCGGCTTCATTTATCTGGTCTGGATGGTGGACCAGAACACATGCCGGGATTAAATTGATCATATTTACCGGTTCACTCTCGATAAGTATTATAAGTATTTTTACAAAAATGAATAAATTCGTACTGTGGTTGCCTATCAAGGGATTTTTCTTCAACGTGTGTATTAAATAACAAAACATCGTCATCACCTTCATTTTTCCGCTGTTGTTAACTTAGTCGAAGTTCTAGATTCACCTATATTACCTTATTTTTCGACGATTTTTGAACCATCATATCTATCGCTATCGCAATTAATTTTTCTGATACTGTACCTCTTAATGTACCTCCATTAGAATATATTAGTGCCCATTACAGGGTATTTGCTGGGAGACAAACATGCTGAGCGCTTCGGCCTACCAGTACACGTAGACTATTGTAGGCGCTGTCACAATGAAGAAGAAAAGGTAACGATGACCCAACATTTCTATTAATCTCTAGCTCTTCCTATGAGAAGACTGACACATTTAGGTCATCCATTCAATGACGACCTCTCCGAACTAAAATCTGTTGACGTCCAATCTCTTCTGCTATTCTTCAATAACAGAGTTATTGAAGAAATGGTTCAAAGAGTACTTGAAATGGTTCAAAGAGTACTTGCTCCTTGTGGCACGATCCACTTTTTCAAGTAACACAATGGGCCTCATGGCCAAATATCCCTACGTTACGTCAAAAAATATACGACATAAATTAACAAATTTGTAAATTTGATGACCTTTCATCTGCATTCTTCACGCTTATTGTTAACCCATTAACGAACATTGAAAAATTTTCCCATCGATAAACTTATTTCACATTCTTAACAGTTATCGACAATTAATATTAATGACGATTTTTTTTTTAGCAAAACATAAATAATTTTTTTTTTCTAAAAAAAAAATAAATAAACACAACTAAATGATTGATTACACTTTTTTCAAGTTGACATGATCAAACAATAAAAATATCAGCAAAGCATGACGTTGTTAAACAAAAACATATAAAATAGGCGAAGTAAAGATATTTAAATTTAAAAAATAAATAAATTTGTACTCTCTGTTCTGGTCACGAGAGGTAATGAGACGTACGGAATGTCACCAAACCATTTAAAAACAATAGGTCTTTAATAATAATCCATATTGTTCTTGTATAAGTATATATATGTTTGTGTGTATGTATGTTTATATAATTTATTAGGAGTGGTTTTTGATATCATCCTTCAAGAGTTAGCCACAAGAAACAGAATATCATACGTAGGTATACTACAGACGGTTTATTGTTTTATTATAATTATTCTTATATTATATGTGAAGGAAGGGCATTATTAAAACTTTAAAACATTTCTTCCGGGATAGGTTGAATTAAATTAACAAATGATCATTTAATCGAGAGTCATCCTATTTTGTTTATGTTATATATTCCTTATTTGTCTGTACAGGCATGTGTTTGATCTTGTAGTCATCTTAGGGCAATACATGCATCACCTGGATACTGTTCGTATGTATCAACAAACTTTGTATATTTATATTTAGATCAGGAACAATATTGAACAATGTTTTGAAATTCTTAAATAATATTTTTATTTTTCACTTTATGTCATATAGGTTTTAGCTTTCATATAGGTTTAGGATGTCATTCTCTGACATAAAAACCTTGATATGAAAAATCATACACATCTACTATGGTAGCACACCCAAGATGCTATGGTAGTGGAATGCAAATGATCTCTCACTGTCAAGATGTCAATGTATTATTTATTTGTTTATTTACTATTTGCATATTGCTTAATTGTATTAATAATACATTGACATCAAAATAGTGAGATGTATTCCACTACCATACCAGTCCAAGTGGCCGATCGGTTTAAGGCGTTATGTCTGCGCAGTATGCCTACTTGGAAACTGAGAGGTTATAGGTTCGAATCCCGACATCGACAGTTTGTGAATTATTAAGAAAAAAAAGGGTGGTTAATTGACTAAACAGTTGGCGTTTGGACAAGAACGAAGTAACCGGCTATGCTTGAAAAGGTTATCTACAGTTTCCTACACGAACTCCAGTTGACTTCAGATGAATATCGCCATAGTTCCTATCATATTTCAAAATATTTCAAAAATGTGAAACCTTATCAAAACAATTAAACTTTTGAACAACGGCATTGGCAAAGCAGATCAAGGGAGAGAAAAATCGCAATCCACCTTTTTTGTAACTTTATTATAAAATTCCTTAGAATAAAGTTAGCCTTCGTCTGTCAATGAGATGAGGCAGTGCGATTTGTCAACAAGTGCGAAAAATGTCAAAAAATGAGCTGGCATTTTGATAAGATTTTGGCGTTACTAGAATATAGTATTGGTTGCACCCTTTTTCTTCTTACGAAATTTGTCATATTTTCATATAATTACTGAGAATTTCCAGTAATATTGTGGGAAGTTTCTTGTTTGAAGTCCCAAAAAATATTGTTTATTAATGTATTCTTTATAACTCTTTAAACATGGTCTCACTCACTGTCGTGCTACAGATTAAGATGACTTTAAAATCTGTTTTTTATGGAGGTATTGCTGGTTTTTGTTAATGCGCTTGTTGATAAAAAATTATTTATAGAAGTTTAACATCTAACGTTGTTGAATCGATCCTATATACTCATTTAATTGGTTTACTCTTATAATCACTTTAGCATTCATCTGTCAAAGTTTGTTTGTGAGCTAACTTATTATCACTGTCGATAAATCGCCCATCAAATGATCGGAAATTAATTAACACAACAATTTCAAAAATTGAAATACACCACAAATATTTAATTTATCTGCCAATATTACATCATGACATGATGAAAGATTAACTAATCATTTTTTTCACAAGTATCAATTTCTAGAAGAAAAAATATTTAAAAGTTGGTTCTTATAGAAAACGACTGCAGTATTCGATTATGGCAGTGACCAGACAACAAAATAGTTAATAAATAACATTTTATAACTTTTAAAGTAACTCATTTTGTGTTATTAAATAGTAATTGACTTTTACAATTATTGATTTCTGATGGTTAATATATTATGATTGATTTCACTATTTATTGTGTATAAATTATTAATAATAAGTGTATTTTTTATTAATCATTTATTAAATATAATATGTTTGCTACGATAGTTAAGGTAGCTCACTCGTGACAGTCAAAGCACAAAATATAAAATACAGTTTCTTGAAATTACTTTTACAATTATAATGACTGAACATATTTAATAAAGGGCAATGTTTTATCATATATATGGACTACAAAAGTTGATGTTGGTTTTTTAAATTTTATAATGGATTTGTGTCTTAGTAATTCGGTTTTCCAAAAAATGTTTCGGTTAAAAGTTGTTCAATAGAAATATAGTAACAACTTTTATTAGAATGTTTTTTTCGAAAACCGAATTAATAAGGCACAAATCAATTATAAAATTTAAAAAACTGTCATCAATATTTGTCGCCAAGTGTACCATATTTTGTATTATGCAAGACTTTTGTTGACAGTGATTATTAATTATTTTTGGTGTTAAAGTTGCAAATTATGTCCTTTAAATATTAATACTGAGGATGTATTAAAAATCCTCAGTATATTTTTTTCTACGATATTTTATTTAGAAGGAAATGGTATTTAGAAGGAAATGGCATTCTTTGACACCGAAATGCTTGATGTGAAAAATCATACATATGGTACTCGAACAGGGGTGGGAATCGAACCCACGACCTCTGGCATTCTAGACCAAAGTTCGCCCAATGAGCTACTTGAGTCTAATGGCTACTCTCTTTGATGTCAATGAATTATTAATTTCTTTATTTTACATTTTTGTTTTTGTTTGTAATTTAGCGTCTATTTATATCCATTGTTAGTATGGTTGCCTTTCGGCTATGTTATAACAATGGAAGTGACTAGCGTTTACTTAATTTGACATTTTAAGTAATATGCCTGAATATTGATAACATTCTTTGACACCAAAATGCTTGTTATGAAAAATAATACACACCTAAGGTGGAATCGAACCCACTGCCTAATCCAGTGCTCTGCCGCTGAGCTACCTGAGATGGTAGTTGACTAGTTTTCCCGTTAAAAAAAATAAGGTATGCGAATTGTGACTTCTTCAAGAACGAAATCAAGGACACATACACTCAGGACATCTCGATCCAACTTTACTGCGGACTTGTTAAGCTTGTTGACTTTTTTTGCTTATTTTCATATGAGATTTATTACCCTTAAGGCTACAACTCGTATTCTGTTTTTTTTAATAATAATAAAATCTGCAGGTCTAAATTAATATTCTATTGACCTATAAATGTACTATTAAACAGACAATGCATACAAATGATTGGTTATTAAATATATTTTTTCGAGATCATTACCCGTTGAAAATCACAAGCTGTTTCTTAAGAAAATTCAATTACTGGCGTTGTACCATTAGAATTGATCTGTTACCTTTAGAGGCCACTATTTAAGGTTTGGGAGCCCCGGTGATTACTACTTGTAATACCCCCGGTTGCTACGCCACTGCGTACAACTAATGTTATATATCGTCTGTTTAGTTTACATCTTCGTATAGTAGATCTCCCACGAGTATGAGAGAGTACATATGTATACATTAACCAATGTGTATGAGAAGGAGGTCTTATAGGTTTGATAAACAAGCATATTTTTCAAAATAGTGAATAATATTCATAACGACTATGAGAGAATACATATGTATACATTAAGCAATGTATATGAGAAGGAGGTCTTATTGGTTTGAGTGGTGGCCACTCGAACAGTTATGTAAAATATGCTTGTTTATCAAACCTATAAGACTTCCTTCTCATACACATTGCTTAATGTATACATATGTACTCTCTCATACTCGTGGGAGATCTGCAATGCGAAGATGTAAACTAAACATAGTGTATATTGTTTACTGCATTACTCTGAGAAAATTAACATCGCTTACCTAGCACTTGTTTTTTTCAATAATAACATGAAGCTCACTTATGAGATTTATAGGTTGATTTTTCTACCATAAATATGTAAATGAATAGAATGGAGCGATATTTTATAATTCAATTTTACAAATAGATGAAGTAACTTCTATACAACTCTATTTCTATTATTTGATAAGTGGCGTAAAATTTTTGTATTAACCCCGTTGAGAGATCGACATGCATATAATATTCCAACTTCCTAGATCCTCAAGTTTCTGAGATAAGAGGACATTGTACATCGAACAGACTACAAACTTAAACATAAATTATGATGATTTCTTTCTATGTATATTAATATAAATACAAAAACATTTATCACACAATAATATTCTATATTGAATATAACAACGTATGTCATCAATAATATTTATACTATACCTACAACCATTGTACTACAATCCATCATGCAATCATCGAAGTGATAATAATAATTATAATAATTAACAATCAAATAATAATATTAATGATTTGACCATATGGTGTTAAAATATGTATTATAGTATAATAGTATTATAGTATGTGTGTTGTTTGAATAAGAATAAGAATAAAGAATAATTTCAGGTTAAAATCTTCGTTTTTTTTTTGTGTCTCATATTACAAATAAAATAAATACTACTGGTAACACCGTATAACAGATATATTTATAATCATTTATAATGATCATTTATATATCCATAATGTGTGTCTGTGTGTGAGAAAAGGATTGATTGAATGTTGTATTATATTTTAAATATCAAACAAGGTTGTTCAGACTTTAGAGCTAAGTTAGGCTAACAGTAGAGTCGAAAATTATAATATGTTATTAATCTATCGTAAATAACGTCCTTTTTAGCGAATTTCCTCCAAAGGAAATGCAGCTATTGTTTTTGTACCAATGTTAGAATTTTGTAAGAATTTCTTCAAATGTCCATCGATCCTACCTACTAGATGTTAAAAATCACTATCGCTAAAATTTTTATATATGTATATATAAATATACACATACATACATTTTTAAATGTCTGTGGACTCTCTAGCGGTCACAGTTTTATTCCGATTGGAATGAAATTCGGTATTTGAGGCGCTTTTGGTATTCTAAAGGTCAAGTTCGTTAATGGGTAAAATCGGACAAGGGAAAAGGGGGTTTGGAGGGAGTGGTAAACACAAAATTTGGTGTATCTCCCTTAATATTTGAAAAATCGAAAAATTTATCAGGAGTTAAGTTGTAGGTACAAAGTTTTACTGTAATTTTGCCTCTTATCATTTTTTTGTTAAACTAATATTTACAGAAATATTTACAATTAAAGATTGAATATTAAAATTCTAAATATCTCTGTTCACATTAGAGTTTGAGAAAAAATATCGGGTAATGAATTGTAGCAAACTTAATTTTCTACAACTTTACTCCTTTTACATTTTTCGATTATTCTAATATTAAGAGAAATATTTAATATTTTGTGTTTGTTTGACACGAATACGAAATATATTTTATTGTAAAAAACTTAAAAAAAAAATTCAACTGATTTCAAAAAACACAAAAAGTCACTACATTAAAAAGCTAAAAATAACAATTTACAGATTTAATCCAAAAGACAATTCTTGCCCAAACCTATTACGTATAATTGTAAATAGACAAAGTATATTAAGTTTAATCACGACTGTAACGCTTAAAAATATTGATCGTAGGCATGAATGTTTGGTATATGTGTTCATAAAATTTGGCCATTTCCGCATGTCTGTCTGTCTGTGGACACGAAAAGCCAAGATCGAAAAGAGATAACGATCTGAAATGTGTTTTAGAGCAAAAAGGTAAGGTAAAGTTCGTTAATGGGCAAAATCGGAATATATTTGGGGAAAACTGCTTATCTTTGAAACCATTGGAAGGTGTTTCCCTTCTCTCGAAGGGGGGGGGGGGTTGATATACATCTTTGAAACCGTAAGAGATAGAAAAAAAATAGCTGCGTCAGCGAATTTCCTTAAATTACTCTTCAGCGATCACAATTTGAGTCTGATCAAAATAAATTTTCGTATGTGGTATAATTTTCGTATTTGCAAGACCAATTTTATTAATAAATGGCATAGGTCAAAGGGAAAAGGGGAGCATAGAGAAGGAAGAAAACACAAAATATAAAATATCTCTCTTAATATTAGAACAATCGTAAAATCTATAAAGAGTAAAGTTGTAGAAAATCAAATTAATTATTAAATCTGACTAATGTGGTTTTTTCTTTGACAATTGATTACCCTTCGAGTTAATTAGAATAAAAATAACAGACACTTTACATCTAAAGGCAGTAATATTAAAAAAAAAATTGTTCAAGATTTTATTTCATAACTTTGTAGGCGTTTTAAATATCATGCAACATAATCATGCAGCTTTTTTACACAAATAGCCTGCGACTAAAACTGTGACATAACGACGGACATAGCGAAATGAAGTAGTTCCGATATGCGACTACGGAACCCTTGAAACAGAACCTTACGCCTGAAGGTGAATTTGTGGGAGTTAAAATTCAATTCATTTTTAATTATTTGAGAATTTCATACAATTTATGAACAATTATTATATGAGTATACAATTTCACTAAGTAATATATATATATACATATATATATATACATATATATATATATATATATATATATATATATATATATATATATATATATATATGTATACAATTTCACTAAGTAAAATATAGATATATAAACCGCATCGGTAGAATTAAAGGAGTTATTAAATAATTGGAATTGAAAATTTCTCTTTTACAAATTTGATTGACTGTTTACGGATGACTATTTAGACAGTTCACAATGTTTGTCATATAAATAACACCAGGTACGGAGCGCGATATACGATTAGAGAAGAGATGATTCATAATAATAATAATGAAATAATAAAAATATGTATATTGTAGAAATCAAATAAAATTTTATGATTATTAAAATGTAATTTCTTTTGCAAGAGTACAAAAAAATAAATTTTTAATTAGTGATAGTTTGAATGAAGATGATTTTATACAGCGGCAATTATTCTTTCAATCAAACAACGAACAGTTTGAACAAACTTTTTTATGACATATTGTGGTTCTATGATAATTGGCTAATTTGTTTATTTATACAATTAAAGTAAATATACAGTCCTTAAAAGGACTTGTGGATGAATACAATTTATCAATTAAATTGATTTGCTGTCTATACTGTAGTGAAAATTTCTCCTGTGGTCAAAGATACATACAATGTAAGATGCTAACAATAATCTTAAACACTTTCTTTTCAGTATTTTATTAATATATATTTAGGACGTTTATGCATGAGGCTTGATAGTAGATAAAAAGGTGATTTTGTTAGTGAATTGAATAGCTCAATTATGTAGTTATTCTCCCTCAAAAATTTAAAACCTGTCATCGATCATTTTAAAGAGTAAGTATCGTCTAAAAATCAAACTTTTAACAAAGCGTCTTATGGAAAAGAGAATTTTTTTGTACCTAACATTATAATAACTATATTATTAAAGTAGGCACCATAATAAATAATGTTTATTAATATTCTTGGAAATATGCAGTTTATTTAATTCCATTAAAAAAATAGTGTTGACGGACGTTTGAATTAATTATTTAATAAAATTAAAACTGTTTTCGTAGGTTTATTTTTGCCACCATATTTTGAAAACTGACGACAGCGCACAGTAAAAAAATATACACATACGTATACCCATATACACTGACAAATCAAGATCTGTCAAATAAAGTCAAATCAATTTTTAATTTACATTTACTGATATTTTACAATAAATACTTTTAAAATATTTAGGACAAATAAAAAAGGTTATAAATCGTTGTATGATTATTGATATACTTTACAACTTTTTTTAAAATCCTAAATAAATTTTATTAAAGATAGTACTCATTTGACTCTAGCGTAGCACATGAACGTCTTTAAAGTCTCTTGTTTTTGGATTATTTAGAATTTTCAGTCTCAAAATAGTTCAGAATAGAAATTATTCTGCCTACTTGTCAAGTTTAAGAACATCCTAAACGTGCTACATTTAGTACGTTCATTAAATTCCACAAAATCCAAAATAGTACATTCACAAAATTTTACAGAATCTACAGTAAAGTTTTTCATTTTTGCCGTAAATATAACTGAGTCTATTTTTTTTACGCAAATAAAATTTGTTTCAATTATGCTGATTAAAATAAATAATTATTAATTCTAACGTTCGATCACACACCTTTTTAATTCAATTCATTAATAAACTTTATCATGCCAATAATATTTGAAAACAATAATTATCACATGGTCTTTATTATTAGCATAGTTGTTGTAAGTTTAAATATAAAACAAGGGTACGCACGTAAGAAGTTATACTTCTTTTTAAATAATTTATTTAAAAAAAATATTAAATAAGGTCAACACTACTATTGAGACTAACTAAAAATTTTACTAAAAACTAAAACTTTTACTAAAAATTTAGTAAAATGATTTAGCAGTGAAAAACTACAATATGAAAATTATATTTTGTATGTAAAACAAATGATTATACATTTTATCATGGTAAAACAGAGCTAGCGGCACTTCTTCCATTAAAATTAGAGTTTGAAAGTCTTTAAATCTATTATTTACATTAGAATCAGAGTTAGTGAAATTTATCAAAACCAGACCAGGTTTATCGATAGATACATTTAATATACAAAGTTTACGAGCCTATAAAAATGATATCTTTGATAATGTGGCTCGTAATTCTAATATTCTTCTTTTTTTATCAGAAACATAGAGTAATAATGATGAAGACATTCCTGTACCTAATTTCAACTATTTAGACGAATTTAAATGTTTAAATGTAATGTTTTCTATAATGTATAATATTGTCTTTTCGTCCATTCTCCAAAAATTATATCACACACAAACAAAATGATCGTCCACTGCAAAGCATAGTCACACTTTTTATGTGGCAGAGAGACACTTGTCTGTTTCGCTTAAGTATATAATGTATGTACATTTAAATTTTGTCTATATACTTTACGGCCCACATTTTTTACGCAGGATAGAAAGCAGTGTTACATCGATCGAGCCAATGTTATATCAGTCGAGTGTAATATCAGCGATTCGAACTTCAAAAATTTGATATTCTCCATAAGCGTATACGTTATGATCAAAATATTTTTTGAATACAGCCTTTTTTTTCCTTAAAGAGATCCGAATAATTAGGGTTCGGTTTATTGGAGTTCTCCTGGATATAAAGTTTTGCAATATTTTTGGCTGGACAGTGAACAGAAGACAGAAGACAGAGAACGTTAACGTGTCTCTAATATACAAATGTCACTATACGAGTAATATAATAAATATGGGAATAACCTACAATGTTTACACAATACTAACAATAATAATTATTATTATTACTAATAATATAACTACAAAAATGAGAAACTTAATAATATTTAATTAGTAAAAGACTTCATAAAAATATTCAACACTTGTTTAAACATTTAACAAAAAAAGCAAAACAAAACGGACAATTTAATATCAATCAATATTATATGACATATTAGTTAAAATATTTGTTTAAAAAATAATATGTTCAGAATATATCAACATTTTTATTGACAGAACTCATAAGACATATATGGTGAAAACAGAGAGTCAAAAACTAACTTTGTTAATATTAAAAAGATTCCATTTTAAAACTACTACTGCGTATTTTGAACTGCTACCAATTTCTGTTTGGTCGTTAAAGTTCATAATTTCAATTTGGTTCGGTAGGCTAAAACCCCTATGAACTCATTAAAATGTATGAAATCTATTTCGATAATAAGTAACAAACATGAAAATGCTTATTAAATAATAATTTTTTTTATGAAACGTGGTTTTCTTTAAATTATCTTTAACAAAGTTTTTAAAATTCCTGGAAAATCTAAAGTTATTTGCATTTTAATGATAACTGGATGAAGAAAATTTAGTTCTGGCCGTCTAGATGTTAAAAATCACTATCGTTAAAATTTTTATACATGTATATATATATCAACATATCAACTAATCTAAAAGTTTATGTGTCTATGGACTCTCTAGCGGTCACAGTTTTATTCCGATTGTAATTAAATTTGGTATTTGAGGCGCTTTTGGTATTTGAAGGGTCAGGTTTTTTAATGGGTAAAATCGGACAAGGGGAAAGGTAGTTTAGAGGGAGGGGGAAACACAATATTTGGCATATCTCCTTTAATATTCGAAACGTCGAAAAATGTATAAGAAGTAAAATTGTAGGTAAGTAGTTTTACTATAATTTTGTTTCTTATCATTTTTTCTGTTACACTATTATTTACAATTTAAGATTGAAAATTAACATTCTTAATATCTCTGTTCACATTAGAGTTTGAGCAAAAATGATAAGGTGATGAATTGTAGCAAACATGATTTTCTACAGCTTAATTTCTTCCGCATTTTTCGATTGTTCTAATATTAAGAGAGATATTTTATATTTTGTGTTTTCTTCTTTCTCTATGCCCTCTTGCCTCTTGACCTATGCCATTTATTAGTAATCAGATACGACATTTCATTTTGATTTGACTATAATTGTGGCTGCTAGAGAGTAATTGGTGTATTCTAAGGAAGTTCGCTTATTAGACGCGGTTCCTGTGTAACGAATTTTTTTTTAAATTCCATTGCAATCGGTATCGGAATTCATGGTATCACAATTTATTTTCAAAAACAGTTGGTATGGCACTGGTTTCTTTATATTTAACCATATGATACGATTTTGTTTCTTTAGCACCTTCACGATCAGTTACTATAAAAAAAAATACAGACGAATTGAGAACCATCCTCCTTTTTGAAGTCGGGTTAATAAATGAATAAACACTTAACTAATTTTTAGAGAAAATACAGGCAGTGTATATATTAATATACACTATTTAAATACAGTAATTTACTCAATATTAAATATTGATTTCCAAAAGTGAGTCTTCTGAATATGCTTCAAATATACAAAAAGCAATTTTTGTTTGAATTCATCTTCAGAGGAATTTCTTCTTTTCAAGAATAATAAAATAATTTGTTAAGAAATTGAATTGATATAACAATTGAAATCGAGTAGACATCTTTCTTTATAAAATTTACTAAAATTTCTTCAAATATTCATGGTTTCTACTCAGTACCAAGACATATAATGTACTGGGAAATCTGGTCCAGGTTATTTAGCACCTGGGTGACAAAGTTTTGTTTTTTGTCTAATTTTGAATTACGAGACATTGATATCTGATATTTTTACGTAAACCATTCGATATATACTTATGTTAACGACCGTGATTTGAGCTAAAAATGTATTTAAAATATAGATTCCAAAAATTGTATACGACACCACAGTGATAGATCATATCATATCATACAGTGATAGATCATATCATATCATACAGTGATAGGTAATTTGTAGAGACTGTTCTGGATGGGCTACACTTCGACCATAAGATCCATTGTGATGCCTAAGGATGTGAGTGGAGTGGAAGGAATTTTTGTGTATAGACGAGTTGGAAGGATATGCGGCTGCAGCCGACTATGATAGGAACTATGCCGATATTCATCTGGAGTTCGTGAATGAAACTACAGAAAACCTTCTCAAGCATAGCCGGTTACTTTGTTCTTGTCCATACGCCGACAGTTTAGTCAATTAATCGCCCCTTTTTTTCTTTATAATTGAAAAACTTCCGATGGCGGAATTCGAACTCATAACCTCCCAGTTTCCAACTGCGCAGACATAACGCCTTAGCCCGCTTGGCCACTTGGACTGGTATTATACAGTGATACTTTTAATATGAATGTCGTATGATGTATTATAAACATGCCTGTATTCTATGTATAAATGATATTAAATAATTGTCGTTTAAATTGTCAAAGTAAAAATAAAAAATGATAAAACAAGATTTGAAAACAATTTATTTTTTTTACAAAAAAAGGTGACCACAGTTATGTCAAACACACTTGGGGGTATTATCTACCAATGTGTATATTACACGGTAGAGATGGACATATATATTATTTATCATTTATATAAAAGGGTCGTATGTCTGTTTGTCCACAAATACATACAATAAGACTATAATAGTAATAATATGTTATTATAAAGATAGTTTGTAAAATAATGCAGGTGGAATTAAATCTCAGTAACTATCTAGCCAAAATTCCTAATCTTGCAAAGTATTCATGGCATTGCTGCCTACAATATTACAAC
Organism: Nineta flava; assembly: GCA_963920215.1. NCBI lineage: Eukaryota > Metazoa > Arthropoda > Insecta > Neuroptera > Chrysopidae > Nineta > Nineta flava. The sequence goes on from OY986040.1 coordinate 118,965,247, forward strand.
TTTCATTTATTTATCAAGCAATTATATAAAACGGCAGTCGTATAATGTTCCAATGATAAAACCGATATTACGCATTTCTGTATTTGAGAAAATATAAAATTGTTGCGCAAACATGACCATCAGTATATTAGATACAAAAGGAAAGAAAAATCAATCTTTTAGTACGCTTTTTATGATATACACTTAGTATTTATGCTATTTTAAGGTACCAAGTCCGTACCTTGGTGAAATAATAACTGATCTCAAAAAAGTATGAGCTTACATGGTTAAAAGTCTCAGATTTTCAATTTTTGATCTTTTACATAACACATTTGGTAATTTTTGACATTCAACTATAAATATACATGTAGATAAAAAAATGATCATTAATATGTGTTATTAACCTAAATCATAGCTGGGTACAGGTTGACTGCATTCGGCCAATTATAATTTTTTTCTTTTTTTAATTAAAACATTTTCTGAAACAAATATAATAATACCAACCCTTTTTTATGGTTACTATTATACAAAATATACAATACTTCCTAAATGGTAAAATTCAAAATCAAATAGCTCTAACCATGTAAACAAATTGTGATAATTTTATTGACATTGGCTAATCTGGCATCCAGATACAGAACTATATATCAATTGCTTGTTGAATCGACTCCCACGAGTGAATACTCATTAAAAATTGTGCCCAAAGAAGTTTGTGAAAATTTTGCCCAAAATTCATTTGGATGAAAAACAAGGTTGCATTTAATTTTACTCTCAAGCCAATCAACTACTAAAATAATTATATATATCACACTTTCGTGCAAAATTACCTGGTTGTCACAGATTTTTTTAAATACTATTGATTGTATATTCGGCAGATTGAAAAAAAAAGTAAATAGATACGAAAAGTCGAACTCAATTATTGAACATTCCTAGTATTCTTAAGGGAGTTCCAACATGAAATCACTTTTCGGCAGATTTTGCTAATATTTTTTCATAGACTAAAAATACCATTTTCTAATAAATCCATAAAGTTTCAGAATTTTTGACCGTTTAGAACGCGCGATAATTAATAACAAAGTAATCATTCTCTCGCATTCTCTCTTTTTTGAAGCATCTAAAACTTCATTCCCGCCCAACTATTATCTGTTGTATTAAAAAAAAAAACTCGATATTATTTAAAAAAAAAACTAGGATAGTAAAGATAAATATTTATTAAATAAATTTTTTTTTTTAAATCGCGTTTTACCGTTTTGTTTTCCATATATAAAAGTTTAAAATTTTGTGTTTTTCAAAATTCAATTAATTTGTATACATGAATATTGAACATATGTATGTGTTGTTGTTGTTTGTATATGTATTTGTTCTATAATAAAAGCAAACCAGTTTTTTGTCCTGATTATACTAGACAGTGCGGGAACTACCTTAATATTATATCAGCTTAATATTATTTCTCGAAATTGCGCCAGCAATATTTTCAGCATTCTCTGTAAAATGACATTTTTATACTAAAATATATAAAATTATATCGTAAATGTGTTTGTTTGTTTGTATTACCCCGTGTTGTTTAAGAGAAATGTTTATGCGGGACGTTGTATATACATGTGGACATTAAGTAATATTTTATTATCATATGTACACGTGAAATTTAGATAAATGACACGTGTGATACTAAATGAACACGTATATAGGTTTGATAGGGTTTTATCAACTTTTTTTTTACAAACATTTTAACATAAATTTATTTTTTTATCAATGATATTGAGACAGATGTATATTCTGGAGTGCATAGAGAATATTGCAGTCCAAAAAAGTGTGTTTGTATCTTACCATTTTAAATTTACCCAGGTTACCCAGGCTACCCACCCAGAAGTCAGGTCAAAGGAGTCAGGTTCTTGGGTTTAAATCGTGCTACGGTGTTAAAGTTGTAGGGCTGGAAGAGAAAAGTATAAATACAAACTTGAAGTAATAAATATGTTTAAATTACTTTTTGGATGAGATATAATATCCAGGTTTTGAGTAATTCATTTTGAAAAAATGCCGGATAAATCGCACATTGGTAAATTAAAACTGAACAACGTGATCACTAGGTAAATATTCCGCAATTGAAACTCGGAAAAATACTGTTTCGGAATGTATCCAAGAAGCTATCTTTCGAAGCACTCATCCTTAACAGGATGCAACTTTAAAAGGTTACCGGATTCATCACCGGATATTATCACCTACGATAGCATCCATCTACACACAATAAGACTTCACCATGGATCCATTATGTATAGGCTGTTCGGCGAGGAGTAAGAACCAGCCACATCATCTTTAACTGCGAATCTCTCGGTTACAGCAGATACAAGATACTCAGTGCATCCCACTTCGAATATATGAACCTTGAGAAAAACTTGATAAGCAAGCTCCTGGCTATTATCAACATATGGAAGAAGCAAATCCCATCAAACTTAAGTAGAAGGGGAAGTACAATGGGCCATAAGCTCAAATGGCAATACTTGTTATACTCCAAGATATATCTGTCAATCCAATTAGTTCAAAATTATTGCAGATAAAAGAGAGAAAGAGGTCTTCCATTTATTTTGAATTGTATATTGTACCAAAAATCTTAAAAAAACGTTACAACTGTTTTCTGCTTTTCACTAATTCGTTACCCTTGCGAAAGAAAGTAACACTTTAAATAATTCTGATAAGCAAAGAATGAAAATTCTAACTATGAGTGCGCAGATGTGAAGTGTGTAGTGTAGATAATAAACAACACTTATAGTTCACGATAGACCTATCTGAGTAATAATAAATACATACAAAAAAAAAACATCGATTTCATTAAATTTTTACACGAGTAAACACTATTATTTCATATTTTTATAGGTGAGATACTGAGATACACCTTCATTGATATTATCTTTATTAAATATTAAATACTATTGATTATATACAGAATGTAATAGGACACGGAATCTATAATATAGAATGTTGAATTAATTGTATGGAGGATAATCGTAAGAAAATCAAAATATAAAAGTTTGATAACGGTCGCAAAGACCGAAACATGTCACTTTATATGTATACAATAAAGAAGCAGTGAAATAGCAAAAAATTATTTGTTTGAATTTATTTTCAAATCCTCCAAGTTTCAAAATTTTTGTGTATAGACTAGGAATTGGTAGGATATGCGGCTGCAGCCGACTATGATAGGAACTATGCCGATATTCATCTGGAGTTCGTGAAGGAACTGCAGAAAACCTTCTCAAGCATAGCCAGTCACTTCGTTATTGTCCATACGCCGACAGTTTAGTCAATTAACCGCCCCGTTTTTTTCTTCTTAATAATTGACAAACTGTCAATTACTGTCGGGATTCGGGATATATATATTGTTCGTGTCAATCATATATTGAATATATTGAAATAATTGAGTTATGTATAGGTGGTCCGCAAAAAATTTCTTCACCTGAACCCGGCAAAGTGAATCTATACCATTGGTAAACCTGATAGACTCTGTATATTGATTAGATGACGTTTGTTATTTTATATAATAAATGAATACACATACATATCTTTTATTCTTTATCAATAAAGTTTATTCAGCCAGTACTATACCATACCGTACTGTACTGTACTTTATTCAATATTGTATAAAAAGTACTCTATCATATATCTCTCATTCAAAACTAATAAATATTTAACCCAAATTGAATAGAAATTTATTGATTATAATATATGATAAGGAATTTTAAACATTACATTACATACACGAGTACATACATATTATACATAACATAACATACTGGTTGGCTAGTTTACCATTATACGTTAGTTACCATCAACGTTTTTAATACAAACAAAAGAATCAAGCAAAACATAAAATACACATACACACATATTGATTATTATTAGTATAGTCATCAATACTAATTAATAATAATAGTTGTGATTGTATTATATTGCATATCATAGTTCATTTATACAAAATAAAAAAGTAGCAGAAAAGTAAGTACAAGCTATAATTGCACAATTAGTGTTCTGTGAAAAAACAATATGAAAAAAAAATTCGGTACGCAGGAGCTGCTTCAACTTAGCGAATTTCCTTAGAATACATACATAACTGTCTAACGGTCACAATTTTAGTCTGATCAAAGTAAAATGTCGTATCTGATATGATTTTAGTATATTCAAGACCAATTTTAAGGGGAAACGGGAGGCATAAAGATAGAAGAAAACACAAAATATAAAATATCTCTCTTAATATTAGAACAATCGAAAAAAGTGTAAGAAGTGAAGTTGTAGAAAATCAAACTTGCTACAATTCATTAAATAATTATTTTTTTCAAACTCTAATGTGTACAGAGATATTATGAATTTTAACTTTCAATCTTTAATGGTAAATATTTCTGTAAATATTAGTGTAACAGAAAATTAATAAAGAACAAAATTATAGCAAAACTTAATACCTACAACTTTATTTCTTATAAATTTTTCGATTTTTCGATTATAAATGGAGATATGACAAATTTTGTGTTCCTCCTTCTCTCTGAACTGTCCTTCCCCCTTGCCCGATTTTACCCATTAACGAACTTGGTTTTTTGAATACCAAAAGCGCTTCAAATACCAAATTTCATTCCAATCGGAATAAAATTGTGACCACTAAAGAGTCCACAGACAAATACAAATTTTAGCGATAGTGATTTTTAACATCTAGTAGATAGGATCGATGGGCATTTGAAGAAATTTTTACGAAATTCCAAAATTGGTACAGAAACAATAGCTGCATTTCCTTTAGAGGAAATTCGCTAAAAGTTATATCGATTGTTTGTTGGCAAATAACGCCTACCATGTTAAATTTTGAAAACAAAAGTTTTTATGCCACAATGTTTTTAATTCGTAAACATACTATTTCAACGGACATTTATAACTTCAAGATAATAGGAACAAAAAACTAATTAAATATATATAATGAATTTTGAAAGATTCTGTCATTTTAACATTTGAATAAAATCAATATAACTAAATTTATTATTAAACTTTCGAATTTCGTGAGAACAAATATGTATATTTTTTTTCTGTTATTGTGTTAACAAATTATTTACTTGTTCGTTAACAAAATATTTAATATAAATGATACATGTTGTTATAATGTAATTGAATTTTTTTTATGTATATACAGGAAGGTTCTAAAATAATGATGTTGTAATCTTTTTAATCTGTATTTGGGTTATTTTGCAATTTAAAAAACTACAATTTACGAAAGAAAAGATTTACATTAAAATTTCGCTGATATAGACGAATATTTACCATTAGTCATATGATAACATCATCAAAATGAAACTGATTTTTTATTATCGCATTTTATTTTGGGATTTGTTTGATTTGAATAAAATTATTCAGATTCTATGTTGTTTTTATATCGGAAACTCCTGCAGATTCTAGACCTCAAATAAAAAAAAAAACTGCTGGCCAAATGATCCTGGTATTGTCACGAAAAATTAAAATTATTCAACAAGTCTATTCAACAAGTTAAAAAACGTGGTAATTCATGCTACTGGAATTAAAATGCGTACGATAGCACATAGCACATAAACAATAGGGAATATGCATGAAAATTTTTTATCACTTGAATTGAAGCATGTTTACTTGACAAATATCAAGGTAAAATTACTTTTTAAATAACTTTAAAAATAAGCGAGATATGAATGATTGAAATTCCCGATTAGACAAAGAGGCTGATAGTTCTCTTGATATGTTATGTGACGTCATATTACACTTTCACCATTTAAAATACACGTAAAACTCCGTTTTTAGTATTTTTGCAAGAAAGAGACACGTAATAATCTTTAAAAGCTTATAGTTTCCTTGATATTTGTCGGATTTTAATTTCGTTTTTAAATATTATTACAGTATTAACAGTATTTTCATATTCTGAAAATAAATGTGAAAAAAAATTTGCATGCATATTCCCTATTGCAAAAGTTATAAACAATTAAAGATTCCAAAGAAAAGGAGTCTACTTTTTCGAAAATTACTCAAAAACTATTGGTGCTAGAGAAATTTCACAAAGAGATTCTTAAAGTAGAGGAAATTTCCATTAAAAATGTCGACTCCCGGAACTTGATCTCTATTGTTAATACTTTTTATTTAATGTTGAAATTAGGGTTATTATGGTTATAAATTAGGGTTAATACTATTCGCTGGAGTCGAGACGTGAGACGAGAAGTAAAACAATTTTTGAGTTTGTGAAGTGAATGCTTTTTTTCATTGTATGGACCGCCGAAGCAATTTTTACTTTTGATAAATGAGACAATAATGGACATTGAAAACTACAAAATGACGCAATGCACAGGACATTCTCCTCTCGTCTTGTCGCCAATGAAAACAAGCGATTTAAGTGTCAAAGATTTGTTTTGTATGTTATTGAGGCTGAGCGAAAAAACTAATTGGTGGTCCAAAGTGGTCATAATATGATCACACGAAAAACAAATAATAATAATATATTTTAAAACAAGAGTGTAAAAAAATGAACATAATTTGATTATAGTTTACTGTACACTGAATCTTGCTTTTCAAAATCTAGTCGCTGTAGATCATAGTCTAGTGCAATAGGTATGTCGTCAGAATACTCTTCGTATCCACCAACAAACTTTGTTAGTCACATTTTCGGATCAGCCTAATTACAATAGAGATTGATTTAAAATTTTTTAAATTATCTTTTTATTTAGTATTTTTATTTTAGGTTTCAGCCTGGCTATTTCAGGATCTCTGCTAAATTTTTCGCTATATTTCCACCTTCGTTTTTTACAAAATTCTCTGTATATCAAACTTATAATAGGTATATTATAATATTGTGAACACATAATATAATATAATATAAAAATGTTTTATTTAATAAAAATATTTTGTTGATAAAAATCTCAATTGACTGTCTAATTTGTTTGTCAATAAAAAAAAATTTATTTAATATTAATGATTTTCAATTTTGATTTAAGGGCGAGATTTAAAAAAATACGGGAAATATTTGTATATTTTAGTAATAATAATTTATTTGCTTAAGTTTTTACAACTTGTACAAAGTAATTCGTTGTTTACAAATAAACTGCATAATGCGTGTACAAAAAAAAAATGTCGTAGTATTTTCATGCCATAAACAGTTAAATTAAATCAAATATATTTCAAATGGAATTAATCATGTAAATTGTCTATTTATACTTATATAAGATTAATTTATAACTAGAAAAAGAACGATATTGTTCAAATAAGCTAAAATTAACTGAAACTATTCATATAAACTAAAATTTTGTAAATAAAAATATATAAATATAGAAACTCAGAATGAAACTATTTATTTTAATCAAAAATTAAAAAGGCTTGAAAAATAAGAAATGCAATCATTAAATATTGTGCTACTGCTCCAAAATAAATGATCTAGTGCAAACAATAGCTTTAATAAAACAAAAAAATCGTTTGAGCATACAAATATTCGACACTGAAAATAGGTTTACAATAGTATTAGAGCTATCACTTGGTTTAAAACTGATTTTACTGAAAAAATCTTTGCGAATGGCATTGTATATGGGACAATTAAATAATAAATGTGCTAGATCCTCGTTTTGCTTCAAATTGCATAGCGTGCATAGAGATGTCGGGTCTATAATGAAGGGAACTCCACGTATCACTACTCGAATTAAGCGTTTGTTAGAAGAGCGAAGCTGTGCTAAAACTCTGCTAAATGATATTGGGCATTGAAACAATAGGTAAGGTTGCGGTTCGTTATTAAACACCAAACTCTGGTAAAGAAGACTGAAACCTGAGTACTTGGCCCTATTAACATCGACTAGAAATAGTGAATCGGAATACATTTTTACAATGGTGTCAATATCACTTTTCGTAATATTTTGTAACCCAAAAAATTGTTCACTACCAATTTCGATCAGAAGGTTTTTAAGTTGTAAAGCCCAATTGTATTTAGCAAGCTGATCCGGCTGAGATGTCAGGCTGACAAGGCGGGTGTAGCACAATTTGGGAAATCTACGCTCATCCATCCTTTGTAATACACGCCACCAAACTAAAGTCAGATAAACGGCTTTTACTGACATAGGGCGTAATCCACATTCCAATCTTATAAAATATCCTGGTGTATTTCTTGGTAGCTGTAGTAATTGCTTAAAAAAGCTTACTTGCACTCGCTCAATTTCATCAAAATATCGTAGAGACCAAACAGGTGATGCGTATAATAGTGAATTAACGACAATTGAATCATATAATCGCAACCTTGCTTCCCATGAAACACATTCAGAGTTCGCCAATGTTGACATTACACTACCAATAGCGGACTTAGCCCTCTGAACCGAATTTTTGGCAGTTTCGTAAAATAAAGAGGAAGAAGAGAATATTTTAGTACACTTGCCATAGACTTATTGCCATAGACTTAATATATTATATTCTTAATTTTTTGGTTCCTCAAATGGGTTTTCAATTAGTAAAACATTGCAACAGTAAAAAATTAAATTACTCGATACAAATACTATCCTATTTCTGCTGTGAAAGTGCTATTGAACTTGTACCAGCGAAAATATTATACAGTTGTAGATAAAAGAAGTATTCAAATTAATCATCAAGTCATCTCCTACAATTTTCCATCTAGAAACCTATTAAACGATTTTATTTAGCATCACTTTTGTTTGTAGTATTTGCTTCCCGTATATTTGTTTGAACCCTTTTTTACTTCTTCTTTCATGACAAAACAATAAGATGGTTCCATTACAATGATCTAATGATGAAAATCGAAAATATGGCATGAAATTGAAATTCAAAATTTTGGTGGAAGCGTCGTGGAAACATATGGGAACTTATTATTTTAAAAGTTAACTAAAGATACGTTTTAAGTTAAACTAAAAATAAAGTTTTGAGTTTTATCAATCTGGGACTTTGATCAGATTCAAATGCAATCATGGGGCGCATAATGATTTAACTATAAATATTAGGACAAAGAAGACGGTAAAAAACTACCGTTTAAAATATTTTATTTTAAATGAGTTTTAATCAAAGTGCTAGATTATATCATAATATCTTAAAAAGAACACAATACCACGTCATTAAGATAGTGAGAAATCAAACGCATTCCACCTAAGTAGCATCTCGTAGCGCAGAGGCAGATTCCCATCCTAGATGTGTAAGATTTTTCATATGCGTTTGATGTCAAAGAATGTGATTTTTTGGAATATCCTAGAAACATTTGAAAATTAAACTTGTATTTCCCAAAAATAGAATACAGGTATTAAATATATATATATACATATATATATATATATATATATATATATATATATATATATATATATATATATATATAAATATGTAATATAAATAAGCCATATTTTTATCTCTTTATAATAAAGCAAAATAATCTACAAAAATATAATGACAAATGCAAAACAACGTACAATGACTGACCTTTTTGTTTCTGCAAAAAAATAAATTACTTGTTTCATTGCTGCTGTTGAAAATAATGCTGTACATTACGTTTGTGTGTACACGACACTTAAATTAAAAAAAACTGAACCTATTCGAAACTATAAAAAAAAAAACTTTTCTGACACACGTGAGACTTCAAGTGATAGCAATGGATTTTATTAGCAGTATGCATACTTGGAAACTTGGAGGTTATGGGTTTGAATCCCGACATCGGCAGTTTGTCAATTATTTAAAAAAAAGGGCGGTTAATTGACTAAACTGTCGGCGTAAGGACAAGAACGAAGAAACCGGCTATGCTTGAGAAGGTTTTCTGCAGTTTCCTTCACGAACTCCAGATGAATATCGGCATAGTTCTTATCAGAATCGGCTCTAGCCGCATATCCTACCAATTTTTAGTCTACCCACAAATTCCTTTCACTCCACTCACATCCTCTCATCCTTAGGCATCACAATGGACCTTATGGTCGAAGTGTAGCTCGTCCAGGGTAGCCTCTACAATCTATCTATATATCTATACCAAAGATATAGCAGTGGTCCTGTACGCTTCAATCCACCCTAAAGCTTCCTTTAATGTTTGATATTTAGAAAATTTGTTTAGCTAAGCAAAATCATTAGTCTACAAATCCGACGTATTGGAGCTATGTGTTACAGTTATAAGTGAGCAAGCTGTTGCCTACCTTCCTCCATCAATGGACAGAAAAACACCCAGTAAGGTTGGATTCGATTCCTTATACTATGAGCCACAAAAGTAGCGTTCATTTTTCAAAATTTTATAGTTCAATTGTGCCTAATTTATTCGATTTTTGGAAAATTGTTTCGAATAAAAGTTATTAGCATATTTACAATGTACAAATTTTATACGAAGCATTTCATTTCGAACACCAAATGAATAGGGCACAAATCAACAATGAAATTTTGAAAAAATGAACGCTACTTTTGTGGCCTATAGTACTAGAATCCAAAAGGTTGAGAAATGATAATTATTTACCTAAATCCAGAAATCTGGAAAAAATAAGAAAATTAAGAATTGATATAATAAAGTTCCTGGACAAAAACTTGTTCAGAACGGTTCACTTATTTTTTAATTCCGCTGCCTGTGATGTATGTTAAAATATTAACTAAACATTAGGACGTTTTATATTATATTTGTGATAGATAACATGCATCATTGCCAATGTTTGACCCATGCGGGCGGGTATATTGTGTACGCATATACATATACACGTTGTTTTGTATAATTCGAAATGTCTGTGTTAATAATTCTATAATATATTTTGTTTACACAATTATTTGTTTGTGTTTTGCTTGTAAAAGGCCATTTTATTATTCATAGAGTGTTTCATAATAACTCATTCCTGTGTGGGTGTTGTTATCTCATCACAGCGTATAGTCGCAAAATCATTTAACTCGAATTGTTTTGAGACAACTGACATGACAACTCTTTAACTAGAGTTATCGTGTCAGTTTTTAATACTACTCTAATAATACACTGGACTACACAAAATTCGTTACGCAGGAGCTGCGTTAACTGAGCGACTTTCCTTAGAATAAATAAATCACTCTCTAGCGGTCACAATTTTAGTCTGATAAAATGTTGTATCTGATATCTTTTCGTATTTTCAAAGCCAAGTTTGTTAAGACGTGGCATAGGTCAAGAGGAAAGGGGCACGTAGATAAAGACGAAAACACAAAATATTAAATATCTCTCTTAATATTAGACAAATCGAAAAATGTATTAGAAGTGAAGTTGTAGAAAATCAAGTTTACTATATTTTACCACCTAATCAGTTCTACCTAATCTTTACCACAAATGTTTTTCTGAAACTAATGTGTTTCAAAGTACATGTATGTTTGTAAATAGATTTAGGAAGTCAATTTTTAGTAATTTCTAACTGTCCTTTAAGAAAAGGTACTTGTAAAGGTAAATGTTTCTATTATACAATTGATGATGTACTAAAAACTAGGAAATAATATATAATAGATCAATCAAGGACAATCAGACTCAAATAAAACCATAGACGCGCATAACAATTGATTTAACTATAAATAAGAAGGACAATGGATACAGCCAGAAGCCAGATATGGTATCCAATAAAAGAAAATTTTATATTAAACACACGCCATGATTTTATTTGTCAGATCAAAGTCTCAGATTGATCCAAAATATTAATTTTCTAGCTTTAAGTACATCAACGATTGTACACAGCCACAAAATTATTCATTCGAAAAAGATCTTCAGATAAAAATTGTTCATTTTAAATATACATTAACAACTTAACATTATATATATATTAATAACTTTTATTCGAAACATTTTTTAAAGGATTTTAAAAAGTTGTAAAGTCTATCAATAATCTTACAACGATTTATAACCCTTTTTTATTTTTGCTAAATATTTTAAAAGTATTTATTGTAAAATATCAGTAAATGTAAATTAGAAATTGATTTCACTTGATTTGACAGATCTGACAATAATCTATGTTTTGTTATGACGTTCACAGTGTATATGTGTATATTTTTTTACTGTGCGCTGTCCCCTGTTTTCAAAATATGATGACAAAAACAAACCTAACAAAACAGATTTAATTTTATTAAATAATTAATTTAAACACTATTTTTTTATACTATTATATAAACTGCATATTTCAAAGAATATTTATAAACATTATTTGTTATGGTGTCTAGTTTAATAATATATTTATTATAATTTTAAATACAAAAAAAAATTATGTTCTCCATAAGACGCTGTGTTAAAAGCTTAATTTTAATCGATAATTACTCTTTGAAATTATTGTCAATAGATTTTAAATTTTTGAGGGAGGAATTATATAACTACATGCTAAAGCTATTGAATTCACTAAAAAATATCTACTATCAAGCCTCATGCATGAACGAACGTCCTTAACTAAAAAAATTATTTTACTTAAAAATCATTCTATATACATAAAATTTATAGAACACAAATGATAATAATAAACATTTAAAAAGCACCTGCATCTGTATAGGTAGTGTGTAGACCTGTAGAGTATATATATACCCGTCCTCACTGACAACGAGTGCGATTCATGTTGGTATCATAAATATATATATATATATATATATATATATATATATATATATATATATATATATATATATATATATATATATATATTAGTTTATAGGTTCATCGCATCGTCATCGTATATATATGGTATCGTCAACGATGTTCATAATGATCATCGTATCGTATCGCGTATTCTGTGTGCTCCAACGACCCTTACCTATCTACCTCTGATGATGATAAAATAACAGCCAGAGTTATGTAAGGTGGACAATGTACCCTGTGTTTTGTGTTGTATAATATGAACGTGTGGGCTAACTCACATGTTCAGATATAAATATGTTTTTTTGGTACTATCAAAAACCGTTTTGTAGACATCTACTTTCTTAACCGATAAAAATTATTAAAACAACACTAGAAGGTTCACGATACAAATACATTTTGAGAGCTTCAAAATTTCTATATTTATGTTTATGCAAAAGCCTAGTCTGAAACTGAGGTCACCTCAAGGGTAGTCAAGGATTGTCTGGAGGAACTTCTGAAACTGGCAAAACGGAACAATGTTAAATTGATCTGAAGCTCCAAAATCTCGTCAGTCCTAAATAGACCTAAAATTTGTAAACGAAATCTATGGAACATTAAAGAACATTCGAAAATATTTTTCATACACAAAATCTATTACAATTGCAAAATTATTATACAAGTATATACTCAAGGCCAAAAAATCGACAAGCCCAGATCTCACAGACCCTTGGAAACACTATAGATTTTAACAAATATTAATTCTGAGAAATTATGTGCAATTCAGATTTCGAATATAATATCTGAGAGTTTTATGTGCAATTGAGAGACCACCCTTAGTGATTCTGCAAATATTCACAGTTTATTCCAAATACAGAGATTCTATGATGTCCTCATCATACATTTTTTATACTGTATAAATATAGAGTATTATAAGTTTAGTCCCAACTTTAAAACGGCTCTTGTTTTGATCGCAGAAACAAAGATGTGTTATAGGTGTTCATAAAATGACCAGTACAAAGTCAATTAGTTCATTTCGCATGTCCGCGCATTTGTCCGGAAGCACGGCAACTCAAAAACGAGCTATCGAAATGAAATTTTTGTGTATTATAGCTCAAAATTGACCTTCGTGAATGGGCAATCGGATTATGCACCCTCCCGCCAAGAAGACATACCTCTGACACCATAACAGAGAAGAAAAATTTAAAGAAAAACAAGTTTTTCATAAATTGAATGGTTTGTCAAAATTTTAGCTCAAATATATGTAATTACTCTTTATTAAAACAGCATATATGTATATAGCATCTTTATATAATACTTTGTATAAAGGTGCTAAATTCTTATTTTCACGTGTTTTTAATTCAGTTTTATTTTTTTATTAAAAAGTTGTTTATATTTATTTCGTTATATTTATTAACAAAAACATATAAACGTCTATCTCTCTGTTTACTCTGTAAATAGAACAATATATTAATGAAATATAATTATTTTATGATAACACACATATTCATAATATTATTATTTAATTCTAAATCTACTATAATAATAATACGCATACATGGATGGCCCTTTACATATTTACCATACACATTTGTTAACTATGTCCTTTGTTTTCATTTTGTATATTAATTGGTTGCGTTGTTCAATTATATTTTTATCACCAACGCATCTCTTTTATTATGAACACTAACCCCATACCAAACAAATTATATATTAATGCTCGCAGTTAATATGAATCCACAATAATTTCGGGTAGTTTTTTTAGTTTTGCACTTTAATTCGACATGTTTACATTTTCTTGGGAAAATATACTGAAAAATTTGTTAGTCTTTCAAGCTAGATGTTACAAATTAGTCAGGCATAACTTAATTGAACCACAAAAGTAGTGAACTATTTTCACAAAAATTTGTTGTTGATTTGTAACTGATTCATGGAGTTGTTAGAAAAATGATTCAAATAAAAGTTGTATGTATATTTATAATGAACATGTTTTATCCGAAGCATTTTGTCGAAAGTCGCATAAATAAGGCCGAAATCAATTATGAAATTTTGAGAAATGAGCGCTACTTTTGAGAAAATGTCGAAATTCAATGTATCAAAAAGACAAAATTTTATCTGGTATTAGTTTTGGTTGAAAAATTAAAAAAACTTAGCAACGTGAGCCGCGCAGTTGAGAATCAACCGGCGTTACGATCTTCTCTGATTGATGGAGGGTTTTTCGCCAATTTGATTTTTCAATTGCTTCGCAATAAAACGGATGTGAAGAATATGTACTTATATGTGTATACACACACACACATATATATATATATATATATATATATATATATATATATATATAAATATATATATATATATATATATATATATATATAAATATATATATATATATATATATATATATATATATATATATATATATATATATATATATATATACATTATATACATCTACATACGTTAAATACTTTTATAATGCGCCCCGAAAAAATTAAAGTAGCAATACTTTTAGTTTTTAACAACGAAATTTTAATTGTTAATCTATAAATTATTCAAATTTGGTAGCAATATAGTTAGTAGAATACATGAAAATAAGCCCGGTATATTTCTAAACGATCCAGTGAATTCCGCATCAAAATTGGTGCAGCCGTATAGAAGTGATTCAGGAACAAACAAAAATTTTGAAAACTGTTTTTTGGCATCTATTACTAATATATGTCCCAACATATTACTTGTGTATACTTCACAACACTATACCAAACTCAGTTTCCATTACGGTTAAGTAAACACAAGTACGAAAGGACACGCGTATGGGAACCTGCACCTGTTCTATAGACTAACACAAACGTTATTGAATTTTATTAATTAGTATGAACATGGAAAAATAAACTCATTCGCCAGAGACTCTGAACCCTGGACCTCTGAATTTCACGCCCAGCATTTTAACAACCATAACACCTTGATTGGTCGATTTTTTAAAATCATTGACAGTTTTACTTCGAAGGCAACATTAACATCTTATTTGCATGTACTTAAATCATCAAGCTAACCATCCTGAGTGTTATGGTTAGCGCGCTTGCCGTGAAATGCAGAGGTCCAAAGTTCGATTACCAGCGGTTGTGTTAATTTTCCCAAGTTCATATTAGTTAATATGTCCCAAATTTAGTATTACTTCGAAAATAATTTCCATATTGACTAGAATTGACCTTATTACAATTTTTATTATAAGTTAAGATTGGACAATATTTATTCTGAAATACACTCGTAACCATCAAGAAGCAAATAAATATTTTCCACCCTCAAATAGCAAAAAATAAAAATATAAAAATATTTCACAATGTAAACACTTGTTCTCACAACAACCCCAATCTTTTATAGTGAAGTGGTCAACACCTAATAAATTGTGTGAAACAAGTATTTTTGTTGCCTGCCTATCATCTGTACCTACTAAAGTTAAACAAGTCAGACAGATTTATAAACTAAGGCTATTACATTTGATGGTCAGTATATTCAATATGTATATATACAATGATAAGGGTAAATATACGATATAATATAATATGTAAGAGAGATTTAATCCTTAGAGGGCTTACAAAACACAAAAGGGATGATTTTGTTATGTAAAGAATTTCACTTGTTGCTTCTTTTTAGTTAGGTAATAAACATACAAATAAAATCACACGTGATATAGAAAACCTAAGTGAATTTTATTAACTCAAGAATATATTTTCGTAAATTTTGTAGAATTTTTAAATTTTACGCATAAAGGTTTTAATCCATGCATTTTTTTCGAAATTTTAAATAATACATTGTCATCTGGACAATGAAAAATTATATGCATTACACGACCATAGTAATTGTTGTTTCAGAGGCAGAGCATTGGTCTAGAATCCAGAGGTCTTGGGTTCGATTCCCATCCTAGAAGATCCTTTGACATCCATTTGATGTCAAAGAATGATATCAATGTTCAGACATATTACTTAAATGTCAAATTAAGTAAATGCTAGTCACTTCTGTTGGTATAATATAACCGAAAGGCAACCAAACAATGGATTGATTGATGCAAGTTTAAAAATCAATTTTAAAAAAACAATGTAAATCGTAAATAAACTAAAATTGATAATACAACGACATCAAGATAGTGAAAAATCATATGCATTCCAAACACCAAAGCATCTCGTAGCTCAGAGATAGAGCGTTAATGATATACACATCGTTTCATGTCAATTATAATCATTTCATGTCAAGAATTTGATGTCAAAGAATGTTATCAATGGTCAGACATATTACTCAAATGTCAAATTAAGTAAACGCTAGTCACTTCTCTTGGTATAAAATAACTGAAAGGCAACTATACTAAAAAATATAAAACGGTTAGTTTAATACTTCGATTTATGGGTCTTAAAAAGAGTTTTGCAAACTGGTTTCACAATTTCATGTTGGAGGAGTTGTTAATAGGTAACTTTGCTGTAAAAATAATGAAGAAAAATCAATCAATTGCTAACTATATCTGCGGAACTAAGGTTCTGTAAAAAATACATATAAAAATGTATTAATGTTTGGTAAAACATGATTTTTGACCTTTCGCTGAAAGAGGCAACTCGTTTTCCAAAACAGGGATTGTAAATAAACCATAAAGGTTTAACTAATATGGAGAATAAGTGAAATGCAAAGATACATCACTCATTGACGGTCACTAACACAAAAAACCAAACATAATGCTAAAACAATGACCTAAGCTGAGAAAATTGTAATTTTACTAAAATTCTTTATCTGAAGTCAAAGAAAACCTATCCCAGCTTTTTATTTATTACTTCATTTTATGAATAAAATTATTTTTACTTTTCCAGTAAGCAAAATAGACAGAGAAAATATGAAACAGAAAACAAATTTGTTTTTTTTAATTACTCAATCTAAAAATAATAGGAACCTAAGAAAATAACAGAGGCGTACTCACGTTTTTCTTTAAATTATCTAGTAAGGATACCCCAGCACTGTCTCTGGAATATTTAAATTAAGTCTAATTACATCAAATTATTCTACTTACTTTATACTAAAAACTTGATAAGTGTCACAATCAAAATCAACCTTAAGTAGTTTTTTAGACATTTAAAGAAAAAAATGTTAACATTAACAACCTGTAACTCGAAAGCGAAGCTTCAAAATATCATATGAACTTTTCTGCTAATTTTTGGCAGATCCTTTGCCTATTCAATTTTCCACATGAAAATTTGAACCACCTATGTATAGTATTATTTCCACTTAATTAATTTTCCAAAATACTTCCTCCCTCATAGATAATCAATATTGTATTCACGACGAAGTAGTCATACGCGAGTATACTTTTAAAAAAAAAGCAGCTGTGATATATAAATAATTGAAAAATACCATCAATCATTGTGAACGCAACTACAAAATTTATCAAAATTATACGGGTATTTAATTAAAAAATTTGTATAACCTAATTCATTAATCAACAAAACACAATAATATTTGTGTATGCAATAAGTTTATCAAATGGATTACCACAATTACTGCATTTTTATTATATAAATAGAAAAAGAAAAAAAAATTACACAAGTAAAAATTAAAAAAAAAAAAATTAATTAGATAAGAAATAATTTATATAGTTAAATAATAATGAAGATGACAAAAGAAATTTATTATAACAGAATTCACGGTAAGTAAATCAACTGACCAGCATGACATTAGTTTGACCGATTATGAACTTGTATTACTATTATTTGTATTAAGTGTAATGTACTGTTTTTTTTTGTCATTTAATTTTACCTCCTTTAGTTTTTACCTTTATTATTTCAATATTAGCGTGAAGCGGCTTTTTTGTAAATTTTAATTAACAATATTATTAGTTGTGTGAGGTCTTGTCAAATATTTTTGCAAAGAAGGGATTCGGAATATCTGAAGTAGGCGTAGAACCTATTTTAGAAATTCCAAAGACAGCAAGTGATCAACAAGTGAATAGACGTTAAATACCGCGATCACTGGAAAAATATACCGCAACAAAAACTCGAGAATATACTGTTTTGGAATGAATCCAAGATGCACTCAACCTGGACATCTTCGTACGGAAGCCGAATTCATCACCAGACATTATCACCTACAAAACACATCCTCACACAGTAAGACTCCACAATGAATCCATTATGTACAGACTGTGAGGCGAGGAGGAAGAAACATCCTGCTTCATAATCTTTAATCAAATCCAGCCACATCAGTAAATCTTGGTTACAGCAGATATAAGATATTCGGTGCATCTCACCCCGAATATATTAACCTTCAGGAAAACCTTTTAAGCATACTCCTGACTAAAGCCAAGATATGGGAGAAGCGAATCTCGACAGACTGAAGTAGAAGGGTGAACAAATGGGCCATATGGATGAAGTGCAATACATTTTGTACCCCATTTGAACGGTCCCATATTTTAAAGTTTATACCGAAATCAATGGCTACCGCTTGTGATTACCGCATTATAAAAATAGTGTTCAGAACTTACAACATTAGATAATATTCAACATAGACTTATGGATGTATAGTGTGACAATTAAGGCAATGTCCGCCCACCGGCCGCGGAGACCATGTGCATTTATATATATTGGTTGAACGCTTTCTTTTTCACTTTTGAGTGATTCGTTTAAGTATTGTCACTTAAATAGCTAGCAACTATATGTACAAAACAACCATTATATTTAATCAGTAGTATATACTTATTCATAGAAAAATTCAATTAAGATTATATGACCATGAACAGATTTGTACACTGACTGACAACAAATATTTAGACACACCAAAAAATTATTATATTCAAATTTTTTGACTTCGTATTTTTGAGTTGATATAATACGTTCGTTTATAATCAAACAAAAGGAACAAAATAGATGTAGACATGTCCACCAGCTCGAGATGCAAAAGCATAAATTTCAGCGAGTGGGCTACAGTAAATATCCTGGAGTTGTTGTTCATGAAAACAATGAGAATTCCTTAGAAATAAAAGCTAGAGCCGCAGTTTTACTCCCTTTTAAATATGTTAAAGTCGCCTACTGTCTCAAAAACAACCAAAAAGAAAATAAATAAAACTATAATAAAGCCTCTAGTAATGTATGGCTCTAAAAGTTGGTGCCTGACGGCTAGGGATACGAAAAGCCTAGAACTAAGGAAAACTGAAATTAGAAATTAGAAAATAGAAAAAAAAGGAGACTGCGCTTGTTGGGACACCTGGAAATAATGCCAAATGAAATAGATGCAAAGAAGATATACAGAAACAACCCAGAAGGCTCACGACAACTAGGACGACCAAGACTACGATAGTTGAACACTGTTATACTGGATCTACGCCAAAGTCCAAGACAAAAAGGCCTGGAAGACACTTTTAAGGGAGGCCAAGGTTACTCATGAACCGTAGAATCAAGGATCTATACAGTTCGAATTATGCAGCATAAGTTCACAGATATTTTAAACCTCAGGATCAAAATCACGTTCTTACACTGATGACATGGCCTTTTCATTTTATAATATGACTTTAAAAATGATTATTTCTATAAATCCATGAACTAGCACTTTACGTTATCGACACTTGATTTATGCGTTATGTATCCGACGATATTTTATTGCAAACATGACTCTAGCTTGGAAAAAATCGGATCAATATTCATGTTCGGTAAAAATCGACTCAATGCGAATAAACGTTACATTTTCGGACTGATCCATATCAGACAAATTGACTACTCAAAAAAAAAAATTGTACATACAACGCCAAAAGTCATGGTAAAATTTAAAACTTTTATAACTTATTTGTTCGTATTTCGGAAAAATTTTTCGAATAAAATTTGTTAGTATAGTAGTTATAATGAATAACCTTTACCCGAAGCATTTTTTCAAAAACCAAATAAACAAGGTACAAATTAATTATAAAATTTTTAAATTTTAGTTGGACTTTTGGCGTTAACTGTACATTGTATACTTATTAAAGTTCTGACTTGATAAATTTGTGTACATGTGTGTTTCATTTTCAATATCTCTCAGTTTATCTACCTAATACAAAATATAATTTTATTATAAATATTTAAATAAATACAATATATGTTCGGCCAAAAAAATTTTATTATATGATTACATTTTTTTTTTTTGTAAAAGTTATGAATACGAAATTATTATTTTTGTTATTGTTATAAACAATTTTTGTAGTATATTTAAATAATTACGTACCCAACGTCTCTTTGTGAGTTAATTCTAACTGTATTTTTTGTATTTGTAAAAAGATTACGATCGTATGTCATAATCGTCTTGATATGATCTATTTAACGATTATATGTTTGTATGAAACGCAACTTCCATATATAGACGGATTCTGTATATAGAGGTTATGTGACAAAGTCTCTATATATTAATATATAAGCGTAAGTTCAGTTCCATATCTGGCGGTTTCATTATGAAAATATATAGAAAATGTAGGTTTCTGTACTAATGTCCATGTGGTAGAAGTTATCCTTATTTGGCGTGACCAAAAAATAAAAATAAAATAACGCATGGATTGTGTAAGTCAGAAAACGATAAAACGATTGAAGAAAGACTTTATTTACAATTAATTAAGGTTGATTAAAAAACAATATCTAGTGCACGGAAGTGCGTACGACTGATTTTAAGGGGTTTTGGCCTTATTTTAAATTTTATATATATATATATATATATATATATATATATATATATATATATATATATATATATATATATATATATATATATATTCCTTTTTATATATTCCTTGATTTAAAAAAAATTAATATCAAAATATGAAATTAATGACAATTTTTTATATGTAGAAATACTGTCAAAAGTCAGACTACCATTTAAAAACTATATCATTGATTTGTGCCTTATTTTTCCAAAATCCGAATAAATATGGCACAAATCAACTATAAAATTTTGAAATAATTCCTTGACATTTGACGCCATTTGCATATGGATAAATATTGTATGTGTACAATCTATAAACTCCTTAAACACGACCACAATAGTCTCTGTATGACAAAGATAGCAATATACACGTTTGGTATCAGATATAAAAAAATACGTGTAAAACAATAATCTCTAATTAACGGCTAAACTTGTGTTTTTTTTACTGACTGGTATTTTAAAATTAGATTTTCATATAATTTTTCCCTATAGCGTCGCAAGAAGTATAGCTACAAATAATGGATCATATATCGCCCGGTATGTGTAACCACACGTAAAAGATGTACCACGGATGGGAAATGGACACTATTTTACAGCTTCGATAATTTTTAGAAGTACACTGATAGAAGTAATACCTTGCAGTAAGAATCATTTTTTTTAAACCAAGAATATCTGACAAATATATAGGGAAGATAATATATATTTGGTATAAAAAAATAAGTGTCTTGACGACTATAGTTTTGACTTGAGAAAATTATCTTAACTAAAGATAAACTACCTCTTGGCTCAAGAATCTCGTAATTCTTAAACTGAAATGATGATTTCTTTGGAACAAGATGGTAAAATTTCGGACCAAACTAAACGTTTGTTTAATCCAAACAAATGAAACTTTTTAAAGAATTAATGACCCCCGTGATCTTAGCAGAGCACTTATAGCAGTCCCCTCCCAAACCCATCCAACAAATTTGTTGGTCGTTTATTTGACATTGTTGGTTGGTTGTTTGACATTGTTGGAACATTTAAAAAATGTTATGAGTACTCTACTAAGTTCACGGGGGTGAAGTAATGATATACTTCATTTAAAAATATTTCAGTTAAATATATATAATTCAGTTAAGGAAGCTGCATAAATTTTCTCTTGAGTTTTTTTTATATTTTTTATAAGAAAAATTCTTTTTTTTTACAAGAATTTCATTTTCTTACTAAAGAATCACAAGAGATTTGGCCAAGAAAGATTCTCCTAGGCCAAGACTACCGATCTCTATTAAAAAAAATTTTAAACACCGTTCAAGAATTTTAGTTTCTTCGCTCAACCAAACATATGTTTTTGGGTCGACTGCGTAGTCTTGAATGAAAACAAGGATTTCTTTTTTTGAAGCAAATATTTTGAAGAAAATATATTTTCTTGAAGAATGAAATTCCTTCTAGCAGTGTAGAAAATTAATTAATTTTTTTAAACTGTATTTGAGTGTAGAACATTACACATTAACGGTAAACCATCAATTTCAAGGCTTGATGAACACTATGGCATAAAGAAAATTTTCAACAAAATCACTAAAAAAAATATAAGATCTAGTATTTTGAATCGTCACTGTTTACATAATTGCACGTTAGACATCACTTGTTGTCAACAATTATTAACAATTTTTAAGTTAAACTATTATGTAATTATATAAATTTTTATACCCGTATATAATATATACCAGAATATATTAAGTTTAGTCCCGACTTTGTAACGGTTGAAAATATTGATCGCAGAAAAAAAATTTGGATAAATGTGTTCGTAACAAAATGATCTAATTATTCCATCCATAATCAAAGTTGTCCGTCCGCCTGTAAGCAAGATGACTCAAAAACGAAGAGAAATTACGAGCTGAAATTTTGTACGTGTGTTCTAGAGCTAAAAAGTAAGGTCGAGTTCGTGAAAAACCTTAAGAGATGTAAAAATCACACTCTTAATAAAATTTTATATTTTTTAACAACTTTTGCTAAAAAATTTTTTACATAAATTCAATATATACAGGGTATTAAAGTAATTAACTCATTTAGTTGTTATTTTCATTTGTTTTATAAAATTTAAACTTTTCTATCTTAAAAAATGAACAAGGTTGTATTCATAAGTTAGCCGAAAATATCACCCCACTCTCGCCGAAAAAGAGCCAGTCATGACACAGAAAATTAGTTTGCATTTTTTCTTTGCAGATTTACCATGATGCTTCATTCATTTTTAGTTTAGAGAACTATAAAGTAAACGTCCTGTTAGTCAGTTTCGAAGTATTATATAATTCTTATGACCCTAAAGTGTAAAGTTTGATCAAACTGTTCGCGGAAATTTTCTACCCTCTAATAATCATAACAAAACAAGTTTTACCAAATTTTCAGCTATTGGTATTGTGTATCTATGAAAGGATTTCTTCAAACGTCCATCGATGAAAATGACCATCATTAAAAGTTGTATAGATATTATACATTCCTTTAAAACAATTCGCCACTCAGTTTACGCAGCTCCTATATGTGACGAATATTTGACTAGAACAAATTTAATGCAATTTTTTTAATTTTCACAACGCACTGAAAATGCGAGTATGGTGAAAATAACCTGTTCAAGTAGCCGAGCGGTCTAAGGCGTTATGTCTGCGCAGTATGCCTACTACTTGGAAACTGGGGGGTTATGGGTTCGAATCACGACATCGGCAGTTTGTCAATTATTAAGAAAAAAAAAATTCGTTACGCAGGAGCTGCTTCATCTTAGCGAATTTCTTTAGAAAACATAAGTTACTCTCTAGTGGTCACAATTTTAGTCTGATCAAAATGAAATATCATACATGATTTTAGCATTTACACGTCCAATTTTATTAATAAATGACATACGTCGAGGGGAATGGGGGGAGGTATAAAAAAAGAAGAAAACACAAAATATAAAATATCTCTCTTAATATTAGAACAATCGAAAAATGCGTAAGGAATAAAGTTGTATAAAATCAAATTTGCTACAATTCATCATCTTTTCATTTTTGCGCAAATTCTAATGTGCACAGAGATATGAAGGAATTTAATTTTCAATCTTAAACCGTTAATATTTCAGTAAATATTAGTGTAACAGAAAAAATGATAAGAAACAAAATTACAGTAAAACTTAATACCTACAACTTTACTTCTTAGACATTTTTTGATTTTTCAAATATTAAAGGAGATATGTCAAATTTTGTGTTTCTCCCTTTATCTAAACCCCCCTTTTCCCTTGCTCGATTTTACCCATAAACAAACTTGACCTTTTGAATACCAAAAGCGCCTCAAATACCAAATTTCATTCCAATCAGATCAAAATTGTGACCGCTAGAGCAATTACAGACACATATATATATATATATATATATATATATATATATATATATATATAGATCTCCATAGATATATATATATAAATTTTAAATTTTATAGATGGTGTTTTTCGACATCTACTAGGTAGGGTCGATGCACATTTGAAGAAATTTTTGCAAAATTTTGAAGTCGGTACGAGACCAATAGCTATTTCCTTTCAGGAAATTTGCTAAAAGGGCGGCTAATTGACTAAACTGTCTACTAAACTATGGTTAAGAACGAAGTAATCGGCTATGCTTGATTACGTTTTCTTTAGGCATCTGTAGTTTCCTTCACAAACTCCAGATGAATATCGGCATAGTTCCTATCATAGTCAGCTGCAGCCGCATATACTACCAATTCCTAGTTTATATACAAAAATTCCTTCCACTCCACTCACACGCTCACATCCTTAGGCATCACAATGGATCTAATGGTGGAAGTGTAGCCCGTCCAGGACAGCCACTACAATCTACATCTATCTATCTATATGTGACAAATATTTAACTAGAACAAATTTAATGCAATTTTAGGGAAAAAATTTTAAATTTTCACAACGCACTGAAAATGCGAGTATAGTGAATATAACAAGTAATTGATTTAAATTTCGATTTTTGCCCCAATTTCCCAGATCAAAAATTTTTTGTATTTTATAAATACGTATTTCGACTACAAAGTAGTCATCATCAGTATGAATTAGCTTATTGTAATTATTCTCCGAGGAGATGTTACTTGTTGTTAATTTGGTGACGGTCAGTGCAGACATTGTAGTCGAAATACGTATTTATAAAATACAAAAAGATTTTTTATCTAGGAAATAGAGAATATGCATGAAAATTTTTTTTCACTTGAATTGAAGCATGGTTACTTGACGAATATCAAGGTAAAATTACGTTTTAAATAACTTTAAAAATAAGCGAGATATGAATGATTGAAATTCCCGATTAGACAAAGAGGGTGATAGCCCTCTTGATATGTTATGTGACGTCATATTACACTTTCACCATTTAAAATACAGGTAAAACTCCGTTTTTAGTATCTTTGCAAGAAAGAGACAGATAATAATCTTTAAAAGCTTATAGCTTCATAGATATTTGTCGGATATTAATTTCGTTTTTAAATATTATTACAGTATTAACAGTATTTTCATATTCTGAAAATAAATGTGAAAAAAAATGTTCATGCATATTCCCTATTGGGGCAAAAATCGAAATTTTTTTCGAAAAATCCTAGAGTTCTCTTTAATATTATTTAAAGTAATAGATTATTTATTGTATCTCTCTATAGTTAATATTTTAATATTTATAATATTTTATTTAAAATACGGATGCATATCATAATTAGATTTTGTATGTTTGTATAGTGGAAAGAAGTCACCAATGTCAATGGCAGTTAAACACATGTGTGTTCCAGTCACTGTAACAACAAAGATTTTAAAGACGGATATACCGTATAGAGATCGCTCGCATATGTGAATTATTATCATCTCTCGTACAGTTTTAAATTATGAAATATTTTTATATTTCAGATTCATATATTTAAAACATGGCGGTTTCTCAGTATTTAAAAAAAATAAAACAATAAAAATTAAACGGTGAAACTGTCACCAATTTAGCAACGAATAACATATCCTGAGACAATATAAGAGGCATTTTAGTAAGAGTGATGTTAACAAGAGTAAACTTAAATGAAAGAAATTTTAACAAGAGTAATTTCAATAAAATTTATTATATTTTAATATATTTTATTTATTATATTTTTATCTATTGATCTCTATTTTCTATCTATTTCTAATTGTCGAAGAGTAAATTACGACTAGCTAATTTATACTGATGATGACTAATTTATAGTCAAAATACGTATTTATAATACAAAAACTGATCTAGGTATTGGGGCGAATTTGAAATTTTATATTTTTCTAGGTAAATCGTTTGTTATAGGCCTCACGATTTTATTTAAGTCCGATTTATCTATAATAAAGAGTCTGATTTATCCAAAATCTCAGATTTATCCATAATATCATGTTATAACCGTTTAACTTCAAAAAAGTATTTTTACTGAATTTTTTTAACACCTACAAATTTCCATAATTTTTCACGACGCTTCCACCAAAGTATATAATTTTTGTTTCATGGCCATCATTATACCATGAACCTTATTGTATTGTCATGAGGATTAAATTCGTGTACAAATTTTAATTAGAATGAAATAGAAGTTGGTGAAAACACGGCAGAAATTTTAAAGGAAACAAGATTTGAAGCAAACAAATTGAATTTGGCAAAAATCGATTGTAGTATTTTGAAAGAATATTTCTACTAAGTTGATGAGTGAACATTTGAATCCGCATTGTCTAATTAAGACTATTTTCGGACAAGTGGACATTGCATTGAAAGTAATATTTGAGAATGATCAGGGACTTGAGTTGAGACTGTGCAGTGCAAGAAAAACGGTAGAATTATCCAGTGTTCCAGCACACACTGTCTGTGGTGTGTATGTGCAGTTAAACTGTGTATTCCGGACACCAAAAGTCGAAAAAATTGCGAAGAATAATAGCGAAGAATTTTTATTCGATACTTGCCAAAATATCTTACTCCCGATTTCAATGAAAATCATTTCATTTGGTAATTTTGTCTCAAATAGTTTGAAAATCAGATTTCTTTGATTTTTTTACGAAAGTTCCATATAAAATCTCATTATGCTGCATATTTTTCAATTTTCTTTCAAAGCCACAAACCCATCAGCTTTTTTTCTTAAATTAAAAACAACTTAAAACTCTTGAAATGTAAGAGTTACTTGTGTTTGATGAACTCTGTCAGAATGAGATGCTATTTATAAACATGAATAAACAAACTCACATTATACACCTAACATAAAATATGTTAACAAACTCTTTAAGATTAAACATGTTTCAGGGTCTCGTAATCGTTAAACATTAAATATTAAGAGTTTCGTTTTCATTATATTTTTAAACTATATTCGTGTGACAAATCGAATGGATTTAAGGATGTACGAGCATTATAAATATATAGTGCATTTATAAAATTCTTCAAAACCTTATATAGTACATTCATAAAAGTTCAAACGAGATTTTTTTTAAATTGTGGGACACTTAAATAATTGTTAACAATTCAAACATTGATATACAACTCAGTATATTGAAACAATTAACACAGTTAGTTGTTACATTCCTTGTTTTATATACAAGTTGTGGTGTTTTAACCAGATTTCAAAAAATTTAATATAAAATATGGATTATGCATACAAAGTTACATATTTGTGGCATATGGATATCAGATGTAAATATTTTTAATATTTTTATTAAGTCAAAACATGATTAATAATTATTTCAGATCAAATTTCACTTTTTATGTATATCACATTTGCTTTTTGTAGAATTTATTTAAGTAGTATCCTAGACTATCTATGTCCGTGGCTACTCTCGCGTGGAGTCACTGACCTTTAAATAACTGAACAGATTATCCCATGTTACACCATTAATCCGAATTGAAGCTAGCCAACGTACGAATTCTTGCTTCATCGCGTCCACAAAAGTTGTAACTAAAATGCAGCAAATTAATTTCTTTTTAAGCCGATAGGCCCAAGTAGCCGAACAATCTAAGCGCCTGCTTGGAACTGGGAGGTTACGGGTTTGAATCTCAGCGGTGGCAGTTTGTCCATTAAAATTAATGGGGTGGTTAATTAACAAAACTGTCGGCGTATGGACAAGAACGAAGTAACCGGCTATGCTTTATAATATTTTATGCAGTTTCCCTTGACAAACTCCAGATAAATATCGGCATAGCTCCTATCAAAGTCAGCTGTAGCCGCAAAACCTACCAAATTCTAGTCTGCATACAAATTCCTTGTCCCCCACACACATCATAAAAATGTATCGATATAAATTGGGTGACTTCTGTTATAGACCGTTGAGTCTCAGAAACGGAGGTGTAATCCAATTATTATAAATATTAAGCCGCTAAAGACCACTTATGAGCTTCGTTAGGATTTTTATGTATTTCTTTTCGAAACAGTTACTAGTTTATGAAATATTTGGTTTCCAGTGTTACAAATTTTTTTATAAAAATATTTATACTAAAGATTCATTTTTTGTTAATCAATGTTCAAACATGTGTTTATGACTCAATTTATTAACAATTACGTATGTTGTTTTTAGCACGATTTGTAATTTGGTCACAGTATTTTACCGGTGATTCATAGGAATACTTAAATTAGAAGGAAAATCTGAGAAGTGTAAACAAATGTTCACTATCGGATTAAAAATTTTTACAAAAAATACTATCCCCATTCATTGTGAAATTAGTATTCTCATTTGAAATTAGTATTGAGTATTCTCAATTTTCTGCCTTTTGATATTGACCACACATAATCATGTAATATGGTATAAATGCGTTTTTTTAAATAAGAAAAAGGAAATCACAAATAGAGATTTTATGTCATATTGAAAGACCTTTTGTAAAATGTAAAAACAAAATAATTACTTAAAAATCGAAATAAAAATAAACAGTTAATTTTATGATTTTTGTTGTATTTAATAATATTTATACACATAGTATAGTACAGTGTGTATAGCATAAAGAGATATTATATACATTCAAGTACCAAATCTTAAGGATGTTCCACTGATGTTGAAATCACTTTTCGATATATTTTGCTCATTTTTTTTCCACATACTAAAAATAACGTTTTCTAATAAATAAGAAGTTTCAGAATTTTTGACTGTTTAGAACGCGAGATAATTAATAGCAAGATAGATAGATTGTAGAGGCTGCCCTGGACGGGCTACACTTCGACCATAAGGTCCATTGTGATGCCTAAGAATGTGAGGCTGAAAGTGGAGTGGAAGGAATTTTTGTGTATAGACTATAGAAATTGGAAGGATATGCGGCTGCAGCCGGCTATAATTCGAACTATACCGATTCTTCGTTAAGTCTTTTCGTTTTTTTAATTACCGTGTTGACGGACGGATAGACACATATGCGGACATGAACTAATTATGTCATTTTATGAATACGTACACCAAAATTTGTTTTCTTCAATCAATATTTTCAACCGTTACAAACTCGGGACTAAACTTAATATACCCTGGTATATATTATGTACCGGGTATAAAAATTTATTCAGTGAACACGTTTAAACTAATTTTGAATTTATTTATTTTTCTTTTATAATTTTACTTATTTTTTTCCATGTGTTTTTTTGTGTGTTTTATGAAGATTTAGCTACCGACGACAATATTACATTTCCATTCAAATACTGGTTACGGTTTAAGCCTTCGTAATTGAATAACTATACTCAAAAATATTTTTCCCAACATCAAAATGTTCTTTAGACGCCCAAAAATTTCCTTTCTATCGCTAAATTTCGGTGTTTTCTAGAAATGTTAAAGAAATTTATAAAAAAAGTTTCAATTATCACCCTTTAAATTAGTATTCTCTTCTCACATTTCGATAAAAAGTTCTTTTTAAGTATTTGACGGTAAGAAAAAACCCGAAGAATAAAGGCATACAAACATTTATGTACGAATTACTCCGAGTTCATTAACACGATTTTATTCAACTCAACGATTTAAACTGATGAACAACGTGTAAACGATTTTGAGAATTTTTGTGCCACGTATGACAATTTTGTGTAGTTGAATAGAAACAAAATTTTTAATATTTCTTACACGTTGTGAGAATTCGATGCATGTATTATTTTTAAGTAGTCTTACATATTGATTAATATCAATTTTTTAACAAGTAACTACTATTTTCAATGTTTGTTAGAAAGTAAAAATAATTTTTCGAAAAAATAATTAACCAAACTAACCTTTAGCAATTAACCTTAGAAATCGGTCGGTTAAATTTCTACACACCATTTAACTACACCCTTTAGGTATAAAATATGTGTATTTGTCGTAAATTTGTTGTTAATTACCAAATAAACAGACACACAAAAAACAAACAGAAAAAAACAACAAAAATTACTACTATTGCTGTTTTATTCATTCCTATAAAATTATAATTATGTCAATAAAATTGTATGTACTTAGTTTGTAATAAAACAATGTTTCATATATTCAAGATACCTACCTATCTTCAATTCCCATATTTTTAATACAGGTTTTTAATGTTAAATTGTATGTTATATTATTACATGTACAGTGTTCTTCATTGCATGGTGCTATATACCCTCGGAATAGTATTACTGTTCAAGATAAAATATTCATTTTGTCACTGTTAGTATTATAGCTTATGCGTACCAGTTCAAGTGGCCCAGCCTTCTAAGGTGTTATGCCAGCACAGTAGGCCTACTTGAAAACTGGGAGGTTATGGGTTCGAGTCCCAACATCGGCAGTTTGAAAAAAAAGAGGGACGGTTAATTAATTAAACTTTCGGCGTATGGACAAGAACGAAGTAACCGGCTATGCTTGAGATGGTTTTCTGCAGTTTCCATCACGAACTCCAGATGAAAGCACCTTAAAGTATCTAGAAAAACTGCTAAGTAACCGCTTTCTGTTTTTCCCTCAAGCTTTTAAATATCTCTAATTTTCTTGTATACAATTCTTTAGCAATCTTTTATTTCTCGAAGCATAGAATGTTCTTCCATAAATCGTTGATTTTTTGATACATTCATCTATCTAGAACTCTTCCAGAACTTAGTCCAGATAGAACTACTTGCTCAATGAGTTCTTTATGTATACTTCTATTCTAGCTATAATTTTTGCTATAGTGTTTTTAACTACTGTTCATTACCTGGGTCACTCATCATTGAAGGCAACATTGAACAAAGTACAGATGCACTTTTTTCAGCCGGGAGACTCGTACTCGATTCCCGGTATTGGAACCAGTGCAAGAATATATCAAGATTTACTGGTATATTTTACCTGAAACCTAGGTTAATAAGAACTAACAAAACACATGTTGTAGAAATGTAATTTCAAATTTTCGACTCCACATCCCGGATATAGTTACGATTAGCTAATTCATACTGATGATGACTACTTTGTAGTTGTAATAATTGTTCTAAGAATTGGGGGAAAATGAAATTTCTTTTTTTGGTCTCAAAAAAAAAAATTTGGTCTCAAAAATACTTAATTATCAATTTACAAATTTGTTGGTAGTTCCAACGTGTATTGGAACATATATATTGCACTAAGACGCTACATATTGAAGTCCAAATACCCTACAATACCATATAACTTGTAGAATATTTGTACTTAGATTAAGATGATTATTTTCTCCTATCAATTTTTGTTTCATAATATCCTAGAATGTGGGTTGAATGATACTAGCAAAACTACAAGAATTTCTAAATTTAAAATTTAGCCTAAACTAATTTAACTTTTCCAAACTTATATAGACTGTTTGATATTTCTTGAATCACACAGTAAAATAATAATAAATTTATGATAATAAAAGATGAGACAAGATATTTGATATTTAAAAGTAATTAAAAAGAAAGCCTTTTACGGTTTTTTATTTCATTAAATGAGTTTTTTTGTTAAATTTCTGTTGAATTTTCTTTGATTGCTGTTCAAAAGTGTTGCATAATTTATTCATATTTTTTTTACAGTTAATATTTAATACCCTCGTGAATTATATTCATATTTCTCTTCATCAATCATCTTGAAATAAATAAACGTTTTATTCAATTATACTGTCTTCGATCGTGAAAAAATAATTTCACACTGGTTTTCCTCAATTCAGGAATATTTTTCTATGAATAATAATTTTATTTCGGTTATATACTGAATTATTTTCGATAAATTGCATGTAAAATCGATTCGTTATGTTCGAAATGTTCGTGCGGAGTCAACATATCTATAAGTTAATGTGTCTGTGGACTCTCTAGCAGTCACAGTTTTATTCTGATTGGAAAAAAATTTAATATTTGAAGCGCTTTTGGTATTTAAAATGTCAAGTTCGTTAATGGGTAAAATCGGGCAAGGGGAAAGGGGGTTTTAAAGGGAGGGGAAAACACAACATTTGACATATCTCCCTTAATATTCGAACAATCGAAAAATTTACATGCAGGTAAGTTGTAGGTAGTAAATTTTACTGCAGTTTTGTTTCTTATCATTTTTCTGTTACACTAATATTTACAGGATTATTTACAATTAAAGAAGAGTTTCAGACAAAATGATAATGTAATGAATTGTAGCAAACATGATTTTCTACAACGTTACTACTTATACATTTTTCACCTATTCTAATATTAAGAGAGATATTGTATATTTTGTGTTTTCTTCTTTCTCAATTCCCTCTTTCCCCTTGACCTATGCCATTTATTAATAATCGGATACGACATTTCATTTTGATTAGACTATAATTGTGGCCGCTAGAGAGTAATTGATGTATTCTAAGGAAATTCGCTTATTTGACGCGGCTCCTGCGTAACGATTTTTTTGACATGAATACGTCTATTTGCTCGTTACACTGGTGGTCAGTCGAGCATTCTTGAGTGAAGAATTTCTGTAAGATTGCAGTCACTAATAACTTTGAGACTAAGAAGGCGTTTACAATGGCTGAGCATTGTACAACAGAAAGATAATGCCTTTACGTATCTGTTGCGCTGTGTTTGTTTTACCGGTGACCGACCATCGTAGGCGCTTGCGCGTGAATGATTACGAATTAGCTTTGTGTAAAGTTACATGTTGGTGTAGCGGCGACATGTGTTCAGCTATGGAATTGATTCTAGTGACTTAGTGAAGAACTTGCGGAGAAATGCTAGAAGGCAAAATGAGACAATAAAAATAGAAGGAAAATCGGTTATAAATTGAAAATTACAAAAAAGTTGAAGATTTCGTCTCATGTAACTCGTAAATATGCTCGAAATTATAGAACGTATCAATGGCAAGTTCGTCTTACATGAAATCAAACGAGTCTAAAAGTCTGGTATCGAGCGAATGCGAGAGTTATAGCAGCGTCGAAAATGAAATGAAAAAACGGCGCGAAGCGATTACCTTGCTGGCCCTCAGGTATACTGCGCCTTTCTTCTGTTTTATCTGTTTCTGACATAAGTTATAATTTATTACTTTACCAAATATGTTTGTATACAATTATACATAGTTTGTATGACAATTATATGACCATAGAGATAATAATCGTCTCCATGTTATACAAATCAGTCACATATTTAAAAACAATAAAATGTTTCTAAAAAACACAAGATATTATTCAAATCATTATGTTTTTTTGTATATTTTACCAATTTACGATCGGAGATGTTTTTTTTACAGCTTTATGAATCTTTTAGGTACTTCCATGATTTTTTTACAATATATATATTATAAATATTGGCTAACAAATATTCTTTAAATAAACCTTTGTTCAAATGTAGAGAATTAACAACAAAAATTGATAGATAAAATTAGTAGATAGAAGTCATATTAGATGTTTTTCGATAATATTTATTACTTTTCAATTATCTTATTGATGAAATATAATAAATTGGTTACACGCATTTGCATGTTCCGTTTTTTTCTAAACAAAACACTAATTTATGACTTCAACCTACACACAATTGTTGAACACATTAAAGAAAAATCGCAAATAGTTGGCCACGCATTTTTTATATCAATATAACTGTAAATATTCGCAATTTCCTGAAGTGTTTACAAAAAATTTATTAAAACGTCCTCTAACAACACTAATATTAAAATTGATTTATTGGTTAGATTGTTAGGTAGGTATAGGTACTGTCAACTAGCAGTTTCATTTTTAAACAGTTGATTTGTGCTAAATTCTTTCAATTTTTTCATGTTCACAACAAAAGTTGTTAGTATTTGTATAGCAACAATAGATTCAAGCGTGAACCTATGAACAGAAAACACTGACACTTACTGTAAAAGTTATATCGAGTCTTCCCAATCAATAGCGTAAAGATGAATTAGCTTCCATAGGAGGAAGATGAAGGATTGATATGGGAGAGATATGAAATACTTTACGATCACATGGGGTAAAATGCAAGGAAAGAGAGGAAATTTCATCAATGGGATAAATGGAAAGAGATTATTTAATGAGGTTCCCGCTCACGCGTAGAACGCGTGTATTCTTTGCGAAGACTATGATAGTTTAACTTCAGCACAAGGTACTCCAAGTGGTTATAAGTTTTTATTTTATGCTCTTTAGTTCCTACTTAAATAAGTTTTAAATTGTATTTTGATTTTTTCCCCTGATTCACTGTTTATATTAAATATTAATTTAACTTCGAATATTTTACCATCACTTTTAACAAAATTCCATGGCATATAAACGAATTCCATGACGAGTTCATCTGGATTATTGTCATCAGAATTTAATAAATTTTGCAAATTTCAAATCGATACACTAATTAAAAGTAATTAATTAAAAATAATTAATTAAAAGCGACTTGATTGATTTACATACAGGTGGAGCTAAACAAGGGTGTTAAATATTAAGTTACATTACGTTTTCCATAGTATAATCGACCATAAAATGCAAAAAATTCGGAGTAAAAGCCATACAATAAACAATTTGTAAAATATAGCGCTAATTCTGTGACCCATATAGTACATTAATTGATTTCGTTATCATACTGCATTTATATTTTTGCTCACGTAAAATGGTTTTACTATTTTACTGTTGATGATATCTTTGCTCTAACTGCCAGGGTTGATCTACTATATCAAACTATTATTTCGCCGAATTTGTAAAAAAAAATATTTTTCTGGGGAAATCTAGAAATGAGATACATTATTAATAATCATTTTAAAATAAAATACAATTACTGAAATCAATAAAACTAAATATTATGGAATATATATATATATATATATATATATATATATATATATATATATATATATAAAGATTTTATGTATAATTTAATAATTTATTACCTTGTATGACAAACAAACATCTTTGCATTTATCGTATTTATCGATTTGGTAATTTATTAACAATATTATACATATTATAATACTTTGTTGAAAATGAACCTGTTTAAATAAATACATCGAAAGAAAAAAAAATACATAAAATTCTAGGCGAAAAAATATGTTGTGTGTCGCCCATGAAGTTAAGTCAGTGTATTATAGAATTGTTTTTCACACCAATTTTTTTACCACGTGATTTAACCACTAACTGAGTTAGTTGCTTAATTACTCGGTATATACTGAATTTATATAAAAAGTTTCAAACAAAATTTGTTTATTTTTAAAAAAGGAACATTTTTTGTCTTTAACATTTTTGTTCTATCTCTTATGGTTTCAAAGATAAACAGTTGTGCCCATTTTGCCAAAACATAGTCGGATTTTGCCCATTCACGAACTTGAACTTAGTAGTAGTTTTCAGCTTTAGAATACACATTTGGTATTTTAGCGTGTTAACTCTTTTCGTTTTCGAGTTGACGTGTTTACAGACGGACGGGCGTGCGAACGGACGGACAACTTGGCGGAAATGGACTAATTAGGTTATTTTATTAACACCTATACCAAAATTGTTTACTGTGATCAATATTTACAAGTCCGGATTAAACTTAGTATTCTCTGGTAAATATTAAACACCTGGTATAAAAATTATTATGTGTTTAAAAAATTAAATTGAGTACTTAGAATGATATTAAGATCATCTTTAACGTCAACAATTTTAACGTCGAACATACCTTGTGGGATCGTAAGAAGGGTTAACCTTTAACTGCGAAAACCACTGTGGGACAACCGGCATCTACCGCATTATTTTTACGGGGGTTAATATTTTGGTTTATATAATACCTTGATATCTCGTCAACCGTTCAGTTTATTGAAAAAGTTGTTTTGAGCAATTTGTGGAAAATAAATATCCTCATATTTTTTGTTTGAACAATTCAATAAGTCAAAGAAAGGGGCACCACAAAATGAACAATTTTTTGTGCATTTCCGGTGGTGGGGTTTTGTTTAAGGACGTTCCAGCACTGTGTTAAGCTATCAGTACAACAAACCGGTTTGATTTTATTATAGCACCAATACATAAACACACATATACAACACATAGACAAAAACACTGTTCACATATACAAAATAATGTTATGTTGAAGAAAAGGAAAAATTTCAAACTTTTATATTTTGAAAACAAAACTGTAACACACGATTTAAAAAAAAATTTATATAATAAATATTTAGCTTTACTCTCCTAGTTTTTTTTTTATATTCTATCGAGTATTTTTTCTAATACAACAGATAATAGTTGGGCGGGCATGAAGTGTCACATGCTTCTAATGAGAGAGAGTGAGAGAGAATGATAACTTTGATATTAATTATCTTGTGTTCTAAATGGTCAAAATTTCTGAAACATCGGGATTTATTAGAAAACGTTATTTTTAGCCTGTGAACAAAAAATGTGCAAAATCTGTCGAAAAGTGGTGGTATGCTGGAACATCCTTAACGGTGCTTTTCTCATTTGATTTTGTACCATCATCACATGTTATAAACACTAAATTTACAACACTCTGTGAGGTTCGATTCCTGGTTGATGAGTTAATATTTTCATATCAGTATTTAATTTAATTAAAAATTCAATGACAATGAAATTTGTCTGAGTAGTATATGCTAAAGTCTTCTACAATTTGTCATACGTAACCGAAAGGAATTTGGACAAATATCGTTATATTGACGCTTAAGTATACACAAATAAACAAATATTAATAATAACTTCGACAGAAGTAATACTGTCTGAATAAATAAAAATAAGAATGATATGAAAAGGTTGGCTATTACGTCACAGTCGTCTTTGGTTTAGCGGAAGCATACTGGACTAGATATCCAGAAGCCCGAGGTTCGATCCCTGGTTGACGAGTTAATTTTTTCATATCAGTATTTAATTTAATTTACAATACTCTGTGTATAACTGAATTTCATGATACATTCGGTATATAGAATAAAAACTAAAATAAACATTCTAAAAAAATATAATGGCAAAGCAGAGTCAGTAATAATAATAATAATCCAAGCATTTATATACTTTTTATATTGGAAATAAAGTGATGAATAGCCGCTAAACTGACCGTCGAGAGTTATTCATTGCGCGTTGGTTGGGTTGGTTTTGCAATGTGCGTGCAATAGACAGGTATCTATTATAATATATGAGTCTATTTCATTATAGCTTTTCAAAAAGATACTGCAACTGATAAAACCATTATATATTATTACTTTTTTTTCTTGCTGTCTAATGTTCTTCGATAGAGCCACCATTCTTTCACATTGATCGTTGCGGTATTTTGATTATATTTAATGTCCGATTCTATTTAATAGATAATGTCATAAAAAGAGACCTGGACAGTAGGCGCAGTATTTATATTATACATGAAATTTTAAAATCTAAAGAAATTCATACAATTTTTAAAATATTGCTTAAGGTATTTCCAAACTATTATAAGGTTGTCTAGAACTTCACGAAATTGGCAATATTAGTCAAATGAGTCCTCAGAAATCAGCTGCATTTTTTTGAGAATTTATCACCATGGCGTTTTTGAAAAAATCGTTATGTAAGTTGGAGAAATTTAACATGCATCTTCATATACATAGTGAAATAAAATGCACGATTCCGACTGTTTTTACGTCGAGCTCTCTCAATATAGTCACGGTTGTTCTGAAATTCGACACATACTTTCCTCAATTCCTTAAAAATATTTTTCCTTAAACCTTTGGGAGAATGGTCATCGGGTTGTTAAGTTTTTTGATAAAATATGCTTAAAAAAGTGTATTTTGTTCATGTCCGCAGCAGAAGGTTTTTTTTTATGGTTCAGATAGCATCATGAGTACCGGCCCGCTGTTTGAAAGTCGTTTGAAATTATATACTAATATATGTATGATGACTACTATATGTATGATATGTTATGTGACGAATGGGAACACTGACGACAACGGACAGCTGTTCAACGACGCGCAGGAGTACCAACATATTTTTTTTACGCTTATAATTTAAAAAATAATTTTTTATATAGTTCTTTTCGCGCAGGTACCCGATCAGCTGATATAGTTTGGAAATACCTTAAGTGAATTTTGGACGATAAGAAATAAGTTGTGTATACTATTTGTGGCAATCCTATTTATTTAAGAAATTAAAGGCTGTCACCAAGGTAAGTGGCGATGTCCAGGTGTGTATTGACATTTGAGAGGAACCCATGAAAAACCACCCCCAGAACTATACGACATAACCACCTTGGACATATTAATGTGAATATTAAATTGGAAAACAAGATAAATTTTTATATTTGTTAAAGTACTTTAAAATCAATATCTAATGTACTTTTATCGTGCGGGGTCTCGAAAATATTCCGTGCCAAAAAGAATTCAATAATATCTCGTTAGTCGAGCATGACGTAGACACGTAGAAATAATCTATTTTTGTCTCAATCTATTAACTTTCCAAAAAAGATGAGACTCTACCTCTCTATCAGTGTTTTAAAAACTCCATAACAAATATGTAATACATAACGTCAAATATGTAATTATATACGTCAGAACAATTTAAAGGGTTAATTAGAAGTAATTTACATACGAAAATTACTTTAATTTGTGTTTGTAATAATAGTTATTGTATCATAAATATATATTTCAGTCATTTAAAATATGTTTTAATATTTTATTATGTGACTCCATGCAGCTTTAATGCGCTCTGCATTTAAATAAACCTTAAGTTTTGTTCATAAACGTATACCAAAGTCTAAACAAACACTAAATTTAAAACGTTTGCGAATATATATATATATGAATTAAGGCACCTGTAAAAAAAACTATGGAGACGAAAGTTATTGTATATATGACTAATTGTGTATTTATTTATTTTTTAAATGATTCATTAATATATTTTATGGCCACAGAACAGAAAACATTAAATTTTTTGAGTTTATTATGAAAATTTAAATTGGCACATAAGTCTATAAGTTATTATTATCATTATTAAGTTAAGGAGTTTCATGCACATATTGATATGTGTGAATTTTTTTATAATTTACAGTCTTGGATAACTCAAATTGTCACTATATACGTCAGTATATTAGGAGTGATTTTCTAAGTCAAGCTGACCATAAAATTTTAATCTGGCTTGGTAATTATTATGATGAATTTTATCGAAAACTCGTTGGAGGTTGCCAAAACATCAGCTCATGCCAAACAAGGTTCAGACACCAATATTGTACATGTTATAATATATACGTTTAACAAAGACATACATTTATATATAAAGAGAAAAAGAGACAGACATAGACATTTATTAGATTTGTGATAAGTATATATATATTTATCAAACCATCATGGCAGGTAGTTAAGAATTAATTGTTAATCGTGAATATCTGTCAATACTGAAATCAATACTGAAACTCTGTTGGCAGAGATAGTATAGAGATCAGTGACTAATTCAAGTGCTAGGGAAAATGTTCGTAATTCGGTACAAAGGATACTAACCTATATTCAATAAAACGTTGATTAATAAACAATTAAATAACGTTATTTACATTTATGACATATACAGTAATGTAGTTTTGATGTCCCCATGGCAAGTTTTCAGTAGATTTTGGGTAATAAACCTTGTAAAGACTTATACTAACCCGATATTGTAGCACAAAGTATCTAATTTAGAAGTTCATTGCATTCAGTTCTTCTTTGGTTGTAACTACAAGCGTTTTCAATTTTTATCAATTCTATAATCGATTTTTGGTTAATTGAATTGAATTGAATTTAATTTAATTTAATTTAAATTTGGTTATGTGAAAGTTTACCATATACATGAAAGTTTAATCCTACTTATAACAAAATTATTCGCTATATTCTACGATAATAATTTCGCGTAAATAGCTTAGAAATTATATAAATGTCTCATAAAACTCTTGTATGGTGTATAAATTATTAAGACCCCAAGTACCGAATCCTCCTGAAATTTATTACTCATAAATGCTACGAACTGTAATTATATTAAAGACAAACATATATACGTATACACATTTGGTCAGTATTAATAATCATAATATTGCCATTAATTAATTTGTATAATATGGTCGTTGACTTTATGTTTACAACTTTTGTTTCTGTCTTTTTTGTATTTGGTATACCAAGCGTCGAGTCGGTCTTACCTTGACTATATTAAATATCTAAATATAACTCATTTACGAAAATAAGTGTACTCTGTAAATAGTATTTTCAAATATTTTGTGGTCAATTTCTTATGAAATTTATGAACATATTAAAATATTTATATGAACAAATATTTATAAATTTTAATGATGTTCAAAAAATGATCAGTTTTAAATAGTTTAGAAAAAAAAAACAACCTGAAAATCACGCTATTATTAGTTATACATTTTAAGGGTAAATAGTAGTTAAAATGCTAATTGTAAAAGTGTGGCGCACTTTCTACTAGATTTCTTTTATTAGAGCCTGTTGGTTGAATTTCAATAGTATATGCGCCTCACGTTTTAATAGCTATTTATTTTGTTGTTTTTTAGTGTGTTTCTAATAAAAAGGGCGTGTTTTAGTAAAATCAACTAACGGATAATTGCTTAAATACCCGGGAAGAGTAACAATAACAGATGATTGACCTTATATAAACAGGGAACCTTTGTTTTTGTAACTCTTACAGTTTCAAGGTAGATATTTTGGCAGTTCGATTTTTCCCATTCCGAACTTGAGCTCACCTGTTAACTCTAGAATATACACACAAAATTTCAGCTCGTTATTTCCTTTCATTTATAAGTTATGGACGGACAAACGAACTGACGGGAAAAAAACATATTAATGTGGGTGACTTATGATTTTAAGGTACGTTATAGATAGATGGATAGATAGATAGATCTTGGGGTATATAAATGAATTGCACTTCCACCTTATGGCTCATTGTGCTCCCCCTTATGTCCCATATCTTGGCAATAGCCAGGAGCTTGCTGATCAGGTCTTCCAGAAAGTTCTTATATTCGGGTTGAAATGCATCGAATATCTTGTATCTGCTATAACCTAAGATACTTTATAGGTTCTCCAGTTAATTGTTTCAAGAAACATTAGAACGAATTGAATTACAAATAACGTAACTTCCTTCACCAGGCGTATATCTCCTTATCTTGAGAATTTTTCACTCAACCTGAATTTTACTCCTCAACACTGCAAAAAAAGAACACGTTCATCACAAAACATCTTGGTGTACTGAAAGAAACCATATTTGGCAAAGTCAATATACGGTGGCGAGAGTACAACTCAAGACGTGCAACTCAAGACGTTCCGAAGATATTATCTCAATACGGAGTCTATAGGCAATATTGTACCAGCCGTCACAGCCCACTCGTCGGGTGGCATCACTGCCAGTGCGCCACGGCTATTGCAGGAGCTGTCACTGTGGCGAGGAGGAAGAGATGATGACTTACCTTCTCTGTCAGCTCTTACCATGAACAGATTCACACTCTTGGGTCGACCATTCTTTGGCGACCTCTCTGAGTTAAACTTTACCGGTGTCAAAACCCTATTGCTGTATCTGCACGGCTCTAAATGGTTTAAGGAGTAGTGGAATGAATGAGTTAGTCCCATTTCAGTATCACAATGGTCCTCGCAATCACGTGTCCTATCCAGAACAGCCTCTACTAACACTACAAAACACATTTTCTTATACATTCTTTTTAAACTGTATAGGCCTTATACGCCGATCGAAACAGATTTATATTTCTTTCAAAAAATAATTTGGCTGATATTTTTTTAGTAGGCGTGAAATAAGTTGTTTTTTTTTTCATTCAATTTAGCAAATGTCTTATTAACTCGCACCTGAAAAGGATCATAATCGTACGTCGGTATGTTTCTTTTTTTCTTAAAAAAAAATAAAAATATGTAAGAAAACAATTTAGTAACGGATGATGACTTTGTAGAAAATTTCGTGTAAATCTGTTTATATACCAAACTATATGTTTAGGTAAATATTAAAAATATGACATATGTAATGTTGATGAGTCGAACAATAATATTGTATTCTTCTATTTTATCTGATGGACAGAAAAATCATCATCATTTATAATATTTTAAATGACAGATTTTTTAATATTATTATATTGTGTAATTCATCAACACAAAAATTGATATTGAAAACAAAAACGGATATGTCTATGTTATGCTTCATTTTGCATTTAAAATCTTTCTTTTTACTTCCATAAAGATCCATCAACTTAAGAATGTACGAGCGCTGATGTATTTATAAAATTCTTCAAAATCTTATATATAGTACGTTCATAAAACTTCACAATAATGTTTTGTTATCTTTTGTCATAAGGTAAAATTAAAATTTAATTTAAGTCCGTCATACCGGGCCAAACACAAAAGATATTTAAGAAAAAAACCTGAGATTTCGGGTAATTAAGCTACCGCCGACGGAAATGAAATTTACCCGAAATCTCAGTTGTTTTCTTAAACATCTTTTTTTTAGACCCGTCATACCGAAATTTTATTGGATCAATCTCTTTATTAATATTTTTATTTTCTATTGCGTAGTTTTTTTTTTATTCGTCTTATTTTATTCGACGTGAAAATTATCAAAATATATCAAAATATGTGTAAAAATATTGGTTTCTCAATAAGAGCAATGCATTAAAACTTTAACATTAATTAATTAATTCAAGACCCTCGTAACCCCCCTGAAACTTTTATAATTAATTAATATGCACTTCAACTACA
Source organism: Nineta flava (assembly GCA_963920215.1). Lineage (NCBI taxonomy): Eukaryota > Metazoa > Arthropoda > Insecta > Neuroptera > Chrysopidae > Nineta > Nineta flava. The sequence continues at coordinate 119,008,449 of OY986040.1, forward strand.
AACTAAAAAACCAAAAACAAGCCCTAATTTTTTTGAATTTCCAGTGCTCGTACATCCTTAATAAAAATCTACTGACAACGCATAGCCTAATCCGGTGGGTCTAGAAACATGAAATTTTACAATGGAGTTCTTTGTATAACGTAGGTGAGCACTAAGTAAATATCTCTGAAAATCCATCCCGTAAGAGAGTTAAATAGGGGATGGAAGTTTGGATGGGAGTACTTCATTTTCGAAATGTGGAAATATGGAAAGTGGGTGTTTAGGCTTCTGTTAATAAATAGAAGTCAGTTGTATCAGCGTTTTTGGATATTCCTACCCTAACGGGGTGGAATAAGGGACAATATTTTAAAAGGCGTTGTTCAAGTTAGAGTCGTGAAAATTGGTGTTTATGCTCTTTACATTTGAGAAAAGTTGAATGGTTCCTGAGATGTTGCCGATGGGAAATCCTACCGGACTTACGGCTAGTAAAATTAAAAGAACCTTTTCTTCTTCGAAATTATTTCTCAAGTCTTCCCAATTCCTAGAACAATTATTTGTATTTTACAAATACGTATTTCGACTACAAAGTAGTCATTATTAGTATGACTTAGCAGGTGAGACAGGCACCAAATTAGCACCGAGTAACATATCTTTGATTTCAGATCCCGGAGATAGTTACGATTAGCTAATGTATACTGATGACGAAATGCTACTATGTAATCGAAATACGTATTTATAAAATAAAAATAATTGTTCTAGGAATTTGAAAATTTGAGATTAATAAATATTAAAAAGAATAATTATGTGGGTGTCCTCTGTCATAAACTGTGTGACTTCGGAATAAGAGGTAACTCCAAACAAGAGTACAATATGTCACTGAATCAAGAGCAATAAGTATTTATTTTAAACAAATTTTATTTTATACACACAATTCGTGCCCAGGAGTCAGAGCAAAACATCATTCAAAGAGAAACCTCGTCCATTTGAACAGATATTTCTTATAAAATAATAATAGCCAAATAGTTTTATCCCATCACGATTACGCTAATATACTTAAGTTCTTCTTCTTTATATAACAGAAGTAATGTGATGTTTTATCACACAAATATTGAATTGAACGAAGTCGTTGACATACAAACAAACATACATATTATTTGCAAAAGTAAGTATATTTTAGTGGACAATAATTATTATTGATGTAATAAATAGTTTTTATCAGATATATAGAAAAAAAAATATATGTAAAGAATAGAAAAATATTGCAATGTCATATCAGATGTTTTTGAAGACCATTGGTTAGTTTTTATAATATATTGATTGATTATATTAAAAATTATATTATGAATATAAATATTATACAATTTAGGTGTATGTAACATGTTATTGGGATTATTATAATAGTTTTGTGTTACACAACTATTGTTAAATATTATTCATGTATGGAAAATGTCGCAAAATTATTTAGCAAAAATAAGTTATAAATTTTTATACAAGTCATGCTCGTTTCAGTTTTATGCTATTTCACATAATCTATTTAATTAAAAATAATATGTAATATTAGAGATACAATTTCGTTTAAGTTTTATATACTATTTTACATAATCTATTTCAGGTATTTCCAAACAATTATTAGGTTGTCAAGAACTTCACAATATTAGTAAAATGAATCCTCAGAAATCAGCTGAATTATTTTGAAAATTTATCATCATGGTGTTTTTGAGAAAATGGTTATGTAAGTTGGAGAAATTTAACATGCATCTTCATAAACATGGTGAAATAATATGCACGATTCCGACTGTTTTTACTTCGAACTCTCTGAATATAGTCACAGTTGTTCTGAAATTCGACACATACTTTCCTCAATTCCTTAGAAATATTTGTCCTTAAAACTTTGGGAGAATGGCCATCGGGATGTTAAGTTTTTTGATAAAATATACGTAAAAAAAGTGCATTTTTTCATGTCCGCAGCACAAGGTTATTTTTTATGGTTCAGTTGGCATCATGAGTACCGGCGCGCTGTTTGAAAGTCGTTTGAAATTATATACCAGTATATGTATGATGACTAGTATATATATGATATGTTATGTGACGAATGGGAACACTGACGACAACGAATAGATATTTTCAACAACGCGCAGGAGTACCAACATATTTTTTTTACACTTATAATTTTTTATATAGTTTTTTTCGCGCGGGTACCCGATCACCTGATATAGTTTGGAAATACCTTAATTAAAAATAATATGTGATATAAGAGATACAATTTTGATGGGCATTTGATAAAACTATGGCTGGTAAGGACAATAGTTGTTCTATTCTGTTATAAGTAAAATAGCTAACCCGCACAGACTTTGTACTGAAACGTGTTTAAACCTTTATTTGTGTGATAGATTTTAAGAATATTGCATTCAAAAGTTGTTTGTATTTAGACATTATTTAAGTTATACTTCTTTTGGCACGTTATGAGAATCCGATCAGAATCTATTTTCAGCATGTAACGATTATATAACACAGTGCTGGAACGTCCTTAGGTGGTTTTTTGCTGATTTTTCTGATCGATCTTTTTGGTAATAACTGTCGAGAACAGAAATTTTTAAGCCTTTTTCCCGAGAAATATTTAAACAAACGCATAAAAGAATACATAATGTATATTGGCTAATTGATTCGTGTTTCAATAAGGTTCCAATTGACGATCCCCTTGAAATTTTTGTTCTTCAAAATCCCAATTTACCTCTTGATTATGATTGATCATGCTAATACTGTTCAATGCTAATTTTGGTTCAATGAGCACAATAATTTTACAATAATCATTATTATTTTCTGAGTTTTCTAAGAGGAAAATTTCTCTCTTAAAAAAAAAATTGCTTTAAATAATTTGTGCTTCAATTAGATTCCATTTGACATTCAACACGACGCCCCTGATAAACTGCTGTTTTTCATATCCAAATTTTCAGCAGAAAGAAACCCCCATTTTCAATTTTATATATTTTACAACTATAATTGGGCTCTTAAAATCTATCGCCCTGCTAAATTTCAAATTATTAAACGGATAGCGAAGTCGCTTCCATAAAAATGAACACTTAATTGTTTTCTGAAGTTTCGCTCAACAAGATAAAATCTAATTTCCGGAAATATTCAAAATTATGATTAACCACTAGATTTAATTAAGCTGTCATACAATGGAATGGGATCCTTTCATATGTTTTAATGTAAAATATTATTTCAAACATTTAAAATATGCTTCTTATTTTAATTTGTTTATTCAATCTTTAAATTTGTTAAATATATGAATGTTTTAAAAGTTAGGGGAATGAACGAGAGTTTACCAGACAATATATATATATATATATAGTGGTCATTTTATTCAAAAAGGAAATGAAATATTTTTTTATGTCATTGTATATAGTTTATCCGGCTTGGCTTGCTCTTCTGGTCAGGCAGGACATAGACGATTCAATATAGATTTTGTTTGTTTTTTTTTTGTTAAAACACTTGTATGACTTACTTATGATTATTGTACGCGTACTTACATGAATTCAAGGTTGTATAATATAGTTATTACATTGCTCTTTTATAAAATGTTTTAATTTAGTTAATATACTGTACTTTATACTTAAGGACGTTCATGTGATACGCTAGAGTCAAATGATCTATCTTTAATATCTATCAAATGAACTATCTTTAATAAAATTTATTTAGGATTTTAAAAAAGTTGTAAAGTATATCAATAATCTTACAACGACTTAGATAACCTTTTTTTATTAGTCCAAAATATTTTTAAAGTCTTTATTGTAAAATATCAGTAAATGTAAATTAGAAATTGATTTGACTTGATTTGACAGTGTATAAGTGTATATGTATATGTATATTTTTTACTGTGAGCTGTTGCCATTTTTCCAAATATGGTGGCAAAAACAAACCTAACAAAACAGTTTTAATTTGATTAAATAATTAAAAAGTTGATTAAAATTAGAAGAAGAAAAAGTTGTATTTTCAATTGACATAGAAGTTAATTCGAATATACGCCACAAAATGAAATTTGCTAGTTGCGCTGGGAAATAGAAAGGATGTAATAAATCGTGCAAATTTGAAAACATTCTAGTTTCAGAAAAAATAATCAAGAAACACGTTTGTTAAAAAAAAAAAAACACACAAAATCCAAATAGCTAATTGTATAAATATGGACGGTATGGGTTTAGTGTAAAACGAGTATATTAGCTTAAGATAGTTCCAGCATTGTCTTCTATAATCAGGACAAAAAACAGTTTTTCTATTATTATAGAACAAATACATATACACATATATACAAACATACATATATTTATATACAACTTAATGCAATTTTGAAAGAAAAAAAATTTAACTATTATATTTCGAAACCAAAACGGTGAAACGCTCTCCAAGTTTTTTTTTAAAATTATATCCAGTATTTTTTTAATACAACAGATAATAGTTGGGCAGCAGGGAAGTATTACATGCTTCTAATGATAGGGAGTGAGAGAGAATGATAACTTTGATATTAATTATCTCGCGTTCTAAACGGTCAAAAATTCTGAAACTTCGGGATTTATTAGAAAACATTATTTTGAGCTTGTGAAAAAAAAATGAGCAAAATCTTAGAACTACCTTAGTTTTAAAATAGTTTTTATAACTACTTCAAAGAATGTCACTATCATTAACCATAATTGACGTCTAAACCATTAGAGATAATGTGTCTATTAAAAATAGATATTCATTCGCTTTCATCTTGATATTATATGTTCAAGGAAGATGAAAATCTAGAATTATTATTCATATTTTCTATTAGGTTCTACATTAATGTCCATTGTTTTGTCCATCTTTGAAAATTCTCATTAAAAAATACTCTTTTCTAAAGGTGGTGTCCAAAGGAGATCAAGTAGTAATCTCAGAAACTCTATGTAGACTATGCAGACAAGACAGCAAGAATTTTTGAAGACTAATTATAAGTCTCTAACACCTACTTACTTCCTCCCTCGATACCCGTCGATCTCCACTTGGTTCTAATTGGTCCCCATCGACTTAATAAAAATCTGCAACTGTGCGTAGAGCGTCCAAACCGGAAGCTCTAGAAGCATAAACTTTTAGAAATTAGGCGGCTAAGGGGGTTAAATAGGGGATGAAAGTTTATATGCCGAAGTTCATTACTTTTTAATCAAAGATTTGGAAATTTGTATTTAGGCTTCTGTTTAACAATAAAAGTGTGTTGTAGCATTTTAGGATATTTATCCCCTAAGGAGGTAAAACAAGGGACGCAAGTTTGTATGGGAAGTGGGTAATTTTATAAGTAAGAAACGTGGAAGTTGGTATTTAGACTTTTTAGCGAATTTCCTCCAAAGGAAATGCAGCAATTTTTTTGCATCAATGTTGGAATTTTGTAAAAATTTCTTCAAATGTTCATCGATCCTACCTATTAGATGTTAAAAATCACTATCGCTAAAATTTATATATATATCAACATATGTACTTTTTTTTAAATGTCTGTGGACTCTCTAGCGGTCACAGTTTTATTCCGATTAGAATGAAATTTGGTATTTGGGGCGCTTTTGGTATTCTAAAGGTCAAGTTCGTTAATTGGTAAAATCGGACGGGGGGAAAGGAGGTTTAGAGGATGGGGGAAACACAAAATTTGACTACCTCCCTTAATATTTGAAAAAATGAAAAATTTATCAGGAGTTTAGTTGTAGGTACTAAGTTTTACTGTAATTTTGTCTCCTATCATTTTTCTGTTACACTAATATTTGCAGAAATATTTACAATTAAAGATTGAAATTAAAATTCTAAATATCTCTGTTCACATTAGAGTTTGAGAAAAATGATTAAGTAATGAATTGTAGCAAACTTGATTTTCTACAACTTTACTCCTTATACATTTTCGATTATTCTAGTATTAGGAGAGATATTTAATATTTTGTGTTTTATTGACACCAATACATGAAATATATTTTATTGTAAAAAATTTTGATTGTCGTTTCCATAGTAACTATAAACTATAATCGTTATACATCGTTCAATTTTGGCTATTTATAAATTTAATTTTTGCAAATACTAAAGTCATATCAGATATTATATTTCATTTTGATCACACTTAAATTATGACCGCTAGAGAGTGATTTATGTATTCCAAGGAAATTCGCTAAATTGACGCAGCTCCTGCGTAACGAATTTTTTACATTTGCAAAAAGTTGGATGGTTCCTAAGATGTTGTCCATGGGAAACCCTATCGGGCAAACGGTTATTCATAAGATAAAGCTAAAGAATCTTTTCAAATATAATCCAACTATAGTTTTTGAAATTTGAACAAACATGTAATTATGCATAGATTATTTTTTTCATCTAAAAAGTGATTTTTTCGATAGAATTAAAATACATTTTGCAGATGTCCTAGCGTTTTTTGCATTTCCGTTATCTTCTCATCAAGGACCAAACTCACACATCTCTAAAAATTACCTTCCCATAAGGATCAATAATAACGGAATAAGAACCGTTGTCCAAACCTCTAGAAAAAAAAAACATAATAACAATTGTATAAAAAAATTCGCATATCGTGAGAAAAACTTATCCAGTCTCGCACACAGTAGCCAAAAAAGTGCAAATATTAAACACTACAATAAAAAACATTAAATCGGGAAAAAATTACATTCAAACAAATTGAAATCTCACCTTGATACTATCGTCAAAACACGTTTAGAAATAATTTGACTGACTTTAGCTTCAATAATTTTTTAACAATTTTTTTTTTGTTCCCAGGATCTTAAAAAAATAAGTACAGTAAATTTGACCTTAAAAAATACACTCAACCATCTTTCTCTTACCCATACAGAGTAATCATTTTCTATAAAAGAGATTACATTAAATAAAAAAAAACGGAACTTATTGGGGTAGGAACGTTTTTTTAACAAATAAAAAAAAAACAGTGCCCTTTTCCGCTAGGTAAGGGTATATCAAACAAATATAAAAAAACTTCTTATGTGTGCATAAAAAATGTGGATAACAAAAAAAATTATAGGGGTAAAGTGTGAGTTGGTCTTAAAGACAGACCAGATGGTCCATGGTCTTTTTTATGTATTGTATTTTTATATATGCTGCAATCTAAATTCTAAGGGTTGTGTTTCTCTTGTATCACATAAACATATGGGCATGTATGTATATGCAATTTGAGATTATATTGCGTCTATCAAAAAAATTGTGTGTACCTATAAAATTGTGTAATGTTGAAGGGATCCTTTAAGAAAAAATTATAACTGGACCATTGAAGATCAAAACATCCGCTTTGTTTCGAATGTTTTTAAATTAATATTTTTTTTTCTTGTTAAGAGATTTTTAAAAAAAATAATTATATCCGTTTTTAAATAGGTGAGTGAATGGTTAGTAGTCGAATTCACGGACTATTTTTCAAATTTGAATAATTGTACATTATTTGTCGTTTTTGGATCCTTAAAAAATTCCACAATGAAATCTTTCTATGGCGGTTTTTTGTTCTACCAAAGTACCTTTGAATTTTTTTTTTTTTCAGCTAATTTCAAACATTTTTGAAAAACGTATTTATCCCTTTCAATTCTTGAAGACGAACCACTAACAAACAAATTTTTTAAATTTGAATAAATGTGCATTATTGTGCGGTTCCTTAAAAAATTACAATGCAATCTTTCTATGACGGGTTTTTTTTTTCTATCAAATTAGTTTTTGAATTTGTTAAGCTAATTTCAAAGATTTTTGAAAAACGTATTCTATTTATCCCTTTGAATCCTTCAAAAAGAACCACTAACAAACTCTTTTTATGATGTATGTTTTTTTTTTTATGAAACCTCCGTACATGTCATTTGCACCTGCAGAAACATGCTGGGTGTCAGACATAGAATGTTTCGGTCCGAAACCCTGGATCCATCAATCCTGGGAGCAATCCCGGCGGAGAAGCTGTAGGATTTCTGTGCGGCGTCTGGTCTCAATAGAAGACGTCTTGCCTTCTGCTGACAGGTTGTTCTCAAGGAAGGCACAGAGGATCCCTTTGTCCAAGTGCTAGGGACCCATTTGCGGTACCCCTTTTGCTAATTATTATTATTATTTTGATGATATACTTTATTTCGTTCTTTGTTTGAAGAGAAATTGGCTGTTCAAATATTTTTTGTAAAATTTTCGCAGCCGTTGACTGATTTTTGAGGAGACCATACATATATTACATTTTACTTTGTGTGGTTTTTGCTATCGTTACTTAAGATGCAAAATAAAACAAATTGAATGCTTTTTGTTAGTAAATTTGAAGAAATCTTTTTTTTTATGAAACTGTTAAATCTTATACCGATTTTAGTAATAATTGTAGCCTCTTCTATAAACGCCTACACATTTTTTAACCGATAATCGTTTATTCCTTTTTTCTAAAAGACTTTGAACAAAGAAAGGTCTTATTTTTCAATCCTCTGCTATGAGTACGAAGTACAATTCTAGATTCATCAATGTGCCGTAGTTTTCTATTCTGCTCTAGTGCTTAGTGTTTGGAAGACATTTAGTAATAAACGTGTATCATACAGTATACAGACAAAATTTACATACACACAGTTTGTCTGACACATAGGCAGTGTCACCTGCTCACTCTTTAGTGGGCAAAATGTTTGTTTGTGTGTGATATGATTTTTGGATATTTAAAGACAAGACAATATTATACATTATATAGAACAAAAGATGAATGATACACGGCCAACTCTTAATTTACAACACTTAAGTTTGACTATACAGTTGAAATTAGGTACAGAAATGTCTTCATCATTATAAATCCTTGTTTTTTATAAAATAAGAATATTCGAATTACGAGCCACATTATCAATGATATTATTTTGCCGGGCTCGTAAGCATTGTATATGAAATGTATGTATTGATGAACCTGACCTGGTCTTGATAAATTTCACGAACTCTGATTCTAATGTAAATAATGGATTTAATGACAGTCTTTCAAAATCTAGTTTAAACGGAAGAAGTGACGCTAGTTCAGTTATACCCTGATAAAATATAAAATCATTGGTTTTAGATAAAATATATAATTTTTTCTATTGTAGTTTTTCACTACTATATATATCATTGAATATTATTTTAATAAATTATTTAAAAAGAAGTATAACTTCTTACGTGCGTACATAAGTACACACACACACAATTTTTTTTTATAGAGAAATTTGATCACAAATTTAAAAAAATCGTTTTTTTGGACTATTCATCGTTATTGTGCATTCTTTGTCGCTTTCGTCCGAGAATTAAGTCTCATAACTGTATACGATTCGTACACCAAATAAGAGGCAGGACAACTCAATTTGTAATTTCAAAGATATTATCCTTCGTTATTGTATAAATAATTCAATCCCAACAATAAAAGAATTCAGCACAAAGAAGTGATTTTTTTTGCTCTCCAAATTAATGATCTAAATATTAAATTACCAAAAAAGTTTTATTAAAAGATCTGTACCAAAAAACTGTTGTTCATTTAAACACAAAATCACCGTTAGATTCGCCAAAAAAAAAATCAAACTAGTTTTGCATCATCAGCAAATATTATGCACCAAATAAAAAGAATTGTACCTGTAACAACGATCAGGGACAGACGACCATCTGTGCAAAAAATTGAGAATAAAAATGCATTATCAAAAAAAAAAAAACAACATAACATATCAAATGATAATAATGTACCTGAACAATCAAACAGAGATCTCTCCTCATCAACACAAGATCAAAAAAAAAAAGAAATAAAATCTCTCACGGCCTAGAAAAAAATATAAAACTACCTGAATCTATCAGCGAGGGGGTTATTATTATTTTATGCTTTTGAAAAAATAGTTAATCAAATATATATAAGATGTAGTCGAATGTTTCGATGGTCACTGCGTAAATACATTGTGTTAGTTTTTATGGTCCAGAAATCTGTAATACAACGAACTATGAGGCTATCCCTTATCTTAATAATATATGTCATGGAGGTCTTTGACAATTGATTGTTTATCTATAAGTGGTTTTTTCGTTTTTTTATTACTTTACTATTATATGGGCAATCACAATGGTTGTTAAAAATTAATGTTATTTAATACATTTTTGTAAATGATTTAAGAGCGATGAATATCGAAGATAAGAATTTTGCTTGTAAAAAAATTTCAATCTTCTTTGAAACATTCATATTATTCTTTGCAATAGAAATAAGGAAGAATGTTTAGTATATTTGGCAAAAATTTCTTCTTTTAAATCTAAGAAATTGTAAAATTTTATTTGTATTGTTTGGAAATCAAAACAACTCGTCTAAATATTTGCGACATCATAAAAACTCAATAAATTAACCATTATTATTGGATTAATACTAATTAAAAGTGATGCCGCGAGAAAAACAAGGCGACATGAGAATAAGTCAGCGAGAGACGAGACGAAAATTAGAATTCTGATTTTCGATAAATATTTGAGACACAGTCGATAATATTCACTTTCAATCTCTATAGGGTTTTAATCTATAAACATGTACCAATTACTAAACAGCAAATCATTTTGGGTGGTAATGATTTAATATTTTCGATAGTTTTTATTGTTTCAATTAAAATTAGAATAATTAAATAAATTAGAAAAATGTGCAATTTATATGAATAAAAAAAAGATTTTAAAGTTATATTTGAATATTTTTTCAAGAAACTCTGAGAAAATTGCAAAAACGAGACGAAACGAGGCGATAGAAAACTTTTACAAGTCAATACAATACAAGATACATGCTCTCAACTCAACTCGTCTCGTTTCGCGGCATCAATACTTATTAATACAGTAGGAATCCAATTATCTGGATCGCTTTGTGGAAAAAAAGTCCGTATTAAAGTGTTAAAGTGACTTTTGCGAGCATTTACAAACCCGCTTTCAGCGCCGATTATTGGCAAAAAATTATCGTTTTTCTTCATTCTTCATCAGTATACATAAATTTAGCTTCCTTTTTTTTAAAGAAATGACCTCATGGTTAATTCAAAAACCCGGGTATTGAATCGGGTAGGGTCCAAATTAATCGGGGTACTTGGAGTTCTACTGTGGCTAGTAAAAAGTAGTCGGAGATATTTTGTAATTTATGTTGTGTATAGCAGCACAATATTGATTTAGTAGCCACCCACTACAGCTGCAATTAATACTCACTTTTTACGAAACCAAATGTTTGCCTCAATTTATCGTTGTTCGAATGTAGAACGAATTCGAATATAATATTATGATTTTTTTGCGTCAGCTATCTTTTGTTACCCGGACTGTCATCAAAATTCCAACGATATCTAATATGTCGAAATCGGATCAGGCGATTATAGCGTGAAACTTAATACATACAACATACAGATATGCCAAAAAACTACACAAATATTTTGGCTTTGCTATAGTTGGGTAAAAATATATCAAAAACATATAAATTTTTATTTCCATAATTCATTATTTAATGTTTTTTTGAAGATTTTTAATAAATACTGATTGTGACATATGTTTCGGTATAAAAAGTCATTATCAAATAATATTAAATCAATGTTTGATAACTAGTAAGTGGATTATGCATTTCTAACCGTCTTCTAAAGATAAATTTCCACAAAATAAAGCTCAATCATGTCTCAAAAATGTTTGTATACTAAAGCTGAAACTAAACAAAATTGTTAATACAAGAGTATAAAGTCAACCAACAAGTATATGGTTGTTTGTCACAGAGGAGTAATCAGTAAATGTTTTGAAAAATTCTTTAAAAAAGTCGATATACAGAATGATTCTTAAATAATGGAGTCCAATATATTTTTGTATCATTTTGAAATGTAAATATATAAGGGTGTTATTAGTTTAATCCAAAGTTTATAACGGTTGGAAAAATTGATTAAAAAATAATTTAGGGTATAGGTGTTCATAAATTCACCTAATTAAAAAAAATTATCATGCTCGCCGGCCCATATATATCCGACTGTAAGGTCTATAACTTTAAAAACAAAAAGAGATAATCGGCTGCAGTTTTATATGTGAGTTCTGGAGCTAAAAAGTCGTTTCAAGTCACTTCACATTTTATTTTGCCTAAAATAACCAACAATATTTCCGAAACAGCCTGTATATTTAATAATTATGTAATTAAAATCGATAAGATTGTTTTAATAATTTCCCTTCATCAGCCATCGATTGAACAAGTTAAGTAATTCAATTTAATAAAAATGTTTAATCATAAAAATATGATCAGAATTCCAATATCAGATGACCATTTGTAAATATTTATAAGAATAATCATTGAGTAACTAAGTAAGTAAGTAATGGGCTTATGTTATTATTATTATTATTATTATTATTGGTAGTAACGGTCTAGTGAATGTTGAGAATCTGTTCGTAATTATTATATGATGATTCTTGGTAACATAATGGCTGTGGTTAGTTGCACATGGACAACACACGCGGTAAACAGCACTGTCATACAAATATATTTCTGAAAAAAAGAACAGAAGTTTTCTACTAGAATGGGTAAGATTTAAGAATCTGCAATACATTGCACAATCACTGATCAAAAGTTGTGTGTAAAATGTCGGTAAAGATATCCACTTTGTAACTTTTCAGATCAATCGGAAAGGACAAGATTTAAAAAAAACTATGGCCATACCTTACCAAATTCTCATTGGCTACTGAGTGTACATCGAAAATTGGCGTTTGGTTTTCAGAAAAAAGTTTCGAATAAACGTTGCTCGTTATAAAAATATTATTAATTTTAATTTTTAATATTAGTCGAAAAACGCCAAACTCAACATTTGAAGGCGACAGTTCCTTTCGTAATATAATGGCGTTACAATCAAGGAACAGGCTGTCAATATTTCAATACAGTAAGAATTGATTTATGACCGCTTTGTCAAAAGACTGTGCACAAAATTTAAGAGTATTCATTTTTTACCAATAATGTCCTAGTTAATTTGTTAGTTTTTGAGAAATTTTCGCTTGTCAAAGTCTTGCTTGCCTATGTTTTTGTCAATCAGTTGCGAAAAAATTTATTACAGAATTAAATTTCCTATAAATTGAGTAAGTTATTCAATATTCTATCTTCAATTAATAAAAGATCAATTGTGAATATCTCAAATTATACCGAGTTTTCCAAAAGGCTGGCAATGGCTAATTTATTCCTACCAGGCGAAGCAAACTCAAAATCTGATACTAGTTCCTCTTGTAATTTTTTCCGGGAAATCGAATGAGTAAATCAGTGTCAAATGAAATCTCTTATTTTTTCAAAGGAATATTATAGAAGAAGTATTTTTATGCAGATTTGCTCATGTAGAGATGTAGAGGGGTAGAAATAAGTCTGCTGTTACCGAAGTTTTGGACAACTATGTCTTTAACAAATAGGCTGGTATAGTGATTTACCATTATTGATTTTTTTTCGATTCTTATTAGATCAACATCTATGGAATTCATTATGTAAATAAACAAATCTACGAAGTCAAATTTCATCCAATTCTTCTTGTAGTATTGATTTGAAACTTTGAACTCATGAGTTATAAATTGGTAAAAAACTTAAAATCTTCTCAATTTACTAAGTACCCAACTTTTTACTTAAAGTAAAACAGACCTAATTATATATGATTACATATAATATATGTAATATAAAATACTGGAATATTTCATATTGGTGCAACAGCAAGCTAAAATTTATGATAATAATTTTTTCTGAAATTCAATAACAACAGCCAAGCAGCATTGCACAAGCATAAACTCCAGTTTTTCTAAGCGTTTATATAACAAACTTATAACGATATAATAACATCTTATATATAATGTTATAAATGGACTTTAATTTGTGGCACATATGAACATGTTCGTTCATATATTTATAATAGGGACACTGTTTGAAACTTTGGCGGTGTTTTATTATATTGTGGTGACAGATTGATACCAAATGTGTTTTCAAGATGCTAACTGATCAATTATCTTGTAAAATAATTGAACGAAATATACATTACGTTATTTGTACTAAAGAGAAATAAACGAATAGCCAGCACTTGGGAAAAACATGGATGAAAAATATTTCTTGCAGTATATTTCCGGACGCTCAAAATTAATGTAAACAAGTGAAAATAACAATTGAATTCATTGCATTAGTATCCTGTAAATACCGAGTTCTTTATCAACTGTTTATTTTACAAACGATAAATGTATAAAAAAACATAGAGTAGCGTATAAAGGTAGTATATATATGTAATATACTCAAACGCAGGTTTTTGTAATCTACAGTAGTTAAAAATTTTTGGGTACCACAATACTTGTTACGAATAAGCTACACCTTAATGGGAGTCGAACACCTCTGGGTATTCGAATCAGTGCTATATCAATTTAGCCACAAAGATATTATGTGAGATGTATACATAATTTTTCACTATCTTGATGTACTATGGGATAAAAAAGTAGCACTCATTTTTCAAAATTTTTAGATGATTTCTATCAGGGATGGTGCGGATGTTCGTATCCGGATCGGAACTTCCGCATTAACATTAGCACCCGCATCCGCAATAATGAATACTCTTTGCGGATCTTTTTCGGATGCGGTTGATGATTGATTTGTTTACCATCTCTGATTGTAAATAAATCATAACGTGTTTAGACGTGTTATCATATGGATGTTCTTTTTAATTTATTTCACCAATTTACTTATTATTGTTTGATTGTTTCGTCTTGAATAATCTATTTAACAAGTGTACCAACAATGCCACCACCGACGCAAAGTGTGATTTAATCTTATTTGAAACTAGATGAGATAAAATACTCTCGAAAGGGTCGTACAACCACGCCTTTGAGGAATCATCTAAAATCAATTCACCCGGAGCAGTTTAGCATAATTAGCGCAAGATTAACCTATGAACCTCTGCGAAACAGGATGAATCCTTGAGCCATTTTAAACGCAACAGATAGATAATGCCTGCGATGTCATCGTACCATTATAGGCGCATGCGCTTGAATGGTTAAGGATTAGCTTTGTGTAACGTTATAAACTGTTGTAGCGTGAAAACGCGTACAGCAAGGACATTGATTCTGTTGTAATGAAAATTATTAAGAATAATTTTTTTGATCCAACACACATTTTAATTATGAAAGTAAAATATTAAGAAAAATATTTAACAAATTAATATTTTTCTCCTTGCAAAAAGAAGGAGTTTTTTTTTTAAAAGTACAAAAAGAAAATAATATAGCTCGATTTATTTTTTTTCTTAAACAAAGTTTTTTTTTTAAGTCGAAAAATGATAATAAGATTAATAGATACTTTTGATTTAAAGTTTTTCTATTTAGAAAGAAAAAAATCAAAAATTGAAAAAAATTATTGCATATAATTTAATTTAAGAGAATCAAAAGTTATACAAATTGAATGTTTTACAAAATAACATAAACAGATCACCAATAACATACAGATCATAAATAATTTTGTAAAAACAAGACAATTTTTGTAAACAGACGTAAGCTAGCTTACAGTTATGAATGTATCATACAATTTGTGTATAGATTTTAAATTGACACTGGCCCGGTGCATTAAGTCTCTGCTTAAATATCAACCAAGCGGGGTATGACTATGGGTCAAACCCAGGGAGAGGTATAATTTTTAATTAATTTTATAAATAATCTGAACACTCCGACTACGTCCATGGGTGTTGATATACTAAAATATTCTAGAAGCCTCCATGCAAAAATATATTGTCAAAAACAAAATATTTATTCAAAAAAAACAATAATATTCTAGAACGACCCATGGTGGGTATATAAACCGTGACCAGTGTCGATTCAAATCAGTTTTTAGATCAGCCATTGTGCGATTCGTTCAGAGTTTGAAATCGATCATTGTGCGATTAGTATAAAAGTTTAATATCAAGTATTGTCTGTTAGTATCAAAGTTTAATATCGATTGTTGTTCAATCCAGATCAAAGTATAAGTTGGAATTTGTACAAGTAATTTGATCAAGTAATTCGAAATTTAACATTGTGTGAAAAAGAATTAAAATAATTGTTGAAAAAGAAATCGGATAATCATTTTGTTTTTTTAAGCAATAAAATCAGGTTTTTTTTTGTTTCGTAAAAACTTGTGTTTAATTTAATTTTTTTTTTCTTTTCTTTAAACAAAAACGTGCGTGTTGTTCCAATTACAAAATATTTAGTAATATCGTTTACTAATATATTTTTTTTTGTTTTGTCGAGTATCGGAATCATTGCAGGTTCGGGCAGCGCTCCTTTGAGGATAAAAGAGAGCCAGGATACCGCGACAAGTGGCAACCGTGACAGGACCAGGAGACGTACGGAAGAAGAAAAGAATTACAATGGCAAGCCGCAGCATTCCCATGCCACGTCTGCGTGAGATGATGGAGGCCGAAGGGCTGGACAGCACTGGCACAAGAGAGGTCTTACAGGCAAGATGGGAGGAGCACCAATCTAGGCAACAAGGAACACCAACTTCAAGGACTCAAGGACCAGCCAACCCCACATCAGAACTACGTAGAAGTGTGGTTTCCGATCCGGAGGAGCCAGCTGCAGCAAGCATGGAGAAGATGCTCGCAGCATTGATGACAAAGCTTAACAACATGGACAAGACAATGGTCGACCAACTTCAAGGATCTGAAGCAAGGATGGATGAGCGACTTGGAAATCGGCTTCAAGAGTCTGAAGAAAGAGTGGACGAACGAATGAGTAGTCGACTTCAAGAGTCCGAAGAGAGGATGACAAATCGACTTCAGGAATCTGAAGAAAGAGTGGGCGAACAGACATTAAGTATAATGCAACAAGTCCAACAAGAGCTGAAAGAGGACTTGTCGGGGCGAATGGAGAACATAAGAGAAGTGTGCGTACGACGTATCAGCCAAATAAGCACTGACGTCGAGGCTGTGAAAGCTGAGATCACGAACATCCAAGCCGATGTCGCTGTAACCCGCACACAAATCGATGACATAAAAAGCAACGTAACCACACGACTTGATGACATGGAAACGAAAATGAATGAACAATACAACAAAGTCGTGGATGACATTATACGGATCGAGCAGAATCAAACACAGCAACTGCGAGACATGCGTATTGATCCACAAGAAGTGAATACAGTCATTCGCTCCGCCGCATTGGACACAACGACGCTTCTGTCCATCATGCCGGAGTTCAGTGGTAGACCGGCCGAAGATCCAGTAGTTTTTTTGAACAGAGCAACGGCATTACTACGACAAACACATCTGCCCGTAGATTGTTGGATTGAGATGGTCACAAAAAAATTAACAGGACCAGCCAGAGATTGGGCATTGATGAATCGTGGGTTGGGCTACACCTTCGATGAGTGGAAATGGCAACTGGAGAGTTTCTTCAACAGTATAGGAAGGAAAGCCAAAGCCGAACTGGAATTGATGACCGTTTCCCAACCCACAGGATTGAAGACAGAAGCGTTCGTCAACATGAAGGTGCAGCTATTCAGAAGAGTGCACGCCGATAGGAACATTGATGACGTGGTGCCCATAATATTGAATTTACTACGCGACAATGTACGACCGCTGGTGAAGATTTCGAATCCAAAGTCATTAGATGAGCTACGTATAACCGTTAGAACACTGGATGAAGAGCCAGCGAGGAATCGGCAAGAACCACCAGCAAGAGCACCACCACCACCACGTCTTAGCAGTCCAGGCACGTGCTTCGTATGCCACCAAGCGGGGCACATAAGTCGGAACTGTCCCGAAGGGGACAACAAAATAGACCTGGGCCATCGGGAAACTAATTCCAGGATCAATGAAGGAGGAAATTGGTTCTGGGGTACACATTAACCTCCACAAAAACGCACAACATCGGCGTGAACACCAACAATTACCGGTTCATTTGACAACAATGGAGACCAAGAACTCACACCAGAATGGACCAATTGTGGAAGTTGATGTGCGTGGAAGATCAATATTGGCACTGATCGATAGTCAAGCATCACACAATTTTATCAGCGAAGAATTGGCAAGAAGTATTGGAAAATGGCACCCTGTCAGAGATAGTGCAGGGAGTGGAGCCACAAGCAATAATACTTTCAGAATTCTTGGAAAAATGTGCATGGATGTGATGATATCAAGAATGAAGTTCAATGTTGAAGTAATGGTTGTACCTGGCCTACGGAATCATTTAATACTTGGTCATGAATTTTTAACAAAAAATGGTGTGAGCATCGATTACCGGAGTGGTATAATTTACTTGGGGTGTGATAAGAGAGTCCGCATTGCATGGAGAAAACCAGATGGAGCCCATAGAGAAATGGCAGCAATTAACAATGCATTGGGCGAGTTACAAATTAAACTCCTTGAGAACCAAGAGCAGTTAAAAGATGTCATTCGGCGACATCCCAGCGTTTTCGGCAAAGTTGGAAGGACAAAAACGATCACACACAAGATTGAGATTACGAAGAATTCCCCCATTAAATTACGACCATACCCGTATAACAATGAGAAGCAACGGGTATTAGAAGAGATGATTGAAGAGATGGAGGGCGATGGCATTATAGAACCATCCACATCGCCTTGGGCCGCACCCGTCGTATTGCCGAAGAAGAAAGATGGTACTTTTCGACTGTGCGTCGATTACAGAAAATTGAACGATATCACAAAGAGCAATGCGTTTCCGATTCCAGATCTGCAAGAGATGTTGAGAAAAGTCAATGGAGCAAAAATATTTTCTACATTGGATCTACAGACTGGTTATTGGCAAATTGAGATGGAGCCACAATCGAAAGAGTACACAGCATTTACCACCCCAAGAGGTCTCTATCAATTTCGCGTCATGCCGTTTGGATTGAAGAATGCGCCAGCTACGTTCCAGAGTTTAATGAACGAAGTACTATCTGGATACATCGAAGATTTCTGTCAAGTTTACCTGGATGACATATTAATCTACAGTCGATCAGTCAAGGAACATTTACATCACCTGGATCTTGTACTTGAAAGACTAGAACAACATGGATTAACTTGTAAACCAAGCAAATGTGTCATTGGCAGCAACAAAGTCAAATACCTGGGACATATTTTGAGCGAAGACGGCATTGACAGAGAGGAAGAGAAGAATGAAGCTATCAGTAATCACCCTGTACCAAGAACACGAAGACAATTACGACAATTTTTGGGATTATGTGGTTGGTACAGGAGCTTCGTGAAGAACTACGAAGATATAGCTGCACCTCTAAGCGAAATGCTAAAGAAGAACATAAAGTGGCGCTGGCTAACATTGCATCAGAAGGCGTTCGAAAATCTGAAATCATCAATTGTGAATGCACCGAAACTAGCACATCCAGATTTTAAGAAGACGTTTTGTTTAAATACGGACGCTAGTGACGTCGGATTGGGTGCAATATTATTTCAAATGGAAGATGATGGCAAGACAAGACGAATAATAAACTACGCCAGCAAGAAACTCGGACCCACAGAAAGAAAGTACGCCACGACAGAAAAGGAATGTCTCTCGATAATCTGGGCATTGAGGAAGTTTCGAGGATATCTGGAAGGAAGACACTTCAAATTATACACAGATCATGCAGCGCTCCAATGGCTGAACAAAACCAAGGATAGTCGAGCCAAATTGACAAGATGGGCATTAGCATTGGGAGCCTATGATTACGAAATAATTCACGTCCCCGGAAAAGATAATCAAGCCGCCGACTCCTTGTCCAGACAACCACAGGGCAAGGCTGAAGATGAAGAAGTGGAGGACATTCCAGAGTGGGTGATTGAAAAGAGGGCAAAAACACTGATAACCCTCAATGTAATTGAAGTGGAAACACCCACACTCGACGATATTAGACGATGGCAGGATGAAGATCGTGATGTGACTGCCATCAGAAGATACATCGTTGATAACACAAGTCCACTGAGAAGCAATCTACGTCGACGAGTGGACAGAACACGAGCTAATTACACCGTAGCTGACGGGATCCTCTGGTACCATAGTCAACAGATGGTACAAGAAGTGCCAGTGGTTCCCGAAGAACGCCGACTTGGTTTTCTAAGAAAATATCACGACAGTGATGAAGCAGCACACCCAGGATGGAGAGAAACGTGTCGTCAAATCCGTAACCGCGTCTACTGGTATGGGATGCAAGATGACATACGCAGATATGTAAAAGGGTGTGATACGTGTGCTAGAGTGAAGCCACTGAATAAGAAACCAAGTTCAGCAATGAGAAGTCGAAGACCTACTTCACCATGGGAGGTAGTCAGCATCGACTTGATGGGTCCATACCCACGCACATCACGTGGAAAAACAAATATATTGGTTGTGACTGATCTTTTCACTAGATGGATCGAAGCATTTCCATTGGGGGCCACGTCGACCTCGAAGATAGCCCAAGTACTGAAAGACGAAGTATTTAGTCGTTATGGATATCCAAGAGCAGTACTAAGTGATAATGGTCCCCAGTTCAGATCAAAAGAATGGAAAGCAGTGAACAGAGAATGGAACACCGAGATATGGACTACGCCAATATACCATCCAAGAGCCAACCCCACGGAACGCCAGAACCAGGAATTGAAGAAGTTGTTACGATTACATTTGTTGGATCAAGAACATAAAAACTGGGATCAACAACTGCACAAATCATTATTTGCGATACGTAACAGAGCGAATAGAACAACTGGTTTTTCGCCTGCCCAATTGTTACTGGGGGCAGAAATGAAGAAGCCTGGGGATTGGCAAATGCAAGTCGAAGAAGAGCCTCAAGAAATTGAAGATTGGGCCAACGAGAGAAGCCAAGGACGTCAACAGAATGTTGAGATAGCGCGGCAAACAATATTGGCCAATGCCGAAGTAAATGACCAAGTGGAAACGGGACTCAGTTATCAACCAGGAGAGTCCGTCTGGATGCGCAACCAAGTGCTCAGCAGTAAGGTGGAGGGTGTCCATAGTGGATTGGCACCGAAGTGGAAAGGGCCTTACAGAGTGCTGAGGAGTTTACCAGCTGGAATATATGTTGTGGATACAGTGCCTCCCACGAAAATACATGGAGGTCTCTTGAAGCCGGCCAGTGCAAGGACCGCCGCCAATGGGAATCTGGGAAGATTGAGTGTGGGGAACGAGGTGTTCGGCCAACTACTTCCAGATCGATTGGGGGGTCAAAGGCATGGAGGTGATGGAAGACGACGGGATGTACCAAGTGTGGACGAGCCAGAGGCCAGAGCATTAGAGCCAGGGTACAACTTGCGGCCCAGACGACCGGCAATCAACACCAGGCGCCATTGAAGAGTGAAGAACTGATGTGTACGTACACTTTAAGTTATGCTAGCTAGCTAAATGTACTAATACCATTGAAATAATTCAAATAGTTCTTAAGTCAAAAATTGGTCGACCAAATATAACAAGCAAATTAGAGAATGTGTGTTGGAATCTAGAGGGGGAGATTTTGTTGTAATGAAAATTATTAAGAATAATTTTTTTGATCCAACACACATTTTAATTATGAAAGTAAAATATTAAGAAAAATATTTAACAAATTAATATTTTTCTCCTTGCAAAAAGAAGGAGTTTTTTTTTTAAAAGTACAAAAAGAAAATAATATAGCTCGATTTATTTTTTTTCTTAAACAAAGTTTTTTTTTTAAGTCGAAAAATGATAATAAGATTAATAGATACTTTTGATTTAAAGTTTTTCTATTTAGAAAGAAAAAAATCAAAAATTGAAAAAAATTATTGCATATAATTTAATTTAAGAGAATCAAAAGTTATACAAATTGAATGTTTTACAAAATAACATAAACAGATCACCAATAACATACAGATCATAAATAATTTTGTAAAAACAAGACAATTTTTGTAAACAGACGTAAGCTAGCTTACAGTTATGAATGTATCATACAATTTGTGTATAGATTTTAAATTGACACTGGCCCGGTGCATTAAGTCTCTGCTTAAATATCAACCAAGCGGGGTATGACTATGGGTCAAACCCAGGGAGAGGTATAATTTTTAATTAATTTTATAAATAATCTGAACACTCCGACTACGTCCATGGGTGTTGATATACTAAAATATTCTAGAAGCCTCCATGCAAAAATATATTGTCAAAAACAAAATATTTATTCAAAAAAAACAATAATATTCTAGAACGACCCATGGTGGGTATATAAACCGTGACCAGTGTCGATTCAAATCAGTTTTTAGATCAGCCATTGTGCGATTCGTTCAGAGTTTGAAATCGATCATTGTGCGATTAGTATAAAAGTTTAATATCAAGTATTGTCTGTTAGTATCAAAGTTTAATATCGATTGTTGTTCAATCCAGATCAAAGTATAAGTTGGAATTTGTACAAGTAATTTGATCAAGTAATTCGAAATTTAACATTGTGTGAAAAAGAATTAAAATAATTGTTGAAAAAGAAATCGGATAATCATTTTGTTTTTTTAAGCAATAAAATCAGGTTTTTTTTTGTTTCGTAAAAACTTGTGTTTAATTTAATTTTTTTTTTTCTTTTCTTTAAACAAAAACGTGCGTGTTGTTCCAATTACAAAATATTTAGTAATATCGTTTACTAATATATTTTTTTTTGTTTTGTCGAGTATCGGAATCATTGCAGGTTCGGGCAGCGCTCCTTTGAGGATAAAAGAGAGCCAGGATACCGCGACAATTCTAGTGTCTTTGGGAAGAGCTTACGTGGCACTATTAGGAGGCAAGATGAGCCAGTAAAACTATTCGCTAGAAAATCGGCGTTAAATTAAAAACTACAAAACATTTGAAGATTCTCATTAACTCGTAAATATGCTTGAAATTATAGAAATCGCATATCACAAGAAAGATCACGTCGAAGGGAATCTAACGAGCCTTAAAAGTTTAGTACTGTACGAACACGAAAGCTGCGGCAGCATCGATAACGACATGAATAAAACTGCGCAAAGCGATTACGTATCTGGTCCATTGGACATACAACGACCAGCTACAATCTAAACGTTTACAGATCATTTGCAGGACGTTTTCGCGAAAAGTCTATGGCACAAACCCGAATTGTTTGTTTCGTTTTTTTCATTTTTGGATCTAATGATGGATGAGCTACCTCCCTCCTGTGTTACTAATTTTATTAATAGGGAATATGCATGAACATTTTTTTCCACATTTATTTTCAGAATATGAAAATACTGTTAATACTGTAATAATATTTAAAAACCAAATTAAAATCCGACAAATATCAAGGAAGCTATAAGCTTTTAAAGATTATTATCTGTCTCTTTCTTGCAAAAATACTAAAAACGGAGTTTTACGTGTATTTTAAATGGTGAAAGTGTAATATGACGTCACATAACATATCAAGAGGGCTATCACCCTCTTTGTCTAATCGGGAATTTCAATCATTCATATCTCGCTTATTTTTAAAGTTATTTAAAAAGTAATTTTACCTTGATATTTGTCAAGTAAACATGCTTCAATTCAAGTGAAAAAAAATTTCATGCATATTCCCTATTGTCTTGGATCGCTCCGGGTAGATGTAACTTTTATATTGTTTAACAAAAGTTACAATTGTTTTAAATTTTAAAGGAATTAATTGATTTTAAACACGAATCTAATTTTTATATTTAAATATTGTAAGGGTTTTAAAACAAATCTATTTCTACAAAACGACTGTAAATATGTTTCTAAAAATAACTTTTTAAATAATTTATTTACGTTGAAGAAGTCACGAAAAAAGATTTTATGCTACACATGGTGGCATAATTTTTTTTTTCGTTGAAGACATAACATCCCTTCAAAATTCACTAATATTATTATATACAATCAACCCTCCAATAATAATAATAATTTGGTCTGACTTCTTAATGCGTTACATATATTTATAGTGTTGTCTTCTTGTCGGACTACGACGAACGATGTGTCTTTGTCCGTTTGTCTGTCTGTCGGTCTATGTGTGAATGTCTTGGCCATCATAATAAAGTTTGTATATGACATCATACGGTAAATATTACCACACATATGTTTGAATATCACGCTTGTCTGTTCTGAAATTATGAAGAATAAAGATTATGTTTTTGTAACCGCAAATAATTAGACTTTTTGCTTTCCTTTGTAATTATTGATTGATCATTTTGTACAAAATATTTGAATTGAATCAAATTCTAACTGACTATCTATCTACCATACAATTAAAAATGAATCAGTTATTTGGAATTGTTAGAATTCGCCTGATGTTTGGAAATGCTCGTATATAAAAGGATAAAAGAATTTTTTAAATTGTTTCGCTAGTTAAAACAAAATTGAATTCATCCAGCAACGGAAATTATTATCTATGAGTTAATGTACAAATGGCATCAAAAGTCGAGCTATCATTTCAAAATTTTACAATTGATTTGTGACATATTTATTCGGTTTTCGAAAAAATGTTTCGGCTAAAAGTTGTTCATTATAGC
Source organism: Nineta flava (assembly GCA_963920215.1). Lineage (NCBI taxonomy): Eukaryota > Metazoa > Arthropoda > Insecta > Neuroptera > Chrysopidae > Nineta > Nineta flava. Next base: position 119,032,808 of record OY986040.1, read on the forward strand.
TATACTAACAGCTTTTATTCGAAAAATTTTTCCGAAATCCGAATTTATATGGCACAAATCAATTATAAAATTTAGAAATGACCGACTAATTTGGTCATTTGGACTAATGGTAAATAATGGATTTAATGTCAATCTTTCAAACGCTATTTTTAACGGAAGAAGTGACGCTGGTTCGGTTCTACCATGATAAAGTGTAGATTCATTGGTTATTGTAGTTTTTCGCTACTATATCATCACAAATTTGGGTTATAGTATAAACAAATATATCAACAAAAAAAAGAGTTTATGTACTGTGTAAGGAGTGTATTTAAGGATGCACCAGCACTTCAGTTTCAAAAAGATTTAGGCTTGATTTTTTTTACATATAGTTGAAGTGTATATAAATCAATTATAAAAGTTTCAAGGGGGGGGGGGGTACGAGGGTCTGTACTTGGAATAAAATAATACGAATAAGAGATATCTACGCAACTGAAATAGAAATATTAATAAAGAAATTGATCAAATAAAATTCTGGTATGACGGGCCTAAAGAAAAGATATTTAAGAAAACAACTGAGATTTTGGGTAAATTATATTTCTGTCGGCGGTAGCTTAATTACCCGAAATCTCAGGTTTTTTTCTTAAATATCTTTTTTTTAGGCTCGGTATGACGGGACTAAATTAAATCATAATTTTAAATTACGACAAAAAATAATAAACATTATTGTGTACTTTTATAAATTTACTATAGATTTAAAGATTTTGAAGAATTTTATAAATAGATTATACATTAGTGCTCGTACATCCTTAGACAATCTTACTATAAACAATTAATACCGTGAACAACTTAATTCCCCAAAACGTAAGCAGATACCAAAACTTAATAATTAATTGAACAACTTTTCGTTTTTTTTTTTTAAACATAGACTGACAGTAGCTTTATGTGTATTCATTTGATAAATGTAAAATATATGACAATAAATAAATTAATATTTTTATATGATTTAACACTTGACTGTTAAAAGTTTTTAATGAATTCAAATATAGGTACAAATAAATAAAATAACTGTTTATTTTTTTATAATATTTAATAAAATATATTAATAATAATTTTATTAACAATATAATAAATGATACATAGAGAGATAAATTCAATCTTTGACCATTTAAAATCATTTCTTGAATTGTTCATCAACATTTATATAAATGTCTGCATGTCCACCAGTGATTTTATTTCTAAGTAATTGATAAATTTATTTATTATTTTACTATTCGATTTCCATTATGAACCATCTGGCTCATGTGAAATTTGGTTGAACCGAAAAATCGTGTATAGATGCGCACGTTATTGAGAACAATCACAAAATTGACAAATTGAATTTAAAACTACTGAAATCTGTACAAAACCCCACAGAATTAGATGTATACGAAAGTATCTACATACACAAATTAAGAAAACAGATAATGAATTTAGACAATGGTCCATTTCCAAATTCTGATTTAATAAAATTAAAGCATATTCAAAATTTAACACCTGAATATCAAGGTTAGCTTCGATCAACACCCTCACCTTATTGATAATAACACCGCATGGTCAGAAAAGGATATCGACAATAAATGGGTTGGGTTCATCACACATTTAATCCCTTAATTCAGTCAGATCATATAAAAGACAAAACTTTTTTAATATAATTGTGAGACACGCACCAAATTAGCAACAAGCAAAATATCTCTAAATCCATATCCCAGAGATAGTTACGATTAGCTAATTCATACTGATGATGACTACATTGTAGTCGAAATACGTATTTATAAATTACAAATAAATTTTTTAGGAATATTCATATTTTACCACCGCTTCCACCAAGTTTATAATTTCTATTTTGTGGCAAACTTTCGAATTCCATCATGTGTTCATCTAGTTTCTATTTATCATTCGCAAATATATGCATATCATTCACACATTCGCACACTGTAAAATCGATAGGACAATAAGAACTGGGAGAAAAGTAAAAATTTGTTTACAATTAAGTTGTAACAGGACTTGCTAATAAATGCGTTTTAAAAGGAAGGAATTAGGCTTCGGTTAATTTTTGTTTTATCTCCAGAAATATTTTTTAAATATCTTTGAAGAAAAATAGTTAATAGTTAATGGATTCTATTATCATCTACGAAAAATTACCATCTACGAGATGGTTTTCATAACAGAAGTTATTCGATGTCAAAAATATATTACGCATGTAGGTGTATATATTACTTAAAAGTACCATTAATAGCGGCATTTTATAAATAATTATAGTAGTCAAAAATTATTAATAAAAATATTAAATTTAAAATATATGTTTATAATAAATCTAATAAAATCTTTATTATACACGCATATTAATAAATTTTTAAATTTAAAAAAAAATTATTTACACGAATTATTAATTAATAATTTTATTGGATAAGTATCGTCAAAAAACGGCGGGTCAATTTATATTAAATATTTATTATTTTAAATATTAATAACATTCAATATCTATTAAAATCAAACATTTTTATTGTACCTTCAAACCAGTCGAGTATATTTCGTTGTACGTAGAGTACTTTATTATGGTCAGCTTGACCCATTTAAACATAAGAAACCAAAATTTTTACTCATAAACAACAACGATAACAAAATTATATATTACTAGCTAATACCCGCAGTATCGCTCGCGTTAATTGTTATATCTCCGAGTTCCGTCACCGTATCGAGATAAATTACATACAAGTTTATAAGTCTAATCATAAGCTTTTAAACACAAGTGTCATCAAAAAATCGGTCCAGTAGTTTTTGAGTGATACTCGATCAAACAAACAGATAATTATAGTAATACATAAATATATATTAATAATATCTTCGACAGAAGTAATACAGTCAAAATAAAAGTAAGAATGATAAGAAAAAGTTGGTTGTTACGTCATAGTTGTCTTTGATGTAGCGGAAAGCATGCTGGACTAGATATCCAGAGGCCCGAGTTTCGGTTCCTGGTTGACGAGTTAATTTTTTCATATCAGTATTTAATTAAAAATCCAATAACATTGGTCTATAAAGTATACATTAGTCTTCTACAGTTTGTCTTACGTAACCAAAATGGAATTTGGACAAACATCGTATTGTTGACGCTTAAGTATAAACAAATAAATATATATGAATAAAAACTTCGACAGAAGTAATACTGTCAAAATAAAAATAAGAATGATATGAAAAAGATTACTGTTACGTCACAGTCGTCTTTGGTGTAGCGGTAAGCACGCTGGACTAGATATCCAGAGGCCCGAGGTACGATTCCTCGTTGACGAGTTAATTTTTTCATATCAGTATTTAATTAGATAATTACAGGTTTATAATAGTAAGAAAGTTTACAATCGTAAACGCATTTTTAGCATTTTCATCGAGGATACGAGAATGTGAGGATGTGGAGTGAAAGAAATTTTTGTGTATAGACTAGGAATTGGTAGATTATGCGGCTGCAGCCATCTATGATAGGAACTATGCCGATATTCATCTGGAGTTCGTGAAGAAAAATGCAGAAAGCTTCTCAAGCATAGCCGGTTACTTCGTCTTGTCCATACGCCGACAGTATAGTCAATAACCTCCGAGTTACCATGTAGGCATACTGCGCAGACATAACGCCTTAGACCGCTCGGCCACTTGGACTGGTAATATGTATGCATATTATCGGTATCACACACACACACACACACACACACATCTACAGAAACCCAAATAGTACTTTTTGATGTCATAGGACCTAAAAAACGTAAAGATCGGGTGAAAACTTTCCCCCAAAACATGAAAAGTTAATATATATATATATCCTCTATAATTACTCATCATATTATAGTCTGTATATATATATATATATATATATATATATATATAGGTAAAAAAAATAACAAATAGATAATAATTTATGTGAAATTAAACAGAATCACAGTTAACACCTAATTTATTATCGATTTTAACGCCCACCTACTGAAGTGATTAACAACAAAAAAACATGTCAATATTTATGGTTTTTTTTTTACCACACACAAATACAGATTTAATGTGTAAAAATAGTAATTTCAAATTTTTATAAGATTTACTTTCAAAAAACCAAATCATAAAACTAATGTCACAATATACGTATACATTTATTTTTATGTAAACAAAATATAAGATTATAAGGTACTATACTTTCAACAAACAATACAAAGGTCATTATTATAGGTCTTTTACCATAAAGGAAGGTCCATTTTTAATGTATAATGTTATGGTTTCTTATGACTTATAGATACTTTCATTCTACTTGACTAAAGATGTAAAATTAGGTAAATAAAATAGTATTTAAAAATAATCTTTATCTTCTTTTTTGTATGTCTTTTTACATAAATTTTTGTTTGCGAATAAGGATTTCTTAATTTGGAATATTTTTCTATGGGTGTTTTAAAAAATATTGTAATTATTTTTAAATTGAATGAATACTGGCTGACTCCGAGCTGACTCCATCAGCTCGGAGACTTCACCTTGAAATAAAAACCAAAATAACAAGTGAATAAAAGCAAAAATAAGTTCATTCTCAATTTGTGAATTGTTTATTTTAGTATTTGAGCTGAAATTGTGGCAAAACTATTTAGTTTATGAAATTAAGTTTCAAACATAAGTTGTTAATTTAAAAAAAAGAGGATATTTTATAATGAAACTTCTATCTCTTAGAGTACCCATGGGGAGAAACACATTTTAGCTCTAACCACAAACACAAAATTTCAGCCCGATATCTCTTGTCGTTTTTGGTCAACGTATTAACTTAATATAGCTTGGCATATATTATATACAGGGTGAATCGAACCAGGCGCATAATAAAATACGGCTCTATTTATTTATATGATCCTCCCATTTTTTAATGACATCTAATAGAATGTTATACGTATATGTTATATATACGTATATGTATCTGCAGAAATATGTATATGTATCTGAAAAATATATTCACATATATGGTCTAATATATGCTGTATTATACTCTCTCCATTGAAAATAGTCCACTAAATATGTTATTCGTTTAATAAAAAGAAATTAAGGTGTATCCCTATTATGCGATTGGTTCGATTCACCCTGTATATGCAGAGCATATACGTTAAATATGTTATGTACTGAGTTTAATAGCAATGCATCAATTGTTTATTATACTTTTTATATTAAGTACATGCTTAGATATATAAAAATAACAAGTGAAAATAATAGCTATTTAATTGCTAAAATATCCTTTACATACTAAGTTCATTATCAATGAGTGATCTGTGTTTATCTTCACAATTAAATTAAAGTACAAAGTAGTGTATAAAGGTGCTATATAGAGTATAAACACATGCGATGCTGACGGACGGGTGGACAGACACAAAAACGGACGGACCTTAACAATTAGTTCCATGTATAGTTCTTTAATTAAGAAATTTATTCGATGTTGAAAACTGAATTAGAGATGTTGTTTATTTCAAAAGACAAACCCTGCATTAAACGTGAGTTGATCAGAATAGAAAATTGGTTGTAACGAACCTTTTTTAGGTAAATTACGGCATTTTTGTTCCAATGGCTCTTCGTTTAAAATAGTGATTTCAGTTTACTTAGATAAGGAATAAACATCCATATAATGTTTTATGTAATAATATAAACAAATGATTATGTAAATATAATAATAAACAATAAATATCTCCTTGCAAGAGACTTATTTGCTTCAAAATATAATAGAGAAACGTACACATGTATTCAAAAAAAACTGATCATACATGGATTAATATATATCATGACTAAATACATAACTTTTTATGTCATGTAAAGTCAACTAAAAACAATAGAAAATAACAATTAAATACCCGGTATATTGAAGTGAAATAACGAATGTTTGAGCTGAAACTGTGGCGAAAGTTTGTAAGAAATGGTTACAAACAAAACTTGTTTATTTTTAAAAAACGAAACATTATTTATCTTTTAATTTTTCATTTATTTACAGCGGTTTCAAGGATTGATATTTTGCCTTCGATTTTGCCTATTCATGAACTTTACCTCAGTTTTAAAGTTTAATTAAGTCTACAACCCATAATTTCAGGGTTTAAATCAAGTTTTTATTTGAATTTGTTGAATTTTATAGTAACTTTTTGAAGTGAAACTTCTTAGGCGGCGTTTCGATTATCAATAAGTGGACAAGGATTGAGAGTGAAATTTTAAGAACGCGTTTAGGCACATTTTAAACGTTTAGGCACATTTCGTTACACGAAAGAGAAGATAGATATGAAGTAGAGAGAAAGAGAAATAAATCTATATATTTTGTCTTATTAAAATTTTGTTGATTGTCATTTCCATAGAAACTATAAACTATAAATCGTTATATATCATTGCATTTTTAAAAAGTTTTACTTTTATCACGCGTACGGTGCTGCACGCGCATTTTTTATTTATACTGATTTTATGATCTATAATTTTTGTCTGAATCTATTCACTGTACCTTGTGTTATTTTTTAATTATGAGCATAACATATCTTAGTTAAAAACGTAAAATTTGTTAGATTTTATCACCTCTTTCAGGGCCATACTTTACACAATGTTTTATTATGGTAAAATATATCTGTAACATACCATTTAATCCGACTGTTTTCCTTGATTATAAAAGTGTACCCACGTGTTGTTTTTTTTTGAAGTCGGTTAGTAATGATATGACGCATGTTACAGTCAACATAACCAAAGTTATTTTTCATTCATTTTTTTTTCATTTCCATAAGTTAAATATTTTTGAAATCGCGAGTGTAGATATTTAAAATAAGAATATATAAATATAAATATATTGAATAAAGATATTTTCAATCGATAATAATAAGATAAAATAAAGCATGTATATAAAACACATACACACACACAAACACACCTATATATGACATTTGACTTAACCTGTAACACGTTTAAGGTCATGATGGACCTTTGACACCTTCACTTATTCTTTTTTATAATGAATATATTATTATTATGTATGAAGGTACAAATTTCCAGTTAACAAAAAATAATCAAAAGAATTTTTATGAAAAATTATTAATAAAGAAAGAAGTATTTGGTTTGTTTGTTCCTATACGTGAATAATAATGTATGCGTTAGTGATGCCGCGAGAGACCAGAGAAATGAAATGAGATGATAATACGTCAGTGTGAGATGAGACAAAAATTAGAATCCTGATTTTCGATAGATATTCGAGATATCAATGTACTAATTACAAAACAGCAAATCATTTTGGGGTGGTAATGATTTAATTTTTTCTATAGTCTTTTTTGTTTCAATTAAAACATAAAAAATTAAATAAATTATAAAAATATGCACTTTTTTTAAATATACAACTTCTTCTATTTTACATCGCTCGATTTCTGAGTCATTTACGACTACAATATCGATTTAAAATATGCATAAAAAGAATTTTTATGAATAGAAAAACGATTTTACTTAAGGATGTACGAGCACTAGATATTGTTCATTTATAAAATTCTGCAAAATCTTATATAGTACATTCATATAAGTCCACAATAAAATTTATTATTTTCTGTCGTAAGTTAAAATAGTAATTTCATGTAGGCCCGTCATACCGGGCCTAAAAAAAAATATTTAAGAAAAAAACCTGAGACTTCGGGTAATTAAGCTACCAGCGACAAAAATAAGATTTACCCGAAATCTCAGTTTTTTTCTTAAATATCTTTGTTCTAGGCCCGTCGTACCGGAATTTTATTGGATCAATCTCTTTATTAATATTTATATTTTCTATTGTGTCGTTTTTTTTTTTATTCGCTTTATATTATTCCAAGTGAAAACAAACAAAATATGTTGACGCTCATGGGTTTCTCCATTAGAGCAATGCATTAAAACACGAACTTTAACATTAAATAATTAATTCAAGACTTCCCTGAAACTTTTATAATGTACAATGATACAGTGATTTATATGTACAATGCACTTCAACTACATGTGAAAAAAAATCAAGCTTTAATCTTTTTGAAGCTCCAGTGCTCGTAAATCCTTAAATAAAAAAAAGGATTTTTAAGAAAATCTTCAACTATAAAAACGAGACGAGACGTGGAGATAGACAACTTTTACAAAACAATACAATACAAGAGACATCCTACTCTTGTCTCATCACGCGGCATCACTAGTATGCGTGCAATGTATGAGGTATAATACTACCTATATAATTAAAGTAGTACTTACATTTGTATGTCTTAACTCGTCAAATTGTAAAGTACGTTACTTATATGTATAGTTTATTTGATATGTGCGTTAATATGATAAATATTCTTTCAAATGTTTCCAATATATTCTGTTTTAAGGTTGTATGTCCGTAAACCCGCTTTTCTGCAGAATGTAATAAAATTTTGAGTAGATGTTAAGAATATCCGTGACGTACCCTTGAGAAGTGCTAAATTTGAAATTTTCTTCCCATCTAACATAAGAGATGTTCAGTATCAAACTTGGAACTTTTTCCATGGATTAAATGTATCAGTCGAATGAAAGTAACACATTTTACATAATAAATTAAAAACTTTTCTGTAGATTTTCAAAAACAATTGATTGATACATAATATAGAGAGATAGATTGTAGCGGCTGCCCTGGACGGGCTACACTTCGACCATAAGGTCCATTGTGATGGCTAAGGATGTGAGGATGTGAGTGGAGTGGAAGGAGTATTTGTGTGTAGACTAGGAATTGGTAGGATGTAGATGTAGACTGGAGGTAGACTGTTACTAGTAGAGTCTATTTAGCAATGATAATTTTAACTATTTTGCTTTTACACTAATAAAAATAACCACTTTAATGAAGAAGCTTAGTATTTCGTAAACGGTTCCTTTTATCAAAGGTTTTCAACAAATATCGACCAATATTTTTGAAAATCCTTTTCGAAAAGTAGGAAATTTCAAATTTAATAATAAATACTTCTATTAATTCAGCAACGTTACGTTCTCTGCATTGGAACATCATCATCAATTATGGATGCGAATACGTCATTATCATAATATTATTTTTCATATCAATTTCAGCTTTATATCATCAACATTCTACGAGTAAAACGACTGTAATATACACACTGACTTGGAGAAAATATAAGGGATTTTACTACGGAACCCTAAAAATGTTATTAAGTAATTTGGATTATTGCACAAACGTGCATAAATACGAAAATCTTTGACTCCTAAAGAAATTTAAAACATAGTTTCAATAGACGATTCGATAAATTTTTTGTAATTAATAATTTCGGATAACTTTTTCATTCCATGACTGTACTTTACTGATGCATATAAGTAAAAATCAAATTATGATCCATCGATCAATTATTAATAATCAATAAATCATTTTATTTGTGTGAAAAAATTATTTAGGCAATCACTTCACAATTAGTTAATCATAATTTATCAGAAATGTACCCTATATATGGGAGGAAGTAGATTCCGCACTTTTAACCTGTAATAGAAATTGTCGTTATAGGTAAACTCTTCCAATCGGTCTCTAGATTCAATAGATTCAGTTGTGTTGAGTAACGGAAACCACATCGTTAAAGTTTGTAGGCTTTATAATAGTGCTAGAGCTTCCGCGGAGGTTTTTAAGGATAATACAAATTATTAGCCAATCCCTCTAAGTAGGCTCAAACTTCTGTGAGTTGAGTTGGGTCGAGTAACAGAAAAAAAATCGTGGTATATTTTTTAGACTGTTATAATGATTTCAGATCAATTTTACTATGTCATAGTTCATTCTAGATTATCAAAATAAGAATAAAAACTCGGCCTTGCGCACTACCGTGCTCTAGATAATTGTATTTTACCATATCGTCAAATTCAAATCAGTGGGGAAGATATATCTAGTATCAGGTTTTGTAATACTTAACCGTTTTTTTGACACTCGTCAGTCCTTTAAACAATTTTATGACATATTAATGTGCGGAATTTACCTACACCACTGAATATAAGTTCATTTATTTACTTTACTATGAAGTCTTGATAAAAAAAGTCTATTTTGTTGATGGTTAGCGATGTGATAAACGGGATATTTTTCAATACAATTTAAAAAACAAAATATTATTTTAAAGAGAATGACCTCTGATTCGAAATATCTGTTTATTTTCATAACGGGAAATTGCATATCTGTAATTTTCAATAATTTTATCTAATACTGTAAAAGTCAATTCTTTTTTTTAAACATTTTTCCATCGATTTTTTTCTAACTTGTTACAATTCTATTTCAAAAATAAATTTTACCAAAATCAATAGTATTTGGTTAGAACTGATCTACAGGAAAAATGTTAGAAAAAGGAAACGTGCCAAATAACTGAATTAATTGTCTAAACAACATGTATATGTTTAGTTCTTTATCTGTGCGTTCAGTGTTTGTTTTACTTTTATACACGGTAAGATTATAAACCAGACTTATTAACCAAAATATTGTATACATGCATGTATATTCAGGCTAAAAGTTCTTGTGTACTCTCCAAATTTAAATATTAATGTTCTAATAATTATAATAATGAATTAACTGCTACTGCTGTGTTTTGTTTTAAAGAAGAACATTTAAGCAAAGTTTTGAAGGAAACCTTTTGAGGTTGTAGAAACCAAGATAATAAGCCAAGATAAAAAGGTCTTTTCGAAGGTTCACTTGCAAATGCCTGCAAAATCATGTTCGTTACCGGATAGAATTGGTCAAGGAGTTAGAGGGGTTTTATAGAAAGAATTTCTTTCAAATTTTAAAATAATTCTTTAAATATAAGTAAAATGAAAAAAAGTAATGTTGTAGAAAATTAATTTTACCTAAATTTATCTCTTGGCTAGTTTTTCTGTAACTAATATTTATGATTTTAATATAAATAAATCTCTATTTTAAAAAAATTTTTAAAACAAGCTTTTTATAATAAAACTAATTTTCTACAACTTTACTCCTTATGTGTTTTTCGATTTTTTCAATATTAAGAGAGATATACCAAATTTTGTGTTTTCCCTCTCTCTAAATCACTCTTTCTCCTTGTCGATTCTTGTCATGCTTACCATAAAAACGCATTGTCATCGGAACTGAACCAACATGTAAAAATTCAACTCCGTAGGTTTAGAGGAAGTGGTTCTAATTCAGCTTGCAAAATTTGACTCGAACATACATATACATACATACATACATACATACATTGCATGTTAAATAAAAGCTTGTAAAATATAAATTAATTTTAACATTGTCGCCAAGGTTACTTAATTCCGTATATTTTATACAAAACTCGCTTGGCCTATGTAGTTCCTACGTGTCGAATTTTTTGTGTTTAAGTTTTCCTTCTATTCCTTACGGATTAAGTTTTTGTAAGGTGATGCATATACAGACCACTCTCATGCATGGCAAATTTCGGTTCAAAATCACTATTTAGCTCAAAAACACTCTAAAGACATTGCACCTAATATTCTCTTTCCATTTTTGAGCTTGTGTATACGGGGCCGATGTTTTATGAACACATGAACCATATTTTTTTTCTACGATCAAAATTGTAATAGTTTCTATTACAATCTTAATATTATAATAATTATTATACGCACCAAATTAGCAACAAGCAACATATCTCTGAATCCATATCCCAGAGATAGTTACGATTAGCTAATTCATACTGATGATGACTACATTGTAGTCGAAATACGTATTTATAAAATACAAACAAATGTTCTAGGAATAGGGGCAAAATTTGAAACGTAATTTCAAAAAACCTAGAGTTCTCTTTGATTATTTGAATAATCTTTATTATAAATATGTACAGAATATAAAAAAAAGATAATAATTTCATTTTTAAAAAAAACATACAAATAATAAATTTCTAGAAAATGGAATATTAATAATAATAACAACTTTAAAATGCACTTGTTTATTTGTTTTGATATACATTTGAGAAACAGAGGACTCCCGCATGGTCAAAACCATATGTATCAGTAGAGTCAGTAATAATAATGTCTCTACAATATACTCAAGTTTTTTTTTTATTATGGTTTTTGTTTAAAAAGATCCGTATTTAAAATATACACATATAACGTCCATATACAGGCGGACACGTTATAAACTCAGTCTTAACAATATCAGAATTGTTTAACACTAAATATGATTAGCTTCATATTATAACTAGCTGAAAAGTCGGCATTAACTGGGCTTTAAAAACTTCTTAGAGGAAATTTATGCCAAATAATAATTTTTTTCTAAATTTATACATTTCAAAACGTAAATTTTTTTATATGTATTGAAAAATAATTTTTTTCTTAATTTTGTTAATGCAGGTTTCTTTATAGAAACTATAAATTATATTAAAGATCTAGCCATCAAAACACGTTTGGAATCATAATGGAAATTTATCTAGGGTTTTCTCTTTGCATTATTACGCTTTGTCCAATAATTTTCTACAAACAATTTGGACATACACTTCCGTTCATTAAAATTTAACCAATTAAAACATTCTAAGTGTTAGATAGATAGATAGATTGTAGAGGCTGCCCTGGACAGGCTACACTTCGACCATAAGTCCATTGTGATGCCTAAGGATGTGAGAATGTGAGTGAAGTGGAAGGAGTTTTTTGTCTATAGACTAGGAATTGATGGGATATGCGACTGCAGACGACTATGATAGGAACTATGCCGATGTTTATCTGGAGTTCGTGAAGGAAACTGCAGTAAACCATCTCAAGCATAGCCGGTTACTTCGTTCTTGTCCCTACACCGACAGTTTAGTCAATTAACCGCTCCCTTTTTTTTTCTTAATAATTGATAAACTGCCGATGTTGGGATTCAAACTCATAACCTCTCAGTTTCCAAGTAGGCATACTGCGCAGACATAACGCCTTAGACCGTTCGGTCACTTGGACTGGTTTCTAAGTGTTACTTTATGTAATATTAAACGTATATTTAGTAATATATGCGCTTAGAATGAAACTCACTAGTTCAATTTTTATGAACGGGAGTGTACATACACTTATACACACAACATATTTCCTTTTGATGTAATGTCAAAATGTAATGCCAACTGTTTCAGATTCAAGTGTACGTCTGTATAGAGGTCATGTGAATATTTCCTACCATAATTTTGTAATATAGTAATAATAGTTTTATCCGTCCAACCGTCCATACGGCGTCCATTTGTGATCTTATATTATTATAATGTATAAACATGGTGTTTTAATGCCTCCAGTTTTCTTCTGAACATATAAATTCTTGTTTGTTTTTTTGTCGTTTTGTATACAAATTGTGATATGCATTCTATTTTGGGTCTGTTTTCACTTCCTTCACGTTACATACATAAAAAATGTAATAACGATTGATTGGTAGAGTACCTTAAGTAAGTAAGAAAAAATAGTTGATAAAATAGTCTTTACTAAAAAGCCAACACAGAACATTTGTTCGATTTAAAATACGATTTTTATTGATTGTTATGTTTTGAAACGACTTGAAGTACAAAATATAGCTGGAATTGTAAGAAGCCGCTACTTCCGCTGGACGAAAACACAAAAACAAGGTAGTAAAAATTGGGCACACAAGTTTACCTAGAATTTTCTTCCGAAAATGCATAATGACGATACAGTAATTAATTCTGAAAAAAACTGATTGAATTTGGACTATGAAACCTTAAATCTGAATAACAAACAATGTTTAATCTTGAGCATAGGTGGGCAAAGTTTGAGTGCACTCAGCTCTGAGTGAGAGGTAGGAAGAGAGATAGAGTAAATACAGGGCACCTACTTATTATTGCCAATGATAAAGCTGGGTGGGGGGGGGGGGGGGCTTAGTAATTTGTTACTAATTTCTAAATGGTTAATTTTACATTAAGTGGGAATACATATAGTTGTTGTTGTTGTTGTAATTATTGTTATTGCTATCATCATTATTGTTGTTAATATTATTATTATTATTAGTATGTTTTTTGGTGTATCTCTCCATATTGTAAAAGATATTTCTTAAACAATAAATATTTTATAAAACTATTTCTATAAATTGATTGAATAAATTATTGGGCAATAATCGGTAGGTAGGCAACCTGTATTGAAACATCGTTCCGTCTTACTTCAAAACATACCTTTTTTACTTACTCTCACACAGCTTATGGAGAGCCAACAGGCCGATTTAAAGGGTTTTTTGTCGTTACGTTTTGACGTTACCGTGATATCACTAGCCGAAATATTAGATTTCATAAAATAGAAGCATAATGCAGTGATCAATGAGTAGTTGGAAAGATCATCGACACGTATGAAAAATTTTCTATGCTCTATTGGTCTAAGATCCGACAGTGAAAACCTTCCCTCATCCGTTAATTGATTGAAATATTATTGAAAACGCTTATTGCAATATAAACAATTTGGCAATGTAATGTCTGCCAGGGTAGTTCTGCTGCAATTAACATTAATTAATTAATTAAAAATTGATTTTTTTATAATTAAATCCCTCACGTGTTAATTGAATTTTGCTTGTTAAATAACATAGTATACGATACGACAAATCTTGTAATAGCAGGCAGCGCTGCTTATTACTGCTACGATTACCTGCAGCCAGGTGTTCAAACTTAAAGTAAACTTAGGTTACTTCCCTCATATGTTAATTGAAAATTTTTTAGCTAATTTAAAAGTTCAGAATAATTAGAATACATCCATAACTGGCAGCCGTCTTAAAATCCATTACAATCAAGTGCAGCCTATATAAGAAAAATTAAAAAAAATAGAAATTATAAAAAAAATACCTTGTATTATATATAGTTGGAAAGATCATCGACACGTATGAAAAATTATCATAGTCTCTCTCTCTCTACAAGGTATTTTTTTATAATTTCTATTTTTTTTAATTTTTCTTATATAGGCTGCACTTGATTGTAATGGATTTTAAGACGGCTGCCAGTTATGGATGTATTCTAATTATTCTGAACTTTTAAATTAGCTAAAAAAATTTCAATTAACATATGAGGGAAGTAACCTAAGTTTACTTTAAGTTTGAACACCTGGCTGCAGGTAACCATAGCAGTAATAAGCAGCGCTGCCTGCTATTACAAGATTTGTCGTATCGTATACTATGTTATTTAACAAGCAAAATTCAATTAACTCGTGAGGGATTTAATTATGAAAAAATCAATTTTTAATTAATTAATTAATGTTAATTGCAGCAGAACTACCCTGGCAGACATTACATTGCCAAATTGTTTATATTGCAATAAGCGTTTTCAATAATATTTCAATCAATTAACAGATGAGGGAAGGTTTTCACTAATGCCGGATCTTAGACCATATGGTTTAAAACCTATAATAGACCTATATATAAACCTATACAGGTTGTCCCAGAACAACCTAGAACCCTTCGGTGAAGTTGTTCCAAGGGTCATGACGAACTCATTTTACCATATAACATAGGTCCGGAAATGATTTGTTTATCCGCTAGCCGCCATTTTGTGTTTGTCCAATTGAATTGAAAATTGGGACGATTGTTGCTTTAGCATAGACCAATAATAGAAATAAATTTGAATTTTCAAATATGTATTTTCAAAAAATGGCGGCTTTTAGAAAAATTTATATTCATCTGGAGTTTGTGAAAGGAAACTTTCAAAAACTTTCAAAAACATAGCCGGTTACTTTCGTTCTTGTCTATACGCCGACAATTGAGTCAATTACCTGCCACATGAATTTTTTATAATAATTTAAATAATTGACAAACTGCCAATGTTGAGAATCGAACCTCCATCCTCTCAGTTCCGAACAGCTTGACCACTCGGACTGATATACTTAAGGCACTTTCAAAATTTTTCTAAAATTTACAAGATTTTCTATTCTAGGATTAGACAAGCACTTCTTCGAGATCTACCACCGTGCAATATTTCAACGTACAAGATTTCTTTTCTACTTATATATAATCAGTCAAAGTAAAATGGATACTTTTATTCCATTCTAAATTTTTTTAAATAGATTTCTACTTTCTACCAATTGAAACTCAATAACTTCCTTTCCTTTATTTTTTCTTCTTTTTTTTCATCTTTCATTACAGCTTTTAACCTAAAGCACATTTTTACTTATCGAATCTTATCGAATTTGGTTCAGCCGTTTCCGACATTACCCGAATAAACGTGCATACGAACAGACAGATAGACGTTTTAAAAACACTAATATTATTTTATTATTAAAATGTTTAAAATTTTAAAATAAAATGTACTTTACATATAAACACAGGACAATGAATTGAAATGAATGAATATATACATATATATATATATATATATATATATATATATATATATAAATATATATATATATATATATATATATAAATATATATATATATATATATATATATATATATATACCGTCTGTTTTGGACAGCTGTGCCAATAGAGAATCAATGTTAAATATTATTTACTATATAACTACACAATACTTCATAATGAAATAAAAAAAGTGGAGGTACTCTGTAGTGAGTAGTGTGTGTGAGTGCATAGGTAATTAATAATAATATTATAAATTAAGTGGGCATCACTAAATCCCCACCCTTAAATTACATCAAACCAACATAATAGCACAAGCAGCCCAGATGTTTGTAAGTATGTATATGGATGTATGGTTTTATACTAAAAATTTTATTTATTTATTTAACATTGATTCCCTATTAGAAATGCATTTGAAAACAGACTGTATATGAGAATGACTTGATCGCGGTAAAATAATGTTTTAAACATATTTAAATACATGTTTATTATTTTATTAAAAAAGATTTTGTTATTGTTTATATTATCATAAAGAGTATAAACAATATGTAATGTCCATCTGTAAGTGAGTTTACATGTAATATTTTTACAGGCACTACACCAATTGATATGTATGCATGCATTTATATGCATATACTTATTCAGTACAATCTATTTCAATTAAAATGGACTTCTTCCTTCTTTGTCTCCTTGATATGAAAAATCGTACAAATATATAGGATGGAAATGGAACTCACGACAACTGGACCAACAACGCATTCTAGATCAACGCTCTGCCTCTGAGCTACCTGACATGTTATGGTAGTGGAATGCGTATGATATCTCACTATCTTGACGTCAATGTAATATTTTGAAGAAATGTATAGATATTGTACTTTCTAATGAATGGTTTATACTGATCATGTGACTGAAATGGTTGACAAAGAAAAAAATATTAAACAAGACGAGAGTTATAGCTGTTAACAAAACATACGATTAATATATATTTTAAGTGAATTTCAGCATCTGCATAGCAAAGTCAGTTCAGTTATGTTAACTACTTTTATTGCGATTGAAAACTTTCACGTGTAAAAACGGGCTTAAATAATAAATTCCTAGAACAGGTTTATTATAAAGTGATGCATAAAAAGTAAATCAACCTGTACCGAGGTTTGTTTAAATGGACATTATATATCCGTTTTTTATAATAAAAATTAAATAAATAAATATTCATATAATACCTATTTTGAGAAAATATGAAAGCATTTTTTTTTTTGTTCACGTTGATTGATTTTTAACGAATAAAATCGTACCAAGAAAAAGAGTAAAAAATTCATCGGCAAACATATTTTAACAACATATAATATATATATAATATATTACGAGCCTACAATAATAATAATAATAATAATAATAATAATAATAGGCTTTTTAAATATCTTTATTTACAGTAATAAGATGAGTTTTGTATGTAACTGTAATTTTCTTTATTTCATTTCGGTTTTAAATTTGCATAGTTTTTATTGAAAATATCACAGAAAATTTGACGATAAATCATTTCGTCACGCAATTATTTCTTATAGATGTGATAAAATTTAAAAAATTATCAGGTCTTACTTAAAATTTGATTATATTTGCACGGCAAAAACAGGGCAAAGGACTCTTCTCAAGCAAATAAAGTTTAATCTTTCAGATAAATCTGACTAGAATGGCTAGAAAGAATTCGTAAAAATTCAGTTGACCTCCTAAGAAGATCATAAAACAATAAAATATGTATTATGTTAAAACTATGTCCCCATGCAAGTCTGCAGCCCATAGCGATTCTTGGCAACGTATTTCTGCCATACTGCCTGAACTCATCCGCCCATCTTTAGAATGGTCGACCTCTGTGACTACTGTCTACACAAATTAAAACGTTTATCCCATTCATTTGAGCTCTTTAGCTAATAGTTTTGTAGATCTGATTTTAGATTTTCTGTGGATTTCAGTGTGCTCATTCTAGTAACTCTGCGGCTGATGTTTAAAATAATACGTTCCATGTTCCTTTGTTGTACACTCCCGTTTAATAAAATTGAACCAACTTGAAATGTTAATTTTCTTACATTTCATAAAACTCCTCACTTTTGTAACTCTTTGTATATTATTTATTTATAAACAAAGATAAGTAGTATATGTTTTAAATGTGAATAAAGAAATGAAAGTTTTATATTTTTTATTTATGTAAACAAGTTAGTGAAAGAGTAAGAATATGTAATGTAAATACATGTTAAGTGTTATATCTCTCTTTTACGTATAAAAATTGAATAAAATGTTGTATCTGTCAAAAACATTTACTACAAGAATAATAAAAATTGTTTAATTAATTCATTTTTCAAAATTTTTTAGTTGATTTGTACCTTATTCAATCGGGTTTTATAAAAAGGAGCCTGGCAAGTAGGCTTTTCTAGGCATTTTCTGCCGACCCCTAAAGGACAAGAAATTTGTATATAGACTTGAAATTGGTAGGTTCTGCAACTGCAGTCGACTTTGATATGAACTATGCCGATATTCATCTGGATTGATAGAAAACAGCAAAAAACCTTCACAAGCATAGCCAGTGAATTTCGTTCTTGTCCATACGTCAACAGTTTAGTCAACCGTCCCATAAATTTTTTAATTTTTAATTAATTTAATTGACAAACAGCCGCCGTTGGGAATTGAACCAGCAACCTCCCAGTTACGAGTAGATTGCCTTAACCAACTGGACGATTCAGACTGGTTGTGTCATTCTTCAAAATTTTATAATTGATTTGTGCCTTATTAAACATTTTACCAAAATCCCAATAAAAAAGATAGCCCGACTTTTGACATTATATTGGTACATCACTAATTATCCAATAAAGTCGTTTAACTTAAACAGTATTTTTACTTTAAATATTTTTGGGAGCTTAATGGCAAAAATTAGATATAAAAATAATTAATTCGTAGGAAATAGGACTAGGAGAACAAATGAATTAATTTAAATAAATTGAACGTTTCGTCATTTATTTATGACTTCCTCAGCAACTAAAAATTAAAACCAATAATTTTTTTTACAATGAAAAAAAAAATGATATTACAATTTATCAATTACAATTACAATTATTATTATTATTTTTTTTCATTGTAAAAAAATTTATTGGTTTTAATCTAACCTAACTTATGTCTTAATTACAATTATCTTCTTTTTTTCATTGTAAAAAATGTATTTGTTTTAATTCTAACCTAACTTATGTTTTAATTACAATTATCTTTTTTTTTCATTGTAAAAAAATCTATTGGTTTTAATTTTTAGGTGCTGAGGATGTCATAATTAAATGACGAAACGTTCAATTTATTAAAATTAGTTCTTTTATTCTTCTAGCCCTATTTCCTACAAATTAATTATCATTATATATTATGGATACGAATATTGAAACATTAGATATAAATTTTGTCAAGATGAATTTTGTGACTGGACATGGGTCAGTTAATATAAAATCATAACGAAATCTATATATACAATATGTATATACGTAAGAATAGACACAGCTTTTTACCCGACTTCAAAAAGGAGGATGGTTCTCAATTCATCTGTATTTTTTTTTTTTATGTTTGTTACCTTAAAACTCCGTCATTTATTAACCGATTTTGAATTCATTGTTTTAAAGAGTTTGATTTCCGATTGGTCCAATTGTCACCAAATTGCATTCTGATGAAGGGATCCCCTGGAAGTCGAAGAAAACTCTCATTTTATATGTGATAACCGATTTCTGAGAATTTTTTTTTTTTTAAAGGATATACTCATTCATAATGGGAAAATAAGAAAATTTTTTTAAAAACCGACTGTTATGAAAAAATGCACTAAAAATTAAAAAAAAAAAACGGATAAAAAAAATGTTATAAAAAAATGCACTAAAAATTAGTTGGTCGTTTAGTAGGTCTACCCATATTTAGACAAATAAAATCAGTTATAGAACTTCAAAGTCACTCAAAAGCGAGAAATAAAACCTATTTTGACAAAATGCAAACCCGACTTCAAAAATCAAATATTCTAAAACAAAAAATGCACTAAAAAGTAAAAAAATAATTGCATATTCTTGTGCCAATTTTAGTTCACCTAAGCAAAAATTTTTAAATATATATGTACAATTATTGTTATTTTTGGAGGCGGTGTCCAAAAGTTTTGTGAATTTCTCTATGCTGACACCGACTCCAAAAATAACAATAATTGAACATATGTATTTAAAAATTTTTGCTTAGGTGAATTAAAATGGGCACAAGAATATGCAATTATTTTTTTACTTTTTAGTGCATTTTTTGTTTTAGAATATTTGATTTTTGAAGTCGGGTTTCTATTTTGTCATAATAGGTTTTATATTATGATAATATTTACATTAAAAATATATAGTTTTTGTAAAATTATATATTTGTAAATTGATAATTATTATAATTTTATAACATAAACATTGGAAGACGCAGCAACAGCGTTTTCTCATTTATGTGTGTGTGTGTTTGTGTGTGTGTGTATATGGAAATAGATGGATGGCACTCCTATCTACTATGTGTTTTGTATTTAAAAAAAAAATATTATAATGTAAAATATGAATATTATATAGAAATATTGAAAGAAATCATAACCAAAGGCGAGGGAAATGGACACGGATTCATAATGCGATCAACTAAATTATGTGTTATAGATGCGTATTATATTATGTCATTGTTATGTCATGATGGTATAGAAATATGGAGTATGATATTTAAACTGATTATGTAATGATGTAATTCGTGTTTCAAAATATTATATCAAATTTATACTTAAAAATATTATTATAGAACTTATGTTTAGAAAAAACTACACACCTCATCGGATCTAATACAATATAAATTTAAAGGAATTTTTTGAACAAAATTGTGTACAAAAGTTTTCCTTTTCGACGAAACCATATGATAGATAACAAATCGATAAAAAAGCATCATCAAAATTGATGAAGAATTGCGACCGACATACAGTGAGTTCTTTTATTCTACATACAAACGTATAGAGTTATAGAGCAATATACAGAAATTCAAGTTTCAAAATCGAATTCAACTAATAATAAATATTCAAAAAAATTAAAAAAAATGTTATAAACTTATTTATCATATCCATTATCCAATGATATACTTTTTCCAAAACTCTGAATTAAAAGTTTGTTATTTTTACCGAAATAATAATTACTTGCATCGTCAATGCCCAAGGCTGAAGCGCTTGTTGTCTTCGAAACAAAGTTCTGTGCGAAAACTGTTTAGAGTTAATCTGCGAGAAATCTTGCGAAAAGTCCGTGTATTCATTTGCAACAAAAATTGTTGTAGATACATTTCCAGCAAATTTGGAAAAGTCAAAAATTTACTTGGAAAATTTTGTCTGTCAGCTTATGTTTAAGAGATAAAAAATACGCATCTAAGTGTAGATCATAGAATGTAAAATTCTGTGGAAAGCTCAACATTTTCAAAGTTAGTGAGTTATAGAAATTAAATTAATAATTTTTAAAAAAAATCCATATTCATATTTTAAAAAAAACAACTAAAATACACTTTTATGATTTTTCATGTCAAGCATTTGAAGGATGTTATGAATGTTCTGACATATTACTTAAATATCAAATTAAGTAAACGCTAGTCACTTAGTTTACAAAAAAACAATTAATAAATATGCAAATAGTAAATAAACAAATGAATAATACATTGACATCAAAAAATAGTGAAAGATCATATGCATTCCACTACCATAACCTCTCAGATAGCTCAGCGGTAGAGCATTGGTCTACCGAATGCCAGAAGTCGTAGGTTCAATTCCCACCCTAGATAAGTATGATTTTTTGTATCAACCATTTGATGTCAAAGAATGTTACTTTTTAAAATAAATTATTTCATTCACTGAATTTAGTGCAATATCGAGTATTGACCTAAATTATCCCTTAAGGTATTTCCAAACTATATCAGCTGATCGGGTACCCGCGCGAAAAGAATTATATTGAAAATTTTATACGAATCAGGGACATTCCGCAATAAAATATCACACATATACTAGTATATAATTTCAAACGACTTTCAAAGAACGCGCAGGTACTCAGGATGCCAACTGAACCATAAAAAATAACCTTCTGCTGCGCACATGAAAAAATTCACTATTTTACGATGGGCATTCTCCCAAAGTTTTAAGGAAAAATATTTATAAGGAATTGAGGAA
This sequence comes from Nineta flava, assembly GCA_963920215.1. NCBI lineage: Eukaryota > Metazoa > Arthropoda > Insecta > Neuroptera > Chrysopidae > Nineta > Nineta flava. Next base: position 119,055,263 of record OY986040.1, read on the forward strand.
AGTATATGTCGAATTTCAGAACAACCGTGACTATATTGAGAGAGTTCGAAGTAAAACCAGTCGGAATCGTGCATTTTATTTCACCATGTTTATGAAGATGCATGTTAAATTTCTCCAACTTACGTAACGATTTTCTTAAAAACTCCATGTGGATAAATTTTCAAAAAATGCAGCTGATTTCTGAGGATTCATTTTACTAATATTGTGAATTTCGTGAAGTTCTTGACAACCTAATAATAGTTTGGAGATACCTTAAAAGTCTGGATTTACTGCTTAACAGAAATAAGTAATAATAATAATATTAATTAATTAATATTAATTAATAATAATAATTATATAATCTGATCCAAGTAATAGGATTCATTTGATTTTTTCCTCAAAATAGCTCATTATTTTCTTTTAATTCTTTGTATTCGAATGTATAGCTTAAGTATTCTTCATTAAACGATACAAAAAGGCATTAGTACAAAGGAAATTTTGATCAATTAAAAGTATCAAATCCTGCACAACTGCCGTTTCCTATTCCATACACTATTAATAATACGTGCTCACAAAATTTCAATTTGGACATAATTTAAATATTAGCGTGGTAGAGAAATATGACACAGTCCACCACACAGACATTTGTTTGGATGTTCACAATGAAAACGATGGACACAATACAAAAAATATATGTATCTCATTACTACAAGACTGACCCATTATTATAAAAAGTGACCTTTAGAAGAACAACAAACGACGACTCGCCTTATGTGTACATTTTTCTATATGTATGTGACGTCATATGGGCGGAATATTTAATGAAAACAAATATCTATTCAATGCTAAAATATTATAATAATATAACAAAGTAGAAGAGAAATAAAGAGGAAAAAAAAAGAACTTATTATTTTTTAATCTCCTTCATGTCTTCGGAAAAGAGTACCTAACTCTGTCTTTATAATAATAAATAAACATTCATATCTAAAAACCACACAATACCATAATCGTCCGACAATGATGATTATGTGTCCAGTTTTGTATTATTATTCATCAGTATCATTGTCGTTGCTCTTTACCTTTACGCAAGTCTGTATTTACATGTACAAGTTTAGACGAAAATCATTTAGAAGAAATAAGATGATATGTTTTGTTTTTTTTGTGTGTGTAATTTATTACTCTATTGAATGTGGTCTAAGACTCTAGTAAGCATCTCACACATTATGTTTGTGTATATTGTATATTTAATAATACCGTTTTATATTATATACAGTATGATTATCTTAAAACAAGTGAAAATAACGCCACTAAAGCATAGGTGGGCAGACCTTGACTGCACTGAGCTCTTAGGTAGGAAGAGAGATAGATTAAATATAGGGTACCTACCAATTATTATTATTTTCTTTTTTTAATTAAAACATTTTCTGAAAAAAATATAATAATACATATAATAACTATTTTTTATGGTCACTATTATTCAAAGTATACAATACATACAATACATTGAATACATACTCTGGATTTTTGGGCAGGTAATTTCGGGCTGGTGATTTACCGCTTGTAAATTTTTTGATGATTTAGCTTTAGTTTAGATTTTAGGAAATTCCGAATAATTTGCCTAAACTATTCATATCGGAGAACTAATAAACAATTATTTACTTGATTTAATTATTTTTTCTTAGTAGGGGGTATAGTGTCATGGGAATTTGATGACACTGGATACAAAAAAGATGCCAATGATAAAGCTGGGTGGGGGGGGGGGTAGGGTTGGTAATTTGTTACTAATTTTTAAATGGTTAAATTTTACATAAAGTGGGAATACATATAGCTGTTGTTGTTGTTGTAATTATTGTTATTGCTATCATCATTATTGTTATTATTATTGTTATTATTGTTATTATTATTATTATGTTTTTTGGTGTATCTCTCCATATTGTAAAAGATATTTTTTAAACAATAAATATTTTATAAAACTAATTCTAAATTGATTGAATAAATTATTGGGCAATAATCGGTAGGCAACCTGTATTGAAACATCGTTCCGTCTTACTTCAAAACATACCTTTATTACTTACTCTCACCCAGCTTATGGAGAGTCCGTTCGACTCCGGCGAGTCATCTGCGCCCACCTCTGCACTAAAGGTCGATTCACACTCATCAGTTACATCACGTCTCCGTTAGGTCATAAAAAATATGTTTTGTAGAAAGTGAGTGGCACTGTCTAAACTGAACCGATTCTACGCACAATCAGGCCCGTTAGTAACGCTCTCCGCACCGAACGGTCAACATCGGATTTCTTCTAAACAATATTTTTTGTTTTTAACTGACGTGTTTTTTAACTTTTTGAGGTAAAGTGTAGATTACTTTTTATGGTGGTATTATTTATTTATAATGGAATCTCACGGATAGATGTGAATACAGTCATAATTTTAACTGAGACTGGACGGCGACTGTTCTAAATTGTAACGGTGACTAAACTGTGGTTGGGCTGATGTATGTGAATCGACCTTAACTGACTTAATTCGTTTAATACCCGGTAAGAGTAATGACAGATGTTACCAGCCAAGTAGCCGAGCGGTCTAAGGCGTTATGTCTACTTGGGGACTGGTAGGTTATGGGTTAGAATCCCGGCATCGCCAGTTTGTCAATTATTAAGGAAAACAAAAGAAAAAAAGGGGCGGTTAATTGACTAAACTGTCGGCGTATGGACAAGAACGATGTAACTGGCTATGCTTCTGAAGGTTTTCTGCAGTTTCCTTCACGAACTCCAGATGAATATCGGTATAGTTCCTATCAGAGTCAGCCGAAGCCGCACTTTCTACCAATTCCAGATTAATACCTACCAATTCCTAGTCTACATACAAAATTTGGTCAAAGTGTAGCCCGTGTATACACAAAAATATGGTCAAAGTGTAGCCCGTCCAAGGCAGACGCTAGATGATCATTTTAGAGGATATCTCAAACCATTTTTGTCACTCACTGTGCTATGGGATTCTGACCTGATCTAGATCTAGTCTATCGTTTTCAGTGGTTTCACTTAAAAGGGTCTGTTATAGTAAATACAATAATGAAGTGTAATTAAAATTTAATCATACTGTAGAAAACAAAACATTAAAAACTAAACACAATAATAATAATAATAATAATAATAATATCTTTATAAAAATAGGTGTACAAGTAAGGTGTAATGCCAGCCACAGCCACAAGAAGAGTGCCAAGCCTTATTGTATTCAATGTCGGTTATATTTCCTATAATATCCAAAGACATATAAGTCTATAAGACACTGTACACATTAATATATAAGACAGTCCCATCTCTTTTCAATTGTGAAAGTTTGTGTTTCATTATTATCCATATATAATCATATTCATCTTTTCATATATAGAAGAAAAAAAAAGTTATAGAACGAGTTCGTAAACTACTGATGGTCAAATTATCTCTTGTTTCGAAAAAAAAAAACATTTGGTCATGTGCCAGGCTATACTTGCACAGTTGATATTCCACGAAAAACAATTTTGAAAACGTGTAAGTACTAAAATTGTTCCTTACATTGTGAGAAATAATTTTTGCATGCAAACTTTTACTCTAAAACAAATGGTTCAGCAGTTACGAGTAAATGACCAGTCTACTTGGAAACTGGGAAGTTATGGGTTCGAATCACAACATCAACCGTTTGTCAATTATTAAAGAAAAAAAAAAGGGGCGGTTAATTGACTAAACTGTCGACGTATGGACAAGAACGAAACAACCGGCTATGCTTGAGAAGGTTTTCTGCAGTTTCCTTCACGAACTCCAGATGAATAGCGGTATAGTTCCTATCATAGTCGGCTGCAGCCACATATCCTACCAATTCCTGGTCTATACACAAAAATTCCTTCCACTCCACTCACATCCTCACATCTTTAGGCAACACAATGGACCATATGGTCGAAGTGTAGCCCGTCCAGGCAGCCTCTACAATCTATCTATTTCTCTACGAGGAAATACACAATTAACTTGGTTATAACAATTTATTGCGATAAAATTTTTCAAATCCTGATAATTTTGGTTTAATCTACACCTATCAATGTTCATGAACGTTTCCGAAAAAGATATATCATGGAATTCGTGCTTCCATAAGTTTTCTTTTGGCACCATGTACCCGTTTTCTTTGTCACCAATTAACTCCTAGTGTCAAAATTAAACTTTGTATTCTTGACGTCTATAATTTTGCTATCACATCATAACTATGTGCTGCTAAATTACAAATTATTACGTTGAATAGTTTTAGAGAAAATGTGACAGATGGACGGACACCGATAGATAAGTGATTATAGCGTATCGTTTTACCAATTTTGGCACGCAATACTAAAAATTTTGTATTATTGATTACAATGAAAATCTCTAAGTGGTACGTTAATATCTGTAGGATAGAGGGACGATTCGTGGAAGTCCTTGGACATAATTAAGTCTAGACACCGTTAGTGCAATACATATGCCTTAAGGTTACACTTTGTATCCATCAACAAATTTTGTATTCATTATTAATTAGTCAAAAGTAAAGATTGATTTAAAGTCCCAAATTTCCTAATATTGTTATTTAATTTTTATCAGAATAAATTTTAAGTTGAGTTTACGCAATAGTATATCGTAGTATATTTCAATAAATTGGTTTCGGTACCGGTACTCGATCCTCCTGGGTGATAGTCAGGTGTCCCAACCGCTAGATCCTGCCAGTATATCTTAGTACAAACATTCATTATTTGATGTTTCACAGGTTTTTTACATAAATATATCCATACTTAAGAACCTGTTGGGTAAATTAAAAATTCAGGGCCAACGCATGGATAAATAAATTAATTAAATTTGGTTATATTAAATTTGGTTAATATTCTGATATAAGCCCATTTATTATCGCATCTCGTTAAACTGCTGAACCGATTTTGATAGAGCTTTCATCATATGTTAGATAGCCGAGAAATATATTGGCAAAATTCAAGATTTGTACAATTTTTCATATCCAACATGGATGTCAAAATAAATGTTACTAATGCTCGGACGCTAAGTAAAGGCTACCTCCGTTATCTCCGTTAGTGTAAGTTTACCGGCAACCATACTTACGAATGGAAAGATAGACGAAAATGTTATTACAACAATTAAATATTTGTAAATAGCCAAAAACCATATTATTGTTGTTTCAAACAATTAGAAGTGATACCGATAACTTACATAGTTTATAGGTTAAGCGAGTAAATAATGTTGGGACATTCTTTCCTATACCAACTGACCATATGGAGTACTGCATATATGCTGTATTCATTTTTCCTTAAATCGTTTAGAAGCTCTCTGTACAACAACAATAATAATAATAATAGTATTCATCTTTCCATATACAAAACAAAAAATTATTTTTTAATATATTCATATTGTATTTTTTTTAAATTAAACGTTCAATTTATTTGCTATATCATTTCAATTGAACAGTTTTTTTACAGTTTGTGGGTGACATGACATGGGTTTGTTTTAATTGATTTTTTTTACACATCTTTCACAGTAGCACACACACACACACACGCAAACATACTCACACAGAGCTTATTATATGTTTGGTATTTTCTTAATAACTTTATTTAGAAATCATTTAAGTAACGGTTTCTTTTTTTTTGTATTCGAGAAACGAAATTATCTTTTATCTGGTAATTATTATGCACATTTTAAGGTGTGTTTCTTAACCTAAACTAATTATCATGGTTTTATCCATTTATAAATATTAACAACACCATTTCTATCTTAAGTTGGTCAATGTTGAAAAGGGGGGGACTAGAAAATTTATCGTTTGAGTTGGATAAGTACGTTTGGGAGATTTTTGATTCTTTATTATTTTAAATTTTGGATTCAACCCGAGTTAATCAAGTTATATCCGCGAGTGCAATACTTCAAGTTGAAGTATTTCATGATCGTGAAAATAACCTTAATTGAGTGCATTAATCAAAATAGGTACAGAAGAAAGTCAGATACCTTAACAAATAAAAGAGCCACCTTTACAAAAACATTATGCAAACAAGCGATCAACGAATAGATAGACTTTAAATACCGTGATCAATGGGAAAATATATCGCAATAAAAATTTGAGAAATACTGTTTCTCGATACACCCATCCTGAACAAGATACAACTTCGAAAGTTTATCGGATCCATTGACATATGGATCCATTATGTGCAAACTGTGCGAAAAGGATAAAGAACCATCCAGCTTCATTATCTTTAACTGCGAATCGCTCGATTACATGCAGATATAATATATTCGGTGCATCTCACCCCGAATATATGAACCTTCAGGAAAACCTAATAAGCAAGCTCCTGGGAGACGAAGGGAGTGCACAATGAACCATAATGCCGAAGTGAAAAAGTTTTCATACCCCAAGATTTATCTATCTATCTATTTAAGTCAGATACAACAATTCACTAAAACCTTAAACAAATAAAATTATATTGAAATCAATGTTTTTGTAAGAAAAATCTTACACGTCTTCGCTGAGGATTGAACCAAAGACCTCCGGCAAGCCAGACCAGAACTTTGCCAAACTGAACTACCCAGATGCTATTTGGATCGATCAGTTGGCAGAGCTAAGATTTAAAGAAGTATTAATTTTGTATATTCATTCACAATGGACATTTAAAAGCAATAAAGCTGTAAAATTAGAAAAAATTTAGGGCCCTACCCTACTGATAGCTCATTGGCTGCAGCTAGAAATTCATAGTGAATATATTTGAGGAAATTTTCCATACAACTTTTGGTTACTGATTGTGCCTTTATACATCTACTTTGTAGAAATAAATTACAGAGAATACACAAAGATAAAGAACTCAGTGTTAACGAGATATTTAAACAGTTTATTCAGTTAGTTGTTGCATGCCATATGATTTTTAAATGTATTAAATTCTCAATTTAAGGTCATTGAAGGATGTTTAGAAGATTAATTACTTAATAATATTTCATAAATATTGTTTTTGTACTTATTTTCATTAATTATTCTTTCATATCTGTTTACACTTCTAAAGTCATTATATGCGATTTCTGATGTATGAATGTACGAATTACAATAAGTAAGTCTAGACATTTACCAAACATTAAATGGCGTCTATTAATAATTAACTAACTATATAACTATTAACTTACTGTATGTATTGATATGTTAACACGTGTTAATTTGATTATAAAAAAATATCACTTTTCTTTGTAAAAAAAAATCATCATCCATTATTTGATGATACAAATGATGTTTTTTTTTCTAGAGAATATCTTCTTTTTTATGTCTGTTAAATATCGAAAAAATGTGTCATTTTAAAAATGAAAAATGTACTTTTTGATTATTTTAATTTAGTTTTGTTTAAATCAAGTAAATGTTTTGTCAAAAATTTGTTTTTGTTAATGATATTGTTGATATATTTATTAAAAACTTGTTAGGTTTTATTAAGGATGTACGAGCACTAGATATAGTCCATTTATAAAATTCATCAAAATCTTATATAGTACATTCAATTTAGTCCACAATATAGTTTATTATTTTCTGTCGTAAGTTAAAATTAAAATTTAATTTAGACCCGTCATACCGGGCCTAACAAAAAATATATTTAAGAAAAAAACCTGAGATTTCGGGTAATTAAGCTACCGGGCCTAACAAAAAAGATATTTAAGAAAAAAAACTGAGATTTCGGATAATTAAGCTACCGCCTAATTTGTTGATCGATTGCATATGCTTATTTTAGAGAAAAACAAAAGTGTGCGGTCGGGGGACATCGTCAGGAACGAAGTTCTTTAAGTTATTTTTTCAACTTTAAACGTGATTTAATATGTAGATTTCTATTGATCATATTAGTGTATTTTTGTCACGCCAAAAAGCGCCGCGTTCTTTTTTTCAACTCTCTCTCTCTCTATGTTTTTTTTACCTTATTATTTTACATTCATGCAAAATAAGTCAAAGTTAGTAATGAGGCGAGACGAGGTGAGGATGATAGCTAACCTAACCGAGGCGAGGTGATACTAAAACCTCACCTCGCCTCGTGCCTCGTGAAACACTAAACTATACCGATATTAATCTGAAGTTTGTGGAAGGAAACTGCAGTAAACCTTCACAAACATAGCCGGTTCATTTCGTTCTTGTCCATACGTTGACAGTTTAGTCAATTAATCGACATAATTTTTTAATTGACAAACTGCCAGTGTTGGGAATCGAATTCGCAACCTCTCAGTTCCAACCAGTGTGCTTTGTGTACTTGTTTGATGAATTAGTTTATTGAAAAAATATTTCAATTTTTCTGGAAATAATAGGGAATATGCATGAAAATTTTTTTTTCACTTGAATTGAAGCATGTTCACTTGATAAATATCAAGGTAAAATTACTTTTTAAATAACTTTAAAAATAAGCGAGATATGAATGATTGAAATTCCCGATTAGACAAAGAGAGTGATAGCCCTCTTGATATGTTATGTGACGTCATATTACACTTTCACCATTTAAAATACACTCAAAACTCCGTTTTTAGTATTTTTGCAAGAAAGAGACAGATAATAATCTTTAAAAGCTTATAGCTTCCTTGATATATGTCGGATTTTAATTTTGTTTTTAAATATTATTACAGTATTAACAGTATTTTCATTTTCTGAAAATAAATGTGAAAAAAAATTTTCATGCATATTCCCTATTCAGGAAATCTCTAATAATTCGCAAGACTATTATAGGGTGTATAAACTATAGGATGCATGAAAAAAAGTTTTAATAAAAAGTAGTTTGTTTTTATGAAATAAGCATTTTTTTAATTTAAAGATTTTCCCTTGCAACGTTTAAAAAAATAAGTTATTCCACGCTGATCGGATGCATGGAACAAAAACAGAATTATTGCATTATTATTTATTGCTCCTTTTTTAAACTAAGCAAAGTTTAAAACATTTTTTTCAAATTTTATATTTTTTTAAATATTTAGGTGAGCACTTTTAAAATGAACAATATATACACTCCTGTTCAAAAAAATTGAACCAGTTGAAACATTGTAAGTGCTACTGTGTGTAATAATATATGTATACTCAGTAATATATATACGTTTAGAATGTGACTTACTGGTTCAGTTTGTATGAATGTGAGTGTACATTGAGTGTAATATATATTAACGAAAGTTTTATTTAATAAGTGTATTTTTCATTATTCTTCGTGGAATCCTGTTGGTGTAGGATTAATGTGAAAGAAAATATGAAATGCGTAAAAATTTGCAATCGTTTAGATGATGCCTTCACAACCGTTCAATCTTTCCTCTATATTGTACGCTTAAATATATTAGTTCATTACTAGGCTGATAAACATATATATACATATACATATACACACATACATATATGATACAATATTGTATTATATTATATGTATAATAGTATAGCAAATGTAAAGTTTATGTAGAGTAAGCGTCGCGACGCTTTCTACAATTTGTATTATATTGTATGTGGCGCCTCATTGTGTTGAAAAGCGATACCATTACTAGCTCCATAGGCATACAACACAGTTAGTATGTGTCGAACTTACGTTTTACTATTACAACTACCTTTATAGAGTACAATCCTATATAAGAAAATATATTTACTATCCTATTTACAGAATGTACCAGAAGGAGTGATGTACATTAAGAGAGTTCTAGCATAAAATCACTTTTCGACAGATTTTGCTCTTTTTTTTCACTGGCTAAAAATAACATTTTCTAATAAATCCCAAAGTTTCAAAATTTTTGACCGTTTAGAACGCAAGATAATTAATAACAAAGTAATCATTCTCTCTCACTTTCTCTCATTAGAAGCATGTAAAACTTCATGCCTGCCCAACTATTATCTGTTGTATTAAAAAAAATACTCGATAGAATTTAAAAAAAAAACTAGGATAGTAAAGATAAATATTTATTAATTACATTTTTTTTAAATCGCGTGTTACTGTTTTGTTTTCGAAATAGAATAGTTTAAAATTTTTTTTAATTTTTAAATTACATTAATTTGTATATAAATATATGTATGTGTTGTGTATGAGTGTAAATGTGTTTGTTCTATACTAAAAGCAAACTGGTTTTATGATTATACAAGATAGTTCTGGACCTACCTTAATACATGATACTATAATCCATAAAAGTAGCGCTCATTTTTCAAAGTTTTTTAGTTGATTTATGGTTTAATTTATCTCGAATTTGACTTGTATATAAATAAACGATTCTGAAATGAGTTTTTTTGGTTTATTTTCGCTCCCATTTCACAAAAAAAGAAGTTTTTCTCTCTCAAAACATAAGTCTCAAAACGTATAACTAAGGGGCTAGGAATTTCACTCTTTTCCAAACTCTAGTAATTCAAAACTTAGTTACGAAATATTGTATTTATTTATACATAATATACATAGAGACCAATATCCAAAAATAGTAAATTTAGCACCAGGGGACCTCAAAACTAACCGATAAACACTATCGGTAATCGCTAAAGAGGGTCATCTCAGTCATTATATAGTTAAAAAAACCATTTGAGTAGAAATAAAATTGCTTTTTTTTTAGTTTCTATAGTCAAACTCAATAGAAAAATCAATAAAATATCTGAACTCCTAAATCAAAGCTGCTTACTGCAACTAGTGTTTCACGAGGCACGAAGCGAGGCGAGGTTTCGGTATCACCTCGCCTCGCCTCGCTTTTTTTAATATCAAACTCGCCTCGCCTCGCCTCGGCCGAGGCAGAATGTTGGCTTGCATCGCCTCGCCTCGGTTGGGTCAGCTATCAACCTCAATTTTTACTAACTTTGACTTATTTTGCATGAAAGTACATAATATGGTAAAAAAAACTTATATATATATGTATATAAATTTTAGAGACGATGACTTTCGACATCTACTAGGTAGGATCGCTGGACATTTGAAAAATATTTGCCAAATAATCTATCTATTGCTTCATGTATCACTATATTTTTTTTTTTAATTGACTTTTTGTAAATTTGCCTCGGACGAGGCAAATTCCTCGCCTCGGCCGAGGCGAGGTTTTTGGGACAATATACCTCGCCTCGCCTCGGTTAGTAACGAGGATTAAAATTTTGAACCTCGCCTCGCCTCGGCGAGGTTACCTCGTAGCCTCGGTGAAACACTAACTGCAACACTATTATAAAACAGAAAGTAAATAGTATCATTTTACCTGACACATCCTGTAATGCAAGTTTAGTACACAAAGTGTACTATATACCTGACTACATGCTACGCCACCGTACATCGACGGAAAACCACCCCGGCATCATGATTATTGTGTGTCTTGAAGAGAGAGAGAGAGTAAGAAGCATGACGATGTTAAACAAATCCTTCACACAAAACGTGTTCTTGAAAACTTCATAAAAAACTAATTAACATCGATAGAAAAGTTTTTTTTTCATTGTAGAATAAATATATATATATATATATGTATATATTTCTCTTTCTACCATTCATTATTTTAATCTCAATCTATCTTTGTCACAACAAACCCCTTGCGTCATCCACGTCCTCCTCCCACATCATGATGTTGATCATCATCATAACATCATATTTTGTGTTATTTTAAAAACACAACTGAAGTGATCTTTTCAAGTCAACTTTCTAACAGATCGCGAGAGAGAGAGAGAGAGACAAACGCAAAAAAAGGTTGAATATTTTTATTTTTTCTGATTATTATTATTATTTATGTTTTCACATATTTTTCTTTTATACTTTTCTTTTATTCTCTTTTTTCCTTTTTGTAACTTTCCTTTTGTTTTGTCGTGTCTCATCTTTTGATAGGTAAATTTGTCATTTGTTTTTAATTTATTAACTGCAGACAAATATTTCATGAATTGTGTAGTGTACTTTTTAACATTTACACTGTAAAAAATAAAATAGCGTGGCCAACTACTTGGCGTAGTTGACCGATACTACACCTACAAGTAAATGAATAGCACTTAAAATATCTAAACATTGAAATAATTATAAAAAACTATTTTTGTTGAACCAACTTCAGTGATTTATTACAGCTCTCGTTAGTGACATAATCCATTGTGATAGGTATATATAGTGATCAAACCATCATAGCAGGTAGTTATGCTTGAATTATTTGTAGATAATTCGGTACAAGAGATGTACGCTTAGAATGTGACTTACTGGTGTTTCAATTTTAATGAACGGGAGTGTATAAAATTGTTTAAAAAAATGAACAACCAAAATTTATAATTTCTGTCATTTTATGGGATTTTTTCAATTTCCCAAAAATACCTCAAAAAAAGTGTTTTTTTTTTATAGGAACAACTATCTATGTTTTCAACTTTTGACCAATTTCCAGTCTGTTAACTCCATGTACACCATATGAATTGAAATACAGTTAGAACGTGTGTAAATTTCTATGGAAAACATAATAATATGATCGAGTTGATTTCGAAATGGATTCGAAAACATGCTTAGAAATAGTATTTTGGTGGCGACGCTGAAATTTATGGGTACTATTTCTTATCTAAAAATAATTAAAGTTTTAACAAAACTACAAATCACACTTTTATTGATAGTGCACTAAAAAGAAGAAAATAATTTTATTGGATATTACAAAAGCGTTAGGCAATTCGCTCTGTTATTTTAAGAAGATTGGGATAATATATAATTCAACCGAAAGCACTTCACGCTTTTACATACAGCTTTATGGTAATTTTAAATAAAAATATGTTTTCTAATTTTTTTTGAAAATATATTATATTTTATATTGAATGGGTCGTTACTCGACGAAAATTCATTATAATTATTGAATAAAACAAATATATTATATTATTTATTTGTGATTCAAAAATATTGTCATTGCTCTTGGTTTATTTTCCATATTTACCAACAACGCTATCTAATCTATTTCAGGGGATATTTTCGATTTAATCGTATGCTTTATTCAATGGACAACTAATATATCTTGTTATATTTTCATCAGAAAATAAATAATATTTGAAAAGTATCTGAATGATATCTTGATACGACAAAAAAAAATTAACTCCCAAGATTTACTTACAAACGCTCATACAGGACAAAATAATAAAAGCGTGAAATATGTATAAAAAAACAAAGATTATTAAATATAGATAAAGAAATTTTATAATTTATTTTTTCCAAACACTCAATTGGTTGAAAAAGGGACGGAAAATGGAAAATACGAAAACAAAACTTTCATTGTAGTTACTTTCATTGTATTAATTTTTTTTTTAAATAATATTTATAAATAAATTATTTTATGGAATTTTTAATTCTTATATAAATAGAATAAAATATTTAAACAAAGTTTTCATAGCCGTCATGGAAATATATAATGAAAAATTAATTTTCAATAATTATCTCTATAAATATAAAAGAGAAATAATATTTTCCCTTGTGTTTGTCCGAATTTTTTTGGATAAAACTGTAAGTGATAACAAAATTAGGAAAGAGTCTAAATAAATTTTTCTTACAACTCCAGAAAAACTATCGGAAGTTCAAAACTCCAAACTGTTCCATACAGTCCTTTACTAACGTTCCAAACCTATAAACGGCCTAATATAGTATAGTTTATATTTTATAAGTATCTAATATAGTTTAGTATCTATAAAACTACCTGCATTCAAATAATTATTTGTCAATTAATTTAAAATAAAACAAATTGACGTTCCAAAACTGTCTAAATTTAGAAAAAATAATTAGAAATAGCAAAATAATGATAAGAAAAAACCCTAAATAAATTTCCCCTAGAACTACAGAACAAATATTAGAACAAGTTTTCTAACCGTTCCAAAGTTATATCCGGTCCAAATCTCCAATACAGTTTTTAGTTTCTATCCTGCATAAACAAAACTTTGTAAATAATTTTTTTTTAATTTAATATATTTAAAAAAATTAGTATTTCGTCTGTCAAAATTTAGAAAAACATCATTATGAGACAAAAATTGCACTCTTTATAAAAAATTTTTTTGAAACTTGAGCAATGTCGAGTATTTTAGCTAGTTTTCCATTATATAAAGAAAATATTTCATTAATTTTAAAATTTATTTTCAAAAATTTATCTCCAAATTTGATCAAAAATATATTATTTAAAAAAATAATAATCCACATATTAATTATTTTCTAAAACAAAACAAAAAAAAACTTATTATTATTTTTCAAATGTCACTAATTTTCTTCGAGAAACCAAATAGCGGGAGTAAAGAAGGCAATAATATATATATATATATATATATATATATATATATATATATATATATATATATATATATATATATATATGTACATATATTTATTTATTAACTATATATATATATATTTATATATATAGACAAAGCAAGAAAATCCATCACCTATCACAAACATATAAATAATATCACATTGCGTACTGAGTGAGTTGCATGAATAATAATAATCATAATGATAATATGTGCGAACTTACACGTGAGAGTAGTATCCTACACAACAACATACGATAACGTATAAGTAAGGTATAACAGCCAACATATATATATAACAAAGTATGATCATACATGACAAAGATCGCACTATATACCATACATATACCATACTATACCATTCTGCGCATATCACAAGATTTTCACACAAGCATCCCCTCTCTCTGAATGGGAAACATATAAGGGATGTTATATATGTGAATATATGTAGCGTAGTGTATATATGTTATATATGTTGTGTGTATAGCCCCAGCATCCCCTGAGTACCCGATGGCTAGTATACGGCGAGTGGCCAATGTAACGATATATGCCGAGGTGTAACGAGTGGGTCCGAGATTAGACCGCGGGACGTAGTGAGGCTCGCGGGTTCTAATAGCAACACACGCGTCCAAGCAACCGACCGGCACTGACTAGCCATCAGCACATCAAATCTAAACACACACTACACTGTTTGTTGTATTTTATATTATATTTATATTATTTATAAAACCATTCATTCACTGTCTTTAAAATATTTAGATATTATTTTATAAACCAAAATATCATCATCAATCGCGTTATGATTCGCATAAACTTATCATATTTTCTACGATTATCGTTGGTACAACAATCATAGTCAGAGATTACAACTGTCAACAATGAATTACAAAATGTTTTTACACAAAACTCACGTGACTATTGTAATTGTTGTGGATTATTAAGTTTTATTTAATATATATTTTTTTTAAGTGCGTTATTTTTTTTTTATTGTTAAAAGTGTTTTTTATTTAATTTTTTTTAAGTTTATTTTTGAAATATTTTATTGTAACAATGCAAAAATGTGTTTTTTTTTTTAATTAAATTGTTAAGAAAGTGAACGATCGTTAAAAGCAAAACTTAATAAAAATTGTGGCAAATATGTTCTTAGACTAAGAGAGAGAAATTTTTCTCTGTGTGAAATTCTCATCAAAAATTTGCATCTTGTCAAAAAACAACACACGCTGTCAAGATGCGTATTAAAATGCCAGCAGTTCGGATAGCACAAGGTTAGTAGTAGAATTTTCTTGCAAAAATTTTCACACTCCACGTGGTGGTTTGTTGATGTGTGTATATAGTAATTTTTCGCGATGTTATATATATATATATATATATATATATATATATGTATAATGTTGTGTTTTTTCTTCTCGTCTTCATGTACGTTTTTTTTTACTCGCGAAACTTTTCTTTTAGTCACGTGATCAATGTTTTTAATTAATGCAAACTGTGTGTTGTTCGAGGTATGGTAGTAGGCGGGCGGACGATGATGAAAATGTATATAAAAAGGGGTGGTGAAGTGGGGTTGATGAACGTTTCTTATATTCTTCTTCTCAATTGTCTGCTGCTTGCTTTTAACTAATAAGAAAAAGTTATTATAATGATTTTTACTTTAAGAGAAGAGATTGTCGGCGCAACTTTTTGCATTATTTTCTTATATTTTTCCTTATATAATTTTTCACTTTTCTCACATATATATATATATATATATATATATATATATATATATATATATATTTAGTACATAGACATTATATTGTAGACTTATTACAAGATTTTTCTAAAAAGATTTTCTTTCATTTAGTCGGTAGCTTGATATCATTTCAGATGGTGTTTGATTAATTAATGAAAAATCTCTACTTAATAATAATTAATTTTTGATAATATACATTAATTAAAACTAATAAAACACTTGTTAATTAAAATTGTAATAAAAAAATGATACCTGTAATTTTGTGACAAGTGAAAATCTATATACATCTTTATTAATAGATATGAACAATTTTTTTCAACAATTTTCATCAATTTTCTTGAAAATTTTCTACAATTGTTTACTGATACTATTTGTGATTAAGTGAAATATTATAATAAATTCTTATTGGAATTTTAAGGAAAATTTTGACAGGTGGCGTTATTTTAAATATTTTTTAAAAATTAATATTTTTATGTGTTTTAATTGTTGATGGAAAAATTACGGACTGCAAACTGTTTTTTTGTTTAAAATAATTTTAATAGAAATAGTTTTTGATGAAAATTGCCTTTGATTGTTGCTTTATTTTTATATTTGAATAAATTTTTGACAGGTGTCATTTTTTACGTTATATATAAAGCGTTTTTTTTTTGGGATATTTAAATCAAGTGTGGTAGTTTTAAATAAAAAAATTTTAGCTCGAGGATACCGGAGATTGTTGATAAAAATGTCATGAAACTTGCGAGGAATTCAAAACCATTAATTAATTAAACTGATTTGATGTAAAGATTAATCGAGTATCAAAATTCGAAAATTTTTTCCATCTGCCCTAGTCAACGCATCAATTTTTTGTTTCTGATAATATGTAACTAACAAGTGTTTTATTATTTTTATACTTAAACGTCACGATTCTATACAAATGTCAATTTTTATTTAACAAGTGTTTTATTTTTTTATACTTAAACGTCACAATACTATATACAAATGCCAATTTTTAGTATGTTTAAAATTGACACATCAAACTAATCATCTGTGGTGTAATGATTAGCACGTTGGATGCGATATCCAAAGGTCGTAATTTTTTCGTGTTAATAGTTAAAGTATTTTCTCGTTTAACACTTAAACTAATCGAATATCGATATAAGCTATAATCGGATAAATTAAACATTGAATATGCGCCGGCTTATGCAGTTATTTTATTTCTCGGTAAAACAATCCACTATTGAAAAAATTTGCGTTAAACTTAATAGAATTTATTGTAAACCAGCGTGAATTTATTTATATCCATTGTTTGTTGCCTTTCGGTTATATTATTCTAACGAAGGTGACTTTTTGACATCAAATGCTTAATATGAAAAATCATTCACATCTAATCGAACTCATGACTTCTGACATTCTAGACCAAACCAGCCTGATTTAACGGATAATTGAATCAAATATCAATTTCCCAAAGAAACAAAAAAAAAACAGTTATCGGTTTAAAAAAATCCAAATTGATTTCATGCAAAACTATACCTGTACCGCGGCCATTATTAAAAAGTCGTTAACTTTTTATTATAACAAAATTGGTCAAACAAGTTAAATATACAATAGAATTTTTGACAAATGGGCCTCTCTACTTCCGTGTATGTAATTATCTTTCTACCTTTAAGACGTACATACAAAAAAGGGTTAAATTATATAAAGGTGTTTATGTGAACACAAGTTGACCAATGTCCATTGTACACAAGATTTAAATAATAAGGGGTTTAAAAAGTTAGTTCCCCCCTTGTTTAAATGACTTGTTAAACCCTTAAAAGTAAATATTCAGGTATTAAGATTTATATATGTTTTTTTTTTCTTATTATAAATATTATTATCTTGTTTAAAAGATAATAAGATGCATGTATAAAAAAAAAGACAAGAAGATTCACCTCGTGGTATGTTAATTTGAATAGATAATTTGTAGCGCGTGCTTTGCGTACGCTTAAGATACCTATTTAGTGGAGATCCTATTATTTAAAGTCACTTCAGACTTCTTTTTTTTTGTTTTGTTTATAATATAGGGTTTTAGAATTTTTTTTAATCCTTTTTTTTCTATAAATAATTTTTATGTCTTCTATAAATCTTGTTCTTTGTTCTCGTTGTTAAATAAAGAAATTAATAAGAAGAAATTAATACTTTAAAAAATGCTTTTTTTAATTAACATTTGTTATCAAACGTTTCCAGGAAAAAATTTGGTAAATATTGTGTTAAATTACGTCTAAATAACAAAATTCAGTTCGTGTGATTTAAAAATTGTTACATTTTGTATAGCTGTGTCCTTTTACTGTGCAATGGTTTGTTTTTCTAATTCAAACTACCTTGGTTAAATTTTCTATGGCCGAAAATCACGTAATTTTATTTTCATTTTTAAGAATTATTTTCGTATTGGTCAGTTTCCCAGCTTTAATCAGTTTCATTAATATTATTGTATTGTTAAAGTGTGCAAAAATTGGAACAAGTAAAATTTTTCTCTACAGTTGATAGATATTAATTTTTAGTAATTTTCGCTACATTAGAAAAATTGTACGATTTTCCTACAGTACTTTTGTATTGGGATTTAGAGAAAAATTATTATGGTTCAAAATTTTGTCCGCTTTAAATAACTTGTAAAATTGTAAAACCATAAGCAACGTGAAATATTAATTTTAAAAAAATATTTGGTATTTAGCTTACAGAAAATTTGGCCCAGATCTTTAAAATTGAAAAACTTCTAATATATGCAAATAGAAGCCTTTTTGCGAGAAAAAGGCAAATTTTCTACAATATTTTACAGTATCAGTTTCATATAGGGGGCATTATCCGGATTAATTGGGGCTGGACCTGATCCAGATACTAAAATTTCCTAAGAATTGAGCAAATCATAAGAAAAGCTCTTGCAATTAAAAAAAAATTAAATTTGGCGAATACTGACGAAGAACCAAGACAAACTGTCGATCTTCTTATCTACAAGTTTCCCAATATTCGAAGGAAGGTTTCCTAATGGTTGCTGATCCAAAAATCATTTGCATACGGCCCATTTTTTGCATCAAATTGATCTGGATAATTAGAATTCTACTATAATAATTTATTTTATATTTCCATAAAGCCGTCGCGTCTCTTTGCATCTTTAATTATTTGCTGCGTTGGTGGTAAAAACTAAATATTTAAAAACAAAAAAAATGTACATTCGATGAAAATTTTCTGCATGCATCAACACAAATCACTTGAAATTTTTCAATAAAAATATTAAATGAAACAAAATTACTTAAAAATAAATTTTGGTTTTACGATCAATTAATTATGTTATGTTTTTTTTTAATAATAATAATCATTTTTATGTGTTTTTTTTTTGTGAAAGCGATAAATTTTAAAATTAATATATCTCTTAGATAATTTAAATAACATTTTATTTAACTATATTTTTCGTTTACCCACAGCTGTAATTGATTGTGTGTGTCGGTGATTTTAGAAATGTTTGCAAAAATCGATTTGCGCGATTAAATATTATTTACCGTAGCATGGGCGACAAAATTATCTTTCTTTTTGCAAAATTGCAAAGTTGATTTGTGACTTATTCATTCAGTTTGTGGGAAAATGTTTCGAATAAAAGTTTTTAGTATATTTATAGTGAAGAACTTTTATTCGAAACATTTTTTCGAAAACCAAATAAATAAGGCTCAAAAGGCTCGAAATTTTTGGTTAAACGATTTTCATTAATTTCGTGTGAAAATAACTAGAAGGCAAAATAGATTTGCATATATTCAGATCAAATTTCTAATATTTCATAACAAATGAGAAATAAGAGGAGAATAGATTTAGGATCCCAATTAAATTTGAAAAAAACTATAAAAAGAACAAATCGAAGAAAGAAAACTATGGTTAAATCTGGAAGGATCCGTGATTGAATTTAGGTGTATTGTAGACGATTTCAAGGTATACTTCAAATGAAAGAAGTACAAAACAAAGTTCACGAAAGAAATCAGGTCAGTTTCCCAGCGTATCTCACCAAAAAAATAAAAACATGGTCAACTTATCAAATCACATAAATATTCTCATAAATCAAATATCCGTTACAACAATTTTTCAATAACCAAACGAAAAATATCTCAATAAGAAATCAAAACAATTGGCTTGTTAACAACGAGATTTATAGCCTCGCGTTATCGATACATATTAAATGCGGTTTCACAAAAAAAAAGGGTTTATCAACAACAGACCTACATCAAAAATTCTATGATTTAGTATATATATATACATATACTATACTAAAAAAGGCTTGACCATCGCAATAAAGGGTATATAATATATCTAGAGAGTACCCTTATCTTAAATTCACTGACTGACTGACCACCCTTCTGTTATAATGTGATAATCGTTGGGGTGTGGTATTTTATATGCGATGATATAAAAAGTTAAACGTTTAAATGTCCACTATCGATGTCCGTTTATGTTATCGCATCAACCCTACTGCAACATGCGTTGTACAATTGAATAATGAAAAGGGGTTTCTGAATAGTTCCACTCAGCCATGCGTAAAAATTGTATAAAATTGTTTTCTTTTTAAATAAATTATTGCTTATTTCCTTTCCGTTTTTTATATACTTATCAAGTCACTCATTGCCGTAAAAATCTGCGCTTTTCGCCTCTCAATTAAGTTGTTTAATGTAACGTTTGATTTCCTGAATAAAAATTGCTCATTTTAAATAATTTTTATTGCGTTCCAGAAGTTTGATACAATTTTGGGTGGGTACTTCGACCTTATGATACATTGTGGCCTCTCTTCTACGGGATTCACTTCTCCCATATGCTGGCAATGGCCAGGAATTTGCTTATCAGGTTTTCATGAAAGTTCATATATTCAAGGTGAGATACGCATTGAATATCTTGTATCTGCTGTAACCAAGAGATTCGCAGTTAAAGATGATGTGGCTGGATGTTTCATCCTCCTCGGCACACAGTCTGCACAGAATGGATCCATCGTGAAGTTTTTTTGTGTGCAGTTACTTTCGTAGGTGATAATGTCCGGTGATGAACTTGGTAACCTTTCGAAGTTGTATCCTGTTCAAGTTAAGTGCATGGAGAAGTAGCCTCTTGGATACATTCCGAAACTGTATTTTCTCAGTGATCACGGTGTTTAATGTACATCCAAACTTTGATCAAGTCAAGTTTTGCTAGAAAAAAAATCTAAGTATAAAGGTACAAATTAAAAATTTACATCCGGTAACAATTAAAGATTGTTTATATAATGAAGAAAAGAAAAAAACACAAATCGAAACAGTAATCGACATATTTCACTGATGATAAATGTCTTCATTAAACTCGCCAATACCCATCAGTGATCACCAAACACTGAGACGGTTAAGCAAAGACGAAGAAAAGACGACACAACTTCAAATCATTAATATCAATTTGATTTTGATGCTTTTGTGTATTCTAAAAAAAAAAGTGTTATTGACCTGAACGCAAACCAATTGATGTGAGATTTTTTAATATTTTTTTCTTCTTCTGTTATTTGAGTAATCAATGCCTTTTTAAAAGTGTAATTACTGTCTATGACAAATTTATGTAATTATTGAACTATAATAATAATATTGGGAATTATATACAAGTATAGATAATCCATATACAAATGATAGTAATAAAATTGTTTTGTCATTAATTAGTGCTTAACAAATTTGTTGATTTTTATTACATTTTTTTTTTTTAAATATAATTTATTCAACGCTGATTAAAATTCTAATTCAAACTAATAAATTAGACCATCTTGTAGCGGTTTAAAATAACAAATATAAAATTCACAAATTTATTGTTTTTGAAATATAACATAATTGGTAAAAGCACCGTCCCAGATGGATAGATGCAAGTCATTGGGAAAAAGATATTTGGTAGAATTTTGGTTTGTAAAGTTTTTATCGGTTATAAAACGAAAGGTACATTCAAAGCGTAATCATTATTGAATATACATATATATATATATATATATATATATATATATATATATTTAAAATTTTTGCAGGGTAGTGTACCCATATTATGTACAGTCAAATACATTAAATGGTCATCAATATAGGCGGCCAGAACAGGATTTTAAATTTAAATTTAAAACGGTAACCAAACAGCCCGAGCCATAAAATCTAGGTGTTTTTAGGAATTATTTTTAGGAAGGTATACTTTTTAACTGTCGATTATTGGAAATGTGACCAAACCTAAATTGTATTGTTTTGAGGGTAGTAAAATTCTCATTCGTTTACTATTTTAAGTTTGATTTTAAAATCACGCCTGTTCTGGCTGCCATATTGATGACCATTTATTGTATTTCATTGTATGTGACAAAGTTCTAAATATTAAAAAACACATAATGGAGAATAGTAACGAAAGCCGGGAAATGATATCAGTGATGTTTTTGACATTCTAAATTTCACTGTTAATTGACACAAAATCATTTTTATATTTATAGCTATTTTGCGATTTACCATGATGGTATTATCGCATAATTATATACTATGAAAAAAATGGCCCCAAACAAACATGGTAAAGATCTAAACATTAAAGATTCACAAAAAAATTGAGAAGCTAAGAAATTTCAAGAGCTATGACATACAAAAAATATTTTTTCAAATAATAATAAAAAAAAAAACATAATTTTCTTCTTACGATACGATTTACTTTAATTCCTAATTCGAATTCTTCAAAAAATGGTTCTTTATAATTTGAAATCGGTTGTATTTTTTCCAAAAAAAGCAAGCTTTTATTTATTTGATATTTCTTTGGACAAGTTTTATATCGACATTTAAAGACTAGATATTATTAATCTAATAATTAAATCAATCCAATTAAAACTGTATTTTTCATAGAAATTAAACGTAAAAAATTTATAATAAATATGACATAAATCCAAATTTATGAACACATAATATACAAGAAAATATGAATAAATATTTTATGTAAGCATTTTTAATAATTGTATATTTTTTTTATTCATAAAAAATGGTTAAGGACGTATCAAGCTGAATACTTAAAAGGTTCCAATGAGTGGACCAATTTTATTTAATAACAAATTGAAGAGAATACGACAATGGTATTGTGTAAAAAAAATCGAATGGTATTTTATTAAAAAGTATTTACATATTTTAATTTTGCCTATCTATCCTTTGTTAGTTTAGTTGCCGTATGGTTATGGTATACTAACGGAGATGACTAGTATTTAAATAATTTGTCAATTAAGTAATATGTGTATCTCCTCCAAAATATGAATGACGCTTTAAAGAATTTTCACTTAATACCTAAAGATGCATAATTTATGGTAATACAATCTTTCTCTATTTTGGTACCACATTCTAATAATTTTTATAGACTACTTTTTTTCGGTATAAATTAAGAATTATTATATGAAAGACAAAGATAAACAATAGAATTAAAAGGCGTTTGACCGAATGAGTATAATATTTGTAAGGATCTATGTATCCAATTTTTATTATAGAATTAAATATATACAAAGTTTGGATTACTTCTTTTTATTTTATTTTGGCAAAAAATCAAAAGAAATATTTTTATATAAATTAAGGATGTACGAGCGCTGATGTATAGTCCATGTATAATATTCTTCAAAATCTTATATATAGTACGTTCATAAAAGTCCACAATAATGTTTATTATTTTTTGTCCCAAGTTAAAATTTAATTGAGGTCCGTCATACCAGGCCAAACAAAAAAGATATTGAAGAAAAAAATCTGAGATTTCGGGTAATTAAACTACCACTGACAGAAATAAAATTTACCCGAAATCTCAGTTGTTTTCCTAAATATCGTTTTTTAGGCCCGTCATATTGGAATTTTATTGGATCAATCTCTTTATTAATATTTCTATTTTCTATTGCGTAGTTTTTTTTTGATTCATCTTATTTTTTTTTCTAAGTGAAAATTATAAAAATATGGGTTTCTCCATCATAAGAGAAATATATTAAAACTTGAACTTTAACATTAAATAATTAATTCGAGACCTCCGTAACCCCTCTTGATACTTTTTTAATTGATTTATACGCACTTCGACTACCAGTAAACAAAAAATCAAGCCTTAATCTTTTTGAAGCTTCAGTGCTCGTACATCCTTAAGTGAATTGATTAAATATATAATATCGAATTGTTTTTATTAGTATTTTGCTTGTGTTACAAATATTTTATATACCGTGTGATAATTTAATTAAATCGATTATTTCATTGAAAGTTTTGTTTTTGTACTGAATAGCCTTTTAAATTATTAGTTTTTTATAATCAAAGTTTTACCCTAATTTCTAGGCCAATTATTTGTATTTTACAGATCGCAATCTTAATTATTATCTGGGAAGATTTGTTATTCGAAATTTTGATGACTGTCTTACCAAATTAGCTAATTCATACTGAAAACGACTATTTAGCAGTTGAAACACTGTAGTTGGATCTTGAAAATGGGGTATTTAATTTCAAAACTGAAATCTATAAATGGTAAATTAAGAAATCAGATAATTTTTCAATATTCAGATATATTACTTAAATGTCAAATTAAGTAAATGCCAGCCACTTTCGTTAGTATAATATAACCGAAAATCAATCATACTAATAATGGATAAATGGACGCTAATTTACAAAAAAAAAAAAAAACAATTAAAAAATATGTAAATAGTAAATAAACAAATTAATAATACATTAACCTCAAGATAGTGAGAGATCATACGCATTCCAATACCATAGCATCTCAGAGGAAGAGAGTTGGTCTAGAATGCCAAAGGTCGTGGGTTCGATTTACATGTTTAGAATTTTAACAAATAATTTTACTTTTTTAAAGTTCGACTATTTACTTCTGACTTAATACTATGGAAAATTATTTCTTTTTTAATTCAAAAGTAATAATAATTTTTTAACGACGTTCCATTACAGTAACCAAAAATTATGGCCAGTCAAAAAAAAAGTATTTCACACAAGTAATAAAATTGCATGCTGTGCTTAAAATGCTTCTACATCGGACACACAGTGCCCATATAGTTTGTTCGGTACACATATAATTGGAACATAAATAAAATACAAAAATACTTGTTTGCAGATATGGTAGCCAAAAAATTCATATTAAATTATTATTATTGCAATTCTTTCAAACATATTCATTTTTATTTTTCAATAAATATAATTCTTATAATAAAGTTTTTTTAAGCTTATTAAATTATTTCTTTTGATTTAATTAATTGAATTTTATATATAAACAGAGATTTATATATATTTAATTCAAGAATTTTTTAAAATAAGTTTTATTCACAGTTTTTATTATTATTCTGAATTTATTATAGGTTAAATTATGTTAATTAAAATAAAAGAAAATAATATTATACCTAAAAAAAGAGAAATATACATTGTCCAAAAAAGGCCGCAAGCATTGGCAAATATCGAGAAAATCAGAACCTATGTTCAATTTTTGATGTCAAATATTAAGAGGCTTAATATAATTCCGTAACAACGACAAATCGACACTCTGCCAAAGTTGGATAAGTTTACAAATATATCATCCAGTGAATATCGCCAAATTTAATACAGATCAATCTATGTTAATTAATAGAAAATAATATTAGACCCAAAAAAGGGGAAAAATATATGGTATTATCCCAAAAATCAGCGAAAATTCTCTTATTTCAACATAATTATATCCCATGCTCAATTTTTAATGTCAAATTTAAAAAGGCGTAATATTCTTTGTCACTAAAACGAATTGACCTTCTGCCAAATTATTCTGTAAATAATTAAGAAACATTATAAAAGGCTTAACAAATTCAATAAAATCAGACTGAAACCTGAATAGTTAAGTGATAAACGCAAATATGCAGTCTGAAGCTCCCGGAATTTCTTTCCAAGCTAGGAATGTTCATAGAGTAAATGTAATCTTCCGGCTACGTTTTATTAATTACCAGTTTTCGTTTTAGGTTTGGTTAGGGTAGTTTCAAAGATGTTGTTCCGCTAAACGCTTCCATTTCAGAGACCTGTGGTTCATTGTGCTACCGCAAATTTTTCTTACAAAACCCATTGAGCGTTGGTAAACGCTCAATGAAGTTCATTCCAACTACACAGGAAACTATGAAGTTCACTCCGACTTCATAGTTTCCTGTGATTACTCCAGGAAACGCCTTTTTCGTTTTTCTTCAAGTGTAAAAAAATTAAAGGACTTATCCAAAAAGAATGAAGACGACGTTTCTACGACGACTTTTATTAACAAATTACTCTTAAAAATCTCCCGAAAATACAAATATTTAAAACCAATAAAAAAAAAATTCTTAAAACCACAATAATTAAAAAATATTAACAACAACAAAATAACATAAAATTTTTTTATTTCCTTGGTGACATTATGCGTAAACCGTAAAAGTTCTTTCATGACCATTTCACGTACCTTTTTAATTTGTGTGTGTGTATGTGTAAATGTTTTTGCGGTTTTCTATAAATACTTTTTTAAAATTTCTTACCAAACAGAAAAAAAAGTCAAAATTATTACCACACTATACTATACTCAATACTGGGTATATAAGAGAAGATTGTCATGTAATTATGATGAGACAGAGAGATTGGTCATCAAATATTATTATACTGTATAGGTACGTATTCTTTTGGTCAGTATATTCCAAATGTCTGTTGTGTAAAAATGACTTAATGATATCTTTTTATATTATTTTTATTTTATTTCACTACTTAAGTATATATTTAAAAGGTCATTAAAATGTTTTTTTCATATACTAAAACTTTTAAAGATTTTTGTTTCTTTTATTATTAATATTTTTGGTTAAATTTCATTGTGTGTTACCATATAGAAATAATATTTGCTATAGAATTTCGGAGTGCTTTTTTTCTTCATATGGTTTTATGTAATTAATGTATTTTGTGGAATTATTTTAATGTGTATTTTTATGATTCAAATGTTTGTAAAATTTGCTAAACATCTGGCAAGTTGATAGTCTGACATGAAATGAAACAACATTAACTCGATTTGTCGCAGAGCATATTTCTTCTGTGACTTCTACTATGAAGAGCGTTCAAGGGAGAGAGATTTCTTAAAAAGAAAGAATCTCAAATACTATTTCGGGAGTTTCAATCAAAGAATATACGGACAAAATTTAAAAAAATTTAAAATTGTTGCAAAATTTTTAAATTGATTTGCGTCTTAAATTCTTTACTATATACTTAATACTTTACTATATACATTTCTAAAATTTGGTGGCACACGAAAGTGCCGCGGCACAGTGGTTGAGAATCACTGCTATCTATTACCAAAATGTTTTTCTAGACAATTTCCTGATAATGATTTGCGACAATTCTCGCTCCTTATCTCGATTATCTCGAATTTTTCCAATTAAAATTGCCGGCAAATAGAAACTGTCGAGAAAACTTGTGAAACACATAATTAAATGTAAATCTATAAGAAATTTCCAACCAAAAATTCATTGACATGTCTGTCTATATAGTATACGCTAATTCTTTCATACTATGCCTGACGTAACCTGAATGAAAATGGACATTAGTTTAGTAATGTGCTGCCTCAGTATACACAAATAATAATGTGAAACATCAAAGTAATTAAAAATCTTATGATTTAATTAATAACTAAATTTGACCGGTATAGATCTTTGCTATTTCATGTTACGTTTGTTTGTTCCCTTTGCCA
The DNA here is from genome assembly GCA_963920215.1 of Nineta flava. NCBI lineage: Eukaryota > Metazoa > Arthropoda > Insecta > Neuroptera > Chrysopidae > Nineta > Nineta flava. The sequence goes on from OY986040.1 coordinate 119,082,854, forward strand.
ACTTCTTTATAAACAAAAAAACAAATATTGAAAACAAACAGAACAGAAGTTGTTGAACAAGTTTCAGACGATGGATGCTGGCTATATAATAATATTGTTTATATAAATCATAAATAATAAACACAACTAACTAAAAAAAAAACAACTCACAAACGATATTTCAACAACAACAAAAATAAAACCGAAAAAAAAATAAATAAAAAATTAATTTCTTACTTCACATTTTACGTTAGGCAGCAAGCAGTAAGCAACCAACACGTAAGCGAAGCAACAACATATGCTTCTCAGTTAGTTTAATAGTTCATCTCTTCTTCTTTACTCTCATTGCGCGGTGGTATACTTTAATATGTGTTGTTTGTGTTTAAATAAAAAGACGACGACTAACTTAAGAAGAATAAAATAATAATAAAAATGTTACTCTGAAAAGAGGTGTTTAAATCTTCCATCCACTCACTCGTTGTTTGTATCTGTGTGTGTATAGGTAGTTGTTATATATTGATATACGTACCGCGGGCTGTATATTTAAGTGAATGAAGGATGTAGGTACCACAGACATACAATACTTTACAACTGAATAGTTCACTTTGAAAAATATAAAGAAAAATTTTTAGTCTTGGAGCTGGTACCAGATTGACATTCGGTATTTGAAGACCCTTGCAGAACGGCGGCTAGTTGTGACGACTAGAAGTAGCCGCCAGTAGCCAGTTCTGTGTGATTTTTGCTTCGCTCTTCGCTGTTCGAACGAAACTAAATATGATCACAAAAATCACTTTAAAAAAAATACATCACAAAAGTATCTCTTCACTCAACAGAGTCTAGCGCTCTACTGACAATCGTTTAAAACATTTCCAGTGATGGCTGCCACTAGGCTAATGCCTGTCACGTGCCCCGGTTACTGACCCTCTGCATCCACTAAACGTATGGACGTTGAATTAGTAGTACCCCTACACACGAGGAGAGTAGAGGGATAATAACTAGTGGCCTTAAGTAAGGTACATATTGGGGTCCGTTCTGTTCCACTTGTCTAAATCTCGGACGGTGATTCTTTTAGACGCTTTTCAGTCGGTGTTTGCATATCAGTTGATAGATCATTCCATATCCGAAAGAATATCAAATACGACTCCATGAATAGGAATTCATATTTTGGGAGCGTTCAAAGCCGGTAGTGGCTTGCAATACTACAGCTAATAGACAGAAAAAAAATGTCTGTAGGTCTCTAAAGAAACTGCCGGTCAAAAATGTCCATTCCATGTGAGGCAAATCAACTCAATTCGAATCTTATTAAAATAATATAAATCTAAGTACTGCTACTTCTAGAGTAGATTCGATTTGTAACCAGATTTATTTTGTATTTTTAACTAGCCAAAATAGTCATATGTGAATTTAACATTTCTAATATAAATTAGATGATATGCCGCGAAGGGAAATGTCTTCGCGTTTGAATATAACTCATGACAATTATATATTTAAACATTATATTATCGAATGATAATTAGTGAGAACTCTAGGTTTTTGAAATAAAATTTCAAATTCGCCCCCTTTTACCTAGATAGGTTTTTTTGTATTATAAATACGTATTTCGACTACAATGTAGTCATCATCAGTATAAATTAGTTAGTCGTAATTTACTCTTTGACAATTAGAAATAGATAGAAAGTCAAGAAATAGATCAATAGACAAAAATAAAAATAAATAGAAAATTAACTATATTAAAATATACTAAATTTAAAATATAATAAATTTTAAATTATATTGAAATTAATCTTGTTAAAATTTCTTTCAGTGACATTTATTCTTGTTACCTTACTCTTGTTAAAATGACTCTTATATTGTCTCAGGATATGTTACTCGTCACTAATTTGGTGACAATTTCACCATCTTTTTTGGTTTTACTCTGCCATGAAATTGTCACCAAATTAGCTACGAGTAACATATCCTGTGACAATATAAGAGTAATGTTAATAAGAGTAAGGTAACAGGAAAAGATGTGAATGAAAGAAATTTTAACAAGAGTAATTTCAATATAATTTAAAATTTATTATATATTTAAATTTAGTATATTTTAATTTAGTTAATTTTCTATTTATTTTTATTTTTGTCTTTGGATCTCGACTTTTTATCTATTTCTAATTGTCAAAGAGTAAATTACGACTAACTAATTTATACTAATGATGACTACATTGTAGTCAAAATACGTATTTATAATACAAAAAAACTGATCTAGGTAAAAGGAGGCGAATTTGAAATTATATATTTGTATAAATCTTAAAATAATAGTTATATTATTACAAAATTTTATATTAGATATATTGTTGTTTCTCTACCATATTTATTTATATACACATGAAGATGTGTAATATAAATACAAAAATTACAAAAAAAAAAAAATCTGAATTAAATGATAATTTACATATTTTATAATAAGCGTATAATACTTTAAAAAAACGTGTGTTGGCATAGGTCATAACATGACGATATAGTAATGTTTTTTTTTTTTTTTTTTTTTAAACATAATAATCACATAGTTTAAAAAATAATTTATACATACATACTACATCCATCGTCAAGGTATTATTAAAAGCTATGAGTTAATGTTTATAGTTTTTCTCTGATTTTCTATATGTTCACAGTTCCAATAATGCCACTTAACTACGAAAGTTTATAGTTTGATGCCAGTCTAACAATTGAAACATTTCACATATATAATTTCATTTTTAATTATATATAATAATAAACATAAATAATAAAAAAAAACTAAAAAAAATGCTTTTATAGCTAGTCGAAGTAGGAAATAATTTTTATCAATAAAATAATTAATTTGATAATAAAAAAGCGTGGGGTGCGTAACATCAAATTATCATATCAAATCAAAATCATTAATATCAAATTATAGTAAAAAGCACCCCATGCTTTTTTACAATCAAACTAATTATTTTGTTGATAAAAATTATTTTCTACTTTTTAGTTCGGCTAGCTATAAAACCGTGTTTTGAATGTTTTAAAATTATTATTAATTTTTGATTTTTTAGTCTTGAAACGAACTTTAGGATTTAAATTTTTAATCTTAAACCGTCAATATCTCTGTAAATATTAGAGAAACAGAAAAAATGATAAAGATCTTAATTATAGTAAAACTAATTTTCTATAACTTTACTTCTTATGTTTTTTTCAATTTTTTCAATATTAAGAGAGATATACCAAATTTTGTGGTTATAATTTTGATATTAGTTATCTCGAGTTCTCAACCAAAAATTCTGAAACTTCGGGATTTATTAGAAAACGTTATTTTTAGCCTGTGAAAAAAAAGAGCAAATCTGTCGAAAAGTGGTTGTATGCTGGCAGATCCTTAAAAGAACATAAAGAAATTCTGTATTGTATAAATATATCAACAAGTATTGAGTATTGACAAATGATTATAAACCCAGCAGGTTATTTCTCATATCTTTAAGATTCTTGACTATTTTTGTGTTGTTTTCTTTATAAAATCATACAAAATACGAAATTGTCTTATAATATGGTGTCTTTATACCTAAGCGCTGTTGTAACCAATATGTGTAAATATGTTTAGATTGTAATATTACATGCAAAAATGTCATGTTTTTTTAACCCGACTTCAAAAAGGAGGATGGTTCTCAATTCGTCTGTATTTTTTTTTTTTATGTGGGTCAACTCAGAACTCCGTCATTTATGAACCGATTTTGAATTTTGTTTTTTTGTTTTAAAGGGTTTGGTTTCCCATTGGTCCCATTGGCACCAAATCGTATTCTGATGAGGGGATCCCCGGTAAATCAAGGAAAATCCTCATTTTATATGTGATAACCGATTTCTGCGAAATTTTTTTTTTTTGAAGGGTATACTCATTCATAATCGGAAAATAAGAAAATTTTTTTAAAAACCGACTTCAAAAAAATTTTTTACAAAAAGAACCGACCCCAAAAAAAAAAATTTTCCAAAAAAAAAACAAAATGCATGTAAAAAAAACTGAAAATCTGTTATGAAAAAATGCACTAAAAATTAAAAAGAAACTGATAAAAAAATGTGTTATAAAAAAATGCACTAAAAATTATTAGTAGGTCGTTTAGTAGGTCTACCCATATTCAGTCAAATAAAATCAGTTATAGAATTTCAAAGTCACTAAAAAGCGAGAAATAAATTTCTCTATGCTGAAACCGACTTCAAAAATAACAATAATTGTACATATATATTTAAAAGTTTTTGCTTAGGTGAACTAAAATTGACCCAAGAATATGCAATTATTTTTTAACTTTCTAGTGCATTTTTTGTTTTAGAATATTTGATTTTTGAAGTCGGGTTTCCATTTTGTCAAAATTTTTTTAATTTATAAATAGAATGCATATATATAAATACAAACGAGTTCAAATAAAGTGAACTAATGTAAAATACATTATATCTGCGAATGTCAAACTCTTTGTTTGAAGTAAATTAAATTTATAATATAAAAAAAAAACAGACTCTTATACGAATGTATAGTCGGAAAAATTTATTAGGCGATTCGTTAAAAAAAGAAATTACTTCAATCGTTAATAAATTTCGTTCGACTTCTTTTGAGTTATTAATATTTTTGGACGTAATGTTGACACATACTAGTAACCAAACTAATTAACGAAGTGTTCTAATAGTTTTTGGTAGGAAATTTTATATTTTAAAATTTTTAATAAATACTTTTTTTTTTCAAAATTTTCATAAATTTTTGTTGATTTGTGAAAAAGGTTTAAAACATTTTTCGATATCCTTGGGATGAATTCTTCTTCCATGAAAGAATCTCTATTTTGACTAATGTTTTTCTGTTAAGGATATATAGAAATCCCTTTTCACATATGAAGTGTATATTCAGGTTGTGTCAATTTTATTTGAACAAAATTGTACATTTTATAAATAGTAATAAATTAATAACTTTAAAATATTGTTTTGATTTATGGAAAATATTCGATGTATTTTGCAATTTGAGAAAAATTTATTTATTGCAAACATTTTCAATAAATTAACTTGAAATGAAATTAATATTGATTATTATTAATTGTTTAGATAGTTTCTTATTTATTTATGGATAAAAAGAAATTTTCTATCATGTTAAAATGTATTTGAGTTCATTAAACGTAATTCGATATGCATATTTTAAATTTAAATAATTCCTAGAAAATATTTGAGTCGTATTATTTTCAAATATCTCTCGATAGTTCGCAAATTCCTATTTAACCGTTTTTTCTACAAATTTTTATCCTTGTGTCATGTACAAATGGCGTCATAAATCGAACTATCATTTAACAATTTTATAATTGACTTGTACTTTATTTCTTCGGTTTTCGATAAAATGCTTCGGATAAAAGTTGTGCTCTGAAACATTTTTCCGAAATCCAAATAAATAAGGCACAAATTAATTATAAAATTTTGAAATGATAGCTTGACTTTTGATGCCATTTGTACGTACACATGGTCACAAAAATAGGGTTCAATTTCAAAATTGATTCGTGCTTTAATCATTTGGTTTTCGAAAGAATGTTTCGAATAAAAGTTGTTCAATATAAATATACTAACAACTTTTGTTCGAAATTTTTTCGCATAAACCGAATAAATAACCGAATAAAACTGATTTGTGGCTTAATTATTTAGAAAATTTACCCATAGTACTATCAAAAGTGGCTTTTTTTTTTAATTTTCGAAATAATGTTTCGAAGAAATGTGGTTAGTAGTTTGCAAAATCGACTGTGCCATACGGACCGACGGTAAATGCAAAACTAATTATAAGGGTCCTTAGTTTCACTACGGAATCTTGAAAATGATAGGTTTTATTTTGAATTTTGTATAATTTTATGAATGTATTATTACACCAACTGATCGATGATTTAACAGCAAAAAAATTGATTTAGTAAATTTATTAAAAAACACGTCGTATTATAATTTCGTACATAATAAATCGTACTCATACACGTATATCGCTCGGGTTAAACCTATAAAACCTACTTATTTCAAATAAATGTACACCTTTAAGAGATAAATCATTATCTACATGTGTATGTATGTATACATACTTATTAGTAATTACTCAAAAGACATATTATTATTAAATTATATTATAAATGATAATTACATATAAACAGAAATTTATTAACATCAATCTTTAAACGAAGCAAAAAATAAATAAAAAACAGTAAAAAAAAATTATTTATTATTGGAAAAATAAATAAAATATTCCCGATAAATACATACATGTACAATCCCGTTCATAAAAATTGAACCAGTAAATCACGTTCTAAGCGTATATATTACTAAATATATGTAAGTAATATTACAATTGGAATATTTCAGAACTGATTCAGTTTGTATGAACGGGAGTGTACATATATAAATTGATGAATCGTATCATCAACACTTTTATAAATCGATGCGATTCCACTATACAAGTTCGTAAGGTCAAATGCATTTATTAATGTTGATTATTTACCTTAAAGGTAATATTTTATTAAAACTTTATGCTTTTACAAAACATACTGACTGTGTGTATAGTTAAATAAAATATTTATTAGGCATGATAAAAATAGTAATAATATTATGAAGACATATAATTCATCAATTACATTTTTGATGAATGCAAACGTTTGCAATTGTGTGGCCCTTAAACTTTTTCACACGAGGATTGAGCATTCATCAATTCGTCGAAACGCTATACCTTTAGAAATAATCTGTTAAAATGATGGTGGTGTATTTTTAGTATAGTGGATTTTGGGTTGCCCGTTTGATCGAATTCTTTTTATATCTTTTTTTGCGCTTATTGTAACTATGAGCGACGGAAGTCTTGTCCATGTTTTCAAAGTTGTATAGCCATTTTGTGCCTAATAAATTCGTTTTTTTTTTGAGAAAATGACTCGAATAAGTTGTTCATTACTAAAAAACACGTTAGAACGGGCAACCCAAAATATACTATACTAAAAAAACAATAAAATTTGCTATAACAATTTTTCACGATATCATTTTGTAACTCTGATAATTCTCCTTCAATTAATACCTTCTTATATTTATTGGAGAGTTTATTCAACGTTTGTTCGACGTTACTTTTCGAGATACACTAGGGGGCAGGAATTTAGCAGCGTTGTTGCAGAAAAATGTTGATTAATGAAAACTAAATTTTAGAAAATAAATGAATTACACATTTTGGAAATGGTGTTTAAAAAAGCTTTTAATTGACATCCGAGATAATAAAAATTTGCTCATTTCCCGTTTCGATTCCTTATAACTAATCCTTTAGCGAAAAAATTTTAATTTTAAACCTCATGTCCGTATTTGGATAACTGCGCATAATACAACTATGCCAAATTTTAATAATTTACGTGAAATAGTCTCGGATATAAAGTTTGTGGCAGGTTGAACTGAGGTGGTTTCATAAGTGTTTGCGCTTTTTCGAAGTACACAACACTAAAAAAAATTAAAAAATGTTTTTCTCGAATCAACGCGATTTCTTTCGGTCTTGATGGTAGGTCTTTCCTTGGTCTGTAATTATAGTAGCTGGAATTCATATAAATTGATAATATTTATGTTTCTATATCATATTGAATAAAATATAGTATTTAAAACATATGTTATTATTATTAACAAATAATAATAATAATAATAGAAACATTTATATTATTATTAATAAAGTCATATCTACTAGCTCTAGCTAGCTCGAGCCATTATCAAGCATTATTATCACCGATGGTGTATATCAATTTTATGTGTATATATTGTTTATGCAAATAACTATCTATATGTAAAAGGAAATCATAAAATATTCAAGAATTAGTTTTAAAACAAGTAATGTAACAACTAACTGAGTTAATTGATTGAATACCCAGTATATACTGAGTTGTATATAAATTATAGAATTGTTAAAAATTCATACAAAATACGAAATTGTCTTATAATATGGTGTCTTTATATCTAAGCGCTGTTGTAACCAATATGTGTATATATGTATAGATTGTTCTGCGTATTCGAATTGTTCGCTTTCCCAGGAACATTCAATCACGAATTATGAGAAAACTGTTGAGTTTATGAAAAAATTATTCAAACAAAAGTTGTTTATTTTAAAAAGAAGGATTTTTTGTTTAAAAACATTTTTTCTATCTCTTAAGGTTTCAAAGATGTATACTCCCCTCTGGTGGGGGGAGACACATTCCGATCTTGTCAATTAACGAACTTTACCCCACTTTGTTGCTATAGAACACATAAAAAAATTTCTGGTCGTTATCTCTTTTCGTTCTTGAGTTATCGTGTCCACAGACAGACGGACATGCCTAAATAGGCGAATTAGGTCATTTTATGAACACCCATTCTAAGCATTTATGTCAAGAATAAATATTTTCAAGCGTTATATAGTTGGGACTAAACTTAATATATCTTGTATATTTACATATACTGGGTATAGTAAGCTATAGTGTGAGAAGAAGAGGCCCTACTATCACAAAACTGTGTGCTTTCTGTACGATTTGGTGTCTTCTATACCAATAAAAATAATGTCTCAAAAACTGAGATACTCAATTTTCATATTTAAAGATTTCATATCGTTAGAGATTTCAAAACAAATACAATTCGTTCGAAAATACAGAAGATACCACACCATCGAGACTTTATTGAAAATGATTTGAAACCCGTTTTCATTGATTTCCTGTTCCATCGTATGAAGGATAACTTCTTTAATGTCTTTTCAATTTCAATTTTGTTTGGGTAATATAGTTTCATAAAAATTCTGACAATATTTTCAAATCATAAATTTACTCATTTTTTTACTTATTCGTCATTCCTGAGAGATTCACAACACACATCTTATTGAAACTTTTCTTGTAAGCTTTCTTATAAGGGGGTCTTCGTGTGGTCATAAATTAACTTTTACTAACATAATTAATTGCATTTACAAACATACAAAACAATTTCTGATTTTTAATAGAAAAGACAATTTTCCCTTTAAGATTTTACAAATGCTCTGTACACATACTTATGCGATCGTTAACGGTATGTATAGGTATATCTTTTTTTAAATACTTCAAAAATATGTTTTTACAAAATATTATTTTAAAATGAAATAAAAATATTTAAGTCTTTATTTACTTTCAAGAACTATTCTTGTCAAATTGAGAAAATTTACAAAGATAATATCTTAATTATTATATTCAATAATAATAATAATAAAAAATTAAAAAAAATACAGCCGAATTGAGAACCATCCTCCTTTTTGAAGTCGGGTTAAAAAAAGGAGTATGCTCGTCTATAAATGTCTACTTCATGTTGGAAACAGTTCCCATTTATTTGCTACATACCGATAGCTCTTACATTAGAACATTTAAATTTGATTATACAGTTGAAATTAGGTACAGGAATTTCTTCATCATTATTACGATGTCTCTGATATAAGAAGAATATATTAGAAAAGCTACATTACCAATGATATCATTTTTATGGGCTCGTAACCTTTTATATTAATGTATATATTGATAAATCTCTCCTGGTTTTAATAAATTTCACTAACTCTAATGTAAATAATCTTTGATTCTAATGTAAATAATGTATTTAATGATAGTCTTTCAAATTCTAATTTTAACAGAAGAAGTGACGCTGGTTCTATTCTAGCATGATACAATGTAGAATCATTGGTTTTAGATACAATATATAATTTGTCTATTGTAGTTTTTCACTACTTTATCATTTTATTAAACTTTTGTGTCTTGCTAGTAGTGTTGACTTTATTTAATATTATTTTAAAAAAATAATTATTTAAAAGGATGTTTATCTTCTTACGTGCGTACATACGTTCATTTTCACGTTTTTCACTAATATTACAATTAATGTTGGACTTTATAGTTCGGTTATGTTAAATTAACACACTGTATAAAAGAATAATAATGATTCGTCATTACTTACATGTTATATACAGTTAACAAGTATACTATATGGATAATTAGATGTCATAAAGATTAGTACAGATATGAGATATATGACCATGTGAAAAAGGTCAAACAAAATTACTTGAGTATTAGAAGTAATTAGGTATTTATATACCTCTTTAATATCTATGTTAGATTTATTTTTGTTGTGTTTTAGAAATTCTTTTAAGTCAATCAATTTTATTGAAACAGATTGTTTTATAGGAAAGGTATATATATATATATATAGATACTATTATAATTATTCAGTACTTGGTCATTTCCCATACAATAAAATACTATTTCAATTATTATAATTACTTGGCAGTTCAATTGACACTTCAATGCATACTATTAACCTGTTTTTATATTTTATTGTTCCTATTTCTATTCATGGAATCGACAATACACTGAAAGATTACAGTACTGGCGTGGCCATAAGTCGCATTATGGTATAATTAATAAAACTGTGTATACATGCGGTCATATTCATTAACAAAGATTCGTGCTACTACTATGTGCGTAAGAATATTTCTTGTTTTTGTTGCATAAAATATACAAGAATGACAAATTACACATGAAATAAACTCTATATTTTAGGTTATTTTCACGCACTAAATATACAAAGCGAACAAATTAATTATTTCTTCTATGTATATTCTTGGAAATGTTAACGAAAAATCAACCTTTAAAGTGGCATGACTGTACTTCATGGCATTTTAAAGGTTGAGTTTTCATGAAATTTAACAGGGAATAGTTTTAGATTTTGTACGATGTATTCTGTTATCTATTTCAGATACATCCTTGTACTGTACTAACTAGGTCTTATGATTTAGGAATATTTTTGCAGGACATCGAATATCGGTGATTCAAGGAGCATGTTTGAATATATGTTAAAATTAAAAAAACAAAAAATGTTGGAAAAAATCATTTGATATTTTCATGAAATTAAAAAACTAAATTTAAAAGCAAATAGATTGCATGTATGTTTCGACAATTCTAATTGCCATTGTCAGCATATAAATAGATTTAATAATTATTTCAAGTTTAATACCTTCAAACTATTATTGTAGTTAATCCAGCGATTAAATTCATCATTTATAACCATCATCTATTAGTAAGGTTTAACTATAAACACAATTAATTCATTTATATCTGATTTGATATTAAACTACACACAATATTATACTTGAAAAAATTAGATCATGGACATTTTAGAATATATAGAAAAATAATAAGAATTTTATATATATATATATATATGTATATAATTTAATTAATTGATGATTTATTGTATAGTTCAATCAAGGTGTAATTACGTCATATGTCGGTATTAATATAATTATTTTTTGCCGTCAATTTGGTATGAATTCTACAATCGTAATAAAATCACAAGAATTATTTTACAATTATTTATAACATCAATATACCTGTACTCCTACCAGTCCAAGTGGCCGAGCGGTCTAAGGCGTTATGTCTGCGCAGTATGCCTACTTGGAAACTAGGAGGTTATGGGTTCGAATCCCGACATCGGCAGTTTGTCAATTATTAAGAAAAAAAAGGGGCGGTTAATTGACTAAACTATCGGCTTATGGACAAGAACGAAGTAACCGGCTATGCTTGAGAATGTTTTCTGCAGTTTCCTTCACGAACTCCAGATGAATATCGCGGTATAGATCCTATAATAGTCGGCTGCAGCCGCATATCCTACCAATTCCTAGTCTATACACAAAAATTCCTTCCACTCCACTCACATCCTCACATCCTTAGGCATCACAATGGACCTTATGGTCGAAGTGTAGCCCGTCCAGGGCAGCCTCTACAATATATCTATCTCCTTGAAATTGAGTTTTTTTAATTTTTATTTCACTTTTTACGATTCTCTATCGCTAATCAAACTAACCAACGCGGTTGAAGAAAATTAGTCCTAAATGTTCAGTTTTCTTGAATGTAACACAAAGAAACTTACTTAATATTCGTCGCAGCAAACGTCATTAAGATTGTAATCAAGTTCGTTATTATTATTGACAGACAAATTGCATATTGTATTTTCAACATATTAAAGGATTAGGCATTAGTTTATTCGGTGTGATAATAAACAAATTTCACTGTATTTTATGTCTATTGTTGAGGAAAGGAAAAATATATATGATCAGACAGTTAATTTTAAATAATATATGTTGGTTGAATAGATTTCACACTGATTATTACCTATCAATTATTCAATTGATTTGATAAGTGAATAATACCATATATATCAAATGGTTCTATGTGAAATTCTTCACTATCATACTTACCTATTGTACGGGTCGTACCAAAACGTATATTGCTTGTGTAATATACATATATTTTTTCACTTTTACCTAAACTTATGCAATTTTAAACATTTTTAAATTCAAGATCTCAAGTGAGTTTCATTATCAATTAAGTAAGTGATTTTTTAGATACTGAGCAACGATTTAATAAATGCTGCATAGATTCAAATAACAGAAGTCTTTCCTTTTTCTTCATTTTTCGTAACGTGCAAGATATGTATTCGAATAAATAGTTTTATCTATTACATAATCATTTTAAATTTGACATAATCTGTATATAAATAATATTAAAAGTTTTTATTTTAACATAAAGAATATATGAAGTATAATTTTTGAAATATGATTTATAAGAAATCTTCAAGATTAGATTATCCATTTAAAGAGTTTTATACACAAACTATTAGAGATAAATAGAGATACTTTTGAATTATAAAATATCTATTTAGAAATAATATTGAATTCATATTATAATGCTAATATCAAGTTCAGCAGTCAAAACATGATTTTTAACTAGATTATTGCAGCAATTATGGCCGCGAAAGTCGAGTCCATTTTTCAAAATTGTATAGTCAATTTATGAGTTATTCATTCGGTTTTTTGAAAAATGTTTGAAATAAAAGTTCTTAGTATATATATAATGAACAACTTTTATTCGAAAAATTTTCCCAAAAACTGAATGAGTAAGGTACAAAGTAACAAATTTTGAAAAAAGGACACAATTTCTGTGGCACATAGTACTTCTTTTCCAGCTGTTTGACGGTCATATCGTCAGAAAGCAAACTTTGCAACATGAAAAACTGTGACCTTCTGACTATGAAAATTTCTTCTATTTTAAACGTATGTAATCTTGTTCCCGATTCAAGCCCGTATGTTGGACAAGGCCAAGCAATATCAAAGGTAGTAGATTCATTTTTTCTCGATTGTTTCCAATAACCTTGAATTGATAATCGAAGCGGTAGCGTAGTTAGAAACTACAACTCGTGAGATTTTAAACAAATTGTAGTTACATCAATGGATTGTCAAGAACCCCAGCAAATCTTGCTGTAAATATTACACCATCTCCTATACTACAATATTTAATACACACTCGAATAAAAGAGATAAATAACAATAGACGATTATTAGAAGACAAAAGTTTATGCAATATCTAAGAAAATATACAAACAAATATCCGTCAAACAATTTATTTCGTATAAAATTTAATAGCAAAATGTAATTGTAAAATCTCTTTACAAATATACGTTATTTTTATAATATATACAAATGGATAAACTATACACTTTGACATTTTGGGATGATTTGTAGAAAGTGTGTTTCGTATGACGAGACCAGATCGTGTACAGGTTGGATCTTTTTTTATGGAACGGACTTTAATAATATTTAAAAAAGTTATACCTAAAAAAAGGGCTCATGCGTTTAAATCGAAGTTGTGAAAAGTTAAACGGTCACATGAGAAAAGTGGAGCAACTGCTAAAGACTTCTTAGGTACCTACCAAAGTTTTGTAAGTATCCCTATAGGTTTTAAAAACTTAATAATTTTTTACCAAAAAAAATGTTACAGTTTAATTGCTCGTGAAATCCTTGATTATATCTCAGAATACCGTTGAACACAGGAATTCATCTATACCTGAAATCAGTTTTTAGTTCTAGAACATGCTCAAGTAAACTTTAGCTCAGCTTTCAACTTATTCTCCTTTTCTGTTTTTGAGTAATTGTGTTGTCTGATAATAATATTAGGAATTCGAATGATTAAAATATTTAATGATTGCCTATAACAAAATCATTTTTCTGCGATCAAAATTTCAAAACCGTTACAAACTTGGGATTAGATAATAGTCCTAATTAAATATTAGATAGTAAATTAAATGTAATAAAACTATTATTAATCGTATATTACTTTGTCCTAAACTCTTTTAAAGAGAACATCTTGTATGTATAGGAGATCACACCTAAGTAGGTACAAAAAACCTTCTACATTTCAAACAATAGCAATAAGGTCACTTTGGTCATATTTATTATAATTATAATCGATCCAACAATGCAAGAAATTATTATTATTGAAATTGTGAATATGTAATATATTTATGATTAATATGAGGTCATTTACAGTTCAAATCTTCTAATCTTCTTCTTCACATTTCAATGTATGCATAGATAAAAGTCAGTTTTAACTTATATCTCATGCTTACACATGCCTTGATATGTATCACAAATAATACTTTTCAAGCCGTTCTCAAGACAAACTCATTGATTTTTATTACTTGTACATGCTATCTTTGGACACGAAGACACGCTATCTTATCAGAATATGAGCATCAAGACGCTCTAATTTTTCTATGTATTTCTTCTGTACAAAATTGAGATTCAATTTAAATTTCTTGAATCTACAATGTTTCGCTGTACTTTGGCTCTAAAATAGGTTGCTTTGCTAGTATACCAAAGTTTAAAAATGTTACTTTATACTGTTGTGTTGAAAATTATTAAGAATAATTTTTATGGACCTAACACATTTGTTTATGTTCAAAGAAAAGTTTAAAATTGGCATTGTTATAAATAAAGTTATAAATTGATATTGGATCAATTCAGATCAATTCTGATCATGTCAGATCAGCAGTTTAAAAGTAAAATTTGTTCAAGTAAAGTCAGTTGTACATTGTTGTATAACTAAAAGAGATAGAGACTCAATTATAATTGTGAAAAAAAAAAAAATTAAATTCAAATTCTTTTTTAAATCAAATAAATTCAGGTTTGAATATCATAAAGTTTTTGTTTTATTTATTGTTTTCAAAAGTGCGTGTTGTCCAATTTACATAAATTTAGTAAACTTTCACTAAAGAAAGTCAAGACACCGCGACAATACATTACAAACCTTATCCTCGTTCGACAAATTTTCCCCAACATAAAAAATCATGCAAAACGAGCCTATAGAAATTATCACTTCAAAATGCAACCACTTTATTTTTTGTATTATTTGGTTGAAAGTTAAAACAAACCAATTTTATTACTACGATGGATGATACTCTTTTGAAAGGAGAATATGAATGTGATATTGTGTTCATGGGATATTTCGTATTTACTATTTTATTTATTACCTCTATATATATATATATGGACTAAATAGACTACAATGTGATACATTTGTTTAGTGGTTCTACCTCGAAAATTGAGTTTTTTGACCCCAAGATGTATCTATCTATTTATCTAAGTGATTTTCAGCGTAAAAACGATTCCGGTTCTGGTGTGAAATATTATAGTCCAAATGGGGACCATAAAAACGGTGCCCATCGACTTAGGATATGAATCTTTCAAAAAAGATAGTGCATATAATGATTTCAATCAAGTTCCTAAGCTGCACTGCGAGAACCTGACTAGGGGTGGGGTTGCCCCACCGCCAAACGTTGTATCGCGGATAACTTCTTTTCTATAATTATTACGAAAAAAAAACACATCAATTCTTTTTTCCAACATCTTTTATATGGAACTTTTTTGCATATCTATTCGCCGCTTCTACTATTACAGATTCCTTACATACAAAGTAAACCCGTCACATATGTATACAGAGGTGGTGTGGCGACTTGTACACATAAGATTTTTGTATTTTATTTCTTTTATTTTGATAAAATATTATTTTATATTCAATTTTCTTGTTACACAATCATACATCAATAACTAAATAAATAATATATTATGATCATAACTAACTACAAGTCTAACTAATAATTGTTTCTTTTTGTCCGTAGGTACTTTTCAATTTTTATTATGTACAATACGATGAATAAATCGATGAAAAATAAAATTAATGATGAGTAATATGGCGATGATCATTTCAACACATATATAAATATACGAACTGGGACGGTAAAGTATAATATGCAAAATTCAATTTATTTATAACAAAATAATAAATTAACACAAACTTGTAATATAATATGAATATATAAATAATATATATAGTTTATTAATGGTTAATATAAATAGTATTTGTATTTGACCCTTCAGTGTATACAATGTGTTTTACCAGCTCAATGTTTTCTTAAACGTATTGCATTAATAATTAGTTATTTCAGAAATGACCAGTTCAGCTAGTTTTTATTACTTTGCGAGAGAACTAATTAATCGAATTTAAGTTCCGACACGCCAAATTGTTTGTCTTGTTAATACCTAAAAATGGTTCCTTTACTTTTTTTCTGTCAGATTCACAGTTTCGTCGCTATCGCTCAAAAACCTCTTTTTTTCCGTTTCGCCAACTTTGAACGCGTGGCAAAAAAAATGAGTGGTGAATCTGTGGTTGGACAATAGTAGGTCTTCATCTGGGCTATCAGCCCTACAAAAATATGCAATTCGCAAATATTACGTAGAAGTGTCATAAAAATGCCTCTTTTTGAACCCATGTCCTGTACTATAGAAATATTACCTATGTTATTCATCCAAAATCAGAAACGATCTTTTGATTAATTATCATAAGTGTATAAAATCTATCCAAGAGACTCTTACTTCAGTCAGATCAGTCAGTTCGAGCATGGTTAATTAGTCGAAACTTGTCCCATTACTTTAAATTATTTCAAGTTAATAAATTAAATAAAGCGGAATTATCCAAATAAAGTTGTTTTTTCTTCAAATCCTTATGATAGAATTTTACAAAGTAAAGCTCTATAGAATAACTTTTACTCTTTCTAGCTAAGAATAAATGTTGTTTTAATGGTGACCGTAAAAAGGGAACAATAGAAAAAAAACTTAAATTAAATACAAAAAAAAATATTTTCAAGGATTATATTATATTTATAAGGATTTAGAGTAGATAGATTTTTCAAAAAATTGCACATAAGTAAAATTTTATTTATTTTACATGCATTGTTTATTGATATTTTACTCACGTATTATGTAATGTCTAATATTTTCAAAATTTATATCAGTTTATAGTTTTTTTTTACAATATCCGAATATATTGGCTTCTTAAGGTTGTTAAGGCAAGGTAAAGATAACGAGTCGCATTTTTAATGTGTTGTTAATCAATTGAGTAAATAAACATAAATTACTTTTTGAGAGAAATCTGACGTCCAGTTTTGAGCAACAAAGTCTTCTGACATGTTGTTTTGAGCATAATTTGACTTAATTAACGAAAAAATTATGCCTAACACGACCCTTGTATGGAATAAATAATTATCTTTGTGTGGTATGTACACTCCCGTTCATAAAAATTGAACCACCAGTAAGTCACATTCTATGCGTATATAATATAATATATATATATATATATATATGTATATATATATATATATTATATACGCATAGAATGTGACTTACTGGTGGTTCAATTTTTATGAACGGGAGTGTACATACCACACAAAGAATGGGAGTATATATATATATATATATATATATATATATATATATATATTCCTTTTACCTATCTCTAACATGCGCGAATAACCTTAACCAGCTTTACTTAATCGAAAAAGTTTACACAATAAATTACGCATATAAAAGTATGAATTTCACATACGCGAGTCCCAATAACTCAATTTTTGTGTGAGTATTTCATACCCAGAAGGGTTAAATATTTATACAAATCAAAATGTCTATTTACTCATTAACGTGTAAATACTGTTTTATTAATGCGTTAATGCTGTTAATTCTATGAAACCTATTTGATCTTTCGTATAGCATATTGGACATTGAGTCCATATGGACCTTAGCCCAGCTATGTTTTGTGTGTAAGAAACGTAATGTGAAAAAAAATCCTAAAACATCGGGAAGTTTCAGCCTAAGGACAATGGAAATTATTTGAAATTTGATAAACAATTAATAAAAATAATGGAAAAAAAAACAACTTGAAATACTATTTACTTTCTAATACCGGATATATTGATTTTATTAATTAAATATATGTAAATATGCCTGTATAAGTTGAAAATATTCTACATTTTATAAACACACTTTGTGAATTAAAATAAAAATATTTATTGAAAAGAAATGTTTAAAATAAATATGTAATTAATTAATAATAATAAACTTCTCATTTTTATTGTCTTTATTGACGTTTAATCAGATATGCAAATTTCTCTTCAGTTCTTCGGAATCATATTTAACTTTTTTGTAAATAATATTTCCTATATATTTTGAATCTGTTGTAAATTATGTCAAACTCATTTCAGAACAGGCTCCTGAATTCTTGATTATAGAGGCATTTGATTATGTAATCACTTTTTGAATGATTTTATTTAATTATTGTCTATAGGACGGAACTGAACCGAAAACCGGAAATTATCTTTATTTTTATCGGAACGAAAATCGGGCGCTGAATCGAGAAAATGAAAGTTAATTTGGATTATAAAATATTTTAAATTATCTATGTGGTAATAGATTAATTTTTAACCCGACTTCAAAAAGGAGGATGGTTCAATTCGTCTGTATTTTTTTTTTTTTTTTTTTTTTTTTTTTTTATGTGTGTCACCTCAGAACTCCAACATTTATGAACCGATTTTGAATTTTTTTTTTTTGTTTTAAAGGGTTTGGTTTCCCATTGGTCCCATTGGCACCAAATTGCATTCTGATGAGGGGATCCCCGGAAAATCGAGGAAAATCCTCATTTTATATGTGATAACCGATTTTTGCGAAATTTTTTTTTTTTTTTTTAAAGGGTATACTCATTCATAATGGGAAAATAAGAAAATTTTTTTAAAAACCGACTTCAAAAAATTATTTTACAAAAAAAAAAACCGACCCCAAAAAAAAAAATTTTTACAAAAAAAAAACAAAATGCATGTAAATAAAATTGAAAATCTGTTATAAAAAAATGCTCTTAAAATTAAAAAAAAAAAAAAACGGGTAAAAAAAAAAATGTTTTACAAAAAAAAAACCGACCCCAAAAAAAAAAATTTTTACAAAAAAAAAACAAAATGCATGTAAATAAAATTGAAAATCTGTTATAAAAAAATGCTCTTAAAATTAAAAAAAAAAAAAACGGGTAAAAAAAAAATGTGTTATAAAAAAATTCACTAAAAATTAGTCGTTTAAGTAGGTCTACCCATATTTAGATAAATAAAACTAGTTATAGAACTTTAGAGTCACTAAAAAGCGAGAAATAAACCATATTTTGACAAAATGGAAACCCGACTTCAAAAATAAAATATTCTATAACAAAAAATGCACTAAAAAGTAAAAAAATAATTGCATATTCTTGTGCCAATTTTAGTTCACCTAAGCAAAAATTTTTAAATATATATGTACAATTATTGTTATTTTTGGAGGCGGTGTCCAAAAATTATGTGAATTTCTCTATGCTGACACCGCCTCCAAAAATAACAATAATTGTACATATATATTTAAAAATTTTTGCTTAGGTGAACTAAAATTGGCACAAGAATATGCAATTATTTTTTTACTTTTTAGTGCATTTTTTGTTATAGAATATTTTATTTTTGAAGTCGGGTTTCCATTTTGTCAAAATATGGTTTATTAATAGAAATAAAAAACATTAGAGAATGAATCATTTGAAAGCGAACCGTTTTTTTTTTACCGTAGGAAATCCGATGTATTTTACAAAAAACTTAAACTGGAACGAACAAAAACGTTGACCATTTCATACTTGAGATATACTAATTTCAATTAAGTATAGGCAATGTACCTATAGATAAAAATCTGTATTGTTATTAAATCCTAACTCATACGAATAAAATAATTTTTTGAAAAAAATCTGACTACGGTTTTCATGTAATTAATCATTTAAAATTGGAATTTTAACATGTTGTGAATAGCAAATGTTGAATGAACGTATACATTTTCGATAATGTTGCTCCACCTTCTATAGATTAAAAAGGAATAAACTTCTACTTTTATAAATGAAATCTCGTACATTACGTTAAAATTTATAAAAAAAATAGTCTGACGAAGAGGTTTTTGTAAATATCTTAATTAAAAAGATAAAAAATTCACGAACATTTTCGTCCGCCATACTTGAATAGAGTCAAAAGACGATTATTTATTATTTTTAGTAATTAAATAATTACATAAATCCAATTACTAGCAATGTTAGATGCTATCTAAATTTAAATAATTAATTTACAGATTAAAATTTTTAATTTTGGTTAAAAAAAGTGTTTCTGTTTTTTATGATTTGCTGGGTACTGTCCGTTTAATCTTAACAATGTTTTATTTTTTTAAAAGTATTTTAATAAAGTGACCCAAATTATTTTTGGACAGAGGACATCTGACTATTTTGCTATACCGCATATTACATTTATTTCTATGATAAAATTATTTTTAATTTATTATTAAAATTTTAGCTTCAATTTCAACGACGAGAATTTAACGCTACATGCATGAATTTAAGTAATTCATGAAATAAACACGAGTAAACTTTATTTAATGAAATAATCATATGTTTGAAATGGTCGATTTTTTTTTTGAGTCAAGGCGGAATAAAACTAGCTGTAATTAATCTTTAAACAAGAAAAGATTAGATTTCGTATGCGCCACAGCTAAAGAAATTTTATATAATCACTTATGTGTATAAATATTGACATAAGCAAAGTTAAAAAAAAAAAGAGGAATCATTCTAAACAGTTTAACAATAAATTGTAAATATCATAAAATTTAAAACCTATATGAGATAATTTTTTCATTTTGAAAAAAAGGAAACTTATCTCTTCATTAAAGTTAACACGTACATGTGATATTTAATTTTTTGTTGTTAAAACAGTGGCGTACTCTTGGTAAAATATGAATTATAAAAATTTTTTCTACAAAAAAAATTATGAACCAATTATTTTTTTATCAACAAAACTGATTACAAAAATTATACAGACGCTTGTTATTTATAAAACTAATTTTGTAAGCTTTTAACGACATAGGTTTTATGACGCAGATTTCATTAATGCAACATCGTCTTCTAAGCACTCATCGACTTTAAATTATTGTAACTTTCAATCAAATTTACAGTAAAGGTTAAGGTAGTTCACGCGTGGCAGTGTCAAAAAATATGCAACCTAAAACGTTAAACATACTTATTACGGCTATTCCAATTGAACATATCTAGTTTAACATACATAGTGTTTTAACACTACGATACAATGTACTAAAAGTTTGTAACTTTGGGTTTGCAGTGGCAAATTATTTACCATTAAATCACAATTGATTTTAAACAAATCCACAATATTTGAAGTTTAAGACTTTTTAAGATTTTTTTTTTTTGAAAGAAATGTATAGAAAGTTTTTGCAGTTTTATAAAAAAAAATGGAGTGTGCCTAAACCGGTTACAAATACCATGCAAGTAAAAAATTTTAACTTCACAATCGGTCTAAAAATATTGGCCCTTAATTAAAGGACAGATTGAGCTTAATGTCATATTTCAATTTAATCGAATTCTAAAGAAAAATAACCTTACACGTGAACTTCCATTAAATACATTTTGTTGTAAATCAAGTGAATTGAAGTTTTTACATGAATTAGTTGAATTTTACAATATTTTGATAGCTAAACTATTGATAACGGGAGAAAAACGCTTACTTTTTATAGTTAAAACTTTTGCCTGAGAGACTGTATTCTGTACTTTGAGCAATTTACTAAATTATGAGCGAAAAACGCACGGTTTTTATTTGTTTTTATTCTTATCTCCTCTCTCCGAGCTATTAACACCCCCTTATTTTTCCATATGTTTTATTATAGTGCAATGCATCTACCAACAAAAATTCGTTTCTCTAAAAAATCGATTGTTTTCCTTGACTAACACCACTGGATTTTAAACAGTTTGACTAAACAACTATTTTATATACCAAAAAAAAAAAGGTACAGTGTAATCTATATTAAAGGTGACCGCAATTATTACGAAATTATAAAATCATTGTCCATTTTGTAAAAATGAATTATGTACACAAAACGAAAACGTACACGGGAAAGATAAGATTAGAAAAAACATTTTTATTTACAAATTTGAAATGTGGCAACTGTAATATATATTTGATACAAGTACAATCCCATTCATAAAAATTGAACCACCTGTAAGTTATATTCTAAGCGTATATATTTTTAAATATATGTATATTACACACAATGTCACTCAGAATGTTTCAATTTTTATGAATGGGAGTGTATATATATATATATATACCTACATTTTTTTTTTGAAGGATGATTTATCAAATTAAATATTTATTTTACTATGACTTTATTTTATAATTCCTTGAATCGAATTTTTATTCACTTATATATTTATCAAGTTATAATACATTTAAAACATTAATTAGAACCGATCTGGACACGCATTCATTATTAAGCCTTTTAAGGATCACTAAGTCAAAAATGATAAAAATACTTATAAGACCAGAATAAGACTGACAGCATAAAAAAGCATAAAAATTGTAAACTCGGGAAAATACTGTTTGGGAGGCATACAAGAGGCTGTCTCTCGATGCATTCAACCTGAACAGGATACAATTTCGGAAAGTTACCCGCATTCATCACAGAACATTATCACCTACGAAAGCATCTGCGCATAATAGGACACTACAATGGATCTATTATGTGCAGACTGTCCGACGAGGAGGAAGAAACATCCCGCCTCATCATCTTTAACTGTGAATCTCTCGGTTACAGCAGATACAAGATATTCGGTGCGTCTCACCCCCGGATATATGAACGTTCAAGAAAACCTGATAAGCATACTCCTGTCATTGCCAAGATATGGGAGAAGTGCATCTCGCTAGACTGAAGTAGAAGGGGCAGCACAATGGGCTATAAGGTTATCATTTGCATAAACGTAATTGTTAAAAATTTCCACATTTATTAGGATATGTAATTTTACCATCTTATGCATCTTCTATATAAACACAAGTAATTTTCCTTAATGGATTCTGAAAATATATTTAACGACCTCCTTAAATACTGTATCGATTCGTACACTGCTAGAAGGGAATTTCTTGGACCAAGTAAATATGTTTTTTGTCAAAATATTTACTCTGAGAAAGAAATCCTTGTTTTCATTCAAGAATGTGTTTATTTGAAGATACTTAAATTACTGACGTCATGATACTTAATATTCCCTATATATGAGAATCAAAATTCTTGGTTTAAGAATTACTTCTGTCAGTGTCGAGCCACAAGTTTGCTCTAATTTATAGTAATTGATCGTTTTCAACGGGTTTTTTTATCTCCGAGTAAATAAAATTAATTGATATGACTAATAAAAATTTCTTGGTCACAATATGTGTTTTTATGTATGAGCTGAACGAACCTTCAGGCTTTCGTATTATAATTCCGATTTTAAATTCAAATAAATATAGGATTTTTTTTTTGTGCAACAATTTCCGGTTTTAAGAAACCTGGCGCGGTATACAATAATGGTTTCGTATATTCAGTAGTTTTTTTTTTGCTTCACAAACATATTTAATATGGAGTAGCGAGCGCGCACCGCTTAAAAGTATATTTTATAAACAAGTTTTTTTTTTGTTTTTGTTTTTTTTTTTTGCAATATGAAATATAAAACTACTTAGCAGCAACCAGTAAGTAATGGGTAATTTATTTTACTTTTTTTTTTCGTCATATACATAAATTGTTTGGGTTGTGTAATTATTATTATAAAAGTTACTGAGTTACTTATTGTCTGGGCTCTGTGTTTTTAAGAAATTGTGTACCAAACTGAATTTGATTGGATATTTAAATACAATACAACCCAGCACGCGTTCAAAATTAAGGCGGAGTCATTATTTCAGTATATATTTCGGTTTTTTTTTTTTTTTAATTATTATTATTTTTTGTTGAAAAAGTAGATTGTATACGAACAAGATAAACTTTTTGAATGGAATACTTTTTGTTGTTTTGTATATAGAGTTCAATTTATGGCCTCGATTTTAGTAAATTTTCGACACACATCAAATTAGCAACGAGTAACATATCTTCCCGCAGATTAATTACGATTAGTTGATTTTTACTGATGATAACTACTTTGTAAGCGATGTAATCTTCAAAAGTCCTAATTTCTTAAGAAATAACAGTATTCGACGTGAATCATGCGTTTTACCGGGTTACGCGTCAAGGTGTTAAATAATTCGTAAAATGTTTCGGTATTTCAGAAACTATGGTTGATTTGGTTTTTTGAATCAAGATTTGCGACGGAAACCAAATTTTGCTCAAATTTATGAATATCTAGAATCTTATCCTGAATAGAAACACTTTTAAGTGAATATTCTATAATCATCCTTAAGCACAATTTGTGGGATCGTCGTTTAAATATATAGTTGATAAACAAATAAAACAACTCAAATCTACTCAACATTGGATAAAGATTTTTAGCTCTAATGGACATTTTTACGGAGTCGACAGACCGGATATTCCGATATAACTGAAAATCACCCGTTTTAAGAGTTCTTGAAAATACGGAAAATACCTACACGGCGATTTCTATGAACAGGTTATTTTCGATTACAAGTGATTTACGTATAATTTCGTAAAATCTCTGACGTCATACAGGATGTGAGTCATAAATGAGAAATTACCAAAGAAAATTGCATACCGAAGTACTACTATGGTACACAATGTACCGTTTTTTATAATCAAACTATTATAGTTGATTTTGTGCCATATTCATTCGGCTTTTGGGAGAAAGTTTCGATTTAAAGTTGTTAGTATGTGTATAATGAATAACTTTTATCCGATACATTTTTTCGAAAACCAAATTAATAAGGTATAAATCAGTTATACATTTTCTTTCAAATAATAATTTCTATACATATCACAATATTTTTTGTATACCTAATCCATCTTTTTTTTTGGACGTGAACGTTGATTTGACAACAGATTTTCCACTCGTATTTCTGAATATGCCTGAAAGATCAGAATCATAAATAAATAAATAATAATAATTAGCAAATTATATATAAATATATAAATTTGTTTCAATAAATCTTTATGTGCGTGACGTAATCTATAGGTAATAGGTAGGTATCGATTAAATTCTATAAGTATAATTAATAATTTTCAAATATGTCACTTGGTATAAAAAAAAAAGTATGTAGGCACTTTTGTTCTAACATTGTGTCCGTTCAGCGCACATGCATACAATCAATTATACTCATATAGCCGTATAGTCTCAGCCTAAGAAGTATATATAATCTATCATTATATTATTAGTTTTTAATTTTATTGTTAGTTTTATTGTTAGTTTCAATTATTTATTAATAATAGTGGGTAGTACATTATTTAAGATATGTATGCAGTGATGATGGGTTGGTTATTCTTCTCATCTAATCTTCCAATCACTTCCATTATCATTCCTTGTATTTATTTTAATTTTAAACACTAGTTCTTTTAAGGTAGTTCCAGCACCGTCTTGTATAATCAGGACAAAAAATCGGCTTCCTTGTATTATGGAACAAATATATATAAACACATGTATATACAAATTAATATAATTTTGAAATAATACAAATTTTAAATTATTATATTTCGAAAACAAAACGGTAAAACGGGATTTAAAAAAAAAACTTATTTAATAACAATATTTATCTTTATTATCCTAGTTTTTTTTAAATTCTGTGGAGTATTTTTTTAAATACAATAGATAATAGTTGGGCGGGCATGAATTTTTACATGCTTCTAATGAGATAGAATTAGAGAGAATGATTACTTTGTTATTAATTATCTCGCGTTCTAAACGGTCAAAAATTTTGAAACTTCGGGGTTTATTAGAAAACGTTATTTTTAGGCTGTGAAAATAAAGATCAAAATCTGTCGGAAAGTGATTTCATGCTGGAACATCTTTAAGGATTTTAAAATATAAAAATGTTTATTCTAAAACAGTTTATTTAACTACTGATTTGACTATACTCAAAGGACGTCCGCGACCTACCTTTATCACTATACGCGTAGATAAAGCATTTGCGAACACTTACCCTGGCTACTCGATTACACAGAATGACTCTCTAATTCACAATGCATCCAAATTTTGTCGAACTACTTCATTTTTAAAATATAAGCAAAAAAATAAATTATAGAAATATAATAAACAACATAAAATCAGTTTTTTTTTTAATCAAACTGTTTAACTTTTGAGTATGTTCGGAAATTAAATTGTCGAAAATCGTCCCTGTTACCAGTGACTGTGCCGCTTTTTAACCTTTGAAAATTAATTTAAAAAAAGTACTTTTGTGATATTTTTTCAAGTTTATACCATTTACCATAATGGAAGTGTAAAAACAAAGATCAAAACTAACAATAAAAAATAAGCATTATACAAAAATTCATGTCGACAACAATTTTGATTATTATTTAAATATTCCGGAAAACATCTTTGTGTCAACCGTACAAACGCGTGCATAGATATATAATATACGTTATAGGTTATAGTATATTTTTGTACAATTTTATTCAAAAAAATTGAGCCACACTGAATTTGAATATATTTCTAGATCGTTGGTCTAGAATGGTCAACGAGGTCGTGGGTTCGATTCCCATCCTAGATCTGTATGATTTATCATATCAAGCATTTGATGTCAAAGAATGTTATCACTGTTTATATATATATAACTTAAATGTCAAATTAAGTACACACTAGTCACTTCCGTTGGTATAATAAAACCGAAAGACAACCATATAAACAATGGAACGCTATTTTTTCGAATTACTACTAACTCGTAGAGAAATAGATGTTCTGCTTATATGACGTTTTAAGTGAGTTTAGTTTCTTTTTAATTCGATTGTACATTTATATAATATTTACACTTCAATATTTATTATACATTATATGAAAACAAGAAAAATATTATTTAAAATATGATTATTTTATTATGAGAATAAAATAAATTAGAATTATTAATAATAATATATTTGTTTTACGAAGTATAAAATAACAGTAAATGAATTTTTTTTACTTGTTCATTTAACTAAATAAAATAATAGTGATGATTATAATAAACAATCTTATTTTGATGGGTTGATGTGATTAAATAAATAAATTACTCAGTTTTGTTATCACTAAACATATAAATACTTTGATATTTTTACTCAGTTTTTACTTTTCGAAAAACAATAGAATTAATGAAGCATATTGCTTTTGCGAAAAAATATGAATTTTTAATGAAAATCGATTCTATTTCACTTATAAAGTTTCAAAAATATTGCAAATCTTTCATGATCTTTCTTTACTATACGTTGCTTTAAAATATAGTAGTTTTGTCGAATAAAAAAATACATTAAATACCCTTTGATAAAGAATAAAATTAAAATAAAATAAAATAAAAATAATAACTATTAATATTTATATAAAAGTGTGCTGCCGTTACACCACGGATGATATAACTAAATGAGCACACTTTATACGATGTGATATTCAATTTGAATTGATGATGTTTTACATATCTTTTCAGATTGATATTTCATTATAAATTTTCCTTTTTCGTAGGTTATTAATTTATTTTAAAAAAATAATAAAATAATTTTTTTATAAAAATTTAAATAATATTTTGAATTGTATATTAAATGTTAGCTTCTAAAAAAAAAATATAAAATAATTTTAAAATTTTGTCATTTTCACAGAAACTATACTTCTAAATAATAATTATAAAATTATTTTATTAAAATTTTGTTTCAATTTTGATTGTCATTTCCATAGAAACTATAAATTACTAGCACACTATAAATCGTTATATATATATAAGTTAGAAATATAAAATAGAATGTAAAAAAAAAATACACAAAATTTTAAATAAGGGTAAAATTTAACGAATTGGAATTGTAGATTAATTCGTTTTAAAAAGAAAAAATATTTAATTTCGTGATACATTTTACTGTTAACAGATTATTATAAGTTCATTTGCATGTTACTTTATTGGATAAAACAGTATATGAAACCAATATTTACAATAAACTTACTGTAGTCTTGATAAATAGAAGCTTTAAAAAAAACCCGCGATTGATACTCCTTGATTTGGTTTTTCTTTGATTTTGTTTCAAATATTGAAGTATGTTATCTTCACTTCCAGTGTTTATCAAATTTGAGATACTTAATACTAATTTTGTTTTATTTTACATATACACGTTTTGACGTTTAAATAATTATCAGTAATCTATTTTTAATATATGAAATATTAATTCAGTAAAACGGGTCAAAAGAATATCATATAGGGTCAATATTCTTGACCAGCTTAACAGATATCATATTTATAAATATCTATTAAATCAAAGAGATACTGAATGGCATTAAAATATGAATCACAGCTCAAAATTTTAAAGAAATATACAATGAACTTTATGTGAAATCTAAATGAATGTTTAATAAATAAAGGGAAGTTGCAGAAAGCCTTCACATGCATAGACGAATATTTCGTTCTTATCGATACGCCGCCGAAAGCTTAGTCAATTATCCTTCTCAATAATTATAATTGCAAAACTGCCATCGCCGGGATTTGAACTCGCAACCTCCCAGTTCTAAGTAGAGCATCTTAACAGGCACGGCTACCTGACTGGATTTATTAGAAAAATAAATTTTTTTGAAATAATGATTGTATCACTGATACACGCTGTATCAAATATTATCATCGTATGTAAATTGAACATAAAGGTTTAAGATAATATTTTAATTACCTTATAAAATTATTGGATAATGTTTATAAAATGACCTGGCAATATGCCATTTAAACGTTATATTATCGAATGATAATTAGTGAGAACTCTAGGTTTTTGAAATAAAATTTCAAATTCGTCCCCTTTACCTAGATCAGTTTTTTGTATTATAAATACGTATTTCGACTACAATGTAGTCATCATCAGTATAAATTAGCTAGTCGTACTTTACTCTTTGACAATTAGAGATAGTTATAAAGTCGAAATCAACAGACAAAAAATAAATAGAAAATTAACTAGATTAAAATATATACTAGATTTAAAATATAATAAATTTTAAATAATATTGAAATTGCTCTTGTTAAAATTTCTTCATTCACATTTGTTCCTGTTAATTTTACTCTTATTAAAATTACTCTTATATTGTCCCAGGATATGTTACTTGTTACTAATTTGGTGACGGTA
Organism: Nineta flava; assembly: GCA_963920215.1. Classification (NCBI taxonomy): domain Eukaryota; kingdom Metazoa; phylum Arthropoda; class Insecta; order Neuroptera; family Chrysopidae; genus Nineta; species Nineta flava. Next base: position 119,112,102 of record OY986040.1, read on the forward strand.
TCACAAACTATTTTGGTTTTACGCTACTTATATATGTTCGGCCGACTTTAGACGCTATTCTAAGACCGCACCTGATTGGTGCTGAGTTATGCCTTGCGCAGTGAACACGTTCTTTGTATTTCGACATCTTTAGAGAGAGATGGATGTATTGGCACTTGATTTTACCATAGGATTTTGATTAAATCTGAATTTGGTACCGGTCCATTGTCTAGATTCATAATTTTTCTTTTGAATTTCTGAATGTATATGCTTTCGTATGCATCCAGCTCTGAGGGATTTTGAACAGCCTTAACGAGTTTTAAATTAGATTTGTCGATTTTATGGTCATTCTCTATAATGTGTGCAGCTACACAGGATTTTTCTAATCTGCCGTATTTCGTATGAGCCATATGTTCTTTGAATCGGGTTCCTATTTGTCTACGGCTTTGGCCAATGTATATTTGTGAACACGAAGGGCACTCTATGCTATAGATTCCCGATTTTTGTTCGTCTATTATTTTTTCTTTTGGGTTTCCGAGGATCTGTTTAAGTTTACAGTTGCTCACGAGAGCTATTTTTATATTATGATCTTCCATTTCTTTTTTAATTTTGTTCGTACACGGAGGGAAGTACGTTAGCTTGCACCATTTATTTTGTTCGTTGTCGGCCCGTTCTGGTGTTAGTGTCGTAGTGTTTCTTTTAAGAATTTTAAATTTAATTTTACGGATCATGAAATTTATTAATTGTGGAGTGTAGCCGTTAAATATTGCGATTTGTTTAATATGTTTGGCTTCTTTAAAATAATTTTTTCTCGACATTGGCACTTTTAGTAGTCTATTTATTAGAAAGTTGAATATGGCTAGTTTATGTTGAGGTGGACTGTTCGAGTCAGAAGTGATGTACCTTTCTGTGTGGGTCGGTTTCCTGTATATGTCAAAATCTAATTTATCTGTGCCCTTGTTTCTGCTGATTTTTAAATCTAAGAAGGGGATCGAGCCTTCCTTTTCGACTTCTGTTGTGAACTCTATAGATGGGTACATTTTGTTGAGCTTTTCCAGAAAGGTTTTTGGGTTTTCTTTGGCCGTATCAAAAATCGTAAAAATGTCATCAACATACCGGTACCAGACCGTCGGAAAGTATTCGAAGCTGTTCTTGGCTTTTTCTTCTAAGTCGTTCATAAAGAGATTGCTTAGAAAAGGTGATAGTGGATTACCCATGCTCGTCCCGAATGTTTGCCTGTAGAATTTTTCTTCAAATGTAAAGACATTTTGTTTCATGCAAAGGCGTGTTAGTTTTAGTAATTCTGATATTTCTTCTTTGGGTATATCTTGAGTATTTAGCCATTTTTCCAATATCTTTATGGTTTCTGGGATTGGTACACTGGGGTATAAAGCTTTGACGTCGAATGACATTAGTAGTGCTTTTGGATGTACCGGTTGGTCTTTGATTTTATCGATTAGTTCGATGCTGTTTTTAATTGCGAGTGAATTTGTTTGGTTAAAGGCCTGGAATTTTGCAACTAACCATTTTGCTATTTTATATGTCGGAGAGTTGATTCCTGAGACTATCGGTCTCATTGATCCGTCGTTTTTATGGATTTTTGGAAGGCAATATAATCTGGGTGTTACCGGATTTGAACATTGGAGTTGGTACTTTGTTTGTTTGTTTATGGTTTTTGGACATTCGTCTAAAGTGTCTTTAACTTCTTTTATGAATGCCGATAAGGGGTTGGTCCTTTGAGTTCGGTAAGGGCCTTCGTCTAGCATTTTATGAACCTTTTGTGAGTAATCGGTTTTGTCCATTATTACTTTGTCCATTATCTAGTATATATTTTAATCTAGTTAATTTTCTATTTATTTTTTGTCTGTTGATCTCGACTTTATAACTATCTCTAATTGTCAAAGAGTAAAGTACGACTAGCTAATTTATACTGATGATGACTACATTGTAGTCGAAATACGTATTTATAATACAAAAAACTGATCTAGGTAAAGGGGACGAATTTGAAATTTTAATATGCCATTTGATAAATTAATATATTATTCAGAGTAATTAATATTCATATAACTAATCATCATCATATTATTATTATTGTTGAAAAACCGCCTAAAGTGTGAGACAAGACACTTGCATCGGTGGCTACGTATATTAGCGACAAACATTATATTATATTTTCATATTTATAGAAAAATGCAGACGATATCTAATATCGCTTTACATATATGAGGGGAATTAGAAATTATTAGCTGAATAAGAAATTTGGTGGAAGTTTTAATGAATATTTGAAGTAGTGGAAGTGGTGGGAAATTAAATTGATTTTTATAGACTAAAATAATTTTAATATATTAGTATTTTCCCAATAAAAACTTGTCACCATTTTGTGACCATAAATATAAGCTTCGGGCTCTCGTAAAAGTATTTAAAACCTGATTGCCCCTGAATGTTTTACTTATAGTCACATATTGGTGACTCGGGGAATAAATTTGTATTTTTACTTTTAATTCCAGTAAATAAAAGCTTCTTTTAAGTAATATTGTTCCCTGAATCACTCTGTACTTTAAGTATACTTTATCTTGTTGTACATAAGTAATAAATCCATTCATTAATGTATCTTCAATCCGGTTCTTATGTCATTTCAACTATTTATATACAAGTTTTGGATTAATTGCATAAAATTCAACAACGTTCATAAAAAATTACAACAGTCTTAGTCTTTTTTTGTTTAATAGTTTTTTTTTTCGATTACAATTTTTATTATGCGGTTTGTGCATTTTTCTCATTTTGTTGCGATTAATGACGGCAAGAAAACAAGCTTGTAAGCGTAAATGAAATATATTTTTATGTAATTTATATTGTTGATTTGTGTTTTGTAAGATGAGACATAGTTATTGCACCTTGCAGCTTTATCCACAATATGAGGATTTTGAATGAACGATCCGTTATATTTTGGTAAATATATAGCTACATCGCCACCTCTTACATGAGAACATTTAAATTTGACGTTGCAGTTGAAATTAGGATCAGGAATGTCTTCATCATTATTACTCCATGTTATTGATAAAAGAAGAATATTAGAATTACGAGCCACATTGTAAATGATAACATTTTTATGGGCTCGTAAACTTTGTACTTTGGCTTAAATGTATATATTGATAAACCTGGTGACCTTGATACATTTCACTAACTCTGATTCTAATGTAAATAATGGATTTAATGCCAGTCTTTCAAACTCTAATTTAAACGGAAGAAGTGACGCTGGTTTTATTATACCCTGATAAAATGTAGAATCATTGGATTTAGATACAATATATAATTTTTCTATTGTAGTTTCTCACTACTATATATCATTTTATTAAACTTTTGTGTCTTAATAGTAGTGTTGACCTTTAATATTATTTTATTAAATTATATAAAAAAAGTATAACATCTTACGTGCGTACATAAGTACACACACATTTTTTAATTTTTAATTTTCGTGATTCGGCAGTATGTTTTTCGTGTCGTTTTGTAATTCTAATTTCTCACGGTAACACTAAATATATATATATATAATAATCGAAAATAAAAAATAATTGAATTTCACAACTTTAAATATGTTTAAAGTTTAAAAAAAAAGTAAATAAAAGTTATTGTTGCATATACGATATTTACACAAATGCAATTTATTAAAGATTAGATTAAAATTCACAAAACCTTTATGAAGTGAATCTTAGTGAACATAATAATCATAATTGTCGGTTACAATTTAATATTACAAATCAAATTACGTAAATTTGATTATAAAAACATTAAGACAAAAAAAAACACACACTAAATATGAAATTAAATTGTTATTTGACATTTTCTTTCTTGATATTTCACTCTAAGTAAGGCTGGCATAGATGGATGATGTCACAATCATAATAATAATAATATTATTATTTTAATGTCTAAACGCAAATTATACTTTTGTTTTCAAAATAAGTAATTATTTATTAAAAATATTTTATTATAATATTTCTACAAAAACCGCACTTAAATTGTTTCTTTTTTAACTGAAAGGTTTGTGTGTGAATATTTAAATAAATTGTACGGAAAAAATGAAGAAACTTTTATAAATATTGAGTACATAAGGTTTTTAAGTGCTGTAATATACTAGAATATTTAGAGAGAATTATTATTTTTAATTAGTTTAGAACAATAAATTAATTTAGTCACAATGACCGCGATTGAATTTAGATTAATTTAAAAAAATATTGTTGTGGTTTAAAATTGAAGGTTTGTTATATAATTTTAAAATCCTAGATTTTATTTTAAATCATTTAAATTGTATATATATATATATATATATATATATAATCTATATATTGAGAAATATATTAGTGATGCCGCGAGAGAAACACGAGAATAAGTCAGCGACAGACGAGACGAAAATTAGAATCCTGATTTTGGATAAATATTCATGAGACAGACGATTGCACTCTCTTTCAATAGGTTTTGAATCTGGCAAACTGTACTAATCACAAAACAGTAAATCATTTTGAGTGGTAATGATTTAATTTTTTTTATAATCTTTATTGTTTCAATTAAATGAAAAAAAATTAAATAAATTAGAGAAATATTCACTTGATATGAATAGAAAAATAATTAAAAAAATTTTTTTAAATTGCATTTCTTTAAGAAAAAAAGTCAATACAATACAAGAGACATGCGACTCTCGTCATGGCACTTCTCGCGGCATAACTGAAATATATGAAGAAATATTTATATATTCTATATATAAATATACGGTATAAGTATAAATATATTTCACGAAAGAAGCCGCCGCCTAGTATTCGAAAAAATCGAATAATATCCCGAGTAAAGTACTTTCGATTTCGCCCATATGCTTACTTTTTCAACCTGTAGCGATACAAAATTATAGAGCTCCTTGTTCTAGAAATATCGTGCTGATCAGAATCCTTTTCAATATCAGAATCTTTAAAACTGAGAATCGATTTTGTATCTCGAACACATTATATCTATTTAACATACTACATTTTCAAAATATGTATGTATATAGGTAAAAATAAACTTTTGTAATGATATAGAAAAATATAATAAATTGTTTAAAGAAAAACCGTATGGAAAACTATTCTACACAAACATCCATTGAAAAACAATTTCTACAGTTGAGATATTCATTTATGTGCATAAACTTTATTTTATACTGTGTTTCAGTACAGTGTCTGTGTTGAGTTAGCTTTTATGTATACATATTATATTATAGTTATATGTTAGTTTTAATCGGAGGGCTATTTAAATTATTTTAGATATATTTGACCGTTCCAGATATATACAGTCGATCAAACAAATTATGTACACACTCTTTATGATGTATATCATTTCAGTAACCATATAACTCAATAATATACACGCTACAGGAAAATAAAACATTTTTAACGATTTTATTTATGAAAGATATCTGATTCCGGATAACTTTAAAATATTTTAACATGGAGGTCATCACCAGTTTTTTTTTAAATAGTGTATTTTTGAATTGTTTTATTTATTTACTTAATAAAAAAAAAGATACTTGTTGTTAATATCACGATATTAATCAAGTGCATTAATATTTGTTCGATTTTTGTCATATTACTTAGCGCCCGCGCAGTTACCAAATTTTTTTTAAAATCTATATCTTATTTGTGTCACTGAAATTGCACAGATATACAAAATATTTCAAATTGATGTGACAATTAGGAGTAAATGAAAATCGACTTCTTAGATTTATTGATAATAATCAACATAGTTACATATAATCAACTAAAGCGGTTTTTAACAGTTGTTTTAAGTTGAAATTTGATTCATTTAAGTCATTGATGCAAATTATGGAGACTACTATATTGAATAGTTGTGAAAATAATTTACGATGTCAAAATGTAACTAAAGTAAATTACAGTATAAATATAGTTCATATCATAGGTGTTGAATAGATTTATTTACATCTTTTATAAATTTTATATGATTAACTTATTGACGCTTGACTTTGATGTTAAAAATATAGGTAATTTATATTTCTCATTCTATGCGGAGTGAATGTATAACTTTTTGGGGTGGTGTGTGATGAAAAACTGGCCAACTATATACATATAATACAATTTAATAATAAAATAACACATTATTTAGAAATTTCTAATTGGCAAATGTTGTTAGAGTAGTATAACTCTCCTATGTGAAAACTTTATAATAAATAAAAGTTTCTGGAGACTGTTTTGTTATCACAAAGAGAGTGACGATGAGTGTTTGTTACAAATACATCCATTCAGTTTATATATATATATATATATATATATATATATATATATATATATATATATATATATATATATATATATATATATATATATATATATATATATATGCTTGAAACTTTTCCATGCAAACAAACACTCTCTGTATCTCCATGGTGGTGTGATGTATGTCGTGACCACAATATCTAATAATTTATTTATAAGACCCATTATGTGTGACCAGTGTCATTGCATCACACCTTTTGTTCAAAAAACTTTTCATTTCACCCACACCCAACCGAATTGAACTACCCTTGTTTGTAATTTTTTATTCACCCTTGTTGTTTAGGTGTTGCTGCTTTTTTTATATCTTTGTATTCTTGTTGTTTCTGATTTGTGATGGTTACATTTGTCTTTTTTTTTCGTCGGAAAATATTTTATGTAAACATTGAAAATCAATTAGATTAGATGTTTCTGTTTATTTATTAATGTCAACACTGTAATTTACAAAATTTATAATTTGTACGCTGCTGTTTGCTTGAAATATATTAATTTGTAATGAAATAATATGAAAACAAATTAATTTAAATTTCTGAAATTATATTTCTGTGCACGTGGTCAGTATTTTTTCTTTCAGAAATATCTCACGCAACATGAAGTTAGTTGTCATATAGTTAATATATTTTATTTACAAGCTAAGTTTACTCTGGTATGAATAACTGTTAATAGATGTAACTTATTATATCTGAATACAAATATATAGCTTATAATTTTTAAGCTACCATATGAAAAAATTGTTTATATATCACGCCTTGAAGTAAAACTTTATACGAGATCAAAAAAACTGCCATATCTATAGCGAATTGTTTAAATATCCATTGTGCATCGAGGCTCTAAAATTGTGGCTGATCTTGTCTCAATCTCAAACAGATTAAAATAATTTCTAAGATATAATAAAATGGCCATCCCTTTTGTTTAAGGAATTTGAAAATGAAGATCTATTCATTGTGATAAGATTATGATCAAACGAAGATCAAATGATTTGCTTCCATTCACGATTCATCGATTTACGAATTTCGAAAACAATGATCGATCTTCAATATAGACAAGGAGATGCAGTTATTGTATATTCACAATGTTTTATCTATTATCCTTAAATCAATGGAATTTTTATACAGAGTTATTCAACGTACTAAGTGTTATATTTACAACTTATTATCTAAAATTCGGTGAAAACAATGATCGATCTTCAATATAGACAAGGAGATGTAGTTATTGTATATTCACAATGTTTTATCTATTATCCTTGAATCAATGGAATTTTTTTACAGAGTTATTCAACGTACTAAGTGTTATATTTACAACTTATTATCTAAAATTCAGTGAATAATATTAGTAATCAATAAATCCTTCATTCGTTTTATGAAAATTAACATTTTTATTTGCTGGTTGAAGTATTCTAAATAGTTTCATAGTTAGAATTCAATATTGTAAATCATGATTGCAACCTTGCGAGACCAAACTAAGAGAGTATGGGTTCTAAATTTCTGCCTTCTTCTAACATAATTAACAGATTTTACTGTAAATTTTAATCTGGCGGTGATAAGAATCTTATCAAAATTAATATCAAAACCAAATAAATATGCTTTTTAATCGTTTTTTTAACACACCCACTCTGTTAGGCTGCTTTTTAAGCCGAAATTTATAAGAGCCTGTCAATTGGAGTGTATTAAGTGCTTTGCCAGGTGATGAAAAAAAAACCAAACTTTTTAGCAGATTTGTTAGCGAATGCTTTTTACCAGATTAGATTAATTCAATAAACGAAATTCTTTGGTGTTCATAATTACTCTGCAATTAGAATGCAGGAGGGCGTAATAATCTTGTAGACACCCATACTTTGATTATTTTCATTTTACAAGCTTTTATTTTGCATTGTATGTATGTATGTTCGGATCAAATCTTGCAAGCTGATTTAGAACCACTTCCTCAGGAGTTGAATTCAGGAGTTGAATTTTTACATGTTGGTTCAGTTGCGATGACAATGCATTTTTATGGTAAGCATGACTAGAAGCGACCAGGAGAAAGGACGGTTTAGAGGGAGAGGGAAACACAAAATTTGGTATATTTCTCTTAATATTGAAAAAATCGAAAAACACATAAGAAGTAAAGTTTTAGAAAATTAGTTTTACTATAAAAAGCTTGTATTTAAAAATGTTTTTTTAATAGAAACTTATTTCGTCTATGTTTACACAACAATGGTTGTATCAACTTCATGAAATAATTCTGTACGCAAATAGATATTTGTATATGTTATCAATTCAATATAATATACACAAACAGAAGTTAAATCGAAAGATTCTCCAGAACTATAGTAGCGAAAAATAGTGATATTATCTGGATAGCCACTTTGATTATTTTTAATAGCTATATATATATATATATATATATATATATATATATATATATATATATATATATAGCTATATATATAAATCGGAATATGTTTGCTACAGTGCCAGTTTATTGAATACATTGTATTGTATTTTGTGTATTCGATATTATAAAATCCATATGTGAACAAAATGGTCGATATTATTTTTATTATTTTGTTTTTTCAATTCGTATTGTGTAATGTTTCATGTTATACATGTATGTATAGTATATGTAACATACATTACATACCTATATAGTTATTACCGCCATGCAAGTACAAAATGTTTTTCTCCTAAATTGAATATTTGTTTAAACACACACGTATATTTGTATTTTAATAATATAATATTATTATTATTATTATTATTGAGTATTTGTTTATGTTTTCTCTGTTTAACAATTTCTATTCAATGTGTACAAAACAGTTTCAATTCAATTGGCACTATCTCATCTAATTTTATTAATGTTCTTATTTAATGTATATAAGATGGGTCATCATATAGATCAATATTTCGTTGGTAGAACTATAAACCACAAAAGTTGATATCAGTTTCTAAAATTTTATAATTGTTTTGTGCCTTATTGATTCGGTTTTCGGAAAAATGTTTCGGATACAAGTTTTTTATTTGAAATATAGTAACAACTTTTACTAGAAAATTTTGTTCAAAAACCGTATGAATAAGGCACAAATTTAAAAAACTATAAAATTTAAAAAAATAACATAACATTTTTTTTTTCACAAGGTAGAAATATCGTTTTCTAATAAATCCCGAAATTTAGAACGCGAGATAATTAATAGCAAAGTAATTATTCTCTCTCACTCTCTCTCATTAGAAGCATGTAAAACTTCATGACCGCCCAACTATTATCTGTTGTATTAAAAAAAACACTCGACAGAATTTAAAAAAAAAAAACTAGGATAGTAAAGATAAATATAAAAGTTTAAAATTATTTTTATTTCAAAATTACATTAATTTGTATCTATAATAGTGAATCTATCTTTGTGTTGTATATGTGTGTATATGTATTTGTTCTATAATAAATGTCGGTTTTATGTCCTGATTATATAAGGCAGTGCTGGAACTACCTGAAGAGGCTTTCAAATTTGGTTATTTCTTATTTGCAGGACAAGTCAGTTAGTGTTCACTGTAAAGGACAAACTGTTCTCATAACTGACGATTTCATATTTGGTATCATAAAGAAGTAAATTCAATTAAAAACATTTTTCACAAAAACAGAAGTGTTTTAAAAATCAATAAAAAAAAAGTGAATAGAAAATATTTTTATAAAAATTAAATAATATATTTTGAAATAGATTGAATTTCAATTGGAGTATCAAATTACATTTATTGACAATATATGTTATGAATGGCGTTAAATAATAAATTAAATCGCCTGTGGGTATCTTTTTTTTTTAATAAGATATTTGAAATTTAAGATGAGTGAGTTTTGTGTTATTTAAAAAAAAAAAATACAATAATTCAAAATAATTTTTTCCAAAATACATGTGGTATATCAGTGACAATTTTTACCTCATATTCAAAAATCTACAAAATTGTAGTAATTTAATGGTTATATGACTTTTTTAATGATGGTAATTTAGGACATCTACTAGGTAGGATAGATGAACATTTGAAAAAAATTTCCCGAAATTGGGTACAAAATCAATTGCTACATATTTAAAAAAAATCGTTTGTTCGAAAATTCGCTAAAAACAGTTAACATATAATGTTATTTTCCTTTCCATGGGTTGCCAGAAATATTTGGAACTAACATATAGAAATATTACTATGAAAAACTGCGAATACTTTTTGAATAAATAATTGCAAATTAAAATTTGAACTCGATACAAAGTGTTGACATTTATTGCATGTAGCGCCCATTTTTGCCAACATTAAAATAAATATTAAAATACTTACTTATTTACTCTCTGCTGAACAATAACCATTTGTTATTTACAATTCAAAATCAATGTTTTATGGTATTGATGGTCAATACAATGTATGCAATGTTATCTAGAAATGTATTTGGTCGGCATCTTATCTTATTGCTTAAACGTAGAGTGTCGTTATATAGGATATACAATCGAAAATACGATATACGTTAATAGTATTTATATTATACGGAGGATTCGTTAAATATTGGCGATGCAATTGTTTGAAACATTAGTAGAAACATCGTAACTTAAATAGTGTTGCCGAAATCTGGAAAGTAATCTGTTCAAGATTGTTTTTTCAAATACATCTTCCCCGTTCTTCATCTGGTGGACTTATGATTCTTAACCCATCTTTATTGAGAAATCTGCCCATACCTTCTATCATTGCTTGTAAAGTTTCCCTGGGGTATAGTTTTATAGTTTCTGAAGTGGGAAAATTAAGTACCTCATTGATATATTTCGGACACCGTATCAAATGGTAGGTCCTACAAATTGTACTTGTTTCGATTACCATAAAAGAAAAATGTCCTCACTTTAATCTCTACTTTATTCCAGTTAGGATACAATTCAATTGTATTGTAGACGCTCTTTTGACTTCAATGATCCAGGCATTCAATTTTCAATGAAATCGATTTTTCGTTATTCTGAGCTTTGAGGAAAATGAATGCTCAACACGCCAAACTTGTCTTATTGTGAGCCAGTTCTTCCGTTTTTATCATATTTACATTAAACCATACGAAATCTTTCCAGAAAAAAATACCTTTTCGAAAAGGTATGAACTAACAATCTAAAAATTACAGAGAATAAATTATTAAAATTATCCTAATTTCACCTGCAATATGTTTTGAACTCTTTGTATTATTGACTGATAAATATACAGTTTAGTGGTCAGTTTTGGTAGCTTTAAAACATTCGTATTTTATCTGAAGCTTATTTAAGTATTCTTGGCATTTTTTTATTATTTTATTTTATTTATAAAGATTATAATCTGAAATATGTATTGAAAATCTTTTTACGGTTTTTATAAATCTGATCTGATTCGAATTGATAAAATACTTTAATAAAATACCTAACACGTAATTTTATTAAATCGATTTCTTATTTATTTGAATTGAACATCAAGAACTTTGCAGTACTTTAGGTCATAGTTTTAAATGGTTGGGAAATATAGTGAATAATACTAAATAATTTATAATTTTCTGATTAAATTAATTGATATCTTCTATAAAATCGATATTTGGTTAATTGATTGGTTATAATTACAACTTAACCTATTTTTTAAATCCATTCTTATCTCTTGATATTTGATGGATGATGTTTCGATGATGAAGTCGACTTTCTAAGATATATTTCAAAAGGCAACCTTACAAAAGCTTATTTAAAATAATAAAAACATTAATATTGATTCAAAGTTTTAAAGCTTGATTTTCTTGGCAAAAGGGTATTTATGTTCTGCGTCTCTAAAAGTGTCAAACGTTTATTAAATTGTCTTATTTTTTCCTTTTTCTTGCGTGTTCAATGGTGATTTCACCACGATTATCGTACAATAAGTTCCATAGATCCAAATAACTAAGAAGATTCAAAATAATTAAAAAATATTTTAAAATAAACATTGACTAAACAATATATTGAATATTTCTTGGAACAAATTTAATAATTATCTACCCAAATAAAGAAGTCTATTATTTCAAAAAAGAAACAATTTTCTATTGTATATCGGATATTTATTTTGATCGATATCAACTAAATATGGGTATAATTTTTTAAATAAAATTGTAATAAAGTGTATTATAAAACATTGACGGATATATTTATATATTTATTTAGATCTCCGTCGATTATATATCAGTCAAGTAATGAAGAAAAAAAGGTGACATGTTACTACCAAATATGCTTAAATATATTGTGGAAATATCCATTTTTGATCGAACGCGATCGAACTATTTTCTTTATTAACCCATTTAAAAAACTACTTAATTCTTAAAACAAAAACAAAAAACATTATGTATAAACATATAAATTCAGATTGGGTATGTTTTAACTTAGTTAATTCTCCTACATCGATTTTGCGTACTTTTGCTAAAAATGATTTTGAAACCAACAGAAGAAGTTTTGATATCATCGATTAATATAAAAAATTTAGTCAATTTAACCATAATATATACAGAAATGTTAATCTCTAGTCTCTAGTTTTAAAAACATTAAAATTAGTTACTTAACTCTTAATTTTTTTTTATAACAAAATAGAAACGTCACAATACTATACCAAGGTCAATTTCCGTACGTTTATGAAGACACAAGTTTGAAAGAACAAACGGACATACTCGTATCTTGGTAACCGTATTGGAAATTGGCCTTGGTATAATGTTGGGACGTTTAAGTACTCACAAAAGCCATGTTCGAATAATAAATTAATGATTGATTTCAAAGTAATACTATCATCAAGCGAACAATCCTTGGTGTAATGGTTGGAAGCGAGGTCCAGTATTCGATTCCTGACAAAGGAGTTAATTTTCTCTTTTTAATATTAATTAATTTATATTTTAACCGAATTTGAAGTAATTGATTATGTAATAATATCAGCTTTATTTGAACGTTCAACGTACCATATTTTACGATCTAAATGCTGCTTTTGAGCTTTTGCCGAAGCATTAATCGGATCATATTTCAACAAATGGTAACATTTCTGGTACAAATTATAGAGAAGTAATAATTTTATCTAAATTAGAGATAAATAATGATGTTTTCGTCCTTTTTACTGAACTAAACATAACTGGAAAAATATTTAATTCCGGATTTGGATGGATATTATTTTCTAAATATATTTTGAACATACGATCTATGTTAATAAATTTTACAATAACTCAATCCAAATTGTTTCCAAGACAAAACCGACTTTAATGTCTATTTTATTATAAATAGGCACAACCAAAACGTTCAATTATAATGATGCTTTGCCTTTGTATAGAGGAGTTTGTAAGTGCGTCCTCGCGCATACTACGTTCACTTCCACACAACTCTAGATACTCCGTAGATATTCTCATTATTGTTGTATTGTATATTATATTATAAAACGTTTTTAGCGTCGTATGTCCAACAAACGCATCCAAAATGTCCACTATATATTATTGTAAAGTGACAATTACTTTATTTGGACTCAATTATTATCGTAAAAATTTATACAATTTCATATCAACAATAAATTATAATATTGTGTGGTGTATTTTATTTATATTATATATATATATATATTTTATTATATTTTCAAATAATGTACAGCAAAAGATATACTTTTTAGATATATATAATATGGAAATGTATATTATTTATTTTGATTTATGGCATTTCCGGTAAAAACTTTTAAGAAAATCATTTATTGTTTGTTATACCCTGTGTATGTTAAATATCCAGAGTGTGAATGAAATAAAAATGTTTTGTATTTGTAGATAATCGTGACATCTATTACATTATAAACAATAACAGTTACTACAGCACACAGTTGTCAAAATATATACCAAAACGAACTTTGCTCGTATTTTTTGCGTTCTAGCTATTCCAAATACTAGCTGGAAGTCAAAAAATATGTTGTGGAAAATATGCTTGAGCGAGCATTCATTGTTTAAGCCGTCTGGAAGTTTGATACTCTCCATATTAGTACTCTCATATGCGGGCCACTGAAGTAGTGTCCTTATTTAAAATTTGTATAGTCATTTGGCGCCTTATTCATTCGGTTTTTTAGAAAATTTTTCGAATAAAAGTTGTTGATAGGTACTCGTATATTTATAAAGAACAACTTTTGTCCGAACCAATTGTTAAATTTTGAAAAAAGAACGCTACTTTTTTGCTATGTACCATCGAACTAATATTATAATAAAATTCGAAAATGTACTAGAAAATACAAATTTGGTGGCAGCGTCGGTAAATATTGGAAATTTATTTCAAAAATAGTTTACAAATTAAAAATTACGTTTTCATTGATAACGCAATAGGAAGAATTTAATAGTTAATAGTAAAAGCTATGCTTCGTTTAAGAAGTAAAAAATACTCCGAAATTCAAAATTTTCCATGCAAACACATTTGAACTCATCGAAATGTCGAGCAATAAAAAATATTACATTTACCAAACAGGATGTGATTGCTTGGTTTATTTTTCGAACGGCGGATTTCATTTATTTTTAGAATATTTTACAAGCAACGTTTTAAAAAAATTGGTCCATTATTATACAATGAAAGAAAAAAAATGTACAAAAATAACATTAAAATCAGTTAGGGTGGAAAAACACATTTTTAGATATACCGCAAGTCGCCGACAACATCACACAACCGACGGACGGGCGGACGGACGCACGGGGCATGGACATCTTATACGAACACACACACACACACACACACACACAAACACATATATATTTGGAGTTTTAAATAAGTTTGAAAAAGAGAATTGAATAATGTTTACATGTATAATTGAATAAAATAAAAGCATAATAAAAATATAAAAAAATACACAAAGCACACATGAAAACGAATATAAAAATATGTTATAAAGACGTTTTATGATTTTATCCTTGTTTTTTGGATGTGTGTTTTTTTTTGAAAAGGAATGGTTTGGTAAATATAATGAATGTGTAGTCTTGATACAATAGAGATCGGTTTATATGCAGTAGAAAAATTATTAATTTCGAATTGAAATCAAATACATATTATTTTGTGTATACTTATCTAGGAATCTAGGGATATCCAGAGATCCAGAGATATCCAGATATCTTTTGTCCTTTCATTCGCTTGTGTTTTCATAACCGTACTGGCAATTGACATAGGTTAAGTGGAGTGACGTTTAAGTATACATAGAATATGAATTCATTCTATGAAGTATACATAGAATGAAAAGTTAATAGTTGACTTTAAAGTAATCCTGCGATGAAAAAATAGAAATATTTTTTTGTATTCTCCCTATCTTTTTTGCTTCGCAGACGTCACATGAATAAATATTATATTTTACGTCACTTCCACAATGAAGACGAATCTAACGACACCTCATATTTTAAAATATATCAAGCCGTTTAGTCTACAGAGCGTGCGAAAGAAATAAACATACTTATATACAGTCGAAAAACATTACTCTCCTTCTGGGGCAGCCGGGTAAAAACATGCAAATGCATATATAACCGATCTCTACACACACTCATTACACAGCAATTGTTGGTCCACTAATTTAGTTATTTTTTTCTGTGTATGTGATTTTTTTAAGACTTCCGTTCTATCGTTGTTTTTGCTTTTTTCTTAAAATATTTTTTTTTTTCAATTCAGAGGGTCATTTAACTTTTGTGAAATGGTCGTAAAATGCGATGTAAAAAATAGCATTCTGGATATTAATATTCAGAATGAGTCAATGTCCATAGACATTTCTTAATGTATTTATCCTTATTTCTTGATATAACTCAATATATTTAATTAAGTGCACTTTAACCAAGCCCTAAAACTATTGGAATAAATATAACACTGTAATGAGTGATTTGAAGACTAAAAATGCTTATAGACCAAGCAAGGAAGAGAAAAAAAGGCAAAAATTTCCACACATTCATAATGGGAAGATATCAGTCGAAATAAAGTCAGAATAGTATCAGATATAGCATACAATAGGACTTCTTCGAGAGGAAATGTTTTTTTAAACAGATCACTAAAGAAATTCCTCAAAATTGAAATGTTTACCGAGTTTCTCATAAATAACTCGAAATATATATGAAATTTCGGAAAAATGTGTGGATTTAAAGTCGTAGAGCATAAAATATTCTACTAAAAATTCTCGTACCATTTTTCGATTCATCAATTATTTTTGCTTAATATAGCGCCTCAAGAATAAACGATTTCTGAAAAAAAAGTTCGATTAGTTTTGTTTTTTTTGGCTTACCAGATAATTTTTGCAAAGTTTACAATAAACTTCAATTGTTAATAATTTAAAAAATCATCGTAATTTTTATGAATTATCGATTTTTTCGCCATACTATATGTCATAACTATTAAAACTGGAATACAATTTGTATCGCCTTATTTTAAAAAAAAACTCTTAATATTTAATATTTAGACCGAAATTAGATCTATTCTTCTAAATACCAATTAGCAAAAATTACTAAGTATCTATCTGAAAGATTCAATACTCGACAGTGATAAAAGAAAACTGTATGACACATTTATTAATTCTAACAAATTTTATATTTTGCAACATTTAATAATAATAACATTTATATTATAAAAATTAAGTAATAACAATAACATTATCTTTTTATAATGATGAGAATTATTATTTATTTTGTTGGTTGTGACAGATCGGAGATGATTTTTTATATAAATAATAATAATAATAATCATATTATAAAGATGAAACGTTTAGTGTCTTTGTTTTTTGATATTATACTCTTTTTTTTTATAAACGATGGAATTATATATTTTGTACGTTTTTGTAGGCTAATTTTATTATGATTATATTATATTTTTGATTACTATCACACACAAAAAAAAAGTTAATTCTAAAGATGACTTTAAAAAGAATAATAGATGTAGGTATGTACTTAAAAATTAAAAACTGTATTTATTTCGTACAGAATGTCACACACACATTACATGTGGTATTGCTAATTTGAAATTGCACACATCATGATTGTGTGAGTCCTTTTAGATCAGTGCATCAGCGTCCAATTTTGATGGTAGAAGTAATTATTAACTTTGGAAATAGAACATTTTTAATAAAAAACAAAATAAAAATAAAAATATTTTTGTGATTGGAATTTGATGTTGAAAAATGACATGCATCTTAGTCCATTGGTCTGTATGAATGTATGTATGAACACACAGAACAGGTCGTTATTATTGACCGATTTTGATGAATTTATTATATTTTATTGTTATTTATTGATTCTTTATCTATATGATAAAAGTTCAACATTCTCATTACCTCTGAAATAGATTTTTTTTAAATTGTCTGTAAGAAATTTCTCGAAACTGAAATTCTGTTTCTTAGTGTGGTCTTGTAAAATTCAGATTAAGAAATTGACTTCACTTATTATTACAACAACTCTTGAAATAACAAATGTTTAATATTTTGTACAAAAAATCATTGTGGTACGAATCGTCCAAAATAAAAATTCGAATCGCCCTTTTAATTTTCAATCCTTTTAAATCCAAAGTAAGTATAGTCACAAGTAGGCATGATAGAGTCCCACAAAATACACTCCCGTTCATAAAAATTGAATCAGTAAGTCACATTCTAAACGTATATATTACTAAATATATGTATAAAATTACATATAGTAACAATTATTATGAACGGGAGTGTACATAGTGGATGTATTAAACAGTTTAGGTATTCTTTAAAAAGCCTATCTAGGAGGTTTTGATCGATATTTCTCGGTCAAAAAGTCGGTATATGTGATCATCGATCGAGAAATTCGACAAGTCTCTTCACACCAAGTAACCCTAGCTCATTCGTGATATGGGATCATCACTGATAGATCATATGAGATGAGGCCGTCACTTCTGAGCTTACATCAAGCTCAGTTATGAACTCATACTCTTAATGAGGTCATAGAAAAGAGTTATTATAGATTTTAGATAGATATAAGCTCATATTTTCATCATGATGATTAAATAAAAATTTCCACACTCGTTTTCAAATCAGTCGGAAACCATCCTGTATTATCAAATACACTCATCATAAAAATATACAGTGAAATGTCATTTTTGTGTATGTACACACAAAAAAAAAGCGTACTAAAAATTCTCCCACGCTCTGAAAAACTTATACACTAAGCAAAAATATATCATACCTCTTCTATCTTTCTATAAATATTTCTTTTGTATTTTTTGTTGTTGTTGTTGGTTCTTTTAAAAAGAAGAAAGTAAAGGCTTCACCTCATATATAGTGGTATACGTTTATGTTCAAAGGGTCAAATTGATGAATTAACATATATTTTTATGTGTACATTACTCTAAACATATAACAGTGGTATAAATATATATATTATTTATTTATTCACTTGTCGACAAGCGGGACAATGGTCAAATGAATTTTTTTTGTTCAAAAACTTTTGACAGATCTATTATTGTATACATAGAAATAATGTTTTTGGAAGTTTCCTACCTTTTAGTAAAATATACAAATATTCAAAAAAATACAGTGTGTTTTATCTAAACTACTATTTTCTTTCTATAAATCTGAAGTCCGATTTTTAAATGTTTATACATACGCGGTAGAAAATTAATATTTTACAAGAGTGTAAATTGCGAAACATGTTTTCAGCAGTTTTCAAACACTTTTAGGCTATTTTATATGTATAAGCTTTTTATATACACTCTTGCACGAATAATAGTTAATAGATGTCATTTACAAATACTATGTTGTGATGTATTAATTGATTATAGTTACATGCAAATATATTTTGAATACATAAATACATACATTTAAATTGATTCCTTAAAATATTTCAAAGAAGTATAACTTCTACCGTGCGTACACATATCTGATTTTTTCACTTTCACTATGCAAATAGTTTTTAATTAAGTTTTTGCCATCTTAAGCCACTGTGAGTATGTTATATATAGTGCATCTGATATTAGAAATGTTAAGGTTAGACCAATTAGCAACTTAGCAACACAAGATCACTTGTATTCAAATCGAAACTTGCGGGGTAGTTCAATTTTTAATCTAAAATAGATACCCTCCCTTTCATACAAATTAAACCAGTTCTAAATTTTACTGTGTGTAATATTATACATTTATTTAATAATATATACGCTATGAATTTGACTTACTGGTTCAGTTTTTATGAACGGAAGTGTATATAATGACCCAAACTCGTGTTTTCATGATAATTTTTTATAAAAAAATTTGTAAATTTTTATTACCTTAAAAAGTTTTCATAAAAATACACTTTTGAAAAATTTCACTTTCGGGTATTTAAACTTTAAAGATTAAGAATGTATCATCTATACACAGTTTTGGGTGGAGTCACCACATTCCACCTTAATCATTCTAAAATACCTATTTTTATAGAAACACTCTGTATATTTCTTCAAAATACACCTACATCAAACAGTAAAGTATAAAATTTCACTCAGTTATTGTGTTCTTTGATTTATTAGAATGCATTGATGGTCTAAATTCTAAATTTATGGAAAAATAAAAATAGAACGAAATATATTATGAATTATGTGTCTCATCTCTAGGGTTTTATTATTCCGTTATTGAATATGATTATCAAAAATCATAGCAGAAATTTTTATGGCCGTGAGAGAATTTTTAACCCTTTCTTCAATATTTATTGCACTCCAATTCTTTAATCGTATAAGACGTGTGTCTATTTGGTTTTTAAGCGAATATTTCGAATAAAACTTGTAAGAACATTTTGGAAAAAAGGCATTGCTAAAAAGCTATTGGACGGCAAACGGTTTTGATAAATGATGTGTTGTTAATCTCGTATTCCCTGGGAAGGATAATTGATAGACGGCGTCAAAAAAAGGTCAAAAAAGCGGATGCTGTAAGGAATTGATACTCTATAATTACTTTCTAAAAAAGTAATTATAAACAGAATTTAGATTTCAATCTAATCTTTATTTTTCCTGATAAAATATGTCTGAATATGTTTATTGATGGTAACTGAGGTAACAACATATAGTTACCTAAATAACAGAGGGCATATGTAGTGATTCTGCGAAGGTAACTAAATATAAGAGTCAATTCTGATTTGGTTACGAGACCACTACAATTCCGTATAATATAAAAATAATAAAAAATAATATTTTTCTGGCACTTCTCCAATGAACTCCAGAAGTGCGCTGTGTAAATACCCATGCATCAGAGTAAATTAATCCATCATGAGTTTTTTTACTTTGAATTAATTACATGTTCACTTATTTTGATCAGAAAAGTGAACTGCAGGATATATGACATAAAAAAAAACTCAAAATGGCAGACTTAGTCTACATCTGTAGTATCCCCAAAAATTGGAGAATTGTAAACAACTGTTTTTTTCGTTAAATTACTTCTTTTTTTACTAATTATTTTAAATTCGTGTGTGGTCAAATTTAATATAAACATTATATACAAATCAATCGATTATCGATATTCAATTTTTAATGAGACTTCGGTCTATATATTCATTTGCATGGGATTTAATTTGACATAATAAAAAACATAAAAAAATTAAATCGTAGAAATGTATATACAGTTCAATCAGGCAAATGGTCATTAATTTGATAAATAAACAATAATTTTCAATTACCAATTTCACTCACGAAATCGAGATGAGAAGAGAGAATTATCTCTGTTTGATATAATGACGATTATATATATATATATATATATATATATATATATATATATATATATATATATATATATATATATATATACAGCGAGCAATCGCTATATTTGCAATATGTAATCAATCTAAAATAACAAAGACTGCGAAGTAAACATTTAAGACCGCACACATATTCTTGTAAATTAAATCTTTCTGGACACAAATCGAAAATAACACACACAACAACAACAACAACAACAAAAAACGATATATGCCAATTATGTCGGCAATGAGAGATAGATGGATGCAACCGTATACAAACAGAAACAACTCTACTTGATATGCAAATCTTCTTTTATTGTGGACAAAAAGTGACATTTACCACCGGTTTTAGTTCGATGGCGTTTTACCATGGCAAGATCGTCTCCTTCGTAAAGTTTGTGTGTTTCGTTTTCTTTAGATCATCATCTCTCTTGATGGTTTTATCTTAAGATATATAGCTAACAATTTCTATACAGTGTTTTATCATATCGATGTATATGTCCTTGTTTTGCTTGGAGTCAGTGGTAATAACTTTATGTTTGTTCTGTTTGTGATATAAAAGATTACCTATATATTTTTGTTTTTTAATTTTGATATAAGTATAGTTGATTTTGAATATCTTACAATTTACGTCTTATCAATTTAAGAAAGTGACTTTTTTTAAAGTTCAAATTTGAAATTTTAATGCTCTTGAACATCGAAAAGGCATACGATTAAGCATTAAAGCATTGGCGAAGACATGCAGTTAGGATTAGATAATGAATAATTCATGGAAGGATTTTTTTATCCCACAAAAGACATTCACAATGATATTTATTTGTTATTTGGGCCCTAAGGATATTACCAATGTGTGGTATTACTTACTTTTTTCTGCTTATTACTTGGTATTATTAAGGGCAAATGATTAAGTGATCGACATCTTTGAGTTAAATCTTAAAGGTAAGGAAAAAATAAATTTGCTGTAATAAACTAAATTATCTCATTTGCATTCTATTTCCGATGAATCCAGTCGATTTACGATGAAATTTTGCAGATAAATTTATAGAAAGCAACTTTGCAGTTTAAAGTTTTGCTCTGTCTCTTACCATGTGAAATAAAATTTAAGGGTGTGAGATGAGCTGAGGTTTATAGAGGTTAGGTTAGGTTAGGTTGCAGTGGATGTCCGAGTGAGGGGCACTTAGGCCATAGGGCTCATTGTGATACCTGAAAAAGGGGTCCTTATCACACGGAGCCACTGTTCCTTAAAGCATTTGGAGCTGTCCTCTAACAGCAAAAGAGATTTTACGTCATCCGATTTTAGTTCGGAGAGGTCATCAAAGAATGATTGACCCAAGTTTGGCAGTCTTCTCCTAGCAAGAGCTGGACAGTAACAGAGAAAGTGGGTCATCGTTTCTTCTTCGTCCTCATTTGGAACCGATTTTGGGAAAATGTGTTAATCTAGAAAATTTCATTTACATTATTTTTGATAATAACAATGTTTGCCATACATTTTTGAGATATTTGAGAAAAAAACCTTTACCCCCTCCTGTATTTTCAACCTTTTAAACTAACCTTCTGTCATATGGACCTTTGTCAATACATCCTATTTGAAAAAGTAAAACTCAATGAATGTATAAAACAATTTTGATCGCTGGGCCCAAAATTGTAAAGATCCAGTTTTATTCGTCGCTTATGACGTAAAAAGACAGCTTATTAAAATAAATTTTGCAAACGTACACGTACACATATATGTAAAATAATATTTAATAAGGTATATTAATAATATTTGTACGATAATAAATCGACTATAAAATAATAATATTAAAATTTCAATAATAAATAATAAATAAATTGAGATATACTTTTTGGTATATTATATTTATATTTATGCTTATATGATGATTGAATAATATATTAATCCGTCATTTTTAATTTGGTATATAAAACATTTTTTTTTGTTTTTGTTTATTACAATTTGACTTTTATAAAATACATAAAATTTGAATTTGATAGATCCCCAATTATGGGTCTACAATCGAGAGCAAATGTCGATATTGTTTTAAAGAAATATCATATGATGATATTTTATATAGTCTGGTTTGAATAAATTTAAAAAAAAATTTTTTTTTTCTTTTACATTATTTTAAAAGTCCGTCTGTTTTTTTTTTTTCAATTTGCGTTTACCTTTGTAATAACTTTAATTGAAAAATATAGGATTTATTGACCAGCATATATAAATTTAACCCCGAGTTAAATTCTAAGCTGTGTTTAACTATTGATTATATGAATACGCTTTGATTTGATTGACATATAGGTTACTCAATGTATAAACAAATCTCAGAAATCGCTTTTTCTTCATTTCTGAATATCTTATCGATTTAAACTTTTTAAAATCTATGCAAATCTGATGAAAATACAATGATATAGTATTATCGAGCTTGTCTCATGATACAATTTCGAAAATATGCCAAGAAATAGAAAATAGACATTTTGGGATATCACGGAAGAAAATTCAGGAAATTAAATTGATTTTTGTCTTTTTTATAATTAAAATAATCCAAATAACACGTTTTTATTAGTAACGCACTAAACAAAGAACAGTCAAATGTTAAATCTTACGCTTTTACAATTCATCTATCCCTTGTTTTAGAATGTTTTACTTTCTTAAATTGAATATTTTCATGCAAGAAAACGAGAAGAAAATCTTAACAAATCATAAACCGTTCAATTAAAAAATATTAGGAACAGTTAAAGGCTAATTTTCTAAGGAATCAGTTTGTAATAAGTTATTTACAAAACGCCTTAAAAGTTATGCTCTATTTATGAACGTGGGAAAATGTAGATTAACATCAAAAATATAGTTAGTGTTACTTTGTATCTTTTAAATAATTTAAACACTTTACGTATTTAGTTCCCAAAAAAAAAAAAGGTTTTTAATCCTTAAATTTTTGACAAAACATGTGTGTCTTGTCCTATGTGTTTGTTTGTTAAAATGTGGTCCAGTTCACATTATAAATCCATGATTTACACTTTAAAAGTTTAAACATTGACCAAAAGTATTGTATGTAAAATGTATCTTTTTAGTTAAATATTTTATGAATGGACCAACAAAGTTTTAACCTAAATATTATATTTTCTGAATACAATACCACCTGTGAATTTAATCTATACTATACCCATGGGGGTGGATATGTTTTGACAAATATTTATTTTGGAAATTGTTTTTAAATTGTTTGGGTACTTTTATGAAAGTTAATTATAGTCTTAATTACCCCTTGTTGAACAGTAGTTCCATCATTATTGATTTTTCCTTCCTTTTTTTTGGAGTCAAGACTATTGATTTATGGAAAGATTTATGTTTTTGTGTTTAATTACCCTTTTATAATAAGGTTTTAAAAGTTAATCTGGTTGATTTTGAATGTAGTTCATCCACTGTTCTTGAATGGTCCAGTAACATAGTTCCTTCATTTGGAAATAATTTAACATTTAGGACACTTTGAAAAATTTATTTCTGGATATACCGTTAATTATCTTTGAATATTGTGATAAGGATTTCAGCGTATCTAAATGCTGGATAGAATCGAACCTTATGTTTTGGAATTCCAATTTATAAATATATAAAAAAATTTCTGGTTTGCTATTCTACTCTTTAAATAATGGTGACACGTTTCGAACCACTTATTATACATTATCAAACTGTGTGTCAGTGGAATATTTTAGATCCATCGGATATTATTTCTGATTCTTAAATCCAATCTTAGTTTTGAATAGATGCCAATTAGAAGTATTTATTAATTATAATAAATATATATATATATATATATATATATATATATATATATATATATATATATATATATATATGTATATATATATATATATATATATATATATATATATTTATTATAATTAATAAATGTATATATGTATATATATATATATATATATATATATATATATATATATATATATATATATATATATATATATATATATATATATATATTTATTTATCTATTTTATTTGTTTCGATTAAAATAAATTAAAATAAAATAGTATTTAATCAAAGATCACCAATCTCAAGGTTGTTTTTTCCTGTAATTTATCTCTATATATATATATATATATATATATATATATATATTTATTATAATTAATAAATGTATATATGTATATATATATATATATATATATATATATATATATATATATATATATATATATATATATATATATATATATATTTATTTATCTATTTTATTTGTTTCGATTAAAATAAATTAAAATAAAATAGTATTTAATCAAAGATCACCAATCTCAAGGTTGTTTTTTCCTGTAATTTATCTCTATTTTTGACTGAGGATAAACATTAAATATATTAATATACCTGGAATCTTAAATATCTTAAAAATATATTTCAAAATTTTTGAAACAAAAGATAGTGTTTTTACGGCCATCTTCCATAGACAATAAATCCTAAATTTCCACGCCATATTAGTGAATTTTTTCGTTAATATAAGTATACAATTTACTTTCGTTTTTTTACTAATAAAAAATTTTGTGTTACATGAAAAATGTTACATGAAAAAAATTAAGAAATTCAAAATGAAACCGTTAAATTTCTATTGAATATATTATTGCTCTTTTTTACATATTTTTGTGGGGCCACAATTTTTTTTAGGAAGTAAAATTTTTTCTCACGAACTATCAGATCTCACAGATCTCAGGATCATTACAAATTACCTCAATCACAAAACCATAAAAAGTGAATTCTCTTGACTTCTTTCCAGCATATATAACGATCATTTTTTTCTGAAAAAAAAATTAGGGAAATTTAAAAAAATAGTTCCGGGGCACATAATACTACATAAATCTTACTATCCGTTATGATAATTGGCATTCTATGACAAAAAAAATAAAAGAATTAAATCAAAAAAATGCAAACAAAGCCCCTAAATGGACCTAAAAAACGCAGATTCCCCTTATTTTTTTTAAATAAAAAAAAATTATTAATTTAAAAAAACTAGTAAAAAATTATGCTAAATAGTCATACAGTTAAAAAAAAATCTCACACTAAAAAAATCGTATAGGGTATAAAAAAATTCACCCCACAGATTTCATAAAAAATGATGAAAAAAAACGCACTCACCCCTCTTAAATACTAAATAGTATCAAAAACTAACCCTCATCTATAATATATGTTACCTGTGTAATAAAAAAAAAACTGCTTGTATACCTGAAAAATACGTATATTACGGTAGATCTATCCGCTATCGGATCTAAAAGTTCTTCTCTGGCTGACTTTGAATGTTGTTGATGGCATTATAGATCTGACCTTCGTATGTGAAACATTATCGTTGTTCAGATCTAGTTTTGTGAAGTTTAAAAAAAAATTGTTAGTGTCAGAGTTTTTATTTTGTTGGATTCAACAATTGGATTTTATTTTGGATAAGTTTGTGTTTTTTTATTTGTTGTGTATGGGAAATGTAAAGGATTTTCATTGTAATTTTCATGTGTAACTTTAGTGCTGGTGAAAATATGTACAGTTGTAAGTTTTCTTTTCTTTTTTTTTTGAAATGAAAATAAATAAACACATTATTTTTTGGATCATGTTTTCTTTAACATTAAAAAATGTGGCATTGAAATTTCCCTTTTATCTTGGCTATTTATTAATTTATTAATTTAAAATAAAGAAAATTTAATTGAGGCAAAAATCGCTTGCCGTTTTACCTTATTTGATAATTTCTAAAGAAAGGTCAGCGGTAGCGTTTTCTTATTTTTGACTTGTATTTTCTTTGTGAAAAAGATCATGCCCTAAATATACAAAACACATACCTAGAACAACCGTATAATTATTTAAATACATCCATGGATTTATATAAAAATAATTCCAAAATCCTAGTCCACTTATGCGGGTATCTCAATATACTTTATTTTTTGCTTTGAGATAAGATTTTTATCCAAACTGAGGTTTTTTATCCAGTTCGTAATACATCTTTAGAAAGGACAGTGGAAGGCCATCAGATATTCAGCCTAATTATATATGTATGATAAATATCCGAATTTTTCTTTTTGGTATTGACAAATTTAGTTTAATAACTGTTGTTTTCATAATACTGAGTTCGTGTATTTTCGGGAAAATCGTATTTATTTTGAATTTTTAAGAATTGTCATCGACAAAATCCCCCTCCCCCAAATGTATGTGCCATTATCGACTATCGTATCAACCTCGAGTTTTCACGATATAAATTTTTATAACCCGAATATAGGTAATTTTACAACCAAAATAATAAATAGCATTTTTCTTAAATAGGTTATTATGATTTGAATTCATTTTGAAAAAAATGACATGTATCTCTGTCCATTGTCTTTATGTATTAAAGACCTGCTACAAGTCGCTATTCTTCACGGATTTTGATGCATTTTCTATCAGAATACAATCGTAATAATTTTCATAATGAGTTATCGAATAGATTAACTTTTAGAAACAATTTTCCACAGTCTTCCCGTTTAATATTAGAATGGTGGAGGCCATGTGAAAAAAAAGGTTTCGTGTGCACTTTTTGTTCTTAACTCGTACTTCTACAGTAAAATACTCTTAAAAACATACATTGTATTATCTTATTGTGTATAATATTTTCCTTCATTGTAAAAAAGGTAATTTTCCTTGAAAGAAAGTACCAAATATCTTGTCTGTACTTTTATAGATAATAATTTTGTGTGGGTAGTTTGTGTCATGACCTGATTCTCATTTGTCACCTTACAAGTACCAATAAAATAATTCAGAAGTACCCTCTTCTCTATGTATATATACATATAAGTATATTTTATATCTGACGGAAAAAGCATTTATATGTGTTAATCAGTCCTATATATACACTGAAGTATGTAATATTTTCTATAAGGGTAATTACTGTGGCACGATTACTATTTTCTATATATCTATATATATATATATAAAGGTTTTCTATATAAATAAGTGTACTGTTCTAAATACTGGAATAGAGTACCACAAAAGTCAATTGTTTTTAATTAAATGAGACAATTTATATACAAAATAAAAATAGTAGCTTTCTCGGTGCCGCAAATTATATCGTCGCCAATCGTAACGAAAGACAGTTAATTTTATTTTATGGATTTATACGAATATTTTAGATGTTTGATCCGTATAATCTATGTATGAAGTGGTCTTTTAGTATTTCTTGTACTCCGTAGATATATTGATATCTGAATGTAATTGCTTTAAGAATTGTCATAATCTATGTACTAATTGAATATTTTTATAGGAATATATCGTCTTAAAATTATTTAAGGAATTTTCTCTGCATACATTATCAAAATATATCGCTTTACTTGACTCAAAAATCAATGTATTAAATCTGAAGAATATATTAAAATCATATTATATTTTCTCTATATAATAATAAGACGATT
This sequence comes from Nineta flava, assembly GCA_963920215.1. Lineage (NCBI taxonomy): Eukaryota > Metazoa > Arthropoda > Insecta > Neuroptera > Chrysopidae > Nineta > Nineta flava. The sequence continues at coordinate 119,140,451 of OY986040.1, forward strand.
ATATTTTACAATAGTATATAATGTTATTATTAAATAACATTTTAGAATATTAAATAAATAAATTTATTTTTTCTAAAATTCATTTACACAAATATCAGATATTGATTTGTGCAATATTTATAATCATAAATATATATTATTTGCAGATGTTAGTTAAAATATAAATGTTATATTATATTCGAAGCGAAGGCTCTTTCTATATATGTAATAAATATTTAATAGAAAAATACTATTCATGTTTGCAATGATTATAGTGTATAACTGTATACTATAGTTTAGTGGAACTATCTTTTTTTGGATGAAATCACTGTTATATATAAGGGATGATAATTATTGAATGGATACTGAACCAAAAGTAATAAAGATTGCTGTTGAGGAAATAGCAAAAACATTTTACCAAAAACATTCTATCATTAATTAGGAAAAACTAACTGCTGTAATGGGATGACATTTGTTGACAAATATTTTTAGATGGTAAATGTATCAGCAAAAGTTTCCCAAAAGGCGAATTAATTTTGTCCAAGCCCAAAAAATTATTTGAAGAATTTTATATTACACCATTAGCAATTTTGCAAATTAGTTCAAAACAATTATTCTTAGAAAATTATTTTAATGCCTTTTAAGTAAATTGAAATATATTGTGCATAGTTCCAATAGTTCATGCGAAATGACTTTATATTAAGAACTGTATATATATTGACCAACGTGAAATAAATACCTTCAATTAAATTTACCGCGAAAAATTAACACACTGTATATTTATATTAAATATATTGAAGTGTGCAAAAATCTGTTAGTTATTTATAGAGTTCGATTTTGACTTGATGTTTACCCTTTTTTTCGGCAGAAAGATATATATTCTATTTTATTATGGTTGAAGTTTTTGTCGCCATCATATGTGACGACAGCAATTGACGAATAACAGACAAACAAAACAGAGAAGTCTGTCCGTCATCAGTTATGTCATCTTGTTTAAGCATATTAATTTTATTATTTTTCTTTCGTGACAATTGATTTTGATTTTGCAATAAAATATGGCACTAAACTAACCCTTTTTATTCAATTAATTCATATACTCAAATCTGATTGACAAGTAAATTTGAATTATGTAACTTTCTACATATAATTCACAAATCATGTAATACAGGGTGTAAGGGGTATAAATATAGGTGCGGTCCTAGAATATACTTTCATAGTCAACACCAGCACATGGGTTACAGTTTAATTCTAATCGGTACTTCGAAAGACTAACAAGTAAAATTAATACCTAACTGAGTTAAATGTTTAAGGAATTTCAATACTGAATTCATTATCAATGCGTAAGTTGTTTATTTTACTTATTATACACACACATACACAAAAGTATAAATATACAAAGTAGTGCGTACATGTGCTATAGATATACATTTATTTCTAATCGAGAGAAATTACAGATTTTTGAGCTGAAATTATGGCAAAACTATTCCGCTTATGGAAAAAATTTTTAAATAAAAGTATATTTTATATTTTATGCAAGTTTTCCTCTATCTCTTAAGATTTTAAAGGTAGAGATTCCACTATTAAGGGCGTTCCAGCACTGTGTTATGCAATCAGTACTACAAACTGGTTTGATTTTATTATAGCACCAATGCATAAACACTCATATACAACACATAGACAAAAACGCTGTTCACATATACAAAATAATGTTATGTTGAATAAAAGGTATAATTTTAAACTTTTATATTTCGAAAACAAAACGGTAACACACGATTTTTTTTTTTTAATTTATATAATAAATTTTTAGCTTTACTCTCGTTATCTCTGTCTCGTTTTTTAATTATCGTCTTGGCAGACTGACAGACGGACGGATATACGGAAGTGGACTATATATATATATATATATATATATATATATATATATATATATATATTATAACCAGTAAATTTATCCACCAATAAATGGCGTATAGTATAATCTAACCATTAAAAATTAATCTAATTGAAAAAAAAAGTTTCTTTTGGAAAACAAACAAAAGTAATAGCTTCTAAAGCCCTGTTTATTGTGAACTTTACAAGAAAAACAACAACTTTTTCTTTTGTGCACGTAAATAAAATAACAAACACTGTACGTACCATAATAAATAAAACACTAACCATTGGGTATTTTATATATATTTGGCTTCCACAGACAGCATCATCATCGTTCCGTCGTAGCCCTAAAGGGATAGTTTCAGAGTATGATGTGTGTAAAACTAACTATGTCACCTAACTCAAATGATTGCATTAGTGTGTGACTCCATGGTACACCTATATGAATGTCGTAACAAATAAACTGACACCATTGGCACTAATAAGATCAACTCGTGTATGTGTTTGGTTTGGTTTATGTACAATATTTTTATATTTTGTTGCCGTTAGCATTACACTGGTCAATAATCATATTATTTTCGACTATATGACATTCGATGTTGTTGCTGTGTGCTGTGTATCTACTGTTGGGAATTCAACAAACATCATAAATTCAATATTTATCAATCAATCAATAATTTCGTTATATCTATCGATGTTATATTATGTATGTATAGGTAAACTAACTATCCATATATACCTAGTTGTAGGATATTTTATGAAATATGTTAGCTACAACTTCTGCAATAAACATTTAGTGTTCGCATAAAAGCTTTAAAGACCCCCTGAAGATAATTATAAAGTGAGTCGATCGTTACTTGAAGAAAATCCATTATAGTTATGTAATAAAACAAATATTTAAAATTTTCGTAACAATTTTTTTATTTTGACTGTCGTTTCGGAGACATAAATTTCCTTCTTCAGAACATATATAATATAGAAGATTATTATATATTTTCTGAAGATGAAAATGTGTTTCCGAAATTATAGTCAAATTAAAAATATTCGTACGAAAATCTCAAATATTTGTTTTATTAAATAATTTTTAAGGTTTAAAGATAAAAGGTTTAATTTAAGATATCACTTAAATACACTTACATTATAATACTCTTGAATCTATTCATTCTTTAAAATAGGACGAAATTCCTACTAAAGTGGTTCGTTATCTGTGACACCAAAAGTAATGAAGAATCAGTATCAAGGTCAGTATCAAGTTTTGTGCCCTATTCATACGTTTTTCGAAAAAATTCTTCGAAGTTGTTAGTACATTTCTAAGGAATAACTTTTAATCCAAGAATTTTTACGAAAACCGAATGTATTTGTCACAAATCAACTGTAAAAAAAGAACGCCTTTTTGCTGTACACTCCTGTTCAAAAAAAAAATGAACAGACCTGAACCGAAATCAGTCTCTGCCCGTTTTGATTATTCTTGTAGTAAATTTTTTTTTACAGATACATTATTGTATTTTTATACATAAGAGTAAGATATAACACCTAACATGTATTAACATTACATATATTTTTTATATTCTCACTCACTGACACCGCATATAGAAATAAAAAATATAAATTCAGTTTATACTTCCATTTCTTTTTTACACACTTAAAAAATATATTACTTATCTTTGTTTATAAATAAATAAAATTTTACTTTATACACAGAAGTACAAAAGTGAGGAGTTTTATGAAATGTAAGAAAATTAACATTGCAGGTCTGTGCATTTTTTCTGAACGGGGGTGTACTTTTGATACCTTTTTGTTGTCTGATATATCTTTTGTCAATGCTGCTGTATGTAATTGAACACACATATTTAACAGTCACTTTTTCGTTGTTTTTTTTACAGCTTTTATAACGTACACTCCCGTTGGTAATAATTGAACCAGTTGAAAAATTCTAAGCGTTACTGTAGTAATATACACGCTTAGAATGTTACTTACTGGCTCAATTTTTATGAACGGGAGTGTATATATATAAATGACAATAAAACGTCTATTTAGGTGTCTTGTTATTTGACATCTAACTAATAAGAGATAAAAAATGATAATTACTTGTGTAACATGTTTCGTGAAATACTCTGCCCAGACTATAGATAAATGATAAGTATTTATGGGATAAATATCGCGCATGATATACGTATGTGTTCAAATTAAATATTTACTTTTTATAGATGGCACAGAAATAAATAAAATTATGTGTTCAAATTTAATGAATGAGTTCCACAGCAAGTACAGGATAATTAATTTAGTAATTCTATAAAAAAAAACTTTTCTTATTACCATAATATTTTCTAATCATTAACTATTCTCTATATAATCAGTTTTAATTACAATTATCTTGCAATAATTGTTCATTTCTTTTTTTATTTGATTGACTTTTTTTTCACAAATTATAATTTTTTTTAAATGAATTTTTAATTCTTTCATATTTTAAAACGGTTTTTTACAGAATTATGTTTCAACAGGAATTTTCCTGCAAAAACATTGTAATGAAAATGTGGTACTATATATACTACGTTACGAAGATAAATTGTAACAATATAAATAATAGTTAAAGAAAAAGACACAAATGGAAAAATATTTACTAATAATAACAAAGATTTTTCTTTTCATAAAGAAAAGAAGAAAATTATCATTAAATGGACCTTCCTTTATATGTCTATATGTATGTTTGTATGCGAAAGAAGAAAAAAGCGTAAAGGTCTTTCTTTACAAATATATAGTTCTTCCGTGTATGTTTTGTTATTCAAAGGGCTCTTTCTTTGTTCTTTTTGTATTTGAATATGACAAGATAATGGAAATTTTTTTAGATTACAGATGAGTTTCGAATATGTTTTATTTACAGTATAAAGTATAGTATAAAGAAATTATTGTCATGGTTTGAAATTTGAAATCCAAGTATCAACATATTTCGGGGTCACCACATTTTCGATAAAATGTGTTTGGATATGATATCGATTTCGTTGAGGTGTAAATTGAACTGTATTAACTTCAATATGATCTGAAAGAAATTTTATGTCATTCAAGGATAAATGGGCACTTAAACTGAGGGGGAAACACAAAATTTGAAATATCTCTCTGGGCTTAAGTAGAATGGGAAGAACTTATTAAAAGCACAGTTATAGTCAAATAATGTTACTACAATTTATCTTCTGATCATTTTTGCTGTACCTCGAATATTTACAGAAATATTGCTGATCTTAATATTCTAACATACGTATAATAATGAATGTTGTTATTGACACCATGGTAACTTTGATACACATTATGTTTGCTTCCTTGAAGAAAATTACAAAACAAGTATATTTTAGAAATTCTTGATACAGATATTTTGGATTGGATTTTCTTCGATACTTCTAAGCATCGAGAAAAAAAAATTGTCCAAATTATTCACCACTTAAAAGTAATGGTATTGATTTTTTACATTCATTATAAAATATTCAGAATTCAACTGTAACTATATATAGAAAAAAATTAATAAAAGCGACGATGGGGGGTGAGTACATAAATCTAGTGGTGTAATATTGAACTCCAAACTGTTTAAAATTGGAACGATGTAATTGTGGGTGGTTCAAATGGACGCATTTATTTAGTCCATTATTAAAATTATGATGACGATTATTGTTTATTGTAGTTGAATGTATTATAGTAATTGCGACATAAAATTAATATCATGGAATTTATAGTACTAGAAAATTATTAAAATCCCAAAAGTTATCAAAAAAAGTCATTTCGAAGGCTTGCGTCAGGAGTAAAATTCCGCTAATGGGAGTATGTTTTGTTTTAAACTGATAAACATTATTCACAGATGGATTTTCATATAACGGGCCTTAGACCACTTTTATATATAGGCTGTATTACCTGGACTATTATCCATACAATGTATTTTATTTGACAAATACTATAATATAGAAGCATAAGAAGAAGAATAATATTCATATCTACCTTGAGAGTTTGTTGTTGGACGTCTTTTAAGTTTATTATTAAATTATAATAAAAACAAAACTATTGTAATTAGATGAAAAAACTCGTGATCCCTCTTCACAATATTTAGGGATTTTTTAGTTTGGAATGGAACAAAACATTTCGGCTGTACGTCATGAAAGATTCTTCTTCTATACATTCGATTTGAATGAATATTTGTGTTAGGGCTTTTTCGCGGAGAATATTGAACCTAATTGGACGAAAACACTGTCATAGACAAAGCACTGTCTATACGTATGAGCTTTAAATTGTTTTAGTGACCCAGTGTTGGGATTGTTTTTAGAGTTGACACAGATTTATAACCTTTCTTGTCCACTACACCATATTGTACTTAAAGTGGTGGTGTTATTATTTTGATGAATGTGGTATTTTAGACCAGTGTATAATAAACTCCTGTGTAAGTCATTTGCAACCTTTTACATAATAATGACGCTTATACATACATATTGATTAAAACTGAATGAAAATGACATATTTTCTCCTCTGTGTGACACATAATCACTGTCGACCACTGGAAGAAAAATCCAGTTGTATTGTGTGTGTGTTTGTATAGGTACGTGTTCCCCCGATAATATGGTTCGTTTTCTTTGTTTATTTTATTTTTAAAAGGAAAATCATATTGAATTACCCAAGTATAACTAAAATGACTATTAGTTGTAGACATTTTCAGGTTAGCTATATTCGACTTATTGTTTGTCAACGATTTGCAAAAGAGCCTTAAGTAGGCTACAAACGCGGAACATTGTGCAACAACATTGAACTCCGCCTACAAAATATTTTTCTTACAGACGTGCAACCAAAATTAGGAACATTACATTATTACTTTATTACTCTATCTTAAAAATTCACAATCACTTGTCATCTTGTCTCTATCTATCTCATTTAATTTGTAGTTTATTTATCTACTAGTTTATTTGTATGTATCGCTATAGTTTTTTCAAGTTTGTTTCGTGACATTTTTTGTCACACGTTTTTTGACTATCTATGTAATAAAACATTTAAAAAATATTAGGAAAACATAAAATTTTAGATAATTCAATATCGCTACACACGAGCAACTTGTACAGCAACATTAAACTCCTCCCAGAAAATATCAAATAATTTTTAGTTTTACAGCAACCAGATCAAGGAGATGTAATTTTGTTCTGCAACAGCTATACAGACTAGCAACCTACTAACGAACATTCATTTGTCCTTAAAATGTTCCTGCTCAGGTTTCACGTCTGTAATTTCTATTATTGAGTTGTACGGTAAAGATACCTTTCCGTATTTATCGCTCTGGCTGCTTGCATTCCAAAATAATATCCAATTTTGATGTGTGAGATTCGGCAGGACCTCAATCTTTCTTATAAATGTATTAAACCCAAACAGGAATATAAAGTTTTACACAAGATAAGGTTCATGAACTTTTAGCAAATGATACTTGTGATTAAAATAAAAAGCGGGTGTATGACTTACGTACGCACGTTTAAAGTGATATGTATTGGCGTGATGAAATTTTAAAATAACATTTTATATATTTGTAAATGACATCTATTAACTATTAATCGTACTGAAGTGAATTAAAGCAATTTATATAACATATATAAACTTAACTGTGTCGCTCCGAACGAATAATCTATCATTTTCTGATTATCGATTTTCGTAAAGTTTCGTAGTACAAACCAAAAAATATGCATCGATTGATATGATGAAAAACTAATATAAAAGTGATTTTCTATCAATAAAAAGTTGATAGTTTATTTTTCAGAAAGTGTTTGGGAAGGATACTATAGTATTTGAAAGCAAGTTGATTGAATCGACGAGACTATACCACATAATATATAAACTACATCGATAGAAAAATCAACAGACAGATAGACATATTGTTTTCTTTGATTATTTGTATCCATTTCCAATTTTTATAAATATACCACTATAATATATAAATATAAATTGGCTATTTACCAAATATTATTGATAGATAAAGAATATTAGTTATGGGTTTTATTTTTTTTGTTCTGTTCCATGGTATGATATATATATATATATATATATATATATATATATATATATATATATATATATACATATATATATATGTATGTATATATATATATATATATATATATATATATATATATATATATATAGGGACGACATATTATTATAATAGAAAAATAGGTTTTTTTTTTATTTCAAACCAATAAAAATAAATTATTGAAAATAAATGATATAAGATATCGATATCAATACGATTTTTATTGTTAATTAATTGCTTTTTATTTGAAATTGTATATTTTGCTTATAAATTAAAAATTATTCAGATACTTTTGTGTTTATTGTCATATAAATTGAGGTATTATTTAATTTACCTCAAGTTTTATCAATTGATTTTATTTTTCATTAAAATTATACTGAGTTTTCTAAACAATTGTTCTTGCGATTTTCATATTCTTTTCAACGACTTGCACTTACAGAAACAAATTTAATATATTTGGATCTTTGCAAACCGTTAAGGAAGTTGAATCGGTTCAGTCATATTCAAAGTTTTTCTCCAAAAATATTGAATGAAAAAGGTATAAAATTTGAGGACAAACTATATGGTTAAAACCTGGTTCGTCTACCAGATATCATGAAATACGATACAATTATGAAATAAATCGAAAATATTTCTCAGTTTTACAAAGTTTTTGAAGTCGTTACACTGGTGGTCGTTCGAATGTTCTTGTTTGACGAAATATTATAAGATTTCAGTCGTTAATAACATCGAGACTAATAATACGTTTACAATATTTGAGCCCCCAACAGATAGCTCATGCCTGTACATGTTTGTCGTGCTGTATTTGTTTTACCTGCTACGTCATCGTACCAGTGAAGGCGCATGCGCGTTCCGTATTAGATTTGTGTAAATTTGTGTAGCGTGAATATGTGTTTAGCGAGGACATTGATTCTAGTGTCATTGTGAAGAGCTTGCAAAGCACTACTAGAAGGAAAAGTGAAACTTTCTTCCTTTTTACTTTGGTTTCATTAATACCGCAAGTTTAATGTTCAAATTTTCTTAGGCCATAAATTTTGTATTCTTATATAGTTTATTCTTATATATTTGATCATTTTAGATTTGAATTTTACAAGTTTTTAGGCGGAAATACGTTTTTAAAGTGATGAATAGTCTTACAAACCCTCTGTTTAAACGCTTTCATATATTATAAGAATTGGAAGTTAATTTCTAAAACACTTGAATTACTCAAATCTTTTCTATGTATGTTTTTTAACTTTTATGTTTTGCATTAATGATCGAACAACCTTAAACCAAAGTAACACAATGGAAATTATTCCATAAAATTTTTAGTATTGTTACAAAGTTATAATCATTATTTTTTATTGTTATATTTTCTACAACGAAAAATTTTATTGATTTTCCATTATCATTCCTCTATTTGCGATATGTGTGTGTGTGTTTATAACAAACGAATATATTTATTTATTTTTGTTTGGTTTTGACTTCGAAAATTGGCCGTTGATTCGTTTACATGTGTATGTATGTATGTATGTATGCATGAATGTGTGTATCTATCTGGCACGGAGCCAAAAAATGTTATATATTTTAATAATTTAAGTGCATATATGACAGTAAATTTTTATATTATTCTTTTATATACTCCACTCGTAATATATATTATTACTTGTAGTTATGATCTGCTATCTTTGTCCTACACATGTGGTTATACTTTGTCTATATATATTAATTTCTAGACTAAATATAATTTTGAAAAAAAAGGATGAAAAATTATTTTTGTCTGACCCTGACATTATAAATCATTCTTATTTGATTTGATGTAAACGTTTATAATATGTTCATAATAAATTATTGTAAATTAATAGATAGTATACCTTTAAAACTTTATCGATTTTCTTTAAAACATTTCGGGATAACGCTTATAGCAGTTGTCTTTATTTAAATTGAAGACCATTTAATTATAAAAAGCGAGACTCGCACCAAATTAGCAACGAGTGCCATTTCTTTGACTCCATATCCCGGAGATTGTTACGATTAGCTAATTTATACTCATGATGACTACTTTTTAGTTGAAATACGTATTTATAATATAAAAATAATTGCTCTAGGAATTGGGACAAAATTTTAAATTTAATAAAAACATGACTGAAAGGCGAAGGTCGGGTCCGTGTCGTAGATTTTTCGTGAAAACGTCCTGTCTATAATCTCTTGACTTTTGGACTATCGATTGATAGCTATAGTAATCGCTTTGCGCCGTTTCTCATTTCCGTTCCGATGCTGCCGTAGCTTGTTTGGTTAAGGCTCGTTAGATTTTCAAATTAATACCGATTTTCACTTATATTCCGACGAATATTTTGACTGTCTCTCTTTTCCTGTCGTAAGTTCTTCAGAATGGCACTAGAATCAATGTTCTAGCTAAACGCGTTTCCACTTTACACCAATTTATAACTATACACAAAGCTAATTCGGTACCATTTTTTACGATGACGTCACAGGCAAAACAAATACAGCGCAACAGATTTATAAAGACATGCTCTGTTGATTGTAGGCTCAACCATTGTAAACACATTATTAGTCTGGAAGTTATTAGCGATTGAAATCTTACAGTTTTTCGTCACTCAAGAATGTTCGACCGTTCACCAGTGTAACGAGAGTTACGGTAATGTTAGCCTTATTTTGGAAGATAAATTGATCAGATGTATGAATATCTCTAGTAAATCGAAAATCTTTACATGGGGTGTGAACAATAATTCATATAAACTTGTGTCCGCATAGCAAATTTCAAAAAGCATCCAAATATTTGTTAAATTTTCAAAGAATACAAAGTTGCAAATTTGGCATCACATGTATTTCGAAAACGAAGCACTCTAGATGTGTACAAGCAATTTTTCAATCATAACTGGTGTTTTACGATTAAATTTTGTAATTTAATGGAATAAATGTACTAACAAGACGGACGCATGCAATAAACCGATTAAATAAAAATCTATATCAAAAATAGCTTTATTTAGTTAAACAACGACCAATGCGATGAAGCGTGGGTGTGTTGAAAATATTTGTGCTCTAAATATGACACGCATGACCAGTGGTCAGTTCATTGGGGCGTGGTTACTATTGTGTATATATATATATTTAATAAAATATCTAATACATAATCTTTGAATATAACGATATATTTTTCGATAATATAAGAAATATATTAAAACCAATATAAAAATTTTATTTTTTCAAAATTCAGTAGCGTATGTTTTAGGTTTTTGCAGTTTTAAGTTGTCTGAATTGTATTTTTTTTTAAATAATAAAACTGATTAAAATTTTATAATGAAAAATTTTTTAATAATAGCTTTTTTACCAATTGATTATATTTTAGTAATTATTTCATGGTCGAATTGTTATTTAAGAGCACTTAATACCGTTCCTGTAATAATCTATATATGTAATTTGGTCTAACCTATTATTATTATTATTAAAGGGTTCACCTGAATAATACAAAAATCTGCATCAGACGACATCAAAAGTATTGCATAGTTTCAATTATACTTGATTTCGTTTAACCAAACTCTTACGTCATTTTTTTTAATTTAGTTTTTATACGTAAAAGTATAGAAAATTATATTGAACGGTACGCAAAGCTAAAAAGTATCCTTGCACAAAGCTCTTGTCGTGTCCGGACAAAGCTTACTTTAATGTGACAACATTATTTTTTAGCAATAATTTAAAATGTGTTGGCGCTGGGAATTATTTGAGTTATTATTTTTTATATAAATATGGTGTTGGTGCTGGGTATATTTGAATGCAAATAATAAAATAGCTCAACTAAGAACAGTCAAACTTCAAACAATAAAAATTAAAACACAAATGGTATACTTTTTTATTTCTTAACGATTTTGTGTTTTCTAAACACGGGGTTTTTGAGATAAAATAATTTCCATCTTCTTTATAACATCTCGTGTCTCGAAAACAAAGCATTCATGTGAACATCTTATCATAATTCGATGAAGTATTTATGGTCCAAAGCAAAAGCGCTTTCAAACTCGAGCTAAAAAGTTAAAGTTAAGATACGTTTTATATTTCTGCTCGAAATGTAATTTTTGCTTCCGAACTTAATTTTCAAGTTTAATCTGGTACGAATAATAGATAATAGATGTCATTCCTAAATACTATTTAGTGATATCTATCTAATATGTTGAAACTATCAGCTGAATAGAATAATTAAAACAATTCGTCACGCCACTGTAATATAGCTTCAAACGCAGGACCAATGGTACATGCTCACGTTATTTTTCGATAAATAATTTGCAGACATTTCTTATAATTGATAGTGTACTAACCCTGATTAATCCATGGTTCTACTAGTGATGGAACTATGTTTTGTATACTATATTCATTGGAGTACAGTTGTTTAAAATATATTTGGAAAAAGTTATTTTGCGTATAGTGATTTTCTCAATTGGTACCTCTGTAATTATATAGTGCAGAGTTTTTTGTAACACTTCAATTTAGTCTCAAAATTCGCTTTAAAAATCAATTAGGATCATGTAACGATTACGATATATGCCATTAAAATTTAAACAAACTATAATTAATAATTCTACAATATATGAAATGTTGCTGCGTATTGCTTGCCTGTGTACGCTAAATGATATGTCTAAACCCGATGTCCAAACACCCTGTGGTGTTTTTACGAAAATGAATATGTTGACGTCTATAGTCGTGAACAAATTATTGTTGTGTTTCAACCCTGTTTCTGCTGTTATATAGTCCACAATAATAATCATAATAATAGTTGATATCATTAGACGACATAATAATAAAAGGAGGGTGGTTTTGTGTCCTATTTCTATATACAGGGCGTCCCCAAAAAAAATAAATTGTATACATACTTGACTTGAATGTACATGCGTATATTCTCAGAATCACCGCAGGAGCAAATTTGATGGTAAATTAAACTTGCAAGTAACCTGGAACTTCTACCAAAATTACAGTGTTTTAGAAGCACTTTAAGGCTAATTTTTACTCTTCGGTTAATGTGGTTCCAATAAATTTTTCAAATAAGATTAATTTAAAATTCCAATAAGTTATCAAGAAATAAATATGTATGGATATTGTTTGGGGACACCCATTATATAAACACAATGTACACATTTTTTTCTAAAAGGGGGGTGGGAATATCGTACATAGGTAACCAAAACTTTACATCTGTTTTCTTTCAAATATTATTAGCAATATATATATATATATATATATATATATATATATAAATATATTTTTTTAAATCAATAATTTGAAAATATTTTTTCATGTGGAAAAAAATTATCGGTGGGTAGTTTTTTTTATAGTTTTTACGAACCACAAAACTACATGACAAAAATTATTAAATTGATTGACCAATATTATTTAATAAATAGTAGGTTCAAACCCTAATTTTTTGTAAAAAAAAATAAAATATCGAGAATCAAACTGTTAATAATATAAAGACTGTCGCTGACAGAACAGTGATTTTTCCCTCGATAACTTAAAAATTGAAAGAGATAACGAAATGAAATTTATATAGTTTGTCTAAAATTAAAAACAGTCGTCAATTTAGAATTTCTTGTTTTCTTTCCATATATCCAATATATATACTTAAAAAACTATATGAAGGGTATATTTTGGACAATAAAAAATTCTCCAGAAATACAAAAAATTGATCTGAAGCCAAATTTTTAATTGAAATTACTTAAATTAATCACTTTTACCTTTTTTATTAAGCTGTTAATTAAGTAAAAATTTTGTTTCATTTGTTTCAGCGGATACCGATGGTCCCGACAATGGTGATCCTAATTTACAAGATATCCTCACCTGTGGCGTATGTCAAAAACCATTTGCCTTATCGGATATCGTACGATTTATCCAACACAAGGTAATTAGTTGTAACAAAGAGAATTATGTCCAAGGTGGAGGATTCCACCAAGGTGGAGCACCGGAACGTGATCGTGATTTGGACGATGGAAGTTTACCTTTATCTGTGGTTAATTCACGCCGACCCAGTATATCAGCACCAATATCGGGTCATAAAAAATCACAATCTACATCGAGTACAAGCAGTACGGGTAGTAATGCTGCTCGAGTATTATTACATACGCCACCACCAGCGTCCCCAAGGTTACCAGGCCCTGGGGAATTTTGTGCGGATGGTGCCACTTCTTCAACACCTAAACGACGGCAATCGTCATCACCGTTAACGTCGAGTATGGAAGATACGGATGATATTAAGGCGAATATTAAACAAGAACGTATGGATGTACCTAGTTCGGATGATTCAAGTCCGGCTAGTAAAAAATCACGAACTGAGGTTGCCGATGCTGAATCGAATACAACGCATAGTGGTGAGTTTGGTTGCCTTTTTATTGGTGTCCCTGAATTTCTGGTATTGCAATGTTAAAATAACCGTCCAAAAATTGTTTTAAGATACTTCCAAAGATCATGAAATCACTTTTCAACAGATATAATTCGTGCCATTCTAGAATCGCGTCCAATTATTTTTAAATTTTTCTTTCAAAAACGCATCATACCATGATCGAATGTCGTTAACTATTTTGTTGACAAAAAAAATCTTAAAGTGTGATCACTATCATCTTAAAAAAATTACTAATTTAAATACAAAAAAAAACCACATCCCTTAACAGATTTCATTTTGAGTGGCTTTGTTGTATTATTAGCAACTAATTTAAAATTAACAAGAAAAAAAACCAGCAGTACCAACAACATTTTAAAGATATTAATCATCAAAATTTGAAAAATATTGTGAATGAAGAGAGACCTTATAAAAATTAATTTAAAAATAGAATTATGTAAATAGATTGCGCCACATGTTATCACAAAACGTGTCTGTCTATCAATTCAATCATACAGTACAGTACCTTAATAATAATTTTTCGAAAGGGTTGACATACAAAAGGGTTTGTTTTTGCTTTTTGTATTTTAAGATAGACAACACAGTTCAATTGCGTTTCGACTTTTGAAAAGGCTTCTTCAGTCTGAGTAAAGTACATATCAAAGTTTCGTTCATTTTGTTTAATAGAATATTGATGATAAATTTCATAACTTTCGAGATATTTGGAAAACATAATTACACCCCTCTAAATCATTTAGCACGGTTCGATTATTTCGAAAAACTTTTTTGAGTTCTAATGAGTAGGTATCATCGTTTATCCATCCTTTTCAAGATTGCCATAAAAAAGGTACCGATGGTAAAGTTACTCATGACGTCATCTTCCAAAATGGTGGCTTTAGCCAGGCTTTATTTCAACAATTAGTTATATTTTTTATATAAAGAGTTTCATTAACAAAATAATAATTTTTTATTTAACTTATTAACGTAACCCTAGTAACGCAAGTGTAACTATCACAGTTGAGCCTCATTACTCTGTTTCTAACGGTGTATCGAAAAAGTATCCAATAAAAGTTTCTTTCTATTTCCGGTTCGCAGATCGATATTTTCGCTCCTAGCGGGATGTTCAGCCGATTTTCTAACTCGAAAACACATTTTAGCTTTAAAAACATTTACGAAGTTTGTTATTTATTTTTATTTTTGAGTTGTCGTGCTGACGGACAGACGGACATACAGAAATAAATTAATTAGAACATTTTATAAACGTTAATACCTTTTTTCTACAATGAATATTTTTAACTGTTATAAACTTATGACTAAATCTATAATATCCTTATATATGAATAGGGTTTATAAATCGGATCAAAAATCCTACAGATAAAACAGACCTTAATCTATCAATCAAGTTACACTACCATGATGTACCTACTTAAAGGGTTATTGATATAAAAAAATATAAAATAGATTGTACACAATTTTTTTCAAAAAAAAAAAAAATAGAATGCCCTTTTAAAAAACTATTACAGCATACAAATTAGTGACGAGTATGTACGTACATACAAACACTCACCAAGCGTGTTTTTGTACAGTAAAACTCAGTAAAAAGATATCAAACAAAAGTTGAATTGTTGTATTCAAATGTCCACTTCTGTGCGCACTTTATAATAAAATATATTAGCTCACTCTATTTATAATATTAACAATTTTTAATATGACATAATCTGTCATATGGTCTCTCATATACTACACAAACTCCTTACATCCTTCTGACACAATACATTGTTTAGAGAGCAGCAGATTCAATAAGAGTAGGGGTCAGATTTTTTTTTCCTTCTAAAATTCATAATAATGTTCGACATAACAATATTCAATAATAACATATTCAGGAGGATATTGTAATATTGTAACAATAAGTTATTATGTATATATATAGCGTTTTTTTTTTTTTTACAATATGAGGGTTCATTGTTTACAACTTTGGTATTAAAATTATTAATAAATTTGTAATTTAATAGTTTTTATTGAAACTTGAATTGAAATCCGTTTCCTTAACGTTATTTTTACGTTGTAAAAGAATGCATTTATATTGATGTCGATATTGTTTAAACGACAAAAACGATACCACATTAATCGATAACTAAAATCGTCTATTAAATAGTGAAAATATTAACTAATTAAGTTAATTGCTCAAATTTTCTCGGTGTATACTGAATTTATGAAAAAAGTTTCAAACAAAGGTTGTTTATTTTTAAAAAAGGAACATTTTTTGTTCTATTTCTTACGATTTCAAAGATGGAAATTTACCCCCCCCCCCCCCCCTGACACTGTCTGATTTTACCCAATCATGAACTTGACCTTACTTTTAAGCCCTAGAACATACGCATACAAAATTTCAACTAGTATTCCTTTTTTTTGTTTTCGAGTTATCGTGTTTACAGGCGGACGGACATACAGACAGATAGACAGATAGGCATCAATATTTGCAACCGTTTCGGGACTAAACTTAATAAACCCTGGTATATTAAAAGCTTCCTAACGGGATTTGAACCCAAGTTCTTTCAATGAATGCTGTAGGTTTCGAATGCCCATCTTCGTAAATATGCAAATCATAAATTTACTAGTAAATTTGCGTAATTTTACTAGTATCTGTCCTAAATTTTCAAAATAAAGCAAAATTAGAAAAATCGCCTAGATAACTACAGAAAATTTTGTAAAGCATTCGTGAACTATCTAAACGACCGTTAGAGCGGTTTTTGAGATAATTTGGAAAACTAAAAAAATGTTTTGAATTTGTTTAACATATCTCTGCAACCTCTAGTTTAATGTTCCAGCTTTTTGGGCTCTCGAGATCATAGCTTGAAACTTATATAACTTTGAACTTGGTCATTCAGACAGTTTTTGATTGAACACAAAACGCCTATTTCGAATTAGTTAGGAAACGTTTAAAGATCATATCGAAGCAGAAAATTGTTTATGTTCTATCCAATTTTTTGTAAGACAACACACTGTTATTCGAATACCAACAAACATTGTGTTTGATATTTATCAGTTTTATATTAACTTAAAACCAAAAATCAAATTCGCCCCTTTTTTTTCACTCCAGCCACATATGTTTTTATCATCTATCGAAATAGTATTTAATATGTCAACACTATGTCAATATATTCCAGATATATTTAATGTTTATGTTTTATTTTTTTTTTTTGCTTATCCTTATACAATGTCAATCATCATCACGGTTTGAAAAATAAGAAAAAATATTTATAAATATTCTTCATGTCATTTAATTCATAACAAAAAAAACTTTAGTTTTACCGCGAGACGTGGATCAGTCAAGAATGTTTTCTTTCTTACCTCGCCTCGATAGACTGTTCAAATTCGTCTCACATCTCGTGTTAAATATCGAGAAATAAGTATATTTTGACTCTCGATAATATGTTTCTTGCCTCGTCTCGATTTCGATCTAGATCAAAAGCTTTAACTCTTGTTTCAATTCCTGGTGATATAATTTCGTTTAGTTTCGAAATTCTCGTTTCTCGCGGACGCACTATTCGGTTTAAAAAAACAAGAAATTATACAATTTGAAAGCTTGGGCATCAATTTACAAAAAATTTGGTAATAAAAACTTTATTAAGATTGACAATACAATCCTTCTGTTGGTCAAGTGATGTAACTAACATATCATCAATTAATTTTAACTCCTATATCAAACAGGGAAGTTGGTTGTGTGGACTTTGTAAAAATATCCTAGTATATTCAACCTAAAATCTGACCTAATAAAAATTAAATAAAAAGACAATTTGTACTTTTAACCAATCTTTAATTTTCCCTATTTAACCTGATGATATTTGAACTGCACTAAGGCGACTAGAAATTGATATAAAAGTACGCTACAAACTCGTAGGTCGCATTTAGCTCACCGGACGACTAATTCGATAAACATAACGAATAAATGGTTGGAAATACTAGAGTAAATTTTACAGTACACATCATTGAACGAAAACTTTACGGGTAAATATTGTGACAACATCAAAAACAAAAAAAAAACTAAAACGTCTTTAAGAATAAATACATGACATTACTGTCATTTTCATATTGGAAAATATGTATTTGACAACTTTATATATATATTTTTTTTCGGTCTTCACTACTTACTAGTCGAATGTGTCATATGTTAATGTCCTTATAATCCTTTTCTTTTCTTGTTTGTATATTCAAATATTGCCATCAAATTGTTATATAAAATATCGTATATAATATAATAATCGTATATAATATCGATAACAATGTCAACTAAATATAACATGCAAACTGAATATTTTATCATAACTGTACTACAGTTGCGTTTTTCGATTCACGAAAATTATCTTCCCATTCGTAACAAATATTGTTTTAATTATAATACGAATACGTGCTTGTACTATGAGCCACATAAGTCGTGTCCTTTTTCCAAAATTTTGTGCCTTATTCATTCGATTTTTACATAGTTGTTAGTACATTTATAATGAACAACTTTTATTCGAAACATTTTCTCAAAAACTGCATGATTAAGGCACAAAATGACTATACAATCTTGAAAAAAGACACGACTTTTGTGGCCCATAATATATGGGCCAAAAAAGTAGGGTTCTTTTAAATTTTCAACTTTATAGTTGATTTTGTGCCTTATTGATTCAGGTTTTAGAAAAATTTTTCGAATAAAAGTTGTTACTATATTTATAATGAACAACTTTTATTCGAAGTATTTTTTCGAAAACCGAATAGATAAGACACTTTAATAAATTACAACAATTATCTATGTTTTGTTTGAAAATGACATAGTGATCGAAACATACGTAATGATCAGTTTTTAAGAGACCTTAAAAATTGTATTGAATTTGGAAAAAATGAAAAATATAGATACAGTTTAGATATTTTTGGAATTTATTAATTATGCATTTCCACAAAGTAACGCTCAACCCAATTAACAAACACAATTTTATTTGAAACATTTCTTCATTCAAACTTTCTTTTTTCTTTTTATTGATTTAACGACTAATATATTAATATGCTTCAAAGAGTATTTAATTTAAATTTTTGTTCTATTTTTGAAGACACAACCCTCAATAAACTTGACATTGAAACTGACACCCAGGTAAATAAAAATTTGATACGTTTTAACGACATCCATCGAATTAAGAGTCGAAAAAAACGGCAGCTATAAAAACTGTGCCACGTGTTTATAATTTAAGAACAAGATATCGTTTGTCTGTTTTTTTGTAACGAAGCGAATTATATTTTAAACAAAAGGATACATAAACAAAATTTCAAAAATATCCCTTTCTCTGTATTGAATACAAATGAATAAATTACAAGGGAGCACACATAAGAATATTTAAGGGTTCATAAAAATACGTTAATTTATAACGCATCTTAAAAGAAAAAAATTAATCGAACAAAAAATCCCTTAAATTATCAACCGAATAAACATATTATGGAACAATGTAGGTTTTTTTTAATTTAAGCACGAGACTGTATAGTATAGTTTTAGGGGTTGTTATGGTCTATCAAATTTTTAAATACGAATTAAGTACAAAAAAAATAAATAGTTTTGTTCATAATTTATCACTATATCGACAAAAAATAAACAAACACACGGTCCTATTTAGTGCGGTTGTAATTATTATCCTTTTTTCTCGCTTCGGCACGTGGTAAGCACATAGATTGTAAAAGGTTAGAAAAAATTATTCATTTTTAGTTATTCATCTTTAGAAGGTTCATTTTCTATTGAGATTTTAAATTTGAAAAAACTTACTAAAGTGTGTTCGTTTAATTTTGTGGATCATAAACTAAACATTTTTTTTAATTTTTTTTAAAATTTAATAAATTATTTTCAACATTATTTTGATATAAATCTTTCATATCAAATTCATACACATCTTGGCTACCAATGCTATAAGCTGCCTTAATGCTGTTATTTATTTTTGAAATGCATACAATTGCCATTCGTAATGTGTTATGCAACAGAAATTAGAACTTTTGATGAAAATTTTGTTAATGCAGTGATTTCTATATAAACTACAAACTATATTAGAGATCTGGACCGGCTATAAATTTTTAAAGATAGCGATTTTTGATTTATTCGTTCGGTTAGGTTTCCTAAATTCCAAAAAAAAAAATGTGTATTGTTTTTTTTTACTAATCACAAAAGAACGGAAATTTTTCATCATGAAATTTGTGTAAAAGAACACTTTACCTACAAAAAAAAAATAGAAAAAGAAAACGTATTTTATTAGAGCCATGTATCCTTTTCATTGTGTTAAGGCTTTCCTACAGTGTGGTGTTAAATATCGTTACACTATAAATGGCTAAAAATATTCGTAAATTTCAACAGATTATGACATAAAGAATGATGTACGAGCTTTGAAAATTTAGAAAAAAAATGAAATTGTGCGCTTTTAGATTAATTATCATTGAGAAATATCGTTTGATCCAAATTAATGCAGACCTTAAGGTCTACTTCAAAGTGTTTTTGTACGAAACATTCTGAAATTCAAATATATAATTTGAGATAGATAACCTTTCTACAAACCTCCTTTTTTGAAAGGATTAATTGAATATTATACTTAAGAATTCAACAGCTAATCCAATTTTAATCTACAAGCCAAATTTCCAAAGACTGTAAAACTCCTTTTGGCTAAGTTTTACATAAAAATACAAAGTCAATACTAAACTGTAAAAACAACTGCCTATATTTAACAACCGTTACTTATCGCCCCTTTAGATTTTGAAAATCTTAATAAATTTATGGTAAATCTTTATGCGAAAGAGTTATTATAAAAATGCGGGTAATTTATTAATTCGGTCATTGTAAAAGACATTGTTCTAGCTATAAATATTTTGCACCAAACAACTTAAGGACGTTCGAAAGAGTCATTTTGCGTGGAAAGGCGAAAGACGGGGTATCAAGTGACTGTGCATGCCCGCAACGTTACAGATTTAATGAATACGTTGAAACTAGATTAAAATATGAGATTCTGTGCAAAATTTTTTCATAACTTTTTAGTCAAGCTTTTAGATTTTAGTCAATTTAGGAAATTCCTGGCAACATATTTTACAAATCATTAATGGGACAAGTTCAGCACTGTTGATGAAAGTTCGAAAGTCAAACATCATAAAGAATCGGATGATACATTTTTATTCCAATAAATATTCAACCATTAAT
Source organism: Nineta flava (assembly GCA_963920215.1). Taxonomy (NCBI): domain Eukaryota; kingdom Metazoa; phylum Arthropoda; class Insecta; order Neuroptera; family Chrysopidae; genus Nineta; species Nineta flava. The sequence continues at coordinate 119,161,898 of OY986040.1, forward strand.
GATGAGCGTAACGAATTGTCTGTATTGTCCGATTTTTTTAAATAAAAACCCATTTTTCGGATACACATTGTAAAATATATCTCGTAAAAGAAAACCAAACTATTTTCAACCCTGAAAACAACAGTATATAACTCGTATTCCCAAAACTAACATTCATCTAAAGATTATATACATATATTACACACATAAAATATACAATGATAAAATTACAATGACCGACAACGACCGTCTCTGCCCCGTACTACATCCTTCCGTCCACACGTACCTCTAATATTTTCACTTTCTTGCGATATTCAAATTTTTTACCACATACCAAACGAAAGAAGAAAAAAAAACAGGATAATACAACTTTTTCCATTGTACATTTTCATATCATATTATATGGTTTTAAATACAATACAACACTTTTCACATTATGTAAAATTGTGGCTAGTTTTTCTTTTTCGAAAATAATCTACAGACTGGTTTTTTATCGTTTTTTGAGAGTTATTTATATTATGAAAATAACTATTCATATACAGGAAAATTTGGTGTAAAACATGTATTGATTAGACGAAATAAATAGTTCTATTGCGCATTCGAAACTATAAAAATATCCTTAGGCTAAAACATTCTTTGACATCAAATGCTTGATATGAAAACACATCTAGGATGGGAATCGAACCCATGACCTCTGGCATTCTAGATCAATGTTCTACCGCTTAGCTACCTGAAATGTTATGGTAATGGAATGCTTATTATTTCTCGATATCTGGATGTTAATGTATTATTGATTTGTTTATTTACTGTTTACATATTTTTTAATTGTTTTCTTTTGTAAGCGTCTATTATATCCCATTACTATTATATCCCAGATTACTCTCGTTGAATACCTTTAATGTTAAAGGAATATATTTCAACAGCTAATCCAACTACTAAACTGTAAAAATAATTGCCTATATTTAACAACCGTTACTGATCGCCCCTTTAGATTTTGAAAATTAATAAATTTATGGTAAATCTTTATGCGAAAGAGTTATCATAAAAATGCGGGTAATTTATTAATTCGGTCATTGTAAAAGGCATTGTCCTAGCTATAAATATTTCGAACCAAACAACTTAAGGACGTTCGAAAGAGTCATTTTGCGGGGAAAGACGTAAGGTGGGTATCAACGACTGTACATGCCCGCAACGTTACAGATTTAATGTATACGTTGAAACTAGATTAAAATATTCTATGGTTATTTGGTAAATAATAATACTCGTGATTCGTGACTTGTAATATTTCTTTTATTTTAGATAAAAAAGTAAAATATTGTGTTTTGCTTCTCTAAAATGATAAAATTACTTATATAATTCATTATTATATTCCAAAATGCATTTGAACATACCTTCATCTTTGGCTTAAATAAATCCTTGTTTATTTAACAACAATTTACATAATTTTATAAAAACTTCTCTGCATTTAAAACTGTTTTATTCGATTATAATTATTAAATTTGTAGTTTCTACATAAGACCCAATGTTAAAAGTATGATTTTTAATATCGAAAAAATGCATTTGAACTAACATTTTGTAGCATACCAATGAATTCTTATTGACTTTTTTTTATAACAGAATTAATTTACAGGAACTTCTTTGCATTTATTTCTCTTTCGAACGTCCTTAAAAAGCCAAAGAAATCAACATTTCATTCTTCTAAACCTAAAGTTCACACATGTACCCATCCATTACCAATAAAATATTGGCAACATGTTTTCGACCCTTTTTTTTCTTCATATATCTCAAATATGTGTGCGATAATAAATAATAACTTATATGTATATATAAGAACGGACCGTACAATATTCTCTTTGTTTGCCGCTTGTTGGTTTTATAACCGACCCCGATTACGATAGTCAACACATATCTTTCAATTTTAACACCCACTGACGTTGTATGTTGTGTGGTTTTTTTCTTCTTTATAATAATACCCTTGCACTAAAAATAAAGAATGGAAAATATGATTCGGGTTGCTTAAATCTTAAATATATGCTAATTTTGATAATATATCATCATTTTCGTATGTGATAAAAGTTTTCCTTTTTTTTTCTTCCAAATTCAATAGTGACATAATCAGTATATAAGTTATTTTGCTTATTGTTTTTTTTTTCATTCAATAGTTTAATATAGTAGATTAAAAAATATTGGACGCTGCTTCAATTGTTAGAAAAGACTCACTCATTCATGAAAGAAAGCGGACATATCTTTAGAAATGCACAAATATATTATACTAGCTTATACCTGGGGCTTCGCTTGAGTATTATAGTTATATCTCCGGCTTCTGTCATTTTAAGACTAAAAACCTCAATATAATTTCCCACTGCTTCCACTACTTCATATATTTGCCGTCAACTCCAACAAAATTTTTATTTCAGCGAATATTTGCGAATAATATCTCTCGTAGCGAGATAAAATACCAATTTTTAAGTATAATCATAAGGTTTTAAACAAAAGACGTTTCTTCAAAATCAGTCTAGTAGTTTTTGTGTGATTTTCGAACAAACAAATAAACAGACAATTACAATTTTATAATCGTAGAGGTTCCTAAAATTTTTCAAAAACAGAATACAGGAATATATTCAATTTAGCAAAGAGCAAAGCAAAGAGATTAGTTTATATCTAAATCGGCTCAATAAGTTTTACGTTCATCTTACGAGGGATTAAAAACTTTATTTTTCCATCCTTTCCAAAAGACCCAACCAAATATTTTTCAAAAAACTTACCATATTCTTTTAAAAAATATACTTATCTCTTGCACTTTCCAAGTCAGTTTAATTTAGCTACTTGATCTAAATCGGTTCAGTAAGTTTTACTTTCACTGTCTTAAGGAATAAAAGGAAGGAGTAAAAATATTTTAAAAATTATAAATTAACTGGTAAAAACTTTCTTTGTCCAATTCCTTTCCATGAGATCCAAATATTTCTTTTAAAACTTATTGATTTTCAAAAACTTACCTCTTGAACTTTCCAAACTTTCGAGGATCTATTAGCATTTTATTTCCTCTTCTTTGTGAGCTTCCTCTTGCTTGGACTGGATAAAATTTCTAAGAAAATGAAGAAAATTTTGTCGAGTTCTTACAACGTAAAATGGAATGGAATATCGTTGGAACAGATGTTTTTTATCTTAAAACTTTTAAGAATTATGTACTTACAAAAAACACTTGAAATATTTTAATGAAATTTGGGTCTAAAAAAGACATTAAAACTCAAATTCACAACAACTCAAAATCAATTTTATTTATCCCCTTTTATAATAACTCAATCAAGTGAATTTAAAAAAATAAATTAACAAAAAAAAACCAAATATTTCTTTTATTTTAAATTTAAGAATATTTATTTTTATTTTCAAAAGTTCTTTATTGTATAATGAAATTCGACTCTTCAGAAACTGGACGTTGCTATTGAATTAAAGAATAATTCGTGAAGTATATGTTGTGTATATGTATTATACACAAATTAATAACGATCATAAAATCGTCGGGTCCACATACACCTGGTTTTATAATAAATAAAAACACATTCAAAAAAAGAAAAAACAAATCAGTGTTTTCTAAACGATTAATAAAAATTTGACGTCACTTGAATTTTAAAAAGACTTCATATAAAAACGACTTATAATAAAACTTTTTTATTTCACTTATCAACAAAAAAAAAGTCGGCAAAGTAGGTAACGGACCATGGACAATGCAAGGTTCCGTAGTTAGTAATACCATATGCGCTCAATACAAAATACATCACTAGGTTTAACTGGTAGGAGATATATTTTGTAAACGGTCAAATATATTTTGTAAAACGGTTGTAAATTAATATTTTGTAAACGGAGTTTTTTATATCGAAAAACTGCTCATGATATACCCCAATCATTTTGAAGCATCTATCGAACGATTCACTACACGAATAAGATTCATTTCTACGTTACATGTACGAAAGGAATACTAAAAAATTTTATTTTATACTTTTATAGGCGTTTTAAAAAAGTAGTACCTGGGCGACCGATCTCTGATTCGGACAGTCGCTACTTTTTAATCAAATATTGATATAAAAAATTAACTTATCCACCAGGTATCGAACCTTGGCCCTCTGGGTTTCTAGCCCAGCCATATATATCATTGACATTATTACTTTGTAGTCAACATTAACTGATTATTAGTAGCTACTTTTGTTGCTACTTTTTGTTGAGTTTAGGCAACATTATCACATCAATGTCTTACAAGTTGCCTACTATTAAAAAAGTTTCAGACTTTGTTGATTTTCAATTTTATTGCACTAAATACCAACGAGTATGACGGATATGATATACAGTCGCGTATGATGAAATTATAAGAGTTCCTGATTTAACTACGGAACTGCAATGTTAATAATAAGAAATTTAATATAAAAATTTTTTCGAAAATTGTTTTTTTGTTTTATAACATTATCGAAGAAAATTTTCTCGCATGCATCATCATATTATGATGATGTTATGTTGACGAAATATAAAAATAAAATAATAATATTGAAATATGCAGAAGAAAAAAAAATTGTAGAAAAGAAATATTGGCATATTTGAAGTCGGGTTGTCGCCAACAGGAAATCTCTCCCGTTTCCGTTTCCTTTCCGCAACTGTTGTCAGTCAGTTTGTCTGTCTGTCGTTAGTCAACAACAACAACATCACCAGCAGCATCATCATAATCGACGTCTCCTTCTGGTAGTATTATACAATAGAGTACACAATTTTGTCATATAGGATAGTAAGGCTGTGTGATAGTTATAATAAAGTTTCAGCCGGCCGCGTCATTTAAATATACATATCGATCTGGTTCGTCAAATTACCTTCAAGAGATGAGAGAACAATGCATATAATACATGGCAATCAATGTATGTACTGTTTAGTACTGAGTGGATATCATAACGGACATTCGTATGACGTCTGAAAACAAAAAAGGTTTCGAATTTATCTTAGTTTGATTTTTACCCTTCAAATTGTTATGCCCAACTTTTCATGAGAGCTCTTGATGAATTTCTCGGCAAGAAAGTTCTTGTTTAATCAATGGATGCGATAGTAGACATTGCTGATTGGTTAAAATCCATGTTATGTCGCAAGGGTAGACGAGATTGTACTCGCGTGCTCGTTTTCGCTGCTCTCTTCCTTTCACTCGTGGTTAATAAATTCACTGGAAATGAAGCACTCCCGAAGCGAGGCTCACGCAATCGTTACGTTTTGCCGTGTCTCATTGAGAGTGTACTGCTACAAATCAACTACATAATTTAAAAAAAACGCCACTTTTGATCCGAGAATACCATAGACCTCTCAGTGCTGCCTCTTGCGGAATTGATTGCTTAACTCAAATTGTGATTAATTGAAATGATTTCAATGATGAAAACTAATTTTTCTTACACCACTGAAACTTTATGATTGTGAACTGACAATGTTTAAACGGTTATTGTAGACATTAGATATTACGGGCATTCCCCCCATTTCCTTCATAGAGTTCAGGGAGGTGTATGCATTATTGTAGAAGCACTTAAAACAAGGACAAAATTTAGGAATTCTTCGTATTTCAGGAATATTTTAATAAAGCTGTAATATCTTTGCCCATCATTGGAAGAATACTGAAAACGTAAGATAATTAGCAGGATAATGAAATGACTAGACAAATAGGGGAATTTTTTATTAGTTTTCATGACGTGCGAAATCTTGCATTTTCAAATATAGCAAATATTAGTATTATTGTCGAAGCAATTTTTGAAAATTGCTTTCTGCGTTGAAAATATAAGAAGGATAAGCAACCCTGTAATATAATTTATATAGCAAAAAAATTGTTAATCGGTAGTCCTCCGTTCCCTTGGCATGCTTACGTATATATATATATATGTATATATACATATATAACATAAATACACATACACACACCCACAGTTATCATCTTCAGGGTTACCTCGTCAGTAAACCGTGATTCCTCCACCTTCTCGTACACCTCTCATATATTTATTCGACTGACTATTGTCATCGCTCCTATTACTTCTTCGCATCAATAACTAGAAGATTATAGTAACAACGTGAATATCTATCTATCTACCTATATATATATATATATATATATGTATATATGTGTATGTATCTACCTTTTATTTTTTTAAAACAGTGTTATTAACAGTTCAAGCACGTCGACTGCTACACCCTGACTGCGGAATACATAAAATAATGTCCGAACTATTTTTCATTTCACAATTTTTCACTTTATTATTGCTGCTGCTACAACAATGTCCCACACCCGTTACACACATTTTCACTAGAGTGTAATGGTTCACCAATATGTGACCGCATGTAGATCGCCACCGCTGCGATATTACATGGACGACACTTATATATTGTTTGTAGTCAAAAAGACTCATGCACTCAACCCCTCAACGGTTTGTTCAAAAACCCTCTTGTAGTATTCGATCTAGCCGCCTTATTTTATAATCTCACCCACTTTATAGTTTTTTTTTTTATTTTTTGTTCACATATGGTTTATATTTTGTAGAAACTACTTCCATAAGTAGTCACTTGTTTGGAATTGTTTCAAATAGAAAAAGCCCAGAAAAGTTCTTCAATAATTATTTTTCAAAATTGTTCCATCACATTTTGTAAAAGATTGGAAAAATTCTTGGTTATTCGTTATTTTGATTTCAATTTACGTTTTAAATTAATAATTTTCACCAGTAATAATAAAAAAAAAACAAGTAAAGACGATTTTTAGACCAATAGTCGATGTTTGGCACTGTCACTCTAATGCAATCTACCAGAACATTATCAACAATCCGTCATTGCTGCTTTCAATAAATTAATTTTTTTTTCATTTGTTTCAGAGCCTAGCAACTATGTTTGTTCAACTTGTAAAGCTCGTATGCATTCAGCGTGGCGTTTGGTACAGCATGTTCAACATACACATGGTGTGAAAATTTATGTCGAAACTTCGAGCAATGGTCCTAACAGTTTGGCGATATCACAAAACAGTAATAATCCAAACGGAAGTAGTTCAAGCAGTGGAAAACAATCGAATCACAATAACAATAATAATAATCATAGTGGAAGTAGTACTTGTAGCAGCACATCATCGTCAGGATGTTCAGCGTCAAGTGCAGGTCCACAACAGGCACCTCCACCAAATCTACGACATCATTTATTACCACCACCTGATTTGCATAACCCATTCGGTGTGGGTGGGTTACTTCGATTACCATTACCTGGAAACCTACCACCATTAGGTCATGGTCCAATTCCACCGGCACCATTATTTGCCCGTCCAAATGCTGCTGATCCGTTTCGAATGGAGCAACTTGTATCTGAACAATTTCGCCATCATGGACTAAATTTAGCTGCAGCTGCGGCAGCAGTGGCTGCAAGTGCAGGAGTACCACCACCGCATCCAAATTTTCCCTCACCGGCCGACCGACCGCCTCAGATACCGGTAACCGCTCCAAACAGAGACAGACCGCCGGCCCAACAGAATCACCAACCCCTTACTTTGGAACCTCAGTTGGATTTTTACTCTCAGCGATTGCGGCAGCTCGCGGGAACTACCAGTCCCGGGGCAGCCGCGACCAGTTCCCCTTCCCCCCGTAAACATTCACCACCATTCGCTAGTCCATCACCGTCCCAACTACCGCCTACCCCCTTAACTAATAGTAATAGTAATCATAATAATAACAATAATAATTCGAGTAGTCATAGTGGGGGTAGTCGTCCCAATAGTTTATCCCCACCTGCCACCAAAGATGAAATCACTTCCACGGCAATTACTACAACACCTCGATCGACGTCAACACCACCAACAAAACCATCATCGCCAAGAAACTCCATATCAAATGATAATCAACAAATTCATGCTTGTGATTTTTGTGGTAAAAAGTTTAGATTTCATAGTAATTTGGAAGTGCATAGACGAACGCACACCGGCGAACGACCTTATAAATGTACAGTCTGTGATCATGCATGTTCGCAAAGTTCCAAATTAAAGCGACACATGAAATTACATCGAACACCGGAAGATCGCACCAGCAATGCTGGTTCGGTTGAAACATTAGATGGTGAAGATAGTGAAGATGATGAAGAATTAGAGGAGGAGGAAGAAGAAGAAGAAATTGAAGCTGAAGAGGAAGAGGCTGAAGATCTTACCGTACCAAGTCAAGGTACACAACCAAAATTACCTCCTACATCCTCAGCTTCATTGGTTGGCGAATTAATGGATAAATTTGGATTAAGTAATATAGCACAATACAATGAAGCGTATAAACAAGCGCTGCAAGAATCTGGCTCAGCTTTAAAGATGCAGTTGGCTGGAAAAGATCGTGATAACAATAATACAACAAATATACCGAATCCCATGTTCCGATTACGTGAAGATTTCACAAAAGGTTTATTACCAACTCCACCACAACCGTTGCCATTATTTGCCCCATTTGAAAACGCATTTGAAGCAACCAAACGACTGAAATTGGACTTAGAACGTGGTGATTGGTGGTTACCTGGTATGAAACGTGAAAGTATGGGTCTAGGTCCTCCAGGTCCTAGTTCCTTACTGCCTGGACCGTTAATTAAAAAAGAATCACGCCGTAATGATACATGTGAATATTGTGGTAAAGTGTTTAAAAACTGTTCAAATTTAACTGTGCATCGTCGCTCGCACACAGGCGAAAAACCATATAAATGTGAATTATGCTCGTACGCATGTGCACAAAGTTCAAAACTAACACGACACATGAAAACGCACGGACGTTTAGGCAAAGATGTCTATCGATGTCGTTTTTGTGAGATGCCATTTTCAGTTCCTTCCACATTGGAGAAACATATGCGAAAATGTGTGGTAAATCAGGGTAAAAGTCATTTATTACCACCATTACCGATGATGAGTAGTGGTGATGAAAATTCCTCATCGAGTAACATTGCACCAAAAGTTGAAGCGACCACATGACTTTTTCCCTGGGGTGGATTTCGTCTACCCCCACCCCCGCCAAGTCTCACGTACTAGTCAACAAATTTATAAAGAAAAATAGGGGCATAAACAAATTTAGACAATTTTTGAAAGACTTTCCAGTGAAAGAAAATAAACTATATTTTTAAGTACTTAAATTTTCGTGGTCTACAAACAGAAATTAAAAACAAACAAAAAATGTTTTATATTTTTAAATAAATTTTTATTTATTTTTTATTTTACAAATTTTGTGTAGGCCATGTTTTATCCTTACAAAAAAAAGAGCCATTTTATTAAATCTGGATCTCATTAATATTTACAAAAGACAAAACAAAAACGGCCAAGTATTGAATACAAAAAAAAAACGTACAAACTTTTTTCAAGTATTAAAAACCAATAAAAATGGCTCTGAAAATAAATAAATGTAACTTATACCAAAGCAAGTTTTTTTTTTTAATCTTATTAAAAATATTATGTTACATATTTAATTAATTAATTAATTAATTTAGCAAATAAAAACAATTTTCCTGTACTATATTGTAAAAAAAAAAATTAGTAAACAATTTTTTAAAGAGGGTAAAAAAATTTATTAGTTTTTAAATCGTATACGAAAGATTTTCAGTGGCATAACGAAAAAATACGTAAAAACAAATTCAATGTTTAAATACATTCCTTACCCCTTTCTGTGTCTACGGACCATCATATCAGTGTAAAAAAAATACATTTTAAAAAAACCCCCAACCCTCGTATTTAAAACCAGTGTATGTATAAACAAAAAGTATTATAATTTTGTAAATAGAAAAAAGCCTTGTATTTAGCAATTTTCAGTATTTATTAATAATTAATCGAAAAAATTATATTGTTCTCTAGAATTTATTGTTGTACAAAGACATTATTTCCAATAATATCAGATAAACCACAAAAAAAAACTTAAAAATAAAAAAATTTCCTATTTCAATGTGTATTTAGTCATTACTTTTAGGAATGTGTGTTCAAACATAAGAAAATTAAAATAAAAAAAATTAATTAAATGTCGAAAAAGAAATTAATCGTAATTAAAAAAAAAAAGAGAAAAAAAATCGAGAGACTAATCTAATTGATTATTTCCCCTATTTTGGGTAAAATCTCAAATCAATGTATCTAAAAAATATCTTTATTTAAGGTTTTACTTTTGGAGATAATCAATTAAATTACGAATTTCCTATTATAGATTGTGATTTTATAGTCTACATACATCAAATTAATTTTCTTAAATTGTTTTTGTTTTAAATTAATTTATGTAGACTATAAAATTGGTTTTAGTAAACAAAAAAAAGTTTCTTGATATTTAAGCCCCTGTTGTTCATTCAAAACAAACAAAAAAACTCAAATACAGGAATACATCATTTTTTTGATTCAGGGTCTTTGAACATGATTTGAAAAAGTATCCAAAAAAGTAGTGTAAAAAAAAATTGATATTGAATAAATTTTATAAATATATTTAGTCCATTTCTTATTTGTTTTTATTCTAATTTTAAACTAATATTTTATTACGATCTGTTTACAGCTAATCCCATAGTTGTTTGTAATCTATACTAAAAGAGAGAAAATGTATACGTTAAAGAGGGTTTCTACAAATTACTAGACGATGATTCCAAACAAAAGACGCCATTTAAAAATACTATTTCATTGGCGTCACATCATTCCGTCACATTTTGGAAATATAAAGAAATATATACAAAAGATCCAATAAAAATTGTGAAAATCAAAGTTACAACTAAATATATTTGTAAGAAGCGTTTAAGTATCACGTGATATTTATTTCCGAAAGGAGATATTAAATTAATTGTTACTAGTATGTTACAAATGGGACGATTCGATACAATGTCACGGGCTAGTATTTATAAAATTCCGTGTGACAATTGTTGCCAACATGTCTACTTAACCGTTTTAACGAATTCGTATATGGAAATAGAAAAAAAGTAACTATTCGCAACTTCATATATGCGAAGTTTTAAGAAACAAATGTATAAAATAAATTTTTAATGGTTTCTCCTATACCATGCAGGGGGTAGGACGTTTGCAATATGTTGTAGTAAAGGGGCAGTAATTGGAGAAAAACGTTATATGATATTTGAACGCACCCTTTTACAGTGAAACATGTTGGCTCTAAATTGATCGTTCGTATTGCTTCTTTGAAGAAGTTTGGTCAATATTAACCATCAATTATACATAATTTTAACATATAAAATCGATTTGAGAAAATAGTTTAAAACGAATAGTTAAAATGTGATTAGTTTTGAAACCATTTGAGGACATAGCTAAAACAGATCATTCAAAATAAAATATTACTTTAAAACTATTAAAAAATAATCATTTTTACTCCGTTCATGTACTTAATAAAATAAATTTTAATAAATAAAAATTAAATATAAATCAAACGAAAAAAATTCACAACCAAGGACCAGGGTTTCACAAAAAAAAAAACTATATACAAAATGAAATAAAAATTTATTTTTCTTCCATTTAAAAAAATTGTTTTGTTTCAATCCAAAAAAATTTATAACACGTATTTTCTGGTAAAAATGTCGAAAATACGTGTTATAAAGACATTTCTAGACGATTTTGTAAAAATTTTACTTGAGTTTCGCGAGAAAGAAATATTTTTAATGATATTTAATTTTTTTTTTTTGATACGTTTTTGTACATTTTTTATCATATGATTTTTGTCTGTAATTTATTAATTATTAATGTTATTGCGTTATTTGTTTTTTTATTTATTTATCTATATACAAAAAAATAAAAACAATTCACTACACAGGGTGATCCAAAAAATTTAAAATAAAAATTATCTTCGATGTGTGTATTATTTAACGGAAACAAAAGGCAAACAAACTACATAATCACCCTATACTAAGTGTGAATTAATTTTACCTAATAATTATTATTGAACAAAAAATCAAATTAAATCAAGAATAAATGTTTGTTTTCAAAGTTATAAAAAAAAGTTTATTTTTTCTCCCTAAATTCCTCTATTTACCTTTGATCAGTTTGATTGTATTTCAGCAGGATCCAAATTCCACACCTGAAAAAGAAAGTTAATTAGAAATAATTTTATTTAAACCAGTATGGCATTGACTTAATGACTAGGGTTAACTATATCGATGTATATCTGGGTACTACAGAGACATCTGTTCCTCATGGAAATAGAAAGTAGTTTGATGTATCCGGATTACGCTTACTTAAATGCGCAGACATACTTTATCAATTTCATGATGGATTTACTTTCGATTCCAAAATTATATTTCAAGTTTTTGCTCGTAAAAATTCAAACTACTTTTGTTCTAAAAATATTTTCGAAATGTATTCGGAACAATCTATAATTGTATTAATCCATCCTCACGTGGAACGCTATAATGGGGTATATAGAACCATACTGTGACGGATAGAGTTACCGATTAGATAATGTTGACTTTAAAACAACAAGTAAATGAAGAAAATAAGACACTAGTTTCAAAGAGTTTTATTGAAATACTCATAACAGAGGTAAAATTTAAAGCTACTTGCAGCGAGAGCAGATTTAACATCTTCTAACCGTAAGTATGCTTAATTAAAGTGTAGGGTTGGACCGAAAAGTTTCCGATATAATCAATTTATCGAAACATCTAAAATCAATTCGAATCCGAATTCCTAAAATTCTTTAAAATACGTGGACAATGAACCAGTCGTTGAATAGAATCGTGTATAGGCAAAAACCAACTCCATATACTATACTCTCCAGTTCTTGAACTGACTCACATCCAATGCCAATTATGAGGCATTTAACGTGGTCCGATCTGGCTGCAAAAAAATTCGGAAAAAAATAGTATAAATGCAAAAACATAGGCGGATCCAAGTTAATACTAAAAAAATGGGAGTTAACTATTGTACGGAGATCTCTATCGAATAAACTTTCAAACAAAAGTTGTAGAGCTCGACGTGGAGGACATTTTCCACCCGATCCGTGTAAACGAATTACTTTTCGTTTACGAAATATTTGGAAAACAAGTTTACAAAGAAAATTTTTTTTGTTTTTGCTTTTTTTAATGGCTGTATGTGTACCCTGTCAGATCCTATCCCACTCGGGAAGCCCGGGAAGTGAACAGGAACTGCGTTTTACATTGTACACATTCGGTTAGTACGAATTTTCGAAAATTAAACATCCTAAGAGGATGAAAAAGCATGCAAAGCGAAAAAAAATGATGCTTAAATAATACATTTTTTGTCAAAATGTTTTTATCAAAAAGAGACAAGTTGCAAAAAATAAATAAAAGAAAACCTAACGTAAGGCATAGCTAAATTCTTTTAAAATTTATTTTTGGTTAGGAAATGGGGACAGGTTTATGGATGTTTTTTTTTACACTATCGAAATAAATTTTTTAATAGAAAATTGATCAGGCACTGAACATCAGTAGATTATTTAATTACCATTTTTTTATGGCACAGGGTATAAAAATATTCAGTTGAACAACCCCTTATACAAAATTCTTTTTAAAATTTAAATACTGCCATCTAGTATTGAATAGCGACATTTACATGTAAATATACTCATGAAGAGAAGGTACTTATTAGGGGTTGGATACTATGTTGTTTTGAATACGCTAGCTGTAGGATGTATATATACACAATTACTAATGCAACTATGTTATAGCAATTGCATAATTATGTATCTGGTAGGGGGTGAGATTCTTAACATGTATGGTTGATGTATAAACAGTTCCATTATAACGTAAGAAAACTTAGAGGATTCCCGATCAAAACCGTAAAACTAATAATACAAAAATTTTATGACATATTTAAATCTTTTATTGAAGCTTATTTGTTAAGAAACATAAATTTAGAAATATATCTGCATCGCAGCTGTGACCAAAACCGCTCTTTCAAATACAATGAAAGTTTTTCTCATAAAATCGTAAAACATGCAACTATTACTTGAACCATTTCATATACCTAAAAGCTTCGACTGAAATACGGCGTGGAAAATAATCGAAATAAAATCGTACAGGGTCAATTTTGCACCTGGAAAATAGATGCCAAAAAATTTTTTTTCATTATTTTTCTCTGTATATTTTATTTGTTCCTACATCACGTTAAATAAATGAAACCGACTTTGGAACGGTTTTCACCGGATATTCGAAACAAGTTTCGAAACATTTGTTTATACATCCAATAATTTCGGTTTATATTTGGGCAAATCTAAATCAAAACTTCTGATTTCCAAATTTGCCCTATGTGTACAGATAAAATAGTACAAAAGCGTAACTAGCGTTTGTAGCTATCGAAACCATTCAGCTTGTTGGCTCTCTAGCGGGTTCAGCTTTCATGAGTCTAACGCATACTTCATGATTTATTGCTGTCATGGTAAATCCTTTATTATCTGTTTTTGAGACTTACCAGACTCAAATTGACTTGAAAATGCTATAAATTTTCAGAATTGACTTAGCTTTGGACAAAATTATATACGCGGTTTTATTTCGTACGATTTTGCTCCTACTCTATTAACAACGAAAAATAAATTCACCAATATGACGAAATTTATCCACAGTGTAAAACCATATTTGTTAATTAATCCGGAAATCGAAATTTAAACACTTTATTCGCTTGATCGAACTTTCAATTTATCAATCATTAACGAATAGGTATTATTCTATATATGAGCCCAAAAAAACAATACACTCAAAAATTTTAAAATTAATATATCATTTCGTTTTAAAAATAATCCGATTTGGAAAAACAATATTTAGGCGTATACTAAATTTTATCAGTTTCATATCTCCGGAACTATTGACTACATCAAAAAATTTATCAGATCAAGATTGTTCCAAATTTGAATTAATTTAAATCTGTTATGCTTATTTTAGAAAAAGCCATATTTTACTAGTGTTTCACCGAGACTACGAGGACCGAGGACCGGAGCAAGGCGGTATAAGGCGAGGTTCAAAATTTTAATCCTCGTTACTTACCGGGGCGAGGAGAGGTATATTGTTCCAAAAACCTAGCCTGGGCCTAAACAAATTTACAAAAAATAAATGTTTTTAAATAAAATAATACAGTAACATGTATTTTTACAAAATCATGAAGCAATAGATGCATTTTAAAGGAAAAAGAAATTTTATGCCATGATTCCTTTTTATAATAATAATCATATATTTGTTCATTGCCAGTTTGCAAATTTTATAGAGAAAAGTAAATGCATTATTTTTATTTTGTTGATCGACTGCATATTATTATTTCAGAGAAAAAAAAAATTCTGCGGCCGGGGGTGCACCCCCCCCCCCCGAATTAAATTAATAAATTTAAAAGAATTGAAAAAAGTTTAATTTCCTTTATACTTACAGTAACTCGTATATGGATTTCGCATTGGGAATCGTGGAAGCATTTTGAAGAGCCTCATATATAGTTCGTAAAACATCTAATTTACTGTTTTCATTCGAGGAGTCATAAAAATTTAGAGACTAAGCAACTTATAGTCCGTGTTTTAAGGACATTTATTTTCTAAGAAGTCCTTTTTTACCATATTATGTATATTCATGCAAAATAAGTCAAAGTTAGTAAAACTTTTACCTCGACCGAGGCGAGGTTGATAGCTAACCCAACCGAGGCGAGGCTAGTCATCATTCTACCACGGCCGAGGCCGAGGTGAGTCAAGGGTGATATTTAAAAAAGCGAGGCGAGTCGAGGTGATACCAAAACCTCGACTCGCCTCGTGCCTCGTGAAACACTGTATTTTACCCTTTTAAAACCTCTGAAAAAGGATAAAGCGTGCTATAGGCGACTGAAGTCCAGGTTATTTTTCAAAATGTACAATTGATTTGTGCCTTATTGATTCGTTTTTCGAAAACATACTTCGAATAAAAGTTATTCATTATAAATATAGTAAATTTTTTTCAAAAGCCGAATGAATAAGACACAAGTCAATTTAAAATTTGAAAAATAACCACGATTTCGCTTGCATTTTAGATCATTAATTTTTGAATCATTAATATTGTCCAAAGACAAAGTTGGTCCAAAGAATAAAAGCTAAAGTTTAACAAACAATTTATATTTTAAAAGTTTATACTATTATTTTTATTTCACCATGGTAGTAGCATGATGTTAGAGTAGATCCCAATGTTAATTTACCTGTCGCATACAGGTAGGTAACTTCAAGTACTTAGTTGTATTAACCATTGCATATGCTATTTTATAAATAAATTATATTTATCTAGGTACAAAACCAACAAAATATTATACCCATAAACAAATGTTTGTTACTTAATGGTTTTATCAATAGGTAGGGTACAGGTAAAAGACCCTTTGAATACCTTCACACTATACGCATTATATATTGACGGTACTGTGACGAAAGTTGCATGAGTATAATAAAATATTAATGATATTTTAGATAAAAAATATTTTTTTATCGTTGTCCGTCTAGTGCGCTTTGTCGACCATAATTTTAAATGCTCATAACTGATCAAAATAGCAAAAACGTTTCCAATAAATTATGCAAAAGATTTTTATATCTGCTTAAAAATAATTTTATCCGCTTTTCTGACAGTTAAAAAAATTTAATCGAATTCCTAAGAAATTTTGTTGTATTTTCTGATTTTCAGACGAAGTCTGCTTCTGACAAATTAATTTTTAAGCCAATTTAAAAAAAATGTAAATTATGTTAAGGTCTAGTTGGTCATAATTTCATAGTAATAAGCTCCAATTATTAAAAAAAAAAATTCATCTACTTAAAATAATATGATCATGTCAGTAAAAAAATTTGATCATGTAAAGTCAATGCCCGATATTGGTGTGTAAGATGGTGGCCAGAATTTTTATTATCTTGATATTAAAAGAGGTTGGTAAATATGCAATTGTAAAATATTAATAGAATGAGTATTTTATGTACACAGAGTAATAAACCAAAAAGGTGTATTATTGATTATAGAAAGGGTTATAAAAAAATATTTCCACAAATAGAATGATATCGTATATAAAAATACTTATACTCCTGGAGAATGTTTACTTTTATATAAATTGATAAAAAACATAAACAAATTCAACAAAACAAAAAGGTTTCTTATTTTACGTTGCTAGAAATTGAAATCCGAAAATAAATCAAAGTTTCGAACAAAATAAATACCCACCGCGCCCCCGTCGTTGTTTTACATTTAGTCAGCCCCTCCTTAGTCAAGCTAATAACGGGACACAGTAAACACTTTCAGGACCAGAGGAAGACTTGAATATTCGACAAGTCCGAAACATTCGAAAAGTATATATATATAGCCCATTTTTGTACTTTGTTTACAGTTTCAGAACCTGGTCACTGAGACATTGATCACCCTCTTATTAACTGTCGATATACCAGATATCGACAAGGTTTGTCCTTTGTTTTCTATTATTCAGAGTTTTTTGTAGAACATTTTATGCGTCTATTATCAGTCTACAATTATTAGTTGTTTTTTTTTTTTTAATTTAACTCCGAGTTATTTAAGAAAAACTTTGAATACTTTCCGATTTTTTGTGATTTGTTTAAAAAGAGGCTCTCTTCTATATGGGTGATACTTTTATCTAGAGCACGGTAGTGTAACAGGCCAAGTTTAAGAGGTTTTTGCCTGTTTAAGTTACCGTGCTATTACTTATCGTTCTTTTAGGCGATTTTTGACCCCGATATAACTTTTGAACGAAAAGAGTTACAGTGGTGAGTTTTCGAATATAGATATGTTATATCCATCCAATATCAATCAAAGCCTATTTTGTCTAACGTTTATCTGTTAAAAATTTTCTTGCACGCTCTATTAATAATTATATAAAATGTTTCCTCTAAAATAAATCATCTCCGGACGGAAATATCTGATTATGACATTTCAAACAATTCACATTTTAATTACAACAAATCTCTTCACATTTAATAGTTGAAAAAAAAAACAACGTTCAGGTACTTCAGACAAACATTAGTAAATACGATTTTAGAATAAGAAGATGATGATGTTTGTTAGAAACTCCGTACTTGATAATACATGCTGAAGTACATATCATACTTATTATTTTACCCATATCTATTGTTAATGATATCACCGCAAACGAAAACAATTAGCATTGAAATTAATGATCCTTCTAAATAATAATACCTACCTTACAAGAATTATAATAATAATCGTATCATCATACAATGATTTAAATCATAAAGCTCATTGATCAAGCTTTATGTTGGTATAAATAAAGTCATAACCATATCAAGTCATTAATTTTGAGAATTTTTTTTATAGATTTATATAAATATTAAGGGGTTATATTTAGTCAGCGAGTCAAAACGAAAACATTTGGTTAAACAAATTAGTTTCAAAATTAGTTCTAGTTTCCAAATTACAAAAAGTCAACAAAAAATATAAAGAGGAACTTTGTGAATGAGAAAATTTTATTAAAAATACTTTTGAAAAATAGCAAACAATTCCATAAGATTCATTTCTTGATTAGAAGTAGAAGCACATCAAAGTAGATACAATATTTACACCGAATTGGTCCAATACAATGCCTTGGCCTGTATACTTCAACATTCTGTTCTTTTTTTAAGAATTGGATCGATGTACGAGGTCTGTCTATCTTCGCGCTGGCATTATTTTTCGTCATCGGGCAACTGGCATCCTTCAAAGTAGTCCCCACTTGATTGAATAACACGCTTCTAGCGGTGTTTCCACTTTCCGAAGCATTCCTGGAAGTCAGTTTTTTAAATAGCCTTGAATGCCATCGCCGCATTACCTTCAACCGTCTTTTTGTCGTCGAACTGGTGTCCTTTGAGTGATTTTTTCCAATTCGGGAACAACGAAAAGTCACAAGGGGCTATGTCGGGACTGTTTGGAGGTTGGAGAAGCAGTGCGATATTGTGTTTAGTTAAAAACTGCTACACAAGATTCGATCAGATTTCCCATCGCTCCCACCGCTTCCACTCTCTAAATTAGAATTTAAAATTTCCCAAATTGTAGTTTTCGATATTCCAAGATCATCTTCTAATTCGCGCACAGTCAAACGTCGATCTTCTACAATCGCAAGTCGCACGCGCTCGATATTACCGGTGTTGCTTTTGTCGGCCAGAACGAGGATTACTATCTACAGATGTGCGGCCACTTTTGAAACGATTATACCACTCTTTTATTTGTGTTCTGCCCATACACTCAGCCCCAAAAGCCTTCAGCTTGTATTTTTATAAGTTTATGCGTAGGTGTTAATAGTAAAATAAACAGTTCCGGCATTGATAAGAAACTCAGTATATATCGGATTTTTAGTTGGGTTTTTAGATTTTCGTTATTTAGTTAATTAACTCAATTAGTTGGGCTTTTAGATTTTTTTTATTTAGTTAATTAACTCAGTTAAATGTTATATTCGCTTGTTTATTTAGAGAATTTAGTTATTAATCGGCACCTATAAACATTACATCCCTTTTTTATTTTTCAGGAAGCTTCCACTATTTAATACCCACATAATTTATTTTCGTGAAAGCCTCATTTTTTTTTAACAAACAGAAATTTGAAATAAAAATATATTAAAATTAAACAGTTTGGGACAAAACCTTGAAAAATTAGTTTCATCAATTTGTTTATTTTTTTCACTTCTGAATAAGAAATTTCAAAATTTATATATAAAATATTCGATCTCTACAAGAAAATTTTCTCGTATTTGTGTACTATTGTCGGAAAATTTCTATACGAGCAATATACTGTTTGCCGAAAAAAATGCATTTTATAGATGGTAAAATAGAAAATAACAAGTAATGTAACAACTAACTGAGGTAATTGTTTGAATACCCAGTATATACTGGGTATTCAAACAGAGTTTATGGAAAAATTTTTCAAACAAAAGTAATTTATTTTAAAAAGTAAAAAGAAGATTTTTTGTTATTAAAGTTTTGTTATATCTCTACGGTTTCAAAGATAGACAGTTTTGTCCAAACATGGTCCGATTTTGCCTACTACCGATCTTGACCTTACTATTTTGCTCTAGAATACATAAAAAAATTTCAGTTCGATATCTCATTTCATTCTTGAGTTATCGTGTTCACGAACAGACAGGCAGACAGACGGACGGACATGCGGAAATGGATTAATTAGATAATTTTATGAACACCTATAATATTTTCAAGCATTACAAAGTCGGAACTAAACTTAATATACCCTGGTATATTTACAAATATACTGGGTATAACTATAATAAACTTAATATACCCTTGTATATTCACAAATATACTGGGTATATAAACACGTGGAAATATAATTCAACAAAGTAGTCAATTTTAAAATGGAAAACGGAAAATTACTACAATTCTTGTCCGTTGGGATGCTTAATGGTATTATTTGTCTGGAATGTTAATAATGCACATAATAAATTCAACAATTTATGCACTAAATAAAATTTCAAATTCGCCCCAACACCCAGATCAGTTTTTGTATTATAAATACGTATTTCGACTACAAAGTAGTCATCATCAGTATAAATAAGCTAGTCGTAATTTACTCTTTGACAATTAGAAATAAATAGAAAATAGAAATCAATAGACAAAAATAAAAATAAATAAAAATTAAACAAAATAAATTAAAATAAAATAAATTTTATTGAAATGACTCTTGTTAAAATTACTTTCATTCAAATTTACTCTTAACATCACTCTTATTAAAATTACTCTTATATTGTCTCAGGATATGTTATTCGTTGCTAATTTGGTGACAGTTTCACTGGTGCCAAAGTTTTATTGTCAGTTTGGTGAAAAGGTTTGGTGAAATAGGATAATAATGAATGGGTAATATGGGCCACAAAAGTAGCGTTCTTTTTCGAAATTTTATAGTTGGTTTGTGCCTTATTCAATCATTTTTTGGGGAAATGTTTCGAATTAAAATATGTATAATTAACAAATTTTATCCGAAGCAATTTTTCACAAACCAAATGAATAAATCAATTATAAAATTTTGAAAAAAGAACGCTATTTTTGTGGCAATTTGAACTGCTTTGGGAATTAGATTGTTCATGCTACGATTAAAAAATTAATGACGAGGATATTTTTATTAACAATTTAGAGCCATGCAAGAATAAAAGTTGAGGAAACACGTTACCTTATGGTATATGCGAGATGATAAGTTATCCGAAACTTTTTGTTAAAATTTGTTCAACCGGGATTTTCACGTTTAAAATTAACATAGGCCTCGTCACGGTAAGCTATTGAACTCGGGAAAAGTATTTTAGAATCGGCTTAAATGTTTTGACGTGAGGAGGATTATAACCACATGACCATAGCTACAGATTGGAAATTAGCATTAGATCTTTATTACTCGTGTCACGATAAGCATTTAGTCATCTTAATATTCATTTAATTTGGCAAGTAGTAATAAGCATAAATTTGAACATTATCATCTTACACTAAGTTCTTATATATATATATATATATATATATATATATATATACGTATATATAGTGCTGTCAGAATCGCTTGATGGATTAATCTTCACCCTATACACGAATGAATTATAAATTCTAAACGATATCATCCCTATACATACATAAATATACTCCACCCATATCGTTATGTCATTGGCGTCGATAAGTCATAAGATCGCGACGTTTTAAACAATACCATAATATATAGACGATACCGAAATATCGTTTATGACAGAGCAAAACCGAATACAATATAAGAACAATTGACTAACAGAATTATACAAACATTGAGGAAATTTCACCATAGACTTCCAAATTGTTATTGTAGATTTCTATATTTATGTGTATCAATTTCTGCCATTTTCATAAAAGTAAAAAATATATGAATATAAATAATTTTGGTCTGAGATTAAACCAGCTTATAAACTTGCGTCGAAATGAGCCAAAAAGTCTTTGTATGAAATGTTTTTTGACTACCAAAGTTAGTTCTGGCTTTCTGACATAACTGCAAATGTATGGTACACTTGGACACAAAAAATGATAAAGATTATTAAAATATTATTAAAATAATCAAGGAGAACTCTAGGTTTTTTGAAATTATATTTCAAATTTTGCCCCTATTCCTAGAACATTTGTTTGTATTTTATAAATACGTATTTCGACTACAATGTAGCCTTTAGTGCACGACATATGCCACCAGTTTACTCGTCGTAATTACTAACAAAGTTGTATAGTTAAATACTCAAGCAAAAATAAAAATTTGTTAAAAGTCCACAAATTCTCTTTTTATGAAAATAGGTCGAATGTATCAGGGTATATGGGTAAATTCCTACACAAGTTAAACTTTTTGGTTAGTCTTTAAATGATTTTCGGATTTTGGTCTCAATGTTAGCCAGAGTTTAATTGGTAAAAGCAACGCCCCGCAAAAATGGATGTAAATGTTTCGAATCCTTTATGAAATGAACATGTCTATTTGACCGTTCATCCAAAGTTTACGAGCATCAAGTTTAATTGTAAAATAATCAAGTGAAGAACGAGGAAAAATTTTCGTCCTACAAATTCAATGGAATGAACTCCGAGTCTCCCATCCTCAATGTTCAACGGCTTCCAGAAAACTTCGATACCGTTTTCCAAAATTTTATAATTTTATACAAAGTACCAGTTTGATGCTCATCATCCTGCAAAAACCCTTTGGTCTCCCGGACAAATAGTTGGCAATAGTATTATCGCTAGTAGACGGAGGTCTATCTATGGTTGGAAGTCTAATAGTTGTATTCCTACTTTGTCGAAAGAATCCCAATTTGTCGAAACAATCCCATCAATAATTTTTCTATAAACATATTCTGAAATCGATCTAGCAAAACAGAACATTATTCCAAAAAATCCTGGTATATTCAATTTAAAACCTGCGTTAATAAAAGTCCAATAAAAAGATAATTTCTGGACATTAATCAACCAAACTTTTATATTTGCCTGAATATTTTATAATCAGAGGTTTGTTGGTAGTTACAATGTAGCTCAGGGAAACGTCTACTGTACTCGTAGATATCTAGATAATACTCTCACAAAATAGATCCATGTGAATTCTTCCTCGTTCATAAAAGGTTACACGTTGTATAAGAAAAACGGGTCGCATCAAATCCCAGTCGGTCGGCAATATCAACATGTCAACATCATATGTATATACAAATAATTGTATATACAACAATTATTATAATTATCTACAAATGAAAATGACGTAAATATAAGATTTATCTCTGTATATAATATATTTGAATGAATGAATGGTTGAGAATAGTTTATATGATGACGACTTATTTCAACAAAATCATATGAGGAGAAATTTCTACCTTATATGAGAGAATACTGATAATATTATTATTATTATTATTAATATTACGATTATGATTTGTTTTAAGATGTAAAATCACTATTAATTAGTTCTTCAATGCCTTTATTATTAAACGAATAATGAACATTGTTCATTTAATAGTAATAATAATAATATATGATTATTATTCAAATACAGGTTGTTCCAATGTATAATACATTCACCTCTGTTGAATGGTTATTATTTTTACACGCAAGGGTGGATTAAGATAATTCGCCACTCGAGACAGCTGAAAAATTTCCCTTTGAAATTAAATTTCCATGAAATGGGCCTTGTAGTTGGTCACGTGGCTAGTTTAGGCACCATCATCGAAAACGCTGGAAATTTGGAATGAAATCAATTCATTTGCTTAGCCCCAATCGTTAGTATTTAGAACAAACTTGTCATCAACGTTATAGAAACTGAAAATCGAGCAGTGTTAGATGAGTTAATTTGATAATGGGATAATTTCACTGTCAAATTTTCTGGACTCTGTATGTTCGAGACCCAAAACAAGCGCTGACGTCAGAGTATTGACACAAAAAAACGGTATCAACGCTCAGGCGTCAAAATTGGTCACGAAGCTCGACGCAGGCGTTGAAAATGTTCTTGGGGTCAATGCTAGAGGTAAGATTTTACTAATCAAAACTTTGATGTCTGGCTATTTTTAAACTTAACTACTATAAATCTGATTATTTTCGACAAAGAGAAATTTAACAAGCCGACCGAGTCAACCTGTAGGGCTCCGTAGTCACTATGGCTATATTTGTACCTATAGATAGTTTTAGGGAAGACTTAATACGGAAAGTTATGTTTATTGGTTTTTCCTTTATATCTTAAAAACTGTCAACTAAAGGTTGAAAAGCATTCAGTACAGCTAACAATTCATTATTATATTGTATATATAGTTGATTTGTGCCTTATTTATTTGTTTTCGAAAAAAAGTTTCGACTAAAAGTTGTTCGTTATAACTATACTTACAACTTTTATCCGAAAGATTTTTACGAATAAATTGGGCACAAATCAATTATAAAATTTTGAACTGATAGTTCGAATTTTGACGACATTTGTACACAATTAAAGAACCTTTAGGTAATTGTCGTGATACAATATTGTCAAAAAGTTGTAGAGCGTATGGGTATATTAAGAGTGAAGGAACGTATAGCATAATAAGCAATAATTTTAGTCCAAGACTGTACCGGTAGACACGTTACACATACGATACTTGTCTATACGTATATATACTAAGACTACCTAACATTTTTATAAGTTGCGTTCAACATGCCGACACGTATATTTATTTATAAAATGCTTCACTTTGCGTTGTTATAACTAAACAATGAGACGGTCAATAAGCATCGTTTTTTTTTTAAATACGCACAACAAATTCAATAATTTATAGCTATTTTTTTAAAAGATACTTAAGTGTCGTTTTTATATAATAAAAAAAGAGGCAGAAATACTGCTTATTGCTTCCCATGTTAATTATTCGAACTTTAATAAAGTGTTTCTCGAGTTTCAGATTGTCAATCGATTTCAAATTTTTAATTGTAAGTGTAGAATAATAATACCCTCAATAAGTGTGAAAAAATTTGAAACATTATATAATCATACCCATAGGCACGACACCTGCCTTAAATTTCCTTACTAATTTAACAGATAATTGTTAACTGATATAAGAAAAAATCTTGTGCAAATATTCAAAGATGTATTAGATACTCAAAACTCCAATTTCGTGTTATATGTATTTCATTGAAGAAATGCTATGATATCTTTAAAATCAACTATATACTATTACATTTATATGGCTGTATAATATGTATTATTCCAAAATGTACAAACAATAGATTTATACCAATGGAATCATATATATATATATATATATATATAATCAATCAACATGAATGTTATCTATTGTTTTACCAATAATTTGCTATAAGAAGTATGTATAATAACATATATACATATATATATATATATATATATATATATATATATATATATATATATATATATATATATATATTTATGAAGTGTATTAAGATAATTTCTGAGAATTGACTTCACTATTGTATGTATAAGGATTAAAATCACTATGCTTAGAAAATCTTAACCATATAACAATCGTCTATTTGGAGGATATTATTATACCCGGTATACAATATATACCAGAAAATATTGATCGCAGAAAAAAAATTTTGGTAAAGATGTTCATAAAATGACTTAATTAGTTCATTTCCACAAAGTTGTCCATCCGTCCGTCAACACGATAACTGAGTAACGAAAAGAGATAGCGAACTGAAATTTCAAATATGTGTTCCAGAGCTAAATTGCACCATGTTTGGGCAACATGGGTAAAATTGTCTATCTTTGAAAGCGTATGAGATAGACAAAAATTTATTGATAAAAAATGTTTTTTTTTTTTAAATAAACAAGTTTTGTTTGAAACTTTTTTCATAAGTTCAGTACACAAAAGGTATTTAATTAATTAACTCAGTTAGTTGTTACTTTCACTTGTTTATTAATAAATTACCCAATTAGAACACATTAAGCTTTATTTTCACGCTAACTAATTGACAAGCCTATTGACAAGCAACAGTCGAGATTCTTTCTCCAAAAAATGAGCTTTGTTCCCTTTTTACAATTAAAACTGTTGTTATTATATTAATTCGAATGTTTTCAGTTTATTCCTATACATATCTGGTACTGTGACTCTGGGTAAAAGTGGCCTCCTTTTTCAAACTTTGCAGTTTATTTGTGTCGAATCCTTGTGGCTCAAAAAACAAAAGCTTTTCATTATTCTAAGAATTTTTTCACATACCGAATGAATTTGATACAATTCCGTTGCTAAATTACTATTAAAATACTATCTCGATTTCTTGAATTCTAATAACCTTAATGATTCCATAAACACGGAAAACAAGAGTATGAAGCAGACAATTCGAAAAAGAAATAATTAGTAACGTTCATGAACTTTTCGAAATCGAATATCGTTTTTAATATCATGCAAAAAAAAATCAAAATACTAGAGCATGAAAATTCAAAAAAATTCGTAACACTTATGAGCTTATGAATTTGTATCACTTGAATGAATTTCAATGCTAATTATAAATAAGGACATAGATTCTTATTGAACGCTAGGAAATTAAATTGCAAATTTAGTTTCAAGCAAACAAAAAACATATGAAAATAACAACTAACCGAGTTAAATGCTTAAATACCGGGATATCCTGAATTTATGTAAACAAGTTTATAACAAAAGTTGTTTATTTTTAAAAAAGGTATATTTTTTGTCTTTACATTTTTTCAATATTTTATGTTTTCAAAGATGGGTAGTTTTGCTCATTTTGCCTAGACATAGTCCGATTTTTCCACATTCACGAACTTGACCTTACTTTTTGCTCTAGAATATACATGCAAAATTTCCGTTTGTTATCTCTTTTCGTGAGTTACCGTGCTCGTTGCATTTATGCCTGCCATCAATTATTTCAAGCGTTACAGAGTAGGGACTAAACTTAATATACCTTGTATATTTACATATATGCCGTGTATAAAAACAAAACAAAAAAAATTGGTTAACAAATTTAACATTTTAACGAAAACAAAATTAATTGGATAAACTTAAATAAAATGACAATTTTAATTTTACAATTAATATTAAAATTTGTTCACATATTAATATCATGCATATCAAAACTCTTTTATTACAGTCTCATATACGCGTCATAAATTGCGATATATGTTTTATAAAGCGTACTTAATTAACCATAACTAAAATCACACACGACATTAATTTAATAAATTCAAAGAGCACGATGTTATTAAAATTTTCTAGTTGTAATCAATGACATTTCAAAGAAATGAAAAATACGTATACGGTTAATTATTTTGAGAACTTTTATCCAGCTAAATTATGAACCAAAGCTAAATCAATATAAACCTCAACTGTATATCAATTTCGAAAATTTCACTTAATAATACCACTTTAATATCCAAATTTGAATCTGCCTAAGCGAAATAAATTTTCTTAATTAATAAAATCTAATTTATAAAATGCCTGCTCGAAAATAATGTCGAGTTGGATTAAAAAACTAAAAATTCGTATCCAGATTTTTGTCAAATCCATTAAATAGTGCTACAATTGATCCTTCTAATGGAGGTGGGGGTTAGGTACTTTTTGAAATTTAAAAACCCTCAATTTTATTTAATTGGAGAATTTAATTTTTCAAAGGAAAATAGAAACACGCGCTTTATCAATTTTCATAATCCGATGCCTAGATTAGTTTCTTTCCGAAACTACAAATTTCGCGACCGCATCTTCGCTTTTATCAAAACTGTATAGTCGTTTTGTGCGTTATTTATTCGGTTTTTGGGAAAATATTTCGAATAATAGTTGTTCATTACAAGTATACTTACAACTTTTATTCGAAAAATTTTCCCCAAAAATCGAATGAATAAGGCACAAAATACAATTCGATAAAAGGACTCAACTCTTGTGGCTCATAGTAACTTTGGTATTTATCGAATCTCACTCCAACCCACAGTATTTTAGCTTATAACCATTATTTTGTAGCGATAAAATAGTAAAAGTTTAAAAAATTTAATTTTACCAATACCTACCTGAGGGTAAATTTTAAAACTAATCAAAAAAAAAAAATTAAAAAAAAATCACGAAATTATTAAATCAAAAATCACTTTTGTTTAAAAATAATTGAAATCGAAAACAAACAGATTAAAAATCATCCCCAATTATAAAAAGTATATGATATTCACAAACCACCCTAACTATCGATGAAATAACTCTTCATGGTAGGCAGTCCTTCTGACCATATAACATAGCAGAGGGGTTGCAATGAAAATGGTCATTGGTCAATACGCATATCCAGTGGTGACGTGATAATCCTGATATTAACACACAATTAACAATACCATATACCGCGTACATTTAACATAAACTATTATGTCATATAAGGTATGTAGTATGTTGACCGTCATTCCCAACGTTTGTGTGAATCCGACCCCCAAGATGTCCAATACATACATATATATATATATATATATATATATATATGTTTATCTCTTACACACTTATAGGTAACATATATACATATACACACTAGCACATGTTCACATGTTACGTTATAGTTTTAATAAACACCAAAACATTTAGATAATCCTTAATTTTGTTTTCCTCTAGTTTTTGTCTTTTGGGTTGAATAAAACACAATTTTTTTTAAAAAATATTCTATATCTTTGTTACTCGTTGCAAATCTAAATTAAAACTGAACTTACTGTTCACTGAAAATTTCTTAAAACTGCAGCTTTTTCCCTTGCACCTCACACCTCTAGGCTATTAGCATATATACCTACTACCATACCCGCCGCCGCGTCGTTTCACACCCGCTCACCCACATTATACAGTGGGTACATGTATACCCCCCGTTCTACACCCCTACCGTATACGTTGTCGCTAACGTTTCATTACCCCGCTATAGTCCCTTATCTATGTTGTGTATATCGCGCGGCAAGCGAACATAACATTTCTTCATCAGGATCTTAATGAGTTCGCCTCGCTTATACAGAAAGTATTGACTTTTTTTCTCAAGTCTCTGAAATGAATGTGTATGTATGTATGTATGTATGTGTATGTGTGTGTAAAAGAATGAACATATATATATATATATATATATATATATATATATATATATATATATATATATAATTTACTTTGTGATAAACAGAGATAGATGTATATATGATATTTTTAATATATATTATATATATTTTAATTTTATATAAAGTACTCTAACATTTGTTTGAAGTTATATGTAAATGTACGTATAGAGTCTCTTCTTGGGGAACGAAAGCTATGCGCGCGAGAAATGGGATAAGAAATTTTACATAACTTTATATAAAGAATTGGTGTAAAGTATATATTTAAAAAGTAATCTCCTCAAATCCACCATTCCACTGCAGCCTCAAGTGTGTAGACAGACTTTTTGACCTGATAAATTTCTTAATTATAAAAAAAAAATATTGGAATATTATCAATATTTCAAAGTATCTCAGCACACTTACATCAACTTTACGTGGCACTAATACGTGAAGATGTAGATTGTAAAGGCTGCCCTGGACAGGCTACACTTCGACCATAAGGTCCATTGTGATGCCTAAGGATGTGAGGATGTGAGTGGAGTGGAAGGAATTTGTGAGTAGACTAGGAATTGGTAGGATATGCGGAACTAATACGTGAATGTTCCTTCTCTTCTGCCACAAAAGTCAAAGTTGGCTTTTTTACTTTTCCCTGGACCTATGCCATTTATTACTAAAATTGACGTTTGACAAATACCAAAATCATATCAGATACGACATTTCATTTTGATTAGGCTATAATTGTGGCCAATAGAGAATAATTTATAGGAAATTTGCTAAGATAACGCTGCTCCTGCGTAATGAATTTTTTTTGTTTTTGGTCACAATGAATGATAGTAGCTAATAAATTTATTTAACCTCGACGCATACAAAAAAAAATTGACATATCGAATTAATGTTTCGTTTTGCTTTTATTACAACGTCGGTTAAAATATCGATAGAATCAAAATAATGACTGTAATGAATTCAATTAAAGGGATCCTCTTTTCAATCTCAACTGTTTTATATTCCACAGTAAAATAGGGCAGAGACATAAACGCAGCGGCTGTCTTTAATTTAGCTATTATCATTCATTGTACAAAAGAAAAAAAAATTCGTTATGCAGGAGCTGCGTTATCTTAGCGAATTGCTCTAGTGGCCACATTTATAGCCTAATCAAAATGAAATGTCGTATCTGATATGATTTTGGTATTTGCCGAACGTCAATTTTAGTAATAAATGGCATAGGTCCAGGGAAATGGGAGCATAGAGAAAGAAGAAAACACAAAATATAAATTATAAAATATCTCTCTTAATATTAGAATAATCGAAAAATGTATGAAGATTAAATGTAGAAAATCAAGTTTGCTACAATTCATTTTTTTATCATTATTCTCCAAGTCTAATGTGTACAGAGATATTTAGAATTTTAACTTTCAATCTTAAGTTGTAAAAATATCTGTAAATATTCGTGTAACAGGAAATATATGATAAGTAACAAAATTATAGTAAATCTTAACTTCTACAACTTTACTATTGATAAATTTTTCGATATTTTGAATATTTAGGGAGATGTGCCAAATTTTGTGTTTCCCTTTCCCGTTAAACTACTTTTCCCCTTGCCCGATTTTATTACACAAGAGTATATATTTGTGTCTGTGACCTATATAGACATATATTTTCACAAAATTCTAACATTCTAACTTTCCGAATATTCGCTAAAACAGTGAAAACTCTTTGAGAGTTTATGCACTTTACACACTTTTACAGTTATAAATTTCAAAAATTCAATCTTGAACAATTTGAAAATCTTTATACTGCTCGATTTTAATCCACAACGTATAACCGAAACTGACCTTGATATGCGTGATATTCGGGTCCATTTTCAATCAAAAAGAATTTAATTTTTATATTACTTCGTTTTTGAGTGCTGAAAAGGTGGAAGATCTGGGAAGAATATCAATGATATAATTATTATAGTCGTTAAACAAAAATTTTATACAGCCTTACGCTTCCACCAAAAAATATTTAAAAACAAAATAAGGACTTCAAATGTAAAAAGTCTTAAACGACTTATTAAGTTCGCCCTTATTAAGTTATTTGTTGGTGATCAGTCAAGTTTTTTATTTAAATTTTAAATTTTGTAGCGATAACAATTTTTTTATATATAGACAACTTGCATTACACATATGTTAAGTGTAAAATTGTAGTGAACAGGTAATATGCCTTTCACCAAATCATGAGTGAGAGTATGAAATCTTTTTATTGAAAGAAAAGTTCCATGGCGAACCACAAATCATCATAAATATTCTTAAAAATGAATCCGTTATATTCTCGAAAAATTACTAGACGCAATTTTATCTTTACTGATATCCGTTATATCACCGCGTATAATAACATATTAGGAAGAGATATAGGTGTGACTGTTTGAGAATAAAAAAATCATAAATTTGCAGCGATTTACCGCTTGTTTTTAAGATATTTATTTACATAACTTTACATCTAATATATATTACATAAATTGCTTACATTTAAAATGTTATATTTTAATAGATAATAATTACAATGTTAATTGTTTTTATAATATATACACCATTATGCTACATATAAATACAATATTGTAATATAATATTTTATGAATAATAAAGCTTACTATCTATAATATAATTTACTAATTCCTAGTTCATATCTAATTATTGTGCTGTAATAATGTTTGGCAAATAAAATAATTGCTTAGCACCTGCCTTCATGTTCTCTACATATAGAGAAACTAATGTAGTATTTGTTCAACTTTGAATTTTCAAAATAAATATTAAATTTTCATCGAAAAATTATCAAAATTATCCGAGTAATATGTTTGCATGCCGTTCCCACTTCTATGCATTCTTGACGTATTCTCTTTTAAAATAAACTAGAACTGACTCTTGGCAGTGAATGTACGTTTAATTTAAATCAATAAAATCATATATATATATATATATATATATATATATATATATATATATATATATATATATATATATATATATATATATATATATATATATCCTTTTTCTTTTAATACCATATACATAATGGACAAAGAATTTTTTTTTCTATTTACAGTTTTTTTCTCAACAACCGTTTAGTGAATGTTAATGAAAATGTGCAAAATGACGCAGATCGTGTGGTCATTTTATTCCCTGAACTATGGACAGTGGTTATAAGAATTCAAGTATAATTATAAGTATCGATTAGTCATTGGATAAAGGTTGTTGTGAAACTGAAAGGGATAAGTTAGGGTGGGGAGTTTGTCCTATGCTAAATGCATTGCAATCTCATCCATTTCCAACTCTAAACAATTAAAAATTTTGCAATTAAATGGTTTCAAATAATTTAATTTCTGTAAAAAAAAAATATATTTTGTTTAAAAATTTAATTCTAAATTTTATTTTTTCGAAGAGTTGTAATAATTAACAATATGTTTTTATGTATTTGAAAAAAGGTGCATGGTGATAAAACTAGATAAAACTAAATAAAACTAGATAAAATAAATATAACTAAAAATAAAACTAGATAAAATTAATTAAAACTAGATTTCGAACATTTTTCGATCTACAAATTTTATTATCTCAGAAACCAAAAACAGGATTAATTTGGTTCAGGTATTGATAAGACTTTGATAATTATTAAGACATTGATAATTATTTTATGGTATTTCTGGTTGACGAGATATATATTTTTATATCACTGTTTATTTCAACCAAGCCCATTTAACGCTATGTATAACCTTACTTCAAAACTGTAACTTTAACATTTTTTTACTCAAAAACTAAAAACAGGATCAAGTTCAAACTCTGACAGGATATTCTTTACTATTGAAATAATAAGATGTCATATTTTGAAGAACCTGTCATTAAATTGAATTTTCTTCATAACAACCTTAAGGTATTAATATTTAAAAATTGGTGTAAAATATTTCTAAAATACAATTTTTAATGTATCTTTTTCTAAATATAGAATCAAATTTTTAACTGAATTTCACAAAGTGTTAAAATTCAAACTAAATGAAGTTTTGAAATCCATTTGTGTAACTTATTTGGAGAATATACTTGCAGACGGTTGGTTTTAAACGAAGGTATTGTGTATACAATTAAAATATAATAATTGAAATTCAATATTGTCTATAATTATTACATAAAATAGGTAAATAAATGGAGCTGAGATAAATCTTATAGAAATAATTAATAGTTTTAATATCCATACCACTCGTATGTAAAGTATATTTAAACCGGATATAAATATAAACATTTAAAAAAATGCATGTACTCAGGGCTCAAGGAAATTGTTGTTTGTGAAAGTAAATAATAGTGTTGAAAATGGAAAATATATTATATAGTTTTATTCTCTTCTTCAAGTCCTTTAGTCTATGCAATAGTGTTCAAAAACATGGAAAATGATATAATATTATATGGTAAATGCAAAAGACGTTTTTTATATTTTCTAATTTGCCAGTTTTTGAGTGCTGAAAACGTGAGTTTGTCACTGCGAATAATTTTCGAAAAAATTATTCTCTTATGTTTAAAAGTTTTTGATATAACTTGTTGCAAAGGTTAATATCTTTAAGGATAAAGATTTTCCACATTAAGCTAAAATATTTTTCAGTTTTTGATGGTTTTGCTTTTTTTAAATTATTTTGCAAAGAACTACTTAGTTGCTTACATTTCTTTGGCGTGATTGATAGATTGAGGGTTATATGTATGCTAAAAATCCATACAAAAAGAATGATAAAAGAGTAAAGGGAGATGGTAAATTCAATTGGTAAAATATGAATTAAATAAAAAACAAATATTTATTTTTAATATATAAAAAAATACATGAAGGTATTTCCAAACTATATCAACTGATCGGGTACCCGCTCGAAAAGAACTATATAAAAAACTATATGTGTAAAAAAAATATGTTGGTACTCTTGTGCGTTGTTGAAAACAGCTGTCCTTGTCGTCAGTGTGCCCATTCGTCACATAACATATTATGCATATACTAGTCATCATACATATTATACTAATATATAATTGCAAACGACTTTCAAGCAGCGCGCCGGTACTCATGATGCCAACTGAACCATAAAAAATAACCTTTTGCTGCGGACATGAAAAAAATGCACTTTTTTACGCATATTTTATCAAAAAACTTAACAACTCGATGGTCATTCTCCCAAAGTTTTAAGAAAAAATATTTCTAAGGAATTGAGGAAAGTATGTGTCGAATTTCAGAACAACCGTGACTATTTTGAAAGAGTTCGAAGTAAAAACAATCGGAATCGTGCATTTTAATTTCACCATGTATATGAAGATGCATGTTAAATTACTCCAACTTACATATCGATTTTCTCAAAAATGCCATGGTGATAAATTCTCAAAAAAATTCAGCTGATTTCTGAGGATTGATTTTACTAATATTGTGAATTTCGTGAAGTTCTTGATAACCTAATAATAGTTTGGAATTACCCTAAGGATATAATTTTTTAACAAACTAGAGTTTACAATATATTACTTTGGAATTGCATCCACAACATATTATATGATGTACAATCTGATACACACATTCACATGATGGATGGATGATGGTTTCAATCATAATACAATGTATGCGTGTATGACTGAGATGGTGCATCTCACTCATACAAAGACTAAACGTTGAACAGAATAATCTGTGCGTAAGTAGGATATACCACAATGTGGGTTGTATGCTAAAATTTTGATTACATCGTGCCAAAATAACTATAACTTAAAAAATTTTTTGAACCCATTACTTCGTTTTGTATTTCTGATTTGTCATAATTTTCCTTTATCAATACCAAAACAGAAACTTAATCAATAGAAAAACAAGCTTTGAGCCTAGGACTCAGACATGATGTGAAACAATAAACGTTAATGTCATATTTATTGTGAGCAATGTGATTGGTTGACAAACACGAATGGATATTAACAATGATTGCCGATGATTGCCGACTGTCTCATAGCAGTTCGTTACAAAAAAAAAACGTGACATTGTATAATCTGAAATTTTATTTTACTCCCCATATAAAATCTTGTATAGTCTCGCTATAAATGTTATCACATAAAAAACAAGGAACTATGATAAAACATAATTCTGGCAAATACTTTCAGGAGAAAACCCGTATTGTTTAGACGAATGGATATTTCTATCGACAAATACTGGAAGTAGAAAATCTTAGTTTCGTATGCAATACCCCAAAACACACAGCAATACTGAAAACTTTCAGGAAACAACCCCGCATTGTTTAGACTAGAGATGCACACATGTGTAACTACCATTATTTGTATATTTGCAACATAGGTAACAAGCATAATAATATCTAACAAACAAAATCTCTTATTTAATTCCAGTTAGTGCGCATATATTTATTTCAAATAATTTTAGGTATATAGTCGTATTTTATGAAATAATAATTGTATTCAGACTATTCATTCATACACTATTGAGATGTTATACCACATATGTACAGGCTGATAGAGTCGTATTCTGTTGTCCAAAGTTTTGGTGTCGAAATTTTCTATCCTTAGGTTTCGTGATGATATTCTTGTTGATAAAACATTTTCTATCTTTCGAACCACGTTACTAGTATAGCGGAGAGGAGGTGGAATCCTGGCAAGTCAGCCTTTCTAGGCGTTTTTACCGACCCCTAGAGGTAGAGGTAGACTGTAAAGGCTGCCCTGGGCGTGCTACACTTCGACCATAAGGTCCATTGTGATGCCTTAGGATGTGAGTGGAGTGGAAGGAATTTGTGAGTAGACTAGGAATTGGTAGGATATGCGGCTGCAGCCGACTATGATAGGAACTATGCCGATATTCATCTGGAATTCGTGAAGGAAACTGCAGAAAACCTTCTCAAGCATAGCCGGTTACTTCGTTCTTGCCCATACGCCGACAGTTCAGTCAATCAACCGCCTTTTTTTTTTAATTTTTATAATTGACAAACTGCCGATGTCGGGATTCGAACCCATTACCTCTCGGTTTCCAAGTACTGCATACTGCGCAGACATGACACCTTAGACCGCTCGGCTACTTGGCTGGTTACCGACCCCTAAAGGGGAATTTGTATGCAAACTGTGAATATAGTAGGTTGTGCCGACTTGGTAGGCACTATGTCGATATTCATCTGCTATTTGTAAGGAAACTGGCGAAAATCTTCACAAGTATAGTCAGTTAATTTCGTTCTTGTTTATATTCTGACAGTTTAGTCAATGCACACCCCTTTTTTTTATTGATAAACTAACAGCGATGGAAACCGAACTCGCAACCATTCAAGCAGAGCACCTTTGTTAGCACGGCTTTTTGGGCTGGTTTTGGGACACGTTAGTATACTCGATTTTGAACGCTTATTTAAATGGTCAATAGGACATTATATCTGGGCCCGACTGATGAAAAATATAGCAAGTAGCACATTTTATTTGAGAGTCCAGTTGTATTTCACAAATCAAGACAACATCCATAGCTTAGTTAATCAAAATGTCGTCCGAGTAACGAAGGGTTGAGATGTGAATCCAAATAGACAGTGTTTTGAAAATGGTCATAAAGACTGAAACATATGTCAATAAAAAAATGTCAGAAATTAACGAAAATTCGCTTTGCTCGCAAAGTAGATTATTGGTTTGACTCGCTATGCTGCCCCCCTCGAAAACGAGAAGAACCACAAACTTTACCAAATTTACACTACGCAGGGTATATATCCTATCTAGGACGTGGAGCAAAGACCGAAGGCCGCCCCGGAGGACTGACTCACTCACTCACTCACTGATGTATACAAAATCTAACCCACTTCTAGAAATGATAGATTGATGCAGTTTTTCCATTCGACGCGGAATAACTCCAAACTTACGGGAAAAATCTAAACACTTTAATTTTCCAAACGGAACACCCCGAAAAGTGGGAAAAAACCGTCAAAAATACATACTTATTTGTATTCATGCTAGAAGGATGAAAGGATCAGGATATGTGTTCTTTCTAGAACACGAAGTCAAGGCCGATAACCGTACCGGTGGTCAAACAGAGGGGCGAACAGAGGGGGTTTTTACTGTAAAGCGTGAATAGAATTCTGTATGAAAAAAAATTTTGCACAGAAAATAAAATTAAAAGTTTGATAAATCTCTAGGTACCTACAAGAATACACAATATATATTACCAATGGCAAAACTCGATTCCTGTGTATTCTAGTTCTAGAAAGGTATAACACTGATCTAACTACAAAATGGTTGCGTTGATAAAATCATAAGTGTACTCATGTAGAAATGGTTTCAGAATTGTTGATCAGTGAACAACGCGAACCAGGGGGGTGGGGGGAGGTTGTTGCAAATACTGGTACTATCTATCTATTGAAGAGGTATATATGCACTACAGTAGTACATACAATATTATTCGTAATACGTAATGTGTGTACATTTATTATTTTGGAAAAGGTATATAGCGAAACGAGTTGAAATGTTTATGGAGTTTATGGTGAACATGGTAGAATGGGAGAGGATGGGAGTGTGGGAAGAGACACACTACAACAGTAGGAATGGTATCAAAATGTCTCGATTCAGTGAACAATATTCTTGTTACAATTTTCACTGTATATATATATAATGTTTGTCATTGCTTAGGTACTATTACTTGTTTGTTATATCCCTTTGCCCATATGTACTAAATGTTTCAGGAAAGAAATTATTGTGATTACAACTTTATGGATTATATAAGTTTCAAAAATGGCTAAGTCGTCTAGATAGATACTACTTCGATCATAAGGTCCATTGTGATGCCTAAGGATGTGAGTGGAGTGGAAGGAATTTTTGTGTATAGACTCGGAATTGGTAGGATATGCGGCTACAGCCGACTATGATAGGAACTATGCCGATATTCATCTAAAGTTCGTGAAGGAAACTGCAGAAAACCGTCTCAAGCATAGCCGGTTACTTCATTCTTGTCCATACGTCGACAGTTTAGTCAATTAACCGCCCCTTTTTTTCTTAATAATTGACAAACTGCCAAAGTATTGACATAATGCCTTAGACCGCTCGGCCACTTGGACTGGTGCTAAGTCGTCTAAAGCTACTGACTTATAATACAATCTTTATCTGGGACTTTTTCTAGAATCCAACGTTGTGGCCCATTTTGCAATCAGCATGCTTTTTCTATAAAGAATTGTATATTCTTTCTTCCTGTTAAGAAATCCTTGATTATGTTTCGGGATTTTAAAAAGTATTGAACTTGTTTTGTTCAGCTATTTTTGTCTTTTAACAAATTTTCCTTTTAACATTGAAATGATTTTACAAAAATTTCTGAACTTCTTGAAATAATCTTATTAACGAATATAAGATTGCTATATTAACGAATAAAAATTATAGTAATTAAAATGTACTTTAGATTTCAAAAGTGATGTTACAGTTGAGTTTTGCCGAATTAGGTTTTCGAAAAAAAACTGTTTAAAATTTCAGGTTTTAAGCAGTCTATACTTTTAGTTTTTGTAACTTTATGTTGGGATTATTATCATTACATTTTTAAAACTAAACTAGTTTTATATTATCTCTATTATTGTATAATTGTAAATGTCTTTTTATTTGTTTGTTTATTCTAGCATCGCGCAAAAATTTCTCAACCGATTTTAATGAAACTTATTTTTGTTTAAATATATGTATTTTATCGCGCTGCGACAATTGAAATTGTTCGTTTAATATAAATTTGGTGGAGGTGTCAATAAATGTTTGAATTAGTGGAAGCGGTGGGAAATTATATTGAGGTTTTTAGTCTAAAATTGATGGGAATGGGAAATATAAAATAATACCCGAGTGAAGCCGCGAGAACAAACTAGTATAGATATATGTATAAAATAGAGTTAATCATTACCATAGCAGCATCTAAGCAACAAAACAGACAAGTCAGGTAGTCGGTAATCCATTTTATGAAATACGTAAATATATGCTATGCAACAATTCTAACATTAAGTTAAACACAAATGCATACCACAGCCTAAACCACACTGTACTGTTAAAACGATTCCGTGTTATTATTGCAAGGATAGTTACCGATAGATAAACTATTTGTAATATTTCTATGAGTATGAATGATTATTTAAAATAAAATAACGAAACTATTTTGTTGCTATTATATACGAAAAACTTTACAAGTAATTTATCTTATTTATTCACAAATATTATCGATTTTTCAAACGTTTACATGTCGTTTTGACCTTCAAGTACAATGA
The DNA here is from genome assembly GCA_963920215.1 of Nineta flava. Taxonomy (NCBI): domain Eukaryota; kingdom Metazoa; phylum Arthropoda; class Insecta; order Neuroptera; family Chrysopidae; genus Nineta; species Nineta flava. The sequence continues at coordinate 119,201,016 of OY986040.1, forward strand.
TATTAAGGTGCATCGTGTAAGATAGATAGATAGATTGTAGAGGCTGCCCCGGACGAGTGTGAGTGGAGTGGAAGGAATTTTTGTGTATAGACTAGGAATTGGTAGGATATGCGGCTGCAGTCGACTATGATAGGAACTATGCTGATATTCATCTGGAGTTCGTGAAGGAAACTGCAGAAAACCCTTCTAAAGCATAGCCGGTTACTACGTTCTTGTCCATATGCCGATAGTTTAGTCAATTAACCGCCCCTTTTTTTTCTTAATAATTGACAAACTGCCGATGTCGGGATTTGAACCCATAACCTCCCAGTTTTCAAGTAGGCATACTGCACAGACATAACGCCTTAGACCGCTCGGCTACTTGGACTGGTCATTGTATTTCATATTTGAAAATAATTCAAATAGCTCATTTTAAAAATAATCACATTATTACTTATTCACAGCAGAATTTTTTGAAAATAGAATGGATTCGACACAAATCGACCGTTAAGTTTTTAGAAAAGGACACCACTAGCGTGGTTGCGTCCACACCTAGTACAAAAAAACAACAAGATTTTATTTTTATATCACCATCTCATAACCTCATACTGATGATAGAATTTTGTAAAAATTTCTTCAAATGTTCATCGATCCCATCTAATAAATATTAAAAATGACCATCGTTAAGAAATTTGGTATTTGAAATACTTTTGATATTTGAAAGATGAACTTTGTTAATGGATAAAATCGGTCAAGGGAAAAGGGAGGTTTAGAGAGAGAGGGAAACACAAAATTTGGCCTATCCCCCTTAATTTTGGAAAAATTGAAAAATTTATAAGAAGTAAAATTTTAGACAATTAGTACTATAATCATATTTTCTGCTATACAAATATTTACAGAAACATTTACAAATTAAGATTGAAAGTTAAAATTATAAATACCTCAGTAGGCATTAGAGTTTGAGAAAAAATGATCAGGTAAAACTTCACTCCTTATACATTTTTCGATTATTCTAATATTAAGAGAGATATTTTATATTTAGTGTTTTCTTATTTCTCTATGCCCCCCTTTCCCCTTGACCTATACAATTTATTAATAAAATCGGCTTTGCAAATACCAAAATCAAATCATATACATCATTTCATCTTGATCGAACTAAAGTTGTAACTACTAGAGAGTAATTTTCTAAGGTAATTCACTGAGTTAACGCAGCTCCTGCGTAACGAATTTTACTTTTATTATACAGTAGACTACCACCATAGACTTGCGTAGGTCGGTAGGTTCTATGTATGATGATGTGATTTACAAAATATTTAATAATATGCAATATGTCTCAAAAGTAATGCCAATAATGTAATAAAATGTTATAAATAACAATCTGTTGTATTTTGTTATTTCTTATTGTGTATAACGGTTACGTACCAATAAAAAGTTGAAGAAAACTCATGAATGGATATTCTGAAATTGTAGTTTATTTAGAATTATTTGACTGTTACGTAATAGAACGGTAAGGTAATATAATTGTTAGGTAATGTATTAATAATAATTAACAAGAGGGGCATCGCAAATGGGTCCCTAGAACCTAGACCAAGGAGTCCTCTGTGCCCTCCTTTAGAACAACCTATCACTCGAAGGTGAGACGTAACCGGGTAATAATAATAATCAGAAAGAGGGTTACCACAAACGTCTCTGGGTAAGAGGCGCTATTGTAAACAGATGAAGCTATAGGATTCTGTTGAGGCAAGATGCCACACAGAAAGCACACAGCTTCTCCGCCGGTATTGCTCCCAGGATTGATGGATCCAGGGTTTCGGATCCAAGCATTCTATACCTAACACTATGTAGGTGCAAATAACATGTATGGAGGTTTCATCGTCCTCCTTACAGTCCCTACAAGTGAGATCGTCCGAGAACCCCAAGTTATGAAGGTGGTAATTAGTGTTCTATCAAGAGTGCCACCACCCTTCTCAACTGTATTCTATTGAGTTTCAACCGAGCACAGTAATCGAGATGAGCTTGAGGAGTGGCTACCTTGATTCGGTAAATTTCTATGGGAATGACAGGCTAAGATGAAAGGGGTGCTTGAGATGATCCCTCTCATGCCAACGAGTCCACTGCCACAGACCCATATCAGCCTGACTGTGTTATTCAGTGCCAGGCGGTTCTGTTGCTCAAAGCATTAATAGGCTATCTTTGATTGGAATCTTGACGCCTCAAGGGCCCGAAGTGCAACGTGACTATCTGAGAAGATGCTAATATGTGCCCCACTGTAACATTTCGTGTTACAAATCTGGGAACCTCTCATCTTGGCGAAGATTTCTGATTGAAAAACCGTCGCATATTGACCAAAAGGAATCGATTCTCCCGCACCAGATAAATCTCTGATTCTTCTCCCATCCGTATAAAGATATCGTCTGGGAGGGGATGGAAAGTTAAGTAAATCTCGAACCCATTCATCACGGGAAGGAACGATTACCCAAAATTTGCGGTCAAAATGGTAAATCGGAACAGTGGAATCCTGTGCCATTTCCACAAGTGGGGCCACAGTCGCCAATCTGTTCATTATACTCGCATGACCTGTGTTTGGTTAATTATTTTAACTACCCCATTAATTAATTTTTTTTTAAATTGACAAACTGTCAGTGTTGGAAATTGAACCAGCAACCTTCCAGTTCCTTTAACAACTGAACGACACGGACTGGTTTCGGTTACTGTTTGTTATTCAACAAATATTTTGTATTGTTGCCTTCATGCCTTCTTCATCCATCAATGATACAATTAAACCTTAAGGAATATATAGTTCAAACTTGTTCAAATATACTTTGTCAGGCTTCGAAGAAATTCTAATGAGAGTGCCTTTATGTTAGCTATGATGTTTTACTCTATATGAAGAAGTAAAAATGTATCATTTAGATACTTTTTTATATTATAAATATATAATATTATGCATGTAATAATAGTCGCCCAAATCAAATATTACCAATATGAATAAATATAGAATCATAGGCATTATTTAGTATTTTTGTGGTTATAGCATCGTAGAGGTGGATCTTTAACTTTCAACCTAACAAAATGTTCGTACAAAATATTATCATGATTTCATCGTCATCTTTAGTTAATTTATATACAGGATGTAGATACATAGATAGGTGGATATATCTTGGGTTATAAAAAGTAGTGCACTGACGATATTTTTATTTTTCCGTATATTCGTTTCTCTTATATATTCGGGGTGAGATGCATCGAATATCTATATATACCTGAGATTCAAAGTTAATGATGATGTGACTGGATGATGCTTCCTCCTCGGCGCACAGTTTGCAAATAATGGATCCATTATGGAGTCCTATTGTGTGTATGTGCTTTCGTAGGTTATAATGTCCTGCGAAGAACCCGGTATCCTTCCGAAGTTGTGTCCTGCATCGAGAGACTGCCTCTTGTATACATTCTGAAACAGTTTTTTCCCGAGTTGTGTTGCGGTATATTTTCCCAGTGATCACGATATTTAACGTTACAGGAAAATACTTTCCGAACAAGTAGACGAAGAGGTGCAAGGTAAAGTCTCCGTTCAGACGTTGGTGATCATAATAATTGGTAATTTTAACTTTTGATTCAGCAGTATCGTAACTAAGAAATTGAATGACGTCTAATACTGCGTTGTTTTTTTTTGTATCTTGTATCTCTTATCCCTATATAGTGAGTTGCAAGAAATTCTGTCTTTCATCGTACGCAAGATATGTTAGTTTTAGCTTTTTAACTTCAAAAAGATCTCTCTCTGTTTGTTAACTCTATTGAGTACTTCTTTGTTAGCGACTCTATTACAGTCCACGGAATACGGAGTGTGTTGGGATAATTCATAGCTCAAATGCCTGTATACGGTTCATCATTTCTTTTTGAACGTTCGGGTTTCTTCCCATACACATAGATCCACATAAACTTTGAATAAAGTTTAATGATTTGGAAAAATAATTTCAAACTATTTATATTTTGTGATTTCAATGCCAGGTCGAATGGGCAGGTGTTTCTGGAATCCCTTAAAAAACCAGATTCAGCGTTTTCCAACTGTCTGATAGAGACCGATACAAATTTCAGGTACAAACATACATAATTCAGGTACAAATTTGGAGGTTTTACACATAGTCAAAAAAGACAGAGCCTAAATTTTAGAAACACTTATTTTTATACTAATTTTTTTTAATAAGTCATTTTATATTAAATTTTATTCATATTATAACCAAAGTATCTGATAGGAGTGCTAGTAAATCTTGGTTTATACACCGATCCATTAATATTTGAAACAAAACCAACAGAAGCGGTTAGTCCCGATGTGATACATATACTTATGAGTCAACCTGTTTTACAATCGCATAAGGGCCCATTTCACATCAATTTAATAGCGTATCTTAGTGACTATGTAAACAGTTTTTGAGCGATTAGACACCTTTTGATCAGTAAAATTGAACATGGATTTGATTATAAAAATCTGTAGGTCATAATTCACAAGCTATATATATATATATATATATATATATGTGTGTGTGTGTGTGTGTATTAATTTCTTGTTTATGTGTTATGTTCAAATCTAGTGGTATTGTTGTTTACTTTTATATTTTATTTTTAGTTGCTGAAGAAGTCCCAATAAAAGAACGAAACGTCCAATTATGTTCCAAAGTTAATTGTGATTCTTTTTTTACCACTGTCCACCTTCGTTAATTAATACATTAATTTCTGGACATTATAAATAATTTCTAATTGTAAATAATATACATTTTTTATCTGTTTGGTTCCTTACCCTCAACCGCTTTTCAAAACATCCTATGTATATAAATATATAAATACAATACAACATGTACTGTGATGATTCCACAAGATATTATTTGGTCTCTTGGCAACAACTTTGTTCCTTAGACATGTCGCCTTGGTTACTCATATACTTATTTACATCATTGATATACCCGTATTTTATTATATATTGTATTATATGTATACAACATAACTTGTACAAAAGTATTTATATGAAAATATAAATAGAAAAGAGGCCTTTTTACAAATTTTTCGTAGAAATAAATAATAATAAAACGTATATGATTCAAGAATTTACTTGAAAAATTTTCTAGTATCACTTGAGTAGCTTCTTCTATATTTCAACCTATTAAGATAGTACCAGCATTGTCTTGTCAAAAAACCAGTTTGCTTTTATTATAGAACAAATACGTATACATATACCGTACGTTTAATTTACATCTTCGCATAGCAGATCTCCCACGAGTATGAGAGAGTACATATGTATACATCAAGCAATGTGTATGAGAAGGAGGTCTTATAGGTTTGATAAACAAGCATATTTTTCAAAACTGTGAATAATATTCATAACTGTTCGAGTGGTTGGTGATTGTCTACCTTCAAATGCCACAATAAATAAATTGACACATTCCTATGCGGAATGTCCGGAAAAATACCAAATAACAGTTTGCACTTTTTCTTCTTTTGTGTAATAATAACCCATTGTTGTAATAATACCAATAAATAAAATATATAAACACGTATTTTACAAAAGCATTCACATAGTAATGATTGCATATTATCAAAACAATTAATAATATTTGAATATTTGTATTCAATAAAAAATCCCCACTCTCTAAAATTACTTTGTTATTAATTATCTCGCGATCTAAATAGTCAAAAATTCTGAAACTTCGGGATTTATTGAAAACGTCATTTTTAACCTGTGAAAAAAAAATGAGAAAAATCTGTCGAAAAGTGGTTTCATACTGGAACTCCCTTAAACCAAGCAATAAAGAGTATTAAAAAAAAACAAAAAATTATTTCCACAAATTCTAAGCAGAATGGCATTAATAAAAATCGGTCCGGAATAAACAAATAACCCAAAATCGCAAAGTTTTCCGTGAGTTTTTCGTAAATAATTTCAAAATTATAAAAGCCTATAAAGTATGGTAATTTTTTTAGTTGTAAAATACTTTTAGTTGTAAAAATAGTTTTAATTGAAATTTGAAAAAATGCTTTCACTTTAAGAAATAGAAAAAATTGAAAGTTTAATAGGATCGATATAAACCGCAACATATTTTACGAAAGATCTTGTAGTGTCCAGAAAAATACAACAAAAATAAAAACTTCGATGTCCAAAGCTAAAATGTCAAATCATGAATATGTATCATCTCTGAAAAAGTATAGAAATATTGTTGCAGGTTTATGAGACACATGATCAAAAACCAAAGTATGGAAAATCCAAAACTTAAGTGTTTAGTTATAAATCTAAACACATTGGACACGACTTTTGGTTACCAAACTAGAAACCAAGTTTTGTGTGCAGTATAATCTTTTATATATAAAAAGGAAATATATTTCCTTCCGTTTCGAAGGAAATATATGATCTGGCATGCCTGATCTGGATCTTATTAGGCATGCCAGATCTGTTTCGAAGCTGGCATGCCTGATCTGGACACTATCAGGCATGCCGGATCCGTCTCGAGCCAGGCACGCCAGATATGTTCCTGATCGGGTATGCCAGATTGGGTCCAGATTACTCATCTGCATTATATGCCAGATCAGGTACGGATCATTTGAACCAGATCTGGTACTTGTCAGTGTCAGGTGAAAATTTTTAGTTGGATATGTGGTGTGTTTGTCCGGATTTGTTCTAGAAAACTATAAGAGATTGCAAAATAATGATGAGAAAGGACTCTCGGTAAATATTCCTTACAACTACAGAACTATTTCAAGCACAAAATTCCAAACCGTTCCAAAGATCTGTTTTCTGATCGTTCCACAGATATAGTCGACTCAGATCTCTAATATAGATTGTAGTTTCTATTACCTACATTAACAAAAGTTTGGAAATAAATTTAAAATATAAAAAATTGACGTTTGTAACTGTCAAAATTTAGAAGAAGAAAAATTATTTGACATAAAGTAATTAAAATAAATATGAGTACTGAATGGATTACTCTTTTGTTGCACAAAATAGTCAGCCATGTTTCTTAAATCCAACTCTCAGGTCAGTTATCAATTGGTAATATGTCGATGAAATTTTTCGGTTAATTGCTAAGTACTTTGTGTGTATTAAAATTTCATCAGTAAATTAACTGTTAAATTTTATTTCTTCACACGCATATATAGTTGCTTTTTCTGAAGTAATTACAGATGTTTGAGCTAAAACTGTGGCAAAACTGTTCAATATGTGAAATAAATTTCAAAAAAAAGTTTGTTTTCAAAAATAAATATTTATTGTATTTAAACTTTTCTTCTGGGTTTTACGGTTTTTAAAAATAAAGGTGTCTCCCTATTAGCATGAGATTACACGGATCGACCCATTCACGAACTGGACGTGACTTTTTAGTTTTCAATTTTCGCTCATTATCTCTCTTCGTTGAGTTATCGTTTGCGTTTCCTTTAGTTTTCTTGTTGATTAGAGCTAGATCATTTTAAGAACACCTATAGCAAAAATATTTTTCTCCAATCAACATTTCTAACCTTTAAAAGCAGGAGAATAAACGTAATACCCTTGTATACATATTACGTATATAAAGGTGTGAAAAAAAGTAATACCCCGGTCAAATTTCGCGAAACTATTGACTTACAAAATATTTGACCACTAAAAATTAAAATATCTGTTGAAATATCTAAAATATCTGCTGACTGCCCATTAAAAGCACATCAAAAGTAAAATTATAAATACAATAAAAAACCTGCAACACTGCTAAAAAATTTAAAATAACAAAAAAAAACGTGTTTTCCACAGGTTACAGATTCACAAAAACTGACCATTAAAAATCAAAAGTTCAAATGTCAAAAGAGATTGGATACCTGCAGCATCCCTAACAAAGTACAATACACCAATTATGAAATTCATCCATTAACATTTATTTTAATCTGTTGAAAGTAACATTTAACCTATTTAGGGAAGAAATTATTTTAATATTTATTTTTGGGATGATTTGGGATACACAAATTTGGTATACAATAAGGCGTGTGTGTATGCATATACATACATAGGTATGTGTTATATTCTGAATGATGATTCTATTTACATTAATTATACTCTATTATAACCTTTGATCTCATTGAAATCCAGTTTTGGGAACACTAACAAATACTATATCCAGCATCTCATCCATCCCTAAGGGTCATCTCACATCTATCATACAATTTACATTTAAAAGTTATGTAGATTTATATATATGGCAAATGAATATTCATCTCCAAACACAGAGTTATGGGTTATGTACAGAGAGTATATTGTATATTGAAGGTGAAATTATCTTTAAATTAAAATTATGTTATACAGTTGTCCCAAAATGAATTGACATTTAAACTTTTCAATAATACACATTTATAAAGTTATGAAATTATACTTCTGTTGGTGCGTTATAAGATTCCGATCAGAGTGTATTTTCAGCATGTAACGAAGCGCTGATATAACACACGACTGATTTAGCACGCGCTCGATCGATGTAATACTGATTTGTATCTTGCTCTATTGCACAGTTTTTGGTTGACATTTAGTAAAACATAGGTACCATACAGTATATAGACAAAATTTATATATACAAACATTATATGCTTAATCATATAATAAAACAGACATAAGCATGTCTGCCACATAAGCAGTGTGAATACACTCTGCAGTGGTCTTTTGTATAATACACATTATTTTATTTGATAACTGCTAATATTTTTGCTTAATTGGAAAGTAATGTAATGGAGATTTTGTGTGCTCCAAAATATATGGCAAATCTTCTCTTTTGCAAAGATTTTTCGCAATATGTTCGCCAAATTCCTGAAAAAATGTCGATTTGAGATTCAATTGTCAGGCATTTATTCTTTATAATTCTAATAAGTCAAAAATATTATTAGTTATCAAATAAAAAAATGTATATTATACAAAAATTAAATGATTAGCTCATTTTGGGGTACCTTTTGTTTTTCGCTTAATGATTGGCTAAAGAAATTATGAAAATAACAATATAAATATATATCTATCTTAAATTATTGAAAACCTTTCTTAAATTCTTTATATATGCATTCCACCTTCAATATTGTTCGCACTCTATTTACTTCATATTTATAAGCTGATATCAATATCAGTATTCTTAACACATACAGTACAACTCCTCCGAGGTAAACAGTTTCGATTTGTTTTAATTTAAAAATCGACAAAAAATTAGAATACCAACAACACAATATTTATAACTATAATTTCTGCCTTTAAATAGGCCTAACAATCATAACGTAGGTAAACATTGGCAAGAAAAAGGCATATTTTTTTCGAAGTGTAGTTTTTTAAATATTCGCTCAGATACTATTTTGTTTGTAAAGCACACTTAGGTTTACTTTCTTTTCATCTTTAAAAATCTTCCTTGGTAAAGCAGAATCAGAACTTAATATTACCAACGATTTTCTCATGCATTCCTCAAATGCATTAGTACAAAATAATACAAAATAAATTCTTTGGCAAAATAAATTGTATTGCAAGCATGTGCGTGACTCCAAATAAAGCAAATGTATGGATACATGACATCATGACAGACAACGACTCTTTGTGACAATTATTGTCCAATAATATTTCACTTACTACTATCAGAGAGACCATATCATAGATATGGACAATGCAACACATGTTGTCTATGTTTTTAAACAAGTTTTACTATAATTGAAATCATCTTTTACAATTTAATAATTAACATAAAATTACAATTTCTATCTAAAATAACCAAAATTTCGTATATTTTAACATGGTCAAATATGGTTTCAAATTTTCAGATTAACATTTTACATGATTTTCTGACTAATTCTAGATAATTTATTCCGTATGTTTGTAAATTTTCTGATAACAATCACTTTAATATAAATTATTCCATTTGTCATTAAAAACTGATTTAATGGTCATCGAGTGAAGGTCATCATGAGTAGAACCTCTGGAAAGTAACATTTTTCCGCTAAAATTGTTTTTATTCGACGATTTTCGTTAAATTCGACGAATAAAATAGGTGAAATAGACAAGTGTTTTCACTTCTGCTAGTGAAAACATTTGCTTCGAATTACCTAAATTACTTACAGTGTATACAGAATTTGTCAATTTGACAGAAACTTTAATCATTTTAGATCCAGAAAAAAGTTTTAGCTATACTTTGAAATGGGTATTTAGGACCAAATCGGTGTTTATAGATGTTCGAATAAACACCGCCGGAATTGCCAACCGTCCGTTAAAGTACACTTGATGGAACTTGTACCTAAAAGAACATTTTATACTATATTTATGCGAAAAGTGTAACCTAAAAGAACATTTTATACTATTTTTATGCCAAAAATGTATTTTCATTACATAAAACATGGGTACAAATTTTTATGTAGAACGAACTGCAATGTGGTGGATTTTATGGTACTGTAAAAATTTTCGATTAATCACATAAATTGAAATTTCACACATGAACAAGCACCAAATAAAGACGTCTTAGATGTTCATAGCCTATCCAAAACCATTTTTGACAGTCACTTAATATGCGCCTATTTTCAACTAAAATCGTCTGTTTCCACTTCCAAAACATCTATATAGATTTATCGGGCCTTGATAATAAAACGAATGATTTATTTTTATTAAATATGAAAAAAAAAGATAATATAATGTAATCACCTTTGGCATTAATAAAATAAATCAAGACTGTTTTTTGTATTCAACTGTACAAAATGTTTTACATGGTGTTGGCAAATTGTTATGTAATCAAAAATGGTTTAACAATGAATAAAATAACATACAAAAAAAAACCTGAATAATTTAACGAAAATGAACCAGTAAACAAATAAACAGAATATATTTTTCAATGCCGAAATTCTAAAATATCACCTGGGTAGAACAAATTCGGCAAATACTACGTTTAAAGGTAAAAAAAAGAAATAACCGTATTAAAATTACATATTTTTATATAAATCTATCTTTCTTTTTGAGATGACCTTGAAATATGACATTTTGAAAATATTTTTCAGGTAATAAGTGATAATTCAATCTTAATAAACGAAGACAAAGTGATTGCTTGTATAAATCTATCTTTATTTAAAAGATGACACACCGTTAAAAGGGTTCAAGTAAAGTAGTCATTCTTGTTTGACTGGACATCATATAAAAATTCTCCCTTCAAGGTTATAAGGTTATACCGGGAGTGAGGCCCCAAGCATACCACAATATATGTACTGTAAGGGCATTAATGTTATTGTCAACTTATATAAAAATTTTTATTAAATTAATCATCATCTGCCTTTAGACAGCACACGATTCGTAGCCTTTACCAGTATAAATAAGGTTAGGTTATTATGTGTTTTTTTTTTGGTAATAGCTGTAAACATAGGTTTTATCATTTATATGTTCGCGACCTCGTATTTATATATTTTGGGGGTAGTTTTAAATTATCATAGACGCTATGCTATGATAAATTTTAGAATAAATTTATTCAAAAAAAGGATTATTTTTTTGAATTTAAATACCAGGTGATAAAAAAGAAATACTCTTCCACAAGTTCGTTGCTAATCTCGAAATAATTTTAGAAATCACTTTCCAATTACGATCAGAACTAACGGTCGTGTGGCTATTTTAAATGAAAAATAAACTACTTATGATGTAGCCGAAAAACTAGACAAATAGACAAATATATAGTTTTTAACGATGGACATTTTCAACAGGGTATGTTTGATGACCATTTAAAGAAACTTTCCCATTGGTACGAAAGTAATTGGGGAACTTTCTATAGAAAATTTGCTTAAAAAAATAACGAAAAGATACTGGCATACTGAAGTAAAAGGCAGTAAATTGTAAAAAAGTTAAAACAGAGAAAACTGAAGTTTTTGATGTTTCTAAAATAAGATTATTTTACTGAACGACGAATAATATATTAGATGACTTCATGAAAAGTCATTAACTGTGCTTTTAGATCACAATTAATCACAATGCCTAGAAAAAGGGATCGCCTGTCCTTAATTGTTGTAAATCGAAAAGCAGTAACATGTGATTTACGGCCTTACATACTCTGCAAAGCATGAACATTTAGTGTACAAAGTGTACAAACTATGTTATGATCATAAAATGAATATTAATAGTTAAAATTAAGAAATAAAATTTTTCTTTCAAACATACACTTACCTCTATTATTATTATTTGGACAAACTTTAAAAATTTTGGACAAACTATAATCATAATAGGTAATAAACAGTGAAAAAATATTACTAATTTTTTTTCAGTGGATAAAAAGAGTACAGTTTGAAAACTACTGCTTTTTTACTGTGAAAAATAAATTTACTGCTTTTATATTTATGAAATGTAACCAATTTAAAATATTTGAGAAACTGAAAAAATTATTATCTTGTTGAAATAACATTCTTAATGATTCATCTTATAATTGGTATATAGAGAATCATCGGATAAATCTATTAGGATCAAAATTCGTAAAAGGCAGTAAATAAAGTTTACCATTTATAGTCCACTATATAGTATGGTTTTTTTTAATGGTTAGTAACAGGCTAAATTTTTGTCAGTAGCTTTCTTTCGACGAGACGCCCATGTTTAGTCACGAAAAAACTCGATCATATTAACTAGAGAAGCGAGTAAGAGAGTAATTCGTTTGTTTGACGATAGCAAAAATTTTATCAATAACAGTTAATATGTTAGTTAAATTGAAAGATAATGTCATAAAGACTACAAAAAACTTGTATCCCACGAAATGATGGTATGAGGCAGGTCCCCCCACCTCCAACGTGTTCAAATAACGGGGTATACATAGTTATTAGTACCAAGCTGATCTTTATGCAGTCAATTAATAATGGTATATATAATTTTATGGCCACCTTGTCCTACAAATTCAGTAGTTCAATTTCCCAGTCCTATGCTCTGAACATGTCAATGTAAAATTTTCATTTAGAAATTAGAAAAATATTTTCTTATTTTAATGACACACAACGTTTATACTAATTGTAGGTTTCATTTCTTCAACCTTTAGTTCATGAAAGAATTCTAATATTGTTTTTTACGTGAATACACTCAATCGCGCCAAGTAACGGTTATTTAAGAAGCGCCAAGTAATAACTATGTAACCCCGTTATTTGAACATTGGGGATGGGGGACCTGCCTGTCACACCATCCATTTTGTAGGACACAATTCTTTTTTAAGTCTTTGTTACATTATCTCTTAATTTCACTAACAAATTAACTGTTACTGATAAAATTTTTGCTATCGTCAAACAAACAAGTTCTCTCTTACGCGCTTCGTTAAACACTCTCATCGTGAATTTTCACGAGAGAAAAGTTGGGCGTCTCGTCGAAAGGAAGCTACTGACAAAAATTTAGCCTGTTACTAATCATTAAAAAAAACCGTGCTATACTGTGGACTATTAGCTAAGTAAGCCAGAGTAGATACTTGAACTTATTCACATAAACATGACACCAATAATTTTACAGAAATTGCTGTTTAATATTCACAAAATAATTATGTTACCTACTTTTCAAAACCCATAAAGATCAATTTAGAAATACAAAATTTACATACAAAATATATAACTAACTGATTCAGCGCAAATAAACTCTATTATATATATATATATATATATATATATATATATATATATATATATTATACTATAATAATATTATATAATTTTGTTGTAGAACTCTAATGGTAGAACGAAAACTTGAATAGAGGAAATGTATTCTTAGTTGCAAGGAAATGTCTTAAATGTGCATAGGTATGAGAGATTTTATTATGTGAGTTTATTATATATCCTATTGAAATTGTGCAGTTGAAGAAAATTTACTCGTCCAGATTAATTGACGTATGCAATTTGTGTAAATGTTTTAAACTATATATTTATTCAAGACTTGTAATCAAATATTTTTACAGGTGACCTTAAACTCAATTTTTATGTCAATTTATATTAAAAGTTAGGAAAAATTTCATACCAGGAATAATCTAATATTATCTGCCCAAAAAAAAAAAATTTTGATTGATATAATATAAAGTTATAAGACGTCATTAAGAATAAGAATTGCACTGTACTTACGAAATGCATGGTCTCCAAAGACAAATAATTAATGTAATCATCTTTGTCTTGTAAACTTGCTTCATTTTGTGACAAAAACTGATAAATGGGTTCTCATAACTCTACTGCGTTCATAATTGATAATGAAAGACAGATTTAGGTATCAGTACCTGCTCTATCGATTCATAAAAATATGAGGACAATCTTTCAAACTTCAACATCCTAAAACATGCTAATAAAGTTTCAAAAAATACTGACAGATATAACTCAATTAGTTCAAAAATATCCTGGCGAATTGATTGATTATAACTATAGCAAAAATTTCAATTTAAAACGAGTGAAAATAACAACTAATTAATTTCTAAAATGTCCGGTTATACTGAGTTTATGTTTAAAAGTTTCAAACAAATGTTGTTTGTTTTTTAAAAAAATTAACTCTAGAACACACACACAAAATTTCGTAACCTTTGGATGAACGGTTAAATCGACATGTTCATCAAAAGTTTACGAGCATCAAGTTATTTTTAAGTTTCATTGTAAGATAATCAAGTAAAGAACGAGGAAAAATTTTCGTTCTACAAATTCAATGGAATGAACTCCGAGTCTCCCATCCTCAATGTTCAATGGCTTCCAGAAAATTTCGATACCGTTTTCCAAAATTTTATAATTAAAAAAGTTGGGAGTCTTGTCAAAACGAAGCTACTTACAAAGTACTTGCTTGATGCTCATCATCCTGATAAAACTCTTTGGTCTCCCGGACTACATACTGAAATTGTTCTCTGCGATCAATATTTCCAACCGTTACAAAGTTAGAGCTAAACTTCATACATCGTTGTATATATTATGTATACTGGGTATACAAAATAGGCCCATTTAGGGTGATGTCATCTACATGTGATTGGAGACTTACAAAATTAACATATTATAGGCAACCATTTCCTGAATCAATTGAAGTAATCAATAAAGGTAATAAAAAATTGGTTTTATTATTTTACATGCTACATACTCACAATACAAAGTAAAGAAGACTCGTCTGCCATATCTGTTTGGCAACATTTTTTTAAAAATTTGTTAACAGTCTCGCGTCTATAACGATTAAAAATACCTGCATAAACCTGCATAATTTCTAGATAAAGTATAAATTTATTCCTGGTCATACTAAACTGTTCTGATTTAGTACTCAATAAAATTTTAAAAATTATAATGCCCCTGGTAGTCTACACTTTTTTGATTAAAACTAATTTTCAACCCGTCGGTGTATATACTTTCTACTATCTTAGATAGTGAATTGAACGACTTAAAGAAGCGATTAAAACAATTGGTTTTCTTTTAATCATATAAATACAATTTTATTCTGAAACCCTATTCTATTGTCGTCAATTCTAGTCAAAAGTTAAATGTCAACTTTCTACATGTTATGTATATGTTAAGGAACATGTAACATTCGAATTGAATGAATGTATGTTGCAGACGAATGCAAACACGTTAAGGACAAGCAGAATCGTATATATACATATATATATATATATATATATATATATATATATATATATATATATATATATATATATATATATTATGCAAAGAGATTTCGCAGCATCTGTCTTACTGATTTACTTATTTATACCTCCACCTCTTTTCACGAAAATTTCATCCCCTTCAATTATTATTCTTTACATACCATAAACATACCAACCCTTAAGAAAATATGCATATATATATGTGTAATGACATTCAAATGCAACCCTTTTTTACTGGAGAATATTTGGCAATGACGAATCAAATAACTGAAGAAAATTTATTATATTTTGTATTAGAAATTTTTAGAATAGAAATAGTTATGGAATAGTTATGATATAAGTCTAGTGATAAGCTATGAAAAATTATATGCCATTGATTAAAGAAGGGTGTAATGCTTTGAGAATTTTTGATAATATGACATTAATAATTATGTACACTGATAAAAGGAATTTCTTGAACCAAGTAAATATCTTTTCTTCAAAATAATATACTCTGAGAAAGAAATCCTTGTTTTCATTCAAGAATTTGCTTGCTTGAAGATACTTATTCAAGTAAACAAATTCTTGAATGAAAACAAGGATTGCTTTCTCAGAGTATATTATTTTTAAGAAAACATATTTACTTGGTTCGAAAAATCGAAAAATTTCTTCTATCAGTGTAGTATCATGGCTAAATGCAATTGTCTGTAATATGCAACAACGGATTAGTATTTTTGAGAGCATAATTAATCGAAATCAATTCAATTTCTAGTTTGGTGAGGTGATTCACCGTGAGTTTCGTACACAAATTCCTGAGGAATTCTACCGGGCTAATGCTGAGTCAGGATGACCTGACTCAGCATTAGCCCGGTCTTAAATTTTGAAGGTCTGTGATCGTGCCATAGTTATCACTAGTGACCAGGACCTGCTAATGAAAAGTATGGTTTTTACATATTGTTTTTAGTCAATGACTCCTTAATGAATCCATGCCATTCAGAAAACTGTTTTCAGTTTACATGGTAATAGGTTTTTTATTTTTCATTACAAAATTCATCCTTATGGATGAATTCTCCTTTGGTCATTTCTTCTTTTAATACCTGTATTTCGGATGCTTTTCGTTAAATAATGTTTACAATTATTTGATTTCAAAAATCCTCGAAATTACAACTTTGAATCTATATATAACTTCACGAGTTCAACTTGCACCTTATGGAGGTTAGCTGATGGTGGCGTGGCGACCATAATGTATTTTGGACCAAGAATTATTAAGAACCTAACAATACATATTTAGACAGAATAGTTGTCAACACTGGGATTTTCTCAATTGATTTTCATGTAACTAAATTTGTAAACAAATATATGAAATCAATATTCACCAAGTTTAAGTGGTTGTATCGACTTGATACTTCGCAAATATATTATGCAATTCTGATAATACTCTAATAATATCGAAATATACGTAACGACATATAATTTTGGTGGTGGCGCTGGTAAATGATTCAAATTTAACCATTAAAAAGTGAAAATTAATTTATAATCACAAACTGCATTATAATCACAAACTGCATAAGTAACGCAACAAAAATTTAAAACAATTAAATCATTCTACCTTTCTATCTTTCACCAAGAAATGTTTGCATCGTTGTGCGTTACTTATAAAGGCAGGTTTTTTTTTAAACTAAACGTAATTGATAGTTCTACGTGTTATTAAAAGGATAAAAGTGGATAAAGGAGTAATCAAGCAGTCCAAAGGACAAACATTTTTTTAAACAATATATTTAATTTAAATAAAAATCTTCCTCCATATGTTTCATGCAACTCTTCTAAAAAGAAACCCTGAAAAGAAAAGAAAAAAATTCAAAGTTAATAAATAAATTAATTTTTTTTTAAAATTCAATAATATTATAAATTCAATAAAAAACAAAATAATTACTGTTTAAGTAGTTATCGGAATAGTAGTAGCAAGTAGATGTTCGAATAAGAATATATAAATAAGTACTTAGAAATTCTATTGTACTAGAAACACATAAATGAGATTGTATGTCTAAGAACCAGTTGTAATAATAATAATGATCAGATTTTCGAGTTATTACTAGTTTTGATGAGTTGTCCTTATATTTTCGAAAAGTTATGTCCAATATTCGTTCAATACAATAACATGTATATACAATTTATTATGTACAGAGGGTAACAAAAGTACTGTAAGTAGTATTTATATTCAGACTTTACATATCAGAAGGATTATAAAATATACAGTAAGGGTCTACCTTTAACGTCGGCGTGCTTACTTTTGATTATATAAAATATCTATTTTCTAGGTCTCCAATTGTATTTTAGATTATTTGGGACACTGGGGGGTAGTTTGGTTCGTATGTAGGTTCAAAACAACACGTTTCGTAATATAGTTTCTCTTGTCTATTTCATTTTATGTGTGAAATCAAAATATGAATAAATGGTTACCAATTTTCTTACATCCTGTTCATAGGCAAGTCCTTATGATAATATTCAAAGTTTTGAAAATTATTATAATTGTAAATTATTGTTAAAACACATATTGGTAGAAGATTTGTATATGTTATAAATATTATTTGTTAATTAAGACATTTCATGTTCGACGAAAAACAAATTTTAAGTACCTATGTCTGATTTGGAAATCACTGCAATTGTGAATAGCCTCAAAAATCATCCTTATTTTTATGGATTTTACGGATGTTGATATGCTCTATTAAGAAAACGAATCGAAAATTTTATGTTCTAAAACTTTAAATCATACATTTTTGTAGAAATTTTAATAAACAGCAAGTTATATAAGCTGTTTTTCAAGCAATAGAATGTTTGTTTTAGTGACTTTAAAAACCCCTAAAATCAAACCAAAAACCCCTAAACTGACAATTTGAGAAAGTATGTTGGTAATGTAGATTTTTTTCGAATAAGATTTTGTATATTATGTGGTTTTTATTGTTTATTCAGAAAAAACAATTAAAACATTCAAAAAATAAAAATATTTCATGGAATACAATAACTTGGGATAGTACGATTTAGCGCTCATTCTTTAGCTGTCCTATCTCGATGGATAAAGCGTCTGTGAACGTACGGTGTCTATTGTTTAACTTAACCATTAGCGCAGTTTTGTCAGCATACACAGCTTCAAGTTGAATACCAGAAACAACGCTTGATCGCGCAGGAAGCGTATAAGCTTTAACGAATACACCCTAGCACAAATATGTAAGATTTTGTGCGTAGCACCTTTCTTGATTTGACTGATTTGGATTTTCAGTACATGGAGATCCTTTGAAGAATTTTTTACACATTAATTTCATTCGTACAATGTCATTAAAGAAAATTTGTAAATAAAATTGACTTCAAAGTGTAATGAGCTGCAACTTATTTCAATTTACACTTTACATATTTCGGTTCTATAAAATAAGTAATAGTTAAAGTCTTTACATATAATGTTATAAATGCATACTGCAGCCATTGTACATTGTACATGTATATAGTTATGGATTTAGTTGAATATATCTTAGGCAACACGAAATTCCGAAGTTTTACTCGTATAAACAATTAGCAAAATTAATACTAGTTGCTGAGTTATAGTTGTTTATATACACTTTAAAATTTATATAGATACAAAGTTGAAACACGTTGTAAAGTCAACGATATGCTTTATGTTGTTTATTATATTCAGTATATGTAAATATACAAGGTATATTAAGTTTTGTCCCGACTTTGTAACGCGTGAAAATATTAATCCTTGACATAAGTGCTTGGAATGGGTGTTCATTAAATGACCTAATTCGGCCATTTCCACATGTCCGTCAGTCCGTGAACTCGATAACTCGAAAAGAACGAAAAGAGATAACGAGCTGAAATTTTTTTATGTTTTCTAGAGCAAAAAAAGTAAGGTCATGCTCGTTAATAAGCAAAATCGGAATAACAATTCGAATACGCCGAATTGTTAATTCAATCATTGATATACAACTCAGTGTATACTGGGTATTCAAACATTTAACTCAGTTAGTTGTTACATTACTTGTTTTTAGCTAAATTTGGGTTTCATCAAAAGGTTTTTATTTCTTGTGAAGAAATTATTATTGATGGAATTATTATTATAAAGGACCATTTTGAAAGTGTTTTAGTATAGGCAATTATTAAACCTTCTTATCGCATAAAAAACATTTTTGTGAAGACCACTTGAATGTAAGTACAATTTATATTATGTACGAATTCCGATACCTTGAATAAATATATGAATTTTAAAATTAGGTTTAAAAGCAAACACTAACGCACATAATGTTGCTAATGCTAGTTATAGTTGTTAGTTATGTTGCTAGTTGCCATCGAAAATTAAACAAATAGCAGAATTACATTTTAAATTTTGCCCCTATTCCTAGAACATTTGTTTGTATTTTATAAATCGTAACTATCTCTGGGATATGGATTCAGAGATATGTTGCTTGTTGCTAATTTGGTGCGTGTATTTAGGTTCCTTTGAGTACAAACTAAATTGATTAATCATTTTCTCAAAATACAAATGTTTTAAGTGTCAATTAGTCCACTCCATTGAAACGAACTCTATGGAACATAATGCCTGAGATATTTTTGGAAACACATCGAACACAAGCCAAAAACGATAGTCATTGTACATGTATACCTGAAAAAGTTTTCCAATTACGACATCTACTGAGAAAAAACTAGTTATCGAAATACTACGGGCATTTTCTACCATTCATTTAACTACACTGCATAAAAAAAATTCAGAAATTTTATTTCGATAATGTACAGTTTTGGCCGAAAAATATTTCCATATATGAAAAGAGAAAAGTTTATTTTTTTCTAATTGTTTGAAACCAGTTTTAAATATTTGAAAAATGCTGAGGGTAACTTTCACATAAATTGAAAGCATACCCGACCATTCACATATTATACCCGACCATTCTCTGAAAATATCTAAAGACATTTTCTTCCATTCTTCACTTAACCACACTACTACATCTCAAACAAAACAACCCTGAAATTTTATTATGACGACAAGACATATACTCGTACTATAGTTTTCTAACTTAGCTGGGCAGTTCGTTAACTAAAGTACTTACAGTACTTTTGTAGAATCAAATTCAAATGTATTAAACCTTATATACACGTAAGGGGAAACTATTTCAAAGTAGAAGGGCAACTTATTTCAACTATATTTAAAAAATTTCCATTGCTTAGAGGAGAGGATTTATAGAGATATCATCTTAGAATTTTACAAGTAAAAAAAAGAACGTAAAATTTTTCTCTAAAATAAATCATGGTCATTCAATATTAAAAGACAAAATATTTATTATTAAAAATAAATTTATTTTGGCATTTTTCTCTGTATTAAAAGGACAAATAGTATTTTTATCATGTAATTATAATGTTCTTTCTTATTTTCCATTTCAAGTTTGTATAATTTGGCTACGCCTACTATATAAAAATAATTAACGAAGACAAACACTTTTTAAGATCGATAGAAAAAGAAAGATAAATAAGAATATAAACTATTTGCGAATTCTAGTTGTTGTACTATATATAACAACACGATACACTTGTGGGCTATCACTGATTTTATTTCACACCTCTAACTAGAATGATAAATGGACTTAAAGTGGGGGAAACATTCATATATTAGCTTCCTGTTATTTTGAAAGTAGACTGATCCATTCAAACTGTGGCAATATTTGTGGGTTCATACAAATGAACACAATTCTAGTACTGGGTACTTGCAATAGTAAAATAATTAATGTTCCGAGAGAAATAAAATTCATATTCGGTTTCTAAATTCAATTTGAATTTAAAAGCAACCCTCTTCTGCTAACCATATTTATGGCGATATATTGTAGTCCACTGTACCTTCAAAGTGCTTATACTTGGTATTAGCAGGTTATTTTGGAAATGTATTTTTGACCTCCTTGGTTTAGTATATGACTAGTTATTACTTTGCCCAGCTCTCGTTTCTAACATCATATAGCATAGCATAGTAAAACTATTCTACGACATATCCATGAAGAAACAAAGTGAAAGTAGTAGTAATTCCTATTCCATCTTCTATGTCTGGTTAATAGGGAAATAAAGGACGTAGTTTTAGAAACTAACGCTATTGGTCAACAATATAAACACACAAACAGAATAGACACACACACAAACACACATACACACACTAACAGGGACAAAAACCATTATATTGAAGAAACTACCTTCTATACACTAACCCTTTCTAACACAATGAATATAAACAACTCAAAAACTATGTATATATATATATAAATATATATATATATATATATATATATATATATATATATATATATATATATATATATATATATATATATATATATATATATGCATGGATTATACCATTGCTGTTGCTGATGATGAGAGACGATATCTTTTGTTTCAACCCCATGTGCCATTTCCTCGGGCAGCAACATAGAAACTAACGAATGACTAAATATTAGATTGGTATGAGTGGTTTTGAGAAAGACAACATATAACACGAACTAGCATCAGTAGAGACTAGTAATGGCCGCAAAACCCTTTTCCCATCCTTGTTGAAGAGTATAAACTATATATATGTATGTAGTAATGACATTCAACCGGACAAAGTTCCGAGTTTGTTATATAAACAAGGTGTTTCAGAATAATTATTCGCAAATGTTATCAGTAATATGTCCTATAAAAGAGAAACAGGTATTTCGTATCGAGATATAAATATATGAAGCATCATTAATCAATAACTTTCTTAGAGATTGTAGGAAATCACGAAAATGAGTTACATTAAATAAATTTGAACGTTTCGTTGTTTATTTAGGATTTCGTCAGCAACTATAATAAAATGGTAGAATATAAACGATTACAGAATATGTTTTATATAAATAGATGACGAAACGTTCAATTTATTTCCTTTAACTCATTTTCATTACTTTCCAATTTCCTACAGTCGTCCAGCAGAGTTATTGATTATGATGGATACGATTAATGGTACATCAATGACAAATATTAATTTCCTGGTATTTTTATATAGAGATCACTGTATAGCATGTATTAACATATATTATAAAAATTATATGAGAGAACAACGGACTGTCCGTTTTGTTAGTCCGTGCTATTCTGCTTGATTCATTGGCTAACTTTTGAAGTCTGACATTTTAATAATTCCTGTATAGAATCCTTAAAACTTATTTCTGTATAAAAGCTACAAGTTCAACCTCGAAAATCCATGTTGAGTTGTCACATAATTTTTCATTTTGGTGTTCCCTCCCAAAGCCGATGATCTGTGTGAATACGATGCCTCAAGAATGTAATAAAAGCTAGAATATTCAACAAAAAACTAAGCTTTTGGAGTAGAATAGCTTTATCGGAGATCGGACTTTCACTCAAAAGGTTTTTGATATTTCCCGATTTTCTCAAAAATATTCATTTTCGAATTAAATAAATCTTTATTCCCTAATCATAGAGCAATAAAAGGGGAACCAAACATTTTCCAACTTATTTATTGTGCAAGGATGTATATATTAAGTTTAGTCCCAACAGAAAATAAGATGTTCATAAAATGGCCTAATTCATCTTTTTCCGCATGACCTTGAAACCGTAAGAGATATTGAAAAGTTTAAAAGACTAACACTGTTCCTTTTTAAAGATAAACAATTTTAGTTTGAAACATTTTTCATAAACTCAGTATATACAGGGTATAAACTTTGTTAGTTGTTCTTTTCTTGTTTTTTTTTTTTAAATATAAAAACAAATCAAGTTTTAAAACTAAATTTTTTGCTATTAAAATGTATACGGGAAAAAAGTCTGAAGTGAAATGCCACATTACCTCTATATAAAGACTGTCTTAAAAAATGACCTAATAAAAATTAATAAATTTTTTAATCCATGAAGAGCGTCATAATTGTGGATTGTTTAGATTTTTCTCGGAATTTAACAGTAATCGACAGCATACATTAAGTACTTCAAGGTTACTCTATAAGAAGTGATATTCCATATTATTATCTCGTGTTAAATAACTAAATATTAAATAATTCGTTAGAAATAGTTATTTTGGAATACTCTGTATACCACCCCCTAAAAAACTCATCCCAAAACAGTTTGATAAACATTTAAAACGAGGTGGACGGGAGAGTTATAAGGGTCTACTTTCTATACTTCCTTTAAATATAAGTCTGTATTTGTGCGAGGACAACGGCAAAGCAAGCACCAAAACGTATTATTATTATTATTATATACGAAACCCTTTCACAAAACTCTTCTCACCCTCCTTTTTTAGTTGAAACTTCTCTCTGGTTATAGTCGAGCGCAAGTATAGTGCTTCAATTTAGGAGAGGCGACACACACGAAATAGATTTATATTGTAAAATATTATAAAGTTTTAATGCATTGAGATGTTCTTCTATCTCAAAGTGTTGTGAAAGTGTCTTCCTTATCTTTGTAAGAATGTCTATGTTTTAAAATTCAATTTTTTAATTATTATTTCGGACAAAATATCACAGTTTCTAATTGCTTATTATATTAAGGACGTTCATGTATGAGGCTTGATAGTAGATCACAAAAATTTTTTTTAGAGAATTGAGTAGCTCAATTATGTAATTTTCCTCCTTCAACAATTTAAAACTTGTTGACGAACATTTCAAAGAGTAATTATCGATTAAAAATCAAACTTTAGTGTACTTAAAGTAGGCACCATAATAAATAATATTTTTAATTATTATTTGAAATATGCAGTTTATATAATTGCATTAAAAAAATGGTGTTGACGAACGTTTGAGTAAACGATTTAATAAAATTAAAACTGTTTTGTTAGGTTTGTTTTTGCCACCATATTTTGAAAACTGGCGACTGCGCACAGTATCTGTCATACTTTACAACTTTTTTTAAATCCTAAATAAATTTTATTACATATAGTACTCATTATAGTACTCATATTCATTTGACTCTAGCGTAGCAAATGAATGTCCTTAATTAGTTTGTTAATAGATTATTATTTTTTTGTCAATTTCGATAATATTCCTTAAAGAACCCATGAAAGTTTACCTTTGATCTTCACATAACAATTTTGGCAAAACATATCCATTCGAATTTTGTAAATCCCGTAAAATATACCGTAAAATAGACATTTGAATTATGGTGGAAGCAGTGGTAAAATTTGTGTTACAAATGGTGGTATAAAAGGCCCCAAAAGTTTATGTTAGTTTTTAAAATTTTATAACTGATTTGTAAATTTAAAAAACTAACATAAACTTTTGAAGCCTAAGGTACAAAAGAAAAATTTATTATTAACCTATACTTGACCTCGAACTACATATTTTATAGCAAATATATGACACGAAACAAGAGGAATATGTGGACGAATAATCTTAGGATATTCAATAAATTGTCAATTTCATTTATCATAATCAAAAATTTTTTTTAATGAATTGTTATTTATACCAAGAGGAAAATCTTTATAAATTGTAATCCTTAATAGTTAAAAGAGTTTTGTATGTATGATCCGTATGATCCCGTCCCTTTACTTACATTATATTTTTAATTTTATGTTATAATGTAGAAATTTATTTTTATAACTTTTATTTTGTATTTATTACCTGTTTGCATAATTACGACATTTGTCTTTACAATTCTAGTTTTATTTTTATTCCGCTAACTCTATATTCAATTTATTTTTTTCAGGTTTTTCTCAGACGTTTTTGTTTTCATTCTAACAATGTTTTATTATATAATTTATATAAATACCTAAATATAAGTACCTTTTGTTAATTTTTTTTACATTATTACCAATATTTTATATTCCCTGAAGAAGGAACTGTGTTTCCGAAACTACAGTCAAATTAAAAATACATATTATTACGAAAATCTCAAATATTTTTTTAAATAATTATAATACATTTTTGTCAAGCAAAGACTCAGTCAATACAAAAAATGCTTGATTTTATTATTAAATACGTTCGATGGATGGAATGCTACGTACTCTTAGATTGTGGTTTAATGGTTAATAAATATCATATTTAACTGTATTGACCCTTTCAATGTTTTGGAAACATGAAAATTATAAAATTAGAATTGCAAAATTTGTTTGAATTCGGTTTATGTGTGTCATTTATAGTAAATTGTTTTAAGGTTCACAAAATATTTTTCATTTATTTTAATGCGTACATACATTTATTGTTTGTGTGATATCATCACATGCGTATACGGTGTTTTATTTTATTTTTCTGGTGTAAACATTTTATAATTAGAGAATTTTTTGAAGTAAATATTTCGTATAAAGATTGTAGGATCTGATACGGGCTCTTTTATTGAATATGATTCCAAGATTTTAAGGATGTTATGGAATTGAAAAATGATATTAATCAATAGTATTCTAACATTTTTTTGACGTCAGAGATATCTGCCACCCGGTTTTGATTAATAAATTTTCAAAAATTGGATTTTTACTAGTGGTGCTGCGAAAGACCAGAGAAACGAGACTAGATGAGAATAAGGGGGCGAGTGACGAGACGAAAATTAGAATCCTGAATTTCGACTCTGATTTTAACACGTAATATATATAGAAATTTTTCGCACATTTATCATGAAATTATACTAAAACTACTAAAGATACAAAATTCTAAATACTTAAAAGAAGTAAACTATCGTAGGTTATGTCAACAATATAAACAAAGTATTCTGGCGTATATCTAGTCCAGCGTGCCTACCGTTACGCGAAAGACGATTCTCACGTAAGACCCAACTTTTTCTTATCATTGACAGTATTACTTTTGTTATCAAAAATCAACAAATATATATGAACAAATTGGCTCATACGTCAGAATCGTCTTTGGTGTAGCATTTGAATATATATTGTGACATTTAGGAATATACATAAATAATAATAAACAATAATTTAGTACGTTTCGTACTAAAAACTTTTGTTTTTTTGTTTATTGCGGGCTTTTCGAATAAAAATGCTTATTTTTGTCCATTTTTTGGAAAACAATCATACAAGATGACAGTTTCAAGTTATAAATTCAACTTCAAATATAGTCTTCACATATTTTTAAATTGTTTTTTGTAAACTAACGTCATATTTATTTCCATTGTTAGTATATATATATGGTTGCCTTTCGGTTATATTATACCAACGGAAGTGACTAGCATTTACTTTATTTGACATTTAAGTAATATGTACATCGATACCATTTTTTGACATCAAATCCTTGATATGAAAAATCATACACATTTAGGGATGAAGTTTTTGAGTGAAACTTTTTTCGATAAATTTACTCAGATCTCAGAAAATATTCAAATACAAAAGTGGAAATGTGGAAATGGGACACCGTGTATAATACATTCCATGAATTGTTGTGTTTATTCAAGACAAAACAGGGATTTTCGTAATAATAATAGTAATAATAATAATAATTATTATTATTATTGTTTGTTTATTTAAGTAAAATGGGTGTACATGTACGATGTAACAATTATCTATGATGATATTAATATTTCTATATACTAAATATTTATAAATGCGTTGGTCGTAATACTTTTATGGAATGATATCTTTGTTTCGATATAGAATTTTTTTTAAAAAGCACCTATTATTTCAAAAATATAAGTTTTTTTGTTATATACGAGATATACATAGGGTCAAACCTAGTGTTTCACCGAGGCTACGAGGTAACCTCGGCTCGCCTCTGCCCTCGGTTACGAGGCACGAGGCGAGGCGAGGCGAGGTTCAAAATTTTAATCCTCGTTACTAACCGAGGCGAGGCGAGGTATATTATCCCAAAAATCTCGCCTCGGTCGAGGCAAATTTACAAAAATTGAATTTTAAAATAATAATAATATAGTAACATGTATTTTTACAAAAAAACATGAAGTAATAGATAGATTATTTTGCAAATATTTTTTCAAATGTCCAGCGATCCTACTTAGTAGATGTCGAAAGTCATATATATAAGTTTTTTTAACCATATTATGTACATTCATGCAAAATAAGCATGTCCCTCGCTTCGCCTCGGCCGAGGCGCGGCGAGGATGATAGCTAACCTAACCGAGGCGAGACGAGGCTAGCCAACATTCTGCCTCGGCCGAGGTTGATATTTAAAAATGCGAGGCGAGGCGAGGTGATATCAAAACCTCGCCTCGCCTCGCCTCGTGCCTCGTGAAACACTAGTCAAACCATCCGTGATAATTTCAGTTAATAAACGTCAAATCAAATATTTATAAAAATAAATATTAAGGTATTTCCAAACTATTATTAGGTTGTCAAGTACTACACGAAATTCACAATATTAGTAAAATGAATCCTCAGAAATCAGCTGTATTTTTTTGAGAATTTATCTCCATGGCGTTTTTGAGAAAATCCTTACGTAAGTTGGAGAAATTTAGCATGCATCTTTATAAACATAGTGAAATAAAATGCACGATTCCGACTTTTTTTACTTCGAACACTCTCAATACAGTTACGGTTGTTCTGAAATTCGACACATACTTTCTTCAATTCCTTAAAAATATTTTTCCTTAAAACTTTGGAAAATGTCCATCGGGTTGTTAAGTTTTTTTTGGTAAAATATGCGTCAAAAAGTGCATTTTTTTCATGTCCGCAGCAGAAGTTTAAGTAAAGTTGTAGAAAATTAGTTATAATATAATTTTGTATTTAATCATTTTATTTCTTACTCTAATATTTACAGAAATATTTACAATTTCTGATTGAAAGTTAAAATTCTATATCTCTGTACACATTAGAGTTTGAGAAAAATGATTCAGCAATGAAGTTTAGCAAACTTGATTATCAACAACTTTTTTCTTCATATATTTTTCGATTGTTCTCATATCAAGAGAGACATTTTATATTTGTGTTTTCTTCTTTCTCTTTGCCCCTTTCCCCTTGACCTATGCTATTTATTAATAAAATTGGCCTTGCAAATACCAAAATCATATCAGATATGATATTTCATTTTGATCACACTAAAATTATGACCGTTAGAGAGTGATTTATGTATTCTAAGAAAATTCGCGAAGTTGAAGCAGCTCCTGCGTAACGAATTTTTATTATTTGAATAACTGCCTGTTATGTTTTAGCGATTTATTTTAAAAGAAACAACGATTCCATGTTTGTATATAGGATATCTGACATCATACCATTTTTGACTAATGCCTTTCTATTCGAAATCGTTTCGATTTTTTTCCCTTCTTCTCTTGATATATAATTCAAGTTTTTCAACTTAAAGTAAACTGTAATCATTTATACTTTAATATCGATAACATACAGTTTCATATATTTATCGGTTGTTACCTCTTATTATTATTTTACATCCGTACGTGATTATTTTGGACAGATTGAAATAATCAACGGCCATATTGGCACAGGTAAAGTTATTATATGAGTGTGATATCTATATAATGTAGAATGTTAATAGGGGAGGCAGGTGAATATTTTATCTATGTTGGATAGTTTAAACGAGTTGTTCTGTCCACAGATGTAAATTAGTGTTGGTTGTCTCATCATCTATATTCTTGATGTTTCAGGTACTACGATCTGTCCGTCGATGTGTTAGTTAGTCTGTCTCATCTGTGATGAGACATTTAATTGCAATTGAAGGTGATCTTTTAACAGCAACACGAGAGTATCATCATACAGGCGACACCTTAGAGATAGATATATATATATATATAGAATGTTATTAAATTTGTTGTAGAAAACCATCTGTGTATGTGTGGTAAATATTATGTCATTAAATTTGATGGATATTGATTAAATTATAGTTATATATGTGTACAGGGTGTTATTGAAACGAATGGAGGCATATTTAGGTCATTTTATACACTGTAAAAAATAAAATAGTGGATCCTGCAATAACACCATAAATAATGTAAAATAGTGTATTTATACTTAAATAATATTTAAGGATGTTCCAGCATAGTACCACTTTTCGACAGATTTTGCTCATTTTTTTTCACAGGCTAAAAATAAAGTTTTCTTATAAATCCCGAAATTTTAGAATTTTTGACCGTTTAGAACACGAGATAATTAGTATCAAAGTTATCATTCTCTCTCACACTCTCCCATTAGAAGCATGTAAAACTTCATGCCCGCCCAACTATTATCTGTTGTATAAGAAAAGATACTCGACAGACTTTAAAGAAAAACTAGGAGAGTAAAGATAAAATATTTAATTATTTAAAAAAAAAAAATCGTGTGTTACCGCTTTGTTTTCGAAATATAAAAGTTAAAAATTTTTTTCTTCTTCAAAATTACATTATTTTGTATATTTGAATTGTGTATTTGTCTATGTGTTCTATATGTGTGTTTAAATATTTGTTCTATAATAAAAGCTAACCGGTTTTTTTGTCCTGATTATATAATACACTGCTGAAACGTCTTTAAATAGTTACAATTCAAATAATGAAACTGTTAAGTAATCTCACGAATTATCAATTATTAATCTTAGCGAATTTTCTCCGATTAAATACATCACTTCTGGAAACAGATTTTAATTCACTTTAACTTAGTAATGCCCCTGGCGATCCGCGACCGCTAGAGTGCTTACATGCATATATATAAATAAATATGTTTTTGTATCTGATATGCTTCTGGTATTTCAAAGGACAAGATCGTTAATGAATAGAATCGATCAAAGATAAGGGGCTTTTAGAGAAAGAAGCAAGCTCAAAATATTTCTGTTAATATTTGAGATACAGAATATATGGTCAGATAATGAATTGTAGTGAAACAACAATTAAGAGTAGAAATAACTAATACTAAGATTAATATCATTAATACTAATACTAAGAGTAGAATTCAGGATTGTAGGCAATTGAAGATAAATTGTAAATATCTTTGTAAATATTAGATTTACAGAAAATACATTCAGATAATGAATATTAGTAAAATTTATGTATTACAATTTTACTCCTTAAAAATTTTTCAATTTTACTAATATTAAGAGAGATATTCAAGTTTTAATTCCCCCCCCCCTGCCTCTAGACCCCCCTTTACCCTTGTCCGATTTTGCCCGTTAACGAACTTAGCCTTACAAACACAAAAGCACGTCAGATACCAAATTTGATTGCGATCAACCTAAAATTGTGACCTCCAGAGTGCGTACAGGCAAACATACACATACAAACCCATATATAGATATATATATATATATATATATATATATATATATATATATATATATATATATATATATATATATATATATATATAATAATGGGGTTTAACCTCCGTTTTTGAGACACGACGGTCTATAACAGAGGCCACTCTTTTATTTAATTACCGAAAAATAGAAAAATTTTACAATTAAAAAAATTAACAGTCAAAAGAAAATATTTCTCACATTTCATATAGTGCGAAATAAAACACCCCTTCCTAAAGTACACAGATATTTTCCCTTGACTGAACGAATTATACATATAATATAAAGATATAGCAAAGATAAAGGGTGAAGAATAAGAATATTTTGTTTGGTTCTAGTGTATCTTGTGACTTTAGTTATTTACCCTCTTTTAACATTACCTATTGTATATATATATATAATATCTGTAAGTAATTTTATAGTATTCAGTAAAGATATCATTAACACTGCATATAATATATATTTAATATTATTATTTTGAAATTTTAGATAAGGCAATTATCTGAGATACATTTTATACATTATATATATATATATATATATATATATATATATATATTATATATATATATATATATATATATATATATATATATATATATATATATATATATATATATATATATATATATATATATATATATGTATATGAATGATTAGCATCCTTTACTGTAATGGTAAAATAGAGAATATACGATTTATAGATTAAAATATGTTATTTGATTATGCTCATTAATAAATAATTTTTGAAGGAATTGTAAAAAAAACCAAATCCCTTGTATGATTAAGCATCGGACTTTGATAGAAACATTGCACATCGAACTTTGACAGAGACGGTTTAACACAAAGTAGTTGTTTATTTAGTGCTGCGACTCACCACTATTTTAAGCAATTTTTGTGATTAATATTTTTTCGTCATTATTACCGTTTGAAAACATTTTAATTTTATATTTAAGGCTTTCCATGAACTAAACAACAAAAATTTGCAAGTTGGAGTGGTCTAAAAATTCTATTTCTTCAAAATTTAGGCGAAAAATAAATAAACTAACGTTTGCAATAATATTATCTTATTTCCAGAAATTGTGGAAAAGTGACAAAACATTCGAGTAAAGTCTCAATTTTTGTGAGACGCTTTTAAGTAAATTTTAATGTTTTGTAAAACTATAAAATTTGAGTATTCTGATGTTATTGTTACTTATCTAGTGTGAATGTTAATATTAATTAACATTTATCCACAGATATAGATCAATGGCCAAACATATATTTTCGGCATTAAAGGACCACAAATTTGATGTCAGAAACTTAACATCAATTTTGTACATGAGCAATATTTGAAGTGTTATTTAGGCAGAGCTAATATATATATATATATATATATATATATATATATATATATATATAAATATATATATAGATATATATATATATATATATATATATATATATATATATATATATATATATATATATATACACTAATCGAGTTAATCAGTTAAGGTAGTTGCAACATTGTCTTGTATAATCAAGACAAAAAACCGGTTTGCTTTTATAGAACAAATGCATATATATATATATATACACACATCCTTGTATTTTTAACGTAATTTTGAAAGAAAAAAAAAATTTTAATAATCATATTTCGAAAACAAAATCGTAAAACGCGATTTAAAAAAAAATGTATTTAAGAAATATTTATCTTTACTGTCCTAGTTTTTTTCTAAATTCTGTCGAGTTTTTTTTCTCAATACAACAGATAATAGTTGGGCGGGTATGAAAATTTCATACTTCTAAGAGAGGTGATTTTATTCTGGAACTTCCTTAAATATGTTGTGTATGCTGTGGTTTTTATCAACAATATAATTTATGTATTTGCAAGATTATGGTGTATGAGATAATTCTGTATTCTAAAGAAATATCAAATGTTTAAACTGAAATTGTGTCAAAAATTGTGAAAAAAAAATTCGTTAACTGTAGTGTTATTTTGAAATAATGAACAGGTTTTACTTTTTTAACTGTTTTCCTATCTCTTATGGTTTGATGGTGTTGCTGGACAGATTTCCCCATTCATGTACTTAAAATCACTTTTATGCTCTAGAACATGCTCTAAAATTTTCAGTTTCGTTGTATCGTTTTGTTTCTGGGTTGAAGGACATGAGGTAATGTTCCAAAAACTGA
Organism: Nineta flava; assembly: GCA_963920215.1. Taxonomy (NCBI): domain Eukaryota; kingdom Metazoa; phylum Arthropoda; class Insecta; order Neuroptera; family Chrysopidae; genus Nineta; species Nineta flava. Next base: position 119,233,858 of record OY986040.1, read on the forward strand.
GAGTTCTTTCTCCGATCAATATATCTAACTGTTACAGACTTGTTATACAGGGTATAAAAAAATCACTATACCCATAGCTGGAATACTCGTTCTCTTTTTTAAAGGGTAAGTATACGACAAATATTTAAACAACTTATACATTCAAACAAAGCTCAGAAAACAATATCATCAGCAATTCAACGTCACCATAGTACCTACCTACCTTCTTTCACAAACAAAATAATTAATATTCTCTCTAACATAGAAATTTTCTTTCACAAAAATATGTTGTGTTATTATGATGGAAAATGGTGAAAATGGTTTTGTGTGTGTGTGTGTGTGTGTGTGCGGACCCAAAGTAAACAAACTTTTAAAATGTCTGTCCACCATCGTAAGCACACCAACATTAGTTAGTTTAGTTACTCATATAGAGTCCGTCTATCTGTCTGTCCGTTCATTTACACTATTAAACTTAGTATATGTGATAGTATTATATACACAGTAACGGACCGTTGTATTTCGAGTATCGTCAGTTGGTTATTTCAGGCGTAACATAAGCGTTCACAAGTCTCATAGGAGTTTGTGAACCACGGAATACAATTATGCTGAAAGAGCGAGCTTTCTAGTAAATGTGAAACGCCTTCTCTTCTACTATACTCATTGCGGTGTACATGTACTACAACGGGTATATGTGAATGTATAGGGGATGAAAGAGGGTTCAAAATGGGGGAGGGTAATGTTCAGAGCTGAAATGAAAGGGGTATGAGTTTGGTCCTTTCTATAGTCCGTTCGTTTATTTAGTTTCAACTACTATAAACTGTTGTATTGCTGTATTAAATAGAATATATATATATATATATATATATATATATATATATATATATATATATATATATATATATATATATATGTGTTTAGAGTATGAAGTGGTTTAACAACACTTACAGTCGAATGGCTACCAAAACTCTCTGGCCGCAGGATATTGTAAGAACACGAAGGACCTTTGGGATTTCTCTTCTGTATTACGGTTTTCTTTAGCATATTATATATATATATATATATATATATATATATATATATATATATATATATATATATATATATATATATATATATATATATATATATATATATATACTATGCTTCTTACGAATTGTATTAAGAGAATATCAGAAATTAAACCTAACGTTTAAAGCTATATGTATATATGTTAATATAACGTGTTTATACAGTATCCTATATTACCGATCTAAAGTTTGCTTACCATATATACCGAAGAAAACCAGATATTGGCACATATTATTTTATACTATTTTATACGATTTTCCACATATTATCATGTGAAAAATATGATAATAATAATGGAAAACGACTCAAAAAAATGATTGTATTATATTTAATGGCAATCAATATTTAGAACAATTTTTATTTATGACAATTGGGAATATGCATGAAATTTTTTTTCACATTTATTTTCAGAATATGAAAATACTGTTAATACTGTAATAATATTTAAAAACGAAATTAAAATCCGACAAATATCAAGGCAGCTATAAGCTTTTAAAGATTATTATCTGTCTCTTTCTTGCAAAATTCCAAACACGGAGTTTTACGTGTATTTTAAATGGTGAAAGTGTAATATGACGTCACATAACATATCAAGAGGGCTATCAGCCTCTTTGTCTAATAGGGAATTTCAATCAAGTTATTTAAAAAGTAATTTTACCTTGATATTTGTCAAGTAAACATGCTTCAATTCAAGTGAAAAAAAATTTTCATGCATATTCCCTATTGTAGGAAAAAGGCTTCTTATCGAGTTAAAAATATATGTTTTTAAATCATCATTTAATTTGAAACCTGATAGGAAAATATATGACATCGACAATAATAATGAAATTTGACGATGACCAATATTACTCAACAATTCATTGAAACATTTGAAATTGATATTTTTATAAGGATTTTTATGCTTGCAAATCAAAGTATGCGATTAAACGTTCTGTACCCGGTGTATAATATAAATCAGGATATATTCAGTTTAGCTTCGACTTAGTAACGGTTGAAAATATTGAATGTAGAAACAAAATTTTGATATAGGTTTTCATGAAATTAGCCTAATTAGTTCATTTCCTCCGTAAAGTTGTTCATCCGTAAACACGAAAACTCAAAAACGAAAAGAGATAGTGAGCTGAAATTTCGTATATATATATATATATATATACATATATATATATATATATACATATATATATATATATATATATATATATATATATATGTATATATATATATATATATATATATATATATATATATATATACATATATATATATATATATATATATATATATATATATATACATATATATATATATATATATATATATATATATATATATATATATATAGTGTGGCCGCCGAGGTATCCGAGATACTTTTTACATGAATTTTATGACTTATTCTAAGCAAAAATCATTCTATTCCTATTTCCCGAATTCCTAGCGGTTCTTGAAATATCGGGGTTTGAAGTTGACAGGTCCCATGGTATAGATAGATGCTAAAAAGTTAATAACATTGTTGCTAATAGTGGGCTAGGTAATTCAAGAGTTATTGCTTGTCAGTTCATTGATTGTTATCATTGACAGTTGGTTATTTTTTATTTTTTGCTATATTAAAATAAATCAGATTTTTCCCTAAGTAATTCACTGCATTCAAATCTCGCAACAATGTTATTTACTTCTTATCATCTATCCAACCGACCTGATAGCTTTGAACCCCGATATTTCAAGAACCGCTAGGAATTCGGGAAATAGGAATATAATGATTTTTGCTTAAAATTACTTAGTGTACAAAGTATCTATCGGATACCTCGGTGGACATCCTGTATATAATATGTATACAATTTCTTACTAAATATACATTTTATTATTAAAATGCTAAAACGTATATGTTATATATATATATATATATATATATATATATATATATATATATATATATATATATATATATATACAATAATAACATTATAAAATGGTATAAAATGACATTTTGTTAAAATTTGTGGTTTTGTGATATTTCAGATATTTTGATATTATATTTTATACAGAGTGATATAGAATTGGTCAACATAGTTTCTTTACAAAAGATATTCTTAACAATAAAATCAAGGAAACAGTTTGTATTATTGGAAAGGAACAATTTTGGGAAGATATTAATCGATTATTTAAGACGATTTAATGTGATTTCTACTAACGTTTTAAAATCCCTACAGATTTTTCTAGGTTTTGACCTCGAGTTTCTTTCAGTAATTTTTCTTTTATGGATGATTCACCTTCTAAATTTCAATTTAATGTTTATAAACTGCTATATATTATCAAGCTCATACTAGTGTTTCACCGAGGCTACGAGGTAACCTCGCCTCGCCTCGGCCCTCGGTTACGAGGCACGAGGCGAGGCGAGGCGAGGTTCAAAATTTTAATCCTCGTTACCAACGGAGGCGAGGCGAGGTATATTGTCCCAAAAACCTCGCCTCGGCCAAGGCGAGGAATTTGTCTCGGCCGAGGCAAATTTACAAAAAGTAAATTTAAAAAAAATAATAATATAGTGATACATGAAGCAATAGATAGATTATTTGGCAAATATTTTTCAAATGTCCAGCGATCCTACCTAGTAGATGTCGAAAGTCATCGTCTCTAAAATTTATATACATATATATATAAGTTTTTTTTACCATATTATATACATTCATGCAAAATAAGTAAAAGTTAATAAAAATTTTCCCTCGCCTCGACTCGGCCGAGGCGAGGCGAGGTTGATAGCTGACCCAACCGAGGCGAGGCGAGGCTAGCCAACATTCTGCCTCGGCCGATGCGAGGCGAGGCGAGCTTGATATTTAAAAAAGCGAGGCGAGGCGAGGTGATACCAAAACCTCGCCTCGCCTTGTGCCTCGTGAAACACTAGCTCATACTTATATAAATAAGTAATTTGTTCTAAAAACTATATCAAATTATAATCTTCTCTTCACTGATTACTTAAATAAATAATTTAAGTTTTATAAAGTTTTGAAATAGATTCAATTTTTCAGTTTTTTATAGAACAATTCTCTAAAATTTTTTATCGTTACATCTGTTACATTCTGTATGTTGGTAAAGTCAACAATAATTATTGTTATTATATATGACAATCGATTTTAGAATTTGTAATATATGAATATTGTTTTATATTAAATGTATCTAAATTATAAAGCTTCCACAAATATATTACAAAGATCAGAAGTAATCAAAAAGTGCTTAAAATATGAAATCCGCAGAGCTTTGGTTCTTTACTTTCTTTGTCAAAATTTCTAATGTCAGTTTACAAAAATCAAAATTTAAGTTATTTTATCAATGTTAATATCAATAATATTTCATAAGTTTCAACAAATTTTCTACTTTTTGTTACGAAATCTAAATCAAAAAGTATACATATATAACTTTTAGCTCCCATAGACATTTTAAAATAAAACACATATACATTAAAATATTTTATGCGTATAAAATATATTAATTGCAATCCTTAATAATGACTTTTATAGCAATAATAACACACCATATAGCTCCCACACGCACATCGAATAATTTTACTTAAATCGTAGCCAATTTACAGAGACAAAAACCAGTGTCACCCTCATATTTGTAATATTCATATATAAAATAAACTATTATATGACGGTATACATTGAATATCATGTACTATCATATTCATAAATGGCGTTTCTTTAAAAAAAGATTTCAATTTGGTTTACCAAAAAAAGTATCAAATAAAAGTTATTCGTTATAAAAATACTAATAATTTTTCGACAAAAACGCCTACAGAATTTAATTGGCACCAATATTTGATATTCAAAATGATTCACTCTGAGTTTCCTGACCAAGTAATACCAACTGAACCACAAGGGTGTAATACGAGGTGTATATAAATATTTTAAATAATTGAAAACGACTCAAAAAAATGATTTTATTTTATTTAATGGCAATCAATATTTAGAACAATTTTTATTTATGATAATTGTTGGAAAAAGGTTTCTTATCGAGTTAAAATTATATTTTTTTAAATCATCATTTAATTTGAAACTTGATGGGAAAATATGTGTCATCGAAGGTAATAATAAAATTTGACAATGAACAATATTACCCAACAAATTGCAACAATTGAAATTGATATTTTTATAAGGATTTTTATGCTTGCAAATCGAAGTCCTATATATTATGCGATTAAACTTTTAATACCTGGTGTATAATGTAAACCAGGGTATATTCAGTTTAGTTCCGACTTAATAACGGTTGATTTAGTAACGATTGAAAATATTGATCGCAAAAACAAAATTTTGGTATAGGTTTTCATAAAATGGTATAATTACTATCTTGACGTAGGTACGTGTATTATTACTTTTTTGTTTTTGACTATTTCCATATTTTCATTGTTTTTGTAAAAACTATTCTTTGTATTAGGGGTATGGTTGCCCCTCGGTTATGTTATGCTAACGGGGGTTACTAACCTTTACTTAGACGAATATTTGTTATGCAAAATATTTACATCTAAGTGGGAAAATAGGCTGAAAATCCGGAGGACGTGGCTTCGATCTCCGGCAAGATGTGCATAATTTCGTATATTAAATATTGATGTAAAAAAAAGTTACCGATATTCAGACATATTATTAAAATATCAAATAAGAACCCTAGTTCCCACTGATACCATAACATAACCCAACAGGTAACCATACTAAAAATAGATAGGCCTTAAGTTAACAAAAATTATTGTAGAATTTTAAACAAGATAAAAAACCAAATAAGTGAGTTGATTGCTTAAATACCCGGTATTTACTGAGTTTATAAAAAGTTTCAACAAATATTGTTTAATTTTAAAAAAAGGAACATTATTGTTTATAAATTTTGTTTCTAAATCTTATTGTTTCAGAGATGGAAATTTTCACCCTGGAAGGGGAAGCACTTTCCGAACTTAACCTGTGTTTAGCTCTAGAACACACACCCAAAATTTCAGCTCGCAATCTCTAGACAGGCGGACATACGGAAATGAATTAATTGGGTAATTTTTTGAAACCTACTTTTTATCTGCGATCAATATTTCATCTGTTACAAAGTCGGTACCAAACTTATAATACCCTTGTATATAATATTTATACCGGGTGTAAACAGGGACATTACTTATGGAGTTGATAGTACTTCAATATTATATGTATGAATGTTGGTATTATAAAGGTATTTACATTGAATATAATAAAATTCAACGAATCATTAAATATCATCTATGTGTATTAAAATACACATACAAATTAAACGTATTCAACATTTATATTTACATTAAATTACTTGAAATATTATAAAAAAATGTTTTTCGAAAATTTATGGTCATCCCTCTTTCGGGGTATCAAATCCTCTACTGACGCAAACGTATAAAACGTGTTTATTAGAGGTATATGTAAAAAAGTATATTTTCTAAAAAATTTAAATTTACCCATTTATAAATAATAACCACTGACCTCCGTCATATATATGGATTAACTATCCTATATTTTAGCGGCTTCCTGGACGGGCTACACTTCGACCATATTGTCCATTGTGATGCCTAATGATGTGAGGATGTGAGTGGAGTGGAAGGGATTTTTGTGTGTGAAATTAGGAATTGGTAGAATGTGCGGCTGCAGCTGATTTTGATAGGAACTTTGCCGATATTCATCTGGACTTCGTGAAGGAAACTGCAAAATACCTTCAGAAGCATAGCCGGTTACTTCGTTCTTGTTCATACGCCGACAGTTTAATCAATTAACCGCCCCCTCCCCTTTGGTTTTTTTCTTAATAATTGGCAAACTGCCGATGTCGGGATTCGAACCCATAACCTCCCAGTTCCAAATAGACATAAGGGCTTAGACCGCTCGGCTACTTGGACGGTAAAAAGAACGTATGTCTACAGTAATGCCTAATGTACTAATAAAATAAGACGTATGTCTTTTCCATGACTTTTTTTACTAAACTTACTAGTTTATGTTTTATGGCGTAAGAGATCGCAGTTCGAGTCTGTATATGATGCAAATTAGTGGCTATAACGCTAGAATATATATATATATATATATATATATATATATATATATATATGTAATTCTTCTGTCCGAGTGTATGTGACTGAACTCCTCCTAAACGGCTGGATCGATTTTGATGAAATTTTGTGTGTGTGTTCCAGTGGATTCACACACAGAGAATGGTTTAGATTCACAATTCAGTCCAAAAAAAGTTTAAAATTTTAAAATTTCAGACGTGTGTACAGGACAATATATATATATATATATATATATATATATATATATATATATATATATATATATATATATATGACTTTATTTTTTCTTTGAAACATTTATAATAAACAAAATCAAAATGATGATTAAATTTAGAAAGAAAGGAAATTGAAATAGTTAAAATATAAATTCAAAATAAATATACTTTAAATTTTAATAAATATTTCATATCCGTTTCAGTTTATAATGGGTGTATAGATTTATAGTCTAGTAATTATATTTTCTAAATAAAATTTAACATACATCGCAAAACCATAAGTGTGGTTTTGTCTAATAAAATTATAAATGTAAATATTCAATATGACTGATGTTTAATATTTCATTAATATCCTGTCTTCATTGGAAATTGTCAGAAACAAAATAAATTAATAATTTGTATTAATAAAAATTTATTTACTTTTGATATTTATTTTTAGTATTTTAAATTATCGAACTTTTTTAGACTATTCTAAAAGTTTTATCGTGTTGTTAATTTGGTAACGTTGTATTCAATTATTTCCGTTACACTCCCAGAAAGATGACGTAAGTGTAGTAATAATACACGTACGTCAAGATAGTGAAAAATTGTGTACGCCTTAGTGGTTTAATTGGTATCACTAGTTTCGTAGTGCCAGAGTACGTATGATTCGACCCTCTCTAAGATGAGAATTATTTCAAATATTGTTGTCAATAAAATTCTACTGAAATTTATTTTGAAAAAAAATTTATGTTAAGAAATATGGAAATCTCCTAATCAATATGGAAATTTGTGTTTAAGAAATATGGAGATTTTAGCAAATATGCTTATCCACTAAGTAAAATTTAATTTAATGCATTCTTCACTGTTAAATATTTTAGAACTACCCGGTGCTTATTTCAAATATTGGGGCCGATAAAGCTTGTAAATCATAGAATTTCGAAAACCTCAGAAACGGTTCCGATTTTGATGAAACGAACCCATAATCTCTCAGTTTCCAAGTAGGCATACTGCGCAGACATAACACCTAAGACCGCTCGACCACTTGGACTGATTCGATGGATGTTAATTTTTTATCATAATATATGCATTTAAAAATGTTTACAAAGCTTAGATGGATTTGAAGAAGTTTTTGAAATTAGTCGAATAAATTTTTTTCAAAAACAATTCATTGTTATTTATTAATTTGACTTTTTTTTGAAATATGTTTTAATTATTTGACAGTATGTCGTTTATACTCCAACAATTCTCCTAAATTTATTTCAAAATTGAATTAAACTTTTTGAATAATCCCAAGTGGTATTATAAGACCAATTATTATAGAAAAACATAAATAATGGCTCTTACAATATTAAACCTTCCCTTATTGTTTAAACTACACAAGGGACATTCTGTCTCCCAATTAAAACACCAGTGGATGCATTTTAAGAGTGATTTATTAGTTTTATTCAAAAACTAGAATAATATGATCCTTATCCAACCCTTCTATATATATATAATATAAAACAAAACAAAAAAAAAGCATTGGTCACCATTGGTTACTGCATGTCCAAAATCGTCAACCCCAATTTGAATATTAATACAATAGATTTATATAAATTTCTGTATACATATGATTGTAAATGCCATATAATAACGCCATTTTGTCTTTTAACCCTTTTTCGCTAGAATGTTTTTAAATGTATGCTGGTATATTTATTTCATAGACGGTTTTTTACTTCCTGTAATATCTACATGTACCGGAAATGTTGGATAAAAGGGGTTTTTCACTGATTTATATATTTAAAATATATTTATGAATCTACATATAAATATTTTATATATTGTTTATAATTATGGAAATTTGAATGATACTTTTCCAAATTCCATAGTAAAGAAAATTTAGCTATTGGTTTTGTACTGGTGAACAAATTTCGCAAAAAAATTCTGTAAATATCCACCAAACCTACGAGGGGGAATCACAAAATGTGAAATATCTCTTATAATATTAGTTAAACAGAAAAGTTGTAGAAAGTATATCTTACTTCAATTTATTTTTTCATAATATTTTCTGTAATTCCAATACTAACAGAAATATTTACAATTTTAATTTTTAATACTTCCAACAAAGAATAATTAATGAATATTGGAATCCAACATTCCAACTAAATATGACTTATTCGTTGAACTTGTTAAAAGCTCCTTTAGTGAGTTTAAGAATTTGTTTTATCTCAAGGCTTGATTTTATTTCTATAATATATTATACGGAATTTTACTACTGACGATAATTGCGTTGCAATCGAAATACCGGTATCTAAATACTAAAATTTCGATTGCAACGCTTAAAAGTTGTATTTTTTAAATTAATTTTATAATATTGTTTCTAGTATTGTTGTATAAGTTTGATTATAGCTTATAATTAATATAAAGAATATTGCCATGGTTACTTAATTGCTTAGTCTACGTAGCTCCTGTGTGACAAATATTATATTTTTCCTCGAAATTCTGTTCAAAACAAAGTTTTCTAATAGAGAGTGTCTGATCAAGAAGACACAGAAAACCACAATAATTATAGTTACTTTTCGGAGAAATCCACTACTGAACAACGAACAACAGAAGAACAGTAGGACCTTTTTGGAGTATACAAAATATTCCTCGTATATGAATGTTTTAAATAATTTTTGAGACAAATTTCATTGGATAATCGGATAAAAATTCTGCAAACTGTAATTGGATACAGAAAATGCGCTCTTTTAATTGAATTTAGTATCCAATTTCCATATCATTTAAAAAAATATACTGTGAATGGTAGTACTTGTTATCAAACTGTAAGCAAAAAATTTTAATTTGAGAAATTTACAATATATTATAATGATGTGAGTGAAGGACAATGAATTCATTCGTATGCAGAGTAGGACTTGGTAGGTTTTTCCAACTATGCCAATATTCATCTGTAGTTCATGAAGGAAAACTGCAAAAAACCTTCAAAACCATCTTTGTTTCTTTGTTCTTGTCCATACACCGACAGTTTAGTCAATTAACCACCCCATAAATTTCAATTGAAAACTTCCACCAACGAGATTCGAATCCTTAACCCCCCACTTCCAAGCAAGCAAAGCGCGTTAGACTACTCTGCTACTTGGGCTGGTACAGATATGATGCAAGAAATACTGCAAGTACACTACATTAAGTATCCTGATACACTGAAACACGTGTTCGACATATATAAAAATGTATACAAGGTGTAACTGAGAAACCGTGTTTTTATTTAATTATTGTATTTATAAATTATATTATATTTATTCTTTTAATTAAAATAAAATGCTTTTTTTAATTAAATAATAGATTTTTAATTTAGAATACTTTTTTTTTTAATGTAACATAAAACTCTTATTAACTAATATTAACCAAATTAGAATTATTATTTTAAATTTATAAAAACACGGTTGCTCAGGTACACGGTGTATATATATATATATATATATATATATATATATATATATATATATATATATATATATAAATGAAGATCAGAAGAGCGACTATGGTTAAGATGTTACTATCTATGCTTGATAATGTTGATGTTAATGATGAGGTCATATAGAAATACTCCACCACACACATCATTCCCTTTACATACACACACACACACACACAAACACACAAACACATAGTTGTAACACCATCAACCCCATAATCAACATCATATCGTGAGCATATCTCATATGCGGTGAAGCGAGAAACTGAATTCCACGGAACCAGAATAATTTCAATTGCCGCACAGAGTCGGTAACAATTATTTTGTTAGTTTGTAGTGATGTCCGTCTTTGTGCAAAATTTATCTGTATGTCTGTCTGGTTTTATTTCTCTTATATATATATATATATATATATATATATATATATATATATATATATATATATATATATATATATATATAAGCATATATACACTACATACATACACTGTGATGATGATGATGATGGTGCTCGAGGACTTTACTTACCACTTACCACTTACCGTCTACACCAGAGGTGGGCAGGCGATGACTCGGCCAAGCTCTGAGTGAGAGGTAGGGAAGAGAGATAGAGTTAATACAGGGTAACCTACCAATTATTAATATTTTCTTTTTTTAATTATAACATTTTCTGAAAAAAATATAATAATACCAAATCTTTTTTATGGTCACTATTATACAAAGTAAATAATACAAGCAATCATTCAATACATACTCTGGAATTTTGGGCTGGTAATTAGGGTCATAAAATGTACCTTTTTAGTATATATCATATTTGTGTATGAATAAAATAAAAATATATAAAAAATATATATAAATCTTTTGAACCTTTAAGTTTACCGCTGGACCATTGTAATAAAAGAGGGAAATTTTTGCAAAGGATAATTTAAATAGAATTAAAGTTTTGGAAATTCCAAATGATTTGTCTAAATATTTTACTATTCATATCCGAGAACTAATAAAGAATTATTTACCTGATTTAATTATTTTTTCTTCGTATGGAGTATGCTCAGTATAGTGTCATGGGAATTTGATGAATTAAGTTAAATTTTACATAAAGTGGGAATTTGAGTTCTTCGAGTTAGTCTACTTTGAATTGAAAAAGTGAAAAGTACTATTTGTAGTAGTGGAAATTATTTTTCGCATAATTTGTTTTTCAAAAAAAATAAAAGTAGTGAATTTAATAATGGAGAAGACATCGCAAGCAGTCTTGGATAAGTTCAGATTATTATTATTATTGTTATTATTATCATTATTATTATTATTATTATGTTTTTTGGTGTATCTCTCCATACTGTAAAAGATATTATTTAAACAATAAATATTTTATAAAACTATTTCTAAATTGTTTGAATAAATTATTGGGCAATAATCGGTAGGACAACCTGTATTGAAACATCGTTCCGTCTTGCTTCAAAACATACCTTCTTTACTTACTCTCACCCAGCTTATGGAGAGCTCGTAAGGCTCAGACGAGCTGTCTGTGCCCACCTCTGGTCTACACAACAACATAACCAAGAATTTATACTGCGTCTTACGTCTTCTTTCTCTCTGGCAGATATCTATGGGTATAGTTTTGTTGTATGTGTATGTATGTATGTATGTATGTATGTATAAAGTATCCAACTATGATATGCACCAAATAAAATATATACTTTCATACAGAGTCTTCTAAATCATATGGACCACCGCCAGATTGAAAGCCAGAAAGAAAACATCATAAAATGTCAAAAATTGCCCCAGTGTATAGATAGTATAACTACACCCGGTGAATTTATTTATTACACTCAGGTGTATAAAATACGAATTCCGGGAGACACATGCGAAAACGTCACCAAATAAATGTTCTGGACGAATAACGTAGCTCTCATCCATAGAAGAAACCTTTCTAACTTATACTGATGATGACTACTTGGTAATCGAAATGTATTTTTAGATAAAACAAATAATTGATCTAGGAATTAATGCCATTTTGAAGTTTTATGATATCACAAGCACGGAACCAGTTGTTTTAATATCATTTTAACTCTCTTGAAGTTAATTTATTGCAGAGAGCATTACGGAATTCCATTATGATTACTGACGAAATAAAAGCTTCAAATGTTATTTTTCAAAACCCACTTGATTAAATAAGTAATATCGACATGTTTCAATCTATCAGCCCATCTTCAAACAAGAGTTTGAGGATGACCATATAAATGTTTATTTTTAAGAAAAATTTCGAAGAAATAAAAAATCACTATCTAAACAGCAATCTCGGGTCAAATTATTTAGACATTCAGCTAAAATCCACCTTATAGCAGTGTCTCGCAAGCTCTTCACAATTACACCCGAATCTTTGCCCTAACTAAATGCGTTTCCACGCCACACTAATTTCTAACTGAACACTAAGGGTGCATTCGTTTTGGACTTTCAGCGTTTGACTTGGCGCTGTGAGTGTCAAAAAATCACGCTTGCGGCTGAGTTCATAAGGTAGATCTCGCGCTCACAGACGCTTCCTCCACATATGTAGGGCAGCAAAAGCGTGAGCACCAAATCTTACTATTTATCAAAACGAATGCTACGTGAGCGTAAGCTAACCAAACTTTTATCATATTTATTAAAGTACTTAAAATTGAAATCGTTGACAAATCAGTAAAAATGGGTAACTATTTACTCAGATTATTTTCGATGGATTTAAATGATTCAGAATCTGGTAAAACGTATGCTATTTCTGTTACTTCCGACGAAATACAAAGTTGCCATGTTGCTCTAAAAACTCACGCTCACAACGTCCAAAATGAACGACATTTTCTGATCGATTCTAAGCGTTCGTAGGCCAACATGAACACCAATAATTTGGTCTTATAAGTGTCAGCGCTCAAAACGTGTGAGCATCCAAGACGAATACACCCTAAGCTGACTCATAACCATTCACGCACATGCGCCTACACTGGTACGATGACGTCATAGGCAGAAGAAATGATCTATCTGGTTTGAGCTCAACCATTGTACACGGATTATTCATCTTGAAGCTATTAGAGATTGAAATTAGACGGTATTTTCACATAAAAATGTTTGACCAACTGGACTACAAGGTATAACGAAAGAATAGACATTTCACGTCAAAAGACAATTTCTTCACAACTTTTGTGACATGCTGTAAATAAAATCATCTCCAACCGAATATAGTATACAATATATTTCTGTTGTGAAATTGTGTAGTTATAGTAACTAAAACCTTCAACACCCAAAGAACTCACTGAATTATTTAATATTTACATTACTCTTGTATTTCAAATTTTCTAAAACTGTATCTACTTCTATTCGTTTTGTTCGAAATTTGTTTTGTTATTATTATTTCTAATAAACAATTTCATTTGAACAAAAAACCTTAAATGTTATTGTGAATATTATAATTATTATTGATATTGATTTGAATTAACACTTTAATGGAAAATAGGTGTGTGCTGCGTAGGTGTGTCTAATAGAAACGTTTCTTATTGGTCAAACATTTATAATTTTCAATTAATTGGAATACTAATCATTTAGTATGCTTGATTCTACACCTCATGGGTAGTCAAGGATTGTCTAGCGGAACTACTGGAGCAGTAATTTCGAAGGAGACGAGAAAGCGGATACCTTAGCAATGAAGGGATACGGAATACCCTTCATAGGCCCAGAGCCTATTTTAGGAATTCTAAAGACAGCATGTAGAGAGGTTATCAATGAGTGGATACATGTTAAACACCGTGATCACTGGGAAAATATACCGCAGCAAAAACTCGGGAAAAAGTGAATGTAATAGAAGAAAATTACATTCACTTTTCCCATTTAAAAAAAACAAAATTTACCAAACCAACCCCGCCGTTCTCAAGCGATGCGCTTATCAACGACCAGCATTTAATTTCTATTTATATAGATTAGACTGTTTCCATAGTTTCTGCTTCGTGCCAACAAATGGATAAGGTTTGGCAATGTTTACTTTCTTGGCATATTGGCCACAAAAATTAGATAATGATAACATTAACTAGAATTTAACGGTATCGCTGCATTTTAAAAATTTACAATCATATTTACAATATGTTGAAAAACCTATTGACATTTTGTTCTAAAGTTTTATATAAATATAAAAATCACTCAATCGATCAAGAAATCGATTAAATATGGGTAATGTTAGTTAGATTTTTGCATTATGATTTTGAACAAATTTGTAAATAACTTAAACATACAAAGTTTTGCTTAATCCCCAACCGTTTTCGCTAGAGTTTAATACCAATCTACAATTCAGGCCCACGAAAATTCAATTTCAACCTATATTTCTGTCCCATAACACCCAAAATAATTCGTATCTTCGTTTGAGAAATATACCAATTTGAAATTAGTGAAAAGATCCAAATTCCGATGTAATGTATGAAAATTTACTTCCACCCCCTTAAGCATGTACATTGGCTGAGATATAATTTTTGTGTTTATTTTACCTGTAAAATGGTTTATATGTAATTGACACATGAATAATTTTGATATATCTCTACTAGTATAAAACTGTAAATGTCTGTTATTCGTTTGTTTGTCTGTTCTGAGCATCACGTAAAAACTACTGGAGTAATTTTAATATCCAGAGGCCCGAGATTCGATTCCTGATTGACGAGTTAAATTTTTCATATCAGTATTTAATAGAAACTTTTTTTTGTTTAAAAGCTTATGATTAGACTTAAAAACTGGTATTTTATCACGCTACGAGAGATATAATTCGAAAACATTAGCTGCAATAGAAATTTGGTGGCAGTGTCGATAAATATTTGAAGTAGTGGAAGCAGTGGGAACGATAAATATTGGTAGTAGTGGAATCGGTGGGTAATTACATTGAGGTTTTTAGTCTTAGGCGGGTGCCGAAAATATAATAATAAAACTCGAGCGAAACTGCGGGTATAAGCTACTAACTTATAATTTCATACATACAGTATACACAGACAAAATGGAGTTATAAATAATAACGTGTAAATAGTCTCTCACGTATAGTTCAATCATCAAACCTTAGATCTATAGAAACATAACAGAAATAACATAAATAGAATTACACGTTAACATAATTAAATTTTTTTGTAACCAAATATAAAAACAGGGCTAATTTCCTAGTGTTTCGATGAAGTTCATATTCAGAAATTATCATTTAGAGAAAACACATCTTCAAAATCGGAAGTAATCACATGATTGTTACTTTATAGAACGGATTTCATTCTTCTAGATCGTTTCAAATAAATATATTTTTGAACTGTTTCCAAACTTTATGACGATAGTGTACCAATATTATATAAATTATATGTATGGTATTATATAAAGGACTCAACCGTAAAGACCACATCAAAAGTTCTTACCTATAGTAGTATAACAACTGTCCGGAAATCCGGAGTCTATAATATTATGTATAATAAAATCAAGCTCGACTATACTGACTATTTACCACATTAAATAGTAGGATCTATACGGTTGCGGCTACTGGTCCATATATACTCCTTTTCCTTTACAAATATAAAGTATATGCATATATATATACACCCACTGTTGTTATACAGTACTTGGTATTTAGTTGATAAATTTTCCATATAATAATAATAAAAGATGCTTCACAAGTGAAAACTTTGGTTTAAGTAAAACTTTGTGCTGATAGTAGTTCTAAGCGTTTTTCCTATTCAGTAAGCTTGAAGAAGTTTTCAAATGAATTTTGCACAAATTACTAATAGTAATGCTTTAGACCAAAATAAGTCCTGAATGATGTCAGGTATAACATATAAAAAATTAACCGTGTGTCATTTTAAACAAATCGCCAAAAACATAAACAAATACCTCACAAAATCGAAAAGTTTTTTCATATATAATTCGTAATGTATTGACAATTTCGAGAAAATGCATTGTTTAATAGAACATGAAATTTACTATAAAAATCTCTTGGAACACTTTTTGATTTGTCAATTATTTTGCTTAGTAAAGTACGTCGAAGTTGCGTCTCAAAAAAAGTTATAGCTCGTACAAAATAGGGAAAGTTTTTGCTAATTAAATTTCAATAATTTTCAATGCATTTTGTTTTCGAAATTATTTTACATTTCGGGTTATTTAAGAACATCTCGTTTTTGTATGTTTTTAATGGTTTATTTAGAAAGAAAAACATTACAGGAGTGAGATTTTTATCCCCCGGTGCAAAAAGAGGTGTTATACCTTTGAAGTCTACGTGTGTCTGCCTGTCTGTGGCATCGTACCTTTCAAACGCGTGCACCGATTTATATGCGGTTTGTTTTATTAGATAGCTGGTTTCCTTGTGGTGGTTCTTAGCTATGTTCGAAATCTGTTCAGTCATTTGAAGATTTGCAGCTCTTTTCCAAGATGATATGTATTATAGGAAAAGTTTATTTTATTTATATAAACTTGGTGGAGGTAACGGGAAATTTTTATTATGTTTCATATTATTGCATTCGGGACGTTTTTTTTTGCTCGTCTATGAAATTCAAACTCAATTCAAAATTTATCTGATTTTAAACTAATTTCGAAGCTAGACTTATGTCTAATTTTATTTTTAATTTATGTCCCAACTCGAAATCACAAAAAATTAATTTTTAACTCTTTAAACGTAGAATAGAGAGGTATTGTTTTCGATGCTGAAATTCGCAATTGATCCGAAAAAAAAAACTGTACTTTTACGTTTTGAGGTCCCCTGATACCAAAATAGGACCAATGATGGATCTGTTTGTAAGTATGTATGTTTATGTATATGTGGACAAGATATCTCAAGAACGGAGATTACGGAAGTTATAAAACATTAAATTCAAGTTGAATATTGTAGCTTAATCAAAAATAACACTTTATTCAGAACATTTTTGAGTTATTTGAGAATTCCTCGAAAACTACTCCGAATATTTTGGTTGCTCAACATTTTGTTGCCTAGATTTTCACATACTAGCCATTACTCTAATTTTATTAGAACGAATAGTACCAAATTTTCATCTTAGATATAACAGCATTAGAGGATGCAAAATCCAGATTCTGAATGATTGGATTCATTTCAATAATTTACATACATAAATTGAACCACCATTAAGTCACATTCTAAGCGAATATATTACTAAATATATGTATATTACATATATAAAAACACATAGAATGTTTCCATTGGTTCAATTTATATGAACGAGAGTGTATGTACATATTCAACTTCAATGTTGAATTCAATGATATCTATTAAAGTCATTTGTTAAACTATGTGCATAGAGGTCGTGTGAGTATTTCACATCGATTATTTTTTTCATGTAAAAAATATATTTTAAATAATGTCTCTAATAGTTTTACTACGAGCACACTTTTTCGCTAAATTAAACAAATTTTCCTTATTTGTCTTAATAAATTCTTTTAATCTGACTTTCTTCAGAAAAGTAGTTCATATGCGCCTAGCTTCATAAAATGTGTATCATTTTAAAATGTTTTACCAAGCGTGTAAAAGGGCTCTCAATGTGTAGCTGTAATAAAAATTTAATAAAAAATCATCCTCTATAAAATGTACCAGAAAATATTGTAGAAATGGTCGGTTTATTAATATAAGAGAGTAAAGATACTACTTCAGAATATCAGAGAACGCTTGGATGATTTCCCTATATATATTTAGTTTTCCATTATATATGTGAGACTATCGTGTGAAGGTTGTTGTTGCGTTGTTGCTATGGCTCTATTTTATATAAATAGGTACCGGTGATAATATTCTACTCTTGCAAAATTTGCTACCAAGTTTTATTAAATATATTCTAAGAATTGATCAATATATGCAGTTAAATGGAAAGCTAATGGGTATGGGATAGAACGGGATGAGTCTTCAAATATTTGTTTATGCTAAATACAAAAAAACGAACGTTATATAAACTACGAGGCGTTTACGCAGATTTCGCCAAGATATTGTCAACTCTAAATCTTGGTCGATTCTTGGAAATCTTGGAAAAATAATCATTAATTAAAGATAGCTGTCTCATGAAACACGTTATCGAAGAAATTCGATGAATTTTTGATAAATTATTCAAAGTATAAGTATCGTTTAAAATTCGAAAATTATTTATCGTTTAGTTTTTAATAAAAATCGCTCTCAAAAATTGTACGATTAACATTATAGATATATTCAAAAAATGAGTCGAGCGATTTGGCTAAAAAACTAGAACAATGATGTTATATTTATATTTTGGAGAACAAAAATTATTGACAGTTTAATTATTGTAATCGATCCACGAAAAGATTGACATTTTTATATAATCAAAGCAAACAAGTATACGAAGTACATTCAAGTCAAAAAATTCGTTACGCAGGAGCTGCTTCAACTTAGCGAATTTCCTTAAAATACATAAATCACTTTCTAGCGGTCACAATTTTAGTCTGATCAAAATGAAATGTCGTATATGATTTTAGTATTTGCAAGGCCAATTTTATTAATAAATGTCATACGTGAAATGGAAATGGGGGCATAAAGAAAGAAGAAAACAAAAAATACAAAATATCTCTTTTAATATTAGAACAATCAAAAAATTTGTAAGGAATAAAGTTGTAGAAAATCATGTTTGCGACAATTCATCATCTTATCATTTTTGCTCAAACTTCTATGTACAGAGATAGTGAGGAATTTAGTTTTGAATCTTAAACTGTCAATATTTCTGTAAATATTAGTGTAACAGAAAAAATGATAAGAAACAAAACTACAGTAAAATTTAATACCTAAAACTTTACTTCTTATAAATTTTTCGAATATTAAGGGAGATATGTTACCCATTAACGAACATGTATTTTACCCATTAACGAACTTGACCTTTTGAATACCAAAAGTGCCTCAAATACCAAATTTCATTCTAATTTCATATATATATATATATATATATATATATATGTGTATATATATATATATATATGTCCATAGATATATATATATATATATATATATATATATATATATATATATATATATATATATATATATATATATATATATATATATATATATAAATTTTACAGATGGTGATTTTTGACATCTACTAGGTAGGATCGATGGACATTTGAAGAAATTTTTGCGAAATTTTGACTTCGGTACGGGACCAATAGCTCTATTTCCTTTCAGGAAATTTGCTAAAAAGTATAGTATATGCACATCTCTGTCTATTCATATATAATTGATGTGTGTTCTGGTCTGAAACTTTTTAACACGATTACTTCAAGACAACTGCCTACCTTATAGTTTATTAATTCTTAATTAATTAATATGAATTAATAAACCTTCCGTTTTTGTCCATCCACGAATTTATCCATACTTTTTAGTCTAAGAATACGCACACAAAATTTCAGCACGTTAATCCTTTTCATTTTTGACATGCGGAAATGGACTATACCGAGTACCTTAATGAAAATTCGTTACGCAGGAGCTGCGTCAACTTAGCGAATTTCCATAGAATACATAAATCACTCTCTAGCGGTCATAATTTTAGTGTGATCAAAATGAAATATAATATCTGATATGACTTTAGTATTTGCAAAAATTAAATTTATTAATGGCCAAAAAAAAAACGGTATAACGATTATACTTTATAGTTACTATGGAAACGACAATCAATATAATATATTACAATAAAATATATTTTATGTATTCGTGTCAAAAAAACACAAAATATTAAATATCTCTCTTAATATTAGAATAATTGAAAAATGTATAAGGAGTAAAGTTGTAGAAAATCAAGTTTGCTACAATTCATTACCTGATCATATTTCTCAAACTCTAATGTGAACAGAGATATTTAGAATTTTAACTTTCAATCTTTAATTATAAATATTTCTGTAAATATTAGTGTAACAGAAAAATGATAAGAAACAAAATTACAGTAAAACTTAGTACCTACAACTTAACTCCTGATAAATTTTTTGATTTTTCAAATATTAAGGGAGATAGTCAAATTTTGTGTTTCAATGTGTGTTTAATGTTTTGTGTTTTGTGTTACAAATAAGTTAGAATGTAACATAAAAGTATATTCAAAACATTGATCTAGTCACATTCTTATTAAAATATTTAATTATATGAATAATGTCAAATGCAAAGTTTGTGGTTTTCATGGTTTAGCTTTTGAAATGTCTGTATATGTCAATACAATTTTCCCGTAAAACTATATTAAATTGTTGTCTAGTATAAGTGAACTGAGAACCATACAAGTTCATGTAAATTTTTTAAATTTTATAATTGACTAGCGACACAAAATTGAAAATATGACACAAAATTGCAAAAACAAAACAAAATTTTTTTTCCAATCGCTACCAAACTTCACAGGATCACCCGCTGGGCTAATCTGATGATTCCCTGAAAATTTCCTCAAAATCGGTCCACTCGTTTTGGAGTCCATACACACATCGATTTATATATATATATATATATATATATATATATATATATATATATATATATATATATATGTATATATATATACATTTTAAATTATTTTTTGTAAACTAGCGTCTATTTATTTCCATTGTTTGTAAGGTTGCCTTTCGATTATATTATACCAACGGAAGCGACTAGCGTTCACTTACTTTGACATTTAAGTAATATGTCTGAACATTGATAACATTTTTTCACAAATGCTAGATATGAAAAATCATACACATCTTTATCGATTCAGTTTTCGATTGTTGTTATTATATTTATAATGAATAACATTTATCCGAAGCATTTTTCGAAAACTGAATGAATAAGGCACAAATTAATTATAAAATTTTGAAACATTGTCAAGACGTCTGTGGCCCATAGTATTTAAAATGTAAATCAATTTTATAATAGGATTTCAATATAAATATTTGTAAATGTTTTTTTTAAACTTGTAATTCGACCCCTGTCTCAAAAATTTGGGTAACCCTTATTAGTTTATTTATTTAAAATCAAATACAATTTTGTGACACTGATGATCATATGCCTGTGCCTGACTTATCTCAAAAAATCCATTCAAAAAAGCATGCAAAATGGAGATTTTTTTCGAAATCGTTCTAACCGAACCAGATATTCATAGAACCTTCTAGCAAAAAATACCAAAAAAAAAAAACTACTCATGGTAAAACAAGTTTCATCAAAAGATTGTTTTAACAAACTGTAACTGAAAAGTTAGTAGCAGTTCAAACCCAATTACAAAAGTTTTATTTTCTAGTGTTTTGTTTTTGATAAATCAATATTTAAAATATTTTTTCTAAAATATTTAAAACTACGGAAAATACATTTTTAAGTTGGAGTATGGAATCAAAATAAGTGTTTAATTGTTGAAAAATTTATTTTGTATACTAGAATTTTATGTATTGCCACTAAAATTACGAGAACCATCCTAAAAAGTATCAAATTAATAATATAAATTAGTCAATAAATATGAATCCTTTATTAGCCAAGCTTAAATCGTAAGTATTCTTTATATATTGCATATAACTTTTATATAACCACCACATTAGATACGATGGAAGAAGCAAAGACCTAAACAACTCTACCAGTAAGGAAAAGGCTTTTGGTTTATGATTAAATAACATTTAATGAAGAAGACTATGTAATGAAGGCTCTTCTCGTTATAATATATATATATTTAAACCCTATCAGCTATCAGGAACAAGTTTTGTTGTGCCACGTTTCATTCTACAATAATGTTTGGTGATTTTCTGTGAGTTTAACAAACCAACCAAATGAACGAAGTATATAACAACGCGATAGATTGATTTTATTATTTGTCCGACCCTAAAACAATATAAATTACACTGTACATTGATGCTTTAGTCCTTAACATTTTACATACAGGATGTACCTCACCCTGCATTCAAGTAGCCGAGCGGTCTAAGGCGTTATGTCTGTGCAGTATGCAGTACTTGGAAACTGGGAGGTTATAGGTTCGAATTCCGACATCGGCGGTTTTATAAAAAGTTTCAGTCAATTATAAAAAAAGGGGCGATTAATTGACTAAACTGTCGGCGTATGGACAAGACTGAAGTAACCGACTATGCTTGAGAAGGTTTTTTGCAGTTTCCTTCACGAACTCCAGATTAATATCGGCATAGTTTCTATCATAGTCGGCTGCAGCCGCATATCCAACCAATTCCTAGTCTACTCACAAATCCCTTCCACTCCACTCACATCCTCACATCCTAAGGCATCACAATGGACCTTATGGTCGAAGTGTAGCCCGTCCAGGGCAGCCTTTACAATCTACCTCTACCTCTACCTCACCCTGCGGAAGCATCTGCACACAATGGGACTCCACAACGGATCCATTGTGACTGTGCGGCGAGGAGGAGGTAACATCCAGCCACGTTATCTTTTACTACGAATCTCTCGGTTACAGCAGATACAAAATATTCGGGGTATATCACCCCAAATATATGGCTCCTGGCTATTGTCAAGATATAGGAGAAGCGAATCTCGTCAGACTGCAGTTGAAGGGGGAGCACAATGGACCATAGGGTCGAAGTGCAGTACTTTTTATAACCCAAGATATATCTATCTACCTATCTACAGGATCCCTGATACGGCCCATTTCAGTTCAAATAATAAAGACTTAAGGACTTTTTGGCAAAGAGTCTTAAAATTATACGTAATTAATCCCGATTTTGTAACAGGCAGAAATATGGTTCATAGAAGAAAAAATAGTTGGTATAGATATTTAAAATAATATTGTGCTTATGTAAAAGGTAATATAAAACGTTCACGCACTGAAAAATTAACTGAGTATATACAGGTTATTTAAACAATTAAGTCAGATGTAGAAAATAAATTTTGATTCGCTGTAATTTGTTAATGTGTAATCTTCCATGTAAATATAAATTAAATACTATTCGTTGGTAGGCGCATCCTTTGAGAATGGCTGGACCGATTTTATAGTCCGAATATGGTTTTAAGGTAAAGAAAAGTTACCCGGGAAATTGGAAAATTTGAAAAAACTGAAAGTGTTTATTTCTATGGGACGTTTGTATGATTTTTTATGTTTACGTCTTTAAAATAAACAACTTGCAAAGTCGATCATTATCCCCTACACACCTACTCTCACCAAGGGGTATGAAAATATCCAACTTTAAAACCTTAAGAGATAAAAAAAATTCAAAAAAAAGTTCCTTCTTTAAAAATAAATCATCACTTGCAAAATAGATCATTTGCCTTACACACCCACACCCATCTGTGGTGCGAAAATATCTAACTTTAAAATCGTAAGAGATAGAAGGAAAATTCAAAAGCAAAAAATGTTTTTTTGTAAATAAACAACTTGCAAAGTTAGTCATTGTACTAACCAGTCCATATCCCACAAGAAAGAAGCTCTTTAAAACCGTATATAAAAAAATATTCAAAGATAAAAATGTTCCCTTTTGAAAAATAAACAAGGCCCATACAAGGAAGTGTGGATGGTTATGGTAAATTTTTGAAATATTTTTGCTTTTACCCGAATTAATCCGTAATAACTTTGCTTTTACGCGGCGAAGCTGCACAGAACAGCAAGTTGTATAATATATATTAATACTTGGCACCTCCATATTGCTTTAAGGAAGTCTCTGAAGCAAAAGAGTAGGACACTCTGTAAAATTAAATTCTTCTTAAATATTGTATATTATTTTCTATATAATAAGAACACAAAATTCAACCTTATAAAATTGGGTATTAGGTTACTTCCATAATATTAAGTAAGTTTATTACCGTAAATATTTCAATTAAATTTAAATTCTAGGCGTTAGGGGTTATATTAATTATTTATTAACTTAAATATATTTTATATTGTTTTATATATTTATATATTATTATTTGTGAGTGATTATGTAATATTTATAATATATATATATAAGGGTAAGTTTAGAACCAAGTTTGTAACGGTTGAAGAAATTGATTGTAAAACAAAATTTGGCAGCGGTGGTACTTTGGCAGCTCAAAAGTAAGACGAGATAACCAACTGAAATTTTGTGTGTTGTCTAGAGTGAAAAAGTCACACAAAATCGACAAAATCAGTTCATGTAAAAACGTAAGAAATTGTAAGATGGAATAATTAGTAATCATACATTTAATAAATTAAAAGAAAAAGGAAAGGGAAAGGCAAACTTAAAATTTGGCTATCTCCCTTATATTTGAAAAATCGAAAAATTTATCAGCAGTTAAGTTGTAGGTACTAAGTTTTACTGTAATTTTGTTTTTAATCATTTTTCTATTACACTAATATTTACAGAAATATTTACAATTAAAGATTGAAAGTTAAAATTCTAAATATCTCTGTTCACATTAGAGTTTGAGAAAAATGATCAAGTAATGAATTGTAGCAAACTTGATTTTCAACAACTTTACTCCTTATACCTTTTTCGATTATTCTAATATTTAGAGAGATATTTAATATTTTGTGTTTGTTTGACGCGAATACATATAAAACCTATTTTGACAAAATGTAAACCCGACTTCTAAAATCAAATATTCTATAACAAAAGATGCACTAAAAAGTAAAAAAATAATTGCATATTCTTGTGCCAATTTTAGTTCACCAAAGCAAAAATTTTTAAATATACATGTACAATTATTGTTATTTTTGGAGGCGGTGTCCAAAAGTTATGTGAATTTCTCTATGTTGACACCGCCTCCAAAAATAACAATAATTGTACATGTATATTTAAAAATTTTTGCTTTCGTGAACTAAAATTGGCACAAGAATATGCAATTATTTTTTTACTTTTTAGTGCATCTTTTGTTATAGAATATTTGATTTTAGAAGTCGGGTTTACATTTTGTCAAAATAGGTTTTATTTCTCGCTTTTTAGTGGCTTTGAAGTTCTATAACTGATTTTATTTGTCTAAATATGGGTAGACCTACTAAACGACCAACTAATTTTTAGTGAATTTTTTTATAACACTTATTTACCCGTTTTATTTTACCCGTTTTTTTTTTTTTTTTATAATTTTTAGTGCATTTTTTTATAACAGATTTTCAGTTTTTTTTACAAGCATTTTGTATTTTTTTTGTAAAAATTTTTTTTTTTGTGGTCGGTTTTTTTTTTTATAAAAAATTTATTGAAGTCGGTTTTTAAAAAAATTTTTTTATATTCCCATTATGAATGAGTATACCCTTTCAAAAAAAAAAAAAAATTCGCAGAAATCGGTTATCACATATAAAATGAGGATTTTCCTCGATTTCCCGGAGATCCCCTCATCAGAATACGATTTAGTGACAATGGGACCAATCGGAAATCAAACCCTTTAAAACAAACAAAAAAAATTCAAAATCGGTTCATAAATGACGGAGTTCTGAGGTAACAAACATTAAAAAAATATATATATATATATATGTATATTTATATGTATATATATATATATATATATATATATATATATATATATCGGTTGATATATATATATGGTAAATATACATATATATATATATATATATATATATATATATATATATATATATATATGTATATTTACCATTATTTTATAAGAAGGTAAATTGCTAAACAACAAAAGCACTGTAAAATCGTGGGGCGCTTTCTGTTGAATTAAACCATCATTATATATTTTCAATGAAAATTACATCTTTCTAAGCAATTTCTATCAAAACAAAATAATACTCAAAAATCTTATCGAAAAAATAAAATTTGTATTTGTAAATTTGTAACTTTCTGTTTTTGAAATTGATTTTATTTATTGTTAAAAAGTGTATATATATTCCATGTGTAATACACTCGAATAGTATGCAACTGTCAAATTCCATTCAACATAATCATTGTATGTTGAACGAGTGGTTTGTATCTAGGGTAGGGTGCATTTCAAAGGGGTGTTCATTTCTGCTACCCTTCAAGAGATGGCAGAGTTGTAGTTTAGATTTATCAACTAAATGCAACGTACGATGTTTATTTCAATGGGTAGGATTATTAACAAGAATACAAACATGTTAAATTCTTATAATGAGAATTATTTAAATTTGAATAATTTCTTTTTGGCTGTTGAAGCAGTCGTGCTTAAATATTAAAAAAAATTGTATATACGTGAATTATTAAAAACTGTTTAGCTCTAAGAAATTTCGCTTAATTTTTAGACTGTTAATGTTTAGAAAGTAAAATTATCGATTTTACAATTTCAACATATATGAAATATTCCAATATATTCGAATCCATTTGATGTTCGAAAAAATGTTTTGAATAATAATTGTCCTTTATAAAAATACTCGCAACTATATTGTTCTAAACATTTTTTTTCGAAAATCCGTTGGATTCAGGACAAATCGATAGAGCGTAGATCCATATTCTGTCTCGCATTGGATTTATGTAGGTAATTGATTTTTCTTCCAAATATGGATTTTACTCTTCAGAAAAGCTTTATTCTTCTTATCAATCTAGATTATAATGGTAAAATGTTTTTCGAACAATGGGGTGAGGGCTACTCAGCAATCGAAATATATATTAGCCAACTTACATCTTATTATATGGAAATCACTTTTTGGAAATAATTCTTTATATCTATTTCATATCAGATGCAGAAATTACAACAAATGTTGTCAATAATAATATGTCAACTGACGAAGACTAGTTAATAGTTGAAATGATGCAAAGGCGTGATCGAGGAATTTCCAATTATTCGAGTTTTTTTAAGTAAAAAGAGAAAGGTTTTTTCGAGTTTTATTTAAGCTAGGAAGAAAGATTGCACTGATAGACGGAATTTCTTGAACTAAATAAATATTTACTTGGTTCAAATAATTCCTTGTTTTCATTCAAGAATTTGTTTACCTGAAGGTACTTCTTTTACTTGGTTCGAGAAATTCCTTTTACCAGTGCACTCTTTCTTCCTAGCTTAAATAAAACTAGAAAAGAAACTTTCTCTTTTTACTTAAAGAAAACTCGAATATTTTGAAATTCCTTCAAAATATTTACTTGGTTCAAGAAATTTCTTCTATGAGCGTGGCTCATGAATTACCCAAAATGGGTGCTTATAATGTATTTAATATGCCAAGGCTCTTATAAAAAGCTTCTTATGGAAAAAGATCTCAGAGGGTTTACTATTAGGAAAAACCAATTGAGGATATTTACTGGCCTTTTAACGGGCCACTGCAAACTCACTGGAATTCGCAATCTGTGTGAATGTGAAAGACTCTCTCGTTTAAAAGACACTGTCATTTGGGATGGGCAGCACTCCAACCAGATGAAATCTATGAAGTATCACCAAGAGATATCCGAACGTTTATCATGAGTATAGAACACCTTTGAAGAAAAGGAGATACAATAGATCAAACTAATCACAGTACAAAAGCTCTTTAAAGACTTACTACGAATTCAAATGCAATCTAACTTAACGCATTCGAAAAATATTCTCAGAAAAAAAATCAAATGTCCACCATTTTCAAAAACAACAAAAAAAGACCCAAATAAACATTGCGTTCGTAAAACAGTAATAATATAGTAAATATATACCTTCAGTCCTTTTTTTTTTATTAAAATACTCAGGGAAAAAAAACTACCCTCACCCCCCTCCTCTCGCCCATTATATTGTATTGTATGTGACAAGCTGCAACATTCAATCCCACCCATTGTAATATTCAGTAGAAGGGGTTGAAATATATTCAAGGGGGTAGTAGGTAGGTTAGAGGTAAGGTAGAGGGATGGAAATGACAGCCAATAGCCAATATACCCACCACCAGCTACAAATATCACTAGGGGGTAGGTATACCAACCATAGAATTATAATACTATATGTATGAATGTGTATAGGTACATAGGCTTGAGGGTATTTCACCGGACACAAAATACTACAACAATATTGTTGTCTATTCATCCCTTTATATTACTACCCCGTGTGTATGTGTCTGTGTGTGTATGTTTTTCATGTTATCAATTCTGTTAGTTTGTTTTGGGGTTGTAATATTTGTTTTGCTGTGATATTTTTTTTCTTCTTTTTATTTGATTTTTCAACCAAAATACATGGAAAATGGTTTATCAATGAATGCGTATATAAACACAAAAAATTTTCTATTCATCGGAAAACTTTTCGGTATTACTGTTGTACAATATTAACCATCAATTAGAGGGTTGGAGCATCAGTTGAGTTTTGTTTGCATAGTGAAAAATAACTACTACCAAAATATGTCTTTGAGCATTGTCACCCTACATTTATAGGAGGCTTCAGTTCGAACGACGTTATCGAAACCAAATGTACGAATATACCAAGATATCCAGGTATATTCAATATAAAATCTAAAACTAATTAAGATTTTAGAACTTTAAACCAATTATTATCTTTGCTTTTTCTTGTTAACGAGTACAAACTTTGTGGGTAGTTACAACGTGTACCCTAAGGACATATGTATTGCAACAAAGCTGAATAGATATTGAAGTCAAAGATCTAGTGCAAGAATACTACGAAATTTTGCTAATTTTAGAAATTGTCTATTTTGGACTTGTGACAAACTTATGCAGCGGAAAGTCTGCAAAATGGATTTACGTTGTACCATAATTTTGGTGCTTTTTGGATTTAGCCAAAAGTTTAATCTCAAAAGTTCTCTGCTGACGTGATATCAAGCTAGCAGAGCTTGCTAGAGAATTCCGCAAAGCATATTTACGTTCTACCGTAATTAGGAGCTAATTTGGTGCTGAGTTTGTAATTTTAGTACTTTTTGGATTTATCCAAGAACCCAATCTCAAAAGTTCTCTGCTGACTGGATATCAAGTAATGGAAGTAAATATGTTTTCTTCAAAATAATATACTCTGAGAAATAAATCCTTGTTTTCATTCAAGAATTTATTTACTTGAAGATACTTGAAGATATAATTTATTCAAGTAAACAAATTTTTGAATGAAAATAAAGATTTCTGTTCGCAAAACGGCACCACAACCCTGACCCCCGGAGTGGCCTTTCGACCTTGGCTGCACGTCTTCTAGCATGTATAGAAGTAAAGAAGATATTTTGGTGAGGTTTTTTCCATTTCCCGTGTTTTTGAAGTTATTCCGCGTCGAATGAAAAAACCGTAATCTTTAAGCATGGCTAGAAGTGGGTTAGGTTTTGTATAGATCAGTCAGTTAGTCAATTACACAAAGGGCTGCTGTGTATATATTATAGATTCGAAATTTTCAACGAATGATTTGATAATTGTATAGGCAAAAGAATAATTGAAATTGAAATATTCTTTTTACAAATTGTTACTGAAAAGGGTAGCTGTCCAATTCCAAAACGTCCCAAAATCAATACGATCATGCTTATAGATCAAAAACGAAGGTTTTGTTTTTTACATATATGGTAATAACTAATTTGTTTTGTATATTAAAGTTTCCAGATAAAGATTTTGCGGTTCTTGTTCCAGACTAGCTAGAAAACCACAAAACAATACAATGTCACAACTTTTAAGAGACTATTGGTTTTGTACAATGTAGTTTGTTAGTGTAAATTTTCCTTATAGAACAAGTATATATATATAATATATATATATATATATATATATATATATATATATATATATATATATATATATATTTATATATATATATATATATATATATATATATATATATATATATATATATATATATATATTATATATATGTATATATATATATTTATATATTGTTGCTTTCCAAAAGTTATTGAAGAAAATACATTTGTGTAGTTTTTGTCATATATTTGCGGAGAGAAACATCAACATAAACAATTGTTTTAATATCCATTATATTTTGTTTTTGATAATATTAATATTACTATCGTTGATATGGCTACTTACACGATAGAGTGTTAATAATTCAACGCGTTTCTCTTACGTGAATTTATAAGTTTCCTATATATCGTGAACTTTCATTGCTACAATCCGTTTATAATTTTACAAGGTTCAAAATCTTGGAAAACAAATCATGTTAATTTCGTTGTATGAAAATATTTTCAAATGTATCAAATATTGTTGATTTGTGTCGTATTCATGTGGTTTTTGGGAAAATATTTCGAATAAAAGTTGTTAGATATATATATATATAAATATATATGTATATATATATATATATATATAATAAACAACTTTTATCCGAAGTATTTTTTCGAAAACTGAATAAACAAGTAATGTAACAACTAACTGAGTTAATTGTTTGAACACCCAGTATATACTGAGTTGTATGTCAATGATTGAATTGTTAACAATTCTGCGTATTCGAATTGTTAAAAATTCGGCTTTCCGAGTAACATTTAATCACAATTTATGAGAAAACTATTGAGCTTATGAAAAAAATTTTCAAACAATAGTTGTTTACTTTAAAAAAAAGTATTAACTTTTTGTTATTACATTTTTTTCTAACTCTTACGGTTTCCAAGATGTATATTTTCCACTCATACAAAAGTTCAGCTCGTTATCTCTTTTCGATTTTTAGTTATCGTGTTCATGGGCAGACTGACAGACATACGGACGAACATGCGGAAATGGCCGAATTAGGCCATTTATGAAAACCTTTGTGAAGCATTTTTGTTAAAGATTAACATTTTCAAGCGTTTCAAAGTCGGGACGAAACTTAATATACCTTGTATATTTACATATACTGGGTATAAAAAGGCACAAATCAATTATAAAATTTTGAAAAATAAACGCTATTTTTGTGGTCATGTGTATCATTTCGATGATACATATGGAAATGATACACTTCGATGATTCCGAATATATATAGAGATTTTTTTCATTTATTATCGATTAAGAGATACAGATATTATTCATTTAATATTTCATTTTTTGTCAGTTATTTTTTATCGAAGTCATTCACGTGCATGAGAGAAATATAAAAAAATACTATTATACTAGCGTGTGACTGGATATAGCGTATTATGTATGGCCTTTTCTAAATATTATATCTCTAATGCACAAATTATGTAGTAAAGTTTATATAGTTTTGTATGATCCATATGGTTGGTTGTTTTTAGGTTAAAACAGTTGGCACTTTTTATATGATGCTAAGGAACAGTTTTCCATTGTTTAATGCTGGAACTTCTGTTTTGAAACTGTATAGTGTTGACCATTAATTCTGAAATAATATTATATTCATTAAGAAAATGATTTTCGAAATTTTCTCCAAAGTTAATTGGCAGCAGAAACACTTTTATATAGATTATTGTATTCTTAGAAAGATCTAAAAATGCTACATTACAATAAATGACTGTGCGTATTTTGATATTTGGAACTTGACGAACGAGTTTGTTTTTCTACGATAAATATCTCGTACCGTTATAAAATTAGGATACATATAATTATATACATAGTACTATACGCTGCCCGTATTTAAGTCAAAACTATAAACAATTGTTTAATTTAATGAGATAAACTAGCTTTATACCCACGAATTCGCACGCGTTTTATTTTTATATATTCGGCTCCGGTCATTTTAAGACTAAATGACGAGAGCCGTCAATGTTATTTCCCACTGCTGCCACTCTTCATATATTTACCTTCCCACCGCTTCTTTAAATATTTATCGACACTTCCAGCGAATTTCAATTTTAGCGAATATTTTCGAAGCTTCTAACTCAAAATTTGACATATTTCCCTTAATAATCGAAAAATCTAAAAATTTATAATTTAAAGTAGTAGGTACTAAGTTTTACTGTAATTTTGTTTCTTATCATTTTCTGTTACATTAATATTTACAGAAATATTTCCAATTAAAGATTGAAAGTTAAAATTCTAAATATCTCTGTACACATTAGAGTTTGGAAAAATCATAAGTTTATGAATTATAGCAAACTTGATTTTCTATAACTTTACTCTTTATACATTTTTCGATTGTTCCAATATTAAGAGAGATATTTTAGATTTTATGTTTTCTTCTATCTTTATGCCCCCCTTTCCCCTTGACGTAGGCCATTTTTTAATAAAATTGGCCTTGAAAAGACTAAAATGATATCAGATACGACATAGTCACAAACATGACTAGAGAGTGATTTATTTATTCAAAAGAAATTCACTAAGTTGACGCAGCCCCTGCGTAATGAATTTATTTATTTTTTTAAATCGTGAAGGTACTTTTGCGCCACCATATAGTTAACCAAATTATTCTGAAATTATTTTTCATGTGCAGAATTAACCCTGTCTACATTTCTATTTTATATATATATATACAGAGATATATAAAAACTATTTTAACCTTAATAACAAATAAGCTGAATACGTACAAATAATACCAACCAAAGAGTCATCTTATTGTGCACAGACAATAGAAATTTGTTACTCAAGCAGAAACAGACGACAATTAGACAAAAGAGTAGGTACAGAAAAAAAAACCACCACCTTAAAAATGTAAATTTTAAAATTACATGAAATTTTTAAAGAGGTCTCTTAAAAAAGTATGAGTTTATGAGATAGATGGCTACTGCCCTATTAGTTTTCAGAGGGTAGTATTATATTATAGTCTGCAACACATTTCTCATCAAGTTCTTAAGTAATAACAATATAAGCACACAATGCAGAGACAAGAACCACACATATACATTCACACACGTGAGAGACACGAGAATAAAGTGGGTATATATTAGATACGTTTGTTCTACTATCTATACAGTAATAATATGTATAGAGCAGCAACGTAGTATGACTGACCCTAGACACGATCGGTGACAACGGTGACAGTCTAGAAGGATGCTTCTTGTCCACGTTCTTTCACCCTCTCGACCACTTATAAAACATTGTCGTTTGACCCTCCAAGTGTGTACTATACATAATACATAGTGAACATATGTAGTTTATTATATATATGATATATGGTTCGTATATTATAGCCGTCGTCATATATACAATTTGTATACACTATGTTTAATTTACATCTTCGTATCATAGATCCCACGAGTATGAGAGAGTACATATGTACATATACATTAAGCAATGTGTATGAGAAGGAGGTCTTATATGTTTGATGAACAAGCATATTTTTCATAACTGTTCGAGTGGTCACCAACCACTCAAACCTATAAGACCCTCCTTCTCATACGCATTGCTAAATGTATACATATGTACTCTCTCATACTCGTTATGAATATTATTCACTATTTTGAAAAATATTCTTGTTTATCAAACCTATAAGACATCCTTCTCATACACATTGCTTAATGTATATGTACATATGTACTCTCTCATACTCGTGGGACATATGATACGAAGATGTAAACTAAACAGACGGTATATGTAAGGCCTCTATATGTGTAATAGAGTAATAGACTTGAGCAGTGAATAGTCACTAAGAAAAGGGTGAATTATCTTTTTAAAAATAATAATATTCGTTTGTTACTTCTGTAAATACAGGCTAAATCGAATTTGAAACTATTTAAGGACGTTCATGTGCTACACTAGAGTCAAATGAGTACTATCTTTAATAAAATTTATTTAGGATTTAAAAAAAGTTGTAAAGTATATCAATAATCTTACAATGATTTATAATCTGTTTTTATTTGTCCTAAATATTTTTATAGTATTTATTGTAAAATATCAGTAAATGAAAATTAGTGTATATGTATGTATATATGTATATGTATATGTTTTTACTGTGCGCTGTCACCTGTTTTCAAAATATGTTGGAAAAAACAAATCAAACAAAACAGATTTAATTTTATTAAATAATTAATTCAAACGTTCGTCAACACCATTTTTTTATTGCAATCATATAAACGGCATATTTTAAAGAATATTTATAAACATTATTTATTATGGTGGCTACTTTAATAATATAGTTATTATAATTTTAAGTATAAAAAAATTCTGTTCTCCCTAAGACGCTGTGTTAAAAGTTTGATTTTTAATCGATAATTACTCTTTGAAATGATTGTCAAGAGGTTATAAATTTTTGAGGTAGGATTGACTACATAATTGAGCTATTCAATTCACTAAAAATTTTTGTGATCTACTATCAAGCCTCATGCATGGATGTCTTTAAATCAATTCACAATCCTACTAAATTAGGTATATATACGAAACCATTGACACGCCAAAATTTGATTACATCGATAAATCGCAAACGATTAAGGTCCTCATAGAGAAAATTCGACACAACATTGACGTTGTTGTATTACTTATCAAATAAAAAAATGTATAATAAAAAGTGTCGCAATTTTTACGAAACTTTATCAACTGTTTCCAACAATATACTTTCATTTCTTTGGCATTGCCCCCACAAAAATGACCTCCACACAATATTATCCACATAAAAACTAATAAATATGGTAATAATATTACCATAAACAATGCAAAAACTCTTTTATCTTCCACAAAAAAAAAAGACAACTTCACATATTTACAAAAACAAGTGAAAAATTTTAAAGTACATTTTGCAATAAAAAAAAAAAACAAGTATTATAAAAATGTATCATGGGAATTATTTTTATATCTATGTGAATATATATATATATATATATATATATATATATATATATATATATATATATATATATATATATATATATATATATAGTAGTAGTAAAGATATCACATATCTGCTACATATTATATTATGGTGTATCTAGATATACTATTATTATGGATTCATAAGATGACCACGTTCTTCACTTTACTATGTGTCAAAAATTTAACTATACATATACATGCATACATACTCATACAATGTACATACCATACATATACAATCCCATAGGAGGCATTGAAATTTCAAAACTGTCCGAGGGATACGTGGTTCTATCATACTATCCCTTGATAAATACTATTTTACTACTCTGACTCTGGATTCTATATTAATACAGTTATTTTAGGTCTAAACAGCGAAAACAATTCACATTTAACTATACTTTCATGAGACTGCTTTTCAAAAAAGCGTAAACTGTCCCAATCAATGTGGTGGCAGTTTTGCAAGATAATCGAAATGAAAGGTCTACTTCGATTATTGAATTCGCAACAAAATAGGTTCACCCTGATGCATCAGCATTTGCTTGATTTTGTATCTGTCAGCGACATTTTAGCTTTCAAACGGATGCACTGATTTCGAAGCGGTGTTTTTTAAAATCATATATATATATATATATATATATATATATATATATATATATATTTGGATGGTGTTATACAACCCAATGGTGTTCAACCCAAAATACATGAAAATTGGAGTTATCCCCTCCAAGTGGGAGTAAACGTTGTTCTCTACATCAGCTGGTCAAAACCTAATAAAATAAAAATTCTAAGTTAATATTTATGAGCTATCATATTACTGATTTTGAAGCCAACATACGGTTAAGCCAACATTAGGTTCGTAGGTCTCCAGTGTGGACCATAGGAAATCCACTACACCTCGCTAGCGTTCAAGATTTTTGGCTTGAAGATTAATCTCTCCCCATATAAAGTTCATTCCTTTGGATTCATCATGTACGATTCTTCGCCAAGTTTTTTAGGCGGCCAGTAGTCTTCGCTTAACAGAATTTCAGTCGAAAGCATTGGCCTTCATCCTTTCTAGGGGTGTGACCTATCCATTTCCATTTCCGTTCCTTTATTTCATCTTTGACGGGAGATTGTTTTGTTTTTTGCCAAAATAAATGTCTACTTGCTCAAGAGATATAAGGGGAAAAGAGGGCTAATTTTTATATTATAGCATTCATATAAAACTATATTTTCATATATTAATTTTTATATTATAGCATGTATATAAACTATATAATTTCCCTATAATTGTATTAAAATATACTCATTCTATATTTGTAAAATTTTTTCATCAGAACTTAATTGTTTGTTGTTGATAATCTAATGCTTTACAGTTTTCAGAATAACCTAAATATTGGGGTCTTTAATATCGAATATCCTACTACATCGATGGGATATTTTTTTGTAATAAACATAACAAAAGGTGTATACAAACAATTAACTAGCTTCGAATGTTGTTGCATATTGATAATTTTTATGCCTAAAATGACTGGACTACATATAGCTGTATAGTATAACTACCTTGTAGTAGAAGGTACTGTGTACTATGCTACTATGTCTGATATATAAATTTTATAAATACGATTAAATATAAGACATACTTTGTATTTTATCTCTTTTTTATACATTGTACAAAATATGTAAGATATTATGAGGTTAAAAGTTAATCCTTGAATAGTTTCGCTTAGAAATTATGAAAAAAGAAAAAACAGTCGAAATGATACTTCATATATAATGGAGAAATTTTTGATTTGCACAGAATAAAAAAGTATAGGATCCCAATTGCCAAATTTCACAGGGATCAGGCACAAACTGTACTTAATTTTCCAGAATTAATATTTATTTAAATGTACAGCGTCTGAAAGGGTCCGCATGGTCTGGCTTTGTGGGAGGTTTTTTGGGTCATGAATATATATCGCGTGATTCAACGTTTAATGTGTGATGTAAACTCCTTAGAAAGTGTCTGCAGAATTGGAATCTCAGTGGTCTGGAGTTTGTATTCGGTTCTTGAATGTATATGTTCTGTTCAAATAATATAAAGTTTCTAAAAAACTCGACATATGTCGTAACTTAATACAGTTTAGCTATCCTGCATTC
This sequence comes from Nineta flava, assembly GCA_963920215.1. Classification (NCBI taxonomy): domain Eukaryota; kingdom Metazoa; phylum Arthropoda; class Insecta; order Neuroptera; family Chrysopidae; genus Nineta; species Nineta flava. The sequence continues at coordinate 119,271,131 of OY986040.1, forward strand.
TAAGTTATAAAACTAAGTAAGGATATAATATTATAAATAAGGATTATATTCCTAATTTCGACCCTTATGGGTCATAGATCCTGTTTAGTTGATGTTTTATTTTAAAATATGTATTTGCAATATGTACAGAGTGGCGCCCACCATACACCAAATAAAAGCAATTTAATTTACATATAATTGATCTACAAGATGTCACTTGTTAGCTGCTAGAAGTAAATTTGTTCAGCATAACTAAATTACCCAAACAACAAAATGATTTCATTGTCAAATTTGTATTACTTTATATAGAGAAATTAACATGAGTTTTTATAATCTACAGTCAAAACCGGATATAAGGACATTGAAGGGACTACATAACTAAGGATGACCACATGATCCGATGTTGTAATAGGCGCTATATCCGATAGTTGTTATAAGCAATATACATATGTACATACAGCGTCAAAAGTCGAGCTATCATTTAAAAATTATATAATTGATTTGTGCATTGTTTATTCGGTTTTCGAAAAAATGCTTCGGATAAAAGTTGTTCATTATAACTCTACTAATAATTTTTATTCGAAACATATTTCCGAAATCCTAATAAATAAGGCACAAATCAATTATAAAAATGTTAAATGATAGCTTGACTTTTGTCCATATACATACATGTTATTAGATGCCCTCGACCGTGTGATTTTTCTTTCTTCAATATTAAACACTTTCCTTTTTTTTGGGACTTGGTGACGAAAAACTGCTCAATCAAAATCAAATGATAACATTACGTATGTTATGTCGACTGTTGCTATGCGCGCAGTCGTAAAATATGCAAGGTTAAATGGTACAGAGCGCGCAAGAGACGCGGGTGGAGTGCGAGAAAGTACATAGCTAATAATAATATGGCAAAATAATCCTCCTTATGCCATTATTCATTAGAATAAGGTTCAAAATATTGTTTTATTACTGAAAAAGTATGACGGCGGGTCGTTATAGCCGATGAATTTCGATAAAGGTTCGTCGCTTTATCTGCTCTTGTTATAGGCGGTATGTCACATACATGTTTATTTAGAGATTCGGTCGGGACCTTGCCATTTAGTCGTAAAAACCGATCTGTCGTTGTAAGCGATGTCGATATAGCCACCGGTTTTGATGTATATGTTTTAGTTAAATGGCATACGATGATATGGTTGGTATTGTAAAGATTTCTGTTGAAATAGAAAACATTGATTTTTTTTTGGTTGACGCCTATAAAATAGACCATTTCTTAATGAACTTTTTTAATAAATTTTAATTGTAAACGAGATTATTTCCGATTCTTTTCTGTAAATTGATTAAAAATATTAATTGGTTATTGAAAATAACTGTTTAAGAAAAATAAAAAATAAAATTCAACATACATAACAATTTAAATGTGTAATTAATATTGATATAAAAAATTAACTCACCCAGCAGGTATCGAACCCAGGTCCTCGAATTTCTAGCCCAGTGTGCTACTGTTATAACCTCATTTATATCATCCGTGGTATAACGGTCGGGGGTTCGATATCTGGTGGATAAATTAATGTTTTCATATCAATATTAATTTTATGAAATTACTTCGTAACCTTAATGGAAATTGACCTTAGTACGCTTGAAGTATACACAGATATTAATATTTAAATTTTGTATAATAAGTAGTTTTGTCTAAAAATTAATATTTCTAAAACTAAGGTTGTGTCAAACGAAGCCTTAGATAGGGGCTCTTTGAGTATACAAAATGAAACTCTTCAAAGAGTAGATACTTTTAAATATTTGGGCCAAGAAATTTCATTTCGGAACAGAACTGCGGGAGAAATACGGCAAAGAACAACTAATGCTTGGAAGCGGTATTGGAGTCTCAAGTTCATCTTCAAAGCTCATATTCCCTTATACTTGAAGCAAAAAGTTATGGACTCGTGCATTCTTCCGGTATTGACCTACGGCACGGCGACTTTAGCTCTGAGCAGAGGTGACTACAACAAACTTAGAACATGCCAAAGGGGTATGGAAAGGAGCATGATGAATATTAAACTTATTCAAAAAATACCATCATCTGAAATAAGAACGAAAACCAAAATAAAGGATGTAGTCGCCTCTGTGAAGAGACTGAAGTGGCGATGGGCAGGACATATAGCGCGTATAAAAGACGATCGTTGGACGTTCCGAAGCACGATGTGGATACCGTACGGCCATAAAAGAAAAAAAGGCAGACCAATACGTAGATGGCACGACGATCTGAAAAAGTTTTCAGAAGGTGGTTGGTCTCGTCTAGCCAAAGACAGAAGATTGTGGAATTCTCTTGAGGAGGCCTTTGCCCAATTTATGGGATAACTATAGGCTATTATTATATATAATAAGTAGGGAGTGACACTCTGTATTCGTACGTAAAGTTCTAAAATAAGTAATATATATACTATATGGACACTATTATATGCATTATCCATCCATACTTGTTGGGTATACCATCGTACATATATAATCAAGTAGTGACACTCATTTTTTTTAAATCTTTTCAGATAACCTTGAGAAAATGTAGATTATATTTCATGACACTGACCGATAGATAACAGGCGATATTTAATTTGATAAATAATTAATCAATTTACAAATATACATAAAATAAAGCTTAACAATATTTTAAAAGAAATTTATAAAATAATAAAACAATTTAAATAGTTATAGAATACATAGTAAAAATTGGTAATTATATTTGAATTCCAGTTTCTATTTATCTATGGGTCAATGTATTGAAACACAATCTACATTTTCTTAAAACTATGTGAAATGACTTAAAAAAGATCAAAGTAACAACATGAAAAGTGTCTCTTCTTTATTTGATATATGTTCGGTGGGTTCATTTCAAACATAACGTTCTACGGAAGGAATACATTAGAACTAGATGCATGCACCATACAACAGTAACTTGATACGGTCCACTTAGTTTAATTTCCTACAATGCAATGTTTTATATAGAAGCTGTGTGTATGGTGATCGATTGATTTATATTTATTGAGTTGATATCGTCCATTTATTGATGAGCATATATGTACTACCCAGAGAGGGTTGAAGTGTGTACATTAAAAAAAACCAAACGAAACGAAACTATTAAAAATTATTTATGTATATTTTAGTTTTGTAATAATCTAATTTTACTTTTATGAAAATTTATTTGACATTAATTTTGATATACGTTTTTAATAATTTAAAGAAAAATGGAAAGTTAAAAATATGTTTTTATTTTATAGAGGTCATTTTTAAGCAATAATAATAGATGTACTATGGACTACCAAAATAGGCGCTCATTTTTCTACATTTTATAGTTTATTAGTTCCTTTTTCATTCGTTTTTTGAAAAAATGTTACGAATAAAAGTATATTCATAATGAACAACTTATATTCGAAGCATTTTTTTCGAGAACCGATTGAATAATGCACAAATTATAAAATTTTGAAAAATATGCGCTACTTTAAATTATAACTCCTCAGGTTTTACCAACGCTTCCAACATATTAGCAACTTCTATTTTGTCGCATATTTGAAAATTTCATAATGAGGTCATCTAGATTGGGGTCCCCAGCCCCTACTCCCGCGGGAATCATGGCACCTGACGATCTGACCTTGAAAAAAAAATTTGAATAAAGGGTTATGTGCAGTTAAAAGTAAAGGAGGTACTCTTTTTCTAAATTTTTCAATCTTTTGAGTTTTATTCAACTATTATTCAAAACCTTTTGTTAAAACCCAAATACATTTAACATATATGACATATATCGACTTCGAAACTTAAATAAACAAGTAATGTAACAACTAAGTGAGTTAATTGTTTGAATACCCAGTATATACTGAGTTGTATATCAATGTTTGAATTTTTAACAATTTTTGAAAAGTCTCTTATGGTTTTAAAGATGGGAAATTATGAGAAAACGATTAAGTTTATAGAAAAATTTTTCAAACAAAAGTTGGTTATTTTATAAAGAAGAAGATTTTTAAATTAAATTTTCGTTATATCTCTTACGGTTTCAAAGATACGCAGTTTTGCTCATTTTTCCCAAACATGGTCCAACTTTTCCCATTAACGAGCTTGACCTTACTTTTTTGCTTTAGAACACTCAAAAAAAATTCAGCTTTTTATCTTGTAGAGGTAATTGATAATTATAATAAATAATTATTATTTAAATAAATAATAAATATATGTGAAAGATATAATTGATCTTTATTAAATTGATTAATGAAATATTATATATTTTAATATGTAAATTATCAAGGTTGTTAACATTTAAAGCAACCGTGATAATAGGGGGAAGTTATAGTTGTTATGCAACAATTAAAAATGATGAACAAAATTATAATAATAATTTAATGAAGAAGCGATACCGCTACAATCTCTTTTCGTTCCGTTCGTGTCTACAGACAGACAGAGGAACGGACATGCAGAAATGGTCGAATTTTTTAGATTTTGAAGTATTACTAACCGGCACCACCACCATCGAAAATCAGAATTAATTGAAATTGTTTAACTTTCTGTCTCCATAATTTAAGTTAACTCAATGCTGTATGTACTACAATCGATTTTGAAAATGCTTTCGATGAAGATGACCTTTCCCGTCGACCTCATGATCCCATAATCCGCTTTCATCTGTAGCCATAAAGAAAAAACTATATATTAGTAACTGAACAAACTAAACATTTGCATAACTTATCCAATATGATAACTTTTTGCATACGGTGTGTTCATTTGAAAAGTTTCCACAACTTTTGTTTAAATATTTTTTTTAAATATGCATTTTAGAAAAAATTGTTTTCAACATAACTTGTGCAGTTTAAAAGGAGAAATATTATGCAATAGTTATATTTTTGTTCCATGATCCGTGTCGAGTATAGTATAACTTATCTTATAAACGGTACCAAATATGGAAAATCTTTAAATATATAAAAATATTTATCTTATAAAAATAAACAACTTTAGTGCATACATACTCTAGTTTTGGTATAAATGTGGCGTAAATTTTGCATTTGTGCCAGAAATATTAGTTGCATGATAAAAAGTTTCAAACAAAAGTTGTTTGTTTTTATGAGATAAACATTTTTTGTATTTGAAATTTTTTCCTATCTTACACCATTTAAATGATAAGTTATAACACATGGAACAAAAATATGTTTCCCCCTTACAACCCGTTACACTTTTGTTAGAAACATTTTTTCCTAAAATGCATAATTTAAAAAATTATTAACTGGAAACTTTTCAAACGAACACATTATATAATCTCAATTTTACTTTAAAGAAAAAAAAACTCGAATTACATAACTTTTACGTATAACAAAATATTATTTATTTGCTATTTAATAGTGTTTCTTTTTTTTTTTTGCTAAGAGAGAAACGTTACTCCATGTAATTGTAGAATTAGATGCATTAACTGACAATACACAAATCCCTTAAATGCATTCATATAACAGATAAATAACATTAAGTAAATATACCACTTCAAAATCGACAGAGAGAAAAAAAAGGGCCCAAAACACAAACAAATATGTGACCCATATTTTTTAGAATACACAAAAAAAGTTACCTGTCTATCTATACATTTCTTTCTTTTTTTTTCAAAATAAATATGACAATAAATAATTTTTTATATTTTTTAAAAAAGGGTTAGAAACAATTTTAAAATATATATTTTTTTATTAACGGTATATCTTTTTTTTTTCGTCTCTGAATGTAACTGTTTTGCAAATAGATCGTGTGAATATTTTTTTAACCCGTTTCATGTTTTGTGTAATTCTATGTCGGGGTTGGCAAATATATTTACGGTACACCAGAGGTGGGCACAGACAGCTCGTCTGAGCCATACGGGCTCTCCATAAGCTGGGTGAGAGTAAGTAAAGAAGGTATGTTTTGAAGCAAGACGGAATGATGTTTCAATACAGGTTGTCCTACCGATTATTGCCCAATAATTATATAGTATCGTCTATAGTATAGTCAATATTTTATTTTTTTTGAAAAACAAATTATGCGAAAAATAATTTCCAAAGTAGACTAACTCGAAGAACTCAAATTCCCACTTTATGTAAAATTTAACTTAATTCATCAAATTCCCATGACAATATACTGAGCATACTCCATACGAAGAAAAAATAATTAAATCAGGTAAATAATTCTTTATTAGTTCTCGGATATGAATAGTAAAATATTTAGTCAAATTATTTGGAATTTCCAAAACTATATTCATATTTAAATTATCCTTTGCAAAAATTTCCCGCTTTTATTACAATGGTCCAGCGGTAAACTTAAAGGTTCAAAAGATTTATATATATTTTTTATATATTTTTATTTTATTCATACACAAATATGATTTATACTAAAAAGGTACATTTTATTACCCAAATTACCAGCCCAAAATTCCAGAGTATGTATTGAATGATTGTATGTATTATTTACTTTGTATAATAGTGACCATAAAAAAGATTTAGTATTATTATATTTTTTTCAGAAAATGTTTTAATTAAAAAAAGAAAATATTAATAATTGGTAGGTTACCCTGTATTAACTCTATCTCTCTTCCCTACCTCTCACTCAGAGCTTGGCGGAGTCAACTCCTGCCCACCTTTGAGGTACACTAAATATTTAGATTGATATTTATATAGTTTTGTATACGTATGGGTTAGGATCACATAAATTATTGATTAAATATCGATTTTTCTTTTGTCGTATCTATTATTTATATTCAAAGATGTGCAAATTTTTTGTTAACCCTTCGACTTTTTTAAGGGTGAAAAATGTTTGGTATCGAATAAATTCCAGGTAACAAAATTTTAACGTCTGTAGAAACTTTATGTATACATTTTTCCCATATTCCCATAGTTTTTTATTAGTTAACGAATTATTTTTGCATCGATGTTATACGGTTTGTAAAGAGTTAAAGAATGTTGATTTCAATTGCCTAGAACCGAATTCAAAAATTAATAGCCAAACAAAATTTGGAATTCAAACTAATCTTAATTTTTCCTGATAAAAAATGTCAGAATATGTTTGTTGATAGTTACTGAGGTAACAACATATAGTTACCTAAATAACAAAGTCCATACGTAGTCATTCCGCAAAGGTTTGTAAATATGAAAATTTGGTATGAAGATAACTAAAATTTGGTGTCGTAAATTAAAATTAAAATTATTTTAATAAACATGCTCATTTCAGTATATTCATAAATCTCTGTATATTAAAGCGAAAAAAAAAAAATTTCAATTATGTTGATTAAAATAATTAATTGTAGCGTTCAATAACACAATATATTTTAACTTAATTAAATATACTGTTTAATTTAAATAATATTGCAAAACGAAATTTCTCATAATGTATAATTTATTAACATAGTTGTTACAAATTTAAATATAAAAATTAAATTTCCCATATCAGGCTCAAATAACAGTTTGAGCTTGATCAAATATATAGTTTTATCTACTATCAAGTCTCACGCATGAACGTGCTAAGATTAAAAAGAAACAATTATTTTTTGGGAATATTTGTTACACATTACCAGTTTTGAAAACTTTTTTTTGTATCTAAATTTCCTGTGTAATTTTGTCATCTCTAGGCGTCTAAAACATGGATTTTTCCACCCATCGGATAATTATCTCTATATAGAAATACGATAGTTTTCTGTTGTCAGAATTCAATATTAATATTCTTATGTTTAATATTTCACTTTTGCTATTTTTCTAATTTGACTATTTTTTTGTGTGTTTTTTATAGTTAAGGTAAAGTATTATAGTGCTTCTATTTCTTACGCTCACATGAAAATCGCTTATAGTTTGAAAATCACAAACTATAAAGGAGCCTGATGTCACATTTACAAAGATTGCTAGTTTTGGTTCGATATTTTATATCAAAAAAAAAAAAAGTTAATCAAGTTATTTAAATCTTCGAATGGTAGATAAGTAACAAGCTGAAACTTCAATACTTAATTTTCGAAGAAACTATTAGGCTTCACTTGAAACAATATCCAATGTAAATAAAATGTTCCTGCATTAATTTATATTACAATATTGCATTTATTATAAACGTACAGTAAAATTCATTTATATTGGCACTAAGTGTTTAATGACCATTCGTTTCTATAACTGTGACATCAATTTTGAGTTGCATATTAATTTGGAATCCGTTTTTATTAATTTTGTTAAGAATATCGCTTCATTGATTATTCAAAACTGGGATTACATGTATTACTGGATACTGGATACTGGATACTGGATACTGGCTACATTTTTTGTTTCCATTTAAGTTAGTATACTCTCAGATCAAACGTAGAAAAGTGTTATGTCACAGATCTTTCTTCGAATACACACGCGTTAGGATACTATTTAGATTTAACCTAAAAACTTAATCAATGAAGTTTACAAGTACAGTCAAATACATAAAATGGCCATCAATAAAGCGACCAGTACCCACGTGATTTTTAATTCCAACTTAAAATAGGTAACGAATGAGAATTTTAATGCCATCAGAGCCATAAAATGAAATTATTATGAAGATATACTATTTGAATGTTGATTATTGAAAATGAGACCACACATAAATTGTATGGTTTTGAGGGCAGAAAATTTCTCATTCGTTTACTAATTGAAGTTTGAATTTAAAATCACTCCTGGTCTGGTCTGATCCATATTGATGACCATTTAATATATTTAACTGTGCATATTGTAAAATGTTAAACATATTTTTATTAATAAATTTCGATTTTTTGCCCCAATTTCCTAGATCAAAATTTTTTTTTCTTTTATAAATGCGTATTTCGACTACAAAGTAGTCATCATCAGTATTTGCAACAAGTAACATCTCCTCGGAGAATAATTACAATTAGCTAATTCATACAGACTACTAATTCATGATGACTACTTTGTAGTCGAAATACGTATTTATAAAATACTAAAAATTTTGATCTAGGAAATTGGGGCAAAAAATTGAAATTTATTTGCAATTTTGATGACTTTTATTTGCACAGTTTTTGCGGTAACCTCCATACTTTTGGAGATATTTGGAAAAAAAAGTCGTACTCCCTAAACACGCATCTGTAACAAAGATTCTGCAAAGTCTGATAACTTAACTTGCGCTTGGGTTCTGTGTATTAAGAGATGTCGCTTAATCATGTTTTGCAAGTTTGCTATGAAAAATGTTCGTATTTTTCTCTTAAAAATTAGAAAAACTATCTTTACTTATACAGTATCAATACAGGAATGCTGTAGACAAATAGAAAGAGAGATCTTATGGAAACGCATATAAGAATTTGTTCAATATCCAAATAAATGAGTTAAGATCCAAACCAACTTACAGGTAGAGTCTTATAGATTAAATTCTTTATTTTTTTATTTCCTAAAATCGATTTTATTTTCTTTCGTTTTCTTTCTAAATTGATTTTCATACAAAATCATTAAAAGCAAACTGCACTGTACATACTTTGTAAGAATATTTATATATAAAGTTAGCAAGAAGTAACAAGGGACACTGCTTACCAGGATCTGATAGTTTACTATGTACAACTACTAAAACTATAACTACCTAGTGCAGAGGTGGGCACAGACAGCTCGTCTGAGCCTTACGAGCTCTCCATAAGCTAGGTGAGAGTAAGTAAAGACGGTATGTTTTGAAGCAAGACGGAACGATGTTTCAATACAGGTTGTCCTACCGATTATTGCCCAATAATTTATTCAATCAATTTAGAAATAGTTTTATAAAATATTTATTGTTTAAATAATATCTTTTACAGTATGGAGAGATACACTAAAAAACATAATAATAATAATAATAATAATAATAATAATAATAATAATAATAATAATAATAATAATAATAATAATAATAATAATAATAATAATAATAATAATAATAATAATAATAATAATAATAATAATAATAATAATAATAATAATAATAATAATAATAATAATAATAATAATAATAATAATAATAATAATAATAATAATAATAATAATAATAATAATAATAATAATAATAATAATAACAATAATGATAATAATAACAATAATAATAATCTGAACTTATCCAAGACTGCTTGCGATGTCTTCTCCATTATTAAATTCACTACTTTTATTTTTTTTGAAAAACAAATTATGCGAAAAATAATTTCCACTACTACAAATAGTACTTTTCACTTTTTCAATTCAAAGTAGACTAACTCGAAGAACTCAAATTCCCACTTTATGTAAAATTTAACTTAATTCATCAAATTCCCATGACACTATACTGAGCATACTCCATACGAAGAAAAAATAATTAAATCAGGTAAATAATTCTTTATTAGTTCTCGGATATGAATAGTAAAATGTTTAGACAAATCATTTGGAATTTCCAAAACTTTAATTCTATTTAAATTATCCTTTGCAAAAATTTCCCTCTTTTATTACAACGGTCCAGCGGTAAACTTAAAGGTTCAAAAGATTTATATATATTTTTTTTATATTTTTATTTTATTCATACACAAATATGATATATACTAAAAAGGTACATTTTATGACCCTAATTACCAGCCCAAAATTCCAGAGTATGTATTGAAGGATTGCTTGTATTCTTTACTTTGTATAATAGTGACCATAAAAAAGATTTGGTATTATTATATTTTTTTCAGAAAATGTTTTAATTAAAAAAAGAAAATATTAATAATTGGTAGGTACCCTGTATTAACTCTATCTCTCTTCCCTACCTCTCACTCAGAGCTTGGCCGAGTATCCTCCTGCCCACCTCTGACCTAGTGGATAGTTTTACCTATATATACATATATATAGTATTCCGTATAATATATATAATTGAAGTTGAAGAAGATCCTTTAATTAAACAGCGGATATTTGTTTAAGAAGATTAAATGTGACAGAAGGACGCTTAAAAGTATAACTTTCTATATCTATATATCTATTATATAACAACGTGGTGCTGCTGGTAGAATTCTAGCAATAGAGTTCATTGTCTAACGTGTCATTGTGTTCGACCACAATACCTAATATATATTGAAGAAGGTTTAACTATACTGAATTACTTGTATATTTACTCATTTCTTATTATTATTATTATTATTTTATTGATTTAAAATATTTATAAATATCTATAAAATAGTTCAATCAATGAATGTGGTGGGGGTATACATAGTAATGTTGGTATGGTAAAAGTTAAGGTAGTTCGAGCATTCGTCTTGCAAAAAAAACCGGTTGGCTTTAATTATAGAACAAATACATATATGCATACATACTAACATACATAGAGATGTATATATATATATATATATATATATATATATATATATATGTAAATGAATGTAATTTTGAAAGAAAAAAAATTTTAAACTATTATATTTCGAAAACAAAAAGGTTAAACGGATAAAAGTTGGCCGTGCATGAACTTTTACATGCTTTTAATGAGAGAGAATCCTAAACGGTCAAAAATTCTTTAGAAAACGATATTTTTAGCCTGTGAAAAAAGGAGCAAAATCGGTCAAAAAATGATTTCATGTTGGAACTACCTTAACTACAGGGTTTTGTTTGAGTCAGTTGAGCTACATGTACTAAAAATTCTAGGATCTATGAGGAGAAGCAAAATGAATGGTAAAGTTTTTTTTTTGTTTTTCATTTACGTTTAGAAAACGGTCAGTCGTAATGTCAAAAGAATTATATATAATCGACTATCCAAAGTATTGGCTAGAAAATAGCTGGCTTTGATTTTTATTTTTTGTGTGATCATTTACTTCCAAAATTTAAAGGTGGTCAATGAACGGTCAGTTAGGCGTGGCCATATTTCAAATAGTTGAAATTCAAATAACATGAATAATATATTTTATTGTTTTTAATACTATAAGTGCAATAAAGTAATATAATAAACTATTCCTATTATTCAAAACATTAAAATCAAAGCGCAGATTTTCCACACGATTCTTCATAGTCGATGAAATTAAATTTTCTTGAATGTTAATATTTTTTGTATGATATATAGCGTCAGAGATATATACTAGTCGAAGTCAGTTTTCGAAAAAGAAATTGAAATTGTATAAATTTCTTATAAATTAAGTATATAATGGATTAAACACAGAATTAGCGTCGAGAATTCGACAAATTTCCAACAAAAATTTTTTTAAATATACATTTCGAAAAAAATGTATAGATAAAATGTTGTTCTTGCTCGACGGAGCTCAATTCTTCAATTAGTTTGCTTAGTAGAACGAAAGAGTTTCGCCTCTCTATTCGGTTTTGAAGATAGATATTCTATCTCCTAGCGGGTGGAAACATGTATACTGATTTTGTTTATTCATGAATTTGAAGTCGTTAACTAGTTCGAAAACACACTGCATTATTCAGTTCGTTATCTCTGACCGTTTTGGGGTTGCCATGAATTCAAACAATTGGACAGACGAACATCTGAAAATGGAATAACGTTTTATGAACATGTATATTAACCTATATTTTCTGTGATCATTTTTTTCAACGGTTAGAAACTCGGGACTAAACATATAAAACCTCTTTTTACATCGATATATTCAAAAGAAGAATTCCTTACTGACACATCATCGCAGAGCCGGAAACTACTGAAGCTAAAAACAAGAAATTTCAACAGTAGGTTCCCACTAAGAAATAATTTTTGGAAATTTGACCCCTAAGGGGGTGAATATATAAATATATACAGAGTATAAAACCACTTTATAAATATTTTCATAGAGATTATAAGATCCCCATATAATATCTAAGTTATATCAATATGATTTAATTTATGGAAATGATGAATCAATCAAATTATTTCCAGAAAAACAAATCAATTTATATACATATATAGATAAAACATCCCCATTTAGTTATTAAACGAGAGAAAAAAGGGTAACAAACATAACAATGTTGAGCATGCGTCAGACGCACGCGATAACATTTATTTAGTATGGACATGAAAAGGGATGGTCAACTGACCATATATAGGTGGTCAGTTGTTAAAAGACCGCACCCTTCTATCTAAAAATGATATATTATGCCTATTAACTAAAATTTTACTAAAGGGGTGGAATGTCTTTATATATATTATTATCTTATGTATAGCTAGCTTAAACCAGAGGTGGGCACAGACAGCTTGTCTGAGCCTTACGGGCTCTCCATAAGCTGGGTGAGAGTAAGTAAAGAAGGTATGTTTTGAAGCAAGACGGAACGATGTTTCAATACAGGTTGTCCTACCGATTATTGCCCAATAATTATATAGTATCGTCTATAGTATAGTCAATATTTTATTTTTTTTGAAAAACAAATTTTGCGAAAAATAATTTCCACTACTACAAAAAGTACTTTTCACTTTTTCAATTCAAAGTAGACTAACTCGAAGAACTCAAATTCCCACTTTATGTAAAATTTAACTTAATTCATCAAATTCCCATGACACTATACTGAGCATACTCCAAACGAAGAAAAAATAATTAAATCAGGTAAATAATTCTTTATTAGTTCTCGGATATGAATAGTAAAATATTTAGACAAATTATTTGGAATTTCCAAAACTATATTTCTATTTAAATTATCCTTTGCAAAAATTTCCCTCTTTTATTACAATGGTCCAGCGGTAAACTTAAAGGTTCAAAAGATTTATATATATTTTTTATATATTTTTATTTTATTCATACACAAATATGATATTTACTAAAAGGTACATTTTATGACCCAAATTACCAGCCCAAAATTCCAGAGTATGTATTGAATGATTGTATGTATTATTTACTTTGTATAATAGTGATCATAAAAAAGATTTGGTATTATATTTTTTTCAGAAAATGTTTTAATTAAAAAAAGAAAATATTAATAATTGGTAGGTTACCCTGTATTAACTCTGTCTCTCTTTCCTACCTCTCACTCAGAGCTTGGCCGAGTCATCTCCTGCCCACCTCTGGCTTAAACATTAAATAAACTAGATTAACATAATCTATCTACAGTTAAGTTAATAAATTTTATCATTTGTTATTATTTTAACTAAATGAAAATTTCTTTTGACTTACAATAAATGTAATCGCAAAAAATATTTTATATAATTATTTTATTTTCCGGTTTTGCAAATTAAAGTATTTGTTAATAACTTGTCTTAGCGCCTTTTGGATACTATCATAGCTATGATAGTATCCAAAAAGCACTGAGACAAGTTATTAACAAATTCTATAATTCGCAGAGCTGGAAAATTCGGCTAGTAATTAAATATACAGTTATATATACAATCGTATATATATCGTCGAAACCGGCTATATTGACATCATTTACAACGACGGATCGGTTATAAGTATATATAACAACATATAACAACATCGGATAAAGCGACGAATCTTTATTGAAATTCATAACGACCAACCGTCATACTTTTTCAGTAAAACAAAACATTATATTATTGATGTATTGATTAAAATTTCTTACAAAAATCAAACGAAACACTTTTTGATTAATCAATAAGGAATATGCATGAAAATTTTTTTTCACATTTATTTTCAGAATATGAAAATACTGTTAATACTGTAATAATATTTAAAAACGAAATTAAAATTCGACAAATATCAAGGAAGCTATAAGCTTTTAAAGATTATTAACTGTCTCTTTCTTGCAAAAATACTAAAAACGGAGTTTTACGTGTATTTTAAATGGTGAAAGTATAATATGACGTCACATAACATATCAAGAGGGCTATCACCCTCTTTGTCTAATCGGGAATTTCAATCATTCATATCTCGCTTAATTTTAAAGTTATTTAAAAAGGAATTTAACCTTGATATTTGTCAAGTAAACATGCTTCAATTCAAGTGAAAAAAAATTTTCATGCATATTCCCTATTAGTTTACTTAGTAGCCGGGAACAATGTTGCGCCAGAAAACATTCATAACCATAAAAAGTGTGCTTTTTGAAGTTGTTATAACAGTTGAAATAATGTTTAAGCTAATTATAGACAAAAAACAAAATAGACAAAAATAATTTGTTTCCCATAATAAATGATTTCCAGAAATAATTATACACGAATCGTTGAATATACCGATCAAATTCTCGATGAATCACGCATATATGTGGAATTTGCAACCGCGTGTATAAGAATCGATCAGGGTGATATAAACAAATAGAATAACTACAATAAAGGCGGGATAAAATAGATAATATTATATAAATTTGCTATCAATTTATAATTTTTTTAAAATCATTTTTGACTTGGGTACCGATTTTTTAAAATTATTTTTTTATAGAATTTCAGGAACAATATAATTTGATTTATATCCCAACAAAATATTTATCATTGCCTTCAGTTTTGTTTTTTTTGTGTTTGTTGTTAATACATTAAGGCCCAAACTAGACGGAGAATATGGTTGCAGCAACATTGAACAGCAACTAGCTTGTTGCACTGTGTGTGGGGTGGTTGCTGCAACAAAAAACAAACTTTATGTTGCTGCAACCACTCCACACACGGAGAAACAAGCTAGTTGCTGTTCAATGTTGCTGCAACCATGTTCTCCATCTAGTTTGGCCTTAAGTGTATACACACATACCTCTAACAAATATTCGCAATAAAACAAAAAATGCTTACTGTAAAAGGGTACCAAGAATGCTGAGTCAGAAAACGGACGACAAACGGTCGACAAAAGGACGTCTCTTATAGTTTATACATACATACGTATACACAACATGGATAGATGGATACACGTATATATACATACCATATACACATTATGGGAAAAAAATATAAGGCTGGAAGAAAGATATTGAAGCAAACGAGGATAGTAGAATGAAAAAAAAACTGTCCAAACATATCAGATACAAAAAAAAAAAACGTAGGAAAAAAATTTACAACACAGCATATTTGATGACAAATATTAAACCTAACATTTTTTTGTTGTGTTGTATTAAAATGAAAAATAAACGAATTTTTCTTATCTTATGTCAAAATATTTTATTTATTTTAGACGAAGAATCCTCGCATACACACACGCACACACTCACACACATACGCAACACAAACAAAAAAAAACTAGAAAACATTTTCTTTGTCGTATTTTTTCATATTCTTTGTCGTTTTTTTTGAGGGGGGTATTTTTGTAGTTGAGAGGGAAAGTAGGTAGGGATAGAGAATGCGTATTATTCCATGAAATTAATGTTTATAAAAATGATTGTTCCAAATTTTTATGTCATCAGATTTTCCTTTACAATATCCCCGGAGACAAATTATCCCATGAAAATGGAATAAATTTACATTAAACAAAAAATTCAGTAAATTGGACGGAAACGTTCAACTACGCGGGAAATATAAATACGACGAATCCAAGGATTGAAATCAAAGGAAAATGTTTCATTTGATGTAAAACCGTTTTATTTCATCAAATTATGCATATTTTGTACCAAATTAAATCACTTTGGGTTGCGACTTAAATTAGTCACTGATCTCTGAACTAACTCTCGGTATACAGAGGTCAGTTCTAGTATTAATTATAAATTTAGATCATAACTATCTGCTATGATGGTTTGATAACTATATACCCATCTCAATGGAACATGTCACTAGCAGGAGTAAATTTTTTGTTTTATTTTGTACCGATTGCTAATAGTTTCATAATATTTAGAAAACTATTTATTATTTAAGTATCACGACGTATCAGTTTGTTTTGTCCTTAAAGTATTATCGGCCAACTTCCTGGTTTTGTTGGCGATGTGTATCGTTTTATCGACTCCATAAATGGAACACTGTTTTCAAAGTTTTACAGTTGATTTGGGCCGAATCAATTTGTTTTTGAAATAACAACGCTTTATCGATACAAAAATAATAACAACATTTGTTGTAAACATTCCTCGGAAAACGAATTCGATAGAAATCAACTGTGAAATTTTCAGAAAGAAAATGCCACTATAATATGGATAGCGTTGAATTGCATAATAAACGTCACAGAAAATTTTCCTAATGAAAAAATACTCAATCAGAAACTAAGATAAATTTTGATTCCTATCTGGCAAATTACTTATACGTATTAGCGTTACAAAAACAGGCCTATATGAGAGCATACACATAGCATGTGATATAAAAATGCTAAAATAAAAATAAATAAACTAAATTGTTCTTTTATTAATGCTTGTTGTGGTTATAAAATTAAATTAATAGTACGGATTACATTTGTAAAAAAAAAAAACTAAATAATAATAAATTACACTTTGTACAAAACGAAAAAGTAAGTCATTTAATAATTTATTGATTTAAAAGTAATACAAAAAATAAATTTGCAACAAAAAATTTCAATTCAATAAAAAGAGTGTATCAATAGTTACAGAGTATGCTTTATACTTTTTTTTTTTTTAAATAAAAGGGATAATTTTAAAATCACATTTAATTCTATTTGATTTTTTTGGATCGATTGTACAATACAAGTTTTAAGGGATTAAAGGAACTACTGTTGTCCCAAAAATTAAAAGTACAGTTACAAGTTCATTTTTTTTTTATATATAAATTTATATAACATTTTAAAATATAGTTGGAGACAAGAATATTTTAAATTATGTCGTATACATTTTTTGCTTGTACGAAATATGTTGATTTGATAAACTAAAAATAAATAAATAAATTCAATTTTCAAAATAATGATTCAGATACAAGTTTTTCATTACAAATACACGAACAAATTTTATTAGAAACACTTTCCCAAAAATCGGTCCGGGAGACCAAAGGGTTTTTTCAGGATGATGAGCATCAGGTTGGTACTTTTTAAGTAGCTTCGTTTTGACAAGACGCCCAACTTTTTATAAAATTTTGGAAAACGATATGGAAAACGAAGCTACTTACAAAGAACCAGCTTGATGCTCAGCATCCTGAAAAAAACCCTTTGGTATCCCGGACAATTACGTCTTATAAATTTTTCGAATATGAAAGGAGATATGCCAAATTTCGCGTTTCTCCCATCCTCCAAACGCCCGTTCCCCTCGACCTATTTTGCCCATTAATGAACTTGACCGTTCAAACACTAATAAAAGCACCTCATATACCCAATTCAATTTTAATCAGATTAAAATTGTGACCGCTAAAGCGATTACAGACACACATGTATATATATATATATATATATATATATATATATATATATATATATATATATATATATATAATATATATACATATATATACATATATATATATATATATATATATATATATATATATATATATATATAAATATATATTGTTAGTCACCACATACATGAGTAACGTCATCATTTCAATCATTATTAATTATCCAAATTAGGTAATATATAAAATATGCTTATGTTGCATTTATTTTAATATATAAGCAATCGAAATTTATTGTAAAAATCAGATCATACTTCAAGTTCAAAGTTATAATTTTAATTCAAGTAATTATTAATTATTGTAAAAACAATTGTAATTGATTTAATATTCATTGCCAATAAAAGTAATTCAAGTAAAGTTAATTCAAGTCAGTGTTTCAATCAATTCAACATTTAGAATACAAGTAAGATTCTCAACAATTAATTAGTGTTTTCGAATATACTAGTAGTCTAGTTTTATCAGGTAGCCTAATTATCCTGCTAACGAGAATTCTAGCCAAGTATCTTCGTATATACTTGTAGCCTAGTTTCGTCTAGAATATACTAGTATCCTAGTTATCCTGCCAACGAGGATCTGGAATCAAGTGTTGAATATACTAGTAGCCTAGTTTCAATAAGAAATATACTCATAAATATAGTAATATCCTTTTGATAAAACACACGGAGTTGGACCCTCAACTGCCCTGGTGACAACGACCTGCATAACCGAAATCATCACAATTTGGAATTCCAAGGAGGAATCCAACAATATATATATATATATATATATATATATATATATATATATATATATATATATATATATATATATACATGTGTGTCTGTAATCGCTTTGTAAGTAGCTTCGTTTTCCATACCGTTTCCATATATATATATATTATATATATATATATATATATGTATATATATATATATATAGGCATACATATATATATATATATATATATATATATATATATATATATAATATGTATATATTATATATGTATTAATTTTACAGATGGTTTTTTTCGACATCTACTAGGAAGGATCGATAGACATTTGAAGGAATTTTGTTCAAATTTTATTTGGTATGAGAACAATTTCTATTTCCTTTCAGAAAATTCGCTAAAAAGAAGGTACTGTATTTTTCTATACAGTACGTTTTAGCCTGTATATAGAGGTATCAAAACCCATTACCCTTTTGTCAATAATTTTAAATAAATAAAAAAAATGTTGTCAATCGTTACGGGTGATGGGTAAACTAGACTCTGTATATACAGTGGTATAAGTAATAGAATTCTCATTGAGACAGAATATATATTTTTGATAAAGTAACAACTATTTACACAAAGATGGGTTATTTTTATTTTTTATTTTTTACAACAAATAAATATGATTTTTAACTTTTGACACAATAGATAATAAAAAAAAAAATAGATACAAACAAATAATACAAATCGTTAAAATAATTTTGCCAAGTGCTTCTTTCTATAACTAGTTTTATTTGTAAATAGAACAGAATCATTTTTAAAACCAGTTACATTTCCAATAACTTATTCAGTTTTTGATATATTTTCAATATATTTTATTCATTTTAAAATATTATAGCATTGGGAATACGTATAACTAATTTTTATTCGGATACATGTCAAACAGTTACATAGATAGATAGATTCATCTTGGAGTCTAAAAAGTATTGCACTTCGACCTTATGGTTCATTGTGCTCCCCCTTCTACTTCATTCCGACGAGATTCGCTTCTCCCATATGTTGGCAATAGCCAGAAACTTGCTTATCAGGTCTTTCTGAAGGTTCATATATTCGTGGTTAGATGCACCGAATATCCTGTATCTCCTGTAACCTAGAGGTTCGCAGTCAAAGACAATGTGTCTGGATGTTGCTTCCTCCTCGACACACAATCTGCACACAATGGACCCGTTGTGGAGTCCCATTGTATGTGGATGCAACCGCAGAGGATAATGTCCAGTAATGAATCCGGAAACCCTCCGCAGTTTGGCCCAAGTTACAATTTCATAATATTTAAATCAAACCGTAATTATTAATGGTGCCTACTTGCAATCAAAATAGTATATCCCCTATGTGAATCAAAAATTGATTTAGTGAACAAATGAATTATTTTCATTGTAGTCGAGTTTCCTATTTACCACTCTTCGGGTAACATGTATATTCAACTTCAGAAAACTCGCGATAAATTTAATACCAATATTGTAGGTATTGCTTTCTTTAAGAGGTCGCTTGGACTATTACGCCGATATTAACTCAACAGTGAAGCTAATGGACATGAATACATGCATACAGTAATCGGAAAAGTATATAAAACAATATCTTCCGGCGGCTGAAATCCGCAGTATTGTGTTTTTGTAAGATCACATGCATTGATACGACGATTCCAAGGATACCTCTCTGGCTGAAATCAGTTCAAACGTTTAAGCTTGAAACTAATGGCCATGAATACAAAAGTATACAATAATAACAGGAAAACTAATAAACATGTATAAAACAATACCCTTGCGTTTAGCTTCGCCGTAGTCGGGTAGAAACTAATATATACTAATAATAATTTGTCATGGTACATTTCACGGAAGTCCAAATCATGTAAGTCATTTGTCAGTTTTAAATAACTTGATAGACAAGTAATTAAAACTTGAGCGTCAACCTTTCATTAAAATTTGCTAGTCAGGCAAATGGTAATACAAAAAGTTCGCTCAAATTTTTTCCCTTGGTAAAACAATAATCAGGCCATGAATTAATATCATTTTATATTCTTGCACCCATACATTTTCATAACATTAGGTCGTGCATTTACATGACCAGCACGATCCGTTGTCACGCTGTGAAAGTTAAAGAACCTTGCAAAGCGTATGGATTTGAAATATTTGCAAGTATTCGATTTTCAAATAGTAGTCCAAGTAGTCCAAGTAATTGAAGTCCAAGATCTATAGTTGCGTTGATATATGGATACGTCCAGTCCAAGATCAAGATACGTCACCGAAGTAAGCATCAACAAACTTTATAATTGCCATTGAATAGATCAAGCGAAATAAAGAATAGTCAAAAGTCAATAAATTATCTTTTTATTTAACGTTTTATAGAGCATATTTTAGCTGTTGAATATACCAGGATATCTTGATATATTCCAGCAAACCTTTTAGAAAATTCAAAAGTAATTTTGAAAAAAAATCTTCGTTTTAATAAACATCATATTCGCCACGCAAAACCTAAAAATGTCAACAATTTCAGCATAAAAAGTAAAGAACAGAAATTGAAAACGAAATAGAAAAAAAAAACAGTATCCTGGACATCATACAAAGAATTAAACAAGAATAAATATATATATATACATTTTATCCGAAAACGTTAAATTAACATTATTCATTCTATAACGACTACCAATTCTCTTTATTATATAAAATCATCAAACTACCCTAAAACTACCCTTCCTCCCTCATTCTACCTTCTATCCAGCAACCCAAACATCATTTACAACAACAAAACTACAAAAAGTACCTCATCCTCTCTTTACTTGATCCGCATGTATATATACTCTAAATCCACATACATACAAACCACCCTCTTTTGGTACACACATATATAAATATATTTCTGTGTATGTGGGAATGGTTGTGGAAAACTTTTGCTTACTTTACAATCTTCTTATTATTGATCAGTGTCCAGTGAACGGTCAAATGCGCGCGCATTATGTCCGGTGGTGTGTGTCGTTGGATATGTATGAAGTTGGATGAAAATATTCACAAACACATACAGCATCATCCATCCACCATGCCATATAGAAATTGACAGACACAAGAACGGACAAAAAGAGTGGCCGGGAGCTAGACAGACGCACCATCATTATAATGGTACGTACGTACATGATGTGTTCGTGTGTGTGTATATATGTGTATACATGAAACGTCCCTTCTTCCTGACCCTCATCGAGCTCCTAACTGAACGGTACTATTTATGTTCAGTGTTGTAACATTGGAAAGTAAGTATTACGTGGCCATTGAGGTATAGTACAGAAAACTGCGGAGTTACCACCATCTACAGTGTGATTTTAATGGAATAAAGCAGCAGTTAAATACGTAATTAATTTACGATTGCCATGGTAGTTGCTTCCATCTATTTGGATTACGTACGTTGGTGTATATTTCAAAAACCATCCAATGCCATAATTTGAATCATCCAGTGACATTCACCTGGCTCAGTTTAATTACAGTTATTAGCATTAAGACAGGAAGGTTTTATAAAACCCAGAACTTGGCAATGTTTTCAGTAATCATTTTCCGATCTTAGATCTTCCGATTTTAGAAGATAATTTGTTTACGAAATGCCTAGATTGAGCAATATCATTCTTAGGGTTCCATAGTCAGGCAAGGAACTATTAAAGTTTCACCATGTCTGCGTGTATGAATTAATGAGTCTAGAGGAATTAGTCCACTACCACTTATCCATAATATCACTAAGCCATAATATCTTGGCTTCTCCATCTGGTGCCTGCCAAAGAATGGATTCGAATTGAAGCACCTAAGCCAGTTTCATTAAGGAAGTACAGGCTCTGAATTGGGTCTAGGAATCGTAGTTAGTTAGACATGTGCAGGGATGTCTGAATAGGCTCCCCAGTATGTTTTCACTCCCTCAGAAAATTTGCAGTTACCTTCATTTTCAATATTGCAGAGACGCCTCCGAGTTATGAAATAAAATCTCTTATCTAATTATTAAGTTTTTGTTTACCCTAGACTCCAAGTGATAAGATTCGCTCCTGGGCGGATATTTAATTTTAGCAGCCTGGCAAAATCAATTTAAAGTTATAAATATCGATAATTTTGCTCATTAATCAATAAAAAACCTTTAATTTTAGAATACTGAAATTCGACAGCTAGAAATATTTTAGCATTTTTGGTTCGAATATTTGGATAGTAAATCATTCGGTACATTTTGCGTTGTCCGTTGATAGTATGAGTTCAAAACAAGGATAGATGCTTGGTGGACGTGAATATATGAAATGAAAAGAGTCATAGCTCGACTATATACCAGAGCTAACTATATTTATATACCTAGCTTGTAGGTAGATATGGCATAACCAGAATGAGAGTATCACCACCATACCTTTTTTCATTCTCCATCATACCACCCCATCCATCTATATCTAGAAAATGAACCAAAGAGAAGAAAACGACCACATTGATATATCTGTTACATTTTACCATTGACAGAATCAATCTATAAACTCTAATGATGTGTCTAATGTTTCTTCCTTATAAAATTCATATACCTACGACTAACATTATGTATCTTCATGTACATATATATAGCTCATATATATATATATATATATATATATATACACGAGCCGGAGAGCTAGCCGAATAATACCTAATTGAATTCGATACAAAAAAAATTCAATTTACTTACTATATTATAACATCAGGTTTTTTTATATTCTGGTTTTTTTGGAATATTATTATTATTGCTATTGTTTGATACAGGGTGCCACATAATTTTATTAGCTTGACAACTATGTAAGCAAATCTTGAAGTTCAATTTTCAATCACTTTTAATATTAGTATATGGATTTAAAAGTTTGCAAATATTTCCATTTCTGAATAGAATACTTATATATGGCATAATCTAAATGAGCCGTCTAAATGATTTTCGAAAATTAGATACAGAATAGAAATGAAAAATTTGGTGAAATCCTTAAATAGGTAGATTGTAGAGGCTGTCTTGGACGGGGCACACTTCGACCATAAGGTACATTGTGATGCCTAAGGATGTGAAGATGTGAGGTGAAAGCCTTGGTAAAATTTGATAAATTTTAATAATTGTTTAGTACAAACTTGGTGGAAGCGGTGATAAAAAATGAGAAATTCAATTATTTTTTATATTCTTTTTTCTCGATTTATCAGTACATGAGCCACAGAAGCCGTGTCCTTTTTTCAAAATTGTATAGCCGTTTTGTGCGTTAGTAATAATAAATTAAAATAAACTTTTTCTCATTAAGACCCATTTTTAAGGGAATACAGGTTTCGGAAAATTGTTATTCAGATTTTCCACTCAAAGGTATTCGATTGAATATTTCGATTTTCGATAGGACATCCTCAATTTCTGCTTACCCGGTATATATAATATACACACTATATATCTATATGTTATACCATATATATATATTATATATTATTAGTTTAAGCACGTTTTTGTAACGGAAAAATTCGGAAAAGATCATTTTAGTATAGATGTTCATAAAATGATCTAATTAGCCCATTTCCCGCTTGTTCGTCTAACATGATAATAGAAAAACGATCTAGCGTTAAAATTGAAGGTGAAGTTTGTGAAAATACAAAATCGATCCACAGGGTGGATCAGGGTGGATCCACCCGCTTAGGTGAGGAGGGGCTCTACCTTAAAAACTATACGATATAGAGGAAATGTTTAATCACGACCAATGTACCTTTTTATTAAATGAACAACTTTTGTTTGACACCATTTTCCATAAACTGCATACTTTTGCCACAACTTCAGCTGAAACATTTTTAATTACTCTTGATAACAAAACCGCATATACGTTTATTGCACCTTTATACACTACTTTGTATTTGTGTACATCTATCTGTATGTGAAAAGTAAAATAAACACTTCACGCATTGATAATGAACTCAGTTCCTCGTTATTTTCACTTGTTTCAAATTCAACGATACAGAAAGATAAACAAATTTGTATTTTTTGGATTGATTTAAGCCAATTATCGTTTTTCTCCCAACATAACTAATATTAACATTAGAAATATCTATGATAAATATAACAGAGAAAATGATGAAAATACAGATAATATTTTTCATGATATAGAGAACAAAAAAACACAGATAGAGGAAGGGGGGGGGGAAGAATGGATGTTATAAATGTAGAAGGTATAGAGAATTTTTATTTTCATAAAATTGTAAACATAAATAAAAATATGTATATTATTGTTATAGTTTGTTGTATTTGCGGAAATCTGAAAACGACCATAATATTCTCCACGCTACCCAACCACTACCATCGTTACCCACCACCACCACCGCCAAACAACATAACAACAACATATGTGGAAGAAAAACGTACAAAAAAAACAAGGAAAAATCATTCAGTTTTGTAACTTCTTTTCAATATGTCTATCTATATATGTTTTATATATTGCAGTTGTGCTATAAAATCTATTTATTATAATAGCTCTAGCTATTTGGCATCGTAACACCAAGCCATTTTCTCGGAAAAACCGGAATTTTCTGTATTGAATTTATATTAATATCGAAATTGCGGTATTATCGGTACTTTTAATATTTTGAGTAAATTAAATGAACCTGAAATATTTCTCCTGAATTAAACAATTATCTTTTTGCACTTTCAGGACTAAAATGATTCCCTCCAACTTTACTCCCTCCAAATGGTATTTTGGAAAAAGTAGATTTTTTTCCCATGGGAGAAAAAGTAAAAAATTTGTTAATTAGAAATGTCATTTTGATTTTGTTACTAGGATACGTATTAAATTACTTTTTCTCCCATGGGAAAAAAATCGTTTTAGTCCCGAAAGTGCGAAAAATGGTATATTTACCGCGGGACTAAAGTGCCTTTAATCTTTTGAGTGCTTGTTCCTTCGGGCGAAGCCACTCTACTCGCTGGATTAAAAGAATCACTTTAGTCCCATATACCAAAATATCACTTCACAGTTAAATAATGTGCTATACAGTAGAATTTCAATTATACGGATTGCCTTAAGCGAAAAAAGGCCGAATTCAAGTGGTTTTTGCATTGGGGAAACGTTTTTTCAGAATCGACTGTCGACTGAAAAATTCGCAAAATTTTTATTCGAGAATATCGTCAGTTTATTAACTGCTGGCTACATAAAAGTGAACTAATCGAACATAGTCGTGATTTTTTCTCATAAGATTCTTATGATATCGTCAAAGCAAAAGCCGAATTTTGCAGAAATCTCAGGTGAAGCGGAGAGTATGGGTAGGGGGTCAAACGTGTAGAGTTTTGAACATAAATAAAAAACGATCGAACATAGTTCTGAAAATTGGTGCAGTATTACATATTGAAAATGGAAATTGAAAGAAAATGTTCCCAAAAGAGTAGATTGCCCAACCACTCCCAGTGGTTAACTTTCACAAACTCATAAAATATAGTTCTGCAAATTTGTTTACTCCAAGTTTACGATACGATTAGATTTTTCATAAATTTGCAGAAGTTAAAAGTGAGGCTAAATGTCTATAAATTATATTTTTTACTCCAAACACCTAAATATTTGTTGCTAAAAATATCATCGACTTATAATAATAATTCGATCTTTTATAATATTACTAGATTAAATATAATATAACGAATTTAACAGCATAGCTACGAAATGTATAAATGTATTTATATATATGTACAAAAGGGCGTTACGGGTGAATTTATAATGGTATCATATGGTATGATGATGTTGTTGATAATAATAACAATAATGATGATAGGAAAATTGGAAAAATGGTCGCTACTAACAATACATTTTATTTTTTATTCTTGCGTATATAGTAGTTTGTATAACTATATGTAGAAATACTTTTTTTTTATTCACAATAACAAACTTTTTGATTAAATAATATATACAGGATGCTAATTAGTTTCTGAGTACATTATTTGTATCTTATTCATTCAGTTTTTTGGGAAAATGTTTCTAATAAAAGTTCTTGGTATATTTGTCATGAGCAACTGCTATCCGAAGCATTGTTTTGAAAATTGAAAGAATAAGGCACAGATTAATTATAAAATTTTGAAAAATGAACGCAATTTTTGTAGCCCAGTGTACCATGGGTCATTTTTTACAAAATTTTATAATTGATTTGTGCCTTATAATTGATTTGGCTTTCGAACAAATGCTTCGTTTATTATAAATAGAGTAACAACTTTTGTTCGTATTAAAAAAAAATACTAGACAAAATTTAAAAAAAATTAGGATAATAAAGATAAATATTTATTATATAAATTTAAAAAAAAAAATCGCGTTTTACCGTTTTGTTTTCGAAATATAATAATTAAAAATTTTTGTTTCACAATTATATTAATTTGTATGTAAAAATATGTACACTCCCGTTCAAAAAAAAAATTAACAGACCTGAAATGTAAATTTTCTTACATTTCATAAAACTCCTCACTTTTTTAACTCTGTATAATGTATAATTTTATTTATTTATAAACAAAGATAAGTAGTATATTTTTTAAGTGTGTAAAAAAGAAATGGAAGTATAACTGAATTTATATTTTTTATTTGTATATACGGTGTTAGTGACAGAGTGAGAATTAAAAAATTTTATGAAATGTTAATAATACATGTTAAGTGTTATATCTTACTCTCACGTATAAAAATTAAATAAAATGTTGTATCTGCTACTACAAGAATTATCAAAATTGTGGGAGACTGATTCGGTTCAGGTCTGTTCATTTTTTTTAAACGGGAGTGTATATATGTGTATATGTATTTGTTCTATAATAAAAGCAAACCGGTTTTTTGTCTTGATTATACAAGACAGTGCTGGAACTATCTTAAATTTTTTTTTTTATAATTGGAAACGTGTTTTTATCATTTTAAATTTGCAGTCATTTAAAAAAATTTCCATATTGATCCTTATTGAAAGGGGGAAATTATTTATTTAAACTGTGAGTCACTAGTAGATAGTTATTAAATTCAAGTATATACATAAACTTAAAAATCATCTAAATGATAAAAATTGAAAACAAATGAACTATTTTACTTGTTTAGTTTGACATAAATATACCTAACATACATAAATATATCTATATATATATATATATATATATATATATATATATATATATCAGTCATATGAAGCAAACCTTCTAACTATTACTAGAACAAAATACTAGCCATTGCTAGAGAGAGCATCATCATCAACAACAGCATCATACATACATGTACATATACAGATACGATAGTATAATGTGATTCATTTAGACTTTAGAGGAACTGTTATGTCTATTTTTGACAGATGAAGCGTGAGTCGTGTTAACCTATCATGATATTTTTGTTCAATATATTTTGACATTGCATCATGGAAAGACTTAGTCCTTCACCGATTCAATCATTGGGCTCTTGAAAAGCTTGAAGAAAATCCACTGTTATCGACACAAATTTTGTTTAGCGATGAGGCATATTTCTGGCTTATTGGATATGTCAATAAACAAAACTGTCGTATTTGTCCTGAAGTGATTCAAGAGCTGCCATTACATCCAAACAAAACAACGGATTGGTGTGATTTATGGGCGTAAGAAAGAAAACATTACATCCAGAACGTAACTGTCAATGGCGACCGTTATCGTGTCATGATAACGGACTATTTGATTCCTGAAATTGAAGCCCGTGATCTCCAGGGCATTTGGCACCAACAAGACGGCGCCACTTGCTACACAGTGCGTGAAACCATGGCTTTATTGCGAGAACAATTTGGAGAACTTTTTCCTTTGAGACTATGTAAAGTCTACATGGATAAACCGCGTACGATTGAGCAACTGGAAGCCAACATTGGAACTGCAGAATGGAAATGGAAAATTAGAACTGCAGAATGGACCATGTTAACCGCAGTTACGGACAACATTTGAAAGAAATAATCTTTAAAAATTAAATGTAAAGAATGGTTCTTTTGTATGATAATAAAGATAACCCGATAAATTTTATTTTTTTTTTAGTTTTGAAAAAAGTACCTCGAAATGAATCACCCATTACATAGAATAAACGTAGACAACTAATAAAATGTACACGTATGTATTAGTAGTATCTCGTTCACATAGATGTATACAAAACATTCTTTCAGCGAATGTTGTTTGTAGAAGAAGACTGTATGAGTTAAAAGAACTGAATATTTGCATTGGTTTCACGTTTATTGTTGTTAGATGACAATACCATTTAACTCTACATCACTCATACTGTTCTCGAATATAATTCTTGGGGAAACGAATTCTAACTACATGAGGCTCACACATGAAGAGACATAGATAGATATATACACTGTAAAAAATAAAATAGTGGACCCACCTTCGCCAGGTAGTTGGCTGATACTACCTAGCAAATCCAACGGCTAAATACCTAAACATTGAAGTGATGAAACTGATTTTGTTGAGCCAATAACGCGATTTTGTTGAGATTGTATGTTATTATTACCGAGTTATTACGAGTTTTCAAACAAAAACAATTTTTCTAAACAAATAGTACATATAGTACTCGCTTATGGCATGATCCAAGGTGATAGAATCAAATTAAAATGTATTGAATCTTATATGCGCGTAAGGGGAAACTATTTCAAAGTAGAAGGTCAACATATTTCAATCATATTTAAAAAATGTTCCTTACTTGGAGGAGAAATTTTAAAGAGATTTCATCTCAGAATCTTATAAGCTAAAAAAGAATGTAAAATATTTTTCTGTTAATATATATATACAGGATATCCCGTAACTAGTCGAATTCCATAAGAGGGTAGGTATAGGGCACGATTTTGGAAAGAAAAGTCTTGAGACATTTTTTTATTAGACACACCGTTAATTAATTATTTATTAATTAAGGAAACTAGGTTGAAACCAGAGTTGCAAAAAGTGCATTTTTTTGATAATTAATTTTTGATTTACTTATCAATTTTTGGAACAATATTGCTTAAATTTTTCAAATTAATAATTCTTTGAAAAGTGCATTAATTAAATTTTTTTATTTTTTGAAAAATGTAATAAATAAATTGTTTTAATAATAAATTTTCTTTTAAATGCGCAAATTAAATTCGTTAAATTAAGTTTTTTTCAAAAGTGCATTAATAAAATTATTTTATTGATTAATTTTTTTAATAATGCAATAATTAAATTTTTGGAATTATCAATTTTTAGAAAACCGCTAGACATGCACCCCCATAAATCAAAGATCCCACCCCTTAAATTTTACTTTCCTGTTTCTGTGGATACGAGCGTCTGATAAAATTCATAGTAGCTTTGGGACACGTAGATATTAGCTATTCTTTAATTAACGGTGCGTCTAATAAAAAAATTTCTCAAGACTTGTCGTTCCAAAATCGTACTCTCTACCTACCTTCTTATGGAACTCGACTACTTACGGGACACCTTGTATATATATATATATATATATATATATATATATATATATATATATATATATATATATATATATATATATATATATATATATATTTGTATATATATAGTGAGTGCACGTGAGAACAAACATGACAGAGTTAATACTTCAACTGAACTCTGTAGGCAAAGAGAGATAGTATAGAGAAACGCGACTTATTCAAATGTGAAACCAAACTAATACCGAATTGGTCTGAAATTCAGTACAAGGAAACTTGTCTTTTAATTTTAACATATGTTCATTCTGTGTTCAAGTTATAATCACTATCAATCATAAAAACTTATAAATTAACGTCAAACTTGGCATAATTCTTTCAACTACGCTGCGTAGCTCAGAGAATAGATTCATACGGTTCGCCGTATTTATACCTGCCGCGTAGTTGAATCTACGTTTACTTTTAAGTTATCCCTTTTTTTTACTGTGTATAGTAGAATCCTATAGACTGTCTGACTGAAGAATGACGATTTATGTCTACTTTTTAAGTATATACAGGTGGTACTTACAAGACGTTGTGCTTTCAAAGTTGGCTTGCCAAAAACTAGCTACGGTTGTGCATAAAAGTTTTTTGGAACGTCCACGCCAGATAGGATCGAGCTGGTGATTCTGGTTACATGAAAGCGATATACTCCATAGCAGAGTAAACTTCTGACGTCTGTTCATTGAGGTTGTGTTGGGTATGCCAACTATATTTTTTGCCACATAGATATAAATATACAGCTTGTATTTTATAATCGACCCAATTTATAAACAATGTAAAGTGTATTTATCACAGTGTATGCACAGTATACCATGACATAATGTACTTTGTTACACCCAAACTGCAAACTACCGGCAGTGGAGGTAATACGTCCCCACCAAGGGCTGATCTACGACAGTGCATACCATAACCAATACACAGTACACTTTGCAACAATTAAGGCAAAAAATTGTTAACAATTTTGCAAATATTTCTCCTCAAGTGCTAGAAAATACCCGGGTAGAGTTTTACAATCGATTAGGATATTGTTTAGCAAATAATTTAGGAATATTCGAATAGTTGGATTAACAATTTAGTTTGTATGAAAATTCTAGTTTTTTTTTTGGATATTCTTTTTCTTTTAATTTCTGTGTTTTATTGCTTTATGTTATACTGTTAATAGAATACTATCATTTATTTAAAACAATTAATAAAAATTATTGTAAAAAAAATATTCAATTATTGTAAATAATGCAAAACCTTTATAATAGACGATATACATAATTTTCTCTACATATACATATATGTACTGAGAACTGTATGGACAAATGTCTGTGGTGAGAACGTATCAACCCCGCCACCAATATTAATGCAGTTTAAGTGTAACAAAGTACTCCTATCATACTACACTGCATATAGACAGCGATAGATACACTATACATTGTTTCCAGATTGGGTCTATTTTAAAATACAAGCTGTATATTGATATACATGGTAACGTACAATATCTATACATACACTAATATATTTTAACAAATTAAATATCTCTTGAAATTTTATGTCAATAGATGTTTCTTTGAAAAATTAAGCTTTTAGTCAAAATCGTTAAATGAAAGCGTCAAATCATAATGAAGGTCATAAAAGGCAAATTGAATGTGGAGAGACAAAGCTTTTTTTGCAAGCTACAATAATATTTAAGTTTTATATCACTATAAGTTAGTATAAAATTTTCGTTTTGTGAGAAAAATGGTCAAACATTTTCTTTTTGAAACTCGATATTATCAAACACGAAAAATGGTGTTTTAGAAGTGGTGTAGGTATGTTGTTTAAATGTTCGCCTGTGTTTGTGTGTACGATATAATATGATGCCATGGGTATACCTTACTAATACACATCGAATCAACTCGTAATGTGTGTATACGAGTATATAGGTAGAAAGCCGTTATACTCCGAAGAAGTAAACATATCATCAGTTTTCTGTCATACCAATAGTTAGTTACAATAGCTTATTCAATTTTGCCCATACAAATTATTTTGAATGAATCATTTATCTAACGTAATTTAAGCATAAAACTAAGGCCTGTAAACTTATCGAGGATATTTAAAATTGATATAGATTCTATGCGATCAGATAAATATACAGAATAATTTTAGAATGGAAACTATAGACCCAAATTTTCAAAATCATATGGTTGAAAATTCATCTGGATGGAAGAAACCAAGTAGTTTTTGTTTTCATTTTGAAAATTCATGAAAACTTGTAATCTCCACAATCTTTAGATAATTTTGTCGAAAATAAAACTGAATGAAATTAGGGACATCGCTTCTATATTAATGTAAAGTGTCTATACAGATGGACACTTAAAAACAATAAAACTATAAAAATTAAATAAAAACTCTGACTGGACACTTTAAAGCAATAAAATTATAAAAATTTCAACAACAAAAATTGATTCAGCCTACAGCACGCTCACTGGTTGCCACTCGACATTCATTGTGAATATATTTAGTGCCATTTTACAACTTTTGATTACTAAGTGACAATGAAATTTAATCTTGAAAAAAATATTGTACGTGTCACTCCCACGCGCGATGGAGTTTACTCTTATTTAATTTTGAAATATTCTGCTTAGATGGGAGCTAACATTAACTCGTTTATAAAAAATTTAAATTTAATTTTATTAATCGACAAAATACAAATTTCTAACGATTTATAGTGTGCTAGTATAGATTATAGTTTCTATGTAAATGACAATCAACAAAATTTTTATAAAGTAATTTGATAGTTCTTTTTTAGAAGCTAACATTTAATATACAATTCAAAATATTATTTAAATTATAATATTTAATAATATAGAATTATTATTTAAATTTAGTAAAAAATTATTTAAAAAAACAAAATTATTTAAATTTTTATAAAAAATCTATTTTAATATATTTTTTCTTACAATAAATTCATGATAAATTCATACGAAAAAGAAAAATTTAATGTAAAATCAATCTGAAAAGATATTGTAAAAACATCATAAATTCAAATAGAATATCATAGCGTAAAAAGTGTTAGCTTATATACAAAAACATAACGCCGTTTTTGTGAACACAAGATTTTACTATACCCATCAAATTATCGTACCGAGGGCTTTAAATGAAATCGATTCTTAAGGAGTAAACTCAAAAAAAAAAAAAACTATATAATAGAATAATCATATGAAACAATTTCTTTTTAAAGCATCTGAAGGTATTTCTGAATCAACTATAGTCAGTATATAATAGCCTTCTAGGTTTCCAGTATAATATAACATTTTATAACATTTATTTATCAAACATATTTCTATATCGTAAATGCCGTCGCGTCCATTCTATTCAAGATATAGTACTATATATTATATGTATACTATATATATAGTACAGATACAGTTCGTTTTGTATAACAGATAATAATTTGTATCTATCACTACACTGATAGAAGGAATTTCTTTCCTCAAGAATATATATATATTCTTCAAAATATATTTGCATCAATAAAGAAACCCTTGTTAGTGAATTCCTCCAAAGGAAATGCAGCTATAGTTTTTGCACCAATGTTGGAATTTTGTAAAAATTTCTTCAAATGTCCATCGATCCTTCCTATTAGATGTTGAAAATCACTATCGATAAAATTTGTATATATATATATATATATATATATATATATATATATACATATGTACTTTTTTTAAATGTTTGTGGACTCTCTAGCGGTCACAGTTTTATTCCGATTGGAATGAAATTAGGTAATTGAGTCGTTTTTAGTATTCTAAAGGTCAAGTTCGTTAATGGGTTAAAATTCCACTCCACTCACATCATCACATCCTTAGGCATCACAATGGACCTTATGGTCGAAGTGTATCCCGTCCAGGGCAACCTCTACAATCTATCTATCTACATGTTGTTTTGCGTCAGCATCAGTTTACTGAAAAGATTATATATCCATTACTAGGCCGGGACCTTCATGCTATCATTTGAAGTAAAAATGAAGATTTTCATACCTTCCTCGAATAGATTAATTATTATAAACAATTTTCTACAAATAAAACTCATCCATTGTATTATTTATATTTATGAAATCGCGAAAGCACTGTGAAGTATAAATATAAATGACATTCGATCCAAGTTCAAACTGTAATTATATTTACAATTAAATTATATTTATAGATAAATATGAGAAAACAAGTGAAAATATTAAATAACGGAGTTTATTGCTTGAGGAAGCTTCAGCATGAAATGACTCTTCGGCAGATTTTGCTTTTTTTTTCACAGGCTAAAAATTACATCTTCTAATAAATCCCGAAGCTTCACAATTTTTGACCGTTTAGAACGCGAGATAATTAATAACAAAGTTATCATTCTCACTCATTAGAAGCACGTAAAACTTCATGTCCGCCCAACTATTATCTGTTGTACTAAAAAAAATACTGGATAGAATTTTAAATAAAACTAGGAGAGTAAAGATAAATATTTCTTAAATAAATTTAAAAATAAAAATCGCATTTAACCGTTTTGTTTTCGAAGTATAATAGTTTAAAATTTTTATTTCTTTCAAAATTACATTAATTTATATATAAATATCCATACATATATAAATATATGTATGTGTATAATTATTTGTTCTATAATAAATGCAAACCGGTCCTGATTATACAAAACAATGCTGGAAGTACTTTAAATACCAGGTATATACTGATTTCATTATCAATGCATCTTTTATACGTGACTTTTGTTTTTATCAACAATTTTATTGTTATTAGAGTATTGGCCATACGCTGATTATATAGTTTTCAGAAAAATATTGATGTTTTATGCTTATCTCATGAAAAATACGCATTATTATTAACACTTATTTGAAGTAAGGAAAAACCAACCACAATTATAATAAATATATCTTTAACAAAATAAAAGAAACAAAATTTATCTTCCATAATCTCAATTTAACTATAAATTTGATATCATTTCTCTATGTCAATCGAACATGCAGAAAAAAACAAAGACTAAACAATAAATTGACAAATCTGGTACAGATAAAAGGTTGAAACTATCGTTTTACATTAAACACAGTTTATATATGATATTGATGGTTGTTGATGTTGTTTTGTTAGGTTAGTAAAAATGGCCGATTATGACGGACGCCGCCTTCTCTATGTGACTAATTATACTACTATGACGTCGATTTACCACCCTAACTTTCATACAAAAAGTATATGTAAACTTTTTTTTTTTCTATATTATAAAAAAAAAACTGCACACAAAACATAGTATTAAATTATCGTAATAAAAAAAGAGATGTGTATACGTTTAACACTATATTTAGATACTCTTATCTTTGTTTTTATTATTTAATAATATTGTCATAAGACAAATTTAAATATTTTAGGGGTGTAAATATATATATACTTTCATTTTTCTAAATTTATTGCATAGATTATCAATTTTGAACAGTACGTTGTTCATATCGTATGAGTGTTTTGATTTAGATAAAAATGTTTTTTTTTTATAAATATATTGCGTAACAAATTAAATTTGATATTTATAAATACTGTTATCTAAAGAAAATTGAGAATAAAAGTTCCATATTTATAAGAATAGGCGAGCAATTAACATCGGGATTTCTACAATGAATTTCATTACATGAAACATTGCCCGAGGTTCGATTCCTGGTTGACGAGTTAATTTTTTCATATCAGTATTTAATTAAAATTCAATGACATTTGTCTATAAAGTATACACTAGTCTTCTAGAATTTGTCTTACGTAACCTAAATGGAATTTTGACAAACAATGTATTATTGGCGCTTAAGTATACACAAATAAATATATATGAATAACAATTTCGACAGAAGTAATACTGTCAAAATAAAACAAAGAATGATATAAAAAAGTTGGCTGTTACGTCAGAGTTGTCTTTGGTGTAGCAGTAAGCACACTGGACTAGATATCCAGTGGCCCGTGATTCGATTCCTGGTTGACAAGTTAATTTTTTCATATCAGTATTTATCATGAAACTTGATATCCAAGCAAAAAAAAAGCACAAAGAAAAAGAAGAAAGGCGCAGTTCGGTTCCGCGCCGTAGAATTTGCATAGAACATCCTACATATGATCCGTAAATGTCAGGCCAGCTACGTAGTCGCTTTGCGCCGTTATTTATTTCTTTTTTAGGCTTATTAGATTCTTTTTGACATGAACTTTCCTCTGATATGCGTTTTCTATAATTCCGATAAATATTTACGAGTCATATGAGACGAAATCTTCATTTATTTTGTATTTTTCACCCGAATCAATAATGTTCTAGTAAAACGCATTTCCACGCTACACCGATTTACAACTTTACACAAAGCAAATTCGTAACCATTCACGCGCATAAGTTAACACAAAGGTACGACGACGTTGCACGCAAAACAAATACAGCGCTACAGAGGCGTAAAGAAATTATCTATCTGTTGTATGTTCAACCGCATTGTAAACGCTTTATTAGTTTCATAGTTATTAGCGATTGAAATCTTACGGTATTCCCGGACACAATAATCGATGACCAGTGTAACGAGCAAATGTTAACCTTTTCACGTCAAAAATTTTCACAAATTCGTTACAGAAATACATTGATTAAAATAGGTCTAGAATGATATCAAACATATAAAATTATAAAAATAGTCCCTGGAGTATGGTATACTTTTAAACAAATTTCTGACACAAAGCTCTCTAACTTTTTTTATCCGGCTTCCCACCCTACCGAAAAGAATTTAATATTAATTTGGTCGTATTTTTTACTGTTTAGTGCGCTACATACTAAAGAAAACGTGCAATTCCGTATTTTTACTAACGCTTCCACCATATTTAAAACTTTATTTTGTAGCATATTTATAAATTCCACCAAGAATTATGTCTAGTTATTGTATTGTTATCAAAATTGCATGCATTTTCTTTTCAATCGATACAATAATCAAAAGTGGGTTAAAAGTGGTTTGTTTGCTGCATATTTGTTAGTAGGCAAGCTTATAAAAGCTTGTTATTGGCAGCCGAAAACTGTATTAAAAGTAAAACATTATTTATTTATATGTCAATTTCTATTACTATGACACAGTTGAGTACTCGCGTAATAATTTATTTCACAAATAGTAAAACGATGAATACCTCACCAAAAAATACAATTCGAAGCTTTATATTTCGATTGAAATTATATTTAATACATTTAAGGTATTTCACTCGTTACAGTCTAAAAAAACTATTAAATACAATTTGATTAATTTACTTATTACAATTACAATTGAATATATCTAGTATAACATATATAGTGTTTTAATATATTTAATATACAATTTACTATATGTTGTACTTAGCAAAAATTGTTTTGACATGTGATTATGCAATATTTTTGGGGTCGCAGTTGCTAATTATTATCATTAAATATCCAGAGATTTTTATAAATATCCGCAATATATGTTGTTTTTTTTTAATTAGTTTGTCAAGTTCAACTTTATAAGATATTTGTTTTTGAAATAAATGAAAATTTTTCTAGCTTTATTAAAAAAATGTGCGAACCGTTGAAAGTGTGCGCGAATCGTTTTCAAGGCATTTAGATTAATCATATCATTTTGTGTATACTTAAGCGTCAACAATAGATTAGATTAAGCATCATATTTAAATTACATCAAAAAGTGGGTTTACGAGTGAACTACCTTAAGAAGTATAATATATTGAAATAATATTAATAATTTATCTTATTACGTCTTATTTCTGAAACCCGAATATAATTTAATAAAATTAGTTCAAATAAATAATAAAAAAGATTAAGAAATAGTTTTATTCCGTTATTAGATTTTCTTATGGTATTATTAAAATGACAAATCATTTCAAAATAATTTACTTTTAAATCAAATTAAATTGAATAAATTCTTACACTTATAGGGAGCAGGGAACAACATATATATATAAACATTTGCATACGAATATTGCGAAACGCCTACAACAATTTTCAAAAAATAAATTGAAAATGAAATCGAATTTAGAAAAATACAAATTACTACTTACATCAAATCTGTTATATAATATTCACTCAACAACAAAAATTGATCACTTATATAAACCGCTAACAGATGATAAAATCAATTTTTGTTGATTTCAAGTTTGGGTATATATTTGGACCGATTATTTTGAAAGTGATATGAACCATTTTTTCCAACAAAAAAAACCAATGACAACATTAATTACAATTTATCTTTTTTAAGAGTGTTGAGCGTTAATTTGTGGAAATTCATAATTAAGAAAGTACAACAATATCCACTAAACTGGTTGTATTTTTTATTTTTCCATAATCCACGAAAAATATTTTTAAGATTTATTATAATTGTTACATATGTTTCGGACATTGCGACCATTTTCAAACAATCGATCGTTTAAAAATGATCGCTGTGACCGAAACAATTGTAATATACCTTAATAATTTTTCGTGGATTATGCAAAAATAAAAATATATGTCAGTTAAGATATTATCCATCTTTTTTAATTTCTAGTATAACAAACATGCTTATTTTGAAAGTAGAATGATAAAAAATATGTCGATTTAAAAACAAAGTGACTTATGTTACTTTCAAAATAGACGGGTCAAGTACACGAATGCAAAAATATTTCACGATACTCTGAGCAAAATACATTTTTATTCCGAGTAAATGTGTATCCATATAACTCTACACTTTACGAGATGTTTAAACTATGAAATATAAATAACTACTGAAAAACATTAAAAAATACTGTTAAAAAATAAATTAAAGTATAATTTTAATTTTTCTACCTGCAGGTAGATTTTAAATACACACGATATAGGTAAGAAACATAGATAACCCTTTACGGAACAGGAAGGAAAGAACCCTAAGGGCTTTATTATTGCATAAAAAGGGTTACATAAACTTACGTTAATACAACGGTATGTGGTACTAAGTATACATATACCAGATTGAATTAAAAAAGGTTTTTTTTTCTCCTATTTTAATTTAATTCATAAATTAATATAAAAGGTTATGCGTGTACCTGCAATTTAAATAAAGGGATATCTTAATAATTATGTCTCTTTCTAACATATTAAAATTTCTATATATTAATGTTCCTGTTTTATAAAATAAGGCGAGAATTAACGGTTTATACTTGCAAAAATATTATAATTAGAATTTTTTTTTTCTGTACTATAAATTTAATTTAGGGTTGTGTACCTAGTTGTCAAAAAGGTTAGAATATAGTTTGTTCTGTACCTGGAAATGGAAAAACTAGTTTCTAGGTAAAAATATTTCTTAAAATATGACCGTTTTCTATTAAATATACAATTCCAGATGTGCGTTGTATTCTAGTTTTATTAGAAACAATCAATTTTACCCGAAGTGTGATAGCCTCATCACTGTACTTGAATTCAAAACTGAAGAATATTATTCATTTAGTCCTGCATTTGTAATGATACTGAGGTAAAAATCAACTCTTATTCAATTCTTCTACGTTCAATAAAACCTATTTTAGGAATAAAAACTGCAAAGTGGTGGTAAGCTGTGTTGGAGAATTAAAAATATTCTTCAAAAAAAAGATTCTTGACTTCACTTAGGAGCGTACTATGTTATCTAGAATCTAGATGATACTAACATAATTGTTAAAACCTACCCCCAGATTAACTCAACCAATTATATCGATTGCCTCAAGTAAAATTTAAACTAAACAGCTAATATGGAAAAAAACGCAGCACGCTTTCCGGCAACGTTTCTTTAAGAAACGTATAAATTTTCAAAATCATAATTACAAAGTGAACCATTCTTTACGATTAGTTTATGTGATCGAGATATCACTTCAGTCGAATCGATACGACAGTTGGAAGTGTGTGAAAATCGAATTTTTCATTTGTTTACAAGGTTATTTATGCATATTAGTTACATACTATACACATAATTCAACCGTATAAGTGTTTTAAATAGCCTTTATAAACTTAAAAGTAAAATAGTGATGAATCTAATTTCGTACCACCCTCTTAGAGACAGTAAATCTTTGGGAATGAAAAGTATTGTACGTCCACCTGATGGCTGATTGTGCTCCCCTTTCTACTTCAGTCTAACGCGATCTGTTTCGCCCATATCTTGGCACTATCCAGGAATTTACTTTTCAGGTTTTCTTGAAGATTCATATATTCGGGGTGAGATGCACCGAATATCTTGTATCTGCTGTAATCGAGAGATTTTAAGTTAACCATGAAGTTAACCATGATGTTTGCATGCTGATTTTGGAATTCCAAAAATAGGTTCTAGACCTATGAAAAATAGCCCGACTCCCATCTTTGCTACGGTAGCTGCTTTTTCGTTTCCTTCAAAACAACTGTGACATGGTATCCAGATCAATTTAACCCTAACTACTCTTGAGGTGATTTCATTTAAGGCTTTTAGAGCATATTGACTGTCCGAGAAAATGTTTACGTTCTGGTTTATGTAACCCCCACGCAGATTTTCCCAGATGCAAGCCAGTATGGCGAAGACTTCCGCCGGAAAGACGGTGGCATATTTTGCCAAATTGAAGCTAATACAACCATCTTTGTTAATATACTTTTGGAAAATTAATGATTCGAAAAAATTTTGATGACCACTCGGTATAAAATTCAATACTATATGAATAAAAAGTAGTATATCAGAATGAAAGAATAGCATCCGAGTTAGTTCATCATGATTATAACGGAAGTGATTTTTTCCGGCAAGTTGAATTTCTGTCAAGAATATTAAAATCATCCTTCGATATATATGGATAGATAGGATCAAGGGATGGAAAATTATATAGCAAGTTAAGGGGGTATGATGATGAAATAAAAGAACAGGAACACTGTGTATAGTACGGAAGAAAAAAAAACTGAAGTTCAAGAGAAGAAGTCTATAAAATATATACGAAATTTATATATATGTATATATATAAATGTATAATATAATATCGGCCATCGGATTAGGTATAGCCAATCTGTCGCGAGTAGTACCAACTTACTATTACATACCAAGTTAGTATATATATGTATACATGTATATATTTTCGCATCATAGATATAGATGATAACTTCTATATTCTTTTTCAAATATAAGCCATCGTAATACCACTAACATTCAGAAAAGACCATTGCCACATGAATTCATTTTTTATATTTTATTCCATTCATATGTATCTAATACTTTGGATTCCAAAGCCGGATTTGTACTCGACTACGGCGAAAACAAATGGAGTTTATTGTTTCACCATTAAGTTAACCCTTCTAAACGGATTTCAACAAGTGGAGTATTGTTACGAAACGGTTGCCAAACTCGTCCATAAAGGACTAGCACTCCTATGCCAGAGACCGGAACCATATCTAGGAATAACTAGGGAACAGACTATCTCTGCCCGGATGAATGGTTCGATAGGTCTATGAACAGAAAATTGGGAGATACAGCAGGCTGCAGACAAGCCAAACAAATCATATAGCTGGCAAAAACCGGATAGAGATAAATCTTCTGGTTAGGATGCTTACCGGCCACTACAGGCTTAAAAGAGATTGGAAGACAGAATGTCCTCCAACCTCCTGGCAGAATGTCCCTACAGAGCCAGAATCAGGAACCTAGCTTTCGGCTGAGCAGAACTTTGTCCTGTCGAATGCAAAGAAGATGGGTATGATCGCACAGGGCTAGAGGAAACGAACCAGATTTGGTAGAGGATAGAAGCAGTTGAGGGGATGGAATAAATATCATAACGTCACGAAAACATCAATACAGTTTTCGTAAACTAAAATTTTGTAGAAATACTTAGTAGCCGATTCTATTTATCCTACCATAACTCTATCTATCGCAAACCGAAAGAGATGGCTGCCAAGACATCACTATGTGCATGTTATACACACTTCATACTTCATACCTTCTGACATGATTTTCCACAGAGTAAAATGAACTCACGGTACCAGATCGTTAAATAGGACACTTCATCTCATGATGAGTGTGTATTATTACATGTAAAAGGATCCGAAGTTTGGTCGAATGTAATATTGTCGAAATAGAATTTTTCTCCTATAAATTATTACCAGATCCTAAATTATTTAAAGAAACCGGGTAAATTATTTAACTAAACTTTAATATGAAACCCAAAAGGTGAGCATTTGAATCCTATTTTGACAATAAATATATAAACACTATAAATAATCTTTAGAATAAAAATCATATGAATATAAATTTCAAAAAAAAGAAAACGTTGAAATATACATTTGGTGATTCAGTTTTTCACACTGGCTAGACGCGTATCCAAAAGAACTTCTGATCCCGATCCATTCAAGCAAATAAAAATGACATGGTTTATTTTTTTTCTTGAAATTTTAATGCCAAATAGATATGAAATCATGATAGTTGTATATATATATATATATATATATATATATATATATATATATATATATATATATGTATATATATATATATATATATAGTGTTATGTAATATTTGATACAGTTTTCAACCCATATTTGATTCGAGAAGGTTGACTACAGAAAAAGGGAGAGTTTTGAACAGAAATTGTTATGGCTACAACAAGAAATGGAAACATATTATAAGTTAGTTTTGTCTTAATGCTCATAAATATAAATAAGTTTTTTATTTGTTGGTGTCGAAAAATATGTATTTTAAAAAAACTAATCAGAATAAGGATATATTATTTAATTTTTTTATACAGCCTAATATGAAGTTGTATTCTGAATTTAAGGTGTACTTGACATCATTCTCTAAATATTATATGTATAAATCATTACAATCTCCCGTTGGTATATACAATTGCTCAAAATTTTAAGTTCACAATAGAATAAAAAAGGTCGTGTTCCGAATTACACAAAAAATGTGTGTGTCACACTGTGTCGAAATCTACGTATGCGTTATCTGGACATGCGGTTTTCTGCGGACTGTACAGAAATTATAGAAATACTAGTGTCTTCAGCATCTTCAACGTTGTAATTTTTGGGTATTGGATTGTTGAAAGACCCGCAATCAATAAGATTTTCTTTTAACCTCTTGAAAATACGTTTATCAGGTTGTCTTCTTTCTGGATAGCGATTGAAATATATTTCGGATGCAATATCACAATTGTTATTACTTAAATTTCTCGTAATTTTCGTAAGACATCTTTTACATTTACGATTAAATAAGTTTATTATTTTTATGGCGGAGTCAAAATCGTAAAGAATCATCGCCTCCTTGAAATAAATATAAAAAACGCAAAAATTAAACTAGAAAATTACTATTTTGGCTATTTCAAACTTATGGATGAAAATCGATCCATTGAATGATACATGCTTAAAAAGAGGAAAAAAAATCCGTTCTAACTAAGTCATAGTCTACTATACTTTGAATTTAAAAAAACACAACTTTAGGTCATATCTCGAAAACTAACCATTTTTCTCAAACTATCACGACGCCACTGGATTATACCAAAAAAAGTGCCTTAAGAATGTAAAAATTATTTTCATCTAGCTTTACAAACAACCAAGATATTAACAATTGTTTAAAAGTCGAAAAATCAAACATTTGCTTATAACTCGCAAACAAAAGAAGCTATCAAAATTTTGTTGACACCAATGAATTAGTCTCAGAAAAAGAGATTGAGAATGTGCCATCCATTTTTTTCTATCTCTTATAGTTACCGAGTTACCCCATAAAACTATCGAAATTGGCCCACTCGGTACATTTAAATATATTTCTGAGAAATTATGTTCGATTCAAACCAAACTTTCTTTGATCCAA
Organism: Nineta flava; assembly: GCA_963920215.1. Lineage (NCBI taxonomy): Eukaryota > Metazoa > Arthropoda > Insecta > Neuroptera > Chrysopidae > Nineta > Nineta flava. The sequence continues at coordinate 119,315,124 of OY986040.1, forward strand.
GTATACATATATTATCACTTAAATCAATCAATAGAGTTCAATATTATTTATTTCCAGTAATTTTCTACAAAATTTGCAAACATACACTTACTATATTCCACACCAATCACCATACAAATGAAATATAATTGCAGGGGTGCCAACAAAGAAAGGACCATGAAAATTGCTTATAAATTATTACACATAACAATATCATCTCTCAATACAAAACGATCCCTTTTTAAAAAAATAAAAAACATTTCCATTAATTTTAAAAAATCTGGTGTAAATAGTACACAGCAACCTCTATATACAAACTATATCTGTTTAAAAATATATTTTGATACTTTCACCAATTTTTTTTAAGCTTGCACATTATTTGGATTATTATATCATTATTCGAAGAAGGAGGGGGGGAAGAGGTAGTGAAATGAAGAACTGGGGGCACAATAAAAAGTTAGTATGACTATTCACAACACAGTTTTTGAATTTTTATATAATTAAAAATATAAAACAAGTTTAGTATCTATGCAGAATGCAGATACATTGAAAATTAAGATTTAACTTTTATGTCAACAAATGACAGACCATTAGTGAGTATTTATAAATACCAAAATGTAGATCTCTAAAAACCATGTTAAATGAACTACTATAAAAAATTCTTAGAATCATTTTCGAGAAAATCCAAAAATAACTCGAGTAGGATCCCATTGTCGATCCCAAGTAACATATCTTCACGGATATTAATTACGATCAACTAATTCATGCTGATTACGACTACTTTATACTCAAAATACGTAAATTTAAAATACAAATAATTGATCTAGAAATTATTATAAAAAAGAAGTTATTAAAATTTAATAACTTCTTTGTTAATACTTAAACGTCACAATACTACATCAGTAACAATCTCCAGTACACTTACGAAGAAACATGTATGAAAGAATAAGTGTATACTATATATACTAGCACGTCATTGATATTTTGAATTAAGGACGTTCATGTGCTACGCTAGAGTCACATTATTTTTATTTATTATTTGGAGGTTATTAATCACTGCGACCAATATGATCTATTGTGACCCCCTACTACTGCTCTGTTAAGGCTTGCCTCAGAGCTCCTCAACCAGTCTCAATTCTCGGAGGAATTTGAGGATCTGGGTGGGGTGCAGGGATGGTAAGTCATCCTCCTGGAGTAGGTACTGGTCGAAACAAGCAGCCCGTCTTCGTGCCACGGCTTCACATTCAAGTAGGAGATGAATTGGAGTTTCTTCCTCCAGCTCACAGAACCTGCATGAGCCGTCATTGATGATTCCCATCTTTCGGAGGTGCCCATTCAGCCGGCAATGCCCGGTGAGAAAGCCCGTTAGAATTCGTAACTCATTTTTTGTGAGCTTAATGCAGGTTTCGAATCTCTTTCGGTTATACTGCCCGAGAAGGATCTTGGCCTGCCGCAGCCCTGGGGAATCTTCCCAAAGCTTGTTTCTTTCTTCTTCCTCTGCCTTCCAGAGGGCTGTGTTGAGGTAGGCCTCACTTATTCCACAGGACGGCTCAGGTCCTATGAAAGGCTCTGACGACCCTTTCCTTGCCAGTTCATCAGCAGTCTCATTCCCCGCAATGCCTGCATGGCCTGGCACCCATTTCAGAGAAACGTCATTCTCTTTGCCTAGCCTGTTTAGCAGGTCTAGGCATTCCCACACCATCTTAGAGTTGATGCTCCATGCACTTAGTGCTTTAATGGCAGCTTGGCTGTCAGAGAGGATCACTATGTCCCGCTTCCTGTAGTTCCTGCTCAGGTTGAACTCAGCACACCTGGTTATTGCACGAACTTCTGCCTGGAAAACACTGAGAAACCTCCCCATGGGTTCAGAGTATCTGGTTCTAGGCCCAAATACACCCGCTCCCGTGCCTCCGTTGGTCTTTGACCCGTCAGTGTACCATTTTATGGTATGTGGCTTGAGGAAGTACATGTCCTCCCCATTCCACTCCTGCTTACTGCTCAGCTCCGTAGTGAAGTTCTTATTGAAGCTGAACTTCCTACTTGCTTTATCCCGGGGTAGGTCTAACAAAGAGGTTAGGGGCTTGTTACCCGTAATAGCCCTCCTATAGGCCTTTTCGCCTCCCGTTATTCTTAGCAATGCTATCTGTGCCGCACCCTCCACTGCTAGATGCAGGGGAGAGAGGTCCAGTATGACCTCCATCGCAGCCGTTGGACATGACCTCATGGCACCTGTGATACACAGGCATGCCAGACGCTGTACTCTAGCGAGTCCTTGCCTTGCTCTAGCGATTTCGGTTTTCATTGACCAGACCACCGCTCCATAGGTGATGACTGGTCTTACCATCATGGTGTACATCCATCGCAGGATTCCTGGTGTACATCCCCAGGACTTGCCAGCGACTCGTCTGCACACCATGAGGGCTCTGGTCGCCTTGGAGGTAACTTCCTCCAAGTGTTGGTTCCACCGTAGCTTAGAATCTAGGGTAATGCCTAGGTACTTAACTTCCTGCTTCCATTCCAACTCCTCGCCTCCAAGGTGTAGTGCTTGGAGTCTCGTGAGTTTCCTTTTCTTGGTGAATATCATCACAGTGGTCTTGGCTGAGTTGACGCTCAGCCCCACTGACTGGCACCACTTTCTTGTAGCGTTTAGCCCTCTTTGAATGAGGTCACGCACCGTGCTCTCAAACTTTCCTGTTGCCAGGATCACGATATCATCGGCATATCCTATGCAGGTAATGCCTTGATCCGTGAGCCCGTGCAACAGGTCATCTACTACAAGACTCCATAGTAAAGGGGATAGGACCCCTCCCTGTGGGCAGCCTCGCGTTGTGCCGACCCGAATGGTTCTCTCCCCCACCCTCACTTCGGCAGTTCTGGAAGCGAGCATCTCGCCTATCCATCTGGATATCGTGACGTCCACCCCCCGTTTCTCCAGGGATGCTTTGACTACCTCATGTGAGGTGTTGTCAAAAGCGCCTTCTATATCAAGAAACGCGCACATGGTCGTTTCTCTCGCATCGAAGCCCCGCTCTATTGCGGTCGTTAGTTCGTAGAGGGCCGTCTCTGTGGACCTGCCTGCCCTATACGCATGCTGGTTGGGGTGCAAAGGCCTCTTCTCCAGCACCTGACTTCGGATGCAACTGTCAACCGCCTTTTCCACCGTTTTCAAGAAAAACGATGTAAGGCTGATGGGTCTAACAGACTTCGGATGGCACTGGTCTTTCTTTCCCGCTTTGGGGATGAAAGTAACTCGGGCCCTTCTCCAGGGGCTAGGTATATGCCCTAGCGCCAGGCTGGCTCTACTGATCCGGACGAGATGAGGCAAAATCTCCTTTTGCCCATGTTGTAACAGGGCGGGGAAGATGCCATCTACTCCGGCTGCTTTGAAAGGCTGAAATGTGTCAATTGCCCATTTCAAACGCCCAGGGGTGCATACTTCTGCAGCCCTGTTCCAGTTCTCTTTAGTCGCTCTACATGGAGCCCTCAAATCTTCCTGCCCCTGAGTAGGAGAACTACCGGGGAAGTGAGTCTCCAGGAGTAGAAGAGCCCTCTGCTCCTCGTCCTTCGTGAAACTTCCATCCGACCTTTTGAGTGCTTGTGCCCCGGATTGAGTGTCTCGGGATAAAGCTTTGTGCAGTCTGGCCGCTGCAGGGACAGTGGCGATGCCTGCACAAAACACTCTGAAGCTGTTCCGTTTAGCTTTCCTAATCTCCTTACTCGGATTTCCTAATACTCGGCCAATTTTGCCGCGTAACTGTCCCAATCTCCACACAGTTTTGCTCTATTGAAGAGCCTGCGAGTCTCGCTACGGAGCCTCGAGAGACTGGTATTCCACCAAGGCACCTGCTTTTTGGTTTTGTTAACGATCAGTGGGCAAGTGGATCGATATGCCTCCATAATTGCCCTTTCAAGTTCGTCAACAGCCTGTTCCAGTGCCAGGGGCTCCCTGACTTTGGAGTTCACTAACCTTAGATTGTCTTCCAAGTTGCTGACGTAATTATTCCAGTTGGTCTTTCTCGGGTTCCTGATACCACAAGGTCCCGAGGTGACCCCTTCTAGTTCAAATTGAATGATTCTATGGTCAGACAGGGATGGCTCCGACGAAACTCTCCATCTCCTGACCCATTGCCCCGTCGACAGATTACACAGAGTGATATCTAACACTTCTTCTCTAGCTCTTGTTACGAAAGTTGGCGTTGTGCCTACGTTTAGGATTTCGAGATTGGATGCTAGTAAGAATTCTAAGAGAGACTCACCTCTTTTGTTGCAGTCGGAACTGCCCCATATAACGTGGTGCGCGTTGGCATCACAGCCGATGATCAAAGGCAGGCGATGCTTGCTGCAGTGATCCACTAGCTTCCTGACCTCATTTGACGGTACCTCCTTGTCTCCGGCTAGGTATGCTGATGCGATGACCAGTCTGTGGGGTACACCCCCCATTTGCAGGGTTATCTGCGCAGATAACCGGGGTTATCTGGCTAGATAACAGGGTTATCTAGCCAGGTCTCTCGTCACAAATTCTGAAATGCACACAGCGTTTAACTGATCCCGAACTAGCAAACAAGCACTCGGTATTTCTGACTTTTTGTCCCAAATGACTGTCGCATCGCGGCAGTTCAGTCCTCTTACCTGACTTCTGTAGATCCAGGGTTCCTGGATCAGCACGACTCCCAGGTGTTGCCTAGCGAAGAGACTCGCTATAACTGAAGATGCCCCCTTGGAGTGGTGGGCGTTCAGTTGGGCAACCCTGGTGGTGTTTTTAATCATTGTTCCTTTTGGAAGGAAGGGCTTGCCCTTCCCTCCTCAAGGAGCCTCCTCTCCTCCCCGTCTGAGAGTAGTTCTTCTCCCTCCGGGGCTGCTAGAAAAGGATCGAGGCTGAGCTCGTCCTCGCGTGCCACCTGCACCTGCTCCACCTCCATCTCTGGAGCTCCGGTGAGTTGAGCCTCCTCCTCCTGCTCTACTCTGCCAGATTTGCCCCTCTTCAGACCATGAACAGGGATCGCTCCAAATCTGTAATGGACTTGGTAGCCCTGCTCCCTTATCTTCTCCGCAGATAGGCTGTCGATAAGAAAACGGGTCAGCTGCCCCGTGGCCTTGACATCCTCCTTTGTGCTAAGCGTCTTCCAAAGGGCTACCCGGATGTCCGGGTTCTGCACCTCAAGTTGAGTCGCAGTGTCCATGCCTGCGCTTCTTGGGAAGAAGATACTGATGGTTTCGCCTGCGGGTATATCTTTCCCCACGGCGACCTTCAACTCCGGTCCATCCCAGTTCTGTAGCTTGGGCGCTTGCTCCCGAAGCCACTCTATCGCTTCCTGGGTCTTGCATGTGATGACCACCATGCCACTAAGGAACCGGATATTTTCAAACGTTAGTTTCCCAACGTAGGGCTTTTCAGCTTTTAGCATGGCTTCAACCAGAGCTTGCTCTGCCGAAGTCTGCTGTTCGATGGTCAGGTATCGCCCTGGGTACCCTTCCGGCAGTAGAGCCACCTTGGTGTTGCTCAGTGCCGACGAATACTTCCCCATGGGTTTCACCTGCGAGCAATAGGGAAGGTCCCCGGCTCGGCCTTTCTTAATACTCTCCCTGAGGGGAGGTGTGACATGCGAGGCACCTCGCTTCTGTGCTCTGGGCGGGGCTGAGATTTTGGGAGCCTCCCGCTCAAGGGCCGCCTTCCTAGCCTCTTCAGGGGCCATGCCCTGTTTGAGGAATCGGAGGTACCACTTGCACTTTGCTCCACTCAGTCCCCTTCGGAGTGGGTCATCAATTGCCCCAGGCTGTCCGCTCGGGGGTAGAAGAGATCTCTTCTCCCCGTTACCTCTAGGTTGGCTGTGGTCAGTGCCCACCTGCCTTCCTGGTGTCTTTTCTTCCACCGAGGTGGAAGTTTTCGACGCAGAAGTTGTGCTTCTGCCTGTCGATGAGGTACTGGAGCTGGAGTGCCCGCCTCCTCTTGCTCCCTGTTCCCCACGGCTTCTCTGCCTCTTAGGACGGTTGCCCGGTCGTATGCCCGGTTGTACAACCCTGCCCTCGTTCACAGGATGGAGCAAATGCTCCATCTGATCAACGAGGTCTGTAGCGGTATTTTCCCGCGTAAATTTTTTAAAATTAAATTTCTTTTTTGAGTCCATATTAGGTCCCACGATTAGCATAGGAAATGAGGTCCACCCCGGCAGAGCCTTGCATGCCGGGGTAAGGGGTTCAATACTATGGGGTGCCCCCAGGTTCCCCAAAGGAATCGTTCATGGCACACATATTTTACAACCCCATACCATTCAGCCCTCGGCACGATATCTCCCACCTTGGCTTGGGTTGGCCTCGTGAGTCTTAGTCTGATTGTTCATTTGGAACCTTTCCAGCAAGGGAGTCCCTACCAGTAGATAGTGTAATACTATCTACCGCTGGCATAGCCCCCAAAATCATCACAATTCACAAGCCTGACCGGTACGACAAACCGCTCACGAGAGGGTCAGGTAGAGTCACATGTGTACTATCTTTAATAAAATTTATTTACGATTTTAAAAAGGTTGTAAAGTGTATCAATAATCTATCAACGATTTATAACCTTTTTTTTATTTGTCCTAAATATTTTAAAAGAATTTCTTGTAAAGTATCAGTAAATGTAAATTAGAAATTGATTTGACTTAATTTGAAAGATCTGATAATAAACTATGTTTTGTGATGACATTCACAGTGTATATGTGTATGTGTATGTGTACAATTTTTTACTATGCGCTGTGACCAATTTTCAAAATAAGGTGGCAAAAACAAACGTAACAAAACAGTTTTAATTTTATTAAATAATTAATTCAAACGTTCGTCAACACCATTTTTTTAATGCAAATATATAAACTGTATATTTTAAGGAATATTTATAAACATTATTTATTAAGGTGGCTACTTTAATAATTTAGTTATTATAACTTTAAGTACAAAAAAATTATGTTCTCCTTAAGACGCTGTGTTAAAAGTTTGTTATCATCAACAGGTTTTAAATTTTTGAGGGAGGATAACTACATGATTGAACAATTCAATTCACTAAAAACAAATGTTTTTATCTACCATCAAACCTCATGCATGAACGTCCTTAATATTAGCATGCAAATCTTAAGTCATCCGCCAGGCATCGAATCTGGGTGTGGTATCTAGACTTCTAGATACCACACCCAGTGTGCTAACCTTTAAGGTTCGTTTAGATTACGACACTAGACACCATACATTCAGTGTATACACCGAGTGTCTATGTGTGCACAAAAGTGTCTCTAGTTGTGACAATTATTGCCGAAATAATTAGTGTCGAAGCAGCGGCTGTGTAAACACCTTGTGTCTGAGTGTCCAAGTGTCTCTTCAGGTTTTCAAACAGATTTGAGATTTTTTCATAAACTTCATTCATTCTATATACATATTATTTAGTAATAAATTTAGCGTTTACGTCGCTGTTTACAGCCATAAGCAGCAATAAGTTATTTTGTGTGTGAACAGCTCGAACACTAGTTGCGTACATTTTTTTCTTGCTAGTGTTTAGACACCAAAAATCTGTTTAAATGTGAACGGTAAAGAAATTTATGTCGCAACTTATGTGGTTGTCTAAACGGAGCATTACATCATGGATCATGTAGTACATAGAGGTAAAATATTTCCATTAATTTTAAAAAGCGTCGTTCTTTTTTTTTTTGAATCATCGATTCATTCAAATTACATACAATGATTGTGTCAAATACACTATTTCGATGTATTTGTAATACATATTATTGGTAGGAGTTGGTCCACTCTTTATGATAGAGGGTGGGATTTAAACATATGTTATTTAGTAACAGCATCCATTCATTCATTCATCTCACTATCCACCACCAAACAATATTTTGTGCACCCCTTTTCTTTTTACTGAATGCTGCTTTGAGTTTGAACGAAATGAAAAATTAACAAAATCACGTCTTTATATATAAAATGAAATCGGTTCAATTTATAATAAAAATTGTATATTGGAAAGTATTTCACAATAATAATAAGATGCCAGTCACGTTAAAAAGTGATTCATTCGATATATTTTTTTTCGATTTGTGTTTATGGATTTAGAGACAAGATTTTACTGGTAAAATTGTTCATTTATAAACGTTTTCTTTTTTTTGGTATTAATATTAGGGATCAAAAAACATTGGTATGATCTGTAATAATTTATTTTGTAGGATTTACTGGTGGAATTGAGAAAAAAAAATCTACACTAAAAAATAAGATTAGTCAAATTGAGTCATACATCAGTTATTAGATGAATCTTCAACAAATTCTTAGAAGAAATTTGTGACAAATAATTTTTGTCTAAATTTTTTCATATCAAAACATCAATTATTCTTGTCGCGGTATCTAGGCTCTCTTTAGCCTTAAAAGGAGCGCTGTTGAATTTACAACAGATTCCGATACTCGACACACACAAAAATACACAAAATATTAGTAAAAGTTTACTAAATTTATGTCAATTGGACAACACGCACTTTGAGAAAATAAATTAAATAAAACAAAAATTTTATGATAATCAAACATGAATTTTATTTTATTTGAAAAAAAGAATTTTAATTTTTTTCCACAATTAACGGAGTCTATTTCTCTTTTTTTATACAATACAATGCACAACTGGTAATTTATAACTGACTGAACAAATTTTACTTTTAAACTGATGATAATCGAACAAGTGTTAATTTTAAACTGGCTGTTAATCCAACAATGTTTATTTTCAACAACTGGCGAATGTCTCTGCTTATATACCGATCATAGATCTTTCTAGAAACATGCTTTTTGACACTAATAGAAAATAGTGTTTTTGAAAACATATATTTTTATAGATTCTTTTAGAACCAATTAGTTTCTCAACAACCACGGACGCATTCAGAGGGGTTGATTAATTGATAAAGCTTATTAAAAATTATTTTGGTTCGTCTGGGATACGAACCAAGCATCGTCGTGATACCCATTTATTAAAATACTCATTTAGTATGCTCGACCAATGGCAGATATTTCTCCAATTCAAATTTTACAACATTTAATTCATATCTACATAACATAATTACTGGTTATCAAGTAGGTAGCAAGCAAGCTTGCGTTTGACTTGTTTATGTATTTATGTTATTCACAAAATTCAACATGTGAATGAAACTTTCTTTGAAAGAAATAAACTTAAATTACGATTTGATTTTTTTCCTCTACTTTTTTACTTATTCAATTTATTTTCAAATAATTTCCAAAATTTTGTTAATGAAGGTATTTTTATAGAATCTATTAACTATATTACAGATCTAGCCGTCGTTAAAAAAACGTTTTAGCCCTAAAAAAAACGACGTTAACATTGGAACGCTTTAAAGTTTTGAACTTCTGATAGTTTTTCTGGAGTCGTTACCTAGAGTCTTCTCTCATCGTTATTTCGCTATCTCCTATGTAAATCATCTTTTGTGGATTCCGTAAATTTTATCATTAACATAATATGATTATTAAGGTTACGAAGACATAGTATGGATGAATTAGCGTATACTAAATAAATATACATGTCATTGAATTTTTAATTGAATATTGATATGAAAAAATTAAGTCATTTTCTACCCCAGTATGATTTAATTAAAAATTCAATTTTCTCATAAAGATTTTCAGACTTTAAAAGATATATCAACCAAATATCATTATCATAAAAACTAACTGATTCAATTCAAACAATACAATTTTTGTTGTTGTTGAAAAAAACGTTTTTTGATTTTATCTAAAATGTACTTCAATTATAAAAGTCAAGTGAATTATTACGATTACAAAAAAAAACATTCAAATGAAATATCTAATCTCTCAAAGATTGTATCAAACATTCAAGTATGAGTCTTTCATTAGTATAAACAACTTGAAAAAAGCATATCTTTAAATCTTTTTATATATATTGTAAACGCTGGTGTTTTTCAAATGCTATGACTTTTATTCAATGTACCAAAAATAAACGTATTATTATCTTCAATGGCCTGAGTTTATTTTGAATAGACTTTGAACACACAGAATCAGTGATTTTCAGACCTTCCAAACAATCTTATAAATAACTAAATGTTTCATGTTTATGCAAAATCGTTTGTGGGTATGATAAAATTTGTTGCAAATAAAAGATTTTATAAGATAAATATAATCGAATTGAATAGCTGAAAAATTATTTATGTATAATGATAATCTGAATATTAAAATTTATCGTGTTATAATCAAAAATTCTCGTAGAATCACTTTATTTGATTATAGTTTGGGAACACAGTTCCTTCTGCAGAAATAAAAAATGAAATGACGATTTTTTCCACATCTTTTTTTTATTTCTGAAGAAGGAACTGTGTTCCGAAATTAGTCAAATAAAGTGATTCTACGAAAATTTCAAATATTTGTTTTATTTAATAATCATGGTGATACATTTAGGCTAAATTGATTTAAATATTTTCCTTTTTTCATGCATACCTACCTTTTTTGGCATATAATTTATATACTAAGCTCTTTTTTTTGAATTTATTTTTTTATAGAGGAGAATAGGATGTATCTATAAGTGAATAATATATTTGTATAGAAAAAAAAACATTTGCAACATTATTTTTAAATAAAATAAAATTATCTAACCCTTTTCACTTAAAAATATGTACCATATGCCACATTGCCTAAGTAGAATTGTGGCCCATTTGGTTACGTAACCCTTTTCAAGTGATTATTTAAATATTTAAAATAGGAAAAAAAGCAAACCCTATCAATTCTTTACCTGTGCAAATTTATTTGACCCAATTTTTTTTTTTAAATATTTTATAGTCTTCAACAAATAAAATGAATTTAGTTCATATATATTTTGTTGCTAGTAAATGTTACCCATTTAATAGCTGGGTACCTCATTCTGCATATTTTCCGCTTCGTTACAGTCCGGACAGATCAAAATGACCTCTAACCTCATGAGAAATAGACGCCTCTTGAGCCTGTAGTGACCGGTAAAGATCCAAACCAGAAGATTAATCTCTTTCCGATATTTGCCAATATGCCAGATTGACCTCGTGGCATTGTACCCAGCTATCATTTGTTTGACTTGTCTATATAGTCAGCTATAACTTTTCATTTCTTATTCATAGACCTTTCCATACATTTGTTTAGGGCTGATATAGTCTGTCTTCTACTCCTTGATATGGTTCCGGCCTCTGACATGGGAGTGCGGTTCCTTCTTGGGCGAGCTCATCGACCGTTTCTTTGCCCTTAACCCGGCAGTGTCCTGGTACCCTCATCAAGGTGACCTATTTCGTTCAGACTGTCCACTGATTCTGCGCATTAGAGAACTTGAGATGTTATTTTGGCGGAACAGATTGCTTTGAGCGCAGGTTGACTATCTGATTAGATATACATCCACCACTCAGTCCACTACTTCCTTCACATTTGGTGTAAATCAACCACAAAATTTGATATGAACATTTTTTGGAAGTAATGAATTCCAAAAACTGAAGCATAAATAAATTTACGTTGCGACTTCATAAATACTATATCTGAAAGAAGGATAAAGTACTAATGAAGTTGTATCCTAGAAAAATCAAACAACTTTTTAAAGATGTGGTAAATCATACACCAAAATAATTTCAAACAGAAGTTGTATCATTAGTTTGTATATGCATAATTTTTTTTTGTACAGTTTGTACTTCAAAAATGCATTTTACAAAAAATTAATTCATTCTAGAAATATATTGAGTGTTAAATAACGATTTCAATTATATAAAAACTTTTTTGGGTATTAAAAAACTTTCATTGTCATTATCATATTTTGGGATGAATAATCCCAAGTATGTAAAAAACCATCATATTGAAGGGTTATATAAAAAAAACCTTTTTTTTTCCAGGTATACAACTAGGATATTGGATATTGTATTCAGTATTGCATATTATTATTTATTTTATATAAAAATATTTGAATGAAATTGTATATCATTATAATATATAATATTACCCGAAATTTTTAAAACCTTTAATACTTTATTTGCAATTGGAATCGGTTACAGCAATACAGATTATTTTTAATATTAGCAATGCATATGCAATTGATTCGAAAGGCGACAGCTGCTTGAAAAAAAAATGCATATTTTTATACACATTATTAGTTTAATAAATTAAATTTTTCGTATAATGATATAAATATGCGAATGTTATTTCTGATAAGTTTATATTCGAAATTTTTGCGGACGTTAAACACCTTTTGAGAGGTCATATAGCTGTCATTCTTTTAGACTAAATAATTTATAAACGTCAACTCGAAATTCTATTTAAAATAGAAATTCGATCAATTCAACGCTACTGATATAGCAACACGTGATTCAAGGTGATGAAACTTAGAAACGTACCTATAACTCCGAAACAAAATGGGATAAGGAGCAGAAATATTGCTCTTCTAGAGCTAAAAAGTGATTTTCCCTCGCTAGGGGAAAAAAATGCCTATCTTTGAATTTTGAAACCGTAAGAGATAGAAGATAAATTCTATAACAAAAGATGTTCCTTTTTTAAATATAAACAATTTCTATCTGAAACTTTTTGTCATAAACTGAAACAGTTTTGTGACAATTTCAGCTCAAACATGTATATTTACTCTTGACTATAAAAGGATATATGTATATAACACCTTTATACACTACTTTGTATTTTATACATTTGTACGTGTGTAAAAAGTAATATAAGTATTTTGCCATTGGTAATGAACTCAGTATATGCAGAATATTTAAGCAATTAACTCAATTAGTTGTTATTTTCATTCATTTAAATTGAATTTAAGTGTTTCAATTTTCTTAAGTTTTAAGAATACTTTTATCAGACAGATATTAGTAGTAGTACGGGGTGGCTGAAGCCTGGCAAGTAGATTGTTCTAGACCTATTATACAAACTCCTAAAAGACATGGAATTTGTATGTTGACTAGGTAAATGGTAGGTTGTGTGACTGCTGCCGACTTTGATAGGAACTATACGGATATTCTAACAAACCTTCACAAGCATAACCGGTTACTTTCGTTCTTGACCATACGCCGACAGTTTAGTCAATTAACTGCCCTATTATTTTCTTTTTAAATTAATTTAATTGACAAACTTTTGCCGTTGAGATCGAACCATCAACCTGTCTTCCGAGCAAAATACCTTTAACAGCTCTCAAAGATTATACCCTACCAATATCAAACGGTATTGGTAGAAACTAAAGGATGACTCATAAGTAACGTTATGATTTATTTAATGAACCAATTGAATCTTATTATATGGGAAAAGGTGTAACGTATGTAAAATTCTTTTCAAAGACCGCCTAGACATCACCAAATGCTGAGAACGTCGCCTGTTGGAAGTTTCGGGGTTTTCCTCATCACTTGCCTGCACCCGAGCAATGTACACATCATTTCGAACTGCACGAGGTCTTCCAGTACGTGGAAGATCACAGACAACCCCATGTTGCCGAAAATGCTGAACCAATCGGTAAATTGAAGGAAAATGAAAGAAATTTCGATATGATCTTTGTGTCTGAATAATCGAATGCTGACTTTCAAAATAAAATTAAACAACTTTGGTTCTTTGTTCTGTGCTGAGTCTTTCCATCAAATTTCCCAAGTTTTTCAAAGTTAATTCTGAAAAAAAATACGTAAACAAAAAATTTATTCACTAATTAAATCATAACGTCACTTATGCCCCACCTTATAGAATGCAATTTTAATATCTTACTGTGAATGACAATACATATCAAAAATACAAACCTGTTATTTAAATTCATAAAACATTTTTTTATAAATAAAAAAATTTGGTAAAAAAATGCTTTTCCGTTATAATAATACGTGAAATATCAAATTACTTTAATTCCCATAGAAATTTGTCAAAAAAAAAAAAACTTAACACTGTCAGTATGTGTGTGGAGAAAAGGGCACTTGTCACCTTCAAAACAACCAAAAGAGGGTTATTTATTTATTTTTGTTGTGTTGTGTAATGGACACCAATATTAAAAGTGATTTTTTTACCCCAAAAATCAGTTTCTCCCCAAGAAGAAAAAAAACCAAAATTTCTTTTTTTTTTATTAAATATTATTTAGATATAATTTTTTTTCTATTATTTTGGAAATTTGTTAGGCGGTATGTTTAGATAAGGGTTGTAGTTTTTTTTTGACGATTTTTTTGTCTAGTGTATTTTATTGAATAGGGCATTACAAATTATCTAATATTTACAGAAAATTTGACATTTTTATTGATTATGATTTAAAAGTTCTTTTATTAGAAATTATATTAAGAGGAAATTAATATATAATTTACGTTTTAAGTGTTTATCTTTGTTATCGATTATCGAATTTAATTTATTTATTTGTTATTTTTTTGTATTTTTATATAGTTCTCACAAACAAAATAATTAAGCTTTTTTTGATATCAAATGCTTGATGTTATGAAAAATTGATAGACATCCAAACTGTGAATCGAACCCATAACCTCTGGCCTTCTGGACCAACGCTCTGTCTCTGAGCTATGAGATGCTATAGCGGTGGCATGCATATGATTTCTCACTATCTTGTTGTCGTTATATTATTAATTTACAGCATCACCCCCCATATATATATATATATATATATATATATATATATATATATATATATATATATATATATAGAGTGACGCAAAAGTAACGTTATGATTTAATTAGTGAATATATTTTTTGTTTTCGTATTTTTTTTTCAGAATTAACTTTGAAAACCTTGGGAAATTTATGATGGAAAAACTCAGCACAGAACAAAGAACCAAAGTTTAAATTTTATTTTGAAAGTCAAAGTTGATAACGAAATTTCTTCCATGTTGGAAATGCACCTAGTGCTCGAACAATGTACCGATTGGTTCAGCGTTTTCAGCAATATGGGGCTGTCTGTGATCTTCCGTGTGCTGGAAGATCTCGTGCAGTTCGAAATGATGAGAACATTGCTCGGGTGCAAGGAAGTTTTGAGGAAAACGTTGGTGATGTCTAGGCGGTCTTTGCAAAGAATTTTACATACATTACACCATTTCCCATATCAGATTTAATTGGTTCACGAGTTAAAACCAAATGATGCACAAATACGCATTCATTAAATAATGCATAACGTTACTTATGCGCCACCCGCTATATTTATTAATTGTTTTGTAAACTTTCATCATCATTCTATACCAACGGAAGTGACTATCGTTTTGACTTGATTTGACATTTAAGTAATATGTCTGAACATTGATAACATTCTTTGACCTCAAGAGGTCTGGGTCTACATTCATATTTCCCACAATTCGGCAATTCGACATATTTTATTATGTATATATATATATAATATATATATATATATATATATATATATATATATATATATATATATATATATATATATATATATATATATATATATCAATGGTGCGTCTGTGAGTGATCGTGAAACTTCTGAACTACACTTGAGAGATGGAGGTCATATTCGCACAATATATGTGTTTTGTTGAGACGGTTCATAGCCATACTAGAACCCGATAGCACTGTAGTCAAGTTATGAACAAATTCTATGATGTGGTGGAGGTTCTGGGAAGTAAAATAACAATTAAATTCTGATAGCGGAAGCTCTGGGAAAAATTAAAAAATTTGAATAATTCAGTAGACCCTACCGACTCCAAAAGTGGCTGTATATTGATGAAAACCGCAATGACGCATATTCATAATATATGTTGGTTTAGTGCCAAAATGAAAATCCATGTGCAAAGCCAGGAATTTAGTTAACCTTAGCCTACTAATATAAAATTGTAAATGTCCTTTTTTTTGTTTGTTTGTTCGAGCATCACTCAAAAGCTACTGGGCCGATTATGATTTTGATTTGACTTTTTTTGGTTTAAAGACTTAAAACTGGTATGTATTTTATTTCGCTACGAAAGATATAATTCAAATATATGCGATGTAATAGAATTTTGGTGGAAGTGTCGATAAATCTTTGAAGTAGTGGAAGCGGTGGGAACGAAACAAGTTTGAAGTATTGGTAGCGGTAGGAAATTACATTGAGGTTATTAGTTTTAAATGACGGGAGTGGGAGATATCACACTAAAATGCGAGTGGATATAAGTTAGTTTACTACAAAATCTCATTTCAAAATAATATTATTCACTAAAAAAAAATTTTTTTAACGGTCCACATTTCGAATATAATAAATAAACAAGTATTTATTTATACCACCTAAAAACTATTTTTATACCAGTTATGTGTTTTTAAAGAATATTTACGCTTTCGAAGACGATATACGAAGACCACAAACATTACCTTCTACTATCACTCTTCGAGTCGTAAAGAGTGTTAATATAAGATAACACTGTATATATGTTGGTTTTTTTTTTTTTTGAAATATGAGACTTTACTATAGCTTTAAAAATGGGCATACGAGAATAAATATATGGATGGACTGTACACAATCCTAAGGGAATAGATATCTACCAAAACAAATTTACTATCTATATATACTATATACTTTGCACAGTATATTCTCATACTCTAGTCAACTTTATCCTCTCATAAATATCCTAATGCATAAATCGATCTACATTGGTCATATTAACACTACTCGTCCTAGTTATTGATATTCGTTTAGTATTTTTTAATAAATCGAGATTCGATATCTTATTAATGAGACTGAATTCGAGACTGCAGGTTGTTAAGTATTTGTAAAAATATATATGGTTAAAAAAAACAGAGAAATTATTCCTAAAAATTGCGCGTTTTGAAAATTGTTAGATAAATAAACAGTAGTCTCTCCAAAATAATTTATGTACTTCGATTTAAGGTGGTAAGTCTTATCTGAAACAGAAGGTTTGAGGAGTAAAGTCATCCTGTTAATAAGAATTAAATTTCAAATTAGTTTCAAAATCCTTATACAACTTGTATAAATATTATTGTAGGAATTAATGTGAAAAATAACTATTAGAAACCTCCATCTCTCTCTCTCTCTCTCAAACTTTAAGCGCTATATTAAATAAGACAAGGATAAAATGAGACAAGAGCGAACTTATTTAATTCACACAATAGTAGGAAGTAATTAGTGCTCAAACATTTTATTAAATTAAATGTTTCTTTCGTCTTTAGTTTAGGCGTTAAACATATTTGATCAAGAATTTCAAAATCATAAATTTTGGAAGAGTAATGTTTAGGTAGGGCTTAGAGGAGATGATATGCTCAAGACTCAAGGATCAAAAATTATGCGATAATGACTTTTAATACAAAAGAAAAATGTTCCCGTCGGTTTTAAGCAATTTCGCGTCGAATGCAAAAAACTGCATCTTTCTAGCATGTCTAGAAGTGTCCTAGAATTGGAAAGCTTCAATTTTTTCGTTGCAACCCCCCGGAAATTTGGAAAAATACCCTCCAGTAACTGTTTTTTACAATTCATGTAATGTTAATTTCTGTGACGGGGTTATATATATGCGCTTGGGGTATATATATATATATATGCGCGGTATAATTACGGGTATGCGCAAAATCTCTGAAAATGGACAGTTTAGTCGTATAGAAAAAAACTATTCATTTTTAGACGGCCATGAAGACATTTGTTCAGAAAAACTAGATGGACAACATTCCAAAAAAATAGTTAACTATTCTGAAACCTGGTTTTCCATTCCACTGAATAGAAAAGAGCATTTTAGTCAAATTGACTGGCATTTTTTATCTACAAAGATCTGATCTATAAATCAGTAAGATTAACTTAACTCCCATTTCCAGTTAATTTGTGAAGAACGTTTTAAAAAGCTAAGTTTCAGCCTTTTTTACCAGTAAAATTAGGACATACATACATTTTTAGTTAAAATGCGATTGGAATAAAAATAACAAACTGTATTTATAAAAAAAAGTGTATTCTCTTTTTAAATTGTAATAAAGTTTCCTTTTTGAAAAATTATCAATGTATCGAAGTCGATTGTACACTACACATATACTCATATGTGGGATATTTTTGTCATAGATTATTATTCCAGTTGATAGATCATTATAGAAAATAAATATATATCGGAAATATACCAACCCGTCCAATCCAAATTGGTGGAAAATATCGTTACATAAATATGTATATAAAACCAATAATATATATATATATATACATATATACGTATATACACTCGAATTTACAAAGAGTTTTTAAAATATCGAAAGGGGAAATTAATTAATGACTAACAAGTCAGATAATGGATTGACCATCCATTTTGCGCCCTCATCTTTCTAAAGCTAACACTTTATTATCCTTAATACAAACTAGTTTGATATTAGTACACTTACAATAAAATTATAGACAGGTCAATTATGAACGTGGAAAATGTTTCCCAATGTCATCCTATATGTCGTGACTTTAATGATAAGAGAAAAAATAATCTATAAAATATGTCCACAAAAAAGTTAGGTTGTGCAAAGATGTTAGGGAGGTTTATCGAAAATGCTACGACACAAAATTAAATGGAAATTTCAATTTAAATGAAAATTTTAAATTGGAAATTTCAACACGATTTACTAAGCGGTTTTAAAGTTATTGCAATTTTAAAATATGTAATTTAACATGAGTTCTTAAAGAGATTGTTCATTGAATAGATTCAATTCATTTAAATTACCATTAAAAAAGGTACGAAACGTTCCAAATTGTCAAATTACATAACTTGAACTCTATAGAAACAATTTTGCGCAATCTTATTAGCATTCACTAAACGGTTGTTGAGAAAAAATTATAAATAGAAATAAATAAAATCAGTCTTTGTCACTTATTCGTATATGTATATGACATAGAACGAAAGCGGTTATTTGTTTTTGTTGATTTAAATTAAAGGTACATTCATTGTCAGTAGTTTTTCATATTATTTTTTATTTCTTATTTAAAGTGATTTTGCATCCGATTGTCTCCCTACCCTCCTTAAACGTTGTAAGGTAGAGACAATCTCTAAGTACAAAAAATGTGTATCTCATAAAAACAGCTATCTTTTTAAACATCTTCTCGTATAGCCAATATCTTTTAGCTTAATAAACAAAGTAACTAAAATATACAAAACCCAACTTATAATTAATTCAATGATCCTGAATTCTTAAATTTAAAATAATACCAGTTTCACTATTTTACAAACTCTCTGTATATACATTTACAGTAAAGATCAACCATTTCACTGTGAATCACGTCCATGCATTAAATCTACAAACTTCTATTATATATAAACGTTTGATTTGTGATACTAAACTGTATAAAATGTTTTCAGTTACCAAAATTTTTCAAGAATTCGTCAGTAATTTCACTATTTTCCACATATATTTGGTTATTCGTGTATTCTTAAACAAATACGGTAACAAAACATAAATTCCTGAAAATTTGTTATATATAGTCCAGGGGCTTACGACTTTCCCTTTGCAAAACTTGATTTCAAAGTTAATTTCAAACTTTGTGTTTCGCGATCAATCAATGCAGAGCCACGCTACTGAGAGGGGAAGGAGGGCCTGTTTAGTTGATAAAATTTATTTTCTACATGGAACTGAAAACTCAAGTTTTCGACGTTTATCGTAAATATATATCTTATAATTAAAATATATCTTATAGTTATTAAATAAAACAAATGTTTGAAATTTTCGTAAAATCATTTTATTTGACTAGTTTCGGAACACAGTTTCTTCTTCAAAAATAAAAATGAAACGGTCAATTTTTACATCCTGTAGCAACAAGGTAAACATTTTCAAGTACCAATCTTATTCGATCTCATTCACAAAATGTTATGTTAAGTACCTGAAAATGTTTACCTAATTGTTGCAACAGTATAGAAAAATTGTACATTTCATTTTTATTTCTAAAGAAGGAACTGTGTTCTGAAACTAGACAAATAAAGTGATTTTACGTAAATTTCAAATATTTGTTTTATTTAATAACTATAATGGAATTCAAGTAGCAACCCATGAAATACACAATATTTTTTATAAAAATACTGCATAATAGAATGATTATCGTTTCAAAACAGTTTGTCCATTTTTAGAGCACCGTTGATTTTTCAAACGGTAATATCCCCGGTAATCTAAAAATGTATTCTTCCATAAATTATATTTACGCATTTGTAGATAAATTTTGCATATCTAAAAGTTATACATACATACCTATTCGTATATACTCGAATACAATATATTTGAAACAATAAAAAGTCAATATATTTATTATAAGTGTTGAACATAATAATAGCATTAGAATATTTCAACTGATTCAATTTTTTTGCTTTCAAGTGTACATAAACATACAATAATAATCTTATTTCAATATTTGTTTAGTATCACTTTATATAAATAAACAAATAATATTGTATTTACTTTGACAAAAATATATAATTGATATAGAATTCTATAGTTTGATGTTTGTTGGGCATACACTTTAGTCAAATATGTTCTACAGTCTACACAGCCAAATACACAAAGTGTTCCATTATAGTTTAACGAGAACAATAGGAAATATGCATGCAAATTTTTTTTCACATTTATTTTCTGAATATGAAAATACTGTTAATACTGTAATAATATTTAAAAACGAAATTAAAATCCGAAAATATCAAGGAAGCTGTAAGCTTTTAAAGATTATTATCTGTCTCTTTCTTGCAAATATACTAAAAACGGAGTTTTACGTGTATTTTAAATGGTGAAAGTGTAATATGACGTCAAATAACATATCAAGAGGGCTATCACCCTTTTTGTCTAATCGGGAATTTCAATCATTCATATCTCGCTTATTTTTAAAGTTATTTAAAAAGTAATTTTACCTTGATATTTGTAAAGTAAACATGCTTCAATTCAAGTGAAAAAAAATGTTCATGCATATTCCCTATTACCGATTAAACAGCCAACGTTACATAATAATGAATCAACTATACTGAAAGGCTAATTGACTATCAGAACCCACCAAAAAGCGAAAAAGCAGATAACTTAGCAAAGAATGGAGCCCATTAATATTTTAGGACTCCAAAAGATGTATACTTATAGCCATATTTCAAAAATCATAACTCGATACTAATTTTTTAATAGATTTTCGTTATTTATAGTTCAAAATGATCTGAAAACAAGATTTTCTAAAAAATCGGAGACAAAATATTTTGTTCGAAATTTCTTTTTTTATTCAGGGATACACGCCTTAGAAAGCCGATCGTGCGAAGTTGACGATTGAGAGTCCGCAACGCCCCTTTTAAAATCTAAATTTCATAAAATCATTTTTTAAACGATGTCTACAATATGAAATTACGTTAGATTTTATATATATATATATATATATATATATATATATATATATATAGGTAATGAGACGCCTCAACTTCGTTCATGATGGCCATATACTAGGTAAGATCGATTTGAAGAAAGTTTTACCCTTAAGCTCTATTTTCTTATAGAGGAAATTGCCTTCTCAGAAAGTTATTACCAAGATGTCATTCGATTCGTAATTGCATCTAGAAAGTTTTTGAAACAGTTGAAGTTTCGCGTAAAAAAATTTCGAAAGTTAAAAACTATTTAGTAAAAAAAAGAGGAGTTCCGTTTTTCGCAAATATTTCAAAAACTATTGTAGATATCGGAAATTAAAAAAATTGATTCTTAAAGAACCGGAAATTTCCTGTAAGCAAGTCCCAACTTCCAAAACTGAACCACTAATATTTATAATTTTAATTGAGAGATGAAAATTGGTATTGAAAACGAGTGATTCGGCTCAGCTTGATTAAGACACTTCAACAAAAAAATTTGTTTAACCCATTAAATACGAATATTTAATGGGAGGCAAGGCAAAATTCAGGTACTTAGTGAATACTTAAACAAAGTTTTTCTCCAAGTTTTCCATTAACTATGCTTTTGTTATTTTAAAAATTTTTTCCAATCTGGATAACCCCGATTTTTTTTTAAATAAAAGTCTAGAATTTTGTATACTTCTGGGAGCTGTTCTTTGAAGGATTTTAAAAGGATACCCGTTAGAAAATTTAAATATTTGGATTTTCCAATTTATTTCAATACCTATTTTCATCTCTCAATTAAAATTATAAACATTAGTGGTACAGTTCCGGGAGTTGAGAATTTTTTTTAGGAAATTTCCTAATAATATTTTTGTGGAACACATGGTAATAATATCCTATGAATTTATATTTTATTATAGAAATGTATACAAAGATCTACTGGACTTCCTATATAGTATCCCAATATAAATACACATATATAAGTATATATAAATGTATAAAGATATACACATACATTCCCTAAGGAATTGAAGGGTTGTTTTGGTTAGAACATGTATAAATGATACCTCACATATACGAAGGTAGTATCTAGTAATACTTCTTCTCTCCGTATATATAAGGTATTATCAACTATATACTAACATACCTTCCTGTTTTATAAAGGTAACAATTTTGCTTCTAGTTTATAAGGCAGGTGAATCACCGTGGGATTTTTTTAAATAATAAATAAAATACGTTATATAATTTTTTTTTTTTGCTTTCTAATATTAACGGGTCATTGGATCAATAATATTAATCGTCTTTTCTTCTGCATAGAGGAAAGGAACCTTTTTTTCTCAAAAATATGTGTTTTCTATGTAGTCAGGTAGAAAGGTAATCGTAACAATTTCTTATGATTGATTAATTTATTTGTAAAAAAAGGGTTCGATTATTTTGTAAAAAAATGTTTTAAGAAAATTTCCCAGGCCTAAGATATGAGTTATTCAATTTTTTTATTTTGTATTCTACTATAAAATAAAAGGTATGGAATCTTTTGACGTGGCTGGGATCAAAGGATTTATCGATTCATAGTAATTGAAATTTCCTTCAGTTAATTTCATCTTGAGAGAAAAGCCTGTTGTCAACAAAGATGAAATATACTTCTATAAAACAAAATGCATCACATATACACTCCCGTTCATAAAAATTAAACCAACAAGTCAAATTCTAAGCGCATATATTACTAAATATATGTATATCAATTTCTATGAACGGGCGTATAGATTACACATGCCGAATGTTTACAAAAATATGATCAGGTGTTGAATTGTAGTAAAATTGATTTTCTGCAACTTTACAAAAAAATTTTCATTTGATTAATAACAGAAAAATTCGAAATTTTATAGTTTGTATTGAAGCTTGTTGAAAATACAATCACACTGTTGCCATCGATGTACTTATAGTAGAAAACTATCTCAATTTGGTAGAACAGAGGACATACATGATAATTTTATAGATATATATGATTTTTTTAAATCTGATATGAACAACCAAACAACCTCTGTGTACAGGCATAGTATATCAATGTGGCATGTTCATACACTCTCCAGATAAGTATATAGTATTAAGGTTACTATACAGAGGTTGTATGACATATTTTTTCAATCATTATTCGGAATTCGAGCTAAAATATCTCAATAAAGAGGAAGAGTTATTTAATAACTTTTATGTCAATAACTCTTCAGTATTTCCAGTTCATTTCAAAAAAAAATTGGAAGGATTTCCACTTCATTTTTACAGAAACAATTAAATATATGTAAATAGACAAATAATTAGTAATAAAAACACTTGTACACTTATATACATTAAATGGTCATCAATATGGCGGTCAGAATAGGCGCCATATTAAATTCAAACTTAAAATAGTAAACGAATGAGAATTTTACTGTCCTCAGAGCCATAGAATTTAGATCTGGCGACATTTCATATAATCGACATTCAAATATTATTTCTTCATATTAATTTCATAATATCTCCAAGATATTATGGCTCGTGATTTTATTCTCGTTCGTTTACTATTTTGAATTAAATTCACTCCTGTTTTGGCCGTCATATTGATGACCATTTCATGTATATGAGTGTACATCAGATACTGAGAAAATATGCGAGTTCTACCATAGTATCTAGGTAGCTCAGTTGGCAGAGCACTAGCCTGAAGTACCAGAGGTCTTGGGTTCAATCCTCAGCCAGGATGTATACGTTTGGAAGTTAATATATAGTGAAATAAAGAGAAATTAAATAAGGTACCTAATAAATAAGGATTGTTTTTCACTCAAGTAAAGTTTCACTTCATTTAAATGCATATTTTTGCAATATGTACAAATTTGTAGGGCTTTTAGTTCTCGAAGCATACTGATACAGTAATCAATGATACATTTTGAATAATCATACATTTTGAGAACCTCCAAACGTGTAGAACTTGTAAATGATCATAAATGATTATATTTGAATCATTAATAATTATAATACATTTAATAAATTAGAAGACAAGTTCAAAGATATAAATTATCTTTATTGAAAATATAGAATGAATGTCTGAATATGTTTGTTGATAGTCACCAAGGTAATTTACAATAACAATTACCGAGGTAACTTGGAGAGGATATATTTGAGGAGCAATGGTTTCTAAAAGAAAGCATAATTGATTTTAGGAGAGGAGCGTATCGCTACAAACTAATTGAAAATTCATCTTCGATTTTGTACTTGGAGCTTAAAACCTCTCAATTACATACTAAGTGATTGAAATCTAGGTATATATATAGAGGTAAAAAGAAATCTTTTGTCTGCTGGAAGCAGTATATAAGTAGAGTAATATTATAATTCTTAAATATATGTATATATAAAACGAATAGAGAAGAATATTTCAATTGGATCAAATATTTCACATAATATGGATAAAAAGTTGTGCTTTTTTTTTTTTTTAATAATATAATAATAATATGTTCAATATATTTCCAATATTTTTAATAAAATACATATAAAAATCAACGGACCATCTTTTTTCTTATTCCTTTATAGATCGAATACTTTACTCTATATAATAATATGTATGTGTTATATAAAGTATTATAATACCCATATTATAGGTACAGAATGTGTTAGATATGTGAATATATTCCATAAATCGTAATAGAGATTCATTGTAAATGTGGATACTATGAACCTTCGAACAAAGACGAAATGAGGTGCTCCGTTCTGAAACTCAACAGGCATCTCAGGCACTCAGACACTCTCCCTTAACTGACAGAATAGTAAACTTGAATATTATGCATTTCGTTGTTTAACTTAGAGTAAAGAGTTTTCCAAAAGTAATATAACTATTTGTTAGGATTAATTAAACCTTGATTTAAATCTAATGCAAAATATTTTAGTTTATTGTTCGAATAAAAAATCTTGGTGAAATTTAATATCGCAACTATAACTTTCTTTATTAAAATGATTGTATTTATACCTTGTAAATTATGTCATTTATATATTAATTATATTAGCATACTAGTCGTCATTTGTATATTGTAATTAATTTGCGGATGTAGCAAATTAATAGCAATAAGTAAACAATAATAGAAACACATATAATGAAATATGGTTACATACACTCCAATAACCTATATTTCTAATATTGATTGCCATGAAAAAAAAGTTATACGCACGGATAGAAAGAATTTCTTGAACCAAGTAAATATTTTGAAGAAAACATATTTACTTGGTTCAAGAAATTTCACTGATAGAAGTTATTCTTAATCGAAGAAGTTTGATTCTCATCAGTTATTTAATTATCTTCAAGTTAACAAAACCTTGAATGAAAACAAGGATTTTCTTGAACCAAGTAAATATGTTTTCTTCAAAATATTTACTTGGTTCAAGTTCCTTCTATCAGTGATGGGGATTACTTTAATTTGTACTATTTGTTACTGCTGGTTGGAAACTTGAAAAGAAGCGGCACAAGATTGTCACACTCCTGCACAACCATATTATGGATCTGCGTCACTCTTCTTTTACAGTCTTTAAAATATGCAAATAAACTTTTCACACACTTTTACATTGAACATTCTGTATAAATATATTTATATTATACTTTTACCCACTGACTTGATAGTAGCAATATACAGCAATGTAATAAATATGCAGAATAAATGTCCCTTTAGTTGATTGAACACCAATCTGTTGGACAAATGGGCCGCAAGGCGTGCAAAGACCTGATAAGGAATGTCATTCGACCCATTCACCTGATATATTATCATCCTTTTTTAACCATGCTTTAACTTATACATATAATATATACACACACACAGTAGAGTATAAACTTCTTTCGAATCACTTTTCACTGTTCTCGAACCCCCTTGCCTACAATTTCATCATCATTTTCATATCTTATTTGCGTATCATACAGTTTTTTTTCACAAACTATATTAGACACTCTGCTTCGACTATACGTTGCACATTATTTTAAAGAGAGGAGGTAGGGGGTAAAAAAGTTACATTTTTCTCTAAAGCAAACCAATATTTTGGTTATAATTTTTAATGTGAAACATTTATTGCGGCGTGTTAGACCGACTGTTGGCCCGGCGACGTTTTCTCGCCACGCGATTAACAAGTTGTTCATAGGTGATATTACATATAACAAATCAGCTTTATAAATATGCTTATAGATGGCAGTACATATTCAGGTTCAAAAACTTATTCATAGGTGGCAATGCATATTTTCTACACAAAATAGTTACTAATAATAATAATAATAGTTTAAGTATAATAATACTAAGTAATTATATTGAAAGAATTGAGCCGTCTCAATTTTGAGAGAAAATATTAAATTTTTAACTTTTTGATATTAAATTAACATATATTTTGTAATAATTTTTTTCTTTAAAAAAAATCTGATTATTTTGTTTTTCATTATGGCATATTTTTGGAATATGTCATATTTATTTCGTTTAATAAACTATCTTTTCATGCATATTTTCTATACAAAATAGTTTCGATGTTTCACATCTGCCACGCGTCGCCGCGACGGCTTAATTTTTTTGGTAAAAACCTGCTGTCTCTTGGTCTATGAAAAACAGTTTTGAACAAAAGTTGTTCGTTATCTCGTATCATTTAAAAGCAAAATAGTCACGCCGTCACGAATATATCCAAAAAATTGTATACACTATATGTTACCCGGAAAAATTCTCTACCAACCAGTGACTATCTATTTTAAGAGCCGCGTCACTCAGACGTAAAAAAAGGCTAAGACATATTATTTCCCCTGCTGATGTATATATATATATATATATATATATATATATATATATATATAAATTTTAATGATGGTCATTTTAAAAATCTGCTAGGTAAGATCGATGGGCATTTCAAGAAATTTTTACGAAATTCAATCATCCGAACAAAAACAATAGCTGCATTTCCTTTGGAGGAATCCGCTAAAACACTGTAAGCAAATTTTTGAGATGACGTTGTCGGTGTCGTATATGCAAAAATCAATTTCTCTGGATAATCATGAAACTAATAAATGTACTGTCTTACATCGAAAGTAGCTATTCAGCTTAATTTGTTTCCTAAAAGTATGTTCCGGTTGATAAATAAAACTATTTCTGAAATTAATAGGAAACTGGTATATTTGTAAAACGTCTTAGTGTTTTTGTTTGTAAATATCCCAGACTGATTGATAATAATATACCCAATTTAATTTAATAAAAGAATTCAATTAATTGTAGAACTATCAACAACTATAAAATAAATTTAAAAAAATTAACCCTTCAACCAAAACGCTACAAATCGATTACCATATAGACGGTGTGTAGACTGTAGACAGACAACTGTTCAATATTCAATTTACATACAGAACAAACCAACTGACGCTATACACACACAAAAAAGGATAACAATTTTCTATACAATTTTTTAATGTTATGCATATGGCGTTTTTTTTTTTCATTAAACAAAATAAATTATTTTTGCAAAAATATCTCCACAGTGTAAAAAACCAGCATGAATATAATTTTTTTTGCCGTTAACCCTTAATATTTTTTGCTGGTGTATAAAATAAATAGTAGCAATGACTATTTAGAAAAAAAAATTATAAAAAAATAATAATCCGATATATTTTTTTTGTAAAGGGTTAGATTAGTTGTGTTTTTTTTTATAAAGGATTTTGTGGCAGAAGGGTAATAGTGAAACGAAATAGGGATGGTTTGTTACACTACGGGAAGTTCTCACCTTTTGCTTGTTGTATCTTTACTATCATGATATTGGCACGTACTTAAAAAATAAGGGCATTATTCATTTATTATTATTAAGATATTGGATGATTCAATATTATAGTATAAGTATTTTAAAAATCATTTCAATTATATTTTAATACAATTTCGTTGGAATTTTTTTTCTTCAGGATATTCAGCTGTTGTGATCCTACCTACTAGATGTCGAAAATGACTAACTTATCAGTTATATATTGCCCAAATTTCAACATAGATCATGAATACACATGAAACAAAAAACGCAACTCCTTAGTTGCGAGTTGTAGTACGACAAAACAAAAATGGGGTCTTTGTTTTAAAATGACGATCGCTTAAAAATTTGTCAAAAACTGTTTTATAAAAAAACTATCAAAAAATATTGGGTCCGTCACTAACTGTGATAAAGATATCTGAAAAATACCATTTGAAGCAGTTCGACCGATTTTAGTTCGGAGAGCTGTACGCTTAGTGTTTCACCGAGGCTACGAGGTAACCTCGCCTCGCCTTGGCCCTCGGTTGCGAGGCACGAGGCGAGGTATATTGTCCCAAAAACCTCGCCTCGGCCGAGGCAAATTTACAAAAAGTAAATTTAAAAAATAATAATATAGTGATACATGAAGCAATAGATAGATTATTAGGCAAATATTTTTCAAATATCCAGCGATCCTACCTAGTAGATGTCGAAAGTCATCGTCTCTAAAATTTATATACATATATATATATATATATATAAGTTTTTTTACCATATTATGTACATTCATGCAAAATAAGTCAAAGTTAGTAAAAAATTTCCCTCGCCTCGCCTCGGCCGAGGCGAGGCGAGGTTGATAGCTGACCCAACCGAGGCAAGGCGAGGCTAGCCAACATTCTGCCTCGGCCGAGGCGAGGCGAGCCGAGGCGAGGTGATACCAAAACCTCGCCTCGCCTCGTGCCTCGTAAAACACTATGTACGCTAACAGACAATGTGAGTCATCGTTTCCTTTTCCTCCGCATCACACCTCCTGAAATAGTGACATCTCCAGCAATAGTCGTGGTTCTGGTAGCTCTGACCAGACCAGTAGGCCAATGTGTTCAGCGTGTTTGCTTCCCAGCCAGTGCCCTGTAATGGGTGCTACTATATTGCTTGTTCCTCTCTCCACTCGTTGACCTGGATTCCCTGGAATGTCTCTATGGTCCGGGACCAATATTAGGTTTAGAATTACACTTGATGATTGTTCGTCCAGAGAAAATTGGAAGTCCTGTGCCACCATATCACTTAAATTTATCCAAAAAAGATCACCCCCGGGAAAATAGAAATTCGACTATTTCTAAAAGAAAATGTAGATGACTTTTTCCACAGATTTCAGAAATCAAAAGAATCCTCAAAATAAAATCAAATGAAAATTCAGTTGAATCATGTTTTTTCTTTATTGAAAACATAGTATTCATAATTCATGAACTGCTCTTTTGTTGATGAATCACCTTATACTGTGTACTAGCAGTACCAAACTAAATGCGACTTTGGTACTCATTTATTGTAATACCATTGAAATTATTTTTTTATGTAATCTGTTCATCGGTTTTCGTACGGGAGATAAATATCAACTGCTGTTTTTTTGGATTGGTTTTTAAAAAAAAAATCAGGATCTCTTTTAGTAGTACTTAAATATTAGGTCAAGTGGTTGGTGGTTCTAATAATTGTTGTGTGTAATAATGTTTTAAGAGTAATAATTTGTTTTGTTGGTTTGTTTACAACTTTTGTGCTTCTAATAATTATTTAAGATCTATAGAAATTTATTAGGTTTCTAAAAATGTAGAGCATATTTTAAATGTAAGTAAATTTTGTATATTTCCTTCCCAAACTTTTCCCACAATCTAATACGATACATCTGAAAGAAAGCATATAACTTCGCTTAACCAGGTTCCAGTATGGGAACACGGTGAGTGGTATTTGTTTCCTCAAAATTCATCCCATAGTCAAATAGTCAGTTTTTCATAAAGAAATCATTTTCTATGCTAGAGACAAATTTGAATAATCAAAATTGTGAAACGAGAGGTTTTCTAATAATATCTTCAGAAAAACATTTCTAAATATCTGTAAACTTTCCAAATAAGTGGTGGTTTCGAAAATGTTTTGTTATATTTTTACTAGAGTATTTTTGAAAAAGCAAGGTCTTTGTAATTTACTATCGTTTGCTGGGAGAATCGAATCTTGTCGAACTGAAGTAGAAGGGGGAGCACAATGGACCATAAGGTCCAAGTGCTATACCTTTTAGACCACAAGATGTATCAATCTATCTATCTATCGTTTGCAAAATAAATTTAGAGCTAAAAGAAAATGGTACATAATCAGGTTTAAATTTGTACTATTGGCCATAAATTCAGCGTAATTAGCTGTTTTGTACCTTATTCATCTGGTTTGTGGGAAAATCTTTCGAATAAAATTTGTTAATACATTTATAATGAACAACTGTATTGCGATGTATTTTCTTGAAAAACGAATGAAAAAGGCACAAATCAATTATTATATTTTTGGTATCTAAAAACACTTCATGTATTTTGTCAAATTTAACTCGAATTTCAATTCAAATATTTCAATTAGTTGTTAAAATTATTTTAACTAAGCAATGGCAAAAACATTAGCCAAAAATTTGTTTCAAGTGAAATGTAATTGTAAATATTTTAAATACCATCAAATCTACTAAAAACGCCACAAATCAGTACTAATTCTAGTAAATTATCAGCCAAATTTGATATAAAAATTTCAATCAGTTTTAAAATGCCTGAAAAACTATGTATCTTTAACAAGTAAAATAGCTAATATATAAATAATACTTGTTTAAGGGGGATCTCATAAAATACATAACATTAAATGTACATAATTTAAAATTTTCTCTAGGAAAAAATAAAGAAGAATTTCCTCTTCATTTTTCATAATAGATACACATTGACAAAATAAGCTGCTCTCTGGTTTCCATCACACAATATTTCGCTTTTATAGAGTTTGTTATATAGTTGTACAATGAGTTCTTAAGTAATTGAAGGTGAAATTAATTTTAGAAAATATTTTCTGCAAAATATTGTTGTAATGAAAATTATTGAAAATAATTTTTTTGATCCAACACACATTTTAATTATGAGATAAAAAAATATTAAGTAAAATATTACGGAAAATATTTAACAAAACAATATTTTTCTCCTTGCAAAAAGAAGGAGTTTTTTCTTGAAAGAAGTACAAAAAGAAAATAATATAGCTCGATTTATTTTTTTTCTTAAACTAAGTTTTTTTTTTTAAGTCGAAAAATGATAATAAGATTAATAGATGCTTTTGATTTAAAGTTTTTCTATTTTAAAAAAAAAAAATCAAAAATTGAAAAAAAAAATTATTACATATAATTCAATTTTAATCAAAAGTCATACAAATTGAATGTTTTTTTAAATAACATAAATAGATCACAAATAACTAATTTTGTAAAAACAAGATAGTTTTTGTAAAACAAACAGAAGTAAGCTAGCTTACAGTAATGAATGTATAATTAAATTTGTGTATAGATTTTGAATTCACACTGGCCGTGTTCGTTAAGTCGCTGGTTGAGTATCAACCAAGCGGGGTATGACAATGGGTCAAACCCAAGGAGAGGTATAATTTTTAATTAATTTTACAAATAATCTGAACACTCCAACTACGTCCATGGGTGTTGACATACTAAAATATTCTAGAAGCCTCCATGCGAAAATATATTGTCAAAAACAAAATATTTATTCAAAAAAACAATCATATTCTAGAACGACCCATGGCGGGTATATAAACCGGTGACCAGTGTCGATTCAAATCAGTTTTAAAATCGTGTCTGAGCAGTTTTAAAATCGACCATTGTTCGATTAGTTTAAAAAGAGTTTTAAATCGTGTCTGATGAGTTTTAAAATCGACCATTGTGCGATTAGTATCAAAGTTTAATATCGACTATTGTCTGTTAGTATCAAAGTTGAAATCGAGTATTGTCTAATTAGTTCAAAGTATATAATTGTTGTTCAATCCAGATCAAGTTAAAGTTGGAATTTGTACAAGTAATTGGATCAAGTAATTCAAAGTTTGACATTGTGTGAAAAAAATTAAAATAATTGTTGAAAAAGAAATTGGATAATCATTTTTTTTTTAAGCAATAAAATCAGGTTTTTTTTGTTTCGTAAAAACTTGTGTTTAATTTAATTTTTTTTTTCTTTTCTTTAAACAAAAACGTGCGTGTTGTTTCAATTACAAAATATTTAGTAATATCTTTTACTAATATATTATTTTTTGTTTTGTCGAGTATCGGAATCATTGCAGGTTCGGGCAGCGCTCCTTTGAGGATAAAGAGAGCCAGGATACCGCGACAATATATAGTATTTTAAAATCGAATAAAACGTTCAATCTGAAACACTCTGCCTACGAATAGTTTTTAAACAGTAATTTTGGCTGAAGTTCGAGCTAAATTTGGCAAAAAACCGCAATAAAATAAGCGCAATAATCATGAGCGCTTTTTCTTAACATTAAGTAACAAGATGACTTTTTGTTGAAAATTGTTTGTAAAAATGATTTGATTGGACGAATCATTATGAAAGTCAATGTGATTCTATTCGGAAAGATAACGAATCGACAATAAAACCATCAAAATCGGACAAGAAGTGTTACCTATAGCGCGTCCTTTTACATAGATATACATAAGCACAGACCAGAGGACGGAGATGTATGCGAATATTCAAAAACAAATTCAAATCATAATAAATGTTAAAAATAAATAAATTGTTACACCTTTCAGATAAAGATATCCTATTTTCAAAACGTTATATTAAAAGTTAGTTGATTATCAAATTAATCGAACTGTAATTAATTATATCGTCTAGGGATGCCCCTCGAGAAACGAGAGAAACAGAACGAGACGAGACGAAAATTTCATGATTTTCGATAAATAATCGAGCGACAGACGATAGTACTCTCTTTCAATCTCTATCGATGTTTCATCTGTATCACAAAACCGAAAATCATTTTGGTTAATAATGATTTAGCTTTTTCTATAGTCTTTATTGCATTTCAATTAGACAAAATCCAATATATTAGAAAAATATGCACGAAAATATTAATAGAAAAAATACTTACTTAGTTACTTAAGAGAGTTCCAGCACTGTCTTAAATAATCAGGATAAAAATATTGATTTTATTATAGAACAAATACATATACACACATACACAACACATAGACATATTCACTATTCATATATACAAATTAATGTAACATTGAAATAAAATAAAATTTTAAACTTTAATATTTCGAAAACAAAACGGTAAAACGCGATTTTTTTTTTTTAAATTAAATAATAAATATTTATCTTTACTATCCTAGTTTTTTTTTTTAATTCTGTCGAGTATTTTTTTTAATTTAACAGATAATAGTTTGGTGGGCATGAAGTTTTACATGCTTCTAATGAGAGAGAGTGAGAGAGAATGATTACTTTGCTATTAATTATCTCGCGTTCTAAATGATCAAAAATTCTGAAACTTCAGGATTTATCAGAAAACGTTATTTTTAAAGTCTATCGAAAAGTGGTTTTATGCTGGAACATCCTTAAGAACAAAATATGATTTTTTAAATTGTATTTTTTCAAGAAAATCTTTAACTGTAAAAACAAGATGAGACGAGACTATAGAATACTTTTACAAGTCAATACAATACAAGAGATATACTACTCTCATCTCGTGATATCACCATACTTTTGTCAAAACTCGATACCAACGATACAGCGTCGCTAGTCGATAATAAAGCAAAAACACGTGAATAGTGTGCAATTCTTCAAATTAATCTCAAATTCACCTTCGCATATACAACGAATTCTCTGTACATATAAATACATACATGTATAATGTATATAATATGTAAGCTTTATATAATATGGTAAATAATAACAATTCTTTTTCTCTGCAACATGTCTTCCAGGTCTCTTTCAATACCTTGTTACGACTTATTACAGTCGAACATATAATTTTTTCAATATAAAACTATAATATTTACAATTATTTTTGGATGGACGTTTGGATTTTTTGCAGTAATCATAATAATAATAATGATAAAAAATATATATATATTATATATTCTCTATATATGCTTTTATTTATATCATGTAAGTGGAGATGTTTTAGCAATGAATATATGAACGTTAATAGTCTCAATATTATACAACTTGTTATTTAAAATACACCCAATCTGGAATACTGTATTATACAGAGGTGGGCGCAGACGGCTCGCCGGAGTCGAACGGACTCACCATAAGCTGGGTGAGAGTAAGTAAAAAAGATATGTTTTGAAATAAGACGGAATCATGTTTCAATACAGGTTGCCTACCGATTATTGCCCAATAATTTATTCAACCAATTTTGAATTAGTTTTATAAAATATTTATTGTTTAAAAAATATCTTTTACAATATAGAGAGATACACCAAAAAACATAATAATAATAATAACAATAAAAATAACAATAATAATAATAATAACAATAATAATAATAATAATAATAACAATAATAATAACAATAATGATGATAGCAATAACAATAATTACAACAACAACAACTATATGTATTCCCACTTTATGTAAAATTTAACCATTTAGAAATTAATAACAAATTACCAACCCACCCTCTCCCCACCCAGCTTTATCATTGGCATCTTTTTTGTATCCAGTGTCATCAAATTCCCATGACATTATACCCCCTACTAAGAAAAAATAATTAAATCAAGTAAATAATAGTTTATTAGTTCTCCGATATGAATAGTTTAGGCAAATTATTCGGAATTTCCTAAAATCTAATTCTAAAATCTAAACCAAAGCTAAATCATCAAAAAATTTACAAGCGGTAAATGTAAAAGATCAAAAGATTTATATTTTATAATTTATATAACATTTATATTTTATTTATACCCAAATATATTAAAAAGGTACATTTTATGCCCCAAATTACCAGCTCAAAATTCCAGGGAATGTATTCAATGTATTGTATGTATTGTATACTTTAAATAATAGTGACCATAAAAAATAGTTGGTATTATTATATTTTTTTCAGAAAATGTTTTAACTAAAAAAAGAAAATAATAATAATTGGTAGGATACCCTATATTTACTGTATCTCTCTTCCTACTTCTCACTCAGAGCTGAGTCAGTCAAGTTCTGCCCACCTATGCTGTATAGTGTATCTATCGCTCTCTATATGTAATGTACTATCACATGGTTTACTTTGTCACACTTAAACAATCAGTATTGTACTATAACATAAATAACTATTATATTATACTTATCACTCTCTAACTACAATCATTTATATATAGTTGCATCTTACTCGTGCATGTATACATTGTCGTTGTTGTCCGCCATTCGTCGTGTGAGTGTAACACCATATCATGGCATACTATGCATAGACAGTGATAAATGCACAACACAATGTTGCTATTGGGTCTATTTTAATTTACGTAGTGTATATGAAAATTTACATGCGTGGGTTGAATACTGGGGCATTATTAACAATTTCTGGAAATTTATTTCCTGGAAAATATTCTTACAATTCCTACACATGAAATTTGGTAACTAATTTGGAAATATAATGAAATGATCATTATTTTGCTCAGTAGCTATATGAGTACTAAGGGCCATTAAAGTAGTGTTCATTTTAAAAATATTTTTTGTTGATTTGTACTTAATTCAGTCGGTTTTTGGGAAACTTTTAACTGAAGATATTTTTGAAAAACCGATTGAATAACGTATACTTGACGTCAAAAATCGAGCGATATTCTATATTAAAAACTTTTATTCGTACAAATCAATTATAAAATTTTGAAATGATATCTCGATATTCTTTTTTTCAAAATTGTATACTCCATTTTGTGCCGTATTCATTCAGTTTATGGGAAAATGTACACGACTTTAGTGGCTCATAGTCCAAATCCATAATATAATTTGGAAAATGAGCGCTACTTTTGTGGCCATGTGTAACTATAAACTCCAAAAGTGGTTAAATTTCAAATTTTGCGCCAATTCCTAGAACAATTATTTGTATTTTATAAATACGTATTTCGACTACAAGGTCGACTACAAAAATAAAATTAAACAGGTGCTGGGCAACCTTAAGGATAAAATTATCAATGAAAAACAATCGGGCATATATAGTGTCAGTTGTCAAAACTTTTCGAATATTTATGTTGGTCAAAATCGTTGCCAAATCGGAACTCGAATCAAAGAACATCTGGCTCATGTGAAAGTTGGGAGAACGGAACAATCGTGTATAGCTGCGCACGTTATTGGGAACAACCACAAAATTGACAAATTTCGTATTTTAAATTCCTGAAATTGGTACAAAACCCCATAGAATTAGATGCATACGAAGGTATCTACATACACAAATTAAGAAAACAGATAATAAATTTAGACAATGACCCAATTTCAAATTCTCATTTAATAAAATTAAACCATATTCAAAATGTAATACCTGAATATCAAGGTTAGCTTCGATTAACACCCTCACCTTATTGACAATAACAACACCCCATGGTCAGAAAAGGATACCGCCTATAAATTGGTTGGGTTCATTACACATTTAATCCCTTAATTGGTCAGTCAACTCAAATAATCCTTCAGGTACTACTTCAGTTAGATCATAAAAGACCAAACTGTTTTAATATTATTGTGAGACATGCACTAAATTAGCAACGAGCAACATATCTCTGACTTCATATCCCAGAGATAGTTACGATTAGCTAATTCAGACTGATGATGACTACCTTGTAGTCTAAATACGTATTTATAAAATACAAACAATTGTTCTAGGAATTGGGGCAAAGAAATTTAATTTCAAAAAACCTACAGATCTCTTTGATTATTTTAATAATCTTTATATCTAAAAGTGGTGTGTTTATTTTTCATATTTTTGAAATTGATTGAAGCCGAATTTATTTTTTTTGCAAACTGGATGTATGCGGTACAAATTAACTGCAAAAGTTTGAAAAATCAACGCTCTTTAGGATTCATTACATTATCTTTTGCATGATAGTAGCTCAAGTAGCTATTTCTAGGACATATTTCAGTGCCAAGAAAATATGACACTATATTGGGGTTTTTATCGCTATTTTGTATATGTAGTGTTTTTTTTTTTGGATGGCAACTTCTGTTGTTTAGAAAATAAATTCTCCAGATTCCCGGTTCATATATCAAATATATGAAATAAAAGATCTGATGCTTATGTGATACTCGAAACAATGCGTTTATAAAATTGTAAATGTCTGTTTATTTGTTTGTTTGGGCATCACGCAAAAACTACTAGTCTGATTTTGACGAAACATTTTTTTATTAAAAGCTTATGATTACATTTAAAAACTGTTATGTATTTTTTACGCTACGAGAGACAGAATTTGAAAATATTCGCTGATATAAATTTGGTGGAAGAGTCGATAAATATTTGAATTAGTGGAAGCGGTGGTAACGATAAAAATGTGAATTAGTGGAAGCGGTTGGAAATTACATAAAATGTATGCGAATCCGCGGGTATAAGCTAATAGATGTATAAAAACCTTAAATTATTTAAACATTCTCGAAATTTATTTATTTCTGAAAATTTAATATACGAATTCAAATATTTTAGAATAAAATTAGTTTTTTTTTTATTAACATTTTAGCCAATAAATGAATCCTTATCTACAAAACAAATTTTTTTTAAAGAATCACAAACAAAACAAAAATTCATAAAATATTATTTAGAATGAAAAGTATTTTAACTTTGATGTTTATATTAAAAAAATATTTTAAAGATATGCTGCTGCATGCTTTTCATAGAACTTGAAAGTATAATTTAAAATGTGTCTTCTACTATACTAAACATTAATATTAGCAAGGGGGGGAGAAGGTGGATCAGTCACTATATAACGTGTTGTAGCAAATTTGAATGTTTTATTTGCTGGATATGATGTATATTGTATATTAGATCTGAACTACATTTCAATTTTAAAATATTAATTCAATATAGAAAAAATTACCGTTTTATTTATTAACCTTTTTTAGCGAATTTCCTCCAAAGAAAATGCAGACAATGTTTTTGTACCATTGATTGAGTTTCGTAAAAATTTCTTTAAATGTGCATCGGTCACACCTACTAGATGTTAAAAAGGACCCTCGTTAAAATTTATATATACGTGTCTGTGGAGTCTCTAGTTAAATTTCGTATTTGAAAGCTCAAGTTTGTCTTCAACAAAAAATGTAATGAATTATTTGTATTCAACAATTAGCGTTTTTTGCAGTGAATGATTATCCCCCAAATATGTAGCGATAAATTTTTTACATGCTTTCTGGCCCTCTTAATCCGAAATTCCGTAAGAGACACTATATGACTTTTTACCATTTCTTAATGAACAAGTTTGAAGTCTTTTTGGTTTGATTCTGAAATTTATTATACTATCGATTCCAAAAATGATGTTCGAAATGTTTTCTCAAAAATTCTACGAAAAGCTTTCTCAAACATAAAATGAAATCGACAAAAATCTTCTGAAAAAGTTGAAAAAGACCGATTTTGATTCTGATAATATATCTAGGTACTATAAAAGAAACACTTGATATGAAATCATATACATTTTGGGTGATGATCGTACATAAATCGCCATAAAGATATACAGCTATAAAACATGTAGGTTGTATATAATTTCACACATATTAATGTACAATCAGTAATCAAAAGTTTTGAGGAACACGTCGGCAGATATAGTCACTATGAATTTCTAGCAGAGCCAATGTGCGGCCAGTAGGGTAGGGTCATAATGTTTGGTTTTCATAGTTGTATTACATAGTTTTATGTATACACTCTGAATGGATACTTAAAATCAATTAAATTATTATTTTTTAATGGGACTCTATCCTACTGATAGCTCATTGGCTACGCTATAAATTCATGGTGAGTATATTTTCCAAAATTTTCCACATAACTTATTTTCGTAAGCTAAGGGATCATA
Source organism: Nineta flava (assembly GCA_963920215.1). Classification (NCBI taxonomy): domain Eukaryota; kingdom Metazoa; phylum Arthropoda; class Insecta; order Neuroptera; family Chrysopidae; genus Nineta; species Nineta flava. Next base: position 119,354,091 of record OY986040.1, read on the forward strand.
AAATGTTTTATTTCGTTTAGAATCCTAAGACGTCGAAAAGATAGTAACTATTTTTTTATGCGACAGCAAATATTACAAAATTCGACACGATAACCAAAAACAGACCATTCTACTTTGTGTAAAAAGTCAACCCCAAATCACAAGGTATATACAATCGATGATTTATTTCAAATCGATTTCAAATTCATGTTTTCGAGCCTATGTAATAAATAACCCCCCCCCCCCTCTCCCGAAAATAGAAAACATTATGTAAAAAACCGATGAAAAACTATAATTTATCAGAAATACACGATTGTGTAACAAAAATCAATTTATCTATAACTGACCATATATATATTTTATACATCTAACTGGACAAACAAAGAACCAACCCTTATAAATATTGTTATCCCATACACAGGGTGAAATATAACATTGTTATTCTAGTTTTTTTTCTGGTGATGTTGTTTTGTTGTGGGAGGGAATGTATTTTTATTCAAAATGGCCACATTTATAAATATGTTACTCATTCTCCTCTAAAAGAAAAGTTTTTTTTTATGCAAAAAGTATATAAATATAATATGATTTATTTACATAATATTTATCTATGAAGAGGGTGGTACAGTCCAGAAGAATTCTGACGACCTCTAGAACCCCTCACGCAAAACTGTTTGTGTATAAAGTTGACATCGATTATAGAATACTATTAGTGAATTTCAAAAGGAAATAGAGCTATTGGTCCTGTCAAAATTTCGAAAAAATTTCTTCAAATGTTCATCGATCCTACGCGTCTGTCACCTCTCCAGCGATCACAGTTTCCATTTAATCGGAATGAAATTAGGTATGTAATATGCATTTGATATTTTAATGGGCAAAATCGGATAAAGGGAAAGGGGGTTTAGAGGGAGGGTGATACACAAAATTTGGTATATCTCGCTTAATATTGGAAAAATCGATAAATATATAAGAAGTAAAGTTGTAGAAAATTAGTTTTACTACAATTAAGTTCCTTATCATTTTTTCTGTTATATTTACAGAAATATTGACTTTTTCAATATTTCCAATATTCATTTCCAATAAAATGAAATAATATTTTAAACATTTTTATACATTTTGTATAAATAAAAATGTTTTAATCGTGTAAATATAGCTTTATTATATGCACAAAAAAAAAGCGAAATTAATGAATAAAATGCAGATTTCTTTAACAATAATATAATTTTTTCATACGACGGAAAGATTTCATGTACATTTTTTTTCATGCAAGGAAAATTTAAACCCAAAACATTGATTGATTGATTGATATCGGGGTAAAAATTATTGCACTTCGACCCTATGGTCCATTGTGCTCCCCCTCCTAACTCAGTCTGACGAGACTCGCTTCTCCCATATGTTGGCAATAGCCTGGAGCTTGCTTATCAGGTCCTCCTGAAGGTTCATATATTCGGGGTGAGATGCACCGAATATCCTGTATCTGCTGTAACCCAGAGGTTCGCAGTCAAAGATTATGTGACTGGATGTTTCTTCCTCCTCGCCACACAATCTGCACACAATGGAGCCGTTATGTAGTCCCATTGTGTGCAGATGCTTCCGCATGGGATAATGCCCGGTAATGAACCCGGTAACCCTCCGCAGTTGCATCCTGTTCAGCCTCAGTGCATCGAGAGATACCCTCTTTGTTGCACTCTGAAGCAGTATTTTCCCGAGCTCTTGCCGCGGTACTTTTTCCCAGTGATCACGGTGTTTAGAATTTGACCACTCGTTGATCACTTGTTTACATGCAGTCTTTGGAATTCCTAAAATAGGCTCTGGGCCTATGAATGGCATTCCGACTCCCTTCTTTGCTAAGGTATCCGCTTTTTCGTTTCCTTCGAAACCACTGTGACCCGGCACCCAGATCAATTTAACATTGTTCCGTTTTGCCAGTTCCAGAAGTTCCTCCAGACAATCCTTGACTACCCTTGAGGTGATCTCAGTTCCAGACAAGGCTTTTAAAGCAGCTTGACTGTCCGACAGAATAAATACGTTCTGGTTTATGTAGCCTCTACGTAGGTTCTCACGGACGCAAGCCAGTATGGCGTAGACTTCTGCTTGGAAGACCGTACCATATTTTCCCAAGCTGAGGCTTATGTTTGCTTTTGGTCTCTCACCGTAGATTCCCGCCCCGGTCCCTTCTTCAGTTTTGGATCCGTCTGTATACCAGACGATTCCTTTCCTGAGGTAGGATGGTACTCCTTCCGACCACATGGCCCTAACCCAAAACATACTTCGAGTAAAAAAATTTGAAAAATTAAAGAATTTAATGTCTGTATATTTTTGTGTGTGTATAAATTTTTAATCTATGTAAAAATAAAACATTTTTTTACCGACTTTGAAATCGAGTTCTATATATAAATACTTTAGACGAAAACATTTGATAACAGTAAGCAGCTTTTCGTATTTTTTTTATTACCATCTTATGTCCGTATTATAGTCAGTCGGTTAAAAAAGTAACTCTTATACAGACTGTGTTGGAATGTTTTTCCAATAGAGAATCAATGTTAAATATTATTTATTACTGGCAGGCCGTCTGGTTACTATGCGGAGTCAGTCAGTACACATGTAATGAGTACACACTCACTCTTAATTGAGTCAGTTCACACAATACACACAGTCAATGAGTCAGTACACACTCTTAAATGACAAACAAACTACCATACGCATATGAGATGACTACATGTGTACTGATTGACTCCGCACAGTAACCAGACGGCCTGTCAGTAATAAATAATATTTAACATTGATTTTGTATTGTAAAAGCATTCCAGCCCAATCTGTATAATAGGGAACGTTGTCACACTACTTAAAATATTCGAAGAAAATCTGGGTGTAGTTAGTAAACTTTTGAATGTTTCTCATATTTTCTCATATCCCTTATGTTTTAATTATTTTAGCTTTACTGACTTCAACTTAAAATCAAAATAATAAACTATGGATAAGATTTCTTTGTACCAACATCCGAATTCAATTTAGATTTTACTTTCAGCATTACGTTTTCAGTCGATAAATGTTTACAGTTAATTTACAGTCATCCACAAATAGATGCTTCATAATATTTGTCCCAAAATTTACATTTTTGGTAAAAAACTTAAACCACTATAACAACCAAAAAAAAAAAATACCCACCCACTTCTCTGAATCACATATACGCCCAAACTTCAACTTTAGTAGAATATTTAGTTCGAGCAATTTCATGAGTAACATCTAGATAAAGAATATTATTTTCCTCTACGAATTTCTTATATCTCGTAAACAGGATATCGGATCATAAAAGCTGTTTGTCGTATGTTAACATGCTTTTATTAGCTTGACGGTGAAAGCAAATCTTGCAACTCACTTCACAGTCTCTTCTATAATTTTCGAGTTTGAAAATGTATGAAGTTCTGATGACAATACACTAATATGATACTAATTGATAATTGAAGGTGCATTTACGAACTGATAATATAATTTAAAAAAATTCGTTACGCAGGTGCTGCTTCAACTTAGCGAATTTCCTTGGAATACATAAATTACTCTCTAGCGGTCACAATGTTAGTCTGATCAAAATTAAATGTATCTGATTTTAGTATTTGCATGGTCAATTTTATTAATAAATGACATACATCAAGGGGAAAGGGGGCCATAAAGATAGAAGAAAACACAAAATATAAAATATCTCTCTTAATATTAGAACAATCGAAAAATACGTAAGAAACAAAGTTATAGAAAATCATGTTTGCTACAATTCATTACCTTATCATTTTCGCTCAAACTCTAATGCGTACAGAGATATTGAGGAATTTAATTTTCAATCTTAAACCGTCAATATTTTTGTAAATATTAGTGTTACAGAAAAAATGATAAGAAACAAAATTTCAGTAAAGTTGAATACCTAAAACTTTATTTCTTATAAAATTTTCGATTTTTCGAATATTAAGGGAGATACGTCAAATTTAGTGATTCCCTCTCCCTCTAAACCCCCCTTTCCCCTTGTCCGATTTTACCCATTAACGAACTTGACCTTTTGAATAACAAAAGCGTTTCAGATACCAAATTTTATTCCGATAAAATGAAAACTGTGACCGCTAGAGTGATTACAGACACATGGTGATTTTTGATATCTACTAGGTAGGATCGATGGACATTTGAAGAAATTTTTGCGAAATTTTGACTTCAGTACGGGACCAATAGCTCTATTTCCTTTCAGGAAATTCGCTAAAAATAGAAGAAAGGCGCAGATAGGTCCGTACCGTAAATTTTGCGTGAAAATGTCCTGCGCATGATCCATAGTAGTTTGGTCTGTCACTGACCGCCTTATGCCCGATGGTTCAGTAGCCTTCCGTAGTTCTCGCATTTGTTTGGCACTGGACTTTTTAAGCTCATTGGATTCCTTTCGACGCAAGCTTTCCTCTGAAATGCGTTTTCTATAAGTCATATGAAACGAAATATACCCAAGTTACCAATTTTGATAAATTCATATGAATTCGGATTTAACAAGATATTCGATACAATAGCCATCTATATTTTGTATATTTTGCTATGATGGTTTCAAATAAAAGCTCATCAATAGTCCAAACCTGAAACATTTCGTTGAAAATACGATTTGCCAAATAAACAATTCAATCGAATTTAAATAATTCAATGGCCTACAGGCCTAACAGTATCACACAACCTTCATGTCATTTAGAATGAGTTAAATAGTTATCCTGGACGTGTTGTATTTTATATATATATATATATGCCTATTTATAGTCCAGCTGTGTGACAGTACATGACATAGGACTTTATACACCAAGGGACATAGAAGACAGACACACAAACGGACAATATTATATTTTTGATAGGATACACAATAAGTATAGAATAAGGAGTATAGAAAGGAATAATATGATGATATAAGGATAGACGAAGTAAACGGACGACGATTTGATTTTCCTGATTTAAATAAGCCCGGACTTCTGCAACATCAAGCATCACAAGGTGGATATGATATCTACTTACTCTCCCATACACTCGTTCTACGAACATTGTGGGTATTAAAGATATATTCTTCTAACTATACATATATATATATATATATATATATATATATATATATATATATATATATATATATATATATATATATATATATATATATATATATATATATATATATATGTAAGGTAGCTACTACAGACCTTCTCCTCGACAACAACACAGACTATCTTTGTTGATGTTGTGTTATTGTGGTTTGGCCAACTCCCTAGTGGATACAGATTTAGTTTTTGTCATTCGACCTTCCAACTATATACTTCTATAAAGGTATATCTGCTCTGATATATTTTCTAGGAATTCTTCTTACCGAGTTGTCTCCATTCTCTACAACACACCCATAAAGAATAAATTTATACCCAGGCTATGAATCATTATGATTAAAATATATTTATTCATACTTTTCAAAATTATGTACTGATTTGCTTTGCGACACTGAATCAAAATTTTAACAATTTCAGTGCTCAAGTTGGTCACTGAAATGAGTGACTGCAATTTTACAGTTTCACAAGAGGTCCGGGTTGTCGGACAATCGATAAATACTTTATTCAGACTATATAGATGCAAAAATTGCATTGGTCGGAGCAAAAATTGGCCTTTCCTTACGGGGAATAGGGAATATGCATGAAAATTTTTTTCACATTTATTTTCAGAAAATGAAAATACTGTTTATACTGTAATAATATTTAAAAACGAAATTAAAATCCGACAAATATCAAGGAAGCTATAAGCTTTTATAGATTATTATCTGTCTCTTTCTTGCAAAAATACTAAAAACGGAGTTTTACGTGTATTTTAAATGGTGAAAGTGTAATATGACGTCACATAATATATCAAGAGGGCTATCACCTTCTTTGTCTAATCGGGAATTTCAATCATTCATATCTCGCTTATTTTTAAAGTTATTTAAAAAGTAATTTTACCTTGATATTTGTCAAGTAAACATGCTTCAATTGAAGTGAAAAAAATTTTTCATGCATATTTCCTATTATAGGCTGAAGGGACAACTTAGGAAGCTAGGGTTGGGACGGGACTGCAATTGCAGGTTTTGTTGAGAAATGGAGGAAACTCCGGAACACCTCCTAATAGACTGTGACGTCCTTAACCCAATCTAGGTCCTGTAGTTTCTGAAAGAAACAGGGCTGGATGAGGTGGTCTAAGACGGGCTACTCCTCGTTAGGCACCAGAATGAGGAGCCCAATAGATCTTATAGATCGCAATGCACCAAATTCCCTTCATTATCAAGCATTTATTCAATCAGACATAAGATATCCAGTTCTGTGGATAACCTAGAAGACTTAAACATAGAGCTAAAAATTATTTTAACTCATGGAGTAGCACATCCCCTGAGCTCTAGCTGCTAAAAATCTATGAGGTTATTGGAAAATAATCGCAGCTAAGTCGGCAATACCAGTATACGAATAATTTTCGACCAATCTATGACATGTTGTTGGGTCTGTAAAAAGTTTACAGAAATTTCATACAAAGCAAAATGATATGTAGTATAGGTCCATTTATCCATATAGCCGGACTGAATACGGCACACTGCGCGTGGTTCGACATAGACATCAGGTAAAATTTTTTTTTAAAATTAATATCGAAAGCATTTATAGGTAACTTAAATTCCTTATCTTTCCATTGCCCCCAACAAATTTCGATTTGGAAATAAATCACAAAATCAGATCGCTAATACCATTTTACGAGTGTTGTCACTGACGTTGTCAGTGTTGTAAATACTTGAAAAGTGTTGGTTCGACCCTTAAAATAGGAGAAAATCGACGTCTGAGGTTTGTTTTCAAAACAACAGATAAGTCCGCGAAGACTGTATCGTTTTTATAAGTCTATAGCTCTATATTTTGATGACCCAAACCCAAGAAGAAGTTGTTTAGAAGAAAATTCAATTTAATGATTGGTTCTTCAAAATTTGACAGCTTATTATTTCAATAATAAAGAATATCCTGTCAAAGTTGATCCTGTTTTTAGTTTTAGAGTATATAGGTTTTAAGATAGGTTAATCAAAGCGTTCGTTAAATGGACTCGGCGGTAACCACATTAATATAAAAATCTATTTCTCGGTCACCAGAAACGCCTGGATTATGACATAATAATTATCAAAGTCTTATAAATACCTGTACCAAATTTCAATATAATCCTGTTTTTGGTTTCTGAGATAATTAAATTTATAGATCGAAAAAAAAGTACTAAAGATACACTTTTATTTTAGGTTTGGCAACGTCAGAGGGAAAAGTGGGGAAGACACGCGTAATTCAAATTCAAATATTATTTGTATAATGACATTATAGATTTTATGAAAATTATCCATAATCGTAATATTAATTTTTTTAAGTTAAAATTATTCGATTTATTAGAATAATATGAACTATTTATTAGAATAATATGAAAAAGTTGGCTATTACGTCACAGTCGTCTTTGGTGTAGCGGAAGCATACTGGACTGGATATCCAGAGGCCCGAGGTTCGATTGGTGATTGACGAGTTAATTTTTTCATATCAGTATTTAATTTAATTAAAATTCAATGACAATGAAATTTGTCGGAGTATACGCTAAAGTCTTCTACAGTTTGTCTTACGTAACCGAAAGGAATTTGGACAAACATCGTTATGTTGACGCGAAAGTATACACAAATAAACAAATATTAAATAAATAAAAGTTTATTCCTGAAAGATATTAGAAAGAAAATCTTCTAACGTGGTTAGAATTCGTGTATTTTGAGTTACACGAACTTTACCATTAATTTTTGTTGACTTACCCCCACCAATTTCTTAACAACTTTCTTAACAAATTCTTGAATAATCTGTGTCGCGTTCAGTGGATATATGTATATGTGACGGGAAAAAAAAATCAGAGTCAGAATAAATAGCAGGAAACATGCTGAGTGTGTGATATGCGTCAAGACAACTTTACATAATGTAAACGATGGAGCATAAGGACATTTGAACATATATAGTTATATTATTTCTTTTCTTTTTTTTTTGATACAAATATAATAGAAAATAGATTTTGACATGACACAAAATATATAAAATGTATACAGTTGTTGTTTTTTTTTTGTTTACAAAAATTATATCAAATCAAAAATGATAAAATATTGTCCTTTAAATAATATATCCTGATCACATTCCACAAATCATCTGTAACGCTTAAAATGTTTATGATCATTTCGTTTTTGTACCCGGTATATATAATATATAGAAGAGTATATTAAGTTTAGTCCCAATCTTGTAACGATTGATAATATTAATAGCAAAAAAAAATTTGATATTAATGTTCATAAAATAACCGAGTTAGTCCATTTCCGCAAATCCGTCCGTTTGTCTGTAAACAAGTGAACTCAAAAATGAAAAGAGATAAAGAGCTTAAATTTTGGGTGCGTGTGCTCTAGAGCCAAAAAGTAAGGTTAGGTTCGTACATGGACAGTACGTCCCCCCACCAGAAGGGAAAATATCCATCTTGGTCTTGAAGTCAAGCAAGTAGGCTTTTCTAGGCCTTTTTACCGACTCTTAAAGGACAAGGAATTTGTAGGCAGACTAGAAATTGACAGGTTATGCGATTGCAGCCGACTTTGATAGAAACCGGCTATAATATACCGGCTATAAACTATGCCGAGTTTTTGACAGTAAACTGCAGAAAACCTTCACAATTATAACCGGTTACTTTCGTTTTTGCCCGATAGTTTAGCCAATTAACAACTCCTATAATTATTTTAAAAATTTAACTACCATCGCTAGGAATCGAACCCACAGCCTTCAAGTTCCGAGTAGAGCGAACTTAACAACTGGACCACACGGACTGATGTGCAGACCCCTTTAGCTAGAAATGTCATATTTAAAAATTTTTTTTTAAAGGATATAAAAATTGTTGTTTTTTTTTTCGGCATTTTCTAAATATTAAGATCGTTCTCATAAATTTTATCGTTTTCACATTTTTAAATGGTCGTGTATTTGTGTCACATAAAAATAAATTTTTATAACATCTTATGAAAATTATCAACTATTTATTATTCTATTTTTTATATGCGTGCCGGTGTTATGCAAAAAAGAGTTCCGGTGGTTGGTTTTGGCATCAAAATATGAAAGCTGATAAATGTAATACTACCTTAAATTTTTATTTTATTAGGTTTTGAACAGCTGATTGACCTGGAATGATTTTTGCATATTGTAGGGAACAACGTTTACTAACCACTTGGATGGGATAACTCTAATTTTCATGTTTTGTGGGTTGAACACTTTTTGCATAACACCATCCATATATATGTAGTACAATATTAAAAATTTTTTTTTTGTGAGTGTGAAAATGAATTGGAAATGTCTGGCTCCAATTTTTATTATTAAACACATCATTGTCATGAAATGAATGGCAAAGAAAACTTTTTCTGATATTAACAACAATGTGTTTGTTGAATTTGTTTAATGATTTGATCCAAGTTTTTGATATTTTGATATTTTGTAATTTTTTTTTTTTTGCTAATAAAATATTTATAAGTGTCACATATACTAAATTTTGTAATTCATACAAAATATGTATGTTGTATCATGCAGCTTTACTGAGAGGAATTTGTGAATTAGCCTACAAAGTTTGAATAATGGAGAAGTAATTTAATCTGAAGGCTGCTCCTGTAATCATATATCGATCTTTTTATACCCAGTATATATAATTTATACGGATATATATTAGGTTTAGTTCTGCCTTTGTTGAAAATAACAACAGTATAGGTATAGGTTAAGTTTCAAATGAATACATATTTGGACTATAAAGTAGTCATCATCAGTATGAATTAGCTAATCGTAACTATCTCTGGGATATGAAGTCAAAGACATGTTACTCGTTGCAATTTGGTGCGTGACACGTTAAAGTTAGTTTGTTGTCAATCTGTTTATTCTATTTAGTGATGAGAAAAGCAAGACTAAGACCAAGACCAAGACGAAGACAGTCTTCGTCTTGTCTTGCTCAAATACTTGTAGTCTTGGTCTTGCGTATTCAGTCTTGGTGTTGGTCTTGCTCAAATACTTGTAGTCTTGGTCTTGGTCTTGCTTATTCAGTCTTGGCCTTGGTCTTGCTCATTTAGTCTATTACTTACTACTTACGTCGTTTTGTGAATTTTTCAAGGCTGACGAAGACAGTCTTGTTATCGGTCTCGGTCTTGCTCAAGTACTTGCAGTCTTTGTCTTGGTCTTGCGTATTCAGTCTTGGTGTTGGTCTTGCTCAAATACTTGTAGTCTCGGCCTTGGTCTTGGTCTTGCTTATTCAGTCTTGGCCTTGGTCTTGCTCATTTAGTCTATTACTTACTACTTACATCGTTTTGTGAATTTTTCAAGGCTTTTATAGGTATAAATTATAAATGATCAACAATTAATATCTGTAATTAATTAAGCTTTATTTTACAGTAATCAAATAATTTTACCGCATTCTGTTGGTTTTTATAGTAAAAATATATAAAAAATTAGCTTAGCTCTACATCAACCATGTGATTTACAACGGAAGTAATAATTTTTAGTTTAGTCTTGCACTTTGATCTTAGTCTTGCATTCTCGATCTTGTTCTTGTTCATTTGGTCTTGGCCATGCTAGTGAATGTATGATCTTGGTCTTGTTCTTGATCTTGTAAAATCGCAAGACCAAGACAGATTTTGCTCATCACTAATTCTATTCTATTTTAAATTATTTTGCATTTTTTAGTTTATATACCAATAAAAGCGTGTTTTTCTTTTAGTTTTTTTAAACTCTAAATTTTATTTCTCATATTTTTAACAGACAAATTGTATTCAAATCTTGATATTAATAAATAGACACGTATTTACGATATTTGATAGAAGCAAATTCTAGAATATTCATTGAACATACCAGTTTTTTTTTTGGATAAATTATTCGTCCTCCATGGACCTAACCAACCATAAATATAAATACTAATCAATTAACAGATTTTGCAGCTAATAAATAAATTGGAATATCCCTAAATACAAACTGTAAAATTACAATAGTATCTCTTTAGTAGTAGTGTAGTACTGTAATAAGAAGAGAAGTATAATAAAATTAAACTAATTTTAAACACAAAATGGTTTCAATTTAGCTAATATATATATTACATAGTAAATAGCTTCTTTATAACATATTCTGTAATACCACATACCACTTCTACACAATCCACCACCACCATATTCACTCTCATACCACCATTACTTTTACATACATACAGAAGTAAGTCTCATCCATCTATCAGACCACTGATTAAGTTTACTGTGTGACAAAAGAGCCTTGACAAAGTGGACCAGTAAATGAAATTAACTATTGTGTAGAGAGAATATAAGTATATGTATGTTTGTATGTATGTATGTATGTCTACATTGTGAATTGAGTCTACATGTACACAAAAACATACACGAGAAGAACATAATATACAATTCTTGTTCTTACATAATAAAGATGTGTTCGAATCGGTCTCCTTTATACAGAGACATATTGTGTGAATTAATGCCCGTTTATAGTGAATGAGATAACGCTTAACGTTACACACACAATCGTCAGTTAGATTTTGTAACCAGTCCAAGTGGCCGAGTGGTCTAAGGCGCTATGTCTGCGCAGTATGCATACTTGGAAACTGGGAGGTTATGGGTTCGAATCCCGACATCGGCAGTTTGTCAATTATTAAAAATAAAAAAAGGGGGCGGTTAATTGACTAAACTGTCGGCGTATGGATAAGAATGAAGTAACCGGCTATGCTTGAGAAGGTTTTCTGCAGTTTCCTTCACGAACTCAAGATGAATATCGGCATAGTTCCTATCAAAGTCGGCTGCAGCCGCATATCTTACCAATTCCTAGTCTATACACAAAAATTCCTTCCACTCCACTCACATCCTTACGCATCACATTGGACCTTATGATCGAAGTGTAGCCCGTCCAGGGCAGCCTCTACAATCTATCTATCTATCTATCTAGATTTTGTAAATAGCAAAACTGTTAAGTTTTTATGTTCAGATAGCAGCGTTGCGACGGCAAAACTAGAAATCCTTCACAGTTGTACTCAAGATTCAATTTCAAGCAGCTGTTTATTTTTTTATACCCAGTACATATAAGGTATATTAAGTTTGATCACGACTTTGTAAAACTAAAAAATATTGATCGCAGGCATGAATGTTTGGCAAATGTGTTCATAAAATGACTTATTTCGGCCATTTCCGCATGTCCGTTTGCCTGCATGTCTATGGAAACGATAACTCAAGAACGAAAAGAGATAACGAGCTGAATTTGAATTTATACAAGTTAGTTTACTGACCAATTAAGGGATTAAGTTTGTGAAGAGCCCAAGCCATTTATTAGCGGTAACCTTTTTTGACCATGCGGTGTTGTTTTTGTCAATAAGGTGAGGGTGTTGATCGAAGCTAACCTTGATATTCAGGTATTAAATTTTTTTGAAAATGGTTTAACTTAAATTTGTCTTTTTGTAAACTAGCGTCTATTTATTTACATTGTTAGTTTGGTTGCCTTTCGGTTCTATTATAACAACGGAAGCGACTAGCGTTTACTTACTTTGACATTTAATATGTCTGAACATTGATAACATTTTTTGACATCAAATGCTTGATATGAAAAATCATACACATCTAGGGATGGGGATTGAACCCACAACCTCTGGCATTCTATACCAATGCTCTACCAACTGAGCTACCTTAGATGTTATGGTAGTGCTATGCATATGATCTTTCACTATCATTTTAAATAAACAAAATTAATAATACAATGGCATCAAAAATGATAGTGAAAGATCATATGCATAGCACTACCATAACATCTAAGGTAGCTCAGTTGGTAGAGCATTGGTCTAGAATGCCAGAGGTCATGGGTTTGATCCCCATCCCTAGATGTGTATTATTTTTCATATCAAGCATTTGATGTCAAAAAATGTTATGGTTTAATTTTATTAAATCAGAATTTGGAATTGGGCCATTGTCTAAATTCATTATCTGTTTTCTTAATCTGTGTATGTAGATACTTTCGTATAACCGCATGGTCAAAAAAAGTTCCCGCCAATAAATGGGTTGGGCTCTTCACACACTTAATCCCTTAATTGGTCAGTCAACTCAAATAATCCTTCAGGTACTACTTCAGTCAGATCATATAAAAGACAAAACATTTTTAATATTATTGTGAGACACGCACCAAATTAGCAACGAGCAACATACCTCTGACTCCATATCCTAGAGATAGTTACGATTAGCTAATTCATACTAATGATGACTACATTGTAGTCGAAATACGTATTTATAAAATACAAATAATTGTTCTAGGAATTGGTGCAAAATATGAAATATAATTACATATTTTAACATTATATGAGACATCATTGCTTGACATGAAAAATCATACACATATTGAATGGCGCTCGAACCCACGACCTGTAGCTTTCCGGTCGTCAGTAGATCTTCTAACTAAGCTACCGTGATGATTTTGTGTAGAATGCATATAATTCTTTACTATCTTTGATAAACATATGTTTTTATTACTTGGTATTGATTTAACTTTTTACATATATTTAATTAAAATTTCAAATTCGCCCCCAATACCTAGATTAGTTTTTGTATTATAAATACGTATTTCGACTACAAAGTAGTCATCATCAGTATAAATAAGCTAGTCGTAATTTACTCTTTGACAATTAGAAATAGATAAAAAATCGAAATCAATAGACAAAAAATTAAATAAAAAAATTAAAGTAAATAAAAAATTAAACAAAAAAAATTAAAATAAAATAAATTTTATTGAAATGACTATTGTTAAAATTGCTTTCATTCCACTATACTTTTGTTAACATCACTCTTATTAAAATTACTCTTATATTTTCTCAGGATATGTTATTCGTTGTTAATTTGGTAACAGTTTCACGGTTTTTTCAAAAACCTAGAGTTCTCATTAATTATCATTTGATAATCTAATATATGTTTAATTGTTTTTGTAAACTTAGCGTCGATCCATCTATTTTTAGTATGATTGCCTGTACGGTTATATTATACTAAAGGAGGTTAGCAGCGTTTCAAATATTTTGTAAAAAACGACCCTTGAAATAGCGCACACACACATACATTGTAAATGTATATTTATTTGATATAAAATTTTATTGCATTGTATTTTGTATCTGTTGGTAACAAATATAGTGCGGGTATAACAAGTAGACGGGAAACGACGGCCTTTTTCTTTCACGATGATGATGATGATGGGAGTGAATCAATTTTAGAATTGAATTCCCGGCTGCCCGAGGCCTTCCTTTTTAGTCTCAAACATAATATATATAACATATTATATATACGTATATATAGGAGTATATGTATGTATACTACAACATATTATATGTGTTTAATAAAGAATACAGAATTGAGAGAAATTGTTGTCATCTAATTTCAACAATTCATTCATTTTCAATGCCTTATTTATTGTATTATCATTCAGATGTATTTTCCACTTATTGGAAAATTAATATTGGAGAAAACAAATTTTATTTATACGTAATATTGGTAATTTAAATCTAATATTGGCAATCTTATATCAAATTAAAAACAAGTGAAAATAACAACTAAATGACTTAATTGCTTAAATACCCGGTATATACTGAATTTATGTAAAAAACTATAAGACAAAAGTTGTTTATTTTTAAAAAAGGAACATGTATGGTTTCAAAGATGGACAGTTTTGCACATTTTGTCCAAACATGGTCCGTATTTGCCCATTCACGAACTTGGCCTTACTTTTGGGTCTAGAACACACATACAAAATTTCAAATCATTATCTCTTTTCGTTTTTGAGTTATCGTGTTCACAGACGGACAGACGAACAGACGGACATGCGTAAATGGTCGAATTAGACTATTTTATGAACATCTATGCCAAGCATTTATGCCTGCGTTCAAAAATTTCAAGCGATACAAAGTCAGGACTAAACTTAATATACTCTGGTATATTTACATATACCGGGTTTAATAACATCAAAGTAAACCAAACATTAATTGTTTTCAAACACCAGTTTGTATTTTTGCCTCAAGATAAAGGCTACAATATACTATGTAGTTTTCGGCAATTTTTCAATTATTAAGAAAGAAAAAAAGGGGGCGGTTAATTGACTAAACTGTCGGCGTATGGACAAGAACAAAGTAACCGGCTATGCTTGAGAACGTTTTCTGCAGTTTCTTTCACGAACTCCAAAGGAATATCGGCATAGTTCCTATCAGAACCGGCTGAAGTCGCACATCCTACCAATTCCTAGCCTACACACAAAAATTCCAAATATTATGTCCCAAACAGGGAACATAATATGTGGACGTCCACAGAGATCGTATGACTTTTCACATCATAATTCTAATTTTATTTCAATTACAATAATTTCTCCCTACTCTCCAATTTTATTTATACCAGAATGTATACATATTTTAATAAATACAACATAAATAATTATTTGTGACCCATTCCCAAAAACCATTTAACTAAGTAACCTTTTTTTTGTATTTTAATGTATCCAGAATCCCTGTGTTTGTTAATATTTATCTACATATAAAATTTTTTTACTACCGTTTTCATCTCAATAACATGTAAATATTACTTGTGCTTATTACGTATAAAAAATTCCCCTACATATTCTATTAACTATTCAAAAGTACAGCGATATAAAAATGATCTTTGTGATCTGGACCAGTTTCAGTCTCGTGCAGTCTATTGTCCAAGCACCTTTGACTTTCTTTTTTTTTCATTGGTAGCATACGTGTTATTTTGACATTTTTTATTGTAAAATAAGCAAATGACCCAATTTTTATCTTATAAATTAGGGATGTATGAACAAATTCCTTATAATCTAGGGAGAATATATTTTGGGGATGAAATATTATAACATGCTCAACTAATGCATTGACCTAAGGTCATTAACACATGGAATGATGTAGAATACAATTGATTTTATAACAAATATTATTAAAATTTCAAATTCGCCCCCTTTACCTAGATCAGTTTTTTGTATTATAAATACGTATTTCGACTACAATGTAGTCATCATCAGTATAAATTAGCTAGTCGTACTTTACTCTTTGACAATTAGGAATAGATATAAAGTCGAGATCAATAGACAAAAATAAAAATAAATAGAAAATTAACTAGATTAAAATATACTAGATTGAAAATATAATAAATTTTAAATTATATTGAAATTGCTCTTGTTAAAATTTCCTTCATTCACATTTATTCCTGTTAATTTTACTCTTATTAAAATTACTCTTATATTGTCGCAGGATATGTTACTTGTTACTAATTTGGTGACAGTTTCACAATCAATCTTGATTTTACGCTACTTATATATGTTCGCCCGACTTTAGATTTTATTCTAAGACCGCACCTGATTGGTGCGGAGTTTTGCCTTGCGCAGTGAACCCGTTTTTGTATTTTGACATCTTTAGAGAGAGATGGACATATTGGCACTTGATTTTACCGTAAGATTTTGATTAAATCTGAATTTGATGTTCAAGTGGCCAAACGGTCTAAGACGTGATATCGGCGCAGTATGCCTACTTGGAAACTGGGAGGTTATGGGTTCGAATCCCGACATCGGCAGTTTGACAATTATTAAGAAAAAAAAACAACGGGCTGGCTAATTGACTTAACTGTCGGCATATGGATAAGAACGAAGTAACCGGCTATGAGAAGGTTTTCTGCAGTTTTCTTCACGAATTCCAGATGAATATCGGCATAGTTCCTATCATAGTCGGCTGCAGCCGCATATCCTACCAAATATTAGTCTATATACAAAAATTCCTTCCACTCCACTCACATCCTCACATCCTTAGGCATCACAATGAAACTTATGGTCAAAGTGTAGCCCGTCCAGGGCAGCCTCTACAATCTATCTATCTACAGATGATCGCAGATTCTACAAGATTTACAATTATAATTAAGAAAAACTAAATTATATTTATTATTTTCTCTGAGTACTCGCATCTATCGAAAAGTGATTTTATGATCGAATGCCCTTAAACACTTGGGCATTTCGTGTATATAGTACACTGGGTATCAAAAAGAATCAGTAAAATATATACAATAAAAACATACATAAAATACCATTTCTATTATAAATTATCTTTCAACCATTAAATTTCAGTATAAATAACTTTTTGGGAAAAAGAGAACAAAAATTTCCCTGTCCAATATGTTGCTCTAAATTTAGCACGTACCATAGTTATTTTAACAACATTTTTGATATTATTTCGTTTGTATACGCGAAATAAAAATAATAGTATATTCGATACACGTAATTCTATCTTAGTTTCGGGTTGATTTTATATACCATCCAGTTACAATGAACGACCATCAATGACGCTATTTTTATATTATATATATATATACATACCGTGTAACGGAGAAACCGTGTTTTTATTAGATGTAGGCGTTTACTCAAGCTCTATGTATTATTTGTAAACTTATTGTAACATTTAAGTATGGAATAGACGCAGAACATTTTTGCAGCAACATTGAACTCCGCCTATAAAATATTTTCAGTACAGACGTTGCAACCAAAATTTGGGAACATAAAATTTAATTTTATTATTTTATGACGCTAGTCATAAAAATTCAATCATTTCTCATCTTGTCTCTATCTATCTCATTTAATTTGTATAGTTTATTTATATGTATGTATCTCTAGTAAAACTATTTATATTTATTTTTGTCTATTGATCTTGACATTCTATCTATTTCTAATTGTTCAAGAGTAAATTACGGCTAGCTAATTTTATACTGATGATGACTATATTGTAATTGAAATACGTATTTATACTACAAAAAACTGATCTAGGTAAAGGTGGCGAATTTTAAATTTTATTTCAAAAACCTAGAGTTCTCACTAATTATCATTCGATAATATAATGTTTAAAAATCTATTATTTAATTATAAAAAAGCATTTTATTTAAATTAAAAGAATAAATATAGTATAATTTAAAAATATAATAATGTTACAATAAGTTTACAAAAAATACATAGAGGTTGAGTAAACGCCTACTTTAAATAAAAACACGCTTTCTCCGTTACACGGTGTGTATAATATTTTATAAATGTAAGTAAGGTTCATATATGTGCTCATATATAGTGTGCTATTACCACTATAATGGTTGGCAATGGTTGAAATAAC
The DNA here is from genome assembly GCA_963920215.1 of Nineta flava. Lineage (NCBI taxonomy): Eukaryota > Metazoa > Arthropoda > Insecta > Neuroptera > Chrysopidae > Nineta > Nineta flava. Next base: position 119,372,295 of record OY986040.1, read on the forward strand.
AAGCATTCCTGTTCCATTCAGAAATGGACTGGGTCACATTTATATTTATATACATAGAATAAATACATATATAAATGTACGGCCCATAACCCAACGACTAGATTCTCATATGGTCACCCTAATCTGTTTACTGAAAACATTAGTATATCCACTGTACTCAAACTAGATTTTTAATAAAATTAATTTCATTTTAGACAAATAACTTTAGAGACTTTTAGCTGATAATCAAATAATGCTTTGTGTGTATACTAGTGATTTGATCACGAAGGATACGTATACAATACCATTGTATATATGAATTGTTGTAGATTTTTACAGCCATTATTACATAAAAAGTATCTTGACTTGTCCGTTTTGTTAGCTAAGATGCTGCTATGTTAATATTGATATACTATTTCACATAGGTTTGAAAACGACAAACAATTATTTTAACATCATAATCATTTATATAAACTGCGACTTTATATAAAATAAATGGCGTACGGTCTAATGCGCTCTGCTTGGAACTGGAAGCTTGCTGATTCGATTCCAAACAGTGGCAGTTTGTAAATTAAAATTAACGGGGTGGCTCATTGGATAAACCGTTGGCGTATGAACAATAACGAAGTAACCGGCTATTTCTGTGAAAGTTTTCTGCCGGCATAGTTCCTATCAAACACGGCTGCAGCCGCACAACCTACCAATCTTAGCCTGCATACAAATTCCTTGTCCTCCACCCACATCATTAATGTATGGTTAAAAATTAATAAAGGTTAAATAATAATAATGATGTGGATGGCTTCTGTTATAAACTGTGGAGTTTCAATGTTAATAAATGATACAAAATACAGACTGCACGCCTTGAAATGTGACATGCCGTGTTTTTTCCTGATTTTTTTTTAGAATTTGAATACCATTTAACTGTCAAAACTCTACTGCCTACTTCAAGTCGGTGAAACAAGTGGTGAGAAATTATTTCCAAATGTTAGATAACCAGCTGACAATATGACGAATTACGTGAATATTTTGTGTATACTAATGGAATTCTTCGTAAAGTATATGGGTAGACGATAAAATATCGCACTATCGAACCCGATTGACTTGTACTTGATTAATAGCCTAAAACAACTTCAACGCACCTGATTTGTGTAATAAGGTATATATCAACATTTTCCTGAACCTAAATTTACTATTATATAACAAGATTTTCATGATTACTTAGGGTCGTAGTACTTTTGGAGACTATCGGATCCTGCAAAAGTATTAAGTTTTGAAGCTTTTTGTTTTAATTCAATGTAAAAATATGAAAATGTAAGCGGTTAATAAAATTCAGTTCAATGAACTCTATACAATAAATGAGAGAGCCTGCTGTTGCTAAACAGAAAATTAGAAAACTAGTTTTGTTTGTACCATAATTATATTTGAAAACTAACTGGACACATTTGGTATATCGAGAAAGTCAATATTATACTAAAACTTCAATATGGTTGACGTAAAACCACATTGACGTAATAATAGTTTGTCCACACTAAATCGTAGTAGACGTTTAATAAAGTTTATTTATGATAAACTTTATCCCCCTGAAATTAGATAAATTTTGAGAACAACCACAATATTTCACGTGTTCGGAATCTATACAGAAGTACTGACGATAGTGGATTTGTTCTAGTTAGATGTAAAAAAATACACAAATTGGATTTCGGTATACAAACACCGACAAAATTTTGAATATCAAATGGATTCGTCACAAACCACGTGTACGGTTTTAGGCACTCTACTTTTGGAGTCGATATATACCCTCAATGACCAAATGATATAAATGATATTCACTACTACAAATTTTAACCATTCGGTTTTCAAAAAATTCGTTACGCAGGAGCTGCTTCAACTTAGTGAATTTCCTTAAAATACATAAATCACTTTCTAGCGATCACAATTTTTGTCTGATCAAAATGAAATGTCGTTTATGACTTTAGTATTTGCATGGCCAATTTTATTAATAAATGACATACGTCAAGGGGAAATGGGGGCATAAGGAAAGAAGAAAACACAAAATATAAAATATCTCTGTTAATATTAGAACAAGCAAAAAATGCGTAAGAAATAAAGTTGTAGAAAATCATGTTTGCTACAATGATGAATTATCATTTTTGCTCAAACTCTAATGTGTTCAGAGATATTGAGGAATTAAATTTTCAATCTTAAACCGCCTATATTTCTGTAAATATTAGGGAAACAGAAAAAATGATAAGAAACAAAATTATAGTAAAACGTAGTACCTACAACTTTACTTCTTATAAATTTTTCGATTTTTCGAATATTAAGGGAGATATGTCAAATTTAGTGTTGAATCGGGATGCACAGAAATTTGGACAATTATTGCAAAAAAATAATTGAAATAAATAATTGGGAATCCCACAGGGGCATTAATATGGGCTTTATCATCGATTTGCGCTCCCATCGAGTTTTGACGGTAGAAATCATTTATTATCGATTCGTTGTCTATCAGATTGAAGCCATGATGAATTCCAAAATTATTCATCGAATGTATTTTTATTCCCGGTATATGTAAATATACCAGAGTATATTAAGTTTAGTCCTGACTTTGCAACGCTTGAAAATATAGATCGTAGACACAAATTTTTGGAATACGTGTTCATAAAATGGCGTAATTTGGTCGTTTCCGCATATTCTTCCGTCTGTGGACAGGATAACGCAAAAACGACAAGAGATAACGAGCTGAAATTTTTTGTGTGTGTTCTATAGGTAAAAAGTAAGGTCAAGTTCATGATAGGCAAAATGGGCAAAACTACCCATCTTTGAAATCGTAAGAGATAGAACCAACATGTAAAGACAAAAAATGCCCCTTTTTTTTAAATAAACAACTTTTGTTATAAACTTTTTTACATAAACTCAGGATCATACCGGATATATATGCAATAAACTCAGTTGTTATTTTCACTTGTTTTCTACAAAATTTGTGTTTCCTAGATTGGTGGAAGCAGAGGAAACAGATATATGTAAGTATATGGATTCAGTCGATAGTTTTCCAAAAATGGTTAAAATTGGTATTGGTATGGTATTGGAAAATGAGAGAGTAAAAAATGTACCAATAAAATATTTTCAAGCGAGGGAAATGTAACGGAACACATTAATAAAGAATATGAATTTATTTGTATATGCAATTAAATTTTCTAGCAATCAATCAATTACATAATTTGATTTAATTTGAATCGCATAGTCCATATACTTAACTGATAAATGTCATTTCAATTTTCTAACTAAGAATATATAATTAAACTATTATTTATTATATATTATACAGCCCGTATTTTAAAATACACCCAATCGGAAAATAATATATAGTGTATCTATCGCTGTCTATATGTAGTGACTATGATATGGTGTCTTTGTTACATATACATGTATAGACACATTCACATGACGGACGATGGACAAGAATGACGATGTATACATGCACGAGTAAGATGCAACTATATATAAATGATTTTAGTTAGAGAGTGATAAGTATATAATAGTTATATGTTATACAATACTGATTTTAACACAGTTTAAGTGTGATAAAGTAAAACCACATCATAGTACACTGCATATAGACAGCGATAGATACACTATATTTTTGTATCCCAAATTAGATACCACTTGTGAAGGCGGTTTGAATTCGGCTATTCGCTGTCACCAGGGCAGTTGATGAGTTCAACTCCATAAACAAATTGAATTTACAGTTGTTCTAAATGATGTCGTCCAACGTTTGTTGTCCAATTGACTTCATTCAACAGATTAGTAAATTTAAGTTACTAAAGATTGTCCCAAAGAAGTCGTCCAAATGTAGTTTGTACTAATTGACTTCGTTCATAAGAAGTCGTCCAATCGTAGTTTGTCCAAATTGACTTCGTCCAATACTTTAAGAAAATTTAATGTAGCGCACAGTTTGAAATTATAATACTTTATTTATTTAAAACTTAAACTTAAGTTATTTATTCAAAAAAATTAATAATAAAATATATTTTAAAATACAAAGTTTTGACAATAATTATGCTGAAAAAAATTCTAATTTGATTTGAATTAACATAGTCTTTTTATATTAATTAATTGCGGGATCAGCAATAAGTGCCATCCTGTCACATTGTAGTCGATTTCCATATGCCTCGTGGTCTCCACAATATACATTGTTTGCTGATTGGGTGTATTTTAAAATACGGGCTGTATATAGTTTCAAAGTGTATTATATAAAGATGAACAAGGAAATATCCATATAATATATGTGTGTAGTACATTCTCTAATAATATAAAGTTTACGAAGCCCCTTAAGATCTACACATTTATAAGACCATCGTTTTCAGTTGATGATTGGTTGATCGAATATAAGTAAGAGACAACAAACTAAGTATTAAGAAGAAAACATAATACGTATTTCGAAAGACTAAACAGAAGTTTGTTGTCAATGTGTTTATATATATGTACAATTAGTAATCGAAAGTTTGGTGGAAAATGTCGGAAAATATATATACTATAAACAACCAATGGGCTATCAGTAAGGTAAAGCCTTTTTTTTAAATAGTTTTATAGCTTTTAAGTATCCATTCAGAATGGTCACTTAAAAGCAATAAAATTACATGTCTGTTGGAATATACCGTTGGAAGATATTCAGATATATTCTACCTAAAAAGAATATATACGGAACTTAAACCCCATTATTATTGTTATTATTATTATATTTGAAATAGAGGTGTCTTGACATCGAAATTAAAGTCTAGCCGCAAGTAAACTTAATGTCCATTCAGAATGAACACCTAAAAGCAAACATATGTATAAATATTATAATAAATAATAAGACCTTGCTCTACTTAAAGCTTATTGATTGATCATAGTGAATATATATTTGCCAACATTTTCCTCACAACTTTTGATTACTGATTGTACATAAATACACTTTCTAGACAAAGTGTCCAGATCACCATACCACTGGTAATGTACATATTTGGATATTGTATTAAAATCCTTTTAATCTTCGCGGAAGCTCCTTCTAAACTATAATTCTCTAATGCAAATAGGCTTTTTTTTCTAAAATCTATACACTGTTGCTCTTTACAAACATACATTTTAATTGTTAGCGCACTGTGGTTAATGAAGGTCTTTCAGTATGTTTATTACTGACGTGATGTTATCCATTCATTGGTCATAAAATTGTAGTCTAAATATGATAGGGTTTGGAAATGTAGACAATATAAATTTCCTGTTCGACCTTTTCATAGGCCGTGTAAAAATCATCAAATTATACAGAGAAAACCGGTTTCTCGAATGGAAGTACCAGATTCATCAAATTTGGTGGATCAAATTTTATGAACGGCGTTACTCCATCAAGCAAAATAAATCGACAGTGTTAAAAATAGATAATATGACCTAAAAATAATAGTTGTCAAAAATCAAAAATCATTAAAACTGGATTTATAGCCAAACCGATTTTTGGTCATGATGTTGTCAAATTCAAAAACTTTGATTTCACATTGTCAAATCCAAATTTTAGTATGATGATTTTAGTATTTGGTATTTTATCTTCTCGATTCCATACACTTATACGTACAATATATTCAAAACTAAAAAACAAGTAAAATTAAAAATTTAATAAATCTCCAAAGCAGTTATATGAAATATAAGAACTTCCTTCCCGTTACCTCCACCAAATTTATGTGCAAAATGATATTGTTTCATCATCTTGGAACAATGCTGATAATTTTCAAAGAAGTTTTATCAAACATATCTAAGGACCAACGTAAGGAAACCAAACGAGATCTACAAACAGACACTTCAAAATTATAACACCACTCTTTTTGCACCCGGAGTTAGTTAATATCTTGTTAAAACATTCATCCAACCCAAATTAACACACACACACACCCACACACACACACACACACACACACACACACACACACACACACAGACCGATAGCGAAAATGGTAGCTAAACGTAAAGATACGGCGTACATTGAACATCGAGAAAAAACACAACACAAGCGTTAGAAAAAAAGAATACAAATACAGTTGTGATATCTTCGCTGAGATAATAAATCCACAAATTTCATAATTTCCAATATTCAAAGTTAATATCGATAAAGTTCTGTTTTTTTTATTATCATTTTGTTATATGGTAACAACTGATAATAGCTTATCGTATATATATTGTGGAACTATAAACACCACAAATACTATAGGTACACACATAGAAGGTTTTAGTCTCTATATAATATATAAACAGAAATAAGGTAATCGAAGAAAGTATCACGAACTTCTATTATATTGTGTACTGTCCGTATTACGAAAAGGTTATATATATATATATATATATATATATATATATATATATATATATATATATATATATATATATATATATATATATATATATATATATATATATATTGTATAACAAATAAATTTGTACTGAATAGCTGTATATATATATATACACCACATATATAAACTTTACCGATAGAGTTTATACTGAAAATATACCGAATGTTCGAAAAATTGTTTAGGACGGAATTCAAAATTTTAAACCTGAAATCAGTAGTCAGCATCTTACTGATGCCTCAAGACAAGATTAACATGTCTCTTGTATTGTACAGACTTGTAAAAGTTTTCTATTCTCCCGTCTCGTCTTGTTTTTACAGTTAAAACAATAATAATATAATGCGTAAGAGGGGTACTGCAAATGGGTCCCTAGGCCATCTAGGCCAAAGGGTCCTCCGTGCCCTCCTTGAGAAAAATCTAGATATGGGTCTAAACTCTAGATATGGGTCAAAAATAGTAAATTGAGACTAGGAATTACGTAATTTTAGATAAATTTCTCGAATACGGTATTAAATCATTATTTCGAGAAATTATTAGAATATTTAAATAGCAAATGTCTCCGATAATATTAGAATTACAGAACAATGGGAAGACGTTGACATTTTATTAACGCTAAGAGATAAATTCGAAGTTTATCTCACCTCCTAAACTCTCTATTCGTTTCAAGATTGTATAGATCGGAATCTCTGATCTTTTGAAGATTTATGTCGACCAAATAACATTTTTAATAAGTTTTATGGTAGTTTAAACCAAGTCATTGAAAAATAAGATTAGCGATGGCCAAAAACTAGTATATAATTGCAACAATTTTCCGAAAGTTAGTTTTAATCTTCTGCTATATCCTGCTAATTCTCAGAATCTTCTGGTAGAATATTTTTAATGTAAGCTCATCACGTTTGGGCTGTCAATAAATTTAAAAATTAAATCACGCACTTAAACCCCAAAAATTTGTCAACAAAATTGAGAAAAGAAGCGCATTTTCGATAATTTCTATAGTAAAAACCTAATTTTTGTTTTAGCTTAAAGTTAAATAATTCTTTGTTATAAAACTATCACTTTTGTACAGTAATGGCTGATTTTTCATGGGACTTAACTTATTAAACAATATTTCAGACACCCTTAAATCAAAGATCTAAATTCATGCAAAATATAAATTTCCCTAGCCCAAAAGTTTTAAAAAAATTTGACATTTTTCAAAAAAAAATTGTGTATATTAGGATAATATAAAAAAAAAAGCTATACATTATCCATCACAAACTTCATGTACACTGTGAATAAAGGACACAACGGCAAAGCTTTTGTAACAGCTTCTATTGCCACGATATATACAATATAGTGAGTATGTCTGTGTACATATACTACATACGTATGTAGTATATATATATATATATATATACGCCTGATGCCGTTCTGGTTAAGTAGACAATAAATAAAGTCCGTTCTCTAACTCAATGTTTATCCCCCATTTCGTAAATATATTTTCAGTAGTATATAGTTCATTCGACCGACCCGTCCATACATCACATGTCAACTTACAAATAGCCGGTCTTTGAAATACCCATCTACTATGGAGTTTAGAGGTATAATAAATATATTCTCTTTCGTTTTGTATCGTAGATATTGCAATTTTTATATAGATTTTGTTTGTTATAATGATGGATATTACCACTTTATACAGGCCTAAAGGTCTATTCACATACCGCAGTCACGTCACAGTTCAGTCACCGTTCCGAATTAGAACCGTTGTTGTTCAGTCTCAGTTAAAATGATGGCTGTATTCACATCTAACCGTCAAGCTTAACCAAAAAGTTTATAAACACATCAGTCATAATATCATCAGTGTGTGACTGACGGGACTGTTTTTTTACTGACGTGACTAATGTATGTGAATCGACTTTTAACGTAGTAATATAGATAGATATTATTTAGGATTTTAAAAATGAAATTCTTTTCCAATAATTTCATCTGATATCACGGAAAAACTAGCGGTAGGTTATTTTAACCCCCCAAATGCCCACTGCGTGTGTCCCTGACCTGATCTACGTTTAGTGTGCGTAGCGTTTTCAAAAATGCTCTGTTACTCGAAACCGCAGCACTGGAAATCCGTTCGGGGCTGAAAACCACTGATAATTTATTGTTATTTGAATATAACAGTCATCTAACCTTTATTTACAAACTTTAAGTAAATCATATCTGAGGAATTAATGCATTTGAACCCTCATTAAGAATCAAAGAATTTGGAATATTCTCAATTAAAGAAAGAATTAAAGAGTTATGAAATTATTATTTATTAACTAAACATATTTATAACATTTATTACATATTTGTAACATATTTTTTTTTTTTTAAATTATACTGCGTTTTTAACTACTACGGTCATTACGCAGTATGCGGTAACATATTTATAACATGTGTTTTTTGTCTATTACTTTAGATGCCTGATGAAGGTTAAATAATTTATTGACCGAAACGTTGCTAAAATAAAAATTTGCTGATTACCAATAAGCATTTTTTTCGTCCACGTTCCTGCTATGCTAATTTTAATACTATTTCTAAGTTCTAAATCAACCTATAATATATATATATATATATATATATATATATATATATATATATATATATATATATATATATATATATATATATATATATATATATATATATATAATATATATATTAAGTTTGTTTAATATCAAATATAGGACTGGTTATAGCATTTTTGGAAAAGTCGACTTTATCAAGATTTGATGTATGTTGATTATTTGCAAATTCTTTTGCTAAATCTTGATATAGTCGACCTTTCTAAATATACTACAACCAGTCTTATATTTGATATTAAACAAACCTATTCTTAAATTTGACTGAGGAACGTTACTTCACGCATGAAATACTTAAATATAATATTGAACTAGATATTTATATTTAAAAATGTTAGACAATGTATTCGACTAAGTCAACTCTGTATTTAAATATTTAAGCTCTAGAAAAAACCATTTTATCAAAAGCATATATATATATATATATATATATATAAAGCATTCATATATTTGTACACAAACGAAGCCATTTATTCATTTAGACTATAAGGGTCAACTTCATAGCATCCCATTTCAAACAGGATGGTTTTTTTCTGCTATAAAGAAGGGGTGTGTTGATAACTCTAAAAACTAGCCACACCAAGTAATCATTTAATGTTTGATCCCTAAATTCGTCTACAAAACAAAAACAAAAAATGCTTTAAAGTTTTACTTTAAGTTTATTTATGTTTTTTACTTCTTTTTACGTCTAAAACTAATCTATAAACATTTGGTATAAAGAGAGATAATGTTCTCCCATGGGTATACAACAGAAAATACGGGATAGAAGTAGAAGAAAAACGTACAAAATAAACTTAAAACTATAAAAAGGTCAAAGACTACTAAAACGTATAAATAATAGTGAATAGGTCGCTGCTTAAAATAAACTTTTCTGTTTGTAATGAGTTTTCAAAATCTCCAGTGAGTAGTTGAATTTTAGTATATTATTTTGTTTTTTACTTGTTTATTTATTTCAAACAATGGTCGATAAAGTTGTAATCGAAATTATTTACTTTTTATATACAAATAATCACATTACATTGAGATAACATATGTTGTGCATATTACATACGTCCAGACGTCTAAGGCCAAACACTTTTAAACAAGATACAAGTTAAACTTTAAACAAATTGACATCATTACTTTTCATTATTAATTTTGAATAATTTTTCAATAGACTAGGCTTGTTCTTAAAAACTGTTTTTGTCAGGCATTTTCTAATACGTCTTTTAACAAAATACCCTCAGATTTCAATCGCTAATAACTTCGAGACTATATAATGCGTTTACAATGGTCGAGTCCGCAATAGATATAAGTGAAAATCGGTATAAAATTGAAAGTTACAAAAAATTGAAGATTTCGTCTCATATGATTCGTAAATATTCTCGGTATGATAGTAAACGCATAGCAGAGGTAAACTCGCGTCGTAAGGAATCCAACGAGTCTAAAAAACTCAGTACCGAACGAATGTGAGGGGTCAAACTGCATCTTTTTGCGTGAATTTTTTTTTTTGGTCCGTACTTTCTATATTCCTGAGGTAAATTCAGTTTATAAAGTGAGTTTTATTAAACTGAAGAATATAATTTATTTTAAATATCTCAAGTATGATTTTCATGAAGATTATCACTCAAAATTTACTATTTTTCTTTAACTTTTGTCTTCGTAGAAATGTGAAGATCTTTTAGCCAGAAATGAGAGACTCGGGGAATAGGGGAGACTCGACCATGGCCTAAGATCCACTGAAACACACCTGAAAGCACAGTGACCTTAGGTAAGTCGACACAGAGGTCATTCCGCAACAACATGGCATCGTAGCTTGAAAAAATAATTGCGCTGACGTCTCTTGGGGTGAGCTAAGAGAGGCTGCTCAAATTCGAATCGTATGGCGACGTATAGCTATGCTCTTAGTGAGGAGTTCTAGGTGTTCTATAAACATATATATATGTATATATATATATATATATATATATATATATATATATATATATATATATATATATATATATATATATATATATATATGTTATATTATCGAATGATAATTAGTGAGAACTCTAGGTTTTTGAAATAAAATTTCAAATTCGTCCCCTTTACCTAGATCAGTTTTTTGTATTATAAATACGTATTTCGACTACAATGTAGTCATCATCAGTATAAATTAGCTAGTCGTACTTTACTCTTTGACAATTAGAGATAGTTATAAAGTCGAGATCAACAGACAAAAAATAAATAGAAAATTAACTAGATTAAAATATATACTAGATTTAAAACGTGATACCGTCACCAAATTAGTAACAAGTAACATATCCTGGGACAATATAAGAGTAATTTTAATAAGAGTAAAATTAACAGGAACAAATGTGAATGAAGAAATTTTAACAAGAGCAATTTCAATATTATTTAAAATTTATTATATTTTAAATCTAGTATATATTTTAATCTAGTTAATTTTCTATTTATTTTTTGTCTGTTGATCTCGACTTTATAACTATCTCTAATTGTCAAAGAGTAAAGTACGACTAGCTAATTTATACTGATGATGACTACATTGTAGTCGAAATACGTATTTATAATACAAAAAACTGATCTAGGTAAAGGGGACGAATTTGAAATTTTATATATATATATATATATATCCAATTTGCCGAGCGGTCTAAGTAAGTCTGAGGCATTATGTCTACTTGGAGACTGGGAGGTTATGGGTTCGAATCCCAACATAATTGACTAAACTGTCGGCGTATGAATAAGAACGAAGTCACCGGCTATGCTTGTGACGATTTTCTGCAGTTTCCTTCACGAACTCCAGATGAATATCGGAATAGTTCCTATCAGAGTCGGCTACAGCCGCATATCCTACGCATTCCTAGTCTATACACAAAAATTACTTCCACTCCACTCACATCCTCACATCCTTAGGCATCACAATGGACCTTATGGTCGAAGGTCCAGGGCAGCCTCTATAGTATATCTATCAAATCTATGCATAAAATCGAGAAAAGGAACTTTCGTAAAAATTATTACATTCTAAAGCAGAGGCGACACGTGTTAGAAAAACCACCGACACTAAATAAAAAACGTGTATTTAGTAAATTGAGTAGGAAAGTGATATTTGCAGACCCAAGTCTATCCATTCCCCATGCTACACCACATTTTAAGACTATGCTATACATAAACTCATTTCCCTGATTATTTGGCACCGACATTGTAGTACGTGTAGTCTTAGCCGTATTCTATTCCAATACAACAGCGTAGAAACAGCGAAACACCTTTGTTACAATATCGAAATAAGATTATGAAAATTACTTTGTAATATAAAGAAATGATTTTTAAAGTCGGTAAGTTAGTGAGTACGTGCAAAACTATATTATTATATGTTGTATAGGTTCATACCTAAGATATATATATATATATATATATATATATATATATATATATATATATATATATATATATATATATATATATATATATAATCATAATAATATTCTCACATCAATTTAAATTCTTATCACATTCATACAATATGGAGTGTATAATAATATTTATAAATATAATATAATATAACGAAAAACCAAAACATTTACGACACTGACTGAAAGACATGATATATCCAAATCTACCTCGGCTGTACCCACAGTAGTGAGTAGATAGATACAGTAAGTAGAACTATATAATGTTGTAAAACAAAGATAGGTGTTAATAATAAACATGTATGACTCTGTATGTTCACGATTTTATGAGTGTATCACTATCACACACGGTGGTGGTAATAATATTACTTGTTGTATTTTCTACTTTTTTGTTTCGTTTTTAGAAAATTCTTCTATTTATTCTTCTATCAAAAAAACATCGTGTTAAACTTCCATGATATTGTATAAATATATTCGTTTTTCATACATTAAAAAATAATAAATAAACAACAGTTTTAATATTTATTATTAAGATAATCTAAGAAAACTGTAGGTTTTTATGAAATTAAATTTCAAATTTTGTCCCAATTCCTATAGAACAATTATTTGTATTTTATAAATACGTATTTCGACTACAAAGTAGTCATAATCAGTATGAATTAGAAAATTGTAACTATCTTCGGGATATTGAGTTATTTATAACAGATTTTCAGTTTTTTTTACATGCATTTTGTTTTTTTTTGTAAAAATTTTTTTTTTTGGGGTCGGTTTTTTTTTGTAAAAAATTTTTTTGAAGTCGGTTTTTAAAAACATTTCCTTTTTTTCCATTATAAATGAGTATATCCTTACAAAAAAAAAAATTTCGCAGAAATCGGTTATCACATATAAAATGAGGATTTTCCTCGATTTTCCGGGAATCCCCTCATCAGAATGCGATTTGGTGCCAATGGGACCAATGGGAAACCAAACCCTTTAAAACAAAAAAAAATTCAAAATCGGTTCATAAATGACGGAGTTCTGAGGTGACACATAAAAAAAAAAAGCAAAAAAATAAAAATAAAAATACAGACGAATTGAGAACCATCCTCCTTTTTGAAGTCGGGTTAAAAATTAAAACATTTAGAAGTAGTAAATAAACAAATTAATAATTGCACTAGCATAACATCAAAAGGTAGCCCAGAGGCAGAGCGCTGGTCTAAAATGTGTATTTCTATTCTACATGTGTGTAAATTATCAATCATTTGATGTCAAAAAATATTATCAATGTTCAGACATATTACTTAAATGTCAAATTAAGGACGTTCCAGCACTGTGTTATATAATTAGGACAAAAAACCGGTTTGATTTTATTATAGCAAAAATACATAAACACACATATGTAACACATATTCACTTATAGACAAATACACTGTTCACTTATACACTTATACAAGATAATGTTATTTTGAAGAAAAATAATAATTTTAAACTTTTATATCTCGAAAACAAAACGGTAACATTTATTTTTTTAATTTATATAATAAATATTTAGCTTTACCCTCCTAGTTGTTTTTCTGTCGAGTATTTTTTCTAATACAACAGATAATAGTTGGTTGGGCATGAAGTTATACATGCTTCAAATGAGAGAGAGTGCGAGAGAATGATAACTTTGGTCAAAAATTCTGAAACTTCGGGATTTATTAGAAAACGTTATTTTTAGACTGTGAAAAAAAATGAGCAAAATTTGTCGAAAAGTGGTGGTATGTTGGAGAATGCAATATATTTGTGTCTGACTTTTAATGGAAGTATTATGAAGAAATCAGAATAATACAACAAAAAATAAATAATGATAGTATTATTCAGTCGAATTATACGAACATCATATAATTTTATTACACTGATCAAAAATATAACAGAATTTTATGTCACACATACACACATATGTAGCAAGTATACATGTATAGAAAAGAAATGTCTTTTCTTTGGTTTTTGAAAATTCGATTCGCGTATATAATACATATAGTAGATATGTTGATGATGTTGCGTCCACAGATTTTTCTGGGATTAGTCGCCACTGTTGTGATTGGTCGATAGACCATATATATATACTTACAATACTGTATGTGTCCCATAACATATATTTTATGGAGTAGTATTTCAAACCATATTATACACATCGATAACATACATACAAAAAATACATATAATAAAAGTCAAATAGAGGAAACCAAACCAATGTTTTTAGTTCCATAATATATATATATATATATACATATATATAATAATATATATATATATATATATATATATATATATATATATACGATATGGATTTATTTTTATGTCCATATTCTTTTCACATTATTATACGACCATGCAAACGGGAGGTAGGGGTTGGGGGGAGTTTGGTTGTAGTTAGGCGGAATGTTTGGTGGAAATTGGATGGTGTGATATAAATGTTATACAGGATAAAACATGCCGAACATATTATATTGTTTATTGTTGATTTTCTTTTATTAATACAATATACGAATATTATTTCGTTGTGTAGTTTTTTTTTATATGCTCTGTGTGGATTTTATTTGGATTCGATAGAATTCTGATTCGATTACCAAAATTCCGTTCCTAATCGGAAATAAATTATGCAAAAACATCTATATAGATAGGCAAATAAATAAGTAAATGTGGAAATATATGGAACAATAAAACATATATACGTATATACGAAAATTGATATAAATGAGTTAACTGATTAAATACTCTATACAAACTGAGTTCATTAGCAATGCGTGCATAGTTTATTTTACTTTTTACAAACGCCCAGATTATAAAATATACAACTGGAGTAAACGCATGCTTCTGTTATATACAGTGATTATAGATGCTATAATGCTGATGCCGGGCAAAAAGGCAGACGGATGGATAGACAGACGGACATATTAAAATGGAAAAATTATAACATTTTATAAACATCTGTTTCAAATTTTTTTCCATATTTTTAACCGTTAAAGCAGGCATCACGTAAATTGATTGAACGGTAGACATACAGAACGTTTAGGACTGACAGATCAGAACATATACTGCAGGAGCTGGCATAATGAGGAGGAAGAGATCATGACGCACCTAGTCTATCACTGCCCAGCTCTTATTTTGAAAAGACTCGCCTATCACTGAGCTAAAGGCTACTATCTTCAAAACCCTATGGCTGTACTTGAACATCTCCAAATATTTTAAGGAGTATTATATGGATGGTTCAGTCCCGCTTTCGATATCAACATGGACCTCGCAGTCCTAATGTGGCCCTTCCAGAACAGCCACTACAGTCTAATATAGTCCATTTATGATTAAGCGATGCCTATGTCTAGCACATTTAAAAACATCATAGTTTCTCAACAATCAAAGGGGGAAGGGGTGTTGGTCCTCAAAAAGAGAAATAATAAAAGAAATTTTTGAAGTAATAAAAGAAACTTCGAATTGAGACATAGTCAAATCATATAAAACTTCTACCACAAGGCTTAACTTTATTTCAATAATGTGCGATATGAAATTTCCCTACTGACGATGATTGCGTGCAAATGAGTACTATCTTTAATAAAATTTATTTGGGATTTTTAAAAAGTTGTAAAGTATGTCAAAAATCTTACAACGATTATTATAACCTTTTTTTATCAGTCCTAAATATTTTAAAATTATTTATTGTAAAATATCAGTAAATGTAAATTAGAAATTGATTTGACATTATTTCACAAATCTGTGAAATGTCACAATACTGTGCGCACAATACGGTGCGCTGTCACCAGTTTTCAAAATATGGTGGCAAAAATAAACCAAGCATAACAGTTTTAATTTTATTAATTCAAACGTTTGTCAACACCATTTTTTTAATGCAAATATATAAACTGCATATTTCAAAGAATATTTATAAACACTAATTATTATGGTGTCTACTTTAATAATATAGTTATTATAATTTTAAGCACAAAAAATTATGTTCTCCATAAGACGCTGTGTTAAAAGTTTGATTTTTAATCCATAATTACTCTTTGAAATGCTCGTCAACAGGTTTTAAATTTTTGAGGTAGGATAACTACATATAATTGAGTTACTCAATTCACTAAAAAAAAATTGTTATCTACTATTAAGCATCATGCATGAACGTCCTTAAATAAATTGTTTTCAATACAATTTTGTATTGTAGTATAAATTTTTTATTTGAATAACCAGAAAAGAATTTCTTCATAATTTATTAAATTCTATCCTCCCTCGATCGTAATTTTCAAACAACATCCTATATCATAATTAACTTAAATGAAATTTTTATTTTTTTACGTAAAATACATGTTTTATACAAAGAATAAACTTTTTTAAGGGATTTAAATCATGTATACAAAAAATACACTTAATATTTAGTAAATAAAATATATTGTGTTTGGGGGGTTGAAACGAAATAGGGGGTGGTTGAAAACGTTTTATAAAATGGACGAATCCATCGTTTTGTTCAAATTGATGAGTAGTAACATTAGTAAATGGCCGTTTGTTGTTACAATAAATATTACATATATTTTATATACATATAGGCATGTATATGTTATAATGTATGTATATAATGGTTTGTACATAACAAACATCTGTTCCGGACAATAACATTTCTCACCCGTAACTATTATTATTCCTTTTTCTCCTATAATGTGCAGAAAAAAAAATTCTATCAAAAATATAAAATACTAAACATATATCATAACATTTTATTTTAATAATACAGAATGATTCATTTTAAAAACGGCAAGACTTGATAATCAGAGACCAATACTAGAATTTGATGAAATATGATGAAAAGAGCTGCAGCATTTCCAACAGAAGCTATGCGGGAGGGCTACAGAAAGTATGAGGACAGTCGCGATACGTAATTATTAATTTATTCGATTATCATTTTGGACATCTACTATCAAGGTTGGATAGACATTTGAAAAAATTTTCCAAGCTTTTATAATGAACAAAAGTAAGTAATGATAAAAAGGAATACCCGGAGCCCCAATATATGACTATAAATAAAAGCTTAGGCGTAGCTTAAGCATAGACGTCTACGTACTCTGTTTACAGGAACGATTAGAGACGGATATTTAGTCCTCTGTATCTCTGGAACAGAAAAAGCTATGAAAACCAAAAGGCTACAAAGAAAAAAACTTGCCATGTAAAATTTGAAATTAAAAAAAGGATTAGAGACGATTTTTAGTCCTCGGTATCTCAGGAACCTAAAAAGCTATGAGCACCAAAAAAGCTACATCGGAACAAACTTGCCATGTAAAATATGAAATACCCTCCACCTGAGAAACTTACACAATAAAACACTTTTGTTAAAAAACTTAGCCCTTACATAGATTTCATTACTTTTGAAGGCGAACCTTTTTGTTTTTGTTGGGATATCACTACTTTTTGTATGTGAAAACTTGGCCCCTCTCACATTTTTGTATTTGATCGAATCGTTCTATATTATCAAAACGTTTAAAACCCGATCAACCCATTTTTTTCTACGGTTTTAGATTATTATATTAAAACTTTTTTTAAGACTAAAACACTTAATTTAATTTCCCACCGCTTCCTATACTCTCCAATATTTATCAACATTTCCACCAAATGCATTGTGATTAGAACCAAAGTTTCAATAAGAACTGGTCGAAATTTTAGCATACAGAAAGTGAAGTTAAATAAAAGCTTGTATTAGAAATTGACCCAATTCCTAGATTAAGTTTTCATATTAAATTAGCGTTAGACAGTCACCGAATTAGTTATAGGCTACGTTAGATTAGGCCATAAGGTCTATTGTGATACCTTTACATTAAGGATGTGGGTAGAGGGCAAGGAATTTGTATATAGACTAGAAATTGGTAGGTTGTGCGACTGTAGCCGACTTTGATAGGAACTATGCCGATATTCATCTGGAGTTTGTAAAAGGAAACTGCAGAAAACCTTCACAATCATAGCCAGTTACTTTCGTTCTTGCCCATACGCCGACAGTTTAGTCAATTAACTACTCCATTAATTTCTTTTTAAATTTAATTGGAAAACTACCACCGTTGGGAGTCGAACCAGTAATCTCCCAGTTCTATGCAGAGCGCCTTAGACACTCGGATACTTCAACCTGTACCAAATTAGTAAGGAGTAACAAATCTTTTCGGAAAGTAATAACGAATAGCGAATTATTACTGATAAAGAATACTTTGCAATAGAAATACGTATTTACGTATAGGGATGAATATCGCCCAAACATGCATACAAGTTAATCTAATAAGAGTGTATTATAAACGGACATTCTTGGCTCGTATGGTATTAATAGAAGTGACGTGATGTTTTTCATAACAATTTCCTCTAAGCGTACAAAATAAATATTTAAAGTATTAGTACCACACATTTAGGATAGTACTTACTCTATACGCAGACGAATTCATTCATAATACTTTTGATGTGTAAAAAAAGAATTTTTACCCAACTAATATATAACGTTACTTATACACATTTATATTACAAATCAAAATCAGATGGCATTTCCATTTTTCAGATAATGTTTGTGTACTATATGCATGTGGGTAAGTTTGTTGATTTTATTTTTTTCAAAAAATCGACTGTGTATCGTCTCATAACCTCTATATATAGATCTTATTCCGAATAAAATGGTATGTAGTCTAAAATACACCAGATTTTGAAGAGAGATGTTATATTATGTTTTTAACACACTTTTATTTACTTGGTATGTATGTATGTATCTATGTATGTAACGGAATCTTTGAAGTTAATTTTAACCTACTCCTAATTGTCGTATCGAGTTGAAACTTTGTATGTATATGAAGTTCGGATGACAATGCATTTTTATGGTAAGCATAACCGGAATCGGTAAGGGAAAAGGGGAGTTTAGAGGGATGGGGAAATAAAAAAATTGGTATATCTCTCTTAATATTGAAAAAATCGAAAAACATAAGAAATAAAGTGGTAGAAAATTTGTTTTACTATAATTAAGTTCCTTGTAAATTTTTCTGTTTCTCTAATATTTACAGAGATATTGACGGTTTAAGATTGAAAATTTCAATTATAAAATTCGTTTCAAGACTAAAAAAGCAAAAATAAATAATAGTTTAAAAAAACTAAAAAACACGCTAAAAAGTAGAAAATAATGTTTATCAACAAAATAATTATTTTGATTGGAAAATATCCTTAATATCAAATTATAGTATAAAGCACCCCACGCTTTTTTCAATCAAATTAATTATTTTGTTGATAAAATTTATTTTCTACATTTTAGTTTGGCTAGCTATAAAAGCGTGTTTTTTAGTTTTTTTAAAGTTTTATTAATCTAACTGTGATTTTGAGTTTAGCTTAAAAGCAATCAAGTATAATACCATATAATATTCATATTATTTGAATTTCACTTATTTGAAATATGACCGCATCTTACTGAGCGCTCATTGGCTTAACTTAAAATCATAGTACGACATTTTTCACAAAACTTCTGATCACTGATTGTACCATCATAGTATATATTTTAATAACCATAATCTCCATGAAGTTTGATATTAGTATAACTTTTATGTTAAAAGATTATGTAATTTAATTAACCTTAAAATACAAATCGAAATAGCTTAAAGCTGAAATTCAATTTTTTATGCACCACAAACCAAATGTCCATTCAGAATGGGCACTTTTGTTCAATGATGGTACCTCGTGAGAAAAAACTGGTATCAAATTCATCTAGAAACAGACAAATCTCGTAGAAATTATCGAAAAAATATATAATTGCAAAGTAGCAATCACTGCATGAACTTGTAAGGTAAATGATTGTTATATTAAATAATTATTATTTAAATAAATAATAAATATATATAAAAGATATAATTGATCTTTATTAAAATTGATCTTTTTAATTTGATTTATGAAATATTATTGTTTTAATATGTAAATTACCAAGGTTGTTAACATTCAAAGCAACCGTGATAATAGAGGGAAGTTATTGTTGTTATGCAACAAATGAAAATGATGAACAAAATTATAATAATAATTTAATGATGAAGCGACACCGCTACAAACTCATATAAATATGAGTATGCATCGTAATTACGACACTTTTTCAAATGTATTTATCGACTTCTCGTGAGGACTTCCATGTGTTTCTCAACCCTCGAAAATATTTTTCTCGTTTCTATCTCTGTCGAAATCAACAATTTTAACTCTCGTCTCGAGTCTCAATAAAATAATCTCACCTAATTTCGAAATTCTCGTTTGTTACGACAACATTAGTGTGAGTGCCATCAGACGACTCCAAAACGTAAAAATCCCAAAAATATAAAACCTCTCTTACATACATACTACCCTATGGAGTCCGTATATAGAGGTGACAGAAAATATTTTTCAAACTCGAATTCATCATTTCATAGATGATTGTTGTTGCCACACATATTTATGTAAATAAAAGATACATTAACGCCATTTACTTGAATAGGAGCGGGTGCGCTTACTCATAAAAGAAAACATCTCTTCCTAACACATATATGTGTGATTTTTTGTATTCGCTAAGTGGTCTTATGTTAAGGATATAATCATTTATATTTATAAAAAAAAAACGAAATGTATATAATTTAATTCCAATACTTTTCGAAGATTCTTAAAATGTACGAATAGATTTATAACATTTGTTTCAGTGATAAAATGGGCGTACAATCCTAAAGCTCATGTGCAACAACTTTTTTTTTGTAAAATTCTCACTACAACCAATTTCTTAAAAATTAGCCGACTTAACGAAAACGACCTTTTAGAAATTTTTCTTCCATTTCTTATTTTTGTATTTAGCAAATAATTTATTTTGAAAAAAATCGTGTTTCATAGAATAAACCATAACCAGTATTTGCAACCTCCAAATAATAAACATTTTCTACATAAAAATAATCTTTAGAGTTTGGAACATACTGACCAGTCCAAGAGAACGAGCGATCTAAGGCGTTATGTCTGCGCAGTATATCTATTTGGAAACTGGGAGGTTATGGGTTCGAATCCCGACATCGACAGTTTGTCAATTATTAAGAAAAAAAAGGGGTGGTTAATTGACTAAACTGTCGGCGTATGGACAAGAACGAAGTAACCGGCTATGCTTGAGAAGGTTTTCTGCAGTTTCCTTCACGAACTCCAGATCAATATCGGCACAGTTCCTATCATAGTCGGCTGCAGCCGCATATTCTACCAATTCCTAGTCTATACACAAAAATTCCTTCCACTCCACTCACATCCTCACATCCTTAGGCATCACAATGGACTTTATGGTCGAAGGTCCAGGGCAGCCTCTATAGTCTATGTATCTATCTTGGAACATACTGTATCCCATTTATTAACAACTACAGGAAATTTAAGCAAATGCAAAAGCCTACCTCTCAAAGCTTTGAAAATTGTCAAATAATAATATGTTTAGAATAATTGGTTAATGTTGTCTTCAAAATAATACTGTCAATGATATGAAAACATTGACTCAACAAACTCATCAGCCGTGGTGGTTCAGGGTTCAATGGTAGCCTGTACACGCAAAGTACACGCTTGTTCTTTCACACTTATGCCTTCGTCACCGTAATGGAAATTGACAATGGTATAGTATTGTGACATTTAAGTGTACGCGAATAATAATATGTTAAAAACACATTTGTTACGCTACGAGTATTTGGAATTGAACAAGAGGGCTTTAGTGTCAACAGTAGCTTCTTCGCTTGTAGCTCATATTCTTTCTGTCAGGTAATTATGTGCACTGTATAAACAGATAATAAGATGGCTCATATTTTATTGTATATTTTGTGTCCATTCAAAGGGTGTATTTGGGTGTGTCCATTCAAAGGGTCTATTCAGTGCCATCAAGCGGTGTTTTTAGTGTGCAACTTGACGCTGTGTATGCTGACACCATGCTCACAGGTATTGTTTCACCGAGGCTACGAGGCAACCTCGCCTCGCCTCGGCCCTCGGTTACGAGGCGAGGCGAGGCGAGGTTCAATACTTTAATCCTCGTTACTAATCGAGGCGAGGCGAGGTATATTGTCCCAAAAACCTCGCCTCGGCCGAGGCGAAGAAATTGCCTCGGCCGAAGCAAATTTACAAAAAGTAAATTTAAAAATAATAATAATATAGTGATACATGAAGAAATAGATAGATTATTTGGCAAATATTTTTCAAATGTCCAGCGATCCTACCTAGTAGATGTTGAAAATCATCGTCTCTAAAATTTATATACATATACAGGTTGTCCCAGAACAACCTGGAACCCTTCCTTGAAGTTGTTTCTTAGGTCAAGACGAACTCATTTTACCATATAACATAGGTCCGGAAATGATTTGTTTATCCGCTAGCCGCCATTTTGTGTTTTTTGCTTTATAATTTATATCTACTCAACGCGATATCCAATTGAATTGAAAATTGGGACGATTGTTGCTTTAGCATAGACCAATAATAGAAAAAAATTTGAATTTTCAAAAATGTATTTTCACAAAATGGCGGCTTTTAGAAAAATTAAACAGTGTAAACGTTCATAAGCCAATTCAAACGTCAAAAAGTGTCTAAGCGCTCGAAACGGATACACCCAAAGTTAACTGTTTACAAGATTGATGATTAAGATATGTTTGCGTTACTTCTTAAACTATCCCCTCGATGGTTCTCATGAACAAACCATCGTCAACTGACCCTAAATTACTACAAAACATCGACGCGCAATTTAAAAAGAATATACAATGAAACGATAGTTACCTTGGAGGTATTCATATTTTTTATCATGAAAAAACCATGGTTAATTGACCCTAAATTACTACAAATCATCGACAAGAAATTTACAAAGAATATAAATATTTTTTATCATCAAAAAACCATGGTCAATTAACCCTAAATTACTACAAAACATCGGCAAGAAATTTACAGAGATAACAAGAATTTTTTTTATATTAAAAAAAAAATTAAAAATTGGAGGGAGAATATAAATTCTACTCTCAATACAATTTTTTATCACACCACAAGCAAGGGTCAACAAAATGAAGATGACTAAATAAAATGAAAAAGCCTATTATTAAAAGATGAACCTTGTTCCAGAATTCCAGATCATACACCTAATTACACCTAATTCATAAATTATAATACACTCAGGTCAAAAGATTAAGGTTAAAAATGGTATGTAATTGAATAAACCGTTGTTGCAAGATGAAAACTGGTCCAGATCATAACCTGTATATATTTTCATTATATCTAAATCAAAAATTATAACAGACTGGGTCAAAACATTGATGTCAAAAACTATATGTAATTGAATAAACCTTTGTAAGATGAAAACTGATCCAGTTCATAGTAAAAAATAATTTATTTTAATTTTTTAAATTAT
Organism: Nineta flava; assembly: GCA_963920215.1. Classification (NCBI taxonomy): domain Eukaryota; kingdom Metazoa; phylum Arthropoda; class Insecta; order Neuroptera; family Chrysopidae; genus Nineta; species Nineta flava. The sequence goes on from OY986040.1 coordinate 119,395,996, forward strand.
AAGATCAAAGGTCTAAGGTCAAATATATTATACACGTGATGACCATCCGAATGAATAAGATGAAAACTGGTCCATTGATCTTTTTTATACAAAATAAGCCAACCTCTTCATATTGTTTGTTATTGAAAACAACCTTTTTTTTGTTGTAAATACCTTTATATAAATGTTAACAATACAAGATTAAAAGTGGTCCATTGAAACAGGTTGTATATAGAAAAATATTTGTGTAAAATTAGGGTTATTTAGATAAATCACATTTTATTTTGGGTTAAAAAAAGGGATGCTGGATGATGTGTTGAGTGATCCTTTACTATATTTATGTATACAAAAAATGAAATTGGTCAATATGGGTCATTAATAATTAGATCATGATATGTCAAAGTTTATATGTTTTGTTGACAATTAAATTAGGGCTTTTTTAGTAGATAGATGTATAAAAAAATGTATCATTTCAAAAAAATTATAGTTTATAAATACGTGGCGTGTTTTTTGTTGAGAAGCACCTCACTCCCCATCCTGAAAAACAACTTACAAAATTTACTTACACATAGGTCAAGATAAAACCTTGCTCGAAATAGAGTACCACTGATTTTTCAACGGGTGTACGGTCTCGTTTTAACAATAAATTTCGACTCTAAATAATAATATGGCAAACCCACAAATACAAAATTTTCTCATGAAATACACAAAACTTTACAGATTTATTACCTAAAAGTTTTCCTGTTTAAACCATCTAAAATATATAATGAATGATATTAATTTATAGATCTAAATATATAGGTATAATAATATACACACAATTATTAATACAAATACACAAGTTTACCGATGTCCATTTTGTCTATATATATATATTTATATATATATATATATATATATATATATATATATATATATATATATATATATATATATATATATATATATATATATAATATAATCAATGAATTTATTCTAAAACATTTGCAATTGTACTGTGTGCTTCATAAGAAAGAAGGCCAATAATCAGATATGGAAAGCACAAATTGTTTAGGACGTAGATTCTAAAACTTAAACGAGAATCATCACATTTTCACCTAACATGATTACTACACCCAATTCTTCATCGTATTGCCAGAGTGCATATACGACATTTAATAAATTCATCTCACATACTACTCACCGAAGACATTGTCCATTCGGAACAGATTCGTATTAAATATTATTTTTCTATAATTAATTGTATGTTTCTATTTAAAAGAAAATTCATCATGTGACGCAGCGAAACAACCTACAATGACGATGAACGTAACGAATTCTTTGATCCTTTAGCTATCGAGTGGAGTAATTAAATTTTGGATGTAGATGATAAATATGTAGCTGCAACACAAAACTGTATCCCCCGATTTTATTATCATCAGTTTTTTAAATTGCCCCCCACTATGGAAGCAAAAAGACGTATTCACGTCAAAATTTCAAATTATTTAAATTTTAGTCGATTATTAGGATTCAGGCCTGCAAAAATTTCCCCACAGATATAAATCTCCCTTTAAAAATATTATCACTATGTATATCAATTCTGTAATACCTGGTACTACAATTTCCTGGATATTTAGGTATACTAAATACTCACATACGTAAATTTATTGATATTGTTTATATTATAATACTGATAATAATAATAATTGTAAACCCCAAATGAAGATGGATTTATCATGTGGACACATTTTATCAACTTTGGAGAGTAAATATCTAACATATACATATTAGATATTTCTATATCGAAATATCCTTAAATAATAATAATACACATTACATTACAAAATCAGTGGAGATAAAACCACATTGGGATTACACCAAATTATTGAGAACCTAAATATATATATATATATATATATATATATATATATATATATATATATATATGTATATATATATATATATATATAATTATTATTAGAACAAACTTTCTATAAAATGTTTAACTTATCCCGAAGAACAAGAAGAACCAGTGTACACCACGTTCAATCCTCTCTTGCCACGTTCAACTTACTAAATATTATACTTAGTTTTGTATATATATATATATATATATATATATATATATATATATATATATATATGTATTTATTTTGATTATGATAAATGACCGGCCGAAAATATTTCGAAGTTTATTTAGTTTAAATACACACAGTTTATTAGTAAACATTATATGATTATACGATCCTATTAATATTATGTATATATTGATTTCAATTTAATGATATTGGAAATATTTTTAAGGTTATTCGAACCAGTCCAAGTGGCCGAGCGGTCTAAGGCATTATGTCTGCGCAGTATGCCTATTTGGAAACTGGGAGGTAATGGGTTCGAATCCCGACATCGGCGGTTTGTCAATTATTAAGAAAAAAAATGGGCGGTTAATTAATAGCCAGGAGCTTGCTTATCGGGTAATCCTTTAGGTTCATATATTCAGCGGTGAGATATACCGACTATCCTGTATCTGCTTTACCCTAAAAGCTCGCAGTCAAAGGTAATGTGGCTGAATGTTTCTTCCTCCTCGCCACACAATCTGCACATAATGGACCTGTTATGGGGTCCCATTGTGTGCAGACGCAGGGGATAATGCCCGGTAATGAATCTGGTAACCCCCGCAGTTGCATTCTGTTCAGCTTCAGTAACTGAAAGCTTTACAATAAAACTTTTATATTCACTAACTGAAAGCTTTACAATAAAACTTTTATATTCACTAACTCAAAGCTTTACAATAAAACTCCATCAGATGGTTTTTTTATTATTTCTATTTCAAATAAATAGGTACGTTCCAATGGAGTAAATACACATTTAAGGGTTAAAATAAATTGTTATATCAATTTCTAAATTAAATAAAATTATGTACAGACCTTGATGATTGTGTGACGAATCAAAGATATTAACCAACTTGAATGTGTCTAACTGCTGTCAGTCAATATGGTTGAGATACGCATATATACTTATAGGAACTATACGTATTAGTCCATATTTAACCCCTTTATATATATTTTAAAAGACAGTTCATCGCTTGTTTCTGCACAAACTATAAAATAAATTAAATTAATTGTATTTACGGACCGTAAATAATCAATTGTATTCAAAACAAGAGAAAATATATTATATAAACTTAATCTTACCACCTAATTCATTCAAGTTAAGTATTCGTTAATTAATTTGTAGTGGATACGAAATTTGGTAGTTTTATTTTTATTTTAAATGAAGATTCAATAAAACATCTGTTTAAGAACTTTGCGTCAATTATTATTATTTACAGTCATAGATTTTTGACAAAATTGTTTCAGTAAAATCGTCGTGTTGTCGACGAAATTGGCTGAATTGTTCATAAATTATTCAAACATATCTATAACTTCGTTAAAAATTTCAAAATTATTTACCGTTTAGTTTTGATAAAAATCACGCTCAAAAATTATACGATTGTAACATTATAGGTTACATTACAGGTAAGATTACTTGGAAACTGGGAAGTTATGGGTTCGAATCCCGGCATCGGCAGTTTGTCAATTATTAGGGAAAAAAGGGGCGGTTAATTGACTAAACTGTCGGCGTATGGACAAGAACGAAGTAACCGGCTATGCTTGAGAAGGTTTTCTGCAGTTTCCTTCACGAACTCCAGATAAATACCGACATAGTTCCTATCATAGTCGACTGAAGCCGCATATCCTACCAATTCCTAGTCTACTCACAAACTCCTTCCACTCCCCTCACATCCAAAGGCATCACAATGGACCTTATGGTCGAAGTGTAGCCCGTCCAGGGCAGCCTTTACAATCTACCTCTAAATTATCTATTTAAATACAAAGGACTTCTTATTAAAATCCGCAAAGCGTACTGTAAAGCAAAAAGCCACACTAATGGTAGGCATTTAGTAAGCAAAAGACAACTGCCTAAAAAAAGGAATTGATTAAAGAAAATAGATTTTATAGCTGAAACCGAATTACTTTACATAAAAAGTTCATATTGATACATTTTTGTTCGAGGATCGAAGCTAAGGACATTCAGATATAATGTTTTAATTGCAAAAGCTCTCTTCGATAGGGAAGAGTTTATTATCAGTGTGATACTCTGGGAACTTGTTGCACCATTTTTGTTTTTCAATATCTTGGTAGGAAAACTATCGAAAGATTTTAATAATTTATTTAATGAAAAATCTAGTGTGAAACACTCACGCAATCTCTAAATACAGAGTTTAACAAAAAATGCCAAAAGTTACTAATGCTATAATAATATCTAAGTTTAAAATTTTGTACCTCTAGTCAAAATTTATTTTTACTTTGATCATATGTCTGATACGTACGCGAAAATCAATTCAAAGATTTTCATTTATTTTTGAGAATTTCTCAAAAATATTAAGAGTAATGGGTCATTTCCAGTTTAACTATTTCCGCCAAAATATTGCAATAGTGTGAAACAACAATATTAAACTTATGTTTAAGGTTTCAAACATCGCGCTATATCCGTTCTTGAGATATCTAGTTCATAGACAGACGTCCACCGAGATACATTTAAATGCAAATATACAACATTATACTATCGAATGATAATTAGTGAGAACTCTAGGTTTTTGAAATAAATTTTCAAATTCGCAAAATGGTCACCGTGATGAAATGGTCACCAAATTAGCAACGAGTAACATATCCTGAAACAATATAAGATTACTTTCGTTATTAACTATCACGCGTTCTAAACCGTCAAAAATTCTGAATCTTCAGGATTTATTAGAAAACGTTATTTTTTGCCTGTGAAAAAAATGAGCAAAATCTGTCGAACTGTGATTTCATGGTGGTAAACTACCTTAAGGTAAAACTTTCAGGTAAAATGTTTCGATTGTCTTATTATATTCTTGTTAATGACAAAGAAATCACTGAAGGAGATAAATATAGTTTTACAAAACGTATAGTGTAGGTACAATTTGATATATCTTCTCCAGGGATATTTGCAATATATTTTACCTTCTGACATACATAGTAAATGATACGTGTGGCTGAATACGAGGGTCGATAGATTGGACTTGAATAATATGAACGTATATTCATTCTCGTTTATTAAAAGTCCAGTGAAAAGTTTCCTTTAAAGATTTGAATGTGTACCATTTTACTTAATATCTTCGATGATGCTATTATTAACTTATGTGAAAATTTATGTTCAAAGAATTCATGTCTATTAAATAGAAAATATCGATTATATTCAAATTTTCTTTAAATAGATGATTACATTTATTATTAAGTGTTAGGACGTTTTTATAAAAGCAAGTGGAATTTTTTACAGCTGATGGAATTTAAAAATATGTCACAATATATTAATCCACAAACTTAAGTTGGAAATATTATGGTAAAATAAGGGAATTTAAATAAATTTTTCTTGTACAAATCTTGTGGATGCGTTGTATGAGAGTATGAGAAAATAAATTAATTGTTTTTGCCTTAAATAAGACTGTGATATACGCTAAAGTCTTCTACAATTTGTCATACGTAACCGAAAGGAATTTGGACAAACATCGTTATGTTGACGCGAAAGTATACACAAATAAACAAATATTAAAGACTATGATGGTTTAATTTCAACACAGGGCCCCCTCGCTTTACGAATTAATATATTTTAGATCTTTTGAAAATATAAATTTTTTTAAATTTATCCTAGTATTCTATAATTTGTCATTGGGCCGTAAATAGTGATGCCGCAAGAGACAGGAGAAACGAGAAATGACGAGAATAACTCAGAAGAGACGAAAATTAGAATCCCGATTTTCGATAAATATTCGAGAGACCGACGATAGTACTCTTTATCAATCGTAAAAACGAGACGCGACGATAAAAAACTTTTACAAGTCAATACATTTGTTATGACTCAAATAATATGCGAAAATATGTGAAAACTGCCCCTAGACCATTTATCCAAAATATTTACATTTCGACGAATAAAAACAAATTTAGAGTCATACTTTGCGAATAATCAAAAACCATTTAAGAATATTCCATATGTTCTAATTTATTAATGCAATTTTGTTTTTAAAAAAATATTGTTCATACCATTATAAAGTTTGCATTTTACAAAGTTGTTAAAGTATTAAGATAGTCTAAAGTTTTATGAGGGTAAAAACAGTTTTGGTAACATGAATTCGACATCTGTGTATATTATAACTTATACATTATTCAACGGACATATTCAAAATCTGACCGATATCATTATCATTATTGTGTGTATGGAAGCTCTGTAAATGTCCATTCTATATAATGGCTGAATATTTGCATATATCGGGTGTACAAAAAGTTTTGACACGGCATAAAAAATCGTTTAAGGTGGTTCTAACTACAAATTTTCAAACGGTAACCCCTAGATTTTAAATGGAAACCCATATTTTTATTAAATATTCGTATTTAATGGAAAAAAATACGTATCTTTTGTAGGAAAACTTTTTCTTAAAAGTGCTTTGTTCTCTCGCTAGAGGGCGTTTTTCGGAGAATTTTTGAAGAAATTCTACGAATGAATGAATTATAATAGAATTTATTGAATAGTGAATTTCGATTTATAATAAACTTTATTTAATACTTCGATTAAATAGTTAGAACCACCTTACACGATTTATTATGCCGTGTCCATACTTTTAGACATTCTGTATGTATATGAAAATTATTGAATATAATACTGTCAAGTTACTATTAAAAATAGTATTTTCTTTGAATTTTTTGGGGAAATACGATAAAATTGCAGCGCAGGTCTAATCGAATGACTTATCAATTTAGGCTTGTAAGGCCAGAAGTGTTTATCCTATTTTCAGGTATTGTCTTAACATTTTGCAGTATGTCAAAATACACAATAAATAAACTCAACATTGGTTGCTAGTTTGATATAATTAAATGAAATAATCAATAACAAATAAGATTAGAGATTCTATCTAAGAGAGACCCTATCGACCGTTAAAAAAAAAACCATCGGTGAATGTAAACAAACAAATAAAACATACTTACAAATTGTATATGATTTGTGCATGTTTCATCACAAAAATCGATTATTTATTTCATAATGCTTGCAAATTGTTGTGTACCTAACTGTAAATCTTCAAATAGAATAAATTATGATATTAGTTTCTATAAATTTCCAAACTGTTCAGAAAAAGTTAAATTAAAAACATATTTTGGACTATATATATTAAATACAAAAAGATATATAACTGCTTGAAATTTTAACTGAAGTCTAAAAACGTCATAAACTCTATTACACAGTACGTTCAAATAATAGTGTTTACAACTGCGAAGGCTTTCTAGTTTTGCCACCGCAACGCTGCGATCTTAACATAAAAACCCAATAGAAACTGTATACAACCTTTTTTCTTAATTACATGTTTTGACTACCAAATATGGTTATTGGATTTCATGATTTCGATAAAAAATAAAAAATTAAGGAGCTTCATGAAATTAAAACTATATCAATTGGTTAGAAATATATCTACCACGGAAGCATTTTTTATGAGGTTTGATTTTGTGAATTTAATATGTTTGTAAACATATCTAGTAAGTCAATATTCATCCAATTTTTAATCATCGTGAAGACTTAAAGCAAAAAATGTATGAAATTTGAATGGCAATACAATTGAGATAATTCACATAGGAATTAAAAAATATGACACGAAATAAAAATTTGGAGCTGTTAAGTTTTGTATAATTAAAAATCTTCCCATATAATGAATTATTCAATTAAATAGTGACGTTCTTTAGACCATCATAGATATATTTGTAAATTCGATTTAAACTAACGGTACTATACTAATCAATTTACTATACACACTAATACTAAAACCCAAAATACTTAGGGATAAATATACATTGACAGTATATATATATATTCCTGTCCATTTATCCCTTGGTCGATCATCAATGTCCGTCCACATATATAGAATACAGTATCCAAACCACCGCTGAGAACCCTTATTATAAAACTCACCCTACTGTATTTTTGGGACGGTCGACAAATAAGTCCGTCTGGCTTTACACTGTACATAAAAGCATATACATATACCTTTTCTACAACCGATCAATGTTAGAGATTACCGGCGGTCGAAACATTTTCATCCCGTCCGTCTTTCTGTATTTCACCTAACCAACCTCCCCTTACTCTCTATTGACCGGGTAAGGATAGTTTCTACTATTGGTCAGTAGTAATATTGCGGCTACTTGTACGGTCAACCCTTGTGATGAGTAGGGATTCTATACGTATATTATATGTTAAAACCCCAACAATATGATGAGGGGAATTAGTATGTTTGGTTAGGCAAACGCTAACGATATTGTGCTAACTAAGCTGATAGAAGGATAATTTATTCAATGTATATTATCGACCGACCGATGGTACTCGTACTAGGTACTTAATTTATTTACTCAATCTTGATGCATTCTCAATTTTAATTTGTATAAATTGTGTTTAATTTCGTTATTCAAGATTTAGTTCAAAAACTAATCTACAATTTTCTAAGTGCTTTTGAATTTTTTCAGCGAATTTCCTCCAAAGGAAATGCAGCTATTGTTTTTGTACCGATATTGGAATTTCGTAAAAATTTCTTCAAATGTCCATCGATCCTACCTATTAGATGTTAAAAATGACCATCGTTAAAATTTTTACATATATGTATATGTTGATATATATACGTCTGTGGACTCTCTAGTGGTCACAGTTTTATTCCGATTGGTATGAAATTTGGTATTTGAGGCGCTTTTGGTATTTGTTAGGTCAAGTTCGTTAATGGGTAAAATCTGACAAGGGAAAAGAGCGGTTTAGAGAGAGGGAGAAACACAAAATTTGGCATATCTCCCTTAGTATTAAAAAAATCGAAAAATTTATAAGAAGTAAAGTTGTAGGAAATTAGTTTTTTATAATTTTGTTTCTTATCATTTTTTTTGTTACACTGATATTTACAGAAATTAAAATTCTGAATATCTCTGTTCACATTAGAGTTTGAGAAAAATGTTTGGAAAGTGACTTGTAGCAAACATAATTTTCTACAACTTTACTTCTTATACATTTTTCGATTTTTCTAATATTTTGTGTTTTCTTCTCTCTTTATGCCCCTTTTCCCCTTGACCTATGCCATTTAGTAATAAAATGGACCTTGCAAATACTAAAATCATATCAAATATGATATTTCATTTTGATCACACTAAAATTATGACCGCTAGAGAGTGATTTATGTATTCTAAGGAAATTCGCTAAATTGCAGCAGCTCCTGCGTAACGAATTTTGTTTCTAAATTCTTTGTATGGATTATTTTGTTTGTAATTTAGAATAATACTTAAAATAATCATATTTGGTGTCTAACGCATATTTTTTTTTTTTCAGATATTCGAGTTATGTGGACAATTTCAAGAAAAACCGTTGAAAATATGTCTCAAATAATTATGAATAGTATCAACAAAAAAAAAAGCTGATTGATTTGCAATTTAAGCTATACGATATATGCTAATAGTACGCTTTCGATAGTTTTATTACAAAAGAAACAGAATCAAAGAAATTTGGTAAACTTTACTCCAATATCGGTCATATACACAGAAGAATATAGAGAAGGATTTATATATCCTGTTCGAATTATGTGAAGCCTATATGATTTTATTAATCAAAATGCATTTAAGAAAAAAATTAAAATCTGCGTAAACTCCACACAATCTTCATATACAGGCTTAAGTCTTTACATAGAGCTTGTGTGACATTTCACCCTCGTCAACTTATCGGAGGAAAATCTTCAAAATGGATTTAGGTTGTACCATAATTAGGTGCTAATTTGGTGCTGAGTTTGTAATTTTAGTGCTTTTTGAATCTCAATCTTAAAATTTTTCGGCTGACTTGATATCAAGATGGCAGAGCTTACCTCCAATGTAAACTATAAATAAATTTTATTGCATAGAATTTAAGTGCTTTTGAAACTTACAAATAAAAACAAAATTCTAAGCGGAATCCTTTTTTTGGAATTTTTTATCGAACTATCCTTTTAGATTTGAGATTATATTCTTGGCTGAATACAAAAACCAATAAAATTACAATCTAAGAACCAAATTAGCATTTAAATGCACCTATTTTTAGTACAACGTAAATCCTTTTTGCGGACTTCTGGGTAAGCTCTGGTAGCTTGATATCAAGAACTATTGAGATTGGATTCTTGGCTAAATCCAAAAAAACACTCAAATTAGAAACTAAGCACCAAATTAGCACTTAAAAAACAACTAATTATGGACCTACCATTTTGCAGACTTTTCTCTGCTAAGTTGACGCGGGTTGTAATTTCACAAATTTAATTACACAAAATTGAAACTTGTTAACATAATGAAGAAAAAAATACTGAGAAAATTATTCCAGAGTTTAATAGTAATCGAATCTAAATCATCTTATTGAATGTGATTTTTAATTTCTTAAGTTATATATCTCTTCACCAAAATGGACGACAACACTGCAATTTGGACTTTTAAAAGGACGGATCAAAAAGTTTTGTGTCGATATTATTAAACCGGATACTAACCAAAAAAATAGAATTAATTCAAAAAATTTAAAACAATCGTGACACCCGTATATTGTTCATCAGAACTGAGGTCATTAACTTTCTAAGAATCTCAGCTTAGATGATATAAAACAAAAATTATATAATTTGAATGAGATTTTCGTTTATGAAATATCCTGTTATAAGAATCACGGGATTCGTTTGTGTGAACATTTGGAAAAACAGAATAAATAGGCTGCCACTTCCTGTGGAGTAATTTTGGTAAAAACTATTTTTTAAGTTCTGATATGAAACATTCAATCATATAGTAACTAATGACAAAAAGGAAGACCTAAAACGTCAAGATTCACTAAAAACTCAAAATCGAAATTACGTGCTACGATAATTGTAACCTATATATAGAGGTCATAACGAATCAAATACAAATTTAAGTATCGGTACTTCAAAATTTATTCATATGTCTCCATTAAAACATTAGTTAAGAACTTGAGGACATTTTTATCTGAGTATATATTTCAAAAATTGATTGACATATTAAAACATACTTTTGAAATATCATATGCGAGTTTTTTTTTAATAATAATGAAAGGTGATTTTGTTTTTAAATAAAATATAAAAAAGTCTGATGAATAGTCTTTATATTGTACGTCGAACGGTATGAGTGATGATTGTGGGCTGTTTATTTAAGGGTTAAAACTGTCATTTTAACTAAAAATAGAATAATAGAATGAATGTACTGCGGTATGTTTTTTTATACGTATAAAATATCAAATTACGTTGTACGACGAAAACTTGTATTATATAGATTTTTTTCAAAAGATTAATGTTGATTGTTCTTTAAATGAATTAAGCAAGAATATACTTTTGAAGATTCAATATACTAATACTTTATATACCCGGTGTTCAAAAAGTCCCATATCTTAGAAGTAAATGGTTTTAGAACAAAAATTTGTCAACAAAATAAAAAGATACTTATTGGTACTGACTGATTTTTATTGCAGACATCAAAATTACGAAAAATTTTACATGTCGATGAATTTTTTCCGGTTTGAAAGTATAAATTGAAGGGAAATACACTCTTCTGGTGAAAATATCCAGAGTTGCATATCTCTGAAATAAAGGGTTTAAAAAAAACCTTTCCGCAACTAAATTGCATATATCTGGGGGTTGATTAGGTGCTAAAACCATAGGAATTTATTTTATCGAAACAGGTACATTGCGTGTATCTGTTTCGATTAACCAGTCCAACTGGCCGAGCGGGCTAAGGCGTTATGTCTGCGCAGTATACCTACTTGGAAACTGGGAAGTTATGGGTTCGAATCCCGACATCGAAAGTTTGTCAATTATTAAGAAAAAAAAAGGGCGGTTAATTGCTGGAGAAGGTTTCTCTAGTTTCCTTCACGAACTCCAGATGAATATCGGCATAGTTCCTATCACAGTCGGTTGCAGCTGCATATCCTACCAATTCCTAGTCTATATACAAAAATTGCTTCCACTCCACTTACATCCTCACATCCTTCGGCATCACAATGGGCCTTATGGTCGAAGTGTAGCCAGTTCAAGGCAGCCTCTACAATCTACCTATCTATCTGTTTCGATAAAATAAAAACTCAATAAAGATTAAATAAAAGGCTTACTTGCCAGGCTTCGGAGTCCCCTCCACTACTACCCGTAATAAAACTTTTGGAATATCCTGTATATAGTGTATTTGTATACAGTATATATATACAGTATATCCTGTATATATAGTGTATTTCAAATTGTCTGATATGAGTATAGATTTTTAAGTAGAATAATTACACAAATTGTTAAAATACATTTCCATCTAGATCTAAGTAACTAATTCTAGTTTTTGTTATTTCTAGTGGAATTGTTTACGTCGAAAACTGGCAACTTCAAGTTGCATGGAGAAAAAAACCATAAAATTAGGTAAGTCCGGTAAAATGCATGCAATGTTTTCTTCAAAATTGACTTCATTTTCAGAGTAAACTTTATTTTTTTCAGAATAATTTCCTGTTTTATGCATTCCAGAGATTTTTACCCCGATAATTTTTCTGCAATCAATATTTGATAATTAGTTAAAATTGGAATTCAGTCAAATCATTTTTTCTCATCTTACTTACCTTAAAAATTTAGAGTGATTAAAAGTGAATACTATTGTCTGTCTCTCGAATATGTATCGAGAATCAGGATTCTAGTTTTCACCACGTCTCTCGCTGACTTATTCTCGTCTCGCCTCCTTTCTCTTGTCTCTCGCGGCATCACTAACTAAAATGTGGTTTTCAAATTATTGGACTAAAATGTGAATAAAAAAAAATTTTTTTCTAAATTCTAGTTTGACTCATTTTTCTGGAAATAGAAAAACACGATTAGTCGAGTATTTTTTTAATTATCTTTGAAAAACCCTACATAGTAGTCGAGTATTTTGGATTTAATAATGAATTAAGATAAAAATCTGCCTGGATAGGAGCACAACATTATCCACTACTTAAAATAAAACTCTTCAGAATAAATTTAAGATTTGAATGTTGATCCTAGCTTTTTGTCAAACGTAAGTAAATTTAAATAAAAAGTACCCATAAAAAATGAAAAAAAATTGTTTTTATTGATCCTTGATTTTTCCATTTCCTATGTATATCTAAGACGTTTTATAAAAATGCATATTAAATAAAAAAATGTATTTATTTATTTATTTTTTGGAATATAAATAAATAATAAGAATCTATTAGTGAAAAACGATGAAAGATACTTTATATATTTTACAATACAGCAAAGTGTATTTACTAGTAGTATCCAAGAAAAGAAAATTCTCTTCAATATCCGATGTTCTTTATTCACTGTCTGAACAAAACTATTATAAACACGTATTTCGACTACAAAGTAGTCATCATCAGTACAAATTAGCTAGTCGTAATTTTTCTCTTTGACAATTAGAAAAAGATAGAAAATAGGGATCAATAGACAAAAATATAAATAAATAAAAAATTAAACAAAATAAATTAAAATATAATAAATTTTATAGAAATTACTCTTGTTAACATTCCTTTCGTTTGATTTACTCTTGTTAACATCACTCTTATTAAAATTTCTCTTATACTGTCTCAGGATATGTTATTCGTTGCTAATTTGGTGGCAGTTTCACCTAATAGCTTAGGTACATACGAATAGAAATCTGTTAAACTACAAATTCTTTGATTAACTACAAATTATGTTACAGAGTATGGAACGCATTTCTAAGAATACATTTTCTTTTAAAATTTTTTTTTATTTGAACGGGTATTATTGCTCAAAAGGGACATAATATCCTTGAACGTCTTCTATTCTGTCTAAAAATTAACATTTTCAAAAAGAAAAATACCACTAAAAATCAATAAATAAAAATGTGTAAAAGTTTTGGGAAATTTGTGTGGAAACTACATCTTTATTAACTTCTCAAAGAAGAAGATCCTGAACCTAAACTTTTTTAACACGTTAAAAAGAAATCAAGTAGTTTCCGTTCTGGGCATTACAACTTAAATTACTCATTAAGTTAGAAACAGATAACCCGAATTGTAATTGTGGTTATGTGTTTCTAACTTCACGTTGTTGGGTAGTGTCTCCTATTTGATGATAACCAAGGCGAACTCTTAAAAAGCTTGACGAAATAATAGGTTAATGTGCCTTTAGACTATGGATCTATTCCGATTTAATCCCATTGTAAAATAAAGCAACATATTTTAGTATATCTTTTAGTATATCTGAATAATTTACGATTTGTAAGTTAAAAGTGTATTCAATAATATTAAAAAAAAACTGTTCAAAAAACTTCCAACACAAATTGCACCTCACGCTTTTACATTTTTTTTTTTTTTGGAGTTTACTCCTTAAGAATCAATTTCACTTAAAGCCCCCAGATACGACAATTTGATGGGTAGTATAATCTTGCGTTAACAAAAAAAGAGCACCGTCTAAAAAGAATATTTCAAAATTATATAACTTATAAGAGTAAACTCCACGCGCGTCGGCGCTGACAGATACAATTTTTTAATTTTTTGCATTTTACCTACTAATAAAAGTGTCTATATTTGCTCTTCGATAATAATAAAAATTTTTAAGAATAAAACTTGTTAAAAAGTTCATCAAAATGACCAAAATGTTAACACACATTTCGGATACCATAATGAGTTCATATCTATATGGTACCAAATTATTGTATTGTCATCAGAATTGCATCCATCGATACGACAATTATATATTGCTGAAAAGCTGCATACAAGTTTTGCTTACGTACAGATCAAGCTAATAAAAGCATGTTAAAATACCCCAATACCTATGGCACCTAAACAGCTGAAAATTTTGCATGCAGGTAAGTTTTACCCCAGGCGAGTACATGGTATAATATTAAATAGATATATCCTGCAAAGGGATCTTGCCTTATGAAATTTCAGGCAAAATTGTACTATTGTTTTTTCAAACGGTTTCAGCTATATAATATACTTTTTATTTATATAAAGGTACTGTAACATGATGATGGTTTAATACGGTAAAGGTAGGCATGTTACTACAATACATATATGATTGTATGGCTTGTTATATTCCATCGCATATTCCATCATCATGAATGATCATTATAAATAATATAACTATATTCACTCACGTTTAGTATCAAATCAGTATTTCAATCGAATGGCATAATATAAATTATCTTATATATAGACACTAGGCTGTAAGCAACGTTAAATTGCCTTAAAATTAATGTTATACCCACTGCAAATAATTAAATGTATCAGCTGTCATCTATCATTAATTACCAGAAGATATGAATAGATTAAATTTAACTGCCATCTGTAATTAAATATCACAACAAATGAATGTATCCTAGATATGTATGATTTTTCATATCAAGTATTTGATGCCAAAGAATGTTGTCTATTTTCAGACGTATTACTTAAAATATCAAATTAAATAAACACTAGTCACTTCCGTTGGTATAATATAACCGAATGGCAACCAATACTAACAATGGATAAATAGACACCATAGTTTAAGAAGTAAATAAACAAATTAATAATATATTGACATCAAGATAGTGAGAAGTCATTTTCATTCCACTACCATAACACGTGGTAGCTCAGAGGCAGAGCATTGGTCTAGAATGCCAGAAGTCATGGATTTGATTCCCATCCTAGATGTGTATGATTCTTCCGGTTTCAGTTAAATATAATAACAAACAGAGAAATTTAAACTATTCCTTAAATACCCCGTATATACTGAGTTTTTACCACAGTGTGTACTGTTTATTTTTCCTTTTTCACACGCAGCATTTCTCCCTAGAAGGAAATAGCTAGCTTTACTATACTCTCAACAAAAACTTTCATGTTAACTATTAGATTAGGTTCGAATTCAGATACAGTTAAATTTTCAACTATATTGACTAACTGCCATTTACAATGTACCGCAGTTATCAAAAATTGTGACCCGAACAAAAGAAGCCATCATAAATACTCCTATAGTAAAACATACTATACCTACAAAATATATATAATATGTGAAGAAAAATCATGACAATATAGATACTTATTTTATATATTATCATCAAATATTTTCGCAATTGGTTCATTTTTCATATTAGGTACTTTATAAACAATACCATTTATATAGAAAATATACATACATCCATACATACATTATATATATATATATATATATATATATATATATATATATATATATATATATATATATATATATATATATATTATAACCTTAGTATAACGAACCACATTCAATATAACGAATTCCTCGATTTAACAAACTCTTAAAAATCCCCTAGAACTGGACGTAAGAGTAAATAAAAAATATACCTTTGAATTACGAATAACTTTTGTAAAAACCTCTTTATAACCATTTTTCAATAATTGCAAAACATAAATAGAAAGTATAATTAAGGGGTCTGCACTCTAATTACGGTCTGCACTGCTAATTTGGTGCAGACCGTCACCAAATTAGCAACAAGTAACATCTCCTCGGAGAATAATTCCAATTAGCTAATTCATACTGATGATGACTACTTTGTAGTCGAAATACGTATTTATAAAATACAAAAAAATTTTGATCTAGAAAATTGGGGCAAAAATCGAAATTTATTTCGAAAAATCCTAGAGTTCTCTTTAATATTATTTAATATTTTTTAGATAAAATGGCACGTAGATCAATAAAGGTTCACCTTTCTGTATTCCTAACTCTAATTGTCTATTAGTATTTAGTTCCATTCTGGATACTAATAGAACTACTATTAAACGCTTTTAGATAACTCTCCTTGCCTCCACACTCCATAGTTTATACATAATAATTTGTTTGCAACAAATAAACAATTATACTTTGACGTAAATTTTTAGATGAAACGCGTATATATACACAAAAAGCACGTGTATTGAAATGCACGTGGTTTAATTATCTCGTGTTTGGTAATTTAATAAATTTATATGACGAATGAACGTAATAGTCGAATGTTTATTGACAAGATGATTAAGGATGTACGAGCACTGAAGCTTCAAAACTATTCAGGCTTGATTGTTTTTTACATGTATTTGAAGTGCATATAAATCAATTATAAAATTTTCAGGGAGAAGGGGGTCATGAATTAATTATTTAATTTTAAAATTCGAGTTTTAATGCATTTCTTTTATGGAGAAACCCGTGAGCGTCGACATATTTTGATAATTTTCACTTGGAATAAAAAAGACGAATACAAACAAAACTACACAAACGAAAATAGAAATATTGATAAAGAGAATGATCCAATAAAATTCCGATATGACGGGCCTAAAAAAAAAAAGATATTTAAGAAAAAAACTGAGATTTCAGGTAAATTTAATTTCTGTCGGTGGTAGCTTAATTACCTGAAATCTAGTTTTTTTAATATCATTTTTTTTTAGCTCCGTTATACCGAAAATAATGAATTTTCTCCATTTAACTTACGACAAAACATAATAAACTGTTAGTCCACAGTACAGCACGGTTTTTTTTAATGATTAGTAACAGGCTAAATTTTTGTCAGTAGCTTTCTTTCAACGAGACGCCCAACTTTCTCTCGCAAAAATTCTCGATGATAGTGACTAACGAAGCGCGTAAGAGAGTAACTTGTTTTCTTGACGATAGCAAAAATTTTATCAGTAACAGTTAATTTATTAGTTAAATTGAGAGATAATGTAATAAAGACTTCAAAAAAACTTGTGTCCTACAACCCCCAACATGTTCAAAGAACGGGGTATACATGGCTGAAATTTTGTAAAAATTTCTTCAAATGTCCATCGATCCTATCTACTAGATGTTAAAAATCACTCGCTAAAATTTGTATATATGTATATATATCAACCAACCAACATATATATAAGTTTATGTGTTTGTGGGCTCTAGCGGTCACAGTTTTATTCTGATTGGAATGAAATTTGGTACAAATACATTTTTCGATTGTTCTAATATTAAGAGAGGTATTTTATGTTTTCTTCTTTCTCTATGCCCCCCATCCCCTTGACCTATGCCATTTAATAATAAAATTGGCCATGCAAATATTAAAATCATATCAGATATGATATTTCATTTTGATTACACCAAAATTATGACCGCTAGAGAGTGATGATGTATTCTAAGAAAATTTTCTAAGTTGAAGCTGCTCCTGTGTAACAAATTTTATTGATGTTTCTGCTTTGTTGGATATTTCGAATTAATTCAACAATTACAATTTTTCATGACTGTGCTTTATTAGGAGCCGGACCTTGTTAGGCGACAGTACCTTACATATGACAAAGCACATCTATGCAGGTTTTATACTTTTCATTGACTTATTTTCCTCTGCCAGCAGGCCTGATTTTAAAAAAATAATTCGTTACGCAGGAGCTGCGTCAACTTAGCGAATTTCCTTAGAATACATAAATCACTCTCTAGCGGTCATAATTTTAGTGTGATCAAAATGAAATATAATATCTGATATGACTTTAGTTTTGGCAAAAATTAAAATTATTAATAGCCAAAATAACGATTATAGTTTATAGTTACTATGGAAACAACAATCAAAATTTTTTACATTAAAATATATTTCATGTATTCGTATCAAACAAACGCAAATATTAAATATCTCTCTTAATATTAGAATAATCGAAAAATGTATAAGGAGTAAAGTTGTAGAAAATCAAGTTTGCTACAATTCATTATTTGATCATTTTTCTCAAACTCTAATGTGAACAGAGATATTTAAATATTTCTGTAAATATTAGTGTAACAGAAAAATGGTAAGAAACAAAATTGCAGTAAAACTTAGTACCTACAACTTAACTCCTGATAAGTTTTTCGATTTTTCAAATATTAAGGGAGATAATCGAATTTTGAGTTTCCCCCTCCCTCTAAACCCCCTTTCTCCTCGTCCGATTTTACCCATTAACGAACTTGAGCTTTAGAATATCAAAAGCGCCTCAAATACTCAATTTCATTCCAATCGGAATAAAACTGTGACCGCTAGAGAGTGCATAGACATTTAAAAAAAGTACATATGTTGTATATATATATATATATATATATATATATATATATTTGTATATATCTAATAGGTAGGATCGATGGACATTTGAAGAAATTTTTACAAAATTCCAACATTGTTGCAAAAACAATAGCTGCATTTTCTTTGGATGAAATTCGCTAAAAACCCAATACACTATTGTAAAAGCATCTACCAACCGTTAGTGAATATTATCCTGAGATATTTTTTCTCTGAATTTAATAGACTATATATAACCCAAGTCAACATCAGAACCAAGACACAACGGTTTATTATTTGTTTATATAAAACTAACCTTTTGTTAGTTTAATTAAATTAAGTTAGTTAGTACACGTAACTTATGAAATGTTATGGTAAAACATTTATATATCTATATCAATAACTGTTACCATAAAATAATATTTTGTTTTCATTACGGAACGGAATACGAGATGATGATTTGGAGAAATTTCTATTTTGATAATAATATTGAAGGATATTTGAATACTATCATATATTTTGAGTTTTTCTTAGCGGCTTCACGCACGTGAAATTCAAGAAAATTCGTTCTATTTTTCAAGATATACAATCTCGAAGAAAGACGAATATATTGCTAAAGTATATATCATGAGTCATAAGCCACCAGGCTGATTTTATCATCAAAACTAGAGGCTGATTTTCATAAAAATTCATCAAATAGATTTATTTTGAGAAACAGTTATTTTTACAAACACTCGTCACAATTCGCAGTATTTAATTATATTAAACAGTGGAAGCGCCGGAAAGTATGTGTATGCTATGTAGATCCGGTTCAAACTGTAGAACAAAATATTTAATTTTAAAATAATATTAAGGTTGTGTGCGCATTAAGGCAAAATAAAGATAACGAACTGAATGTTTATTAATCAATAGTAGAGACAAAAATTTAAAAAACTTGAAATTAATTAATTTACGTATTTAAGACTATCGTAGATAATGTTAAAAATATACACAAAGTATTCTCACGTATAGTTTTCTGCATATTTTGATATAAACTTTATTTTATCTTTCTTTAATTCGCTCTATCTTTCGCAAATACGCGCGAATAACCTTAACAAGTGGAATAACAATTAACTGAGTTAATTGCTTAAATACCCGGTATGAATAATGACAAATGTTTAAGCTGAAATTAATCGGCAAAACTAATCATTTGTGAAAAAAATTTGTTGTATCTTTCTTTTGTATCTGTTACGGTATCAAAGTTGGATATTTTTGGCATGGCCGCTCTAGGACGCGAACGCAAAATTTCAGTTTGTTATCCATTTTCATTCTTGAGTTATTGTTTCTACGGACAAACGAACGAATGTACACGTGAAAAGGGAGAAATTAGATCATTTTATAAACAGCTATACCAAAAATTTTTTCTTCGATCTAAATTTTCAACCGTTACAAAGTTGGGACTAACCTTATATAGCCTTGTATACACGAGTATTATATATATCCCGGGTATAATAAAAAAAATAAACTAAATGATTTTACTAACGATTGTTTCTGATTTGAAAAAAAAAAGGAAATAAAAATGTAGATATTCACAAAAATAGTAGAGAAATTCCAAAAAAAATACATCAGGGACGTCGTAACCGAGGCCCGCCTAAAACCATACTGGCCCACGTTTTGGACTATCCAGTCTCTCACTCCGTAACTTCGATTCTTTACCTTCCCCCAAACACTACAAATGTAACTTGGGAGTTATTACAGTCAGAAATATTAATTTGGTAGTATTTGGTACTCTTAGCAAATTAATTAAAATTTTCTCATGTAAAAAAAAGTTAACCCACCTTAAATTCATCGAGTCCAATACCCACTGGTCTACCCAAATAAGTAAGGCTTCAGACGCCACGTCTGAAACACATGCTTGTTCCAAAAAATATTATCATCCATAAAAAAAATATGAATTAAATTATCTATTTAAACATAAATTTTATGCATAAAAATGTAGAAGTCTCTAAAGAATAACAGAAATACGGTAAATAAGCAGTAAAAGAAATGATGATTCAATAACAGGTTAGGGGCTTTCTGACGGCAAACAGCAAGCAAACACAAGCCACTATTCGAACATACATCAGTCCTAGAATGAATGCACAAGTTTGAAATGAAAATGATGATCGGTAACAGAAGAAACAACAACAAAACAACATTTTGAATGGTCTTCAAGATCAGAATATTGTGTTGGGACATTGGGATTTTACATATACATATATATATATATATATATATATATATATATATATATATATATATATATATATATATATATATATATATATATATATATATATATATATGTATATATGTATATATACTCCACACAATACATTGATGCCTATAAGATTATGTGGTACACACGTATGATGCTTCACACACGGATAGTGAGGTATTTGTTGGATAAATATTATTATTATTTCAACAGTATAATACTAAACATAAAAATTTACATATCTCAATTGTATAGCGAATGTTACACATATTAAAATATATCTATGTGGTTTTTACTCTTTGCAACTATACTATCCACTTAAAGTGCAAGTCAAATACAGAGTGTTTTAGTAAAAGATTGTAAGCCTCGCCCACATAAGGGTCACCGGGCGGGGAAGTGAAACTTAACTTTAGTTTAATTATTTACAAATGATATCAGAGGTTTATTAGATGTAAATGTGAATACACTGTCCAAATAGTATACGTTGCCCCTTCCTTTTCTTAACGTCACATAATCTCTCAAATCGATTCCTCGCTAAAGAAGTTTCACTACAAAGTAAGTACATTTTTACAATGATTTAGGCATTGTACATCACTAGAACGTTAAACAAGTTGAATGTAAAATGTAATTCTTTCCTTTCTCGCAATCATGGCTTCTCTCTTATTTGCCTTCTATTGAGTCATTTCTCCTTTATTGTAACAAAAAAAATTCGAATAGATATGTCGTTAGAAGAAATTTCACTTCTAAAAATAAATCAGCCCACTTGCACATTAAGTTTTTGGGCTAGAAATATTCAAATCTGCTCATTTTCTTTCAATCTATACCCCTATTATCTTTATTCGTGGCTTTGTTCAAATTATTCTTAGTGATATCTGAAGGTATCATGGGAGGGGCAGCAATTTCGAATCGTTTTATCAGAAAAATGTTTTAAAAAATAAAACTCAAAACGAAGAATTATACATTTTTTAAATAGTGCTCCAAAAATCTTGTAATTGACACCTCAGCTTTAAACTCAAGAGGGACTCACCATGGAATTCGAAAATACTCCAGGAAATGAAAATTCGAATATCGGTGTACATTCGAATGTACAATAGATAACACACTAAAACGCAAAAAATAAAAACTTATACAAATAACGCGAGACACTTTGTTTTCCATATTTGTATTATTGATATAAAATACAGAAATCTATCTGACAAGATAGTGGCAACGCATGCAAGGTTTTGAACGTACATGTCATATAAGTTGCCTATATGAGTAAAACTACATTTTGTTTCCGAAAAAAATAGTATTTTTCAAAATCCCCGTGAGATAATTTTCGATCATGAATATGCACCGATCAAAGCATTCCAAGATATCTATTTCCGTATTAAAACCCATATTTAACACCCACTATTTTGAACAACTTTGAAACAATGCCTTGCAGAAATTAGAATAAAGTCATAAACGAAACTTAAACAAAGGTGATAACTTGTTATATATCGATATAAAAATATAAAAATCGATATGAAAAATAAAATTAAACCATAAATAAAAATATATTATATTTATTGTAAAAAAAAATAAAGAAGGAAATTCCCAATGTGATATTGAATAAATACATTTCACCTGAAGGCACAAATAAAACATTAAGAAAAGATGTTGTTAGAGGTTATTTGGGGATGGTATAGTGGGATATCGTACAGTAACAACTACCAACTAGGTACTAGATAATATATAAATGTACGTACCTAACTCTCGAATGTTATAAAACGAACGGAATAGATCAACAAGAATGTAATTTCGTGCGGACGAGTCCCAAGGGTACATGATGCTGTTGCGGTCTTCCCTTCGTTTTTTTTTCTTCTACTCAAACAGTCCACTTTGAGTCCACGTATATTTTAGACTGTGAAACGATATATATATATATAGTATTATTTAGTATTATATATAAAATACCTGCATATAAATAAAATAGTGTACATATATAGACGAAGAAAATCTTTCCAATTATAAGTATTTTCTAATATATAAAGTTTGTTTCCTTCACGAACTCCAGATGAATATCGGCATAGTTCCTATCAAAGTCGGTTGCAGCCGCACAACATACCGATTCCTAGTCTACAAACAAAATTGTAATTCCTTCCACTCAACTCATATCCTCACATCCTTTGGCATCATAATGGACCTTATGGTCGAAGTGCAGCACCGGATTTATCGATGTGGAGGCCTGTGGGAAAAAATTTTGTGTAGGCCTACATATGCACAGAAAATTTTCAAAAACTTCGTCTATACATAGATTTTCAGAAAAGGGATCTCCATCGTCTTTAATCCTTATAACGGAGCCAAGGTTGATCACTTTTTTCCGTGTGAAATTTCCAATAAAAAGTTTCAACCCGAAAGCAAAATAAATATGTAAAAAAAAAAAACAAAATCAGGCTCAGCAAGAATTTTTCTGGCAATCTTATCTGAAAAAACCGAAAAGAAAAAAAAAAACGTGCATATTCTGTGCAAAATATGATATACTCCTTCACCGTATGGTTATTACTACGGGTAAAACGTTTCTATGAAATCTTAATCTAAAAGTAATGAAAATGAGCAACAATTTTATTTCGTAAACGATCACAAAAAAAAATATATCACAAAGAAATTACGTTACAGTTTTGTAAATAAAATAAAAGTTTTACGAAATTCTTGAATTTTATTTAAAAAACTTTTTTTCTTTGAATTATTGTTGATTTCCGTAGAAGTTTTAGAAATTTTGGGAAGAAGTGCCTAAATCCGGCGCTGTCGACGTGTGTTCCGTCCAGGGTAGCCGCTACAATCTATCTATCTATATATAAAGTTTGATAGGCAAATTTTTTATAATTTCGATAAAATTTTTAATTTAGCAGTTAAATTTTGTCCGAATTTAATGAAATTGTTTTTAAAACCCACTATTTGAGGTGTACTTTTCAGTTCTGCAATATAGAACTTGTTTAACGTCAATCGATTTAACGATAGAAGCATGAATAGACCATCTTAAAAAATAGTAAAGGTATCTTAGTTTTTCTATCAAAATTGAACTTATTGACTAAAGTAAAGTGTATTAGAACAAAAAATTCATCAAAATCGGATAAATGTGCCGGATAAATCGGATAAATGGGATAAAAACTACTTTTGGGATGTAGTGTCCATTTCTGCAATATAGAATTGTGTAGCGTCAATCGATTTCGTGATAAAAGCATGAACAGACCATCTTAAAAAATATTTAATAGGTCCTTAAGCATCAAGGACATCAACATAGGGCAACATATGGCATCAACGAACATTCGTCATCGAATTCGGTTCCCTCTTCCTCGACGTTTCGCCTCCAGGTGTTTTTTAGCCATCCTCTACGTCTCGAGCCCAGCATGTTCCAATCTAGCGCCTGACGGGCAATGTTATTTTCGCAGCGATGCAGGGCATGTTCAACGCATCCCCACTTCCTACGGAGAATTTCGCTGTCCTACAGATGATTTGTGTGTTCTCGTCCATAACTCCTTGTTAGAAACTACCTGTGGCCACCATATCCCTAGAATGCACCTCAGACACCTGTTAATAAACGTCACTTATAATTTGCTTGAAAACAGTTTTGGCATTTGTTCGAAAAATTCGCAGTTTTGTGGTGGTACTTATTTGGTGGAATCTCCATGTTAATTATTTGGCACTTTATATCTTCCGCCGTTCTTCCGTCTGTGGTAAGGATGCTCCCTAGGTAGCAGAATGGGTCGACCCGTTCTATCTCCTGTTCTAAGGCAAACCCTTAAAAAAATAGTAAAGATATATTAGTTTTCTATCAAAATTGGATTAATAGACTAAATTAAAGAAGATTTGAAAAAATATTTCATCAAAATCGGATAAACTATGCCTGAGATGGACCAAACCCATTTTTTTTTATTTTGGAGACGTCGTCATATTCAAAAAAACCAACTTCTTGATTAGCACATCTAAATTTTGTCCGACTTTATCTTGGTTTCTCTACCAAAATGTAATTCCTAGAGTCAAATTTAGTGAGACCAAAAGAGAAGTAAGTATAACCTATTTGGCTAAACATATAGCCAATGAGTAATCTTTTAGCATCTCGTGATAAGATAGGTATCTCGTTTTCCAATATACAGCCTCATCTGGCACCACGATTCTCGATGTCGAAATAATTAACAAAACAACTGTCATCGCATCATAAAGTAAAGGTGACTAAAATTTAACTAGTCCCAATGCAAACGAAAATGTACCACCTTCAATCTAATTTCCAAATGTTTTCTCCGTAATGAATCATAGTAACAACCCCATAACAATGAAAAAGGGTAAGTAACCCTATATATATTTATGTATTACTAAAAAAGTTTTTACTTTTAATTTAAAATAGCATTTTGTTATGATCTACGATAATAAATACCATTGCAATTGTGTCACAGTCTAAAAACTTTACTAGTAAAGTTTCATTTGTAAGTGGTAGGTAAGGTGAATGTTTGCAAATAAGACTGTCAAGATAGGTATGTGTATATGTGTGTGTGTGGCTGGCTATACGAGCCTCTAGGGAGTTACACCGACTACTAGTACTGCGGAAGAAGTATAGTAACAACCAGTAAAGTAAAGAAGAAGAATCCCCTTACCATTTTTACTATATAAATATTATAGATATAACCATCGTCTTTACAATTTGAATTGTGACCTACGACAGATACAAACGAAGCACCTGTGTCCATTTCTCTATTTCAAGAAATAAACGTTACTTTACGAGATATGTTAATGACTATGCAGTAATACAGGCGGTTGTGTAAGTATATAATACATAAATATTATGGAGATCTTGTTGTAAATAACATCCTTTTGGAAAATTTGTATGATTATTAAGTCAATGGACACTTTGCTAATATTCGCCAAAACTTGAGAAACAAAAAATTCAACAACAAAAACTTGCGTCCTAGTAATTCACAATGACACTAGATACAATATCCTAGCTAAACGCGTTTCTACGCTACACCAATTTATATCTTTACACAAAGCTAATTCATAACCATTCACGCACATACACCTACACTAGTACAATGGCATCATAGGCAAAACAAATACGCGCGACTGATACATAAAGACATGATGTATATATTGTGGGCTCAACCATTGTAGACACATTATCAGTCTCGAAATTATTAGCGATTAAAATCTTACAGTATTTCGTAACACAAGATGTTCGACATGCGTTCGGCCGACCACCAGTGTAACGAGCGAATAGACGTTTTCACGTCAAAAAATTTTACGTAATTGTACGGTCACTTCATAACATCAAAATCTATTTACAAAAATCACTTTGTTCGATCAAATCCAAATTCTAACCGATATTAATAAAGTTGATTAAACTATATTTGGGTTATTGTTAACAAATTCGAACTAGTTTGTATGAGGTATGTCATAGATTTTGAAATAGCAATGTCGTAGAACATATATCGGAGAAACGTTGAAAGGCAGCATAGCGAGACTTGAAATAGAAAATATGACATCAAACTATAAGTAGGATTTTTCACATTCAAAGTGAAACTGAGAAATTCATTTCAAAATACTGCTTGTATAGAAAGCAGACTTATCCTATTCATTCAAAGTGGCATCATTTATAGATACTCCTACTTTTGAACAATGCGTATTACTAAACTCGTTCAGCTACATGTTACATAGAACAAGTAGAAACTATAACGTTTTACGAAGAGCTTTGAAAAAAGGCAAGAGCATCGCTCATTCTCAAATTCATAAATATGATCACCGACAAAGTATATCTTAATAAACATATTTGGGATTTATTCGAAGGGAACAAGAATTAAAAATCATTCGTTACATAAGGTATAATAATAATGTCGTTCCTTTTAAGATTATTACTTTTAATTGAAAATATTTGTTAAACACGGGTGTACATATATATAAAAATATTAACCATATACCCTCAAAAGGTTACTCTAACTATATATTAACATAGAATGATAAATTTACGTACGGCTATATGAATGCGAAAATTTCTACTCATGAAATTGTATTAATTTATAAATTTTTCCTTTATATTATTCATAAGCATATGTCGTAAGAGTATCCCCCATACCCAAACATATTGTGCCACACAACCTTCAAAAATACGAAAATTTTTAAAAGCTATCCACTTTCAACCCCGATTATACTCATTTGGAAAAACAAAAAAAAGGAAATATACAGGTTTTTACTTCTTATATTTCAGTGGCACAAAACTCTCCCTCATTCGAAGTTTTATCCACAATTTCTATGAAAGAAAGACTTGTCTATTTTTGGAAAACATTGATTTTATAAAGATTGTTTTGTAAATCCTCCTACCCTTTTGAAAAAATTTCTTGCAATTTAATATTATGATATTAATTATATCACACTATGAATAATTAAGAAATATTCCTAAACAATTAACTCTTTTCATATATTTTTCATTGTTGTCCACCGTATAAGTCAATCAAAATTCCATGCATTTTCGTTCACTTGAACTTAAAAAGCGCATATACTTGTGCTTCTAGATGATATTCAATTGATTATTATAAGTTATATTCAATCTTTATTTGGAGTCAAATGTGTTGACTTACTTGACTCTGCCAAACGCACTTTTTAAACTTCATGAACTAAATGAGTCAAATGTGTAACTATTTGTTGACTCCAAAAATGTATGCTGTTTGGCTAGCACTTAAAGTCATGACTTTGACAAATTCATATTCAATTATGAATGGAGTCAAGTGTGTTGACTTTCTTGGCTCTGCCAAGTGCATTTTTTTAAACTTCATGGACTAAATGAGTCAACTGTGTAACTATTCGTTGTCTCCAAAAATGTATGCTGTTGATTTTAAGTCGTGACTTTGGCTTACTTGACAAATTCGTATTCGATTGTGAATGAAGTCAAGTGACAAGTGAGTTGACTTACTTGACTTTGCATTTTTTTTTTCAAGTGCATTTTTTTTAACTTCATGCACTAAATGCTGTTTACTCAATTCTGGATGAATTCAAGTGTGTTGATTTAAGAATTGACTATTCATACATTTAATTAATCAATTGTGTAATTATTCATTGAATTTAAATTCACATCAAATAATAAATCGAAAGAATAAAACGGTGCTGCAACAACGACGAGTTTCTAGCTGGTTAAAAATTAAGGAAAACAAAATAGGGAATAAGGATTTTAAACTTTAATCATAATTTATATTAATTACATAGAAAATAACAATAATAATACCATTATACATTTATATATTTTTTTAGCAATTTCTAGAATAATCGAGTATCTAGACTAAGCCATAAACTTTAATTTGCACAGTTAAACAAGAACCAAAAAAAGTGCGTAACAGTGTATAATATAGCTGTTGTATTTTAGGCAGTTAATATGTATGGTTTGCTAAAACACCAATTAAACGCTAAGAACAAAAAAAAATATATATAAAAAGATTGTCATCAGCAACAATGCCATGGAAGCGTCAAACATTAAAACGCTGAATTGGTAATTTAGCAAACGCAAGTTAGTTACAAAATACAGCACCTTGAAACCAGAAAAAAAACATTTAAAAATATTATTATTGCTTTCAGGATCCTAGGCACGTTTTGGTGCAAAATTTCCGATCGTAAAAAAGTTTTAAAAGCTTAAGAGGAATGGATTAATTTATACAAAATACAAGTATGTATATTTTCGAATAGTGATGTAATTTCAAATTATAACCGCACACAAAAAATGGGGGATATATCTTCCAGAAGGTAGAATTTACGTAAAATGTTCGTTTTAAGGTAGTTGTCGCGTGAAACGCGTTGTCGACGAAATTGGCTGAATTTTGGATAAATTATTCAAAATATAAATACCTATTATTCACCGTTTAGTTGTAATAAAAATCGCTGTCAAAAATTGTACGATTAGCTTTATAGGTCTATACAAAAGTAGTAATTTCACCAGACTTTTAATTTTATTTAAAAAACGCGTCGAGAGATTTGCCAAAAAAACTAGAACAATGTAAAATAATGTTTTATTTATATTTTGAAGAGAAAAAAATTATTGACCCTTTAATTATTGTAATAGATAAACGAAAAAATTGAAATTTTTTTATAATTTAAGCGAACAAGTGTACGAGGTATATTCAAGTAAAAATGTATAGTATACAATATCAGTATATTCATATAATTGATGTGGGTTCTGAGCTGAAACTTTTTAAAACGAATACTGAAAGACAACTACCTTGGTTTGAAACATGTTCCGCTGTCTTTTCGGACAACATACTTTAATTTGATCAACAAATATACGAGAATTATGGATGAAAAAGTACTTTTGGCAGTGAAGCTTATAATTAGATTTTCGAAAAAATGAATTCGATAACGTACATACTTGTGTTCAGTATTTACAACGATTTAATGGCAGAAAAAATAACCTAAACTCTTTATACACATTTTCAAAATATAAAAAAAAAATTAGCACTTAGCATCTTAAAAAAGTTTTCAATCTATTTTCTTTTCAATAATCTACAAGTGGTTTCTTAATCGAGGAAGAAGTACTTTCACGTTTACGATCACGTTCAGAACTACGATAACGTCTTGAATCTCTTGAATCGTTTGATTTTGATCGATCTCTACGTTTACGATGATACGACCGTGATTTTTCTTCATCTGAATAACGTCTTCTACGGTATTCTAAAACAAAATTTAATAAAATATACGCAATAAAAAATTATTCTTATTCAACTTTAATAAAAAGAAAAGAAGAAATTTCCCAAAAAAAATATAATACCTCTATCACGGGAACGCGATCGTGAACGATTTCGATACCGATCTGAGTCACGATCACGACGTTCGCGAGGAGGTGATCTACGACGTTCTACACTACGTCTATCGCTACGTCGATTACTTGGTGATCGTCTTGAGGAACGTGATTCAGTAGGCGAAATAGGTGATTTTGTTCGTACATCATAATCTTCTTTTTGTCCTTCTACTTCACTATCCGAATTCGAACTAGAACTATCACCATAGTTTCTTAATTCACGTTGTCTGTAACAACAAAATCTTGTTAATATTTTTAGGCATACCATAAAAAGATTAATCTTACCTTCGACGTAATTTCAATGCCAATTCACGCATTTGATCATCTCTTTCACGAGCTTCTTGCTCTAATTTTTCATTGCGTAATTGTTGCGCTTTTTTATCGGCTTTATCTATAAATACAAAAATGTAAAAGAAATTTCTGGATAAACAAATTTGAGAAAGATTTATTGCATTAACAAAAAAAAACCAAACCGTTTTGTTAAAAATGTTTCAAATAAAAGTTGTCTTTTCTTAAGGAACTTCTTCGATATTCAACTATTTCGGAACAGAAGAACTTCAACGATCCGGATCGCTTTGAGGAAAAGAAAGGCGTTTGCAGCAGCGAACATTGAGAAACTTTGAATTCAGGCTGATTATTTCCAAAAAAACAAAACTTTTAGTCGAAAAAATCAACAGTTCGTCTTCATTCTTAATAATATATCCGAATAGACAAACTCAAATTACTTTTAAATTCAAAAGATGCCAACTAATTTACATTGTTGAATAACCGAGTTATTAGACATGGGCGGAGAAATGAAAATTATTAAATTATGTAAATTATTTTTTTCTAAGGCCATTTCTTGCAAACTCAAGAGCTTAAGTTTGCAAGAAATGGCCTTCGGATAGGTCTTCAAAGAATGGCTGACCCAAAATTTCTTCTTAAAATTGTTCTATTTAGAAACATATCTAACATAAACACTGCTATATACAAATACTTACATTGTTTATTCAACAAAAGTTGCATCTTTCGTTTAAGGCGCTCTTGAGGTTTTAAATGTGATGAATTTCCTAGCTGCAAATAGCCGAACATTAGTAATATTCAAAGGAAATATATAAAAATAAAAAATAAAATTCAATGTTATACATCATTTACAAAAGTAGGATTGAAACATATTTAAAAACATTTTGTATTAACGATGAATATGTATGATTCTTACTGACTTTGGACGCAGCTCCAGATTTAGAACTAACTAACCCTGTCAACTTGCGATCGGAGGATGCCCTAAAATGAAAATACAAATTTAAATTAAGAAAAATTAAGTAATGGTCTAGGGTGGCAATTGACATGGTGTTAGAAATTCTCTATTTTTGATATATTCAAATTATGACAAAAAATACTTTTGACAGTAGTCTTATTCTGAACACAACACATGATATCTTAAGGTAGTTCACTCGTAAACCCACTTTTCTTCTTAAGAATTTCTTATTTGATGAAATTGAAAATGATATGAATCTAAATGTTTTGCATTAAAAAAAAAAGGATTTTTTTAATACCGATTGTGAAGTGAGATATTCGCAAAGTTGAAATTTTTAACATGCATGGTATACGTAAACGGTTCACGCATACTCAATTTTTTTATAAAACTGGAAAAATTTTCAATACATTTCTTTCAAAAGCAAATATCTTATAATGTTGAACTTTACAAGAAGTATGAAAATCATATCTGAAATAATATAAAATGGAGTAAAAATAATTAATAATTATTATTCTGAAGGAAAAAAAATGATCTAATCAATTCAATTACTTTCAGGAAATAAATAATTCCATCAAATAAATAAAAATGATTCTGGAGGTATTTATAACTTTTTTCACTTTTATTACTGGATATTTCATGTCGCTCGCCACCCTGAATAGTAAACATAAAAGTCGTCTCAGAATAACTATTTTCAGAAGTGATAGATTTTTCTAAAAACTAACAACTTTTCGTAGAAACTTGCCAGAATTGTTTCCGTATCGAGATATAACAATATAAAACATTGTTGGAATCAAGTACTAAGGTTACATTTGATATCGTGAAAGACGCTGTAAGTTCTTAACCTACCCGTTTGTTATAAAGCCCCCAATAAATTTTAAACAACTGTATATGAAATATTAATGAATTTTCATAAAATATAATTTTATCATTATCGGGTTTTTGAAAAAAAAAAATTGCACAACCAATATTAGATACCTGCGTATTTGATAAAACAGTGATGTTTTATATCTTTGTATCTCGATACGGAAGGGCACAATTTTACTGTTAAAAATGATTTATTTTAATCCAAGTTCAAAATTATCCTGAGACCCTATACAAATATAAAAACGTACTTATTGGCGGATTCTGGAACCGATTCAGAATCATCCTCACTCATTTCATCTAGTTCAGATGAACTCTTATCATCTTTTCGTCGACCATAATATCTAGTTATTGGTTTATTTAAAGGCTCCTGTTGTACATCCATTAATTTTGGACTAGGGCTATGTTTTTTTGATTCAGATCGTCGTTCAACTGAACTACGTGTCGTTGTTGACGATGAACTACTACTACTCGATGATGACGAACTTCGATTTGTTTGTAATTTACTACGTGATCTAGAACGACTACTCGATGAACTACTAGACGATTTCTTTTTATTTTTGCGATATGATACAGATCTAGAACGAGATCTTCGTTTATAGCGGCGTCGACCATTTGACAAACTTCTAGATCGACGTCGTGATCGACTTGGTGATCTAGATGCACTGCATCGTTGTTTTTTATCACGTGATCTAGAACGATAGCGTATTCTACGTTCATTGGATTTTGATTTAGACGATGATGGTTTTGATGATGGGCCTGCTTTTACTTTTTCCGCGTATGACATTGGTCGTGTTGGAACTGAGGGTGTATCATCCTCCCCACCAAATGACGTAATATACGTGATTTCTCCAGCGTTTACAGGAGACACAGATTTCGATGTAGATCGTGAACGTCGATCAATTAAAACCTCTTTATCGGGTTCTTTAGCCGCGTAACTTGGTGGACTAATTACACGATTATGTAAGCGTTTTTCCTGGTGAGCTCGACGAGCACGTCGTGATCTACGCCCAGAAAATAATGCACGTTCCTCTTCCTCTTCACGAGCTGCACGTAAATTTTCTGCTTCTTCCATATCGTTTGTAAGAAATGAATAAAAATCATTTCCAGACATTCCAAAATTCTGTCCGAATTTGTTTAGCTCATGTGCTTGGGACATTTCAATTTTTGAAACATCTATTGATAAATCAAAATCTACATCTGCATCTGATTCATCGGATTCCTCTTTTTGACCTTCTTTGTACGTGGGCTGAGGATGACTTGACCCATCAGCATCATCATAATTAAATCCAATAGCAGCACCTTGACCTTTTTTCTTTTTACTTGCCTCTACATCAGCTGTATAACCATACTGTTCTTCTAAATGTAACTGCCGTAAAAATTTCTCTTCACTTAACCCCAAGAATGCATTCTGCACTAGAACACGATATCGTTCATAATTACACTGGCGTTCTTCAGCATTTTTATCCGGACTGTCATTAGCACTATTATACGGAGCAATATAATCTAAATGCGCTCTGGCATCAAACCTATCGATCATGTTATCAGTTTGCCCTTGCCATGGCATCCTTTAAAATATCAAAACAGTAATTACTAAAAGGTCCTCTAAAAATTATTTCATAAAAATTGGCTATACTTACATTGTACTTGAACTTTCAGCAGCTGCAGCCACATTTGGATCTAAATGAATTTTGTATGATCGTCCATGAAGTTGCATAAATTGTGTGGGATCAGCTTTCTAAATAAATAATTTAAAATTATTAAATACATATATCAAAAAAATAAAATACTTATATTAACATGGTTGCGAGACAAATGGTGTTATGAAAATGGTGCTATAGTTTCTTCGTGCTTGAGATGCATATTTAAAATCATTTTATTATAACAAAAAGTATAGATTCGGCCAACTAAATCGTCCGATACAACAATTTGGGGTTTTGACTCTTAAATTAGTTTAATAAAATCTACCACTCTTGAAATTTAGGGAGTTATTCTAGAGCAATCGCATGTTTAAGAATTCGTAACTTCAATTTCAGATTCCACGCAAATGCAAAATTGCTTGAGCTGAAGTTAAGAGTTAAAATAAGATTATAATGGTATAGTTAATTTGTTTAAGACGAAAAATCTTAGGCAAAATTTATTCAATTTGTATCGTTTCGAAATTTTACTTTTTCTGTTTTCATTATTTTGACCAATCGACCCGTATTTAAGCCAAAACTATTGGATGTATGAAAATATGTTTCAGATAGAGTGGCCACCTCTCCAGATTTCCGAGTCCCGATTTCAAAGGTAAATCTCTCGACTTCCCGAGTTCATCTTTTTTCGATATATTGACACAAAAAAAGAGAATATTATTAAAAAAATAAATGTCGTTTTTAATGATTCGAGAAAGTATCCAGCTTATACGCTTTCAAATGGAAAATGATATTTTTGATCACACAAGTAGCGATGTATTTACAGTCTAAATGATCAAAATTTGCCCCCCAGGCAGCTACCTTGACTACCCGGTAAATCCTCCACTGCCCAGTTTACTAAATAATATATGGACCTCCCGATCTCCAAATAAGATCGACATAATATATGTTAATCTCCCGACTTTTCATAATTTTGAGGTGACAACCCTAGTTTCAGACAAAAATTGTTTGTTATTAAGAAATGTAAATTTTCTCTATCGATTATAATAATAAATAATTAATGAATTATTGCAAAACTGAAACCACTATACGGGTAAGTGAATCAGTTGCAAACTTAATAGTTAATGCTAACACAACCGGAGATGAACAATCAAATTAAGGTTATATACATTTGAAAAATTTAATTCTTACAATTTTCTCATAAAAATCTCGCCGACGTTCTGCACGCCGCCGATAATCAACCAGCATCCCACGTATCTTACGCTCCTGTTTTCTAGCCTCATGCCACATTTTTGAAGGAGTTTATAATCACTTTAACTATTCAGAAATAAACTGTAATTTACACAAAACTTTATATCTGCATTTTACTTATAATTAAGTATTCCATCCTTATTATTTAGACAGTTTAACTAAATGTATAAAAAAAATAATTAGTTAACTTATGGTTATCGCCCAAATACATTTGTCATATTGCAAAATGTACGCAAAATCTACTATTTTATTTTCACTGACTGCAGTATGGCGTCCTAAGCATGGGGTACAGTTTGTACTAACATGCAGCATGCTAGTGATATGTTTGACCGACTAATAGCATTACACTTGTGTAGAACGGTAATAGATGGCCTGCTAAGATAACTGCAACACGATAACTAAAAGAATTAACGAAAGAATTACGAAATTAAGAAAAACGATAAGAATTAACAAGCTGAAATTTTGTGTGCGTGGTCTAGTGCTAAAAAGGAAGCTCAAGTTCGTGAATGGACAATGCTTGGGTAAAATGGGCAAAACTGCCCATCTTTGAAACCGTAAGAGTTAGAGCAAAAGTGTAAAAATAAGTTATTTTTTAAAATAAACTTTTGTGATAAACTGTTTTACATAAATTCAGGATATACCGAGTATTT
The DNA here is from genome assembly GCA_963920215.1 of Nineta flava. NCBI lineage: Eukaryota > Metazoa > Arthropoda > Insecta > Neuroptera > Chrysopidae > Nineta > Nineta flava. Next base: position 119,431,675 of record OY986040.1, read on the forward strand.
AAGCAATTAATTCAGTTAGTTGTTATTTTCACTTGTTTTATTTAATATTTATATTTTTGGTTTAATATGTATATCTGTAGTTAAAATATTTTACTATAAATGTATGAAAAATTTAATCTTTTCTTCCGAATGGGGCCGAAAATGTCGTTGAACAAGGATTGTGAATGGAATGATTTTCAAACAAAGTTGGAGGAATCTAAAATTTCGAAAACTCTGTCAACGCCTCTCTCAATGCTTTGATATTTGGATAAAATAAATAATATAATATTTCTGTTACGATGTTTTTATTCAACAAAATGTATTCATTTGAGAATTGTATACAATATTTTTTATTAATAAGTAAATTGAAAATGAAAATTTTTATAACAAAATTATGCAAACATAGGCACAAACAGATGTTTCTTTTTTAAAAAGATTTTACGAGATGTATCAAAAAAATATAGTTTCAATAAGAATTATGTTAACTTTTACAATTTTAATGTATTCAAAGTTAATTCCATGTAATAAAGGAAACTACTCGTAATTTTGAAACATCATGTAAATGTAAATATAAATTGTATATAATATTTTTTTTTATTTACTATTATTGCTCTAATTTTTTTATTTGCAATTTCAAAAGCCTCAAAAGACACTACTTACCTATAGTTTTTTTCTTTAAATAATTTTTTCTTATTCTTATAGATTAAGGTAGATATTTTTTTTTCTTTACATACGAATATAACAATCGAAAATATCGATCACGATTTTGTATGATCATGGCGATTTAAAAACAATCCTCTATACCTTAGGAAATAATCACTACATTTTTTTACATGAACTGTATACAATGGAACAGTTTGTGGATAAAAAAAATGCCGAATCTGAGTTTTCGGAACGTTAAGTTGACGTCAAGAACCAGTGCGTCACAGATCGTTAACATTTATTTAAAAAAATTGTTTGACGCTACGTTTATGTTCAGAGCGGTTTGTTTCGTTTAATGTAAAATTTTCACCACCGCGTTAACATTAGTTAGGATTTATAAAAAAAAAAATAGATAACAAAATTCGAAGAAAAGAAATGTAATAATACGAATTGTTTATACGAATATATTTGCAGAAGAAGCCAAGAGTAAATTAATTTATAAGTAGACTTATTTAATTTTTTGTCGATTTCCAGACGAAAATAGAAAGAAATTTGACGTACCGTTACCGGCCCACAGTATGACGTTGACGTTCCGTAAAATTTAAATTGACAGAAAATATGCGCGTTGTTCTGCGCACTTGTTTTTAACTAGTTTAATTTTGACACAATAAACAGAAATGAATTTTAATTTTTTATATTTAATCTGCATGTTTTTGGGATGAAATTAATAATTCCGTAGTATTTTTTAATTTTAATATTTATATACTAAAACGGTTTGCCACAAACCCATTTAAAAGGGTAAAATATTAAAATGTAAATAGAACTATATCTTTGGCGAATTAATACGCGTCTAAATGTAGTTAAGTATAAATATTAGTGTTTTGTTTTTTTTTTTCAGTTAATGGTTATTATTTGGTAGTGATAAATTCATAATTGTTTAATGTTTATTGTCCAAAACTAAATATTAGTTATAGTACAATGGTTATTATATAATTTAATGGTTTTTGGTAAGAGTCAATCAGTATTCATCTAAATATCGAATACAAATAAATGCTTTTAAAGTACAGTAGAACCTGAATCTTTACAAAATCGAGTTGTGTTGTATGTAAAAGTTCCAGTACGGGTTCGTGCATATACGGATTAGTACCTCTACACCTCCCGCAAGTCAGTTAATTTGATTAGAAAGATACTTTTCGTTAGTTTTTGGGATATATAGTTGCCCTTGGATATTTTTAGCAGGAAAGTGTAACTCACCTCCAAATGATCCTAGAAAGTGTTCAAAACCCCTAGATCAGGTGGAGGTCCCTTTAAAAACCAATCCTAACCTGGAAATATTATTCAATACGAAGGTCAAAGTCAATTTCATCAAGTTATATCCTTTTTTCCTACAACATTTTTTTCTACAGTAGTCATACCGGAACTTTTAAACACCTAACCTTAAATCTTTGTAACAATAAAGTTATGTAGATTTTTCTAATAGATTCTACTGTAATTTTTAATTAGATGTATATTTAATTAATTCACCCGAATATATTTTTAATACATTTCTATTTTTTTTTTGGTAATATATTTTTTGAGCGCTTAATAAAATGCATTATGAATTTAATATAATATTATTTTCTTTGGTTTTTCATTTGTTTTTTCCATCTTAATTAATTATTATTGATATATATTATTCGTATAAAATTAAATTAGATTAATGAATATAAATTAGGTAATGACTGTATATGCAATATTTATTTATACATAATGAAACTGTTTTTCATGATATATATGAAATAAATATCTAAATTACTAAATCAATTAATATTTACAAGTGATTTGTTTTATAAATTACTTTTTGTTATTAATAAATATAGGAGAGTTTTGTATTTTATTGTTGGGCTTATAATATGTTTCTTTTTTTGTTTTAATTTCTACGTATTAATTTTAATGTTATTGATTTTTTTTATTTTCAGTTTATAAATTCGTGAATTGTAATTTTGTAAGAAATAGTTTCTTACAAATCTTAGTGGTTATATTTTCTTATAAGAAATAAATTTTAATAAAAATTGACAAAGCGTTTTGGCGATTAAAAAACTTTAGTTCAATGTTCAGAATATTATAATCTGTAATCGGAGGTGGTCTGTTTTATTTCATGGCCATGCCTGAGTATATGGCCGCCTGCGTGTCAGTATATACGACTGCCTCCAAGATAACATCATATAAACGAAAAAAAAGCATTTTTAATTAGCATATTCATAGAAATTCAGGTAACGCATGTAGTTCAAGTTTCTAAGTTATTCCAATGAGAATTTTTGATGTGGTGGTTATGTTCTACAACATATTTGAATTTCAGCCAACTAAGACCCATTTCCATATAACGCCACTTCCGGAACCTGTAGCTCAAAGCTAAAGATTTCTGGGAGTGCCCAGGATAACTTTTGATCGAGAAGTGATGTATTACAACATCTTGAATTTGAGGCGATTTCACAGAGAGCCAATTTTCATATAACACAACTTCCAGAACCTGTAGATTCGAAAACCAAGGATTTCTGGGATTTTTACCCATGATAACTTCTCATCAATTCTCATAAAAATTCTGCGGGGTTCCTTTCAATTCACTACTAGTTTTTTCTTTTACTTTTTTTGTTAAGTTTTTTTCTTCAAATTCTATATTTTAATCTTGTTATAATTTTTTTGACGTTTTATCCGCCTTTTAATTTTGCCGCATTTGTGCCGCGCACGCATTAATCGCTGACCAGGCACGGCCCTGTTAAACTGCACTGTTAAACATGCACAAAACAGGGCAAAAATAATTGAATTGTTAAAATGATGGCAAATTTCTCGTATTCTATTCGCAGATATAATCGCGATGCCAGAAGAATTACGATTTGGGAACCCATGGGCTATGTTAACGACATCTTTTGTGATTTTAGTTTGTTATTCAGTTGAATATCTGACAATTTGACAATTGCCGCGCATTTATCTGAAAATATTTTACGCTTTTTTGTTTAGTAAAGAGGTTTTTACAGATTTAATTATTATTTTTATTATATAACAAATTTTTTTTACAGATTTAATAGTAAAGTACCTGGGCGAATAATCTCTTCTGCTCGGGACAGGCGTGAAATGTTCAGCTGGATCTAATTTTTAACCCAAATATATTAGATCTCAAAGAGATCTAGTGAGTAGCTACTTTTTATCAAGTGGTCTACTTTAAAAAAAAGTTTAACGCGATTTCTTAGCTTATGAAAATTCTGAAAGAATGATTTTCCCCGGAGATAAAACCTAACTAGGAAATCCCTATTTTGAAAATTCTATCGAAATCGTAAATTGTTGTCTTTTAATATTTAACGCTTTTTTAATTTAATAATTTTTTTTTTACAGATTTTTATTAAAACTTGACTTTGGATAGACGTTGATTTTCCATAGAGCTTTCTCATGAATAATCGTTTAGATTTGATCTCATGAACAAATCTGTGACAAGCTGAATCCGTTATTAAAAAACACAGAACTGTTTCATAGACTGGTGCAAAAGTTGACTCAGGAATTTGGGGATCCCTGGTATAGAGGGCCCTGGTGATTGCAACCTGTAACACTCCCGGTAGCTATGTCACTGCCACTGCTGCCTAGTTTATAACTGAAATTGAACTAAAGTCCTTTGAACACCAAACACTTTTAATACTTTTAAAGATTTTCAAATCGTAAATATAGAAGGATCAAAGAACGAAAAACGACGTTCAACCAAATAAACAACTACGGACCGATGCACAAGAAAACAACGTTTGCATTTTTAATTTATATCACATATTAATGAGAATTAATTTTTGAAGCAAATCGTTGTGGTCATTTCTTTCGTTCAATGCAAGTATTCGTTCTCTGGTCCTAACAACTTATTGCATACCTTTTTTTTACCTATAATGATATCCAGCTAGCAATTAATATTACATAATGATATTTTTATATTCAGGATATTTTTCGCCTTTTTTAAAGTATATATGAATTGTCCTTCGTTAATTAATTTTAGCATATTGTCAGTTCTAAAGTATATTTTTTATTTAGTATAAAAGTTTATTATTATTATTTTTATTTTTTTCATTAAAAATTAGCCAATAATTAACAAGTATGTATATTTCTATAGCCAATAATAACTTCTTAATTTTTGTTTCAAAGTATAAAAATACTTGTTTTTTTTTTTTTTTTCTAAATTTAAATAAAGAATTTTTTCGATTTTTCTATGAGAATATCATTCAACAATGTAATAGCTGGGGAGCCTTTGACGAATTTCATATATCATAATGCTGAGTGACTATTTTTCGATGGTCATGCGCAGGTGTATCCTATCTATTTGTACAGTCAGTAATCAAAAGTTCTGTGAAAAATTTCTGAAATATATTTTTTAAATTTTATAGTTTTATAGTTATTAAGTACCCATAGGGCATAGGCCATAGACACATAAAAGCAATAAAACTATAAATATTTATTTTAAAAAATGACCCTACCCTATTGACAACTCATTGGGCCTACAAACTCAAAGTGTACATTATATATATTTTCCACACAACTTTTGAATACTGATTGTACCTAACAGTACATACTAGATTATCACTGGAATAAAGACATCATTTATACCTAAAAAAACTTTTTTTAAAGTTTTGCATAACATTATACGACGATACCGAGATTGTAGTAAAACGAACACCGAGCGTCATGATGCCCGAGGGCATAGGGTTGGGGACCAATGACTAGCAGATATTATTAAAAATACAACGATATTTCAGTCAATTTAGACAAAACGGTCGCGTTTCAAAACTATTAATTATTGAAAATCTCGGACGTATATAAGGGAGGGGTTTAGCCCTCCCCTAGCCTACGCAAAAACCCGAATATTTGCCGACCACCTATCGTTTACCCGCAGCCGTACTGCGTGTGACAGGGATGATATGTTTATATCATTTTCAATTAATTGATTTTATTGTTGTTTAGATCTCTGCTTTTTTACAGCGTGAAGTCACGGGCAAAGTTTACCTTTGTGTTTTGTTTGGCCGCCTCATGTGAAAGCTATAACTACGCCCATGTTGACGATTGCTACATGTATGAATAAATGTTCAGTTAAAATTTTACTCGGATTCATCATTTGAGATTCTATTGTAAATGTGATTGCAAAATTAGTTTCCATCCCCTGATGGGATTCCAATAGCAGCATACCATATGCAAAGTTGCCTTTTGCCACTTTATCAATGAAAAGTAATTGTCAATATTTTCGACACTTTTAATCATCAACAGATATAGAACGTAATCGTCCCGACCTAACGTAGTATCGATGCTTAAAGGGAAATTCTTTTTTTAAATTTTTGTGATCAAATTTTGCCGAATCTATTTGGTTTTAGACCATTAGAAATTAGTTATTCAACATTATGGCGTATGACATTTATCAATTCTCTCCCAGCGTATAATAAATAGCCAATCAAATATCGCCTAAGTGACAGTTTGGAACGAATCAAGTTTTGAAATTGTTTTCGGTTTTTTGAGATGGCAGTGTGTGTTCGTTTATAGATTTCTAAACGATATCTCAATTTTGGCAATGAAACGGAAATAAGGGCGGATTGATTATTATTTCTTTCCAAACATCTTAAGCTCCATTCTTTGATAAACATTTTACATATTTCTATTTACATAGCTCTAAATCTAAACCTACTCATTGTCAATCACATAACAGGGGAAATATTTCATTAGGAATGTTTTGGGCGCATTTTAATCATTGATTTATGTACTATGGGCCATAAAAGTAGTGATCTTTTATCAAAATTTTATAGTTAATTTTTTCTTTATTCATTCGGTTTTTGAGGAAATGTTTCGAATAAAAGTTGTTAATATATTTGTAATAAACAACTTTTATCCGAAGCGTTTTTTTCGGAAATCGAATGAATATCATTTTTTAAAATTATAAAAAAAGAATGCTACTTTATTGATCACGTGTATCGTAAAAGTTTTGTAATGAAATCTGCGACTTTAAAAGTAAGTATGCTTTAGTTAGTAAATTTCTAGCAAGGATAAACATTGTATTAGATAGTTAATTTCATCATTGGATTTCCGTCCTTCTTGAGTCTTAAATTTTAGTATTTAAAAAAATTTCAGAAAACCAAAATTAGTTTCAATTTTTTCAGAGTAGATGTGTACTAATCAAGTTATTTAGTCATCGATTTTTTGACAAATCATTTTCTAGACTAATTTAGACTCTAAAAAAATAAAGATTTAGTTTAATTTAATTTATTAAAATTAAAAACTTTGGCTCGAATCAAGTTTTTTTAGTTTATTCCTACTTTCCTCAGTAACTCCTTGCTAAACTCGCATAACAAACAGCATAGAAAAAATTAGTATGTTATATTTGCTTGTGATGCATATTGAGAACCTCAGCGTAACGTGTAGCACATAAAATAATTAATGTTTATTGAACTAAAACATGAACAGTTTACTTCGATTGAATTTGATTGGAAATTAATCAAATAATATAATGAATATTTTCAGTAGAATTGAATATAGACACTTCATATTAATTGTATATGCTTAAATGTCACAATACTATATTAATGTCAATTTCCATTGAGGTTACGAAGACATAGTAGGAAAGAACTAAAGTATACTATCTGGACACACATGTCATTGGATTTTTAATTAATATTAATATGAAAAATTAACTCATCCACCAAGTACCGAAACCTAGACCTCTCGATTTCATGCCCAGTGTGCTACAGTTACCTACACCACGGATGATATAGATGAATGTGTCAATTTTTTCATATCATCGATAGTATTAGTTTTGAAGTCAACATTAACTTATTATTTGAACATATTACTATTTGTGTATACTTAAGCGTCACAATACTATACTAATATCAATTACCATTAAGGTTACGAAGACATAGTATTAAAGAACTAGCTTTACTATATAGACAAACATGCCATTGAATTTTTAATTAATATTTATATGAAAAAATTAATTCATCCACCAAGTATCGAACCTCAGACCTCTGGATTTCATGCCCAGTATGCTACCGTTACACCACGGATGATATAGATACTTTTAATGTAATTTTCATTTTTTGTATACACTCGTGGTCAATATATTGAATTTACCATAACGATGACCCAGAAAGGTAAATTGTCAATTGTATAGCATTCTTAAGGTATTACCAAACTATATCAGCTGATCGGGTACCCGCGCGAAAAGAACAATATAAAAAATTATATGCGTAAAAAAAATATGTTGGTACTCCTGCGCGTTGTTGAAAGCAGGTGTCTCTTGTCGTCAGTGTTCCCATTCGTCACATAACATATACATATACTAGTCAACATCCATACACTAGTATATAATTTTAAACGATTTTCAAGCAGCGCGCCGGTACTCATGATGCCAACTGAACCATAAAAAATAACCTGCTGCGGACATGAAAAAAATGCAATTTTTTACGCATATTTTATCAAAAAACTTAACAACCCGATGATCATTCTCCCAAAGTTTTAAGGAAAAATATTTCTAAGGAATTGAGGAAAGTATGTGTCGAATTTCAGAACAACCGTGACTAAATTGAGAGAGTTCGACGTAAAAACAGTCGAAATCGTGCATTTTATTTCACCATGTTTATGAAGATGCATGTTAAATTTCTCCAACTTACATAACGATTTTCTCAAAAACGCCATGGTGATAAATTCTCAGAAAAATTCAGCTGATTTCTGAGGATTCATTTTACTAATATTGTGAATTTCGTGAAGTTCTTGACAATCTAATAATCGTTTGGAAATACCTTAATAAACATATAACTTTTTTGTATTTGAGAATATATTCGAACATTTTAAATGCGTGCCCTTAACATCCTTAAACAATAAAAAAAAAATCAAGTTTTATTTCTTTGAATAAAAATTGTTTTTCAAGTCAATGTAAAGTTTATTTTGACAATATTTTTTTGTATTCATTTATTTATTTATTAATCTCACATTCCAATATACATTTCTAATTGACTAGCATAAATATTTTAGTGTTTTCTTTGCATCTATAAATATAGGCCTTTACTCTACGAAAAGTATTTAATATAATTGACTAGATTTAACTCTGAAAGTCTGTTTTAATCAATTTATCGAAGTATGTATATTTTTTTATTTTAGGCCGGTATTATATTGAATCAATACAGGATATGGATGGCCCTTCGATCAAATTAACTAAAACAAAAAAACTGCCTTACATTGGCCGGCTTAAATAGTATTTTGAGATCATGATAGGTGACAAAAATGTATGAAATTTTTTATTTGTGTCGTGGCTAGAAAATAAGTTGCCTAGAGGTTCCTTTTATAAATTATAATCATTGGATTGTGCAGTCTTCTTTAAAAAAATTGAAGATGTCGGAAGGGGAATACAGAGGCCAAACTGTGAAGTGGCGGCTAGACTATAATATTAAGTACATAATAACAGATGAACCCTAGATAGCATAATTAAATTGTGCTATCGTTTGTCTTAAGTTTATTTTTGATCAGCGAGCATTCTATGACGACCTATCTACTTTACGACGATCGAGGTAGATCTTATTAGTTTATGACCCAGTATTGATCACATAGCTGCTATAACCTAACCGATCCTATGTCTAGATAGATAAATCTTGGGGTATGAAAAGTGTTACACTTCGACTATATGGCCCCTTCTACTTCAGTCTGACAAAGTTCGCTTTTCCCATATCTTCACAATAGCCAGAAGCTTCCTTATCCGGTTTTCCTGAAGATTTATATATTCGGGGTAAGATACACCGAATATTTTGTATCTGTTGTAACCGAATAGGTCTGTTTCCTAGCCGTGACATGTCTTTGGGCCTACAAGTTTCGTGTTAGCACTCTCGTCGACAATTTAGATACTACTGAAAATTGCTTGATATTAAGTTCTACCCCTACCAGAGATCTTAATATTATACAATTTTTTAAATTTATCTACAGGCCGTTTAATTATCCTGCTCTTATTTCACCAAAATCTCAAAAGTAGTAGTTAATTAAAAAAAAAACCTATACCTTTTGGCATAATAATTTTTTAAATCTTGTTTCAGATTTTTAAACTAGAAACTTGTGCTTAAACAACAGAAAGAACTTCGAGCTGAAATGGTGGCAGATATTAATTGAAATCAAAATTTGTTGAAATTATTCTCTATCTATTAAACATCTGGTAGGAATTCCTCAGTGACTCTTTCCACAATTAAAATCCCAAGTTCTTATAAGAAAATGTCTTGTCAAAAGTCACAATGGCATTTGTGTTCATCTAGGCCCAGTTTTTTTAAGGACAAGCCTAGTTAGTTAACTCGTGTGATTTAAGTTAAGTTCCCCCACTTCGAGTCCCTTCCCCTGATGACATACTGTACACGTGTCAATAACGTTGCAATCTTCACAATTTTAGAGACAATTACACAAAAATCACTCTTTGTTAATAACTTGATATCACTGCATAAAATATTTAACGCTTTGAATTCAAATATTTGAGGTTATGATAAATAATATATATGATAATATATAATAAATTATTATTCAGATCTTATAATAATATATATGATAATAATAAAATATAATATATTAATATAATATATAATATTATTCTTCTGATCAACGGTATTATTTTCGGGATCTAGGTGGGGGAACTTAACTTAAACCACGCGAGTTAACTAACTAGGTTTATCCTTACAAAAACTGGGCACTAGCGACTTTTGAAACTCTTGTATGAGAATATTGTGACTAGTTTGGCACATGCAGAAACAGCATTATAGGTCACATGTTGCTTTCACTTTCGTTTTATGCCTGAAATAACTCATACCCTCCTTTCATACTTATTGTATGAGTCTTGAGTTATAGTTGTGATAAACTAATTAACTGAAAATTGTTACTCGGTAACTTTTAACGTTTTACTTAAAATATCAAGCCAATAGTCTTTCTAGCCAGCCTATAATTTGTTTCAATAATACACTTATTAAATTTGCATAGGGTCGACTGCACAAACCATAGAGTGTATTCCGTAATGATAGCATCAATAAGTTTTAAGTTGGCATTACTTAAAAAGGAGAGGTAGAGATGGATGGTCCTGTGTTCCACCATCATAAACATCATCAAAAGTCGTATGATATATGCTATTGTAATGATAGAGGAATCCTTTTTATTATTTATTTATAAATTGTACTTAGTTAATCTTATCTAGAGCACGGTAGTGCGCAAGGCCGAGTCTGTTATTAAACAAAATAAAATATAATTTTTTGTTTTTATTCAATTTTATTTAATGTTTTGTTTCTCAGTCATTGCATGATTCTGACAGCAGAAGATTTATGATTGATGATGTTTATGATGGTGGAACACAGATCCATCCATCCCTACCCCTCCTTTTTAAGTGATGCCAACTTATAATTTATTGATGTTACCATTACGGAATAAGCCCATAGATTATTTATAAAGTGGCAGTTAGATGTCAGCATTTATACAAATTTGTCACCAGAAGAAAAAAAAACTCATTTCCAAACCATTCCAATTCCAACGTTTTACTCATGTTTAGGGTCTATGGTTTTACTCTTAAATGAATAATTTTAGTAAACTAAAATAAATTTATTGTTTTGGCTTCGATTAGAAATCTATATAATTGTGCAACTTTTGATGTAACAAATTGGTTTGTTTGTTTTCTTTTACAACAGTCTATTAATCAATATGTCTGCCTGTTTAGAGGTAGTTGATATTTAATTTTAATCCTAATTAGCAAACATTTGTTTTTATTAAATATTTTCTACAAAAATACCGAAATAGCAAATAATTATTTTGTATTTTTTTGAATACCTTGTATAAATATTTACTGCTCTGAAATTAGAAAAAAACAAATATGTTGTCAACTGGTAAAAGTTTTTTTTTTGGAAATTTAACTGCATAGTTTGGTTAAAACAGATTGTCATGTTTTTACCAATTGATTCAAAATTAAAGTGATGATTTACAAAATAAGTGATTTAACACCCTATAACGTTTCTAATCTAACTTTACCTCACTATATGATATAACTTGTCAACACTTAATGCTACACTTAAAATTTAAGTATCCAACTGATGGGAGGTGTTATCTCACTTTAAAGGTATACTCAAAATAAAGAGCAGTAAAATGGTTGTTTTTTTTTTTTAAATTTGATATGAACGATTAAAAATGTGAAGTTTCTTATAGTAAAAATTATTTCCTTGGTTGTAGTATTGTCATTGATCACATAGACTCCGTTTGTTCTGTTAATTCCAGTATAGGACTTTCACTTAGCGGCAGTAATGGGGGCCATGCATTCCCTGTGTAACTTGATGTACCCTGAATAGGAAATTAGGAATTAACATTCGGAAACAATATTTAAAATTATAGTTTAAGTTCGGATTAATTGGCAAAACATAGTTTTATATGAATACTTGAGTGTTATTTAATATGTGGGATATGACAGAAATAGATTACAAGGATAATAACGGCATTCGAGGGTTAGGAAAACATTAAAAACCTAGTTGATTTATTCTAAAACAATAAGGCTCTGGCATATTTTAAAGAAATCTATGAAGCTTTGGTAATGCGTGCAATATGATGTGTAGTTATATGAATTTCAAGAAATACTTAGAATATAAAGTTTCAACTGCCACTGATGCATAGAGCTATTAACGATCGATATCTTAGACTTGTGCAGAATCTTTTATATTAGGGAGCGATAATTTGTGAAAGTCTATTTTATTATTTATAGAAGAAATTTCAACAAATTTGCAAATTCCACTTAATTTAGTAAAAGTGACATGTTTCGGATGATTAAACCATTTTCGAACTGTGAAGTAAATGGGATTAATCAGTTCGAAAATATGTGGAATTTGCAAAAAATAAAAATATAACTGTTTAAGTTTTATTTCATTCGTAAATACTTAGTTGTGCATAATCGTTAAATGGCTAGGTCCATGTCAATCTGTGTTGAATCAACCGTCAACTGATAATGAATAGATTTCTTTCTCATTACTTCAAGCTAACTTCGTTATACTGTTAAATTGTTTATGTCACATTTATTGGAGAATAAATATTCTAGGTTGTCTTATCTCTACTATTATAAAACTATAATTGTCTGTTTGTTTGTTCGAGCATCACGCAAAAACTACTGAACCGATTGATGGAAATTTGTATTTAAAAGCTTATGACTAAACTTAAAAACTAGTATGTACTTTATCTCGCTACGATGATGGGAATTGGAGATAAAACAATAAATGCGAGCGAAGCCACTGGTGTAAAATAGTATTAACTAAATGTTTAAAGAAAAATTATGGATATTCAAATGTTCAGCAAGAACCCTATTGCAATTTATTACGGATGAAGTATTCAAATATATCTAGCCAGAATCCTGTTGTAAATAAAAAAATTAAAAAAAACATGCAAATTAGTCCACTAAATTACTGTTAAGTAAAAAATAAAATAAACTACAAAATAATTAATTTAAAATTTGTATTTGTGTGCATTGTTTTTCAACAATTTTCTTTTACAAATTGAACACCAAAAACATAAGAATTTTCATTAAAATAAAACACAAATATTAAAATTAAGAATATTTGATTGAAAAAAAAAAACAAATTATATGCCGTACAATATGTGAGATCAAATCATTTTTTTTCAAATCAAACACTCTTAATTTTCTTTACATAATTTAAAACAATTTATATTCGCTACGAAACAGAAAAACTTCGTGCAAAATCTATGGAAAAGCTGTAGTATTATTTGCTAAACTAGTATGTACATAAATTTTTATTTTCCTAAAATTTTCATTAAATATTATAGTTTCTAATAATGAATATGAATTACGATTTTCTTTTTGCTGAAATCAATTTTCGTTTCTAATACTCTAAAAACATTATAATGAATATTATATTTAATGATTTTTTAGGTTAGGTTCACGTTTTGATATCACATAATGAAATTAAAATTTATATACAAAAATAAAAATATATTTTCTAAATAATTTATTTAATGAAAATGATCAATCAATTTTCTCTATGAATGTTCACAATGGACGGAAAAGTGATATAAAATATTAAAACTTAGCATTAATTACAATTGTTTTTTTCTTTTAATTTTTGTTTTATTAAAGCATTTAAATTCATCTTACGATGTTTCGACTTTTAGGCGAATTGAAATAATGATTTACAAATAAATTGGACTCTTTGGTTTACTATCTAAAGACTTCATGATAAACACATACAGACACTCCTTGCATCAACGAGTGCAGACTCTCTTGTGTATGATTTTCAATGAGTATTGATTTTCCGCTATGATTCTGGGTTAGAAAAGCGATAAACCGATGCCGGTAGCGTTTTGCATCCTACTTACACAGCCGAGATAAATGCCGGGATGGATCAAGGTCTCGTTTTTTTATATTTCGAGTATGGTCAGCCAGTCGTAGCTTTTAAAGGACTACGACCAACACTCTACATAGTGTGCTACTCTACGCTTGTCAAAAGCATTTTGTCTGCAGGAATATACCAAGATATTCTGGTATGTTAAATCTTAAATCTAAGCTAAAAAACAACGGGACCTTTTACTTTAACACCCTTGCCTCTACTCCTAGATTCCAGACCTTTAACTATGTTTAGCTCTAAACGAATCGTAATAGAGCAATCATTGGCTGATTATTTCTTAGGTAAGCAATCAAAATACAGAATCATTTTTGAGATGGTAAAGCTAAATTAAGATTAAATGATTATCCACAGATTGTAGAACCAAATTTTAGTTTGTAGATCATTAGATTTCCAAAAAAAAAAACAAATGCAAAAAAACTCAAAACTAAAAAACGGTATGCATTGTGTTTTGAATTAATAATGTACCTGGTTCCAGGCCGACGTTGGTGGGTTATAAACAGGCGATTGATGCCATAATAGACTAGGCGCTGTTGTGCCATGTAAATCAGATATTTGACATGATGATTGCATATTATTTGGTAAATTTGTCCAATTATCACGTGCAGCAACTAATGTCGGTTGTGGTGAAGTATTATTGTCTTTTATTGGACCTTCAACAATAGCCTGAAATGCCATTAAATCTTCATTCTCTGATTCAGACAATGGTAACGGTGGTACTATTTGTGTTTGTTGTGCAATTTTATAACTAGCTTGTCGTAACATTTGACGACGTGATAAATTTAACAACGGTGGCGAAGACGATATATCAATGCTTTGATTATTACCACCACCGGAGGTACAATTATTTGTATTTGAAAATCCACCCTGCTTTTGTAAAATTTGTCGTTTTTGTTGAAGTAATCTATGTTGCATTAATTGTTGTAACGGTGGTTTCGTTTGAACTTCCCCTGTATCTACAGAATTACTTGGAGTGTTTAACGGTGACGAAGGCATATAGTTAAAATTTTCAGGCAGACTAATACGTTTCATTGGATGTGGTAAATTATGATTGTTGAACTGTGTATGTTGCATTTGTCGCTGAGTAATTTCTTCGATTGGAACGCTGGGTGGATACTGACTCTTTAATTTTTGTGCTTCCTTCTGTACGAGGTGTAATTCTAACACCCCTTTTGATTTACGATTATCTTTCAGTCTTTGGCTATTAAATGCAATCACATTTGTATTAGCATCAGGTTGATTGGCCTGTTGTGCTACAAGACCATCACTTGCACGCCGACCTTCACGAAAATCAACTGGCGATCGTGTGATTTGTCGTGTACCAGTCTTTGTACTTGACATATACACTAGCGGGTTGTTTTTACTCACAAATCCACATCGTCCCGAATTTGATACGTACACTCCCGGATGTATGGAACTTGTACTAATAATCACATGATCGTTCGAGGTTTTATCTGTTGATGTACAACTTGGTAAACTACTTGCCAAATCATTTGAGTCACACAATTGATAATCTAAACTTTCGTACATTGAAAAATTACTTTGTGACGAATCACAACTTAAATTTTGGCTCAGACTTTTAAAATTTGTTACAACACCACTACTAGAACTGGAACTGGCATAGGAACTCAATCGTGGTAATGGTGAATCTTCCATATCCGTTTCACATCCTTCATCCGTTGAACTGGAGTATTGCGTATGTATTTCGGTACTACGTCCAGCCGTTGTGGATGGAAAATGTTGACTAGCTAGTGAAAATTTCGATTCCTGTCGACATAAATTGTTCAGTACGTCACTAGTGGAACTGTTCGGTTGTTGGGGGCACCGACACAGTGCACTGTTCGGACTGGTGTATGAGGATGTATACGGTTGAGGGCTGCTGTATAAATGATAGTCCTTAAATGGAGGTGTACTTGTTTGTTGGGATCGTAATGTTTCCTGTGACCTAGGTAATAGATCAGCTGTTGTAGGTTGTGGTGAAGTTGTTGGAATTGGAGATAATTGCAAGGTTGACATCAGTTTTGAAGCTTCTGATGACATTGTAAACGTTGATGAAGTAGATTGTTGAAGCAGTCTTATAGCATCTTCACTATTTGTAGTGGCTAATAATTTTTCAGCATCAATCACTGGCATTGTTGATGGTGGAAGATTATGCCCACTAAATGGATTATTTGCTGTGGGTGTTGTGTCACAACACTGAGCATTCAGTCTTATCTCTGTACTATTTTTGAGGGTTTGCGATGGTTGTTGATTTGATTGTTTTGGAATCACACAGTTTTCTGTAGTTGGATTTTGTTGTATTGAAGATGGGGCTGGTACACAACTAGCTCTTGACGATGAGGTTGTCGTACTTTGTAGCATACGACGACAATCTTCAGTTGTGCTAGATCGACCTATCTTTCGCATTGCTTGTTCGGCGATATTTGATGGCCGCCTCCGTTGAGCATCTCGACCACCACTTGTATTTTCAGTTGTACTCATTTGCGTTTTCAATTTTTCCAATAGCAGAAAATATATCGCGGAATGGTGATCGTAGCTGCCGGATCGTACTGACTGTAACAAGAGAATAATTATATGCTGTGAGATTTTTCAGTTTTATGTATAAAAAATGTTCACAAAAAATTTCGGATTTTTTTACTACTTGACGGTTAACGTAAGTAGGGGAGGAAATAAAATAGTATTTTATACTATCGAATTACATACCTCTCGAGTTTTGTGGCTATCAATTCCTAAACTTTGCATTAACCGTAAAATTTGTTCATTAGGACCAGTTGTTGTAGGTGGTGGAATTGGTGATGCAGGTGGTGTTTCCACTTGCATCCATCGGTGTCGTTTAATTTGTCCTACTCGATAACGTTTACTAGGCTCTAATACTAACATCTTTCGGATCAGAGATTCGCAATCTGCAAAAAAAAAAAGAAACAAGAATTTAATTTTAAAAAAAATTACAGTCAGATAATTCAATTTATAGATGGGATTATTAATTATAGTCAACATGATTATTAATTATATTCAACATGATTATTAATTATAATCAACAGTAAGAGCGGCGTTTTTATTTCAAAATTTGATAGTTGATTTTTTCCAAATCCATCTGTACTTCGAGAAAAAATTACGAATAAAATTATTTGCTATAAAAATACTAGATCGATAGATAGATTGTAGAAGCTGCCCTAGACGGGCTACACTTCGACCATAAGGTCCATTGTCATGCCTAAGGATGTGAGGATATGAGTGGAGTGGAAGGAATTTTTGTGTATAGACTACGAATTGGTAGGATATGCAGCTGCAGCCGACTCTGATAGGAACTATGCCGATATTCATCTGGAGCTCGTGAAGGAAACTGCAACAAACCTTCACAAGCATAGCCGGTTACTTCAATCTTGTCCATACGCCGACAGTTTAGTCAATTAACTTGGGATTCGAACCCATAACCTTCCAGTCCCCAAGTAGACGTAACGCCTTAGACCGCTCGGCTACTTGGCTAATGTGACGCCTAAATATACAAATAATAATGTATAAATAGTTGGATTTGAATTCAGCAATGTTAATAAACCCTATATAAAATGATTTACAAAAAAACAATCGGTAAATTGTATAGTTGTAGGATTTCTAGACTGATTCGTTCATATTCATATTCATAAATTAAATTTGTTCAAAGTAAATATTCTTATGAAATTATATGAAATATTAACATCAGTCTGTTTCAAATTAAAAAAAAAATAAATAAATAAACACTGGTACGAAATTCAATTATATTTATTTAATGTTTATTAAGGACGTTCATGCCTGAGGCTTGATAGTAGATAAACATTTTTTTTTTAGTGAATTGAAGAGCTTGTAAAGGTAGATGATTGATATATTAAATAATTATTATTTAAATAAATAATAAATATGTATAAAAGATATAATTGATCTTTATTGATTTGATTTATGAAATATTATATCTTAATATGTAAATTATCAAGGTTGTTAACATTCAAAGCAACCGTGATAATAGGAGGAAGTTATAGTTGTTATGCAACAACTAAAAATGATAAACAAAATTATAATAATAATTTAATAAAGAAGCGATACCGCTACAAGCTCAATTATGTAGTTTTCCTCTCTCAAAAATTTAAAACCTGTTGACGATCTTTTCAAAGAGTAATTATCGATTAAAAATCAAACTTTTAACACAGCGTCATATGGAGAGCATAATTTTTTTGTACTTAAAATTATAATAACTATATTATTAAAGTAGCCACCATCATAAAAAATGTGTATAAATATTCTTTAAAATATGCAGTTATATATTTGTATTAAAAAAATGGTGTTGATGAACGTTTGAATTAATTATTTAATAGAATTAAAATTGTTTTGTTAGGTTTGTTTTTGCCATCATAGTTTGAAAACTGGTGACAGTGCACAGTAAAAAAATATATGCATGCATATACACATACACACGTGAACGTCATAACAAAACATAGTTTATTGTCAGATATGTCAAATTAAGTCAAATCATTTTCTAATTTACACATTTACTGATATTTTACAATAAATACTTTTAAAATATTTAGGGCAAATAAAAAAAGGTTATAAATCGTTGTAAGATTATTGATATACTTGACACCTTTTTTTAAATCCAAAATAAATTTTATTAAAGATAGTACTCATTTGACTCTAGCGTAGCACTTGAACGTCCTTAATGCCTACGTAAAAGTGTTATATTTTAGCTTGTCGTCCGCGTACTCTTGTTGTAGTATTTACATATCCACTTCGAGTATGTTCAACAAGACATGTAATATTTTTACGACGTTAGATGAACACGAAGGAAGACATCATCAGTATCATTTGATTATATTATTTTTAATTAAATATATATATATTATGTTTCCTTTCATTTTAATAAATGTACAGCTATGTACATAAATTTATGTACCAAGGGGCTAGGATATACACATCTTGCTATACAATCTTGTTATATGCATCCACTTATAAAAAAATTGTACAGATGGTCAATTTTCTACATGGAAAATATTTTTAAAATAATTCTAAATTTAGTAAACATAATTAATGATAGTGAATGATAGATTTCAATATCCTTACATAGTATAAAACAAAGTCCCCCAGCCGCCTCTACCTGTCTGTTCGCGATAAACTCAAAAACTACTGCACCGATTTTAATGCTGTTTTTACCAATAGATAGAGTGGTTCTCGAGGAAGGTTTTAGTATATAATTTGTCAAGTTTTTGTATACATTGGCTAAAATATAATGATATTTGTTGGAGGTGTCGGAAAACATATTATAAAACAAATATGTTAAATATGCTGTGCATAGATAGCGATGCATACAACAAATACGTTTTAAAAATTTGCCTATAGATGGCAGTATACACAACATGAGTACTTAAAAAATTTTGCCAATAGGTGGCAGTGCATACAACAAATGTATTTCAAAAATTAAACGCAATTTATCGGTCCTTGACGGGAAAAAATATTATGTTACTTGGTTATAAGGGCGTCACAAAATTTTTGCGGGCGAAGCCGCGACGGGTAATGCTAGTATATATGTATATATATACACTCCCGTTCAATAAAATTGAACAGACCTGAAATGTTAATTTTCTTACATTTCATAAAACTCATCACTTTTCTAACTCTCCCTCTCTAACTCTAAGAAATGGAAGTATAGTAAAAAACATATACTACAAGAATAATCAAAATTGTGAGAGACTGATTCGGTTCAGATCTGTTTCAGACAAATTTTTACGATAGTGGTGTTTAACATCTAGTAAGTAGGATCGATGGACATTTGAAGAATTTTTTCAATAAGAATTATTTGAAGAATTCCAACATTGGTACAAAAACAATAGCTGCATTTCCTTTGGTGGAAATTCGCTAATATAGATTAAATTCATTTCAAGTACCATTACAAAAGCTACGAAGAGTCCCAAATTTTCAAATTATATAACTTGAACTCTATAGAAACAATAGGGAATATGCATGAAATTAAAATCCGACAAATATCAAGGAAGCTATAAGCTTTTAAAGATTATTATCTGTCTCTTTCTTGCAAAAATACTAAAAACGGAGTTTTACGTGTATTTTAAATGGAGAAAGTGGAATATGACGTCACATAACATATCAAGAGGGCTATCACCCTCTTTGTCTAATCGGGAATTTTAATCATTCATATCTCGCTTACTTTTAAAGTTATTTAAAAAGTAATTTTACCTTTATATTTGTCAAGTAAGCATGCTTCAATGCAAATTTTCATGCATATTCCCTATTTAGCACAATGTTATGAACATGCACTAAACGGTTGTTGAGAAAAATATTATAAATAGAAAAATAAAAAATCTGTCTTTGTCACTTATATGTATATGGTATAGAAAGGAAAAAAATTTATGTTTTTGTTGATTTAAATTAAAAGTACATTCACTGCCAATAGCTGGATAAATTTTTTTCATATTATTTCTTATTTCTTATTTTCATATTATTTCTTATTACTCTATACTGGTAAAATTTTATTGTAAATTATATATATATACCTATATATATATATATATATATATATATATATATATATATATATATATATATATATATATATATATATATATATATATATATATATATATATTTCATTAGTATTGAACACTATTTATTATGATACAAAATGTAGATATTCACGAATTACTAATTATCAGTAGATTTGCCTCGGATTGTATCTCCTAACCGCAAGCAACCTTAAATTGTATCAAATTAATTAATGTTAAAATTGGAAAACCGGCGGTTCCGTTAATGATCATAATTATAGTTCATTCACTGATCTCAAAATATGAATATATATATATATATATATATATATATATATCTTATTTTCATGAAAAGTTGAAGTGATATTCTCTCTGCATTCAAGAAAACTTTGTCGTTGCATTATAACATTATGTGACTTAAAATGGTATACATTTTGACAAGGCACAGATGTGCGACACTTATTCAACTTATATGGAAATGATTTAAATATTTTGTGGGGTTTGTTAACCGCATAATCGATTACCGTCTTGTACTAAATTTCCATAATGGAAAATATAAAATGTTTCCAATTTTCTCTATGATGAAAGAAAAAAAAGAATTTATAACATCATTTCGTATTTTGATTCAACGGCAGTTCAAAATCTCATTTTCGTACATTTGAAATGATGCTATCAAGATATGAAAATGAATTTATTTTTTCAAGTTAAATAAACGCAAACTATCTATATTTGATGAAACTACAAAAATGGATGCAAATTAAGATCTAAGATTGCTTTTTTTACAGTATTTAAGTCACTGACCTCTATATAACTGGGCACAATATGCTTATGGATCTAAACGTGAAATAAAACAATTGAAATGCTGTTTAACCGCCTCAACTAGCCAAGGTACTAAATTTTGCTTCAGTGCGCTTGCGAGACTAATAATTTTATGTGTGAATTGGAAATACATGTGACTGCCACACATACATTAACACACATACTTACATTACACATGTTTGCCGCGCAGGCGCCCTGAATATAACTGTCGTGTAGATAATATTTAAATTGTGTACATATAAAAGCAAAAAAACTGAACCAGTTAAAACATTTAAAGCAGTACTAGATAAATATTCTGTACATTACGAATGTGATCTGCCGTTTCAAATATATTGAATTCGTGTATACATATGAATCACATTACAAACACGGTCCTACTGTAGCAAAAATTTTCCATTTGATTCTGAATGATTAAACAACATCGTATAGGGTTAAGGGTTTAAATATAATTTTCAGAACTAAAAATCTTATTTAAAAATTTCGAAAAAGTACTTTAAACTTTCATTTATACTTTTTAGTTTTCTTTTGCATAAATTTTTCCTTTAGACTTTTTTTTAATCTTTGAGATGTCTAATAATGGATAACCTTTCAATTTGTAAATAGAAGACTCCTAGCCATTTCAGGATATGAACTTTCATGTGTAGTTAAAGTTTTACGATTTTTGAGTTATTTGAACTGTTATGTTCTAACTATTTTGTTCCTCTATTTTTGATATTTTGAGTAATATTATCAATCTTAAATTAATATAATTTTATTCACAAAAAAGTATTTTTCTCCACTATTTACCGGACCCATAATTTAATACAATAACTAAATAAAAAACTTTTTTGTTATGCTCTATAACTTTTTTCTCGAAAATTATGTGGAACTTGTACTGTTTGGAAGTACTTAGGTAATATTTTTTGTTCCAATCCAATATATTTATATTACATTAGCTGAAACAGCCGGCGTTGCTGGAATTTATGTTAATTAAGTATTTTTTTCTAAATTTTGACATTTTAAAAAGTCTTTTTTTTTCGTTTTAAATTTATTGACAAATAATTTATTTCCAAAATTTTGTTAATGCAGGTATTTCTGTAGTAGAAACTGTAAATTATATCAAAGATCTAGCCGTCAGAAAACGGCTATAACTTTGGAACGGTTTGGAATTTTGGACTTCTAGTTTGTTTTTCTGGAGTCGTAAGGAAAATTTTTCTAGGGTCTTCTCTTATCATTATTACGCTATCCCTTATAGTTTCCCAGGGATACATTTTCCCAGGGATCACGGTGTTTAGAATTTACCTACTCGTTGATCACCTGTTTACATGCAGTCCTTCGAATTCCTAAAATAGGCTCTGGGCCTACGAAGGGTATTCTGACTCCCTTCTTTGCTAAGTTATCTGCTTATTCATTTCCTTCAAAACCACTGTGACCCAGCACCCAGATCAATTTAACATTGTTCCGTTTTGTCAGCTCTAGCAGTTCTTCTAGACAACCTTTGACTACCCCAGAGTTGACCTCAGTTCAAGGCGAGGCTTTAAGAGCAGCTTGACTGTCCGAGAGAATACATACGTTCTGGTTTATGTAGCCTCTACGTAGATTCTCAGGAAAGACCGTGGCATATTTTCCCAAGTTGAGGTTTATGTTTGCTTTAGGTCTCTCACCGTAGATTTCCGCCTCGGTTCCTTCTTCAGTTTTGGATCCGTCTGTATACCAGACGATTCCATTCTTGAGATAGGGTGGTTCTCCTTCCGTTCACATGTCCCTATCACAGTCTACAGTGAAACGTTTTGAGAAGGAGTATATTTTGGGAAGCATATCTGTGCCCATTTCAAAAACGGGGTCTGAGATGATTGATGTTCCCACGATCCTTGCATGCCCAACCTGATTTTTTTAAATCCAGTTATTATTGTAAGACAGTCTATAGGCGCTGGATCTCGCTTTAGCTATTTTGAAACATATATATCACACATTTAAATACAATCAAAATAGTGGATTTGCAAAACGAAATATTCAGTGTTTCACTTATTAGAAATTCTTAAACTGATAAAACATTGATAAAAAGTTTATGTAGCAATATTGCCCTATTCATTAAATTTCCAAACGATTTGAAAGGGCCTTTTCAATAGCTACAGGCCCCCTGCAAATTGCTTTAAAAAAGTGTAAAATGTTAGCTGCCGATTAGGTGAAAACAAAATTTGTGAATATAATTTGTACGGACGTAATAGTGTTGATATATTTATGATTAAAAATAAATAGAAATTTTATTAACGTCATGCAGCAAAGAAACGAATAATTCTTTAAAATTTTTGTTGGTATCAAACAAGGCTATTTGCGTCACATACACTCTATACTTTTTTGGGTTCCGTAGTCAAACTTGGAACTCTTGTATGTTCGCCAAATCTGTCAGTGTGTCATAGCCGTTTTACTCGCAGGCTATAAGTGCTATTAAAGCTGAAATTTGGCATAAAAACTTTTTTTACCTCTCCTGCAAGTCAAGTAGGGGTGAATTTTTGCATACCTCATCGTATAGGATATCATTTAATAGGTATTTCAAGAGTATTGTGAGGGGGGGTGTTGGTTTTTTTGTCATGAAAACTTCGATCTCTTTTCGAAATTTTAATCTTTAAATTGATTATTTTTGTAAAGTGTACATACCCATCCCCATCAGCTAAACTGCTGTTAGCGAATTTCCTGAAAGGAAATAGAGCTATTGGTCCCGTACTGAAGTCAAAATTTTGCAAAAATTTCTTCAAATGTCCATCGATCCTTCCTAGTAGATGTCAAAAATCACCATCTGTAAAATTTATATATATATATCTATGGAAATATATATATATATACATATATATATATATATATATATATATATATATATATATATGTGTCTGTAATCACTCTAGCGGTCACAGTTTTCATTTTATCGGAATGAAATTTGATATTTGAAGCGCTTTTGGTATTCAAAAGATCAAGTTCGTTAATGGGTAAAATCGGACAAGGGGAAAGGGGGGTTTAGAGGGAGGGGTAAACAGAAAATTTCACATATCTCCCTTAATATTCGAAAAATCGAAAAATTTATTAGAAATAAAGTTGTAGGTACTAAGTTTTACTGTAATTTTGTTTCTTATCATTTTTTTTGTTACGCTAATATTTACAGAAATATTGACGGTTTAAGATTGAAAATTAAATTCCGCACTATCTCTGTATATATTAGAGTTTGAGCAAAAATGATAAGGTGATGAATTGTAGCAAACATGATTTTCTACAACTTTATTCCTTACACATTTTTTGATTGTTCTAATATTAAGAGAGATATTTTGAATTTTGTGTTTTCTTCTTTCTTCATGCCTCCATTTCCCCTTGACGTATGTCATTTATTAAAAAATTGGCCTTGCAAAGACTAAAATCATATACAACATTTCATTTTGATCAGACTAACAGTGTGACCGCTAGAAAGTGATTTATGTATTTTAAGGAAATTCGCAAGTTGAAGCAGCTCCTGCGTAACGAATTGTTTATTTTTAAAATTATCATAGCTAGGTAGGCTCTACTATTTTAAGAGTAATAGTCAGCCAACTTATGACTATACGTGTCAATTTTCCATTAAAATATTTACTACGGAACCATACTCTTTGGCGCGTGGTCCGACATGCACTTAACCGGTTTTTAAAAGTATTTATTCATCGAATTATTATTCTTTTTTGAATGTTTACTTTTTATATTATTATTAAAAATATATTTTGTTGTAGAAAACAGTATGTTCTTTTGTTACTGCAAAAACTTGTTGAGTAATATAACATTGTCAACGATAATTCATTATATAATAATTATAAATTTAAAAAAATTCGTTACGCAGGAGCTGCTTCAACTCAGCGAACTCTAGTGGTCACAATTTTAGTCTGATCAAAATGAAATATCATATATGATTTTAGCATTTGCAAGTCCAATTTTATTAATAAATGACATACGTCGAGGGGAATGGGGGGAGGTTTATAAAAAGAAGAAAACACAAAATATAAAATATCTCTCTTAATATTAGAACAATCGAAAAATGTGTAAGGCATAAAATTGTATAAAATCAAATTTGCTACAATTCATCACCCCATCGTTTTTGCGCAAACTCTAATCTGTACAGAGATATTAAGGAATTTAATTTTCAATCTTAAACCGTCAATATTTCTGTAAATATTAGTGTAACAGAAAAAATGATAAGAAACAAAATTGCAGTAAAACTTAGTGCCTACAACTTTACTTCTTATAAATTTTTTGATTTTTCAAATATTAAGGGAGATATGTCAAATTTTGTGTTTCCCCCTCCCTCTAAATTTTACCCATTAACGAACTTGACCTTTTGAATACCAAAAGCGTCTCAAATACCAAATATCGTTCCAATCAGATTAAAATTGTGACCGCTAGAGCGATTACAGACATATATATATATATATATATATATATATATATATATATATATATATATATATATATATATAAATTTTACAGATGGTTTTTTTCGACATCTACTAGGTAGGATCGATGGACATTTGAAGAAATTTTTGAAAAATTTTGAAGTCGGTACGAAACCAATAGCTCCATTTCCTTTCAGGAAATTCGCTAATTGTGGAAAAGAAAATGTAATCACTAGCATTCGAACCAGAGACGTCCGTTTCCAACATTTTGTGCTATCCATTACACTATAGTTACTTAGGGATTACATTACATTTATTATTGATTCTCGAGGCGAGTGTTCTCGAGCAGAAACCCTAATTTCTACTAAGTAGAATTGTTAGACTTTTAAAGGAATTTTTTCCAAAATCATTTCAGCGGTTCAATCTCAATAGCAACATTTTCTTCTAGAAAATTCGTTTGATAATATGTTTAGTAACATGCTTAAAAAATTCTTTAAGGAAAAATATTAATTTATAATTTATAATATAATTATAAATAAATTTCATAATCGAAGTTTGTGAAATTGCATAAATTTACCCAGATCAAATTAATTTTTTATTGACTATTAATATTGTAAATTATTTTAATTTTTATTGACTATTATTATTGTGGATTCTCCCAAAAACTATACGATTTGTCAATTTTTTTTTTGTCGATGTATGGATTTTCCCAATTTATTAGATTCTAGAATAAATAAAGAGACGTATATCGAACTATATATAAATGTAACACACATGAATAAAAAATTCCGGTATACTCCGGATATGAATAGAATAATATAACTAGTACCTAGTCGGTAGTTTTTTTTATTAAGTTGATTTATCTCGTTAAAAGTGGGAAAATTCTATAAAAATTTATATTAAAACGTCATAAAAATTTAGAAAGAATTAAAATAAAACTTACTGCAAAAACGTGAATAAAAAAATAAAAAATTATGGATGTTCCAGATAAGGATGTTATAAATTCAAAACTTACGGCACATTTACGTTTAAACTATGCGATGCATGAAAAAAAGTTTCAAACAAAACAGTTTGTTCTTATGGAACAAGTTTTTGTTCTTAAGGAACATTGTGAAAAAACCAACGTCGGTATAATGTATTAAAGTATTGGTTCCCAACTTTTTCAGCTGGCGACCCACCTTTCCTTATCGATCGGAATACCTCAACGGTCCATCGGTCCATGGTGGAGTAAAAAACCTTATTTGTATCGTATCCCTTCCTTTGTATATATAATCAAATATGTATATATATATATATATATATATATATATATATATATATATATATATATATATATATATACAGTGTGTTTATTTGAAAAGTTACCACTTAAATATTTTTAAAAATATGCATTTTGGGAAAAAAATGTTTCAAACAAAAATTGCACAGTTTCCCTGTTCGCGTGGTATAACTTAACTTTTGAATCATGCAAGTAAGGAAAAATCTTTAAGTAAAAACAAACATCTTTTGTATTAAACTTTTTTTCATGTATCTAATATTTCTGACGTAAATTCAAAACTTACGGCGCATTTACGCTTAAACTATGCGATGTATGAAAAAAGTTTCAAACAAAACAGTTCGTTCTTATGGTACAAGTTTTTGTTCTTAAGGAACTTGTACCATAAGAACAAACTGTTTTGTTTGAAACTTTTTTTCATACATCGCATAGTTTAAGCGTAAATGTGTCGTAAGTTTTGAATTTACGTCAGAAATATTAGATACATGAAAAAAAGTTTTATCTCATAAATGTAACAGAAACATAATCATCAGTTTCCGAGGTTTAGTACTTTTTATGTATAATTTTGCACCGGATTATGTGAATAAATATTGGCAATTGTTAAATCAACACTACGTATATTTTTCATGTCAACCGGCTCTCTCATTCAGGATGTGAAAATTAACATATTTCATAAAATCAAATGCTAAAAAAAACGCGAATAAAATAATTATCTCTACCAATTCCACAAATAAAATAAACGATATAATTAGATTTCTAGAACCGTTTGACGTCATCGTTTTTCAAAAATGACTGCTTGAAGACATTTTAATATTATTATATTTATTTCAATCATAAAATATTATTTATACTCTTTGAACAAACTTTTTAATAAACAACAGGTATAATAATTTAGGATAAAATATTCTCTCCTCCAGTTTTGTTTATTTTATTATTGGTGACAGAAGTAACCCAATTTTCAAATATTTATTTTGTAAAAACAAACTTTTTCTATTTCAATATATATATATATATATATATGTGGAAAATGTTTTTCATTTTCCAATTCGTTTTTACCTCTATATACTAAAAATATAGTATGTAAAAAGTTTGTTACACGGGAGCTGTGAATTTCCTCAGAAGAAATGCATCAATTCTCTTTTGGATGTTTTTGAATATTCTTTGAAATATGCAGTATATATATTTGCATTAAAACAATGGTGTTGACGAACGTTTGAATTAATTATTTAATAAAACCAATTTTGACAAAATGGAAACCCGACTTCAAAAATCAAATATTCTATAACAAAAAATGCACTAAAAAGTAAAAAATAATTGCATATTCTTGTGCCAATTTTAGTTCACCTAAGCAAAAATTTTTAAATATATATGTACAATTATTGTTATTTTTGGAGTCGGTGTCAGCATAGAGAATTCACATAACTTTTGGACACCGCCTCCAAAAATAACAATAATTGTATATATATATATATATATATATATATATATATATATATAAATTTTTGCTTTGGTGAACTAAAATTGGCACAATAATATGCAATTCTTTTTTTACTTTTTAGTGCATTTTTTGTTTCAGAATATTTGATTTTTGAAGTCGGGTTTCCATTTTGTCAAAATTGGTTTTATTTCTCGCTTTTTACTGACTTTGAAGTTCTATAACTGATTTTATTTGTCTAAATATGGGTAGACCAACTAAACGACCAACTAATTTTTAGTACATTTTTTTATAACACATTTTTTTTATCCGTTTTTTTTTTTAATTTTTAGTGCATTTTTCTATAACAGATTTTCAATTTTTTTCAATGGGAAACCAAACCCTTTAAAACAAAAATTCAAAATCGGTTCATAAATGACGGAATTCTGAAGTGACACAAAAAAAAATTAAAAAAAAAAAAATACAGACGAATTGAGAACCATCTTCCTTTTTGAAGTCGGGTTAATAAAATTAAAACTGTTTTGTAGGTTTGTTTTTGCCACCATATTTTGAAAACTGGCGACAGCGCACAGTAAAAAAATATATACATACATATACACATATACACTGTGAATGTCATAAACAAACGTAGTTTATTGTCAGATCTGTCAAATAAAGGAAAATCAATTTCTAATTTACATTTACTGATATTTTACAATAAATACTTTAAAAATATTTAGGACAAATAAAAATAGGTTATAAATCGTTGTAAGATTATTGATATACTTTACAACTTTTTTTAAATCCTAAATCAATTTTCTTAAGGATAGTACTCATTTGACTCTAGCGTAGCGCATGAAAGTTCTTAAATCTAATAAAGTTTAACTCTTATAACGTAAAAGTAATTACCAAGGATCCGGATGACGTCACCATAAATTTAGTTTTTTAAATAATTTAATCAAATATTATTCAATTTATGAAATTTTTTCTTGAAACCCACTAATTTTGGGTCACATTTTCCGTTTTTAACAATTCTCCAAATTACACACTTTTGTCAGATATAGAGACCATGAGCTCTTTTGAAAACTACGAAAGTTATTGTAAATTTAACATATAATTTGAAAATTATGGGTCAAAATTAGTAGAATTAAGGCTAAGAATTTTGATGATTGTTCCATTTTATGGAAACTTTTTTTGAAATCCACTAACTTTTACACTTTTTAATCGAATAGTAAAAACTTCTGTAACGCATAAACATTTCGAATTCAACATATTTGGGCGTTTTGTTAATTAAAATGTTAATTAAAAATAGTAAAATTAATCTATTTCCACTACTGTACCGAAAATTCTTTCGATAGACTTTCAGTAAAACTTTGAAGTACAACAAAAGTGAGCCATATAGAAATACTACATAGATAGATAGATGCATCTTGGGGTCTAAAAAGTATTGCACTTCGATCTTCTGGTCCATTTTGCTCCCCCTTCTACTTCAGTTCGACGAGATTCGCTTCTCCCATATTTTGGCAACAGACAGGAGCTTACTTATCAGGTCTTCCTGAAGGTTCATAAATTCGGGGTGAGATGCACCGATATTCTGTATCTGCTGTAACCTAGAGGTTCGCAGTCAAAGATAGTGTGGCTGGATGTTTCTTCCTCCTCGCCACACAATCTGCACATAATGGACCCGTTATGGAGTCCCATTGTGTGCAGATGCTTCCGCAGGGATTAATGCCCGGTAATGAATCCGGTAACCCTCCGCAGTTGCCTCCTGTTCAGACTCAGTGCATCGAGAGATAGCCTCTTGGTTGCACTCTGAAGCAGTACCTTCCCGAGCTCCTGCCGCGATAATTTTTCCCAGTGATCACGGTGTTTAGCATTTGACCACTCGTTGATCACCTGTTTACATGCAGTCCTTGGAATTCCTAAAATAGGCTCTGAGCCAATGAAGGGTATTCCGACTCCCTTCTTTGCTCAGGTATCTGCTTTTTCGTTTCCTTCGAAGCCACTGTGACCCAGATCAACCTTACATTGTTACCTAGATAAATATAACATTGTTCCGTTTTGCTAGCTTCAGCAGTTCCTCCAGACAATCCTTGACTACCCTTGAGGTGAACTCAGTTACAAATACTAACTATCACTATGTACAAAATACCAAACATTTGTTCGGAAACCTAATGGACTGGGGAAACTTCGTCTAAACATAGAGGTTGTGTGAGTGTTAACATCACATTTTTTATCCATTAAAGTTAAATAAATGATGGGAAGGTTATATCAGAGATTATATATCATAATATAATCTCTCTCGTTATATACATTTTGAATTATAGGTTGTGTCCTTTGTATATTTTATTTCAACATGGAGTATGAGTTGTTGCATGAAGAATGAATACATGAAAATATAATTTATTTAAAAAAATTGTTTTTGACTTTTATATGTTGATAAAATGATTTTAAAAACAAAAAGTTTTGAGCCCGGGACTCAGGCATGATGTGAAAACATATCCTACTAGCTGAAAAAGCCGGCGTTGCCCGGGCTTCAAAAATTAATTATAGTGAATTTATTATGTCAAATATAATTAGTATTTTCTAAATTTTGACATATTAAAGCGTCATTGTTTTATATTTTTAATTTATTTATAAATAATTTATTTCCAAAATTTTGTCAATGCAGATGTTTCTATAGAAACTATAAACTATATTTAAGATCTGGCAGTTAGAAAACGTTATATTCATATGTTAAATTCCCATTTAAAATACGAATGTCGATGATTGCCGACTGAAATCATACTTGCATAGCCTCGCTATAGATGTTTTCACATCAAAACACGTTGTACTAAAACTGAGTTTTCCAGTTGATCGAATTGAACGGACAGCCATGTGGAAATCGCCAAAGATACGATAAACCTATTGATGAATACCATTTTTCTCTTCAATCAAGAGCAAACCTTTTGCACCTTCGTATGAGTTCAGATTATAGAAAATTTATCTATCAAGCGTTGTTTTTAATGTTCGTCTTGGCGCTGTGTATGCTGACAAAGCGCGATTATGGTTGAGTTCCAAGATAAACACCACGCTCACAGACGCTATCGCTATCGTGGTAAGGCAGCAAAAGCGTCAGCGCTAAATCGTACTAACTTCCAAAACGAACACTGTATTAGCGTTTGTTTATTTATCATGTGCACAGTATAGCCTTATATACTTTAGGGTTTTGTTAGGAGGAAAAAATGTTTGGGGCTTATGCATTTTATTAATTTTTCGAATATTTTATATCATTTTTTTTTCCTGAATAAACAAAAAAACCCACATAACATACAAAATCTTATTAGAAAAAAACCTGCATTACCGAAATTTATTTTCAAATTTCAATTCAGGGTGTTTTAGTTTAATCCTAGGGTCTTTAGAAGTCACTCAATGAATATTGACGCTATTGCCATATTGAATATTGACGCTTTGGACGCTTGTACAAAACGAATACTTCCATTGTAATATTGTTTTAAATTTAATGATCAAATACAAGAACAGAAATAATGTATTATGAAAGATAAAGATACAAATTAGACATAAAATATTTCTACGATGGTAGATTATAAAATAGAATTTTCGAAATTTGACTACAAAATTTAGTAAGTCATCATCGTAATTATATTCAATGACAATAATTATAAATTAAAATTTTTTAACGAAAATAAATTATTAAATAAACATAAAATGTTTATTGAAATTCAAAAAATTGGCATAAATCCCGAAGGACATTTATCATCATAGTTTTTTTTTTTAAATAAAATTATTTCAAAATTTCGAGAAAAAAAAATTACTCTTAGGCGTAATTTATTGAATTGGTGATGCAGAATATTATGTGTCAAAAATTCGATATCTAGTATCTATTTATAATAATAATAGGGTTTTATCTCCGTTTCTGAGACCCTGAGGAAATTCGCAAAGTTGACGCAGCTTCTGCTGCGAGTTTTTTTAGTAAATCAAGCCCACGTTATAGAGATTGTAATCTCTATTAATATAAAAAATTGTAAATGTTTTTTTATTTGTTTGTTCAAGCATCACACAAAAACTACTGGACCGATTTGAATGAAACTTTATTTGTTTAAAAGCTTATGATTAGATTTAAAAACTGGTATATACTTTATTTCGCTACGAAGTATAGAATTTGGACATATTGGCTGAAATAAAAATAGTGGAAGCGGTGGTAGATTACATTCAGGTTTTTAGTCTTAAAATGACGGGAGCCGGAGATAACAATAAAACGCAGCGAAGCTACGGATATAAGCTGATATACTATAAGAAACTTCGTTGATTGTATAGAGTAAAATAAAAAAAACGATTAAAAAAAAATGAATACACAATAAAATCTAATTTTACTAATTTAAAAGAAAAAAAAAAAAACAATTTAAAAACAATTTAAAAACAACAACCGTTATAGAGCTATTAAATAACAGTTTTTGTTTGTTTGTTAAATCGAAGTGTTTCCTTTTTATTACAATTATAATAATAATGAAACTACCCATTCCATTCAATAGAATCCTTCCCTTCTATCACAATATCAATATACCGCGAACAACGAACGAACGATTTCATTTATACTCAAACTAAAATCGTATGTATACATATGTCGTAGTCTCATATGTAATCTGTTTTTTCACGAAGATCCTAGACATTTCATGAAACGTCGACGTATTGTGTAAACATAAAATGTTACAAGTAGTGTCTGGGCATTTCGTGAAAAGCCCATCATACTTCGACAGATAATGTCTAACATAATCTGCCATAGTTTAATTGATGAAGCTTCGTAGTGTTGTCCAAGGGAGAAATGGTATATTGTGTTACGTGAAATGACAAAGAAAAGAAGACATATTGTATATTAGTTTGAAATAAAAAGTTTTATTCAAAATTAGGTTAAACACAAATGAGTACAAATTGAATTTGAGTGAATTTTTACTATATTAAATAACCATGTAAAATAAATATTATATATTTCATTTAAAAAAAACTGTCAATCCAAAATATATTCAAAAATTAAATATTAAAAAATATAATATAAAAAAAACAAGTAATGTAACATCTAACTGACTTAATTATTTGAATACCCAGTATATACTGAGTTGTATATCAATGATTTGATGAATTGTTAACAATTCTACGTATTCGAATTGTTAACAATTCGCTTTCCGAGGAACATTTAATTATTATAAAAAACATTTCCAAATAAAAGTTGTTTATTTTAAAGAGAAGAAGGTTTTTTGTAAACAAATTTTTTTCTATCTCTTACGGTTTCAAAGAAATAAATTATCCCCCCTGGCGGGGGGAAACACGTTCCGGTTTTGCCCATTAACGAACTTGACCTTACTTTTTTGCTCTAAAATACACACAAAAAATTTCAGCTCATTATCTCTTTTCGGTTATGAGTTATCGGGTTCACAGACAGACATGCAGACCATTTCTGCATGTCCGTAGACATGCAGAAATGGCCGAATTAGGCCATTATATATATATACCTTTGTGAAGCATTTTTGTCAAGGGTTAATATTTTCAAGCGTTACAAAGTTGGGACTTAACTTAATATACCTTGTATATGTATAAATATACTGGGTATAAAAATTCAATATCCAAAATTGAAAAAATAAAACTCTTAAAGCATTGTGAAAAACTTTTGAAAATTACTTTCATTTTCGCAATTACAAGCAAAATTATTTCATATAAAATGACATCAAAATGACTTTTATGACATCGTGAATTGCACTGAAATTTTGCTGTAAAGCAATGACATCTACTGCTCTTGCGTTGTATTTTCGGAGGCTGACACATATTTTAGGTCCTCTAAAAAGGTTTGTTTTGATAGCATACCTCATTTAACTGAATCGCTTTATATGGACGTTTATTTGACTTAATTTCATAATATTCATTATAATGAGCAATAAATAAGTCTCTGGCTTTCATAACAGCAATATCGTAAACAGCACGTTTTGTTAAAGAAATTTAATTTTATACATGAACACAAGATGCCGATTTTTCATGAAACGTCTAGGATCTTCGTGAAAAGAGTTTCGACAATAAGACTACGATATAAAGTGAGGCAGATTATGTTAGACATTATCTGTCGAAGTATGGTGGGCTTTTCACGAAATGTCTAGACACAACATGCAGCATTTTAGGTTTACATAATACGGCGACGTTTCATGAAATGCCTGGGATCTTCGTGAAAAAACAGATTCCAAATGAGACTACGACATATATAATAATAATCCTCTTTCAGTTCTATACCCAACAGGCGCAACTAAACCAGGCACATGGCACAATATATTATCAGGCTGTGATAGGGAAAGCCAATAAGCATTTGCTGGTAGCATGAGCACAGCAAAGTACCGAATATGAGTTTTAGTATCAGTCAATATACACAGCACTACTTGTTTTAATATTATGATTTGTGTGTATATGTGTACATAAGTCGACGGACGCTTCAGTCAATAGTTGTCATTGACGTCATTCCTGTAAGATTTGCGTCATTACAACTGTGAATTGAGCGTCGACTGTGTAACATTGAAATATGTCCGTCCACATAATACAACCAACTCGATGGAGGTGAACCGTCTTTTTCGATGTGAAAAAGACGTCCTTTTTTTATTACACAGTGTAGGGTGATTCATTTATTAGCGAAGCTATTCATTTTAGCTAATATGAGGCAAAGACGTTTAAGGAGATTACTTACTTAACTAATAATTGGTCAGTTACAAACTCTGCCTGTAAAATAAGTGTTCCGTGTATAAAAACAAGCGAAAATAACAACTAACTGAGTTAAATGATTAAATATCCGGTATATACTAAATTTATGAAAAAAAGTTTCAAACAAAAGTTGTTTATTTTAAAAAAAGGAATATCTTTTGTCTTTAAACTATTCTTCTATCTCTTACGATTTTAGACATGGATATTAACTTCCCTGGTCGAAGGAATTTGGCCTCTTGGCGGTCCGATCTTTTTTGGGAAAAAAGTATTTATATTGTACAACTTTATCCAAAGCATTTTTTCGAAAATGTTTTTAAGAAAAGTTGTTAATACATTTACAACTATAGCTGACCTGTGTGGATTCGCTTGCGTTAAAGCAAAGATTTTTCGGATCAATTAGGGTAAAAGCAAAGATATTTCAAAGAGTTTTTAAAGATATCCCTTTCTTGGGGGGGGGGGGGGGGTAGACTGGTTAGTACAATGAGTAACTGCAAGTTATTTATTTAAATAAAATATTTTTTGCTTTTGAATTTTTCTTCTATTCCTACGGTTTTAAAGTTAGATGTTTTCGCACCCCCCGGTGGGTGTGGGTGTGTAAGGGCTAAGGATCTATTTTGCAAGTTATTTATTTTTAACGAAGAGACATTTTTTGTCTTTGAATTTTTTTTCTATCGCTTACGGTTTTAAAGTTAGATATTTTCACATCCCCTGGAGAACGTGGGTGTATAAGGGACAATGCTTGACTTTGCAAGTTGTTTATTTTAAAGAAGTAAACATGAAAAATCATACAAAAGTTTCATGGAAATAAGCACTTTCAGTTTTTCCCAATTTTCCGGGAACTTTTTCAATTTTTCTTTTCCTTAAAACCTTATTCGGACTATAACGAACATTTACAAAATATTAGCTAGGTCGGTCCAGCCGTTCTGTTGCGCTTACCAACGAACAGCATTTAATTTTTATCTATATAGATAGATGAAAAACTTGTATCTGAAACATTTTTTCGAAACCTAACGAAATAAGGCAAAAAATTCGCTACTATTGTCGCCACGTGTACAAGATAATATACTTTTATGAAATTTTATCGGAGCTTCCACCAATTATTCTGACAAAATGATAAATCATGATTAAGGAACCTATATTATCTATGAAAAAATATTATCTATGATCTGAAAATCTTGGAATATCGTTTTTATTTGGCCGTTAATCCAACGAAATCTATTTAACTACCTGCCACTTGAATAGTTAAATCATACAGTAAATGGTGTATATTATCGCCTCGTGTTATATCAATCAGTGTCATATATTGACGATGTCGCACATTTGCCTCTTGTGTTTTATTATTTTATTCGGTGCAAACACGTCGTCTGTGTGTGTATATTGTGTATGTATTAGGGTTGCCACCTTACGAATATACTCGTCGGAAGATATTCATAAACTAATTAAAAAATTTTATAGTATTAATTACAGTTTTCTTCATGAGTTTATTATAGGTACAGTGTTGTCATAATTTTTTCATACTACTTCATCTTTTCGATTCATCTTTTAGTGTTCGTATTTCTTTATTAACCCGACTTCAAAAAGGAGGATCGTTCTCAATTCGTCTGTATTTTTTTTTTTTTAATGTGTGTCCCCTCAGAACTCCGTCATTTTTGAACCGATTTTGAATTTTTTTCTTGTTTTAAAGGGTTTGGTTTCCCATTGGTCCCATTGTCACCAAATCGCATTCTGATGAGGGGATCCCCGGGAAATCGAGGAAAATCCTCATTTTATATGTGATAACCGATTTCTGCGAAATTTTTTTTTTTTTGAAAAGGTATACTCATTCATAATGGGAAAATAAGAAAAAATTTTTAAAAACCGACTTCAAAAAAATTTTTTACTAAAAAAAAACCGACCCCAAAAAAAAAAATTTTTACAAAAAAAAACAAAATGCTTGTAAAAAAAACTGAAAATCTGTTATAAAAAAATGCACTAAAAATTATAAAAAAAAAAAAACAGATTAAAAAAAAGTGTTATAAAAAATGCACTAAAACTTTGCTGGTCGTTTAGTAGGTCTACCCATATTTAGACAAATTAAATCAGTTATAGAACTTCAAAGTCGATAAAAAGCGAGAAATAAATCCTATTTTGACAAAATGGAAACCCGACTTCAATAATCAAATATTCTATAACAAGAAATGCACTAAAAAGTAAAAAAATAATTGCATATTCTTGTTTCAATTTTAGTTCACCTAAGCAAAAATTTTTAAATATATATGTACAATTATTGTTATTTTTGGAGGCGGTGTCCAAAAGTTATGTGAATTTCTGTATACTGACACCGCCTCCAAAAATAACAATAATTGTACGTATATATTTAAAAATTTTTGCTTAGGTGAACTAAAATTGACACAAGAATATGCAATTATTTTTTTACTTTTTAGTGCATATCTTGATATTCACCTTGACCATGACCTTCAAGGTTATTTAAAGATGAATAAATAGGAACCCATATGTTTATACCCAGTATATGTAAATATACAAGGTATATTAAGTTTAGCTCCGACTTTGAAACGCTTGAAAATATTAATACTTGACATAAATGCTTGGTATAGGTGTTTATAAAATTACCAAATTCGACCATTTTCGCATGTCCGTCTGTAAACACGATAACTCAAGAACGAAAAGAGATAACGAGCTGAATAATTTTTTGTTTATGTGTTCTAGATAAAAAAGTAATGCCCCCCCCCCCCACAAAGGGGAAAGTATACATTTTTGAAACCATAGAAAAAAAATTTAATAACAAAAAATCGTTTTCTTTTCAAAATAAACAACTTTTGTTTGAAAATTTTTTTTATAAAATCAATAGTTTTCTCATAATTTGTGATTAAATGTTCCTCATAAAGCGAATTGTTAACAAGTCGAATACACAAAATTGTTAACAATTCAATCATTGATATACAACTCAGTATCTACTGGGTATTCAAACAATTAACTCAGTAGTTTTTACATTACTTGTTTTTTGATAGAATCAGATAGCTGAGCGGGTGCAGAAGTCTCACACACTAATTATAACTTCAGTATATACACGGTATTTAAACAAATATCACAGTTGTTAATTTTTCACTTGTTTTTCTATTGGTACTAAAATTAAGAAAATAGATGCAAAATAATACTGAGTAGTCACCTATGTGTGGGCAATTCTCGACAAACGAGGACAGATGGTAACCCTAGTCTGTATATTAATATATATTTTACTATGTGCAACAAAAGTCGTGTACTTTTTTCAACATTGTATAGTCATTTTGTGCCTTATTAATTCGGTTTTTGGGAATATGTTTCGAATAAAAGTTGCTAGTATATTTATAATGACCAAGTTTTATTCGAAACATTTTCCCAAAAACCGAATGAATAAGGCACAAAATGACTATACAATGTTGAAAAAAGCACACGACTTTTGTGACCCATAGTGTGTAGTGAAATTTAACACAAAATATATAGAAAAGTAGGTATTTTTCTATTGTAGTACATTTCTACAAGACAATGTATTTAATTAGTTATTAAGTTTATAATAATATACACCCGGAATGATAAAATCTATATCATGTACTCGTTTTTTTTTTAAACTTTAATTAAATTGTCATTGTACATTTTAGATTGTATCAGCAAAATAATTTACAGGAATTAAACCTTGAAGAGGAAATCGACATGTTGTGTGGTTTTAGACATTCTATTACTTTTATAAACACATTATACACCTTCGAATGGTTTGAGGATTATACTACAGTACAATAATCCTTAAACCATTCAAAGGTGTATCCTTCTATTAGTACTGAATAAATCCTAGTAGAGATTGAATTTTGGTTGAATTCTGCTGTGAAGGAACAGCAGAAGTTAACAGTTATTTCGAAAACGATCAGTGGAACTTGATTTTCGTACTGTTTTGGGTCAAAATCGCCTCAGAAAATGATTATTATTAAAATCGAGAACCAAAACTTTCTTCACTTTTTTCGCACGTATTCCAATTGGAAAATTTGGAGAAAATTTTTTTGCCC
This sequence comes from Nineta flava, assembly GCA_963920215.1. Taxonomy (NCBI): domain Eukaryota; kingdom Metazoa; phylum Arthropoda; class Insecta; order Neuroptera; family Chrysopidae; genus Nineta; species Nineta flava. The sequence continues at coordinate 119,470,865 of OY986040.1, forward strand.
CTAATTTTTATATCCACTTCGTTTTAAGCTAATTTGAACCTGGCCAAAGCGATGGCGTTAGTTAAAATAAGATACGATTAACGGTTTTCAAGATATCAGATCCACAGTGCTAAAATTCCAAACTGTATAAATTGAGAAGCGAAAATTTTAAAATGTGTTGGTCGGACGTTAAAATAAGCCTGATTTTCGTACTTTTTGGACAAAAATTACCCTAGAAAAAAATGATTATTATTAAAATCGAGACCAAAAGTTTCTTCACTTTTTTCGAATTTTTACCCATTCAAGAGCTTGACCTTACTTTAATTTAATCGCTCTAGCGATCACAGTTTTAATCCGATTGGAATAAAATTGGGTATGTGAGGTGCTTTTGGTATTTGAACGGTCGAGTTCGTTAATGAACAAAATCGGACAAGAGAAAAGGTGGGTTTCGAGGGAGAGGGAAACACAAAATTTTGTATATCTGTCTTAATGTTGGAAAAATCGAAAAATGTCTAAGAAGTAAAGTTATAGATAATTTATTTTAATATAATTTTGGTTCTTATCATTTTTTCTGTTACCCTTTAATTGACAGAAATATTTACGATTTAAAATTGAAAGTTAAATTCCTAAATATCTCTGTATACATTAGAGTTTGAGAAAAAATGATCAGGCAATGAATTGTAGCAAACATGATTTTCTACAACTTTACTTCTTATACATTTTTCGATTTTTTTAATATTAGAAAAGATATTTTATGTTTTGTGTTCTCTATGTCCCGCTTCCCCCTTGACCAATACCATTTATTATAAAATTTGAACTTGCAAATACCAAAATCATATCAGATACGACATTTAATTTTGATCAGAAAATTCTATGAAAATTCCCTAAGTTGACGCAGATCCTGCGAAACGAATTTTTTTCTCATCGTCACGTGGCACTGGGAGCACGTCAAAGCACTGGGAGTACCTTACCTTGAAAATGCCAGTACTCGCAGTACAAAAATGGCAGTGGTTTATGACGTCATATATTTCCTTGCGGCACTGTGGCAGTCAATAACGGAACGAATTTCTCCCGGTAGTAAGTGCACTGAACAGTGATCGCAGTGTATATTGGAACATACACAAAACATACTTCAATAAATATAAATTTTATATTTACAAAGAGCCGATAGATATTAAAATATAAACAATGTAGAAAGTTTTGTTTTATCATTTATTATTTTTTATTTTCTAAAAAAAACTTTTTCAACATTGTTCGACATAACATCGACATTATAAAATTTGAGAGAGTTTTATTTTGTGAGTTTTAGTTTAATTTCCGTTTTGAATATTATTTGTTGGTATGACATTGTTAGTAAATGATGATGCATGAGATGGAAGGGAGATGATTATAAAAAGTTATTTCAAATAACATCTATAACATTAAGAACTTCAGTCAAAGAAATTTCATTGATTTTTTAAGGGGTTATATCTACTCATGACTTTTGAAAAATATAATTCTATTTTAATCTGGCCAAAAATTAAAAAAAATTGCATATTTTAAACAGAATAATAAATTAATGTAAATAATATTAAAGAGAACTCTAGGATTTTTCGAAATAAATTTCGATTTTTTGCCCCAATTTTCTAGATCAAAATTAATTTTGATCTTGGAAATTGGGTCAAAAAATCGAAATTTATTAATAAATTAATGGTTTATAAAATTTTTGACATCAAATGCTTGATATGGAAAAATCATACACAACTAGGATGGGAATCGAAACCATGACCTCTGATATTTGACTCTGAGCTATTAGACGTTATGGTAGTGGAATACATATGATTTCTCACTATCTTGATGTCGATTTATCATTAATTTGTTTATTTACTATTTACAATCAAGATAGTCAGAAATCATATGCATCAAATAGTAAGCAATCATATAAATTCCTCTACCATAACATCTGGTAGCCCAGAGATAGACCATTGGTCTAGAATGCCAGAGGTCATGAGTTCGATTCCTCTTCTAGATTTGTATGTTTTTTCATATCAAGCATCGGATGTTAAAGAATGTAATTAATGGACAATAATTATAACACAAAAATTATAAATGAACTTCTCTCGAAAATGTATTTTCGACAAAAACTCGTAAATGACGAGTACCTTCACGCGAGTTCGAGCACAACATTAAATTCAAATTATTAGGTGTATTACTGTTTAAAAGATAGGTTTTTTGGCACATCTGCCATGCTAACACGAATGTAAAATTCTCTAATATTCGTTGAAAATCAAAATCTACCAAATGTGATGCGGGAGCCAACAATAGGTTTTTGGCATCTTTTATCATTTTGTTCCCAAAAATTTAATATTAACCGTCACTGTTTTCACCGCCCCTGTCTACAGTTTTATTGTGAAATGCAGATGTGAGAGAATAATCAGGATTGGTTGAAGATGTGGGCAGCTAAAAAATAAAGGTGGCGATACCAATATTTACTAGCCAAATATTAATATAAACAAAAACCTGTGTAATATTTTTAAAACAAAAACTTCCTGTTAAACAGGGTTAGGTTTACCCCCAGGATGTGTAGGCAGAAGCGACAAATTTTTGAAACTAAATGTAAATGCTAAATAAAGAGATCGGAACTATTAATATTCAAAAAATTCAATAGATTATATTTATACCAATAGATTGTGGAAGATTGTGGGGGATTGTGGATAGATTCAAATTGTGGGAGGAAAAAAATGAACAACAATTTCTTTTAAGCACCAATAGAATAGATCAAAAACTGTTTTGTTAGGCTTGTTTTTGCCACCATATTTTGAAAACTGGCAACAGTGAACAGTAAAAAAATATACACATACATATACACTGTGAAATCAAGATAGATCTTTCAAATGAAGTCAAATCAATTTACATTTACTGATATTTTACTAATAACTATTTAGGACAAATTAATAAAAAAAGTTTATAAATCGGTGTAAGATTATTGATATACTAAACAACTTTTTTTAAATCCTAAATAAATTTTATTAAAGGTAGTACTCATTTAACTCTAGCGTAGCTCATGAACGTCCTTAAGAATAGGGAATATGTATGAAAATTTTTTTTCACTTGAATTGAAGCATGTTTATTTGACAAATATCAAGATAAAATTATTTTTTAAATAACTTTAAAAATAAGCGAGATATGAATGATTGAAATTCCCGATTAGACAAAGAGGGTGATAGCCCTCTTGATATGTTATGTGACGTCATATTACACTTTCACCATTTAAAATACACGTAAAACTCCGTTTTTAGTATTTTTGCAAGAAAGAGACAGATAATAATCTTTAAAACTTATAGCTTCCTTGATATTTGTCGGATTTTAATTTCGTTTTTAAATATTATTACAGTATTAACAGTATTTTCACATTCTGAAAATAAATGTGAAAAAAAATTTTCATGCATATTCCCTATTGATATAAATTTCAAAAGACCAAGATAAGTGTATTGAAGGATTCGCTAGGTGTAAAGTTCCACTTAAATAATCCATACCCAATATTTCGGACACACGGACAGTATTTTATTGGGCTATAATAGAGTAGTGCATAAAATTGGGGATATTTTATACAGGAAGTCAAGCAAACTTATTCGAATTGTGGGAGGTAAAAAATGAACAACAACTGCTTTTAAGCACCAACTCCAATAGGAATTATTATAAAGAAATTAAAAATTATTACGTTAAAATTTTATTATGCATAAAAAAGCTCTTATTTACTCGTATATCATGTATTAATAAAAATGCACATAAAATTTATTATATCGGTCACTTCCGAAAAAAGAAATAACATATTTACTTACCAGAACTCATAAAATATGGTATACGAAAACGTCCAGATAATACACGATCACGTAACGCTGGTAATGTACATCCGTCGAAAGGTAATGCACCGCATACAAGAACATACAATACTACACCCAAACTCTATAAAATAAGAGAAACTCTATAAGACAATTTATTATTAGAAAAAAAAAATGTGAAAAATATTTGAATATCGAGAAAACTTTTTTTATATAGAAATTTAAACTTTATGGTTCGAAAGTTAAAACTTATTCTTCATAGTTCACAAAGAAACTTTTTTCTAACGTCCTACAAAGTATTATTATTATTCTACACAGAAAATTACGGAGCAAAAATTTTGTTTTAAAACAATTTTAGTATTTTTATACGCTGTGTATATAATATATACCAGGGTATATTAGCTTTTATCCCGACTTTGTAACGGTTAAAAATATTGATAGCTGAAAAAAAAATTTTGGTATAGATGTTAATAAAATGACCTAATTAGTCCATTTCTGCGAATTTGTCCGCCGGTCTGTAAACACAATAATTCAAAATCTGAAATAGGTAGCGAGCTGAAATTACGTATGTGTGTTCTAGAGCTATAAAGAAGATCAAGAAATGGGCAAACTCACCATGTTTGGGAAAAATGGGCAAAACAGTTTATCTTTGAAACCACAAGAGATAAAAGAAAATTTGTTCCTTTTTTTTAAATAAACAACTTTCATTTGAAACCGGGTATTTAAGCAATTACTCAGTCTTCGTTTAATAATAGCAGAGGCACATTTTCATGCGTCAGCATTTTATGCGTCGCATGCGTTAGCATCAATGGGCGTCGAAATGACCCATGTGGTCAAACACGTGACCCGTTTTAATTCCATCGTGATTCAAGAACGTATTGGGCTTGTACACTTCCAAAAAAAAAATATATTTTTGATCACCCAAGTAGCATTATATTTGATACCAACAATCAAAATTTTCCTTGAACATTTACTGCCCTATGCATTTGCTTACCTTACCAACCCGGTAAATCCACTGAAAAAATAGTAAACAACGTTTGCTCTGAACATTTTTCGAAAACCCAATTTGTTTCGGAGCTTAACTGTACTGCAGTTAAGCTCCGAAAAAGGAAAGTCATCTATGAAGTCGATAGTATTATTTTACAAAGTTCACTGTGCCTTTAAAAGCTAATTTTTGGTTTTTATATTGTAGTTTCTTTATCTTTAGCGGGTTGACAAACATTTGACAAAGACTTACACTTAGGGTTGGAAGAATTCTCAAATTCTTCCTTGTGGGTCCGTAGAGATTTGTGGCAACACATTCCACCTTCGATAAATAGCAATAAATCGGTCCGGATTTATTCAAGCTATTAGTCATTACTAACAGGCTATTAGTGAACTATAAAGCTGAAATTTGGCGTACTTATTATAAATATTTTATTACAAAAATTTTACTTCGGACTCTCCACTACATGGAAATTTGAAGTGCAATTGTTTTTATTCGCATACTCTAACGCTAAGAGTATCCTTGAATAGATCTATCAAAAGTATTGGGGATATTTCGGGACATTTTTACGATACACCGATTCGATTACAACTTCTACGATCGAAACAGCTATTTTTGAAAATTTGAAAAATATATACAATAATAGTATACAGTGTTTTCATTTGAAACGTTTCCACATAAATATTATTTAAAATATGCATTTTAGAAAAAAAAGGTTTTAAACAAAAGTTCCTTTGTGTAAAGTCGGAAAATAATGTAATAATTATATTTAGGTTTCATGCATTCGTGCTACGTGCTATGACCTATCTATTAAACGCTGCAAGATCTATTAAACGGGAAAATCTTTAAATGCAACAACTTTTGCTTGAAAATTTTCTTCATGCGTCGAATATTTCTGGTGTAAATACAAAATTTACTCCACATTTACGCCGTATTTACACGAAAACTATGAGATGTATGAACAAAAGTTTCAAACAAGAGTTGTTTGTTTTTATGAGATAAACAGTTTTTAAGTTTAACAATTTTTTCTATCGTGCACCGTTTAAAAGATAAGTTATACCAAGCGACACGGTTGCATGGAACAAAACGGTTAAATTTTGTTTAAATTTTTAGTTTTTTAATCCATATTTTAAAAAATATTTAGGAGGAAACTTTTCAAATGAACAAGCTGTATACATAAATTTATCCGTGATGGTTCTTTACGCATTATACCTTTGTTTTAAAGTAGGTTTGTACATGGTTGGATAAACCGTATAAATTTTCTTTGTAAAAAAAAGAAAAGTAATAAATTTTCTTGAAGAAAGCCATAAAATAACTAAAAATGATGAAATGATTAAATTTTTTATTACGAAAGTAAAAACTACTCCATAAATAATTTAATTACTTTTCAAAAAAAAATAATATGTTTACGTTTACCATATTGAATGTAGTAAAGTTTTTCCACAATTATTTAAATATAAGGAACAAACAGCCACACTATGATGAAGAACTATGATGTCATCAACATTGTGTATGTTGATGACGTCAATGGGGGTTGTATAGTAAATGAACAAGGATAACAATATATATATTATGTAGTACATAAAATTATATAGTATATATACGTTACCCATATATCGATTTCAGGACCAGTATAACGTTTTCCCTCGAATACTTCAGGCGCTGCGTATGGCGGTGAACCACACCATGTTGATAATTGTCCACCATCGGTGAAATAATTTGAAAATCCAAAATCTGCTATTTTTATATTACCATTTGAATCCAATAGTAAATTTTCAGCCTGTAAACAAGATAAAACAAATTTGTTAAAACATAAATTAGAAGCTTCGAATTTGGCAGAATGGCGATCGAACTTTGCAAATCTGGAAAAAGTCAGGATTATTTCGGCCTTAGTTAGAAAAACGATAAAAGTATCTTCATAATCTAAATACCTTTATATAAATGAATGTTTTTACCATGGAGGCTATATAAAGGAGATATAACTCATACGGGAAAATTGACAAAATATGGCAACGAAATGGGAGAAGTTATATTTACTTTTTATGCCGCTAGGGTCGCTAGTTTTTGAGAGGAACTCATCTTTACCAAAGTGAATATAATATAATAAATAGAAGTGAAGTAAGCCAAGTAACTAGTTTTATTTTGAAGTGATCATTTTGAAGTACACAATTTGGTTAAAAAAATTTATTAAATAAAAAACTGTTTAAAAAACATTTAAAATGGGAAAGTATGTGCAGTAGACAATTGTAAAAGTGGTAGTGCTTGTGACAATAAGCAACGGCATCAATTGGGTTTAAAAACCAGGACTTTTTAAAGTACCAAAAGCTAGTATAAATATTCCAAAATTAATTAAATTGTATGACATTATATTAAATATTAATTTTCAGCATTATTATTAATAAATAAAAGTATAATTTAATATCTGATTCAATAATTTCTTTCATTTTTACAATTCCAACATTACAGGTTACTATTTAATTATTTGATGTTTTTTTTTAATTTTTATGTAATTATTTTGCGAATTTTAACTATCACTTCAATTTCAACTAAATCCTTATTAAAAAATTGAAATTACTTATCATTTATTTAAAAAAAATATTTTATTGCAAAATACTTTAGCTGGAAATAATTTTTATAATGCTATAAATACGTAATGTTTTTCAATTAAAACTCGCGCCTTATACTCTCTGTTTTGTTTCCGGTGCCGAAGGAACACTACTGACATCTTATTTTTGCCAATTATTTGTTTACATGAAGTTATGCGTCCTTGTTTAGAGTCTATGGTTTTTACTCTGAAAAAAAAAATTTCTTAATAACAATTGAATGGAACTTTTTTTTTCAAAATAATTTTTTATTATTTGTGTACTCTTTTACCCAATTTCGGACTATAAATCGGAAACCGTTCGTCAAATGGGTATGTTATTTGAGTCTAATCGATTTTTCGATTTAATGCAATTAATGCAGTTGGTTCGAAAATTTGACGAATACTTTTCGGGATATTTCTTCTTTATATGATTTAAACTACCAAATTGTTAAATGAAAACGTTTTTCGCGTTTTTTTGGGTCCAATTAACCTGGTACGTCAATATTAATGATAAATTTTTCAATAAATTCAGACTGAAGTAGAAGCGGAGCTCAATGGATCATAAGATCGAATTGCAATAGTTTTTATATCCCAATATCTATCTAATCTACTACTACGTTGCCAAAAAAACTTGGCTTCTCTGTCAACATCCCAATGTGCTCTCGACTAATAGACCTCGCTTGTACGCGAACTCACATTTACTATGTAGTCAAAAATACTGAGCTACCGTGTCTACATCTCAATGTGCTGCCGTCTTATCAAAACGCCCTCAAATTGACGAAAACGATAATAAACAATATATTTCAGTAATTGAATTATAAAAGCGAGTACGGCACTCGCGAATGACGACAATAAAAACGATATTGCCTTGTTTTCGCCCGCATACTTTCAACAAACATAAAACGAACTCAATGACTGATTGATAGACACATGTTGTTGGTTCTTTTCAATTTAAAATCAATGTAAAATTTCTGTAATTTTTGTTTTTATTAAATTCCAACTTTCAGCGTAGTAGTCAAATGTGTATGTGTGTGTGTATTTACTTTGTTAGTCAATCCGTCTGCCCGTCATTCAATCAGTCAGACATATGTAAGTTTACAAAGTGTTTATTTTTAAAATATTTACATTTATTATAGTCTGTCTATATGTATGTATGCATGTATGTCTGTCTGTAGTAATAATTATAATCACAAATTATGTTTATATAAAATTTTTAACCTTAACCCATATTTTTTCTACTATGGAATTTCAATTTTATTTATTATTTGTAAATACTTAATCAACATAATAATTTCTTCTAAATATATGCATTTCTTACAGGTCTGTCAACCTGGAACGCGACTTAATCGGATTAACACCAATTTAGATCTGAATAAACTACAAACGCTACAATTGATTGTAGTAAGCTTCATTTGTTTGTAGTAACAAGATTCATCAAACTAAAACAATTAATTGTGATCAAATTAAAAGGTAATGATACTATCGTGAAAAAAACTACTGGAGTATTTTTATGTAGTTTACTCTAACAAATGATTGAGAAGTTGTTCCCACCAACCTTCTTTTGAACACAATTAATTGTTTGATTTTGATGAATCTTGTTACTACAAACAAATGAAGCTTACTACAATCAAAAGGAAATAGCATGAAAATTTTTTTTCACTTGAATTGAAGCATGTTTACTTGACAAATATCACGGTAAAATTACTTTTTCAATAACTTTAAAAATAAGCGAGATTTGAATGATTGAAATTCCCGATTAGACAAAGAGGGTGATAGCCCTCTTGATATGTTATGTGACGTCATATTACACTTTCACCATTTAAAATACACGTAAAACTGCGTTTTTAGTATTTTTGCAAGAAAGAGACAGATAATAATCTTTAAAAACTTGTAGCTTCCTTGATATTTGTCGGATTTTAATTTCGTTTTTAAATATTATTACAGTATTAACGGTATTTTCATATTCTCAAAATAAATGTGAAAAAAAATTTTCATGCATATTCCCAATTGTAGGGTTTGTAGTTTATTCAGTTCAAAATTGATGTTAATCCGATAAAGTCGGGTTCCAGGTTGACAGACCTATTTCTTACTACGTTATTAATTCCCTCGTTACTGTTATTAATTTGTAAATAACAGTATGATGGGATTCCCATACAAATTAAAATATATGAGAAGAAAGAAATGTAATTCTCACGTTAAGTAACTTACATAGCGTAATTTGGTCACCGCGCACCATCCCGGTTAAACATGAGTCTTCTTTGGTACAAATTAATAATAGTAGGGGCGTCACGAGGGTGGTGCAGTGAACCAGGGCCTCCGGGTATGGGGAGCCCTCAGAGCTCAAGACCAAATAGCTTCACTCAAAAATTAAGATAGGTACTACCTTAAGCCACAGAGGTTTGTAAAATTCTCTAAAACGATGATTTCAGATCCCAGCATGGATTATTTGAGTTTTTGGTATTTTAAATTTTATATACAAGTCGAGTTTGCCGATCAAGATTAAAATAAATAGTAGATTTTACCTGCGAAGTGTATAAATATAAACCACGGTGGTAAATGAAAAGTGAGAATTTTCTCTTAAAACATAAATAACATCACCCCCCCCCCCCCATGTCTGCGTGTGTGTGTGAATTACTTATATAAATTTTACTGTTAAACGCTACTAAACATTTCATATTCAAACGAACAATAATAAAATATAATTTATTCGAAAACCATTCCAAGATTACGCTGGGGATTACTATATTACAGAGTGTTCTAGGAGAAATTTAGTATTGTCACCAGACATCATCGTTTGATGCCTATTTCACGGTGAACTCAAAGTGGCCATTATTTTTATAACTACGGAAAATACTGAATAAAAGTTTTTTAAATATATTTGTTAAATATAATTTTACAAAAGTTGTCAAATACGTGTTTTTTTTTGTTGATTAAACGTCAACGTGATAATTCAATTTTGGCTATACTATACGTATTTATATCACCAGGAATCGTTAAAGCCTTTTTTTATAGCTTTCTTTGACATCAAATGCTTGATATGAAAAATCATACACATCTAGGAAGGGAATCGACCCCACGATCTCTGGCGTTCTAGATCAACGCTCTGACTCCGATTTACCTGAGATGTTATGGTAGTGGAATGCATATGATATCTTACTATCTTGATGTCGATGTATAATTAATTATTATACCCAGTATATTTGAAAATATACAAGGTATATTAAGTTTAGTTCCGACTTTGTACCGCTTGAAAATATTGATCGCAGAAAAAGTTTTTTGCTATAGGTGTTAAAATTAGCTAATTAGTCCATTTCCGCTTGTCCGTCCGCCTGTCTGTCTGTCTGTCCGTGAAGCAGATAACTCAAAAACGAAAAGAGATAACGCGCTGAAAATAACGAGCAAAAAAGTAAGGTCAAGTTCGTTAATGGGCAAAATAGGAACGTGTTCCCCCTCGCCAAATTTATATCTTTGAAACCGTAAGATAGAAAAAAAATTTGTTGATAAAAAATTTTCTTCTCTTTAAAATAAACAACTTTTGTTTGAAAAATGTTTTCATAAGCTCAATAGTTTTCTCATAATTTGTACTCAAAGTTGACTATGAGAAATAAAATTGATAGGTGGACGAAGGCATGCATGTATACATGTACATAGATTCCATACATACTATTTTTATACCCAGTATATTTGTAAATATACAAGATATAATAAGTTTAGTTCCGAGTTTTGTAACGCTTGAAAATATTGATCGCAGAAAAAATAATTATATCTTATAAAATTTGACTTTGAAGAATTGTTCAAACATTGATATACAAACTCAGTATATACTGGGTATTCAAACAATTAACTAAGTTAGTTGTTACATTACTTGTTTTTATTTACTTTTGTATATTTTTAATTGTTTTATTTGTAAACTTGTAAAATCTATTCATTGTTAATATGGTTGCCGTTCGGTTATATGATACCAACGATAGTGACTAGCTCTTACTTTGCCATTTATGTAAATACACATCTAGGAGAGGAATAAGAACCTATTTTATTGAGTAGACAATGTGCCCTTATAACTCGTAACTACTGAAAAGTATTGAATACAAGCAAGAAAGGAAATGGCAATTAGTGTGATTTCTTTTACACCCTGTAGTATTTATATAGATTTACTAACCATGGTGGTGATACGCGGTATAACGGTGTGAAGTTTAGGTCGATTTTCAGAAAAAAAAGTAGTAGTAGTAGTAGGTTTCGCCGACAAACTTGTATTTATTTTTGTTCGAAATGTTTTTTTGTTCGCCCATGTGTTTTTTCCACCTAGTGCTTTTTTATATATTATTATGTTTTATTCTTCAATTTTTATTTACTTTTTTTTGTTTTTGTTGTTGTCTATAGTCATAAAATAGGATTATCACAGTTCAAATAATCATCGCATTGTTTTTGTAAAAAAATGCGTCGTAACATAAACAACAAGTATTAAGATTAAAAATGAAGGGTAAAGGCGGCAAAAACAGTTAATGCCCCATTTTTTGCACTTTTTATTTGATCCAAAATTTGTACCTAAACTTTTCGGCAAAATTTACGTGATTTTTAATATAAATACATAATTTAAAAATTTATTTGCTTATATTGTTATACATATATATATGTATATATATATATATATATATATATATATATATATATATATATATATATATATATATATATATATATATATATATGATATATACAAGGTTATATTAAGTTTAGTACCCACATTGGTTGAAAATATTGATCTGACCATAATGGTTGAAAATATTGATTGCAGAAAAAAATTTTGGCATGTGTGTTTATAAAATAACCTAATTAGTTCATTTCTGCATATCCGCCCGTCTGTATGTCGAGTCTGTCTGTCTGTAAACACGAAGTCTATAAAAAACGATAACGAGCTGAAATTTGTGCGTGTGTGTTCTTTAGCTAAAAAGTAAGATCAAGTAACTGAATGCGCAAAATCGGACCATGTTTCCCAGCGCCAGGAGGAAAAATATCCATCTTTGAAACCGCAAGAGATAGAAATAAAATTGAAAGAAAAAAGTTTACGGGCAGGCGTATTTTTCGAAATGCATATTAAGTCTCTTAGGTAACTTTGTCGTGAGACGAGAGTAGCATGTATTATATTATATGTTGTGAGACGAGAGTAGCATGTATTATTATAAACCCGACTTCAAAAAGGAGGTCTCAATTCGTCTGTATTTTTTTTTTTTTTTTGCTTTTTTTTTTTTAAGTGTGTTACCTCAGAACTCCATCATTTATGCCCCGATTTTGAAATTAAAAAAAAAAAAACCGACCCCAAAAAAAAAACAAAATGCATGTAGAAAAAACTGAAAATCTGTTATAAAAAAATGCACTAAAAGGTCTACCTATAGGTCTACCCATATTTAGACAATTAAAATCAGTTATAGAACTTCAAAGTCACTAAAAAGCGAGAATAAACCATATTTTGACAAAATGGAAACCCGACTTCAAAAATCAAATATTCTATAACAAAAAATGCACTAAAAAGTAAAAAAATAATTGCATATTCTTGTGCCAATTTTAGTTCACCTAAGCAAAAATTTTTAAATATATATGTACAATTATTGTTATTTTTGGAGGCGGTGTCCAAAAGTTATGTGAATTTCTCTATGCTGACACCGACTCCAAAAATAACAATAATCGTACATATCTATTTAAAAATCTTTGCTTACGTGAACTAAAATTGGCACAAGAATATGCAATTATTTTTTTACTTTTTAGTGCATTTTTTGTTATAGAATATTTGATTTTTGAAGTCGGGTTTCCATTTTGTCAAAATATGGTTTTATTAACTTGTAAAGGTTTTCTATCGTCTCGTCTCGTTTCGTTTTCACAGTTAAAGATTTTCTTGAAATAAAACAATTAAAAAAAAAATCATTTTATGTAGAGATACTATGGAGATTATGTAGAGATTCTCTCACTTATTATCGTTTCGTTTCATTTCTCTAGCGGCATTACTGGAAAAATAAATCTGGAAAAACTCTAAAATGTGTACTCTATAAAAAGACCCCTATACTTCTAACGAATATATTTACAATTAAAAAGCAAATTTAATTTCATTTAATAATCGTTGTTTTTGAAATTCTTGATTATGAATATTGCATAGACTTTGTCATTAATATGTTAAACTTTAAGTATATACAATTATGCAAAATCATCCATATAGATATGTCAGATATGTACGTACTTATGAAGATATGTAGTACCTATGTATAGAACTTATATTATATGTAAACATATGCAATAATATCGTGGTATTCTTATTGGTTATAGGATATGAAATGGTTTCATTCTATTTTTTTCGAAAGCCCCTACTACAGTTACATTTCTTTATAAAGAAAATTTTAATGCAGGGAAACAGCATTAAATAAACTGTGTTAAAACAAGTAAAAATAACAACTTAGTTAATTGCTTAAATACCCGGTATATATTGCGGTATATATTCACAGGTATACACTTTTGCCCATTTTATCCAAATATCACGAATTTGGCCTTACTTTTTATCTCTTTTCGTTTTTAAGTTATCGTGTTGACGGACGACGGACCGACAAATTTTTGGAAATGGACTAATTAGGTCATTTATATGAGCACCAATATCAAAATTTTATTTTGCGATTAATATTTTCAACCGTTACAAAGTCGGAGTTAAACTTAATGTACCCTATACCGGGTATGCAAATTCGTCACGTAGGAGCGAGCAACACATACAAAAGGAATTTTCTTAGATGAAAGAATTATAATAAATTAAGTGGTAACGAGGGTACTTATAAGTAATATAAGTACCCTCCCTATTGTAAGTATTATAGGTAGTATTATAAGATAAATTATAAGTATTAAAACTTTAAAATTGTAAATATTTTTCTAAGAGTTACAGAAAATATGATCAGAAGATTAGTTACAGTATTATGTATTTTCTACAACTTTACTATTATATAATTTTTTCTGTTTAACCAATATTAGAAGAGACATTTCGAATAATCTGTTTCCCCCTCCTTTTAAGCTCCTTTTCAAATTACCTTCTATTAACAAATTTAGCCTTTCAAATACAAAAACACGCAGCATATCAAATTCACCTTGATCGAACAGAAATTGTGGCTTGTAGAACACATAGAAACATCTATGTACACTCCCGTTCAAAAAAAATGAACAGACCTGAATCGAATCAGTCTCTCACAATTTTGATTATTCTTGTAATAAATGTTTTTGTTTACATAAATAAAAAATATAAAACTTCCATTTCTTTTTTCACATTTAAAAAATATACTACTTATCTTTGTTTATAAATAAATAATATACAGAGAGTTATAAAAGTGAGTAGTCTTATGAAATGTAACTTAGTAGTCTTATTAACATTTCAGGTCTGTTCATTTATATATATATGTAACTATATATACGTTGTCATTTTCGACATTTACTAGGTGAAAACACCAATAGCTACATTTTCTTTGGAAATACGCTAAAAAATTCATTTAAGAAAATTCATTCTATAAAAATTGAAGTTCCTACCTGAAGTTCCTAATCTTGCACCGTTTAAATGTAAAACCAGGCGCGGGTGCAGCCTTCAAAAAATGTTGTGGTCATAGCCACCCACATTTCCCGTTATATAAAAAATCATGTAAACAAATTTCACTGTATATATCATTTATTTAAAAAAATTTCTCAAGTTTTATAAGTACTTACAAATATACACACTAATTAGTGTCGTGATTATCATGTATACCATCCACTAATGAGATGTTATGGTACTGGCAATGGTTTGTACGCTACACATGTATTGAAACAAGTGACTTACAAGAATCCGCGCAAATATGTTAAAACAGGAGGGAGACCTATTTGAAAAATCAACAGTAGAATCACAGTTTTTTAACAAAATAGTTATACCATGTCCAATAGTTTTGATATATAGTGTGTTCATTTGAAAAGATACCATTTTAGAAAAAATATTTTCTTCCATGCATTCGTGCCGCGTGGTACACAAGTGCGGATCCACCGTTGTGAGCACGATGGGCATGCCCACAACCCTAATATACTTGTGACGTCACACTTTCACGGTCTATTGAGGTCGATAGGCTGATGGTCCAGATGTACCGGTTATTCATTAACGATAGTGAATCAACTGTTGTAAATGAATACCGACTCTGGATGGCCAAATGGAAAAGAGAATGTGAAAACAATTCCGCCCCACCAGAGTCGGTAGCTCATCTCATTGAAGCATGCGACCAAGATTTGTACCCTAACATTTTTAACAAATTTTCTTACAAATACTAGCAACTCTCCCGGTCAGCGTAGCTACCGCAGAGAGATCGTTTTTTACTCATCGCAGAGTAAAATCTTAGTTGCGTGCCTCAGAGGCACAGGAAAGATTATCCGGGCTAGCTCTCCTAAATATACACAAAGATGTGAACCTGGATATCGAAGAAATTATCATCGTTTTCGCGAAAAAGAAACGTAAGCTTGAATTTGTAATTTAAGTAAATAAAATTATTTAATGTAAAATGTTTACTAGCGTTTAATTTAATTTGATATCCTTTGAAGTTGTAAAAATTTCATAAAAATCGGTGCAGTAGTTTAGAGTCTAAATGTGACACTGTGTTGTGCAAACAGACAACAAACACACATTTACTTTTGTAATTTTCGTGAGCGAACAAACTAACATTTTACAGGTTTATTAATTGAATAGTGTTCGCCTCATGGCTTTGCCCACGTTTTGTACTACACACTGTACAAAATCTTGGCCAGGATGTCATATATTTTAGGAGATGTTGTAGGATATGTTTATCATTTAAACGGTGCAAGATTAGGAAAATCGTTAAAACAATATATATATATATATATATATATAAGTATAGCCCCGACTTGGTAACAGTTGAAAATTTTTGATAGAAGTGCTAATGATAGTCAATCCTGGTTAATCCATTTTCGCAATCCGTCAGCTGTCCTCTGTCCATTTTAACTCAAAAACGAAAAGAAATAACGAGCTGAAATTTTGTGTGTGTTTTCTAGAGGTAAAAAGTAAGGTCATGAGCGTGAATGGGCAAATTTGGACAGTGATCTACCCCCCTCCCCACCCCAGGGTGAAAAATATCCATCTTTCAAACCGCAAGATATAAAAGAAATAATTTAGAAACAAAAATGTTCGTTTTTGAAAAATAAACAACTTTTGTTTGAAATATTCTTTGATAAACTCAGTATAAACATCAGGTATTTAAGCAATTAACTCAGTTAGTTGTTATTTTTACTTGTATATTTTTATTATTTTTTTCCATACATTAATTTTTTTTATTATTGTATTTTTGAATATTTTATGAATATTTTGTAATTCTACAGGATGAAAGACTGTTGAATGTATTCTATAAGACAGGATGATATCTATCTATAAGACCTAACAACGCTGTCTATTACGTCTTGTATGTATTGAAAATGTTGGTTTTCAATATTTTAAGGATTAGAAATAAGCTATATGTTTTTATATAACTTTGATTCACTTCAGGATTCTATTGAAATTGAAAATCAATAATACCTACGCTTTTCCTTAAATAGAATAGACAGGTATTTTAAAATATAACCCATAATCCTTGATATATGCCTGACATATACTATATGATGTATAAATGTCACGGAAAATCAGTATACTCCAAATCGGTTAAATCCTCACTTAATAACTGATAACATATTTTATGGCAATCATATCTTTGGGGAAGCATTTGAGTGAAAAAAGAACACGTTTAATTTAACCTTTTAAAGCTTTACAAAAATTTAAACATTATTAAGGTAGTTCGGTCACGGATAAATTTACGGTTAAATGATAATAGATTTTAATACTTAGAACATTTTTCTTGTGAATAGTGGAAAAAAAAAGGCTTCTTGCTGAGTTAAAATTTAAGTAATTATGTTTTTAAAAGTCAACATTTAACACGTAACATTGTTACATTCTGGGGACATACGAATATATTTTATCTTAAATAATAATGAAATTTAAAGGTTAACTTAACAATATTACTCAACAAATAGGAACACTAACTTTCGAAATTTATATTATTGTGCTTTGCCGGTTATTATTCGGGTTTTATAAGTATTTTGGTACTTTTGCGGTTGCTTTTCGCATGTTCAAAACTCTGTACTTTTTTACCTTTTAGAACGCGAGATACTTAAAGCAAAGTAATCATTCTCTCTCAATCTCTCTCATTAGATCAATGTAAAACTTCATGGCCGCCCAACTATTATCTGTTGTATTAAAAAAAATACTCGACATAATTTTAAAAAAAAATGAGCAGAGTAAAGATAAATGTTTATTAATTAAATTTTTTTTTTAAGTCGCGTTTTACCATTTCGTTTTCCAAATATAAAAGTTATTAATTACATTATTAAAATTATTTAATTACATTAATTTGTATATATGAATAGTGAATATATCTATGTGTGTATGTGTGTATTTGTATTTGTTCTATTATTCTACTACTATTTAAAAAGTTACCTTTTCTCTCTTTCTAAGATATCGCGTTCTCTCTCATTCCGATAGAAATACCTTATTTTCTGATTTGACTATTACACATAAGGGCATCCAATCTTCGAGTTATTTAATATTTTTCAAATTTATTCATGGTATATTCATTTTATTTAATTTCGAGTGTATCTACAGATTACATTTTATAGTTAATGACTTAATTTATTTTATAAAACTTTCAAACGTTATAATTGATTCATCTCAAGGACAAATATGCATATGGTATGATATTAATTATCACACGTTGTTGAAGTACTTTTAGGATTGCCAACTTTTTTTGAGAAAAATAACGTATCAAATTCTTTGAATAGAAAAAAAATAATGTATTTGGAAGAAAAAAAAGTATTTTTCAAATTTATGTTTTTATTCCCTTAAAAACATATTTTTGGGCGCTTTTCGCACACGCTAACAATTTTTTGTTGTCTTTGAAAGTTTCAAAGCTAGTTTTACAATCGCCTCGGTAATGAATCTGAAATTCATTATCGAAAAAACTTTTTCAGTGAACGCTGAAGTGTCGGGAACAGAGAGTAAATAAGAAATAATTTTTTTACGTTTGGTAAGCTATCAGATGCATTTTTAAGTATATATTGCCATTTGTCAACAGTATTTTTCTCTGAAAATTCTTTATCCTTATTAGTGAATTGGGTTTGGATCTCTTTCAGTCTTATTGAATCGGAATATAAATCATCCATCTTAATATTTAATCTGTCTTGTAATTTGGCCTATGTAATCACCATTTCAAAATGTTGAAATTCAACCTCATTTTTCAAAGATATGTTAGGAAGTATTGAAAGCCAGTTATCTTCGCTAAAATCAAACCTTTTTCTCAAATAACTTAAACTCATATCAATAAAAAGTAAAAAATTATGTTTGACTCATAACCAAAGTACTTTTACAGATCACAGTAAAGATTGGAAATAAAGTATTTTCGTATACTTTTTTTATGCAAAAGTATAAAGTATATTTATCGAAAATAAAGTAGGATACGTTATTATAAAGTATGGTTGGCAACCCTAAGTACTTTGAACATATGAGTTACTTATGATGCATATTAAATTATCCTGTACATTCGACACGTGAGTGTATTGTAGATTGTAGAATATACATGTACATACTATCGGCCACAAAACTAATGTTTTTTTTCTTCAAAAGTTATGCTTCTTTTGGTTCGTTTTCAGAATCCGAGCAGAGTC
Organism: Nineta flava; assembly: GCA_963920215.1. NCBI lineage: Eukaryota > Metazoa > Arthropoda > Insecta > Neuroptera > Chrysopidae > Nineta > Nineta flava. The sequence continues at coordinate 119,489,973 of OY986040.1, forward strand.
TTTCAGCATGTAAGGAATAAAAATCGACTGATGTGGAGCATTCGCTCGATCGATGGTACACATTTTTCTATCCTGCACAGTGCTTGGGACACATACAGAGTAAAAAATGTATGTCATACAGTCCACATTTATATATACATACATTAGCCCGTTTTTACACGTGAACGTTTTGATGAAAGTTTTCAATCGCAATAATGTATGTGATATAGCGAGATTTACATCTTTTTAATCCGACTTCAAAAAAAAGGATGGTTCTGAATTCGTCTGTATTTTTTTTTTTTAATGTGTGTCACCTAAGAACTCCGTCATTTATGAACCGATTTTGAATTTTTTTTTTGTTTTAAATGGTTTGGTTTTCCATTGGTCCCATTGTCACCAAATCGCATTCTGATGAGGGGATCCCCGGGAAATCGAGGAAAATCCTCATTTTATATATGATAACCCATTTCTGCGAATTTTTTTTTTTTTTGAAACGGCATACTCATTCATAATGGGAAAATAAGAAAAATTTTTAAAAACCGACTTTAAATTTTTGAAAATTTTTTACAAAAAAAAAAAACCCACAAATAAAAAAAATTTGTACAAAAAAAAAACCAAATGCTTGTAAAAAAAACTGAAAATCTGTTATGAAAAAATGCACTAAAAATTAAAAAAAAAAAAAACGGATAAAAAAAAATGTGTTAATAGGTTGTTTAGTTGGTTTACCCATATTTAGACAAATAAAATAAGTTATAGAACTTCAAAGTTACTAAAAAGCAAGAAATAAACCATATTTTGACAAAATGGAAATCCGACTTCAAAAATCAAATATTCTATAACAAAAAATGCACTAAAAAGTAAAAAAATAATTGCATATTCTTGTGCCAATTTTAGTTCACCTAAGCAAAAATTTTTAAATAAATATGTACAATTATTGTTATTTTTGGAGTCGGTGTCCAAAAGTTATGTGAATTTCTCTATGCTGAAATTTACTTTTTATAAACAACTTTTTATCGAAAACCGAATTACTTATTCGGTTTCCGAATAAAAGTAAATCGTTAAAAATATACTAACAACTTTTGTTTAAGACATTTTCTCAAAAATCTAATGAAGAAGGCACAAATAAACTATAGAATTTTGAAAAAAGAACACTACTTTTGTGGTCATGTGTATCTACAACATATTCTGCTATTCTGTTCAAGTAGAAAGTTTTACAATTATTCGATATATGCACACAGACTGGTAAGCAAACATGAAACTTTGTAATAAGTTTGTAGAAGATATTATACATAAGGAATACGTTATTTATTAATAATAATACAGGAGTGTATCTTCAAAGTTTTATTCATGGAATTATTCGAATATTATACATACTATCGGCTTCAAAAGTGACGTACACTCCCGTTCAATAAAATTGTACAGACCTGCACCAAATCAGTCTCTCACAATTTTGATTATTCTTGTAGTAACAGATACAACATTTTATTTAATTTTTAAACGTAAGAGTAAGATATAATACTTAACATGTATTAGCATTACATATATTTTTTAAATTCTCACTCTATCACTGACCCTGACAATATACTACTTATCTTTGTTTATAAATAAATAAAATTATACATTATACAGAGAGTTACAAAAGTGACGAGTTTTATGAAATGTAAGATAGTTAACATTTCAGGTCTGTTCAATTTTTTTGAACGGGAATGTACCTTTTCGAAATTTTAACAGTCGTTTTGTGTCGTATCTATTCGAGTTTTTTTTTAAGTGTGTTTATTTCGAACACTGTATCGATGTATTTTTTCGAAAACCGTATAGTTTCGGCACAAACCAATGTTAAAGTTTTGAATAGTATTAAACAATATCTTATTATCTAAAGTACTTTTATGTTCTCTTTTCTGCTCACGAAACAGTAAGGGATGGTAAAACTTTATATCTACACGGTGTAATTCTGAAGGCTAGTCATAAGGATCTCAAAAATGTAACAACGTGTATACGAGTTTGACAAAGACACCCATTTATTTGTAAAGAGGAAAATCAACAATTAAAATATTATATCATATAAACAGACATAATATATGTGTATGATCTTTGTTATACGCATTTATACGTTGCGTTTTTCAAATTCCTATGGTTAGTTTTGGTTGTTACAGCCTGTATATAACGAATTTTAATTTTAAAAGTTGTATATTTAAATTAAATAAATAAGTATTTCAACTATAAAGTAGTCATCATCGTATGAATTCAGAAGTAGTAATTATTCTCCGGGAAAATGGGTTCATTAATCTATTGAAACCCTTGCCATTTCTCTCGCATTTGAAGAAGCACTAAGAATGCTTTGGATGGACTCATGAAGGCTGAAACAATATGGGAAAAAAACGAAAAAGTTAATATTGATCGGAGAAAAAGATCTATTCTCAATTTTACTGCATTTAATTTTTTTCAAACATATTATCGATCTGTGTGTTTCCCCTTCACGAACTCCAGATGCATACCAGAATAATTCCTATCAAAGTCGGGTAAAGTCGTACAACCTACCAATTCCTATTCTGCATACAATCCCTAGTTCTGCGCCCATATCATTAACGGAATGAATTGAGTGATTAAAAAAATAACAAACTTATTAAGGCTATGCCATTGAACATATTTAGTTTAACATATATAGTATTTTAGCATTAATGATACAATTTACTACATGTGGTACTATACAAGACTAGTGTTGACAGTGATTATTCAATATTTTTGGGGTCGCAGTTGCAAATTACTATCATAAAATTACAATAGATTTTAAAAATATCTGCAATATATGTTCAAGTTCAACTTTATAAGATATTTGTTTTTGAAAGAAATGTATTGACAATTTTTCCGGTTTACAAATAAATGGAGTATGCGTGAACCGTTTACGTTTACCATGCATGTTAAAAATTTCAACTTTGATTGCAAATATCTCATATCAAAATCGGTATAAAAAAAAAAAGATTTTTAAAAAATAAATACATAACATTTAGATTTGTATCATATTTCAATTTCATCGAATTCTTTAGAAAAGTGGGTCTACGAGTGAACTAACTATACCATAACTTGTTTTGATTCGACTTCATTAAGCATTCAAAAATAATTGAATAATATTTTAAAGAATTTGCCTGAATTATTTAAAATATGTATAAATTCATTTCACACAATCAAAAACTATAAGAAAGTTTTTACAGACTTAAATTTATGACTATTTTTAATTCGAATAATTAAATTAAATTCACTGTATGTTTCATTCAATAAAAATTATTCACTTCAAAGTTACAAGAAAATGTGAATGAATAAAAGAAAAACTACTTGAAATACTAAAAATAGAAATATTTAGGTCGATATATTATTATACTACCATCGACTATTTCAACAATAGTTCAAAGTCGACTAACAATAGTTCAAAGTTATGTAAATGCACTTTATTGGATTGGCGAATGTATTATGTGATTAAAAACTTAACTTTCCCAATAAAAAAATAAATTTTGTAGGACAATATACCACCGCACACGCTAACTTACATAATGTAAATATTCAAGAAGTATATTATGTAACTATACTTTTAAGTATATTATTAAACTATTTTCCTTGATTAACTTTGGTAAAATATATTCTGTTATTTAATAGCTATTGAATTATACACTGGAAAAAAATTCGTTACGCAGGAGCTGCGTCAATTTAGCGAATTCCTTAGAATATATATATATTACTTTCTAGCGGTTACAAATTTAATCTGATCAAAATAAAATGTCGTATCTGATATGATTTTAGTATGTGCAAGGCCAATTTTTATAATAAATGGCATAGGTCAAGGGAAAAGAGGAGCATAGAGAAACAAGAAAACACAAAATATAAATTATATCTCCTAATATTAGAACAATCGAAAAATGTATAAGGAGTAAAGTTGTAGAAAATCATGTTTGCTACAATTCATTATCTTAGCATTTTTTCTCAAACTCTAATGTGTACAGAGATATTTAGAATTTTTTTTAAATAATCAAAATCAAAATTATAGTAAAACTAAGTTTCTACAACTTTGCCTCAAATAAATTTTTCGATATTTCGAATATTAAGGGAGATATGCCAAATTCTGTGTTTCCCCCACCTCTGAATCACAACATATTGCCATTATTGCTGAGAAATCTTGGCTGTGTAAATATTCAAATTTCATTTTTTAGGTTCTCAATTATTTGTGATTTATTGAAGTGCGTTTTTCCTCACTGATATTGAAGACAGAGAACATTTTAGGGTAAAACTTCAGTATAAACTTAGCATTAACCACAAACAATTGAGGACAAAAAATTCGACACAAAATTGTCAGCCGGCATTCCTACGCAATTATCTCAACATATTAAAAAAATTTGTTAAAAGACTGAAGAATTTCGTTGTTATTGTCGGAGATGATATCCCGTCCATATTTCAATGTAGTATAAAACATTTTATAAATACGTCACTGATTATATCACAAGAAAAAAAAAGGAGTATTTTCATCAGATATTCACGTTTTAAATTCCCATGATACCAAAAATTATATACATATACGTATATCCTCCTATATTAACTTTCAACAAAGTCATTTGATGTGCTTTTGTGCTTTTTGTCTTAGTACTTCGGTGATATTCAGCAGCCACATGTATAAACTTGTTAATCTCCATATAGGCATTCAAACGTCTTATGTTACCTTGGTGGGTATTAGAATTTGTTTTACATGAATTTTTAAATTAGAATTAAAACTAATTCACTAATGGAGCGTTAAATTAATTTAAAAAAACTTAATTTTGTTATATCCTGTGTTTATCAGGTATATTCAAAGGTAAAAACTATAATCTTATTTGACAGAGATTTTTTTTTTTGCTTAATCAATCAATTTTGCCTCTGAATTACTTTAACGATGTACGATCACTGAAGCTTCAAAAAGATTAAGGCTTGATTTTTTTGTTTACATGTAGGTGAAGTGTATATAATTCAATTATACATGTTTCAGGGGGATTACAGGGGTCTTGAATTAATTATTTAATGTTAAAGTTCGAGTTTTAATGCGTTGCTCTTATAAAATAAGACGATAAAAAAAACTAAGAATAAAACTAGGAATAAAATAAGACGATAAAAAAAACTACACAATAGAAAATAAAAATATTAATAAAGAGATTGATCCAACAGAGATCAACAACTAAGAGATTTTGGGTAAATTTTTTTTCTGTCGGCGGTAGTTTAATTACCCGAAATCTCAGGTTTTTTTCTTAAATTGTGGTACAATCCCGATACCGGTATTTCCGGTACCATTCTGGACGAAGTGGCACAAAAATAACGCCCTTAAAAAATCCTACACAATCATTTAAAAAAAATAAAACCGACGATTACATAAATATTACAAAAATGTAACTTATATAAATTGCAAAACTATTTTTACAATTAATATACGAGAAAAGAATAAAATAAAAATTATATTTTATGTAAACAATATTTAAGAAATGAATGCATTATTAACGTCAGAAGACTGAGAGAGACTTGACGTCTTTCGACGATCATAGGATAGATAGTTAAATGTGTATGTGTGTGTTTAATTCAAATATAATATAAATCAAATCCTTCATGATATTATATATTTGAATAATGAGCAGCATATCTTACGTCATCAAATAATTTTCATTTAATGTGTTTCTTTTTTCTTCTAAATAAATTAATCACGCAACTAGTGCATGTAAGTAACTTACTTAAAAATATTACGATTTAGTCAAATTATAGAAATAAATGAGTTTTTTTTTAATAATATTCTTGGCGGAGGATTTTTTTTATTTTAAAAATAAAATACAATGAACAACACCTGGTGGTAATGTGCTTCGACTTACTTTCGGGTGTATATTTTTCTCTTGTTATATTGTATGTAACATACTTATGAAGTATGTTACTATGGCGATGCTATTGGAGAGAAAAGGGTCAGATAATTATTGTAGTAAAATTTAATTTCTACAAATTCTACAACAAATTTATCGATTTTACTAATATTAAGAGAGATATTCCTACTTTATGTTTCCTCGTCTCTCTAAGGCCCCATTTCCTCTCGACCTATTTTATTCATTAACGAACTTCGTTTTTCAAATACATCGCTTACTGATCGGACAAAAATTGCGTCCACCAGAGTGCATACAGCCACATATACCGCTCTTTGGTAACCTTTTACGCCGAAATCTTTCCGTTGAAGGGCGCCCTCGATATATATATATATATATATATATATATATATATATATATATATATATATATATATATATATATATATATATATGTATGTTCGTTTTCGAGACTAGTAGGTCGGATCGGTTCGATAAACATTTAAAGATATTTTTTACGAAAAAGCTTCATCGGATTTATAATCGCAATACCTACATTTTCTGCGAAAATTCGTTAATAATATTGATTGGATTAATTTTTGAGCATCATGTCCGTGAAAATTCACCTCAAGCTTTAAAAGGAAAAAATTTTCTAAAACCGAGTTTGTTATCTGATCAATTTTTTTAACCATTACAGCAAGCATCCCGAGGTTTATATAAACTCTAAAGACGTTAATACTCAGTGGCAGCTATAGGTTCTCAAAAACGGGTTAAAGTCACCCAAATTCTCTTTGAAAACATAGTTAGAGTTCATTAACTGATCACTGATTAAAAGTCTCGACAGTTACGAAACTTTAATATTAACAGTTTGTGTAGTTCTAAAAAATGAATTTTCAAATTTCGTGACTTTTGATCTTAAGGGAGTTCCAGCACTGTCTTGTATAATCAGGACATAAACCGGTTGCTTTTATTATAGAACAAATACATATAAACACATACATTTATATACAAATTAATGTAATTTTGAAATAAAAAATTTTTTTAAACTATTATTTCGAAAACAAAACGGTGAAACTTCGGGATTTATTAGAAAACGATATTTTTATCTTGTGAAAACAAATGAGCAAACTCTGATTTGAAAATCTGAAAAGTAATTTCATGCTGAGACAAATGAATTTCCTGTATCTGAACAAAAGATCTCTGATTAAGGGAGTTCCTACATGAAATCACTTTTCGGCAGATTTTGCTCATTTTTTCACAGGATAAAAATAATGTTTTCTAACATATATTCTAATATATGGATATATATATATATATATATATATATATATATATATATATATATATATATATATATATATATATATATATATATATATATATATATATGTATATATATATATATATATATATTTCTGATTAAAACAGAATGTATATATTCATATGCTTTTCGAATATTTGTAGTTTATCTCAAGAATAAAAAAAGCATCTTTTGTTATATTTTGCTATAAAAAAAAAGGCATTCTTAGCATAATTCTGGGGTAACAATACAACCAACCTACTTGATAAAATGTTACTAGCTGATGGATATTTGTGGCATTGATGATCGAATAATAACATTCTGTTCTAGTCGTTGATTCGAAAATATTAAATAATAAATGTACAGGTTGTTTCAAAAGAAGGAAATGCTTGCTTTGCTTTGCGTTAACTTTATGTGCAAAGGGAATACTCTAAGTGGTCTAACCTATTTTTTCTGGAGTCAAAGACTTCAATATGTTTGCAACTTTTAATAAGGTGGCTTATTGAAGCACGATTTCAGCACTGTAAATTTTAAAATTTTACTCATGCATTTTTTGAACATTTTTGGGGAAAAACTGCTAACAATTTATAACCAATTCAAGTGTTGATTGAATCAAAATTATCAGGATAGAAAAATTATAGCGCGATTAATTGTTATAAATAATTTAATTGTTGTTTTTTTTTTAGTTCAGTTAAGTTAGTTTTTACAATGATATACAAAACAATATTAATGTAACGCGGGTTGTCTATTTGGACAAAAGGTTTGTCTATTTCAATATTAATAATTTTGTAACACTAACAGTTGCACTTCATCGGTTTTTATACCCGGCATATGTAAATATACAAGGTATATTAAGTTTAGTGCCAACTTTGTAACGCTTGAAACTATTGATCGCAGGCATAAATGTTTGGTATAGGTGTTCATAAAATGACCTACTTCGGCCATTTCCGTATATTCGTCCGTCCGTTCGTCTGTCTGTCTGTGAACACGATAACTCCAAAACGAAAAGAGATAACGAGATGAAATTTTCTATGCGTGTTCTAGAGCTAAAAAGTAAGGTCAAGTTCATGAATGAGCAAACCCTCTCTTTGAAACCGTAAGAAATAGGACAAAAAATGTTCCTTTTTTAAAAACAACTTTTGTAAACAACTTTATTTCATAAATACAGTATATACCGAGTATTTAAGCAATTAACTCATTTAGTTGTTATTTTCACTTGTTGTATATACTATATATCTGACTAATACCTGTCTGATAAGAATTTATAAATATCGGACCTTTTTTGGCCTTCTTTGCTTGGTTTATTTTCTTAACTATTCCGTTTTCATAGTTTCTGCGGTAGTAAGCAGCAACATATTTTAGCACCTTATCACACCTTGTATGTAAAATTATTGGTATGCCATACCAAATGCTATTTTCCGTATCGTATATTTTTAGGGCACCTAATATAGAAAAATAATATTCGTTGCCGGTGAAGTGTATGCAATCTAAGTGGGACTAGAATAGTCTTTCTTCGTCCAGTAAGTAAGTTATTATGTATATTCGTAATGTTTCACTATATATAAATATATATATATATATATATATATATATATATATATATATATATATATATATATATATATATATATATATGGGACTACTCACTACACAACCACCACCAACCATTGTGTGCATGTCGCGACATCGATCGAACTCCTCGAACAACAGGCAACAACACAGTTATAACTAACTTTACAATGACGTCATTACAAAGTACCACGTGTGTGGGTGATGCTGTTGATAATGATTTGGTGTGGATGTGTGTGTTTGTGTTAGTTCGTATTGTTGTGATAGTACTAGAAACATACAGATTGTTAGAATGCCATGGCCGTCATTTTACTCCATATCTCTGCACCAATAAAAACAAACTATATATACACCGACCGAATGTTTTACATAGTAAAGTGTGCACGAAAAGTTTCGATACACAAAAACCATTACAAGATGATCGTATTGTTTTCGATGCTGATTATCGGATATTAATATACAATTTTGATTATCCTTGTAGTAAATGTTTTTTACTATACTTCCATTTCTTTTTTCACACTTAAAATATATACCACTTATCTTTGTTTATAAAAGAATCATTATGCATGGAGTTACAAAGGTGAGGAGTTTTATGAAATGTAAGAAAATTAACATTTCAGGTCTGGTCAACTTTATTGAACAGGAGTGTACTCTTGGTCACAAAAGTTGATGTCAGTTTTTAAAATTTTATAGTTGATTTGTGCCATATTCATTCGGTTTTTGAAAAAAAAAATTCAATTAAAATTTATTGCTATATTTATAATGAACACCTTTTATCCGAAGCATTTTTTCAAAAACCAAATCAGTATGAAACTTTAATCGCAATTTTAGGTTGAGCGGAAAGAAATTTGGTTTGTGACATACTTACAGAGAGAGAGGGAGAGAGAAAGAAGGAAACATAAAATATTGAATTTCTCTTAATATTAGTAAAATGGAAAAATTTATTATAAGTAAAGTTGTAGTAAATAAATTTTGCTACAATTCATTACCTGACTATATTTTCTTTAACTATGATATTTACAGAACTATGAAACTTATTTAAAAATTCGTTACGCAAGAGTTGTATCAAATTAGCTAATTTCCTTAGAATACATAAATCACAGCGGTCACAATTTTAGTTTGCTAAAAAAAACGGTATGATTTTGTTATTTGCAAGGCCAATAAATGATGAAGACCACACATATTATAAAATATCTCTCCTAATATTAGAACAATCGAAAAATGTGTAAGGAGTTAAGTTTGTAGAAAATCATGTTTGCTACAATTCATTACCTTATCATTTTTCCCAAACCCTAATGTGTACAGAGATATTTAGAAATTTAACTGTGACCGATAGAGAGTATACAAATACATGGAAAATATATTTATTTGTACACCTATATGTGCCTGTAGCTCCTCTATCGGTCACAAATCGTCATGAACTTGCATAAGATATTCGTTAATTAAGCCCTAATTCAAGAGATCTCTTTAGTCAATTACGATCTATTTCTTTTTAGCGAATTTCCTGAAAGGAAATAGAGCTATTGGCCCCGTACCGAAGTCAAAATTTCGCAAAAATTTCTTCAAATGTCCATCGATCCTACCTAGTAGATGTCAAAAATCACCATCTGTAGAATTTATATATATATATATATATATATATATATATATATATATATATATATATATGTGTGTGTGTCTGTAATCACTCTAGCGGTCACAGTTTTCATTTTATCGGAATGAAATTTGGTATTTGAGGCGCTTTTGGTATTCAAAAGGTCCAGTTTGTTAATGGGTAAAATCGAACAAGGGGGAAGAGGGGATTAAAGGGAGGGGGAAACACAAAATTTGACATATCTCCCTTAAAATTCGAAAAATTGAAAAATTTATAAGAAGTAATGTTGTAGGTACTAAGTTTTACTTAATTTTATTTCTTATCATTTTTTCTGTTACCCTAATATTTACAGAAATATTGACGATTAAAATTAAATTGCTCACTATCTCTGTACACATTCGAGTTTGAGCAAAAATGATAAGGTGATGAATTGTAGCAAACATGATTTTCTACAACTTTATTCCTTACGCATTTTTTGATTGTTGTAATATTAAGAGAGATATTTTGTGTTTTCTTCTTTCTTTATGCACCCATTTCCCCTTGACGTATGTCATTTATTAATAAAATTAGCCTTGCAAATCAGACTAAAATTGTAACCGCTAGAAAGTGATTTATATATTTTAAGGAAATTCGCTAAGTTGAAGCAGCTCCTGCGTAACGAATTTTTTAAATTTGTGGAATTCTTTTTTTGTCAAAGCAAGTTCTAAATTCTAACAAATTTTCGTTGTTACACGCTGTAAAATAAAATTTATCTGTAGTTGAATATAAACTTTATGTATATACATTATAATAATATTATAAAGGCTTGTACAAAATATTCACCATGATTTAAATAATAATTATCATATAAAAGCCCATTTTGGGTGAGATTACCTATCTTTTATTGTCCGTTCATAATACTTTCGAGATTTAACACAACATAGAGAATAAGCTTATAATTTTAATAAAATTATATTTTTATATATTCGTTAAAGATTCATATGTTGTTTTTTCCGTATGAGAAAATTTTACAAAATATATTTTTAAAGATTTTTCAAAACGAGTTTTATTCTATAAGCAGCCAGTAAGATTTATTAATCTTTTAATATTATTATAAATAAAAAAACCAAAACTATTGAACTGATTTTGATCAGTAGATTATTGTAACTCTTTTGATCACTTAAATCAATATCTTTTTACAACTTCACTTGTAGTAGAAGTATATTAATTTGTAAATATGCCTCGAATAACGTCACAGTTTGAGTGGATCAGTCTATTTTCAAAATGACGGGGAGGAAACATATATTTAATACTAAGTATTAAATATATGATTAAAATATGGTTTAAATAAGTTGCCCTTCTACTTTTAAGTAAGTTCCCCTTACGCGCATATAATAGTCAAAACAAATTAATTCAGCTCTAGTAGTAATAGTAGTAGTAGGGGGGAGGCCTGGCTAGAAGATCTTTAGGTCTCACTGTATCTCTTTTTAGGAGATTTTTACCGACCCCTTATCCATTCCCTCAACCTCTGCTATCATCTACCACGCGTTGCTAGTTTCCTCTAGCCCAGTGTCTTTGACGAACCTACGCGTTTTCTTTGCGAATGACAGGACAGAGCTTCACTTTAGTTGTTTTACCTCAGATTACCCCATTTTGGTACAGCTGAAAGCTATATACTCGTACCTCATTCTGGCTCTGTAAAGGCACTCTGCCAGAAGATAGATGGGCGTATAATCTGCCCAGTAACAGTCCGGGCAGATCACGCTGTCCTCTAACCTCATGAGAGATAGATGCCTCTTAGATCTTCAGGGATCGGTAAGCAGACCAATATATTTTTATAACTTCATTTGTCCGGGTGCAATCTAGTTCAAATATTTTTTCTCAAATTTTAATTCACTATTACCCAATCGAACTGAAAATTTACAAATGTATGCAATGCTGATGGTAATAGAATAATATGGCACAATTTATATTAGGGGTCACCGACCCTACTTCCGCGTTCATTATTATGGCTCCATACGACTGTTTTATGAGTGACCGGAAATGTAGGAACTTGATAAATAAAATTCAGTTTTCAATAAAAATAATAATGTTTAATAATTTTAAATATTTCCTAATCAATTTTATTTTAAACGTGTTTTTTTGCAAACATAAATAGTGCTAGTTGCCTAATCGTTATTATAGAATGCGGTCTCAGATACTAATTGGTTGGGCAAAGCTGATTTAGATGAACACATGACGGAATGAGAAAATATATCTCAAAATAAAAAGCTGATGGAGGCTCTAATAAGAGCTGAAGTCTTGGTAAAAAAATGTAATTTTTTTAGTAGTTTTCAAATAAAGCTTTTACTCGCACTACCGTGCTTTAGATAAGTATGCTAACAAAAGACATACTTAGCCGCGTACAGACTTGAGCACGAACGCGAATGAGGCAGCCCAGGCCGCACCGAACGTTTCGCGCTGAAAAATAATAACTTTGCCCGAGAAGTACGCGGCAAACTGAGACGATTGTTCGGAAGTTCTCCAGTCTGTTCGTACCGTACTAAAATGACCGGCCTGGTCTGAACACGTCTAGACTGAGCACGAATTTCTTTTGATTGGCCAACAACATTTGGCTCAGTCCGAGCCCGTGCGCCAAACAACTCGAGGCAGTTTGCCGCGCCTCGGATCGATGTCCACACTTGCATGCTCATGAAACTTCGGCCTGCCTCATTCTTACAGAATCTTTTCAACACAAAGTGCAAAGTATTTTCTTTAACAGTATTAATTTGGATAATTAAAAATGACATACCTTTAAATCTCGATGTACAATATTTCTATTATGACAGTATTCAACAGCCGATAATATTTGCCAAAATTTTAGTCTAGCCATTGATTCAGTCATACGACCAAATCTTGCAATATAATCTGAAAAAAAGATAGAAAAAAAAGATCATTAAAATAACATTTACTATAAAATAAATCTATTTATTTCGGGGTAGAAAATGATAATGTCAATTTGAAGATATGGAGATCTTATCGCACAAACAAAAAGTAAGAATGGCTGTCTTTAAATGGTGTTTGGTGAAAGAATAAAAATTCTTACGTAAGTGAACGTTCATTTGACACATAGCCCTTCCTCGAATGCAATATAGAAATATTTGTAAAAATATTTATATACTTGTATTTACAGTCACTTGAAGGCGAACAATATTTGTACCAATATTGTACCTAAAATGTATGTACCAAATTATGTACCAAAAAATGTATGTGATCTACAGGTTTGCTTAAGGTTAATGAAACTCATATTTTTTTATAAAATTTTAAATTCGCCCCAATACCTAGATCAATTTTTGTATTATAAATACGTATTTCGACTACAAAGTAGACATCAGTATAAATTAGCTAGTCGTAATTTACTATTTGACAATTAGAAATAGATAGAAAATAGAGATCAATAGACAAAAATAAATATAAAAAAATTAAATAAAACCTATTTTGACATAAACCATATTTAGACAAAATGGAAACCCGACTTCAAAAATCAAATAATTGTACAATAATTGTACATATATATTTAAAAATTTTTGCTTAGGTGAACTAAAATTGGCACAAGAATATGCAATTATTTTTTTACTTTTTAGTGTATTTATTGTTATAGAATATTTGATTTTTGAAGTCGGGTTTCCATTTTGTCAAAATTTTTTTTATTTCTCGCTTTTTAGTGACTTTGAAGTTCTATAACTGATTTTATTTGTCTAAATATGGGTAGACCTACTAAACGACCAACTAATTTTTAGTGCATTTTTTATAACACATTTTCAATTTTTTTTACAAGCATTTTGTATTTTTTTTGTAAAAATTTTTTTTTTTGGGGTCGTTTTTTTTTGTAAAATTTCGCAGAAATCGGTTATGACATATAAAAGGAGGCTTTTCCCCGATTTCCAGGGGATCCCTTCATCAGAATGCGATTTGGTGACAATGGGACCAATCGGAAATCAAACTCTTTAAAACAAAAAAAACAAAAAATTCAAAATCGGTTAATAAATGACGGAGTTCTGAGGTAACAAACAAAAAAAATAAAAATACAGACGAATTGAGAACCATCCTCGTTTTTGAAATCGGGTTAAAAAATTAAACAAAATGAATTAAAATATAATAAATTTTATTGAAGCATATTACAAGCATAAAACTTGTAAAGGCAGTACAAAATCCTTCAGAGCTTGATGCATACAAAACCAAATGGATTCAACCAAACTTGATTAACATTATTTCAAAAAAAAAAGTACGCCTCTTTTGAAGCTGGTAGTAAGTTACTCGAACAGAAAAAAAAAAGTTTACGACCTATTTAAAATGCAGGAAAACTTTTACAAAACAACAACTATCCTTGGTACATGAGATATTAACTTTTTACAATAATAATTACATATTTCTGAGAATTAAAAAAAAAACAAAACTCTGTTTCTCTCACTTTACCATACCTACATTAAAATACTCTACGACAAAGAGAGAGGAATATCCAGGACTGACTAAATACTCTCATTAGACTTTGTAATAAGTTTGTGTTCGGTAGCGAAATGTTTATATACGTATATTATTTTGAATAAATATTACATACAGGTACAACAAGCACCAAGTTACTTTAGCTTTTATTCATTAAAAGTAATAATTTATTTGTTTTTGAATGGAGAGCTTTGGAGCTGTTTTTATTTTATTTTTATTTTAAATTTATATGAAATAAATCAGTTTTTCTTTTACAAAATATTCATTTATATGGTAAGCAGGTTGCTTACTTTAGAAAAAAAAAACATACTATAGTTTGGTCTTGTATTTCTTTAATATAATTTATGTTTGATATAAAGAAGCTTTGAGATCGGTACCCAATTATAACATTTAAAGGAATCCTCACACTCTTGAATCCATATTCCTGTAGAATTAACTGAAATTCTTTAGTACGTAATTAATATGCAGGTACAATCAGTTCCCTTAAATCCTGCCGAAGATGGCAACTAGAATTTTTATTATCATGATCATTAAGGAAGTTGGTACTCTTGGTCACTAAACTTGATGTCAGTTTTTTTAAATTTTATACTTGATTTGTGCCTTATTCATTTGGTTTTCGAAAAACAATTTCCAATATGTACTATGGACCACACAAGTTCATGCCATTTTTTTAAATTTTATAATTAATTTGTGCCTTATTGATTCGGTATTCGATAAAATGCTTCGGATAAAAGTTGTTCATTAGAAATATAGTAACAACTTTTATCCGAAGCATTTTATCGAATACCGAATCAATAAGGCACAAATTAATTATAAAATTTAAAAAAATGACATGAACTTGTGTGGTCCATAGTACATATTGAAGTTTAAAATAGTAATTGAATGAGAAGTTTATGGACACAGAGCGGAATCACAGGAATCGATTTTCCCCGTTTTTTCACAAATCTGAAGTCATTGTTTAACAGAACACACAAAATATCAGCTCTTATATATATATATATATATATATATATATATTGACAGTGATTATATATATATATACTCACAAGCGTATGTCAACACAAGTGTCAACATACAGTGCATTATTATATTATAACAGCTAAAACACTATATATGTTGCGCTAAATATGCTCCATCGAACCAGTTATACTAAGATTACTATACTGTCTTTTTTAGTTTTTTCTCTGACTGGTAAGAGGCGTACTACTTTAAAATTATCGTTCGAGCTGCAATTTTGCAAAAAACAATTACATATGTAATCTAAAAGCTTGGGATCATTTGTATTTGCGAAACTAAAATGATCAAAGAAATATTTAAAATATTGCACCCTAATCTTTTAAGTATATCACTATCTTTTGCATTTTAGTTCGATACTTACAAATAAAAGCTTTTATTTTAGTTTTTTTTCTTCTAGATAATCTCAAAACTCGTGTTTACTTTGGAACACACCCACCATCTCAGTCAGTTCACAAACACGTAGCTACCCACGTAAACAATATATTCTAACTATATATTAAATAAATAATATTTACAAGTTCTTTTCGGGAGTATCTGTAACAAACAACCGTGCGTTTGAAGAACGTTCCAACACTGTGTTATATAATCAGGACAAAAAACCCGTTTTGATTTTATTATAGAACAAATGCATAAACACACATATACAACACATAGACAAATTCACTGTTCATACACACAAATTAATGTAATTTTGAAAAAAAAAATCATTTTAAACGTTTATATTTCGAAAATAAAACGTTAACACACTTTTTTTTAAAATTTATATAATAAATATTTATCTTTACTTTCCTAGTTTTTTTATTTTAAATTCTGTCGAGTATTTTTTCTAATACAACAGATAATAGTTGGGCGGACATGAAGTTTTACATGCTTCTAATGAGAGAGAATGATAACTTTGATATTAATTATCTCGCGTTCTAAACGGTCAAGAATTCTGAAACTTCGTGATCTATTAGAAAACGTTATTTTTAGCCTGTGAAAAAAATTGGCAAAATCTGTCGAAAAGTGGTGGTATGCTGGAACATCCTTAATGTAGAAAATGTGAAAATTTATAAAAATATTTAAAAAAATTTTTGTTATTAAACTCGAGCAGAAAAAAATAAACGTTTAATTAAAAAATATTTGAAAAGTCATTTTGTATGTACATAACGGGATTTTATTACATACTCGTACACATCAGGAATTTCTTATTCGACAGGAGGTAGACAGGCACTGGCAACTTGTAAGGGTTATTTGTTTTTGTTTCGAAACCGTTGGTTACTGTTATGAAATTTTTTTATTATTAATTTTCTTTTATGTTGTGATACTATGAACCACACAATTTGATGTCAGTTTTTTTAAATTTTATAATCGATTTGTGCCTTATTGAAAAATAGCCTAGGAAAGTTTTTTCTTTTATATTAAAATCTATAAATATCACTAAAACCTAAAATTAGTTTGAACGGACAAGTTCGTTAAAGGGTAAAATCGGTCAAGGGAGAAGAGGAGCTGCGAGGGAGAGGGGAAATAGACAATTTTGAATATCGCTCTTCACATTATTAGAATGAAAAAAATTGGTCATGAGTGAATAAATTTTACTACAATTTATCACCTGACTAATTGATTTGATATTTATTATTATTCCTTCATCTAAGAAAATTCACTAGTCTACGTAGCTCCAACATGACGAATTTTTTTATATCTGATTTTATCCTGTTATATCTGACATTATTATGGACCCATTTTGATTAATCGCTATCTATATATACAGGTAAAAATTGAATTTATTGAAATAAATTACCAAAATTAATTTAATAATCTTTTGTTAAGGTAGTTCCCGCATGGAATCATTTTGCGACAGATTTCGATTTTTTTTTACAGGCTAAAAATAATGTTTTCTTATAAATCCCGAAGTTTCAAAATTTTTGACCGTTTAGAACGCGAGAGAATTAATAACAAAGTTCGCAATTTTGATGGCCACCTCTCATTACAAGCATGTAAAACTTCATGCTCGCTCAACTATTATCTGTTGTATTGAAAATTAACTCGGCAGAATTTAAAAAAAAAATGAGGAGAGTAAAGATAAATATTTCTTAATTTTTTTTTAAAAAGTCACGTTTTTTACGGTTTTGTTTTCGAAATATAATTTAAATAAAAGCAAACCGGTTTTTTGTCCTGATTATACAAGTCAATGCTGGAGCTACCTTAAATCAAAAAACAAAAGAACACGATACAAAAGTTCTCTAATTTAATTATTATTGACGTTTAGATAGAAAGAGAAAAACTTGAAAGAATTAAACCATTGTTTGTTCGTTCCAACTTTTACGACGAATCCCCGTAACCGTAATCATCATGACTTATTTATTAAACACATTTTTTCGTATAAGAAAAAGTTTATCTCTCGTTGTTTTTCTATGTCCATTAAGCTAGCCGAGCAACCTGAACAGAACACAATTATAATTGTCTCATAATTAGACGCTAATTAAAGGCTCATTGTTGTATTGTGTTACCGCATACTCTGCTAGCTTAATGTTAAGCTAGCAGAGCAATATTTAAAAAAACAATAAATTATATTGTATTTAATATCAAATTATTAAGCTAATTAAATGCCAATTAAATAAACTAATTAAACATTAAATGCTCTTCGTTGCACTGTGCAACCGCGTGCTCTGCTACAATATAATTAATTGATTTTTTAAATATTGCTCTGCATACTTAACATTAAGCTAGCAGAACATGCGGTAACACAGTACAACAAAGAGCATTTAATTTTTAATTAGAGCATTTAATTAGCTTAATAATTTGATTTAAATACCATTTAATTAATTAATTTTTTAAACATTGCTCTGCAAGCTTAACATTAAGCAAACTGAGCATGCAGTAACACAATAAAACAAAGTGCATTTAATTTTTAATTAGAGTATTTAATTAGCATTTAATAATTTGATATTCAATACAATCTAATTAATTAATTTTTTAAATATTGCTCTGCAAGCTTAACATTAAGCTAGCAGAGCATGCGGTAACACAATACAACAAAGAGCATTTAATTTTTAATTAGAGTATTTAATTAGCATTTAATTAGCGTCTAATTATGAGACAATTATAATTGTGTTCTGATCTGGTTGCTCTGCTAGCTTAATGGACATTGTTTTTCTACTTATTCTTCGTTATAGTACAACGTAAGTACCTCTACATAAAGGTTACATGGAACTAACTTCTTAACATTCTTTTCACATAGTTTTTAGATAGTATTTCATTAATACTTGTACTTGTGTAGTACAGAACGAAATGATTTTATCCGTGTATTACATTAGGTATACATGGTCACAAAAGTTGATGTCATTTTTTAAAATTTTATAGTTGATTTGTGCCTTATTCTTTCGATTTTCGAAAAAAATTTCGTATAAAAGTTGTAACTATATTTTCTAATAAACACGTTTTATCCGAAAACCAAATCAATAAGGCATACAGCAATTACAAAAATTTTAAAAACTGACATCAACTTTTGTGGCGCATAGTACACATAGCCACAAAAATAGCGTTCTTTTTTCATAATTTGTATAACTAAATTGTGCCTTATTGATTTTGTTTTCGAAAAAAGGCTTCGGATAAAAGTTGTTCATAAGAGGTATATAGTAACAACTTTTATTCGAAAACCGAATGAATAAGGCACAAATTAACTATAAAATTTCAAAAAAATGATCGCTACTTTTGTGGCTCATAGTAAAACCGATGTTGAGTTAATTTGTGAGTTTTTAAGGTAGGTCCAGCATTGTCTTGTATTATCAGGACAAGTTTGCTTTTATTTCAGAATAAATACATATACACATATATACTGACATACATATATTTATATATAAATTAAAGTAATTTTGAAAGAAAAAAAATTTTAAACTATTATACTTCGAAAACAAAACGGTAAAACGCGATTTAAGAAATATTTATCTTTACTCTCCTAGTCTTTTTTTTTTAAATTCTGTCGAGTATTTTTTTTTATACAACAGATATAGTTGGCCGGGCATGAAGTTTTACAAGCTTCTAATGAGAGAGAATAAGAGATCATGATTACTTTTCTTACGTTCTAAACGGTCAAAGATTCTAAAACTTCCGAGAAAACGTTATTTTTAGCCTGTGAAAAAAATTTAGCAAAATCTGCCGAAAAGTGATTTTATGCTGGGCTGAAACTACCTTAATAATAAAAAAATTTCAATTGTGCGACGTAAGGCGTCTCTTTAGCATGTTATGGCAAGTGTATTATTGTATATTTTGGGGTGATAAGAAGAATTCGAGGTGTTTATGTAGTCATTTATGAGTCATTTTTATCAGTTCTCTTTCCGGAGTATTTCTCATTGTGTAATCGAAACTAAAACTCCTACGGCCACGTCGTCTTATTTAATACATAATGAGCTTATAATATTCTAAAGAAAATACAGCTATTTATAATTTTCATCTTATGAATTTAAATATTTTTGTTTGTGAAAAATCAAAGCTTATATACTATTTGTAAGAATAATCATCAAGCGTTTAGTAGACCACAATATATAGGGCTCGGAAGTATGACTCGATGCCAAATACTTGCGAAATATCAACTTGCATTCTCGAAAAAACGGGCACGATTCTTTACCATATTTAGGGGCGGAGGTGACAATTCGCCGCTCTAGAAAGTTGCAAAATCAACCCCTCCATTTAAGGTACATGTTCATGCTGACGTCCTGGTCGATTTATTGTAATTTCGCAGTTTCGCTAGAAGTTCCTTATATATTGTCATCCACGTAGAAACTGCAATTCGCGCACATGCAGTATTAGATTAATTTTATAATTAAGATTAATTTTATAAATCGTTGCTAACAAAATTGAATCTTGAGAGTAAAAAAACTGCCACAAATATGCACTGTCTCCAGTAATTCGAAACGATCTCGCATACCTTTGGCTTCCCTTCGTGTCACATATTTTTTTAGTCTTCGTTTTCTATGGCGTATGAATCAGGTTTGTACGCTTTCAAATGAAAAATTCTACTTTTGATCACTCATTTTGGCCTCCCTAGGCATCTGCCTGCCTTGCCTGTGCGGTAAATCCGCTACTGAACATATTCAAATAGTTAATAAATATTAGAATCGTGTAAAAAAAATTTCGCCAGTATTTTGAACGCCCACAATTGGATTAACACGCATAACAATCACCACAATTATTCGGAATTTTAGTAGATACGGAATCTTTAACATATATTACTTTTTGTCAACCACAGTCATCTGGGTATGTTGTACTTAAATTTTCAAAACTTTCAAGCTTGTGTAAATGGATATTTCATAGAAAGGTTATGATAAAAGGGTCCACTCCAATATTTTTTTACGTATAGTATCCTAAAACCTAAATATATACAACAGAAAGTTTTCGATATTAAAACGAAAATATTTACTCCCACAACGAAAATATTTAATTGATAAAATCAATCCGCTTTCTTCAGTTTTAATACAAATAAATAATTTTCATAATAACAAACCCCCGATCAGAAACTCGATACGGTCAGGAATGTATTCATAAATGGCGCATGTCAATTGCAAATTTAACTACTCAAACTAAGTCGAGATTCAAATTTATCAACCCCAAAAATAGTACGATTTCAAAGATGGGTATTTTCCCCTATGGCAGAGGATTGACGGTCCGATTTTACTCATTCAATAGAAACTAAAGACTCGCAAAATTTGAGTATTTTATATCTCTTCTCGTTTTTAGCAAATTTCCTCTTAGGACAGTTTTAATCTGATTGAACTGAAATTGGGTATGTGAGGTGCATTTGAAAGGACAAGTTCGTTAATGGGTAATATCAGACAAGGGGGAAGGGGGGTTAGGGCGAGGGGGAATCACATAATTTCATACATCTCTCATTGGAGAAAAAAACATTAGACGTAATGCTGTAGAAAATTAGTTTTATTATAATTTTGTTTTCAGTTTTTCTGTTACACTAATATTTACAGAAATATTTACAATTAAAGATTGAAAGTTAAAATCCTTAATATAACTGTACACTTTAGAGTTTGAGAAAAAATGATCAGATTATGAATTGTAGCAAACATGATTTTCTACAACTTTACTTCTTTTCGATTATTCGATTTTTCTAATATTAGGAGAGATATTTTATATTTTGTGTTTTATCTTTCTCTATTCCCCTTGTCCAATGCCATTTAGTAATAAAATTGACCTTGCAAATACTAAAACCAAATATCAGATACGACATTTCATTTGGATCAGAATAAATAGGTGATCGCTAGAGAGTGATTTATGTATTCTAGGGAAATTCGCTAAGTTGACGCAGCTCCTGCTTAACGAATTTTTTAGTTTTCGTCACGACGGACAGACGGGCAAAAGGACGGTCATACGGAAATGGACTAATAAGATCATTTTATGAACACTAATACCAAAAATTTATTTTCTTCGATCAATATTTTCAACTGTTACAAAGTCGGGTCGAAACTTAATATATATACCCTTATATGTATTATGTATAGTATAAAAATATCACGCTGCTGTAAAATCACGGTGTGTAAAAATATAAAAACAAGTAATGTAACAACTAACTGAGTTAATTATTTGAATACCCAGTGTACACTGAGTTGTATATCAATGATTGAATTATTAACAATTCTGCGTATTCGATTTGTGAACAATTCGCTATCCGAGGAACATTTAATCACAAATTATGAGAAACATATTGAGTTTAAGAAAAAAATTTTAAACAAAAGTTGTTTATTTTAAAAAGAAAATTTTTTATTATTAAATTTTTTTTTCTATCTCTTACGGTTTCAAAGATTTATATTTCTCTCCCTCCTAGCGGGGGGAAACACGTTCCGATTTTGCCCATTAACGAACTGGACCTTACTTTTTGTTCTAGAACACATAAACAAATTTTAGCTCCATATCTCTTTTCGTTCTTGAGCTATCGGGTTCACAGACAGACGGACGGACATGCGGAAATGGCCAAATTAGGCCATTTAATGAACACTCATTTCAAGCATTTATGTCAAGGATTAATATTTTCAAGCGTTACAACGATGGGACTTGTGTGTTCGGCCACGCTGCCCATCGAAACCCGACATCGGAAGTTTGTCAATTATTAAGGGGAAAAAAAAGGGAGCAGTTAATTGACTAAACTGTCGGCGTATGGACAAGAACGAAGTAACCGGCTATGCTTGAGAAGGTTTTCTGCAGTTTGTTCACGAACTCCAGATGAATATCGGCATAGTTCCTATCATAGTCAGCTGCAGTCGCATATCCTACCAATTCCTAGTCTATACACAAAAATTCCTTCCACACCACTCTCATCCTCACAACCTCAGGCATCACAATAAACCTTATGGTCGAAGTGTAGCCCGTCCAGGGCAGCCTCTACAATCTATCTATCTATCTATCTAAGATGGAACTCAACTTAATATACTTTGTATATTTACATATACTGGGTATAAATATTAAAAACAAAACACACGACACATGACTTTGTCAAAGACAAAGTTGTTTTTCTCATTTACGAATAAATATCTGTTTTTTTTTCACAGGCAAAAAAAAACGTATGGTACGAACTAGGGAGAGACCTAATAATAATTCGTAAAAGAATTCAGAACACGCATGTTTTCGAGATGTATATATTTTATTTATTTATTTATCAACGTTTCTTTTTTTTCCTTTCTGTGTGAAGATAAATAATATAAAAAGGTCTGGTGCAGAGAGTTAGATAGATAGATGGTTACATTCAGAATAAGGGTAGTTTTATCATTTTCATTTATGGAAGTGTTGACGTCATAGCTTGTATATATATATATATATATATATATATATATATATATATATATATATATATGTACACAGTTGTACGCCCGGGGATTATTGTATAACTGGCTTTAATGTATGTGTTTATTCACCTACGCAATCAATGTGGGATACTTTATAAAGCATTTTACTGGATGCTTCATACAATAAAACACCTACACGTATGTAGATGATCCTTACAAATGCTTACTGGAACAATCCTTAGAAGCACTTGAGGCAGTACTGGCCTGAAACTATTTTCTATCGAAATTTGAAAACTTTGATAGATGTCAAAGACATTTTGAGTAAAATTATAACTTAAATACCCGATATTTACTGAATTTATGAAAAAAAATTACAGACAAAGGTTGTTGATTTTTAAAAAAGGAACATTTTTTCTCATTAAATTTTTGTTCTATCTCTTACGGTTTCAGTTTTGCCCAATTTGCGCAAACATGGTCCGATTTTGTCCATTTACGACCTTGACTTACTTTTTAGCTCTAGAACATTTATATACAAAATTTCAGCTCGCTATCTCTTTTCGTTTTTGAGTTATCGTGCTTCCAGCCGGATATAGGTCATTTCATGAACACCTATACCAAATTTTTTCTTCTGCAATCAATATTTTCAACCCTAACAAAGTCAGAACTAAACTGAATATATCCTGGTATATATGATATACCAGCTATACACATACAACCATACACATACATGTGTATGGTTGTTGACTACTGACTGACTTCATATAGTAACCAGACGGACAGTCAGTAATAAATAATATTTAACATTGATTCCCTATTGGAGAAGCTTGCCAACACACACAGTATATGGTCTAAGATCCGGCATTAGAAAAACCTTCCCTCATCTGTTAATTGAATGAAATAATTTTTAAAAGGCAGATAACAATATTATAAATGTAGGAGTGCAATGTCTGCCACCGTAGTTCTGCTGGCTATATCATATTAATTAATTAATTAATTAATTAATTAATTAATATGATATAGCCAGCAGGACTACGGTGGCAGACATTGCACTCTTAGTTTTCACTAATGCCGGATCTTAGACCAATACTTGAATAGACATTATTATTTAAAAATATATGTCAAAACAAAAAATCTTCAGCTTTATTATATTAGTATAGATATTTAGCTTTGTATGGTGCTTCTTTACTTGAAACATACTGTATTATCAAGTAGATCAAAAATAAATATATCTTTAATCTCGAATACCACAAAATATCTTATAACCTATATCAAAACCATTAAATATTATTCGAATAGACTTTTGAAACTTGACTTTTAATCAAGATTTTGGATAACATGTTTCAATGAATTCTGATTTATTTATTTATTTATTTCTATTTTTCCAAATGAATAATAATAATATCATTAAATTTGATAACAATTGATGATAGAATTATGAGCAGTTATATTCAATAAAATTGATGATACAAAAAGAATCAAGGGCGTACGTCATGGGGGTTTTTATTTGAATGGAGATAATTACGTACAATTGTAATGTCATAATTAATTTATAAGTTACATAAATTTGAAAAGTTTGTTAATGAAGTACATCAATCATAGATTGGCAAAGATTCTCTCCTGTAGTTTGTGAAAACTTTTTCATAAAATTTCACAAGTAGTTTAAGTAATTCAATGATAATAGTCCACAGTACAGCACGGTTTTTTTTAATGATTCGTAACAGACTAAATTTTTGTGAGTAGCTTCTTTTCGACAAAACGCCCACCTTTTCTCTCGCGAAAATTCTTGATGATAGTGACTAACGAATCGCGTAAGAGAGTAACTTGTTTGTTTAACGATAGCTAAAATTTTTTCAGTAACAGTTAATTTGTTAGTTAAATTGAGAGATAATGTAATAAAGACTTCAAAAAAACTTGTGTCCTACAAAATGGATGGTGTGACAGACAGGTCCCCCATTCCCAACATGTTCAAATAACGGGGTATACATAGTTATTACTTGGTGCAATTGAGTGTATTCACGATAAAAACAATATTAAGTAGTCTTTTATGAACTAAAGGTTGAAGAAATAAGACCTACAATATGTATAAACGTTGTGTGTCATTGAAATAAGAAAACATTTTTCTAATTTATAAATGAAAATTTTACATTGACATGTTCAGAGCATAGGACTGGGAAATTGAACAACTGAATTTGTAGGACAAGGTGGCCATCAAATTATACATACCATTATTAATTAACAGCATAAAAATTAGCTTGTTACTAATAACTATGTATACCCGAAGTGGAGGGTGTTTCCTCAACATCCTCGATTTGCTACTTCAAAATTAACTTGTTCGGCATTTTATGATTTTAAAAAAATGTTAAAGCAACCCAAAAACCCGGATCTTTTGTGGCATGATTAATTTGGGAAATACACATTTTTGCAAGTAATGTTTAATACTTAAATTTCACAAGTTATTTCGAATAAAACAGAACCTGGCAGACTAGTGGACTCAGTCAGATTTGAGCGCCAGTCTGTAACTCAATACATTTCCATCGTAATATTATCTTCCTCACGGCATAGTGTGACCGTTACAATTTTTATACTCTGGATATTGAATTCATTGGGAAAAAAACTGTCATCAATAAATAAAAAAACATATGCCATTGTATACTCCTCATCGAAATATATTTAAAAATCGATCAAATATTAGTAAAAATAATTTGTATTGTGAATATGTTTTGTTAAAAAACCCACATATCCATCATTCGTTAAACATCGGGTACCCGTACCCCGGCTATGAATATGTTTAATGTCATACAATACAGTTTAATATCATACAATACAATACAATTAAGTAATGACAGTTTTGGGCTCTACACTCTATTGAGGTATTTTTAATAAACTTTTATTGTAATTGGAAAACGTGCATCAGAAATAATTTCCTTTATTTGGAAATTTGCTCTGCCAGTTTATAAAAGCAAAAAACTGGGAACTGAACCACAGGCCTCTGACTTTTCGGACTAATGCTCTACCAATTGAACTACCCCAATGCTTTGGTAGCTTGCATATAATGTGTCACTATTTGATGTACACTCCCGTTCAATAAAATTGAACAGACCTGAAATGCTAATTTTCAGGTTAAGTAGACAGCCTTGGAAGGAGCGCTCTAGCCGAGTATCTTTTTCGGTTTGCATCGCTCAGAGAGCATTTTTTGTGAAACATTATACAAAAACATTCTTCAAACGAAATATCAAACAATAATACACTCTAAAAAAACGTAAATAGTTTTTTAGCATTTAAAAGAACTATTCTACACGAAACGTGCTAAGCGTTACGCTTCTGGTGGTTCTATAATGAAACTAATAGACAAACCACAACAAGGAATAAATTTACAAGACAAGCAACATATCTCTGAATCCATATCCCAGAGATAGTTACGATTAGCTAATTCATACTGATGATGACTACATTGTAGTCGAAATACGTATTTATAAAATACAAACAAATGTTCTAGGAATAGGGGCAAAATTTGAAATATAATTTCAAAAAAACCTAGAGTTCTCTTTGATTATTTTAATGATCTTTAATTATATACCTGATTTAATTATTTTTTCTTAGTAGAGGGTATAGTGTCATTTGATGACACTGGATACAATAAACATGCCAATGATAAAGCTGGGTGGGTGGGAGTTAATTTGTTACTAATTTCTAAATGGTTCAATTTTACATAAAGTGGGAATTTTATGATAGCTTACTCAACCTGACTGAGTTGTTTTGAATTAAAAAAGTGAAAAGTACTATTTGTGCTATTGAAAATTAT
Source organism: Nineta flava (assembly GCA_963920215.1). Lineage (NCBI taxonomy): Eukaryota > Metazoa > Arthropoda > Insecta > Neuroptera > Chrysopidae > Nineta > Nineta flava. The sequence goes on from OY986040.1 coordinate 119,517,313, forward strand.
TTTTCGCATAATTAATAATAATAATAATAAATACTTTATTTAGAATATTACAATTCTTTATAAAGGAGATTCAAGTATTAAAAAGAAAAATTGAAAAACAAACTCAGTGTTTAAAAAGGAGAAAAAAAACAAAACAAAATACAAAGCAAAAAATCAAACAAAAATTACTTATTTAATTATTTAATTTCTACAGGCTAAAGGGAACCATGATCAGCCCGAGAGGTATCAATGAAAACGCTATTGATCCAGTAGGAAAGAACGTATCAACAATATTGTTCTAACAAGCCAGAAAACTCTTTTTATGTGTCCGATGCTCATGTACTGTAACATCTGTTTAAGATCAAATTGGTTGCAGCTAGCTTTTTGGAAAAAGACGAAACGCTCATAGTTATAGACCGGGCAGATACAAAGCAAATATGCAAGATTCTCTTTTTCGTTTAAGCTGCAGAGAGAGCAGTTAGTTTCTTGATCAACAGTGTAACTTATGTTGTTAATAACGATTCTTAAAATTTTATGGTTTGTCGTACGTAACTGTGCAAATAATCGTATAAATTGTATCGGACAAGTAAATGATAGATATGCTTGCGATCCTTCCGAACAGGTCAAGTGCTTATATGGGCTATGGTCGGATGATGTAATTCTTGCCATATCCCTTTGTCTGAAGTAATAAGAGAATCTTTCAATAATACTATTAACATCGGCTATAGTTATTCTATTGGTGGTTAAAAGGCTACCGGAGTCCACTAAATCAAGAAGAGCTTTTAACTGTGAGACCCAATTATATTTTGAATTGATGTTTTCTTCGGTATTTGTCAAGTGTAGGAATCTGTTAAAACACAATCTCGGGTACCGTTTTTCATCCATAAATAGGATATTTCGTAGCCATGACAGAGTTGATTTAATTGCGTTTAGAGAGAGGGGCAAAGAACCAGTTTCCAAACGCACAATATAGTTTGGAGTATTTCTTGGTAGTTTTAGTAACTGCTTATAAAAACCCATCTGAATACGTTCTATTTCATTTAGATAGCGCATGCACCAAGCAGGAGCGCAATACAGAAGGGAATTAACAACACAAGAGCTAAATAATTTTATTCGAGAGTTCCATGATACGCATTTTGTATCAGCTAATATTTTCATAACAGACCCCAGAGCTACGTTTCCCTTTTGTATAGCTAATTCTGCTGTTTGGAAAAACAGAGACGAACTAACAAATGGAATTCCCAGGTATAAATATTTGTTGACTATTTCGAAAGCAAAATCCTTAAATTGAAAAGTATTACTCTTTTCACGGCGCCCGCCATTTTTAAAAACAACAACTTTTGATTTTTCATAATTAATTTCTAAATCGTTGTTATTTGCATAAGAAGTCAATAATAAAATCTTTCTGCGTAAATCAGAGTAGCTGTCACCCAATATCACTAAATCGTCAGCATATAAGAGCATTAGTATTTCATTACAGCCATCAACATTTAATCCCCGAGATCCGTTTGAGTGAAAGAAATTTTCAATATCATTTATAAAGGCAGAAAAAAGCCATGGACTCAATGATTCACCCTGCAATACGCCTTTAGTAACATGGAACTCTTTGCTAAAATCACCATTACTCTTTACCTGAAAACATGAATTATCATAAAGATTTTTCAAAATTCGAATCACTTTTCCGCTAACTCCACAGACAAAAAGTTTTTCCCAGAGTTTTGAATGGCTAATGGAATCGAAAGCTCGTTTAAAATCCACAAATAAGGCATAAACTCGTCTACCTGGGAGACGAAGTTGTAAATGAACCACAGAGGCAAGCATATTTTTCGCATAATTTATTTTTTCAAAAAAAATAAAAGTAGTGGTTTTAATATTGGAGAATGCATCGCAAGCAGTCTTGGATTAGTTCAGCACTGGAGGTGCGGCACCGTCTGTGAAGAAAAGGAGGCTATTTTTTGGCATCAACGAGGGGGAGCATCGTTTTGGTATATTTACGCCCACCACTGAATTATAAACAACATTGGCAATAGATTTAGTTTGTTTATTGGTTATGCGGCGCTGCCATCTTAAAAAGTTTCTTCTGTATAGTTTATGTTGTTTTAGTATAGTAAAATCGTATTACAATAAAAATCGTATCTAGGTTACTACAGTCTAACGTTATAATGATAATAATCATTGTAAAATGTATTTTTGGATATTATATGTTATTGATAACAATGTTATGACTTCTAGAGCTAAAGTATCATCATACGAGCACATAGAACAACATGGAGAATTTTATATATTTGGTGTATCACAATTTTATGTAGTAAGTATTTCTCTGTGTCTAGACATCATTTTGTCTAGACAGTTGGTTTTTTATTTTTTATTATTTTACTATGGAAAATGTTTATATCTACCATACACGTGTGTGGGGAGTTTTTCTTCGTTTTTTTTTCCCTTGTTAATTTGATGTATACATGAAAATATTTGCTCCCCAAATTGGTGTGTGTTGTATAGTTTCAATCTTATATATAGTAATCAAGCCGAGAGCAATAATCGTATGTATATGAATTGTTTATATATTATCTGTGTTAATGTGTTATCTTGGATGGTTTTAAATCAAAATTATGTACGATAATGGTATTTAACACCCTATATGTCTATAAGTAGCTAATTTGGGTGTATTACAACATCTTCTTGGAGGAATCGTGTTTTACAGGTAAATGTTATGTTTAAAAACATAACCGTATGCAATTATTTGAAAACTAATCTATTGGTCTAAGATCCGGTATTAGAAAAACCTTCCCTCATCTGTTAATTGATTGAAATATTATTGAAAACGCTTATTGCAATATAAACAATTTGGCAATGTAATGTCTGCCAGGGTAGTTCTGCTGCAATTAACATTAATTAATTAATTTAAAAAAATACCTTGTAGAGAGAGAGAGACTATTGCATTCTTCAACGTAACAAACAAGGAAAGTATATGATTCATGCCTATGTAGAGTGTACTCCATTTATCTTGAACTCTGCATTCACTATACAATACCACTATTAGTATAAATACACTTATAAATGGAGCACACTCTACATACGCATGAATCATATACTTTCCTTGTTTGTTACGTGGAATAATGCAATAGTTTCTCTCTCTCTACAAAGTATTGTTTTTTTTTTAATTCTATTATTTAAAAATTTTCTTATACAGGCTGCAATTGATTTTAATGGATTTTAAGATGGCTGTCAGTTATGGATGTATTCTAATTATTTTCAAATTTTAATTTAGCTAAATATTTTTCAATTAACATATGAGGGAAGTAAGAAATAATGGAAAAAAAGAAAATTTTTTACAAAAAAAACCGACCCAAAAAAAAAACAAAATGCTTGTAAAAAAAACTGAAAATCTGTTATGAAAAAATGCACTAAAAATTAAAAAAAAAAAAGAACGGATAAAAAAAATGTGTTATAAAAAATGCACTAAAAATTAGTTGGTCGTTTGTAGGTCTACCCATATTTAGACAAATAAAATCAGTTATAGAACTTCAAAGTCACTAAAAAGCGAGAAATAAAAAATATTTTGACAAAATGGAAATCCGACTTAAAAATCAAATATTCTAAAACAAAAAATGCACTAAAAAGTAAAAAAATAATTGCATATTCTTGTGCCAATTTTAGTTCAACTAAGCAAAAATTTTTAAATATATATGTACAATTATTGTTATTTTTGGAGACGGTGTCAGCATAGAGAAATTCACATAAAATTTGGACACCGCCTCCAAACATAACAATAATTGTACATATATATTAAAAAATTTTTGCTTAGGTGAACTAAAATTGGCACAAGAATATGCAATTATTTTTTTACTTTTTAGTGCATTTTTTGTTTTAGAATGTTTGATTTTTGAAGTCGGGTTTCCATTTTGTCAAAATTTTTTTTATATTTACTATGTAACACATTGTTCAATAATAATCTTGTATTCGATGTGGATATAAATTACATTCTTGTTGCCTATAATATGTGATATTTTCCAAATGTAAAAATGTTAGGGTTCAGTACGAAGTTTTTGTTCTTAAGGGGTCTTTCAGATGAGAAATTTCTCTTATCTCTTCTATGATTCAGCTAGAGTTTTACTAGGTAGAGTTAACTTTTTTAGAAAATGTGTGTACTTAATACACGTAAGAGTAATTCTTTAACCGTTGTGATAAGTAACGTACATATGTTATCGTATATAAATCTAATATTCAGTGTAGTTAGATTTTCTCACTTGAGCTCGTTAGATGATACACAATATGAGGTATATATGTTGTGTGTATATTATTATGTGTATCGTATTTGTAGTAACATCCTTCCGGGATTCGTCACTATTATACACCTACTATGGTATATTCTATTTTGATAATGTAGTAGTGTTAGGTTGATATGCTTAACTTAACTTATATAAAACCTATTTTGACAAAATGGAAACCCGACTTCAAAAATAAAATATTCTAAAACAAAAAATGCACTAAAAAGTAAAAAAATAATTGCATATTCTTGTGCCAATTTTAGTTCACCTAAGCAAAAAATTTTTAAATATATATGTACAATTATTGTTATTTTTGGAGTCGGTGTCAGCATAGAGAAATTAACATAAATTTTGGACACCGCCTCCAAAAATAGAATACCCTTATTAATATTATTATATACATACAATTATATACATACAGGGTTATAAAAACAACTGAACATTGACAAAATCATGGGATGGATTTATTTAAAATTTAAGAAAACTTACCAAATATTTCTCCTTGACTGGCATATTCGGAAACCAAATAAATCATATTTTTTGTTTCCATAACCTGAAATGAAAAAACCGTCATTATCCATTGTGTTTAAACCTATAGTAAAATACAATGTTTATTTTTTTCTAAATCAAATACGGGGGCATTATTCATTATTAAAACTTATCATTTGTAAATAAGATATAAATATATTTATATTTGATAAATTAATTAGAACAGATTTAATAATAAAATTAAAATGTTTAAAGAATTAAAAATGTTTTTTTATTACGAAATTAAAACGACTGTAACTAAATGCTCCTTTAATTATTATAATGATTAAATATTTATAATTCTCTAATTATTAAAAAATTAATTATTTTGTATTTACATATCTTAATTTAAACTAAATTAATTCATTTACATACAAAAACGTTCCATTAGTGGAAAAAAGGTCTCAGTTTGATAATAATTATCTTCTTTCTTTAAATTTGATTTTCATTCATTGCCGTATCCTAAAAAATAGATAGACTGTTTTAAAATGTAGTTATAAAGTTAGGGTAACTATCCTTTTTGAGGGAATTCATAGGTAATTTTAGTTTTAAAATTAATCCCTTCATTAAATTTGTTCCTATATACATATATATATACATATATATATATATATATATATATATATATATATATATATATATATATATATATATATATAAATATCTAATTACCAATATCTCTCTAAAATCAATGGTTGCGAAGATATGTAAGGAGTAAATTTTAATACATTAATCATTAGTTGGTTTTTTTTTCTCAAAAATTTCAATTTGGTATATTTTGAAAATGAACTGAGATGTGGGAGGGAATATGCATGAAAATTTTTTTTCACATTTATTTTCAGAATATGAAAATACTGTTAATACTGTAATAATATTTAAAAACGAAATTAAAATCCGACAAATATCAAGGAAGCTATAAGCTTTTAAAGGTTATTATCTGTCTCTTTCTTGCAAAAATACTAAAAACGGAGTTTTACGTGTATTTTAAATGGTGAAAGTGTAATATGACGTCACATAACATATCAAGAGGGCTATCACCCTCTTTGTCTAATCGGGAATTTCAATCATTCATATCTCGCTTATTTTTAAAGTTATTTAAAAAGTAATTTTACCTTGATATTTGTCAAGTAAACATGCTTCAATTTAAGTGAAAAAAAATTTTCATGCATATTCCCTGCACAGTTTATTATGCACAATGTTTGATTAATTATATCTCAAAAACTAAACGTCAAATCGAAAATATATATATATATATATATATATATATAGGGTGTTCTGAAATTTATTCAGGAAAACTATACCATGGTGTCATGCTGCAAAAACACAAAAAAGTTTAATAAAGTTTTTCGATATATATATATATATATATATATATATATATATATATATATATATATATATATATATATATATATATCGAAAAACTTTATTAAACTATATATATATATATATATATATATATATATATATATATCGAAAAACTTTATTAAACTTTTTTGTGTTTTTGCAGCATGACACCATGGTATAGTTTTCCTGAATAAATTTCAGAACACCCTATATATATATATATATATATATATATATATTTTCGATTTGACGTTTAGTTTTTGAGATATAATTAATCAAACATTGTGCATAATAAACTGTGCAGGGAATATGCATGAAAATTTTTTTTCACTTAAATTGAAGCATGTTTACTTGACAAATATCAAGGTAAAATTACTTTTTAAATAACTTTAAAAATAAGCGAGATATGAATGATTGAAATTCCCGATTAGACAAAGAGGGTGATAGCCCTCTTGATATGTTATGTGACGTCATATTACACTTTCACCATTTAAAATACACGTAAAACTCCGTTTTTAGTATTTTTGCAAGAAAGAGACAGATAATAACCTTTAAAAGCTTATAGCTTCCTTGATATTTGTCGGATTTTAATTTCGTTTTTAAATATTATTACAGTATTAACAGTATTTTCATATTCTGAAAATAAATGTGAAAAAAAATTTTCATGCATATTCCCTGCACAGTTTATTATGCACAATGTTTGATTAATTATATCTCAAAAACTAAACGTCAAATCGAAAATATATATATATATATATATATATATATAGGGTGTTCTGAAATTTATTCAGGAAAACTATACCATGGTGTCATGCTGCAAAAACACAAAAAAGTTTAATAAAGTTTTTCGATATATATATATATATATATATATATATATATATATATATATATATATATATATATATCGAAAAACTTTATTAAACTATATATATATATATATATATATATATATATATATATATATATCGAAAAACTTTATTAAACTTTTTTGTGTTTTTGCAGCATGACACCATGGTATAGTTTTCCTGAATAAATTTCAGAACACCCTATATATATATATATATATATATATATATTTTCGATTTGACGTTTAGTTTTTGAGATATAATTAATCAAACATTGTGCATAATAAACTGTGCAGGGAATATGCATGAAAATTTTTTTTCACTTAAATTGAAGCATGTTTACTTGACAAATATCAAGGTAAAATTACTTTTTAAATAACTTTAAAAATAAGCGAGATATGAATGATTGAAATTCCCGATTAGACAAAGAGGGTGATAGCCCTCTTGATATGTTATGTGACGTCATATTACACTTTCACCATTTAAAATACACGTAAAACTCCGTTTTTAGTATTTTTGCAAGAAAGAGACAGATAATAACCTTTAAAAGCTTATAGCTTCCTTGATATTTGTCGGATTTTAATTTCGTTTTTAAATATTATTACAGTATTAACAGTATTTTCATATTCTGAAAATAAATGTGAAAAAAAATTTTCATGCATATTCCCTCCCACATCTCAGTTCATTTTCAAAATATACCAAATTGAAATTTTTGAGAAAAAAAAACCAACTAATGATTAATGTATTAAAATTTACTCCTTACATATCTTCGCAACCATTGATTTTAGAGAGATATTGGTAATTAGCCGATTTGGCCATTTGTCTTTTCATCTCTATTCTAGTGTTTCACAAGGACGCCATTAAAAAGGCTAAACTTTTCAATATTTGATATTAGTAAAAATAATGTGTATGTGTACTTATGTACGCACGTAAGAAGTTATACTTCTTTTTAAATAATTTATTAAAATAACATAAAACAAGGCGAACATTTCTCTTAAGTCACAAAAGTTTAATAAAATGATATAGTAGTGCAAAACTACAATAATTATGAAGACATTCCTGTACCGAATTTCAATTGTTTAGTCAAATATTAATGTTCGAATGTAAAAGCTGGGCTATGTAGCTGTTTACCCAAATAATAACGTAATCATTCCATCTTTCGTTTTATAAATTTGATGTCTTTCTAATGTATGACACACATTTTTTACTAAATGTCTCCCAAGCACTGTGAAATACAGAAAGATAGAAAACTGTGTAATTTCGACCGAGCGAGTGCTACATCATTCGAGTGTTATATCAGCGATTCGTTACATGCTGAAAATACACTCTGATCGGCTTCTCATAAAGTTTACTTCAAAAAAAAAAAATTCGTTCAGTATATTCATTAAAATTCTAAGCCTGTTCTCACTCACATTTAGAGATTATTCCTTCCTGAATATTTAACACACATGCTGTAGTCCTTAATAAAATGCTTATTCATAAAATAAATAAATTATAAAATAAGGTAATATTTATATGATTATAATTATTACACTCTAAACTATGCAAACAATAATAACTCAAAGGTATGTATGTAAGCAAGTGTGTTCTATATTCAATTAAAATAAAAGATCTATATAAACAAATAATTAATTCATGTAAAATGAACGTGATTGTATTATTAACTTAATTAATAATTTTAGAGTTATTTAAAAAAATTTCCAATTTGGATTTTTAAAATTATATTACCACGTTTTAATTACGTGAGCGCAGTTATTTACCACCTTTGTTATTTTTATTTATTCTTTATATAAATGAATAAAAAATAAAAACAGATATATTTGTAATAAAATTTCAAATTCGCCCCCTTTACCTAAATCAGTTTCTTGTATTATAAATACGTATTTCAACTACAATGTAGTCATCATCAGTATAAATTAGCTAGTCGTACTTTACTCTTTGACAATTAGAGATAGATATAAAGTCGAGATCAATAGACAAAAATAAATAGAAAATTAACTAGATTAAAATATACTAGATTTAAAATATAATAAATTTTAAATTATATTGAAATTGCTCTTGTTAAAATTTCCTTTATTCACATTTATTCCTGTTAATTTTACTCTTATTAAAATTACTCTTATATTGTCGCAGGATATGTTACTTGTTACTAATTTGGTGACAGTTTCACCCGTATGAGAGAGTACATATGTATACATTAAGCAATGTGTATGAGAAGGAGGTTTTATAGGTTTGTTTTGCTATTATTATTACATGTTATAGCATACTGAAGTCTGAACAACAGAACAAATCATAACAACTGATGTGTTCACTTAAATAAAACCTATTTTGACAGAATGGAAACCCGACTTCTAAAATCAAATATTCTATAAAAAAAATGCACTAAAAAGTAAAAAAATAATTGCATATTCTTGTGCCAATTTTAGTTCACCTAAGCAAAAATTTTTAAATATACAATTATGTACAATTATTTTTATTTTTGAAGGCGGTGTCAAAAGTTATGTGAATTTCTCTATGCTGACACCGCCTCCAAAAATAACAATAATTGTACATATATATTTAAAAATTTTTGCTTAGGCGAACTAAAATTGGCACAAGAATATGCAATTATTTTTTTACTTTTAAGTGCATTTTTTTTTAATAGAATATTTGATTTTTGAAGTCGGGTTTCCATTTTGTCAAAATAGGTTTTATTTAAGTGAACAAATCAGTTGTTATGATTTGTTCAGTTGTTCAAACTTCAGTATGCTATAACATGTAATAATAATAGCAAAACAAACCTATAAGACCTCCTTCTCATACACATTGCTTAATGTATACATATGTACTCTCTCATACTCGTGGGAGATACTAGTGTGATAGTATACTTTATAGTTTCTATAGAAATGTCACCAATAAAATTTTAATAAAAAAATGACATTTCATACTTTTAAAATTTAGAAAAAAATAACTATTTGACGTAATTTTCCTATGCCTATATTCGATATTAACTTTCTTCGGTGTGACCTACTATGTGAAGATGAAAACTAAACAATCGGTATACATTGTATATTACATTACCTAAACTCATATTTCATTGATAAGCTAATTAAACTACATCACTTAGTTTACACGTATACGGAAAGAGCGTTGCCAATTAATCAGATATATATAGACTCACGTAATCACGCATACATACAATTGATATAAAATATCACATTGTCATGCATGCGGTTCGGTTCGGCTATATCAAATGTTTTGTCTTCAAAACTATATAATAAATAATTATTATGAAAAAAAACCAAACAATATTTAATTAATATGATTATTAATATTTCATGTAAAGGTCATATCATATATTCTTGGTAAAAAGACTTTTGTGTTATTCTCTTTGTAGGAGTGAAAAACAATATATTAAAAAGAATTTCGTGTAATAAACGTTGTTATTTTTAAACATGTGAGACCATAGGCGGTAGTCAATCGTTAGATTGTTTTCCTGGTTTTCCCGGTGAATAACGAAGGAAAATATAAGGCGAATAGCCACATAACGGACCTGTTTGCCATTAGAAGTCCCTTTACCATTTGCCGACCAGTCCAAGTGGCCGAGCGGTTTAAGGCGTTATGTCTGCGCAGTATGCCTACTTGGAAACTGGGAGGTTATGGGTTCGAATCCCGACATCGGCAGTTTGTCAATTATTAAGAAAAACAAAAGGGGCGGTCAATTGACTAAACTGTCGGCGTATGGACAAGAACGAAGTAATCGGCTATGCTTGAGAAGGTTTTCTGCCGTTTCCTTCACGAACTCCAGATTAATATCGGCATAGTTCCTATCACAGTCGGCTGCAGCCGCATATCCTACCAATTCCTAGTCTATACACAAAAATTTCTTGCAGCCTCTAAAATCTATCTATCTACCATTTACCGAGGCAGAGATATCAAGTAATGGCAAGTAAAAATTATGTTGGCTTTATAAAGGACATGTTCAGTTTTTTTATTTTGGTAACGTTGTATTCAATATAGCTTATTCATTCTATCACTAACAAAGCACAAATACATCCCTTTTTGACATTTGTATAGTGATTATACATCTCCTAATCATCGAATTACTGCAACTTTTTTATAATTTGTAGGATTCATTTGGCAATCCTCCTTCCTTATCCACTATGCAAATTTCACTGAGTTATTATTTTTAGCCGAAATATCTCTAAATATTTTATATTCTTCGAATGATCACAAAAAATTTGACCGTGCAGCAAAATGAATTTTTCATACCAATCAACATTCTCAGCGTTGTACAAACTGTTTTTTTAACGTTGATATTTATAGTATTATTTCATTGGTTTGAAATGATTTTTATCGTTTGAATGATGCGGTCCAACGTCTTAAAATGGAGGTTAACTTTATTCACTTTATCGATTAAAATCGATTATCTATAAAAACTGGTATAAAATAAAGCAAGGTTCAAATAAACAAATTTAATTTAACCCTAATGTCGCCCTCAACATTCTATAAGTATCAATCAAAATAAATATCAGTTTGTTTTGCCAATGAAGTGACCGTACCGTCAAATACGGTCAGGTTGGAACTGGAAGGTTGCAGGTTCGAACCTCAGCAGTGGCATTTCGTCAATTATATTTAATCGGACAGTTAATTGATTAAATTGCCGGCGTATGGATAACAACGAAGTAACCGGTTATTTTTGTGAAAGTCTTCTGCAGTTTCTCGGCACAGTTCTTATCAAGGTCGGCTGCGAATGTAGTTTATATTAATAAAGGTTAAAAAAGGCTTATCTTGTGGGTGGTCTCTGTTGGAGACTGCATGTTGTTTCAGGAACGGAAGTAAAAACCCCATTATTATCATTATTATAGTTTGTTGTGCAACATCACGTGGTATTTTTCTTCCACGTGAGACAATTCTCTAAGTAATTAGTTTTTGTCTCAAAGTCAAGTCAAATTTATTTATTGTATGATGACATGTACTACAATAACTTGTTATACTCAAATGTAAAATTAACGCATACTTATTAAACGCAAATAAAATATCATATATTGTTAATTAGACATGTCACGCGATGTCATGGGCATGTAAATAAACAAATAATTATATTGTTAAGTACATTCATAATAATGCATATGGTCGGTCATATTGATTTCACATCCATACATGTACAAAGTGTAACAGAAATAAAAACGTTTTAAAGAATATACAGGTGTTCTGAAAACAAAATAAGACCTCCTTCTCATACACATTGCTTAATGTATACATATGTACACTCTCATATTCGTGGTATATATAATAATATATAATATATATATATATATATATATATATATATTATATATTATTATATATATATATATATATAAATTATATATTTATATATATATATATATATATATATACAAATTTTAGCGATAATGATTTTTAATATCTACTAGATAGGATCGATGGACATGTGAAGAAATTTTATAGTAAAACTAATTTTCTACAACTTTCTATCTTATGTTTTACGATTTTTTCAATATTAAGTGAGATGAAATTAGGTATGAGAGTCGTTTTTGGTATTCTAAAGATCAAGTTCGTTAATGGGTAAAATCGGACGAGGGGAAAGGGGAGTTTAGAGGGAGGGGGAAACACAAAATTTGTCTATCTACCTTAATATTTGAAAAATCGAAAAATTTATCAGGAGTTAAGTTGTAGGTACTAAGTTTTATTGTAATTTTGTTTCTTATCAGTTACACTAATATTTACAGAAATATTTACAATTAAAGATTGAAAGTTAAAATTCTAAATATCTCTGTTCACGTTAGAGTCTGGGAAAAATGATAAGGTAATGAATTGTAGCAAACTTGATTTTCTACAACTTTAATCCTTATACATTTTTCGATTATTCTAATATTAAGAGAGATATTTAATATTTTATGTTTGTTTGACACGAATACATAAAATATATTTTATTGTAAAAAACTTTGATTTTTTGGCTATTAATAAATTTAATTTTTGCAATTAAGTCATATCAGATATTATATTTAATTTTGATCACACTAAAATTATAACCGCTGGAGAGTGATTTATGTATTCTAAGGAAATTCGCTAAGTTGACGCAGCTCCTGCGTAACGAATTTTTTTTTAATAGAAACTTATTTATAGTTTTTCCTAATCTCTAAATTTTATTTCTGTTACATTTTGTAGATGCATAAGTTATGTATTATTATGTATGCTTACCTACTTAGTCAAGTATTTATTATGATCGTTGTGGCTGCCTTCTCATGTAATGTAAGTATGCACTTACACGTTTGTAAGTAAATATTATTTATGACATCAAATGTATAAATAAAATAATGCAATGACATTCATATTTATTTTGATCATTATTTGTAGATTATTACATGATGATTGTCAAACTAAAAAGTTATTAATCATTTTAAACGTTGTAAGTATAACCATATTGTATATCCGGAATATAAAATCATCTAAAATGTGATTGTACTGTATGACGTAATATTCTATAAATCAAAAAAAAAAAGTATTGGGAGTAGAAGTTTAGCGATCGTGGATCGTTAAATAGATAGATAGATACATCTTGGGGTCTAAAAAGTATTGCACTTCGACCTTATGGTCCATTGTGCTCTCCCTGCTACTAATTTAAAGTCCGACGAGATTCGCTTTTCCCATATGTTGGCAGGAGCTTGCTTTCCCAATAGCCAGGAGCTTGCTTATCAGGTCTTCCTGAAGGTTTATATATTCGGGGTGAGATGCACCGAATATCCTGTATCTACTGTAATACAGAGGTTTGCAGTCAAAGATTATGTGGCTGGACGTTTCCTCCTCCTCGCCACACAATCTGCACGTAATGGACCCGTTATTGACTCCCATAGTGTGCAGATGCTTCCGTAGGGGATAATGCCCGGCAAGGAATTCCGTAACCTTCCGCAATTGCATCCTGTTCAGCTTCAGTGCATCGAGAGACAGCCTCTTGGTTGCACTCTGAAGCAGTATTTTCCCGAGCTCCTGCCGCGGTATTTTTCATCGCGGTATTTGATTATTAATTATTTATCGAACAAGCGCTTCCAAAGTATGTCCTTTTTGATTAAGGTAGTGCCAGCATTATCTTGTATAATCTGAACAAAAAACCGGTTTGCTTTTATTATAGAACAAATCAAATACACATAGTACAGGGTGGCCGTAAGTAATCGAGTTTCATAAGAGGGTAGGTAGAGGGTACGATTTTGGAACGAAAAGTCTTGATACATTTTATTATTAGACGCACTGTTGTTAATTAATTATTTATTAATAAGGGAAACTAGGTTGAAACCAGAGTTGCAAAAAGTGCATGAATTCTATTGTGGATTTTACTGTCGCTCGTATCCACAGAAAACGGAAAGTAAAATTTAAGGGATGGGATCTTTGTTTTATGGGGGGTGCATGTCTTGCGATTTTCTAAAAATTGATAATTCCAAAAATTTAATTATTGCATTATTAAAAAAATTAATCAATAAAATAATTTTATTAATGCACTTTTGAGACGACTTTATAATTTAACGAATTTAATTTGCGCATTTTTTTTTCCCATCGCTTCTACTACTTCAAATATTTATCGTTTCCACCGCTTCCAATACTTATATTTATCGACACTTCCACCAAATTTTAATTTCAGCGAATAGTTTCCTACTCTGTCTTTCGTAGCAAGATAAAATACATACCAAGTCTAAATCTAATCATAAGCTTTCATACAAAAAAGTTTCATCAAAATCGGTCCAGTAGTTTTGGCATGATGCTCGAACAAAAAAATAAAAATAGACATTTTCAATTTTATAATTTTTTTATTCATGTAAAGGCTACGGAAGCTAAACGAATTTTCTCAGCGGATGGAATCAAAATGAAATAAAGTTACTAGGGCATTAATGATAATAATAATAATAATAACCTAACAACCCATTTACCGGGTAAAGGTCTCTATCAAACCTTTTTTCATAGATCAGCCACATACCTCACCAAAGCATCCTTTCATCCCATGATCCGGTGTCCCCCGTGTTTTGCCGTTATATAGTGTCCAGTTTAGCCACGGTCCTAGCTCATTTGCATTTTGGTTTATGGACAGTAAATATAACATCGTTAAGTTATTTTGTATAACGAATGAAAGACGAACTTATTTTATCCCCTTGTCCTTTCTTAGTTGACAGGTTTTCAACTTCTCAAGAGCAGAGATATTGTGAGAAAGGATTACGGAGCCGGAAGAGAGAGATTTTTACATTTTTTATAGGCATCGTTTATCCATAACTTTCACATGTATTATAGAAATAGAAAATTGCTTTTCTCAATGACGCTTTTAAAAGGAATCATTTGATGTGAGTTTAAAAGGCTCATACCTTTTACTTCACTAAACGATATTATAGCCTGAAGGGTTGAGCTATTAATTATTTTTAAGACACAACAAAGTATTTTCCAACGCTACCACCAAACTATTACTTTATGTCGCGCATTTTTTCGTAAAATTCAAACAATTAATAGCACATGGAAAATGGTTAAAAATAACACAGTCCTCGTATTTCATTTTCGTATATAGGCATAGAAGATTAATGATTAACCTGTTTCAGTTGTTGTTCAAGTTGATAAAATAACAAATTTTCTTCTTTGTTTTTTACCCCTATTCTGTAAAATCGATCAAAATTTAATTTCTTATACATGTAGTTGAGAAACAAGCTGTGTCAACCTCCAGTAAATTTTCTTGTTTGATTTATGTGTTATTTTTTACACATACACAATAAATTTACAGGTTGGTCGCAAATTGATTCAGGAAAACTATACGACGGTGTAAAGCTACAAAAAACAAACAAAAAAGTTTAATAAAGTTTTTCGATGTGACACATAGTTTTTGAGATATAATTAATTAAACATTATTAATAAATTCAACCATTCACATTTGCATTTTTGCGGGGGTCGCTACACTTCTTGAGAAACCACCAATCACAGAGCACGCAATAATTGTAGCGACACCCGCAAAAATTCAAATGTGATTGGTTGAATTTATTAATAATGTTTAATTAATTATATTTCAAAAAATAAGCGTCAAATCGGAAAATTTTATTTGTTTTAAATTTTGTTTGTTTGTTTTTTGCAGCTTTACATCATGGTTCTGAAATTCATTCAGTTTTCCTGAATGAATTTCAGTACACCTGTATATATATATATATATATATATATATATATATATATACAGTTTCTAGATATTGATAATCTTTTTTTCGTGGTTGAAAAAGAATAAATATTGATACTTTCACATTTAAATCTATTCTGTTTACAAAGTGTACAAATGTCCTTTCGCAAAGTAACTGGAATGGTTTAAACTTTGAATTTTATTCCAGGCAGTTTAGTTTCTGATTTATGATACTTGATCTAAACAATTGTACCTTACAACATTTATTTTGCTTATTAAAATGATGATAAAAGTTTGAAATTATTTTTTAGTCCTGAATGTTACAATCCCCAAGCTTTTACAATTCTAATTGTCTAATTTCTCGTATTGACCAACACTTCCGCCAAATTTATACTAAAAAATTGATTTAAATTTTTACGTTTTATCAACGCTTCCACCAAATTTATTATCACTCGTTTGTGACATGTTTTCGAACTCCATCTTGAAATCATCAAGATGGTGTCATATTATTGAATTGTCACTAGAATTGCACATATTTTCAATGTTTTAAATCGCTAGGTGGATAAAAAGTAAGTTCCAACATAGTTACAGGTGAAAAAATACCTTCAATTATGGAACTAAATATTGGTTGGATTGATTTTGACTAGATATCATCATGTATATATTTCAATGCAAATTTATCTCTGAACGCAGTGAATCGTGGTGAATCAGTTCTCTAAACTACGAGGGATATTTGTTAGAACTCCGCAGGGTACTAGAAATAATTATCTTAAGTTTGACGCAAATTTATAATATGCTGATTCAAAACAATTATCACTTGAACACAAAATATACATGACGGAAATCCTGCGAAATGATTTTTTTTTATATATATTTCCCTAATTTCAGAAAAATTCTTGTTTTTTTCTTTGAAAAAATAATCATGAAACATCTTGTACTCTTCGAGATATCAACGATGTATGTTTTTGTATGTTCATGGCAATAAATTGATAATAATATATACACAAACATTTTCTGAAAGAAGGTTTTGTTATTGTTAAAAATGTGCTCAACCATTATACAGAATTTTACGTGTAAATGTAGTAAAATGATATCATCCCTCGAGGATATCACCATAAAAGTTGATAATAACAATAATAATGACTTTTATTTAACACCCAAAACCTTGATATATATCATTTAAATGGCTATACAAAATTTACACATATTTCTCTGTAATAGAAAAAACATTATTTCGATTTAACTATATCCAAGTTTTCAAAAATTGCTAGGCTATCAAATAGGGCGGTATCGCATTTATTCACTTATATAAATGCCATTCTATTCTCAATAACTATTACATTTATAGTAAACAGGCATGAGAAGATAGTTCTAATTTAGCTAGGACGTTGATGTGCTAGATATAGCACATTCATAAAATTATACAAAATGCATAATAATGTTTATCATTTTTGTCTCAGTAAAGTAAAAATAAATCTCATTATTTCACTCAAAAGATGTTTGTTTCAGAATATTTGTATATTTTTTAGCGCTTAAAAAAATAGTTTCAATTATGCTGATTAAAATAATTTAAACAATTCGTTCTAAATTCAATTTCTAGAAGATCCTAGTAAATTAATTACTATTGAATCCAAATGTGACGGTCCTTTTTCAAATTTTTGCAGTCGATTTATGCTATAAATCCATTTGATTTTCGAAAAAAATGTTTCGAGTAAAAATTATTCTTTATAAAAATAGTATCAACTTTTATTCTAAAAAAAATTATCTGTAAACTTTTGAATAATGAATAATCAAAATTACTTACCTGATATAATTTGATGATATGTTGATGATCTAATCGTTTCATAATATCCACTTCACGGTAAACTTTTTGAAGATTTGCTGCATCTAATTGCGATTTATCAATTATTTTTATTGCAACCTGAAACAATTTGAAAAAAAAAACAATTTATTAAAATTACCAAGCGTCATTATTTTCTGAACTCTATGTATACTAGAAAATTATTGTTATAAACATTTATTAGAAAAGTTAGTCGTTTTAACTTGGACAATAAAGTTTCATTTTAAAACTGAATAGTTATTAAATTCGTCTCATTTGAGTTAACATTTATTAGATTTTTATAGCATTATTTATGATGTTAAAAAGTTTATGTTGTTAAACCTCCATATCTTACTAATTTGTGAATATATACAATCTGTAATAAAACTTTTGTCACCTCGATAATAAAATTTAACATACATTTTAAACAGATCTAGATTCTAGAGAAACAGATGAGTTTATTATCAATTTTATTTTATTCTAGAAATCTAGAGGTATTATTTTTTGCTCTTTTTTTAGTGATGCCGCGAGATACAAAAAAACGAGATGAGACGAGACGAGAGAATAAAAAAAAAAACAGACGAATTGAGAACCATTCTCCTTTTTGAAGTCGGGTTAAAAATAGAAAATAATTTTTTTTCAGTGATTGGAAGCTGATGAGAGTAATTTTCTACTTTGTAAAAAGAAAATCGAATCAATGGTCGCTTATATTGTAAAATAACAGTAATATATTATGGACACCCAAGAGATTTCTTTTTACAAATGTTAAAAATCATTCTGATTAGCTTCTAATCTCTGACAAAAAATTTTGTTCTACTTTTAAGTACAGTTTGGTTATAAAAGAAAACTATTGTTTTGAAACAATATTGTTTATATTTAAATTGTGAATACTATTTCATCATCTTTGAAGCATTATTCAAAATTTATAGTTGACATTCATTATACAATAAAACAATGGTCATTAGAGGCGCCAATATATGTTAACAATTGAGGAAACTTATTTATAATTCCTATATATGGTGTATAATTATGTTCCTGAAGAATGTTAAAAACTATAATATAATTAGTGTAATAAAAATCCTGTGAAGGACATCTTTGTTTTCTGTAATTGGTAAAACAAGTTTCGTACCACATATCAATACATATTTATACTAAATAAAAATAGAACGTCAATATTTTCTGCCTGTCTGTAGGATGGTTACGAACGTATTCAACTTTATAAATTCTGCAGATAATATCTCTCACGATGTCTCAAACGGTTCCAGAAAACTTTTAACCTGATCTTTCGTAATCGGTAAAATTCAATAAGATACTGCAATAAATGAGATTATCGAAGCTCATTCATTTATGTGTTCGGGTATTTAATAATAGATGGTAGCTGATTTATTTAATTTTTGGCAGCGGATACATCTAAAGCCGATTACACATGATGCTACGAACGCATGCTCCAACGTTGGAATGAAAGTTTGAAACAAATAAGTTCACAGTTAGAAATATATATGTTATTTATATGTTTTTTGCTTTTTTATTATAAAGATTGTAGAGGCTCCCCCGGACGGGCTAAACTTCGACCATAAGGTCCATTGTGATGCCTAGGAATTGGTAGGATATGCGGTTACAGCTGACTATGCTAGGAACTATGCCGATATTCATCTGGAGTTCGTGAAGGAAACTGCAGAAAACCTTCTCAAGCATAACCGGTTATTTCGTTCTTGTCCATACGCCGACAGTTTAGTCAATTAACCTTTTATTTTTTCTTAATAATTGACAAACTGCCGATGTCGGGATTTGAACCCATAACCTCCCAGTTTCCAAGTAGGCATACTACGCAGACATAACGCCTTAGACCGCTCGGACACTTGGACTGGTAAGTTCACAGATGGTGCAGCGAATATTCCTGCTACACGATGAATCGAAAGTTATATCCGCAATACATATGAAAATAGTTTGGTACAAACATTTATCGCGCTTCAACAATGGATGAAGATGATAACGATGTTGCTATTGTTGTCGAAGAGTGAAACGAGAGTGAATAGAGACTAATAGTGAGACGAGAATCCCCCTACCTACATATGAATAACTCGTATAGCATTAGAATCGAACCAACGAACAAATGTTTTTCTTCAAATGTTGGAGGCATCACTTTGACTCGGTGCAAAAATAGCTTCATCGTCCGGAACATGGCCAAATGCGAACGTTCGACGCTCGCCATTGGACGCTCGTAGGTGTGAACAACAGCCACACGATATGACGAACCATCACACGTCCAACGTTGGAAGGTATTCGTAGTATATAGTGTAGAAGTTAATGGCCAAATTATCTACCGAGGAAAGCTCAACTAGTTAATTATATTTTAACATGCAATTGTTATAAATCTTTTACTAATTTAACATCCAGAGATATTGCAGAGACATTGTTTGGGACGTTTTCAACCATGCTGGTTATCTTTTCTCAAAATTATATTTCTTGATCCTGCAATATATAATACACCCGCAAGAATATAATCGTCTCTAATAGCTGTAGTATACATATCTGAATTTAGTCTGAAACAAATCTGCTAAATTTCTAAGAAATATTCATAAAAATTTATCTCTTCCTAAAACTAAACACACGTAAAGGGCTCTTATTTCAGTTCTAACAATTTTTTCTTTAAATATCACGCTGTTTTAACGTGAAATAAGTTTCCGTTGAACACACTTTTTCCCAAGTCCACTCCAAAAACAGGAAAAATAAATTCAACAATCATTTAAATCAACAACAACAAAAAAGTTGACAACAAAGTAATACTGTGATTGATATAAAAAAAATGATTACTCAGAATCATGCATGGTACAATGGTAAGCACACTGGGTTAAAAATCCAGATTACCAGAGTTCGGTACCTGGTGGATGAGTTAATTTTTTTCATATCAATATTTAATTAAAAAATTAAATGACATGTTTGTCTATATAGTATAGGAAAGTTCTTTCATACTATGTGTAATGTAACCTTAATGGAAATTGACATTAGTATTGTATTGTGACGCTTGAGGTATTTCCAAACTATATCAGCTGATCGGGTACCCACGCGAAAAGAACTATATAAAAAATTATATGTGTTAAAAAAATATGTTGGTACTCCTGCGCATTGTTCAAACAGCTGTCCGTTGTCGTCAGTGTTCCCATTCGTCACATAACATATCATACATATACTAGTCATCATACATATACTAGTATATAATTTCAAACTACTTTCAAACAGCGCGCCGGTACTCATGATGCCAACTGAACCATAAAAAAAACCTTCTGGTGCGGACATGAAAAAAATGCACTTTTTTACGCATATTTTATCAAACAACCCTATGCTCTTTCTCCCAAAGTTTTACGGAAAAATATTTCTAAGATATTGAGGAAAGTATGTGTCGAATTTCAGAACAACTGTGACTATATTGAGAGAGTTCGAAGTAAAAACATTCGGAATCGTGCATTTTATTTCACCATGTTTATATGAAGATGCATGTTAAATTTCTCCAACTTGCGTAACGATTTTGTCAAAAACGCCATGGTGATAAATTCTCAAAAAAATTCCGCTGATTTCTGACGATTCATTTTACTAATATATTGTGAATTTCGTGAAGTTCTTGACAACCTAATAATAATTTGGAAATACCTTAAGTATACACAAATAAAAATGTTTAAAAAAAAGAAACTTTTAAACATTACATCTGAAAAAATAAAAAATTCTTAAAGTTCATAGGCACTTAAATTGACTATAATTTAAGTCCTTAATAATCTTATATACTTACATTTAAATATTTAACTTATCAAAAAAGTCATTTACGTCAATGGATGTATTAAGATATTTATTTATTTACATTTTTATAAATGATTAATTATTAAATAATTGAATTTGATAAATAGAAACATTTATCTTATCACAATCACTTGTCTACGTACGACTTACTTTAATTATATGTATATCAGAATTGGGGATCTGATTGGAAATAATTTGTTTTTTCTTAGATTAATTTTGATAAATTGTTCTACATTTTATTCTAAGAATTTCCAATATTATTCACTTTAAAAGTATATTATCTGTTTCCTAAAACAATGCATTAAACAACTTAAGTTTGAGTACCTGAAATAAGTGTATATAAAATACTTACTTTTTTAAAGATAGTTGTTGATTAGGAAAAATCTATTGGTTTTGTATAAATAGGGAAATCATAATTGCTGACTTAGCAACGAGTGTTACCTTCAATTTTTTTTATGTCCTGCTATTTCTGTGTATTTTTTTTAAAGATACACTTCATCTCTTCATTCACCAATAATTTTGTCTTAAAGATTATGCACGGATATTCAAATCTATTAGAGCAGAGACCCACAAAAAGCTGTGATGACTATCTAGGGAGTCTTGGTTGGTTCAAGAGTTTAAAATCCGAAATATTTTAAATATAGGAAAAAAAAAAACATTTCAAACACTTTCGTAGAACCATTTTTGTGCACCCAAAGTGTTATTTGGGGTACGACAAAGATTATATCAAAGTGGTGGATTGTTTAACTGACATCAGGTGGTGGATTTCTTGGTACTGATGATATTGTAGATGGAAAACATTTACAAAATTTTAAAGATTCGTGATGGTCAATTCCAAAGGACCTTCAGAATAATTCTTGGCACCCACCACATAGTTCACTTGTGGTTAAATTAATAAAACTTGGCTGGGTATTACTATCGCCGAAGTTATAAATAAGTAAATTGCAGCAAACTTTACGGATGTTCCTTTTGAACACAATTGCTTGAATATTTAGTCCTGGGATGCCGAATTGAAGACAATGAAATAAATAGTAAATTGAAAATCGACGAGATTTTGAACTGAAATTGTTTTCTATTTGCCATTTTCTTTTTTTTTTTTCATAATACATTCCGTGATTTTGGGATCTATACAATTCTACTCTAAAAACTTGGAAGTGGAAAAGGGATCAGGATTGGATCCTCTAGCAATAGAATATATATTCCCATAATATAAGGTCATATTGTATCCACAGTATAATAAGTATGTTAAAATATATACCAGTCCGCGTAGCCAAGTTTTTTAAGGCGTTCTGCTCGGAACTAGGAAGTTGCTGGATCGATTCCTAACGGCAGAAGTTTGTAAATATAAATAATAATCGATAGGAATCGATAAAAAAGGCCTAGAAAGACCTACTTGCCAGGCTTCGCCCACCCCTCCGCTACTATTTCTTGTTAAAATATACGGCAGTTATATTTATATATTTCTTGTTAAAATATACGGCAAAATTTTATATCATATTTATGATTATAACTTAAATTTATAAAAAAAACTTTCATTTGACAATTTGACATTGATACGTTTAACAGTTTCTAATATTTATTTACTGTTTATATTTGTTTAAATAATATAATTAATTTTCTAGATATTTTATCAATAAGGTCAATTACTTTACGTTATTAAATATGTTAAGTACACACACACATATATATATACATATATAATTACACAACATTACAATTACACATAGTACAAATGGGTCACAAAAGTAGCGCTCATTTTTCAAACTTTTCTAATTGATTTGTGCTTTATTCATTCGATTATCGAAAAAAAAGCTTCGGGCAAAAGTTGCTCATTATAGATATACTTTATTTCAAACAATTTTCCAAAAAAAAAAACGATTGAATAAGGGTAATAATTACTAATAATTAAACAACAACAAATATTTTTTTTAAATGCGCCACTTTTGTGGCCCATAGTAGTACGTCTAATAAAATATTCAATACGAATAACAACAACATGGAACGCGCTTAATTTACATGATAAGAATATTTTATAACAACTAATCAAACATTACTTAAATAGCTTTCTTCAAATAATGTCCGTATTAGTAAGCTTCTTTTTTTTTTGTTAAATATTTAAATTTGATATCATAGTAGGAATTTCCATTTCATTTTTACTAAGAAATTGTTTAAATATTAATCTTTTACAAATTTAAACTTTAACTGGTGTTGTCCCATATATTTGTATGACTCAGTTGCTTGTTAGTATTCGGTAATTATTACCTTTATCGAATGTAGAATCTAAGTGCGGGACTTAAGATGAGAATGACATAACTATTTTACGATGAAATTTCATCAAAACATTGGCCAAAAAACATAATATGCAAACATACAAATACCACTTGAAATAAAGTCAAAGTTGACAGGATTGTTTAGATTTACTACCTTAATATATATATATATATATATATATATATATATATATATATATATATATATATATATATATATATATATATATATATATATATATATATATATATATATATATATATATATATATGTATATATATCTTGGGGTATTAAAAGTATTGTACTTCGACCTAATGGCCCATTGTGGCCCTCACTTCTACTTCAGTCTCACGGGACTCACTTCTTCCATATCTTGACAATAACCAGGTTTTCCTGAAAGTTCATATATTGAGGGTGAGATGCACCGAATATTTTGTATCTGCTGTAACCGAGAGATTACCAGTCTAAGTGACCGAGCGGTAAAGCCGCAATACCTGCGCAGTATGCCTACTTGGAAGCTGGGTGGTTATGGGTTCGAATCCCGACATCGGCAGTTTGTCCATGATTAAGAAAAAAAATAAAATAAAAAGAAGTTAAAAATGGTTTTTATTAATGAAGTACCTTATTTCGAAATCGAGTGGAAACAATATATTGACTGAAAAATTTTATAAATAATACAAAATATTTTACAATTCCATATTAACATTTTCCACAGCTATGTAATTATAGTTTTTGGAAATAAATATTATTATTTTATTAATATCGACATCAATTCAAATCAAAGTTCAACTACAGTCGTACAACCTACCTATAGTCCTATATAGTCTACATGTAATTGATCCTTATACTCCACTCACATAATGAATGTAATATAATTGATATAGATAACGATAAAAATATGATGATGTGGGTGAGTAAAAGTATGATGATGTGGGTGAGCTCGGTTATAGACTGCATGTCTCGAAAAAAACAACAAAACAAAAAAAAAAAAACAGAGATAAATTATTAAATTATATACGGATGGAAAACATAATCCGTCCTTTGCAGTTGAGTAAAATCATGTGCACTTTTATATGACGTTTCTAATATATTTTCATATTTCCCTTCAATGTCATAAATGTATATTTCAATATAATTTGATTGACATTTTAATAATACCCGCACTAATGTACAATTATAGAATCAAGTAAGGAGTATATCTTAGTTTGTAGCAAAAAACAAAAATAAAAGACATAATAAATAAATAAATAAATTACTTTAAGGTAGTATGTCCGTAAGATAGATTGTAGAGGCTGCCCTGACACTGTGGACATCATAATGTCCATTGTGAAGCCTAAGGATGTGAGAATTTGAATGGAGTGGAAGGAATTTTTGTGTATAGACTAGGAATTGGTAGGATATGCGGCTGTAACCGACTATGATAGGAACTATGCCGATAATCATCTGGAGTTTGTGAAGGAAACCTCTTCAAGCATAGCCGGTTACATACGCCAACAGTTTAGTCAATTAACCCTTTATTTTTTCTTAACAATTGACAAACTGCCGATGTCGTGATTCGGACCCATAACCTCCCAGTTTCTCAGTAGGCATACTGCGCAGACATTACGCCCTAAGACTGTTCAGCCACTTGGACTGGTAGTATGTCCGTAAACTCACTTTTCTTCAGAATGTAATAACATTTTGAGTAGATGTTAAGAATAACCGTTCCCTTGAGAATTGTTAAATTTGAATTTTTTTGCCCACCTAATAAAAGAGATATTCATTATCAAAGTTGGAACTTTTTGCATGGGTTAAATCAGTTGACCGAATGTGACACATTGTATATCATAAATTAAAAACTTTACTGCCGATTTTTTTCAAAAACAGTAATCAATGATACATTATTTTATGTCGAATTTTTTGAAACCAAGAAAACGGCTTTTGTCCTATTTGTTGAAAAGATAAACAATAAAATATGGAATTTTTAGCTATTCTCGCAAGTGGTAGAGTTAGTTATGTATATATATATATATATATATATATATATATATATATATATATATATATATATATATATATATATATATATATATATGTCGCAGATGGATCGTCGAATCCGCTGTTTTACAAAACCACTAGTTGTTGTACATAACAACTCCGTGATGTAAAACAACTGAACGATTACTGAACACGTAATATTGCTTAAACGTTTTGAATTTATCAATGCAGCGGGTCAACGATTAGACATTATGTAAAACAGCTTGAAATGAAACGTCAGATTATAAATTTTAGTTTACATTGTAGAGGTAATAGATTGAAATAATAAATAATTATTATTTAAATAAATAATAAATAAGTGTTAAAGATATAATTGATCTTTATTAAATTGAATTATAACATATTATATATATTTATATGTAAATTATCAAAGTTGTTAACATTCAAAGCAACCGTGATAATAGAGAGAAGTTATAGTTGTTAAGCAACAGATAAAAATGATAAATAAAATTATAATAATAATTTAATGAAAATGCGATACCGCTACATACTTCCCCCCATCAACTAATAAAGAAAAACGACTAGAAAAAGGTTGTAACATAAAACAACCTTGTTCACTCGGAAAAAACTTTAAAAGTTGATGTACATCTTATAACTAAATACAAAGTTAATTAAGATAAGATTAACATTGAAAAAAGTATGCAGGTTTTAGCCTGTCAATCGAAATAGAGTTAGTTTTGTTATTGATATCAATAACAAAAAATTTAGGAAATCTCTTGATAACAGAGAAAGGACCTCTATAATTACAAGATAGTGGAGGTTTGACATGATCCTCGCGTATAAAAACTTTTTTTGATGAATCTAAATCTTTGGGTAAAAATACATTTTTGTTGGTGAACTGTCTGGTAAAGAA
The DNA here is from genome assembly GCA_963920215.1 of Nineta flava. NCBI lineage: Eukaryota > Metazoa > Arthropoda > Insecta > Neuroptera > Chrysopidae > Nineta > Nineta flava. The sequence continues at coordinate 119,544,191 of OY986040.1, forward strand.
AAATTTTGCGTTTATCATTCTATTTTTCAACTCTCGAGTAGATTGTTGAACAGAATGATATGTATCAACGTTTTCTGAAAAGAAATCATATGGTAATCGAAGAGGAATCCCATATAAAATTTCTGCAGAAGAAAGGTTAATATCCTCCTTGACCGAGGAACGCAAATTTAGAAGTACCCAAGGTAAAATTTTGTACCAGTTATTATTTTTTTGACAGCAATTTAAAGAAATTTTGAGTGACCGGTTAAACCGTTCAATAATACCGTTGCTGTTAGGGTGATAAGCAGTAGTGGAAATATGCTTAATCCCTAGAGAAGACAAAAAATCTTTCCATATATGTGATTGAAATTGTTTACCTTGATCAGTAGTGATCCTCGTAGGTAAACCAAAACGCGAGAACCAAGAAGCAATCAAATTGTTAATAATTTCTTCCGACGTGATAGTTTTGATTGGAATAGCCTCGACTCAACGCGAAAAACGATCAATGATAGTGAAGATATACCGATATCCTTCACTAGGAGGAAGAAGTCCAACAATATCTAAATGTAAGAAAGAAAATTTGATACTTGGTTCTTCAATTGGTATAAAATCACTTTTAGTGTGACGAGTGATTTTATTTAATTGGCAGATCGGACATGATCGTGTCAAATTTTTGATTCGCGAAATAAGATTGGGGTTAAAAAAGAATGTGCGTACTTTTTTCAAGGTCTGTCTAATTGATGGATGACCAAGATTATGGACAGCTTTCCATACATCTTCTATATCAATGTCAGGTACGAAGATTCTGGGAATTTTCAAAGAAGTCTCAACATAAACCTTAAAAAGAGAATTCGGAGGAGTACGTATTTCTAAAGAATATTTTTGATTTTTTAACAAATTAATAAGAAGAGGATCACATTTCTGGTGATCAGAAATCTTCTTAATATCAATCAAATCAATACCTGAAGGTAGTGAAATTGTATTAATTCGAGATAAACAATCAGCCGGAATGTTTTCACTACCTTTAATGTATCTAAGATCAGTTGTATATTGACTGACAAAGTTTAAATGACGTATATCACGATTTAATAAATTTTCATTACGAGAATTAATAGTCTACAAAATCTACATTTCTGAATAAATCTGCCATAAATCTAGAAAAGGTTTGAGCTGCATTGCGTAAACCAAAAGGCATTCTCAAAAATTCAAATAGACCAAAAGGAGTGATAATGGCAGTTTTCGCGACATCATAATCGTGTACAGGAATTTGATAATAAGCTCTTTTTAAATCAACTTTAGAAAAGATCCTTTTATCATTTAATTTCACATTGAAATCATATAAATGAGGAATCGGATATCTGTCAGGTACCGTGATCGAATTCAGTCGACGATAATCACCACATGCACGAAAAGAACCGTCCGGTTTCTTTTTCATGAGAAGAGGTGATGACCATTCAGAATCCGAAGGTCTGCAAATACCCAAATCTACAAGTTCCTGAAAATGTTTTTTAGCAGCTGACAACTCTTCAGGACATAGTCTGCGATATTTAGAAAATATCGGATAAGAGTTTGTTACAATGCGATGTCGAGTATTATGTTTAGCATTAAGATTGAATTTTTCTGATTTGGTTAAATTTGGAAAAGAATTTAAGATTTCCGAAAATTGATTTTGAAGTGAGATCACTTCAACGCATGAATTAATAGGTTTTAATAATGTTTGATTTTTAAAATCGATATTCAAATTGAATTTCTTTAGAAAATCTAAACCTAGAATTAATTATTATTAATACTACTATTTATATTACCTAACAGTCTAAATTGTTTAAGTCTTAAATTTATAGCTTAGAATTATTGTAAACGGGCTAATGAAATTCCCATTACTAAAGGCCCTTTTTCCTAACAAGTTATATATATTTTAGATATAGTATCAAAAGTTATTGAAATTAAATAAGGTAACTATTACAACCGAGTACCACAATCTTTCACTTCATCGATCTTACCCCGAATTGGTCGGGTTTCCGTGTTTTTGGGCCCCGCACTAAAAGGCGTTCTATATATTTGAGTTATAGTGTCAAAAATTATTGAAATTAAATAAAGTAACTATTAAAACCGAGTACTACAATCTTTCACTTCATAGGTCACACCCCGAGTTGGTCGGGTTTTGTGTGTTTTTGGGCTCCGCACTAACAGCCGTCCTATATATTTGCCCATATCAAAACGCTCTTTGTGACTACAGATAAGCTATTCTTTACGTCTAAACGTGGGTAGCAGTTTTGTAAAACGTATCGCAATGACAATCCAGCTGAACGTCATTCAGTTGTTTTACATAACAGAGTTGTTATGTAAAACAACTACCGGTTTTGTAAAACAGCCGATTCGACAATCCATCTGCGACATGTACATCCAATGTCTCAGGATCTACGAAAATTATGGAACGAATACTACCTTAAAAAAAGTAAAATAAAATTGTTTAATTAATTTTCAAAAAAAAAGGACATGCACACAAAAACCTCTTTCATGTATAAAATAAATATATTTTTTTAATACTATTATTATTCGTTTTAAAAAAATACATTTTTATTATTATTTGTTTGTTATAAGCAGGCGAGCCGGCAGGCAACCAGGCATTTTATTAACCCGACTTCAAAAAGGAGGATGGTTCTCAATTCGTCTGTATTTTTTTTTTTTATGTGTGTCACCTCAGAACTCCGTCATTGATGAACCGATTTCGAATTTTTTTTTTGTTTTAAAGGTTTCCCATTGTCCCAGTGGCATCAAATCGCATTCTGATGAGGGGATCCCCGGGAAATCGAGGAAAATCATCATTTTATATGTGATAACCGATTTCTGCGAAATTTTTTTTTTTTTTTTGAAAGGGTATACTCATTCATAGTTTTATAGAAAATTTTTTTTAAAACCGACTTCAAAAAAATTTTTTACAAAAAAAACCGACCCCAAAAAAAAAATTTTTACAAAAAAAAAACAAAATGGATGTAAAAAATTTGAAAATCTGTTAAAAAAATGCACTAAAAAAAAAAAAAATAACGGATAAAAAAATGTGTTTTAAAGAAATGCACTAAAAGTTAGTAGGTCGTTTAGTTGGTCTACCAATATTTAGACAAATAAAATAAGTTATAGAACTTCAAAGTCACTAAAAAGCAAGAAATAAAACCGATTTTGACAAAATGGAAACCCGACTTCAAAAATATTCTAAATATTCTAAAACAAAAAATGCACTAAAAAGTAAAAAAATAATTGCATATTCTTGTGCCAATTTTAGTTCACCTAAGCAAAAATTTTTAAATATATATGTACAATTATTGTTATTTTTGGAGGCGGTGTCCAAAAGTTATGTGAATTTCTCTATGCTGACACTGACTCCAAAAATAACAATAATTGTACATATATATTTAAAAATATAATTTAATATAATTATAAAATATAATTTTTGCTTAGGTGAACTAAAATTGGCACAAGAATACGCAATTATTTTTTTACTTTTTAGTGCATTTTTTGTTATAGAATATTTGATTTTTAAAGTCGGGTTTCCATTTTGTCAAAATAGGTTTTATTGTTATATCTTAATAATTAAATTAACTAGTATATATTATTATGGTTTGCGTCATCATACACTTACTGATCATGGTGACTACGTCAAATTAAATTTCTTTTATTAGTAAGGAAAAAAAACACTGATTCTATTGTGTGCGTAGACTTATTCAGTACAACATATCCATATTAGAGGACACAATATGCGAAGCATAAGGAAGAAAAACTATAATTATTGAAGGTCTAATTTATATAGAGTGTTAACCTAATATGACCTCCAGGTTATCTAACATTCTAAATATTTTATATTCACTATGTCTTATCGAATTTCCTCCAAAGCAGCTATTGTTTTTGCACCAATGTTGACTATGTTTGTCGAATTCTTTTAGTTTTTAGAAAAATTTCAAACAAGAGTTGTTGGAATTTTACAAGAAAGTTCCTTCCAAATGAATCATCTTTAAAATTATAATTTGCAACATTATTAACATCGATAGCGATCTTGGTAGGGAGACGTCCTACCAAAATTTTATAAAAAAAAAAAATTCGTTAAGCAGGAGCTGCTCCAACTAAGCGAATTTCTTAAGAATACATAAATCATTCTTTAGCGGCCATCATTTTTAGTGTGATCAAAATGAAATATCTTATCTGATATGATTTTAGTATTTGCAAGGCCAATTTTATTACTAAATGGCATAGGTCAAGGGAAAAGGGGTCTTAGAGAAAGAAGAAAACACAAAATATAATATGTGTCTCTTTATATTACAACAATCGAACAATGTATGAGGAGTAAAGTTGTAGAAAATCATGTTTGCTGCAATTTAGTCGTTTTTCTCAAACTCTAATGTGTGCAGAGATATTTAGAATTTTAACTTCCAATCTAATATTGTAAATATTAGTGTTACAGAAAAAATGATAAGCAACAAAATGATCAATTATTCAATTTTTTAATCCGACTTCAAAAAAGGAGGATGGTTCTCAATTCGTCTGTATTTTTTTTTTCTTTTTTTTTTTAATGTTTGTTACCTCAGAACTTCGTCCTTCATTAACCGATTGTGAGTTTTTTTTTTTGTTTTAAAGAGTTTGATTCCCGATTGGTCCCATTGTCACCAAATCGCATTCTGATGAGGGAATCTCCGGGAAATCGAGGAAAACCCTCATTTTATATGTGATAACCGATTTCTGCGAAATTTTTTTTTTTTTTAAAGGGTATACTCATTCATAATGGGCAAATAAGAAAATTTTTTTAAAAACCGACTTCAAAAAAATTTTTTACAAAAAAAAAACCGACCCCAAAAAAAAAAATTTTTACAAAAAAAAACCAAATTCCTTGTAAAAAAACTGAAAATCTGTTGTAAAAAAACGCAGTAAAAAAAAAAAAACGGATAAAAAAAAAGTGTTATAAAAAAATTAGTTGGTCGTTTAGTAGGTCTACCCATATTTAGACAAAAAAAATCAGTTATAGAACTTCAAAGTCACTAAAAAGCGAGAAATAAAACATATTTTGAAAAAATGGAAACCCGACTTCTAAAATCAAATATTCTATAACAAAAGATGCACTAAAACGTAAAAAAATAATTGCATATTCTTGTGCCAATTTTACTCCACCAAAGCAAAAATTTTTAAATATATATGTACAATTATTGTTATTTTTGGAGGCGGTGTCCAAAAGTTATGTGAATTTCTCTATGGTGACACCGCCTCCAAAAATAACAATAATTGTACATATATATTTAAAAATTTTTGCTTTGGTGGACTAAAATTGGCACAAGAATATGTAATTATTTTTTTACTTTTTAGTGCATCTTTTGTAATAGAATATTTGATTTTAGAAGTCGGGTTTCCATTTTGTCAAAATAGGTTTTATTTGAATATTCAGGGAGATATGCCAAATTTTGTGTTTCTCCCTCCCGCTGAACCCCCTCCACTTCCCGTTGTTCGATTTTACCCATTATCGAATCACCGGTACAAAAACAATAGCTGCATTTCCTTTCAGGCTAATAATGAGTTGATTTCACAATCAACTTAACTGTGTATAATAATTTATTTACGTAGGTAGAGAGAGATACTACCAATACATTCATTTACATTTAACTAAAAAAAAACCATTGTGTTTTACTTTATCAGCATGAACCATTTTAAAAGATAAATAAACAAGGACTAATTTCATTATCACAAGGCAATTTCTTACGTATATATTATTTGTAATTATATTACACTTAATTAAATAAAAATAAAAATTGTGTTGGTAATTATTTGTGTGTGTGTGTGTGTTTATAATATAAGTAATATTAAAAGAAAGAAGGTTATTTTGTAACGTTTAACTGGAAATTAACTCAGATATTAAATTTGTTTTGATAAAATACAATTCTTATAATACTTAACTCCGGTTAGAATTGTAATTATCCACTAAATTTAATGTTAATTTTAACAAGTGTAAATGTAACAACTAACTGAGTTAATTGTTTAATACTCTGTATTTATATATGCGTTCATTTTCGAAGCGTAGACTGTTTATTATACTTTTGACACACGCTCATATCTATAGAAGTATGACTTGTAGTGCAGATACTGTGTAGAAACACATGTCTCTGTAAACTATAGTAATTATAAATGTTTCATCTGAAATTTTCGAAGATTTTTTGAGTGAATGACTGAAAGATCAGATCAACGAATTTGCATCAAATTTCGCTTCAAACTCGGAAAAACTAGTTCGGAAACTATTCAAATGATGCAGATGGCCTTTGGGGATGAGTGTATGGGCAAAACACAAATAAAAGAGTGGTATAATCGTTTCAAAAGTAGCCGCACATCGGGGGTAAATGTTTTTTATATAGGTCTATTAACCTGTTTTAAAATATATTTTGACCCAACAATAAGCGTGAAAAATTTTGAACGTGATCTCTCACCTCCAATTTTATTTCCAACAACTTTTGTAGGAAACTTTTTCATATCTATTACAATTTCTTAGAAATGAAATGGATAAAGATTGTTTGAAGATCCCTATAAGTACAACCTTTTCTGAAGGTTTCATCCTCTATAAAATCCGAAACAATATTTACGGACGCCGCTCTAACTAATAGTATACATATATTATTTAATATTTATGAAATCATAATCAGAAACAATTCATTATTAACGCTTGTTACTCTCATTCAAAAACTATTTGTTTTTTGCATAAATAAATATCACTCGCTTGTTTATCGATATAACTGATAGAAATACCGACACACGTATATATATATATATATATATATACACCGCGTAACGGAGAAACCGTGTTTTTATTTAAAGTAGGCATTTACTCAAGCTCTATGTATTTTTTGTAAACATATTGTAACATAAATTATTGTAAATTATATTATATTTATTCTTTTAATTTGGAGGACCTATCAATTGGCCACCAAGATCCCCAGACCTAAATATACTAGATTATTTTGTTTGGTCGTATATAAAAAATGTAATTTATGGAAGTTAACATGTATCCAATCGTGAGGAAACTTTAATTAAAATAAGACAAGCATTTCAAACTATAGAAGCAAACATGTGAATAATTTTGTTAAAAAGAGCTGCTGTTTGCCTGGAAAAGAATGGTAGACATTTAGAACAGTTTATGCATTAAAATTTGTTTATAATATTTAATATAATTTATTGTTTATATTAATTAATTTTAACCAATCATATTAGAGCTTGAGTAAATGAAAACATGGTTTCTCTATTACACGGTGTATATTTTATTATTATCTGTATGTGGTTAAATTAATCGTTATTTGATATGGTTTATAATATAGTCAAACTGATGATGATTATGATAATAAATGATAATGATAAATAATAATTGTATTCATTTGATGAAGCCATGAACCAAAAAATATAAAAACTAATATTATTATATTAAGGATGTACAAGTACTGAAGTTTCACAAAGGTTAAGGCTTAATTTTTTGTTTACATATAGTTGAAGTGCATATAAATCAATTATAAAAGTTTCAGGGGGTTAACGGGGATCTTGAATTAATTATTTAATGTTAAAGTTCGAGTTTTAATGCATTGCTCTTATGGAGAAACCCATATTTTTACACATATTTTGATAATTTTCACTTGGAATAAAATAAGACGAATCAAAAGAAAAACTACGCAATAGAAAATAGGAATATTAATAAAGAGATTGATCCAATATTTCCGGTATGAAGGGCCTCAAAAAATATTTAAGAAAAATACTGAGATATCAGGTAAATTTCATTTCTGTCCGCGGTAGCTTAATTACCCGAAATCCCAGGTTTTTTTCTTAAATATATTTGGCCCAGTATGACGGGCCTTAATTAATTTTTAACTTACGACAAAAAATAATAATCATTATTGTGGACTTTTATGAATGTACTATATAAGATTTTAAAGAATTTTATAAATGGACTATACAGCAGCGCCGTACATCCTTAAGTACTGAGTTATTATTTTGATATCGCATGTTTCAATAACTACAAGAAAAAATACTCTTTGAAAAATTAAGGGTATACACTATAAACGTGCAGATTATACAGAAAAGGGGAAAAATACTTGTATTTTAGAGGGACTATTTTACGCATGGGATTATTAACATTGCAGTATTGAAACTAGTAATTCCGGGAGACGAGACGAGGCGGAAATAGCATGTCTCTTGTATTGTATTGAATTAAAAAAGTTTTCTATCATCTCGTCTCGTCGTTTTTACAGTTGAATATTTTCTTGAAAAAATACAATTGAAAAAAAATTCTATTTCATATAAAAGTAGATATTTTTATAATTTATTTAATATTTGACAATTTATTTAATTTTTTATAGTTTGATTGAAACAATAAAGACTATAGAAAAGATTACTTCATTACCATCCAAAATGATTTGACGTTTTGTGATTAGTAGTACAGATTAAAAATTTATAGACATTGAAACTATCGTCTGTCTCTCGAATATTTATCGTAAATCAAGATTCGATTAATAGTTTAGTTTCAATTAGTGATGCCGCGAGAGATGAGATAAACGAGACTAAGTCGGCGACAGACGAGATGAAAATTAGATACCTGATTTCGATAAATATTCGAGAGACAGACAATAGTACTTTCTTTCAATCTCTATAGATATTTTATCTGTAAAAATGTACTAATCAGCCAAACAGCCAATCATTTTTGGTGGTAATGATTTAAGTTTTTCTATAGTCTTTATTGTTTCATTTAAAATAATATATGAATAGAAAAAAGATATATTATATTTAAATAAATTTTTTTTAATTGTATTTTTCAAGAAAATCTTCAACTGTAAAAACGATATGAGACGGGAACGATAGAAAACTTTTAAAAATCAATACAATACAAAATTCGTCTCGCAGCATCACTAATCTCCAACCAATAGAAAAATTATGATTTATTATTGGGCCTATCGCCAATTTCACGTATCTATATTTTCTATTAGTAAAGTCAACATATTATAAGTAATACATCGACCCTAATAGATATTTTCAATATCATGTACAAAATTTGAAGTTAACGACGAAGGTCGAACGTTTACATTTTAGATCGTTTTTTTTTTTATTTAAAATTGAACTTGACATGAATAATAAATTTATTTACATCAATGAAAATGTTTCCATAATGCAAACAAAAATTTACTAAGTAATAAAATTTTTCCAATTATCTATCGATCCCATTCTATCATATACATATATATATATTTACTTGCTTGGCCTAATACCGATTTTGCAAGCAAATATATGGATCGGCAAGCGCCAGTACTCACGATGTTTTCACTGTGAAGATCTCAGTGATACGGCCCAGCACACACTCGCAGTTTGTCCCGTTTGGGATGAGCAGCGGAATGTGCTATACAGGGCCCTTGATACCAACCACCTGGACCTAAGGGTTCTAATCTGTAGGATTTTAAAGGGTGAAGAAGAGTGGCAAGCGTTCATCCTGTTCTGCGATAATGTTATGAGCGTCAAGGAAAACGAGGAACGTAACCGGCAGGCGGTCCAAGCAGGACGCCCTAAAAATGCAGCGACACAAGGCAAGGTTTTTAAGAATGACCTGGAGTACTCAGGCACTGTAAAGGGTCCCTCAGAGTAATAGTAACGCGTTTCTTGAGGGCCCTATTACCACACGAAGATGGAGAAAGGGGGAGTTTTTAGTCGGTAAGAATCCGACACTCTCCGTATCAATGTCTATTGGCCGGAAGTCTTCCGAAAATTTTTCTCTCCTCTAATATATTTATATATATATATATATATATATATATATATATATATATATATATATATATATATATATATATATACATATATATATATATATATATATATACATATACAGACTGTGTTGGAAAGCTTTTCCAATAGAGAATCAATGTTAAATATTATTTATTACTGGCTGGCCGTGTGGTTCTGTGTGGAGTCAATCAGTACACATGTAATGAGAGTGAGTTAAATATGTTCATTGAAATCTTAACTTTAGTATGTGCATCACAAAATCCCCACTCATAAATGACAAACAAACTACCATACGCATAGAGTATGCCTATATGTATGCGATGACGCTCATTACATGTGTACTGACTGACTCCACACAGTAACCACACGGCCAGCCAGTTATAAATAATATTTAACATTGATTGTCTAAGAAGCTTTCCAACACAGTCTGTATATAAAATCACAAATAAACTTATTTGAAATAGAGTCACAAATAAACTTATCAAAACACTGCTAAAGAGCTATTTCCCACATCAGTCGTGTCCTGTTTATTTTTGGGTGAAATAATAAAGTAAACTATAATTAAATTTTCTCCTACATATAAATTTTATATTTACGTGTAAAATAAATGCATATTCGATGATGATATGTTAATAAAATTTAATCTATACCTATTATAAATGACTGTATTTAGGGTTGCCACCATTTATTTGAGCAAATAAAGTAAGTATATTGGTTGTTAAAGGTGGAAAAAAAAGGTAGAAAATATGTAATCAATTTTACCTCATTATTTACTGGACATTATCACCTACGAAAGCATCTGCACCCAATAGGACTGACTCCTCAGTGGAAGCATTATGTGCTCTCAATTGCAGCAGCTACAAGATATTCGGTGGATCTCACCCCGTATATAAGAACCTTCAAAAAAACCTGATAAGCAAGCTCCTGTCTATTACCAAAACATAGGAGAAGCGAATCTATCTCATCGGATTGATGTAGAAGGGGAGTACATTGGGCCATACGGTCAAAGTGAAATACTTTTTATACCATTTATTTTGCCTAAATATTTAATAATCCTTTATGAGATTGTTGGTAGTTATATGATAACTCAGGGAAACAAATCCTGCACGCATAGGTATCTAGATAATGAAGAAATCTAAGAAGTAAAATCGAGTACATAACATGTAGATAATTTTTTTTCAAAATAGTATAATCATTTTGTACACTCCCGTTCAAAAAAAATGAACAGACCTGAAATGTTAATTTTCTTACATTTCATAAAACTCCTCTCTTTTGTAACTCTCTGTATATTATTTATTTATAAACAAAGATAAGTAGTATATTTTTTAAATGTGAAAAAAGAAATGGAAGTTTTATATTTTTTATTTATGTAAACAAACACATTTACTACAAGAATAATAATCAAAATTCATTCGGTTTTTGGGAAACAAATTTTATTGAAAATATTTTTCTAAAATGACTATAAAATTTTGAAAAAAGGATATTATTTCGTGTCCCATCGCACATAACCAGCTTGTGTTACTAAAATCAAACTAACTATGTAGGTATTCTAAAGCTTTGTCAACAAATTAATAAAATCTAAATTACGATCAATTTTTAATGATTTACGTAAAATGATTCCTAGAAAAATCAAACTATCTGAAACAAAGTATTGTCGCGTACTTTATTGTTCACATAAATTATAGAGTATAAATAATTACCCCCCGAATAAACGTACAATACTTTATTTTTATTATAACGTACGGCTGGCAACCCTAAAATTGTATTACATACAGAGTTGAGTTTTTAATGTATACGATTCAAGGTCGAGTTTTTTCATTAATGCAAGCATATGAACTTAAAAATATACAGATAAAAATAATATTTTGACGTCATAAGGAACATGACATGGCTATGATCGGTATGGCGACATGGTGATTCAAACTAAACACATAAATACAACAAAAAAATAAAATAATTAAACTGATCGATTTAAATATTTAAATTACCTACAGAGTTAATTATTATTTCTCCATTTATTATATCTAATCTTTTAATATTGTATAATAAAATTTAATTATCTGCTTTGTTCCTTTAGCTAAAATTCTCCGTTTGATACTTATGGCCGCTTTAATAGCAAATAAAAATACATGTTTATTTTATCTTTTCATCTAAGTGAGAGAATAATTGTATCGCAACTAGTGAAAAATTGCCTTTATAAATTATATAATGGTAATATTATTTATATATATATACATATTTTATGTATATTCAGTTTAGTTCCGATTTTTGGTATAGGTGTTCATAAAATGACCTAATTAGTCCATTTCCGTCAATCCATCCGCCCGTCTGTCAAAACGATAACTCAAACACGAAAAGAGACAGCGAGATAAAATTGTGTATTCTACAGCTAAAAAGTAAGGTCAAGTTCGTTAATTGTTAATAAAATCGGGCCATGTTTGGGCAAAATAAGCAAAACTGCCTCTTTGAAACCGTAAGACATAGAAAAAAAATTTGTTAACAAAAAATCTACTTCTTTTTAAAATAAACAACTTTTGTCTGAATATGTTTCTCATAAACTCAATAGTTTTCTCATAATTTGTGATTTAATGTTCCTCGTAAAGCAAATTGTTAACAATTCAATCATTGATATACAACTCAGTATATACTGGATATTCAAACAATTAACTCAGTTAGTTATAACACATTACTTGTTTTTTTTTTTCATTTATCCTTCAAATATCCATGAAACTATTTTTTCATTTATTAAAATCGACATGACCAACAATAATAATTGTGTTAAACATTTTTTCATACACTCAATAAACTTGGAAGTTGGAAATATTGTACACGAATATGTTGTACACTCTGTACATACATATATACAGACAATCAATTAAACTGCCTAGTAGTATATGTGAATCAACAATAAAGAGAAATAAATGATAATAACAAAACAGTAGATCAAAAAATTAACGTATTTAAATTACCAATAATACATGAAATACAATGTTGATCGGTTCTCGTTCTCTATGTTGTGTTCAATGTGCGTCAACTAATGACGTCAATCAAACTATAAAAGGATGTTACAAGATTTACGATCAAGATTATTTTATTCTATATTATATTGTGTGTATGTACACTTGGCCACAAAAGTTGATGTCTTTTTTTTAAATTTTAATTTTATAGTTGGTTTGTACCCCTAATTCATTCTATTTTATTTTATATTATACCAGCTTATTATTATTATTTTATATTATACCGGCTTCGCACGGGTTCTTTACAGAAAATATAAAACAGCCTATGTTACTCCGAGGAGATGTAGCTTTCGGTAAAATTGGTTGACTAGTTTTTGAGTTAAATCGTAACAAAAAATCAATCATCTGTCCTCGTTAAACATAATAGAATTACCCGTCGCGGCTTCGCCCGCAAGAATTTTGTAACGCTCTTATAACCAAGTAACATAAATTTTTGCCCGTTAAGGCCTGATAAATTGCGTTTAATTATTGAAATACATTTGTTGTATGCACTGCCACCTATTGGCAAAATTTTTGAAGTACTCATGTTGTGTATACTGCCATCTATAGACAAATTTTTAAAACGTATTTGTTGTATGCATCGCTATCAATGCATATTACTACAAAAATAAACTAACTTAATATTAATTTTAAAATGATTCATTATGTGAATAGAAATCGAAACAAATATGAATAATGGACTGTATTAATATATGATCCACTGCAATCAATTTATACAGACTGCTGTCTGTTTCATGCTTATATAAATAACAGTCAAAATGTCTACATCCCCACTCCTGGCAGTCAATGTATAACACACAGCACCTAGTAAGCAACGAACTTCTGTTACTATGCACTGATAAATTATACACCTATATACATCAATAAATAATACTTTACCTTTTACCTTTTTTTATAATATTTAATGACCAATTTATGCAAAAATTGACAAATTATATACTAAAACCTACGTCGAGAACCACTCTATCCATTGGTGAAAACAGCATGAATCGGTGCAGTAGTTTTTGAGTAAATCGCGAACAGACCGACAGACGCGGCTGGGGGACTTTATTTTATACTATGTAAGGATAGTGTGTATGTACACTTGGTCACAAATTTGATGTCTTTTTTTTTTAATTTTAATTTTATAGTTGTTTGTACCCCTAATTCATACGGTTTTCGACAAAAATTTTCAAATAAAAGTTGATACTATATTTCTAATGAACAACATTTAGCCGACGCATTTTTTCGAAAAACGATTCAATAAGGCACAAATCAATTATACAATTTTTTTTAAATGACATCAACTATTGTCATCCATAGTACATAAATTCATTTACTACTATGTATATAATAATATTTATATGTGTATAGTACTCTTACTATACACATATGCATGTAATCAATATACTATTAATAGTGAGACAGTTTTTCTATTATTATTCTCAGTTAAATAAACAAAAATGTACTAAATGTCATCACTTTATTTTTATTTTTGGCCATTTTATCTAAATAGTAGAGTTTTTTTAGTTTATCTTTTTAACATTATTTTGATTTGTTTTTAATTATACTGCTTCTTATCTACCAAGCAAAAGTTCATGCCATAGAATTTCTTATACTTTTGCGTCAAGGACTGTCTTAATGTCTTCGTACATCGCCTTTCATAACATTATTATTATTTTTTGGGTACTGGGTCCTGAGAATATATATATATATATATATATATAAATATATATATATATATATATATATATATATATATATATATATATATATATATATATATATATATATACACTATGTTTAATTTACATCTTCGTATCATAGATCCCACGAGTATGAGAAGGAGGTCTTATATGTTTGATGAACAAGCATATTTTTCATAACTGTTCGAGTGGTCACCAACCACTCAAACTTATCAGACCTCCTTCTCATACGCATTGCTAAATGTATACATATGTACTCTCTCATACTCGTTATGAATATTATTCACTATTTTGAAAAATATTCTTGATTATCAAACCAATAAGACATCTTTCTCATACACATTGTTTAATGTATATGTACATATGTACTCTCTCATACTCGTGGGATATATGATACGAAGATGTAAACTAAACAGATATATATATATATATATATATATATATATATATATACCGTCAGTTTAGTTTACATCTTCGTATAATAGATCTCCCACGAGTATGAGAGAGTACATATGTATACATTAAGCAATGTGTATCAGAAGGAAGTCTTATAGGTTTGAGTGGTTGGTAACCACTCGAACAGTTATGAAAAATATGCTTGTTTAACAAACCTATAAGAGCTCCTTCTCATACACATTGCTTAATGTATACATATGTACTATCTCATACTCGTGGCAGATCTACTATACGAAGATGTAAACTAAACATAGTGTATATATATATAACAGATGTATAATTTATATAATTTATCCATTTAAAGCAATTACATGTTAATATTATTATTTATTTCCGTATAAACTTTAAACATATGCATACGAATTATATTGATTGTCGTTTGTAATTAATTATGGTTTAGTTTGTTTATTTTTATTTTTTATACTTTTACTCCCATAGCGAAGATTATTTTATTAAAACGGTAATGCAATAATATTGTCTTTTATTTAAATTTACATAAATCCCATCACATTTTATAATCAATAAATTAAAGTTGATACACACGTGTTTGACTTAAGGATGTACGAGCGCTGATGTATAGTCCATTTATAAAATTCTTCAAAATCTTATATATAGTACATTCATAAAAGTCCACAATAATGTTTATTATTTTTTGCCGTAAGTCAAAATAAAAATTTAATTCAGGCCTGTAAGATATTTAAGAAAAAACCTGTGATTTCGGGTAATTAAGCTACCGCCGACAGAAATAAAATTTGCCCGAAATCTCAGTTGTTTTCTTAAATATCTGCCCGTCACACCGAAATTTTATTGGATCAATCTCTTTATTAATATTTCTATTGCGTAGTTGTTTTTTTTCGTCTTATTTTATTCCAAGTGAAAATTATCAAAGCATGTCAAAATATGTGTAAAAATATGGGTTTCTCCATAAGAGCAATGCATTAAAACTCGAACTTTAACATTAAATAATTAATTCAAGAACCCCGTAACCCTCTCTGAAACTTTTATAATTGATTTATATGCACTTCAACTAAATGAAAAAAAAATCTATCCTGAATCTTTTTGAAGCTTCAGTGGTCGTACATCCTTAATCTTTCTTTTATATTTAAGTTATTATTTCCTGTTTTCGTAATTAATAAGAACAAAATTACGATGACATTTTCTTTTAATAATTTAATTATAATATTCTTTTGTGTATTGACTTTATTTCGTATTGACTTTATAAGGTACTTAAAATACCAAAATTAAATTTATGGTAATTATTGAGAATGAGCATCTGCTTTTAACAAATTGCCAGGTGTATCTTACCATGCTGGGCCAATAACCACAGCTCTCCTCTTCTAAAGCAGTGTTTTCGAACTGTTTTTTTTACCATGTTCCAAGTCTTTCTAAAATTCTGATGACTCCCTATATAACATATACTTATTTTTTATATATATCAGGGTATAATAAGTTTAGTCCCGATTTTGTAACGGTTGAAAATATTGATCGTAGAAAAGTAATTTTGGTATAGGTGTTCATAAGATGATCTAATTAGTTAATTTCCGTCTGTCCATCTACCCGTCAACACTATGACTCAAGAACGAAAAGAGATAGCGAGCTAAAATTTTGTGTGTGTATTCTAGAGCTAAGTTCGTGAATAGACACAATTAGACCATGTTTGGGAAAAAACTGCCTATTTTGAAATTGTAAGAAATAGAACATAAATTTAAAGATAAAAAATGTGTTTTTTAAAGATAGAACTTGTTTTCATAAATTCAGTATATACCGGATATTTAAGCAATTAACTCAGTGAGTTTTTATTTTCACTTGTTTTTAAATTACAATTTGTTCAAGACACAGTCACTAGACTTACATTTTAGGAAGAAAACACTTGGAAATTGTTTTAAAAAACACATTTTGTTTAATAAGTTAAGTAATATTTTGGCAAAAAATTCCCTGACTTTTCCAGGGTTTCGAGACTTGAATTCTAATTTTTCCAGACCATTTTTTCATATAATATTTTGTTATTGATAGGAAAATTAAGAAAAGTATAATAAAACCTATACATTCTTTTTCATCAGTAACATACATAAAATTTTTTCAAAAACCTCAAAACAGATAATTATTAGTAATAATTTTTTAGAAATAAGTTATTTTAAATACGATTATGCGAAATTCCATGAAATTCACTGGAATTTTACGAAATTCCCTGACAATTCCAGAAATTCAAAATTCCTGACATTTCCAGGTTTTCCAAACAACTAGACACCCTGAAAAGTACAAAATAATTAAAATATTTTTCTATAATATTTTAATTATTACCATTGAATGTAAGGTCACTTCTAGATAAGTGAACTAAATTTTTGAATCCTCCCCCCCCTGAACAATCAAATTACCACCATGTGGGGCGTGGGGTCCGCGTTGGGAAATATTGTTCTAGAATAATCCGGTGACTGTAGGTAGTAAGTAGCACCTTTTATCCAGAAAGAATATCTTCATTCATTTTTCATTTTAATAATAGGGAATATGCATGAAAATTTTTTTTCACTTGAATTGAAGCAAGTGTACTTGACAAATATCAAGGTAAAATTACTTTTTAAATAACTTTAAAAATAAGCGAGGTATGAATGATTGAAATTCCCGATTAGACAAAGACGGTGATAGCCCTCTTGATATTTTATGTGACGTCATATTACACTTTCAGCATTTAAAATACACGTAAAACTCCGTTTTTAGTATTTTTGCAAGAAAGAGACAGATAATAATCTTTAAAAGCTTATAGCTTCCTTGATATTTGTCGGATTTTAATTTCGTTTTTAAATATTATTACAGTATTAACAGTATTTTCATATTCTGAAAATAAATGTGAAAAAAATTTTCATGCATATTCCCTATTGTGTTTTAGTACTACCACAAGACAAAATAAGAATGAGTGTCATTTTTGTTGCTAAGAGTACTCTTAATATATTTTATTGACATTTTTAAGATACGAAAATGAATTTACATAATCATTAAAAACCATCTTCTTGATTTTAATCAAAGAAAATTCGATTCCAAAATATTATATATAATTGTTTTACAAACAAAAAACATCTATTAATTACCATCTCTTTAAATAATATTTTAATTACCTAAAATTTACATGTTTTTTATAATATGAAAAAAATTTGAAACAAAACAAAAACCTAGACAATATTTTACAGGTAAAACTTATTAAAATATACACCATACATTATAAAGTGGACACAATGTTGTTAAATAGTAGTAGGTTTACTTTTTTTTACGCGTCGAATGTATATTGTTAGGTGAGTTTTATTAAAAATATTAAGGCTTTTTAAGTTCACTAAATTACAAGTTCTTAGCAAATTATATCGTAGTTAACTATTGTTGAAAATGTATTGTAAATAAGTTTCTATTAAAAAAAACATTTTTAAAAACAAGTTTTTTATAGTAAAACTAATTTTCTACAACTTTACTGCTGATAAATTTTTTGGTTTTTCAAATTTTAAGGAAGATATGTCAAATTTTGTGTTTTCCACTCCATCTAACCCCGCCCCCCCCTTTCCCCTTGCAGATTCTTGTCATGCTTACCATAAAAATTAACTGTTATCGGAACTGAACCAACATGTAAAAATTCAACTCCGTAGGATAATAGGAAGTGGTTCTAATTCAGCTTGCAAGATTTGACCCGAACATACATACATGCATACATACATTGCAAGTTAAATAAAAGCTTGTAAAAAGTCTACACCCAGTTTTAATTAAGTCCAATAATAATATCTTTTAAAAACTTCGCCTTAGTAGGATGGAAAACTTTGTGAAAATATTTTATTAATATTTATTAATTTAAGTTATATAATCAATTGATGTTAAGGTAATTCCAGCATTGTCTTGTATAATCAGGACAAAAAACCAGTTTGCTGTTATTATAGAACAAATACATATGCACATATACATTAACATACATATATTTATATAAAAATTAATATAATTTTGAAAGAAAAAAAATTTTTAACAATTATATTTCGAAAACAATACGGTAAAACGCGATTTAAAAAAAATTTATTTAAGAAATATTTATCTTTACTCACCTAGTCTTTTTTTAAATTCTGTCGAGTATTTTTTTTAATACAACAGATAATAGTTCGGTGGGCATGAAGTTTTAAATGCTTCTAATGAGAGAGAGTAAGAGAGAATGATTACTTTGCTATTAATTCTCTAGCGTTCTAAACGGTCAAAAATTCTGAAAATTCGGGATTTATTAGAAAACATAATTTTTAGCCTGTGAAAAAAAAATGAGCAAAATCTGTCAAAAAGTGGTTTCATGTTGGAACGACCATAATAATTTAATGATAAGTTATTAATTTTATTTATATTAAAACAATTAAAAAAATAATATCGATATAGAAAAACAACGAATATATTTTACAACAATTCTGACATTTATGTATTTTTGCTCAACTACGTAATAAGAACGGGTAATGTTTGTAAGTCTAATTCTTTATTATTTTTTATTTATTGATCCGTTACGGCTGGATGGATTTCAACTAATGAGGTATTATTAAATTCGTCTTAATTCCGAATGTGATATAGGGTATACCTCTTTATAAAAACTTGTATCACATAAAAAAAATTAAATATTAACTTAATTGCTTAATTACCCGGTATAACCTGAATTTATGTAAAAAAGTTTATAATAAAAGCTGTTTATGTTAAAAAAAAGGACATTTCTTCTCTTTACATTTTTGTTCTATTAGTTTTTCCCATTTTTCCCAAACATGGTCCGATTTTGCCTATTCAAAACCGGTGTTGTTATTGTCAATAAGCTGAGGGTGTTGATCGAAGCTAACCTCGATATGCAGATATTAAATTTAGAATATGGTTAAAAAAAAAAAAAAATTTAATAAATTTATTTAATATTATTGTGAGACATGCACCAAATACTAGAATATCAAGGTTAACGACGATCAACACCCTCACCTTATTGACAATAACAACACCGCATGGTCAAAAAAGAATATCGCCAACAAATGGGTTGGGTTAATCACACACTTATTCCCTTAATTGGTCAGTCCACTCAAATAATCCTTTAGGTACTACCTCAGTCAGATCATATAAAAGACAAACTTTTTTTAAAATTATTGTGAGACACGCACCAAATTAGCAACGAGCAATATATCTCTGACTCCATATCCCAGAGATAGCTACGATTAGCTAATTCATACTGACGATGACTACCTTGTAGTCGAAATACGTATTTATAAAATACAAATAATTGTTCTAGGAATTGGGGCAAAATTTTTAATTTAATTTCTTTATAATACCCAGTAATGTGTGTTTATATACAGACTGTGTTGAAAAGCTTTTCCAATAGAAAATCAATGTTAAATATTATTTATTACTGGCTGGAGGTGTGTTATATTAAAGTAAATACTTGGGAGTTACGGGCATTATTCTTTCCAAGATGAAGTTGGTCAAACACCATCGGTAAACGGAGATCGAAACAGGATAATACTGAAAAACTTTTTTAACCATGACAAGCAGATTAACACTACTGATTTCACCAAGATGGTGCCACAGCACATACTAACAGAGTCACAATTGTTCTTTTGAGGACATATTTCCCGAATCGATTTAATTTCGAGAAATGGAGAGTTGAGATAGCCCCGCAGTTCTTTGGAGTTATCGGAAAGAAAGGGTTTATGTAAACAAGCCACAATGCTTGGAACAACTTAGAGCGAATATTAGGCGAGAAATTTTAGGGATATCTCCAGAAACTTGAAGATAGGTCATGGAAGATGTGTTAAAAAGAGCTCATATTTGTCATCGCAAAAGGGGACATCATTTGTTACACATCATTTTTCGTAAATAGTTGGAGAAAAGCTACAAGAAACACACTTTGTTTTATGAGTTTCAAAATATAAATTTACTTAACTTTTCATATACTTTTTTTAATTTAAAATCATGAAGGTACGACACTCTGTATTACATACACCAAACAATATGATTATAATAATTGTCTTATTATAATCAAATTTTATACTAGATAATAATAATTATAATAATTATATAATTAAATACAGAATTTTAAAGTTCAGAAATTAAAAGTTAATAATGCATATAAAATATGTGTTTGTAGCTAGTTATATGTTAGGAATTAATTTTAATTATCACATTAGTTACCTAATTAAGTGTCATTCATAAATTTAAATATAAATAAAACTCTAAACTGTGTTAGATGATTTTAACTTTTAATTTTTATTGCATACAACAGTATATAATCCCAATTAATTAAAGTATTTAGATTATTTGGTGTATTTAATTATAATACTGGACTTTGACGTCATATAACATTTTTATGGAAAAATTAATTTGGCAAAAATATCTATACTGAAGGACATTGTATGCGTTATGTCTTGAGCAGTCCAAGTGGCCGATCGGTCTTAAGTCTGCGCAGTATGCCTACTTGGAAACTGGGAGGTTATGGGTTCGTATCCCGACATGGACAGTTTGTCAATTATTAAGAAGAAAAAAGGGGCGGTTAATTGACTAAACTGTCGGCGTATGGACAAGAACGAAATAACCGGCTATGCTTGAGAAGGTTTTCTGCAGTTTCCTTCACGAACTCCAGATGAATATAGGCATAGTTCCTATCATAGTCGGCTGCAGCCGCATATCCTATCAATTCCTAGTCTGTACACAAATTCCTTCCACTCCACTCACATCCTCACATCCTTAAGCATCACAATGGACCTTATGGTCGAAGTGAAGCCCGTCCAGGGCAGCGTCTACAATCTATCTATCTATATATTATGTTCGATAACACTATTTTGTTTAAAATGAACTGTATAACTCAAAGAATATTTTAAAACAATATATATCATAGTAATTAAATTAAATACTGATATGAAAAAATTAACTCGTCAACCAGGAATCGAACCTCGGGCCTTTGGATGTCTAGTCCAGTGTGCTCTCCATTACACCAAAGACGATTGCGATGAACGGCCAACTTTTTCATATTATTCTAATTTTTTATATATATATATATATTTTTATATATTTATTAGACAGTATACCGAAATTATTATTAAAATAAATTATTAGACATTAGACCGAAAGGAATTTGGACAAACATTGTGTGTTGACACGAAAGTATACACAAATAAACAAATATAAAATGTATCATAGTGTCTAATTTATTAACACAGTTTTATGAACATAAAAAATTGTATTGCTATGCTGAATTTTCGTGGAAACATAATGATGCGATTAAACGTGCCAAATATTACTTGTCTAAAATATTCAGAAAATTAATTGCTGAAGAACTTATTTCGCCTAAAACGTTGTCTAAATAAAACAAGTACTTCCCAAGATTTTTCCATCCTTAGGCAACACAATGGACCTTATGGTCGAAGTGTAGCCCGTCCAGGGCAGCCTCTACAATCTATCTATCTATCTACGTCTTGTTCTGTACAGTATAGGTCTTGTTCTGTAAAATGTTATAATGAACAACTTTTACCCGAAGCATTTTTTTCGAAAAACGAATCAATAAGTCAGAATTCAATTATAAAATTTTAAAAAATCACTCCAACTTTTGTGGTTCATCATATCGAACGGACAGAAAGGAAAGCGAGATAATAAAAACGTGTCAACTAAACACATTGAAAAAAAAAACAATTTATTTATGTACATGAATATGAATTTACATAAATGTAATACACACGGTATTACATTTTTTTATCATAATGGTTGTGTAACATTATAAGCACATTGTATATGTAAACACATATAGACTAAAAGGTTTTAAAATAGTCCATATTATCTATTTACGTCAATAGAATGGATGATCTTATAAACGTTATTGACATTCGAAATTAAAAATTCCTTTTAAACACACACACACATATACACACTCACACATACGTTTCGCGTGGTTTGATAATAAACACTGTTTATGCAGCCTTATATATAGTATATGTATTTACAGGTACACTAAAATTAAAAAATTCGTTACGCAGGAGCTGCATCAACTTCAGCGAATTTCATTTCAATACACAAATTACTGTCTAGCGGTCATAATTTTGGTCTGATCATAAAGAAATGTTGTATCTGATATGATTTTGGTATTTGCATGGCCATTTTTTTAAATAAATGGCATAGGTCAAGAGGAAAGGAGGCATAGAGAAAGAATAAAACACAAAATATAATATATCTCTCTTAATATTAGAACAATCGAAAAATTTATAAGAAACAAAGTTGTGGAAAATCATGTTTGCTACAATTCATTACCTTATCATTTTTCTCAAACTCTAATGTGTACGGAGATATTTACCATTTTAACTTTCAATGTTAAATTGTAAATATTTCTGTAAATATTAGCGTAACAGAAAAATGATAAGAAACAAAATTACAGTAAAACTTAGTACCTACAACTTAACTTTTGATAAATTTTTCGATTTTTCAAATATTAAGGGAGGTAGTCAAATTTTGTGTTTTAGAATACCAAAAGCGACTCAAATACCAAATTTCATTCCAATCGGAATGAAATTAGCGAAACAGAAAAAATGAAAAGAAACAAAATTATAATAAAACTACCTACAACTTTATATCTTACCTACAATTTTTCGATTTTTCCAATATTAAGGGAGATATGTCAAATTTTGTGTTTCCCCTTTCCTCTAAACCCCCGTTTCTGAGAGAGATGAGAGAGTACATATGTATACATTAACCAATGTGTATGAGAAGAAGGTCTTATAGGTTTGTTTTCTTACTTAAAGCTAAACTGTTGTGTGGGGTTTTTTTAAGTGAACAGATCAGTTGTTATGATTTGTTCTGTTGTTCAGACTTCAGTATGCTATAACATGTGATAATAATAACAAAACAAACCTATAAGACCTCCTTCTCATACACATTGCTTAATGTATACATATGTACCCTATCATACTCGTTGGAGATCTACTATGCGAAGATGTAAACTAACAACCGGTATAAAATTTTAACATCTAGTAGGTAGGATTATTATTTATTTAGTTCAAACTTTTAGAGCACGAATGTACCGTATGAAAAAGTTTTAAATTAAAAAATGGTCCATTATATACCTAAAACAATCTACCTTCAAAACAAATTTGGTAGAATAATAGATATTTTTAACCCGACTTCAAAAAAGGAGGATGGTTCTCAATTCGTCTGTATTTTTTTTTTTTTTTTATGTGTGTCACCGCAGAACTCCGTCATTTATGAATCGATTTTGAATTTTTTTTTTTTGTTTTAAAGGGTTTGGTTTCCCATTGTCACCAAATCGCATTCTGATGAGGGGATCTCCGGGAAATCGAGGAAAATCCTCATTTTATATGTGATAACCGATTTTTGCGAAATATTATTTTTTTTTTGAAAGGGTATACTCATTCATAATGGGAAAATAAGAAAATTTTTTTAAAAACCGACTTTAAAAACCGAATTTTTTTAAAAATTTTTACAAAAAAAAAACCGACCCCAAAAAAAAAATTTTTACAAAAAAAAAACAAAATGCTTGTACAAAAAACTGAAAATTTGTTATAAAAAATGCACTAAAAATTATAAAAAAAAAAAAACGGGTAAAAAAAAAAGTGTTATAAAAAAATTCACTACAAATTAGTTGGTCGTTTAGTACCTAGGTCTACCCATATTTAGACAAATAAAATCAGTTATAGAACTTCAAAGTCACTAAAAACCGAGAAATAAAACCTATTTTGACAAAATTGAAACCCGACTTCTAAAATTAAATAAACAAAAGATGCACTAAAAAATAAAAAAATAATTGCATATTCTTGTGCCAATTTTAGTTCACCAAAGCAAAAATTTTTAAATATATATGTACAATTATTGTTATTTTTGGAGGCGGTGTCCAAAAGTTATGTGAATTTCTCTATGCTGACACCGCCTCCAAAAATAACAATAATTGTACATATATATTTAAAAATTTTTGCTTTGGTGAACTAAAATTGGCACAAGAATATGCAATTATTTTTTTACTTTTTAGTGCATCTTTTGTTTATTTAATTTTAGAAGTCGGGTTTCCATTTTGTCAAAATAGGTTTTATAAACCATTTATATTGACATTTTAAAATTAAATTACATGGAAAATGAATGTTGTTTTTTTGTTGTTATTTTGATAGAGCATTTTACAAATAATATTTTGTGTAGTTTTTTTGTAATAACACTAATTTAATTAAATTTTGAACTGAATTCTATATACAAATTATGTATACACGGTGTTTGTGAAAAGATGCTCGTTAAAAAAGTGTATATTAACCTAGCGACTAGAAATTTTCGTGAACACCCGCTTTGGAACCAATTGGGTTGCCCAATAGGGATCAACATCATCATTGCAATTATGATATTGTATCTATATTTTTATACGCGGTATATAATATACAACAGGGTATTTTAAGTTTAGTCCTGACTTTTTTAACGATTGAAAATATTGATCGCAAAAAAAAAATTGGTATAGATGTTCATAAAAAAACTTAAAACATCACAGCACTGTACCTATGCCAATTTCCATTAAGGTTAAGAAGACATAAGTATGAAAGAACAAGCGTATATTCTATAGACTAACATCTCAATGAATTTTTATTAATATTGCTATGAAAAAATTAATTCATCGAACTGGGATTTTTTCGAAAACTTACATTGACTGAATGATTCTCTAAATTATAATTCTCACAACTAAAACAATACATTCTTTTTCCATTGTGTAAAAATGTAATTATAGCATCATCAACGGTGAATATTAATTTTCTTGTCGGGCATTTTTTCTATAAACACCGTGTAACCATCAAAAAATTATTATTTCATCAAAATGATCAAAGGAACAAATATACAAAAACAATTTAATATTCATTTCATTTAAATAAATTCATTTCATTATATTCATACCAAGTTGAAATCATTCAAGATTCGCAAACTTATTGCCGAAGGGTAGTTTTTATTTCTTCGACTATTCGAACAGGTGAATGTAGATGGTTTTGTCTCAATAAAATATAAATTCGAGGTATAGTTGAAAAATAGGTATCATTAAAGATGCCTCAAAGCTATGGTTATGAAAATAAAATTCGACACGTAGGAGGAAAATCGTAAATATTAGAGTAAAAAAAAAACAGAAAATAAATTGAATTAAAATTATTTAAGTTCCCGTTCCCCTTCGCCGAATTTGCCCATAAAATGTGTCTACATGCTTTAGTGGTCACACTTACAGTCTGTTTAGGTAGTTCCCTCGTTACAGTCAAACCAAAAAGTATAAAATACAATGATTGTACTATACAAGAATTGTTTTGATTTTAAAAAAAAGTTCATCTTTATAAGATATTTGTTTTTGAAAGAAATGTATAGAAAATATTTGGGTATGATCGAACTGTTTACGTGTACCATGCATGTTAAAAATTTCAATTTTGATTGCAAATATCTCGCTTCACAATAGGTCTAAATAAATTTATTTTGTTTAATAAATTCAAAACATTTAGATTAATATCCTATTTCAATTTCATCAAACTCTTAACATAAGTGAGTTTACGAGTGAACTACCTTAATAGTAGTAAAATGAAAAATGTATCATAAGTTGTAAAAAAACAAACTGTAACTCTTGGGAATATAAATTAATAATTTTTATAATAATTGATATTATTAAAGTCGCCATGCTTATCTTAATTTGTAATACATTATAATTCCTTTCTATGAGAAAATCGCTTAATCTACGTAACTCCTACTAAGTGATGAGTTTCTTTTTTGGATCGCAATGTAACGAAATTCTTGTTTAAGGACGTTCTTGCATGAGGCTTGATAGTAGATAATTTTTTTTTTTGTGAATCGAGTTGCTCAATTATGTAGTTCTCCTCCCTCAAAAATTTAAAACCTGTTTACGATCATTTCAAAGAGTAATTATCGATTAAAAATCAAACTTTTAACACAGCGTCTTATGGAGAACAGAAATTTTTTGTACTTAAAATTATAATAACTATATTATTAAAGTAGAGACTATAATAAATAATATAATATTCTTTGAAATATGCAGTTTATATACGTGCATTAAAAAAATTGTGTTAGCGAGGTTTGAAATAATAATTTAATAAAATTAGAACTTTTTTCTTAGGTTTGTTTTTTCCACCATATTTTGAACACAGCGTACATTAAGAAAATATACATATACATACACACATATACACTGAGAATACCATAAGAAAACATAGTTTATTGTCAAATCAAGTCAAATCAATTTCTAATTTACATTTTTACTGATATTTTATAATAAATACTTTTAAAATATTTAGGACAAATAAAAAAAGGTTATAAATCGTTGTAAGGTTATTGATAGTATATTAATTACTACATTTTTTAGATCCTTGAACGTCCTTCAAATTGCAAATCAATTTAAAATAGGATCTGAAAGCCACTATTTAAATTAATATAAGTATGTATACATATAGTTTGTAAGTAGGATTAATTTGAAGGTTACACTAAGTACACTGATCTATTTGATTAACATCACGGGTCAAAAGCGAATATTTTATGAACTAATTAACAACAACACATCTGCTACGATGTTACAAATTATGATTTAATCTTTCTTTTTTCTTTTAATTTCTAGTTTTGTCCAAATGTCAGTTCAAACATCTATAAGTGATGAGAAGTAAACTATACAGCGTTCACAGTGATAAAGAACTCAGTAAATACAATGTATTTAAACAATTAACTTGCATTCCTTGTTTTGTAATTATTAACTTTTCTTATTATAACTTCTCAGTATAATTGTAAAGTGATTGTAATTGGCCCGAAAATCGTAATTTTCAATATTTATGCTTCGAAACAGCATTTTTCGAGAGATACTTGTAAATGAACGAAATTTTGCGAACCATACGTCAATATAAACTGATATAAAACAGGTAATTATATTAAATTTTCACAATTTTCCAGTATCTGTATCTTTAAACGAGGTAAAAGATTGCGAAAATCTTCAAATACAAAAAATGTGTATCTCATACAGACGGATAAATCTTGGGAAGTACTTGATGTGAAACCCTTTAATGGTACACTCATTTTATTTAGAAAACGTTTTAGGCGAAAGAAGTTCTTCAGCAATTAATTTTCTGAATGTTTTAGGCAAGTTATTAATATATGGGAAGTTTAATCGCATAATTATGTTTCCACAAAAATTCAAAACTTCTTATCGGTCATTTGAAGAAATTATCAACGATTTTCAGCATAGAACCTTATAGGAAAATATAATTTTTTATGTTCATATAACTATGTTAATAAATTAGACACTATGATATATATTGTTTTAAAATATTCTTTGAGTTATACAGTTTATTTAATTGAATTTTAAACATAATTGTTATATTAATTATTTTAATCAGCATAATTTGGTACATTGAAACTTAATTTTGGTAGATTTTACACAAATATACCACGACAAGAATGTTTATTAAAATATTGAATTTGTGTTAAAATAGTGGATTTTGTAGAATTTTATGAATGTACTATATATTTGTCGAGTTTTAAGAGTGAACTATATCTAGCACGTCCTTAAATCCAATAAATTCCGTCATCTTTCTGACATTATTACAAAGTGACATAATTTTATTTCATGTTTCTGATGGCAACTGTAACGTCAATGAACTTCTTTCTTTCCTTCTAGTCATTTCTATACACAAAGATTACCCGCAGACAATACTGACAAATCAATATTATCCACATCACATCAATTATGGATATCTATTCGGATACGAAACTCGTTGACGTCAATGAACACGCACGACAGGTGACGTCATTTTGTATACTTCTAATTACAACTGACGTATGTATATGTCGCGTCGCAATTTTTGAAGTTAATTGGCACAGATGGTTTGAGTTTAAGAAAAAAAATATAAATAAGCATTTCATAAAAATTATTTGCTTTTATAATTGAAATGAATTCTTTAAAAGTTTCTCGAACCCTTACCATTTAATATAAAATATTAATTAGCTAGTAATTTATTTATATATAAAAGGAGTTCATAAAATAATGATGGGGAAATTACAACTATTTTTTAAAGAATGTATACCCACGTGATTGTCTATGAATGCTTCGAGGAGCTGAACCAGTTGGCACTGAGTAACACAGTCAGACTGACCTGAGTACCGGATCACTCTGCCGTTAAGGAAAGCGAGGTAGCGGACTCGTTGGCATGAGAGGAGTCATCTCAAGCGCCCCCTTCACCTGAGCCTATCATTCACATAGCAAGATGCTCCGTAATTTACCGAATCAAGGGGTGGCTGCACCAGACTAATCTCGATTACTGAGACTTTTCGCAAGGCATGCGACAGGCCAAGTTATGCATAAGCACAGCTAGGCCATTCAACTGTGCTCGGTTGAAACTCAATAGAATGCAGTTGAGAAGGGTGGTGGGGCTCTTGACAGGACACTGTCGATTGAACTACCACCTTCATCACTTGGAGATCTCTGATGATCCCACTTGTAGGGCCTGTATGGTGGACGATGAAACCTCCATACATGTTATATGCACCTGCAGAAGCCTGCAGGATGTCAGATATAGATTGTTAGGGTCTGAAACTTTGGATCCATCAATCCTGGGAGCATTCCCGGCGGAGAAGTTGTGAACTTTCTGTGTGGTCGCTGGCCTCGGCAGAATCCTATAGCTTCATCTGCTTAAAATAGCATCTCTTACCCGGAGATATCTCACCTTCGGGTGACAAGTTGTTCTCAAGGAGGGCTTGGTCTAGGTGCTAGGGACCCGTTTACGGTACCCCTCTTTCTAATTATAATTATTATATCCACGTGATAGAGCAAAACAGGTGTACTCTGTATTTGCTTATGAAGTAGATTAGAAAAACAGGAGCGTAACATGTAGAACATATATTAATTAATGTATTAACTAATGTTTGTAAAAATTAACAATTTATTTGGATGCACTATGTATGTGCCACAGAAGTCATGATTATTTTTCAAAATTTTATAATTGATTTGTGCCTAATTCCTATATTGAATAACTTTTTTCCAAGGCATTTTTCGAAAACCGAATCAATAAGGCAGAAATCAATTATAAAATTTTAAATGACCTGGACTTCTGTTGCCCAAAGTATACTCGAATGCAATATATTGGAAATAGTAAGTCACATGCAGTAAGCTAAGCGAATAACAGATGTTTGATCTCTCAGAAGGTTGAACTTGCTGCATTGTATCCAGCTAGATTAGTTGTTTGGCTTGTCTGCAGCCGACTGTATCTTTCCATTTTCTGTTTCCATAGACTTCTTCACACATTCATTGGGGCAGGGCTAGCCTGACGCCCGGTCCCTGGCCTCCGTAGTTTACGGAGTGCAGGCTTGCCTCTCCGAGCAGATATAAACCCGCCGCTCGGTGTAACCAATTATTTCCTCCATATTTGCCACTGAAAGTATGGTATAAACCTCTAATTGAGAAATAATAGCGTATCGCCCTACTGCAAATCTGACTCTGTTTTTCACGTATACTCACTGAATCTTCCGTCCACTTTTCTATTTCCGGGACAGGGAGCTTATATTATCTCTGAATTCATAGCTAGCCACTTGCTTCGCTCACTTTCTAGCATGAGAGACGTTTTACGAACTCGAACGGAAAATTCGTGCACAGTGAAGATAGTTTAAAATTCCTATATATATATATATATATATATATATATATATATATATATATATATATATATATATATATATATATATGTATATATATATATATATATATATATATATATATATATATATATAAATATGTTTATTTATAAAATTAGTTCTATAGCTTAAATATTGTATTAGGAGGGAAGGTCAATGCTAAAATATTTTGGCAATGAGACAGATAATACTATTCATTTAATGTTTTCTGAATGTGTTTTAATAATATTCCTACGCGCTTCGTAATAGATATTGTATTGAATGCGTAAAATCTACACCATTTTAAGGTATACACTTACTGAATAATATAATATAATTAAACCTACCCTTTTCGACGAATCTAATCGAAACACAATCTTAATGATGAAACTTAAAATAAAAACTCTGCCGCTCCAAAAGTCTACTCTAAGCTCACCGTGTATAGGTTAAATTTTGACTATCTATCCTTACCCGGTGGCGGATTACCCATAAGGCAAATTTGGCACGTGCCTAGAGGCGTGAGGTTACAAAAAAGCGCGCGTGGAAGTTTTTAAACGAAGAAAAAAATAATACCTAAAGTCCTCCCAGAGAGTAAGTCACCGTCGGGATCATGTGACATCTGACTTTCCCGGGATAAAAGTATCCTACGTGTTAATTCAGGGTATAAGCTACCTTCATACAAATTTCTTCAAAATCCGTTAAGTAGTTTTTGCGCGAAAGAGTAACAAACATTCATCCACTCATTCTCACAAACTTTCGCGTTTATAATATTAGTAAGATGGCAACTAGAGGGGCGCTGATGAGGTGCTAGCCTATGGCGCTGTAGACATTTAATCCGCCACTGTCCTTACCGGTTGGTTCGACATTTGAGAATTAAACGAAATAACATCTATTCAGAATTCAATCAATTTTCCATTCCCTAATAATTTTATAAATTGTTATTTGGGCCTTAAAAGTAGCGCTTATTTTTCAAAATTTCATAGTTGATTTGTGCCTTATTTATTGGGTTTTTAGGAAAATGTTTCGAATCAAAGTTGTTAGTATACTTATAATGAACAACTTTTAGATGAAGTAATTTTTCTAAAATCGAATGAGTAAGGCACAGATCAATTATAAAATTTCGAAAAATGAGCCCTACTTTTGTAGCTCGTTTACGTCAAAAAAGGGACCACGTTAACTATTAATACCATTCACACAGATCCCAAGTAGAACATAAATACCCACATAATATGTTGATTTTATTATATTAACTATTTTCAGGATCAAAGGACTTCACAATAACATACCTTTATAAAATATTAGTTATCAATTAAATTAACATGGTTGTCCATGAAAGCCAGCATCGACTTAAATTAATTTGCGTATAGTAACTTATGTTTTGTTATCCGAAAAAAAATCATTTAAACAGTGATTTTGCATTTATCATGTTTAGGGTTCCGTGTATTAAATTTCATGTATAAAGGGTACCCAGTTGCTATGACAACTCAAAACTAGTATGAAATATTACTAAATTCGAAATTTAGTTTAGCCCGCGTGAGTTGAGTATCTATAGCCAAAGTTTTTAAGAACTGTGACAAACAATTGGCGAATATGTGGAACTCTACAATCGCTTTAGACGCTCACACCATCAGTGTTCCATACAGGTTTCATATACACTGCCACAAAGATTGTGTCCTCATGATTTGCCACCATAACCTCGAATTAACAACAAATACCAAAAACACGCCCACCTTAAAAGTTTGCAAAAATTTATTTTATATATGACTCGGAGCCCTCGTCGTACAAGGCAAACTTCCACTTCTTTCATATTGAGGTATCTACTGTTATCAGGAAAAAATCAACTAATTACAATAGTGATTATAGAAATTACACAAATATATGGCTCTTTTTTTATAATTAAAAAAAAAAAGTGTTTGTATTAAAAAAAAATTTCAATAAAACAACTCATATTTGAACGTCAGGACACGTCATTTTCAAATAAGGTGATGTAATAAACTGTATAATGAATCATTTAAAACAAAAACTTTAATCGCTGTGAATAAATCTATTAAAATATGAAGAAAGAAAATCTGCAAATTTTTTAAATTTACGTAAATGCAATTAAAATTGTGCTATAATAATTTTTTTTTTATTATTCATAAAATATCGTAATATAATTATTTTGTCATTTATAAATTACAGTCTATATTTCATTATCACAAATCATCAATATTTCAATTCAATATAATTTTTTATTTTTTGTTCAAAGTTTTGATAAAAATTTATTTGAAATTTTCCATTAAGATAAATATCGGTAAGGTCATAAAATTTGTGTGTTTTATATATAAACATATGATATTAACATATAGTATATACAGGTGAGTCAAAAGTCATGGAGTTTTTTGAAAGGGTGGATAAGGGATGAAATTCTAAGTTGAAAAGTCTTTGGACATTTTTTCACCTAACTCACGGTTAATTAGATATTAATTTAATAAAGTACCCAATAAGAGAAGCGCGTTAACGGAATAAGAAATGGTGGGGAATTAAGGCAGCGGCAGCAGAGATACGTGAGGGAACGGGCTCTCTCCGCCACTAATGTAGAGCGAGTCAACCTTATGCGTTTCAAATCCGGTACAATTTTTATAATAGAATTTTTAAAAATTTTGAAACAAAAATTTACCTTTTTTGTTTCCGAAAAAATCTAACTGATTTATTCAGTTTTTATTAGATTTCTTACGATTGAATTTTACGGCGGCATTTGACTCTGTTTTTTAAAGTTAAGAGCTGATTAGATTTTGGAATCGATCGATACAATAGTGTAAAAAGTAGAAAATTTCATTTTTGGGATTATCATATAGTCAGGATAGTTTTTTAGGACCTAAAAAATTCAAGATCTTATAAAAACTCAGTTTTCGATAATCGGACTGAAATCAAAAAGTTCCCAATATTTGAAAACCTTCAATTTACTTAACGAAAAGTTGAAAATTAGTTTAAATTGCAATTGATTTGATCAGTGCAAAAAATATTAATAAATTCTTAAGTATATGTTTTTTCAATATTTTAGTGAGCTAAATTATGGGTGATTCGTTGCTTAGTTTTCAGGTATAATGAATCATTCAATTTTCATTGAATTGAGAGCTCTCTCTCCTCACGCATCTCAGCTGCCACTGCGTTCATTCTCCACCATTTCTTATTCCGTTAACGCGCTTCTCTAATTGGTTACTTTATTTAATTAATATATAATTAACGGTGGGTCAGATGGAAAAAAGTCGAAGGACTTTTAATCTTAGATTTCATCCTCTATCCACCCTTTCAAAAAACTTCATGACTTTTGACTCATCCTGTATGTATATATATATATATATATATATACCCCTGTATGTATATGTATATATATATATATATATATATATATATATATATATATATATATATATATATATATATCATATACATATACATATATAATCAGCATTAGTCAAAATTATTATTAACTTCTAAATAGGAAATATTATAATCAAAGCGGATACAGATATAGCATTGCATTTCTCTGTGGTATGTTTACATTTTTAACCCGACTTCAAAAAGGAGGATGGATTCGTCTGTATTTTTTTATATTTTTTTTATGTGTTTCACCTCAGAACTCCGTCATTTATGAACCGATTTTGAATTTTTGTTTTTGTTTTAAAGGGTTTGGTTTCCCATTGGCCCCATTGTCACCAAATCCCATTCCGATGAGGGGATCCCCGGGAAATCGAGGAAAATCCTCTTTTATATGTGATAACCGATTTCTGCGAAATTTTTTTTTTTTTGAAAGGGTTTACTCATTCATAATGGGAAAATAAGAAAATTTTTTTAAAAAAAAAACCGACCCCAAAAAAAAAACTGAAAATCTGTTATAAAAAAATGCACTAGAAATTAAAAAAAAAAAAAAAAAACGGGTAAAAAAAAATGTGTTATAAAAAATGTACTAAAAATTAGTAGGTCTACACATATTTAGACAAAACAAATCAGTTATAGAACTTCAAAGTCACTAAAAAGCGAGAAATAAACCATATTTTGACAAAATGGAAACCCGACTTCAAAAATCAAATATTCTATAACAAAAAATGCACTAAAAAGTAAAAAAATAATTTCATATTCTTGTGCCAATTTTACTTCACCTAAGCAAAAATTTTAATAGAGAAATTCACATAACTTTTGGACACCGCTTTAATAAAATCTAAAAAAGAAAATGAAAACGTTGAACAAAAAAAAAACATTTAATAAAAATAGTTTTGCTAACTTTAAAATACAATGTGTTTTTAAATAAAACAGTAGCCATGAAATCTACGTATGTGAATATAATATATAAGAGAAGTCATCTAATTTCAATGTCAAATTGTTTATTAATAACAAAAATATATTTCAATATCATGCGTGTCATTTTTATTTTGTACAGTGTGCTACAAGAAGAATGATGATATAGAATACATAAATTTACAAAAAAAAAATTCCATTATCCGTAGGTAAGGTTAGGTTTGGTTGCAGAGACTTTTCGCGGTTGAACACATACAGGCCACTAGGCCCATTGCGATACCTAAAAAAGGGGACCGTCCCACGAGGGGCCACGACTCATTGAACCATTTGGAGTTATTCACGAATTACAGAAAAGATTTGCCATCGACAGATTTCAGTTCACAGTTCGGAATAAAATTAAATTGTAAATAGTTCACAGAAATATTTACAATTTAAGATTGAAAGTTAAAATTCTAAATATCTCTGTACACATTCGAGTTTGAGAAAAAATGACTACAACTTTACTCCTCATACATTTTTCGATTGTTCTAATATTAAGAGAGATATTTTATATTTTGTGTTTTCTTCTTTCTCTATTCCGCCATTTTCCCTTGACCTGTACCATTCTTTCTCTATGCCATTTATTAATAAAATTGGCCTTGCAAATACTAAAATCATATCCGATATGACATTTCATTTTGATCAGACTGAATTTGTGACTAAATACGTGATTTATGTATTCTTAATCTTTTTAAAGTAAACAAATCTACCTTCCATAGCTGTCTGGTTGTGTACGACGTTGTTGTAAGAAGGGTATCTCGCACAATGATATAAATAAATCATCATAAAAATTTCTTTATTGCATTCATTTACATAATATGTAAAGTAGTGTTTCTATCTATACAATATACGACATATATAACAAAGACCATATTATGCAGTTATATAACCATATAATTCTCTTTTTAACCCGACTTCAAAAAGGAGGATGGTTCTCAATTCGTCTGTATTCTTTTTTTTTAATGTTTGTCACCTCAGAACTTCGTCATTTATGAACCGATTTTGAATTTTTTTTTGTTTTAAAGGGTTTTATTTCAGGTAGGTCCATTGTCACCAAATCGCATTCTGGTGAGGGGATCCTCTGGAAATCAAGGAAAATCCTCATTTTATATGTGATAACCGATTTTTTCGAATTTTTTTTTTTTTTTGAAAGGGTATACTCATTCATAATGGGAAAATAAGAAAATTTTTTTAAAAACCGACTTCAAAAAAATTAAAAAAAAAAAAAAACCGACCCCAAAAAAAAAAATTTTTACAAAAAAAAACAAAATGCTTGTAAAAAAAACTGAAAATCTGTTATAAAAAAATGCACTAAAAATTATAAAAAAAAAAAAAACGGGTAAAAAAAAAAGTTATAAAAAAATTCACTAAAAATTAGTTGGTCGTTTAGTAGGTCTACCCATATTTAGACAAATAAAATCAGTTATAGAACTTCAAAGTCACTAAAAAGCGAGAAATAAAAAAAAATTTGACAAAATGGAAACCCGACTTAAAAATCAAATATTCTAACACAAATGCACTAAAAAGTAAAAAAATAATTGCATATTCTTGTGCCAATTTCAGTTCAACTAAGCAAAAATTTTTAATTATATATGTACAATTATTGTTATTTTTTGAGGCGGTGTACAAATTTTGTATGAATTTCTCTATGCTGACACCGTCTCCAAAAATAACAATAATTGTACATATATATTTAAAAATTTTTGCTTAGGTGAACTAAAATTGGCACAAGAATATGCAATTATTTTTTTACTTTTTAGTGCATTTTTTGTTTATTTAATGTTAGAAGTCGGGTTTCCATTTTGTCAAAATAGGTTTATCTAATTTATTTTTATATCATATGTATACATAATGTTTAGAAAGAGTATTTCATTAATTTTGTAAAACTGTATGAGATGAACTGCTTATTCATGTTCATAATGTGTGTTAATAATAATAATTAGCATACCGCAAATAGTGTCCTGTCAAGAGCCCCACCACCCTTTCAACTGTACTCTATTGAGTTTCAACATCATGTGTGATAATATATAAGGATGATCAGTGCTCACGCTTTTAAACGCACATTATTGGCGTTCGTGTTGGCTTATAAACGCTTACTCTACTCTTGAAAATGCTGTGTAAGCATCTGTGTACGTGTAAGCGTCATCAATATTCAATATGGTGGATGTACACAGTTTAGCTGTTTTTCAAGCAATAGAATGGTTGTTTGAGTGATTTCAAAAGTCCCCTAAAATCACTTAAAAAATACCCATGAAATACACTTAAAAAAACCCGGTGCATATGACAGATAAATAAACAAACGCTTATACAGTGTTCGTTTTTGAAGTTTCGTACGATTTGGCGCTAACGCTTTTGAATACCTCGATAGAGAATGCGCCTTTGAACGTGGTGTCTATCGAGGAACTCAAACATTAACGTACTTTGTCAATATACACAGCGTCAAGATGAACACTAAA
The DNA here is from genome assembly GCA_963920215.1 of Nineta flava. Lineage (NCBI taxonomy): Eukaryota > Metazoa > Arthropoda > Insecta > Neuroptera > Chrysopidae > Nineta > Nineta flava. The sequence continues at coordinate 119,581,520 of OY986040.1, forward strand.
AACACCTAAAACGAATATACTCTGTATGAAATGTTCTTTTATACTGTAAGCTATCGTAATTTTTTTTCTACTAAGACCCTTGTTCTTTATTAATATTATCATTAATAATTGTATTTTTTCCATTTTTCTTGCAAAAATATGAGGTCGCAGTAATCAAAGAAGTTGTAATTTGGAAAATTATGCATTTTTATGCCTACAAAAGCTATAGATTTTTATTTAGTTTGAAGGAATATACCAACATACCATATATATTTATCGACCCAGTTTAGGCGCCAATGTATGTGTACACCAAGATTTCTGGTATATTCAACCTAAAATCTATATAGGTTAATAAAGATTGATCAAATGGAATTTTTGGACTAAAAACAAATGTAACTTTTGGAGTCGACCTTAAAAGAAAACACTTTTTCTTTGAAGCATATATCAATATTTTCGCCAAAAATTACGACAAGGACGAAATCTAGTTCCACATATATGTATTTTGAAAAGCCACAGGGTATATTCTGAACTTTTATTCTAAAATTGTTATTATTTATATATTGTTATTATTTATTTTTTATTTAATAAATATAATGATGTGGGTTCACTTATCTATGATTAAAATATATACAAAACCTTTTTTATTTATTTATATTTGAAGTATCACTCACAAAGTACCATACATTTAGTGTGTATAGTTGTATCGGTGGAGGTTACGATGATATCATAAACATATCATATTCGTATATGTAAGCCCGTTTTTACACATGAAAGTTTTGATGAAAGTTTTCAATCGTAATAAAAATATTTGGTATAACTAAAGTTACATTACTGTCCACACGACGAAATTGACTTGAAATATATCAATCGCATGTCTGTTAACAGCTATACTTCTCGTCTTGTTTACTATTTCTTTCTTTGTTAACCACTTCAGTCACATGATCAGAGTATACCAATCATAAGGAAGTTTTCCATTTGGAAAGTTATTGTAATGGGTCCGATTTTCGAATTAAAAACACTTATCTTCACATTTCCAGATGCCTAGAGTCCGAAGAAATAATGACTCCGGACCAATTTAATTAGACGGTTAATTTCATAATGAACATTTGATAAGGTTGGCAAGAAATTACCTGGTTTTTTTTTTATAACAAATGATACTACTAAAAAATTGTTGTTGAATTTATAATTGCATCCGAATTGTCGCGGAGTCTTAAGTAGACTGGTCTCTAGTTTTCAAAGACACTAAATGGAATTTGGCAGTATGGGTAGATCAGCCGTAGCCAGCATCTTTTTTCATTATGAAATATGATTCTTGACGAAAAAAATAAAGTAATTACCATTTACACTATTTGATCATCTGATTGCCGTACACTCCCGTTCAATAAAATTGAACAAATCTGAACCGATTCAGTCTCTCACAATTTTGATTATTCTTGTAGTAAATGTTGTTTACTATACTTCCATTTCTTTTTTCACACTTAAAATATATACTACTTATATTTGTTCATAAATGAATAATTATACAAAGAGTCACAAAAGTGACGAGTTTTATGAAATGTAAGAAAATTAACATTTCAAGTGTGTTCAATTTTATTGAACGAGAGTGTACTTACTGGTTCATTTTTTATGAATGGGGGTGTACATATTTGTGTACAAAAGGAGAATATATTGATCGATTTATATGTGTTTAATCAAACTTTTATCGATTTATACTGTAAAATCAATAAATTTTGAATTTCAATCACAAAAATAATTTATTTTGTTAATCCTACATCAATCAGTTTGTTGGTTAAAAACTTTGATTTAGATATAGATAGATATACAGAAGTGTTAAAACAAAAATTATGCTAAATATTGTTGACGTAATAATAATTTTAATATCTGACAACAGAAATGAAAAAATCAATGTCATGAAGAAGTTGGCTCTTACGTCAGAGTCGTCTTTGGTGTAGCGGTAAGCACGCTGGACTAGATATCCATAGGCCCGAGGTTCGATTGCTGGTTGGCGAATTAATTTTTTCATATCAATATTTAATTAAAAATCATGTTAAATATTGATATAAAAAAATTAAACTGTAGAAAAAGTTGAATTCATGAAAAGAAACATCGTTTTTTATAGTTTTACCCATCTAAAACTTGTGTTACGTGTATTTTAAGACAATTTTAGTTCACTTAAGCAAAAATTTTTAAATATATATGTACAATTATTGTTATTTTTGGAGGCGGTGTCCAAATTTTATGTGAATTTCTCTATGCTGATACCGACTCCAAAAATAACAATAATTGTACATATATATTTAAAAAAATTTTGCTTAAGTGAACTAAAATTGACACAAGAATATGCAATTATTTTTTTACTTTTTAGTGCATTTTTGGTTATAGAATATTTGATTTTTGAAGTCGGATTTCCATTTTGTCAAAATTTTTATTTCCCGCAGATTTGATCCCATCTAATCCGGATAAACAGGTCTTTACTCTATGTGTGGACTTTCAATTTTACTGAGTACAAAAAAATAGTCATTTTTCAACTTAAATCTTTCAATTAGAAATATGTTACAGCTCCGTAATCTGCTTTCATACTATAAAATCACTTTGTACTTATGGTATACTAAGTGTATATGCCTTTTTTGAACGACAATACACATATAATAATTTAACATTGTTACAACATACAAGCATTACGCCGTCCGCCGTTTTATCATCGTATGGCATTATATACTATGATCCCCACAACAAGCGTTCTATTTTCAAACTTTCATAACTGATTTCCAACCGTATTCATTCGATTTTCGCCAAAATGTTTTGAGTAAAAGTTGTTGGTACATTTGGAATAAACAAATTTTATCCAAAGAATTTTTTTCGAAAATCAAATGAATAAGATACAAATCCAGTATAAAATTTTGAACAAAAGAACGCTACTTTTGTGACTATTTGTATATAGAGGTCTACTCTATATAATATTCGTTCGGGAATGTTCGTTCACATTATAGAAATGTATCGATCATGTCTCGACTGAATATATATTATTATTATTATTATATACTTCGCTCTTAAAATACAAGCACGTACATTACACGTATATATATCGTTTGAACGAATGAACGTATTTACGTACGTAGCCGTATACGTAAGTGACGTACCATATGTACACACATATTCAGAGTAAAACAATCCATCTACAATCGTTTTTGTTATCAAGAGATCGACTTCTTTGCAAAACAGTTGCTTATGTAGTTGATGTTTTTTGTTTCATAGGTTATTCCCCCTTGTTTTTTGTTTGTTAAATAGGTTCATTGTGTTTAGAAAATATACATGTGTGTGGTGTTATGCAAAAAGAGTTAACAGCAGGTGGCTAGTTTTAAGATAATTGGCTTCAAAATCAGTAATATGATAGCTGATAAATGTAATACTACCTTAGAATTTATATTTTATTTGGTTTTGAACAGATGATTGGGCTTGAATCATTTTTGCACATTGTAGGGAACAACATTTTCTCCCACGATAACTCTATTTTTCATGTTTTGTGGGTTGAACGCTTTTTGCATAACACCATCCATGTTTGATTGGTAATTGTTAGTTTTTCTTATGTTATTTATTTGCTTTTGTATTAGTAGCTGTTATTAAACGCTTGTGATACGGTTTTTTTAAGCCATTATTTAACTTCATCCCACATTATTTCAACTGACTTTTCACCTACTCAAACTGTAGTGGAGGCGTCATTAAAATTCCAGGTTTTAGTTTAAAAAAGAAATAAAAATACTTTTTAAGTTAAATAATGCACTAAAAAATATAATATAATATTGCGGATCAATCTGGAAATTTGTTGAGGCAAAAAAAAAACGTGGAGCGCACAACAAACGATTTAACCATAAAAATATAAGGACAAAAATTGTAATAACTGGAGATCACCCCTTGAAAAAAATTTCCGTAGTGGGATAAAAGTCTTTTACAACAAATTTTAGATAGTACATGTAATTACGAAAACAAAAGACATATTTTCCCAGATTTGTATTATATCGAAAAAATTTGTATGATAAAAGAAAGAGAGTACGTGAGGCTGCCTCTCGTCTTGGAAGTGAAAAGATACAGAAATAGAAAACTTTTTTGATATATTTAAAATATTCAAAATTACAGTAGCAAACTTCGACTATCCGAACTCCAACTTTCCATATTACAAAAATATCCAGAACGCTTTGAGGAAAAAAAGACCGTATTCAAGAGATTTTTGCAGCAGCCAGCATTAGAAACTCTCTTTCAGAACCGATTTCTTGCGAAAAAGTGAAACTTCTATCCGAGAAAATCGATTATTCATCAAAATATACAAATTTGGATTTTTTTTTTTAAATTGTCTTTTTCATGCTTTAACCAATTACACGGATATGTGATTATTCAGATCGCATCCGATCCCAATTAATCCAGATAATTGGAGTTCTTCTGTATGTATTTCAAAGAAAATTTTGGTGCTTTTCCATAGATCAGAATACTAACTAGTATTCGTATAAGATAGTGGTGAGTACACGCGTTCAATATATATGTGCCAAGAAAGATTTAAATTAATTTTCAAAATTTATTAGTTGCTTGGTACCTTTCTCATTCTGTATTTGGGAAAATGTTTCAAATACAAGTTGTTAGTATATTTATAATAAACAACTCTTTTTAAATTACCGAATGAATAAAGCACAAATCAATTATACAATTTTGTCTAAATGAGCGCTAGTTTTGTGGCCCATGTACAATAGAACCTTTTAAATTAAGAGATATTTTTACATAATTTTTAATTCAACATATAAATTGTTTTCCCAATGACTCTTAAAATATCTTTACATTATTCAAAAAAAATATCTTACACATTTCTAAACATAAACCTGAATTAAGGTAGGTTCAATTTTTTTGTATACCTACATACAATCATAATCATTGAAAATAGTTAAATGATTTTTCAATACAGAAAAAAATTACTATGAAAATGAGTGAAATAAAATACACTGATTATTATTTTATACAAGATATTATTTATATCTCACTTTAATGGATGACAAGCACATTGGTTTTGGCGTGATTCGCTTTTAAAGCTGTCACAGGTAGTATATAGAGAGCTTTCAGCCTACTATTACTAGGCTATAGTTATGCATTCTCTATGATAGTATAGTAATTGTATACAATAAAATGTATATGTATATATATACAGTTTGATAACCTTTCAACCCTTTGTTGAGGACATTGAAAAATTATACTAGGGAAAAAGGTAAAATCCTAAAAACATTTATAGTGGAAAATCGTGTCTAATAGTTTTAAAGACCCATCAACAAAATATTTCCACTTAAAGATTTTCATAAGAAAATTTGATATAAAAAAACGAACAGATTTAAAATAAAATTCCCTTAAAGTGTTTTAAACTGATAAGGAAAAATATATATATATATATATATTATATGTCACAGTTGGAAAATAAATACATAACATTATTCACCTGCTTGAAAGTATTTATCTAGAAACGGTGGGAAAATAATGTTTTATCACCCTTTAAAAAAACGATTTCACCCTCATAACAACATTGCAGCTTGATGCCAATGAACTAACTAATAAATATAACCCCTCAATGAGAAAATTCCCTTACAAAAAGATAAACACAGGAAGAATATTTTTTTTAAAAACAAAACACATACCTCCGTTTTTGTGATTCGATGTTTTGCTAATTTAACAACAGCAAAATTACCTTTCCCAATTGTTCGTTCTATATCATAAAATCCTACACGAATTGCTGTTGTTTTGGGTGATATCCTTTCGCGTTCTGCCATTTTTTTGAAAAAAAGTTTTTATTTTTATGGGTTTAGATTTTAAAAAAAAAAACACAATTTTACACAAATCGCGGTATAAAATATTTTTGGATTGATTAATTTTACTGCACTTAATTTTATATATAATTAATTAATTGAATTAATTGATTAAATCTCGATGTATTGTCAAATTGTTAAAAACACCTGTACACGTTTATTATTTGTGGAAAAAGTTGAAGCGAGGTTAAGGTACGACGTTTTTTTGAATAATTTGTTCAATGTTTATTATTGTAGGGGCACGAGGCCGGCTCGCCGCTGCTACCTTGCATACTGCCCCAACTCTCTGTTACTGTTCACAACAACAACAAAAACAACAACACAAACAACATAATCTCAGTCTCTTACTTGCACAGTTGCGGCTGCCAGACTGAGAATTGTATTGTAGTTGTAGTGTGTTTTCAGAGCATTTTCTTTCAGTTGCGCGATGTGATATATAACACACAGCATTGTACATAATACACTACACATTGGCCACCATATTTTTCCATACATACGTGTATCACACACAGATATACTATACCGCTGCCGAGTGCCGACGACCGCCACGGCCGTCAGGCATCATACACTTATGTCATGCACATTATAGCATACAATACTCTCTTCACCGTCCCGCTACAGTCTATGATTGTGCTATCACATTTTTATCAGTAGAAGTATGTGTAGATTTTGGTTACTAGGATTGCCCGAAAAAAATAGTCGATGTCAAAAATGCTTTTTGGATATCTTTTGAAATGGTCATTTAGAACGTCCTGATCGATTCTTAAGGTTGAAAATTTTCATATATGTGATTCGTGTTGAAATTAGGCGATAACATAAAACCTCTTACGAAGTATTTTACACGCTTTTATTATAGGTTAAGTGGGTTATTTTATATTATTATTACTTGGAGGTTATTATTCACTGCGACCAATATGATCTATTGTGACTCCCTACTACTGCTCTGTTAAGGCTTGCTCTGTTAAGGGATGGTAAGTCATCCTCCTGGAGTAGGTACTGGTCAAAACAAGCAGCCCTTCTTCGTGCTACGGCTTCACATTCAAGTAGGAGATAAGTTGGAGTCTCTTCCTCCAGCTCACAGAACCTGCATGAGCCGTCATTGATGATTCCCATCTTACGGAGGTGCCCATTCAGCCGGCAATGCCCGGTGAGAAAGCCCGTTAGGATTCGTAGCTCATTTTTTGTGAGCTTAATGCAGGTTTCGAATCTCTTTCGGTTATACCGCCCGAGAAGGATCTTGGCCTGCCGCAGCTCTGGGGAATCTTCCCAGAGCTTGGTTAAGTGGGTTAAAACAAAGCTTATATCAAAATTGTGAACAATTTCACTTGTTGGAATTCATGATACCGTCAAATTTCTCGATTAGAATGCCCTATGTGGCCAATTTACAGAATATCTAAAAATATATTTTAGATCTTTTTTCGGTTCTAATAGGAGTAGTTCTTTCTCATTTTCCGATTGGTAATAACTCGGTATAAAATTCTTATACAACTTCAATATACGGACTTATATAGTCCAGGAAGTGGTAAATGTGCTAACAAAGGGTATACAAATTGTCCCACCCATTTTGATTTAAAAAGGTTTTAAATCAAAAGTAGTTAAGAATCAAGAAAAAATTACATTCACTATTGCTCGAACCTTAAACCTGCAACATTACAAATAGACAAAATTTGTTCATTTTAAACATATTAATAAATTTTATTAGAAACATTTTCGGAAAAATCGAATGAATAAGACACAAATCAACTATAAAGTTTTTAATAAAAAACACTCTTTATTGGCTCATGGTACTATCGACTTCAAAAGTTGCGTCCGTTTTTAAAATTTTTGTAGTTTATTTGTGCCGAATTCATTTTTTTTTCGCAAAAATGTTTCAATTAAGGTTATTCGTTATAAAAATATACGTAGCCTTTATTCCCAACTTTTTCAAAAAATCCGAACTAGAAATCGGAATACATACGACACAAATCCACTCTCATAATTTAAACAAGCCATTTTTGGAGTCGGCACTACGTAAACATACCTTTTGATGTAAAAGCATTTATAGCGAAATTAGACAAGTATGATTTTATATGGGGAGTGAAATGAAATTTAAAATTAGGCTGTCACCTTTTTTTGTATTAATCGGCTATGTTACAGTCGACAAGCATCGGCTTTCGTGTTTTAAATTGGAATTTAACATTGTATATGATTTCATACCAGTCCAAGTAGCCGAGCGGTCTAAGGCGTTATGTCTGCGCAGTATGCATATTGGAAACTGGGAGGTTATGTGTTCGAATCCCGACATCGGCAGTTTGTCAATTATAAAAAAAAGGGCGGTTAATTGACTAAACTGTCGGCGTATGGACAAGAACGAAGTAACCGGCTATGCTTGAGAAGGTTTTCTGCAGTTTCCGTCACGAACTCCAGATGAATATCGGCATAGTTCCTATCAGATTCGGCTGCAGCCGCATAACCTACCAATTCCTAGTCTACGCACAAATTCCTTCCACTCACATCCTCACATCCTTAGGGATCAAAATGGACCTTATGGTCGAAGTGTAGCCCGTCCAGGGCAGCCTCTACAATCTCTCTATCTATATGATTTCATTGCTATTATATATGATGGGTTTTCACGCCTAGGGCAATTATCATGCCTGAGTCCTGGGCGGGAAACTTTTTTTTACTTTGCGATGTCCTTTCGTGAATTAAAAACTGGCCTACAAATATTTTCATCTAAATGACTTATATTTCACATAATTTTAAACTGTAGGACAACCCTAGTGTTTTGTACTTGAAATCATGATATATGCATGCATACGTATATACTTTAGGCGCCACTAAACGGCGTCTAAACGTCTGATTCATTTGCTCTTGTTATTAAATATAATAATTCTACTTTACAAGGTAGTGGTTTTCTAAGAACTTTTTCTTCTTTTTTTTTTTTAATCTACTTATTGTTGTTAAACTTGAAAATTATTTTTCAACTTATTTTTACATCTAAAATTCTCAATCTTGCACAAATAGTCAAATTATAATAAATTTGATGATTTTTCATATGAAAAACAAGTTAATAAATTTTCATTTCTTCTACAAAAATCTCTAATTTTTACATTGATTTTTAAAGATGAAAATTCTATAAGTAGTTACAAGACAAAATTTTCTTCGCCCAAAGATGTGAAATATTGAAAATATTTCAAATTCTATCAATTGAAATTTTTTTATATTGTTGTTTATTGAACAAGTTTTCCTTGAAAGAGTTTCAATTTAGTTTTCGCTTTTATATTTGTTAGAAAATATATTTTGACACATTTAACATAAACTAGACGCCATAAAATTTTAAACACAAGTGGATGCTTCCGAGAAGAATGCTTGGATTATAGTTCTCATACGTATAATACATAAGTGTATTAATGCAATATACAGGGTGTTTCAATAGCATAATAGAGACTTCAAACATAATAAGAAACAAATTAGAAAAAGTATAAGATTTATAACACAATACTCGAAATAGAATTGTATAATAGAAAATTCAAAAAATATACACAAAACTTACATCTAGATTTATTTCTTAATTGTGTTTTACGAGAATTAAGCCATTGTCGATGATTGCGGTGCAACCGAAATGCCCGGTGCAATCTAGAAATAAGTTTTCTGTATGTTTTTTTTATTTAAATTATATGTTTTAAATAAATTTTCTTATATACAATTTTGTTTCGTGTATGGTGATATAACCAGTCCAAGTGGCCGAGCGGTCTAAGGCCTTATGTCTGCGCAGTATGCCTACTTGGAAACTGGGAGGTTATGGTTTTGAATCCCGACATCGGCAGTTTAAAAAGAAAAAAGAAAAGTGGCGGTTAATTGACTAAACTGTCGGCGTATGGACAAGAACGAAGTAGTCGAATATGCTTGAGAAGGTTTTCTGCAGTTTCCTTCACGAACTCCAGATGAATCTATCTTTTCAATCTGCCTTTTTCAGTTTGCCTGATGAAGTTGAAAAATAATCAATGAAACGTTGCAATTTTTAAACCAAACGTCTAATTTTTTTAATGTCCAAGTACCAAGTACAATATATAATATTTATATTTTACCAAATGTTCTGTCCGTTATCATTTATTTTCATGAATATTTTCAAACCGATTTCTTCCGTCAAAAAACATTTCAACAAATATAAAAACTATTAAATTGAAAGGTCCTACAGAAAAAAGCTATTCTCTATTAAATTTCAGAAAAAAACTAAACCTTTAAAGAGACTAAAGTTATCTCTGAGTGATCTCTATTAGTACAAACCAAGTTTAAAAAAAAAATTCGTTACGCAGGAGCTGCTTCAACTTAGCAAATTTCCTTAGAATACATAAATCACTCTCTAGCGGTAATAATTTTAGTGTGATCAAAATGAAATATCATATCTGGCTGATATGATTTTAATATATGTAAGACAAATTTTATTACTAATTGGTAAGGGGAAAGAAGGCATAGAGAATCAAGAAAACATAGAATATAAAATATATCTCTTAATATAAGAACAATCGAAAAATGTATAAGGAGTAAAGTTGTAGAAAATCAAGTTTGCTGCAATCCATTACATTATTATTTTTTTCAAACTCTAATGTGTACAGAGATATTTAGAATTTTAACTTTCAATCCTAAATTGTAAATATTTCTGTAAATATTAGTGTAACGGAAAAATAATAAGAAGCAAAATTATAGTAAAACTAATTACCTACAACTTTACTTCTTATAAATTTTTATATTTTCGAATATTAAGGGAGATATGTTTCGCCCTCCCTTTAAACCACCTTTCCCCGTGTCAGATTTTACCCATTAACGAACTTGACCTTTCAAATACCAAAAGCGCCTCAAAACTGTGACCGCTAGAGAGTCCACAAACACATAAACGTATATATATATTTATACACTAATGTGTAAAATCGGACAAGGGGTGTTTAAAGACAACAAATAGATGTACATACATATAGGAAATTTTTTACGAAATTCCATCATCAGTACAAAAACAGTAGTTGTATTTCCTTTGGAGGAAATTCGCTAAAATATGTTTTTAAATGATTTTTCAGCAGGTTTTATTATTTAAACTTTTAGCGATAATAAAATTGATTGAGTTATAATATATTAATTATCACGAATTAATATATTTCTGTTAGCAATTCCATCTATTGGTATTTTCATAAAGTTTATAATCATTTTCCTCACACAAAATTTCGATTATCGGTAATTAATGCAGATTTCTATTAAGCTTATTTTTGAATATCCTATAATTTTAATGACTCTTTCTCTTTCAATATTTCTTGGCGTAATTTAAGTAATTGCTTCAAAGAACCTTTCAATGTCAAATACAAAAGGTTTAACGGTTTAAGCCTTATAGACTTATAATCATGCAGTATTTGTTTATTTCTAAGTTATGACTGATACCTTAGCAGAGATGGGAGTGGGAATACCTTTCAAAGGTTCATGACTTATATAAGGAATTCCAAAAACACCATCCAAACAAATGATTAACGAGTAGAAAAAGGCGTTAAAATATACCGCAAAAAAAAAAACTCTAAATAATAAAATACTATTTCGGAATGCATACAAGAGGCTGTCTCTAGATGCACTCAACCTGAACAGGATACAACTTCGAAATGTTACCGAATTCATCATCGGGCGTTATCACCTACGAAAGCCCCTACACACAATATGACTCCACAATGGATTCATTATATGCAAACTGTGTGGCAAGGAAGAAGAAATATCCAGCCACATCATCTTTAACTGCGAATCTCTCGATTATAACAGATACAATATATTCGGTGCATCTCAGCTCGAATCAATGAACCTTCAGGAAAACCTGATAAGCAAGCTCCTGCCTATTGTCAAGATATGGGAGACGCGAACCTCGGCAGACTGAAGTAGAAAATGAAGCACAATGGGCCATAAGGTCGAGATTTATCTATCGATGGATTGATTCATCTTAGGGTCTAAAAAGTATTGCACTTCGATCTTATGGTCCATTGTGCTCCCCCTTCTATCTCAGTCCGACGAGATTCATGTTGGCAATAGCCTGGAGCTTGCTTATCAGGTCCTCCCGAAGGTTCATATATTCGGGGTGAGATGCACCAAATATTCTGTATCTGCTGTAACCTAGGGGTTCGCAGTCAAAGATAATGTGGCTGGATGTTTGTTCCTCCTCGCCACACAATCTGCACATAATGGACCCGTTATTAAGTCCCATTGTGTGCAGATGCTTCCGCAGGGGATAATGCCCGGTAATGAATCCGGTAACCCTCCACAGTTTCACTCTGAAGCAGCACCTTCCCGAGCTCTTGCCGCGGTACTTTTTCCCAGTGATCACGGTGTTTAGCATTTGACTACTCGTTGATCACCCTTTTATGTGCAGTCCTTGGAATTCCTAATACAGGCTCTGAGCCAATGAAGGGTATTCAATAAAATTATCTATCTATCTATGTTATATTCATACGCCAAACGTAAAATTTATTACCCAAAATGTATCTGAGCTCGATGGATTAGGAAGCCGTAAGCCACAATATACTTAAAATTGTAAGAATTCGACCTAGAACAAATTTATCCAATAGAGAATATGCATGAAAATTTTTTTTCACTTGAATTGAAGTATGTTTACTTGACATATATCAAGGTAAAATTACTTTTTAAATAACTTTAAAAATAAGCGAGATATGAATGATTGAAATTCCCGATTAGACAAAGAGGGTGAGAGCCCTCTTGATATGTTATGTGACGTTATATTACACTTTCACCATTTAAAATACACGTAAAACTCCGTTTTTAGTATTTTTGCAAGAAAGAGACAAATAATAATCTTTGAAAGCTGATAGCTTCCTTGATATTTGTCGGATTTTAATTTCGTTTTTAAATATTATTACAGTATTAACAGTATTTTCATATTCTGAAAATAAATGTGAAAAAAAATTTTCATGCATATTCCCTATTATAGGAGACCTAACGCTCCCGGTTAGTTCAACACAAATGATAGCCACCATTTGAAAACTTCCATTGAAATATATCGCTAAGGTGTATTAAAACTATTCCTTAATGATTTCAGAAGCTACAAGAAAACAAGCTACAATTTTATTAGTTTCTCATGAAGTTAGCTAAATTTTTCGAAAACAATGTAGATAATAATTCAAATTGTTCATAGTTTGATTACTCCAAGAAGTATAGAAAATTAAAAGAAATGTAAATACATGACCATTCCTATTTAATAATTCTTTGTTCCAACGTCCTTGATTTCACTATTGACCTTTAAAATATTTTCGGCTGCTGTATAGAGAATCATGTAATAGACCTATTAATCATTATTTTAAGTAAATATTTTATTTGTTATTTATTTTGTAATTTATATATTTTAATAATCAATAGCTATTTATTTATTATACTAATACGGATCTGTAGATAAAAATGCTGAATCAATTTAAATTTATGAAACATCGTATTGTGCGTAATTAAAATTATTTAACCTGCAGGCGTGATTAGTAATTTAACAGCTAAATAATTTAACAGCTGATGGGTTTTTTTCTACAAATTTTGAGTACTGTTATTTGAAAGTACGTCATAACATACGAAAATTTTCCCACTATATAAAAATTACAAATACAATATTCAAATTTAAGTACAGACTAATGGGCAAGGTTTAGCGGTAGACAATTTTTAGAGAAAGTTTATAGATTTTGTTGAGTGTCCACACTGAAATATTTAGTTTCTTGCTAGTAGTTTGCCATAATTGCCGTTGCAGTAATCGATACATGCACAGTTTAGAGATTTTGTTGGGTTTCCACAAAAAAATATTTAGTTCCTTACTAGTGATTAGCTATAATTGGCGTTGCAGTAATCGCTACATGCGTAGTTTAGAGATTTTGTTTCCACACTGAAATATTTAGTTCCTTGCTAGTAGTTAGCCATAACTGCCGTTGCAGTAATCGCTACATGCGTACTTTAGAAATTTTGTTGCGTTTCCACACTGAAATATTTAGTTCTTTGCTAGTAGTTATCCATAACTGCCGTTGCAGTAATCGCTACATGCGCAGTTTAGAGATTTTCTTGCGTTTCCACACTGCAATATTTAGTTCTTTGCTAGTAGTTATCCATAACTGCCGTCGCAGTAATCGCTACATGCGTACTTTAGAGATTTTGTTGCGTTTCCACACTGAAATATTTAGTTCCTTGCTAGTAGTTATCCATAACTGCCGTTGCAGTAATCGCTACATGCGCAGTTTAGAGATTTTCTTGCGATTCCACACTGAAATATTTAGTTCCTTGCTAGTAGGTATCCATAACTGCCGTTGCAGTTATCGCTATATGCGCAGTTTAGAAATTTTTTTTTCCGTTTACACACTGAAGTATTTAGTGATTAGCGATAACTGTCGTTGCAGTAATCGTTACATTCGCAGTTCGAGGCACTGATAATGAAAACATGCAAAAGAATGTATTGCAACTTTTTGACCACACTCGAAACATTGTTCAACATTGTCTAGCGATTGTTTCATCCTATCCAGAAAAATAGATGCATCCCAATTACATTTTAATTTCCTAGATTTTATATTATTTGCCCGAACATCTTGTATTACAAAAAGCAAATCGGACATATAATGAGAAATTATTTAATGTACAGGGTGTCAATGTTTGTCAATTAATACAGGATCCAAAATTCAATGTTTTCAAAATATACGCCTGTTTTTCGCCACTTATTTTTGAATATGATAATGCATTGCTTGATCCTGGCCCATAAAAGTAGTAGTAGTAGGAAGGGAGGTCGAAGTTTGGCAATTAGGCCTTTCAAGGTCTTTTTCACCGACCCCTAAAGAACAAGGAATTTGTATGTAGTCTAGGAATTAGTAGGTTGTGCGGCTGTTATACACATTGATAGGAACTCTGCCGATATTCATCTGGAGTTTGTGAATGAAAATTGCAGAAAACCATGAAAAGCATTGCCGGGTAACTTTCGTTCTAGTCCATACGCCGTCAGATTAATTATTTTTATTTTTTTGTTTTAATCGATAAACTGCCGCCGTTGGGATCGAACCAGCAACCTTTCATTTCCGAGCAAGGTACCTTTAACAGCTCGACCCCTCGGACTACTAATTTTCTACAACCTTACTTCTTATGTGTTTTTCGATTTTTTCAATATTAAGAGATATACCAAATTTTGTGTTTCCCCCTGCATCAAAACCCCCCTTTCCCCTTGTCGATTCGATTCTTGCCATACTTACCATAAAAATGCATTGTCATCGGAACTGAACTAACATGTAAAAATTCAACTGCATAGGATAAGTGGTTCTAATTCAGCTGGCAAGATTTGACCCGAACATACATACATACATATTACATACATACATACATACATATATATATATATATATATATATATATATATATATATATATATATATATATATATATATATATATATATACATACACTGTAAGTTAAATAAAAGCTTGTAATAAAGAAGTTTAGGGACAAGAAAAGAATTGTTTTCCGAATTTAATTCTCTCTAGAAACTTTATTTTTAAGATCTCTCTTAAAATTCAATTATATTTTTGCATGCATATGAACCCTCATTGGAATAGTTTTCGAATTTGTTCGGTAAATTTTCAATACATTTCTTTTTCACCTTTACCCTTGAAAAATTTAGTCATAAAATATAAAAATATATAAACTTCATTTAATATTTTGAACACTTTTTGCATCCATCGAAACATTTCACATCTATTTTTTATATTTGTTACCAAAGTTACCAAAGAAAGCTATCAAAATGTATACTAAGAACAGGTAATTTTCCAAATCAAATATTTTCATTTATATCGAAAATACATTTAAAAAAAATTGCACTTTTCAGATTTTTTGAACGTCAAATGGAAGATATGGATATAATAATGTTAGAACGAGAAATTGGACAAAAGGATAAAGGGAAATTTAAAATCAAGGAAAGTGCAAGATTAGAAGGAATACGATCACGTTTACCGTTAAATTCCGCTGATGGACGTACTTTAAATGATCATGATCAATTTTATAGGGATCATAAATTGTTGCTTGTATTGTTTGTCATTATGGGTGTTATGCCCATACAAAGAGGCGAAGTTGGTAAAGTTGTTTTTCCATATATTCCTCTATTTATTTAGCCGAAAAATTTTGTTAAAAAAAATTTTGTAGACAAAATACAATCAAGAAAATTAGAGAGTAATTGGAGCAAGCGTGGATCCAGGGGGTCATGACCCCCCCACCCAAAAAAAAAAAAAACTAAATATAATTACTTTTTTAATTATAATTTTATTGCTTCCTACTCAAATCTTACATTGAGATAATTAAATGGTGGGATTGAAATCTAGAGTGTTACGTAATTTATTCCTACTAAAGAAATGCTATTGTTTAATCAATCTTTATCAATTCATGAGTAACAAATATTTTCAAATTGGTTAGTAATAATCATGTTGGATTTGATATAAGTTTAATTAATTATTCAAAATAATTTTCAATATTTTTAAAAAATTAAGAATAAAATTAACTATCTGAAGAAAATTAATTCAATTATCAATTGAATAAAATTATCTTTAGCAATTATTCGAAAAATTAACAATTGATATCTTAAAGTTCTTTATAAACTTTTGTTTTCATTATATTTATTTACTTTTTAAATTTAAATAATACTTTATTTCCAGTTGTAAAAATTGACCATTTAAATATTTAATTAGTTTAAAAAATCTAGTGTTCTTTAATTCTAGTTCTTAATTTGAAAGTTTTTCAAGTAATATATAAAAATAAAAATTCTTTTTCCAAGATTAGTACTCTTTTCTAGGGCTTTAGTAATTGAAATTTTACGAATTTCATAATCGAAATTTTTTTTAATGGATAATTTATTACAATTTTTAAGAACATACAATTTTTACTTATTCTAATTAATTTTTTTGTTTCTGACACCCCCCCCCCCCCAACTTTAACTCTAGATCCGCGCCTGAATCGGAGTCCAGCCCGCGCGAATAATAATCTATATAAGTATATATATATATATATATATAAGTATATATATATAAGTATATATATATATATATATATATATATATATATAATTTAAGAGGAAGAAAAATTGGAATTTCGGTCATTAACGATTGATTGAGGTTTTTGAGATTTAGTGCTCTGCGATCTAAATAGAACTATTGTAGTAAGCTCCCGCCTGGTGCTAACTGAGTAGTCTTAACCTAATACACCCTATCCCGATCTAGATTGGATCCAGGAATGATAGCTCAATCTCCGTAACGTGCGGTATACCCCCAAACATATCGGATTCTCTTTTGTATTAAGGCACCATATATCTGAGAGATGTTTCTCCACTAAATTTTCAAGAACCCTCATTTGCTAGCCATAGCTTCCTAAAATGTTATTTGAACATACAGGGAAATAAATAGCACATAGCTTGATAAGAAATGGGCGAAAAGAGAAAGATACCAACATACCTACTCTCTGGCGGAACGCTTCAGGATTCAGGTAAGCATAGAAAACGTGCATTTTCCTGAACAAAAATACACTACGGGTGCTGACAAGATTTCTAACATATCTCCACTCCTGATACCTAAAAGAGGGTAACTTTCTTTATCGATATTAGATCTTGATATCTGAAATCACCATTTTTAGCGAATTTCATGAAAGAAAATAGAGCTATTGGTCCCGTACCGAAGTCAAAATTTCGCAAAAATTTCTTCAAATTCCCATCGATCCTACCTAGTAGATGTCAAAAATCACCATCTGTAAAATTTATATATATATATATATAAGAAAAAACTTATATATATATATCTCTATGGACATATATATATATATATATATATATATATATATATATATATGTATATATATATATATATATATATATGTCTGTAATCACTCTAGCGGTCACAGTTTTCATTTTATCGGAATGAGATTTGGTATTTGAAGCACTTTTGATATTCAAAAGGTCAAGTTCGTTAATGGGTAAAATTGGACAAGGGAAAAGGGGGGTTTAGAGGGAGGGGGAAACACACAATTTGACATATCTCCCTTAATATTTGAAAAATCGAAAAATTTATAAGAAGTAAAGTGGTAGGTACTAAGTTTTACTGTAATTTTGTTTCTTATCATTTTTTCTGTTACACTAATATTTACAGAAATATTGACGGTTTAAGATTGAAAATTAAATTCCTTAATATCTCTGTACACATTAGAGTTTGAGGAATAATAATAAGGTGATGAATTGTAGCAAATATAATTTTCTACATCTTTGTTCATTACGGTTTTTTCGATTGTTCTAATATTAAGAGAGATATTTTACATTTTGTGTTTTCTTCTTTCTTTATACCCCCCCCCCCCCATTTCCCTCGACGTATGTCATTTATAATAAAATTGGACTTGGAAATACTAAAATCATATACGACATTTCATTTTGATCAGACTAAAATTGTGACCGCTAGAGAGTTGTTTATGTATTCTAAGGAAATTTGCTAAGTTGAAGCAGCTCCTGCGTAACGAATTTTTAGCTATTTTATTGTTTAAGTTAAGACAAAAGAGCATTATAAAAAAAAAATACAGGCGAATTGAGAACCATCCTCCTTTTTGAAGTCGGGTTAAAAATAGAATTTAACACTAACATGCTCTTAAGTGAAAAATGTAAAGAAGTTCGTTTGTTCCAAAACTGTCAAAAAAGTAAGGGCGAAAATCGAATGTTAAGGCGAAGAAGATTTTTCATAGTTTCCTATGAAACCTGTAACATCTTTCTAAATAATATAAACATTTTGCTATATTTAAACTGTTAAGTTTATATATTTTTTCAATAAAATTTGAATAATCCTTTTAATTTAGGTCGTATCACATTTCGATGGTGCTCATTTGCTACGATTTATGCAGGCATTTTTTATATACTAACTACCATGTTAGTTCTTGTCATTGGTTATGAACGATTACAAATATTATCGTCAATGGAAAATCGACGTTTCGATGAATATATTTATGCGATTATTTTTGTGGTACTATTAGTACCACATTTTTGGATACCATTTGTTGGATGGAGTGTTGCAAAAGACGTTACTGTTTATAAAAATTCTTGGACACATTATCAGGTACCTGAAAATTGAATAAAAATCTATAACTAGTTTGTATTTCTGATTTGAAACTTTCTAAATGAAATTCAGTAGGGTAAATCTATTTCAAATTTACAAAGATTCGTGGTAAGAGGCTGTCTGTCGATACACTCCACCTGAACAGGATACAACTTCGTAAGGTTATCGGATTCATCACCGGACATTATCTCCTACGAAGGCATCTGCACACAATAAGACTCCACAATGGATGCATTATGTACTGACTGTGCGGCGAGTAGGAAGAAACATCCAGCCACATAATCTTTAACTGGCGCGAATCTCTCGGTTACAGCAGATACAAGATAATTGGCGCATCCCACCCGAAATAAATGAACCTTCAGGAAAACCTGACAAGAAACCTCCTAGCTATTGCCAAAATATGGCAGAAGTACTAAATGGTCTGTTTCTATATTTCTGAAGATATTAATTTCTTACCAATTTAAAGAACAATTAATGGAGTACATCTTATATACAGTAAACATTTGAGCCTAAAGTACCACAAAAACCTTAAAAAACTAGTTGAAAATTAAATAACGAAAATCGTCATTTTTGCAAGCGTAGAATTGTTTAGGAAAAACTAAGATTCACCTTTGCTCTATTTGTCTGAATATAGGTTTCAAGATATACTACTTGCTACAAAAGTTAGAAATCAAAGAGTCTCATTACTTTTCTTGTGAGGGGCCCTTCAAACATGGGGATGGGCCCATCTTTCAAAAGATATTCGACTTTACTAGTTTTCGGGTTACAATTTTACAAATCCGTATAAGTCACGTTTACCATGCGAAGAGAAACTTGTCCAGTTGTTTGCATGAACAATGTCAGTTTTCCACAAGCTAATGAAGTTAAATACTTGGGGTTGCACCTAGATAGAAGACTTACATCGCGAAAACACATCTGGACCAAACGAAAACAACTAAACTTAAATCTCTTAAAATATAATTGGCTTATAGGACAAAAATCAAAGCTATCATTAGAGAATAGAGTGTTAGTGTATAAAACTATATTAAAACCTGTGTGGACCTATGGGATTCAACTATGGGGAACTGCGAGCAACAGTAAAATCGAAATACTTCAACGTTTTCAATCGAAAGTGTTACGAACAATTAGTGGTTTTTCGTGGTATGTGCAAAATGATGACATTCATCGTAGTCTCGTAGTGCCCACAGTGTTTGAAGAAATTTCGCGATTCAGTGACAGATACATGACTCGCCTTGAACAGCATCCAAATACTGAAGTGATCAATCTTTTAGACAATAATGACAATTTGAACAGACTGAATAGACAAAATGTGTTAGACCTAAGATTTAGATTTACGTAAAATAGTATATAGCTGACTATATAGTTTTTTTTTAAGTGACTACCAGTGGGTAGATCACTGTTCAAGCCATTTTTAGCTAGTAGACCTATTTATTGTTCTTTTTAGTATAGTTCTTTTAACTGATAAGAGAAAAAAAAGGAAACAAAAAAAAAAATTTTACAACTTTTAAACATTGAGTCTCCTTCTACTATGGGTGGCGGATCAGATCGAGGCCGGCTGGCAAATTTCTCAAGACCTTCCAAGGGGTGAGAACAAACCACTGAGTCATATATGAAACCCCACGTCATAGGATCTGAGTTTTTTTCCACACCACCCACCATAAATCTTTGACAAATCTGTAAATTCTATAACTTTTTATCACTTCTTATGAAGGTGGTAATGTTTATGACAAGTTTCTTTTATTTTTTAATCTTTGGGTTGCGCTAGTTTTTTATTTAATTTTACTATACACGTCTTTGGGGAAACTTTTAAATTAGTTCTAGAGAAGGTTGCCTACTATTTCTAGTTGATTAATTATTAAGACTAATCTACAGATGTTATTCTTTCTTGAAATTATTTTTAAGAGCTAATTGAGAGACATTGTGACGACTACTTTTTAAGAAATTAAGCGTTTTGCAATTGCAGTTTTTATCAAAAAGTAGCCATTAATCTTTTTGTTTTTTATTAATTTCAGCTTCGCTATTATCGTATAACAGGAAAAAATCTAGAGTTTCCAGATTTACAAACGTTAATCGCTGTAATATCCATTGCATGCTTAGGGTTTGCATTAGCATTTCTATGGGCGTTAAGCTCGCTATTAGAAGGTTTTTCCCCATGGCATACGTGTGCCTACTATCACATTATAACAATGATTAACATGAATGTTGCGTTATGGTATATTAATTGTCGGGGAGTTCGAGATGCCAGTAATGCACTGGCTGATAGCTTCCAAGGTGAAATTAATAAACGATGTGCCCCGTACATCATTTCATATTATCGTCATTTGTGGCTGGCGTTAAGTGAAATTTTACAACGGTTAGGGAATGCATACGCTCGTACATATTCGACTTTTAGTTTATTTATGTTTGTAAATATTACAATCGCGTTATACGGTTTCTTATCGGAGGTCATTGACAATGGATTTCGTTTGACATTCAAAGAGTTAGGATTATTGGTGGATAGCGTCTATTGTCTGACATTGTTGTATATTTTCTGTGATTGCGCATATAATGCTTCTGGTGCGGTTACAACACGAATACAAGCTGTACTTTTTTCGATTGATATGACTGCAATTGAAAGTGGGGCTATTGATGAGGTAATAAGTCGTATTCTTGTTAAATAAAAACAAATAATGAATCATGTTTAAATTTCAGATACAACTATTTTTACAAGCGATTGAAATGAATCCACCAAATGTATCATTAAAAGGTTATGCAATTGTAAATCGCAAATTTTTTACTTCAGTAAGTATAATTTTTAAAGTGCACATGTCGAGACTAGTTTGAAACCAGTAGGTACTCGAATCAAAACTCATAAAAGACCAATATTGTACCATCATTTCGATATTCGATATGACAAATGTCTTAAGCCGTGACTATGCAGAAAATATATGTGTCCGCGTGACGTGATAACAATGTGTTAAATACAAAAAATGTTGATCTTATAAATACAAGTAACTTTTGTTTGGAACTTTTATTCATAGATTCCATAGTTTTGGTGTAAATACGATGTAAATGTGGCGTAAATTTTGTATTTACGCCAAAAATATTGGATGTATGAAAAAACGTTTCAAACAAAAGTTGTTTTGTTAATTTAAAAAAACGGAAACGATAAAACTAAACCGATATTGTACCAGTCCAAGTAGCCGAGCGGTCTAAGGTTATGGGTTTGAATCCCGACATCGGCAGTTTGTCAATTATAAAAAAAAAAAAAGTGGCGGTTGATTGACTAAACTGTCGGCGTATGGACAAGAACGAAGTAACCGGCTATGCTTGAGAAGGTTTTCTGCAGTTTTCTTCACGAACTCCAGATGAATATCGGCATAGTTCATATCAGAGTCGGTATATCCTACCAATTCCTAGTCTACTCACAAATTTCTTCCACTTCACTCACATCCGCACATCCTTAAGCATCACAATGGACATTATGGTCGAAGTGTAGCCCCCGTCCAACGCGGCCTCTACAATCTATCTCTATCTACCTAAACCGATCAATTTTAGCATTATCAATCGTCCAGTGCATTGATTTGTTTTTAGATGTTCGCCGACTTGGGTACAGTTTCAATTAACACAAACCGTTTTATGATACAGGCAATTTTTTATATCATATATAATGCGGGTTGCCTATAAACGTAAAATATGAACATATTTTTAATAGACGTCAAAATATATCTATATATGTAATTAAACTGTTCCGGCAAGGTCAATTCTTTACATTGAAAACATCTTCGAAATAATATTAAATTTTGTTAATGAAATTACATTGAAAACATCTTCGAAATAATATTAAATTTTGTTAATGAAATGATAAAAATGTCAAAAACTGGTTTTAAAAATAGTTGTCTGTCGGACTGTTTCTTTATTCCCGTATCACGTTAAAATTGAATTGATTTTGATGGGTCTTCCACCGGATGATAGACCTATTGTGGAAAAAAATTGAGCTATATAACCTTTTGTTCTATGCATACGTATTCGCATTGCAGCAGTGCTTAAAATGTATCTATGTAACGGTACGAGAAAAAATTTTTATCTCATAAAAACAATCAACTTTTGTTAGATACTTTTTTTTATACACTCAATAGTTTTGACCGTTTTTACTTATGCAAATATTCCAATTAAAGAAATATTAACTGATATATTTGCTGTGTCACGGTTCGATTCTTAACCTACGCCTCAAGCAAATACAGTATGTGGAATAATATTGGGAACTCTAGCACTTGGGTATGCTCTCTGGTGGGTAAATTATAAACTAGAGCTGGTAGGTCGATGTTTCATACCCTAATCCCCGTGGCATACCCTTCGACCTACAAGTTATGTGGTTGCACTCTGGTCAACAACTTAGTAACTACTACTAGTAGGTTGATATATTAAGCTCCGCCCCCTACCAGAGATTCCAATACCTATACTTTCTTTTGATGCACGCGTTTCGCCACAGTATCATCCTAGCTAATTTTTCATGAAAAACTTGCAAAGATGAGCATTGTGGTGACATCCACATTTTTTATTTTATTTAGGAAGGTTTATTGTATAAATTTTTGTATACTTACAGATGATTACATCAATGGCTTTATATATGATTGTTCTTGTGCAGTTTAAAGTCAGTTTTTCAAAACGAAATATACAACAATAGTTTTTTAAGTGTTCTACAATTGTTTTGCAATAAATGTTATTTAATTACTAAATCTATTTTCATTTTTACCTATATTTACAGAATCCTACGTAGTAATATTTTATTGATATTCAGTTTTGTGGTCAAAAGTATTCAATTGCAACTGTATACAAATTTGACATTTTATGTATGTTTGGGATTGGGTTTATCAATTTTCAATTTCCACGATTAGTGCAGTACTTTTAGAGATTTACACCCTAACTTATTTTCAAATAATAAATTTTCTTTAACAATAGCTTTGGAAAATAATGAAACGAAATTTCTGGGTTTCTTCTTTTATTGGATGAACGCAGAGACATGGCAAAGACCCTGAACAAGATCGAGACATTATTTGATCGAGACATATAACTTGCCAGAAAACACTTAAAGATATATGCCATATACTTGTTTTGGTTTTTTGTTAGTTACATCATATGACCACCAGAGCTACTCTACCATTGAATTTGTTTTTATATTAGTGACACGTTTCAGCTAATATAGCTATTTTCAAACTATGCTGAAATACTAAGGGTTACTTATACAGATATTAAAGGTTGAAATAAATTTAAAAAATAAACGTTTTTGTTCAGATATAAAAAATAATTTAATATTGTTTGGTAAATAAAATATGATAAAAACTTTATACTATAAAATATATAAAAAATAATATTATTAATATGGCACACATAGAAGTGTTAAATAATTACTATTTGGTTTAAAAAATATTAATATAATACGGACCTTAAAAAGTAATTTAAAACAATTTATTTTCTATTTGAGTATTTGATGTTTGAATACCTCAAGTGAATTTTATATAAATAATATATATGTACGATTGTTACGCCCAATGTGATAAAAATATGAATTAAATATATATATATATAAATTATGATTCGTTTTTGTTTCGGATTGAATGTCAAAAACAAATCGTAATTTAAAAATAAAACGTTTATGGTTAATATCCTTTCAATATATTCCACTAAATTCCTCGTAATGTGTTTGGCTGAAAGTAGATTGGAATTTAGAAATTTTGGTTTCAAAACTTATTTGCTTACATAAACCTTAGATTATCGCAGCAAAACGTTTGAGTGGATATGAATTTTGATGGATAGAAACAGGAAGTCTGATAGATGTTAACACTGAACAGTTTTAGTTCAGAATATAATGTGCGTATTTAATTGACTATATGCTGTCAGTTCTTTAATGACCCGATTACGAATTTTGTGAATATATTTTTGAAACCCGTTCAAGCTTTTATTTTCTACCCACAATGATCACAATTAACACCATACATTATGAAAGACTTGGTAATTTTTATTTACTGTCTATATTAAGTTCATTATTTTACCACTTAAAGCGCATTTCACTCGATACAAATATATCAATTACGAAAACATGTAATTTTGTATTAAAATTCGAAAACAAATCAGTCAAAATTGTCTAATTTTATAAAAAATTGTTTAGAATATTTCTCAGACATATATTATCATTTTCAGTTATTTCTACTACCCAAGTGAAAATCACGTAAAAAATCTAATCCATCTAACAACACGTATTTAATAAAATCCAAAACAAATATTTCTTCATTCCCACTTTTTGTTCACACCAAATTATTATGCGGGGGTAATTTCCAAAATATGAAAAGAATATTATTAAAATATTCACCTAAATTCTTTTATCATAAAATCAGACTTTTTGATTTCAAACCATACCACGATGTATTACCATCCTTAACGATCGATTCTAGAAAAAAATTTGTATTTGGTCTTCGTCCATTTTGTCCTTAGAATACAATTTTTGTGTTCAATAATTTAAAAAATTTAATTGGTTCTAAAATTGAATATCATATAAACTATTGACTATGAGTTTGTTCCTGTTTGAAATTCTAGAACTGAACAGGCATCAAATCCCCGCGCTCTAATTCATTCAAAATTCTTAATTTGGTCCGTTCAGTAAATATACGAGTTTCCTTTAAAGTATAAAAACTTATAATTAGGACTGTGGATAATTTGTAGAAAAACCTGAATTAATAATTTCCTGGAGTTTGAGCGAATTGATGTCTTCATTTTCCCCTTGAACCCATGATATTCAGTTTCTTTTTTTATTCAGTTTATTTGTGATGACATTTCCATAAAAACATCGTTAATTGATTTTTGATGTGAAAACATTTATAACGAGACTATACAAGATTTTATATGGGGAGTAAAATGAAATTTCAGATTATACATTGTCATGTTTTTGGTAACGATGTGACAGTCGGAAATCATCGGCATTGTCAAGATAGGATATCCTTTCGTGTTTGTCAACCAATCACATTGCTCACATAGCGAGACTATACAAATTTTATATGGGGAGTACAATGAAATTTCAGATTATACAATGTCACGTTTTTTATAACGATCGGCTATCATCGGCAGTCATCGATGACAGTCGGCAATCATCGGCATTGTTAAGATAGGAGATATCCTTTCGTGTTTGTCAACCAATCACATTGCTTGACCAATCACATTACTCACTATAAGTACGGTATTAACGTTTATGTTTTCACAGCATGTCCGGATTCAAAACAGTTTTTTCTCAAATAATTTATGATGACATTTTTACAAGAAAATCCTTAATTTATCAAGGAAACCCACGGTAGCTGGAAGATTATTTTCTAAAAAGTTATGTCCACAATGATTATACACCACTGTAGTAACCGTTGTTAAGTTTTTTCTGTGATAAAGATGCAGAGTTTTATCTCAAAAACTATTCAGTTCAATCACAAATTACGGAAAAAAACTGATGGAGCTAATCACTGTAACATAACCTTTATTTTAATCAAATTAATATTCTTTTGATGAATTAGATAGCATTTTTGTCGATTGTTCACGTTCAGTTCCAATTCCAAATGGAACACACTCGATTATGTATTTTTTCTCTTTTTTGTTTTTGGTTTTTTTAAATAGATCAAATATGGGGGGTTTGTCACTGTTTATGACTGATAAAACATTTGATCCAAATATAAAAAAATTAAATTGATAATTAAGTTTTGGTAACATCTAATGGTTTTAACATATGTTCTTTGACTTCTTTTGTACTAGCTATAAACGTTTCATTCATTAAATTCCTTGTTGATTCCATTAAGTCTTCAACATTATCTAGCGTTAAACCATGCGTTGATATTGGTGGTAGAGTTGTAATAATTATATTACCCGGATCTAAACGTTTCTGTTCAGCACTTAAAAAATAATATGAACTCATCACAACAGGTAAAATTGGTATTTGTGCGGAAATTGCCATATGAAATGCACCTTTCTTAAATTTATGTATTTCGCCAGTATTACGACGTGTACCTTCGGGGAATACCCATAATTTTATCTAAAAAATAAAACAGATTTTGGTTATAAGATTTGTGTAGGCAACTTTCATTACATTATTGTACAAATCATGTATTTTTCTATCAATGTTTGTTGTCAATATTTTTCTATCAACTTTTGTAAAAATTCTGAAGGACAGTGTTGTTTTTACGCTCGGGCACTTCGGGTCAGATCGGAGACTCTCGGCTCCGTACGTACAAAACGTTTTTTTGTAAAATTAATTTGAAATCCTTTTGAGAACACAAAAACAAAATTCCAAAAACTATTAAAATTAATTTCAGTATTGGTGTTTGTTCCTGAGGTCTATGCCATCCGATGGCAATAATTATAAATAGAGTAGTCAGGCTCAACTCTGATAGCTACGTATGCGTTACTAGGGGTACTTAATAAAATAAGCAAAAAATTATTATTTTGTCATGAAACTCATATTTTTTATGAGAATATAACTAATTGTTGCAAGCTTGACTAAAGCCTGACTAAAGCCGCCATTTTGAAATATGACGTCATGGGTAAATTTACCAATAGGTACTATGTCAAAAGTCGAGCTATCATTTCAAAATTTTATAATTGATTTGTGACTTATTTAGTCGGTTTTCGAAAAAATGCTTCGGATAAAAGTTGTTCATTATAACTTTACCAACAACTTTAATTCGAAACATTTTTTCGAAATCCGAATAAATAAGGCACAAATCAACTATAAAATTTTAAATTTACAGCTCGACTTTTGATGTCATTTGTACACTACGTATTTCGTTAAACGCATTATTAACATTACAGTCAAACATTACCATCAAGAATTTTAATGAACATATCTCTGATTGACATATACAAATTGATAATTTTGACACTACTTTCCGCCTTCCGGAATATTGAGATATTTTTTTATTACCAATTGTAGAGATAAACGATCATTTTCGAAACTCAAGGTATAAAAAATGAGTTAAGAAATAGTAGATCTCAAAAAACGTTAAGTTGTTTATCGATAATCGACTTTAAAAATATAACCGATGATTTCGCAAATCAAACAGTTCGAAAAAAAAGTTTGTCTAGAGCTTTTTATCAACCCGCAGGGAACCCGAAATTATACGAAGTCCAAAGGCTCCCATAAGTGTACACACGATCCCGGTGAAGGGTTTATGAGAATGTAATATAAAAGCCATCTTCCTCAGCGATAGAAACCGGTAGCTCTCGGTATTCGGTAGCCCACAATTTGATCAGCGATGATCAAATCGAACAGCTCCAAGTACTAAATAAAAGTAATAGAAAATGTATGACAGAAAGCCTACATTGAAAAAAATCAAAATGTATTTGAATAAAACCTTTTTCAATTTGATAACTTCTGTTGCTGCCGTTAAAGATGTTCTGGATTGGTCCGCTTTCATACGATCAATAAATATCAAGCC
Organism: Nineta flava; assembly: GCA_963920215.1. Lineage (NCBI taxonomy): Eukaryota > Metazoa > Arthropoda > Insecta > Neuroptera > Chrysopidae > Nineta > Nineta flava. The sequence goes on from OY986040.1 coordinate 119,609,876, forward strand.
ACATAACCATGCAGCAATACCAAATGGCCATGCATACCATAATTCCTTTTTCGCTACAACTGTACATTTATTCATTACCGGCCATATATCGAACATACCCAATATATCAATGGATGATTGATGATTTGCAACAATAATACATGCTTGATCCTTTTCCAAATGTTCACGGCCCCGCAATTGCCAACGTAATCCTAATACTGTTGATATATGATGACAAAATGTTGATGCCCATCTGTAATTAAAAAAAAAAAAAACTTTATAGGATTCAACTTTAACATTTACAAAAATAATTTATGTTTAAATGTCAAGGTCAAATATGTTTTTTTTTACGTTTATTGTTTTATCGATCAGCTAGTCGAACTTTATGAGGAAATTTAAATTCTCTTTAAATATTTTTCCTTGGAATTGATGGTGGGCGTAACAACTCATCCTTTAATGGTTCCGTGTACCACAAAATTTATTATCATCATTCAATTTCAAACGATATGAATGAAAAATCAATTTTTCACCCCCAAACAATTTCTTATGTACAGAGTGGACCAATTTCGATGGTTTTATGGGGTAATTCGGTAACTATAAGAGAGAGAAAAAAATGGATGGCACATTCTCCATCTCTTTTTTTGAGACTAATTCATTAGTGTCAACAAAGATTTGCTAGCATCTTTTATTTGCGAGTTATAAGCAAAAGTTCGATTTTTCGACTTTTAAACAATTGTGAATATCTTGGTTGTTTGTAAAGCTAGATAAAAATAATTACAGCATCTTCAATGTTGTAATTTTTGGGTCTTGGTTTTTTGAAAGACCCGCAGTCAATAAGATTTTCTTTTAACCTTTTGAAAATACGTTTATCAGGTTCTTTCTGGATAGCGATTGAAATATATTTCAGATGCAATATCACTGATGCAATATTGTTATTACTTTGAATAAAGCTTTCTAACATATCAAATTTCTCTTATAGTTACTTCTTAACTCTATCTCTTATAGTTACCGAGTTACCCCATAAAACCATCGAAATTGGCTCACTCTGTACATTTATTTTTTTCAAGAATTGAAATTAGTTTAGATTTTCATAAAAATTCTAAAAAAGCCGCATGTAATTATATGCAACATATAACAAGTGAAAATAACATATAACTGACTTAATTGCTTAAATACCCGGTATACACTGAGTTCATTATCAATGCGTGAACGCTATTTACATTAGTTTTTGACTTAAAATTGTGGCAAAACTAATTAGTTTACACTTAAGCTTAATTTTAAGATAATCAAGTGAAGAACGAGGAAAAATTTTCGTCCTAAAAATTCAATGAAATAGGACCCCGAGTCCCCGTGCTGAATGTTCAACAGCTTCCAGAAAATTTCGATACCGTTTTCCAAAATTGTATAATTTAAAAAGATGTGCGTCTTGCTAAAACGAAGCTACTTACAAAGTATCAGCTTGATGCTCATCATCCTGAAATAACCCTTTGGTCTCCCGGACTAAATAGTTTAAGAATACAAAAAAAATCAATTTGATAAATAGTTTTGAATTTTTTAAATTCACTTTTAATCAAAAGTAATCAAAATTTTCATAGATTTAAAAATATTGATTTTTTTCGTTTCAAAATTCCATTTTTATTTTATTTTTTTGTAATTGTTTCGATTTTTTTAATATGACACCCCATAGCAGCATAATTTCTTATAATCAGTCCTATATTCAGAAGAGAAAAGTTTACGCGAAAAAATTATCGCCGAATCGTTTCAAGTACTCATACGTCTATATGTGTGGTGTTATGCAAAAAAAGAGTTAATCCGCTGGTTTTGAGATAATTGGCTAACAAAATCAGTAATTGATATAGCTGATAAATAATACTACCTTAGAATTTTTATTTTATTAGGTTTTGAACATCTGATTGGACTTGAATCATTTTTGCACATTGTAGGGAACAACGTTTTCTCCCACTTAGGTGGGATAACTTAAATTGTCATGTTTTATGGGTTGATCGCTTTTTGCATAACACCATCCATATATGCACAGGGAATTAAAAAAACTGCATATATATTAGTTCAAAGAAGCTCTCGCAATATTTTATCTAAACGGCCGCATCCACACTACAGTAATTTGCAAATATTCAATTAAATCATTAACGGAAATGAATAAAATAAAAGATGGGGACGCTAATGTATATTTTACAATCAGCAGTACTTAACCATTCATATTTTAATATATTTGGGTGATCGAGAATAGCCATATAAGTAGTCTACTCCTATATAGTCAGTTGGTATTGGAAACAATAAAATTTCAAATTCGCCCTCTTTACCTAGATCAGTTTTTTTGTTTTATAAATACGTATTTCGACTACAATGTAGTCATCATCAGTATAAATTAGTTAGTCGTAATTTATTCTTTGACAATTAGAAATAGATAGAAAGTCGAGATCAATAGACAAAAATAAAAATAAATAGAAAATTAACTAAATTAAAATATACTAAATTTAAAATATAATAAATTTTAAATTATATTGAAATTACTCTTGTTAAAATTTCACATTTATTCCTGTTACCTTACTCTTATTAAAATTACTCTTATATTGTCTACTCTAGGATATGTAACTCGTCGCTAATTTGGTGACAATTTCACCAAAGGTAACAGGAATAAATGTGAATGAAAGAAATTTTAACAAGAGAAATTTCAATATAATTTAAAATTTATTATATTTTAAATTTAGTATATTTTAATCTAGTTAATTTTCTATTTATTTTTATTTTTGTCTATTGATCTCGACTTTCTATCTATTTCTAATTGTCAAAGAGTAAATTACGACTAGCTAATTTATACTGATGATGACTACATTGTAGTCTAAATACGTATTTATAATACAAAAAAGCATTAAAGCGGTTTTTTTTTCTAAACACAGCCATTATCATATTTTTGATAAAAGCACTGTTTTCACGCATATTTTATTTTGAGGAAGAAAACAAATAATTTATCCAATTTAGGTCATAATTATTGTACGACTAATTTAAATATTTAATAGTTTAAATAAATGATTATTTTGTTGGTATTTCATTGTTACAGATGCATTTTAATTGTTTGATCTTAGGTTCAATGATTTAATTTCTTTGTATATTTTAACACGATACTTAATTCAAATCAATCCCTAGTTTCAGTCATTATCCAAGTACATAAGTACTATAGTTCACAAAATAAAGCGCTCATTTTTCAAAATTTTTAGTTCATTTGTTCCTTATTCATTCATTCGGTTTTTGGGAAAAAAATTTCGAGTTGAAGTTTTTTTCGAAGTATTTTTTCGAAAACCGAATAAATAACGCACAAATCAATCATACTATATCCCATTATCTATTCCAAGGCTATTAATTAATTCTTAAAAATCCTAATTTTGTTTTTATTTGCATACTAAATTTTGCCCTGGACTTCGCTGCGCAAAAATAGAGTTTATAAGTAATTTATATTATCTACTTAAAAGCTGTAAGTACCCCGTATATGTTGACGTTGGTATTTAAAATTTGGCATGTTTAATCACGTAATTGTTTCGTCAAAATCCTTTAAATCCTTGAAAAAGTTATCAACGATTAAAAATCAAATTTTTAGAGCCTTATCGGAAAATATATATCTTTTTATTTATACTTTGTAACAACTGTGTTAATAAATTAGACACTCTGTTCATAAATTAATACAGTTTGTTTAATTAAATTTAAAAAATAGTATTATCGAACGTTATAATTAATAATTAATTTTTTTAATCAGCATAAATGAAACTCGATTTCAAATTTTATCACAAAAAAGTGGTGGGTGGGGCAGAGGGAAACTTTGAAATCTTAAATAGGAACCCCAATTTTTAATGGCAGGTTCAGATTCTTTATACAACAACTAATTAGTTTTATTCGATTCGCGATAGATGGTGCTATAATCGCAACAAATAAATTTTACCAACAATCGCAATACTTAATGGTAAAGCTTAGCGCAGATAGAAGATCATAGACTTCTCAAAGAAATTTTCAACACAAAGCGCTCCAAACTTTTAAATTAATTTTGTTTTTAGTGCGTTATCTACTAATGAAAGCTTGGTTTTTAGTTGTTTTTTTTTAAATATAATTTGGCATTGTCAGTTTATTTGAAACATTTTTTGCTCAAACTTAAATAATTGACTTAATTTAAGTAAATAAACATAAAACCTGTTTAGAAGCGCAAACATATCGAATGACGTACATTCATGTTTAAGCATCTTGTACTAAGTGAATTTATCGATGGTGGGTTTAATTATTATTTTCCATTTTTTGTGAATGTCTATCGTTAAATTAATTCTAACATAAAATACTAGATTTACAAACAATTTTATCATAACACGTTAACGCGAAATTTTTCGATAAAAGTTTTTGTAAAACTAAAAAAATAAAATGAATATTTCTAGTACTTACAGTAGATTCCTTACATCGAACGGTCTGAATAACATACAAGGTATTAAAATAACTGAATTGATAGTTACAATTAAATAATATATAAAAAATTTTAAATAATAACGAAAAATGTGACTAGTTTCATATAAAAATGGTATGATTAGTAATATACTGACTACTAGAATTTCCACATACGAAGTCGACGCCATTCCAGCGTCAACTGTTGTTATTAGAAACAACTGGGAATGATAGTATTAAATTGTATCAAAAATCAATAATGCGTTTTATGTTTTATCATTTTGTCAATGATATGTTTGATTGTTGGTTTTTGTAGGCGTACAAAACAATTCGTTTTATACACTTTTTTTATTTTTATAACAATGACCTTTACTACTCAAAGTTTTAATTCAAAAGTTTTGCTACAATAATTTTTTTTTCAAAAGTATGATTGAAAGATATGTACAGAATGTATTAGGATGTTTTGTGTAGCTAAGGGTTGCAGGGCGTATATAGTTCATACGTCATTTGTTCTACTAGGTGTTACAGATGAAATTGTCTTATTTCATTAAATGTTCATAATTGGGTTTTTATGTTAAGAGCGCAGCATAATAGAGTGTAATCAAGTTTACGGCGTTTTTAGACTTCAGTTAAAATTTCAAGCAGTTATTAATCCTTTTTAATTTAATATTTATATTTTTGGTTTAATATTTATCATTAGTTAAAATATATTATTAAAATATTATAGATGTTCTCCAAAATATCTTTTTAATTTTACTTTTTCTGAACATTTTGGACAGTTATGGAAACTAATATCATAATTTATTCTTTTTTGAGATTTATAGTTCGTGTTCATGTAAAGTAAATATAAAAACAAACGTATTTTATTGGAAAATTGATCTTCTAACCTCTAGTGATAGTTACGTAAAACTTTCGATTATGACATTATTTCTAATGTTAGAATGTCAAATTGTTTGAAATGATAAAAACAATATAGCGATCTATTGGCTAAACACTAATTTTTTTCAAAAACACGGACGTATCAAAGGACTCCGCCTAGTCTACGCAAAAACGCTAATATTCGCTGCATATCCACCTATCCTTTGCCCGCAGCCATACTGAGTGGGATAGAGAAGATATAAAATAATTATTGAACTTTTATTGATTTTTAAAATGTTAACTTTCGATACACCTCGAAAAATAAATGATTCATCAAAAACTTTTTATTTTAAAGAGTTTTTATTTTTAGGTATACTCCCGTTCAATAAAATTGAACAGATCTGCGCCGAATCAGTCTCTCACAATTTTGATTATTCTTATAGTAAATGTTGTTTACTATACTTCCATTTCTTTTTCCACACTAAAATATATACTAGTTATCTTTGTTTATAAATGAATAATTATACAGAGAGTTACAAAAGTGAGAAGTTTTATGAAATGTAAGAAAATTAACATTTCAGGTCTGTTCAATTTTATTGAACGGGAGTGTACAATGTTATGGATTTATTTCACATTAATTTTTAAATTTTCGATATCACTGAGATATCGAAAATTTCTTCTCTTAATTTTGTTATTATCTCGTTGATGTATAACAGAATTCATCTTTGCAACTTGTCATTCAAGAAATGATAGGTTAAGAGAAAAGAAAAAATAATTTTAAGGACGATTACTTAGAATAAACAGATAAACTTAACTGCTAACAATGGCTAAAAAATGGTCACCTCCATGTAAATAAACCCTGAATCATACAGTATAAACAAAGATAAACATATTCTTGTCTAGTTAAAACGTCAAATTGTCAAACATTATTTGTGCAGAAGGTTTTTTCAAATAAGTTATACACACATCAATCAAAATGCAAGGGTATAAACTTCATTGCAACAAAATTAATACTGAATGTTAATTGAAAACAATCCTAATTTATGTATTTTATTTAAAATGAGTAAAAATTTCCTCTAAATTTACATAATATTTTGATTTAAACTTTTCTATCTTTATTTATTTGTGAGAAGGACGAACCAGTTGTCTTCTAATTGATATATTTATAAACAGATCATGTCAAATTGTTTGTTTGTGTGAATGGCCATATTAAAATTCAGACAAATGTTTTATTATTTTATTGAAAAAATGTTGCTGTGAGATTTCAAGTACAGAGGTAATAACCATTTAATTTAATCAATTTGAATCATAAGCTCAATATTGTTATGGTTTAAGTTGGGAACGAAGAATGGCCGAGAATGAATCCTTTTTACGAACTCAAGTCCGTTTGGACTCGAAATGGCTTAAAATGGATTTACAATTAGCCTTACAAACATCCGATGGCTTATCGCAAATATGGAACACGTTAATACAAGATGGTGAACTAACTGGTCCGTATTCGAATGGTGTGGTAAATAGTTCTGGTGCAACTGCTAAAAAAGGCGAATCAGGAAAATATTATTGTGGTTTAAAGGTACTCATTTTGTTGTATACGTATACTGTATTATTAAGTAATTTTATTTGAAATTTGTTAGGTATTAACTTGTCCATGCTGTGATGGAATATGTGGACCATATGCAGGATGCAATTGTGGCCCTTGTCAACGACTCGAAGCCGAAGAAGCATTACGTAAACAACAACAATCAGAACCGCATACACCTGCTGCATCGATATTACAATCATGGACGTGGGGTCCTCAACCTAGTATGTACTTACATTTATTTCTCAAATTACCAACTTATTCATTTTTCTATCTGTATGAAACTTTTTGTACAGAACCTTCCTTCAAAATTATCATATGACAATTTTGAATGGTTATAGAAGAGTTGACAGTCAAAAAATTATTAGTTTCGGATAAAGAGAATCCCGGATTCCACAAATTAAGTTTCCATTTGTGAGATAAACATTTGTTATTTTAAACCAACTTCACACACCACGATGCGGGTTTTCAGTTCGAGTATTCAATTGTTTTGGATAACTTCAGACAAATAACCCCCCCCCCCCCCTATTTCATAATTTTTATCGATTATAATATCACAGAGCTCCACTTTTTTGGAATAGAATATATTTTTTATTATCGAAAATGAAAAAATAATTTAAATCGGCTAGAAAATAACGGAATTATAGTCCCTCAAAATTTTATTTGCTCCTTAAAAACGGAATTTTAGAAAATTATTTCATGATTCAAACAATTATTTGGCATTTTCGTGAAACTATTTATTATTTTTTAGTTTCCGAAATACAATTCTTTTCTCAGTGTTTCTGAAACTAGTCTTAAATTTATTTTTTATTTTTAGCTCTGGAACAGTTGTCTGAATGTTTAAAAAGTTTAAATAACGAGCAACGATTACGTTGTTTTGAAGCATCAAATAATTGTTTATCAGCGAAACGATTACAACAACGTTTAATTATTTTCAAACGATATTTTATAGCGTTAAATCGATCGAAAAGTAATGCACCCATCGAAACGAAAATATTAAAGAAACAAAATAAAATTGAGTTGCTACAAACGAATAAATATGATAAAAAAGTGAAACAGTTAAAATCATTAGATCAAGCGGCGTTAGGGCTAGCACGTGTTGGTTCACGAGCAGCACTCAATTTTTCATTTGCATTTTTAAAACGTGCGTGGCGTTTAGGTGAAGATGCTGATATATGTAGTGAACTGTTGACTGAATCATTAGATGCCCTTCAATTATTACCGGAAGCTACACTGTTTAATGAATCAAATGTGTCACAAGTTTGGTTAGAAGTTGTGGATCGATCTACGAAATTTTTACGTCAAGTTGTTACGGGGTAAAATTTAGTTTACAAACTTATTGTACTCATAAATTAATTCGTATACGATTTTTAGTGAAGTGAATACAGGTCGAACATATTGCGAAGTACCATTAGCGGATCGACACACAGCTTTATGCCTTTTGTTGGAGTTAATTATTCAGCGTGGAACATTATGTGGTATCTTGGATGGGGTTTTACTTTTGTTGTCGTTGTGGGATAAAGCTATGTATCAAACTGATAATAGGTAAGTCATTGAAATATTTCTATACTCTATTTATTAAAAGAATAACTTTGACTTTAACGAAAATTTATACTTATTGAACATACTATGCTTTATTGTTTTATTATTTTTGCCGTTCTATAAATATTCTGACAATCCCCAGTGACAATCTATGATAAATCTAGAAAAATCGGTTTGAGAAGTAATGCCACAAATGTCGAATGCAGAGAAATCAAACATATACTTAAACGACGTGGTTCTTGAGTACGTGTCTCAAAACAAATACCTTGGAAAAATAATATCATTTAAAATAGCAAGTTAGATATTCAGGCCAGAATAGCTGCGACTTGGAGAAAATTTTGGTCGATGGGACATATGCTTCAAAGCAACCTACTATTATAGCAAAAACTACCATTATAGCAGAAATATGTTCCAATTTTTTACCTTTAATTTTAAAACTTCGCCACATCATGCAATGTCATTGAAAATTTTAAATGGATTAAAAAAACACTGTGGTTTTTAATCTTTTTAATCCTGCCATGTTAGTTACACCATCCCCATTATAATAACTACCAAAAACTTCAGTACCAAAATACCAAACATGTGTCAAACAAAAATAAAAATAATGATAAATATCAAAAAGAATGCTCTGCCTAACTATCTTCTAATAATTTTTTAGATCAATTCCACAAGGTACAAATGCACCATTGGTTCCTATTTTACGTCGTTTTGAGAATATTTCGATGAGTGATAATAATAAAGTTAACAACGATCTAGTATTTAATAATAAAAATGATGATCAATTATCATCATCATCACCAAGCCCAATCGATTGTTTTTTACGATTTATTACATTACCCGCAGATGAGACTGAACCAATTGATTTACGCCTGGCCGCCGTATTATTTATGGCACATTTGGATCGTTTAGCAATACCACATATTCCACCGGCAGCTGTTATTAAAGTAAGATAATTGTTTTTCAAAGTTGTAATCTCCTTCAATTTACCCATAACCATTTACATTTCATTTAGAATAATAATATTACACATCAACAAGTGCTTGCAATTGGTTCATTGTCGTGGGCATCATCCGAGAATTCACCGCATTTATGTGATACAATTTCTGAGTTAGGTGTAAAACAATTAGTTTGCTCCGAACGATCTTTATTGTTTTTGACCGAAACTGGGAAAGTATATTTAATGTATTATACATCAGATACGCAAAGTCCACAATTAGTTGAAGGTAATTTATTTGTTTATTTAAATGTGGAGACGACAAAGTTGTTTCAAGTTTTCTATGCTTTAATATAAATATTTTTTTTATATTCGCCTCTAGATTTTGTATTTCCTAACACATTTTACCTTTTTTTCTATTATAAATAATTCCCTACGATCATAAAACAGGGAAGACACTTGAACTTATTAAGTGTCAAATTTTGAACTTTTCTATATGGAAAAGAAATATCTCATTTTTGTGAGAGAAGCGAGACATGCAAAGCTATTCATTTTCCATGCATATAAGTTCTATAATTTCAACGACATAATGGTGTTGAACATCTAAGCCCTTAGTAAACTAAGTAAGTTACTAAGTACATCGAAAATATTTTTTTTTCCAGCACATGTGACAGATACCAAGCAACTTAGATTATGACGCCCTTTTGCTTACTAAATACTGCCAGATTGAAGGATTTTCCATTAAATTTAGTGGATTTATTAAAGCCTAGTAGAAAATCTAAGTAATTTATTTTTGTGATTGTCGTATTTTTATCTTCAAGTTGAATATAACGAATCATAATACAAAATTTTTATTTATACTGGATCCAGTATATATAATACTGGATACATGATTATTAAATCCACTAAATTAGAGGAAATCTCCCAATTTGGTAACACTGCTGGCAAAGTAGTAAGCGTGTCCTAATTGACACGCTTTTTTAGTCTAACTGACTTAGTTTACTAAAGAGTTAGTTCTTCCAAACACGCTCAATGATAGTTTTAATGATTTTACATCGCACTTTTTTACATTACTTATCCAAAGTTTCAATTCGAAACTGCATGTGGTTTTCTTATTTTAATACCAAACAAAGACAAATAGAAATTTTGGATTTTCTGTTAAAGCATTAAAAGAGAAAACTATTATAAAAATTGCCGCCAACGTGAATGGTAAACATTTTATGGCTTTAACTAGTGATAAAGAAGTATATTCGTGGGGAAATGGTGATTGTGGTCGTTTAGGTAATTATTATAAATTACTAAGAGAACAATGGAATTATCACAAGCAATCCGTTAAAAATATGAATACGATATAAAGGAATGCATGTTACTATATTTTAAGCGTTGTCATCTATGTGTGAATAATGTTTTTTTTCAAAATATGTATAAATATAACATTATTTTACATTGTCCTAGTTTGTTAGCCAAATCGCTCGACGCGTTTTTTAAATAAAATTAAAAGTGTGGTGAAATCACTAAGTTTGTATATACCTGTAATGTTAATCGTACAATTTTTAAAATTTTAAACGAAGTTAGATACTTATATTTTAAATAATTTATCAAAAATTCAGCCAATTTCGTCGACAACGCGTTTCACACGACAACTACCTTAAACCAACGAAATATCGTGTTTTTATAGCGTATGAGTATTTTTAACGGAATGATTAACTCAAGATATTCACAATTGAGAAAAATTTTCGATTTAAGGGCATGGTGATTATGACGATAAGGACGAACCATGTCTTGTTACTGGTCTTAGTAATAAGGATATTGTTGACATCGAGTGTGGTGGATCTTATAGGTAAAAACAAAAAAACCTCTCAAAAATTATATAATGTTTCATTTCGAATATTTTATTTAGTGCCGCAATATCTGGATCGGGCTCGTTGTACACATGGGGACGAGGTAGTGGAGGTCAATTAGGACATGGAAATTCCGATCATTGTATGATACCAACAGTTGTTACAGCTTTGGTCGACGATCGTATTGTACAGTGTGCTCTAGGTGCTGATGATCCTCATACATTAGCTTTAACTGATAAAGGGAAAGTTTATTGTTGGGGTTTAAGTGAATATAGTACTTTAGGTAAAAAATTTAGTTTTTAGATTCCTTTCTACTATATGTAACTGTACCAATTTGAAATTCAGGACGTGGAAACACAGAAACAAGTAAAACACCACGATTAATTGAAAGTTTGGGAAACGAATTTATTGTAAAAGTTTATTGTGGCGGCTATTTTAGTATTGCATTAACTGATACCGGAAAATTATACACTTGGGGCAAAGGTAACAAATATCGGCTGGGTTTGGGTAGTGAAGAGCATGTACGTATTCCAAAAGTGATTGATGCTTTAAAAGGTAATACGATCAAAATATTTTTAAAATTAGACTTAAAATAATTTTTCCGGCTTTTTTAAAGATAAAGAAGTAATATCGGTAAGTGTTGGATCCGCTCATGTGATAGTATTGACTAAAGATGGTGATTTGTATGGTTGGGGTGAAAATGAGAACAATCAATTATTAAAAGAAAATCTGGAATCGATACAAACGCCAACACAGTTAGATATATTAAAATTGAATAAGGAAACTGGAGAAAATATAAATCAAAAGATTTCAATTACTGGCTTTACGTGTGGATCCAAACAGAGTTTTATATGGAGTGAAAATGTGAAACAATGTATCCCATCTCGATATCCATTTGTTATTGATTTAACGGAAAATACTTTTAGGTTCGTAAATCAGTAGAAATATTCCACTTTCTAATCTTCAATACAAAAAGAGAAATATAAGTTTGAAGCCTCTGCCCATCTGTGCCCTTGTAGTTCAAGAACCAGTGAGCCCTCTCTTTATTTTGAAAATCATAAAACCATCATAGAAATAAAATTTTTCTTGTGAAAGGTAAAACGCTTTTATTGGATCCTATTAACAAAAAAAATTTTATTCACAGATTAATAGATCAATTATTAAGTGCTGTGAGTACATCGGCGCCGTCAATATGTCCACCACCTCAGGATAAAGAATGTATCACCGTCTCGGTTTTGAATTTACTACGCTTACAATTACATTCAATGATTATCAATAATATTGATCCAAAAACCATTGGTTTGGGCACTGGATCACGATTATTATCGAATTTGAAATCACAAATTGTGAGTTTGGCAAGCGGTAATGGCATTTTAAAAACAATACAATCAGCTGCCCAAGCCACGTTAGATGTGGGATGGAGTGTTTTGTTACCAACACCTCATGAACGCGCTAAAGCGTTAAGTTCACTGTTACCGAGTATTGGTTTAGAAGTGACAAATGGTGTTAGTCAAGGACAACGTTTTATGATGGATTTGTTGGTTAGTAGTTTAATGGCTGATGGTGGATTGGAATCGGCTTTAGCATCGGCAATTCAATCAGAAATTACGGATCCGCATGATCAGAGTAGCCATTCACGAACATCAGATTCATCGATACCGTTATTGCATTTAATTAAACAATTATTAAGGTATGCGTACAATTTTAGTTAGATGCACATTTTCGTGGCGGGTAAAAAATTTATGAAAATCGATTAATTTGTGTGTGAATTATTGTGTAAATTGCAAAAAATTTCAACGTGTAATTTACTTAATTTCTTTTTAGAAATGGAAGTTATGGTACCCAATTACGATTGCAAAATTCATCTTTAAATAAAAATAATTTACCTAAACAAGAAATATCACCAAGTTTAAATTTATTGTTACGATTTCAACGTTTGTTAATATCAAAAATGTATACGAAAAATCAAGATAATGTTTTAGGCGCTGAATCATTGTTGAAAAAATATTTACAACAAATTTGTAATCATATTGTTGATACTTTAACAATAGCCAATGAAAATATTACAACAAATATTAAAAATTATTCACTTGTGATGCAATATTTGAAAGGTGATATTGTAGGTGAGTTGAACATTAGTTAATTACAATGATCGTAAGTATATCTAAATCACTGACCTTCAGCCCATACATCAGTGATCTAAATCTATCTAATTTTTTTTGCCAGGACATTTGACAGGTACAAAGCAACTGAGATTGTGTCACAATTTTGCTTAGTAAGTGTCGCCAGATTGAGAGATTTCCCCCTAAATTTAGTGGATTTAATAAAGCCTAGTAGAAAGTCTATATGATTTATTCTTGGGATTGTATTTTTAAATATTTGTATGAAGGTTGAATATAACGAATCAGAATTCAAAAATGTTTATTTATACTGAATACATGATGGCATGCGTTATTTCATATTATTAAATCCACTAAATTCGGGGAAATACCCTAATTTGGGACAACACTGCTGACAAGGCAGTAAGCGGGTCTCTAAGAACCGCTGAAATTAGATACTCAGAAATTAATTTTTTTTTACTTTATAATTATTTGATTTAAAAAAAAAATCGTTCTAGATATAAGAGTTGGTTGGATCACGATTCTTTTATTTTGTTAATGACAATGTTTGCTCTGGAATGCCACGGCACCTAAGTGTGCCCACATTAAAAAATGTTTAACAAATAATTGATTAACGCCAATTGTTACACTCTTCTTATTTTATTTTTTAGATATTTTACTTCCCGAATTAATTGTGTGTTTAATTCTATTACAAAATGAAATACCAATGTTTTTATCGAATGTAAACTGGGTAACATTATTTTGTCCATTACTTGAAGCATTGGATAAATTAAATGGACGTATGCCTGGTATTGCATCGTACGATTCAGATAATTTAGGTTGGCCTGGTATATTAAAACCACCTATACGTGTTGTTTGCCCCACCAAAATTAATGATGATTTACCATTGATACGTCGTGCTGATCTTGAAAATCATAATTTAGATGGTGGTCTATGGATTGTCATTAATGATAAAGTTTACGATGTTCAAGATTTTAGGTAGGTTATGTTTAATAGTATAATGTTTGTTGGTTTCAGCTTGGTCGCTTAATGCACTAAAAGATTGAAAATTAAAGATCAAAAGAGTAATTTGTATAAAATTCGAAAATTTGTTTAGATGTGAAAATGCATGTCCAATGGAAATATTACAACGATATGCTGGAAAAGATGCGACACAAGCCTTCAATTGCGTTCCTCATAGTGTTTACGCAATGGAATTATTACATACATTTTTGGTTGGAAACTATTGTCAACCAGATTCAGACTCACATATGGTAATAAACGAATAAAATAAAACTAGTAAATGGAACAAACTCGTTTTAATTCTTCTCTTCTTTTTTACACGACTTTGTAGATACCAAATGATACCTTAAATTATTGTACAACTTTATTGGATACTGAACGTAGTCTTGCGCATTTACTAGGTCTTCATGCATTCCGTTTACGCCAAAGTTTAAGTCTACAACAACCGGAAATTGAATGCCAAAAATGGTTAAATGCTGAATTTTTACAGGGTGGTCTACAGGTAATATATTATGAGTGTACCACCAGAAATGTTATCCAACACTAGTTTAAAAAAAATATTTTTCTAGGTGGTTCAACCTCCAAATCCGTATGAAGAAGAGAAAGGTGAAGGGCGTAGTACAAATTCAACTGCCGAAAATACACCAACAGAACCAAACTTAAATTTCCCCGTCAAACTTACCAAAGTACAACAATTACCAAATGATCGTGTTACCAATTTTATTCTTGCTTTAGCTGAAAGTCGTCTTGCGGTAAATAAACTGCAATTTTCATTTTTTCCTGCAATGGTTTAAAGGTTTAATTTTTCTGTAAATAGGATCCATCTGTTGCAATATTTGTGGCTATGATGGAACATTTTTGCAAATCGAATAATTTCTTAGCACATGTAGAATTTTCATTTGATCATCCTGTAGAAGAAATTGGACGAGTTTTACTTGCCGTGTTAATCAAACATCAAGGTCTTGGTACTCACGTCTTAACTGTAGTTGATAAATGTAAGTATAAAAGTTATTTAAGGTTTACAATCCAAAGAACTAAAATGTAGGAAAATTGGATATAAATACGTATTTGTACAACAATATGTGTCATTTTACAGATAATATAGATCCAAATACAAAATTTTCAAAAATCATCGCTGATTTAGTAAAAATAGTTCACTCAACCAAATGGAACTTAATACGAACACGTCAATTACAAAATCGTAGCTACAAAGAAGTATGTTTTCCCGTGCTAGAAAAATGTCGTTTCCTCTTATACGAAATACGTCCAGCTGTATCAGTATGTACCCGGGCATACTTACGACATAATGTCCTATACAAAGAATCTCGTTTTAAACAATACGTGCGTAAAGTAATTCGTGACATACGTAATGGTAAACAATTATTCGATTGTCCAAAACCTGAAGATATCCTAAATGCGACTATCCAATCACAGAGTATAGAACGCTTAAAATCGAACGAAGATTTGTTATCTCTTACAACGGCGAAACAACTCGAAACACCACGTCCGAATAGTGCAGACAGTAAAAATGAAACAGATGATGTCAATAACGAAATTAAAAACGGAACATCAACAACGGTTTTAATCGAACAACAAACTGGGGGAGATGGGGATAAATTAGAAGAAAATGAAGTACCTCAAAAAATTATATCAGAAAACTCGAAAGGGGGTGTTGCGGCAATAAGTTTTAAACAATTGGTATACGAAAATGAAATATTACTAGCGGATGTGATGAATAAAGTACGTGAGCAAGAATGGAAACGTTTGCAGATGGATTGCCCCAACGTTATCAGTCAATTAATTGAATTTGTAACACATGATTCGGTGAATGATGTTGATGCATTGCGTCGTGCTATGTATTGTCAAGTACAACGCTTTAAAATTCGCAAACAAGGGTTGGATATGATCTATAATCTATTACAAAAAGATTATGTGATATTCTCAGCGAAATATGCCATCATGAATGGTTATTTGGGATTGACAAATATGAAGTTAATTGATGATCCGATTACACATTGTTTAGATAATATACAAATGATTACGCCTCAACAAAAAATTGAACTATTATTAGCGCAAGCACAAATTACCGATTGGTGTATACATTTTTTGAAAATGAATTTTTTTAAAGAGTTTAGAGGTAAGATAAAAATTTAATGTTAATTTACACTCATGCATGCTGAAATCATTCTTGCTCATAAAAAAGGTAAAATGGGCTAAAATTCGAAAGTTGGTGTTTCTTTAAAAGAAATCCATCTATCCCACTTTTAAATAAAGTTGTGAATTCACTTCAAAATTAGTAAAACTGTAAAAATTATTACAAAAAAAAGTACAAAGGTTCATTTTTAAAACGGTTTAGGCATTGTACATCATTAGACATCGTTGAACAAGTTGAAAATTATCAAAAATTATACAATTGTCGAAAAAACTCATGTTTTGATATGATATAGGCAACAATAATTACATGTAATTATGTTCTCCTAAAATAAATATAAAATGTAATTCTTTTTTTTCTCGCACTTAGGATTGTTTCTTATTTCCCCTGTATTGTAACAAAAAATTAATTGCAACAAAACAGTTACGTCGCTAAAGAAGTTTCACAGTAGCGCCAGAATTAAGATTTAAGATCGTAACACCAGAATTAAGGCTCGTACTCTTAGCACTTTCCGCTGTTAAAACAAAGTGTTAATTTGCCGGCTATTATATATATATATATATATATATATATATATATATATATATATATATATATATATATTATCTTATTCGTATCTATGATTTATTTATTTTAAAGAATCCTCAATTTTTGTGTCAATTTACTACCGAAGATGGTTCGTTTAGACATATCTCTTATTTTCAATTTCGATTTGAATTAAAAGATTTCAAAATTTTTACGTTAAAAACTTAAAAAGAGTGGTTCTTATATAAGTCATCATTTATCAGGGAAATTTTAACCAGAAATTGCTCTTTAATAAAGCTCCATTACGCTTCTTTTGTCTTTTGAAAAATTTGTTTTTATTCAATTTATTTATTAACTTTTTACTAATCTTTGGGTGAGTTGAATAGTTTTTAATCATAAATTAAAAGGGGGTAAAATACATAATAATAGGTAAAATATAGCCAGAAATATTTTATAGAAAAATTTAACTACGCAATAGAAGAGTCATGGGTTAGGTAAAAATGTAATTAGCAATTTTGTTTTATCATAGGTACACATACTTTTCTGCAAGAAATACCGCGTTCTCGATTTTTACTAACCACCTTGGGTATAATTGCATCGAATAAATATACGACAAGCGAACTAGGCGCAGCTGTACGTAATGGCCTCTTAAGTTCAATTTTAACAATTATCAAACATACCGGATGTATACAAAACGATCGTCAAATCGTTGAACCGGATGACGAATGTTGTATACTATATGAGAATGTAACTGAACTACCAAAACCAAAGCCACGTTTAAGTGGACCAGAATTAGCAAGTTTAATGAAAATTGGTACACGGGTTGTACGTGGTGTTGATTGGAAATGGCATGATCAAGATGGTCCACCACCGAGCGAAGGTAAAATAATTGGGGAACTTGGCGATGATGGTTGGGTACGTGTTGAATGGATGAACGGTAGTACAAATAGTTATCGTATGGGTAAAGAAGGAAAATATGATTTAGCATTAGCTACACCACCGTCTCCTACGTCATCTGATTCTGATGCTGATGATACTACTGATAAAGGTAAGTTAATTTTCTGGAAATGGAATATAATTACATTCCATCTTTTTAAAGGTCTTATAAGTTATATTAACAGGGCGATGTAGCGTTCCCAAAAATATTAGAGGATACAATTTTTCCATTTCTCTTCAGAATTTCTAGATGCTTTTCGTTTTCTAAACCTAGCTCTCAGGTCTGTTCGTTGAGTTTATAGTAATCCTTTAAAAATGCATACTCAGGTTTATACTCTATTTCTTTATAAGGATTTTGAGCCGATGCATGTCCCGGTATTCAGAGAAAATGTGGTTAATTAAACTAATAGAGTGAATTGAGATTCATTATTTCTTGGTATAATAATATCTTTCTAATTTTTTGATAAACGCAACGTTGCTGTCAATAGGATTATCGGTATATCTTTATGATCTTGGAAATAAAATGCGATTAGATTTTTTTATAAAAATAATCTTATACCAATAATTTGAATTCTCTAGGTGATATCCAATCAGTGGTAGTACATCCCAACACATTACTCAAACATTCCTGTATTAATTTGTTACGTAATATATGTATTTGTGTCGGACAAATATCGTCACCAATATTACATAAATCCATGGCAATTAACACGATTACAAATTTATTACGTGATATTATTAAACACGGCCATAATTGTTCAACAACAATGGTTGCCATTAATAATGGTGGGACCAAACAACAGCAACAACCAAAACCAATTTTAGATTATGTAACAGCAAAATTCCATCAAGAATGGTGTACGATACCATTAATACGAAGTATTTCAATATCGGAGAATATTTGTAAAATTTTAAGTACGGAACCATGGATTGAATTGTTGTTGGATATTATTTCACAGAATTCATCTACTGAATCGGATATATCTATACATAAACAGGTAAAAAAATTTATAGTTAACTACGACAAAAAATAATTTACATAAAGTAATATTTGGTCTTTTTGCTCGTAGATTCAAGGTTTACGTCTCTTACGCACCGTTTTACCATCATGGGACATGGATTCACCACAAATAATCTCCTTATTGGATCGATTATTTTTATTATTAGGAAAAATATCCGTTACATGTAATTACGATCGACGTGACGGCAGTGGAGATCAACGTAAAGTCGTGATGTTAACACAATCGTACAGTAGTACCCTAGGACAAGAAATTATCTCACTAATACGAACCTTGCATGGATACGTTGGATGGAATCAAGCAATTAATTCATTTCTTTTACAAAAATTACATTTCGCTGCTGATTTATTCAATAATGGTGCCATAAATATAGCGTTAAATGATTTAATAAGTGACGATACACAGCCATTATATTTAATTATTGCATCGTTAAACGTGATCGGTGGTATTGATAATAACCGGCCACGAATCGGTGCAATAGTTGACGTAGAGCATGGTATAACATTTGGTACAATTGCAAAGATTACATCTAAAGGCAAATTTATTATACAAGTACATGGCACGGGTGAAGAGAAAAAAGTAACTTTACCGTATATAAAACCAACACCCGACATACGATTCAATTTAGACCGGATGCCAATGTCCGAAAATTTAATCAATATTTGGAGTATTTTATTGTTGGGTACCCAGAAGTATTCGAATGGCTATGACCGTAAACCAACAAATTTTCCAGGACATATAAATCTGTCTTATTTAAGGCAACAACAGCATGTATTATGTACGTTAAATGCTACCCGAGAATTGGCTAATAGTCAATCGAAATTACGTCGCGTATTAAAACATCAAGAACATAATAATATTGAAGGAACAATATCAGATTTAATAAGCCAAGATGATGATTCAACTGGTGGTAATCCTCAGCCAGTATTACTGTTTCAAAAACTTTTAGCAAAAGCAACACAACCGAGTCCATTGAAACCGATTTTTATGTTACAAGAAATCATCGAAGCTGCACTCAATGTTAGCCAATTTCTTGCGATTGAATGTAATAAAACTTTTGTAAGTATTTTATTTTCTTCGTCTTAGTAAATTGCTTACACATATGACGCAGCTATAAGGCTGTCACCCGTAAAAGTCTGCACTTCTTAAGTGGAGCTTTCCCCTTACAAAGTGAAGTAAGGCAACTTAATCCAGGTTAAATCTAAGGTTTCATCAAAGACCTGAATCTGAAGAAAGAGGAATGTCACAATAGACTTTTCAGGTTGCAGAAACGAGAGACTTTGCCTCGGATCCCCACCAATCTTATCTTATCTATACACATATGATATATTTCATGTGAATAAAGAAGATCCAGAACCAAATATTCATTGAGAGATGTTATCGAAAACTTTGTATGCTATTCGCAATTTCTGAGATCTTTCTGTCTATTGACGGCATAATAAATCCGTTTAATTATCTTTTTATTTGTGCTCTATATGAAAGACGCGCTAAATATTCACTCAATATTGAAACAACAAAAAAGTTCCTCCGTTGGTATACATTAATTTCCCTTTTAATCTTTCCTCAGAATTCATCAACCACATCCAATCAAAATAAAAATCAACCTCAAACCAATATCGATAAGTCCTTACAAAATTTAGCGAAACAAGAAGCCGATTTATGTGGAAGTGAAGCAGCAACACCAGTAAGTGAAAATTCCATGGCATCAGCGGCTGTAGTAATGAGTGAACGTAGTGAGGTAATATCAGCCAGCAAACTCAAAAAACAAAAGAATGAGTTACAGCAACCCTCATCGAGTGGTTTAGCTGCAGCTAATAATATTGGTCCATTACCTACTGCTAATAATACTGGCCCATTACCAAATAGTTCATTAGTTACACAAATTATGGAAATGGGATTTGCTAGAAAGAGTGTTGAGTGTGCAATCCGAGCACTGGGTAAATAAATTTGTTGATGTCCAATACCCTGCGTGTGTTTTTTTTGTAAAGTAACAATCTGCTCAAACTTACAGGTGTAGGAATTGTTTCGGATAATATTAGTCCAGAATCAGTGGTCGCTTGGTTGCTGGAACATCCCGAACATGCTTTATCTGACTCAGATACGATTAGTTCATTTGATGCGATATCAGATAGTGATTCGATCTCGGAAACCGATGAAATTTTGTATTCAGGATCTGTAACCGATGTAAGTGGCATGCATTTTATGCTCCGAAATTCAAAATTCACTTGAAGTACTACTTAATTGATGTATTTGTTGTACAGGGGGCACCACAAAATGTTGGAGGTAGTACAATGGGTATATATTTACAGCGTAGCGATTTCCTAACAAATGATGAATACGCGTCATATGCACGTGATAATATCGCAGCTGGTATGCTAGTACGATGTTGTCGATCGTATGAAGGTGTTTCACAAGGAGATATTGGTAAAGTGATCAAAGTTGATCGTGAAGGCTTGCATGATTTGAATGTACAAGTGGATTGGCAACATAAAGGTAGCACTTATTGGGTTCGATTTATTCATGTTGAGTTACTTGGTTTCCCACCAACATTACCTGGACCACCGGCTATCAAAGTTGGTGATAAAGTCAAAGTTAAAGCTAGTGTTACAATGCCCAAATATAAATGGGGATATGTCAATCATGATAGTGTTGGAATTGTAACAGGTAAGGGGAAGCTTTTACACTTAAGGTGCTTTACTTGCCACCTTAAGGCCAGAACAGGTTTTACATGTAATTAAGGTAGTTGTCTTGCAGTAATCCTGTTAAAAAGATTCAGCTCAGAGCTCACATCAATTATATGAATAGACTGAGATTGTATACTATATTTTTTTACTTTAATGTACCTCGTATAACTTGTTCGCTTGGATTGTATAAAAATGTCAATCTTTTGGTTAAACTAATACAATAATTAAACGGTCAATAATTTTTTTTTCATAATATAAATATACAATTATTTTTTATTGTCCTAGTTTTTTTTAGACAAATCACTCCTTTTGTAATTACTACTTTTATAAATACTTGTAATGTTAATTGTTCAATTTTTGAGATCGATTGTTACCCAAACTAAACGCTAAATAATTTTAAAATTTTGAAAGAAGTAAGATACTTATATTTTGCTATAATTTATCAAAAAATCAGCCAAGTTCGTCGACAACGCGCTTCACCGAACATTAAACTACCTTAAATGAGAATACACACATTTGTATAACGCACCTTGAAAATTCCTTACTATATATATATATATATATATATATATATATATATATATATATATATATATATATATGTATATATATATATATATATATATATACCTACAATATTGCTACTATGACTTAACCTAATTTTTGTCTGCATAGGTATTTGTGGTAATGGACGTGATGTAACCGTTGACTTTCCAAAACAAACAAAATGGACTGGATTATTATCGGAAATGGAATTAGTACCAAGCAATCATGATGGTTTTTCATGTTCTAGTTGTAATGCAACACCCATTACTGGACCACGATTTACTTGCAAAATTTGTAAAAGTTATAATTTATGTGAGAATTGTTTTTACACGAAGAAAGTACATAAACATTCGTTTTATCGAATTGTTGAACCAGGTAAATTTTTGTTTTTTTTTTAACAGTAACTATGTCTGATAGGAACTATGCCGATATTAATCTGGAGTTCGTGAAGGAAACTGCAGAAAACCTTCACAAGCATAGCCGGTTACTTCGTTCTTGTCCATACACCGACAGTTTAGTCAATTAACCGCCCTTTTTTTTTCTTAATAATTGACAAATTGTCGATGTCGGGATTCAAACCCATAACTTCCCAGTTCCAAGTAGACATAACGCCTTAGACCGCTCGACTACTTGGACGGTTACATTCACTAAACAGTTGTTGAGAAAAATAATTATACGTATATGGTATAGACAGATAAAGGATATATGTTTTTGTGGATTTAAATCAAAGTTACATTAACAGCCAAAAGTTTCTCATATTATTTGTTATTTATTCTTTAATTCAACATTACTGGTAAAATTTCCTATTTTAAATTCAATATATTTTTTTTAACATTCTGGATATTGTGACGGTAGTTTCACCACCTTGGAATCAACAAGGTAATGGCTAGCCGACAAATTGTAGCACCAATTCGAAACAACAAAAAAACAAAAATTATGTTGGGCGCCAGGTTTTTATAGAGTACCACTCACGATTATGACACGGCAGCTCGTCAACCCTTGCTCTGGGTGGCAGGTCAAAAAGGTGGACACTCGTCTGATTATAAGTAAACAAATAAACAAAATTACGAAACAAAAAAAAATAAGTTCATAGTACGGGCCTGGTTAATTTAGCCTTAAAAATATAGCAACTGTTGACGAGCAGTAGTGAATGTTACAGACCTCCATACAAATAGTCGGCTCCTCGTACACCATTCCAACCTCCATGTCGATGATCGATGATTGAGCGAGATCGGTAATTATTTAATGCGTGCGAACTTAAAAAAATAAAATAAATAAATACAAATAATTATAATTAATGTCGACAGCGACATCGGATTTCGAAGCCGTTCTCTTCGTTTCTGGCCCGGTGTCCTTCGGCACCAGCGACCAGTCGCGTCGAATCCACGAAAAATATCCAAAAAAAATAAAAAATAAATAAAGACATTCATCGAACGGTTGAACACTTTTCAACCGTTACAATATAAATAGACGCTGTTTTACAAAAACAATTTAAAAAATATTTCTTTTAGTTTTGATACTATTTATTATGCTCCAAAACGTAGATATTCACGAATTTCTAATTTCCAGTACTTTTGCCTCCGATTGTATCTCCCTAACATTCTTAATGTGATACACTGTCTTAATTAAGCTTGTTTAGTCGATTGAGAAATCATATTTTATTTATAGTGAACAAAGATTTAACAAATTGTGTAAAATTGAGTTATCCTAGAAGTTCGTAGATATGTAAAAATATTTTGAATTATTTTTGCGGCTATCTTATAAATTGAATACTTTTTGTTTAAATAAAATTTAGGAGCACCTTCTGTATTTGCTGGTAAACCAGGTCGATATCATAAACAAGATTTAGGTGGTCCCGATGAATCACAATTAATTGAAGATTGGAGTTCGTGTGTCAAACGTTTGACCGCATCATCACGCGAATCATGGGCACATTGTTTAGTAGATGGATCATCTGGATGTTGGTTAACATGCGGCTCTCAAGGCAAACATTGGCTACGTTTAGAAATGCAACCCAACATATTAATACATTCTTTATTTATGGCTGTTGATCCTGTCGATAGTAGTTATATGCCCTCCTTAATTGTGGTCAGTGGAGGATCATCGTTTACGTCATTAACTGAATTGAATGAAGTACACGTGCGCAGTACTGATATGATTGTGACACTTTTAAAAGATGTCCAAGAATATTATCCATGTATTGAAATTGCAATCAAACAATGCCGTAATGCGGGCATTGATTGCAAGGTACATGGCTTAAGTATTGTTGGTAAACGACAAAAGCCGAATACAAATTTAAAAACTTCAGCATCATTTTTAGCATCAGATTGGGATCAAGCGTATGATCAAGTTACCACATTACCGTATACAAGTAAATTAGAAGTTTTTTTCCATAAAACAATTTTCGCTGATTTTTGGATTGGGCATTTAAAACTATAATAGTCCCAGTGGGGACCGTAAAAAACAGTACCCATTGAATTAGGGGATGAAACTTTCAGAATAGATAGTACACTTAATGACTTCAATCACTTGCCTTCAACCCTGCGAGATCCTAATCAAACAGGGGGTAGTCTCACCCCAAATCTTTAATCCCGCATAACTTTCATCAATTCTTTTCTTCACATAATGTTATTTCCAACAAATTTGTATGAAACTTTTTTCATATCATATCTTTTTTTTTTCCATATAAGTATTCCCTATTAAAATTACAAAACAACAATTTGTTATCCATCAGTTTCATCCTCACGATTTGATTATGTTATGCCAGACTATTAAATTAGCCAAAACTGTTACGGAAGAGAGAAGGGGTGGTCAAGCATTTGTTTTAATTGGAGGTTTTATTTTTAGTTCGTGATTCTGTCGATGGGAAGGTATCAACAAATTCATCATCCGATTGTAGTAGTGGAAGCCGCGTTTATGTATGGGGTTTAAATGATAAAGATCAACTTGGTGGGATGAAAGGATCTAAAGTGAAATTACCAGTATTATCGGATATTCTAAATCAATTACAACCAATTCACATTGCAGGCGGCTCAAAATCATTATTTATTGTGTCACGTGAAGGAAAAGTGAGTATTTTCATAAAAAAAAACACATGGAATACATCAAAATTAATTACACCCGGTGTTTTTATCTCATCCAAAAATCAAACAATATATCGTGTAAATTTTATCTCGTCGCTCATTCAATTTTGTATGTGTCCATAATTTGGCCAATAAAGTAGAATTCCAATGATTCGGATCGCAGCATCTGGCATTTGGAAATCCTTTTTCAAAACCAATTATTTGCAAAAAAGCAAAACTTTTAGCCGAGAAAACCCACAGTTTATCTTTATTTTCATCCGTATGCCCTTTTTTCATTTTGTATCGAATTATCAGGATATTTGATTAACCGGATCAGGTCCGATTCCAGTTAATGCTGATAGATTGTCAAATCTATCCGTACAGAATATTCTTTTCGGATCCAATTGTGATTATCTCTTTTTTTTAGTTATATGCTTGTGGAGAAGGTACAAACGGACGTCTTGGCCTTGGACATAACAATAACGTATCCTTACCACGACCCGTGTTATTCCTAAATCAATACGTCATCAAAAAAGTTGCTGTCCATTCCGGTGGGAAACATGCAATGGCCTTGACAATGGACGGAAAGGTAAAATTTCTAAATTCTATATCCCAAGCATTCATTATTAATTCTTTTTATGCCCATTTTTGTCAGGTATTTTCGTGGGGAGAAGGTGAAGATGGAAAACTAGGCCATGGAAATCGATTAAGTTTAGATAAACCACGTTTAATTGAAACATTGCGATCGCGTCGTATACGTGATATTGCCTGTGGAAGCTCACATTCAGCTGCCATCAGCAGTTCTGGGGAATTGTTTACATGGGGTTTAGGTGAATATGGTCGTTTGGGTCATGGAGATAACGTCACACAATTAAAACCAAAATTAGTGAAAGCGTTGATAGGACATCGAATTATTCAAGTAGCGTGCGGATCTCGTGACGCACAAACATTAGCTTTATCCGATGAAGGGCTTGTATTTTCATGGGGTGATGGTGATTTTGGTAAACTAGGCCGTGGTGGTTCTGAAGGGTGTAACATTCCACATAATATAGAACGTTTAAATAGCTATAATGTAATACAAATCGAGTGTGGTGCTCAATTTTCCTTGGCGTTAACTAAATCAGGTGAAATATGGACATGGGGAAAGGGGGATTATTTCCGTTTAGGGCATGGTAGTGATCAACATGTACGACGACCTACAGCTATTGAATCACTTAAAGGAATGAAATTTACTAGTGTTGCTGTTGGAGCTCTTCATTGCTTAGCAGTTACCGATACTGGCCAGGTAGGCTTCTCAGAGTTTCGTAATTATCTTGAGGAATATTTTCAATTCCATAATTTTTCCGTAGGTGTATGCTTGGGGTGATAATGATCATGGGCAACAAGGAAATGGGACAACAATGGTAAATCGTAAACCATCTTTAGTACATGGTCTAGAAGATATTAAAGTGAATCGTGTTGCATGTGGTAGTTCCCATTCAATTGCTTGGTGTTCCCCCGATTCCCAAACTACGTTAAAATTGGAGCCAGTCGTTTTTGAAATTAGTAAAGATCCGTTAGGTGCTCATTTATTAGGATTATATAATGCGGAAAAAGAGGCCGAAGAAAATGCAGCCAGTAAACAAACAATACGTCCATCGTTAACAAATATTGTAATGTCGCTAGAATCACCAGCTGCTAAACAACATGCGTTAACGCATTTATTAAATGCTGCGCATATTTTACAATTACGTACTTGTATTGTAAAGGCTCTTTGTAATCATTCGGAAAGTGTTATGAATAATAATAATAATACTTCGGCGTCATTAACAGCAAAGGTAAATCGTAGTTTAGATTTAACTTGCTTTTGAAGTTTATTTGAGTATAATTTGTTTTTATTCCATCTAGGAGATAACACCTGATACGCCGTTGGAGGGGATTGTAAGCATGACAAATTCATTGAATACAACAGTTGATAAACCACAAATTGAATTTCAAGAGAATGAAATTGCCCAAGGAGGTGGTGAAGCACCAATTTCTCTCAATGAAATGGTTGGCATTAATGTAAGTAATATTCAACAAAAGAATATTCTATTTTATTACAAATAAATATTCTATTTGATTAGAGTTCTGCCAAACGTAATTAACAGGGATTCTAACCGTTAAATAAAAGTAACAACGGTTTTGGTATCTGTTTAAAAATTCTAAAATATAACGGTTTCGATTACGATTATATATTTATATTTAACAGTAAATATTATAAAATAAACCCATTCCAACTATAATACAAGTTAAAATATAAAGGTTTAAAAACTTGATTCGCTTATTTGCTTGCTCTTTTAATTACATCCAATAAAAAAGCATAATGTTTAAGCTTAGTTCTCGCTATTAAACTCGACAGTATAGATGACTCTAGTGTTTGCTTTAATTGGAACTTTTGTTTTTTTGTTTTATGGCATTAGGAATCGCAGTTCATTTATGTATGTCAGTCTTCCTCAGGCTGACTCACTCAAAGTGAACGTCGAACGACTTTGTGGAATACTTAGTAGAATTCACGCAAAAAACTCAAATTTACTTTATATCTCATACAAAAAAATTTAACGGTTAAAAACCGGTTTATCAAGAAAATATTTGGTTTCAGTAATAACGGTATCGGTTTTATTTTTTATTGAAAATGGTTTTGGTTAGTTACGCAAATTAAACTGTTTCAACCGACTTTCAGTTTCGGTTCGGCTAGAATCCCTGACAATTATGATGACGAATCAGTCAAGTTTCAGAGAATGAAAATAGAAACTATTAATTATAGGGTATAGTTTGGTTGAACAATATGGCCGATTTTCATAATTATCGATGGAAGAACTCAAAAGGATTTTAAAGTTTCTATAGCAGTGTATATACACATTACGAAAACTATGGTCGTGAAAATAATCAAGATTATTAACTTTATTTTTAGAGTCCACATTTAAGTCCTGAAAGTGAAGAATGTCCATTAGCTGTATTTCCATCAATGACGGCTAGCAGTTGTTCAGCTAGTATATCGTCCCGACAATCTAAAATGTCCACAAGTGCAATGTCTGTTATTGCAGCTACATTAACCTCTCATGCTGAGGTTGTTGGAAATGTTCCCACTGGTGGTTTAGATGAATTCACATCATTGCTTACGGAAAATGATGCACGTTTATTGGTTGACCTATTAAAGTTGGCGATTGTTAATCGTATTGAAACTGATAATGCAAAAGATACTTTAGCTTCAATTTTAACTGGTAATTCAATTTTCATAATTTTTTATTAGGCTTTATTTCCGTTAGCTAGCACTACATTTATATGAAGCGCTATAAGGCTATAACGCGATAAAGACAGAATAATTAGCGAGATAATTAAGCCACATCCATTTGGCAAGATCTTTCGATTTATAAAACTGTTAAAAATTTAATATTTCAAACTTTTGTAACGATAGATTTATTAGCTCTAGGAAATTCAAACCAAGATATTGGAAATATGTTATTAGAATTGTGTGTAACAGAGCTAGAAGATGCTGCAAGTAACACACATTCTTATAATACAGCACCTCAACCGGTGGTACAGGAAACTAGTCATCCATATATTGACAATGTTACATTAACTGGTAAGACACCCATCGAAAATCATCTACGAATTCGTTTTAACTCATTATTACATCTTTCAGGCAATGTAAAAATACCTGGAGCCGAATGTTTACGTATAGAATTCGATCGTTATTGTTCAACAGAAAAACGCCATGATCCACTTATAATAACAGACGGTAGTGGACGATTATTATTTAGTAAATCGGGGCGAGATTGGTCTGATTGGTCAACACCGTTACGAATTCCAGGTGAGCTATATATATATATATATAAAATATATAAAATTTTTGATACTAATATTGGAGATTGATGGCAGGTGATGAATTACGGTGGAGATTTTCAAGTGATGGTTCGGTGAATGGATGGGGCTGGCGATTTACTGTATACGCTGAAATGTCATCATTAGATCCACTTTTACGTGGATCAGATCGTGCTGTGCTAAGCCGTCCAAGTATTGAATTAGTGATATGTTTGTTGGATAAACGTTTACCTCAAGCCGAAGAGAAAGGTTTAATTTCACGATTGGCTGCAGCTTTAGCGTCATGCTCTCAATTGAGCGTTTTAAGTAAGTTTCAAAAAAACATTCTTAAACTAGCCAATTGTTATCCCTAACTTGTTTTTCTTTCAGCTCCAGCCCAACGTATGTGGTCCTTAAAAATGTTACATAAATTGTTGGTACCCCAAAAACATACTATTACTCCAGGGATTCCGTTGATGAGTTTCTTAAAAAGTAAAGCACCGGCAGACAGTGCTTTATCAAAACTATTAGATGAATTACCTGCAGCAATTTTACGCCAATATGAATATGAAGAACCATGCGTTCGTGGTGGAAGCCATTTAATGCATTCTGATTTCTTTAAGGTAACAATATTTTCACCATGAAAATAGAGATTTTGGGATAATTAACTTTTTAATTATAGGAATTAGTATCGCTTGCATGCGATTTGGAGTTGGATCAAATGGTAAGTCTAGCCGATAGCCATAAATGGGCATGGTTTCGGCGATATTGTATTGCGGCACGTGTAGCAAACTCGTTAATACGACGTAATACATTACCAAAACAATTTTGTTTGGAAGTGAGGAAAAAAATTACTGAATTTTCGGCTAAAGATGAAGACTGTGAAATTTGGGAACATGAAAATCATTCTATATTCAAGAAAGAACACGATGAACAATCGTTAACGTGGTTAAATAGGTTTGTAGAACAAGATCTATTAATTTTGTTTTTAACCCGACTTCAAAAAAGGAGGATGGTTCTCAATTCGTCTGTATTTTTTTTTTTTTTTTTTTTTTTTTTTTTTTTTATGTGTCACCTCAGAACTCCAACATTTATGAACCGATTTTGAATTTTTGTTTTTTGTTTTAAAGGGTTTGGTTTCCCATTGGTCCCATTGGCACCAAATCGCATTCTGATGAGGGGATCCCCGGAAAATCGAGGAAAATCCTCATTTTATATGTGATAACCGATTTTTGCGAAATTTTTTTTTTTTTTTAAAGGGTATACTCATTCATAATGGGAAAATAAGAAAATTTTTTTAAAAACCGACTTCAAAAAATTTTTTGCAAAAAAAAAACCGACCCCAAAAAAAAAAATTTTTACAAAAAAAAAACAAAATGCATGTAAATAAAATTCAAAATCTGTTATAAAAAAATGCTCTTAAAATTAAAAAAAAAAAAAAAAAAACAGGTAAAAAAAAAGTTTTACAAAAAAAAAACCGACCCCAAAAAAAAAACAAAATGCATGTAAATAAAATTGAAAATCTGTTATAAAAAAATGCTCTTAAAATTAAAAAAAAAAAAAAAAACCGGGTAAAAAAAAAATGTGTTATAAAAAAATTAGTCGTTTAAGTAGGTCTACCCATATTTAGATAAATAAAACTAGTTATAGAACTTTAGAGTCACTAAAAAGCGAGAAATAAACTATATTTTGACAAAATGGAAACCCGACTTCAAAAATAAAATATTCTATAACAAAAAATGCACTAAAAAGTAAAAAAATAATTGCATATTCTTGTGCCAATTTTAGTTCACCTAAGCAAAAATTTTTAAATATATATGTACAATTATTGTTATTTTTGGAGGCGGTGTCCAAAAATTATGTGAATTTCTCTATGCTGACACCGCCTCCAAAAATAACAATAATTGTACATATATATTTAAAAATTTTTGCTTAGGTGAACTAAAATTGGCACAAGAATATGCAATTATTTTTTTACTTCTTGGTGCATTTTTTGTTATAGAATATTTTATTTTTGAAGTCGGGTTTCCATTTTGTCAAAATATAGTTTATGTAATTCTGAAACTCAATGTTTGGAACTACCTTCTGACAACCTTTTTCTTAATTTTTATAGACGACCAGAAGATTGGACATTATCGTGGGGTGGTTCTGGTACAATTTATGGATGGGGTCATAATCATCGTGGGCAATTAGGTGGTGTTGATGATGCTAAAGTGAAATTACCAACCCCATGTGAAGCATTAACAAGTTTACGTCCAATACAAATTGTTGGCGGTGAACAAACTCTATTTGCCGTTACATCCGATGGAAAAGTTTATGGTACAGGATATGGCGCTGGTGGGCGATTAGGAATAGGTGGAACTGATTCAGTTTTAGTTCCAACTGTTTTAGAATCTATTCAGCATATTTTTATTAAAAAAGTTGCTGTCAATTCAGGGGGTAAACATTGCCTGGCTTTATCGTCTGATGGAGTAGTGTATTCATGGGGTGAAGGCGATGATGGAAAATTAGGTCATGGTGATCGAAGATGTTGTGTCAAACCAAAACTTATTGAGAAATTACAATGTCAAGAAATTATTGATATCGCATGTGGTGGTGCACATTCAGCTGCAATTACTGCAGCTGGGCAGCTATTTACTTGGGGCAAAGGACGTTATGGGCGTTTAGGTCATGGCGATAGTGAAGATCAATTAGAACCAAAACTAGTCGAAGCGTTAATTGGTGTTCGTGTGATTGATGTGGCATGTGGATCGGGCGATGCTCAAACTTTATGTATTACCGACGACGACAATGTTTGGTCATGGGGTGATGGCGATTATGGTAAATTAGGGCGTGGTGGCTCCGACGGCTGTAAATCGCCAATGAAAATTGAAAGTTTGGCCGGTTTGGGTGTGGTAAAAGTTGAATGTGGATCACAATTTTCGGTGGCGTTAACACGATCGGGTAGCGTATATACATGGGGTAAAGGTGATTATCATCGTTTAGGTCATGGTACCGATGAGCATGTGCGTCGACCACGTAAAGTTGCCGCACTACAAGGAAGGCGTATAATAGCGATTGCAACCGGTTCATTACATTGTGTTGCATGCAGTGATCAAGGTGAAGTGTTCACTTGGGGGGATAATGATGAAGGCCAGCTTGGCGATGGTACAACAAATGCTATACAACGTCCACGTCCAGTTATTGCCTTACAGGTAAGTAATTATTGGCAACTCTGGCCATAGACAAATACTGATAAAACTTGAGAAACTTAGATATCTAAGACCAATCTTCTCCGTTTTTCGATAAGAAACCAGTATTTTCCTCGCTATCTGAAATATTACTTCATTCTTTAAGAAGTTAAAAAATAGTTTTAGATTTTAACGGTATTTGTCCATATATAATTTTAGTTCCTTCGATGTAGTATTTGTAATCGTTATATTTTTAGGACAAGAAAATTACTCGAGTTGCATGTGGTTCAGCCCATACACTTGCATGGACTACACGCCAACCATCCACGTCATCAGCTTTGCCATCAATAGCACCCGTTGAATACGATCTAGTTCGTGATATTCAATTATCAGTATTACATAATCGATTGGTATTATTACATCATTTTTCGGAATTATTATGCCCATGTATCTCACTGTTTCCGGTTACGGGTGAAGGTTCCTTGGATAGATTACGTGGTATTCTTGTGTATTCTATTAAAGAGGCCACATTCCAAAAGGTAATTCAAGCTACCATGGTTCAAGATAAACAACATGGTCCTGTGCTTGAATTAAATCGTATACAAGTGAAACGTTCACGATCACGTGGTGGATTAGCTGGTGTTGATGGAATGAAATCAGTATTTGGTCAAATGGTTAGTAAATTACCATTGTTGACTCAAGAAGCGCTTTCATTACCACATCGGGTATGGAAAGTGAAATTTGTTGGTAAGTAAATTTGAAATAATGATCGGTGAAGAAAGTGGAATTAAAAGATTGATATACGACTAAGATCTTAAAAACTACAAATCGGATCGTTTTAGGGTTGATTGTACATTTTTTCATAATTTTTTTTGATCCCATTTCTTTTACCGCTAAGTGCCATGATTTTCCGCTAGAAAGATCCCCTGAAATAACCTTAGTATATGCTTTGTTATCCAGGTGAAAGTGTTGATGATTGCGGTGGAGGTTACAGTGAAAGTATTGCAGAAATGTGTGACGAATTACAAAATGGTAGTGTACCGCTACTAATGCCCACCCCTAATGGACGTGATGAAGCTGGAACAAATCGTGATTGTTTCCTGTTAAATCCTAAAGCAACGTCAGTGTTACACTTAAATATGTTCAGATTTTTAGGTGTTTTAATGGGTATTGCTATACGAACTGGATCACCTTTGAGTTTATCATTAGCTGAGCCTGTTTGGAGGCAATTAGCTGGTATTCAATTAACACCAGCTGATTTAACTGAAGTGGATCGTAATTATGTACCAGGACTACTGTGCATTCGTGATATGCCTCCCGATCATAAACTATTTACTTCATTGGAAATGCCATTTTCGACACCTTCTGCATCAGGTCAAGAAATTTCGTTAAGTAATAAATATACAAGGATAACACCAGAAAATCGACATGAATATGTGAGACTTGCGCTGAATTTCAGGTATTTGCTTATACGAATTAGTAAGATCTACATTTTCAAAACAATTGCTGCTAAAATTTTCTATACATTTTCACTGTAAAAAAATAAAGAGCAAATTTTTTTGTCGGTTCTGTAGGTTGCATGAATTTGATGAACAAGTAAAAGCTGTAAGAGATGGTATGTCAAAAGTGATTCCAGTTCCTTTATTGTCATTGTTCAGTGCTTATGAATTGGAGATAATGGTTTGTGGATCACCAGATATTCCATTAAATTTATTAAAATCCGTTGCCACTTATAAAGGTAAATTTTTTACCCCGTAATTTAGAAATATAGAGCTTATTTTTACTGTCGCTTTTTTTTCTAAACAGGAGTAGATGCAAATGCACCATTAATTCAATGGTTTTGGGAAGTTATGGAAGAATTATCACAACAAGAACGTTCATTATTTTTACGTTTTGTATGGGGTCGTACACGCTTACCAAGAACAATTGCCGATTTTCGTGGACGTGATTTTGTTATTCAAGTTTTGGATAAATATTCACCTCCAGATCACTTTTTACCAGAAAGTTATACATGCTTCTTTTTGCTTAAAATGCCAAGATACTCGTGTAAGGTAAGAAATTATTCCTAATAAGTAACGGTAACGTCTATTGCTTATACAGGATGTCCCAAGTTGCAAAAAATAAAACTGAAAAATTAAGAAAAGAAGTTGACAAAACTTTATAAAACATAGAACTAGAACATTTAAGGGCATAGGTGGCATTAAAAATGATTTTAAGTTAAAATGATTTCAAGGATCAGTTAAAAGTGTATGTTTACTCTCTATGGTATTAGACAAAAAATAAACATGTATTATTTGTTCTAATACGTGAAACAGGTAGGTATTTATTATTTTTTTCGTGTCACCCTGTATTTGCAATTTTACAACTCCTCTGAAGTTTTAGATTTGAATTTTTATATTTTCCCTAACATATGATCATGCTAGTTATGAATTAATTATTTTGTTTCAGCTTGTTTTACGTGAAAAATTAAAATATGCAATACACTTTTGTAAATCAATAGACACGGATGAATATGCCCGTTTACCAATGCAAGGTACATTTAATGGTGCCACGTCTAGTGATTCCGATGGTGATAGTGATCATGAAATGGATAGTATTGCAAGTCAAGAGGATCAAACATCAATATAAAAAAGTCAATCATTAATCAAAAATCATTTATTAATCATACGCTTAAATACTGCGCGCTCCTGCTATAACTACATTTTAAAGTAATGAAAAATCAGAATGCAAACAAATTTTGATTAAATTTTTAAAAATTCACACAAATTAATACCGCCCTTATCGAAAGCTTTACTACAACACTCAAATAAAATACACACAATATTTAGAACGACGCTTTTATTATATTGTTTGTTTTTTAAATTTATTATTATTCAACTGTGATTTTTTTCAGACTGCTGCGGGTTCAAAGTATTTATTGTTTTCGTAATATTTAAATTTTTATTGCGTATATATATTTTTTATTATTATTAACAAACTATTTGTTTGTCTGTTTGTTACACATCCGTCGCCTTGATTTAATTGAGAAGTAGTTTCAAAAAATAAGATTAATTTATACAACACTATTATTATTATTATCTCGAATTTATATTTAAAATAAATATTTTTATCATTTCTTATGATAAATTTATTGTGTTATAAACTATATATTGTGAAAAAAACATTTTTAAAGTATTATTTTTATTGTAATTTTCTATCTATTGATATATACATAAATATATATATTTAAATAATACTTCATAATAAAAAAAAAAACAATACAAGTCAAAAACATTAATATAGTCTTTTTTTTCCTATACGGAACCTTACTCAAAGATAATCTCAGATGGTAGCACCGAAGTATAAAGTAAACAAAACTAGAACAATCTTTACCGTCCGAGTGACCGAGCTGTCAAAGATACTTCGCTCGGAACAGGAAGATTGCTGGTTCGATCCCAACGGCGGCTGTTTGCCAATTAAATAAATTTTTTAAAAATTAATGGAGCGATTAATGGACAAGAACGAAAGTAACCGGGTATGCTTGAAGGTTTTCTACTGTTTCTTTTCACACACTCCAGATAAATATCGGCATAGTTCCTATCAAAGTCGGCTTTAGTCGTACAAACTACCAATTCCTAGTCAACATACAAATTCCTTGTCTTTTAGGGGTCGGTAAAAAAGGCCTATATGCCAAGCAAAGACCTCTTCTCCGCTACTACTACTACTAGATCACTCTTTCTAAACCATGACGTCTAGCATTCTAGACCAACGCTCTGCCTCTGAGCTTTGAGATGCTATCACTGACTAGATAACTGGACAGATTATCCCATGTTACGCCATTAATCCGAATTGAAGCGCTTCTCATCTAGTCAAGGTACTAATTTTTGATCAGCGCGTCTGCGCGGCATGTGTGTGTGATAAGTATGTGTGTTAATCTATGTGTGGGTGTCTTCATGCATTTCCACTACACACATAAAGTTGTTAGTCACGTAAGCGCACTGAAGCAAAATTTAGTACCTTGGCTAGTTGAGGCGGTTAGACAGCGCTGCAATTGGATTCGTTATTTCATGTTTCGACCCATAAGCACACTCCGTCCAGTTATATAGAGATCAGTGGTGGTGGAATGCATATGATTTCTCACTATTTTGTTGTCGATGGTATTATTAGTTTTTGTTTATTTACTATTTATATATTTTTGTGAGCATGCATTTTTCGAAAACCGAATGGATAAGGTAATCGGTACTATCGACAGCAATACTGTCGAGTTATTTGTGTCTTATCCATTAGGTTTTCGAAAAAATGCTTAGAATAAAAGTTGTTCCTTATAAAAATACTAACAGATTTTATTCGAAATATTTTTTCGAAAACCGAATGGATTTGACACAAAATGTAAAATTTTGAAAAAAAGATTTTGCTGTCTATTGTTACAAGTTAGGATGTATCTCTACAAGTTTTATGATAACTTTAAACAAGTTTTAACGCATAGCAAACGAGATATTTGCAAAACTACGATTTTCGCAACTTCCCCCCTTATATATTTTAAGACGCGGGCACGCGATTATATGAGATTTTTGAATCACTGTTTAGAATTTTAAAAGAAAGGTTTATGCAAATTTTCAGTTAATTACCTTTCATTCCGAGGTTTAGCCGATTTTCTGTCTTATTTGATTGTACTAAACGTTATATATATTTGGGTTTTGGGAATAAAAAAAAACATATAATTTCAAAAAGTATGATGCATCTATTTGTCTTTCATTAAATACAATAATTATAAGTTTGTTTACATTCAAAGGATAAACATGATTATTTATCAAAAAACATTAAATATTCGCCATTTTTATTATCTTTTTTTATGGGAGGATATAAAATTCTTTTCTACATACTAAAAACCTTTGGTCCCGGTTTATAATATTTAATATAAGGATATTATTTTCATTATCCCTAATATTTTATTTAAGGATTATACACATATTATATCATATATAATAATTTCCCTTTCTTTTATAATATGTATAAATTTAAGTAGTGTCTAAGACCAGACTTTATAGACGAAGTAAATAATTTAAAAGAAAATACACTGAGAAGTACATTAAATGGAATATAAATAATTTTGTGTCCCACTTTTTGTATCTTCTTGTGTATTTAAAAATTCTTATTTTCAGTGACTTAAAATAAATAATGAGGTTGAAAAAAAATTTTTGTATTAATATTGTTTCCAGAAATTTTGATCTACAGACTGTCTGTTCATGAGCTTTAAAATACCAATGCCTTGAAGTCATTCAGAAATCTGAATTCAATATAAAAACCTCAATTATTTATTTGTTCCTAAAGATATATTCACAAAAATTTCGACCGTATATCTTCCTGTTCTTTACCTTATTCCATGAATCTATTCTTGGAGTTAGAATAAAAATTGCTTACCTGGACAATACTTTCGAAATTATTGCATGTGAATCAATCTTTAGGCGGTGTATTAATATAATAATACAATTTTTTTAAAATATAATTAATATTTACAAAAATAATTTAAATAAGCTGTTTTATTTTAATTTTCTTTTTACAATATTAAATTACAAATGACTAAAATCAAAATTGAGCTTCGGTGTTCGAAACACCTTTAAAAAAATAGTCTTCACTTTCATTGGCTTAATTGATTTTTATATTAAAATGCCATTTTGTTTTCTCGTTCCAAATATCAAATTAGAAAAAGGCACAGTAGTTTGAGAATTAAAAAAAAAAACAACAAATATTTGAGTAAGTTTGTATCCGAATGTATTCGATGATTTCTTTCCCGAATAGGATTCGAAAATGGCATACCAATAGTTTCTTTAATGCCTAACTGGTTTCAAGGAATCTTTTCCAAAATTTTTAATTGCATTTAATAATTGATCACGCGGATCTTCAGTAGGGGTAATTCTGGTAACTTTTTTTGTTACAGCTGTTACTTTTGGCATAGGTGGTGGTGGAATTGGATTCTTAAAATTTTGATTGACACCATTTACTGTTACGGTACATTTTGGTTCTACTACTTCCGATCGAGACATATTTATCGGAATACAATTCGTTGTATACTTCTTTTCTGGTTGAATTGTCGGTTTTGGGTTACTACTAAAATCAGCACCATTCGTTGTAACGGTTGGTGTTAAACTTCGAAAACCTTTAACAACTGGCGTTAAATTAGTGTTACGATTTAATGAAAAACCATTATTGTTTCGAGTAAAATTAAAAGTGTTAGACGATTCGTTTATGCTAAACTTATTAATGTTTCTTAAAACGTTATTTGAGATTTCATTTCGATTAGTATTTCCTTTATTTTCCAGACTATTCGGTTCAGAATTACGAAAAACATTCTTTACATTTCTACCTAATGTTTGTGATCTTAATTCTATATGATTTTCATAATTATCACGACTTTTTGAAACATCAGTTTTATCATCGGTTGGACATAATTTCAGTTCTTGATTAACTGATTCTGTACTACGATGAAAACTTGGCCGACTTAATGTTTGCGATCGAATATCAGAATTTTTATTTTCTAAATTATCGCGGAATGTTTTCTTTAGTTCAACAGCTCGTACAATTGGCACACGTGATAAATCTTGATATGTATCGAAAGCGATTGAATGTGGTCGTGGTAAGGTTTTTGAAAATGGTTCAGGTCGTTTAAAGCCAACGGCAGTTGTATGATTAATAAATCGGGTAGTTTGTGGAACTGATGATTTTGATTCGGAATTTGCTCGATCGTTTTCACTGGATCGTTTTTCAAATGTTGATACATTGATACCACCAATTTTATAATCGTTATCAGACTTTAAGGATACTTGACTTTTGGGACGTTCAGACCATGTGCTTAAATTCACTGCTGGTGGGCTGTATTGATACGGTTTACGTTGAACTTCAGGTACATTCACTTTTTTGGGAATTTCTTTTATTATTTCAACTGGCTTTTCTTCTTCTGGACTATTTGGTTGTGAATTTTGAATTTTTGGTAAAATTGTTCGCATTACCTGAAATTAAAAAATTAATCAATAACATACATATCACACAAATATAGCGGAAATTTGCTGTAACGAAAATTGGTCAAACATTGGTCAAACAGAATTGGTCATGCAAGTACTTTACAGTTGTAATTTTTGCTGTTTTTGATTTGATTCGATGTAAATATTAAAATGTATAATTTTGGAAAGATATAAGTAGGCTCTGATTTAGGACAAATTATTACTGAGTTAATTGCTTAAATATCTGGTTTGTACTGAGTTTATGAAAAAAAGTTCCTTGTCTTGAAATTTTTTTCTTTCACCGTTTCAAAGATGGATATTTCCCCTTTAGCTGGGGGGGGGGGGGGGGGATTTTGTTCATTCATGAACTTGATCTTACTTTTTAGCTCTCTCTTTTTAGCTCGTTTTTGAGTTATCGTGCTTACAGGTGGGCAGACAGACATACGAACATGCGGAAATGAACTAATTAGGTCATTTTATGAACACCTATACCAAACATTTTTTTATGCGATCAATATTTTCAACCGTTACAAAATCGGGATTAAACTTGAGGTGACCGCAATGGATCGCAATACGATAATGAGTAGATAAAAAAAATATAAAAAAATTACCTGTAAACTTTGTAAATCCGAAATATCCCATTGACTGGATGTTTTTCGTGGCGGCGATGATGACATCACATCATTTAATTGTGCTGTATTACACCCACCATTAAAAAGTTTATATTTATTTAGGGATATATGTGATTTTGATCGTTTCACAAGATTTGATGATTCAGCTATACCATTATTCGATTCAGAAATATGAAATGAATCCGCCCTTTGTATGCCATTACTCTTCTCATACAAATTTTCAATTGATTTGGATGGTTTCTCAATTGATTTCTTTTTAATATCAACTACAATTGGTTTCTTAAATTCGTTATTATTTTGTAATGAATTCATTATATTCATATCGCGTTCCGATATGCCAGAAGAACGTTTAATAATCGAACTATCTTGAACATCAGCAGATGATTTCCTTTCAGCCATTTTTGTATCAACATTACTTCGAATACTGTCATCCTCGAAAATATTGATAACACGTTTTGGTTGATCGTAAGTCGTTAATTTAAAATTTGGTAAAGTATTAAAATCAGTTTGTGTAGTTATCTCCTGCTGTTTCACTTTGGGTTGTTTTGGAACTTTTGGAACATTTTGTATGACTTCTTCCAATTCGTTAAGAAGATTTTCTTTAGGATTATTTACAGGCGATTCTAATTTAAGACTAGCTAATTGTTTATCCAAAACTTGTGATTTTCGTTGTTCAAGTGTTTCAACTGAAAAATGTTTGATATCAGAAAATTCTTGTGGTGGTGTTGCAATTTCTGTATATTCTGGTAATATTTTCTCACTTTCCGTTACGACTGTTGTTGTTTCGCTACGTTGTTCTTGGGAACAACTGGATGAATCAGTCGTGGATTTCTCATCCAATAATTTCGGTGATGGCAATCCATTTAAAGTGATTGTATCGTAATTAGTGACTTCAGTGAAATTTGTTGGACTTGTATCACGAAAAGCCGTTGGAGGTGAGGGTAATTGATATTGCCATTCCGCATCGTCTGAGTTAAATTCGTCCGATTTTATTTCTACAGAATTCGTTTCTTCCGACGATGTGTTAATTGATAATGGTTCAGTGAATTGGGGTGGTAATTCCACTGGATGGATTGCAATTACTGCAATTGGGTCTTTGCGTTCTATTTTTGTAGTAGTTTCATTTGATGGTTTTAAAATTTCTTTTGGTTTTTTATCCAATGTTGAAATCACCGACGAAGGTATTGAAGTTGGACTTAAACATGGAGCGGGTGATAATTGTTGAGATGATATCGATTCTACGAAAGAAGAAAATCTTTAATGTTAAAATGTATGCTATAAAATTATAGCTACACAAATTAGCGGTGTAACTCTGCAATGGTTGTACCTAATTTTTAAGTGTTTATTATTTTATACTAAATGCTAGCAGAAATTTTGGAAGATAGAAGGATAGCTGCGTGGATTCTTACGATACTCTAGTCTGGCCACTCACCCAACCATTGAAGAGTTTTTATCGAAAGGTTAGTAACAAATTAGGAAAATACAAAAAAAAAAACACCACAAAAAGCAGAAAAAATAAGAAAATTAATAGTAATAACATGCCTGTATCACTAAAATTTCCCCCAATTACCCATGCAATTGAGTTAGTATCCTCGGATTCAAGTGATAACCCATCCAAATTCTCAAAATTATTCCATTTTTTAATACTATTTGGTTCACTATCCGTACTTCGTAATGATAATGAAGAGAATTTATCATTGTTTTCTATACAATAATTATCAATTGTTGGAAGACTATCAGAATTTTTTTTGGAATTTTCCATTTTCTTTAATTGTTTATTTACAAATTCATCAATATTATTTGGATCAAATGAATCATCTTCGTCACCGTCATCATGTATCGATGGAGTTAAATTCTCCTCCATTGAGCAAGACGGTTTTTGAATATCCTCGATAATACCATCCATCGGAATTTCATTTTCTTCGCTGATACTTTGATGAGCATCGCCATGATTTAATGGAGTTAAATTCTCCTCGATTGGATTTGGAGTTATTCCAATTTTCTCAATATTATGATATTCATTCGATGAAGTGAAATTCTCCTCGGTTGAATGTGGAGTTTTTTCGAAATGTGTATCATTTTGAATTTGATTATTTTCATCAGTGATACTT
Source organism: Nineta flava (assembly GCA_963920215.1). Classification (NCBI taxonomy): domain Eukaryota; kingdom Metazoa; phylum Arthropoda; class Insecta; order Neuroptera; family Chrysopidae; genus Nineta; species Nineta flava. The sequence continues at coordinate 119,651,804 of OY986040.1, forward strand.
TTATTATCATGATCGATTTTGAAAACTTTACGCGGCTTCGGTTTAGGTATTAATGCAACTTCATCCCGATTATCAAAACTAATTCGTCTTGGAATGGGAACAGGTTTATCTAGCATGCAAAAAATTTGAAATAACGTGCTGTTTAGGAAAAATTATGAAGTTTAAAATTATGGGCTTGTGAACATGCTTGCACGCATTAAAAAAAAAAAAAGCAATGAAAGTATAGAAATAGAACAACTCACAAATACGAAAAAGAATAATAATACTTCGAAGAATTAATATTTCATAGAATTTATACACCTAAAACAATTAAACACTCGAATACTAGTTACGAAAATATAAAAAAAAATTTTTTAGTGCAGTCAAATACAAAATTAGTTAGCTTAAAAAAATGTTGTCGGAAATGTTTTTTGGCAAATTCAAGATACTTTCAAAAACTCGGCCGAATTTACAGTGCATGCAATCAAATTGTTAATTTCGATAAAGGAGGAAAAATATTCTTCAAATGGTCATTATAAATTAAGGCGCAGTAATCTGCAGTGTGGTAGGAATGAGAGTAAGAGGTGCAAACTCCTCACTTTAATGTGGCATCTTTTGATGTTGTTTAGACTCTTAAACTATACGTATCCGAGGCGCAGTCTATGATGTTGCCAAAACTACGTTGTTAAAATTGTTTTGACTCTAATTTACTAAATTATTTCAGGTTATCTTCAGCCCCAGAATTAAGTTATAGCTACGCCAATTAGTGAGTGAACTGTGCTTTAAAAGATATAAACTTCCACGCCTGGTGTCGGCTGAGAAATCTTAGTTTAGAGCAGCTAGTTTCGTCTCGCGTAGGAAATAAGGTATCTGGAGTAACCCTATAGATGGTAGTCATTTTTCTATTATGTGAGACACTCGCATATATCTGATTCTCGGGTATATTTCTGTACCGCATTTCATCTCTCCATAGAATTTGGAGTCGCTCTCAATTTCTACATCTTGCCTCGTTGTAAGCTCAAAGATGACTTTCGCAAGTCTAAACTTCTTAGTGCATTCAAGGCACAACGGTAGGTACTAAATTCATTAACTATAAAAAGTAATAATCCATTTTTAATATTGCTCTACTTTTTCTGGCGGTCAGTATATTTCCATCATATTTAATATGAATTAAGAGTTAATACAACGATTAGATATTGTTTACTAAATAATATATTCGATTGATAAGAAACAAGTAATGTAATACATTTTACCTCTATGTACAGACTACTTACATAGATAGTATGGAATAGAGCAATTCTTTTTTCAATACCGAATGAATATTAAATGTTAATAATTTTTTGTGTAAAAGGTTGCAAGTGCCCGCGTTAGTTTGCTCATACAATAAATACCTATGACAGATGATTAGTAAAACGTTACAAATATTCTGTTACTGGTTTTTGCACCATGTAAGGTTATTATAGTATATGCTTCTGACAGACAGAGCAAAAAGTATAAAAGACAGTATGATAAACCTATTAATTATATCTATGTCAATTATACAGATTGTAACAAATGTATGTGAATACCGACACTGGTTATTGTAGATTATTCTGATAATCTACAGTGTACATTTGATACATTCGAGAAATGGAAGATTCGAGAATGAAGCTCTAGAATGATATATTGGGTATATAAGGAAATCAGACGGCTGAGTGACAACAAGTTGTATTTTACATGTGATACTGATACGGTAAAGACAACAAGCGATTCAAGGCGATTGTAGTTATATTGTTGTGTTAATGTTGTGTCAATTATTGAAAATATTGATTGTTATTATCTTCATTGTCGAAATCCAATAAATTGTAAAATTTTTACTCGTGAGTTTAATTAAAAGAACGTATCCTGTGTGTATACAGGTTACAATATCTAGTGTAACATATAAAATGTACTGTAGTATTATGCAAGCTGACTTGGGTTGACAGTGATTATCATTAATTATTTTTTCGCAATACTTGTACTGTCTTGTACATATTACCGGTTCGGTTTCGCACGGGTGGCTTTAAGACTTTAAGTATTATATATAGGCAACTAATGCAAGGAATACCACCCGAGTGGTTGTTTTAATTATGATTTTATTGACATAAAATGTGACAGCTCAACAAAACAAGACATTCTTTCTATTGGCGAAAACTTGAAAAAAAAAACCGTTCAGCACTTTTTGATATTAGGCTTTTGAGACAGACGGGCGCGACTGGTTGATTTTACTTTATAATATGTAGTAGTAATATTTGTTTTCGAAAGAAATATTATATATAGGATATTTTTTCAGTTTTATAAAAAAAAAGGGTATGATTTACTACAAGCAGGTTATTTACCTGCTGTATATAGAGGTCGTATGGATTGTTTCTCACCAAATTTATGAGTATCCAGTGAAGGCTGTGACCTAACTGATTATTCGCATTAACTATTTCAAAAATGTATTTGTAATTAAAACTTTTTCGACATGCCTAAATGAATGCGAATTACCTTTTGTTTTTATTTTTGACGATAATTAAAAATGAAACTATTGAACAAAATTAGTAAATAACTTTTGTGTGTGTGCGTTTTTTTTAATTAATTATTTAATGATTTTTACATAATTTTGTGATGTAATTGCATACCCATGTTCTTCTATACACATGCTTCGAAATAATTGAAAAATTAAAATTTTTTATGGTTGAAAAAACTATTTTGAAAAGGTTCAAATTAAAAAAAAAAAAAGAATGTATTACATTTTGATATTAATTTGAAAATCATATTGCTAAATAAATTTATCACATTCCTAGATCAAGCATTTGTATCGAATTTGGACTACGATAACTATTAGTCGTCAGAATGTACAGTTAGGTTGATCTAAAGTCACGCTGGTGTTAAGAGGAATGAAGTAGTATGGATGCTTTGGCAAGAGAAAGATATCTTTGACTCTTTTTGCCGCGAGAGCCTGTCATTTTTATGTCAAGGTTCATGAGATTTTGCGGAGGGCATGTAACAAGTCAATTACCATGTCTATAACTTGAGGATTTCTAATGATTCCATTATGAAATCAATTTTAGTGTACAGTATAAGTTATAGCCAGCCCAGATCTTTAATTAAGTTTATAGAGTCTATAGAAAAACCTGCTTTAACAAAATTTTGAAAAAAATTATGTCAATAAATTCAAAATATAAAAAAAATTGACATTTCAAAATTTAGAAAAAAATAATTATTTGACATAAAAAAATAGATTATTCTTTCGTTGCATAGAAAAGTCAAGACGGACGGACGAAAAAAATCGAGACAGGAGAAATTATAATTAAATATGTAAGATTCCCTATCCTAAGAGACCTAAAATGCGAAGAGGGAGACAGATTTTATACAAATTCTCCAATTCGAGTATCAGTAATTTTACTAATTTGCGCTAAGAATCCATTCCACGATTCATTTGATTCTTCACGACATATAAATAAATCGGCTGGGGGTGGAACAAAAATACTTAATTTCTGTTTAGGCTCGGTATTATTTTGTTGTGACATTAAAATATCACGATCGAATTTTTCCAAATCCAAAGATTTCTCAAAATCAATAATAGACAAACTTGAATTTTTTTTCAATATTGATTTTTTCATCGGAACTTTTTTATGTTTGGAATATTTTTCCTCATTTTTCCCAATTAATGATGATAATTTTGGTGATTGTATTACAACAGGATTATCGGTAGGAATTTTATATGGTAATGGTACAAAGTTTTTGAATGATTCTGGAGAATTTAAATCTACCTTACCTGTAATGTTTGTGATGGCTGTGGTAGTAGCAGGCGATGATTCTACAGCTTTAGCACTAACAACTACAGAGGAAGTGGGGGTTGATAAATTTGTTACAGAGACTGATGATTTGATTGGGGGTGGTGGTGGTGCTCGTTTTTTCTTTTGACCTGAAAATGAAATAAAAGTTTTCGGATTAAATAAATAAATAAACTATCAGAGGGTTTTATTGGGTCTTCTTGTAATATTACTGGCCTACCAATGGGAAAAATATTCGTGAACTTTTTACATTGCTATTGTATGAGTAGTATTAGTTGTAGTAGCAGAGGAGTTGTCAAAACATGGCAAGTAGGTCTTTCTACGCCTTTTTACCAACCCCTAAAAGTAAGAATTTGTATGCAGACTAGGAATTTGGTACGTTGTGCGACTGCAGCCGATTTGGATAGGAACTATACCGATATTTATCTGGAGTTCGTGAAAGTTCATTCTTGTCCATATGCCGACAGTTTAGTCAATTAGGTGCCCCATTAAAAAAAATTTTTTTTTAATTGAAAAACTGTCACCGTTGGGAATTGAACTTGCAACCTTCCAGTTCCAAGCAGAGCACCTTTGACAGTACGGCCACTTGGACTGGCCACTTCCTGTAATGTTAACTGGCGTACCCATGGGAAAAATTTTCATCGGAGTTACTAATTTTGACTTTTTTTATATTTCTAAGGAAACTGTTATCATGAATATCATTTACCAAATGTGGTAAACAATCTCAAACTATCAAGGATATTTCCAGTATATCTCCAGTATAAATAGTTTATACACTCAGTACGCAAGTCAATATCGCACTCGATCAGCTTTCTTAAAGAAAAAATACCCACAATTCATTTTCCCACTAAAAATATTTAACGTTTCTAATGAGAAATAAAGTACCTATTGGAAGTACCCGGAATTCATGCAGATGGGAAATACTGCGAGTATTCGAATAATTTATAAAAACTTACCTGCTAAACTTAAATTTGACGTCGATTTCGAATGATTTCCCATTGCAGTCATATTATTCTTATTTTTTTCCTCAAAATGTGTTGGTAATGTTCCCCCACCATAATTTATGCTACTTGTACTTGACGTTAACGTTTTATTTTTGCGTGGTAATGTTTGTACATTGAATGTATCACTTAAGATTGATGCCTCATGGTAGCCAGAACTATCACTGCTATTCCGTGAATGGCAAATAGTTAATGGCGTCGTATTCTCTTCTTCGATTATTTTCTCCGAACATTCGTTTACTGTTGTTATTTGTATTGTCGAAGATTTTTCTATATTTTCAGCGTTATTATTGTTGACAACAGTTGCAGGTGCGGTAGGTGGTTTTGGCGCTGGTCGTCGTTTTCGTAATGGTGGTTTTGGTTTACTAAATTCTTTTTCATTTTCATGTTTACTTTCGATAATTTTTGGTGTAGAATGTTGAATTGCTGGTGGTGTAATTGATCGGGATTGCGATGAATCACTACGCGTTGGTGATATTGATCTGGTATCGCTTGATACTGATCCAGAACCCATTCCCTACAAGGAAAACAAAAACACTCTTATAACAGCCAATGCCATATCTTAACCTGTACCTATCGACCTTTAAGAAAAGATTTGTTAGGCCTATTTTTAGACATTTTTAAAAGTATGAAGAAGGCAAACATGCTAGCTATATCTAGATATTTTCCTAGGCTATAACAGTTGTTAATCTGGCTTAGGGACTGTGGCTTCTGTGACCTGGTGAGCAACCTATGATATGTAATCGGATATGTAAAAAGTTAATGGAAACTCCATACAAAAGCAAAATGATATGTAGTTGGATCCGTATTGTCATATAACCGTAATGACTACGGAACCCTATAATGCGCTTGACCCACACTTGATCATTTATATTCATCTTACATATCATGTAAATGTGAAAGTTTTGGTGGTTAGTGACCATTATTTTAAAACTTACACTTTTGCCACGTTTGAAAATTAAATTGAAAACTCCACCACCGTTTCGTGCTTGTTGTCGACGTCGTTCCTCTTCTCGTTGCAGTGTTGCCATATCTGATGCAGATACTGTTTTACCTTTTTTCACAACTGTTACTTCTGTGATTTGATAATCGGATAATGTTAATTTGGGATCCAATACTTCATGAAAATTTACTGGAAATATAAGAAAAAAAAATATATTAATGACAAAATTTCTGTTGAAAAATGAACCACAATTTATTAAAGTCGTCAATAGAGTAGAAATTTGTTTATATGCATTCCATGAATAAACTATTTTTGGATATTGAATTAATATTTTTTTTTAAATTTGTTAATAATTTTCAATTCGTTTTACACAAATTTTTATTTATTTGATTTGATTCATTTATGTATTTCATGACTAAGGGTTTTACGTCATCAATTAGCAATATGATGTGCCTGACGTAACTTTATTAGATCAGCTAATAGTTTTCATATTTACGATTGCTATCTTTTTCAGTACGAAAGACAATACACCGACAATGATATTGGTACCTCGCTCCGCCTTATGTATATATATATATATATATTTTATAAATGATTGATTAGAGAAGTGAGTGTATATGAAGTAATTATTAATTAATTAATGACGGTATCCTTAAACTTGAGCAAGTTTCGTGTATTAGTTAATAACGACTTTCTGAAAATTAAAAATAAATTCGCAATAAAATCTCACTAGTGCGTGTACCAAATTGTAGAGAAAAATAAGTATTATTTTAATAAATTAATCAAATCGCTTTATAGAATTTTTGGTGTTATTTATGATTTATTATTTAGTTTTTTTTTTACTGTATGGATTTAAAGATATTTGCATTGAATGCACAAAAGTCGAGCTATAATTTCAAAATTTTTTAGTTTATTTGTGCCTTATTTATTAGGTTTTCGAAAAAATGCTTCAGATAAAAGTTGTTAATTATAACTATACTAAAAACTTTTATTCGAAACATTTTTCCCGAAATCCGATTAAATAAGGCATAAATTAATTATAAAACTTTGAAATGATAGATCGATATTTGATGCTATTTGTACTTTGATTCAAATTATTAAAGTGATTGATCTGATAGAGCAATTTTGAAGATGATATTCAGATCTTTATCTTCAATATTGAATACACAAATTTTAAACCTATTACGCCTCTTGTAAGATATTAATTTTTCGATGTAGCAAATAGCGTTTAATTTAAAACACATCGAAAAAATAAATATCTTCTTCTAAAGATTAAAATCTTATTTTAAGATAATTCAAAATACTCATTTAGATAGTTTTAAATTTAAAACTCTGTCAATTCTTTTTTATAAGTAATCTGGACATCGGAAAATCGAACGCAAAAGTCCGAATAACATAACGAGTCTCACTAATCCGGCACTTCAATAGTTCGGCACGTCCAATAATCCGGCACCCTACGCCCGAGCCTCTCTCACCGCTCCCTACTCCTGCTCCGTGCATACATCCCTTTTATGAAATGCTTTATTTTATTTATTATGAATTTTTCTATAAAATCTCCAGTAATCCGAACATTCCAATAATCCGGCACCCTCTAGTTTTTAATAGTGCCGGATTAATGCGACTACTGTATTTATAATAATTCGAACAAAAGTAGGTAAGGAAATACACTGTAATGTATTGTTTTGCTCGACCCTTTATCGTATTTTTGAAGGCCAGGAGTAGGAACAGTGTCAAAAATTCATTAACCAACTTAAATGTATATTTTAGTTTAACAATACTCCCAATAAGCTTTCAACTAGATCTCTCTCTTTCTTTCCGAAATAAATATGTGAAAGTAAATCTCTCCTTATCTCTGGAACTATTTACTACATAAAATATACAGAATCTGTTTTGTTGATAATTTAGTCATCTAGAATCTAGATAGATAGATAGATAGATTGTAGAGGCTGCCCTGGACGGGCTACACTTTGCACGTAAGCTCCATTGCGTCCCTTAGGATGTGAGGATGTGAGTGGAGGGGAAGGAATTTCTATAAGGGGTTTTTACATGATATTTGTAATAATAAACGCAAGTGTTTACCAAAATTGTGCAAAATAAGATTTTTTTCACATATTGGTCATTTTTATGTCTAAAATTACTAGGTTAATGGTTAAATGTCTAAAAAAAATATGATTGTATATAATTTTTATAAAACAAAATTGTTTGACCGGAATATATTTACGGTGAAATCTAACAGAAATACGCTTCTGATCATATTATATGATGTATCGCAAAAACCCATGTCGTTTAGAGCGTCATACAAAACGACGATAATTTCGATTTCTTAGATGTGTCGTTAAAAACGATATAGATATAAACGTTTGAAACATAACTACAGTCGAAACCGGCTATACCGACATCGTTTACAACGACGGATCGGTTATTACGACTAAATGGAAAGGTTCCGGGTGAATCCCTATACAAACATCTATGTGATATACTGCCTATAGCAATATCGGATAAAGCGACATATCGCTTAAAGCGACGAACCTTTATCGAAATTCATCGGCTATAACGACCTACCGTCATACTTTTTCAGTAACAAAATATTATTTTGAATCTTATTCTAATGAAGAAGAATTAGAAGGATTATTTTATCTCATTATTAGGTACGCACTTTCTCCCACCCCACCGGCGCCTCTTGTGCGCTCTGTGCCGTTTGACCTTGAATGTTTTACGACTTACTTGTGCGCATAGCAAAAGTCAACAGGTCATACGTATCGTTATGATTTGATTTTGATCGCGCAGTTTTACGCCACCATGTCCCAAAAAAAAGAGGAAAGTAAAATTGAAGAAAAATCACACATTATATGCAGATTAGAAAATGGTGAGTAAAATGGAGATATTTCAAAGGAATGAAAACAATTCTTTGAAGTTTCGAATAAAAGTTGTTGGTAGAGTTATATTGAACAACTTTTATCCGAAGCCTTTTTTCAAAAACCGAATAAACAAATCAATTATATAATTTTTAAATGATAGCTCAATTTTTGACGCTGTATGTACGTATATTGCTTATAACAACTATCGGCTATAGCGTCCTTAGTTATGTGGTCCCTTCAATGTTGTTATATCCGGTTTTGACTGAAACTATTTAAACTCCCTTTTCCTAGATTTTGAAAAATTTTAAAATGTAATACGCATTAAATTAAGACATACAGTCATGCGTATTATAATATTTAAATTATGATTAATTTATTGCTGTTCTATTTTAAAAAAATTACGTAAATTTGTTTTTTTAAGGGGTTAGGGGTAGTCAGGATTTTCAAAAAATCGATTTTTTTTTTTTTGCATTTTCTTTAAGTATAATATCTTAAAAATATTCTCTGAAAATTTGAAGTCAATCCGATCATTACTTTTCGAGTTATTCGACAAATAACAACGAGCGCTCGGGCACTCCTAAACGCTCGGGAGCAGGTAGCTAGCGGCAGCTGCAAGCAACCGGTTACTCAGGTTCTATTGTCATCCATGAACGAAAACTTTGATGTGTGTAGTAGTACCTAAATTTATATACACCCTACTTATGTATTTACAATTTCTAGGAAGTATAAGTGCAAGAAATTCTTTGTTTTTCGCCACGTCACTAGTATGGCTATGGCAGTTGCGGAGAGCAGTCGATAGTTGTGCGTTATTAAAATAAATAATTTTTGAAGTTATTTACTATGGGACGTGATACGAAAAAAGTTTCGAGAGAAGTTCGGAAATCTGAAAATATCCGTAAGTCGTATTCAAAGAAACGAAAAAATGTATTTAATCCAAAAACTGCGGAACGTGATGAAAGTGTTCGGAGTACATCGTCTAAAAAACTGAAAAAAAATACTGAAGACGATGTACCCGAAAGTTGCACTACTGAATTTCGAATAATTAATTTTATTACGGTATTCACTGCCATTTCTGCTCTTGTGAAATGTAAAAAATGTGATGGAAACATTGAATTTCTAACAGCTAGTACACGTGGGCTGGGATTTAAAATTGTAGTTTCATGTAATAACTGTGACAATGAATACATTCCTTCCTGCTCTTTCATTGGGCATTCTTATGAAATAAATAGACGCTTCATTTTTGTGATGAGAATACTAGGGATAGGATACGAAGGTTTGTGCAAGTTTTGTGGCCTGATGGACATGCCGGCTTTTTTAGATAAAGCTACGCATACAATATTATTGAAGCAAATTTTAGATTGTGGTAAAACCGTTGCAGAAGCCTTGATGAAAAAAGCTGTGAATGAAGAAAAAGAAGGAATTAGTGAAAATGAAAATAAGAATGATTTGACTGTATCGGGAGATGGAACCTGGCAAAAACGGGGATATACATCGGCATTTGGAGTTTCTTCCATAATTGGCTATTTTACTGGAAAGATTCTAGATATAAACATTAAAAGTGCTTATTGTAAGCTATGTGAATATTGGAAAAAGAAACGAAGTACGGTTGAGTTCGAGGAATGGTATGAATCACATGAAGATGAGTGTAGTGCTAATCACAAGGGGTCTTCTGGGAAAATGGAGGTGGATGCGATGATTGAAATGTTTCAGCAGTCTGAAACAAAACATGGAGTTAGATATGCAAACTACATTGGCGATGGTGATTCGAAGACCTATTCGGGAATTATAAAAGCAGATCCTTACAAAAATACAACCGTAAATAAAAAAGAATGTATAGGCCATGTTCAAAAGCGGATGGGGACTCGACTGCGTAAACTGAAACTTCAACAAAAAGGTCTTGGTGGTAAAGGTAAGCTTACAGGAAAAGTAATAGACAAATTAACTGTGTATTATGGTTTATCAATACGTCGTCATTGCGATTCTATCGAAGATATGAAATCTGCTATTATGGCAACTTTCTACCACTACGGTTCGACTGATGAAAATCCGAATCATGGTATGTGTCCAAAAGGCGAAGATTCTTGGTGCTCTTACCAGCGCGCTGAAGCAAGTGGAGAGCTTGATACTTATACTCAAGATTATTCTCCCTTACCTCCTGATGTTTTAAAAGCTATTAAACCGATTTACGACGATCTCAGTAATGATAATTTACTTTCAAGATGTGTAGGTGGATTCAATCAAAATAATAATGAGAGCTTCAACCAACTAGTGTGGAAAATATGCCCAAAAACCATGAATACTAGTTTTACTATCGTACAAATTGCTGCATACATAGCTACATGTATATTTAATGAAGGTACAAATTCATTATTAATGATTATGAATGCCCTAGGACTTAATTGTGGGTCTAATTCTCATCGGTATGCAAAAAAAAAGGATGCTGCACGTGTGAAAGTGGCAGATCAGCGCGCCAACGACAATACTCGGGAAGGCAGAATGCTTCGTAGGCAACGGCAAATTGATGTTTTGGAAACTTCCACAATGGCTGAAGAACTATTATATGGCCCAGGAATAGATGACTCAGTGTAAGTGATTAAATAATTCGTATTTCTGTACGTAAATCTAGTGCGAAACTTTAAATGCGTTTTTCTCAAAACTATGTTTTTTGAACTGGTGACGACTGTAACTTGAAAACCGCTCAGTAGATTTTAATGAAATTTATACAGCTTTTAGAATACATAATAAACTCGGGCCTGATCGAAGGATTTTTTTTTTTTTCAAAAATTTCGATTTTTTAAGACCAATTAACTGTTGACTTTTTCCCAAAAATTTAGAAAAAAATTTTCTGAGTCCGCCATTTTTTTAATTTTTGAAAAAAAAAAAAAAGCTTCGATCAGGCCCAGGATTATCTATTTATAAAACTAATTTTTCTTATCCGATTGATTTTAGATGAATCTCCAAGGACTTATCATTGTCACCGCAAGGACCTTTTTTTTGGACTGGGTCAACAGAAACAGCTATAACTTTGGAAATTATAAATTTTTTTTTTTCAAATTTTCGTGACTTCAAGTCAAAACATTGTATAATAAGGCCATATTATTACTTTTGTAAAATAAAATGATTTAATAGCGAAAAAAAATTACTGAAAATTATCATTTTTTCGTGTCTCTGACTACCCCTAACCCCTTAAGGAAATTCATCTATGTTTTTCTCGATGCTCGTTCAACGATAATCGTTGAGCACGCTCGATGCAAAACAGCTCATAGGAAATATCGTGATGATCGTACCGAGAAAAACTTAGCTCATAAAGCTGATTTATTAGATTCTAAATTTATTTCTAGAAATAAATTAATCTCTACATATTTAAGATAAAAGTCTAAACTCCAAGTATCCTTTTCTTAATAAATCAATTTTACTTGACACTTTTTTTATACTAATTACATGATTTTTTCACATATATTTTAAATAAAGAATCATATTTTGTAATTCATTTAAATAAAATTTGCATAAAATACACAGAGAGACCAGATATCCAGAGGCCCGAGGTTCGATTCCTGGTTGACGAGTTAATTTTTTCATATCAGTATTTAATTAAAAATTCAATGAAATTGGTCTATAAAGTATACTAGTCATAAGACTAGTATAATAGTCTTCTACAGTTTGTCTTACGTAACCGAAATGGAATTTGGACAAACATCGTATTGTTGGTGCTTAAGTACACACAAATAAATATATATATGAATAATAACTTCGACAGAAGTAATACTGTCAAAATAAAAATAAGAATCATATGAAAAGATTGGCTGTTACGTCAGAGTCGTCTTTGGTGTAGCGGTAAGCACGTTGGACTAGATATTCATAGGCCCGAGATTCGATTCCTGGTTGACGAGCTAATTTTTTCATATCAGTATTTAATTAAAAATCCAATGACATTGGTCTATAAAGTATACACTAGTCTTCTACAATTTGTCTTACGTAAACGAAATGGAATTAAGTATACACAAATTAAATATATATGAATAAAAGTCTAAACTCCAAGTACCTTTTCTTAATAAATAAATTTTACTTGACACTTGAACTTTTTTTATACTAATTACATGACTTTTTCACATATATTTTTAATAAAGAATCATATTTTGTAATTCATTTAAATAAAATTTGCACAAAATTCACACACACACACACTAAACGTTAAAAAATATTAATAATTGAGCGTCATGAAACACAACACTGGTAATACTATCATTTGGATGGTTTGGATTGGACATTTACATCGAACAATACGTACATTTGTTCTAATTATTCTGATAAATATTGAAAAATAACAATTATTTATAAAATTTGATAACGTTTATAAACTTTTGTTATTCATTTACCTTTTTGTATTAATAATATATAAAAATATATTGGATGTACCTTTAATATAGTTTTTATTTAATGCATCGATTTAACTGGTAAGTATTTTTATACGGAAAAATTTAACTAAAATTAAACATATAGGAGTTAATGAGTTCGTAGCGGTACGTTCCAGAAATCGAAATATTTACAAGCGTAAAGAAAAAATAAGTGTTTAATAGAACTGTACAACTTATCTTTGAGATGTAGTATAGCGATCAGTATCCCCGCCTGTCACGCGGGAGACCAGGGTTTGATTCCCCATCGGACAGCCAATAATTTAAGATGATAAATTATTATATTTGAATCATTAATAATTATAATACATTTAATAAAATGGAAGTTGAAAGATATATATTATATCTTTATTGAAAATATAGAATGAGTGTCAAATATGTTTGTTGATAATTACCAAGGTAATTTACATAATAAAAATTACCGTGGTAACTTGGGGAGGATATAGTTTTGGAGCAATGGTGTCTAAAAGAAAGCATAATTGATTTTAGGAGCGTACCGCTACAAGTTCATCCAATGCTTATGAAAAGTGATAAGTTGAGGGCATTCAATGTTCTTTTTGAAGAGTTATGAAAATATGAAGATCAATTTTTTAACTATTTTCGTATGAGTATTGCAAGTTTCAATGACCTTCGCGCATGGATCGAAAACACTATTCAACGCCAGAACACATCATTCAGGGAATGTATCCCGCCTAAAGATATGTTGCACTGAAAGAAGGCAAAGTGTAGGCTAGTGTAAGAATGTACTGGTGGCGGGTAGATGTGAAGCGCTCCATTTGTTTAAACCACCAATACACTAGCCTGACTAAACTGAAAAGACAGAACAGTCGGTGATAGCCCTGAGAGTTGTCGGGTCCCCTTGCGGCTGTCGTTTAAACGATTACGACACGATGTCGACTGTTTCACATTTTAAAAGTAACGTGAAACATCTCATTACTTTTAAAACCCTTGTGTCGTGTACCCGGAGTCGTTTACACGATTGTCGAATGGGTCTAAGAAGCCTGGGCGCTATTATGACTTTAAACCAACTGATAATAATAATAATCAAAGAGTTTTTGGAAGTTTTTATTTTCAAAGACGTACATTTTTATGTAAAAAGTTCCAATTAGTTAACTAAAGCTAACCAATCAACATTTTTTTAATGAGACATTTCAGCTAGATTGTCCAAAATTCGTTCCGTAAAAGCTGCTAGCCTAGATGTACTTAAAAAGATCCGATCCTGTGTTTAGGATAATCAACGAGTCCAGCAGTTCTTGCTCCAGTAGAGAACGATGCCTCGTCTTAATGTAATGCGCTTCAGCGAGGAAAATCGTCTCTCGCATAGCCGTTCTTTGCTGTTTGATCTAATCTTTTCCAATATTTTTCAGCTCTTCTTCCTTGCTCCTTCTTCGCGTAAGAACTGTTTTGCGTGTAGGTCGTAAACCTGGGGGTCCACGCAGGCTATCGGGCTCAAGTGACAAACGCCACAATCACTTTATGGACAGTCCGACACTGATACTAAGCAGTTTTGTAATATAAATTTCTTTGCTTCTATCTTCTATAAATCGGTAAATTTTTTGAGTGAGGTCAGGAGGGATAACATTTTAGTTATATGTCCTATCCGATTTCAAAAATGGTATTCTTTTTCCAAATTTTTGCAGTAGATTTGTACCAAAGTACTTTTTTTTCTTCTAAGATTTAGTTAATTTTTTATCCAATACATATCAATCAATAAATAATAAATCGATGATCAAATATCAAAACAAATTTACATTTAAATAAAATTTTTGCAGATTTAACATAATTAAAAATTGCACAATTGAAATTTGGCAATGAATAACTGTTTTTGTCTAAATCTTATCAATAAATATGTTTGATAAAAAAACAATTAAAATAATTATCAATTTATATCAATAAATATGAGGAAAATTGAACTATTATCTAAAAAATATTTGCACGTAGAACATAAATTGCAATGAATATACCGTATTGATTTGTGATCATTCTGATTTATTGATAAAGTTTAATAATAAATATTTTACCGTTGACTAATTCCAATATTTAGTACAGCCAATAGAGAATATTGGCGCTGCACTAAATTACAGGAGTTATTTTTTTACATAAGGTTCAGTATCACGTACTGAATGTAAATGAACAAACTCCTTACAAATTTCGACCCTGGAAGTGCCGCCATTTTGAGCAACATTGTAAAAAACTGTAGGTATAGGCCAATATCTCCATTATCGTGCACTTTAGGCTAAAAATGGTAATAACTTTTCTTGTAGATAATTGGAATTTCCTATGTGTTTTGTTTATTAATTTTTTTTGTATCACTTACCGTTTACGACTTATACGACTATTACTGTTAATTTATTGACTTTCTGATCGATATCTCTTCTAATAATTGTTTAAACAATAAAATGCTAATAACATAACTTTCAAATCTACAAATTACCTACAACTTTTATTTAAAACTTTTTTGTCTAAAATTAATATTTTTAAAGTTATAACGCGTTTAATGTTGCACTACCGGGTGCAAGGTTAATAAAAACGAGGTATGCATAGTATAATGATGAAAAAGAGATATCAAAAAAAAAGGAAATTCAACGATCTACAAGAAAAGTTATTACCATTTTTGGCCTAAAGTGCACTGTAATGGCGATATAGGTCGATACAGTTTTTCTCAAAATGGCGGCACTTCCGGGGTCGAAATTTGTAAAGATTTTGTTCAATTACATCCAGTCCAGTAAGTGATACTGAACCTAATTTAAAAAAAGAATAATTTCTGTGATTAAGTGCAATGCGGACAAGAGTAACGGGCTTCGTTATTGATTGTACCAATTCTATTGAATTTTTTAAAATAATAATTTATATCCACCATATATTTATGGGATTATTATTAATAAAAGACTATTTTAATCAATTCAAATTATCTCTTCTCCACTATTATAAAATTGTACTATGGACCACAAAAGTTGATGTAATTTCTTTAAATTTTATAATTGATTTGTGCCTTATTAATTCGGTTTTCGGAAAAATGCTTCGGATAAAAATTATAAATATAGTACTATCAACTTTTATTTGAATTTTTTTTCGAAAACCGAATGAATAAGGCACAAATCAAGTATACAATTTAAAAAAATGACATCAACTTTTGTGGCCAATTGTACACTCCCGTTAAAAAAAATTAACAGACCTAAACCGAATCAGGCTCTCCCAATTTTGATTATTCTTATAGTAAATGTTTTTGTTTACATAAATTGTTTACATTATTAAAAAATATAAAACTTCCATTTCTTTCTTCACATTTAAAAAATATACTACTTATCTTTGTTTATAAATAAATAATATACAGAGAGTTACAAAAGTGAGGAGTTTTATGAAATGTAACATTTCAGGTCTGTTCATTTGTTTTTGAACAGGAGTGTATTTGTCTGTTTATTTATTTGTTTGTTCCTGCGAAAAACTACCGATTTTGTAAAAACTTTTTTCGTTTAGAAGCTTATGATTGGACTTAAAAATTGGTATGTATTTTATCTCGCTACAAGAGATAAAACTAGAAATTATTCCCTGAAATATAAATTTGGTGGAAGTGTCGATAAATATTTGAAATAGTGGAAGCGGTGGGAAATTACATTGTGGTTTTTAGTCATAAAATGACGGAAATCGGAGATATCACAATAAAACACGAACGAAACCGCGGGTATAAGCTAATTATTAATATTATTAATTTAATCGAGCAAAAGATTGTTTATTTTCGAGGAAAATAGTCGATTAAATGGTAGTTAGTTTTTTTCCATCAACACCCACGTACTTAACAATATATTTTATTACGAAAAAATCTACTATTTAATCAATTTTTTTCCTCTACTCTGCTATATAGATATTTTGAAAACGACACGGAAATTTAAAAAAGATAAGGTTTGAAGAATTTCTAATCTAAAATTTTCCTATAGATATGCGTTACTGGGAAATAAATGCCGCAACTGAATTAAATTTTCATTTCTCAGAAAGTTACAATACAACTATTTTAGGGTTCCATAGTCAAACTATAACCCTTATATTCGTCAAGTCTGTATACACAGTCGTTTTACTCACAGACTATTAATTTAAGTTTAACACGTATATTTTAAGATGGTAGCGCCACGTGACCGAAAAACAAACTAAATCCAGAGCCAATGTTTATAAATATAATATGTGCTTTACCAGCGATTTTAGTAAATATTTGTACTTGATAATAATTTTGTAAGAGCAACCGTCCTGGTTGGACGGAGATCTATGGTTCAAGTCCTAGTGATTGCATTATTTTTTTTAAATTTATAATTTCTGATTACTTTAATATTTAATATCGTGCAGACCGTCACCAAATTAGCAACAAGTAGCATCTCCTCGGAGAATAATTACAATTACCTAATTCATACTACTCATTCATGATGACTACTTTGTAGTCGAAATACTTATTTATAAAATACAAAAAATTTTGATCTAGGAAATTGGGGCAAAAATCGACATTTAACTTTAATATTTATTTTCAAAGTAAATTTTTTGTACTCCTCGAGTGAGTGCATACTTTTTTTTAGTGATATCCTCTAGCTATACCGCTGACGATAATTATCTAACATTCTAAAATCTAACTAAGATTTGATATTTTAATCACTCAATTATCAATCTAAGTTTGTTGTACCAGTTAAAATTAATTGAATATAATATTTTAATATAAATTTTTTTGTTGTTGAGTAAAACCAAAAAATAAATATAATTATTGTTTTAAATTTCGCCAATCAAATATTTATAATGACTAACTTTCCATTTTTATTTAAAATAAAACATTAGATTAGTTTTTATTCATTTTTATAGTAACAATAATTTAACTTATCATATAGGTTATATATGCAATTATCTAGAATGTCCAATGTCCAAATTACAAAACGCATCTTAATAACATTTTAAAACTGAAATATTTCCATCGATGTAGATTATTTATCAACACGATATACCTTTCACAACGAGAGAGCTATGCTATACTAAATTTCAGGAAAAATCAACATTTTAAGATCAAGGGGTCCTCTGTGCCCTCCTTGAGTACAACCTGTCACCCGAAGGTCTTCGGGTAAGAGGTGCTATTTTAAGCAGATGAAGCTATAGAATTATGTTGAAGCCAGACGCCACATATAAGGCTTCTCCGTCGGAATTGCTCACGGGATTGAAGGATCCAAGGTTTCGAACCCAAAAATTCTATACATGACACCCTGCAGATTTCTGCAGGTGCATATAACATGCATGGAGGTTTTGTCGTCCTTCATACAAGTGGGATCATCAGAGATCCTCAAGTAATGAAGATGGTAGTTCAATCGACAGTGTACTGTCAAGAGCCCCACCACCCTTCTCAACTGCATTCTATTGATTTTCAACCGAGCACAGTCGAATGGCCTAGCTGTGCTTATGCACAACTTGGCCTGCCGCAAGTCCCAATAATTAGATGAGCTTGTCGCAGCCACCCCTTGATTTGGTAAATTACGGAGCATCTTGCTATAGGAATGATAGGCTCAGGGGCGTTTGAGATGACCTCTCTCGTGCCAACGAGTCCGCTACTTCGTTCCCTTTAACGGCAGAGTGACCCGGTACACAGATCAGCCTGACTGTGTTATTCAGTGCCAGGTGGTTCAGTTCCTCGAAGCATTCATAGACTATCCTCCATTGGAATCTTGACGCCTCAAGAGCCCGAAATGCTGCCTGGCTATCTGAGAAGATGCTGATATGTGTCCCACTGTCCTTTCGTGTTACAAATCTGGGCACCTTTCTGCATGGCGAAGATTTCTGATTGAAAAACCGTCGCATATTGACCAAGAGGAATCGATTCTTTTATTCTAGGTCCATGAACTCCCGCACCAGATAAATCTCCGGCCCTTGACCCATCCATAAAAAGATATGGTTAGGGAGGGGGTGAAAAGTTAGGTACATCTCGATCCCATTCCTCACGAGAAAGAACGATTACCCTAAATTTTAGACAAAACGTTTTAGACAAAATTGTAACTGTTGTGAGGATTATTACGTTATACACAAATAGTCCAAACGGGGACCGTAAAAAACGGTGCCGATTTTATTATTAAGGGATGAAACTTTCAGAAAAGATAGTAAATATAGTGAACTTAAATCACTTAGAAACGCCTTAGACCGCTCGGCTACTTGGATGCTGCGGTTAAGTTTAAGTCAACATTTTTTTTTTATATAGAAATTAAATTAATTTGGATAAAAAATGTGTACCGTTTATTTTTCAACAGGTATTCGTTTCGTATTGTAATATTTTTTTATTAATTAAATTGCTCACAGTAAGTAAACATAAGTAACACGTGAATAGACCTTGGAACAAATTTTTAAGTCAAGTTTTTTTTTTAACTTTATTAAGAACAAACTAAGTCGTTTTAAATATAATAATTATAATATTTTTTTACATGATAATTAAAAAATTATTTTTTAAAAAATGGAAGAAAAACAAAGCAGCCAAAGGCAAGATACCATGAAGTTGGTATACCATGAACATTTTTTAAAACGTCAGAAATCTGTCAAATTATTGATTTATATAATAAGTTTGACAAAAATGAATTTATTATGCTAATTATAAATTTTATTGAGATATTTTTATTTTGAAGAGTAAGAGTTATATATATATATATATATATATATATATATATATATATATATATATATATATATATATATATATATATACCCTATATATATATATATATATATAGGGTAAGTCGAACCAAGTGGATAATAGCACACACCTCCACTTCCTTCCACGATTGTCCCATTTTTCTACAACATCCAATAGAATACAATACATTATAACAAAACGAAGACGACCCAAAGACATGATATAAGCCACAACAAAAACACTCAAATCAATGTGCGCACAAAAATAAAGCAGGCGGGTCCAACAACGCTGTCAAACCTATTTATTTTTGTGCGCACATTGATTTGAGTGTTTTGTTTGTGGCTTATATCATATCTTTGGGTGATCTTCGTTTTGTTATAATGTATTGTATTCTATTGTATGTTGTAGAAAAATGGGAGAATCGTGGAAGGAAGTGGAGGTGTGTGCTATTATCCACTTGGTTCGACTCATCCTGTATATATTTTATATATATATCAAAATAAATATATATCAAAAATTTTCTGTTCTGACGTTATGACATTATATTCTCATTTGTTAAACTGTGTATATAGAGGTCGTGTGAGTGTTTCAGTCCAGATTTTTAGTTTACTAAAACAATTAGATATGTATTTTAGCATTAGGTTATTAATAAAAAAATTATATTTTTTTATAAGTTGAACTGTTTTGTCAAAATATAAAAATTTCGCTTTGCCCTAAAGTTGATTCTGTTTAAACAATTTACTTGCATAAAAGATGGGGAGAGGTGTAGAACTAGACTATTATAAAAATAATCGAATTGATTGTATTATTATTTGTTCGAAAATTAACAAAAAAAAAAAAACTTACCTGGATGTCGAAATTCATATTTTTTCTCATCCAAATTCTTTTCGTTACACACTTTTTTCATAATATTTTCTAATGTTACAAATTGACTAACACGTGCCACATACAATTGATTCCTGGGCAAATGTACTTGCAAACGAAATGTACTCTCAAATGGTAATTGATCTGTGGTACGTGTTAACGTTCCACGATTACCAATACCCGCTGATGTTAAGACATTCGATCCGACGGTACTATTATTTAATTTATTATTTATATTATTATTATGAGTATTATTATTATTATTAGTTAATGAATATTTTGAGGGTGATTTTGGTATAATTTTTATTAATTTTGTATCGAGTGCACCGATTGGTGTATTTGGTTTGTATGGTAAAATGATTGCATCACCAGATTGATGCGCTGTATAACCGATTGCTTGTATCAAGTGTGCCGATGGTTGTAAACGATGTGCTGTTGTTACTTGCACCAATAGATCCATCATAGGTGTACTAGAAAATAACGAAAAAAATCTGTTAGTATTCAAATTAGTAGCCTATGGTTTAGAATCTGATGTTAGAAAAAATCCGACATTAATGTTGCCGCAAGATGATGTTGCTTCGTGTCGTGCCGTCTCTCGATTCAAATATCGAAAAAAAGTTTGAAAAATAGCTTTTACTTCACAAACTTGAGAATATAGTATTAATAATCATCGATAATCACATAACACGGTAGTGCGTCGGGGCAAGTTCAAGCGTAGACGCCTACCTACTGTGTTTACAGGAAGGATTAGAGACGATTTTTTGCCTACTGGATCTCAGGAACAAAGAAAGCTATGAAGTTAAAATTTAAAACGTAGCGTGAGATATGTCTCTCCTTACGTCTCCACCTTCGTCGGGATCAAAATAAATAATAATTTCAAAATAAATAATAATATTAAAATATGCATATTACCTTCGGTTGACTGATATTTTGATTGGTGATTGCCCGGCATTTGGTAAATGCACTGTAAGATCCATTGCACCCGCCAGCATATCCGGCGGCGTGTCTTCAGTGATTTGCATCATTGCCCTATTACCACCTCCCGCATGTATTGATGACTTTGGTTCCAAATTAGAACCCAATTTACGTGATCTGTAACAAAATAGAACATTTATTGTAAAATTATATTTCGTTTATCTTGCAACTCTATGAAATTTTTTGTATGGGGATGCAACGTCCAATTTTGCTCACTAACCAACTTAACCTTACTTTTTAACTATTTTCGTTTTTGTTTTATCGTGTCTGACAGACAGACTAACAGATGGACGGTACTTGCGAAAAAAGGCTAGTTAATCATTTTATGAATATCCATACAAAAAAATTTTTTCTGCGGTCAATATTTTCAACCGTTTTGAGACTAAACTTAATAAGCTCTCGTATATTATATTACACTCGTCGGGACTAAACATAATAAGAGAATACGTACGTTTAGTTTACATCTTCGCATAGCAGATCTCCCATGAGTATGAGAAAGTACATATGTATACATTAAGCAATGTGTATGAGAAGGAGGTCTTATAGGTTTGATAAACAAGCATATTTTTTAAAACAGTGAATAATATTCATAACTGTTCGAGTGGTTGGTGATTGTCTCATGCAACACAACACAACACAACAGTAACAAAACACATACAACACATACATAGGCACACAGGCACATACAACAAAACACATAGGCACATACAACACAACAGTAACAAAACAAACCTCATACACATTGCTTAATGTATGCATATGTACTCTCTCATACTCGTGGGAGATCTGCTATGCGAAGATGTAAACTAAACGTACGGTATAGAATATATAGACCGGATATTAAAATAAACTAGTGAATTTTGTAGAATTTTATGAATATTTTATATTGAAATTTGTGATATAAAATAATAAATAACAAGTGATAATAACAACTAACTGAGTTAATTGTTTAAATACCCGATATAAACTGAGTTTATGCAAAACTTTTCGCTCAAAAGTTGTTCATTTTTAAAAAAGGAACATTTTTTGCTTTTAAATTTTTTTCTATCTCTTACAGTTTTAAAGATAGATATGCATTACAACGCCCCCCCCCCCCCCCTAGGGGTAGTAAACACAATCATGCCCATTCAAATCTTTTTCATTTTTTAATTATCGTGTTTACGGATAGACGAACGGAAATGCGGTTTGCGAAAATGGACTAATTAGGTGATTTTATGAACATCTCTACCAAAAATTGTTTTCTACGATCAATATTATCAATCATAATAGTCGGTACAAAGTTTAATAAACCATTGCATATATTATATGTATGTACCAGGTATAAAAATCGGTTACATGCGGTAAAATATCCCCGACAAAATATCTCCAAAACTTTGAAATTACAGAATAATATTAATAATAATAATAGCTTTTGCAACAATATGTGAAATATATAGAACGTTTTTTAGTGCGGGGCCCAAAATCACGCAAACCCGAACAACTCGAGGTATTTTTTTTCATTATCAAAAGATATTATCTAGGGGGATATTTTATCCTTGGGTATTTTATCCTAATATCCCCGGGGATATTATGTCTGTGGATTTTGTAGAATTTTATGAATGTACTATATCTAGCAAATGAGCGTCTTAGATAATCACAATATCATCTTTTGAATAACGAATGACATGTTTTCAACACAAATATTTTTCTAGATTGAATTCCAAAACCATATTTTTAAAATATTCGCTTCACACATGATATAAAATAATAAATAAATAAATAAATAATTCAAGTAAAACAATTTTTATAATAAAAATTAAAAATTTATTGTTTTATATAAAAATTCTAATTAAACAGTGACACATAAAATAAAAAAAACACAACAAAAATAATATTTATCGTGGGAAAGTGTAACACAACCATCACATGAATATATAATTATTTTTATATTTATTTATATATATAAATAAATTTAATTCAGAACAATCTTTCGCCGAAAAAAAAAAAATGGTGAAAGAAATCGGTCATGAGAAATCCAAATAATATATTTATAAATTAGTTTATTATGATTATTATTATTATTATTATTACATATATGAAATGTTTGTTGTGTTTACTAGTTGAAAATTACTTTCATTAATACACATTTTTAGATTCTTTAATTCCAATTAGAGTTTAATTGTGGTTTCTGATTTTTATTTTTTTTAAATAAATGAATTCATCTAAAAATTTAGTAGAAAACCAAATACAGTGTAATTCGTACCAATCTCCGCAAGGCAGCTCTAGTAAGATAGATAGATAGATAGATGCATCTTGGAGTCTAAAAAGTTTTGCACTTCGATCTTATAGCCCATTGTGCTTCCTCTTTTACTTCAGTCCGACGAGATTCGCGTCTCCTATATTTTGGCAATAGCCAGGAGCTTGCTTATCAGGTCTTCCTGAAGGCTCAGATATTCGGGATGAGATGTACCGAATATACTGTATCTGCTGTAACTAAGATGTTCTTCCCTCTCATCACACAATCTGCACACAATGGATCCGTTATGGAGTCCCATAGATACAGATTTCAGCAGGGGATAATGTCCGGTAATGAGCTCTAGTAATGTAGATGGCTATAGTCGAACTTCGTTGTATCCAGATTTATTTAAAAATAAGTGAAAATAACAACTAACTGAGTAAATTCCTTAAATACCCGGTATGTATTGAGTTTGTGAAAAAAAGTTTCAAATAAAAGTTGCTTTTTTTTCAAAAAGGAACATTTTTTTTCTTTAATTTTTTGTTCTATCTCTTACGGTTTCAAATATAGGCACTTTTGCCCATTTTGCTCCCAACCATGGTCCGATTTTGCCCATTCACGAACCTGAACTTACTTTTTAGCTCTAGAACATGCACACAAAATTTCAGCATGTTATCTCTTTTTGTTTTTGAGTTAGCGCGTTGACGTATGGACGGATATGCGAACTAATCAGGCCATTTTATGAACACCAATATCAATTTTCTTTCTATCAATATTTTCAATCGTTACAAAGTCCGGATTAATCTTAATGTACCCACTTAATGTATGTTTTGTTCTCGATATTTCGTGCACCTAAACTTGAAATTAACTTTTTATGCATCTAATAATTTTAGACTTGAAATGAATTACATTTACGCCCAGTAGAATCAATCGTATGGATTCAAGCAATAAAAAGTAAAATATTGACAAGACCACACATTTCAAAATAATAAATAATATTTATTATCTAAGGTGGTTGGTGTAATAGCCCGTTTTTACACACGTGAAAGTTTTCAATCGCAATAAATGTATTTGATATAACTAGACTTACTTCTCTATCCACATGCAGAATTATATCAATCGCATGTTTTGTTAATAGCTATAATTCTCGTCTTGCTAAATATTTCTTTCTTTGTCAACCACTTCAGTCACATGATCATAGTAAACCAATCACAAGGAAGTAGGATATAAACATATCGAAACACCGTATTCTTACATCTGAAGTTACATATAAAGATTTCATCAAAATAGAAGCGAGGTCTATTGTGATATAACTACATGGTTTCATCAAAAAGTACTACTGCGTTTGCTCACCAAGCTATGCGTTATGAATAGTTGCTTGAAAAGTTACATGTGTAAAATAGTCCATAGATAATAACTTTATGATTATTGGAAATGTTATTATACAGATAATAGCGTTTATCTGTGGAAATATACCGGATATCGTTAATTTATCGTTATTACTGGTAAATGATAAAGAAATTATTTAAAGATAATAAGATTCTATATCACTTTTAGATCATTTAAAATAAATAATTCTGAGAATTGCCTAAAATTTCATTTTTTATTATTAATTTATTTATGAATTATAAAATGAGCCCTCTTTCTCAAGAAAATATTAAATTAAACTCATGAATTTGAATATTAATTTAAAAAATAATAGACATAAATGTTTTTTTTAACAAGCTATTATTTGATCATCTGACAAATTGAAAATAAAATTTTTTACCCAAATCATCTGAATTTTTTGGTCATTTAGCCTCACTTTTAACTTCTGCAAATTTATGAAAAGTCTAATTGTAACGTAAACTTACAGTAAACAAATTAACAGAACTATATATTATGAATTCAATTTCAACTCATAGTTAACTGCTTTACCGCTTCTGGCAGTGGTTAGTCCTCAACCTACACTTCTGGGAACATTTTCTTTCAATTTCTATTTTCAAAATATAATACTACACCAATTTTTAGAACTATATTCGATTCGAATTTTTGTTTCTTTAAAACTCTATAATGCGACTTTTGTAAATCACGGCTCTTGCTTTGACGATATCATTGGAAACTTATGACGAAAAATCTCGACTCTATTCGATTCAGTTCACTTTTATGTAGCCATATCTTAGACCACTAATTTCCAATATTTATCAACACTAAAATTTCTATTTCGGGGAATATTTTCTAATTCCATTTATGTAGAACGAAAAAAGATATACTATATTGCATTGTCACATGACTTTTATCCGTGTACAAAATTTCATAGCTCCATATCAATTGGAACTAGTCGCTTAAACAAAAACAAATTATGCTTAAACTATTCCTTGTATGAAAAAATGTTTCAATCAAAAGTTGTAAACAATTTTTGTGCTTAAAGATTTCTTCTATCTTGCACTGTTTAAAAGTCCGCTTCTGGGCACAGCTGCCAAGTACGAATACTGAAAATGCAAAATTTTTTTAGCTTATACGTTTTGAGGTACAATTCTCGACCATCCGATGAAAGCCCATTGATCAAAATAAGTCCATCCAGTTTACGTGTTACGTGAAACAAATTTAAAAAATTTAAAAAAAATGTTTGCTTCAAGTTCTTTAGAATCAAGTAGTTTAGTATTATCTTAAAAATATTTTCTCATGTACAGAACACACAGAAGTACCAGTCCAAGTGGCCGAGCGGTCTAAGGGGTTATGTCCGCACAGTATGCATACTTGGAAACTGGAGGTTATGGGTTCGAATCCCGACATCGGTAGTTTGTCAATTATTAAGAAAAAAAAGGGGGCGGTTAATTGACTAAACTCTCGGCGTATGGACAAGAACGAAGTAACCGGCTATGCTTGAGAAGGTGTTCTGCAGTTTCCTTCACGAACTCCAGATGAATATCGGCATAGTTCCTATCATAGTCGGCTGCAGCCGCATATCCTGCCAATTCCTAGTCTATACACAAAAATTCCTTCCACTCCACTCACATCCTCACATCCTTAGGCATCACTTATGGTCGAAGTGTAGCCCCTTCAGGGCAGCTTCTATAATCTATCTATCTACATACAGAAGTCGAATCTGTCTGTCCACTTCTGGCGCAGAGCTTCCAAAACTATTCGTAAGACACTTCGATAACGCTAGCGTTGCAGTTTTATTATAAGTAGATTTTGTGAAGCTTCTATATTATTACACCAACTGCCTTAAAAAATTAATATTAAATATGTTATTATATTGTTGGATATTGAAAGGCAAAACAAACATGACTATTCATAACCATGTTTTACTATCTACTATCGATTTACTATCTATCTGTCGATTGTAAGTACATATTATTTTATTATTGTTAGTAATTATGTTGTTGATATCAGATATGATAAAAACAGACATTGACCTAATGTAATGCTCTATTTATCTGACGACCAAAACAACAAACTTAGGTTGTTAAAAACAACATAAAACGACATATTTATATTATTAAACAAACATACATTCAACAAACAACAACAAATATTACAATAATAATGATCAACAACAACAGACAAGTCATCAAATAATGTAATGAACATCTAATAATGTTTATTATATGTGTAAAATAGTTGTGAAAATGTTGTAGGTATTATACAGGAATATACAGAGTGTATACATAACAATGGGTGTATTCGTTTGAGGCGCTTATACGCTTTCAGCGCTGGCGCTTATAGGTGCAATTTATTGACGATCGTTTTGGCTTATGAACGCGTACTCTACTCTTGAATACTCTTTCGTTTTGGCATATTAAGAACGTGTAAGGGTCAATTGGCATCAATATTCAATATGGCGGATAAAAACAGTTTAGTTGCAATTAGCCTTTTTCCTTTGAAGATTTTTAAAAAATCCACCAGAGGCAGCACTAGTGGGGGGGGGGGTACACATGTTTTGATTTTCTCATTGACAGGAACGTTAAGCAACGTCATAACCCTGCAAAAAATTAATTTTTTTAAATTGTTCAAAAAGCATCTTTTTTGGCTTGCTTTGGGCTTCATTTCTGTGGACATTCTTATTAGACATTTTTATAAAAAACTCGAATTTTTGAAGCAAAAACAAGAAATCGCTATTTTTGACGGTTTTTCCGATTTTTCTCAAAAAGTACCGATCCAATTTCAATTCAAAATACGTCCATCGATAAGTTTTTTTGATACCTATAACTATCTTATTTAACTTGTCCTTTTTCGGAGTTCCAAGTTTTTTTTTTATTCACAAAAAAACATTTTTTCAATATATTCTGGTGTTGGTATATGCCAACAACTGGTTCTGATCCAAAAATTACTCAAGAGGGTGGTGATCCCCTCCAGTATCTTTTTTAATTAAAAAAAAATAGTTTCACAAAATAGCGAGTACCGAAAACAGTTTTAGATATAATTTAAAATGGCCACTTGGTATGGTAATGGCCAGGATATATCCACAAAGATGAAATAAACTAAATCAGATGTTAAATTAAAATAAATACTGTAGGGGATCACCACGCTCTTGAGTAATTTTTGGATCAGAACCAGTTGTTGGCATATACCAACACCAGAATATATTGAAAAAATAGTTTTTTGCGAATAAAAAAAAACTTGAACTCCGATCAGAAAAAGTTAAAAAAGATCCAAAACGAATACACCTTATACTTAAACTCAAGCTTTAGAGCCCGGGACAATAACAAATACATCCACTGAACACGTGTACATATGTCAAAACAGACAGGCTTGGTTCTATTGTTTTCGTTTTTTATTCATATAATTTTATTCTTATAAATATAACGAATGGAAACAATAAAAATAATATCAAGAATAAATATAACAATAAAAACTAAAAATAAATATTAAAAAAAAATCAAACAAACAATCGAAATGTTGGATCACAAAAATGATAGCAGTAGACAACAATTCGCATACGAATGAACTGAGACTTGTATTAATTCAGATTTAATGGTCCACGATAAAAAGACCCAATGAAATTGAATCATGTTCTATGATCACGAGATTTCGTTGGTTGATATTGCTAGACTATGTAGATTGAGTATACTATACATATCGAATATCCAGTTCAAAGTTATGCGTAGATCGTTTGTAAATACTTGCACTAAAATGTAATAGAAATATTAATAAGTCTACTGCATTATTTAATTTTTTGTTGTTGCTATTTTATAAACAATCCACTTTTATAAATCTCACCCTGTATACTTTTATAATACTCACAAATGCATACAATAAATTAGAAAATGAATTGTCGAAGTGTAATATCGTTGTTAGATCAACTCTATTCAACTTTGACTTCATTGTATTTACTGGGTGTATACAAATTTATAGTTAAATTGCTACAGATTTTATGAAAGATCTGATTTTTAGATAATTTAAAACGGCACAACACTAAAAAAAAATAACTTAAAAAAATGCGTTCGTTAAACGTTAGCCATCGGTCAGTTTTCTCGAAAACTATTATTCCTGTTTGGATGAAAGTTTGTAAAAAGTTAAAGCCTTAATGATCCAAATTTATTGGGAATCCTCAAAATATAATGGATTAGATCACCAAGAAATTTAAATCATACTTTGAAACTCATTTTTATCGGGAATTTTCAAATCGACTTGAATGAAAATTTGTAAATTGATTGTATAATTGACAATTTTCTTAATAACCAATTATATAATTGACAATTTTTTTGGAATATTTGAATGATTTTTCTTTCATTGCTATTAAAATTAAATTCAGTTGCTATTGATATCGGTAAAATTCAAATATTGACTCTGGAAGGATAGTGTGGCCCACATTCTCTATGCCCTGACTACAACCTGTCACCTTGCTAGGACATTAAATAATAGCTTTGCACGGGGTTTGTATTGACATGCTCGGTATGCAACCTATGACACCTTTTAGTTTACTGGGATTTAAGTATGTCTTTAAGTATTTCTTCTATCAAGAATTATGGGTGATTTGTAGTCCTTTCCTTGTAGGTTTTTGTATGTCAGACATTTTTCTGTCTGACTATATTAATCTGCAGGTCGTGATGCAGTTGTTCATTTATGACGAAGCAAGGATCATTAGTTATTATCCTCAGCAGTTTGTTCTGGAATCTTTGCACGATCTCGACATTGGAGTAAGGGGCTGTCTTCCAGGGATTTGGATTCCGTAGTACTAGCTTTGGTAGTAGTATCGCGTTGTAGTGCTTACTGCTCAGTGACGGCTGTGGCCGGTGATCATTATTAGCCAAAAGATCTTTTGCGTTTGTAAACCTAATTGTTTAGTGAATATATGTTTATACCAGGTAAGTCTTGTGTCTCGGTGTAATCCTGGGTATATTACATGGTCAACTGAACGTCTGTGACTTTTACCTTCTTAGAGTGAAGGTAATAATACATTTGGATCCCTTAGCCTTGGTTCTCCTTTTATTAAGTAAAGTAATATATTGATGTGATCATCTTCCAGTAGACACACTGTATTTTATCAGGTGTATATTAAACTATCATTAGGTATTACCACAGGAAAGTGCATACTTATATTACTTGAACACAGGTGAATGGATTCAGTAATTATTAGATCGATACCCATGTAATATCGGGGACATGAGTGGTGTTTAATTCTAAAACGCGGTGAGATATATTGGGTTCAAAATTTTTTTAAATCTCAAATAAATTTAAATTGATAACTGGGCTTATTTCAACTATCCCATCTCAAAGTTTGATAACGGAACAAAGGTAGATTTAAACATTAGGGTACAAAATTGTGTCTTATAATTACTAATCAAGTTGTTGCGCGCTTGGATATTAATATAAGCTTTAGGCTTGGATAGCCTAAAACTGTTTTTTTTTGAGTTTTGAAAATGATATGTATGAAAACCTACGCATTATTGCTAATAGTAAAAGAAAACTAAATTACTATGAAAATTTAGGGACATGTAAGACTACTTTACGGTAATTTTTGATTTAAAAAAGTCTCAAAATTTGTTCTTGATATTTTGTTAACAGTTTTCAAATCCTCTAAAAATATATCGATCGAGTTGAAGTTTTGGCTGGGAAAATCACAAGTCATCTGACCTTCCTAAGGAATAATGCTAAGGTTACCTAAGGAAAAATACTTTTGTCCGTGATAGTACAAGTATAGTTTATTAAATGTTATAATGCAAACGTGTATATTATACATTAGATAGATTGATTACAGTAAGCGATAATATCTGTATTTAGTATCGCACAAATTTGTTTTTTTTATGTGAGATATATAGTTTCTTGTTTAATCAACATGAATTGCTACACAAACAAATTGAGGATAACAATTGGCTATAAAAGATTAGTTTCAGAAAATTTCCTACAAATAACCACTTTTCGATTTGTCAATTAGTTTGCTTAGAAGAGCAAGCCCAAGTTTCGTCAGAAAAAATCCGTACAAAGTAAAATAATTTTTAAAGTTAAGGATCCCTCACACCAAAGCGGAAATAATCGCGAAGCAAACTTCGCGGCGAATAAATTCGCAGCGAAAAAAATCTCTCTTCTCTATTTACATGGCGACTAGTGAGGGTATACAGACTGATGCGGCGATGTTTCGTCGTTTTGTGCAACGTTTTTTTTCGCCACAACTCCAGTTCGCTGCAGACCGCGTTTTAGTTCGCATCACCTTGAATTCGCTCCCTTTGTTTACTTTGTTTCTCGACCATAATGTCGACTGAGGAGTTGATTTATTACATGAAATATTTTCTAGCTATGTTTTTAAAAGTAATAACGTATGGAAAGGTCTATTATAGAAAGAGATTCTATTTATCTTACTAGGAGAATAGTATTTCTTTCGTTTTCTTCTAATAAAGCTAATAGCAAAACCATCCCCCCGATATGTAGTCTCTGCAACATACCTCTCACAATACAACATCTGCTGACATGCACCCAACATGAAGACATAAGAAGGCTCACCAATGCATCTCCAAATCTAAATAAACTATTAGGAAATCAACAACAAGATCTAAATAACCTCTTTAAATATCTGAAGCAAACAAAATTACTTCTCCAAATCTGATCAAATAATGTAATTTTATTGAACGCATACTGCGTAATGACCGTAGTAGTTAAAGACGCAGTATAATTAAAAAAAAAAAGAAAAAAAAAGCTAATATCAGAAGAGCCTCTTCTTCATCGGACGGCGTCAAGCTTACAACTGACGTGTTGGGGCACTGCGAAAATCCGCATGAATGTTTCACGCTGGTGTAGGAATGGATGGGAGCGATTTTTCGCCGCGAAGTTCGCTTCGCAATGATTTTCGCTTTGGTGAGAGGGACGCTTTATTAATAAATTATTGTTTTTTTTTCGGACACAACTTTGATGCGTTCCTGAGCAAACTAATTGACGAATCTGAAAGTGTTCCAAGTGTTTTTAGTACACAATTTTATGCTCTATAGTTTTTAATTAAACAATTTATTTATGACTATTAGCGGTTTGTTTAAAATGGCACTCTTTCCAGGGAATTTGACTAAAGTCTCTTTCTGTTTGTGGAAATATTAGTTCCTTGCGTAGTTTAATAGGAAATATTTCTGTTTCAGATCGATGAATACTATCAGTTGCCAACATATGGGAGAAGCGAATCTTGTCGGACTGAAGTAGAAGGGGGAGCAAAATGGACCATAGGGTCGAAATCCAATAGTTTTTAGACCCCAAAATGTATCTATCTATCTATCTATCTACTTT
Source organism: Nineta flava (assembly GCA_963920215.1). NCBI lineage: Eukaryota > Metazoa > Arthropoda > Insecta > Neuroptera > Chrysopidae > Nineta > Nineta flava. Next base: position 119,684,182 of record OY986040.1, read on the forward strand.
AGAAAAAATGGAAAAAAACATTTAGTTTTGCTGAAAAACTGATAATAACTGCCTTACAAAAAATTTTATCAGCCTGTAAGAACGTCAACATTTGACAACGTCGCTTGAAAAACAAACGCGGGATATTTAAAATTGCATATAATATGTCGTACACAATAACCATTGAAGCATATAAACATATACTTAACACGAAAGTTACATGATTTGTTCATATTTACTTTTGAAAAATTGCAAATAAAATTATGGTTTGAATGGGGGGATTTTTTTATTTTTTAAATATATTTTTATATATGAAACTAGTAATTTATCAATCATAAAATAATAATAATCTGATAAGTAAAATAACATACCGTTAGATTTGAATTACACTTTAATATATACAAGATAATATTTATAATTAAAAAATAAATACATTTAAAAAATAATAAAAAAATTATTTCTTAAACTAATTTTATTAATATAAAAATAACTATCTTTGGTTTGAAATAATAACTGTATTTATATTTACAGTGCCCTATATTACCAACAATAAGCAGTATGTTGTATTCGGGTGTTAATTTTATTGAAACAAAATGAATAACATCGAACATAATTCGACTATGTATACAAAAACAGGCTCATCTAACATTCCAAAAGGTTTTAAACTCCAAGGATTGGGAGCTCTGAGCTCCTAAATTTCAGCCACAACAATTTTAAGGGAGATTTATTGAGAAAATATTCTTCAAACTGAAATAATTGCTTTTCCGTCACTATTTTCGAAGCCTATGTTTCAACAACAATGTTCAACTGAACTTTTTTCTTTTGTTTTCATTGTTCAGGGATTTGAATTTTCTTGTCAATTTACTATACAACAAGTAAAAGTGATTGGTGTCTATGAATAATCGAAAAATATACAACCAGTTTAAATGACTGACGAAGATGTATTATTTTAGATTTGCTACAATATGACTTGTAGTCCAGTGCCTCCAGGTTTTTAAATCAAATATTATGTATAAGAATGATTGATTCATATATCGATGCATATTTACAGTGGGAAAACTATCTTAAATTTTTTTTACGGGAAACTACAAATAATACCCTTATATATATATATATATATATATATATATATATATATATATATATATATATATATATATATATATATATATATATATATATATAAGTCGCAGATGGAAGGTCGAATCCGCTATTTTATAAAACCGCGACTTGTAAAACAACTCCCTTATGTAAAACAACTGAACGACGTTTAGCTGTTTTATATAATTACTGAACTTTAACACGTAATATTGCTTAAACGTTTTTATATGTATTACCTAGCAGTATATATTGTTTAAGTCCTTAAATTCATAGCTTAAAATTATTGTAAACGGGCTAATAGAATTCCCATTACTAAAGGTCTTTTTTCCTAACAAGTTCTATATATTTTAGATATAGTGTCAAAAATTATTGAAATTAAATAAGATAACTATTACAATCGAATACTACAATCTTTCACTTCATCGGCCATACCCCGAGTTGGTCGGGTTTGCGTGTTTTTGGACCCCGCACTAAAAGGCGTTCTATATATTTGAGTTATAGTGTCAAAAATTATTGAAATGAAATAAGATAACTATTACAACCGAGCACTACAATCTTTCACTTCATCGATCATACCCGAGTTGGTCGGGTTTTGCGTGTTTTTGGGCCCCGCACTAAAAGTCGTTCTATATATTTCTCTATATCAAAACGCTCTTTGTGACTACAGATAAACTATTCTGCATTACATCTAAACGTGGGTAGCAGTTTTGTAAAACGTATCCCAATGACAATCCAGCTGAACGTCGTTCAGTTGGTTTACATAACGGAGATGTTACATAAAACAACTAGCGGTTTTGTAAAACAGCGGATTTGACGATCCATCTACGACATATATAGTAAAAGGATAGCTGAAAATTGAGGCACTTTGTATTGAACATTTCTTTGAGCAGAGGTTTGCTGATTTAACATTTTTTTAAATATATGGTTTATGGATTTTTTTGATCATACCTTTGACGTCCTCTGCAAAGAAAACTACTTGTTGAATCGTAAAGTGATTTAAGAAAATCTTCTTTCATTTCTAGGTATCTATCAAATTATTTTCGATTTTAGGGTATTTGTAATAATTTTATCGCGGTACGGCAATTTTTGTCAATGAATCTTCTTCTATTTTAAGGGATTTGTGAAACTGGACTATTAATTAAATTAAAAAAATAAATAAACATAAAGTCAATGTTCGTTACACTGCAGTAGTTATACAATAAACAGCCCATTATTATTATACCATGTATAATAATTTATTATAATAGTAATAATAAATACTTTTATTAGTATTGTTGTACTGCGTTAGGAGATCCCCTTGCCATTCAGTCAGTCATGTAGTAGAGATGATATTTGTCATCACATAAATATAATTGAAAGACACACCTAGCCGTTCATATAGACAGACCATTTAAGGACGTTCATGTGCTACGCTAGAGTCAAATGAGTACTATCTTTAATAAAATTTATTTTGGATTTAAAAAAAGTTGTAAAGTATAACAATAATCTTACAAACTTATAAACTTTTTTTTTTTGTAAACTTTTTTTATTTGTCCTAAATGTTTTAAAAATATTTATTGTAAATAAATATCAATAAATGTAAATTAGAAATTGATTTGACTTGACAGATCTTGATTTGACAGTGTGTATATGTACAATCCTGTTTAATAAAATTGAACCAACCTGAAATGTTAATTTTCTTATATTTCATAAAACTCCTCACTTTTGTAACTCTCTGTATATTATTTATTTATAAACAAAGATAAGTAGTATATTGTTTAAATGTGAAAAAAGAAATGGAATTTTTATATTTTTTATTTATGTAAACAAGTCAGTGATAGAGTAAGAATATGTAATGTAAATACATGTTAAGTGTTATATCTCCCTTTTACGTATAAAATCCGACTTTCAGGTCGGTTCAATTTTATTGAACGGGAGTGTATGTGTGTATTTTTTTACTGTGCGCTGCCGCCAGTTTGCAAAATATGGTGGAAAAAACACACCTAACATACAATTTTAATTTTATTAAATAATTAATTCAAACGTTCGTCAACATCATTTTTTTAATGCAAATATATAAACTGCATACTTCAAAGAATATTTATAAACATTATTTATTATGGTGTCTACTTTAATAATAAAGTTATTATAATTTTAAGTACAAAAAAAAAATCTGTTCTCCATAAGACGATGTGTTAAAAGTTTGATTTTTAATCGATAATTACTCTTTGAAATGTTCGTTAACAGGTTTTAAATTTTTGAGGGAGGATAACTACATAATTGAGCTATTCAATTCACTGAAAAAAAATTTATATCTATCAAGCCTCATGCATGAACGTCCTTAAATTGTATGTAGGTAATTGAATAGTAAATTAAATGATTTATCTTTGAATTTGTGTGAATTTTAGGCGTTGCTTTGGGATTTTATAAAACCTTTGTAAGTTACAAAAATGGAAATTTTACAATAATTATTTGTCAATAATTAATAAAATTTTGTACGATAGTCAAGGAATGTGTAAAGCACTAACGTTCGTAATGTGCTCAATTTGGATATCATGAGTACATTTTTCCCTAAGTCAGCTGGTAACTACTAACAAACTCATGTATTGATTATTAGATATTCAGGTAATAAACATTTGCTTGATATCATAAATTACTGTCTTGTTATTTAATAATTGTAGAGTAGGTTTCAGGATATCTTGGTTTCTACATGCTCTAATGTTATAAGCTTTAAAAAGTAGAACATAAAATTTGTTATCCAGAGTTTCCAATGTATGATTATAAATACAAGCTTGGGGCGTTCAGATAAGATTTGACCTCAACTAAACATACAAACATGTGAAGTAAAATAAAAGCTTAAGATGGTGGATAAACTGGTTATGAAAGTGAGATTAATAACGCATCTCACAGTGACAATAACGTTTATGTCTCTCATTTTTCTGAACTAAGGAATCATATCTACATATGAGTTTAGGGAAAAAGAAACAACAACATTTATATTATCAAGCGACCCTCAGTAGCTAACATATACTAATAATCATCTTAACAATTTTGAGCAAAGATCAGAAGATTCTAGCTTTCATCAACACCAAGTAAAAATTAGCTGAGCTTGCTGAAGTTTCTGTAAGCTCAAAGAATATGCCCGAAGGTGGGATTAGAAACTAACGGCCACTTCCACAGGATTGTTAAAAGGTAGAAGAAACATTTTTTTACGACTAAACTTTTTGATCGACATCTACTTGTAGGCCAAAAGTACCTCGAAAAGATATTGAACCCTCAACGTATTCAACTTTATACAACACTTAGTCGATGATAAGTTTATTCATACTTCGTATGTCATGTGATATAATGTATTCGTTTAGGATGCTATAGATTGAAAAAATTTAAAACTCCTTGCAAATTTAAGGTAATTTACTCCCATGTAAAATGGGAGCAAATTTGCATATCCTCCTAAGTTATTGTTGAATAGGTCTCTTAAAAGTATCAACAGTACGCTTTGAAAAATTTTCCAATTCATGAATTCGTTTACGAAATATTAAGCTTTAAAGTGATCAAAAATATTTTTTTGAGAGTTACATATCTCCTCAACATACCAGTAAAAGTGCTGTTCTTGAATTCCAACTATACGAACTCGCTTTAAACGATTCGAATCGGCAATTATCCGGATCACTTTAAGGCTAATAAAAGGTCTTATTCAATTAGTTTTTGCAGCAAGGGGTACCAATTGGGATACCACTAATACTTTTAGCCGATAAAAGTTCTTCATCAGCATAAACAAATGTTTTTTTACATACTTTTATTAGCTTGACCTGTATGTATCTATGTATGAATGTAATTGAATTTTGCAAGTAAATATTCACTCATTTCCTGACGTCTGAACAATCTAAAATTTAAATTTATAAAAAGCCAAAATACATATTTGCATATCTCTAAACTTATATATAACAATTTGTAGTATGATAGTATAGTTTATAGTTTCTATAGAAATGTCATCAAAGAATTTTAATAAAGAAAATAACATTTCCAACTGTTAACATTTAGAAAAAAATATTTATTTGACATAAATTTTCTATTCTATATTTGATATATACTTCCTTTGGTAACAATTGGATTCATTCCACCCCACTAGTGGCAATAATAATGAACAATGAAATTACAACACAAAAAATAATTTTGTTTTAAGACTAAAAAACAAAAAATAAAATCTAGAGTTTAAAAAAACTAAGAAAATATACTTTTATTGCAATACGAACTAACAAAATACAAAATAATTTTAAACAGAATAAAATAAAGAGATTGACAACAAAATTAATTTTAATGTAAACGAACGGATGAGGCTCTGTCTACTTATGTCTTCATAATTGCTCTAATATTACAAGAGCAAGTAGAGAGCACCCCATGCTTTTGTTTACATTAAAGTTAATTTTGTTGTCCATCTATTTTATTCTATTTTAAATTATTTGACATTTTTTAGTTCATATTGCAATAAAAGTATGTTTTCTTAGTTGTTTTAAACTCTAGATTTTTTTAAATAAATGACCTTTTTTCATGATGTATTCAATTATCCAAATATTTGATTGTCCGGATTGGATCCAGTCCGATTTAGTCTGGATTAGTGGAGATATTCTGTATCTGAAAAAAACAGCCAAGTAGGCTTATAGTTGCTTATGAGTTAGAGTCGACTTCCTTTATTTGAATACTGGCTACAAAACTCTATACTGAGCGTGACTACGAAACCCTATACTCCGGCACACACTTGGCCGGTTTTTTTCTTTCATTTAACAACATGTACTATTAATTAATGAAGTAATAAACAATATTTTTTAATCAAATTGCTGCTGCAATGTTTGTATACATACAGAAAATTTCTATTGAATTATTCATTAGAAGTATTCTTTTTTTTATTTATTATTTATTTATATTTGAAAGAAATATGTAAATAGCAGCGAGCAACGCATTATTTGATGTATAAAAAGACTTTCATTTCATTAAAAAAAAATTACTTACTAAATATAGGTAATTTGTTTATTTATTAATTATAAATAATCATTTAATTTAATATTGAAATTGTACTGTCCGTTACTGAAAATAGAACAATCCTATTTGGTATTCCATAGTTCCATATAGGGTTGCCACCTCAAAATTATAAAAAGTCGGGAGGTCAACATATATTATGTGGATCTTGTTTGAAGATTGGGAGGTCCATATATTATTTAGTAAACTGAGCAACAGGGTTGTTCAAATAATTTCTATCAAGTTGCCCCATCTGTATTGATATAATCCATATTTTGACAAAATGGAAACCCGACTTCAAAAATCAAATATTCTATAATAAAAAATGTACTAAAAAGTAAAAAAATAATTGCATATTCTTGTGCCAATTTTAGTTCACCTAAGCAAAAATTTTTAAATATATATGTACAATTATTGTTATTTTTGGAGGCGGTGTCAGCATAGAGAAATTCACATAACTTTTGGACACCGCTTTTATTTTTTTACTTTTTAGTGCATTTTTTGTTATAGAATATTTGATTTTTGAAGTCGGGTTTTCATTTTGTCAAAATATGGTTTATTTCTCGCTTTTTAGTGACTTTGAAGTTCTATAACTGATTTTATTTGTCTAAATAAGGGTAGATCTACTAAACAACCTACTAATTTTTAGTGCATTTTTTTATAACAGATTTTCAGTTTTTTACATGCATTTTGTTTTTTTTTGTAAAAATTTTTTTTTTGGGGTCGGTTTTTTGAAGTCGGTTTTTAAAAAAATTTTCTTATTTTCCCATTATGAATGAGTATACCCTTTCAAAAAAAAAAAAAATTTCGCAGAAATCGGTTATCACATATAAAATGAGGATTTTCCTCGATTTACCGGGGATCAATGGGACCAATGGGAAACCAAACCCTTTAAAACAAAAAAAAATTCAAAATCGGTTCATAAATGACGGAGTTCTGAGGTAACACACAAAAAATAAAATTAAAAAAATACAGCCGAATTGAGAACCATCCTCCTTTTTGAAGTCGGGTTAAAAAGGAGTCTAATGTAGTACTCAAAGCACCTAATTATTGTCAACCAATAATAACAACATATACAGTGGCGCGTAAAAATAGCTTAATTGCGATACATCATGTTTTAAAGTAGCTCAAGCATATAAAAAATAGCCTAATTCGGGAAAAATTGCACAATCTGGTTAAAATTCCACAATAATGACCCCCGTACTGACTTTTTCTTAACATTATTTTTCCAACATATTATTTTCTTGTATACTTTAACGTCACAATACTATACCAATGTGAATCTGCAGTACGATTACGAATTACGAAGACACAAATATGAAAGAACAAGTATATAATATAGACTAACTAACAAGTCATTGAATTAATTAATTAATATCAATATTAAAAAATTGGTATAGTATTGTGACGTTTAAGTATACACAAGAATAATATGTTGGAATAATAAGTTAGTAATTGGCACGTTAATCAAGCGTGGTGTAACGGTTGGGATACACTGGAGGCGATATACTGAGGTCCGGGGCTCGTTTCCTAGTGAGCTAGGAAATAGCGAAATAGCTATATATATACATGTATATATATATATATATGTATATATATATATATATATATACATGTATATATATATATATATATATATATATAAGTAGAATTCCACTTCCCTGAAATATTCTGCCGATCAATGAATTTGGCGTTTCAAAAACCGTTTTTCCATGTCCAAAATATCGGCAAAATATTTCAGGGAAGGGGAATTATATTTCTTAACCAATTTAAGTTCTTAAATTGGTTATACTATGACTTTTTTTGCTAGGATGAACCATCTAGGAGCTATAAGTGAAAAACAAAATTCCAACAACTCGGAGGTTTTTTGGCTGCCAAAAATTGTTACCATTTGTAACATACCCCTTGTTTTGATACTCTTCTGACTGAATGAAATTGTTACCTTTTGTAACATACCCTTTGTTTTGATACTCTACTGACTGGCGTAAGAAGTAAAGTTGTAGGAAATTAATTTAGTACAATTTATTACTGATCCATATTTTCTATATTTCTAGTATTTACAGAAATATTTTCCATTTATATATAATACCCACATTAATAATACCCACATTAATAATAACTATATCACCATATGGTAACATAATTTTAAATCAATACAAATGTCATTATGATTCCTTCCTCAAAGAAAATTCGGTTAGCCGACGTAGTTTCTAGAACGTGACATATTTTTTTAATGATATTGAACCCTAAAAATTTGATTGAATTGAGAATATATGTTTTTGTAAAAACATATTTATATATTTTATGTATAAATAAATATTTTCCATAATATTTCTATATAAAGAATAAATCAGTAACTTTTTAATTAAAAAGTTAGATTAAAACTTTTATTATTACAAGTCAAACCTTAGAAAATATATTATATATTTTAGCATTCCGTAGGGATCGATAAAAAAGTCATTCATAATATTATTTGATCATTTAAATATAAGTATGTATATAATGTGTGTTCGAGCTTAATATTTTATTCATGTCTATATTATGTGGAGTAAAAGCTTTTGGGTTTTATCGAAAATATGATAATTACCTCAAAAAGTTTCATTAAAACTCGTTTTTAGGTTGTTTTAGTACCTTTCACACATCGTTTGATTAGGAAAAACGAATAATTCAAACTCAAATTAAACTTTCCATTTCGACGAATGAAGCTCTTTGACAAAGTTTTAGTGAAATAGAACTTAAAATTCATATCGATTGATAATATTGATAATCGACTATCGATAATCGATATCGATGGATAATTATATTCTTTAGAAAACAATATTATGAATCAATAGGGAATATGCATGAAAATTTTTTTTCACTTGAATTGAAGCATGTTTACTTGACAAATATCAAGGTAAAATTATTTTTTAAATAACTTTAAAAATAAGCGAGATATGAATGATTGAAATTCCCGATTAGACAAAGAGGGTGATAGCCCTCTTGATATGTTATGTGACGTCATATTACACTTTCACCATTTAAAATACACGTAAAACTCCGTTTTTAGTATTTTTGCAAGAAAGAGACAGATAATAATCTTTAAAAGCTTATAGCTTCCTTGATATTTGTCGGATTTTAATTTCGTTTTTAAATATTATTACAGTATTAACAGTATTTTCATATTCTGAAAATAAATGTGAAAAAAAATTTTCATGCATATTCCTTATTATCAATTGAAGAAGAAGGTGTGTATTTAAAAAAAAATTGGTGTTTAGTTTTAAAAAAAAAAAACTAAACACTTTATAGAAAATAATTGAATTATCAATTATTTTCATAAATATGAAATTAAGTTAATTTAGTAATTTTAATTAAAAGAGGTATTATGATGTATTTTTTAAAAAAAAATAATGAAAACTAAATATACGGTACTTTAGAAAAAAAAATCCAAAGCAGAGTATTGTATGTGGAATTATGAAAATTGGAAAACGATCGGTGCTAACGCGATACACGTAAATATAAAAAAAATAACACGTTGAACCGAAAGTCTTTCAATAAAAGCTGGGCCCATTAAAAAAGATAATATTGAGGTAGTAAGATCTTTACTATCCAGTAAGTGTCTAAGTTATCGACTAGTGATTCGAATCAGAAATACTGAAAATAAAAAAAAGTACAAAAAAAGAACAAGACAAAATATATGTAAAAATAAAATATATTTGAAATAAATAATTTTTCATTTAATATGTTGATAGTATAACTATCCTTAAAATACTAAGTTTGGTTGTACAAGTTATAAAAAAAATTACATGAATATGTACTAGATTGAACTGTAGTAAAAAGAAATATCGTATATAAAAAAAAAAACGACACTACAGTAATATGTTCAAGTATGTTCAAATATGTCTGATTTGCAAAAATATAAATATACACTACAAATTTAATTCAGATACATAGTTGTATATAAAGGGGACTTTACGCTTCTGTAAAGAAAAACTACAAGGCCAAAAATACCAAGCGTATACAAAACAATATAGTTATAAATTGAAAAAGTCATTGCATATTCACATAAAATACATAAATTGTACAGCCAAAATGTGTATAGAATGTGTATTGAAATGTGACAAGTTTGAAAAACCACAAGTTTCGGAATGGTGAATTAAATAAATTATACAAAAAAAATATACTTAGATACAATCAGATAGAAACCATTAATTCGCCTATTCGATACTTCAGCACAATCCATAATAAATATTCAATTTGTAAATTGAAGAAATAAAAATTCAAAATACCATCTGATTAATTCATGTGAGACAACTACTTTTAGTAACTGTACTGAGCCAACTAATTTTAGTAACTGTCTTGAGACAAGTACTTTTTGTAACTGATTTGAAATATGTGCGGAAATATCGAAGTAAGCTTGGATATACGCAAGTCATATCCGATCTAAGTAAATGTTTGTTGAAATTATGTAAATTCTCAACTCGCATAAACCAATAATTATATAAATTATTATTTTTTGAATATTAAAAATATGAAAACAAAATAATAATAAATTTTAAACAGTGGAGTACTAAAAAAAATTATTCTCCACTCCAGGGGGCCAAAAAAATTAGCGACATGCTAATTGAAAAATATTAAAGCAAGAATGACACGAATAGATGAATGAAAAATCTTACAAATGTGGATTAGACGTGAAGATTTAAATACATTTAGATGTTTAATTAGGATGCAGTAACGTTACCATTCCCTTGATATCCTCTGAGATAGTATGGCCGAATGTTGTATATCGACATGCCGAAGGTTTTCTTATTAGACTTTGGAGCTTTTAGCCTAACTGAAGTTGGTGTAGTGAACTTTATTATCTTGTACGGTCCATTGAATTTTGAAGCGAATTTAGGTGCGATATTCTTGTTCATATTCGGGGCCAAGTTTTTTACCATGACCAATTGACCCACTTTATATTTAGACAGCGTTGGTTTATTTAAAGTTTGGTTGACTCGTTGTTGGTGAGCAATCTTTAACGCATCTTGTATATGTGCTTGTGATGGTTTAGCAGAACTCGTGATTAACTCAGTTAATTCGTTTATAATCACAAACGGCGTCATTAACTTTCTACCAAAATAAACTTCAGCTGGTGTTGAGTCGATTGTACTTTTGTAGGAGTTGTTGTAATTGAAAATTACAAAACTCAAAAATTTTGACCAATTTTTATGTTCTACAGAATATTCTTTGAGAATGCATCCTAAATTATATTTTATCTGTCGATTGAGGCACTCGCTCTTGTTCGAAGATGGTGTATAGCTCGAACAGTAGGCAGCTCTAATACCATTATTAAATAAGAAGGTTTTCCACTTGATCGACGCAAAGGCTGGTCCGTTGTCGGCTACAACAACCGTCGGATATCCGTTTTGCAGGAAAATCTTCTGTATCAGTGAAATGGCAACGTCACTGGTCTGCCTTTTACATGGAAAGGCGAAAGCAAATTTTGAAAATCCATCTACAATAGAAAAAATATATTTAAAACCTTCACTTGATCTAATAATAGGACCGATAAAGTCGACGTACAAAGTATGTAGGGTATACTCCGGCACGGAACTACTCAACTGAACCTTATCGTTACGTGTATATGGCCTTATAGCCTGGCACACTTTACAGGTTCTGACATAGTCCCTTACTTTTGCATAGAGGTTTTTGTAGTAAAATATTTTACTAATTTCACGGAATGTTTTAATTACTGAATTATGCGCAGCATACTTGGAATCATGATAATATCGAAGAACGTAATCGAGTAAATTATCTGGTAAAAATATACGTTTTAGTCGATTCCTTCCGACGAACTTATAAATTAACCCATTCTTTATGCAAAAATTAGGGACATTCATCTGAGCCTTAAGGTTTTGATGAATGATTTTACATTCGGGAGAGTTACGTTGCTCGCTTTTAATAGAAAGGTAATCAAAATTTGTATTAGCTAAAACGTTAATAAAGTTCAGTTGCGCATTGTTCCTGATTTCTTCATTCACCGATTCTAAGTCAGTTTGATCCAAAGTATTGGTTATCTTTTTTAAAAGGTTTGCATAACCTGGATCATTGCTATGCAAATCTTTAATTTTAATGAAATTTTTGCCTGAATCTTGATTTGAATCAGAAAATTTGTTCACTAACATATGGTCAGTTTCGTATAACCTAGATAGAAAATCGGCCATATTGTTCAATTTGCCCTTAATATGTTCCGGGGTTAAGTCATATCTCGAAATTTTAAGGATCCACCTAGATAATTTATTAAATTTATTGGGGGTATTAAAAATCCACAATAACGACCTGCAGTCAGTCTGTAGAGTAAACTTGCGGTCGGTTAAAAAATCTTTAAATTTATCTAGGGCCGTTACTACTGCGAGAAGTTCTAATTCATGACTGTTATATTTTAATTCGGCTGGATTCAATTTTCGAGAACAGTACATAATGGGGTGCAAACCGTCATCATACTTTTGAAGTAATACCGCGCCCAGACCAGTAGCTGATCCGTCAGTTTGTAGCACAAAAGGTTTGTCAAAATTAGGATGTTTTAAGACAGGCGCACTTACTAAAGATTTTTTTAAAGTAGAGATTGCATCAAGATGAACCTTAGTAATTTTGAACCTAACACCTTTCTTTTTTAAATCGTTTAACGGAGCTACAATCTGACTGAACATGGGAATATAGCGGGAGTAAAAAGCCGCAGCCCCAACTAGACGCATAACTTCTTTGACGTTTTTTGGAGTTGGCATGTCATTGATTGCTTGCACCTTAATAGGGTCTATAAAGCGTCCCTCAGCGGATATTACGCTACCCAACAAACGTACCCTCGACATACAAAATCGAGCCTTAGAAGGATTAATAGTGATACCGATAGACTTTATTTTAGTGAACAAGAGATTCAGGTGATTTAAATGTGATTCAATGTCGGGCGAATGTACAATTAAATCGTCATAATAAATAAGAAGAAATTTATGACGAAATTCTGCGAGACTGGAATTTAAAAAACGAGCTAATGATTGACTAGCCACCTTTAGCCCGAAAGGCATGGTATTGTACTCAAACAGACCATATTGTGTGACGATCGCGGTGACATGTTTCGAGTCATCTGATAATTTTATCTGATGAAAACTGGATTTCATGTCGAGGAGTGTAAACACTTTCGAATTACCTAAGCTAGCGAAAATATGAGCCATACTGGCTGAACTCATCGGATCAAACTCTATATGTTTGTTAACAAACCTATAGTCAGCGACTAACCGATAAGAGTCGTCTTTCTTTTTAACAAAGAAGACGGGTGAGCTATAATTAGAGTTCGAAGGAGAAAGTACCCCTTGTGTAACAAGCTCTTGAACATGCTCGTCCAAAAGTCTGGCTTTATCGGGTGCTAGATAGTAAGGAGCTTTACAAACCGGAATGTTATCGATTAACTTAATTTTATATTCAAAACCCTTGGCAAGACCAGGAATGTCAGAAAAAATCGATTTAAAGTTTTGAAGAAGTGTTTGCAACACTTTGGTTTGTTTGCTATTAAGATTTACTTTCGCTTCGACAATGGTATTAATAATTCGATTATTGTTACAAAAACCCGAAAACGGTATTTCAACATTAGGATGAAAATAAAATTTGATCGTCGACTTAAAGAAGTCCAAAATGATGTTGCAATCTTTTAGTGTGGCAACACCTAAAATTACCTCAAACGGTAATGAATCTACTATAAAAAAAGTTTGAGTCCATGAAAAATTAGCCAATTTAAAATGAAGTTTCGCAGTTAAATTACATTTTAAAAAATTATTTCCCGGCAAAGAAATAGTTTTATCAACTGATTCGGTGACGATGTTTCTATTGTTAGCTTTTAACTTATTAAAAGTCGCAGTTTTAATAGCATTAACAGTAGCACCGGAATCAAAAAGTGTTAATAAAGGATAACCTTGAATGAAAATGGTTTGTAGAGGTAAAATAGTATAATTTAAAATAACATCATTAATAAGAAACTTGGGGTCTATTGCGAGTTTTTTGGAACCGTAGTACTAACATTTATATTATCCTTCTTTCTTTTAAAACAAAATTTAAAATTGTGATTAGTACCTTTACAGAAAGTACAAAAAAGTTTAGTGTCATTATGCGTATTTTGAATTGAAGTAACGTTTACACTGACGGGTGTTGTAGTTATTCGCGCTTGAATTTCCTCAATTTTAGTGATTAGTTGATACAAATCTTTATAAGTATCGGGAATTTGATATAAACCAAGAATAGATAGTACAGAATTATTGGCATGAGCAAAAATAATTTGTATGATTTCGGATTCAGATGAATCATTAAGTAGGATGTTCGCGAATTTTATTATTGAAGGAACAAATGTCGAAAATTTTTCAGTGTCAAGTTGATTTCGCCGGACCAATCTATCAATTAATATCTGTTTAGTCAAAGGTGGAATATAAACTTGTAATAAATTATGTTTAATATTTTGCCAAGACAAAGAGTCAGCCAAACAAGTAGACCAAAATGTTTGTGCGTTCGAAGCACACCTATTGATTAAAGATTTCAAAAGAACGTCTATAGGTAAAAAATTAATATCAACTAAATGTTGAGTATCGACAATAAACTGTATAATATTTTCTGGAACCGAAATGTCCAGAATAGTGATTTTATTTATAAAGGAATCTATACTCGGTTTTGCAAAAAAACTAAAATTTGAAGTTAATTGATTTGAACTAGTGTTATTATTTGATAGAGTAGTTGTTATTGTTGCCAAGGCATCGGTAATGCTACTAATCTGCTTGCTTTGCTGTTGTATTTGTTGCTGTACATCCGAAACGTGCAGCACTGACGCATGGAACTGTTGAGCTGTAGTCTGCATCTGCGTAGTTATAGCCGCTAAGTTAACCGCTGATACTTGATGAGGCGTGATGAATAAGTCATCTGGTGAAGCTGGAGGATCGTCATCTCCTGGGGTACCTGGTGTATTACGAGTTGTTCTCGGCATAATGAAAATTTAAACCACAAACAAAATAGAAGAAAGAGAAAAAAATTAGCACTAAGTTAAATATAATTATAGAATTAAAGAGAATGTAAAAGATATAAATGTATAAATATAAAGAAAAAATTATAATCATTTCAACTTTCAAAAAGAATTTCAGAATCACAAGTCGAGCTTTGTGAAAACTATCGAAAACAAAAGACACATATGGATATTTGCTCTGCTTCCATATGTGTATTTAAAAAAAAATTGGTGTTTAGTTTTAAAAAAAAAAACTAAACACTTTATAGAAAATAATTGAATTATCAATTATTTTCATAAATATGAAATTAAGTTAATTTAGTAATTTTAATTAAAAGAGGTATTATGATGTATTTTTTAAAAAAAAATAATGAAAACTAAATATACGGTACTTTAGAAAAAAAAATCCAAAGCAGAGTATTGTATGTGGAATTATGAAAATTGGAAAACGATCGGTGCTAACGCGATACACGTAAATATAAAAAAAATAACACGTTGAACCGAAATTCTTTCAATAAAAGCTGGGCCCATTAAAAAAGATAATATTGAGGTAGTAAGATCTTTACTATCCAGTAAGTGTCTAAGTTATCGACTAGTGATTCGAATCAGAAATACTGAAAATAAAAAAAAAGTACAAAAAAAGAACAAGACAAAATATATGTAAAAATAAAATATATTTGAAATAAATAATTTTTCATTTAATATGTTGATAGTATAACTATCCTTAAAATACTAAGTTTGGTTGTACAAGTTATAAAAAAAATTACATGAATATGTACTAGATTGAACTGTAGTAAAAAGAAATATCGTATATAAAAAAAAAAACGACACTACAGTAAAAAAAAATGTTCAAATATGTCTGATTTGCAAAAATATAAATATACACTACAAATTTAATTCAGATACATAGTTGTATATAAAGGGGACTTTACGCTTCTGTAAAGAAAAACTACAAGGCCAAAAATACCAAGCGTATACAAAACAATATAGTTATAAATTGAAAAAGTCATTGCATATTCACATAAAATACATAAATTGTACAGCCAAAATGTGTATAGAATGTGTATTGAAATGTGACAAGTTTGAAAAACCACAAGTTTCGGAATGGTGAATTAAATAAATTATACAAAAAAAATATACTTAGATACAATCAGATAGAAACCATTAATTCGCCTATTCGATACTTCAGCACAATCCATAATAAATATTCAATTTGTAAATTGAAGAAATAAAAATTCAAAATACCATCTGATTAATTCATGTGAGACAACTACTTTTAGTAACTGTACTGAGCCAACTAATTTTAGTAACTGTCTTGAGACAAGTACTTTTTGTAACTGATTTGAAATATGTGCGGAAATATCGAAGTAAGCTTGGATATACGCAAGTCATATCCGATCTAAGTAAATGTTTGTTGAAATTATGTAAATTCTCAACTCGCATAAACCAATAATTATATAAATTATTATTTTTTGAATAATAAAAATATGAAAACAAAATAATAATAAATTTTAAACAGTGGAGTACTAAAAAAAATTATTCTCCAAAGGCAATCAATATCCAGCCATAGGTCTGCTCAAGGTCCTCGATAAATCCATAATATTATTTTCTAATTACTTTTAAAGTATTTTTTCGTAATTTTTTAAAAACTTTCAACGTTCAATATTTAAAAAACCCTCTGTATTATGGAGATATATAGGATGTCCCGTAAGTCACGGACACAACTGAAGGTATGGATAGAAAATTGAATTCTGAGACGGAAAGTTCTTTACCATTTTTTAATCAGGCGGACAGGTAATTAGTTATTTATTAAAATAAGTAACCAATTAGAGCCACCCAATAGCGTGTTGAATGAGTGTTTGTAAGTATGTTAGTGGGGAATGCATATTCGTGTGTCTGTGCCTTTGATTGGTTACGTATTTTAATTAATAACTAATTACCTGTACGTCTGATAAAAAAATGGTAAAGGAATTTTCGGCTCAGAATTCAATGTTCTATCCATACCTTCAGTTTTGTCCGTGACTTACGGGCCATCCTGTATATCATATATACATTATGATATTGAAAGTATGAATTTTAAATCGAAAATATTCAGACTATATAGTATCAAATTTAATACCTTAAGGTTATAGGTATTATTTATTATTTGTCACCTTGTAAGTTTGATTTGTATGAGAAAAATTTATTTTTGATTCAATTAATTTATAATATTATTAAAAACTTTGTGTTTTTTTTTTTTAGATTTATATCCCGCTATTCTGCATGCCATTTTAAATTATTTTTGTTCTTTAAAATACTTTTGATTTATATTTGGTACTGTAATTTCACACTTAAGGATGTACGAACACTATATATAGTCCATTTACAAAACTCTTGAAAATCGTATATAGTACATTCATAAAAGTCCACAATAATTAAGTTTATTATTTTTTGTCATAAGTTAAAATTAAAATTTGATTTAGCACCGTCATACCGGGCCTAAAAAAAATATATTTAAGAAAAAAACCGGAGATTTCGGGTAATTAAGCTACCGTCGACAGAAATAAAATTTACCCGAAATTTCAGTTGTTTTCTTTAATATCTTTTTTAGACCCGTCATACGGGAATTTTATTGGATCAATCTCTTTATTAATATTTCTATTTTCTATTGCGTAGTTTTTGTTTTTATTCATCATAGTTTATTCCAAGTGAAATTTATCAAAATATGTCAAAATATATGTGAAAATATGGGTTTCTCTATAAGAGCAACAATGCATTAAGACTCGAACTTTAACATTAAATAATTAATTCACGACCCCCGCAACCCCCCTGAAACTTTTTAAATTGATTTATATGCACTATGTAAACGAAATCAATCTTTTTGTAGCTCCAGTGGTCGTACATCCTTAAAAAACTCAAGAAATATTTTTCCGATATTTAAAATATCGTTAAAAAAATATTGAAGGACAAAAAAAAAATTTCTATGAAATATTATTTTATGGAAATGTACAAACAGGTGTACGTTCATTCCTGAGGCTGGATATATGAGGCCTTGATATACGAGATTGGCATTTTTAGTTCAACTTGCTGACCTATTTCAATGAATCTTCTTCATTGATTTGAACTAGTTCGCTAATATATGAACTAGTTCAGTACTTCATTTAGATTATCAGATCAACTTTCTAAAAATTTCATTTGAGTAATTTCCACTTCCTTGAGCAGAATACTTCAGCGTTATAATGGGCGACACGAATAGCATCTAGTGTTCGTAACGTAGCGACCAAAAAAATACATTCATATACATACTTAGGTAACTTCTGGACTATAATTCTTTCAATGGCTGAATGACTTGATTTGGTCTACGCCAAATGAGCCGTTCTTTTGGAAGACTCGTTTATGAGTGATAATTAGTTCACGGAAAATAATTGAAATTAAGTTAGATTTTAATCAAAAGTATTTGCAGTACTTGAGAGATATTTTCAGTGGTATTGGAAACATAAGAATCTAATTAAAAGAATCTTGGAGCCATTAAAAATAATTTTACCGCAATAGGCAAGTTTGCACAAGGGATATATTATGGAGACGGATGAAAAATCCCAATCACTCATTCAACCGAATGTTTATCGTTTGTCGTTTATTTAGATAGCACAACAAAATATTAGGTTTCAAAAATTGTTTTGGATATATCTTGAAATTTACATCTAAGATCGGTCTTGCTCTCGATACTTATTGCCATAGTTCTGTATACAAAATTCATTGGGAATGTTTTCGGTGTTATGAAATCCATTACGTCACGTAAGTAGCGTCGAACTGGGCCTAAGGGCCCCGGGTGGCATTATGACTAAGGGCTCGCCATTCACTTAGAATTGATTTAGATGATACAATTAGGTCAACCAACAAACCCAACGTTAATAATAATCAAATAGGAAAGAGTTGGAAATTTTTGTTTTCAAAAAACGTAAAAAAAGCTGCTATCGTCCTTATCCTATGTTTAGGATAATCAGCAAGTCGAGCAGTTCTTATCCCGTCGCAAAGAAGGAAGCCTCTCTTAATGCGCTTCACCGCGGAAAATCTCGCAAGTTAATTACGTAAACAAGATTGTGATGATTACACAATAAGCAACGCATAAGTCGGTTATATTGGAAAAAAAGTGCACATGCACATGGTATGCAGCTTCAACAGACATACTTCCTGTCGAAGAAGAAAACTCTCTTTGAGACAAATAAAAGTGTTCTTTGCAGTTTGATCAAAATCATCTTCGCAGATCTATTTCTGTTCTTCTCCGTGTATAAACGATTTTGCTTATCGGTAGTAAGCCTGGTGCCCCACGCAAGTTAGGGCCCAGATGGCAATCGCTACCCTGACTTTATGGCCAGTCCGATACTGCACGTAAGTGAGTGACCCATTCAACATTATAACGAAAGCGTGTCTCACTCATTTCATCTAATGAAGTAAAAAAGGCACAAAATCTACTTTTAATGCTTTTTTATATCTAAGTGGAGGATAGTGTCACGTGATGGACTATATACTGCCGGATTTCAGAATTGTAAATATGCATCAATCCGTCCTAGACGATCATTTAGAAAAATATCCAAAGACTTTTCTTTTTTGACATCCACTATTTTATGGAATACTACGAAATATTTTTTATATAAATACTCTGTATATATAAAATGTGTATACATTATTTTTGTTTTGTTTTGCACAAAAATAAACCAAAATTGGTAGTGTAGTTGGTAGTTTCCCTTGTGAATGAGTATCAAAATAATATATGGCCGTATTTCATTGCGTGTAAATTATCATTTATGGAGATATAAGAAAAAAATTGATTTCAACAACAAAAATAAAAGGAGAACAAAGAATTTACATAAAATATAAATGATTTACTTACAACTCTTACATCTTTGGAAAGTTGACCATATAACAACAAGCCAGCCAGCCAGCTAACATACCCATTCGTACTTGTAAGTAATAAAAAAAGTCTATACCAATATGTTTTATAAAATGATACAACTTCTTATACTACACCATTGCTTAAAGCATATAATATTTACTTATATAAGAAAAAACTATGTATGTTTTAAATACAAAATGTTTCAGAACACAGTTTTTGTCTATTTGTTTTCATATTTCGAATATTGAATGAATAAGGCACAAATTAAAATTCGTTACGCAGAAGCTGTGTCAACTTAGCGAATTTCCTTAGAATACATAAATCACTTTTTAGTGGTCTCAAATTTAGTCTGATCAAAATGAAATGTCGTATCTGATATGATTTTAGGGTAAGGCCAATTTTATTAGTAAATGGCATAGGTTAAGGGGAAAGGGGGGCATAGAGAACGAAGAAAACACAAAATATAAAATATCTCTCTTAATATTAGAACAATCGAAAGATGTATAAAGAATAAATTTGTAGAAAATCATCTTTGCTACAATTTATCACCTCATCATTTTTGCTTAAACTCTAATGTGTAATTTTGTTTCTTATCATTTTTCCTGTTACCCTAATATTTACAGAAATATTGACGGTTTAAGATTGAAAATTAAATTCCGCAATATAGAGATATTGCGGAATTTAATTTTCAATCTTAAACCGTCAATATTTCTGTAAATATTAGGGTAACAGTTAGTACCTACAACTTTATTTCTTATAAATATTTCGACTTATTGAAACATTTTTATATTTAAAATTTTGGAATGAGAGATTACTTGAAAAATTGCCACTTTTGCTATTAATTATCCAAACATCTTAAACAAGTTCATTAAATGAAAAATAAATTAATATTAACGTTATGATTTCTGCTTGAATAAATCTGTCAAAAACTGATTTAAAGTGGTCGAAGTGGATAAAGTGTTCCCAGAGGAACACAATTCACTTTCCGATAATTTTTCTCAAACTCTAATGTGAACAGCGATATTAAGAATTTTAACTTTCATTCTTAAATTGTAAATATTTCTGTAAATATTAGTGTAATAGAAAAATGTTAAGAAACAAAATTATAGTAAAACTAATTATTAGATATACCAAATTTTGTGTTTCCTAAAATATTGACACGCAATATGAATGCCGCCTTCAGGATCTTTTGAATGAAATTTTCTTGTGAGAGTAAATTTGCTAGGATTTTTTTTCTAATTATTTCTTGTCACGGATATTTTGACTGGATATCATGTAAAATTATTGTACAGGCATCATATACAAACGGCGTCAAAATTCGAGTTATCATTTCAAAATTTTGTAATTGATTTGTGCCATATATATTCATATATTTGGATTTCGGAAATGTTCCAAATAAAAGATATTAGATTACACCACAATAATAAAGTTTTGAAAAGATAGGACACACAAAACACACACACAAAATTTCAGCTTGTTTCTCTTTTTGTTCTTGAGTTATCGTGTTCACGGACAGACAGACGGACGGACATGCGGAAATGGTCGAAATAGGCCTTTTTAAAAACATCTATACCAAGCATTAAGGATTAATATTTTCAAGCGTTACAAAGTCGGGACTAAACTTGTAAATATACCTTGTATATTTACATATACTGGGTATAATAAATATGAATGAAAAATAAAATAAATATGGAAAAATATGGAAAATTTAATTGAAAAATAAATTAATATTAATGTTATGATTTTTCTACTTGAATAAATCTATCAAAAACTGATTTCAATTATAAAATTTTGAAATGATTGGTCGAATTTTGACGTCATTTGTACATCAGGCATTTGAATGTATTATCGTGTGATGCATACGATAAATATATGACTGATGGAAACATTAATCGAGCCCCTTTATAATCGTATAAATTCTGTAAGACTCTGTACATGAATATGCATAAAATATATAATATTCACATGGCATACATAAATATATACATACATATATATATATATATATATATATATTATTTAGTATAATATGATAGGTATGTAAATTATATATATTTACACTACTGGGTTATATTATATGTGTTGTCTGTATTTTATTTTATTATTATATACAAAAAAATATTAACATTATTTTTCCTTATAAAAATAGCATAATAGGTTACATAAATCATCACATTAGTTAATACCACACCAACATACATACAATAATACTCGTATGAGACCTATTTATTTTATAAGGAGTATACACAGATCTATTGATTTAAAGATGTGATACTTTTGTGTGCCGCCAAATTTTAGAAATGTATATAGTAAAGTATTAACCAACATAAAAACGAAAAAAAGATCGAGGCTGTTAAATGTAGAAGACGATATGAGAATAGCATTATCATTTTTACATTGCATTTTACATTAGCATTGTCAATACGAATATAATGCCATTGGAAAATTTTCACGTTTATTTTTTAAGAGGCCAAAGTGCTATTTGACTGGGTCAATGGGTACTTAAACTGTATTATAACTACTAATAATCAATTACCGTTTTAATAAAATTAAACAAGAAAAATATATTATTTATTTATTATTTATTATTATATAAATAAAAATATCATAAAACGTTTATTTTAATCCTCTATAGTTAGATATTTAAACTGTAAATTTTACATAAATATCAGGTGTTTTTGATAAAACTTGTAAACAATTAGTCATCTTAAACGAATGGTTTATATTAATATGATCAATTATTTTATAATCATTTAAAAATTATAAATATTCAATTATATAATAAAAATAATAATCTGTTTATATTGATGAGAAATATAAAATTAATTAATTAATTAATTCAAACTAAAATTGAAATTAAAAAGTTACCTAATGCTGTAAATGCAAAAGTAATACTTATAGAAGTTAAGTTATAGAATTCGCTCAAAACTTGCTCATTATAAATATCAGCTCTCAGTATTCTCTTTTTGTTTTAGTAACGTCTTTCAGAAGAACAACCGGACAATAGTATCATCAACTTAACAATTCAAATATATACTACCTAAGGGTTGCCAGTTGGAATCGCCTATTTATGAATTTTATTTTTATACCCAGTATATAATATACCAGGGTATATTAAGTTTAGCCCCGACTTTGTAACAGTTGAACATATTGATCGCATAAAATCACCTAATACTCCAATTTCACTTGTTGTCCATCCGCCCGTCCGCCTGGAAATTCGATAACTCAAAAACGAAAAGAGAAAGCGAGCTGAAATTTCATATGTGTGTTCTAGAGCTAAAAGGAATGGTCAAGTTCGTAATAGGCAAAATCAGACCATGTTTGGGAAAAATGGGCATAAGTGTTTATTTTTGAAACCGTAAGAGATAGAACAAAAAATTTAAGACAAAAAATGTCTCTTGTTCCCTTGTTCGAACTTTATTATTCATAAATTCAGTATATACCGGGTATTTATACAATTACCTCAGTTCGTTGTTATTTTCACTTGTATTTTGAAATAGTAGAAAAAATTCAGTAATTTTTTGTGAATAACGCAATCTGTACAAGTCGTGAAAGTATTTCACACAAGATTTAAAAAATTATTTTCCTATATATATACCTTATGAATTATAATGCCTACCATATTAAATTATGAATTATATCCATTTGGGTAATTAATTAGAAATTATCAATTAAACATAATATGTTTTTGAAATATAACTCTATGTATCATATATACACGAGTGTCTATATATATATATATATATATATATATATATATATGTCTTTAACATGTAGGTAACTGTATGTAACTTAAAAATATATTAACGAGTTTTTGATATTCAATTACTAAAAATTGTAATGTGGTAATTTTGTAATATGTTATTATAAATATTTATATTTGAATTATTTTTGAAGATAGTTATATACTGACACTGATTGATTTAAATGCTTTGATGTGGAAAAAAAATCGGCACGTAGAAGCTACGTAGACTAAGCAAATTTTCTCTCAGGAAAAATACACTTCACTTTTCTCTCAGGGCTACACTTCGTCCATAAGGTCTATTATGATGCCTAAGGATGTGAGAATGTGAGTGGAATGGAAGGAATTTTTGTGTATAGACTACGAATTGGTAGGATATTCGGTTGCAGTCAACTATGATAGCAACTATGCCGATATTCATCTGGAGTTCGTGAAAGAAACTGCAGAAAACCTTCTCAAGCATAGCCGGTTACTTCGTTCTTGTCTATACGCCGACAGTTTAGTCAATTAACCACGCTTTTTTCCTATTTTTTTCTTAATAATTGACAAACTGTCGATGTCGGGATTCGAATCCATAACATCCCAGCTTCCAAGCATACTCGTAGACATAACGTCTTAGACCGCTCGGCCACTTGGACTGGTTAAAACAGTCTGAATAGTATTGTTTATTCCTTCCTTGTTAATTATTGGGGGTCATAGCTGATTTAAATGAGAACGATTGCCTTCACATTTCAACAAAGTCATAGAACTTCTTTAAAAAGTTCACAAAACCATAAACTTATAACCGCATGTTTTAAATCACTAACTGTTGTTACATATTGTTAACAAATCAAAGAAATCATAATTTCTTTATTAAAAAAACATCAAACTTTCATTTTTTTTTAAATAAAAAAATTAATATTATAATATTTAATTACATCTATATATATATATAAAATATATTTTTGTATTAATAAAAAAATTAATTTTTTATAAAATTAATATAATTTATTTATTATTTTAAATTATTTAAATTACTGGTTATAAATAAATCTTTACGCAATGCCGCGAAACAAGTGAAAATATATTAATTTCTTTTATTTACATATTTTTTTGCAACTTGCCCGGATGGTACACAGTAAATCAAAATAAATTGAACAATTTCTCGGATGTCAGATATTCAATGATTAAAAAAAAAATGGATATTACGATTTTTCCGTTGCTTGTATCTCCAAAACCTACACGCCAGAATACTTTGTTTATATTTTTAACATAATCTACGGGATAGTATATTATCTAACTACTTAATTCCTTTTTCTTTAGCATATGTAGTTTAATATAAAGATTATTGTGCGATTCACTCATCATTCGCTTTATATTACATGTTAAAAATTCAATTTTTGAAAATTTATTACTCGGAAACTGGAGTAATAAATCTCTCTAGAGATCTAAAGACTTAGATCTCTCTTAGATATTAACTCATGTGTTATTACTGTTTATTAATCTCTACTACTATAAAATTGTCTCTTTGCTTGTTTGTTTGATTGTTCGAGCATCACGAAAAACTACTGGACTGGTTTTGATCTCTTTGAACTCTTATTGTTTAAAATCTGATGATTAAATTTAAAGACTGTAAATAAACAAATAAAACGCGATAAAAGCCGCGTCTATAAGCGAGTGATATATAAAATGTCTGACTTTTATCTATATTTTGCCCTAACCGTACAACAACCAGAAAAAGATTTTTGATTAAATATGATTAGAATTCCGACAGTTTAAGCGAAATCTATAATTTATAATCAAAATACTTATTTTGAAATTCGTTATATTAGGATACTGAAAACACTAAAATAATAGACCAGAAACTAAACAAATGGCAACAGAATAGTTCAAAATAAATCAAAAAAGATGTCGAAACGGCAAATTTGTGAATTTTTCAAAGTTGGTCCCATATAAATTTGAATAAAAAATTTCAAATTTTAGCCACAAAAAAAAAATTAAAAAAATAAGACTTCCCAGCGCTTCCACTAAAGAATCATAATCGCTGTATATTGTCTGTGTGTATATATATATATATATATATATATATATATATATGTATATAAATATATATATATATATATATATACGTATATATATATATATATATATATATATATATATATATATATATATATATATATATATACACACACAATATACAGCGATTATGACTCTTTAATGGAAGCGCTGGGAAGTCTTATTTTTTTAATTTTTTTATAGATATGTATTATGTATTTTATATAGATATGTATTATGTATGACCACGCATAAATTTTTACAGAGTAGTCCGATTTCAATAATTTTTATTGGATAGGGAATACTTAGAAGTTGGTACCCATAACATTTGAAGAATAAATTTCGCCCCTAAGGGTAGAAAAATAGGGAAAAATGGATTGTTCACCCACTGAATTGTCATCTGTGAACCGATTCTGTTGAAACTTCGCACACTTATGTAGTTCTAATGACACTATAACATGTACGAAAAAAGAAAGGCACTGAAAAGTGAAAAATAAAAACTTTTTAACAAAAAATAGAACCGACGAAAGAAGAAAGTAACTGAGAAGCAAAAAATAAAAAAGAACCTTTTTAGTCTACCTAAATCTTACACTCCATCGAAATGGGCGAATGTTGAATCTGATTTTCGATTAAAAATAAATATTACAAAATATTACATTTTGTAATATTTTGTTTGGTGCCGACTCAAAATTATTTAGGTATTTACATTAGTGTATGACTTAGTTAGACTAAAAAGGTTCTTTTTTATTTTTTGCTTTTCAGTTACTTTCTTCTTTCGTCGGTTCTATTTATTTTGTTAAAAAGTTTTTATATAGAATGCTTTTAAAAGATGAATGAATTAAATTGCAAGGAAGTGTAATTCTATAAAATATAAATATGAATACTAAGAACATGATTATATCAATCGTACGTATATAAATAAATACCTACACTTACTTTGTTGTACAGTATTTATTCATATGAAATAAACTTTATTTATATATTTCTATTCTATAAAAGAAATAAAACATAATAATTTTACCATAAAACTTACTTCTATGAACATAAAATGTGTATAGATCTATTATTATACTCAAGTTAGTTTTATACATATAAATATACAAACTGGTAAAAATATGGAAACACATTTGTTTATACTTACAGCTATCAGTTTATATATAAGTATCCTACGTGGATTCAAAACAGTCTTCCATGGCGTGAAGCAATGTTTTTTTTTATTAATATAAGATAAAACATTTAACCTTTGATATTTGGATAAGTTTAATCATGGAATTATGTTTCCTCATAAAGTCATCATATTTTTATCATATTATGGAATATCTTTATATTTAAACTTGTAACAACTTTGTTAATCAATTAGACATTGTGATAAATATTGTTTTTAAATATTTTTTGAATTATACAGCTCATTTAGTTAAATTAACTATTTTAATCAGCATAAATTATAAATTTTTTTATCACGCTAAAATAATATACACATATACTAATATACTGAAATAAGCATGCTTATTAAAATAATTAATTTTAATTTTAATTTACGACAAATAATGATAAACTCTTATTATGGATTTTGTAATTTATCTACGTCAAGCATAATTTCAAGATTGCTTTTACAATTTTCTTCTTAAATTATATTATTTTCAAATTTATAATTAATGTTTAGAATAGTTATATTAGAGCGGTTTTTTATATATTAAAATTTTTTTTTATAAACTAGCGTCTATTTATTTCCATTGTTAGTATGGGTGCCTTCCGGTTATATTATACCAACGGAAGCGACTGGCGTTTACTTTATTTGACATTTAAGTAATATGTCTGAACATTGATACCATTTTTGGACATCCAAAGCTTGATATGAAAAATCATACACATCTAGGGATGGGGATCGAACCCACCACCTCTGGCATTCTAGACCAATGCTATACCAAGTTCAGTTGGTAGAGCATTGGTTTAGAATGCCAGAGGTCGTGGGTTCGATCCCCATACCTAGATGTTTATGATTTTTCATATCAAGTATGTGATGTCAAAAAACGGGTTTTTATAATTTAAAACTACTTTTAGTGAATTTTTTTTGGACAATGAATAAGCCCGAATCTTCACGCTCGAAAGTTGAGAGTCGATTGAACAGATAATTGATACATAGTTTTAAGTGTACATATATTAGTACATTAAGTTGAACATTATATATATACATATATATATATATATATATATATATATATATATATATATATATATATATATATATATATATATATATATTTCTTACAATCGATAAGACTATCTATTAAGGACAGGGCGTTCATTTGCTACGCTAGACTTGCACGAGAACTATCTTTAATAAAATTTATTTAGGACTTTAAAACGATTTATAACCTTTTTTTATTTGTCCTAAATATTTTAAAAGTATTTATTATAAAATATCAGGAAATGTAAATTAGAAATTGATTTGATTTGATGTGAAAGATCTGGCAATAAACTATCTTGTATATTTGTATAAATGTGTATAATTTTTTACTGTGCCCTGTCGCCTGTTTTCAATATATGGTGGCAAAAACAAATCTAACAAAACAGTTTTAATTTTATTAAATAATTAATTCAAACGTTCGTCAACACCATATTTTTTCAGAATATTTATAAGCATTATTTATTATGGTGTCTACCTTAATAATATAGTTATTATAATTTTAAGTACAAAAAATTCTGTTCTCCAGAAGAAAAAGTTTGATTTTTAATCGATAATTACTCTTTGAAATGACCGTCAAAAGGTTTTAAATTTTTGAGGGAAGATAACTACAAAATTGAGCTATTCAATTCACTATAAAAAAATTGTTTTATCTACTATCAGGCCTCATGTATGAACGTCCTTAAATATTGTCGATTATTTATGAAACTTATTTTTGTCCCATTTCGTGTACCGTTCAGTGTTTAAGTATAATATGATATATAATATACACATACTTAAAGGATTAAATTATTTAAGACCTTAATTTTGCTATATAATTAAGATATTTTATATGACATTAAATTTATAAATAATGTATGTTTGGGTTATAGTGTCTCTAGAATGGTTTTTAGTTACAATTGTTTCGAACAATAAAGTTAAAATCGACATCCTTTTATCGTGTATACTATGTATACACGATATATATTATATATTTTTGGGGAAAATATAGCTATTGAGGTTGCACCCATGAGACAATTTTACAAATTTTGTAAAGCCCTTTATTTATAATTTATAGGCTGAATATCAATGTCCATACAAACGCTCACCCCATGTTGAATAATAATTGAAAAAACACAGACACTCTGACTCTCTATTTTACCCCCTTCAGGGTTGACTTTCGAAAAACGCTGAAACGTGTATTTTATTATTTATTATATCTGACCTACACGCACAGGCTTCGTACTGAAATTGTGCCTAAACTATTGGTAAAAAAATATAAAAAAATATTTCATACAAAAGTTGTTTGTTTTCATTAGAAAAACATATTTTTTATTTAAAGATTTTCTCTAACTCGCATCATTTAAAACATGGAGCCTACACAAGGTGATCGAGTAAACAAATAATTAACAAAAATAAGATGCCAGTAGTGTTTCATCTACAGGGGAAACAGTGGAGAGAGTATAAGGCGCGAGTTTGAATTGGAAAACATGACGCATTTATGTAGTATTATAAAAATTATTTGCAGCCAAAGTATTTTTTCAATTGAATATTTTTTTTATACCTGTAAAGTTGGAATTGTAAAAATGCAAATAAATTAAGTAGCAATAAATTATATTAAAATTATTAAAATCAATTTAGAAGATTATTGAATCAGATATTAAATTAAACTTTTATTAATTAATAATAAGTCTAATAATAATATAAATACTTCACTCCTATTTATTATACTATATTCACATCGGTGCAAAATGAAAAATAGCGACGCTAATGGCCCAAAAAGTAAATATAACTTCTACTATTACGTAAGTTCGGTCTTCTTGTGTAGTCTCAATGGTTTAAAAGAGATTTTTAGCGTGTAATAATTTATCGCCAATTGCCATCAGCTCCCAAAGAATTAGTATACAATTCTAAAATTAAATACACCTGTTAATGCAATTAAGAGAAACCATTACAGTGAATAAAATCCTACATAACCTTTTTTTGAAAAGAAAACAACATATTATTATTATATAATGTAAGTATATTATATACATATATATATATATCTACATATATGTCTTGTTGCTTTAGACTACCTATAATAGCATAATACACAATTTTATTAATGAATATAAAATAAATGATATCAGATCTCTTGTAACATGTAAAATATGTATATACCGTGTGCTCATTTGAAAAGTTACCACCTAAATATTTTTTTAAATATGCATTTTGAGAAAAAAATTTAGGTTGCATCTGAATCGTCTGTGGTGTAACGGTTAGCTAGCACACTGGGCTGGTTATATCCACAGGTCCAGGGTTAGATACCTGATGAATGATTTAATTATTAAATATCTTTATTTAATAAAAATTCAACGACATGTTTGTCTATATAGTATACACTAGTTCTTTCATAGTATGTCATACGTAACCTTAACGGAAATTGACATTACTATTGTATAGTTGCATTGTTTAAAAGGGGAAAAATAATGCAATAACTATATTTTTGTTCCATACATGGGATGTATGAAAAAAAAAGTATGAAACAAAAGTTGTTTGTATTTATAAGAAAAACATTTTTTGTATTTAAAGATTTTCCCTATCTTGCAGTGTTTAAAAGATAAGTTATACTACGCGAGAGCATTTTTCTATGGCACAAAAATATAAATTATTGCATTATGTTTCCTCCTTTAAATTATGCGTGTAATCTATATATTACACGCTAATCCTATATATTGAATTGGTAACTTTTCAAATGAACACACGGTATATATTTACTTTACGTCTTACAATATATGGATGGGTTCAACACATAGTCAATTCGTATGTAATATTATTTTACAAGAGTAGAAAGTTGTTACTTTTCAATAATAATAATAATTATTATTATTATTATCTATAACATTTGATTTTCTATTTACATTATATATCTTACGATGTAATAAATGTATGTATTGAATTTTTATTTAATCGAAATTAAAATAAATACGATAGATACAGGTTTGAATTATTATTAAACTGTTAAGTATTAATAATATATTGGTACAGAGTTGTGTTAATAAGACATAGATTATATAAACAGTGAGGTCTTTTTACAGTTGAAATAATAAAAAATTTGTTATAAACGCCATACGCCATTAAATAGCATCTATGTACGGTCCAGAGTTTGTATATAGAGACTGTATGGCATATCACATACATGTTTTTTTTCTTATACTAGAGTCAAATTAGCATTTTTCAGGCAGGCTGCTCGGAACCACAATTTTTTACGTTCCAACTCGTTACGGCAGAACAGGGTCAAAATTGAATTTGTTTATAAGAAAAAAAAAAGTTTTTTCTGAATATCTTTTTTAATAATAAAAATTTTAAAAATGACAGAATATTATTAAATTCTATATAAAAAGAGAAAAGAAATGAGCCCATGAACATTAAAATCGGTTTAATTCGAGAAAAAATTTCGAAAAAAGTTTGAAAAATGCAAAAATTTTAAATTAAAAATCTAAAAATTACTTCAGTTTTTTTAAACAATGGCAAAGTATGCCTTTTATATGGTAAAAATAATGTGCCAAATTTTAGTCCTTATAAAAATTAGGTACCCGATAATTAATAAAATAGCATGTCACCTATTTTTATAAATAAAAAGGGTGCAAACCTTTTTTTTTTTTACCCATTATTTTTCAAAAGTAATGAGAAATCGAGAAACAAAAAATGTAAAAATATAAAAATGAAATTTCATACTTTTGTCCGATTTTAGAAGATAGCGACAAAAGTGGCATTCTTGCCACACAGCAACACTATTTATGATCGAATATGTGGTATAGACGTATGTGTTTTATCAAGAAATCGGTGGTAGTCTGAAATTCACCACGTGGAGTCATTGAGACTCTCTACTAATTTGATATTATCTTTAAACCATGGATTTCACCTCTATAACACGTAACTAAAATGGTGTGGTGACCAATAGGAAGTCGCTATAACAGAACAAGCAAAGAACTAGCATGAACTGGCTGAGTGTTTTTTTAACAAATCGCTACAAAACATAAAAGAATACTCCAAAATCGGAAAAAAAATCCCCAACTTTTGTATAAATAACTTCAAAATATATCAAAATTTCGAAAAACAAGTGAAAACAACAACTAACTGAGTTAATTGCTTAAATACCTGGTGAATTTAAATTACTATAATTAATTTATAACAAAAGTTGTTTATTTTTAAAAAAGGAACGTTTTTCGTCTTTAAAGTGTTGTTCTATATCTTACGGTTTCAAAGAAGGACAGCTATGCCAATTTCGCATAAACATGGTCCGATTTTACCCATACGAACTTGACCTTACTATTTAGCTCTTGAGTTATCGTGTCCACGGACAGATGCGGAAATAGACTAATTAGGTCATTTTTGAACAACCTATACTAACATTTTTTTTCTGCGATCAATATTTTCAACCGTTACAAGTCGGAATTAAATTTTAATATACCCTGGCATATACTATATACCGGGAATGAAAATGGATGTTCCTACAAAAATCTCTTTTGATTTGTCAATTAGTTGGTGTCCCAAAAAATATATAACTTGTAAAATGTAAGGGGATTTTTGAAGTCATTCAAAATTGAAGTAATTTTTAGTAGAGGTTCAATATTGGTATAGACAGGCTAGATTCTAATACACTATATAATATGTCCGAAACATTTATAATATCAATATCGAATTATCTAAGTGAATGAATGATGATGACATTCTGTACAAATAAATTAAATGTTTGTATAATATAATATAAAACTTATTTTGACAAAATGGAAACCCGACTTCTAAAATCAAATATTCTATAACAAAAGATGCACTAAAAAGTAAAAAAATAATTGCATATTCTTGTGCCAATTTTAGTTCACCAAAGCAAAAATTTTTAAATATATATATACAATTATTGTTATTTTTGGAGGCGGTGTCAACATAGAGAAATTCACATAACTTTTGGACACCGCCTCCAAAAATAACAATAATTGTACATATATATTTAAAAATTTTTGCTTAGGTGAACTAAAATTGGCACAAGAATATGCAATTATTTTTTTACTTTTTAGTGCATCTTTTGTTATAGAATATTTGATTTTAGAAGTCGGGTTTCCATTTTGTCAAAATAAGTTTTATTTCTCGCTTTTTAGTGACTTTGAAGTTCTATAACTGATTTTATTTGTTTTAATATGGGTAGACCTACTAAACGACCAACTAATTTTTAGTGAATTTTTTTATAACTTTTTTTTTTACCCGTTTTTTTTTTTTATATAATTTTTAGTGCATTTTTTTATAACAGATTTTCAGTTTTTTTTACAAGCATTTTGTTTTTTTTTGTAAAAATTTTTTTTTTTGGGGTCGGTTTTTTTTTTTTTTTAATTTTTTTGAAGTCGGTTTTTAAAAAAATTTTCTTATTTTCCCATTATGAATGAGTATACCCTTTCAAAAAAAAAAAAAAATTTCGCAGAAATCGGTTATCACATATAAAATGAGGATTTTCCTCAATTTCCCGGAGATCCCCTCATCAGAATGCGATTTGGTGACAATGGGACCAATCGGGAATCAAACCCTTTAAAACAAAAAAAAAAAAATTCAAAATCGGTTCATAAATGACGGAGTTCTGAGGTAACAAACATAAAAAAAAATATTAAAAAAAATAAAAAAATAAAAAAAATAAAAATAATAAAACTTATTTTGACAAAATGGAAACCCGACTTAACAAAAGAAGCACTAAAAAGTAAAAAAATAATTGCATATTCTTGTGCCAATTTTAGTTCACCAAAGCAAAAATTTTTAAATATATATGTACAATTATTGTTATTTTTGGAGGCGGTGTCAACATAGATAAATTCACATAACTTTTGGACACCGCCTCCAAAAATAACAATAATTGTACATATATATTTAAAAATTTTTGCTTTGGTGAACTAAAATTGGCACAAGAATATGCAATTATTTTTTTACTTTTTAGTGCTTCTTTTGTTAAGTCGGGTTTCCATTTTGTCAAAATAAGTTTTATTTCTCGCTTTTTAGTGACTTTGAAGTTCTATAACTGATTTTATTTGTCTAAATATGGGTAGACCTACTAAACGACCAACTAATTTTTATATAACTTTTTTTTTACCCGTTTTTTTTTTTTTTTAAATTTTTAATGCATTTTTTTATAACAGATTTTCAGTTTTCTTTACAAGGAATTTGGTTTTTTTTTGTAAAATTTTTTTTTTTGGAGTCGGTTTTTTTTTTAAGGAAAAATTTTTTTTGAAGTCGGTATTAAAAAAAATTTTCTTATTTTCCCATTATGAATGAGTATACTTTTTAAAAAAAAAAAAAAAAATTTCGCAGAAATCGGTTATCACATATAAAATGAGGATTTTCCTCGATTTTCCGGAGATCCCCTCATCAGAATGCGATTTGGTGACAATGGGACCAATCGGGAATCAAACCCTTTAAAACAAAAAAAAACAATTCAAAATCGGTTCATAAATGCCGGAGTTCTGAGGTAACAAACAAAAAAAAAAAAACAAAAAAAAATTCCAGACGAATTGAGAACCATCCTCCTTTTTTGAAGTCGGGTTAAAAAATACAGAGGAATTGAGAACCATCCTCCTTTTTTGCAGTCGGGTTAATAAAAAAAAAAAAAAAAAAAAAAAAATACAGACGAATTGAGAACCATCCTCCTTTTTTGAAGTCGGGTTAAAAAAACAAAGATTATACCGCCGAACGATGTGACGCGATATATAAAAACTATTTTTATTTATTTTTTTGTAATGGTTCTCGTTCATCGATGCTAATAAAAAATGCCCTAAGGAATTTTTAAAATTATTTCCTGTTCAGTCACTTACCTAGGTATACATACATACATACACACATACATAATATTAATATATACAACCAAAAGGTGCCATGACAGTTAGCAACCAATCAATTAAATAATATAGGTAGTATTACATTGTATCTATGTTTGTATGTAATTGTAGGTGTACACTGCTGGATAAAAGTTGTATGTTCGTATGCTCTTTTGTGGGTAAACATTTAGACACAATGTGTAAATAGGGACTACAGACGTGCAACCTGTGCAGGAACATTTTAAGGACAAATGAAAGTTCAATATTTAAAAAAAAAAAAAAAA
This sequence comes from Nineta flava, assembly GCA_963920215.1. Classification (NCBI taxonomy): domain Eukaryota; kingdom Metazoa; phylum Arthropoda; class Insecta; order Neuroptera; family Chrysopidae; genus Nineta; species Nineta flava. Next base: position 119,719,185 of record OY986040.1, read on the forward strand.
AACTTTAAAAAAATCACCGGAGTTGCCCGTGCTTCAAAAATAGGAAATTTTTTCGAAACCGACTTCAAAAAGGAGGATGGTTCTCAATTCGTCTGTATTTTATTTTTTTTTATGTGTGTCACCTCAGAACTCCGTCATTTATTAACCGATTTTGAATTTTTGTTTTAAAGGGTTTAGTTTCCCATTGGTCCCATTGTCACCAAATCCCATTCTGATGGGGGGATCCTCGGGAAATCGAGGAAAATCCTCATTTTATATGTGATAACCGATTTCTGCGAAATTTTTTTTTTTTGAAAGGGTATACTCATTCATAATGGGAAAATAAGAAAATTTAAAAAAAAAAAAAAACTGACCCCAAAACAAAAATTTTTACAAAAAAACTGCATGTAAAAAAAACTGAAAATCTGTTATAAAAAAAATGCACTAGAAATTAAAAAAAAAAAAAAACGGGTAAAAAAAAAAGTTCTAAAAAAATGTACTAAAAATTAGTAGGTCTACCCATATTGAGACAAATAAAATCAGTTATAGAACTGATTTTATTCACTAAAGTCACTAAAAATCGAGAAATAAACCATATTTTGACAAAATGGAAACCCGACCTCAAAAATCAAATATTTTATAACAAAAAATGCACTAAAAAGTAAAAAAATAATTTCATATTCTTGTGCCAATTTTAGTTCACCTATGCAAAAATTTTTAAATGTATATGTACAATTATTGTTATTTACTGACTCTTACTTTATATAAGATTATCCAAAGAATTGACTACAATAAAAAACCATATACTTTTGCCTGGCAGTGTATGTGATCAATTTATTTAATCATTGCATGCATGCAACTTTTATATTATAAAAATCTCTGCCTACATACTTTTTAAGGTCGTTTCATTTTATTAAACTTAATGCAATTTTATTATTAAACTTAAAAATATTTATTTTTGATTCATCATCAAAATATATTTTTGTGCTTCATCATAACCACAAAAAAATTGATTGAAATTTTTTCAAATAAAAAATTATTATTTGAAACCTTTTGTTTTTTTTGCATACCAGCCATTTTTATACCCAGTATATGTAAATATACAAGTTATATTAAGGTTAGTCCCGAATTTGTAACGCTTGAAAATATTAATCCTTGACATAAAAACTTGGCATGGGTGTTCAGCCGTCTGTCTGCATGCATGTCCGTCTGTCTGTGGACGCTGTAACTCAAGAACGAAAAGATATGAGCTGAAATTTTTTGCGTGTGTTCTAGAGCAAAAAAGCAAGGTCAAGTTCGGGCAAAATCGGACCATGTTTGGGCAAAAGGAGCAAAAATGCCTATCTTTGAAACCGTAAGAGATATAACAAAAAATTTAATAACAAAAAATCTTTTTTTTGATATATTTTTCCATAAACTCAGTATATACTGAGTATTCAAATAATTAACTCAGTTAGTTGTTACATTACTTGTTTGTAGAAATTTTAGATTTATGATAGTAATATTGCACCAAAAATCAAATTCACCTGTTTCATAGAGATGTAGTCAAACTGGAATTTGATTGAAGGTCGCTATGTTTTTGTCGATTTCATTAGCAGAAATCATTAAAATGACGGGTGTTGAATAGGTTGTGAAGGCAATATACAAGCTCTTCATCGCGAATTAATTTACTGATTGCTAGCGTGTTAGTTCCTGTTTGTAGCACGCCAAGAAATAGCCTTAAGATTTGAAGCTTTAGAGTTTGAAGTTTCTGATTTTCGAAATCAATTTGTGTTTTCTTCGATCGAAATGTATTTAACTAAAAGTAATTATGGGTCATTTCAACGAAGATGAATAATAGGTAGCAATAGTCCGGGAGACCAAAGGGTTTTTTTCAGGATGATGAGCATCAAGCTGGTACTTTGTAAATAGCTTCGTTTTGACAAGACACCCAACTTTGTTAATTATAAAATTTCGGAAAACGGTATGGAAATTTTCTGGAAGCCGTTGAAAATTGAGGATGGGAGACTCGGAGTTCATTCCATTGAATTTGTAGGACGAAAATTTTTCTTCGTTCTTCACTTGATTATGTTACAATTAAACTTAAAAATAACTTTATGCTCGTAAACTTTGGATGAACAGTCAAACCGACATGTTCAACGGCTTCCCGAAAATGTGGAGTTATTTTTAAGATTAATTGTAAGATAATCAAGTGAAGAACCCAAAATCCAAAAATAATTGTTGAAGATCAAATGCACCCACTTAGATGCACAGGATAGTGTGGAATAATTCCGGAAAGGATCATTGGACCATATTTTTTCGAAAACGACGAACAAGTTGCGGTTAATGTGAATGGCATTCAATACCGGGCAATGATTGAAAATTTTTTAAGGCCAGATTTAGAGAACAATCCAGAATTGTGGTTCCAACAAGATGAAACCACAACTCTCCCAACTATGACTCTTCTGCGCAAAATTTTTGTCGATCATAACGTTACTTATGCGCCAACCTATACAAGTAAATATATTTTATTTATTTGTTTACAGTCACCAATATTTCATTTTTTTAACGCTAAATAGTGTCTCTCATAGCTAGAATCTCTAGCTAGAAGAAGTGTAGTAATGATCCGATATAAATTACTACACTTCTCCTAGAAGTGTAGTAATGATATACATTACTACACTTCTAGAAATAGTAATAGAAAAAATACCATTTCTGATAATTTGTAAACGGATGCAGACATTTTTTTTAAACATACAGGTCACTAAAAACATCAATATGTTTTTGTCGAATACATTGATATAAAATATTCATAAACTATTAATGGAATCAATTAAAACACTTTCCGGACATGTCTCGATTCCGTTCGCTGCTAAATAATATGTGTGTGTGTATGTTTTTTAGAATAATATTTAACAAAAAAAAAAAATACTAAACATCTATTTACTATGAATAAGGCATAACTTCCTGTTAAACCTTTCAAATCAACAGTTTATTTTTTATTTTTGCTTAGAGTAGGTAGTACTTTTTTGTACTAACTGTACAATTTAAGAGAGTTCCAGCATGAAATCACTTTTCGACAGATTTTGCTCATTTTTTTTCACAGGCTAAAAATATCGTTTTCTAATAAATCCCGAAGTTTCAGAACTATTGACCGTTTAGAACGCGAGATAATTAATAACAAAATAAACATTCTCTCTCATTAGAAGCATGTCAAACTTCATGCCCGCCCCCAAGTGTTACCTGTTGTATCAAAAAAAAAAAAAACTCTACATAATTAAAAAAGGTAACTAGGATAGTAAAGATAAATATTTAACCGTTTTGTTTTCGAAATATAATAGTTACAATTTTTATTTTATTTCAAAATTACATTAATTTGTATATAAATTATATATGTGTTGTGTATGTGTGTATATATATATTTGTTCTTTAATTAAACCAAACCAGTTTTTTTTCCTGATTATACAAGACTGTGCTGGAACTATCTTGATAAAAAAAAAAGAAGAAAGAAATATTTATCGCATGTTAAAAAATAATAACATAAGTATATATTTTAAAACAATTTTTATTTTAAAAAAATAAAATAAAATAAATATGAATTATTTATTAATAAAATTGTAATGTTTAAACAATGAAAATTGTTTTATTTCTGCAAATTAAATGGAAATAAATAATCATTTTTATAATACACAACACTCTCTTGGAAATGTGTATTAAATTGTTTTTTTTTTTTAAACTCAATATGGGAATTCGTGTGAAATATTATTATATAGTATATTTACTTTTTTCTTGTTCCGGAGTTTCTTCTACATAAACAGAGGTCGGTGCCTTTAAAATTGCAAATAAATTCATGAGTTTCTACTATCTTATACTCAACGAAATTTATTTAAGGTATTTATTTAAGCATTGTCGACGAAAATTAGCTAAATGTTTGATAAATTATCTTTACATAGTATAAAATAAAGTCCCCCAGCCGCATCTGTCTGTCTGTTCGCGATTTACTCAAAAACTACTGCACCAATTTCCATGCTGTTTTCACCAATGGATTGAGTGGTTCTCGAGAAAGGTTTTAATATATAATTTGTCAAGTTTCTGTATACATTAGCTAATAATGATATTTGTTGTAGGTGACATATTATAAAACAAAGTCCTCCTATAGATGGGACTATATACAACATGAGTACTTCAAAAATTAAACGCAATCAGTCCTTGACGAGAGATATTATGTTACTTGGTTATAAGGGCGTTACAAAATTTTTGCGGGCGAAGCCGCAACGGGTAATGCTAGTTTAAAATATAATGATAGTTTAAAATTACAAAATTATTTAACGTTTAGTTTTGTTAAAAATCGCTTTCAAACTCTAGGTTTTTTGAAATTACATTTCAAATTTTTTGCCCCCATTCATAGAACATTTGTTTGTATTTTATAAATACGCATTTCGACTACAATGTAGTCATCATCAGTATGAATTAGCTAATCGTAACTATCTCTGGGATATGGATTCAGATGTTGCTTGTTGCTAATTTGGTGCGTGTCTCACAGTCACTCACAGATAGGTAGTCGAAATACGTATTTATAAAATACAAACAAATGCTCTAGGAATAGGGGCAAAAAATTTGAAATGTAACCACACTTTAAATTTTTTTAAATCGTCGAAGTGATTTAGCTTAAAAACTAGGACAATGGAAAATGTTATTTTTATATTTAACTATTGTAATAGATTAACGAAAAGATTGACATTTTTATACAATCCAAGCGAATAAGTATACGAGGTTCATTCAAGTCAAAAAGTATAGTCTACAATCTAAGTCTATTCATATAATTGATGTATGATATGAGCTGAAACTTTTTAACACGATTACTACAATTCAACTACCTTAATATGATAGTAGTTAATTAGTAGGTGTGATAGACATTGTATTCCGACATGTAATATATAAATTTATTCATCTATTGTTCATTCATAGTAATCTAATTTTTCGTGGTGACCCTTCAAGAGGAGATAAAAAGGTACAGAAATTAGTTTCAGACAAATGTTGTGGATTATAAAATATTGAAAAACAAAGTATTTAAAACGTAAATTTTGTATTTTCGCCAGAAATATTGGATGCAGGAACAAAAAGTTTCAAACAATAGTTATTGTATTATGTTTCCCCGTTAATCTAAGTAACTATTGCTTGAAACTTCATTTTCTAAAACGAATATTTAACCAAATATTTAGCTGGAGTCATTTCAAATGTACATCCTGTATATGAGACATAATTTGTCCAACTTTTGTCTGAAACTATTTTATGTACCGTCTGTTAGGCGTTATGTCTGCGCAGTATGCCTACTGCGAAACTAGGAGGTAATGGGTTCGAATCCCGACATCGGAAGTTTGTCAATTATGAAGAAAAAAAAGGGGGCGATTAATTGACTAACCTGTCCACATATGGACAAGAACAAAGTAACCGGCTATGCTTGAGAAGGTTTTCTGCAGTTTCCTTCACGAACTACAGATGAATATCGGCATCCTACCAATTCCTAGTCTATACACAAAAATTCCTTCCACTCCAATCACATCCTCACATCCTTAGGCATAACAATGGACCTTATGGTGGAAGTGTAGCCCGTTCAGGGCAGCCTCTACAATCTATCTATTTTAATTATGAGCGAAAAACGCATAATACTTGGTTAGTTTTTTTTAAATTTTTCTCTACTCTCCTCAGACCCCATCAAGAATCCCATACTGTATACTTGTTGTCAAAATTCGAGCTACCATTTCAAAATTTTATAATTGATTTGTGTCTTATTTATTCGGTTTTCGAAAAAATGCTTCGGATAAAAGTTATTCATTATAACTATACAAGTATCTTTTATTCCAAAAGTTTTTCCGAAATCTGAATAAATAAGGCACAACTCAATAAAATTCAATTTTGAAATGATAGCTTAACTTTTCACGCCATTTTAAATGCATACAATATGTTTTATTATCGTAAAATACACCTACGATCAAAAATTCACTTCTCTTACCATTTAAACGACTTTTTTCCTGGACTATCATAATTTGTTCGATTTAAAAAAAAAATGTACAGATAAATAAATTTTATATTTAATAAAATTTAATTACAAACAAACCAAAATCTAAATAAAATACCAGAAAAAGCAGTTTTATTAAAATAATAAAATTAGAATAATATAATAAAACATGCTGACCAGCCGTCCGCGCTGCGTCTCCTGTTCCGATATAATGATGATACTTTAAAGAAAATAAGTTGTTCTTCTGCTGTTAATGATGCTTTTAAAAAGTGCATTAAATGCCGCAGCAGTCAGTGACTAGTGCGCGCGGCAAATATTAATATTAACATTTATGAAAATATTTATTAAAAAAAAAAAACATGTAAAAAGATTCGCTTTTTATTTTTTGTATACCGGGTGAATCAATTTAATTCGTCCAGTTAAATATCTCCAAAACTAAGTGGATTCGAGAAATGTGTTTGAAACAAAAGTTGCAGGGTTTAGAGGTGGAAACATAATACAATAATTATATGTTTGTTCCATGCATCCATGTAGCGTGGTATAACATAACTTTTATACGGTGCAAGATATGAAATATCTTGAAAGATAGGAAAGATATGAAATATCTTGCACCATATAGTAAATGCATATGAAAGTATATACAGTAGTTACAACAAAAAAAAATTTTTTAATTTTTGTCTGTCTGTCTGTCTTTTTGTTCCGGCTAATCTCCGAAACGGCTGAATCGATTTTGACGGAACTTTTCCTGGCAAATAGCTGATGTTATAAGAAGTAACTTGGGCTACTTTTATTTTAGAAAAAGAATTAGGGTTCCGCGCAAAAAAACAATAAAACCCATGATATTTTGCACAAAATCCGAATCTCACGAATCTTCAGCGTCAGTGGAGCCGGCGGGGTACGGCTAGTTTTTAAATACAAAAGATTTTTTTTAACTCATAAAAACAAACCACTTTTATTTGAAACTAATTTTCGTAAATTTCTAGTTTTGGTGTGCATGTGGCTTACATTTTTCTGGTGTATCCCACATTTCTGGTGTAAATACCAGAAATTTACGCCACATTTACACCAAATATTAATATATCAAAACTATGGGATGTTTAAATGCAAGTTTCAAGCAAAAGTTGTTTATTATTATGAGATAAAATCTTTTGGAATTTAAAGATTTTATTGTATCTTGCACCGTTTAAAAGATATGTTATACCACACAAGCACGGATGTATCACACAAATATATAATTATTGCATTATGTTTCCCTCTTTAAGGACGTTCATGTGCTACACTAAAGTCAAATGTGTACTATCCTTAATAAAATTTATTTAGGATTTTAAAAAAGTTGTAAAGTATATCCATAATCTTACAACGATTTATAAAATTTTTTTATTTGTCCTAAATATTTTAAAAGTATTTATTGTAAAACATCAGTAAATGTAAATTGAATTGACTTGATTTGACAGATCTTGATTGGACAGTGTATATGTGTATATGTATGTGTAAATACTGTGCACTGTCGTCAGTTTTCAAAATATGGTGGCAAAAACAAATCTAACAAAACAGTTTTAATATTATTGAATAATTAATTCAAACGTTCGTCAACACCATTTATTTCAAAGAATATTTATAAACATTATTTATTATGGTGTCTACTTTAATAATATAGTTATTATAATTTTAACTACAAAAAAATTCTGTTCTCCATAAGACGCTGTGTTAAAAGTTTGATTTTTAATCGATAATTACTCTTTGAAAAAGAAAAATTTGTATCTACTATCAAGTGTCATGCATGAACGTCCTTAAACTGTGCAACTTTTTGATTCTACTTAGTTTTCGAGCTATTTAACTGGATGAATTTAAACGAGGCACCCTATATACTGACTGCACTTGGTCTGTTTGCCTTGCATGCAAGTTTGTATCACACCGGTTGTGTTTATGTTGGTGGTTGATTTCACTTGCTTGTAAAGAAAAATTGCGAACGCAATGGTATAAAAAAAAATTCTAATTATTTATAAAATTAATGTAGTTAATAAGTAAATACTACACATACAAGTACACCGACCGACCGACAGACAGACAGACAGACAGACCGACAGACCGATCGACGACCGGCTGTTTATCTCACACATAATTCTAATGAACTTACTTTGTAGTTACAAGTAATAAGAAATTATCAAGATCTTTCAACCATAGTTCTCTATATATTATTATTGTATTATGTACAATTAAGAATACAGGGGTGTTCATCTGTAATTCGGTACCCGGGCAAGTAGTTTATCACACATTAATCCGGGTGATTGGGCCATTTTTTAGTTATAAACAATTTTTATAAGCTAATAAAAAAAATAAAAAGTTTTTGGAATTAAAAAAAAAACTGTTTTCTGCTATTTCAAGTCATTCTAAGTAAAAATATTATTTTGTGAATTTTCCGTATGACCTATAGTTTTCCCAGATTAATTTCTCATAGTTTTGAAAATAAACTTTTAACGTGATTCGTTCGTTACACTGGTTGCCGGTCGAACCAGTGTGACGAAATACTGCCATTAAAAATAGTCGTCGAATATAAGTGAAAATGGGTATTAAATTCTAATTATAAAAAAATTGAAATTGTCTTGTATACGACTAAATATATGCTCGGAATTATATAAAACAGTTATCAGTGGAAAGCTCGCGTCGAAAAGATAAACCGCCGCAAAACAACAGTGAAAACGCCCCGCGAGGGCTAGCAACAGTGCAAACGTCTACGGATCCTGTGCAGGACGTTCTCACAAAAAATCTACGACAAGGAACCGAAATGCGTCTTTTTTTACCATGGTTTAAAATCAACCAATGCTAAGATATTATTTAAAGAAAACAAAATTTGGTATTCTTTTTTAGGTCACAGATACTTTTCCGAGGTCGATCATATGAGAAAACTCGCTTCTTGATTAAATTATAATTTTTAATAGTTTATACAATAAAACGGTTGTTTACGGCTTCTTCTATAAAATAAAGTTTCAGCCTCATACTGCTTGTCTTTCTAATATATATTTATACTAAATACATTTGAAATTCGGGCATTGCCTACCAATCTGCGGATGCAAAAACGTTTATAAAAGGTGGACTTTTTATTTGAGTACTTAGTGTCTAGCAAATATTTTCCAACACGAAGCTTGATACAGACTTTTAATAATGCTGGAAATTTTTTTGCGAATAGTACTAATGCAATAAGAAGTGAACATTTACAATCAATTTGTTTGGTTTACCAAAAAATGTTCGGACGCTATAAGTTGTTCGTTAAAGTAACACGAATGGCTTTTGTTCTAAACATGTTTTCTCATAGATTTTGCAAAAATCAATTGTCAAATTTGAAAGTTGTAGTACATAATTAGCGTTACAAGGAAGATACAATGAATTATTTATGTATCTCCTTTGCGGTAAATTTATGCTTTTGCAGTAAAACTTCTAGACAAAGTAAAAATATTTATCTTACGAAAATTTGTTCTGCAAGCTACGTTTTGACGAACCAGGCATGAACAGCTAGTGAAATTTTATTTATTAACAGCTCAAAAAAAAACACAAAAAATTGATCGACTGTTAAATTGACACACGGTATTTATTAAATAGTTATAAGTACTGAAGCATATCTTTAGGTAGTAAAGATATATGGAGAATTTTTCTCATTTAATAATGAATAAAATTTTATGTTCTTTGAAACTTACAAGTAAATAATCCACATGATTACAAAACTTTATGGTATTAAGCGAAGAAAAAAAAAACCATCATTAAGCAAGTAGCTGTATGAGTGGTTAAGATGGATAGATGTCGAGAGAACGAGGAGAAGGGAAACAAATCTTACAAAACATATACCTTTTAATTAGAATAATAGAGAAATATATTATTGTCCTTCGAGGTCGAATGATTAAACATTCAAGTAAAATATTATTTCATAAAAAAAAAACCCCATCCCAATTAATTTGAATGTAACGGATAAATGTAATAATTTTATCATTGCCATTAGCTACCACAAAAGTTTATTTCAAAAGTCATCGTTTTATTTACAAAGCCGTTTAAAGACGTTCATGCGCTACGCTTGAGTCAAATGAGTACTATCTTTAATATAATTTATATAGGATTTAAAAAAAGTTGTAAAATATACCAGTAATCTTACAACAATTGGGATGTTGAATGAAAATTTTTTTTCACTTCAATTGAACCATGTTTACTTGACAAATATCAAGGTAAAATTACTTTTTAAATAACTTTAAAAATAAGCGAGATATGAATGATTGAAATTTCCGATTAGACAAAGAGGATGATAGCCCTCTTGATAGACATTATGACGTCATAATGTGCTATCACCATTTAAAATACACGTAAAACTCCGTTTTTAGTATTTTTGCAAGAAAGAGACAGATAATAATCTTTTAAAGCTTATAGCTTCCTTGATATTTGTCCGATTTTAATTTCGTTTTTAAATATTATTACAGTATTAATAGTATTTTCATATTCTGAAAATAAATGTGAAAAAAAATTTTCATTCAACATCCCAATTTTTAAAGTATTTATTGTAAAACATCAATAAATGTAAATAAGACATTGATTTGACTTTATTTGAAAGATCTGACAATAAACTATGTTTTGTTATGACGTTCACGTGTATTATATGTCTATATGTATGTATATATATTGTACTGTGCGCTGTCAAAAGGCACTAACAAAAGTTAATTAAACTTTTTTAAATATTATGTGTTATTTCTTATTTAATTCAACATTACTGGTAAAATTTCTTACTTTATTTTAAATTATATAAATTTCTTTTTGTATTGACACTATTTATTATGCTATAAAACGTAGATCTATTCACGAATTTCTAATTTTCTGAAATTTTGTCTCCGATTGTATCTCCCAATCATCCTTAATAACAAAAAAATTCAATGTATATTGACTCTAAGTTAATAAATAGGTATGTCATTTAGATTGCTGCATAAATGACCTGTCCTTTTTTATATTGTCGTTATGGTAAATTCAATGGATTTTAATACGAGCGTGTTAAAACAATAATCATATATAACATAGTCATAATTTCTAAGTGTCAATACATTACATTTACTATTTGATATCAATATTTTATTAACATTTACTATTATTTCTAGTTTTATAAACATTTTTAGGACCCTAGTAGTCAAACCTGGAACCCTTAAAATCGGCATGTCTGTATGTATGTCACAGCTGTTTTACTCGCAGAGTATTAGTGCCATAAAGCTGAAATTTGGTGATTATACAACACCTTCAAAGTTAAAAAATAAAATCTTTTCAAAAAACTTTTGGAATAGCGCTCCAACGTTTAATGTGAATAGGTAAATAGGTCTTTCAAAAGATTTGGTGATAAGTCACGCACACTTTTTCCATAAGAAGGATCCGTTTACGAAATATTAAGCTTTAAAGTGGTAATTTTTGACCACTTACTTAAATTTAAATTTTATCGATACAGTTAAATAAACATGAAATAACATATGAGCTACATGTTACGCTCCTCTTAAAACCTTCTACATCACTAAAATATATATATCGTCATCATGTGTATATAGCTAGGATTTATTGATAGCATAGATTTATTCAGATTTTCAGTTCTGCCCAAATCAACCATTCTCTACAAATTCGATATTTACCGAGTCATTTTATAGAAATTTTTGGCACGGTTGCAGTATCCTTGTTTACGTTATGGATTATTGTCTATATTAACGATTAAGGTGTATTTTAGATTGCCAATATTTTCAGGAAATAATATTAAAATACTTTGAGAATCAATCACATCATTATCACGTCTTTAGTAGCTTGACGACTAAATGGCAAGGTTCCCGCCGAATCCCTATATAAACACCTGTGTAAACATACCGCCTATAACAAAATCGGAAAAAAGCGACATATCACTTAAAGCGACGAACCTTTATCGAAATATTTTATTTATCTAAACCGTCATATTTTTTCAGTAAGTAAGAAGCATTATTTTGTCTTATTATAAGCTACGCACTTTCTCCCACCCCGATCGCACCTCTTGTGCGCTCTGTTCCATTTCAACATCGGTTAAAGCGTCCTTAGTTATGTGGTCCCTTCATTGTCGTTATATCCGGTTTCGACTGTATATGGCTAATAACTATCGGATATAGCATCCAAGTTATGCGGTACCTTCAATGTCGATATATGCGATTTCGACTGTAATTATATAACTTCTAAATACCGTAGAAGTAATAAAACAAAAAACATCTCAAACTAATCAATATATAAGATATTACATAAATAATTATTATCGAACAAAAATTAATCCATGCAAAAACAATTTCAACAAATAAATTGGTATAAGACATTTTTTTTTTTTTTTTTTAATTAGACAACAATTTATGTGGTAAAAAATATAGATCAACAGTAAAAATAATTATTTATACAAAATACAAACAAACAAAAAAATTGTTTAACACAAAAATCCGAAACTTTTCTTTATCTTTCTTTCTCTATACAGAGAGAGGTTTAGTGTAGCGTAAAAACCACTAAATAACAACTATTAACGAAATACCGTATATTACACTTTGCGGTTTTAGTTCTAAAAAGCATTAAAAAGAAAATAATTTTTACGTTTCATACCTTTACGAGAAGAAATTATTTACGATGCTATTTGAAAGTTCATAGGAAATTCAATTCCAACCTATAGTTTTACGAATGAAATTTTCTTCGATCGTTTAGCAAATCAATAAACTATTATCGAATGATGCAGAACTAATTTTTTTTCCTAAGGCAATTCATAATTTATATCCGACTGTCCTAGAAGGAGGGTAATATTTTTCGAGTGAATGAATGTATGTATGTAATAATAACAATAATAATTAGAAAGAGCGGTACCACAAATGGGTCCCTAGCACATAGACCAAGGTGTCCTCTGTGCCCTACTTGAGAACAACCTGTCATCCGAAGGCGAGGCGTTTCCGGGTAATAGATGCTATTTTAAGCAAACGAAGCTATAAGATTCTGCCGAGGACAGACGCCATACAAAAGGCCCACAATTTCTCCACCGGGATTGTTCCCAGGATTGATGGATCCAAGGTTTCGGATCCAAACATTCTATACATGACACCCTGCAGGTTTCTGCAGGTGCATATAACATGTATGGAGGTTTTATCGTCCTCCATGCAGGCCCTACAAGTGGGATCATCAGAAATCCCCAAGTTATCAAGTGTATGTATATATGTATGTATGTATGTATGTATGTATGTATGCATTTCTTTGGCAAATCTGTAGCTTAAACGGCTTGATGGATTTCAATACAGATCGTCTTAATTATGGTGTCGTTAGATTCGTCTTAATAGGGAATATGCATGAAAATTTTTTTTCACTTGAATTGAAGCATGTTTACTTGACAAATATCAAGGTAAAATTACTTTTTAAATAACTTTAAAAATAAGCGAGATATGAATGATTGAAATTCCCGATTAGACAAAGAGGGTGATAGCCCTCTTGATATGTTATGTGACGTCATATTACACTTTCACCATTTAAAATACACGTAAAACTCTGTTTTTAGTATTTTTGCAAGAAAGAGACAGATAATAATCTTTAAAAGCTTATAGCTTCCTTGATATTTGTCGGATTTTAATTTCGTTTTTAAATATTATTACAGTATTAACAGTATTTTTATATTCTGAAAATAAATGTGAAAAAAAATTTTCATGCATATTCCCTACTGTAGGAGTGACATAGGGTATTTTGTTTATGTATGCGACGTCTGCCATGAAATAAAATGTATCAGCATATTGACAAGGGAATGAAGCCAATGAAAGATTATTATTAAAGTTACGCCTAAACAAGTTAAAAAATAAACCTTTACAAGCCTAGAGCAATGTTAAAACTGTATGTTGTATAGAAAATCGTCTATGACCTAGCAGAAGTTAAATCAAGTATGAAAGAGTATTTGATCCAATCCAAGACGATATTTGCCTCACTTGAAATGTAAACGGATAATACTTTCTCCAAAATCCAAGCAGATACTTTCTCCAAAACCCAAGAAGGTTCATTTACTGTTTTTTATTGAAAATGCATTTTGCTTCTTAAATGACAATTTCTCTTGTGTAAATTGTCTGTCTTGTCAATGTCTAGCTAAGAAATGGCTCATAGGGTACCACGAGAGACGAGAGAAGCGAGGCGAGACAAGAATAAGCCAGAATAAAATGTCCTTTTTTTAAAATAATCCTTTTTTTTTTTAAATAATTTTAAACGTTCTGGTTAAAACTTTTTTTACATAAACTCAGTATATACCGGGTATTTAAGCAATTAAGCCAGTTGTAATTTTCACTTATTCTATTTATATTTCAACGTCAAAACAACCATAAGACCAATCATTGAGATCGGTTAGCTGGAATGGGTAGTTACGACGTCATTGAGAACGGTTAGTTCGAATGGTCATTGAGAACGATTAGTTATGGAATTGAATTTAAAAAAAAAATCGTTAAAAACGTATTTCGAAACCAATTTTTTTTGACGTCATTGAGAATGATTAGTTATCGAATGGAATTTAAAAAAATATCGTAAAAAACGTATTTCGAAACCAATTTTTTTAAGTGATATTTTATATCGAAATACACTAAAGACGGCGTCATCGACGGTTACAAACACCCGTTGTATACACACACACATAAAATAAAACAGTTGTGTTTACATTTTAAAATATTGAATGAAACTTCTTTGAATAGCGTGCGTTTTTATAGTTAAGGTAAATCGTGACTGTTTAACGGTCATTCTGAAACGTGCTCAAATGTTTTTTATTCATTTTTTACTTTTCATATCAAATAAAAACATGAAGTGATATATGTTTTTATTTATATTTAATTTTTATAATTCATAAATTATTCGATAAAATGTTTTTTTTTGCTATTAAAAAAAAATTGCAACAAATTGGAGTTTTAAAAAAAAATTGTGAATACATACATTTCATAAAAAAACAAAACAACTGTTGTTTTTATAAAAATAATCCTCGTTTGTAAATTTGGAAGACACAAGAATGTTATTTAAAAAATAAAAAAACACCACACAAAAACAAGAAACATTTTAAAAATAAAAAAAAATAAACACTATTTTTGGAAAAATATTTAAAAAAAAATTTCGGTAGCAAAAAACTTCGGTTGTTTTTTAATATATATAAAAACGAAGTGACTTTGATGAACGATTAGAACAGTAGCTTAAAACCAATCACATGTTTGTTTTTTTTACACAGTTTAACACCATAATATTTTTCATTCATTTTCTCGATAATTGCAGTCACTTCATCCCTTTAGGGTTATAAATGAGAGACACACTATTGACTATAGCAGCGAGTTGTATTACTATTGAATATAGAAGTTTACTGTTGAACACACCATAGTATACTAAAAACAGCATGTATTTTTATTTAAAAGAGAAGCGGTTTTGTTCATGTTGGTTTTAATATGTTGTATGTACTAAATTGTGTTAGAGTATACTTAATTCAATATAATATTATACAAAAAGGTAGGGTCACCAGGTGTTTCTGATTTCATAGAAATTTTATTTATAATGTTACGTTTTTATGTAACGTTTTTTTTTTTTGGAGTAAATCTATAGCAAAACGTCCGCATCTAGAAAACAAGAGTGAATTGTACAGTTAACAAGTTGAGGGATAATAAAGTTGCGAATTCAAGTTTTATTAGAATATATACTGATTTTTCTGTGTATTAGATAGATTAGATTCGAATGAGGAGTAAGTCTTGCGAGAGGGAGACCTCAGGAGTAGTCAGAAATTCTCTAGAGAAACTACTGGAGGTGACAAAACGGAACATTCCAGGCTACAGTGGTTTCGAAGGAAACGAAAACGCAGTAACCAAAACGAAGAAAGGAGTCGGAATACCTTTCATAGGCTCAGAACCTACTTTAAGAATTTCAAAGACAGCATGTAAACAAGCAATGAGTGGATAGACGTTAAACATCGTGATTATTGGGAAAATAAATTGCAACAAAATCTCGGGAAACTACTGTTTCGGAATGCATCCAAGAAGTTGTCTCTCAACCATAACAGAATACAAGTCATCACCGGACATTATCACCTACGAAAGCATCTATACAATAGGACTCACACAATGGATCTAGTGTGTGGCCTGTGCGGCGAAGAGTAAGAAACATACAGCAACGTCATTCTTAACTGCTAATCTCTCGGTTACAGCAGCTACAAGGTATTCGGTGCATCCCATCCCGAATGTATGAACCTTCAGGAAAACCTGGTAAGCAAGCTCCTGGTAAGATATGGGAGAAGCGAATCTTGACAGACTGAAGAAGAAGAAGGAGCACAAGAAGGCAGGTCGAAGCGCAATACTTTTTGTACCCCAAGATATATCTTTCTAAGCCTTGAGAGAGAATTTGCACTGCGAGCAGCTGATTTATTGAGCCTATCTTTCATCAAAGGTGATATCAAATGGAGACACTTTCATCTGGTTATATATTAGTCCACACAAAATGAAAGTGTGAATGAAATGTGTTTTGAGAAAGAGAGAGAGAGAGAAAGATTATGAGCACAAAATTTTCAGAAATCGTTGCCTGTAAGATACATTTTTTGCAAATGGTTATTGAGTCGACAGTGGCCAGTAAGTATACCGTCAATTGGATCCTTGAGAGTTGAAAGCTTTCGGAAGCCTTTTTCCATGAGAAAAATTGTTGGACTCATCCATTATTTTATTTTATAGTTTACTGTGCTGTTTGGTATTCCAAGAAATGGCTCTGGATCGTATAGTGTAGTACTTCTACCATTTTGGCAAATTCGTCAGTCCCTTGTATTTCCATCGATTTATGAAAACCAAAGTAGGTACATAGCAAATTATGGTATTTTTTACCAATGTCCCCACATTGGCTAAATATCGATCACCTGGTATCATTTCGTTTTGTCTACTGGAACGGCGATATAGTCTCTCGGCTCTTCGCTCGCTTCAAAATTCTTATACAAGCCACAAAAGTAGCATTCTCTTTTCCAAATTTTATAATTGATTTGTGCCTTATTCATTCGAATTTTGGGAAAATGTCTCGAATAAAAAGTTGTTATTATATTTATAAAAAAACCATTTTATTCGAAGTATTTCAAAACGAAAAACGAATCACTAAGGCACAAATCAATAATAAAATTTTGAAAAATGAACGCTACTTTTGTGGCTATGTGTGTAGGTACCACACCTCGACGGTACCGGACATCATATGATTAAACACATAAAATTAAATTAAAAGTTCGGTTGGCTCGCTCGTTGGAATATATTTATAAACTTATATTCACTAATTATAATACTTGATATTACCTCTAGTGTTTCGATATTTTCATACCCAGTATATTTGTAAATATACAAGGTATATTAAGTTTAGTCCCGACTTTGTAACGCTTGAAAATATTAATCCTTAACGAAAATGCTTTACAAAGGTATTCATAAAATGGCCTAATTCGGCCATTTCCGCATGTCCGCCCGTCTGTGAACACGATAACTCAAGAACGAAAAGAGATAACGAGCTGAAATTTTGTGTGTGTATTCTAGATCAAAAAATTAAGGTCAAGTTCGTTAATAGGCAACATCGGAACGTGTTTCTCCCCGCCAGGGCGGAAAATTTATATCTTTGAAACCGTAAGAGATAGAAAAGAATTTTGTTAACAAAATATCTTCTTCTCTTTAAAATAAACAACTTTTGTTTGATTTTTTTTCTCATAAACTCAATAGTTTGTCATAATTTGTCCTCAAAGTTAAAAATGAGACTTACAATTGATTGCGCGAATGAAGGCATGCATGTAAACATGTATATAACATCCATACATACTATTTTTATACCCAGTATATTTGTAAATATACAAGGTTTATTAAGTTTAGTCCCGATTTTGTAATGCTTGAAAATACTAATCCTTGACAAAAATGCTTCACAAAGGTATTCATAAGATATAACGAGCTGAAAATTTTTGTGTGTGTCTTATAGCAAAAAATTAAGGTCAAGTTCGTTAATAGCAACATCGGAATGTGTTCTCCCCACCAGAGGGGAAAATTTATATCTTTGAAACCGTAAGAGATAGAAAAGAAATTTGTTAACAAAATATCTTCTTCTCTTTAAAATAAACAACTTTTGTTTGATTTTTTTTTCATAAACTCAATAGTTTGTCATAATTTGTCAAAATTAAGGTCAAGTTCGTTAATAGCCAACATCGGAACGTGTTCTCCCCACCAGAGGGGAAAATTTATATCTTTGAAACCGTAAGAGATAGAAAAGAAATTTGTTAACAAAATATCTTCTTCTCTTTAAAATAAACAACTTTTGTTTGAATTTTTTTTTCATAAACTCAATAGTTTGTCATAATTTGTCCTCAAAGTTAAAAATGAGACTTACAATTGATTGCGCGAATGAAGGCATGCATGTAAACATGTATATAACATCCATACATACAATTTTTATACCCAGTATATTTGTAAATATACAAGGTTTATTAAGTTTAGTCCCGATTTTGTAATGCTTGAAAATACTAATCCTTGACAAAAATGCTTCACAAAGGTATTCATAAGATATAACGAGCTGAAAATTTTTGTGTGTGTCTTATAGCAAAAAATTAAGGTCAAGTTCGTTAATAGCAACATCGGAATGTGTTCTCCCCACCAGAGGGGAAAATTTATATCTTTGAAACCGTAAGAGATAGAAAAGAAATTTGTTAACAAAATATCTTCTTCTCTTTAAAATAAACAACTTTTGTTTGATTTTTTTTTCATAAACTCAATAGTTTGTCATAATTTGTCAAAATTAAGGTCAAGTTCGTTAATAGCCAACATCGGAACGTGTTCTCCCCACCAGAGGGGAAAATTTATATCTTTGAAACCGTAAGAGATAGAAAAGAAATTTGTTAACAAAATATCTTCTTCTCTTTAAAATAAACAACTTTTGTTTGATTTTTTTTTTCATAAACTCAATAGTTTGTCATAATTTGTCCTCAAAGTTAAAAATGAGACTTACAATTGATTGCGCGAATGAAGGCATGCATGTAAACATGTATATAACATCCATACATACTATTTTTATACCCAGTATATTTGTAAATATACAAGGTTTATTAAGTTTAGTCCCGATTTTGTAATGCTTGAAAATACTAATCCTTGACAAAAATGCTTCACAAAGGTATTCATAAGATATAACGAGCTGAAAATTTTTGTGTGTGTCTTATAGCAAAAAATTAAGGTCAAGTTCGTTAATAGCAACATCGGAATGTGTTCTCCCCACCAGAGGGGAAAATTTATATCTTTGAAACCGTAAGAGATAGAAAAGAAATTTGTTAACAAAATATCTTCTTCTCTTTAAAATAAACAACTTTTGTTTGATTTTTTTTTCATAAACTCAATAGTTTGTCATAATTTGTCAAAATTAAGGTCAAGTTCGTTAATAGCCAACATCGGAACGTGTTCTCCCCACCAGAGGGGAAAATTTATATCTTTGAAACCGTAAGAGATAGAAAAGAAATTTGTTAACAAAATATCTTCTTCTCTTTAAAATAAACAACTTTTGTTTGATTTTTTTTTTCATAAACTCAATAGTTTGTCATAATTTGTCCTCAAAGTTAAAAATGAGACTTACAATTGATTGCGCGAATGAAGGCATGCATGTAAACATGTATATAACATCCATACATACTATTTTTATACCCAGTATATTTGTAAATATACAAGGTTTATTAAGTTTAGTCCCGATTTTGTAATGCTTGAAAATACTAATCCTTGACAAAAATGCTTCACAAAGGTATTCATAAGATATAACGAGCTGAAAATTTTTGTGTGTGTCTTATAGCAAAAAATTAAGGTCAAGTTCGTTAATAGCAACATCGGAATGTGTTCTCCCCACCAGAGGGGAAAATTTATATCTTTGAAACCGTAAGAGATAGAAAAGAAATTTGTTAACAAAATATCTTCTTCTCTTTAAAATAAACAACTTTTGTTTGATTTTTTTTTCATAAACTCAATAGTTTGTCATAATTTGTCAAAATTAAGGTCAAGTTCGTTAATAGCCAACATCGGAACGTGTTCTCCCCACCAGAGGGGAAAATTTATATCTTTGAAACCGTAAGAGATAGAAAAGAAATTTGTTAACAAAATATCTTCTTCTCTTTAAAATAAACAACTTTTGTTTGATTTTTTTTTTCATAAACTCAATAGTTTGTCATAATTTGTCCTCAAAGTTAAAAATGAGACTTACAATTGATTGCGCGAATGAAGGCATACATGTAAACATGTATATAACATCCATACATACAATTTTTATACCCAGTATATTTGTAAATATACAAGGTATATTAAGTTTAGTCCCAACTTTGTAACGCTTGAAAATATTAAATATTAAACATTGAATAGGGAGAAATATTAACAATTCAAACATTGATATAAAACTTAGTATATACTGGGTATTCAAACAATTAACTCAGTTAGTTGTTACATTACTTGTTTTTACAAATATTTACCATCATCTGCATGGTTTTTGTTATTTTTTGTATGTGACTACAATTTAACGCCATCATAGTATAGATAAATTATGTCTTGTGATAAATAAATAATAAACGTCGTCAACCAAGAAGATGTTTGTGTGTGTGCATATGTTTTTTGTGTTTGTCTATGTTATTATCATCGTGGAATTTACTTAGTAAAAAAGAAAGAGAGGCTCTGGCTACTTACTATACACACAAATCGAGTTTTAATCAATAGAGAAAAATTTTAGATGTCATCTCTGGTGTCTGACCTTGAAGAAAGTAGTCTTTTAGGTTTACTTTACTTAGTATTCATTCTTTTATTAGTGTGTCATTCTTCATTTTAACCGCAGGTATAATTATGGTCATTTTGACCGTCATACAGACGACTGTGTTTCCATTTTATGTTGATTTCGAGTTTTAAAAGGTGTTCGAAGGTGTTTGGAGGAATACGAAAATTTACTCACCAGCTAAGATTATAAGTTGGTTGAAACATTCGAATTGAGGAATAAATATAGTCCACAGTACATCACGGTTATTTTTAATGATTAGTAACAGGCTAAATTTTTGTCAGTAGCTTTCTTTCGACGAGATGCCCAGCATTTCTCTCGTGAAAATTCTCGATGATAGTGACTAACGAAGCGCGTAAGAGAGTAACTTTTGTTTGTTTGACGATAGCAAAAATTTTATCAGTAACAAGTAATTTGTTAGTTAAATTGAGAGTTAAATGTAATAAAGACTTCAAAATATCGTGTACCCTACAAAATGGATATATACACAGAAGTTTCTTACCTTATAACAGTTTTTTCTGTGTAAAACAAAATATTTTGAAAATTACCTGCAACAAAGGAAGAAAAAAATATTAAAAAATTTGTATGATTTATTTCGGTTTGAGTAAAATTAATTGAGTAAATTAATTGATCAGATAAGTCGGATAGTTTTTTTTTGTGGTCGTAAGGAAAATTTACCACGAGTCTTCTCTCATCATTATTTCGCTACATCTCCTATAGTTTTCTCCAAACAATTTGGACAAACACACAACCCGCAACATATATCTCTTTTATATACATAGAATCTTAAAAACCTAGGTTTTAGGTCGAACATATCAGGATATTCCTACAGACTCAATAATATTGTTGAGGATAAGAAAAGATTCCAAGTAGATATGAAACCTAGTCTAATAATAATTTTAAAAAAGAAAATTTTTTGGAATTGAAACCAAACGTTTATTTTATCTAATAAATAATGAATGAATAATAAAGTTACCATGGCGTTAGAGGCTACATAAACTAGAACGTATGTATTCTCTCGGACAGTCAAGCTGCTCTAAAGCCTTGTCTGGAACTGAGGTCACCTCAGGGGTAGTCAAGGATCTGGAGGAACCGCTGGAGCTGACAAAACGGAACAATGTTAAACTGGTCCGGGTGCCGAGTCACAGTGGTTTTGAAGCAAAGGAAATAGCAGATGCCTGAGCAAAGAAGAGAGTCGGAATGCCTTTCATAGGCCTATTGCCTATTTTAGAAATTCCAAGGACTGCATGTAAACAGGTCATCAACGAGTGGTCAAATGCTAAATACCGTGATCACCGGGAAAAAGTACCGCAGCAGGAGCTCGGGAAAATACTGCTTCAGAGAGCAACCAAGAGGCTATATCTCGATACACTGAAGCTGAACAGGATACAACTGCGGTGGGCAACCGGATTCATTACCGTGGGGTGAGGACGAAGAAACATCCAGCCACATTATCTTTGACTGCGAACCTCTAGGTTACAGCAGATACAGGATATTCGGTGCATCTCACCCCGAATATATGAAGGAAGACCTTCAGCAAGCTTCTGGTTATTGCCAACATATGGGAGAAGCGAATCTCGCCCGACTGAAGCAGAAGAGGAAGCACAATGGGCAATAAAGTCGAAGTGCAATACTTTTTAGACCCCAAGATGTATCTATCTATCTATCTACCGTGGTAACTGAGGGAATATACTTTTGCACACACAAAAGTATCTAAATATGGAAGTAATTTGAGATTTAGGAGCAAGTATACTAAATAAGTTCTATCATCGATTTCAGTGGAATATGGAACAAACTTTTGCAACATTCTGTAGCAAATCGATTATCATTGAATAAATTTGCGAGTTCTTTTGAAATAATTAGATGTAGCTACTTCTCCTTCTTCCACTGATCATTATTCACTGTTTAGTCATCAATAATATTGACGTCATTAAGTATTTCCCCTGAGTCTAATTACATTAAGTCAGTAGTTGGAGTTAAAATATATAAATTAATATTAGTTTACACAATATTATTATTATTATTATTTTGTGGTTTCCCAACAACTATGCTAAGTACTAAGTTTAGTAGGTAGTAGATGGTCTTATTTCAACGTTTGACCACATTACTATAAAAAAATAATAATACACCTACTTTTTAATTGAAAGTAAAATGTGACGATGTTATTAAGACAAGGACGTTACAATTATGAATGATTTTGTTGAAATGGTGATACAGTTTTATTTTTATAGTCGAAATAATACAAAATTTTCTGTAATTACCACATATAGCATCTATGCACGGGACCAGAGTTCGTTTATAGAGACTGTATGGCATTTCACAAGCACCTTTTTTATATTCAACAACAGAAGTGTCTGTTTTGTTTTTCCAATTTTTCTAGTCGATTTGTCGCGAATATATTTGATTTAAAAGTTGTTCATTATAAAAATACGAATAACGTCTGTTCTAAACATTATATAGGATGACGCAAAAGTTCCTTCACGATTTTAAATTAAAATAAACCCTATTTTGCCAAAATGGAAACTCGACTTCAAAAATCAAATATTCTATAACAAAAAATGCACTAAAAAGTAAAAAAATAATTGCATATTCTTGTGCCAATTTTAGTTCACCTAAGCAAAAATTTTTAAATATATATGTACAATTACTGTTATTTTTGCAGTCGGTGTCAGCATAGAGAAATTCACATAACTTTTGGACACCGCCTCCAAAAATAACAATAATTGTACATATATATTTAAAAATTTTTGCTTAGGTGAACTAAAATTAGCACAAGAATATGCAATTATTTTTTTACTTTTTAGTGCATTTTTTGTTATAGAATATTTTATTTTTGAAGTCGGGTTTCCATTTTGTCAAAATATGGTTTATTTCTCGCTTTTTAGAGACTTTGAAGTTCTTAACTGATTTTATTTGTCTAAAGACCTACTAAACGACCAACTAATTTTTAGTGCATTTTTTTTTATCCGTTTTTTTTTTAATTTTTAGTGCATTTTTTTATAAAAAATTCAAAATCGGTTCATAAATGACGGAGTTCTGAGGTGACAAACATTAAAAAAAAAAATACAAACGAATTGAGAACCATCCTCCTTTTTGAAGTCGGGTTAAAAAGTATATGAGAAGTTAAGTAAATTTATATTTTACAACTGATAATATAAAATGTGTTTCTTTAAGTTTTTGTCCAACGATTTACGGAAAATGATGTTTAACTAATGACCTTTCGTAAAGTTTGTTGAGATATCCCCGAAATCTCTCGTCTAATATTCTAAGTTGTTCCAAGCATTGTGGCTTCTTTCCATATAAACCATTTCTTTCAGATAACGCCAAAGAAAATAATCTGCAATATCGTATGGTTAGAAGGAGCATATCCGACATTAAAATATCGTCGACAATTTCTCTGAGTAGAAAGAAAGCTGCTTCCGTTTTCCAAATAAAAATGTTACGATATTTATCCTTTCTGCAGGCTGTTCCAGATCGAAACTCCCAAGTATTAGCTATAATCTAAAAAAGGGAAACTCAATAAATATTAATTCCAGAAATTATTGAAAATCGTGAAGGTACTTTTGCGCCATGCTGTACAAAGTCTCAAAAGTCTATTTATGTAGCAAAATCGGATGAGGCATTTTTCATAAATCTTATTCATACATTTTCACGTTCTTCAATGTTTGTAAAATTTGATAATTAACTTTCATATCAATGAAACAATCTTAGTCTTTTGCTAGAAATTGTTACAACTATAGACGAGGCATTTTAATTTACAGATATTTTTCATTTTGTGGATTTCTACACTTTTTCAACAATAAATTAAATGATTCATATTGTAGATACCAAATCCATATTCTATCTACCAAAATGTAAACAAATTTAAGCCATTTTTTCGAGAGAATTCGAAAAAATAAAAACACCATTCTACTTTCCATCATTCAGTGACCAAAAACAGCAATGCGAAAGGGACAAAGTTTTCGGATACAAAATGTTCCCCTTCAAAGGTAGTGAAATCTATTCCAAGGCCAAATTTTGAACAAAATTGAGAAAATGATTAGGGTATTTCATATTTTACTTGGTATACATTTTTCTTTGTATATTAAGTGAACTAAAATATGACCGCTTGCCAAGTAAATTATGAAATACACTGCACCTGAGAAACTTACCCAATAAAAATATATGCCAATCATTTTCTCACTTTTGTTAAAATACTTGATCGTCACATAGATTTCACTACTTTTGTGGCGAAAATTTTTTTTTTTGCTGGGAAATACCAACTAATTGTGTGCCAAAACTAGGTCCTTCTCACATGTTTGTTTTTGGTCAAATATTACATACAAATGTTCTACTCAATAGAGGTAAAATTTTTCTTGAATTAAAAATGCAAATAATTGGATTAAATTTTAAATTTTGATCAATATTCAATTTTAAATGGAAAGTTAAATATAAAAATTAAAAAAAATATCTACATATGTTTTACTTCAAGGTACTTTTCATCACCACGTGACGAAAATTCAAGGAACTATGTTGCAATTAAAATGTATATGAAAAAAATAAAATAAATATTATTATTTACGCCTAATAGTTTTGGAATTTCTGAATGGTACAATTAATGCAATATTTATTCATTAAAAAGAAATATTTGAATAATTTTTCTGTTAAGAATGTTAATTTATTAGGAATTATAATTTTTGTATCAATTATTTTGATAAAAAATTGAAGGTTAAAAAGTTATTATGTAGAATAATAAATTATACGCTATTTATATTATGCTTTTAAATCAAGGATAATATTGGAGGTATCTGTGGGCTCCCGATACCTTCAATAATAAAATGTTACAGAACTAATATTTATTGAAATGCGCAAGATCTGCATGGTCTATGGCCAGAGTCCTAGTAATCGAGTTCGAAAAAAAAGTGTGTATGTACTTATGTTCGAGCATACGAAGTTATACTAGTTTTAAATAGCTTATTAAAATAATATTAAATAAGGTCAACATTACTATTAAGCCACAAAAGATTAATATAATGATATAGTAGTGAAAATCTCCAATAGAAAAATTATACATTATATCAAAAACCAACATTCTATATTTTATCATGGTAAAACAGAACCAGCGTCACTTCTTATGTTCAAGTTAGAGTTTGAAATACTAACATTAAATCCATTATTTTCAGTAGAATCAGAGTTAGTGTAATTTATCCAGACCAGGCCAGGTTTATCAAAATATATTCATTAGATATACAAAGTTTACGAGCCCATCAAAATGATATCATTGAAAATGTAGCTCTTAATTCGAGTATTCTTCTTTTATCAGGAACATGAAGTAATAATGATAAAGACATTCCTGTACCTAATTTCAACTGTATAGTCAAATTTTAATGTTCTAATATAAGAACTGTGCGATCAAGCTATTTACCAAAATCAAAACGATCATTCAGTTTTTGTTCTATAATGTATTATATTGAATTTTCCGTGGACCAAACTATTGAATTTTTTCTTGTTTAATTCTGTGTCAAAAAAGTTCTGAAGGAGAATATTAAATTTGTTTTCTATCTCAATTACTATAAATTAACATGAGAAAAAATTAGTGAAACCACTGTGACTCTAACCAAATATCCCATTTCCGTCTTTCCCGAACGACACTCTTACCAATTGAGCTATAGTTTATTATCAAATATATTTTTAATAGGTATACTAAATAAATTAATAACGTAGATTGATCATGATTAGAATATAAAATAGAATTATTATTTTATTTTTATTTTTGTAAATAAAATTATACATTCCATTTTAGTATGTATCTATGGTTAGTAATCAAATCATTCAATTTGAAAAATAACAGAATTGTTAACTAATTTAAAATTCAAAAACAGTCGTCGCGCAATTTTTACTTACCATTAATATATTGTTGTTATTTAAAATTCACTTTTTATTTATTTTTTCAATTGCATATATTGTATAAATGATATTGCTTCATCAATATTATAATAATATAAAAATAAAATTGAAAAATTTATACATCATCAACATTTATGTTTAAGGGGAAAATTAAATTTGCATATTCTATCATATTTGGTCAAAAAACAAAACAATTTTTGTTTATTAAGGCAATGATGAATAATACATCATCATACATAATACATATTTGTATATACTGATCGGCGAAGAATGTGGTATACGCGAAACTTTTTAAGATGCTGGCGCCGCGTGATCAATTAACAAACTAAATTTAGAGTGAATGGTAATAAATGTATTTTTATAAATTTTGTGTTTAAAAAAATATTTTATTATTTTGGAGGGATGTAAATTTTTGTACTTTCACAATAATTTTGATATTGTAGTCACATGTATTAAATTGCAACGTTATTGGGAAACTGAGGATTTAAATACGCTGCCTGGTGGTAAAAAAACCAACTAGCGATTGTAGGATAAATAACCAAATTATTACTTAAGCCATGCCTCTCCGAAGGTTCCCAACCAATGGGAAACTGAGGATTTAAATACGAACTAAATTTGCATATTCTATCATATTTGGTTAAAAAACAAAACAATTTTTATTTATTAGATTCAAGAAAAACAATTTAGATTCAAGTAAATTAATCGGAGGAGAAAGACGTGTTTATTGTTTGCTCAGCAGATTTTAAGGTTTTCGAAGTGAATTTGTTTGTGTTCTGTATTGAAATTTACACAGTGATACATATAATTGAAATTCATTATTCTATGCAACTTTTCTGTTAATAATTTTATAATTGGACCTTCTTTTAGTTTAAAAAAAATTTTTTAATTTTTATTTATTTTATAACCTTAATTTTTAAGTACTGTTAATACAAGTTTTTTTGTTAAAAACAAAAAACATATATATATATATATAAAATATAGTTTGTGTATGCTAAACTAACAATTGAAAATTAGTGTGTTCTTTGGTGCCTATTAATTTAATGAACTACATGTGTTGAGCATACACCGACATAAGTTTATAATTTGCAGTTAACCTTAACATAATACAAAAATGTCAGAAGAAATTAAAAGAATGTTTTTGGACCTTAAAAACGAATTAAGGAATATTAATGACAAGATCCATAATATCGATTCAAAAATCGATCAGTTGAAAGCAGAGCAGGATATAATTGTTTCTCGTTTGGATGAAGTCGATCGGAGAAGTGATTTTTTTGATCGGGAATTGAGGAAACGGAATTTGATTTTCTTTGGTATCAGTGACAATGAACACAGTTACTCTGAAATTGAAAATACTATAATTAATATTGTGAAAACAAAATTAAAAATAGATGAATTCTCTATTAATGACTTAAATTCAGTAAGAAGATTAGGTCGAAGAAATGAAAATAATAGTAGACCAGTGCTAGTAGAATTAATTTCGTTCCGTATGAAGTTAGCAATCCTGAAGAAAAAAGGACTTCTGAATCCTTCTTCTATTTATATTAAAGAGGATTACCCTAGACACATTCAGGAGTTAAGGAAACGATTACAACCTGAGGTGAATAAATTGCGCTCAGAGGGAAAAAATGCAATCATTAAATATAATAAAATTGTAATATTAAACAACACTACCAACATCAACACGGCTACTACCGTAGAAACCAACAGTAGTACAACAAATGATCATATTCATGTTCCAGAAAGTTCTGATACAGATGTTGCACTTTCTCCTAACTTAACTTCTCAGAGCAAAAATTTACAAAAGAACAAAAAAAGGAAAAAGTCGACTGGCTACGATCAGTTGACAATACAACAACTATGGAAATCTCCAGTGACCCAATCGATAGTTCCATCACAATCTGTAAATTCGCAATCGATTATCAATAATTCATCATCTATTACAAAAAACTCTGCTCACAGTCCGAGAAAGTCTTCTCTCTAAATAGTCCTCTAAAAATTAGATTTTGGAATGCAAATGGATATGGAAATGTGCTTGATGTTTGTGGAAATAATAATAAAATTCATATTTGGTGTATAGTGGAAACCTGGAAGTTGAATGAAAGCCTAGTGTTACCTCCCCCGCTGAATATTAATTATAACTATGTGTGCTCAAGCGCTACTAAAGTCAAATCTAAGGGTCGTGCTAGTGGTGGCCTTCTGGTTTTAGTTAATAATGATTTTAACTCTAAAGTGTTAGATAAAACAAGCTGGTGGATCGTAGTACTTATAACTGCATATAGTATTAAGTTTATTGTTTGTGTTGTATATTTTAAACCGGATATTGATTTAGATTATATTTTGGAAATGTTTGATATTTCTCTCTCCAATATAATTGCAGATTACCCCGATTTAATGTATTTCGTAGGGGGAGATTTCAATTCTAGAGTAGGCTTGTTGAATCAAGTCTCTCCGGAAGTTTTCAATGGGACTCAACTAAACTCTGAGCGCAATTCGACAGATCCAGTTTGTAATAATAAAGGCAGAAAACTCGTAAATTTTATGGAGCAGCATAATTTTGTATTAGTAAATGGTAGAAGTGTTGGTGATCGAACAGGTCAAATGATATACTGTAGTGTGCTGGGTAGAAGTGTAATTGATCTTTTATGGTGTAACATCAACAGTCTACATTTAGTTGATAATTTCTGTGTTTCCGATGATGTTACCTTATCAGATCACTGGCCAATCGAAGTAAAGCTAAATTTTCTGATTCAGAGACGAGATACTGATCTACACTCAAAGCCAGTCAATCGTATCAAATGGGAGGAAAGTAAATTGTGTGATTACCAAAATTTAATGATGTTAAGCCCCCGAATTGTCATAAATTGGAATAATGCAGTTTCTGATTTTACTTTTGAAAATTTTATTTCTTGCATTTATGAGATAGGAGCTCAATTGGACTTATTCCATTCAAGCTATCCTCTTAATCAAACAGTTTCACACGCCTATAATCCGTGGTTCGATAGGAGTTGTAATCTTGCAAAGCGTAATTTAAAGGCAATACTAAAAATGTGTAGAGATTGTAACTTTGCTCAGGAAATTACAAAAGTATACGCAGCGGCTAAAAAAGATTATAGAACTCTTATTAAGAATAAAAAGCGATTACATCAACAATCTATTACTGACGATCTTTCTAATGCTAAAGATTCGGCTACGTTTTGGAGGATTATTAACGCTTTTCGTAGCCATGGCCGCAAACACCATCTTTCAATTGAAGTGTGGGAAAATTTTTATAACAAAATCTGTAACACCAACTCTTTGCAAATCGATGTCTATTTGACGGATGTGAAGCATCCGTATTTAGACAAAGATATTTCTTTTCAAGAGATAACGGACTGTTTACAAGCGCTTAAAACGCATAAAGCTCCTGGCCTGGATGGGATTTCGAATGAATTTCTGAAAAATCTTCCTAATAATTGGTTGCTCTACCTGAACACCATGTTTAACAAAATACTAGAGCAGGAAAAGTTGCCAATGCTATGGAGTAAGATTATCGTCAATATGATGCATAAAAAAGGCGATATAAATGGCCCAGAAAATTACAGAGGAATTGCCTTATGCAACACCACTTTAAAGCTGTTTACTGGTATCATTCTATGTCGTTTAAACTATTGGGCTGAGTCATGTGACTTTTTTATCGAATCGCAATCAGGCTTTAGGAAGAGCAGAGGTTGTCTTGATAATGTTTTCGTGCTTGCCTCTGTGGTTCATTTACAACTTCGTCTCCCAGGTAGACGAGTTTATGCATTATTTGTGGATTTTAAACGAGCTTTCGATTCCATTAGCCATTCAAAACTTTGGGAAAAACTTTTTGTCTGTGGAGTTAGTGGAAAAGTGATTCGAATTTTGAAAAATCTTTATGATAATTCATGTTTTCAGGTAAAGAGTAATGGTGATTTTAGCAAAGAGTTCCATGTTACTAAAGGCGTATTGCAGGGTGAATCATTGAGTCCATGGCTTTTTTCTGCCTTTATAAATGATATTGAAAATTTCTTTCACTCAAACGGATCTCGGGGATTAAATGTTGATGGCTGTAATGAAATACTAATGCTCTAATATGCTGACGATTTAGTGATATTGGGTGACAGCTACTCTGATTTACGCAGAAAGATTTTATTATTGACTTCTTATGCAAATAACAACGATTTAGAAATTAATTATGAAAAATCAAAAGTTGTTGTTTTTAAAAATGGCGGGCGCCGTGAAAAGAGTAATACTTTTCAATTTAAGGATTTTGCTTTCGAAATAGTCAACAAATATTTATACCTGGGAATTCCATTTGTTAGTTCGTCTCTGTTTTTCCAAACAGCAGAATTAGCGATACAAAAGGGAAACGTAGCTCTGGGGTCTGTTATGAAAATATTAGCTGATACAAAATGCGTATCATGGAACTCTCGAATAAAATTATTTAGCTCTTGTGTTGTTAATTCCCTTCTGTATTGCGCTCCTGCTTGGTGCATGCGCTATCTAAATGAAATAGAACGTATTCAGATGGGTTTTTATAAGCAGTTACTAAAACTACCAAGAAATACTCCAAACTATATTGTGCGTTTAGAAACTGGTTCTTTGCCCCTCTCTCTAAACGCAATTAAATCAACTCTGTCATGGCTACGAAATATCCTATTTATGGATGAAAAACGGTACCCGAGATTGTGTTTTAACAGATTCCTACACTTGACAAATACCGAAGAAAACATCAATTCAAAATATAATTGGGTCTCACAGTTAAAAGCTCTTCTTGATTTAGTGGACTCCGGTAGCCTTTTAACCACCAATAGAATAACTATAGCCGATGTTAATAGTATTATTGAAAGATTCTCTTATTACTTCAGACAAAGGGATATGGCAAGAATTACATCATCCGACCATAGCCCATATAAGCACTTGACCTGTTCGGAAGGATCGCAAGCATATCTATCATTTACTTGTCCGATACAATTTATACGATTATTTGCACAGTTACGTACGACAAACCATAAAATTTTAAGAATCGTTATTAACAACATAAGTTACACTGTTGATCAAGAAACTAACTGCTCTCTCTGCAGCTTAAACGAAAAAGAGAATCTTGCACATTTGCTTTGTATCTGCCCGGTTTATAACTATGAGCGTTTCGTCTTTTTCCAAAAAGCTAGCTGCAACCAATTTGATCTTAAACAGATGTTACAGTACATGAGCATCGGACACATAAAAAGAGTTTTCTGGCTTGTTAGAACAATATTGTTGATACGTTCTTTCCTACTGGATCAATAGCGTTTTCATTGATACCTCTCGGGCTGATCATGGTTCCCTTTAGCCTGTAGAAATTAAATAATTAAATAAGTGATTTTTGTTTGATTTTTTGCTTTGTATTTTGTTTTGTTTTTTTTTTCTCCTTTTTAAACACTGAGTTTGTTTTTCAATTTTTCTTTTTAAAACTTGAATCTCCTTTATAAAGAATTGTAATATTCTAAATAAAGTATTTATTTATTATTATTATTATTAAGGCAATGATGAATAATAAATACATCATCATGCATAATATTTATATATACTGACCGGCGAAGAATGTGGTATACGCGAAACATTTTAAGATGGTAGCGCCGCGAGAACAATAAACAAAATAAATCTAGAGGCAATATAAATGTGTTTATAAATGTGTTTTTATAAATTTGACGTTTAAAAAAATATTTTATTATTTTGTAGGGATTTGAGTAAATTTTTGTACTTTCAATAATTTTGATATTTAGTTTTGTGATCAAACGTATTAAATTGCAATTGTATTGCAAAACAGAGGATTTAAATACGCTGGGCCCTCAGGAACAAACTCCACTCGCGGGATTAAAAGAGTCACTTTAGTACCATGGTTAATAATATATTATTTTTGTTTATTACTATATAATATGTATATGGAATGTATGGAGTGTATGGAAAAATGTCGAACCTGTTTGAAAGCTGAGATACCACAAGAGACACTTGGACACAAGTGTGACAATAAATGTCACAATTAAAGACACCCGTGTGCACACATAAACACTCGGTGTATTCACTGAGTGGTACGGTGTATAGGTGTATTATGTTTATAGTGATTTATTCAATAATCATGCATTATCACGTGTCGTTATATAAATATTTCGTCAACATTTAACAGAAACAATCATATAATCTTGTGAACTAGGTCTGATTCAAAAATTGATTAAAATACAATAGATTTTTTAGTTAAGATCTTGTATGATGATGTTCTAAAAATAATGTTATGATTTCAGTAAGTTTGTGTAAGAAATAACATCATTTATTATTTTATAACCGGTAATCAAATCGACACCTATATATATATATATATATATATATATATATACATATATATATATATATATATATATATATATATATATATATATATATATCATTCGGTCTAGGATTTGTAGTTGTATCATCAAACTTGTTTTCAAAAATTTCAAAAAAAAAAGAACATTATTGAATTAGTAAGCAACTTGATATGGAAAGTGTATCACTAAAAAAATTGTATGTCAAATATTTATTATTTTTCTTAAGAAACATACGGTATATGTTAAAAAGTATTCCAAGTATTCAGAATCTGTAGGTAATTCAACTTTACTCTGAATTGATCATTAAATATCTCTTTTTATAAAGAGATGGAAAGAATTGTGATTGAATAATTTCCGAACGAATAGAAATTGACGCAATTTATTACTAAGTTGGGTTTTTTTTTTAAAAACTAAACTCTCCTTTTTAAGGTTATACGCGTATTAAAAGTAAAGATAACGAGCTGAATTTTTAAAATGTTATTTAATCAATAGTAAATTAATTTTTGGAGAGATAACTGACGTCCAGTTTCTGAGCAATTATTTTTCAAAAATTGGAATTTATCATGTAGTAGATATGTAATCTGGTTAATCGCACATTTATCATGAAATTGAACTATAACTGCTTAATACCAAAATTAAAAAAAAAAAAAAAACTTAAGTAGTTTAAAGTTGACGCAGCTCCTGCGTAACGAATTTTTAAATTAGTCCGTTAAGGTCAACTTTATAAAATACGAGTATATGTTTTTGAAAGAAATATACAGAAAATTTTTGCAGTAAAAAAAATGGAGTATGCATTACAGGAATATCTCGTTTCACAATTACTCAAAAAAATTTATTTTTTTAAATATATGCAAAACATTTAGATTAATTTTTTGACATCAAATGCTTGATATGAAAAATCATACACATCTAGGGATGGGGATCGAACCCACGACCTCTGACATTCTAGACCAATGCTCTACCAACTTAATTTTTCATATCATGCATTTGATGTGAAAAAAATGATATCAATGTCAGTGGCGTAACTAGATTTTTTAGAACCATAAGCAAATTCTAACTACGGGGCCCCTACTAACATTTTTTTTATTTCAACTGTTATACAAAGGAAAATTATTTTTTAACTTTATATATATATTTAAGGATTTTAAAATACATTTAAATACGAGTATTAAACGTTTAAAAGAAAACTGATTATAAATAAAAAACATAACATATTTGAATATAAACAAAAGTATAAAAAGTTATTTAAATGAATTTCCGTCTAGATTTTGCAGCCGCAAATTTATCAATTAGAGTCTTCGTATTTAATTGACTTGCTTCTTTATTTTCAATAGCAATCAATGCTAAATATTTCAGACGAAATTGTCCAATTGAATTTCTTTTAAAATCTTTTATAATTTTTAATTTGCTGATGTTCCTTCCACTGTAGCAACCAACAGTCACTGTGTATACTTCAGATAAATCATTTTCCAAGCAACTAAATATTTTCAATTATAATATTTGCAAAGTCCCTAATAATGTTGTTTTGTTATAATTTTGTTATAGTTATAATTTAATTTTAAATAAATAAATGTAGGTATTTGATAGTTTAATATTTCTAAACGATATTTATAAACAAAAAAAAAAAAAAGAAGTTAATTAAATATATGATTTTTTTATATATAAATAATGAATAAATACATTTTTCACCCGAAAGCGTTGCTTCCAGTTGCTTCCCTGTAGTTACGCCACTGATCAATGTTCAGACATATTACTTAAATGTCAAATAAAGTAAACGATAGTCGCTTCCGATGGTATAATATAACCGAAAGGCAACCGTACTAACAATGGAAATAAATAGACGCTAGTTTACAAAAAACAATTTAAAAACATTTAGATTAATATCAAATTTCATCAAATTTATCATAAGAAACGTAGGTTTACCTTAAATTGGATATATTTTCGGCAATTTATTTATAATCATGTACACACGCATAAACAATTTGTTTATTAAAAAAAATATTTATATATATATATATATATATATATATATATATATATATATATATAAATATATATATATATATAAAGAGAGAGAGAATGAAAAAAAAAACAGTTATTTTTATATTTTGTAAACATTAAATAAATAAACCTGCTATGTTGATTTTTTTTTTATATTATAATATAGAACTACTGTATATATAATGGAATGACCTTTCTATCTGATCGGAAGGTCATTTTATTTGTTCACGACACAACAATCATAACAAAATTCAGTACTAGGCCACTAACTTGATCGTTGTGTTGCAGTCAGTAAAATATATTTGTATTTATTTATTTATTTTGATCATATTCAATTTAATTTATTTAATTGATTTATTTATAAATTTAGTGCACGAATTATTGTATTGTTGGATTTGAATATCCAAATTGAATTATACACGCGTATCCACAGGCGGGTCGACGAACCAAACCGATGCTGTTGAGGTGTGAAGACAATCCTTCACCTAAACCAAACAATCTGAACTAAGAAAATATCCAAAAAGTGTGTGTGTGTGTGTGTGTATTTATGTACGCACGTAAGAAGTTATACTTCATTTTAAATAATAATATTATGTAAGGTCCACACAACTATTAAAACAAAAAAGTTTAATAAAATGAAAAACAATAGAAAAATTATATATTGTATCTAAAACCAATGGTTCTACACTTTATTATGGTAGAACACAACCAGCGCCAGTTCTTTCGTTAAAATTAGAGTTTGAAAGATTGACATTAAATCCTTTATTTACATGTAGAATTAGTGTTAGTGAAATTTATCTAGATCAGGGCCTGGTTTATCTAGGTACAGCGTGTTTTCTAAACTACATCCAATCTGGAAACAATGTATGTATCTATCGCTGTCCATATACAGCGCGCCATGATACGGTGCACTCTGTTACACCCAAATTCACAGACATTTGATGAGTGCAGTTTCGGTGGAACAAAGTAGTCCACATCATGGTACACTGTACACAGGCAGTGATATGTATACATTGATATGTTCTGTGCACTTGTTCCACCGAAACTGCACTCAACAAATGTCTGTGAGTTTGGGTGTAACAGAGTGCACCGTATCATGGTGCGCTGCATATGGACAATGAAATATGCACAACACGATGTTCCTATTGAATATTTTGATAGACGTAGGGTAGTAAATAATATTTAACATTGATTATTTATTAACAATGCTTTCTAACACGAACGGTATAATATACAAATAAATATGCAAAGGTAACGAGCCCATAAAAATGATATTATCGATAATATTGCTCGTAACATCCTTCTTTTATCAGAAACATGGAGTAATAATGATGAAGATATTCCTGTACCTAATTTCAACTGTATAGTCAAATTTAAATGTTCTAATGTAAGAGCTCTGGGCCGTGTAGCTATTTATCAAAATAATAACGTACATATCCCTGAATTGCCAGAAGCATTTTATACTAGATTTGGACTTTATTAATGATATTTTTTGTTAAATTTATTTAACAATTAACAATAATTTTGATATTTTTTATATGACTCAACAGAATAAAAATTATTTTCATTTTGAATTCTTGGAAGTTTTTTAATATCATTCTTTTTTTTCTCTTACAAAAAAGAAGCAAAACGCAACATATTTTATCCGTTTTTTATTTTAAATATTAATTAGTATTTTTAACAACTCATCAAAATAAATTTTGTTAAAAATTTTTTTTTAATGTTTAAAGAACTTCTTAATGATGTCATGTGAAAGAAAGTTTGTTAGCAATTTCCTGACTAAATTCATATAAGACTTTTAGTTGGTTCCTATCGTGAAATCTTAGAAACTATATTATATGTACAAAAATTATGTAATTAGGCTTTTTTTTGTCTTTAAATATTATTATTTAAAATAATTAAGAAAAAAAAACCATCATTCGAAATTACTCAGAAAATTATTCAATCGTTTAGTTTAGTATATCGGTTAAATATTTTTATACCCAGTATATGTAAATATACATAAGGTATATTAAGTTTAGTCCCGACTTCGTAACGCTTGAAAATATTGAACGTAGGCTTGAATGTTAAGCACATGTCTGTCCGTCTGTCTGTCTGTCTGTCTGTGGACGCGATAACTCCAGAACGAAAGGAGATAACGAGTTGAAATTTTTTTAAAGTGTTATAAAGCAACAATGTAAGGTCAAGTTGGTAAAATTGGTAAAACCGTTCTTTAAAACCGTAAGAGATATAACGAAAAATCTTCTTCTTTTTAAGCTAAATTTTGATTGAAAATTTTTTACAAAAACTATAAATAGTTTTCTTATAATTTGTGCTCGTAATATCTTTAAAATCATAAGAGATTTCAAGTTGTATTTCAAACATTGATACACAACTCAGCGTATACTGGGTATTCAAACAATTAACTCAGTTAGTTGTTACATTACTTGTTTTAATAGTCTTCGAATACCTGATCTTTTAGTTAAGCTATAATATTTGAGCACAGAATAAAAAGAGTATACGTGAAAATTGCTAAGCGTTACGTCCCTGGTGGTCATTGATGTAACTAATAAAAAAAACCCAAAATAAGAAATAATTTATATGGTATATATGTAAATTTAAATTCTGCAAGGTTTTTTTTTTAGCAAATTTTATAGTTTAATAATGGTGCGTTCTTGTCCAGTGCCTTTGTTTTCATCCAATACAAGAAAAATCCAAAAATTTCGTTGCATTATTCTGTACCCAAAGCTAGGTACAGAAAAAATATTAATTGAAATAACTTGTATATCTAAAAGAAAGGCTTAAAGCGTTGAAATCGAAAATTGATAAACCCATTTGCAAACATATGAAAGTAATATTTACTAAATTATTACTATTTACTAACTAATCTAAAATGTCGAATTTGTATACAGTTGCAATTTAATACTTTTGGCCAAAAAACTAAGAATCAAACCAGCTATATAGCCGAGCGGTCTAAAGCGTTACGTCTACTTGGGGACTGGGAGGTTATGGGTTCGAATCCCGACATCGGCAGTTTGTCAATTATTAAGAAAAACAAAAGGGGAGGTTAATTGACTAAACTGTCGGCGTATGGACAAGAACGAAGTAACCGGCTATGCTTTTGAAGGTTTTTTGCAGTTTCCTTCACGAACTCCAGATGAATATCGGCATAGTTCCTATCAGAGTCGGCTGCAGCCGCACATCCTATCGATTACTAGTCTACACACAAAAATTCATTCCACACCACTCACATCCCCACATCCTTAGGCATCACAATGGACCTTATGGTCGAAGTGTAGCCCGTCCAGGACAGCCCCTACAATCTATCAAAAGTAACAAAGTTATTGAAAGTATCAAGTACAAAAATTTACTAAAATCGTTACAAAATAATTAAATATTAAATAAAAAAACATCACAAAGGCACATATTATATTTGTAAACATATGGGTATAGATTTAATTTGTTTATTGATCACGCGGTGCTACCTTTTAAAAATTTGGGCGTATTGTAATTTATTTAACAATAATTTTGATATTTTTTATTCACGAACAAAGAATTTTTTCGCTAGTCTTGCTCGAGGCTATATCTCAAAATCATATTATTTTATTGTTAACTTTGAATTAATAATCGAATAACCTTAATTATGTGAAATTGTATTCACAGAAAGAAATGTTAGTAAAATTTCATTTTTTTTTTTGAGCCCTGAATGTTTAACAGAAGATAATATTTTAATATTTTTT
Organism: Nineta flava; assembly: GCA_963920215.1. Taxonomy (NCBI): domain Eukaryota; kingdom Metazoa; phylum Arthropoda; class Insecta; order Neuroptera; family Chrysopidae; genus Nineta; species Nineta flava. Next base: position 119,757,887 of record OY986040.1, read on the forward strand.
TTTATAAAATGAAAATAAACTGCAATTTATAAAAAATAATATTATTAGACAAATAAAACAATATTAACTATATAATTTTGTTATATTATTTAACTTTCATGCGGAGTTTATAAAATGAAAAAGTTCTCATCATAAAATAAATAAAAAATATAAATAAATTGTATACTTTCGCTAAAGTAAATGTTTATTAGACGCACACTAGGAGTTTAATATTAAACTCTACACAGGATGTTGTCGACACGATGCCAAATTTTAAATTTTATTGTTGATGTGAAACATTTATTGCGGCGTGTTAGACCGACTGTTGGCCCTGCAACATTTACTCGCCACGCGATCAACAAGTTGTTTATAGTTGATATTACATATAAGAAATCAGTTTTAAAAAAGATGCTCATAGATGGCGGTACATATACATGTCAAAAACTCACTCATAGGTGGCAATGCATATTTTCTATTCAACAAAGTTAATAATAATAATAGTTTAAGTAACTGATTGAAAGAATTGAGCAGTCTCAATTTTTAAGAAATTATTTAATTTTTAATTTTTTGGTATTAATTAATATGTATTTTTTAAATAAAGAATAATTTGTTTCTTAAAAAAAAATCTGAATATTTTGTTTTTGATTATGCCATATTTATTTCCTTTAATAAACCATCCATCCTTCCATGAATATTTTCTATTCAAAATAGGTTTGATGTTTCACGTCGGCCAGGCGTCGCCGCAACGGCTGAATTTTTTATATATTATTGTTCCGTAACACTAACGAAATCTTTTTTTTCGAAATTATCTTCTTTTCGAAAGATTTTCCCAAAAAACCGAATGAATAAAGTCAACTATAAAATTTTGGAAAATGAACGCTACTTTTGTGGCTCACAGTACCAAGAAAATGATCTCCTTCGAAAATAGTATTTGTAGTAAGTTAACGTGGAAGCGTTGGTAAATATGTTAAGTGTAATTTTTGAAGCTTCAGAGATTATATTTTAAAATAAACTTGAAATTCAGAAATACGGAATGGTTAAATCGTTCGGAATTTTGGCTAGTTTAAAGTTTATTATATGGCCAAGAATTCCAAACGGGGGTACCGAATTGCCGAGAAATTTTCCAGATATAGCCATTAAGAAGGGCGATATTACATTTTGCATTTTTTATTCCCGACTTATATATGAATAGATATGAATTGACATTTATTCACAAAGAACACATCTTTAAAACAAGTGAAGATAACAACTAATTAAGATAATTGCTTAAATATCCGGTATATACTGAATTTATGACAAAATGTCTCAAACAAAAGTTGTTTATTTATAAAAAAGGAACACTTTTTGTCTTTCCATTTTTGTTTAAATCTCTTATGGTTTCAAAGATGGACAGTTTTACCCAAACATGGTCTGATTTTGCCTCAACTTGACTTTACTTTTTAGCTCTAGAACATACATACAAAAATTCAGCCGCTACCTCTTACGAATGGACGGATATACGCAAATGGACAAAAAAGGTCATTTTATAATCAATATTTTTAATCGTTACAAAGTCGGGACTAAACTTAATGTACCCTGGTATATATAATATACCGGGTATAAAATGAAAACCTAATGAACTGCGTAATGATAAATAATTAAATAAAATAATTTATGTAATATATGGGGTCTTAAAACAATCATAGTTATATTCAAATAATATACATATTGTTGTTGTAATTATCATTGTAAAGAAGTCAAGAAGAGTCTAGACACAATGGAAGAGTCACAAAAATTTTTATTTTTAAATAAATGTAATGATTGTTATAAAATTTATTATATCATTGAGTTTATGCGTATATGAGCTACGGATATTTCAAGACATATGCTACTCTAAATAACTCGGCCTTGCGCACTACCGTGCTCTAGATCAAATGTAATAACTGTCTATTTAAGGTAGTTTCAGCATTGTCCTGTATAATCAGTACAAAAAACCGGTTTGCTTTTTTTATAGAACAAGTTTATATACACATATACACATACATACATTTGTAAACAAATTAATGTAATTTTGAAAAAAAAAAAAACATTATAAACTATTATATTTCGAAAACAAAACGGTAAAACGCAATTTTATTTTTTTAAATTAAGTTAAGAAATATTTTTCATTACTCTCCTAGTTTTTTTTTTTAACTCTGTCGAGTTTTTTTTTTAATACAACAGATAATAGTTGAGCGCGTATGAATCTTTACTTCTAATTATTTTCGGCAACACGCAACAAAATTCTTGATATAATCGATTGTATAAAACACATAAAACGTGAAATATACGGTAGTGTATGTATATTTTATACACATAAATAATTACAATAATTAGTATTGTAATGACACAAACTTAAAACAATAAAGAAAAAAATAAATAAATATTTAAGTATTATTATATTATATACAATTATTGTATAAATGGTAATTATTTTTTATTTAATACGTTTATTAAATAAATTAAAGAATAATGATCATAATGAGACACAAACTAAATACTCCTTTTTTCTCATTGTAAAATTATATACTGACGGGTCTACAAAATAAGACAAAAATTACATCTTAAAAATTGAATTTAATTATTCTTCGAAACTACAAACGCTGTCTATTAAAAAAATTAATTTAATTTCTCCTTTTTTGCCATCACTTACATCAAATTTGTATCAAAACAAGTGAAACTACAAACTAACTGAGATAATTGCTTAAATACATGGTATATATTGAATTTATGAAAAACAGTTTCGAGCAAAGGTTGTTTATTTTTAAAACAGGAACATTTTTTTAATTTTTGTTTTATCTTTTACGGTTTCAAAGATAGGCACATTTTTGTTCATTTTGCACGAACATGGTTCGATTTTGCCCTTTCACGACCTTACTTTTTAGCTTTAGAACACATATACGAAATTTCAGCTCGCTATCTCTTTTCATTTTTGAGTTATCTTCTTTACAGACGGGCGGATAAATTTGGGGAAATGAACTAATTTGGTCATTTTATCAACAACTATGCCCCAACGTTTTTTTTTGCGATCGAAATTCTCAACCGTTACAAAGTCAGGACTAAACTTAATATACCCTGGTATATATTATATACCGGGTATACAAATTGATTTAAAGATTTTCATGTGTACGACTTGATATTAGATTGATACTTTTAATTTTGCATATTTAGCAAATTTAAAATTGTAATAACTATGTTAATAAATTAGACACTGTGATAAACATTATTGTAAAATATTTTTTTAACTACATCGTTTATTTAATTGAGTTAATTGTTAATTATTTTAATCAGGATAATTGAAACATTTTGTTTTTCACGCTTAAAAAAATACACACAGTTATATAAAAATAAAACAAGCATTTACATACAAGTGATACAAAAATTCAATGACATGATTGTCTATATAGGATACACTAGTTCTTTCATTTTATATCTTCGTAACTTTAATGGAAATTGACACTAGTATTGTATTATGAAGCCTAAGTATACACAAATAATTATGTGTGAAAGAAAACTGTTTATTAAAATAATGAATTTTAATTTACGACAAAAAATAATAAATTATATTGTAGATTTTGTATAATGTTAAGAATATACTATATTGGATTTTGTAGAATTCTATGAAAGTACTATATCTAGCACATGTACTTCCTCAACTTATCATATTTTACCTCCACTAAATAAAATTATTTAGATAGTTACAATAAAATTAGTATTTTAATTTTAATGGTGACTCTATTTCTTAGCCGGTTAATATCATCATTCAATCCATCCTCACCTATTGTATTCATTATAAAATTGTTGGTCGGTATTGTTGTAATAATTAACAAGAATGAATTGTAAAATATTTAAGAGACCTATTGTTCCTTTATTGATTTATTTTTCTAGATTTTTAGTAACAATACCTACCGCCTCAGTTTTTACCACATTAAAGAAAAGTGTATAAGACCTATACTAAACTTTTTAATTATTTTGTTTTGTTTAAGAATAAAATTTGAGAGTAATAAGGTTCCGTCTGGTTGAAGGTAATCCTAACATGAAATATGTAAAAAAGATGGCCCTGGGAATGTATTCAAAATTGACACATTTTGATACTTTTTACAAAAAATATGCATGGATATTAGCGGAATCTATTTGGAATATTATCGGCAGTCACGCTTTTGGTGCTAGGTTTCTTTTTGATACCTGTTGGTGGATTTTAAGATATCTATAACTATTTCTATCTGGTATATATACACTTGCAGACTATTAGTGGTATCAAGTTGAAATTGGGACACGGTGTTGGAATTTATAATGCATACAAAATAGGGAATATGCATGAAAATTTTTTTTTCACTTGAATTGAAGCATGTTTACTTCACAAATATCAAGGTAAAATTACTTTTTAAATAACTTTAAAAATAAGCGAGATATTAATGATTGAAATTCCCGATTAGACAAAGACGGTGATAGCCCTTTTGATATGTTATGTGACGTCATATAACACTTTTTTAGTATTTTTGCAAGAAAAAGACAGATAATAATCTTTAAAAGCTTATAGCTTCCTTGATATTAATCGGATTTTAATTTCGTTTTTAAATATCATTACAGTATTAACAGTATTTTCATATTTTGAAAATAAATGTGAAAAAAAATTCTCATGCATATTCCCTATTATGAAATAAAATTTTAAAAAAAAAATTTTAAGGTAGTCCTACTTGTAAGTTGAGGGTGAATTTTTTTCAATTCGTCTACCTCATCGCGTATAATATCGTTTTTAATAAATAACAGTTAAAAAAAACTAAAAAACACGCTTTTATAGCGAACCGAACTAAAAAGTAGAAAACAATTTTTATCAAGAAAATAATTAATTTGAATGTAACAAAGCGTGGGGTGCTTTTTACTATAATTTTATATTAAGGATTTGAAATTATAATTTGGTGTTAAGCACCCCACGCTTTGTTACAATCAAATTAATTATTTTGTTGATAAAAATTATTTTCTACTTTATAGTTCGGTTAGCTATAAAAGCGTGTTTTTAGATTTTTTAAACAATTATTTATTAAAATTTTTGTTTATAGTTGATATATTTGTAATACATATATATATATATATATATATATATATATATATATATATATATATATATATATACATATATATATATATATACCGGTTGTTTAATTTACATCTTCGCGTAGCAGATCTCCCACGAGTATGAGAGAGTACATATGTATACATTAAGCAATGTGTATGAGAAGGAGGTCTTATAGGTTTGTTTTCTTACTTAAGTAAGTTAAACTGTTGTGTGTAGTATGTATTAAACTGTTGTAGGTGTTATGCTTGGATAGTGGTGTTTTTTTAAGTTAACAGATCAGTTGTTATGATTTGTTCTGTTGTTCAGCACACAACAGTTTAACTTTAAATAAGAAAACAAACCTATAACACCCGTTTCTCATACACATTGCTTAATGTATACATATGTAGTCTCTCATACTCGTGGGAGAACCGGTATATATATATATATATATATATATATATATATACTACTGGCCACGCCAAATCACTTTTTGTGTGGTCAGGTTGTAATACACAAATCACTTTTTTCAAAAAAAAAAAGTTACTTATAAATATAGCCAGGAAGGAACTAAACTTAAAAAAAATAAAAATATCCGTAAAATTCATATAATTAATTCAAATATTTAACAAAACAAAAATGTTTTTTTCAAGATCTTGTTAAAAGGTTTTCAACATTATCGGAAGGAAATGATTGTAAATTAAATTACTGTCCTAATTTTTATTTATTCATATAACTTTTACTCTAATAATTATTATAATAATTAATATATATATTAATAATTATCGGTTTTTTTTTGTGTGTAAGTAATTATGATAAAAATACAATTAAGTGTGTAAGATTATTATTAATCGGAAATAATTAAAAGAAATTTATTTAGAAAAAAATAAGAAATTTATTTAAATAAAAAAAAGTTTACTGTAATTATTGATTAAAATCTTCTTGAAATTCAGAAATACGGAATGGTTAAATCGTTCGGAATTTTGGCTAGTTTAAAGTTTATTATATGGCCAAGAATTCCAAACGGGGGTACCGAATTGCCGAGAAATTTTCCAGATATAGCCATTAAGAAGGGCGATATTACATTTTGCATTTTTTATTCCCGACTTATATATGAATAGATATGAATTGACATTTATTCACAAAGAACACATCTTTAAAACAAGTGAAGATAACAACTAATTAAGATAATTGCTTAAATATCCGGTATATACTGAATTTATGACAAAATGTCTCAAACAAAAGTTGTTTATTTATAAAAAAGGAACACTTTTTGTCTTTCCATTTTTGTTTAAATCTCTTATGGTTTCAAAGATGGACAGTTTTACCCAAACATGGTCTGATTTTGCCTCAACTTGACTTTACTTTTTAGCTCTAGAACATACATACAAAAATTCAGCCGCTACCTCTTACGAATGGACGGATATACGCAAATGGACAAAAAAGGTCATTTTATAATCAATATTTTTAATCGTTACAAAGTCGGGACTAAACTTAATGTACCCTGGTATATATAATATACCGGGTATAAAATGAAAACCTAATGAACTGCGTAATGATAAATAATTAAATAAAATAATTTATGTAATATATGGGGTCTTAAAACAATCATAGTTATATTCAAATAATATACATATTGTTGTTGTAATTATCATTGTAAAGAAGTCAAGAAGAGTCTAGACACAATGGAAGAGTCACAAAAATTTTTATTTTTAAATAAATGTAATGATTGTTATAAAATTTATTATATCATTGAGTTTATGCGTATATGAGCTACGGATATTTCAAGACATATGCTACTCTAAATAACTCGGCCTTGCGCACTACCGTGCTCTAGATCAAATGTAATAACTGTCTATTTAAGGTAGTTTCAGCATTGTCCTGTATAATCAGTACAAAAAACCGGTTTGCTTTTTTTATAGAACAAGTTTATATACACATATACACATACATACATTTGTAAACAAATTAATGTAATTTTGAAAAAAAAAAAAACATTATAAACTATTATATTTCGAAAACAAAACGGTAAAACGCAATTTTATTTTTTTAAATTAAGTTAAGAAATATTTTTCATTACTCTCCTAGTTTTTTTTTTTAACTCTGTCGAGTTTTTTTTTTAATACAACAGATAATAGTTGAGCGTGTAAGATTAAGCGTGTAATTAAGCGTGTAGTTGAGCGTGTAATTAAGTGTGTAAGATTATTATTAATCGGAAATAATTAAAAGAAATTTATTTAGAAAAAAATAAGAAATTTATTTAAATAAAAAAAAGTTTACTGTAATTATTGATTAAAATCGATCTACACACTTGATTTAACTTGATTATAATTATAAAAATTCATTTGGATGTAATGATGTTTTTAATTGAATACATTAACGCAATGACTAATATTTTAGGGCTATTGTTTTATCCATTGCCCAACTCTATCGAGATAAATAATAATTTATATTCCGAAGAACTTTGGTGCATGATTATTTTGAAAATTATTTTCAAAATTTGAGACTTGTGGGAGAAATTGTACCCTATTTCAGGTATCAGGTATGTAAAATATTTTTTACAAGGATTATTATACCCAGTATTATGTAAATATACAGGTTATATTAAGTTTAGTTCCGACTAGGTAACGCTGAAAATATGGATCGCAGAAAAGAAATTTTGCTGAAATTTTGGTGTTAATAAAATTACCTAATTATTCCATTTCCGTCAGTACGTGGACATGATAACTCAAGAACGAAATGAGATAAAAAGCTGATTTTTTTTGTGTGTGTTTTAAATAAAAAAGTAAGGGCAAGTTCGTTAATGGGCAAAATCGGAACGTATTTCCCCCCTGGCGGGGGAAAATATACATCTTTGAAACCGTAAGAGATAGAAAAAAAATTAAAAAAAAATCATCTCTTAGAATAAACAACTTTTGTTTGAATTTTTATTTCATTATCTCAATAGTTTTCTCATAATTTGTTATTCAATGTTCCTTGGAAAGCGAATTGTTAACAATTCGAACACGCAGAATTGTTAACAATTCAATCATTGATATACAACTCAGTATATACTGGGTATTCAAACAATTAACTCAGTTAGGTGTTAAATTACTTGGTATAAATTTAAATTATATTTTCGAATTTTGAAAGACAAAAACCTATAAAATCTAACATATACCGTTAGTACTAAATTTTTATTAGGAATAAATTCTTACCTAATAAAAAATTATGTTTATGACATCAAAGTGTGAAATTTTTAATTACCTGAAACAGAAAATGTAATATTAATTAAACTAAAAAAAAAAAATAACTAGAAATAGTTCTATAAAATTAATTGATATTTTTATACATTTTTTCGTAGAATTCTTTGGACCAATAAAACTAAAAACATTTTAGCTTAAAATGCCACTTAATGTTTCAGATACTTGTATTATGGGCTTCATAAATGGGATTCATTATTCAAATTTTTGCAGTCAATTTGTGCCAAATTCATTTGGTTTTCTTAAAAATTATTTCAAACAGAATTTGTCTGTTATAAAAATACTTAAGGTAGTCCAGCATGAAACCACTTTTCGACAGGTTTTGTTTTCACAGGATAAAAATAACATTTTCTAATAAATCCGAAGTTTCACAATTTTTGACGGTTTAGAACGCGAGATAATTAATAGCAAAGTAATCATTCTCTCTCTATTTGTTGGGCGGGCTAAAATATACTCGTCAGAATTTTATAAAAAACTAGAATAGTAAAGATAAATATTTCTTAAATAAATTTTTTTTTAAATCGCGTTTTACCGTTTTGTTTTCGAAATATAAAAGTTTAAAATTATTTTTTATTTCACAATTACATTAATTTGTATATATGAATAGTGAATATATCTATGTGTTGTGTATGTGTGTATATGTATTTGTTCTATAATAAAAGCAAATCGGTTTTTTGTCCTAACTATATAAGATAGTGCTGGAACTACCTTAAGTATACACAACAATCTTTAATATCTAGGTTACACGGTGCGAGCTAGCGTGAAAGCTGACGAGCTAATGTGCAAGTCGGTCAGTAGCACGCATCCGAGTTACTTCAACATTTTTTGTTTTTACTCGCCACGCGCCTTCCCTCACCACGCCACTCGCATGCGACTCGGACGTCAACTCGCACGTTTTTAACTAAATTATAGTAGTTCATAAGCTTAGGCGCACTCCAGGTGCATTCTCTGCTGCTGCACGTGTTTATTTAGTTTCGACAAACAAAATGACAGCGGATAGATGGACTATGATGAACTATGATCAGTCGTGTATTTTGCGACAACATTTCTTTTGACCGATTATGAAGCGAGATATTTGCAATCAAAGTTATACCGTAGGTATACATAAACACGATAAAACGGTTTGCGCTTTCTCCCCTTTCTTTTTAAACACATATTGCGGATTTTCTATTAAATCCAAAAATATTGCATAATCATCACTGTCAAAGAATTTTTGCACAGTATACAACCTATAGTAAATTGTATCATTATTGTTAAAACACTATATATGTTATTGTAGATATGTTCAATTGGCATAGTTGTAATAAGTAAATTAATCATCTTGTATTTTATACTTTTGGACTATTACGAGTAGTGAACTACCTTAAATACGTGTGCAAAGTTTTACCCGAATCAGTTAAGTAAAAATATATGCAAGATTTGAAGCAAGTAAATAGCACGAAAGTCAAAAACCCCTTAAACTCGGCCTGTCGCACTACCGTGCTTTAAATAGGTAATATGAGCCACAGAAGATATTATCATTTTTCAAAATTTTATAATTGATTTGTACCTTATTCATTGGGGTTTCGAAAAAAATGCTTCGGATAATTGCTCATTAAAAATATAATAAAAAATATTATTCGAAACATTTTTTCGAAATCCAAATAAATAAGTGACAAATCAACTATAAAATTTTGAAATGATAGCGTCGACTTTCGACGCTAGTTGTACGAATATACAACATTCTGCAACGGACAAAACTTTTATATGAATAAATAAAAATTTCAAATTACATACTTAATAATAATATTTGTAAAATTTAATAATATTATAAATCGTGTCAAAATAAATCATAAATAAATATTTCACTTCACTGCAATGTTTATAAAATATTATAAATAAACTCTTTAAAGAATAATAACTTTAAATAAAATTTCCCGTTAATTTCTTATTATAGAAATACTTTTGACTGCGCTCTATACATAATCAACATCTACATACTTGAATTTATAAAACTATATGAACAAAAAATCTGGTGTGAACCTCTCACATAACCTCTATATACAGACAGAGTAATTGTGTAGTAGTATCACAAAAAATCTGACAATTAGTTTGGCCACAGGGATTGGTACTCACTCCAGTGTGGCATAGTTGTACTATATTTAAAATACAAGATTATTCAAAAGTTTGGCAACAGTTTTTTCTACCAGCCAAATATAAGGCCGGGTGCACACGTTACGGTATACCTGTGCAGGCCTAGAGCACCCACACGTCACGGTATACCTGTGCAGGTTAAACCTGCATAGGTATACGGTAAACCGGAAGATTTTAGCTCAGTCGAGAGATGGCGAGCAAACAAGAAGATCCGGATTATTTTGGCATGTCACGTTTCTTCTTTTCTTTCCGTACATTACTTCTTAAATTGTTTATTTTTTTACCACTGATTTTTTTGAAACATCGGCTTCTACCGCCTTTAATTTTATGACAAGTCTTTCATAGGCTGCATCTCTCTTGCCACGGTCTCGGTAGTCTTTAGTCTTAACCCGCCACAGGCAAGGTTCCGACCTATATATATCAATAAATTCTTCAATCAGTTGGTTACGTTTTCGCATTGATATGAAGATCACAAAAGTCTATTGTTGTACACGTATAAATGTTCAACAAGTCTACTATGTACACATAAAAATGTTGTAAACAAAAATGACTCACTCTATTGTCAACAAAAAACTAAACGCAACTAATAAAACCGTTATAATAAAACCGTTTAAAAACATAAAAACTGTGCAGGCATACCGGAGTGACTCATACACACGCACAGGTCTACATGCCTGCGCAGGTAGTCAATACTGAATTTCGATTCTTGTCCGGTCGCTTGTACAGGTCGCTATGCCTGTGCAGGCGGCAGGTACAGACGCTCCGGTTTGCCTGTGCAAGTGACCTGTACAGGTATCCTCTCCGGTATACCGTAACGTGTGTACCCGGCCTGACGCAATAACAGATACTGCCCATCTTTAAAACCATAAAATATTTTTTTGAACTTGTGGGACAATTCAAAAGTTGTTGACAATGCAAACATTGATATACAACTCGTTATATACTGGATATTCAAACAATTAACCCAGTTACTTGTAACATTACTTGTTTATTTTAAAATTTTTCCACTCTAGAGTAAACTCTATCGAAGTAGGTATAGCAGCTCTGTGTCAGCTGAAAAAATACGTTTGAAGTTAATCCATTTGTAAAAAAAATCAATATTAGAAAGCCAAAGGGTCCACGGATAACAGATAAATTGTATGGCCAAAAATACATCAGTGGACTTTAAAATGTAATGATGTATAGAGTCTGTATATAGAAGTACAAAAATTTAAAACTCCGTTGTGAATATACTCAGAACACCATACACAATCATAAATAAATTATCAAGATAAATATAATTTTCGATTAGATATAAAATAATAATTATGAAAATATTGTGTTAGAAAAATATTATTAGTTAAAAAGTTAAGTTGTTAGTTTACTGATATTAAGGGGATTCTACATACTGACGTGTTCATTAAAAAAGTATACAATGAGTTCTTTTCGTAGTCATTATTTTGAATAAAGTTAATAATATTAAAAATTCGTTGCGCAGAAGCTGCGTCAAATTAGCGAATTTCCTTAGAATATATATATTACTCTCTAGCAGTCACAATTTTAGTCTGATCAAAATGAAATGTCGTATCTGAGATGATTTTGGTATTTACAAGGTCAATTTTATTAATAAATGGCATAGGTCAAAAGGGAAAGAGGGGCATAAAGAAAGAAACAAACAAACATAAAATATAAAATTTCTCTCTAAATATTAGAACAATCGAAAAATGTATAATAGAAGTAAAGTTGTGGAAAATAATGTTTGCTACAATTCATTACCTGATCATTTTTTCTAAAACTCGAATGTGTACAAAGATATTTTAGGATTTTAATTTTTAAACTTAAACCCTCAATATTTCGGTGAATATTAGCGTAACAGATGATAAGAAACATAATTGTAATAAAAATAATTTTCTAAAACTTTACTTCTTACGTATTTTTTGATTTTGTGTTTATCATGGTTCCCAGCACTCCACTCCACTTTCAAAATGGAGTGCTAAAGGAACATGTAGGTAGGTTGTGGGAATATTATTATTTTTCATCTAAAATTATAATTTAACATAAATATTATTTTATTAATGGAAAAATAATAATACATTTTCATTACTTGCTGTTCCCCTAGCACTCTGTTTTGAGTGCTTTGGTGTTTATCGTTTGGTTCGGGTAGATGAACAATTTATCGGTTTCTATTGGATGTTATTGGGGAATGGGAGCATCATAGAAGGAAATGGAGGCATGTGCTATTATGCACCTGGTTCGATTAACCCTGTATATAAATTTTACAGATGGTAATTTTCTACATCTGCTAGGTAGGATCGATGAACATTTGAAGAAATTTTTGCAAAATTTTGAAGTCGGCACGAGACCAAAGGGGATAGTTCTATTTCCTTTCAGGAAATTCGTTAAATGTGTCGCCACGGTAACTTTATTTCATATTCATTATAATATCTCCATTCGAGTAAGAATTAATGCTTATTAATAATGTATTATTTTTTAGCTCCATTCCGATGGGTCCTGACCAAGAGCATGAAAAAATTATCCACACAAAAATACTGCGTCTTACCAAGGTTACAGGTGTTATACACCAAGATTTAAAAGCTAAAATATAGTTATTCAAATAATAAAATTTATATCATAATACCCGATACAAAAATTCATTTTACTCACGCTAAATAAATTAAATTAATATATGAATATTGCATTCGCAATTAACTTTTGCTCAAAATTGATTCAAATCGACCCAAAAAACATCACACATTATACATTTTGTACAACCGGTTATCAACAGTTGTGGTGAAAATTACGGATTATCATTTTAAGTTTAGCTCATGAGCGTTTAGTAAGGTGTCATACTTCGAATAAATGATCTTTATAACGCTGGTATTTAATGCTTAAATGCAATAAAGTAATAAAATATACTATTCACATTATTTCAATTACTATTATTTGAAATATGAGCACAATATAATAAATATGAGTACTGACATTGGTTAAACTTAAAATCATAATCTGCCATTTTCCATACAACCTTTGATCAATGATTGTACAATGTGAATATAAAATAAAAATCTAAAAGATAGCGAACGAAAAAAATGTATATCTAATCAAAACGGGTGTGATTGTTACGTTTGTTTTTCAAGTATTCAAATATGTCCATGATGAATCAGAAAGAAGCCTTTGCAACAAAATATTATTTAATTGCGGTTTTGATGATTTGACGGATTAATTAATTAAATTAATTTCTTCTTTAGACTTCATGCACAACACGAGTAAAGTGATGTTTTTATATAACGATTAATGTTTATATTATTTCTGAATGTAACGGAATTGTAAAATTAAATTGCATTGCAAAAAAAAATAAAATAAAATAAAATTCATGCAAATTAATTCAAAGATTTTATTATTTAATTATTTTCGCTATTGAAATCATAACTTAAACATAAAATATTATAACATAATATTGTAAGTAGTTATTATATTGTATAAGGCCATAATTTTTACAATTTATTTTCCGTTATTATATAATCTTAATACAGGGTGTATCAGGTTTAACTATATTTTAATGTGTTATTTATTAGCTCTAGCTATTACACAATTCTAAAGGGTCGTTAAGACTATGACACTACCCACCGTACACTCCGAGTGTATACACCGAGTGTCTATGTGTGCACACGAGTGTCTCTAGTTGTGACATTTATTGAAACACTATAATTAGTGTCGAAGCAGCGGCTGTGTAAACACCTTGTGTCTGAGTGTTCAAGCATCTGTTCAGGTTTTCAAACAGAATTGACATTTTTTCAAACACTTCATACATTCCTCCATATATTATATAGTAATAAATATAGCGTTTACGTCGCTGTTAAATTACAATATAAGCAACAATAAGTTATTTTATGTGTGAACAGCTCGGACACTAGTTCCGTACATTTGGGCCTAGGTAGTGTCCAGACACCAAAAATATGTTTAAGTGTGAGCAGTAAAGAAATTTATGTCTGACATTTGTGTCGCAACTTATGTCGTAGCCTAAACGAAGCATAATAATCTACATTATTGTTGCTATAATTCATTATTACGTAATAATTATCTAATTATTAAACAATATATTCGTTTTAATTATTTATATGCTTAGGTCTATCCTAAAAGATTGCTTTTTTAAATCAAGTTTTGCTGAAATGACCTATAGCAACCTTTATAACGTTTTTCAATTTTGGTAAAATTTGTTGCAATATTTTTCTGACGTCATGAAAGTAAAAAAATTCGTTACGCAGGAGCTACGTCAACTTAGCGAATTTCCTTAGAATATAGATTTTAGATTTAGTGTGATCAAAATGAAATATAATATCTGATATGACTTTAGTATTTGCAAAAATTAAATTTATTAATAGCCAAAATAGAACGATGTTGTATAACGATTATAGTTTATAGTTACTATGGAAACGACAATCAAAATTTTTTACAATTAAATATTTTTTATGTATTCGTATCAAACACACACAAAATATTAAATATCTCTCTTAATATTAGAATAATCGAATAATGTATAAGGAGTAAAGTTGTAGAAAATCAAGTTTGCGACAATTCATTACTTGATCATTTTTCTCAAACTCTAATGTGAACAGAGATATTTAGAATTTTAACTTTCAATCTGTAATTGTAAATATTTCTGTGCCTCGTAACCGAGGGCCGAGGCGAGGCGAGGTTACCTCGTAGCCTCGGTGAAACACTAATTCCAATATTGCTGCAAAAACATTAGCAGCATTTCCTTTGGAGGAAATTCGCTAAAAATCCATTAGTATTTTCAAAAACACCTATTTATATACTGTTAATTGCAACCCAAAGGGCTTTATGCTTTTATAAATTTTTATATTTTTTTGCTTTTTAGTGCGATACTTACTAATAAAATCGTGTATTTTAGAGCTTTTGAACATATTAATCTTTTTTAAGAGTAAAAATATTAATTAAACTTTTCTTATTTTACAATCGCTTCCGCCAAATTTCGAAAATCTGTTTCATGGTATATTTTCGAATTCCATGATGAATTCATCTAGATGGGTTCACCAAATTATTGCATGGGCATCAGAATTGCATTGATTTGCAAACTTTTTAATCGATACGTTAGTGAGATGTGGCTGAAAAGCAATAAGATTTGCTTAGTTAGGTTTCAAATATGTAAAGAAGGAGGTGATTTGTTTGGTCTCATCCAAATCGATAAAAGAAGGAAATTTGTTATAATTTTTCAGATCGATTTACTGTTGCGCATTTTATTCTTTTTTATATTTGATTCAAATCAATACACCCCCCTCGGAGGCAGCCTCTTGACAGAGTGATTGACCCTTAAAAAGTATTATTTATATTTTTTGCAGCATGGGCGGATTACGAGTACTCGTAGTTATGCTCAACCATTAATTAAGAATTCAAATTATTAATTTCCAGACATGGTATAAAGACCAACCTCTTACTGACTCAGCTTCATGAGAATAAACGCAAACATCCACCTTTGGTAATGACAAAGTTAGTTTGTTGTGTTGGTAATTTTCACGGTTTCCATACCGGTATTGTTTCTATCGACATAATAAGTGACGAACGTTTTTCAAAATTTTGCAATTGTGAAATTCAACCCCCTACGGGGTAAACAAAGTGTCAAATCTGTAGATAGGCGGATAGATTGTAGAGGCTTCCCTGGACGGGCTACACTTCGACCATAAGGCCCATTGTGATGCCTAAGGACGTGAAGATGTGAGTGGAGTGGAAGGAATTTTTGTGTATAGACTAGGAAATGGTAGGATATGCCGCTGCAGCCGACTATGATAGGAACTATGTCGATATTTATCTGGAGTTCGAAAGGAAACTGCAAAAAACCTTCTCATAGCCGGTTACTTCGTTCTTGTCCATACTCCGACAGTTTAGTCAATTAACCCTTTTTTTGTTTCTAATAATTGACAAACTGCCGATGTCGGAATTCGAGCCCATGACCTATCAGTTTCTCAATAGACATACTGCGCAGACGTAACGCTGCGCAGACATAACGCTTAGACCGCTCGGCCACTTGGACTGGTATCAAAGCTGTACGATGAAATATTAAATTGGAATTTCTTCAAATTCAACCCATAAAAACTTTTTGAGATATATTTTGATACTTCCAATTTTGTTAGCCTCGATTGTTATATGATAATGAAACGTAGCCGACTCGAAAATCCATATGAGCGTAATGGCGAATGTATTAAATGGATATTCTAGTTATTAAATATTTGACTATATTCAAACAATTGGTCATAATCCGATTGTTGTTCTCACTTTTTTAATTAATTTTTCAATTGGATTATTTCTCAATAATGTATTTTATGCTTCAATGAATAAACTAAATGGTCAAAGAACTTTTTTTCAATAAAAATTTTTAATTATATGAAAATTAGTAACCATATATGTATAAAAATAACCATATATATATCTACATTATTACAAAATCACAAAATATGAATATTAATTCTAACGAAATAGAATACCCGTTGATATAAAGAAACTAGATACTATTTTTAGCGAATTTCCGTCAAAGGAAATGGAGCTATTGTTTTTGTACCGATGATGGAATTTCGTAAAAATTTCTTCAAATGTCCATCGATACTATCTACTATATTTTAAAAAAAAATCGTTACGCAGGAGCTGCGTCAACTTAGCGAATTTCCTTAGAATACATAAATCACTCTCTAGCGGTCATAATTTAAGTGTGATCAAAATGAAATATAATATCTGAAATGACTGATATGTATTTGCAAAAATTAAATTTATTAATAGCCAAAAAAAAACGGTATAACGATTATAGTTTATAGTTACTGTGGAAACGACAGTCAAAATTTTTTACGATAAAATAAATTTTATGTATTCGTGTCAAACAAACACAAAATATTAAATATCTCTCTAAAATCTAAATATTAGAATAATAAAAAAATTTATAATTCATTACTGATCATTTTTCTCAAACTCTAATTTGAACAGAGATATTTAGAATTTTAACTTTCAATCTTTAATTGTAAATATTTCTGTAAATATTAGTGTAACAAAAAAATGATAAGATAAAAAATTACAGTAAAACTTAGTACCTACAACTTAACTCCTGATAAATTTTTCGATTTTTCAAATATTAAGGGAGATAGTCAAATTTTGTGTTTCCCCCTCCCTCTTAACCTCCTTTCCCCTGGTCCGATTTTACCCATTACGAACATGACCATTAGAATACCAAAAGCGCCTCAAATACCAAATTTCATTCCAATCAGAATAAAACTGATCATATCGGTCTCATCGGTACAACCTAATATTCGTTAAAAATGTATATTACTTAATATCAGCTCATTGGGACCCCGTATAACCATAAACGAATAACCAATTTCTCAAATATTTTAAGATGTAACATAAGTTTAAAGTTACATCCTATATACACACGATAAAGTATGACGATCTTAACTTTATTGTTCGAAACAATTGTAACTAAAAGCCATTCTAGTAGAGACAGTATAACTCAAACATACATTATTTATTAATTAAATATCATATGAAATATCCTAATTATATAGCAAAATTATGGTCTGAAATAACATAATCCTTTTAGTTATATTATCCATATACACTGAACGGCACACGAAATGGCACTATTTTTCTACCATTTTGACACAAACTATAAAAAAGTTTCAATTTATTTTTTACGCAGTCGGGTTGATGTGTTTTAAATTGTCGTAAAATCACATAGAACATTCAACGAAATTCTATACATGATGATACCCTACCTATAATAACATCGACTGAAGAGCAAAATTTACAACAACATTTTTAATTATTCACCACAATGTATATGGTAAATATATATATATATATATATATATATATATATATATATCTATATATATGTATATATATGTATATATATGTACGTATGTGTGTATGTACTTATAATAATTAATAATATTACATTATTATAGTTTGGTGTCAGCTGTTGGAACAACGCCATTATAGCTTGAAGCATCATATTACCATTGAAGTTATTTTATGTTAGCACATAACCATTTTATATTATTAAGATTCTGACTGAGATGATTATCAACAAACATCAATTATTTAGCTATTCATACTATACAGCTATACATACATACATACATACATACATATTCATACCCACCTATAGGTTGGCAGGCAATGTTATTATTATCTTCTCCAAGGCCACGGTCGTTCGTTCAACCTAACTAACACACAAGATACACAAATCATATTAACAAAATGACGTATTACAATAAATTATAATGAAATTTGTATATCACATGTATTGCCAAATTCAATTATACAATATTATTTATTAGTGATGTACCAGAAGTTATCAAAATTATATATATACATTTATCTAGTTAAGGATGTACGAGCACTGAAGCGTCAAAAAGATTGAAGGCTTGATTTTTTGTTTACATGTAGTTGAAGTGGGGTAAAAGTTTTAGGGGGGTTCCTTAGTCTTGAATTTGTAGAGGTAAAAGATTGATATATTGAATAATTATTTAAATAAATAATAAATATATGTTAAAGATATAATTAATCTTTATTGAATTGATTTATGACATATTATATATATTTATATGTAAATTATCAAAGTTGTTAACATTCAAAGCAACCGTGATAATAGGAGGAAGTTATAGTTGTTATGCAACAACTAAAAATGATAAACAAAATTAGAATAATAATTTAATAAAGAAGGAGCGATACCGCTACATACTTCCCCCCATCAACTAATAAAGAAAAACGACTAGAAAAAGGTTGAAACATAAACCAACCTTGTTCACTCGGAAAAAACTTTAATAGTTGATGTACATCTTATATTTAAATACAAAGTTAATTAAGATAAGATTAACATTGAAAAAAGTATGCAGGTTTTAGCCTGTCAATCGAAATAGAGGTAGGTTTGTTATTGATATCAATAACAAAAAATTTAGGAAATCTCTTGATAACAGAGAAAGGACCTCTATAATTACAAGATAGTGGAGGTTTGACATGATCCTCGCGTATAAAAACTTTTTTTGATGAATCTAAATCTTTGGGTAAAAATACATTTTTGTTGATGAACTGTCTGGTAAAGAAAAATTTTGCGTTTATCATTCTATTTCTCAACTCTCGAGTAGATTGTTGAATAGAATGATATATATCAACGTTTTCTGAAAAGAAATCAAATGGTAATCGAAGAGGAATTCCATATAAAATTTCTGCAGAAGAAAGGTTAATATCCTCCTTGACCGAGGAGCGCAAATTTAGAAGTACCCAAGGTAAAATTTTGTACCAGTTATTATTTTTTTGACAGCAATTCAAAGAAATTTTGAGTAACCGGTTAAACCGTTCAATAATACCGTTGCTGTTAGGGTGATAAGCAGTAGTGGAAATATGCTTAATCCCTAGAGAAGACAAAAAATCTTTCCAGATATGTGATTGAAATTGTTTACCTTAATCAGTAGTGATCCTCGTATGTAAACCAAAATGCGAGAACCAAGAAGCAATCAAATTGTTAATAATTTCTTCCGACGTGATAGTTTTGATTGGAATAGCCTCGACCCAACGTGAAAAACGATCAATGATAGTGAAGATGCAACCGTGATAATAGGAGGAAGTTATAGTTGTTATGCAACAACTAAAAATGATAAATAAAATTATAATAATAATTTAATAAAGAAGGAGCGATACCGCTACAAATTGATTATTTAATGTTAAAGTTTTAATGCATTGCTCTTATGGAAAAACCCATATTTCTACACATATTTTGACATATTTTGATAATTTTCACTTGGAATAAAATAAGACGAATAAAAAACAACAACTACGCAATAGTAAATAGAAATAGTAATAACGAGATTGATCCAATAAAATTCCGGTATGACGGGCCTAAAAAAAGATATTCAAGAAAACAATTGTGATTTTGGGTAAATTTTATTTCTGTCAACGATAGCTTAATTACCCGAAATCTCAGGTTTTTTTCTTAGTTTTTGTAGGGCCCGGTAAAACGGGCCTAAATTAAATTTTAATTTTAACTTACGACAAAAAATAATAAACATTATTGTGGACTTTTATGAATGTACTATATAAGATTTTGAAGGATTTTATAAATGGACTATATATCAGCGCTCGTACATCCTTAAACCTTGGCGTACTATAAACCACAAAAGTTGATGTCATTAAAAAAATTTTATTATTGATTAGTGCCTTATTAATTCGGTTTTCGAAAAAATGCTTCGGATAAAAGTTGTTCATTTAAGAAATATAGTAACAGCTTTTATTCGAATTTTTTTTTCAAAAACCTAATCAACAAGGCACAAATCAAGTATACAATTTAAAAAAATAACATTAACTTTTGTGGACAAGTGTACAATAAGTACGGTTTTATATTCGCTGTTAGGGATTACATCATGTAGTCAGTTGGATTAGAACAATCGATTTTTGAATTTTTATTTTAAGTATAATGTCTGAACTAATACATAATACACATTTTCTATACAGCTTGTATTTTAAATCTATCGCTATCTATATGCAGTGTACTATGATATAGTGTCATTGTTACCCTTAAACTGCATTAAAATCAGTATTGTATAACATATAATTATAATATGATAACTATATATACTGATCACTGTCTAACGACAATCATTTATATATAGTTGCATCTTACTCGTGCATGTATAAATCGTCCGTTGTGTTGTAATGATGATCGTCAGTGTCGTCGTTATTGTCGGTCGTCCGTCGTGTGAGTGTGTCTACATGTATATGTAACAAAGACACCGTATCATAGTACACTGCATATAGACAGCGATGGATACACATTGTTTCTAGATTGGGTGTTTTTTAAAATACAAGCTATATATCTAAAGATCGTTAATGAACTAGGGATTTCAATTCTCGTGTTGTTTCATTTAAACCAATCATATGACGATTGAAAATCAATTGGTAGAAATAATATTCAATAAACTTTAAACCAATCTTTATTTTTGTCTATTTAATATTAATGAATACGAGTTTGGTGGTGATTACAAAGGACAAACTAATGGCATATGTATTCCAATCCCAATTTGAAGAGTATACTAAATAATTATATATAAATACATTTATCTACCCAGCTGATTATTCCGCAAAGGATTCGGGTTTCCAATTCGATACGGATAGTAATGCCTGAACGTATAAAATATTAAAAATTTTATTGAGGGTTTGGATTGGGGTTAAATAATTCTATTGTAAAATATATTTTAGCTTCTTTAAAACTCTTCCAACGCCAAACCCGCAATGATATATTTTTGTATACAGTAGAAATAAAATCGTCAGCCATGCAACTTACGGTAAAAGTATTCAATGTAAACATTTCAGAAAAACTGATGAAATTTGTAAACTTATTTGTATTTTTCACTTTAATGGAAAATATATTTTCAACGTTGATTTTTAGCTAAAATAAACGAGAAACAAACGGTTATTTCTCACATACTATCGCACGTAATTTTTTATAATTCCGCTGCAAAATTAAATGCTTAAGGCTATTAATCGTCATCTAAGAAATGGCGTCAGTCAAATGATGTTCTTCAACAAATTATATGTGTTAGTTTCCTATAGGTAGGTATTACTGATGATAACAATTAAATAAATAATCTATATAATTTAGGTGTGTAAAAACACGCATATGTAATAAATATATCAAATCAAATCATAATTTTTTTAGTAGTTTGCCAATTTCAAAAGTCAACAGTATTTTTGCTAGGCAATGAATATAATATTTTTGCGTGGCTTTGAAATAATTGTATTCATCACGCTAGGAAGTGAAACGCGTAAACTCCCGGAGCCAATTCAGATAATTAATAGTGTTTTTGACTGGCAAATTTTTTTTCGGTTTTTCACTAAGATGCGGGTAACAGTGTTTGTTAAACTGTTTCATATCGTTTTAAATATGACAAACAATGTATAGTAATGATTTTATTATTGTATCATTGTTTATAATCCCAATATTATTAGAGTGAAATTAGCTTCAAAAACGGGTTTTTAAGCAGGTGTTCGGAAACCACAATTTTGTTTTTTAATCGATTCATTTTGAAGTTCCGACTCGTGACGGCGAAGTTGAATTTGTTTATAACAAAAAAGAATTTTTTCTTAATATCTTTTTCAAAAATAAAAATTTTAATAATGACATAGAATAATATTCAATTCTATATAAAAAAGAGAAAAGAAATGAGCATGAACATTAAAATCGGTTTATTAGAATTGAATAAAAAAATTTTAAACTAAAATAAAAAATCTAAAAATTACTTCATTTCTTTATAAAACTATGGCAAAGTATGCCTTTTTTATGTTGAAAATAATGTGCCAAATTTTAGCCCTTAAAAAAATTAGGTGTCCGAAAATTAATAAAATACCATGTTACCTGTTTTTATAAATAAAAAGGGTGCAAATTATGCTAGATGAATAAATCATTTTTTAAATGAAAGGTTTTAACAACATCTATAAAACGAAAAAGAAATAATTTTTTAAACTGTAGTATTACCTATTATTTTTCAATTTGTTTATAACGCGCTATAAATAAAATAAATAAAACAGCAATACATAAACACACATATACAACACATAGACAAAAACACTGAGTGGCGTAAATCTACAATTTTGATAGAATAGTACATATATCTGTTGCATCACTATAATATTCACGTATAAGTATTAAATAAATCGTTTCGTACTGAAATGAACCCTTAAATAAAACTTTTAAAATTAGAAGTATTTGTTTTTAATCAAAATCTTGTAATTCAATTAAAATTTGTATGTGTTCTAGAAAAATGTTCTTTTCTCTAAACTTACAACAATTTTACCTTCAAGTATATATTAGACCAAATAAAACAATAAACTTAAGTTATTTAATAACAAATATTTGAAATTTTCGTAAAATCACTTTATTTGACTAGTTTCGGACACCTTCTTCGGAAATAAATAAAGTGATTTTTACGAAAATTTCAAATATTTGTCATCATTATAACGGATTTTCGTCAAGTAACGACCCATTACAAAACAAAACATAAAGACAAAAAATGTTTCTTAAAAATTTTTCTTAAAAAGAAACATCTTTTGTTTGAAACTTTTTTTCATAAATTCAATATATACCGGGTATTTATAAAACAATTAACTCAGTTAATTGTTTTCTTTGTTTTATAATACTTTTTCTATAATCGACATTCATGACAGATATTTAAACATATTATTTCTTAAAACACTGTAACCATGTATGGTCAAAGTATAAATAAATTTGTTAATATTATCCAAAAAGAATAGTGAGATAATAACCAGCTTTTCCGCTTATTTGATTTGAATATTTATAAAAATTTTTACAACAAAATTTAAAAAGTATAATTTACCATCCTAATACATCATCTTTTTTGTAATTAATTACTAATTACATCTATCATCTGTACATACAAAAAAATTATTAATGGCGTAATAATTTCATTTAAATGATTAATTGATAAAAAAAAACCTAGTTAATTACATAACAAAACATTCATCAGCGTAGACGGCCTTCAATCATGGAGGAAGGATCTTTGACTACTGTTTTTGATTTGATTCTATTATGATATAAACGAACAACCATTGATGAAAAATGTCGAAATCAAATGAATTCTTGACGACTTTGTTGCTGTGCTTAGTAGTCCAGTAACTTAGCCGGAAAATCTGGAAAAGTGGTGGAACAGCAACAATTTTAACATTTATTTTTTTCTTGGATTCACTAACCCCTGCATTATCTCGAAACATTTTCTCCTAATTTTCCTAATTTCCCATTTTTCGAGTTAACGCAGGCGTTAATGCTGATGATTGTTCCAGAAGGTCTAAGGAATTTACTTTTCCAGATTGTACAGTATTTTCCGGCTTATTTACTGGACTATAGGTAAAAGACGGTAAAGTGTAAAAAGTGAAAACAGAGAAAACTGAAATCTAAGTTTTTGATATTTTTATATTAAAATATTTCGTCATATAATTATTGAACGACTAATAATATGTTACATGAATTCATGTGTGATTTTAGATCATAATTACTTAAAATGCCTAAAGAGACCAGTCAGTCTTTAATTTTTGTAAATCGAAAAGCAGTAACATGTGATTTACTGCCTGTTTACTGCCTACTCAGTAAAACACGAATTAAGGCAAAAGAAATTAAATTTTTCTTTTAAACATACACTTATTTCTAATATTATTATTTGAGCAAACTTTAATATTTGGACAAACTATAAACATAACAGGTAATAAAGAGTAACCAAGTAGTACTTATATATTTTTCAATTGATAAAAACAGTAAAGTTTGAAAACTACTGCTTTTTTCCTTTGAAAATGAATTTACTGCTTTTATATTTAGGAAATGCAACCAATTTGAAATATTTGACAAACTGAAAAAATAATTATCTTGATGAAATAACATTCTTAATTGATATATTATGTAGGGATATCATCGGATAAATCTATTAGGAACAAAATTAATGCCTAAGCACGACAGTAAGTTTTCAGATCCCTCAAGCACCTCCTCTATATATACGCCACTGAAAACATTTATAGATAGTTTAATGATTGTTACAAATTTTAAACAAAAATTAACACATTCTTGTGAGTTTTTAATATATACAAAATTATTTAACAAACATTAAATATATACATACTTATACATAATTAATTACATTTATATCCATGTGAAATTATTAATTATGTGACAACATCACGTTAATTGTGTATGAGTCTATAATTAACTGTTTAGATAATTAGTACTTAGTTTGAAAAAAAAAAATTTTTTAAATATAATTATAAACTTTTAATATTAATTAATTTATATCTAGGTATTTATTCAGTTTTAAGATAATTGTTAATAATATAGGTAATTCTTTTTAATTTAAACTATATCTAGAATGGTATTTTGTTTTAAAATACCTTTATTATTTAATTTATATGATTTTATACAAAGAACCTTCAGTTTATTAAATGCGTAAATGATTTTACAATCCGTAAATAATTTTTTTACTGAAGGAAAACTAACAGATACACAAGTGAAAATAACTATTTCAGTTGATTCCTTAAATACCCTGAACATATTGAGTTCACTACTAGTGCGTAAATCATTCATTTTATCTCTAAACATACACAGATATATAAAAATATGATTCGTGCAAACACCAAAATACATATGGATAGTAACTTTATGTCTCTATAATCTTCAGTAATTACAGATGTTTGAGTGAAAAATGCGGCGAAAAGAGTATTTTATCACTAAATTCATATTTTTTTTACGGTTTCAAAGATAGATAGTTTTATAACTTTAAGACACTTTTAACTCCAGACCGCACACATAAAATTTGAGCACGTTATCTCTTTTCGATTTTGATTTATCGTGTTGACGCTAACATTAATTAGATGAATTTTATAACAGATATATATCACAAATTTTGTTCTGCGATCAATATTTTCAACCGTTGCAAAGTCCTAAGCTTATAATAGCATTCTAAGCTATTCTAAGCTAATTATATATATATATATATATATATATATATATATATATATATATATATATATATATATATATATATATATATATATAATAATAATAAGCTGGATAATTTATATGTTTGTACGCGCTAATTACAGGAACTACCAGTCCGAATTTAAATTTTATTTTTGCGTTAGATAGTCCGATTATTAAGGAAGGTTTAGACGATAATAAAGAGTGTATTTAATGCGTATGTGCAATATTTTTTTATACAACAAATAGTCTAGGCGCTATTTCAGTTCAAAGCGTATACGATCAGTTAGTTATGTATATACAGAGTATAAAAACAACAAAATATTAATCAAATAAAAACTATTAACTCAAAATTTTTGTATAATTATTTATTATGAAAAAAAAATAATAATTGCAATCATAATATTATTCTCGAGAATATCCGTGTATATAAACATTAATTTTATTTAATAATAATATATTATAATTGTTTTTTTATATTGCTTAATTTACATTAATAAATATTAATAAAATATTATTAAACATATTTTTTATTCATTAGATTTTAATTTAGTATTAATCAACTAATCCTCATATATATATATATATATATATATATATAAGATATTGCCGATAAGATATATCAAGTCATCAATTTACACTGCATATCATGTTTTGATATACTTTACAACTTTTTTTAAATTCTAAATAAATTTTATTAAAGATAGTACTCATTTGACTCTAGTGTAGCACATGAACGTCCTTAAGATAAATTAAATCTTCAATAAAAATGTTTTTTATCCAATTCATCCGACAAAAAAAAATGTGAAAGAGGGCAAAGTTCTCTCGTACAAAAAACTATTGATATTCCAGCAAAAACAAAAATGTTAGCATACAAAAGTAGAAAAATCTATGTAAAGATCCTAGTTTTTAACAAAAATGAGAAAATGATTGGTATATATTTATTGGGTAAGTTTCTCAAAAGCAGGGTATTTCATGATTTACTTGACAAGTTTATTTCTTTGTATATTAAGTGTTATAAAATCTGATCACCAAGAAAAGTATGAGTAATTTATTACTACTGAAAAAATGCTATTGGTTAATCAATCTTTATCAATTCATGAGTAACCAATATTTTCCAATTGGTTGTTGATAATCATGGTTGATTTGATTTAAGTTTAATTAATTATTCAAAATAATTTTCAATCATATTTAAAAAAAAATTAAGATTAAAAATAACTATCTGAAGAAAATTAATTCAATTATCAATTGAATAAAATTATCTTTAGAAATTATTCAAATATTGATATGTTAAAGTCCTTAAACTTTAACTTGATAAACTTTTGTTTTCATTATATTTATTTAGTTTTTAAATTTAAATAATACTTTATATCCAGTTGTAAAAATCGACCATTCTAATATTTGATTAGTTTAAAAATCCTAGTTTTCTTTAATTCTAATTCTTAATTGAAAGTTTTTCAAGAATAATAATAAAAATTATTTTTCCCAGATGAATACTCTTTTCTAGTGCTTAAGTAATTGAAATAATACGAATTTCATAATCGAAATTTTTTTAAATGTATAATCTATTATAATTTGTAAGAAATTGGCCCTCAACTTTAACTCTAGATCCACGCCTGGTTAGTATATTTATAATGAACATTTATCCGAATCATTTTTTTTTGAAAAACCAAATAAATAAGGCACAAATCAATAATGAAATTAAAATGATAGCTACTTTTGTGGCCATCTGTACCGTTGTATACATAAAAAATATTTATCAATATAAAATATTAAAATTAATAAATAATAAAAAAGTAATTATTTATTTAGTTTTTATTTTTTATTTTTACAACAATAATTATATTTACAGTTATTAATTTTACAACATAAATAATTTATTATCTACACATATAATTGTATATGTATTTTGTAAATGCAAAGCAAAAATCAAGTTAATTAAATTTATATTTTGTATAATTAATTCAATAATAATGAAAAAATCAAAGGTAATCAAGATTTTAACAATTAATAAATTTAATTTAATTTATGTCGTTATATTGAATTATAAAAATCTTATTCATCAATACTGAATACACAAAATATGAAAATTAAGCCGATTATGACGAATTATACTTTGTGAGATATTAATTAAAATAATAAAATGATTATAAATTAAAACAAAAAAAAATGCACTTCTCAAATAATTAATACCTTTTTCTAAATTAAATATTGATAAGAAAAAATTAACTTGTCAACCAGGAATCAAAGCTTGGCCCTCTCGATATTTAGTCCAGCGTGCTTACCGCTACCACCAAAGACGAATCTGACGTTATTCTGACTTCAGTATTACTTTTGTTGTCAAATATCAACATTATTATTCATATATTTATGATTTGTGTATACTTAAGCATCACAATACAATACTTGTCAAATTCCATTTAGGTTATGTCAGACAAATACGAAAGAACTGGCGGATACTTAAATGTTAAAGATTAAACGGAAAAAAAACTTATATTATTAAGATAATTTCACTGTTTTAGATCATACAAAATTTTTAATCAACAAATTCTACCGTACACAATTTTAGTAATTTACTTTTAGTTTATTTTGATATTCATGGTTATCTATAGGGTGTTCCACAAGAACAAACCAAAATTATCGAATCAATAATTCAATAATTATCGTCCAAAGAGTTTTGGCAAATTCAAGGTCTATCAACCCTCGATTCCGTGATACAACATTTATTCTGCCTTATCGATTAGATATCCGTTATTCGCAAAAAGGGCAAATTTCTGCCAATATTGTGAATAGTAAATTGGTCGTTACAAAAATTGCCTGGACGATATGATAACAAGTAAAGTCACACATATAAAACAACGTATTCTAATTGTGGCAGTAAAAATATGTTTTTACTTGCACTTTTTACAGATTGGTGCTTCGAATCAAACGTAAAATCGAATAAATAAATTGCTCCGGTATACTGTGAACCCCGTTTTAGTCTAAAACTATCGAGTCTGATTTATATGAAAAAATTTGTAAGTATCTAAGGGTTAAAGTCCAGTTGGTACTAATACCATGGTTGCAAAATCCAATTACTTTAAATTGACGGAAAATAATTGATTTTTCAAACTTAGTGTTTGTCCATTCATTGGTAGTATGCCTGCCTTTTACGGTTATGTTATACTAACGAAGATGACTAACGTTTACTTAATTTGAAATTTAATTAATATATGTATGTCCGAACATTGTGCAAATTTACATTCAATTCGGTCGAATAGCTTCCAAGAAACGTGACGTAGAGAAAAATTGTATGATTTGTAATATAAACTGTCTAAAAGAATATGAAATTAAATAAAAATTTTTTTTTTGTAAACATTTAATACAAATTTATTTGTTCACATTATCAAAATATCACATCTAATTTACTGTAATCAGATTATAAAATAAATAAATGTTTTCCCAAAGACAAAAATTTTAAAGAAATAAAATAACAGAAAGAATGTGGTGTTAAAACATTCACACGACGTCTATATACACAGAATTAAACAAATGGTTTTAACATTTATCATTGAATTTTCAAAAACTACATAAAGTCTGTAAAACATCAAGCGCGGATCCACCGTTGTGGGTACGATAGGTATGCCCACAACCCTAACAGACTTGTGACGTCACACTTTCACGGTCTATTGAGGTCGATAGGCTGATAATATTATATCCAATGCCTTAATAAAATTTTTTTTAAACAATGCATCGTGCGTGGTTCGGAGCGCAACGACGTACTTAGTCATCATAGACGATATGCTGACACGTTATATCACATTTTTGACAACATATTATCTGTTTCTTTTTGGCACATGAATACTTGTATTGGAAAAAATAGATGACTATTCGCTGGGTGCGCATAGTCATCTACTAATTTAAAAGTACATAGTCGTCTACTAGTTTCAAAGTAAGCATGTATTGTATGCACATATAAATTGCCGCAAAAGTTTCCGAGCCGCCTTATTTTTTGGTGGCTTACAGTTTTGCGAAAAAGAAACGTAAGCCTGAATTTGTAATTTAAGTAAGCACCTAAATAGAATTATTTAATGTAAAATGTATACTAGCGTTTAATTTAATTTGATATCCTTTGAATTTGTAAAAATTTCATCAAAATCGGTTCAGTAGTTTAGAGTCTAAATGTGACACTGTGATGTGCAAACAAACACATTTACTTTTGTAATTTTCGTGAGCGAACAAATTAACATTTTACAGGTTTATTAATTTACTAGTTTTCGCCGCACGATTTTGCTCACGTGGAACTATACACTATACAAAATCATAGTCAGGGCGTCATATATTTAGTAAACATCTCCTTTGTAAGAATGCACTATTTCGACCATGAGCGAGTTCATACACCAATTCGCATTTGGCCGATTTTCGGGTGGTTGTGACCACAACCTTTTTTGAGAGCTGGATCCTCGCCTGTAAAAAATCAACCATAAAAAAGCCAAGCGTAATGTGCCATATCAAAATCCAACTAAATTCCAACTAAGAGTTACTCTATCTAGCGTTAAAAAAAAGAACCATTGGTGAATGTAAACAAATAAAACATATTTACTTGTAGATGAATTGTACTTTTTTCATTATAAAAATCGTTTATTTCAATTTATAATGTCTGCAAATTGTTGTATATCGAACTGTAAATCTTCAAAAAGAATAAATTATGATATTAGTTTCCATAAATTTCCATATTGGTTCTGAAGTAGTAAAATTAAAAACATATTTTGGAGGACATCTATAATATTTTAATAAAATATTTTAACTAATTATAAATATTAAACCAAGAATATAGATATTGGATAAGAAAAAAAGATTAATAGCTTCTTAAAATTTTAACTGAAATGTTTAAAAACGTCGTAAACTATATAACACAGCACGTTAAAATAATCTTGTTTACAACTGTGAGTGATAACTAGTTTTGATACCACGGCGCTGCGATCTTAACATAAAAACTCAATAATTTCTAAAATTAAAATTTTATACTTCTGGATCAAAAAATTTTGTATATCTCTCACCAGTAAACTTTTTTTCTACTAACAAAATTAGAGTAGTGACAAATACGTAAAAATCTACAAAATCTAGGTCTTAAAAAATCTAATTATGGTGCAAAGTTTAAAAACAAATCGTTTCGAGAAATTCTCAAAATATTCAAAAACATTCAGAATAAATTGCCAGTTACGGATTATCCACTTCCGACAAAACAAAGATTGCAGTCACGTGAGACGAAATTGAAACTGCCATACCTCTTGCTGTCCACCAATGGATAAAAATAGGTTTTCTGGTATCAGGAGATTTTAAAACGTAAAAATTCGATAAAAATACCTTTTCTATTCTACATATTATATATATAGAAGTATAAAATAAACATCTTTATTATATATCTAGAATCTAGATACTCGTGAGTAAAATATGAATTTATCAACGAACAAAATAAAAATTGTACTTAAAAACAATTTCAAAAGAAATTCATTTAAAAAAAGAAAGGCACTCACTCGCTCTCACACAAATAAATTAAATACTTTCATTCATGAAATACAATGAAGCATAACGAACGAGATGCATTACTTTTTTTTAATATAAATAGTATGGTTGGTTAGTGCTCTTGGTTAAATACTTCTTGTTGGGCTATTCATCAAATCAAATTTAGTGGATTTTTTTTAAGATTCTGTAGGTTAAAATAGTTGTAGCTGACAACCACTTTTCGACAGCGGTATCTTCAAATGTCTGTTTATAAGATAATGCCGGCAGTACACACTCGGCGAGGCATGGCGAGACATAACGAGCTCGAGAGTGTACTCACAATGCTCGGTCTGTCTTGTGTCGACTCGCCTCACCTCGTATACGCTCCATTAAAAGAGTTCGGTTTTTTGACACGAGTTAGAGAAAGGGAATGGTGAATACATTTGACACGAACACGAAGGACACTCTCGTCTACATTCGATTCAACTTTCAATAGTCAACTATCAGCGTTTTAATTGTACCCATTAATCTTAATACTAACATGAAAATAAATAAAAACTGTATAAATTTATGGATACTTTTTAGCGAATTTCCTGAAAGGAAATAGAGCTATTGGTCCCGTACCGAAGTCAAAATTTCGCAAAAATTTCTTCAAATGTCCATCGATCCTACCTAGTAGATGTCAAAAATCACCGTCTGTAAAATTTATATATATATATATCTATGGACATATATATATATATATATATATATATATATATGTGTCTGTAATCACTCTAGCGGTCACAGTTTTCATTTTATCGGAATGAAGTTTTGTATTTGAGGCGCTTTTGGTATTCAAAAGGTCAAGTTCGTTAATGGGTAAAATCGGATGAGAGGAAAGGGGGGTTTAGAGGGAAGGGGAAACACAAAATTTGACATATCTCCCTTATTCCTCCTCCATATTCGAAAAATCGAAAAATTTATAATAAGTAAAGTTTTAAGTATTAAATTTTACTGTAGTTTTGTTTCTTATAATTTTTTCTGTTATACTAATATTTACAGAAATATTGACGGTTTAAGATTGAAAACTAAATTCCTCACTATCGCTGTACACATTAGAGTTTGAGCAAAAATGATAAGGTGATGACTTGTAGCAAATATAATTTTCTACAACTTTATTCCTTACGCTTTTTTCGATTATTCTAATATTAAGAGAGATATTTTATATTTTGTGTTTTCTTCTTTCTTTATACACCCCCCCCCCCCCATTCCCTTCGACTTATGTCATTTATTAATAAAATTGGACTTGAAAATACTAAAATCAGATACGACATTTCATTTTGATCAGATTAAAATTGTGACCACTAGAGAGTGATTTTTGTATTCTAAGGAAATTCGCTAAGTTGAAGCAGCTTCTGCGTAACGAATTTTTTATTCTTATCGTGTCATTACGCATTTGAATAATAATTATTTTTAATAGTTTAATCAAACTATTTACTACTCCGTAATTTTTAATTTAAATATGTCATTTTTCGGGTATACCAACGTAATTTCTGGCCAAGACACGTTGGTTAACTGACGAAAACTGTTTGCCAGCCGAACAATCGGTGAGAGTGTACATAGCTCCACTCGCGGCTCCTCGCAAAAAATAATTTTTAACCAAATGTGAAACGAGATATTTGCAATCAAAGTTGAAATTTATAACATGCATGATATAAGTAACCGATTCGGACATTTTTTTTTTTTTATAAAACTGGACAAATTTTCTATACATTTCTTTCAAAAACAAATACCTTATAAAGTTGAACTTAACAACTTAATTTTAAAATAAAATATTGCAGATTTTTAACAGCTATTAATTTTTAATGGTAATAATTTGCAACTGCGACCCCAAAAACATTGAATAATCGCTGTTAAAACAATTATTATAATATACGATTATATTTGTATCATAAATGTTAAAACACTATATATGTTTACTATAGATATTGGCATCGTTGTAATAAGTAAATTAATCATATTGTATTTTATACATTTTGATTTGACTGTAACGGGTGAACTACCTTAATTCTGAAGTTATAAGAAAGCAACGAATTTCCAGGCTTACCTCCCAAAAAGCATATAAAACTTACCCTTCTACTATATCAAAAAAATGTGTCGATAGAATCTGAAGAGGTAAATTAGGTTATTGGGCACAATTACGTATTGAAATCTTATTTTTGCCCGATAACCTAATATGCCAGTGTACGTAAAACGAAACCTTTATTGGCCAATAACTCAAAATCCTGTTATAGGATTTTGTCGTGTCCATTGAAAATTTTATTTAGGATGCCAGAAACTTAGCTCTCTGCAAAAAAATTGAAGAGATTTAATTGAAACAAATTTTGGGCAGAACCTTTTTATTTAAATAATGCGCAG
This sequence comes from Nineta flava, assembly GCA_963920215.1. Lineage (NCBI taxonomy): Eukaryota > Metazoa > Arthropoda > Insecta > Neuroptera > Chrysopidae > Nineta > Nineta flava. Next base: position 119,791,710 of record OY986040.1, read on the forward strand.
AGCCTTTTCTACATAGTTAAGTATCCATCTGATAAAATTTCAACTTATTATTCCAAAAAATGTTCTCTTTTAAAATAAAATGTATGAAACCACCCAAAAATAAATAATGACAATAAAAGTATTACGGAACCCTAGTTCTAGTTGAATACATATCCTGACACCGCTTTTATTCATGAGAGAATGAAATTGTATATTCAATGTTTAATTTTATGTTAAATTCTATTTTTTTTCCGCATAAAAATGGTGTGATTATCAAAATTTGTTTTTTCATAAATTTTTTTTGTTTGGGTGATAATTAGCATTCACGAAAATTTGAGAATAACACCAATTTGACATTATTTATTAATTTTAATATATTTTTAAATTGTTTTTTGTTTTTCTTTTTTGTAAACTAGCGTCTATTTATTTGCATTGTTAGTATGGTTGTCTTTCGATTATATTATACCAACGGAAGCGACTAGCATTTACTTACTTTGACATTTAAGTAATATGTCTGAACATTGATACCATTTTTTGACATCAAATGCTTGATACACGACCTCTGGAATTCTAGACCAATGCTCTACCTTAATTTTAATATATTTTGAGAGGAATGGGTAAATTAGGTTTTTTCCAAATATTTCGAAAACTATGAGGTTATGTCAAATATCGTGGTTAACAAATTTAAAGAATGTTAGTGTGTCTTGCTTTATGTCTATGTAATTAATGGTGGGTTTTTTGGATTTTAATGACGTAGTACTTTGATGACCTACGTGTCATTAAAGTCCAAAAAACCCACCAAAATTTAAAGAATGTGAAATTTACTTAATTAAAAATCTCTCATCTCAGCAAATTTCATCCGGTTGTTGTTTAGTTTTTAAGAGATTATATTATCAGGCTCGCGAAAAATTATATATCATATAAAAGATGATGAATAATTTTTCATCAACCCATTTTTCTTGTCGGCTTCCATGTGTACAGCTTTCATGCGACATAAAAACTATGCAACAAGTATTGAACAATGTATGTAAATTTAAATCTAAAAAAAAAACTCCAATAAAAAGCTACGAATACTTATTTTGTTTGAAAAATAAATTAAACATTTTTTTGTATGTGACAACCAAAGGTCAAAGGTTATTATTACACATGACTGAATATTTGATGCACATCCTATATAAATGTCTATTTCAAACACAAAATGTGGAAATCAATACATTTTACTTTGTAAAATTGTATTATTTTTTAGTCTTTTTTTTATCCATTGTTTTGTGAAAAGTAAATTTTATGCAGTAACATTTGTTAAGGTTCGATCGACACAAGGGACATTTAATTTGATTCTATTTTAAAGATAAATATAAAAAAGCTCATTTATTCAAAAGATATACATTTTTAAAATAAAATAAAATTGTTTCTTCGATTCGCCAAAAAAAATTGTTATCTACTACCAAGCCTCATGCATGAACGTCCTTAAATACAATTATAATTCGTTGTAATTCTTTACGTTTTAATAAAATGATTATGATAGACATATAGATTGAAGCGACTGTCCTAGACGGGACAAACTTCGACAATAAGGTCCATTGTGATGCCTAAGGATGTGAGTGGAGTGGAAGGAATTTTGTGTGTAGACTTGGAAATGGTAGGTTGCAGCCGACTTTGATAGGAACTATGCCGATATTCATCTGGAGTTCGTGGAGGAAACAGCAAAAAACCTTCACAAGGAGAGGCGGTTACTTCGTTCTTGTTCATACGCCGACAGTTTAGTCAATTAGTTTAGTAAATTTTTTAAAATAATTGACAAACTGCCGATGTCAGGATTTGAACCCATAACCTCCCCGTTCAAAGTAGACAGAGCGCGATAGACTTGGACGGTATGATAGACATATACATAGTATAATTACTCAAAAAGTATGGTTTGATTATATACCACCAGAGGCGTGAAAAAACAAAAATCTTTACATGGATACTTATTTAAATAAATTTACATAAATTTTTTCAGGATATTTCTTTTAAATTAAACAAAATTTTCACAAACCAACCACATTTGGAATAAAATAAAGCGGACATGACATTTCCAATACCATAAAATATGTAAAACAAAACCATTCTCCTCTATGTATATAATATATATTTAAATTATTAACATAGTATTTGGTAAGAAAGGTTTATATTTGTATTTATACACCTGTGAAACAAACCACGATTCATCGGTTTATTTTATACATAAATATGTATAGGAAACTCCTTCTCTCAACCCATTATATACACGATGTTACAAATTAGTTGGGCGATGTATACAAATTCAACATTATGGTTATACAAATTATAATTAAAATTTGAACATTTATTATATTATCGGAGATAGATTTGAAAAAAATGTACAAAATTAATTTTAATTATTAAATATACAACAAATATTTGATATTTTCATCTACAATATTATTATTTGGACTATAGTTTCGGTAACACAGTTCCTTCTTCAGACAATATATACTCAAATATTTGTTATATTTAATAATTCTAAAGAATATTCGTCAAATAACGACCCATTTAATATAAAAATTAATTGAACAGTAAACTTAATTTGTATTACCTGTAGTTTATATTCTTTGCACAATTCCGAAAATATTTTTTACATTTCTACATTTTATTCACTCCAATATTTTTAGTGTGTTGTTAAACTCCTGGTAATTTGGGGACGTATTTGTTGACATTTATGGACTGTGAAGCTTGAGAAAAGTATTATAGTTACATCGATATTTTATTGGATATTTAATTTTTTTAGATTATCCTTTTCGTACTTGAATTTCATATTCTGACCACTCTTTTTAGAGCACTCTGTACATGTTTTAAAAATAAAAAATTCCAGATACAAAAAAAAATGTTTGGTAACTGTTATTTGCATCTTTTGGTTAAACTGAAGATGAGATTACTTTTACATGATTATTGCGATGGATAATATTACTTGCGGCATTCATTTAAATATATCTGTGACATCAAATATATAATTTTGGCTGGTTTTAGTGGTTTGACCTTATAAAATATATTTTATTTAATCATAATATTATTGGAATTATACATTTTATTTAATATTTGATATACATTTGTAACTAAAGAATTTGTTACGTACAAGCTGCGTGGGCTAAACAAATTTTTGTTTAAAGGAAGGAAGCATTAATGTATTTAAGACATCATTAGAACATTAAAATCATTAGGACATTAAAACCGTTAATATTTCTTTAGAGTTACTGAAAAAAATGATCAGTAGATAAATTGTAGTAAGGTATCATTAACTTAAACTTTACTCAAGACAGATTTTCCCATTTTGCTAACAATAATATTCCCAATTTTGTGTTTTCATTATAAACTTCCATTTTCCGTCGTCTGATTTCGCTTATTAACAAACTTGGCCTTACATATACGAAAAACACATCGCATTCAAATTTCACTTTAGTCTGAAATAGCCATTTTCGACATCTACAAGGAAAGATCGATAGACATTCGAAGAAATTTTGAAAAATTATTGCATTAATACAGCACCAATAGATCAATTTTCTTAAAACAGAAATTTGTTTAAATTTTGTGTTGATTGAAAGACTTTCGTAACTATTGTTGTTTGGTTCTTAGGGCTATGCCATCTGGTGACAATAATTAGAAACAAAGTAGTCAGACTCAACTGTTATAGGTACATACGCGTTACTAGGTTACGTTAATAAAATAAAATAAAAGTTATTATTTTGTTAATGAAACCCTTTTTTTAATGAAAAATATGACTAATTGTTTAAATGAAGCCTGACTAAAGCCGCCATTAAAGAATATGACGTCATGCGTAAGTTTACCAATAACAAACGTTCTACTAATTTTGGATTGTTAATTATCTAAGATATTCAAGTTACTACCGGATCCATTATTTCACCGTAAAAAATAGAATAACTTTCACGGCAATCTAACTGACTAATAGTCAAACCTTTTATAATTCAACATAAACGATACCCTTAGAGTATTCGTTTGATTTCACACTTGAATCGATTTCTTAGAACACATAGAGATATTATGCAAAAAAAAAAGAAGATACAATATCATTTACTAAGTTTAATTATGGCCAAAGGTAACAAAATATAAAAAAAAACCAGAAATTATTAATATTACGTGACGAGGTAAAAAAGCATCGTTTAGTTTTTGCTTTGCATAATAAAATTTGATAATAATTCCGAAAGCCAAGGTTGTTGCCTCCATATACAGCACACAGCGTACTACTGCGTACTAAATTTGTTTGAAATTTTTACAACCGATATGTATTAGGTGCGAATTAATTCAGTTTTTGATAAAAAATGTTTCCAACAAAAGTTGATTTGTTTTAAAAATACCTAACTTTTTAACGAAAATCCATTTAATTCAGTATAAATCGACTGTAAAATTAGTACTGTAAAGTGACCATCTGATCGTAATGGTATACTGTCTAATGTTTTTACCGGAAATCGATGTTTTGTGGTAGTAAGAGGCCAACATGTTATTTTTGGCCTGATCGATCTGTATATATTTGTATTAAAAAAAATCAAGTATATGCTTTTATTAGTAGGTAACGCACTAATAAACAAAAAATTAGATTGTTCATTTTAAAAGTTTTACAAACTCAAATTGACGAAAAATCATTCAGTTTATGAAGACTGACCAATATTTTAGTCATTAAACTTTTCTTCTCTCTTTTACGGTTTCAAAAATGGATACTTCTCAGGCTGGTGGGGGCTGCACGGTCCGATGTTACTTTTTTACGAACTTGATCCTCCTCTTAAGCTACATCTAACAGCCTTTTTCTGTAATCAATACTTTCAGCCATTACAAAGTCGAGACTAAACTTATTATAGCCTTGTATATATATATATATATATATATATATATATATATATATATATATATATATATATATATATATATATATATATATATATATATATATATATATATATATGTATATATTATAGTTAACCGGGTATAATAACATTATGTTTCTCCTCTACAACCCACTCAACACTTTCTGCTGTTTACGGTCGGAAATATGATAGCCCTAGTTTTACACGTACTTGTATAATTTTCTAACCTAAATTTCATACGCAGCCAACATTTCTAATCGTTAAAAACTAAAAATTCAAGAAAAAATACCAGGTAATAAGAATCAGTCGTTAATTTCGAATATATTTTCAATTAAAAGAACACTTAATGAAAATTAAAAGTTATTAACAACTTTTAATTATTTCAAATTCATTGAAACAAAAAAAATAGAAAAAAAAATGTTTTTAATCAAAGAAACTGACTGTATTCAATAAAAAAAAATCAATACGATACTTTTATTCGTCCTTAAAACCTGTATAAAATATTATGTTAATTAGAATAAAAATAATAAATATAAATGTGATTATCAATGGAATTTTAAAATAATGTTTCATTAATTATAAGACATTCATAAATAAAGTCTTCTGATTCTCCCTCAATTTTACTTACTATGAGAGTACCATGTTGTACACATGATCACAGAATTAGCGTTAAAAAAAAAGTTTATACTTGATTTGTGCCTTATTCATTCGATTTTCGTAAAAAATATTTCCAATAAAATTTGTTCATCATAAATATAATAACAACTTTTATTCGAATCATTTTCCCAAAAACCGAAAGAATACGGCACAAATCAACTATACAAATTTTGAAAAAAGAACGCTATGTAATTGAACAATATTGACCCGGTTTATCAATCACGTGGTTAAATATATAAAGATATTGTTAACCAGATATTTAAAGTTTCAGTTAAAATAAATACTTTTAAGGTATCATTTTATAGAAATTTAAGGATGTACGAACACTGAAGCTTCAAAAAGATTAAGGCTTGACTTTTTGTTTACATGTAGTTGGAGTGCATATAAATTAATTATAAAAGTTTTTAGGGGGGCGGTATTAATTTTAACTTACGACAAAAAATAATAAACATTATTGCGGACTTTTATGAATGTACTATAAAGTCTGTAGAATTTGTCTTTAAAATACAGTCAAACCTTGTAAAGAGAAATCGGAAAGAATGTCCCATTTTATCTTACATAAAACCAATATAGAATTTATCGGTATCATATTTCACTTATTCAGTATTGAAAAAGGAATATCTACTATACAATCGTTTCAATTATTAAGAGATCATTTTTGGTATACATTGTGAAATGTTAGTCTTATTTAAAGACAATCAGCCTTGGTGGATCTAAGAATGTCTCTTGAGAATGCTCGGTTAATATTTTTGAGCATGAATATAACCTAGCTTAAATTATATTATTGTCTTCTATGAAAACGGGTCGGCGTTGATCTGGAATGTCAGATTTAGTCATCACGCCAGAACCTGTAGAGGGGTAGAATCTCCCTTGTCGTGAAAAGCTTGCATTCTATTTATTAAAATATTTTGCATGATACATTTGCCTGGGTATTATCGATTTCTTACAAGAAGTTTGCTGCTCCTCTGTGAGTGAAAAAATTCTTTTATTTGTTTGTTGAACTGTGTGTTGAGAAACACAGAGCCCAATTCAAGTATTCACGATTTATTGTTATTTAATCATAGAATATAATTCTTTTTAATTACTCTACATACCAGATGTCCCTCCAATTACTTGGCCCGGGAAAATAATTACATTAATCAAAAATAATGATAGAAACTTTTCAACTGTGAAACTAATTTGACTTTCCTACAAGAATTTATGGAATGTCATCTACCATTTCACAATCTACCATTTCATATACCATTTCACGAAGCTCTTCGAATCCCAAATGTATAGAAACTCTTTTTCATAAAATTCATTCAGAATAAACATGGTCTTAAAGTTGGGCTTTACAAAGTAATTATTTGGGGTACAATTTCTTGTAGTACCAATTGCTAAAGTGACGTTCTTTTCGAAAATTTGTACAGTCAATTTAGCCGAATGAATTTAACTGTCGAAAAAATGTCTCGAATAAAACTTGTTTGTTAGACAATCGAATGGATTCGGCATAGATCAACTATGAAATTTTGAAAAATACTTACTTAGGAAAACAGAATGTGTAAAGTAAACTCAAACTTAACAGTCCATACTTCCATATGTCAAAACAGAACGACTTCGTTCTACTTTTATTCATCTTATTTTGTTATAAATATGAATATGACGAATGGAAACACTAAAAATACCAACAAGAACAAATATAATAATAAAAACTAAAAATAAATATTTAAAAAAAATCAAAGAAACAATCGAAATGGTGGATCACAAAAATGATATCAGTAAACAACAAATCGCATACGAATGAACTGAGACTTGTTTTAATTCTGATTTAAAGTTCCAAAACGAATTAATCATATAGCACCATGGGCAATGATCACACGATTTCGTCTATTTATATGGATGGACTCTCTAGCTTGAATTTACTATAGTATTCATGTAATAGAAATGAAGATAGTGTGTGCGTGTGTGACTCTCAATACCAATACCATTTTATGATTATTTCACATAAATGTTGTAAGTTGAATTTTATGTTTTAAAAATGTTTGTCAACGTAATTAAGTTGATAACATTGACAATTGCAGCATGTTTTTATAATTTAAATATATTCAATAATGCAATCATTAATAATGTAGGTACTTAATGATGACTTAACTTATACCATAATAATAAAATATACTTAAGTCAATATATTGATATACGCTGATTGGTTGGTCTAGTAATAAACGTATATATAGAGAAATTATTTAGGTTAGTTGATTTTTAATGTAAAAACACTTTAAAATAGGTAATGCATGTTTTATTTACTTGTTTCTTTTATTGTGGAAGGAAAGAATATATATTGACAAAGTTTAATCGTGGAAAAATGTGAAATTATTAGAAATTATCATACATGTCTGCATATTATATATGTTTTCATATTATTATATATGAGTTCAAAAACAGTTGAAAGTACGAATCTGTTTATAAAAAAAAGAGTCGGGAAGAATTAAATGCTATAAGTTGATTCTACATTGTGTTCTACATTCTCGTTTCGTCTCGAATTTTATGATTTCATCCGGGAAATCAGGGAAATCTTATGTCGTCTGGATTCAATCGAATCAAATATCGAAAAAAATTATATTGAAGCATTTTCTTTTCAAACTCGATATTATAAAATTATATAGTTTGTATGTTTGAACGCGCTTTGAACGAGATACAGAACATATTTAAATATAAAAAATGTTTATCTAATAAAAACAAACTTTTGTATGAAACATTTGTTTAGACACAATTTCAGTGCGAAGCCTGTGCGCGTAGCTCAAAGTATAAGTATTTTTAGAATTTTAAGATAGTATTAGCATTTAAAAAAATATATATGAAATTTATCATTAGTAATTTAATAGACATTTTTTATGAAAAATTTGTTTTAATTAATTTTATTCAGCACAATATTTGCTATAAGCCTCATAGTCGTCGAATTATTTGAAAAAAAATAGCATTTATGCCCTACAGGCATATAAAAGCTCTTTGTTAAAAATAAACCGTATGAAAAGCGTTATTTCGAAGAAAAGCGTTAGTTGTATATCAATGGGATGTCAAGGCAAGTGTAATAGAACAATGTTTGAAAGTGAATTTGTTTCAAAGCCGCCTGAAAGTTCGATTCATGAAATTATTATAAACTAAAAGTTTTTAAAACTTAATGCAACCACTACGACTCGACCCATAGACCTCCGTCTAACCGGGACGCTGTGTACGGGAATCCCCCTGTTATTTACAAATTCAAAATCGCTTTTCTGACTTATTATCTATCATTACTATCATAATATTGTAATTGTATGTTTGGTCGAGCAACATGCAAAAACTACTGGACCGATTTTGATTATTTTGACTTTTTTACAAGCTTTTATTTAACTTGCGATGTATGTAAGTATGTATGTATGTTCGGGTCAAATCTTGCAAGCTAAATTAGAACCGCTTCCTCTTATTCTACGGAGTTGAATTTTTACATGTTAGTTCAATTCCGATAACAATAAATTTTTATGGTAAACATGACAAGAATCGACATGGGGAAAGGAGGGTTTAGGGGGTAGGGGGAAATACAAAATTTGGTATATCTCTCTTAATATTGAAAAAATTTGAAAAACACATAAGAAGTAAAGTTGTAGAAAATTAGTTTTACTATAAAAAGCTTTTTTTAAAAAATGTTTTGTTAATAGAAACTTATTGTTAAAAAGCTTATGATTAGACTGGTAAGCTTATGAAAATTGGCTATGTATTTTGTGTCGCTACGATGACGGGAGCCGAAGATATAACATCAAAACGCCAGCGAATACTAATATAAATCAAATTTATTCGATTATTAACAATTATTTAATTAAATTGTAAATTAAATGATTTCTTTTATAAAAATAAAAACCTTGTAAAAATAAACTATAACCATATCACCCAAAATCATAACACATTGCTCTTTAATATTAACAATTATATAATAATTAATATTTGTTTGAATAAAAGCAAGCCGCTATAAACTTGACCTTATCGGAAAATACTATTTAAAAAAAAATTAAAAACCACATATGATTTTTTTTTATAAATTATTTTTTAAATTATTTTATTGTACTTAAAATAACTTGACCTAAATATGTAGTAGTGAATGAATGCAGTGAACAATAAGTATTTTTAAAATTTTTTTATATACAAATATTTTCTTTCTATTTTTAAAATAAATAATTAAAAATAAATGTAATCTGAAAACCAATTAGTGACCTGTATTTCTAAAATAATATTAGAATTTTTTTTCTTCTGATTATTGCCATTACTGTATTGGCTAATTAGATATGGCCAAGTTTTATCAAATATAGTAATTACTTTTTATAAATAAATCCATATGGATCTACAATCATAGTTTTAAAACCTTCATATAGACATATATAGAGTGATTTATTATTAACTCGGTCACATACTTTGGTTGATGATGCGATTCTCAGAAACAATTTTTTTGTGAGCATGAGGAGTCTGGAAATGCTTTCGAGATGTATATCAGGTTTTACTTGTTGTAATGAAAATTCGTGAAATAATTTTTAAGACTTCAGCACACAATCTAATTGCAACAAAAAAATAATAATAAGGAAAATAATTATGAAATCTGGAAAAGAAATTCATCTAGATCTAAAATAATTTTATTTCAAAAAAAATATATATATTTGTTTTATAGCAAAACTATTAGTTTTTTACATAAATAGTAAACGCTTATTATTGTATAGCTTATGTAAGTTGGGTTACAAACTTTACTTTATTGGGATAAACAAGATTTGTTTTTTTAAAATGTTTTTTTTTGAATCGTCTAAACATGTTGTTGCGACGGTATTCAAAGCCGGTGCCTAACCCAATTTAGTCAGTTGTTAAATTCAGTCCAAAAGGAACAGTAGTGCGGTTTGAAGTTACCATTGTTGAATTAATCATTGTTTAAATTATTATTGTTTGAATATAAATTAAAAAAATATTGAAGAAAATTAAATATTTTTTTGTTTTTGTTTCGAGTATTTGAATCTGTATAGATTCGACAGTGCTCCTTTTTTTTAAAAGTTAAAAAGAGAGCCAAGATACCGCGACATAGGAGCTAAGCTAAGCTCCTACTTGTGTAGGAGCTAAGTAGATTACCGAATTTTCCAGGGAAAGGAATCATCATGAGTAACAAAACAAGTAACTATGGTGAATTGGTGACATTAGTATTATCAATTAGTTTGAGCACTAGATAATAAAAATTGAAAATATTTTATCGGTAACTTTCGCACAGATATTCCACATTTTGTAATTTCTTCCCCTCTCTCTAAGCCACCTTTCCTCTTTACCGAGTTTGTTCATTAACGAACGCCTTTAAAATATAGAAAGCGCGTCGCGTTACAGATTTCATTCTATTGGACTAATCTCTAGTGTCCGGACCGACTTATATATACATACATATATAAGTCTGTCCGGACACACGAGAGATTAGTCCGATCGATTGAAATTTGTACGCGACGAGCTTTCTGTCCGTCTGTACATAACTAATGTCGCGGTATCTTGGCTCTCTTTATCCTCAAAGGAGCGCTGCCCGAACCTGCAATGATTCCGATACTCGACAAAAACAAAAAAAAATATATTAGTAAACGATATTACTAAATATTTTGTAATTGGAACAACACGCACGTTTTTGTTTAAAGAAAAGAAAAAAAAAATTAAATTAAATTAAACACAAGTTTTTACGAAACAAAAAAAAAAACCTGATTTTATTGCTTTAAAAAAAAAATGATTATCCAATTCCTTTTTCAACAATTATTTTAATTCTTTTTCACACAATGTTAAACTTTGAACTACTTGACCAAATTACTTGTACAAATTCCAACTTTAACTTGATCTGGATTGATCAACAATTATATACTTTGAACTAATTAGACAATACTTGATATTAAACTTTTATCCTAATCGCACAATGATCGATTTAAAACTCTTCGGACAATGGTCGATTTTAAACTCATCAGACACGATTTAAAAACTGATTTGAATCGACACTGGTCACGGTTTATATACCCACCATGGGTCGTTCTAGAATATGATTGTTTTTATGAATAAATATTATGTTTTTGACAATATATTTTTGCATGGAGGCTTCTAGAATATTTAGTATATCAACACCCATGGACGTAGTCGGAGTGTTCAGACAATTTATAAAATTAATTAAAAATTATACCTCTCCTTGGGTTTGACCCATAGTCATACCCCGCTTGGTTGATATTCAAGCAGTGACTTAATGCTCACGGCCAGTGTCAATTTAAAATCTATACACAAATTGTATGATACATTCATAACTGTAAGCTAGCTTACTTTTGTTTACAAAAATTATCTTGTTTTTACAAAATTATTTATTTGTGATCTATTTATGTTATTTTGTAAAACATTCAATTTGTATAACTTTTGATTCTCTTAAATTAAATTATATGCAATAATTTTTTTCAATTTTTGATTTTTTTTCTTTCTAAATAGAAAAACTTTAAATCAAAAGTATCTATTAATCTTATTATCATTTTTCGACTTAAAAAAAAAAACTTTGTTTAAGAAAAAAAAATAAATCGAGCTATATTATTTTCTTTTTGTACTTTCAAAAAAAAAAAAAAAAAAAAACTCCTTTTTGCTAGGAGAAAAATATTGTTATCTAAAATATTTTTCGTAATATTTTACTTTCATAATTAAAATGTGTGTTGGATCAAAAAAATTATTCTTAATAATTTTCATTACAACAAAATCTCCCCCTCTAGATTCCAACACACATTTTCTAATTTGCTTATTATGTTTGGTCGACCAATTTTTGACTTAAGAACTATTTGAATTGTACTAGTACATTTAGCTCGCTAGCATAACTTAAAAGTGTACGTACACATTAGTTCTTCACTCTTCATCAACGGCGCCTGTTGTTGATTGCCGGTCGTCTGGGCCGCAAGTTGTACCCTGGCCTTAATGCTCTGGCCTCTGGCTCGTCCACACTTGGTACATCCCGTCGTCTTCCATCACCTCCATGCCTTTGACCCCCCAATCGATCTGGAAGTAGTTGGCCGAACACCTCGTTCCCCACACTCAATCTTCCCAGATTCCCATTGGCGGCGGTCCTTGCACTGGCCGGCTTCAAGAGACCTCCATGTATCTTCGTGGGAGGCACTGTATCCACAACATATATTCCAGCTGGTAAACTCCTCAGCACTCTGTAAGGCCCTTTCCACTTCGGTGCCAATCCACTATGGACACCCTCCACCTTACTGCTGAGCACTTGGTTGCGCATCCAGACGGACTCTCCTGGTTGATAACTGAGTCCCGTCTCCACTTGGTCATTTACTTCGGCATTGGCCAATATTGTTTGCCGAGCTATCTCAACATTCTGTTGACGTCCTTGGTTTCTCTCGTTGGCCCAATCTTCAATATCTTGAGGCTCTTCAGCTGTTTGTATTTGCCAATCCCCAGGCTTCTTCATTTCTGCCCCCAGTAACAATTTGGCAGGCGAAAAACCAGTTGTTCGGTTTGCTCTGTTTCGTATCGCAAATAATGATTTGTGCAGTTGTTGATCCCAGTTTTTATGTTCTTGATCCAACAAATGTAATCGCAACAACTTCTTTAATTCCTGGTTCTGGCGTTCCGTGGGATTGGCTCGTGGATGGTATATTGGTGTAGTCCATATCTCTGTGTTCCAATCTCTGTTCGCTGCTTTCCATTCTTTTGATCTGAACTGGGGACCATTATCACTTAGTACTGCTCTTGGATATCCATAACGACTAAATACTTCATCTTTCAGTACTTGGGCTATCTTCGAGGTCGACGTGGCCCCCAATGGAAATGCTTCGATCCATCTAGTGAAAAGATCAGTCACGACCAATATATTTGTCTTTCCACGTGATGTGCGTGGGTATGGACCCATCAAGTCGATGCTAACTACCTCCCATGGTGAAGTAGGTCTTCGACTTCTCATTGCTGTACTTGGTTTCTTATTCAGTGGCTTCACTCTAGCACACGTGTCACACCCTTTTACATATCTGCGTATGTCGTCTTGCATCCCATACCAGTAGACGCGGTTACGGATTTGACGATACGTTTCTCTCCATCCTGGGTGTGCTGCTTCATCACTATCGTGATATCTTCTTAGAAAACCAAGTCGGCGTTCTTCGGGAACCACTGGCACTTCTTGTACCATCTGTTGACTATGGTACCAGAGGATCCCGTCAGCTACGGTGTAATTAGCTCTTGTTCTGTCCACTCGTCGACGTAGATTGCCTCTCAGTGGACTATTATGATCATTGATATATTTTCTGATGGCAGTCACATCACGATCTTCATCCTGCCATCGTCTAATATCGTCGAGTGTGGGTGTTTCCACTTCAATTACGTTGAGGGTTATCGGTGTTTTTGCCCTCTTTTCAATCACCCACTCTGGAATGTCCTCCACTTCTTCATCTTCAGCCTTGCCCTGTGGTTGTCTGGACAAGGAGTCGGCGGCTTGATTATCTTTTCCGGGGACGTGAATTATCTCGTAATCATAGGCTCCCAATGTTAATGCCCATCTTGTCAATTTGGCTCGACTATCCTTGGTTTTGTTCAGCCATTGGAGCGCTGCATGATCCGTGTATAATTTAAAATGTCTTCCTTCAAGATATCCTCGAAACTTCCTCAATGCCCAGATTATCGAGAGACATTCCTTTTCTGTAGTGGCGTACTTTCGTTCTGTGGGTCCAAGTTTCTTGCTGGCGTAGTTTATTATTCGTCTTGTCTTGCCATCATCTTCTATTTGAAACAATATTGCACCCAGTCCGACGTCACTAGCATCCGTATTTAAACAAAATGTCTTCTTAAAATCTGGATGTGCTAGTTTCGGTGCATTCACAATCGATGATTTCAGATTTTCGAACGCCTTCTGATGCAATGTTAGCCAGCGCCACTTTATGTTCTTTTTGAGCATTTCGCTCAGAGGTGCAGCTATATCTTCGTAGATCTTCACGAAGCTCCTGTACCAACCACATAATCCCAAAAATTGTCGTAGTTGTCTCCGTGTTCTTGGTACAGGGTGATTGCTGATAGCTTCATTCTTCTCTTCCTCTCTGTCAATGCCGTCTTCGCTCAAAATATGTCCCAGGTATTTTACTTTGTTGCTGCCAATGACACATTTGCTTGGTTTACAAGTTAATCCATGTTGTTCTAGTCTTTCAAGTACAAGATCCAGGTGATGTAAATGTTCCTTGACTGATCGACTGTAGATTAATATGTCATCCAGGTAAACTTGACAGAAATCTTCGATGTATCCAGATAGTACTTCGTTCATTAAACTCTGGAACGTAGCTGGCGCATTCTTCAATCCAAACGGCATGACGCGAAATTGATAGAGACCTCTTGGGGTGGTAAATGCTGTGTACTCTTTCGATTGTGGCTCCATCTCAATTTGCCAATAACCAGTCTGTAGATCCAATGTAGAAAATATTTTTGCTCCATTGACTTTTCTCAACATCTCTTGCAGATCTGGAATCGGAAACGCATTGCTCTTTGTGATATCGTTCAATTTTCTGTAATCGACACACAATCGAAAAGTACCATCTTTCTTCTTCGGCAATACGACGGGTGCGGCCCAAGGCGATGTGGATGGTTCTATAATGCCATCGCCTTCCATCTCTTCAATCATCTCTTCTAATACCCGTTGCTTCTCATTATTGTACGGGTATGGTCGTAATTTAATGGGGGAATTCTTCGTAATCTCGATCTTGTGTGTGATCGTTTTTGTCCTTCCAACTTTGCCGAAAACGCTGGGATGTCGCCGAATGACATCTTTTAACTGCTCTTGGTTCTCAAGGAGTTGTATTTGTAACTCGCCCAATGCGTTGTTAATTGTTGCCACTTCTCTATGGGCTCCATCTGGTTTTCTCCATGCAATGCGGACTCTCTTATCACACCCCAAGTAAATTATACCACTCCGGTAATCGATGCTCACACCATTTTTTGTTAAAAATTCATGACCAAGTATTAAATGATTCCGTAGGCCAGGTACAACCATTACTTCAACATTGAACTTCATTCTTGATATCATCACATCCATGCACATTTTCCCAAGAATCTTGAAAGTATTATTACATGTGGCTCCACTCCCTGTACTATCTGTGACAGGGTGCCATTTACCAATACTTCTTGCCAATTCTTCGCTGATAAAATTGTGTGATGCTTGCATATCGATCAGTGCCAATATTGATCTTCCACGCACATCAACTTCCACAATTGGCCCATTCTGGTGTGAGTTCTTGGTCTCCATTGTTGTTAAATGGACCGGTAATTGTTGGTGTTCACGCCGATGTTGTGTGGTTTTGTGGAGGTTAATATTTTCAGAACCAATCTCCTCCATTATTGATCCTGGCTCTTCGTCCAGTGTTCGAACTGTGGTGCGTAACTCGTCCACCGATCTTGGATTCGAAATCTTCACCAGCGGTCGTACATTGTCGCGTAGTAAATTCAATATTATGGGCACCACGTCATCAATGTTCCTATCGGCGTGCACTCTTCTGAATAGCTGCACCTTCATGTTTACGAACGCTTCTGTCTTCAATCCTGTGGGTTGGGAAACGGTCATCAGCTCCAGTTCGGCTTTGGCTTTCCTTCCGACACTGTTAAAGAAGCTTTCCAACTGCCACTTCCATTCGTCGAAGGTGTAGCCCAACCCACGATTCATTAATGCCCAATCTCTGGCTGGTCCTGTTAATTTTTTTGTGACCATATCAATCCAACAATCTACGGGCAGATGCGTTTGTCGTAGTAATGCCGTTGCTCTGTTCAAAAAAACTACTGGATCTTCGGCCGGTCTACCACTGAACTCCGGCATGATGGACAGAAGCGTCGTTGTGTCCAATGCGGCGGAGCGAATGACTGTATTCACTTCTTGTGGATCAATACGCATGTCTCGCAGTTGCTGTGTTTGATTCTGCTCGATCCGTATAATGTCATCCACGACTTTGTTGTATTGATCGTGCATCTTCTCCTCCAAGCCTTTGATTTGCGTGCGATTCTCAATGACATCGGCTTTAATGTTAACGATGTCGGTTTTCACAGTTTCGACATCCGTGGTTATTTGGTCGATCCGCTGTATGCACGCGTCCCTCAGATCCACCATTCGCTCTCCCAATTCGTATTGTATGGTTTGTATTCTTTCTTCTAATTGGTTGCCCATTTGCTCATTCGATCCTTGAAGTCTGTTGCCCATCCTCTCTTCGGACTCTTGAAGTCGATTACTCATTCGTTCGCCCACTCTTTCTTCAGACTCTTGAAGTTGGTTGGCCAATCTTTCATTAGATTCTTGAAGTCGTTCGCCCATTGTCTTGTCCATGTTGTTGAGCTTTGTCATCAATGCTGCGAGCATCTTCTCCATGCTTGCTGCAGCTGGCTCCTCCGGATCGGAAACCACACTTCTACGTAGTTCTGATGTGGGGTTGGCTGGTCCTTGAGTCCTTGAAGTTGGAGTTCCTTGTTGCCTAGATTGGTGCTCCTCCCATCTTGCCTGCAAGACCTCTCTAGTGCCAGTGCTGTCCAGCCCTTCGGCCTCCATCATCTCACGCAGACGTGGCATGGGAATGCTGCGGCTTGCCATTGTAATTCTTTTCTTCTTCCGTACGTCTCCTGATCCTGTCACGGTCGCCACTTGTCGCGGTATCTTGGCTCTCTTTATCCTCAAAGGAGCGCTGCCCGAACCTGCAATGATTCCGATACTCGACAAAAACAAAAAAAAATATATTAGTAAACGATATTACTAAATATTTTGTAATTGGAACAACACGCACGTTTTTGTTTAAAGAAAAGAAAAATTAAATTAAATTAAACACAAGTTTTTACGAAACAAAAAAAAAAACCTGATTTTATTGCTTTAAAAAAAAATGATTATCCAATTCCTTTTTCAACAATTATTTTAATTCTTTTTCACACAATGTTAAACTTTGAACTACTTGACCAAATTACTTGTACAAATTCCAACTTTAACTTGATCTGGATTGATCAACAATTATATACTTTGAACTAATTAGACAATACTTGATATTAAACTTTTATCCTAATCGCACAATGATCGATTTAAAACTCTTCGGACAATGGTCGATTTTAAACTCATCAGACACGATTTAAAAACTGATTTGAATCGACACTGGTCACGGTTTATATACCCACCATGGGTCGTTCTAGAATATGATTGTTTTTATGAATAAATATTATGTTTTTGACAATATATTTTTGCATGGAGGCTTCTAGAATATTTAGTATATCAACACCCATGGACGTAGTCGGAGTGTTCAGACAATTTATAAAATTAATTAAAAATTATACCTCTCCTTGGGTTTGACCCATAGTCATACCCCGCTTGGTTGATATTCAAGCAGTGACTTAATGCTCACGGCCAGTGTCAATTTAAAATCTATACACAAATTGTATGATACATTCATAACTGTAAGCTAGCTTACTTTTGTTTACAAAAATTATCTTGTTTTTACAAAATTATTTATTTGTGATCTATTTATGTTATTTTGTAAAACATTCAATTTGTATAACTTTTGATTCTCTTAAATTAAATTATATGCAATAATTTTTTTCAATTTTTGATTTTTTTTCTTTCTAAATAGAAAAACTTTAAATCAAAAGTATCTATTAATCTTATTATCATTTTTCGACTTAAAAAAAAAAACTTTGTTTAAGAAAAAAAAATAAATCGAGCTATATTATTTTCTTTTTGTACTTTCAAAAAAAAAAAAAAAAAAAACTCCTTTTTGCTAGGAGAAAAATATTGTTATCTAAAATATTTTTCGTAATATTTTACTTTCATAATTAAAATGTGTGTTGGATCAAAAAAATTATTCTTAATAATTTTCATTACAACACTAACCTAATTTACGAAATTTTTCCGAACTCGCTTGGTTATAGTAGAGTAATAGTGAAGTGGGATATTGAGTATGTATTGGTATGTGACCGATACATACTAACCGATTTTCTTCGGTTCTTCTGCGATTTTAGCTCCGACAAAATAATGTTTTTTTTCGATTTTTGGTTAGTCCTGATATAGATCAAGAAAATAGTGGCGAAAAGTTAATTAAACCTTTAGAATCGATAATTTTGTCAAGACATGAAAAAAATATGAATCAGGATTCATGTGAATCAAGATTCCGTGATTCTTTTTTTACGAGATACGGGCTCCTAGAGTATCTCGTATCGCGAAAATGAAGTTATATACACAAAGACATAGACACCTTTATCCTGGACTACAATAAATGCAGAAGAAATGATATAAATTATTAAAAATTTATCATCAATTTAGACGCTAAAATTTCAAATTTCACTCCCACCTAAAAGTCACACAAAACATGAATGAATATTTCTGACTTCCATGAATCTATGAGCCAAACTTATACATGATCGATAGAATTTTTTCTTTTTTTAAATCTCGAAAATAAAGCTTTATCCTGACACAATCAAACAGTTTACGAGACATATTCACACAGACCAATGCACAAAAATTGAATTTTTGGTATCAGAACTAACTATGTATATAGAGGTAAAAAAACACAACGGTTAATAAATGTGTTATATGTACTAAAATTTTTTAACGATTTACTCACGTTTGAAGTTAAAAAAAAATTATAATTGTATTTTATCAATCAATCAATCATTTTCTATATAATTTTTTTGTTTTAATCGATTGCTGTTGAATGTTTTTTTTTTTGTTTTGATAATTATAACAATATTTTTGTTTCAAATTTAATGATTAGTGAAGTCCTCTTGAAAACATATAAAAAAAAATACCTATCGGAAAAATTTTCTTGTATATCTTGTAGGAATTGATTGATCATTCAGATTAGATCAGAATAATTCGGAAAAAATCATAATCATTAAAAAATAGGTGTAGATTCTATACAAGTATTCGCACTTGTAAAGACGTTGTGTGCACCTAGAACTGGGAGGTTATGGATTCGAATCCCGACATTGGCAATTTGTCAATTATTAAAAAAAAAGAGGCGGTTAATTGACTAAACTGTCGGCGTATGAACAAGAACGAAATAACCGGCTATGCTTGTGAAGTAAGGTTTTCTGTAGTTTCCTTCACGAACTCCAGATGAGTATCGGCATAGTTCCCATCAAAGTCGGCTGCAGCCGCACATTTTACCAATTCCTAAATTATATTTCAAATTTTGCCCCTATTCCTAGAACATTTGTTTGTATTAGCTCAGTATGAATTAGCTAATCGTAACTATCTCTGGGATATGGATTCAGAGATATGTTGCTTGTTGCTAATTTGGTGCCTGTGTCACAATGATATTAAAAAATTCTGTCCTTTTATACGATTTGGCTGAGGGTATAATCTGACTTGAGGATTATTTAAGTTGCCTGACTACTGGATTTGGTATGTGGAAAGCCCCACCTATTTATTGGCGGTATTCTTTGGTGACTATGCGGCGTTTTGTTTTGTCACTAAAGTGAGTGTACCTACTTTAACCTTGACATTCAGGTATTGGATTTTTATTTTTGAAAATGGTTTAATTTTATTAAATCAGAATTTGGAATTGGGCTATTGTCTAAATTCATTATCTGTTTTCTCAATTTGTATATGTAGATGCTTTCGTATGCATCTGATTCTGTGGGGTTTTGTACCGATTTAAGTAGTTTTAGATTCGATTTATCAAGAATAGGGGCAAATAAATATTAGGAATAGGGGCAAAATTTGAAATATAATTTCAAAAAAAAACTAGAGTTCTCTTTGATTATTTTAGTAATCTTTACCAATTCCTAACCTACACACAAAATTCCTTGTCTTCCACTCACATCCTTAGGCATCACAATGGACCTTATGGTCGAAGTGTGTCCCGACCAGGACAGCCTTTACAATATATCTATCTACAACTGATGAACCATTGTTGGTTTTAGAGAAAAAGTATTTGGACAAGAAATAGAAAAACATTTATTTTGACGATTTTTATATTTTAGATCGAAACTAAAATCTCGAATTTTAAAAGAGAAAGGGTTAAAAACTACGGTATCTTCTCGATTTCAAAGCTATACTAATTAAGTAAAAACAAACAATACCCACAAAAAAAAAACAATTTAATTAGTAGAAAACCTGATTTATTAATTCATTAATAAATATATTGTTAAACAATTGTATGTTATTTGGATGTTTTAAAAAATTCTTTGAGTGTTTATTATTAATTCATCATAAAAAGAAAACAATACACCTATTTTGAAAGAATACCAAAATAATAAGAAATCAGTAAAAAAAACAACAATAATAATAGAATTTACTCATAAAACATAAAAATGATTGGCTCTATTGATATAAAATAATACCTTGTTTTTAGATTAAATTTTATTATATATGTTAAATGTACGGTCAACACCATACAAAGTTTTTAGTTACAAAAATTAAAGATTAAAATTGTAGAATTAAGGAAGATCAAAAACACCACAAACTATTGGGCAACATCGAACCAGAACAATAGGAAACATGAAGTCGTTCTTGCCCGTTTAAGAAAATTTCATTAAATTTTGAAACTATATATTTATTATTTATGATCTATATATATACAGGGTGAGTCAAAAGTCATGGAGTTTATTGAAAGGGTGGATAGATGATGAAATTCTAAGATGAAAAGTCCTTCGACTTTTTTGCATCTGACCCACTGTTAATTAGATATTAATTAAATAAAGTAACCAATTAGAGAAGCGCGTTAACGGAATAAGAAATGGTGGGGAATTAACGCAGCGGCAGCAGAGGTACGTGAGGGGAGCCAGATCTCAATTCAATGAAAATTGAATGATTCATTATACCTGAAAACTACATTTTTCGTTAAAAAACTTAAGCAACGCATCACCAATAATTTATCTCATTAAAATATTGAAAAAAATCATACTTAAGAATTTATTAATGTTTTTTGATTTCAGTCCGATTATCGAAAACTGAGTTTATATAAGATCTTGAATTTTTGAGGTCCTAAAAAACTATCCTGACTATCTTTATGATAATTGCAAAAATATTTTTTTATAGAATTTTTACACTACTGCACCGATCGATTCCAAAATCAAATCAGCTCTTAACTTTAAAAAAACAACGCCAAATGCAGCTGTAAAATTGCATTGTGAGAAATCTAATAAAACCTGAATAATTCAGTTAATTAGATTTTTCGGAAAAAAAAGAGGTAATTTTTTTTTCCAAAATTTTTTTAAATTCTACTATAAAAACTGTAGCGGATTTGAAACGCATAAGGTTGACTCACTCTACGTTAATGATGGGGAGAGCTCGCTCCCTTCACGTATCTCTGCTGCCGCTGCGTTAATTCCCCACCATTTCTTTTTTCGTTAACGCGTTTCTCTTATTGGTTATTTTATTTAATTAATTTCTAATTAACCGTGAGTCAAGTGCAATAATGTCCAAGGAATTTTCATCTTAGAATTTCATCCCCTATCCACCATTTTAAAAAAACTCCATGACTTTTGACTCATCCTGTATATATAAATTGATGTGTGTATGTATGTTCTCTATGGACTCCAAAACGGGTGGGCCGAGTTTGATAAAATTTTCAGGCAATCTTCAGATTAGCCCAGCGGGTGATTCTGTGAAGTTTGGTAGCGATCGGGAAAAAAATTTTTTGTTTATTTTTTGATAATTTTGTTTCATCTAGCTATAGCAAATTAGTGCTACCCGTGCGAAGCCAGGGAGGGCCGCTAGTTAAGCATTATATGTATAACTAGTGGCCCCGCCTGCTCCGCTGACGTTGAAGATTCGGGAGATTCGGATTTTGTTCACAATTTCATGGGTTTTAATTTTGGCGCGGAACCCTACTTCTTTTTCTAAAATAAAAGTTGCGTAAGTTACTACTTATAACATCAGCTATCTGCCAGTGAATGTCCCGTCAAATTGGTCCAGTTGTTTCGGAGATTACCCAGAACAAACAGACATGCAAAAATTTGTTTAATGTTTTTTTTTGTTATAAGTACCGTACTAGTAAATGCATACTTTCCATGCATTTACTAAAAAGCTGTTATTTTGAGATTACTGGCACTTCAATTTTATTTATTTGTATAGATTAAAAATGTTTATATGAGTTGTACTGTACAGTAAAAATGTTATTTATAAATTGATACATGGATAATAAACATCCTCCTCTGTATATGTTTACTGAATGTATTGTTTATTTGTGTTTTTTTGAAGACTTAAGACAATCATTATTATATTTATATGATGAGAGTTTTTATAAAAAATAACAACTGATTTAATCATTCAATCACGATTCGTTATAATTTACGTACATAATAAACAAATAAATTAATTTAGATGTACCTATCTTATGAATTATATGCTTGGTGGTTTTTTTTTTAAGAAGATAGGAATGTATATATTACGTAAACTTAAATCAACACAAAATTACAAAATAACGAACACAAATTCTATTACACAAATTAATGATTGTTTTTGTGACTTATTATGTCGGAATACTAAATACAAATAAAACCTATTTTGACAAAATGGAAACCCGACTTCAAAAATCAAATATTCTATAACAAAAAATGCACTAAAAAGTAAAAAAATAATTGCATATTCTTGTGTCAATTTTAGTTCACCTAAGCAAAATTTCTTAAATATATATGTACAATTATTGTTATTTTTGGAGGCATAGAGAAATTCACATAACTTTTGGACACCGCCTCCAAAAATAACAATAATTGTACATATATATTTAAAAAATTTTGCTTAGGTGAATTAAAATTGACACAAGAATATGCAAATATTTTTTTTTCTTTTACGTGCATTTTTGGTTTTAGAATATTTAATTTTTGAAGTCGGGTTTCCATTTTGTCACAATTTTTTTTATTTAAATAAACAACTTTTAAAAATTACAAATATTTGTCATAATTATAAAATTCATGTACAAACGAAATCTATATTTTAGGCGTATCGTGTAGTGCCCTGAGTTTTCCTAAATTTCCTACCTTATGTGAGTTCTTTCTGAAGAAAATGAATAGTTTTGAAAATTACCTGCAATTAAAAAAGAAACATTATTAAAAACATTATATATATATATAGTATTAAGCATTGAATTTCGTTAATTTAGTAATTGAGAATAGCATTGAACCGGAAAAAAACATACATACAAAGCAAATTAAATAAAAATCTTGTACAAAAATAAACAACATTGGTATATATGGCCAACAAATGTGTTATTTGTAACATATACTTAACAAAAATTCCAGATTCCAAAAGCACTTAAGGATGTACGAGCGCTGATTCTGAAAATTCTTCAAAATCTTATACAGTACATTCATAAAAATCCACAATAATGTTTATTATTTAATGTCGTAAGTTCAAATTAAAATTTAATTTAGGCCCGTCATACTGGGCTTATCAAAAAAGGTATTTAAGGAAAAAACCTGAGATTTCGGGTAATTAAGAAGCTACCGTCAACAGAAATAAAATTTACCCGAAATCTCAGTTGTTTTCTTAAATAGCTTTTTTTTAGGCCCGTCTTTATTAATATTTTTATTTTCTATTGCGTAGTTGTGTTTTTTATTATTCATCTTATTTTATTCCAAGTGAAAATTATCAAAATATGTCAAAATATGGGTTTCTTCATAAGAGCAATGCATTAAAACTCAAACTTTAACATTAAATAATTAATTTAAGACCTCCGTACCCCCCCCCCCTGAAACTTTTATAATTGATTTATATGCACTTCAGCTACATGTAAACAAAAAATCAAGCCTTAATCTTTTTGAAGTGCTCGTACTTCCTTAAATGAGGAACAATAACTATATAGATGTTAAATAAAAGCTTGTATAAATAATATACATCAATGGTATATATGGCAAATGTATATTTTATTATTGACATATATATATAACACATTTGAGCAAAAATATTCCCGATTCGAACTCAAATAACCCAGAAACAACTATTAGGGCTAAATAGACGTTGCGCAGGCTATACACAAACATTGATTAATTATATTCATTCCTACATACCTATCAATCTATATGTGATTACGTAAAAATATTTACAATTGTAAAAAAAATAATAGAAAAAAAACAACCGAAGTTATTGTTTATTTATTAAATACACAAACAACACAAAAAAATTGTAATAAATAATAACAAAAGATTAATTAACATTAATATAACATTAAATACTTTGTAACAAATATTTATTATTGATAGTTTTATTGTACCATATCTATGAATGTACAGGGTTGGGTAATATTTTAAATGGTTCCATTTTAAATAGATATTCAATAGTCCAAACGGGGACTGTAGAAAATGGTGCCGATTTTATTAGGGGATGGAAGAAAAGATAAAAGATATAGTGACATATAGTGACTTCAATCAAATATTGAAAAAAATTTGATTAATTGGGTTTTTATAAAAATAATAATAAAATAAATAAATTAAATAATAAAAATTAATTAATTGATTTTTATTTATATATAAATAATTTTCTATTTATTTTTTTTTTAAGATCGAAGCGCCGCGATTGTAAAACTACAAATCCTTCACAGATGTAAACAACATTATTTTAACGTGCTGTCTAATAGAGTTTACAACGTTTTTAGACTTTTCAGTAAAAATTTCAAGCAGTTATTAATCTTTTAGTATTTTTATTTAGTTAAAATATTTTACTAAAATATAATATATGTTCTCCAAAATATGATTTTAATTTTTACTTTTCCTCAACAATTTGTAAATTTATGAAAACTTATATCATAATTTATTCTTTTTGAAGATTTACACGTCGGTACATAACAATTTGCAGACATTATAAATTGAAATAAACGATTTTTATAATGAAAAATGCACAAAGGTCAAATTCATATACAAATAAAACATCAATATGTTTTATTTGTTTGTTTACATTCACCAATGAATCTTTTTTTAATGCTAGATAGCTAGAATTTCCAATAAAAAAAAATTCCATTGAAACTTTTTTGAATTTTGTAAATTATTTTAAATATATATTTTCATTTCATTTTTATCTATTTTGCATTTGAAATATATTTCTATAAACATATATTTTAAATATATTCCTATTCACATTTAGCATTGTAAATGAATTTTTTAAAGAGCATTTAATTATTCCCATTTTATATATGGTCTCAAAGGCATTTTATCCATCCCTGTCTGTGTGCAATACCTGTCTGCAACTTTCTAACATTTTGATGTAGTTATTTACTTACAAGTCTATAATCTATATCTCTCAATAATATAAAAGAATCTTTTTTTTTTTAATAGATTTTATGAATGAAATATTGAAGAAATCATTTTGTATTAGTTTCTTATACAATCAACAATTATTAAAGTATATATATATATAGGTAATATATGATGAAGAAGTCAATTGTATTTTTATTTATAGAATTGTAGGATACAGAGAGTTAGCTAAATGGGGAAGGAAGGGATTGTTAAAGAGGTTTTGGCACTAGATAGATAGATTATACATCTATATGAATCATCAGGAAAACCTGATCAGCAAGCTCCTGGCTATTGCCAAGATATAGGAGAAGCCATAACTCAAAAACGAAAAGAGATAACGAGCTGAAAATTTGTTTGTGTTCTAGAGCAAAAAAGTTAGGCCAAGTTCGTTAATGGGCAAAATTGGAACGTGTTTCCCCCCGCCAGGGGGGAAAATTTATATCTTTGAAACTGTAAGAGATAGAAAAAAATCTATCGACAAAAAATCTTCTTCTCTTTAAAATAAACAACTTTTGTTTGAAAAATTTTTTCATAAACTCAATAGTTTTCTCATAATTTGTGCACATAGTTGAAAATAAGAAATACAATTGGTAGGTGAACGAAGGCATGCATGTATACATATACATAGCATCCATACATACTATTTTTATATCCAGTATATTTGTAAATATACAAGGTATATTCAGTTTAGTTTCGACTTTGTAACGTTTGAAAATATTGATCGCAAAAAAAATGCATATCTTATAAACTTTGAATTTAAAGAATTGTTCAAACATTGATATACAAACTCAGTATATGCTGGATATTCAAACAATTAACTCAGTTAGTTGTTACATTACTTGTTTTTTACTGTATTTGACAATCAGGTTTTATATATATATTTTTTTAAATTTATTTATGCTTTTTTAGAGTTTTTTGTATAGAATTATTAAAAATATACAAAATTGGTTTTTAAACGTATTCATTAATATATGAACTTAAATTTACTAAAAAAATTATTTAATTCTAAGAATATACAATACTATGATAACATAAGGCTGTCTCTATCGAATTCGTTTTCATGACACTTTATATATCCTATGTCACTTTCGGGATTAAGAATTGAACGACACATTTATTAAAATCCATCCAGCCTTTTGAATGATATAAGGGAATAAATAAAGAATCAGATATAACGGTGTCTTTTTTTAGAGTTATACAACTTTAAATTAAAATAAAACAAAGAAATATATTTTTAATATCAATTAAACTGGCTTTATGGCATAGATAATTTTATGCCATTAATGTTTAAATATGATTTCGGTCATGTGGCCGCCACGGGTACATGGCGAAATCTGGAACTCCAATTTTCACACACTTTTCGCAGCATTGTCGGCCGTATTTCGTCAATAACTCGTCGAATGTTGATTTCCAGCTGTTCAATTGTCTCTGGTTTATCGGCCTAGACAAGTGACTCTACATAACCCCAAAGAAAATAATCCAATGGGGTTAAATCACACGATCTTGGTGGCCAATTAACAGGACCATTACGTGAAATTATTGAAAAGTTCAACAAATGGCAATTATGAATTAATGAAAATTATGAAAATTTCAACAATTTGTAAGCGTTGCTCTGGTGACATTATAAAAAAAATTGTGAAAACAAAAAATGTGATAGTTTTAATTTTCTACAAAATTGAAAACTACATTTTCAATAAACTGAGCGGAAGATATCAAGGAAACAAAAATATAATCCGCTATAAAACAATGCGGCAGTGGTCGCTTGCCCCAAAGTGATTTTCGCAATTGAGGGTAAACGTTAACATTTTTTTAAAGAAGACTTAAATTTCATTCTAAGTGCTCTGAATTAAATATTAATTTTCTACCCTTTTCAGGCATCTTATTGAGACTAAAATAACCAGTAATTTTGTATGTAAAATTTAAGGTAATGCAATCTTCAATATTTAACAAACTTACTGTATAAAAAAATAGGTATATTGTACACCGGCAATCGACAATCGACATAGTTTTATATATGATATGGAATTTTTTTTCTTACTTTTTGTATGTTACATAAGTAGGTAAGGTTTTTTTTTTAATTACTATACGATTTTATAAAAAAAAATGTTTTTTTATTTAATGATCCTACATTGTTTACGCTTGAATAACTTTTTTTAAGGCGGTTGATGTAATAGAGCACAAAGTACCTAAAGATTAATTAATGATTTTTGGATATGCTATTTATCAATATTTAATACACAAAATATCAAAGTTTGAATCAATTCCAACGTAATTATTTTAAAAACCTATTTACCCGACTAAGCAATGAAGGGTTATTTATGATTTTAGCTGTCGATTATGTATATAGACATTAAATATTTTCTCCTGGAGATCATATTACTGGACCAATTTTAGATGAGCTACGTTGGATTCGTCTCCATATTAAGAGTGTCATAAACTACATAAACTTTTTGTTCCATGCATCCGTGTTGTGTGGTATCACCAATATTTTAAATGGTGTGAAATAGAAAATTTGTTTATTAAAAAATAAAATACACCCAATCTGGAAAAAATGAATAGTGTATCCATCGCTGTCTATGTGTAGTGACTATGATATGGTGTCTTTGTTACACATACATGCAGACACACTCACACGACGGACAATAACGATGTATACATGCACGAGTAAGATGCAACTATATATAAATGATTGTAGTTCGAGAGTGATAAGTATAATAGTTATATGTTATACAATATTGATTTTAATACAGTTTAAGTGTGACAAAGTAAACCATATCATAGTACACTACATATAGACAGCGATACACTATACATTGTTTGCAAATTGGGTGTATTTTAAAATACGGGCAGTATAATAAATTTTATCATAAATGTTAAAACACCATACATGTTATACTAGACATGTTCAATTGGCATAGTTGATGAGTAAATTAATCACATTGCTTATTTAATATTTGTTTATTTGTGTATAATTTCGCATCAACATAACGATGTTTGTCCAAATTCTTTTCGGTTACGTATGACAAATTGTAGAAGACTTTAGCGTATACTCCGACAAATTTCATTGTCATTGAATTTTTAATTAAATTAAATACTGATATGAAAAAATTAACGTTGAAGTGATTTATTTATTTAATATTTGTTTATTTGTGTATACTTTCGCGTCAACATAACGATGTTTGTCCGAATTCCCTTCGGTTACGTATGACAAACTGTAGAAGACTTTAGCGTATACTCCGAAAAATTTTATTGTCATTGAATTTCTAATTAAATTGAATACTGATATGAAAAAATTAACTCGTCAACCAGGAATCGAACCTCGGGCCTCTGTCAACATAACGATGTTTGTCAAAATTCAACAGAAGTAATACTGTCTAAATAAATTTAAAAAAATTAGAATAATATGAAAAAGTGGGCTATAACGTCACAATCGTCTTTGGTGTAGCGGAAGCATACTGGACTAGTTATCCAGAGGCCCGAGGTTCGATTCCTGGTTGACGAGTTAATTTTTTCATATCAGTATTCAATTTAATTAGAAATTCAATGACAATAAAATTTTTCGGAGTATACGCTAAAGTCTTCTACAGTTTGTCATACGTAACCGAAGGGAATTCGGACAAACATCGTTATGTTGACGCGAAAGTATACACAAATAAACAAATATTAAATAAATAAATCACTTCAACAGAAGTAATACTGTCTAAATAAATTTAAAAAAATTAGAATAATATGAAAAAGTTGGCTATTACGTCACAATCGTCTTTGGTGTAGCGGAAGCATACAGGACTAGTTATCCAGAGGCCCGAGGTTCGATTCCTGGTTGACGAGTTAATTTTTTCATATCAGTATTTAATTTAATTAATCTTTTTGCTTTGGCTATAACGAGTGAACTACCTTCAATCAAGCTCCGAAGGAAAGATGTATGTACATGTCCTTCAAATTTATATAGAGTCAATATGAACATGCATTAATGCGAATTTATAAATAATTTGTGTATGAAGTAAGAGTGGTATCAACAAGTGGTATGTAGGCACAAATTCCTAAAGTAAATTACCATAGTTATTATGTATGAGCAATAAGAAGTAAAATTCCATAACTATCAACCTACAGTATTATGCAATTCCATAAAATTATTAAAATTTTGTTGAATGTACAATGTCCAAAAGTAGTAGAAAATTGAAAATTTTTCATATAGATATTATATCCTGTCAGTTTTCCTGTTAAATTTCAAGAAAAATGAAAGTTGAAATACCTATAAATCATGTTCAGATGAATTATTATATATAGATGATTCAATTGTTATATATAGAGAATAAAAATATTTAGTGATATTTCAGTAAAAAATGATGTTAACGCAGGAAAATTTTGTCTAAATTTCCCCAACGAGATGCACCAGACGAATGTTCCGCAAGATACTATGGCAGGATATGACCAACGACGCAATGTTTTTAATGTTATTACCACAAGAAAGTGCAATATGCAGAATTAATCAAGCAAAAAATTATGGTTGATTTTCCAACGGGTTTTCTATTACGTCGGCTCATAAAAATGTTTGGAAAAATTCATTAATTTTCAATGTAATTTTTATAAATGAATGTCAAATGACTCATTTTAAAAATATTTAGTTGTTATTTATTTTAATAAATTTTTTAATGCATTTTATTTTCTACTAGCTGTAACCGGAATGCGTTGTAATGCCTTTTTTTCCTTCTAGATAGATAGATTGTAGCGGCTGCCCTGGACGGGCTACACTTCGACTATAAGGTCCATTGTGAAGCCTAAGGATGTGAGGCTCACTCAAAATCTATTGACTTAAAACATAATCAATCGTAGAGTATAAATCGCAGAGTACATATACATTAGTTTTACTCGAATAATTATTAAATAAAACAAATATTTGAAATTTTCGGAATATCTATTTCATTTTTATTGCTGAAGAAGGTACTGCGTTCCGAATTTAGTAGTGATTTTACGAAAAAAATTTGTTTTATTTAATAATTATAATAGATTTTCGTTAAGTAACAATTTACTCGAATAAATTGCAAGCATACATTTTTTAGTTTTGATGATGCCACTAACAACAACATAAAAACCGGATGTTCAAATGAAAATTGTAATTGTTTGGACGAAATATAAATGAAAGACAAAAAAAAAACAACAAAGCAGCTTGGACAAATTATTAATTACATTTATGAATATGAAATAAAAGAATATTATCTTGTGTATTACTTTAAGCATCAGTTATTTACATAACACTTACCGGATATAAATAGCCTATATTTTTATAATTATACACTCGGAAAAGAAAATTTATAAAATATACAAAAGACAAATGGAAAAAGTTGTACATACATAACTGACATGTTATGAATAAGTAAAAATTTCCGCAAAAAAAACTAAACAGAAATTCTTCAATAATTTCTAGTGGTGTTTTTTTCTTCAACTCTTTGAATCTTATTATAACGTTTATCAATATTTATAACTTGTATATAAATATCCGTTTGTACAAGGTAACGCAAAGTACCTTCACGATTTAAAATTTAAAAAAATATATACAAATTTAAATAAATTTATATTTTGAAACTCATAATACAAAGTGTGTTTCTTGGAGTTTTTTTCCACCTATTTACGAAAAATCAAATATGAGGTCTTTTTAACACATCTTCCACGATCATTCTTCAAGTTTCTTGAGATATCCCCAAAATCTCACCTACTTTTTGCTTTTTATAAATACTTGCAGATTTTTATAACACTTTCTTTCAGATTTGTGCCTTTTTGATTCGGTTTTCGAAACAATGCTTTGGATAAAAGTTGTTCATTATAAATATAGTAACAACTTTTATTCGAAAGTTTTTTTCGAAAACCGAATGTATAAAGCACAGGAATGTATAAATCAATAATAAAGTTTTAAAAACTAACATCAACTTTCGACACCAAGTGTGCATAGTATGTGGGCAATTTTAGAAGATAAACTCTAAGGAAACCTAAGAGAAAAAGCCTAAAATTCGATTTAAAAAAATGTAACTTACCGGTGCCGAATAGCGCCGAGAAATATAAAAAAACGTTATATGGGTTAGATCCAACAAAGCATTATTCGTGATATTCAGGCTCAGAAAAAAAAGCGAATAGTATATATAAACTTTTTTTCATATCACCAAGAAAAATGTTTTCCGTCATTAATTCTAAGGGATTTGCAAAACATACAAATTGCGATTCCATACTAATTAAACTTTTTTGTTCAGAATTTAATTCTCTATTATACCTTCAAGTTTTTTTATTTAAGTTGATACAATTCTGGTCACTGTCGAAAAACTCTAGACATGAATGCCATATTTTTTTGAATGAGTTTAAAATTAGCACAACTTTATTATGTAGAGTCTGTATATTTAAAATACAAGAACTTTTCTTTCGACAGTCGGTATACGATTAATCAATATATTCCTGTATTGACCAATTCGTTGGTGATCATGTGTCTATCCCTTACTTTTGAGGGATCACGTTTTTGGTTAGATAGGCCTGCAATAAAGCTTCTATCAAACTACAGGCGTTCGTTCCTTGAAAACTATTCTGACCAGCTTATAACCACTGGGAAAAAATTATTTCCTTACAACCAAGCACTTAAAACCATTATTTTAAAAAAGATTTTTTTTTTTAAATTAATTATTTTTTATTTTAAAATAAAAAAATCAATTTAGTTTCCCAACGCTTTCATGATAAATTAAACAACGCCCTAACTGTTATCAACGCTTCCACCAAATTTCTATTTTAAGGAATATTTTCGAATTCCATCCATGATGAATTAATTTAGATGGTATCAAATTACTTTATTGATATCATATGATTGCAGATGCTATCAAATTACTTTATTAATATCATATGATTGCTTATACGTGTATACTTTCAAATCGATACGATTATTAGAAGTGAATTAAATCTGTCCCATTCATATAGACATGATGCCGAACATAAGAAAACCATTGAAAAAGGAAAAAAAATTAATGAACCATATAGATTATAAATTTTCATTTTTTTCTATTTCCTCCATAAATTTCCGAGGCATGTTTTCAATTAGGAGTGGTATACTCATGAACGTGGAGGATAATTAGCTACAATTAGTAAAGCCAATCAGTGTAACGTGGCTTGAACTACCATTTACATTACACTGATTACTATAATTCGCGCGCTGTCAGCATATTAATGAATATAACTGCAAAAGAAAGCTAAATATGTGTTTAAAATAAATATACAAAACAAAACACACACAAAAAAAACAACATAAAATGTATATTATGAAAAGAAATAAACGCATTTACATGAGGTCATTTCCGGTAATTACAAAATTTAATAATAAATATGGAATGAAAAAAGATTCTTTTTAATTACATTACAAAACAATATTATACAAGTGTTTCACTGTACTAGATAGTGTTTGACATATAAATTAAATAGATGGCTTGATTTTGAAAATGGTCCAGGGCCTAAAGGACACCGCACGAATAGACAGAAGTTTTGGATTTTTTCTTAGCTTATGATGACCCGATCAAAAAGTATTCGGGCTTTAATTCGATAATTTGCCAGTTTTTTACTCATACAAGATTATATGCAATAACTTGACTATATAAAAAGTGTATATGTACTTATGTACTCACGTAAGAAGTTATACTTCCTTTTAAATAATATATTAAAATAATCAACACCACAATTAGACACAAAAGTTTAATAAAATAATATAGTAGTGAAAAACTACAATAGAAAAATTATATATTGTACCTAAAACCAATGATTCTACATTTTTACCATGGTAGAAACAGAATCAGAGTTGGTAAAATTTATTAAGAGTAGGCCAGGTTTATCAATTTTTACATTTAATATACAACGTTTACGAGCCCATAAAAATGATATCATTGATAATGTTGCTCGCAATTCTAATATTTTTCTTTTATCAGAAGCATGGAGTAATAATGATAAAGACATTCCTATACCTAATTTCAACTGTATAGTCAAATTTAAATATTCCAATGTAAGAGCTGGAGGTTTTGCTATTTACCAAAATAATAACAATCATTCATCTTTCGTTCTACAATTCAATATGAAAAAATCATTCAACACACACAAAATTATTGTCCACTGAAGAGTGGGGTCACTTATGTGCTAGACTTACTTGTTGTCTGTTTCGTTAAGCATCTAATGTATATATAAATATAGTCTTTCTACTGTATGAAACACATTTTTTACTAAATGTCTCCGAAACACTGTGCAATAGAGAAGGAGAGAAAACTGTGTAACATCAATCGAGCGAGTCGAGTGTTGTTATGTCAGCGATTCGTTAAATGTTGAAAATACACTTTGATCAGATTCTCATCAGGTGCCAAAAGGGGAATAACTTCTGCAAAAGGGGAAGAACAATATTGCATAGGCAACGTGTAAGCTGATGTCTTACAGCCATCGAAATAATTTCAAAATAATAATAATTTTTGAATCGTTTTATTTGACAAATACTATCAAAACGCATGTTTATGGATTATTAAATCATACAAAGTTTATAATTCAGTTCGTTTCACACAAAGGAGAAGTTTGCTAAACACAGGAAAATAGGATCCAGTTTTGGTGTAAGTGATTTATTATTGTTTATCGAAATCAAAGAGTATAAATCTTCACATGTGAAATATTTATATATTAAAAAATGAAAAAAACCTTGGAGCTCAAATTAAAAACAAATGAATGTGTCAGTTTAGGAATTTTGAATTAAACGGTAATGATATTTGCCATTAAATTATATACAAACACAAAATTCTGTTTAACACGCTATACAGTTACGCCAGTATTACGCTATATACAGGTACGCCAGTTAGTTGCTCGATATTATAGATTGTAACGGTTGCCCTGGACGGGCTACACTTCGACCATAAGGTCCATTGTGATGCCTAAGGATGTGAGGATCTGAGTGAAGTGGGAGGAATTTTTGTGTGTAGACTAGAAGTGGTAGGATGTGCGGCTGCAGCCGACTCTGATAGGAAATGTGCAGATATTCATCTGGAGTTCGTGAAGGAAACTGCAGAAAACCTTCACAAGCATAGCCGGTTACTTCGTACTTGTCCATTCGCCGACAGTTTAGTCAATTAACCGCCTTTTTTATCTTAATAATTGACAAACTGCCGATGTCGGGATTCAAACCCATAACCTCCCAGTCCCCAAGTAGACATAACGCCTTAGACCGCTCGACTGGTCGACTACTTGCTCCATATTACCTCCAGATAAATTAAAAGCACTTAGATAGATAGAATGATAGATAAATCTTGAAGTATGAATAGTGATGCACTTCGACTTCATGGTCCATTGTGCCCCCCCCCCTCCCCCCGTTTTACTACAGTCTGGCGAGGTTCGCTTTTACCATAATTTGGCAATAACCAGGAGCTTACTTTTCAGGTTTTCCTGAAGGTTCATATATTCGGGGTGAGATGCAACGATTATATTGTATCTGCTGTAATCGAACGATTCGCAGTTAAAGATCATGTGGTTAGATGTATTTTCTTCGTCGCCAAACAGCCTGCAAATAATGGATCCATTGTGGAGTCCAATTGTGTGTAGGAGCTTTTGTAGGTGATAATGTCCGGTGATCAATCCGGTTATTTTACGAAGTTGTATCCTGTTCAGGTTGAACACAGCCTCTGGGATACATTCCGAAATAGAATTTTATCGAGTTTTTGTTGTGGTATATTTTCCAGTGATCACAGTGTTTAAAGTCTCTTTTTGGAATGAATCAGGCTCAATTCAATCACGAAATTTTGCAAAATGATCACTATCTTTGTGGGAATCTGTACATTACGAAACGCTAAAAAAATTTACAAAGAGTTTGTGAATTATTTTATTTTTGACTACATAGTTTTTTGTTAACAACAAATTAAAGACTATTGGGACAACAAATTTTTTTGTTATTTGATAAATCGAACTCAATTGCTTACATCCTTTCCAATTTAAATGGTAGATCCCTAACGTATAAGGGATGCGATCGTTCACCTATAGCAGTAAATAGGAGATACAATTGATTAATCCCTTGTCGAAAAATGACACTCTTCTGAAAACACGATACAAAAATAAATTTTTAATTAAATTTTAAAATATTATTGAAAGCATTTTTATTTACTTACTGAATAATCCTGTATGATATAATAGGATATAGTTACAGGAAAAAAAAAAGTTTTAAAATTCATTTTTGACTAATAACTCAAAGCTAATTAAAGCTATTTGTTGTTTTTTTTAACATGTATTTCTATTTTTTATGTGAATTGTTTTGCGGTTTTTATGTCATATATTGTAGGTACGAGAAGATTACCAGTTGAAAAATAAACTGTATTCATACAATTATGCAGACACTGAAGAAGTTGAAGGGAATAAATCGGAAGAAAATGATGACAGCGCTAACGGCGAAGCCATATCGACACGGTGGAGTATAAGTTATCAAAGACATTCCGCTGATAATTTTCAATGGAAAAAAATAATGTGCACCTATGCATTTGGCATAACGAATTATCTTAGCGAAACATAGTTTGAATAAATAAAATCTTTACGGCCGATTAAATAAATTAATGCTTTCGTCCAGTGAATAATTTAACTGGGCATGTTCAAATTTTGCTCCAAAAGAAATATATTTCTTTGCTTTACGTAGTATGCAATACAACCATAGTTAAAATTTTAACCAGCGGATATCGTGATCAAAGTTGTCAGGTCCCACATGTTCAAATTTTCCAATAAATAAAGATGGTTTGCATTTGAGATTTTAATGTTGATTTGCCGGACATCGGACAGAGGATCTTCTAGATTAATATACATGTATGATACCCCCTACACAACAGTTTCATGTAGTTAATTTGAATATTTATTTAATATATTGAAGAAGTACAATTTAAATTATTATTATTTTTGTTCTGTTTTGTGAAACGAAAATACGGGCATAAGCAAAAGTGAAAAAAGTAATCCCTGAAGTTTTGATTATATTTTCATATCTGTATATTGTCACTTTTATATATAAATACAAACGTCATGTAACATAATACATTATAAAAGAGGAATGTACTGCGTTATAAAGGCCAGATCCATAAAATTGACATCCAAGTTTAATTTTTCCTCAAAAAGTTTCATTTAATCATATTTTATAGAATTTGAGTTCGGGTTATGGTAACCCTGAAATCTAGGATGTTCTAGAGAATATATTTGGGTTATTATATTTTTGCGAGAATAAGATAAATAATTTTGATGTGTCGGTTACCTAAATCTGTTTCAAATAAGAAGCGACACTTAAAGAGCCAACCAAGGCTAAGTGGCGTACTTTTTTTTTTTAATTTTCTACTTGGTTTTCGAAAAGATGTACCGAATAGAAGTTGTTTGTCGTAAAAATCCTAACAACTTTTGTTCCAAGCATTTTTCCGAAATGTTACAAAATTTTAAAGATAATAATTTTTCTCTAATATCAAAAGCTAGGAAAATTTAAAATTATTAAATAAACAAATATTTGAGATTTGCGTAACAATATTTTTATTTTTATTCTAGTTTCGGAAATACAGTTCCTTCTTCAGAATATAAATAGTCAAAATAAAAATATTGTTACGAAAATCTCAAATATTTGTTTGTTTTAATAACGACAAATTTCAATAAAGATTGATCTGGAGTTTCTAAATTAAATTTCTATAATTAATATCGAATATATCAGGATTTCTTGATATATTCCCAAATATTCTCAGACTAAATTGTTACGAGTAAATATAATTTTGTTATTTAAATAGTTTCTAATAATTATTTTTTTTCATACATGTAATAGCGTTCAAAAAATATTTTCAACAATTTTACAACAAATTGATTATATTTTCCAAGGACTTTTCAGTTAATTATCTATTATTCGAATCAATTTGATGGTTTTTTTTGCTTTCGTAAGAATATTATGTAATGATTTCAATTATTATTATTATTAATATTATTATGATATTATAATGAGCTTATTATAATAAAAAGAAATATGTAAATTTAAATATCTATATGATATGTTAAAAATAAAAATTATCGTCTGTTAAAAATTATAATAAGTAGAAAAAAATATGTTTTTCTTGAGATATTATTACAATCGATTTTAAATTAATTTGAATATACAATGTTTTGTAATTATAACAGGGTGGAATATTATCTATCTTGTTTTATCAGTTCAATTAAAATAGTATCAGATCTCAAATTGATATAGCAATATTATAGTTCTAGGAAATCATATTGTTAACATTTAATAATATATATGAAATGAACTATGGGAAAATGTTACGAAATAAAGTTGTTAGTATATTTATATTGAACTAATTCTATCCGAAGCATTTTTTTGAAAAAAAAGTATTTGTGGGAAAAAAAAGTGTGTGTGTGTATGTTTGTGTGTGTACTTTTCCACGCACGTAGGAAGTTATCCTTCTTTTTAACCCGACTTCAAAAAGGAGGATGGTTCTCAATTCGTCTGTATATTTTTCTTTTTTAATGTGAGTTTTTTTAATTTGTCCTGTAATAAGACAAGCATTATTACAGGATAGAAACTAATCAGGATTGAAAACTGTATTACGCGCGCAATTTCGTTGTCACTCCTTGAGTTAAAGAAAATATGTCAGGTCATAAATTAGAGTAAACTTTATATACCCAGTATATTGTTAATATAAAAGGTGTATTAAGTTTAGTTCCGACTTTTTAACGTTTGAAAATATTGATCGCAGAAAAAAATTTGTGTTATAGGTGTTCATAAAATTACCTCATTAGTCTATTTCCGCATGTCCGTCTGACTGTCTGTCCGTCTGTGAACACGATAATTCAAGAACGAAAAGAGATATCGAACTGAAATTTTTTTCTGTGTTCTAAAGCAAAAAAGTAAGGTCAAGTTCGTTAATGGGCAAAATCGGAACATGTTTGGGCAAAACTACCTATCTTTGAAACCGTAAGAGATATAACAAAAATTTAATAACAAAAAATCTTCTTCTTTTTAAAATAAACAACTTTTGTTTGAAAAATTTTTCCATAAACTCAGTATATACTGGTTATTCAAACAATTAACTCAGTTAGTTGTTACATTACTTTTGTATCTCTCTCTCTCTATGTATTAGTATCTTTTTCTCGTTGACGGACCTTGGCCAGAAAAAAACAAAACAAAGAATGATACCAAAAATACTATTTTAGAAATTATTTATACCTATTGATTCGATTGTCAGAAAGTATTTAAGCATTTAAGCTCCTCTCATCTGTATCAAAAACTTTCATTTAAACAGTATCCCAATATTTTAACAAATAAGGGTATACTTTTTGAAAATATATGAAAAATCATACACATCTAGGATAGATATTACTTAAATGTCAAATTAAGTTAACGCTAGTCACTTCCGTTGGTATAATATAACCGTAACCATACTAACAATGGATAAATGAAGCTAGTTTACAAAAAAAAAAACAAAAAAATTACAAAATATTTTTAGTATCTATATTCATACTTATATAACGATATTTTTGCGTATTCCAAGGATTTTGTTAAACCTACTAATCGCAATCGTTGAAGGCCCCATCAGATTCAGTAAGGTTACTTGTTTTTTTTAGAGAATGTAACAGGTTTTAACAGTCGAAGAGATTTTGGAGTGACAAAGTGAATTTTATCTATTTAAAATTTAATAAACGTATAGTATCTACATTCATAGTATTAAAAATTAATTTATACAATATAATAAAACGTATTTATAATGCATTAATATTTTAATTAATTATTTATTATTTACTGAAGGTTATTTTTATTAATTAATTAAAATTGTATAAAACGATTTTAGTTAAATTATTATTATTCAGTTTATTTTATATAAACATAATAAATATAAAATAAACTTATGTAATCGTGCAAATTCGTGAAACACAAATTTAATCCTCTCTTAAAACTTGAGGGTCATTTCCAAAGAATCCGAAACACGAATACAAATACGTGTGGCGACTTGCAGAATATTTGTTGGAGGATCAAGGTAAGATTCTAGATGATAAAACATTATTGTCGATGTGATCGGAATTTATTATTGGTACACCCATTAAACAAACAGATTGGGTAGGTAAAGTTCATATTGAGGTTTTAGGATTAAAATATGAAATAAACTCTTGTGTAAGCCATTTGTTGTTAATTCTATTTTATAAATAAATAAAATAAAAATAAAAGGTTTTCATTTGTATTAATTGAAAAATTAAGACATATATGGTGATTGTTAAACCATTAAGTCTCATAGCTTTTATAATAACGTGTGTAAGTTTTAAGTGTTTTATTTCATACTAACCGTACCCCGCCCGCTTTGCTGACACTGAAGATTCGGATTTTGTTAACAATTTCATAGGTTCAGAGATTAATAATAATAATTAGAAAGAGGGGTACCGCAAATGGATCCCTAGCAACCAGACCAAAGGGTTCTCTGTGCCCTCCTTGAGAAAACCTGTCATCCGAAGGCAGGACGTCCCCGAGTAAGAGGTGCTATTGTAAGCATATGAAGCTATAAAATTCTGTTGAGGCTAGACGCCGCACAGACGGCCCACAATTTCTCCGCTGAGATTGCTTCCAAGATTGATGGATCCAAAGTTTCGGTCCCAAACATTCTATACACCCTGCAGGTTTCTGCAGGTGCAAATAACATGCTTGTAAGTTTCATCGTCCTCCATACAGGCCCTACAAGTGGGATCATCAGAGATCCCCAAGTTATAAATGTGATAGTTCAATCGACAGTGTCCTGTCAAGAGCTCCACCACCCTTCTCAACTGTATTCTATTGAGTTTCAACCGAGCACAGTCGAATGGCCTAGCTGTGCTTATGCACAATTTGGTCTATCGCATGCCCTGCGCAAGGTCCCAGTAATCGAGATGGGCGTGTCATGACCACTCCTTGATTCGGTAAATTACGGAGCATCTTGCTATGGGAATAACAGACTCAGGTGAAAGGGGCGTTTGAGACGACTCCTTTAGTGCCAACGAGTCCGTTGCCTCGTTCTCTTTAACGCCAGAGTGACCGGTATCCAGATAAGTCTGACTGTGTTATTCAGTGCCAGGTGGTTCAGTTCTTCGAAGCATTCATAGACTATCCTCGAATGTTTCAGAGATTAGTCGGAACAAACAGACAGACAAAAATTTTAAAAATTGTGTTTTTGTTTTTAAGTACCGTATATTGTTTCATATGCATTTAGTAAAAAGTTGTTATTTTGTCATTCCAAACAGACACTTCAATTTCATTTATTTGTATATGTATTTAGATATCGAAAGAAAATATTGAAATGTGTTTCAAGGATTTTAATTCAAATAATTGTAGAATATTATGAGAAAATATGTGTTTACGACAAAAGGTTGTACTACGGTCCATACAAGTTGATGTCATTTTTTCGAAAACCAAATCAATAAGACACAAATTAACAATAAAATTTTTGAAACTGACATCAATATTTGTGGCCAAGTATACTTACGTAACCCGAAGATGTATATTAACTGAAACCGAAAATCGTTTACTAATTCTAAATTTGTTTTTGCAATCTTCGTTCACTGCGGGAAATATTAAATAACATTTTTTCTTAACTAGAAATAGTAATAAGTCTCTCGACATTTGCTAGTAAATCGGCAATTCTTTTTCACAATTGCTTGGAATTTTCCAATAATATTAAGAATACAAAAATAGCCCCCCTGAATAGATTCAATAAAAGCATATAGAGTTTAATTTTTTTTTTTTATAAATACATCTTTGGCATTATTATTGCGGTTTATATAAAATGAACTCTTATGTATGAAATGATTAAGTTCCATACATGGATGTAAATTAAAGTAAGGTATCTGTTGGTGTTTTTTGCTGTTGTACATATATTATAATGGATCTTTTGTTAATGAAGATATATTATGTAAATAATTCCAGCAGATCCATTATATTTCAAATATATAGAATATGCTTTGAATATTAATTATTTTAAGTTATTTGGAAGAATATATACAAAGAAATATATACATAATAGAGTGCCTACCTTTTATGTATAAACTGAGTGACTCGCACGGCAGTCCTGCTTATAATTATTATAAATATACTATATAGTAGGAACGGGCGACCGTAAAAATCGGTGCCGATTTTATAGATAGATAGATAGATTGTAGAGGCTACCCTGGACGGGCTACACTTCGACCATAAGGTCCATTGTGATGTCTAAGAACGTGAGGATGTGAGTGGAGTGGAAGGATTTTTCGTGTATAGCCTAGGAGTTGGTTGGATATACGGCAGCAGCCGACTATGATAGGAACAATGCCGATATTCATCTGGAGTTCGTGAAGGAAACTGCAGAAAACCTTCTCAAGCATGGCCGGTTACTTCGTTCTTGTCCATACGCCGACAGTTTAGTCAATTAATCGCCTCTTCTTTTTTTCTTAATAATTGACAAACTGCCGATGTCGGGATTCGAACCCATAACCTCCCAGTTTCCAAGTAGGCATACTGCCCAGACATAACGTCTTACACCGCTCGGCTAGTTGGATTGATAAATTGCTGATTTTATAGGTACATACTTGCCTAGACAATCCTGCAAGAACTTGATCCAACAGTGGGGCAACCGTCCCCGAATTTCGTATCACGCATAACTTTTTTCAAAATAATTACTAAAATGTAGTCCTGAACACATACATGACCAAAAATGATATTTTTAACCTAACAGAAGGCCTCGAAACTTAAAAATCCGGTAAGAACTCACATCAATACTTTTTTTCATAAAATTTTATGTCCAAAAACCTTTTACTTTTAAAAAAAAATCTATTCACCCTTTTTTACGGTCCCTGCTTGGACTATACCTGCTAACAATTACCTTATAGATCAGCTACCTACTAACATTACTTACTAGAAAATATTAATTTATATGCAATCTTAGATGCCATTTGTGATTCAATACGAGAATAAATTTGCATACAAATAATCGATATAGCACTATTTATGATGGCACTGTTATTGAACAATATCCATTACAAAAGATGCGAAAAATTTACAGAACCTTTTGATATACCAGATATGTTTGGCACTCTGCGATTTTAGGTATCGTATACATATCATAGTCTCTGTATTACATACTGCGTTGTAGTTTAGATAGATGGAATTCATCTATAATACAAATAAAAATATTCATTCCCACAGATTCACTTATTACGTATTAAAAATATTTCAAGCAACTGATGATATTTGGTATCAACAGTAGCCACACAACTTCTATATAAAGAGACCATGTCTGTACATAGAGATTGTGTGGCAAGTTTATCATTTAGCCTGTATACGTTTATATACTCAATGAGGGGGTAACGGTTAAGACGTTTATATATTCGATGAAGGCTAAAAAACAACAAAATCTAAACCAAATTTCCACATGAAAACTGATATTAAACTTTTATGACAATATGCAACATTAAGTTTTCCCTCTCTTACATGAGGTAAGAGATT
This sequence comes from Nineta flava, assembly GCA_963920215.1. Classification (NCBI taxonomy): domain Eukaryota; kingdom Metazoa; phylum Arthropoda; class Insecta; order Neuroptera; family Chrysopidae; genus Nineta; species Nineta flava. The sequence goes on from OY986040.1 coordinate 119,834,913, forward strand.
AAAATATGAAATAAACTCCTGTGTAAGTCATTTGTAGCGTTTTTATAATTTTATTAATTCTATTTTACAAATATAATAAATGGTATTAATTTGTATTAATGAAAAAATTAAGACTTATATGGTTATTGTTAAACCATTATAGTCTTAAACGTTTTCTCAGCATAATTGCGCATAACTTTTATAATAATGGGTGTATGTTTTAAGTGTTTTATTTCATATATCGAAATAATATATCACAAGTTCACATGTTTTATGGATTTTAATTCAAATAATTGTAGAATACTTTAAGAAAATATCTGTTTACGACAAAAGCTTCAACTTACTTCAAAAGGTTCCCTCTCTTAGTTGAAGTAAGAAACAAAAAGTGGAAACAATAAAAGCTACGTAGAGTAAGTAAATATTCGCAGAGGTTCGAAATGTAATGAGTATGAAATTAAACTTTATTTACTACAACTTTAATAGTGAAAAATTACTTTATTTTACTAATACAGATATATCATTTTAAACATCCTCATTCCTCTAAGCCTGCTTTCCATGTGGCCAGTTTGACCTATTAACGAACTTGGCCTTCCAAATATAATAAAAGCACGGCACATACCAAATATCATTCTGAGCGCACTGAAATTGTTCTATCAAGAGCGCGTACAGACAGATTTATATACCTAGAAATTTTTGCGAAAACGTTTCATCGGCAAGACACCAATAGCTTTCGTAAAAGCTTTTAAGCTCGCTTTAAAGAGTTTTTCTCTCTTAAAAGCAGTTTATACAAACTAAAATGTATAGTACAGTTAATAGAGAATCTCGTTACTATTGTCCGCATTGCATTATATTAGTTATTTAAAAAAAAAATTAGGTTCAGTATCACGTACTGAATGTAAATGAACAAAATCCTTACAAATTTCGATCCCGGAAGTGCCACCATTTTAGGAAAAACTGCATAAAACTGTAAATATAGGCCAATATCTCCATTACCGTGCGCTTTAGGCCAAAAATGGAAATAACCTTTCTTATAGATTATTGGATTTCCTTTTTTTTTTGTTTACTAATTTTTTTATCGGTCAAAAAGTCAATAAATAAATAGTAATAGTCGTATAAGTCGTAAACGGTTTATAATACAAAAAAATTAGTAAACAAAAAAAAAGGAAATTCAATAATCTACAAGAAAGATCATGACCATTTTTGGCCTAAATTGCATGGGGATATACGTCAATACAGTTTTTCTCAAAATGGCAGTAATATTCTCTATTGATTGTACTAGTAGGTAGGTCTGAATCGCATAAAGAGTGCAAAAAAAATCAGAATACACAAGGCCAAAAATGATAATCATCAGAAGGCTTATAGGCATTCAAAACATATAGTCTCGGTGACAACTCAACATTGATTTTTAGTGAAACAATAAGGCGAACAAAAGAGTAGCATGTCTCTTGTATTGTCTTGACTTGTAAAAGTTTTCTATCGTCTCGTCTCGTTTTTACAGTTGATTAGTACATTTTAACAGATTAAGAAACTAAAGAGATTGAAAGAGAGTAACTATCGCCTGTCTCTCGAATATTTATCGAAACATTCGAAACTCAGGATTCTAATTTCCGTCTCGTCTCTCACTCAATTATTATCGTCTTGCTATCGCGGCATCACTGTTGATTTTGTAGTCTGAATATATAACCACTTTATTTATATTATATTACATCATTGTGGTCTGTACATAGAGGTAAGTAGCACCGAGGTAAGTAAAAGAAGATGATCGAATAGATATGAATATTCATTCTCACACATATCAGTCGGTGGTTGGTGCTTGGTGTCTGCTATAATAGAAGCCATTACAACATTATTATTAATAATAATAATAATATTTATTGATAGAATGGGTAGGTATTGTAATGTACACTCCCGTTCATTAAAAATTGAACCACTACCAAGTCACATATTCTAAGCGAATATATTACTAAATATATAAGTATACGAGCTCTGTCCGAAAAGTATCTGACCTGCTTTTATATCTTCGCGCCAGAGTGTTCGAGCGAACTTGTTGGTTGCTCGCCGACACCTACAGGACCTATAGTTCATGCGCAGCGTGTATTTGTTTACAAAGCCATTTTTTGCGTTCGTCGGGTTTTTATTATAGTTAAAAATGACTGAAAGATAAGATCAACGAATTTGCATCAAATTTTGCTTCAAACTCGGAAACACTAGTTCGGAAACTATTCAACTGAAGCCGAAGGCCTTTGGAGATGAATGTATCGGCAAAACACAAATAAAAGAAAGGTATAATCGTTTCAAACGTGACGACAACAACACCGGATAATATCGAGCGCGTGTGACTTGCAATTGAAGAATATCGACGTTTGACTGTGCGCGAATTAGAAGATGATCTTGGAATACCAAAAATTACAATTTGGGAAATTTTAACCTCAAATTTAGAATTTAAGTGGAAGCGGTGTGAGAGGTGCAAAATTTAAATTTTTAACTAAAGACAATATCACACTGCTTCGCCAACCTCCGTAAAGCCCCGACATAGCACCCTGTGACTTTTGGTTGTTCCCGAATTTGAAAAAACCGCTCAAAGGACACCGGTTCGACGGCAAAAAGACGGTTGAAGATAATGCGAAGGCTATTCCAAAAACTGACTTCCAGGACTGCTTCGGAAAGTGGAAACACAGCTGAGAGCGTGTTATTCAATCAAATGAGGACTGCTTTGAAAGATGCCACTCGCCCGATGACGAAAAATAAAGCCAGCGCGGATATATGAGGATAGGTCGGATACTTTTCGGACAGATCTCGTAGTACATACAATAAATAACACTCAGAATGTTTCAACTGGTTCAATTTTTATGAACTGGAGTGTATGTACTGCGCGTGTAGTCTTCTCTATATTATTTGTAATAATAATAAACAAATCATCCAACCTTTGTCAAGGTTAGTTAACTACATGGTGGCATCATCAACAGAATCATCCGACCACAAGAATATATTAACTTGAATCAATTATTATTATTTATCATACATAGATGATTTTATGCGATCAACTATTTATATTTTATTTGAATTTATTCATTTGAATTTCATGAATATATATGGGGTGCCAAACAGTCGCCAAATAGATCAGATTCAACAGATTTTTGTTATATGGTTATGGACCAGTATAACAAAAAAAATAAAATAGAAGTAAAAAAACATTTTTTTAAACAAGCTTTTATTTAAATACTCTAAAAAGAAGAAAATAAACTTTAAATTATATCAAACCCATCAATTTATTACATTAGTATAGCACCTTTCTACACAACATTCTATTTTTATTCATTCGTACGTGTGTAAAAAAAGTAAAATAAACCGTTCACACATTGGTTTATGACCCTAACTTGTTATTAAATTAAATTCAAAATTAGCAACATTGACGTGACCTCTTTACGGTGGTTTTATAACATTCGTGCCCAAAAAAGCCATAATATTTTCTTTGAATTTGAAATAAAATGACTCATTTCTGCTCGTAACACTGCTAAAATAGAAGCGATGATGATACGACAAAATTATTGAAATATATGAAAGTCCTTGCTTATTTTCAGAAAATTTTATTTAATATTTTATTGTTTCAGTATGGATCACATGTGGTTTAATAATATTTTTTACCTCCATATACACCTATACTAGTAAAGTATATCATGGAACGTAATAGAGTATAAAGACATTTTTGTCTTATTTATTCGGTTTTTAGGAAAAAGTTTCGAATAAAAGTTGTTAAAATATTTATAATAAACAACTTTCATTCTAAACACCTTTCCGATAACCGATTGAATAAGGCATATATGTCAAAAGGGGTATGGCTGTGTAGTGGACACGGCCGTGTGTTTTACGTGAATACATGTACGTAACGGGTTATCACTGAATTGCTCTTCAGTAGCCCTTTCCAACCGTATACGATCTTTATATTTTGATTTGGCTTTTCGACGAGTATCGGCCAACATTGTTTTATTTATTTTAATTTACTTTAACACCGTATATATTCACTATAATTATTCGACACTAATTTTATATACCCAATCGATAGATCTTGACGAGAGCTGACGATTGCAACTGAAACAAACGCCGTAGCTTCTCCGAGTCAAAAGTTATACTAAACAGAAATTATGTGACACAGCGAAACGACCTCAAAATGGCGACGCTTCCCCCTCCTCCACGTACGATGCGTCACAGTCCTCATTCAACGTAACGAATATTTTGATCCTTTATCTATCGAGTGGTGTAATTAAATTTTGAATGTAGATGATAGATATGTAACTGCAACACCAAACTCTATCCCCCGATTTTATTATCATCAGTTTTCTGAATTGCTTCCCATTATGGAGGCAAATTTAAAGACGTATTCACGGCAAAACTATTTCAAATAAAAGTTGTTGGACTTTATGCAATAAATATTTTATGAATTTAATTGAATTTTATTATAAATTGCAAAATCCTAGATAAAAATTATTCTGAATCCAAAATTATCTTTCTAATTGAATTGAAATATTCATGCAATCTACACAAATTGTTCAAAATAACGTAGTCCTTAAAGATTATAGAATACCTCCATCAATGTTTGATGAACACTCGATACACTTTTTAAAACTATTAAAATGATTGCTAGTAGCTATTTGTAATAAAAGATGTTTACTTGTGTACAAGGTCATATTGTTAATATTATGTGATAAGATTAATAATTTATTATTTATGAAATTTTACCTATAATATGTCATTGATTTTTTAGCGAAAATACACGTGCAATGTCCATCATAAATATATAGGATGATATTAATAGTCCAAGGATTTTAAGTTTTCAATAAAATAATTTCTTTGTTTTCTTATTTTGATCGACATATCGACCAGTTAAAAAAAACAATAGCGGTTTTGATGGAAAGATTTTTCACGGTCCAAGGTCATAAAATCAATTTTCTTTTTTAAACATGTTTTACGGTTCGGTAATCACAATTTTTAAAGTTATAAATTTGTTTCACATCAAATTGTTTATTTACTGTTATTGATTTATGTATTCTTTGATAAATTTTTAAAATTTATCACGATTTCAAATTGGTGACGAGTAACATATCTAGCCGAAGAATAATTACGATTAGCTAAGTTGATCTAGAAATCTAATTGATCTAGAAATTGGGATGAATTTTGAAATATATTGTAATAAAAATCTTTGTATATTTTGATATTTCAAGATGTTCAAAGTTCCTCCTATATGAATAACTTTTTTTTCTCCGTTATGCCAAGATATGCAAATGAGACTCCTTTTGAACATCGAACAAAGACAAATTTTTTGTTTCTGTAATCTGTAATACTTAAATAAAATAATTATGCATAAACATGAAACGTATATACTTTCAGAAACTATGTAATAAAATGTAATTACAATAAATTTACAGCTTGTCTAATACATAGGTGGGCAAACTTTGACTGCGCTCAGCTCTGAGTGAGAGGAAGGAATACAGTAAATACAGGGTTACATACCAATTATTATTATTTTCTTTTTTTAATTAAAACATTTTCTGAAAAAAAATATAATAATACCAACTCTTTTTTATGGTCATTATTATTCAAAGTATATAATACATACAATATATTGAATACATACTCTGGAATTTTGGGCTGGTAATTTGGGGCATAAAATGTACCTTTTTAATATATTTGGGTATGAATAAAATATAAATGTTATATAAATTATAAAATCTTTTGATCTTTTACATTTACCGCTTGCAATAATTATTGTTATTGCTAGAGCTGAATTAATTTGTTTTGACTATTATATGCGCGTAAGGGGAACTTATTTAAAAGTAGAAGGGCAACTTATTTAAAACATATTTTAATCATATATTTAATACTTAGTATTAAATATATGTTTCCTCCCCTTCATTTTGAAAATAGACTGATCCACTCAAACTGTGACAATATTCGAGGCTTCGTTACAAATTAATATACTTCTATCATCATTATTGTTGTTATTATTATTATTATTATTGTGTTTTTTGGTGTATCTCTCCATATTGTAAAAGATATTTCTTAAACAATAAATATTTTATAAAACTATTTCTAAATTGATTGAATAAATTATTGGGAATAATCAGTAGGACAACCTGCATTGAAACATCGTTCCATCTTACGTCAAAACATACCTTTTTTACTTACTCTCACACAGCTTATGGAGAGCCGTTCGGTACTCTAATACTAAATACAATGAAAACAGAGTTTTATGAACCATAAAAACAGCATTCATTCTTGGTTCAAAATTTTCTAAATGTTTTTTTTATAAACTAGCGTCTATTCACCGGTTATACAATACCAACGGAAGGGACTATCGTTTACTTAATTTGACATTTAAGGGGTTACATGAACCTTGTGAAGTATATTGAGGCAGCTGCTTAGGTATTTCAACTGAAAATTTCCCGTTTTTCTTAAAACTCTATTTTTGAAGCCGGATAACATGATTTCTCAAAAAATAATGAATCGAACTTCAAATTTTGCACATTTCTTCAAGATAAAAATGACTAGTGCTTGAACGAAGGATTTTTACAAGGAACTAATTTTACAAGGCAATATGTGGTGCGAATTATACCAAAAGTATCTTTTGTACAAAACTCTGCCAAAAATTCAAATTTTCATTATTTTTCCTTCGTCCAATTTTCAAAATTTTGAAGTGAAAATTTCACAAAATATTTGTCAAATGTTTATCTTTGATATGCTGCTTAAAGGTTGAATAAAATATTTCATTTATTATATTAGAAAAAAATGGGGGGTGGTATCAACATGAAAATAACTAATCAAAATTTATTTTCGTGAAAATATGGTATCGCCACTGTTTTAGTGTCTTTTTCAGTGGTAAATTATATATTTGGGCATTTTTTTTAAATAGTCATAAATTTTAGGGTAAATTTTATTGTCCAAAAAATACATAGTAATTAATTATTATCTCAGAGAACACTATAAATTGTGTAGTTTTTAAATTAAAATCGCCCTATTTTGTTGTAGGTTATAGACATATATAATAAATTTTACTAAAAGCATATATTATTAATTTTATAAATACAAATTTACAAAGTATTTCAAAACAAATACATTTTTTATAAAATATATTTTACTAAATTTGACAAAAAAAGTTGCATTACCGTGTACAGTATACAGACTGTGTTGGAATGCTTTTCCAATAGAGAATCAATGTTAAATATTATTTATTACTGGCAGGCCATGTGGTTACTATGCGGTGTCAATCAGTACACATGTAATGAGAGTCATCTCATATGCGTATAGTAGTTTGTTTGTCATTTAAGAGTGTGTACTGGCTCATTGACTGTGTGTACTCATTACATGTGTACTGACTGACTCCGCATAGTAACCACACGGCCTGCCAGTAATAAATAATATTTAACATTGATTTTCTATTGGAAAAGCATTCCAACACAGTCTGTATATTAGGTACACAGGAGTGTAACATGTAGCACATACCATAATTCATGTTTATTTAACAGTAAGTGAGTTTAACAGTATTTAATACTTACTGTTAAAAAAGGTCTGTGTACGTACTGTTAAAAAGGTCTAGAAAGGCTTACCTGCCAAACTTCAACCTCTCCTCCGCTATTATTACTATTACTATTACTTAGCATTGTTTTTAGTACGTTAAATTTTGTATTGAAAAAATCAAGTGCATTAAATTTTTTTTAATTACTTGATTTCTCTCGATTCTCGACAATAAGTTTATCGTCTTGCTTCGACCAGATAAAAATATAATATTATCTCTATAATATTATCTCCTCTCGACACGATATTCTAGTTCGTTGGATAAGTCCCTGGTTGTGCGTGTTTTGGGACACCGTGTACCTATACGTGTGTATATAATATATACATGGATGTCCCATTACTATTATAATTTAATTAAAATATTAATAATTAATTAATATCTTATGCTCTAATTGCATATAATTAGTACAACACACAAATAAAATGATGCCACAATTGAAGTTATAATTTTAAAATTTATATTATTATTTGAAATTAATTAATATAATGTTAATATTTATAAACGTGCTCATTTTATCTAGATTAAACATTTTATCTTCTACAAAGATTCGTCCTAAAACTTTTTGAAACTGAAATTTTTTTCTATAAATTTAAAATATAACAAAAAAAATTGACATTTCAAACAATCAAAATTTAGACAAAAATAATTATTTGGCATAAAAAAATTGATTACATTGTAATTGCACACAAAATTCAGCCATGTTTTTAAGTCCCGCCCTCAAGTTAGTTCTCACCATGAATTATTTCCAAAATTGTCTTTGTCTCTACTATTAAACTGTTTGTAAATGTTTGTTTATTTGTTTGTTTGTTGAGCATCACGCAAAAACTACTGGACCGAAAAGCTTAAATGATTAAACTTAAGGTAGTTCCAGCATAAAATCACTTTTCGACAGATTTTGCTCATTTTTCACAGGCTAAAAATAACGTTTTCTAATAAATCCCGAATTTTCAGAATTTTAAACCGTTTAGAATGCGAGATAATTAATAACAAAGTTCGCAATTTTGACGATCACCTCTCATTAGAAGCATGTAAAACTTCATGCACGCCCAACTATTATCTGTTGTATTGAAAAAAAACTCGACAGAAAAAAAAACGAGTAGAGTAAAGATAAATAAATTTAAAATTTTTTTTCTTTCAAAATTACATTAATTTGTTTATAAATTTATGTATGCATTGTGTATGTGTGTATTTGTATTTATTCTATAATAAAAGCAAATTGGGCCTGATAATACAAGACAAAACTGGAACTACCATAAAAATTGGTATGTATTTTATCAACGAAAATATTTTAGCTACGAAAATATTCGCTGAAATAGAAATTTATGTTGAAGTGTCGATAAATATTTGAAGCAGCGGAAGCTAGTGGAAACGATAAGTATTTGAAGTAGTGGAAGCGGTTGAAAATTACAAACGCCCTCTAGCGAGAGAACAAAGCACTTATAAGAAAAAGTTTTCCAATAAGAGATACGTATTTTTTGCCGTAGAATACGTATCTTTTCCGTAGAATATGCAATAAAAAATATAGGTTTCCATTTAAAATTTCAAATTTTGACCCTGTTTCGACCTTGTGGGTTCACCGGACCCGAAATCTGATTACCGCTTTCGATTCCTCGGGAAAAATTACTAGGGGTTACCATTTGAAAATTTTTAGTTAGAACCACTTTATACGAGAACCATCCTGTATCATCTTTTCCTAACCACTGACAACTATTATTGAAATCTATGATTACAAACAACTCGTATGTCATATCATTATGGAAGTAACATGATTATTTCATAAGATATTTTTAATAATATGTGTAATTTTTAATAATAGTTTAATGATATATTTTACTTTATAATGTAATTTTAATAATAAATAATATGTATATATTTTGTGTAAATAATATGTGTTAAGTATATTTAACGCTGAGATAAATCCGAAAATGAATTAAGTAATACGTATGCCGTAATTAAAATATTTTATATTGGAATGTTGTGAATTTAATTTTAATTCTGTTTTTTTTTTTTAATTTCGCAGTAATTTGTTAATTAATAAGTAGTTTTGTACTCTAAATAATTTTAAAATATATTTTTCAATTACGAATCCATATTGAAAAAATTTATGATACATTTATTTATACCAATAAAACTAAAACTATTGGTTTTAATTCTCTACCATTTTTAATTTTTATTATTTCATTTTATTAATAAATTTAAATTTACTTTTCCAGGAAAAGTAAATTTAAGCAATGTACAAATTTTTATCCAATTCAAAAGAATTTTGGCCGTAAGCTGATGCATAACCGTCCAAGTAGACAAGCGGTCTAAGGCGTTATGTCTACTTGGAACTGGGAGGTTATGGGTTCGAATCCCGTCATCGGCAGTTTGTCTTTTATTAAGAAAAAAAAAAGGTGGCGATTAATTGGCTAAACTATCGGCGTATGGACAAGAACGAAGTAACCGGCTATGCTTCTGAAGGTTTTCTGCAGTTTCCTTCACGAACTCCAGATGAGTATCGGCATAGTTCCTCCTAACAAAGTCGGTTGCAGTCGCACATCCTACCAGATCCTAGTCTTCACATAAAAATTCCTTCCACTCCATTCACATCCTCACATCCGTAGGCATCACTATGGGCCTTATGTTCGAAGTAGATCCCGTCCAGGGCAGCCGCGCTACAATTTATCTAAGCTGATGCATTTGTTATATTTATATTTATCAACTTCAGACTCATGTATGAATATAAATTTTTATTCTCGTTCAAATAAATGACATTTTTCAGATTATCTTTTCAAACATACAAAGGACTTTTCTAATGTGAAAATATAATTGTCAACTACACTCTTTTTTTTTTAATGATAAAAAAGTTATGAATATATCAGGACTATAAGATCTATGTTATGAAAAATCATATTATCCTAGTTTTTCTCGTTAATTACTATTGTAGCCTCATTATCGCTTAAAGACCTTTACATATTATTCCTAACCTATTTACCTTTTATTAAATAAAAAATTTTTTTTAATAACATTTTTAATTGTAAAATATTTGTTTTTCTATTTTTATATTAAAAAAAACCGTTTTTGAAACTAACAACATGATATATAACAACTCAGTTAATTTATTATAAAGAGCCTTCTACTTTATGGAATTCTATTATAAGGTTTTGAAGAATTAAAAATATTATTTTGCTATTTCTACTTTATTTTTATATTATATATACCAGGGTATACTAAGAAAGCTTCCCTTTTTGTAACGGTTGAAAATATTGATTGCAGGTTCGTGAATGGGCCAAATTGGTTCATGTTTGGGCAAAACGGCAAAAACTGCATATGTTTGAAACCGTAAGAGATAGAACAAAAATTTGTGGATAAAAAATTTTCCATTTTTAAAAATAAACAACTTTTGTAAGAAACTTTTTTTTCATTAATTCTGTATATACCAGATATTTAAGCAATTAACTCAGTTAGTTGTTGTTATCACTTGTTACAAAATACTTTACAATATTTTAAGTAATATGATATGTTTTGGCTAATATAGTCATAAAGTCTCATCATAGTTCGAAAATAGCTATATGAAACGAAACATGTCACACACATTTTATATATATATATATATATATATATATATATATATATATATATATATATATATATATATATATATATATATATAAATAAATATATTTATACATATATTTATATATATATATGTATATACTTATATAATAATAATAATAATATTTATTCGAATTTTGTAGAATACAGTAACTACAGTTAGTTACTTGAATTAAAATTGTGGCTAAATACACAGTTTGTGAAAAAAGTTTCCAAATTTATCAAGGCTGCAACGTCAACCTGTCCTAAGGCTTATAATTCAACTCGGACTAATAATTATCGAGAAAAAGACCGACATTAAAGTGATGGAAAAAAAAAGAACGTGAAAAAATTGCAAGGAAATAGTCCGCAGTCAGTCACCTAAATATAACGATCTATCCTTGTGTTTTCATCAAATCATTCCCAGTGTTTTTTCATTTCACTTCTGCTTTTGACAAAAATATTGTGTGTAAAAAGAAATTATTACTAGGAGTGTAAAAATTGATTTACTATTTAGTATTCACTTTCTGTATCTCTATACAGATGATAAAATTTTTAACACTGTTCAACCAGTTCGTTTGCAGAGGTTCCCAAACTTTTTCTCTGATGTGAACACTTTGAGAATCCTGAAATTTTAACCGAACACCTTCTGGACGAAGAAATTAGAACCAACCAATATTTTTTTTTATATGTAAATTACCAAGGTTGTTAACATTCACAGCAACCGTGATAATAGAGGGAAGTTATAGTTTAAATTATAATAATAATTTAATGATGACGCGACAACATAAATCGTAATTTATCACACAATAATTAAATAGTATTGCCGCAAGCTTGTCTCCGCGTCCAGACTATTAGTCGATATATTGAACACATAACAAGTATTTTAAAGTCAAATTTATAAAGAATATATCAGCAATCCTGTCAACCGTACAAGGATGACATAACTGGACGGAATGATTAATGTCATTGGTAATAAAGAGCGTGTGATGTTTTGTGGCGCCTTCTGCGGACGGTTATAAAATTTCCATCCGTCAAATTAGTATTGTCATAATGTCGAAAAAAAAAGTTCGTTATTAGCATTTTTTTCACTTGTATTCCACGGAACATAGTTTGGGAAACCCTGATCTAGTAAATATATTTATTATATGAAAAATGGAGAGCATTTAAAACAGTTTTCTAACTTTTGTGAAAACGTGTGTATGCTAACTAACTGATAAGCTTTTGTGTATATGATGGTAACCAAATTGTGTATAAACCATTTATTTTAAACAAACTCAATTTATTTACAGTCGCATAACATGAGTATCAATATTGTAGAATGTAGACGGTATGTATGGTCTAAAGACATTCTCCAGCTGGGATCTACATCTAGCATAGATAACGTTTAAGTCTAAAGCACCATTTACAATTTAATTTTATAAATTAAAATGTGTGGTGTTGTGCCAAAGAGAGTTAACCTGCAGGTGGCTGGTTTTGAGATATTTGACTTAGAATACTACCTTAGAATTTTTATATGATTAGGTTTTCAACAGCTGATTGGGCTTGAATCATTTCACATTGTAGGGAAGAACGTTTTCTCCCACTTGAGTGGGATAACTCTAATTTTCATGCTTTGTGAGTTGAATGCTTTTTACATAACACCATCCACTAATAATAAATGGGTACCACTCTTTGAACCTGATCAAAGTAGTCCAGACCAAGTGAACCTGATGATCATGTTAACCAATTCGAATTGGATTCTGGAAGGTACACGCACGTTCATAAAAAAATGAACCAGTAAGTTGCATTATAAACGTATATATTACTGAATACATGTATAATATTACATACAGTCACACTTAGAGTGTTTCAACCGGTTCTTTTTTTATGAAGTGAGCATAATCATGTTAACACAAGCCAAGCAAGCTTGTGTAACTCGGATTGAATATAAAATCTGCAGTAATTAAGGACCAAAAAATCTTTGTTTCTAAGGAACTGATTGATCAATGATCTGAACATTATACACAATTTGGAGGGGTAGGTAGAAACTCAGTTCTATATCAACAAAGCCGTGGCTTAGTTGGTATGTTTAAAACCTGAGATATATTTAACAGAAAGGAATTGGAATCAGTCATTTCAGAATCATGGGACAGTTATGAAAAATCTATTAGAAAATGGTTTTCATTGTCCTGTACTTCAGGACCATCTGTTTCTAACACTTTGCCCAAATAGGCGTGTTGTACTGAATTTCACTACATTGTGTTTACATTCATTGTAAACACAAAGTTTTTTTTGCACATTATGTCGCCATAATATTTGACGCCAGTTGTTTTATGTCGTAATTTATCTATACGACACGACATAAAACTTATTAACACGCAGGCGCTGTTTTATTTAGTGTAAATGTAATATCAAGTCAATATAACGCATCATTGATTCATCAACAACATCGTAATTTGATTTTAACTATTTGCGACGGGTAATAGAATTTCTATGAATAATATACTAGAAATAATTCGGTTTTAACTTAAATGGGAAATAAACACTAAAGAGACACGCAATGTTTTGGAGAAAGATAATTTCGAATTAAAAAAGTTAATTATGAATCTGACATGTTTTTTAATTAATTTTGATGTGATAATGACGAGTCGTTACACTGGTGGCGCGTCTAACATTCTTGTGTGACGAAATATTGTAAAATTTCAATCGCTAATAACTTCGAGTCTAACAATAAGTCTACAATGATTTAGCCCACAACAGATAGCTCAAGAGTAAGTGCTTGGATCGTCAACGGTTACGAATTAGCTGTGTATAAGCTAGGACATTGATTCTAATGCCATTGTGAAGAGCTTGCAGAGCCCTGCTAAGAGGCACAATAAGGCAACAATAATATTCGCTGGAATGTAAGTAAAAATCTTATTAAATGTTACAAAAAAATTGAAGACTTTGTCTCATGATATGTTAGTATGCTCGAAATTATGGGAAATGCGTCCAAAGGAATTCAACGAGTCCAGTGCCGAACGAACGTGAGAGCTACAGCAGCGTCGAAAACAAAATAAAAAAACAAAATCCATTAAAATCGTGTATTGACAAGTTTGAAGGGACAGTTTACGATAAATCGCCTGAAATGGTTTAAAAGAAGTCGTTTAAAATCGTTAATATACCTACCTAATAATATTGATGGAAAATGTCGAAAATTACAAATATTTAAATATAGAAACATTTTGAACGAACCTGAAGACATTTTCCCTAATCGAGACTAAAAAAGTGATTACACTCCTTTTTCAAAATAGAGACCCATCCCTTGATTCCATCCCTTGTTTGAGACTCTGAATGGACTCTTTTATAACCACAAAAGCAAATGAGTCGAATATTAACTGCCTATACGAAATGTACACAAAAAATAATTTTTTTATATCAATATTAATTAAAAACAAGTAATGTAACAACTAACTGAGTTATTTGTTTGAATACCCAGTATATATTGAGTTGTATATCCATGTTTGAATTGTTAACAATTTTTTAATTGTCCCAAAATTTAAAAAAAATCTCTTATGATTTTAAAGGTGGGCAAAGAAAAGTTGTTTACTTCAATAAGAAGATTTTTTGTTATTAAATTTTTGTTATATCTCTTACAGTTTCAAAGATAGGCAATTTTGCTCATTTTTTCCAAACATGATCCTTTATTACCCATTAAGGAACTGGACCTTACTTTTTTGCTCTAGAACACACATACAAAATTTCATCTCGTTATCTTTTTTCGTTCTTGAGTTATCGTGTCCATGGACAGATGGACAGACAGACGGACGAACATGCGGAAATGGCCAAATTAGGTCATTTTATGAATACATATATCAAACATTCATGCCTACGATCATTATTTTTAAGCGTTACAAAGTCATGATCAAACTTAATATACCTTGTATGTTTACATATACTGGGTATAAAAAAATCAATGACATGTTTCAAGATAGTATGCGCTTGTTCTTTCGTACTTATATCTCGTAGCCGTAATGGAAATTGTCTATCGTATAGTAAGTACTGTGACGTTTAATTATACACAAATAATATGTGGGAATAATAAGTTAATATTGTGTTCAAAGTAATACTGTCAATGTTATGAAAAAATTAACTCATCTACCTATATCATCCGTGGTGTAACAGATAGCACACTGTTCCGCGAAATTCAGAAGTCCGGGGATTCAATACCTATTGGATGGTTAATTTTTGCATATCAATTTTATTTAATGTACACAAAAACTTATCTTGTTAAAGGGATTAAAGATATTAAAACATTTAGCAAGGATATTATTGTAACTATAAAGGATAAAACATACCCTAATGTGCATTGTCGTGTGAATAAAAATTTGTATGTATGTATTACAACATATATCCGTAAAGGCATCAACGAAAATATAGTAAATCTACCACCACATGTCTACAACAGCAGAGTTGAAGGATAAATAAAGGATTCTATTATTTACTTATTCTATTAGTTTTATGGTTGTTTTATTACGATATAAATTCCAGTCGCAGAGAAGAGCACCCAAGTAGAAATGTACACTGTTATATGGTATTCCAATTCCAATTTCAAATCTAAATATTTTATCTTCCTAAAAGGAACGAAAAAAAAAAAAAAGAACTTCACCGTCATTCTAACTAAAACGGTCACAAATGTATTGTATATTTAACACCATTGTATATTAAACTTTGGTGGCTGACCAACTTTAACAAGAAATTTAGTTTTTTAGGGGGTTAACATAATGAAAAATTTGTTTCTTTGTGTATAGTAAATCTGCAGGTTGGTTTATGAGGCACAACGTAACATGATGCGCCAAGAGGGATGGAAATAATTTTATTACAAAAGTTGTAATGAAGTTTTCCTTTATGGTTAATTTAATACCTCTATATATAAACAAAAGAATTTTGTTGTTATTTTTAGTATTCCGTATAAAGAAATTAGCAAATGGATTTATTTTAAGACCAGAAATCCACATAATTGAGGGTAACCCTAAGGACAAAATTGTCAATAAAAAACAATCGGGCATATATGGGGTAGTTGTCAAAACTGTTCGAAAATTTATGTTGGTAAAAGTCGCCGCCAAATCGGAACTCGAATCAAAGAACATCTGGCTCATGTGAAATTTGGGAGAACCGAAAAATCATGTATACCTGCGCACGTTATTGAGAACAACCACAAAATTGACAAATCGAATTTAAAACTACTGAAATCGGTACCTACAGAATTAGATGCATACGAAAGTATCTACATACACAAATTAAGAAAACAGATAATGAATTTAGACATTGGCCCAATTCCAAATTCTGATTTATTAAACCATATTCAAAATTAAATACCTGAATATCAAGGTTAGCTTCGATCAACACCCCCACCTTATTGACAATAATAACACCGCATGATCAGAAAAGGATACCGCTAATAAAAGGGTTGGTCTTAATGGGCTTAAGTGGTCAGTCAACTCAAATAATCCTTCAGGTATTACCTCTTTCAGATCATATAAAAGACAAAACTTTTTTTAATATTATTGTGAGACACGCAACAAATTAGCAACGAGCAACATATCTCTGACTCCATATCACAGAGATAGTTACGATTAGCTAATTCATACTGATGATGACCACCTTGTAGTCGAAATACGTATTTATAAAATACAAATAATTGTTCTGTGAATTGGGGCAAAATTTGAAATTTAATTTCAAAAAATCTAGATAGTTCTTTTTGATTATTTTAATAATCTTTATAATAATTGAGGGTGTTTTAAGTATGGTTTAAGATATCCTTTGAACTGGTCATCTATGCTATCCTGATCGTTGTTTATGCACAGTCGATAATTCTGAACTTTAACCTGTATTTCTGCCGAGTTATGTAATCCATTAATGGTACAATCAATGACATTCTAAATACTGGCTCAAAAATCTCATATAATCACATGTCCGCGTCTTAAGATATTCAAGAAGAAAGGTGGCGAAAAGTGGTTTTTTATTTATGTCTCGTTTGCTATGCATCACATCATGTTTAGAGTTATTATAAAACTTGTAGAGTATAAAATTCATGTCCTGGTCATTTTTTTTATCACTAACCGTTTTTGAGATATCTTGCGGATAATGGGACTGTATTGAAATGCTTATAGAAGGCACGCCATCAATGGACGTGCCAAAACATTTGCGCTGTTTTAGAAAAGGTAAAAAATTAAATTAAAAAAGTAATTATAAAAGTTCTTAAAAAACATTGGAAAAACAAATTGTTAAGAATAAAAGCTGCTAGTATTTTTATAATGCACAACTTTTATTTCAAACATTTTTCCGAAAACCAAACTGATAAGTCACAAATCAACTATAAAATTTTTTTAATAGTACCAGTTACCATATCCATTCGGTTTTCGAAAAAATGGTTAGAATAAAAGCTCTTGATTATAAAAATACTTCTAAACAATTTTTCAACTATACACATAAGGTGCTAGAACGCATCTATTTTTGGAAACAATTAATGGTACGGAGCACTAATTTAACATGTCTTACACTTGACGGTTTTTTTAGTTGTAATAAATGTCGGTAATTCTTGGGATATTTGGTATCACATTACTTTTGAAATGATTTTCAGCATCATTAATTATCAAATGAGCTGTTTTCATTTATATCTTTAAAGACCGTAGTATATGACTTTATGAATAATTTGTTTCAAGTAAGAGAAGTATAATCTACAGGATGTAACAGAAATATAGCTTTAGAAAAATTCAATTAAGATTTTGCCTATTCGCGAACTTGACCATACTCTTCTAGAATACAAGGACGCGGATATGCGAAAATGGACTTATTAGGTCATTTTCTGAACATCTATAACAAACATTTTTTTCAACGATCAATATTTTCAACCGTTACAAAGTCGGCACTAAATCATACATACCGGGTATAAACATCATAATGAATGACGTAAAAAGTTGCCATGGCAACACACCAGTCCAAGTGGCCGGGCGGTCTAAAGCGTTATGTCTGCGCAGTATGCCTACTTGGAAACTGGGAGGTTATGGGTTCGAATCCCGACATCGGCATCGGGTAAAAATGGTTTGTTGCCGTAGGACCATAGGTAGTGATTCCAAGGAGGAAAAAGTATCTCTGTAAATATTTATATCTCTTTTAATATCTCTGTAAATATTAGAGAAACAGAAAAAATGATAAGGAACTGAATTATAATAAAACTAATTTTCTAAAACATAACATCTTAAGTGTTTTTCGATTTTTTCAATATTAAGAGAGATATGCCAAATTTTGTGTTTTCCCCTCCCTCTAAGCCCCCTTTTCCTTTGCCGATTTCGGTAATGCTTACCATAAAAATGCATTGTCATCCGAACTACAAATACACACAAAGTTTCATTTCGATACGACAATTAGAAGAAGGTTAAAATTGACTTCAAAGATTCCGTTACATACATACAGATACATTATAGATAGATACATAGATACATACCAAGTTAATAAAAGCGTGTTAAAATTCAAGTAATTTGCAATTTTATACGCAGTTTTAAAATATAAATAATAATAAAATATATATGAATGAATCATTCATTTTTATAAAGAAATTAATAATTTATTAATAAAAAAATATATAACCTAGAAATTTATTAACCTGTTGTTATATTGGACTTATTTGTCTGTGTTACTAGCTTTCCTAAATCTAGCAAACCAGCAATGAACACAAAAACTATATTTAATAGCAAAAATTATATAGTTTTATCTGACTGTCTTGATCAAATTAATTGAACTATCCATAAAGCAAACTGGAAAAAATGTATATTTAAAAAAAATTCATTACACAGGAGCCTTAGCAAATTTTCTTTGAATACATACATTACTCTCTAGCGGCCACAATTTTAGTCGAATCAAAGTGAATTGTCGTATCTGATATTATTTTGGTATTCACAAGGCCAATTTTATTAATAAATGGCATAGGTCCAGGGGGAAATAGAGAAAAAAGAAAACACAAAATATAAAATATAAAATATTTCTCTTATTATTAGAGAAAAATCGAAAAATGTATTAGAAGTAAAGTTGTAGAAAATTATGTTTGCTACAATTCATTTCCCAATCATTTTTCTCAAACTCTAATGTGAACAGAGATATAAATTTTAACTTTCCATCTTAAATTGTAAATACTTCTGTAAATGTTTCAATATTCGTATTCATACTATCTAATACTTAATACTTTATTCGTAGGAAATAGGACTGGGAGAATAAATGAATTAATTTAAATAAATTGGACGTTTCGTCATTTATTCATGACTTCCTCAGCAACTACAAAATAAAAAATTAAAACCAATAAGTTTTACAATGAAAATATGTAATTAAGTTAGGTTAGAATAGGTATAAACCTTATTTTTATAATTCAAATGTCTAACATATAAAACTATGGAGAAAGACCTTATATATTAATTTTATTACTATAATCATATATTATTGCAATAGTCTGACTTTAAAGTAATTTAATTCAAACTTATTTGTCGATTAAAATTTCTGTAAATATTAGTGTAACAGAAACACTAACACACCAGATTGGCTCAATTTTTTTCATCTTGAGTATATTTTCAAGTTTTTTAACCATATTTGAAATTGACATCAGTAACATATAATGTTTATGTATAAAAACTTGATAAAAAAGGATGCAATACTTGAATTCTGTATATGGATTTTAAAATTTCTATCGAATAGAAATAAATACAACTAAACGATTACAAACAGACGATAGATATATAGATTGTAAGGTCTATTATATCCAACAACTAATGATTATAAAATCGATTTATTCGAAAATATTGAAACTTAACGATTCTTCGAGATCGTTATAGAGAAATTTTCTTTCGATATTAAATAATATATTTTGATTAAAATTTGTTGTTTCTAAAGAATTATTGTTATTCATATTTCGGATGAATTTTAAATTGAGAATGACCTGTTGTAGAAACTGATTATCCCTGAGGTATAAGTCTATTATAATCTAATACTGAAAAATGTATACGATAAAATTTAAGGTAGTACTATGACTTGTGAAGGTTTTCTGCAGTTTCTTTTCACGAACTCGCCATAGTCCCTATCAAAGTTGACTGCATACAAATTCATTATGCTTTAAGATTCCATAAAAGTAGCATTATTTTTTAAGTCGTAACTTTTTCACAAAGTGTAAATTATTTATCAAAAGATCGTTTTTAAAACTATAAGAACAAGTCCGATGGAGTAATTTTATGGAATATTAATTTTTTCAGTTAAAATTTTGTCTTATCTGATTTTAAAAGTTTTCAATTAAATATGGAAAATATACAAAATAAACGAAAACTTAGAACATAAAAGCAATAATAATGATACTCAAAACAAAATATTAGGTAACCGAACAGATTACGAAAATATTTGAACAATATTTAAGGACGTTCATGTGCTACGCCAGAATCAAATGAGTACTATCTTTAATAAAATTTATTTAGGATTTTAAAAAAGTTGTAAAGTATATTAAAAATCTCACAACGATGTATAATGATTCGAAATTGATTTGACTTGATTTGACAGTGTATTTGTGTATATGTATGGGTATATTTTTTTACTGTGCGCTGTCACCAGTTTTCAAAATATGGTAGCAAAAACATACCTAACAAAACAGTTATTATTTTATTAAATAATTAATTTAAACATTCGTCAACACCATTTTTTTAATGCAATTATATAAACTGCATATTATAAAGAATATTTATAAACATTATTTATTATGGTACCTACTTTAATAATATAGTTATTATAATTTTAAGTACAAAAAAAAATCTGTTCTGGATTAAACCGTTAGGGATTATATCACGACACCTATATTATAAAAGATGTAACATGAAATATAACAATTTTTTAATCACTTATGTTTCTGATCACAAATCATTAATTTGTTAAAATATTTAAAAATAAAATATCTATTTAATAAAATATCTCTCTCATAAACTTGGTTTTTTTCTTTAAAAAATCAATGAAATTGTTTTAAGGTTAAAACAAAAATTTGTTCATTCAATTTATAAAAAAAATTAATTTAAGATTAAAAATTAAAAAAAATTGGGTTTTTAACTTTTGTCATATAATCAATTTTCTGTATTGTTTTGTAGGTCACTATAAATAAAAAGTATATCGGATATTCAATACAAAATCATACATAATTATCTGGAATGTTCTTGCTGTCGTCTGTCCGACAAAAAATATCTCAAAAAGTATAAGGACAAGAAGATTAAAATTTTGGATACTGGATTAAATCAAACATCATAATTCAAAACCAGAAAGAGATAACGAACTGAAATTTTGTTTGTGTGTTCTAGAGCAAAAAAGTAAGGTCAAGTTTGTGTTTGGGAAAAATCGGTCCGTGAATCTTTTAAACTGTAAGAAATAGAACACAATTTTAAAGACCACTAATGTTCCTGTTTTTTTAATAAACGATTTTATGTGCGAAACTTTTGTTCATGTACTCTGTATATACCGGGGTGTTTAAGCAATTAACTCAGTTATTTGTTAGTTTCACTTGTTTTATAAGAAAATTGTAACCAAACTAACAATACATAATCATTTTTACAAAGTGGGTCAGTGTCTTTAACATATTAGCGCACAGAAGCATATTTATGGGACAGGTAATTTGCATATCACCATAGGAAAGGAAGTATTTTGAAAGATACAAAATTAAAATTGGTCAATAAATTTTTAAGGCAATATAAATGATATTTTTTTAAAACTATTATATACAAATTTGCGATTGCACCGTCAATTTATCAACGGGTTTGATCTACTATTTTTTATATATAATATTAACTTTTTTTCCATTTTTATTAGTTTGATAATAATATTAATAGTAATCGATTCTGTTCGCATGATTTATGCTGTCGTCATACGTATATTGGAATTTTTTTTTATATATCATCAGTAAAAAATAAACTTTTGTTGATGTTGTTTTTGTATCTTATAAATAAAAATTGATTTACTCTTAGAGTACCGTACCGAAAAGGAGTCCATAATTAAAGCAGTACAATCATCCACAAATGTAGCGTTCTCTTTTTAGCGAATTTCCTCCAAAGGAAATGCAGCTATTGTTTTTGTACCAATGTTGGAATTTTGTAAAAATTTATTCAAATGTCCATCGATCCCATCTACTTGATGTTAAAAATCACGATGGGAATGAAATTTGGTATTTAAGACGTTTTTGATATTCAAAAGGTCAAGTTCGTTAATGGGTAAAATCGGACAAGAGGAAAGGGGGGGTTTAGAGAAAGGGGAAACACAAAATTTGTCACATCTCTCTTAATATTTGAAATATCGAAAAATTTATAAGAAGTGAAGTTGTAGGTACTAAGTTTTACTGTAATTTTGTATCGTATTATTTTTCTATTACACTAATATTTACAGAAATATTTACAATTTAAGATTGAAAGTTAAAATTCTAAATACTCTTACTCATTAGGGTTTGGAAAAAATGATTAGGTAATGAATTGTAGCAAACTTGTAAAAATTTTCTACAATTTCACTCCTTATACATTTTTCGATTGTTCTAATATTAAGAGAGATATTTTATATTTTATGTTTTCTTCTTTCTCTATATTCTTCTTTCCCCTTGACCTATGCCATTTAGTAATAAAATTGACCTTGCAAATACTAAAATCATATCAGATATGATATTTCATTTTGAACATACTAAAATTGTGATCGCTAGAGAGTGATTTATGTATTCTAAGAAAATTCGAAAGTTGAAGCAGCCCCTGCGTAACGAATTTTTTTTAAATTTTGTAATTTGTGCCTTCCTTATACATTCATTCAATTTTAGAAAAAATAATTCGGATAAAAGTTGTTCATTATAAATATCTTTTATTCGAAACATTTTGCCAAAAGCCTAATGAATAAGGACAAATCAACTTAAAATTTTGAAAAAATGAGCTTTTGTAATTAATTTTACAATTAATTTGTAGTGCCGTGTTTATTCGTACTTGGAGGAATTGTTTCGAATAAAATTTGTTCATTACAAATATAATAATAAATTTTATTCGAAACATTTTTCCAAAACCCGAATAAAGGTACAAACAAAGTAAAAAATTAGAAGAAGATTGCTACTTTTGTTGCTCATAATACCAAGAAGGAAAAAATTATTGTTATAAAAAGGTGTAATTTGAGAAGTTACGAAATTTTTTAAAATGCAGGTCATAAAAACATTTTATATGTAGTACGAAACCCTCAATTCACAAGCGAAACTCATACTTGACTAAGGATTCTATTCTAAATCGAACTGTATTCAATTTAATATAAAACTTTTTCTAAACAATAGAAGCAATATGTATGGCCTTATTCTCAAATAATTATTACTTTTGTCTACAAAATATCAATATAGGCCTTATATACAGTCAATTAAAATTATATTAATAGCCGTCATTGATTATCTTATGGAGTCTTAATTTATAACGTGCAACAAGATTGTTTAACTAAATTTAAACATAAGAACGATCATGCATAAGGCTTGATGATAATAGATAAAACGCTTCTTTTTTTTAGTGAATTGAATAGCCTCAATTGTGAATTGTATAGCCTCAATTGTGAGTTATCCTACCTCAAAAATTTAAAAACTGTGGACGATCATTCAAAGAGTAATTTTTGATTAAAACCAAACTTTTAACACAGCGTCTTATATCACATATCTTTGACTCCATATCCCGTAGATAATTCCGAATAGTTAATTCATACTGATGATGACTACTTTGTAGTCGAAATACATATTTATAAAATACAAATAATTGTTCTAGAAATTGGGGCAAAATCTGAAATTTAATACTTATATATAATTACTTACTGCGTTAAATATTATATAAAATAGTCTAGGAGGAAATTTTGCAGAGGGTAATACTGAAAATCCGATGGTTTGGATTTATATTTCTAAAACGGTAAACCATAGCTCTTCCAAAGTCTCCTGTAAAAGATTGAAGAGCTAGATATTTCTTACAATAATGCTGTATTAATCAAAACCAATAAATTTAGAAGTTTTCGAATTAATTAATAACATAGTAATCGAAGAATGTAAATTTATTAAAATAATTATACATTTTACAAAGATAAACAAAACAGTAAGTATAATTTTGATGAAATTATAAACTTCAAATGTGGTATTAATATATTGGGTGGACCATTTATCAGCGACAAATATCTTACAAAATATGAACCATTTTAACAATAAATATTTAACATATGTTCACATTATAATCTATATCTTAAAGTAGACGTAAGAACAAGTCCCGAACATCTTTTTGTTTACTATTTATTTTTCACATAGTAGACTTTAAATACAAAAAAAAGACTAAGTTTGAAGACGAGCTATTCCTCCGAAACAATTGATTGTTGAATTTTTATTCATAAATAAATAGCATCTACAAATTTTCGCTTTTTAATATTATAAACAAAAATAACTGTTAGTAGGAGTGGTGACCGTAAACTATCAAACATGAGAAGTACATTTAGGGACTTCAATCACCTACTTACGCTACCTTGCGAGAACCTGATCTGACAGAGGGTTACTTCACTCCCCAATCACACATAGCTTTTTGATGTGACACATTTATGACGGCGGGTTAAACCGGGTTAAACCTGGAAACGGCCGGTGACGTTTTCTCACCACGCCTCAACAGGTTGTTCGTAGGTGATATTATAGGTAACAAATCAGTTTTTAAAAAGATGCTAATAGATGGCAGTACATATACAGGTTGAAAAACTCATTCATAATTTTCTATACAAAATAGTTAATAATAATAATAATAATAGTTTAAGAAATTATTTAATTTTTAATTTTTGGTATTAAATTTATATGTATTTTTTAAATAAATAATAATTTATTTCTTTAAAAAAAAATCTGAATATTTTGTTTTTGATTATGCCATATTTACTTCGTTTAATAAACCAGCCTTTCATACATATTTTCTATACAAAATAGTTTCGCTGTTTTACATCTGCCAAGCACAGATTTTCCATAAAATTCCATCAAGTTTTTTTCATACCTATTACAGTTTCATAAAGTTGCATCCCCTAACTCGATGAGCACCGGTTTGAATGGTACCTGATTGGACTATATATATTATGGAAAAATTTGCACAAAATAGATAAATACTTCACATAAATATTGCATGTTTGCGTCTCACAACTTATGTATGAAATATTACAAAAATGGGGTTTCGTTTTTAAGAAAAAAACAACAAAGTAACACGTTTGTTCATAATCTACACAAAACTAATATAGACCATTTCCCTCATTTCCCCAAACAAATCAGATCTAAAACATTTGTTCGTAAAATGATTAAAATAATATTATCATTATAAATTTCCCAGCCTGTATATTTCCAACACCCATTCAGACGTTCAACAAATATAATATAATAATTATTTTAATGTACCTAAATGTATTGTACTCCAGGAGGTTGTGGGATATTTATTGATTTTTATATTCTACTAGCTGGCCCAACAGACATTGTCCTGTCCAAAAATCCCATAGAAAAAAAACACTTTCAGTTTTCCGAATTTTCCAATTTTCCGGGAAACTTTTCTAACTTTTCTTTTCCTTTAAACTTTATACGGAATATTACGAACATTTTTCAAAATAATTAGCCAAATCGATCCAGTCGTTCTCAAGGAATGCGCTTACCAACGAACAGCATTTAATTTTTATTTATATAGATGAATATTTTTGGTTCTTGTAAGAGTTTCGCGATATCTTTCTCGCTTTAATTTTATAGATTATCTTTTATGCATTTGTCAATAAATCGCAAATTCCTTCCATTTTTGCCTGACTAAAAGGATTTGTTTTTAAATTTAATAATAGGAAGCAGATGCAGAGTAACTACCTCCTGGTCAAATTTATCCTTCCTAATCCATGTTCTATGAGTTATTTTTGGATCTGTTTTTTCAGGGCATTATATGGTAACCATGTTCAACTGCAAGAGTAGCGTTCTTTTTTGCTGTCAATTTGTGCGGAATTCATTTTATTTACACAATTTTTCGAGTTAAAGTTTTTCATTATACAAATATTCACAACTTTTTTTTCCAGAACATTTTTTCAAAAACCGAATAGATTCGGCCAAGTTCACTTGTGAAATTTTGAAAAAGAAACTTTTGGAGTCTATGGGTAGACTTAAAAAACTAATTATTTTACCAAAGTAAAATATATTTTGTTATCTGACTGGTTTAATCTCCTAGACTACATTTTATTGAAATGGAAACAAACAATGGTAAAACTAGAAGTTTTGTGTTGTATGTTGGTAGTAGTTTGGTACTACCATTAAGGAGTAGTTTGTGCTAATAATCTTATTCAAGTAGCTTTTATTATAATAGTTATGCTAAAATATTATTTAATATACTGAGTGTTTTACGTATATTCAACTTGTAATGTTATTTTATGTCTGACAAGTAGGATTATCTAGGCCGTTTTTTTCTGAAGTTCGTGAAGGAAACTGCAGAATACCTTCTCAAGCACATCTGGTTACTTCGTTCTTGTCCATACGCCGACAGTTTAGTCAATTAACCACCCCTTTTTTTCCTAATAATTGACAAACTGCAGATATCGGGATTCGAACCCATAACCTCCCAGTTTCCAAGTAGGCATACTGCGCAGATATAACGCATTAGACCACTCGGCCACTTGGACCCTTAGAAACACCTCCTCAACCTCTTCTATCCTCTGCCACATCTGGTTCGTTCCCTCTAGCTCTGTGTTCGTTATCGAACCTACTCGTCTTCTTTGTGAATGACAAGTCAGAGCTCCAATAGTTGTTTAATGGCGGTTTCCTCCATTTCGGTTGATCCGAAGTCTTTATACCTCATTCTGGCTCTGCAAGAACATGCTGCCAGATGTTGGAAGGGCGTATCATCCGCCCCGTTACAGTCCGGATAGTTCGCACTGTCCTCTAACCTCATTATAGATAGATAGATATCTCTTGAGTCTACCGTAACTGAACTAGTTAGCACCCCAACTAGAAGATTTAACTCTTTCCGGGTTTTGCCAATAAGCTAGGTTGCCTTCGCGGAATTTTACCCAGCTATCATTTGCCTTCAATTGCATGTAATTATTCAAAAAAATTTTTATAAGAAACTGATAAGTACTTGTTTTAAATATTTTAGTTCGCACAACTAGTCGATTCGCATTGGCATCGGACGGCTTGACAATATTGGCCTGAAAAGTAACGAAATGCACTCGCTGCAAACATAGTTTAATAAATCACCGGCCATCGACCAGTAATTAACAGAACAAATAAATGCATACATTCATTAGCTTACGCTGCCATCTATAATTAAATACCAGACCAAATGAATTTATTCTCAATCGTCATACGATTATCACATCATATAGATGCGATATCACAATGAAACACGCTGGGAATTAGTCTTTAAAGAAATCTCATTTATTTAAACGTCTATCCAAACGTTTGAGTATTACGATACACTTAAGGTTGTTATGAAGAAAAGTCAATTTAATGCATTTTCTTTAAAATTTGGCAGCTTATTATTTCAATAATAAAGAATATCCTGCCAAAGTTTGAACTTGATCCTGTTTTTAGTTTTTGAGTAAAAAAAGTTACGATTTTTAAGAGATTTTTACATAGCTAAAATGGACTCGGCGGTAAGAATAGAGAACCAGAAATGTCAGGTTTATGAAACTGACTATCATAATAATTATCAAAGCCTTATAAATATCTGGACCAAATTTCAAAACAATCCTGGTTTCGGTTTCTGAGATAATTAAATTTATAGATCGAAAAATGGTCCTAAAGCCATTTTTATTGTAGATTGTCACAGTAGGTTTGGCAACGTCAGTGTAATTAAAATTAAATAAATAATTATTAATAAAAATTAAAATTAAAATAATAATTAAATTATTATTAAATAATTTTTAATAATTTTTTTTTTGTATTATTATTTTATTTGATAATAATTTTATTAATAATTAATTTAAAAAATGTTCTAACGTGATGAGAATTCGTGTATTTTGAGTTACACGAACTTTACCATTAATTTTGATTGATTTGCCCCAGGTACTTGCATAACAACCTTAAGAATCCCAGATACAATGGATACGCACAAAGAACAGAGCAGTCGAGTAAAATACACATAAAACATAATGTATATTATATATATATATTATTTTTAGTAATTTTTATTCATATTTTAACATAACAGGTTTAACCAGAGAGAGATACAGATTAATTTTAAAATATGCATTAGTTGTTACAATTTTGTCAAAACATTCTATACGTTTATTTATCTATATAAATAGCTGCTCTTGAAGTAAATTAATGTGAAATTTTTTTTTTATTTATACCGTTGACAGTAGAATTTATTAGCTATATTATTTTATATATATGAAGAAAATATTTTTATATCAATTCAGGGTCATTAACTTCTGGTACGCACTATAAAATAGAAAGAAAATTATTTATATATACAGTGAAACCTGGATATATATCCGAAATCTCAAGGTAAAAGTTAGTTTTAATTTTTAAAGAGATATATCCCATTTACTCTGTTTCAAGATATCGATATATACAAAATATTGGTCCCGTTTATATAGACGATTCCACACATAGACCATGGATTACCAAACAAAAATATGTTTTTGAAGTAATACTTCTTATGGGACGTTATGAATTTCGATCAGATAGTATTTTCAGCATGTAACGAAACGCTGATGTAACTCTCGATTGAAGTAGATGGATGTTATACAGTTTTCTATCCTACTCTATTGCACAGAGTTTGAGAGACATGTAGTTATAAACGTGTATCATACAGTAGATAGATAAAATGTGTATATACATACATTACATACTTAAGTGAAACAGACAAGTCTGCCTGTCACATAGACAGTGTGATCCCGAATCATCAGTGGACAATAATTTTGTTTTTGTGTGATATGATTTTGAAAGACAAGACAATATTATACATTATAGAAAGATGAATAATCGTTATTCTTTTGGTAAAAATAGCTACATTGCCAGCTCTTTCATTCGAATATTTCAATTTGACTATACATTTGAAGTTAGGTACAGGAATTTCTTCATCGTTATTACTACATATTTGCGATAAAAGAAGAATATTAGCATTGCGAGCCACATTATCAATGATATTTGTATATTAAATGTATATATTATATTGTTAACCGTGGCTTGATCTTGATACATTTCACTAACTCTGATGTTAATGTAAATAATGGATTTAATGTCAGTCTTTCATCAAAATCTAATTTTAACGGAAGAAGCGACGCTGGTTCTGTTCTACCATGATTAAATGTAGATTAATTGGATTTATATACAATAAATAATTTTTCTATTGTAGTTTTTCACTACTATATCATTTTATTAAACTTTTGTGTCTTAATAGCACAGTGTTGACCTTATTTAATATTATTTCAATAAATTATTTTAGAAAGAAGTATAACTTCATACGTGCATACATAAGTACACACTTTTTTTTTAAAATAAATTTTCCAAGAGCGATATATCGAAAACGGTCTACATAAACCCAAAATGGGAATGTACAACTAACAGAGAATGTGAACAAAATATTACGTCGGCCGGACGTAGAGCGTTATCGAGTACCGTCAAAACACTATCCACATTATACGATTTCAATTGGAAATTTTTAAACGCTTCAAAAAGAAAATTTGAATTGAAAGTTTTTTTCCTTGGTATATTTTTTTGGAACCAAGTATCAATGAACAAAAAAGAAAACATTTTTAATAAAAAATACCATTTTAAACATTTAATTTTCAATATAAAAGAAAATACTTTAAAAAATAACTTCAATTCGTAAAAATCATTATGTAAAATACCCAAGGGAGAGAATAAATTTTTTGTGTTCTGCTAAAAGGATGAAAAACGATGATAAAATCTAAAAATAAATATTCAATTTCATTGATAACATACAATTTCGACATTCATAAAACACATTTTTCTGTCTAATACAATTTTTTTTGTTATGTATAAAAATGTCCCAACATACCAAATGTAGAAATCCCCACAATTAAAATGTTTAATTACTAAATATTTTAAATAATATAATAAGTACTTGTTCATAAATGAAGGTCATATATTGTTGAATATCATAATCATATACATTGAAGTTGGTATGCAAGGTGTTATATAGGATGGTGCATAAACGTTATGATTTAATAGGGAATATGCATGAAAATTTTTTTTCACTTGAATTGAAGCATGTTTACTTGACAAATATCAAGATAAAATTACTTTTTAAATAACTTTAAAAATAAGCGAGATATGAATGATTGAAATTCCCGATTAGACAAAGAGAGTGATAGCCCTCTTGATATGTTATGTGACATCATATTACACTTTCACCATTTAAAATACACGTAAAACTCCGTTTTTAGTATTTTTGCAAGAAAGAGATAGATAATCTTTAAAAGCTTATAACTTCCTTGATATTTGTCGGATTTTAATTTCGTTTTTAAATATTATTACAGTATTAACAGTATTTTCATATTCTGAAAATAAATGTGAAAAAAAATTTGCATGCATATTCCCTATTAGGGAATAAATTTTTTGTTTACATATTTTTTTATAAATTTTTTTTTTCAGAATTAACTTTGAAAAACTTGGGAAATTTATGATGGAAAGACTCAGCACAGAAAAAAAAAACCAAATTTGTTCAATTTTATTTTGAAATTCAGCATTCGATTATTCATATTTCTTTCCTGTTCGAAATGCACCTAGCGCACCAACAATTTACCGATTGGTTCACCGTTTACAGCAACATGTGATCTTCCGCGTGCTGGAAGACCTCGTGCAGTTCGAAATGATGTGAACATTGCTCGGGTGCAAAGCAAGTGTTGAGGAAAACCCCAAAACTTCCACCAGGCTACGTTCTCAGCAGTTGGTGATGTCTAGGCGGCCTTTGCAAAGAATTTTACATACGTTACAACTTTTCCCATATAAGATTCAATTGGTTCACGAGTTAAAACCAAATGATGCACAAATACGCATTCATTAAATAAATCATAACGTTACTTATGCGCCACCTTTATAAATGGGCTAAAATTTAAGAAATACTTGCTGATTATTGTAAGGTACAATGTTTAATTATTATATATAATGTTTTTCGTATTTAAAATTATGTGAAATACTAGTGCAAATATTAGAAAATTCCCACTTATATTGGGCTTCACAAGATATTCTGGTATATTGGACCTAAAACCTAGGTTAATAAAGATTATTTATAAAAATACAAGTGTGTGGACTTTAAACTAATGTTTCTTTTTTTTTACCTCAAAATTTAATAATCCATGTACATGTTTGTTGATGGTTACCAAGTGTAACCTAGAGACATATTATGTATTGCACTATAGGTATCTAGATATTGAAATCCAATCTATTGTGATGAAAATCTCTTGCTTCTCTTTCTTTTGACCTCTCTTGGCTACTCAAAAATGGAAGCTACGTTTAAAAACAATTCCTAGAGTTGAAGTTTCAAATACATTCATCCAGAACAATAGCCAACCAAAAATGATATTTTTTTGCAGAATATCGACTTTGGATCACGAAAACATAATTTCTATAGTACATACTATATAATTGTACACCCCCGTTCATAAATATTGAACCAGTAAGTCACATTCTAAGCGTATATATACAGGTGTAAGTTTTCATCAAAATTTACACCTGTAAAATGGAACTTACATTTTATTTAAAAACATTGTGTGTACATAAGGGTTCAAAAAAGACAAGTGACAATAATAACTAACCAAATTAATTGTTTAAATACCCAGTATATACTGAATTTATAAAAAAAAGTTTCAACCAAAAGTTGTTTATTTTTAAAAAAGGAACAGTTTTTGTCTTTAAATTTTTGTTCTATTTCTTACGGTTTGAAAGATAGGCAGTTTTGCCCAATTATCGCAAACATGGTCTGATTTTGCCCATTCACGAACTTGAACCTTACTTTTTAGATCTAGAACACACATATAAAAATTTCAACTCGCTATCTCTTTTCGTTTTTAAGTTATCGTGTTCACAGCCGTTACAAAGGTATACCCTGGTATATATTATATACCGGGTATAATAAGAACACATAGATAATGCCTATGGTTTGCGATGCTAATCGTTACTTCTGATACACCATGTATATACGTACATTTTTTTTTTAAATACAATGTTAAGTAATTAAATAACAATAATAAATTAAAAAGATTTTTACTTCTGTATAGAAAAATTTTAATCATTTGCACATTAATTTACATTAAAATAATATTTAAATACATATTTCCGGTGTAGGCTGAGTAATATGTTTGTGGTCGGACAACTACACACCGCACACAACAGTTCACTGTGTCAAGGTATTTTTATTTTATTTTTTTGTACATATTTAATTATCATAATTGCATAGTTATCTTAAGTTGTTCATCTTTAAAATAATCTTAGATAATAAATGATGAAAATTAATATTATTATTATTATAATTGTGTAATTATAATTGAAATTAGTTGAGTATGTTTAGTTGCAACTTCCCTATTTAAAAAATGCATACTGTTTTTTTTTTGTGATTTTTTTTTTAATATACCAGGGAAATATATCTAAGCTAATATTATAAAAAAAAATTTGACAAAATGGAAACCTGACTTCAAAAATCAAATATTCTATAACAAAAAATGCGACTTTTGCTATAACTATTTTTATACGACTTTTGCATGATTTTCTATGTTTACTTCTTTAAAATAAACAACCTACAAAGTCGATAATTGTCCCTTACACACCCACACCCTCCAGGGCGTATGAAAATATCTAACTTTAAAACCGTAAGCGATAGAAAAAAAAAATCAAAGACAAAAAATGTTCCTTCGTAAAAAAATAAATAACTTGCAAAATAGATCATTGTCCCCTACACACCTATTCCTACCAGGGGGTGTGAAAAAATCTAACTTTAAAACCTTAAGAGAAAAAAAAAATTCAAAGACAAAAAATGTTTTTTTTGAAACATAAACAAGGCCCACACCAGAGGGTGCGGGTGGTTAAGGTATATTTTTGAAATATCTTTGCTTCTACCCGAATTTATCCGAAATGTCTTACGCGGCGAAACCGCACAGGTCAGCTAGTATAATATATACCAGGATATATTAAGTTTTGTTCCTCATTTAAAAACTTTTGTGTATGTGCTCAAGAGCTAAACACACTGAATGGGCAAAATCGGATCATAAACATCCCCCATCAGGAAGGGGGGAGGGGTGTTACCTGTGACGTGATCGTACCAGTATAAGTATATGCACGTGAATGGTCACGTAGGTTTGTGTAAAGGTTTAAATTGATATAGCGTGGAAACTTGTTTAGCTAGGACAACAATCTGGTTTCATTGTGGATAGCTTGTGAAGCACTACTAGGAGGCAATTAGAATAAAAATATTTTCCGGGATATAATTGAAAATCGGTATTAAATTGAAAATTAGAG
Organism: Nineta flava; assembly: GCA_963920215.1. Classification (NCBI taxonomy): domain Eukaryota; kingdom Metazoa; phylum Arthropoda; class Insecta; order Neuroptera; family Chrysopidae; genus Nineta; species Nineta flava. The sequence goes on from OY986040.1 coordinate 119,868,512, forward strand.
TACGGTACAAAATTGAAGATTTCGTCTCATATGACTCGTAAATATGCTCGAAATTATAGAAACGGATATCTTAAAAAAGCTCCAAAATGAAAAACGGCGCAAAGCGATTACGTGAAAAATCTTCAGCTCAGACCCTAACTGTTATTTTCGAACTGTGTTCAGCCCAGCATGTCTTCAAGATACCAGCATTTTTAAATAGGTAAAAAATGATATAAATCCAAGAAAAACACCAGCAAGTGCCTGGTTCGGTGTGATGTAGAGAGCTTAATATTATAAAAACATTATCCATTTTGGATTCCAAAGGCGTATTCTCTTATGAATAAAAATTTCGATTGTAAAATATTTCGATTAGACCTAATGGAAAGGCTCAAGTTTCGAAAAACTTTCATTTTCTAGCAAAATAAGAGAAGATATTCTAATAAAAATTATATTAGCTTGGAAAAAAGTCAGCCGATAATCATTTGATAAAAAGTAAAAACCTTTTTTTATTAAAAACTTTCTTCATTTTTTCCCTAAACTCGAAAGTAAAGTTTTACACTTGTATTAAATGGAAGAAAAAAACCATTTTCTATATTATCAATGGAAAATAATCATATTAATAAAGAAATTAAAATTTCATACATCAATGAAAACTAAATGAAAAAAAATTCATAAATAAATAAAAATTGTAACAAATAAATTTAGATTTTTTTTTTTGTAAACGAACAACAACAATACACAACACTTAACAACCAACTCTATAAGCAATTATTTAATTCTTTTTAGTAATTATTATTATTATAACTATTACTTTCACTTTAATTACCTTTCCTATTATTAATAATTAATTGTATAAATGAGAATAATAGTTTTTATTTTATTACATATAAAAAAATATATCACCACGTGTAATCAAACAAACAAAAAAAACAGACAAAATTAATTTTATAATTATAGTAATTGACATTATTAATAAATTATAAAAAGAAATATCACTTAATTGTAGTCATTTAATTAAAAAAAAAAAAGGTTTGTGTCTGTAATTATTATAATTTAAGAGCAAATTTAATTATATTAGGTATTGTTTGAGTTTATATGTGTTAATAAATTTATTTTGTTAGTAATTAATATTATTTTTAATTAATCGTGATGTTTCATAATCGGAAAATCGGTGGTTCTATTGCTTTATAATATACAAGCTTATAAAATTATTAATCTCAATGTAGTTTCCCACCGCTTCCATTACTTCAAATCATTTATCGTTCACACCGCTTCCACCACTACTTCATACATTTTTCGACAACTTTTTTCTACACGGAATTACTAGAGTCAAATTAGCATTTTTCAGGCAGGTATCTAGCTATAAACTCAAAAAAAATTTGCGACCAATATAGTTTATTTCTTAAAGAAAAGCAGGATAAAATCCGTCGGTATTTAATTGAAAATAATATTTTTATAATAAATACAGCTTGATTAAATTTATCAAAAAGAGGGACAATATTTCTGTAGCTATATAGTCTGTATGTTTATCTCATACATCAAACGTTTGAATGATTGGATAATCCCCCTTTTTGAAGCTAATTTGACTCTAATAAATAGATTGGCCACTTAACTAATTAACTCAATTTATTGTTATTTTTACTTGTTTTTATTTTATTTTGAAACTTTTAAAATAAGTTTTATTTAAAAAAAATTTTTTTTTACAACTTTTACATAAATTTTAAATCCGGAAACTTAAAAAAATAATTATTTTATTAAATTTGCATTCCCCTGAAATATATTTGAAACAGTAAGTCACTTTGTAAGCGTAAATATTACTAAAATATTATATACAGCAATACCTAAGAATCAACTGGTTCAAATTTTTTTTTGCAGGATAGTATACACTCCCGTTCATAAAAATTGAACCACCAGTAAGTCACATTCTAAGAGTAACACTTAGAATGTTTCAACTGATTCAATTTTTATGAACGGGAGTGTACATAAATAGATAGTATCAAAGATTTCTTTAAGGAATTTTAAAAGATAAAAAATGTTTAGTTTAGAAAGCTTTATTTAATTTAATTTTATTATGTAACTATTTAAAGGTCGGCCGCACTATCTTGATATCAAATCTATATTTACATAAATGGTTCCCTAAATTTATACTATCAAACAAAACGATCTACTCCAAAAATACGTATATTTTCGAGCCACATTCAGTTATTGAAAATCAATATTCAAGTGGTGAATTTACCGGGCAGGCAAGATAGGCAGCTACCTAGGTTAGCATATGTTCAGGGACGACAAACCTTAAACGGTTACACTAATTATAATGCAACTTGGATGAAATATATAAACAAAATTTGTTTAGAACTTCCAAACTAATATTATTATCAATCATTAGAGACGGATTCTTTAAACGATGCTGAATTTTTTGACAATCTCAGATACCATTTATTAATTAAAAAATTCGTTACACAGGAGCTGCTTCAACTTAGCGAATTTCCTTAGAATACATTAATCACTCTGTAGCGGTCCAATTTTATTAATAAATGTCATACGTCGAGGGGAATGGGGGGTATAAAGAAAGAAAAAAACACAAAATATAAAATATATCTCTTAATATTAGAACAATCGAAAAATGCGTAAGAAATAAAGTTGTAGAAAATCAAATTTGCTATAATTCATCACTTTATCCTTTTTGCTCAAACTCTAATGTGTACAGAGATATTAAGGAATTTAACTTTCAATCTTAAACCATCAATATTTCTGTAAATATTAGTGTAAGAGAAAAAATGATAAGAAACAAAATTACAGTAAAACCTAATACCTACAACTTTACTGCTTATAAGTTTTTCGATTTTTCAAATATTAAGGGAGATATATCAAATTTTGTGTTTCCCCCTGCCTCTAAGCCCCCCTTTTCCCTAGTCCGATTTTACCCATTAACGAACTTAAATACCAAATTTCATTCCGATAAAATGAAAACTATTACCGCTAGAGTGATTACAGACACACACACATATATATATATATATATATATATATATATATATATATATATATATATATATGTGTGTGTCTGTATATATATATATATATATATATATATATATATATATATATATATATCCATAGATACATATATAAATTTTACAGATGATGATTTTTGACTTCAGTACGGGACCAATAGCTCTATTTCCTTTCAGGAAATTCGGTAAAAATTGACCTTACAAATACCAAAATCATATCAGACATTTCATTTTGGTCAGTCTAAGGAAATTCACAAAATTGGCGTAGCTCCTGTGTAACGAATTTTTTTTGTATGTAATTGAAGAGAGCAAAATTCACGTTTCTTATTGAAACAACAGTGGCATTGTGAGAGTGAAAAAATTCCGATGTTGAACGTCATTATATAAAATATACTTTAAAAGGAAGGGGCGACAATTTTGCAGCTGCCTAGATCGGCGAATTGTCTTAATCCGGTCCTGACCATTGAATATTTTTCTAAAATTATTTTTGATTGTATTGTATTGTATTGTATATATATGGTATGAAATTCATATGATAATATCACATAAATTATTTATTATAAATCTACCATTTTATTAAATAGAAAATAATCATCAAAATGTATACAAAACATTATATAATAATTAAAAGTTAATAAATGTACGCTCGTTGCTCTTTGAAATTCGTTACACGTGCCAACTTTATAACACACAAAAGAGCTATAATATTCAGCATACAGACAGACAGACAGACAGTACGAGTTTAAACTATAAACGTATAGAATGTATTATTTGAAATTATGTTGGTTATGCTAAGAATGTTTTATTCAAAATACTTAATATTAAAGAACATTTAACAATGAGCCAGCCCATAACATATTCGGGTATCAATTAAATAGACGTCCTATACGGTTTACGAAAACAATTATAAACCCTATTTTGACAAAATGGAAACCCGACTTCAAAAATCAAATATTCTATAACAAAAAATGCACTAAAAAATAAAAAATAATTGCAAATTCTTGTGCCAATGTTAGTTCACCTAAGCAAAAATTTTTAAATATATATGTACAATTATTGGTATTTTTGGAGTCGGTGTCAGCATAGAGAAATTCACATAACTTTTGGACACCGCCTCCAAAAATAACAATAATTGTACATATATATTTAAAAATTTTTTGCTTAGGTGAACTAAAATAGACACAAGAATATGCAATTATTTTTTTACTTTTTAGTGCATTTTTTGTTATAGAATATTTGATTTTTGAAGTCGGGTTTCCATTTTGTCAAAATAAGTTTTATTTCTCGCTTTTTAGTGACTTTGAAGTTCTATAACTTATTTTATTTATCTAAATATGGGTAGACCAACTAAACGACCTACTAACTTTTAGTGTATTTTTTTATAACACAATTTTTTTTTTCCGTTTTTTTTTTTTTTTTTTTAAATTTTTAGTGCATTTTTTCATAACAGATTTTCAGTTTTTTTTACATGCATTTTGTTTTTTTTTGTAAAAATTTTTTTTTTGGGGTCAGTTTTTAAAAAAATTTTCATATTTTCCCATTATGAATCAGTATACCCTTTCAAAAAAAAAAAATTTCGCAGAAATCAGTTATCACATATAAAATGAGGATTTTCCTCGATTTCCCGGAGATTCCCTCATCAGAGAATGCGATTTGATGGGACCAATGGGAAACCAAACTCTTTAAAACAAAAAAAAATTGTCACCAAATTGGTAACAAGTAACATATCCTGCGACAATATAAGAGTAATTTTAATAAGAGTAAAATTAACAGGAATAAATGGGAATAAAAGAAATTTTAACAAGAGTATTTTCAATATAATTTAAAATTTATTATATTTTCAATCCAGTATATTTTAATTTAGTTAATTTTCCATTTAATTTTATTTTTGTTTATAGATCTCGACTTTATATCTATTTCTAATTGTCAAAGAGTAAATTACGACTAGCTAATTTATACTGATGGTGACTACATTGTAGTCGAAATACGTATTTATAATACAAAAAACTGATCTAGGTAAAGGGGGGCGAATTTGAAATTTTATTTCTAAAACCTAGAGTTCTCACTAATTATCATTGCATAATATAATGACATACAGATAAAAAAATGTTAAGAATTAAATTTACGGGAATTTTTGCCAATGGCCACACTTAACCTTTTACATTCGGTACTCGTCACGACAATATGAATACATTCATTGTAAACTATACACTATATAATTTTGTGTCAGTTAATTGAAATGAAAGATGTGTATTATCGACTGAATAACTTTTTATTCTTTCATGAATTTTTAAAAAACTCTCACTTAAATAATAAAAATATAAAATATAAATTCAATTATTTATTATTTCAACAGATATTCGCACGATTAATATTTAATTTGGATGATGAATTTAATAATAATAATAATAATGATAATAATAATCATATTGTTTTATTAAAATTACTATTGACCAAAAAAAGAGTTTAACAATTTTTAAAAAGAAAGTGAAAATAAATAATATGATAGCTGGTTGCTATTATTATTATTGACGCAGATGTAAATTATTAACAGCATAATATTTATTATCATGTGAAGATATTTTTATAATAAAAAGATCATTTGGGTAATGGTGAAAGAATACAAAATTAAATGACGTAAAAAACCTGACAATGGTAAACAATTTTTGTCGTAAAAACTAAGTATTCAAAGCACAAACCTCTATATAAATGGACAGATTATTCCATGTTATACCATTAAACCGAATTGAAGCGCAATCTTCAACTAGCCAAGGTACTAATTTTTGCTTCAGCGCGTCTGCATGGCATGTATGTGTGATAGTCATGCGTAGTAATGAATGTGTGACTATCACAAGTATTTTCACTACACACACAAAGTTTTAGTACAATAGGCCATCAATAGTTGATGTTAGTTTTTAAAATTTTATAATTGCCTTATTGATTCGGTTTTCGAAAAAATGTTTCGAATAAAAGTTGTTCATTATACATATAGTAACAACTTTCATTCGAAATTTTTTTCGAAAACCGAATGAATAAGGCACAAATTAATTATAAAATTTAAAAACTTAGCATCAACTTTTGATGCATATTGTACCTTGGCTAGTTGGCCAAGTTAGGCTAGTTAGGCATATTGTACAAAGGCCAAGGACGTAGCTCATTCGCGAGACTTGGTATTAGATAAAACTATGTTTCCTTAAAAATGCAAAACCTGTTATCGATCAATTGAAAACTGTTGTCAACGATTAAAAATTTTCTACAAAAAGCCTTATGGAACAGTCGATTATTTTATATTGTAATTTGTAACAACTATATTAATAAATTAGACACTGTGATATATATATTGTTTTAAAATATTCTTTGAAAGATACAGTTTAATTAATTGAATTAAAATAATAATGTTATCGAACGTTAGAATTAATTATTAACTATTTTAATCAGTATAATGGAAGCTATTTTCATTCGTGCTAAAAAAATACGCACAGCTATACAAATATACTGAAAAAAGCATGTTTATTAAAATAATGAATTATAATTTTACTATACGGCAAAAGTTGATAAACTTTTTAGTAGATTTTGTCGAATTTTATGAATGTTATGAATGTACTATATTGATTTTATAGAATATTATGAATGTACTATATTGGATTTTGTAGAATTTTATGAATGTACTATATCTAACTGTATGCCGAAAAATAAATAATAAATGTTCTCCTTTATTGCAGTCGTATTAAAAAGATGACATATGAATACATAAAATCATGCCAAAAACCATACCCTCCTTTTGAGTTTCCTAATCGGGTAAAAATAACTTTTTTTCGAAATAAAACAAAATCTTATGAATGCAAAAAAATAGTTATACAGACCTGAAAAGAGTTGAATGAAAAACTGAGTGAAAATTCTTTACCTGAAATTAAAAACAAAAAAATGTCAGAAATATACCAATTTTTTTACTCAATTTTGTAACAATGAAATATAATTTGACTAAATATAATTTAAAACTAACTTATCAAATCGAAATTTATTAATAATAGACCAAGTAATTAGACAATAAAAGAAGGTCGATGTCACCACCATCGATCCGGAGAATACTTCCTTTGTATATTAATTAATGTTGATCTGAAGATTATTTATTAAACCTTCTATTTTATTTTTTTTTATACTAGCCAACTTTTTTTATTAAATTATTATAAAGTGGTCCCTAGACTGTCTCAGATTTTGCACAATATTGCGAAAAATTAATGTCATTGAATGATTTTGAAAGATTATGCATTGAAGTATATCAATATAGGTTGTTATGCTTAATGTACAATCTTTTAAAATCATTCATTACATTAATTTTTCGCTTACCGATAACACAATTTAATTCTGCTATTTAAACGCAAATATTATTGTGTGATATCATTGAGCAATATTTTTTATAGTCTTGGGCCCACTTATAAAGCCATAATTTAAATTAACTATCATAAAAAATAATCTACCTATAAACGAACAAAACAAATAACCTTCAAGATGGATTATAATAAGTGTTAAAATAATCATCAAATTACTATTATTAAATTTATCAAATTATTGGATTTAAGTAGGAATTGGTAGGCCGACTATGATAGGAACTATGCCGATATTCATCTGAAGTTCGTGAAGGAAACCGCAGAAAACCTTCGCAAGCATAGCCGGTTAATTCGTTCTTGTCCATACGCCGACAGTTTAGTCAATTAACCGCCCCATTTTTTTTTCTTAATAATTGTCAAAGTGCCGATGTCGAACCCATAACCTCCCAGTTTCCAAATAGGCACACTGCGCAGACATAACGCCTTAGACCGCTCGGCCACTTGGACTGGTGGATTTAAGTAACAACACACGTTTTTCTTCAAGGAAAGTATTTTTCCAAACAAAATATGTGATTTTCAAAAACTGAATTTTCTTCATCTAAATAATTAACCACCCTGCCAGAAACTTAAATCAGGTAAAAATAATATCTTACATTTGGGTTGCCGTTAGAGTGCCTCTCGATGACATTATCACCTACGAAATCATCTGCAAAAAATAGGACTTGATCCATTATGTGCAGTATAGCAATGGATCCATTATGTGCAGGCTGTGAGGAAGGAGAAAGAAACATTCAGCCACATCATCTTGTAACTATATGAATCTCTCGGTTACACCCCGGGTGTGTGAACCTTCAAAAAACCTGATAAACAAGCTCCTGGTCATTGCGAAGATATGGAAGAAGCGAATCTCGTCAGACTGAAATAGAAGGGGAGCACAATGGGCCATACGGGTCGAAGTGCTATACTTTTTATACCCCAAGGTATATTTATCTATGGTTTCCCTTTTGACAAACACAAGTTGACAAATTACTTTGAAGGCTAGGTGAAAATTAAGATCCCCGATATCCTCCTCCGATCAAATCAACTTTTATCCGGGTCATTTTTGCCTAAAACGCTTCGTTGAATCTAGCCTGCGTTACTTTTAGCAAATTTCCGAAAGAAATGCAGCTATTGTTTTTGTATCGATGGTCGAATTTAAAAATGACTATCGTTAAAATATATATATATATATATATATATGTACACGTATGTGTCTCTGGACTCTCTAGCGGTCACATTTTTATTCCCATTGGAATGAAATTTGGTATTTGAGGCGTTTTTGGTATTCTAAAGGTCAAGTTCGTTAATGGATAAAATCGTACGAGGGGAAAGGGGGGGGGGGGTTTAGAGGGAGGGGGAAACAAAAAATTTGAATATCTCCCTTAATATTTGAAAAATCGAAAAATTTATCAGGAGTTCAGTTGTAGGTACTAAGTTTTACTGTAATTTTGTTTGTTATCATTTTTCTGTTACACTAATATTTACAGAAAAATTTACAATTTAAGATTGAAAGGTAACATTCTAAATATCTCTGTACACATTAGGGTTTGAGAAAAATGATTAGAAAATGAATTGTAGCAAACATGATTTTCTACAACTTTACTTTTTTATATATTTTTCGATTGTTCAAATATAAAGAGACATATTTTATATTTTGTGTTTTCTTTTTTCTTTATGCCCCCTCTTTCTCCTTGACCTTTGTCATTTAGTAATAAAACTGGCCTTGAGTTATGTATTCTAAGGAAATTTGCTAAGTTGAAGCAGCTGCTGCGTAACAAATTTTTTATGGTTTAGAAACAAATATACACTCATAATAAATAATAATTAAAAATTAATAAAATGTCATTATTAATAATTATATGTAATATTTATTAGCGAATTTCACGTTTGCTTATTTTGTACTTTAGTTTATTGCTCTCTTGCAGTGACGGCGAAAGTGATTACAACGATGAAAGTAAAATACCTACTGCTAAATATAAATAATATAATAAATAATATGAAAGAAAAGAAAAAACAAATTAAATTAACAGATCCATCATCAACACATCAGTCATTCAAATGAAAACTTTCAAAACATGTTTTAAGGACGACACTTCTTCGTGTGATATCTTACTCTACACTGAGCGCATGAGAAAATGAAACAAACAAAAATAAATGCTTTCTTATTGGTTGATTTAAAACTTTGGACCTCATTTTCATACGTCTGGAATCATTGCTTGTATTCAGAACAATGAAGTCCTTCGTAAACTTAAGTAAGTTGCTGAGTATATCTAACTTAGTTATTTGCTAGGGCACTTGACAGATACTAAACAACTTGATTGTGACATCATTTTGCTTAGTAAAAGCTACCAGATTGGCATTAAAAAATTCGTTACGCAGAAGCCGCGCCAACTTCCTTAAAATACATAAATTACTCTCCAGCGGTCACAATTCTAGTTTAATCAAAATGAAATGTCGTATCTGAGATGATTTTGGTATTTGCAAGGTCAATTTTATTAATAAAATAGCATAGGTAAAGGGGAAAGAGGGGTATAGAGAAAGAAGAAAACACAAAATATTAAATAAATCCCTTAATATTTGAACAATAAAAAAATGTATAAGGAGTAAAGTTGTAGAAAATCAAGTGTGTTACAACTCATTATTTTATTATTTTTCTCAAACTCGAATGAGTACACAGATATTTAGAATATTAACATTCAATCTTAAATTGTAAATATTTCTGTAAATTTTAATGTAACAAAAAAATAAGGGAAATATGCCAAATTTTGTGTTTCCCCTCCCTTAAAACCCCCTTGTCCGATTTTACCCATCAACGAACATGACCTTTCAAATACTAAAAGCGCCTCAAATACCAAATGTATATTCGAGTATATATATAGGATGCGCATAAGTAACGATGATTTATTAGTGAAAGTGATTTAAATCATAACGTTACTTATGCGCCACGCTGTATATCTATATACGACTATGTATGTTGATATGTTGATATCTATATATATATATAAATTCTGACGATGGTCATTTTTAACATCTAGTAGGTAGGATCGATGGACATTTGAAGAAATTTTTATGAAATTTCATCATCGGTACAAAAGCACTAAGTAGATTTAAGTAGATAAAAAGTAGGAAATCTAGGTGATATATTCTTGAGATTGTTGTATTTTTAAATTTTTGTATTTAAGTTGAATATAACAAATCAGGATACAAAATATTCCACTAGATCAACTAGATTAGGGGAAAATTCCCCAATTTGGCAACACTGCTGACAAGTTACTAAGTGAGTCCTGAGTGAAACTCACTGAACTTAAATGCTCGGCAGTAAATTTTTGTAGATGAACTAACTTACTTTACTCAGAACTTAGTTGGTCTGCATACATTCAATTATTGTGAAGTGATAGCTTGGATCTTAGGAATTTCCGAAATGTTTTAGAAAAAGACTATGAACACGATTACATTTTGTGTTCGTCGTTCATATTACAGCAACATAATTTTTATGCATGCATCGATCGAAATTGTATATGTTGATTTATATCATATACTCTAAATGTTATCTCATTTTTAACGTCATTCATTATAAATGAACAAATAAGTACTAATATTATGGACAACCAATTAAAAGTTAATAATATATACGCAATATGATGCAGACATTTTAATATCGGACATTACAAAGACGTTATTTAACCAGAATTTTATTATCTACATCTTTTGTATGAAACTATTTTCTACACTTTGTGATTATTTTTATTACGATGGAAAAATGGTTTTTCACTATCCAAAATTCAGTTCTCTACAATTTAATCGCCTCTGCCTCGGTTAACAAGCTGACGAATGCTGTGTTCGAAAAATTCTCATTCGATTACTTTATTTAAATTTGAATATGTAACTAACCTCTTTTTTGATCATGATAATAATAATTCTAGCCGTCATCTTCGTCAGGATTTCAGGGAACTGATTGAACATTTTGCGGGGCAACATTTCTTAGAATTATCTTTGGGTCTAGAAACCAATAGGAAAATACATTGTTGTTTTCATATCACGTAATCAGGTCAAACAATATTTTAAAACAATATTTATCACAGTGTCTTATTTATTAACATAGTTGTTACAAGTTTAAATATAAATTATACTTTCCCATAAAAAACTGTCTGTTAAAAATTTCGATTTTTTATCGTTGATAATTTTTTCAAATGATCGATAAGAGGTTTTGAATATCCGAGACAAGATAATTACGATCAAAGATTAAAAGTTTTATCTAATATCAAATCTCACATACTATCCTTAATATATCTCTTAAAATTAAAATAAAATAAAAAAACTTCCAATTTTTGATTAAACAAAAAACATTATATTTACAATAATATCCAATCATTAATAATAACTCCGATCAGTTATATACACAAGTAAAATTACAAATGATACAAGACTACAAGATGAACAGATCCAAAACGCAGCCAATTCCCCAAAATACACATATATCAAATTTTGAAACCGTAAAAATCCTAAATTCAAAAACCACATAAAAAATACACATATCGAACCAACAAAACATCGTATATCCGGTGGTAACATTTCACAAATCAGTACCCATGTCAATGGTGCTGCCCCCAAAGTATAGAAAATTTCGATCAAAATTATACAGCAGATTGGTATTGTATACATAACTAAATACCACTTTGGCCACAATGCACATGCAACTATTATCGCAGAAAAAAATGACATCCCCGCGTAGGATATTAACAACATATTCCGTTTACCACAATATGTAAACAGCATTATGGTAACAAGCGTACCAAAGATCAACGGTCCAAAAATGAGTAAAAACATTTGATCATTACTAAACGATAACTTTGCACTTAAATGCGATACCAGACGCCATATCATAAATAATCCAAATAAATCATGCGTCGATATTAAATACAAACATATATAGAATGCTCGAATTGTTGGTGCCACTCTGACCCGACGATGTATTATTGTTGTTTTGTTCGGTTCCATTTCATTAAAATATCCTTCAATTTCACGGATTACTTCAGCGGGATCATAATCATCCCCGCGTAAATATTGATATGTATTAAAAATTTGATTCAATGATTTTTTTTCAGAAATTAAATAAAATGGTGATTCAGGAATAAAAATTAATGAAATTGACATTATCGCTGGTATTAATGCAAAATTTATAATAATTATAAAAAATCTATCTGTATTATCTCTGGGCCGAATCAATCGCGGTAAAATCAATGTATAAAGTATGCCGAGGTATATAAATAATTGAAACAATGCCACAAGACGATTTCGTAAATGTCGATCAGCAATTTCTACAATGTATACCGGTGAGACAATACAATAGATTCCAGTAAAAAATCCACATAAAAAATATATCCAAAATGATAGATTTTGTACGTGAAATCGTATAGATATGGCAAGAATAAACCATGCCAACGATAACAGTACAGATGTTCGTTGCATTGTTGATTTACGTCCAATACGACCAGGGAATAGCGCTATTGGTATTGTTGCTAAAGCTGCTCCACATATTATTATTGTATTTCGATCATAGTTTTTTAGTCTTGTTAAATCTGTGGAAGTTTGCATTTGTTTTACAATTATCGGGAAAAATAATCCTAGTACGCTGCCAAATATAAATCCACCGCAGGATGCTAGAAAAAAAATTTTAGTGAGTGTGAGTGAAAATGTGAGGGTCTTTGCACACGTCGACTTTTTGACATGCTTGTCATTCGAGTTTGTGAATCGCGCAATTGCTGCGAGTAAAAAACGTTCTGTATATACAACCACAAAATTGATAAATCGAATCTAAAACTACTGAAATCGGTACAAAACCCCACAGAATTATATGCATACGAAAGTATCTATATATACAAATTGAGAAAACAGACAATGAATTTAGACAATGGCCCATTTCCAAATTCTGATTTAATAAAATTAAACCATTTTCAAAAAAATCGAATACCTGAATATCATGGTTAGCTTCGATACCCTCACTTTAGTGACAAAACAAACGCCGCATAGGCTTCAAAAAATACCGTCAATAAATAGGTGGGGATCTTCACACACCTAATCCGTTAGTCAGTCAACTCAAATAATCCTCAGGTCAGATTATGCCCTCAGTCAAATCGTATAAAAAACAGAACTTTTTTAATGTCATTGTGAGACACGCACCAAATTAGCAACATATCTCTGAATACATATCCCAGAGATAGTTACGATTAGCTAATTCATACTGATGATGACTACATTGTAGTCGAAATACGTATTTATAAAATACAAACAAATGATCTAGGAATTGGGACAAAATTTGAAATGTAAGTTCTGTATATAATTTGTATGGCGTTTTCATAGCAATACGATTGTAATTCTAGTGACGAGTATCTTGAACAAAGACACGTCATTATAACGGATCTGTGTCGACGTATCTGCGTTTTTGCATTTGTAGCGATACAAATAAACACTCGGTAGAATTCATGACCGACTACAAAGGTACACAAGCTGCGATTACACCAGAGTATGAAAAATTCGCCGAGCGTATAAGTCCTAAAAATTAATTTTACCACTAATGATAGGAAAAATAAGATTAAAAAGAAATGAAAAAAATTTGGGAAATTCTTTTTGTCTTTAATCCTTGATAATGTTCTAAAAAGTTTCAATTTCAGTTTGGTGAGTGAATAATTTCGTGGCGCGGCAATCTTCTAAGTAATTTCCTCACGTAGTTTTCGAGATACCGATAGTTTAAATTGGTATAGATTATAAAATTGATAATTATTCCATATCTTCTACAAAAATACATATCGATTGTTTTTAAACCAGGGATCAACTAAAGATATTGACCAACAGTTTACTTTATCCTACTTACCTTATGCCAAGGTTTCCCGACTTAAGTCAATGCATAGAAATTAGAGCTAAATGATTTTTCAAATTCAACTTTTGATATCTCGAAAACTAATCGATTAATATTCAAATTTTATTATCTTATTGATTATTTTTAAGTACTAAAAAGTTTATCAGATTGTGTGTTTTTTAAAGTAATTTGAAACTGGGTTTTAAAAATTGGAGACAACAAATTGCATTGAAATGATAGCAGGTTTTTATGTTCGATCAAAAAAATTTATTTACCTACTAATGTTGCAAAAACTTGATGTAGCCATTTTTTACAATACATGATGTTTCTTTCTGAAGTTGTAGATATTATGATGTTCTAAGTATCATTCGAATTGTTTTTGAAACACAGATAAATTTTTTACAAAGCCCCAAAATTGTCAATATTGTTTTGACATTTATGTTAAATTGGTTGCTATGAAAACTAGAGACAATTAATCATATCAAAATGTCCGATTGCGTAAAAAATCAACGAAATACAATCGGGCGTCAACAAACTCTTTTTCTCAATTCAAAGCATAAAGAAAGGCAGAAGCAGAACGGCTATAAATTAAACTTTTGTTGTTCCTTGATATTAAACAAATAGGAAAGTAAACATTCAATCGATTTTAAATAAGACCAATGAAAGAAGGGCAAATGAGGGACAGATTTTGACAAATTCTTAGACAATAATCGACTTTAGTCCCGAATGCTGTCAGATATAAACACAAAAAAAATGACACTGCTGACATAGTTTTATATACGGCAAACATTGTTGGACTATCAACCAACTGAAGTGGAGTTCTTTTTTAAAAATTATGTAGCCGATTTTTTCCGAATCCATTTGGTTTTCAAAAAAAATGTTCAAATATAAATTGTTCATCATAAAAACAATTTTGGTTCTAAGCATTTTTCGAAAACATAATGAATTCGCGCCACAAATCGATTGCAAAATTGAATTGTGTGTACCATTAATAACGCTGACATGCGGCGAATTTTTGGCTAGCCGAATTAGTTTTACTGCTATCATGCGAATCACTACTCTTCATATTTTACAGTGATAATAATTATAATCTACATTCACGTGATAAAAGAATCACACACAAACTATTCTCACTCAAGCGTTTGAGTAGACACTGAGTAAAATTGAAACTGTAACTTGGTTATTATGTACACATGACCACAAAAGTAGCGTTCATTTTTCAAAATTTTATAATTGATTTGTGTTTTATTCATTCGGGTTTCGAAAAAATACTTAAAATAAATGTTGTTCATTATAAATAAACTAACAACTTTTATTCGAAACATTTTCCCAAAAACCGAATGAATAAGGTACAAATCAACCAAAAACTTTTGACAAATGTACGCACTACTTTTTGTGGTTCATAATACGACAAGTCATCACATGTGTTGAATATTTCATATAATTGTTGGTAGAAAGATTCACCGACCCTTGCTGAAGGTTATTATTATATATACAACTGACCATGGATCATATATCATTTTCGTCAAACATACACACAACAAAGGTAAATAAACACATACACATTAATTAGAAACAAAGATAACAATATGTTATCAAACAGAGATAGATTACGTCTATTATTATAAATTCTGGTTCTAATGACTATTTTTATAAATGTGTTTTTAATTATTGGTGTTGTTTCTTTGTCAAGTATTTTAATATCTACTTCATCCAAAATAATTATATAAAATTTTGTTGTCAAAGTAATAAGAAATTAAAAAATATTTTTAAAGATTATTAAAATAATCAAAGAATAATCGAGATCTCAAGGTTTTTTGAAATTACATTTCAAATTTTGCCCCAATTCCTAGAACATTTATTTGTATTTTATAAATACGTATTTCGACTACAATGTAGTCATCATTAGTATGAATTAGCTAATGGTAACTATCTCTGAGATATGGAGTCAGAGATATGTTGCTCGTTGCTAATTTGGTGCGTGTCTCACAATGATATGAATGAATGAAAATTATTTATTAATATCGTCCTTTTTCGAAATTATAATACAAAACCTATAATACATCATCTTATTAAATAAATACATCGAAATCTATAAACATTTTACATCGTTTCTTAAATGGAAAAATCTTATAAAAAAAACCATTGATATCTAAAATTAACCTAAGTTGGGCGGATAAGCCGTCCCTAAAACTAGACCTTAAAGAAAATATTTACAATTTAGATTACACCGAATCAGTTGTAATCGACATCATGTGACAATGATATTAAAAAAGTTTTGTCTTTTATATGATCTGACTGAGGATATGATCTGACCTGAAGCATTATTTGAGTTGACTGACCAATTAAAGGATAAAGTGTGTGAAGAACCTCACCCATTTATTGACGGTATTCTTTTGTGACCATGCGGCGTTGTTATTGTCACTAAGGTGAGGGTGTTGATCGAAGCTAACCTTGATATTCAGATGCTAGACACGTCCATTTAGAAGACCTTCTATTGAATATTTTTTTAGCTTCTCAAATATGTTTCGAAAATTAAGAAAGAAAGAAAAATTTGACTAAACAATATAGCATTTTTTGCTCAAATCAACGATTAGAGAATAATGTAGGGGATAAATTTTAATAGATTACACACAAATTGATTTCTTGCAAATGCTTATGCCTACAAGATATATCAAGTTCAAAATTTTTGGTCAAAATATAGTAAAATTTGTTAGTATTCCCAAAATGACGATTATTATTATTTCTTATAAAAATTTTAATTTAATCGTTTATAAAGAACTTAAACAAAAAAATTATTCTGTGAGAATGCTCATGTCATATCAAATGTTATTTATTCTGTGGGAATATGCTCAAAACTAGTAATTTTCGTTACAACCTAAACATATGAGAGTGTTATTCACGGAGGGTGTGTGCTATTTGTACGGCTTCGGTAAATATATGTATCAGAATCTTGTCATATAGAATTTCATAGTTATAATATTTCATAAAAACATTGATTAAAAATATTTTCAATTCTATTTAAAGGTTCCGTAGTTAAACTAGGAATCCTTATAGTCTCAAGTTCCGATTTTTTGTTCTCGCATATCCCATCATCATGTATGGTACTGTAGAATAGGTCTGTCAAACGAATTGAGGGTTTGCAATGAGAATTTTTTCAATAAAAGGATCCGTTTACGAAATATCAAACCTTTCAGTGATCATTTTTCCTTAAAGTGATCCAATATCAGCCAAACGGCTGTATTGTATTATTTGAAAATTCGTAATAGTAGTGGCGAGAACTGTATCACTTTGGTACGCTCTCTGGTAGGTCTTTGTTTTCTGCTCCGACTCTCATGACACACACTTTGGCCTAGAAGTTTTGTTGTCTCTGGCGAAAAACTTGGAAACTACTGCTAGTAGGTTGAAATATTAGAAGCTCCGCCTCTGTAAGACAACCTAAAATATATCAAAATTGAAAGAAAAATGATCACTGCTAAGTAAGCTTTACTAGTTTACGAGTACTACTCGACCAAGTTATGACATGCTATTGATTTTGTAAAAAGTTAATGGACTGTATAATTGAATGTTCACTACACAACCTTACATTTGTTGTCCGACATGCACTTGACCGTTTTTTTAAATAAATATTTTCTTACAGACGGTTTTTTTAATAAAAAAAAAACATAAAATGTGAATCAACCAAAATTTTATATAAACGCATCGTATAATTTGAGTCAACCTATAGAATAGATAAACGGCCACATGGCACTCTAAATTTTCAAAAATCATTTGTGTGTTTCACTTCTGGTCAGGTAAGTAAATGTATTTATTTAAGGTAGTTGTCTGGCTGAAATCGTGTTAAACAGTTTCAGCTCATAGATAGATAGAGTGTAGAGACTTCTCTGGACGGGGTACACTTCGACCAGAGGGTAAGGTCTTTAATGTTTTAATAACATAAATAGCATCACAAATAAATAATTTTGTATAAACAAGATTAAGTAAACAGAATAAGCAAGCTTATGTATTGTAAAATTGTGTATAGGTTTTGAATTCACAGTGGCCGTGTTCATTAAGTCGGTAGTTAAATACCAACCAAGCGGGGTGTGATTATGGTTCAAACCCTGGAGAAGTATTATAATTTTTAATTAATTTTATAAATAATCTGAACACTCCGATTACGCCCATGGTTGTTGATAAACTAAAATATTCTAGAAGCCTCCATGCGAAAATATGATTCACAAAAAAATATATATATTTCTTAAACATCAACAACTGGATTCTAGAATCAGCCATGGCGGGTATAAAAGAGCCACTATCACTGCGGATCAAATAAGTATATATTCGACTGTTGTTTGATTCGGTTAAAAGTATATAATTAACTATTGTTCAATTCAGATCAAGTTAAAGTTGGCATTTGTACAAGTAATTCAAAGTTTGACATTGTGTTGAAAAGTATAAAAAAATTGTTGAAAAAGAAATTGAATTCTAATAATTTTTAAGCAATAAAATCAGGTTTTTGTCTCGTAAAAATTTTGTTTAATTTAATTTTCTTTTTTAAAAAAACGTGCGTGTCATTTCAATTATAAAATATTTAGTAAAACCTTTTACTAATATATATTTTTTTGGTTTTGTCGAGTATCGGAATCATTTGCAGGTTCGGGCAGCGCTCCTTTGAGGTATAAAGAGAGCCAAGATACCGCGACAATTTATATTTTGAATGATTTATCAGCGAACTTCGTATGAACTACCTTGAGTATGTTTTTATTAGCAATAAGAGTTTTGAGTTCTCAAGTATCTGAATATGTTAGATAAACACTTCTAAGAATAATAATAAAATATAGGTACCACCATCATCATTAATAATCACAATATGTTTCGTATTTACATCTGGTACTACTCTCTAAATGTTATTCATTTAAATAAGAGTATTTCATTATTTATGCGAAGTGCAATAACCTTCTATTTAAAAAAACATATATAACGGGTAATCGCTGTTGTTTTTGTATAAAAAGATACATTTTATTGGGTTTGTTTTAGTTTATTAAATAATTCGTTTACCAAATCTACCACATAAGAACCGTAAGAGATAGAAGAAAATTTTATGGACTAAAAATGTTCCTTTTCCAGAAACAAACTACATTTATTTGAAACTTTTTCCAAGCTTTTATTTAACTTGCAATGTATGTACATATATATGTTATATGTTCGGGTCAAATCTTGCAAGCTGAATTAGAACCACTTCCTCTTATCCTACGGAGTTGAATTTTTACATGTTGGTTCAGTTCCGTTGACAATGCATTTTTATGGTTAGCATGACAAGAATCGACAAGGGGAAAGGAGGGTTTAGAGGGAGGGGGAAACACAAAATTTGGTATAACTCTCTTAATATTGAAAAAATCGAAAAACACATAAGAAGTAAAATTGTAGAAAATTAGTTTTACTATAAAAAGTTTGTTTAAAAAAATTTTTGTTAATGGAAACTTATATAAACTAAATAGAGTTGTCATGCCAAAATTTCTACCCAAACATTAGCAATTATTATTTATATTTTAAATGTGTATAATGTTAGACCAAATGTCAAACATAGATAGATATCCCACCAAAAACTGATATCCCATGTAAAAATGTCCGCGTTCTCCCATATTCGTCACAAAAAGTAGTGAAATGTAAATATGTGCCGAATTTAAAAGACTCCAAAAGATATCAAAAATAGTAGCTAGAGATGGATAAGCCCTTTTCGGCATCACAATGGACAGTTATTCTAAAGGGGGTTATATATATGGAGTAGCTATTTCATATTTTTCTTGGCAAGTTTAAATATAAACATATTATAAAAATATCTGGGAACTTTTCAAGTAAAATATTAAATGGCTACTGAGAAAAATCTTACAATGGCTTGGTTCAGGGTTAGGTTAGGTTGTCGCAGCTGTCCAGGATATGAAACACTAGGAACAATATCTATTGTGATATCGAGAGGAATTTATCCACAGCTACTAATCTTTGAACCATTTAGAACGTTTTAAATTTGTCTCTCATTTAAAAAAAGATTTACACCAGCAAGTGATAGATTTATCAAATATCCATAAGATAAACAAACCTTTTAAGTTAATATAATCCAAAATGGAATTTCTCATGCGACAAAGTTAAAACAGACTTTAGTGCTGAATATTATCTACATACCGAAATTTTACTTGATGTTTAATATTTTATAAATATGAATATTTGGGTGGAGTTGCAGATGCTGAAATATATGAAAAAGCGAATAAACCATTTTATGGAAAACATACTTCACATATTAAATTTTTGTTTTCATATTATATAATAAGTATAATTCTTTCAGAGACATGATCGGTAAACCGAACTCAATTTCGGATAAAATTTAATTCTCTATTATACATTTTGAGATCGTTAAAAGATTCAATAGATTCTTCACCGTAAACGAAAATCGTAAATTCCACGAGAGGAAAAACGAGTATAGGATTGGGAAAATAGCCTAAATAGGCTAACTTACCTGACGTCAGTTTCCCATTTTTTTCCTTTTATACAACGACTTCAGGTCGTATCTAGCACATTCTGAAAAAATATCTTTCTTTCAATTTCTTTTATGTTGTATTCATAAAAATTAACGATTTTCCCAACAATAAATTGTATGTAAAATTCAGGGAAATAAAACTATTGTTAACTTAAATAAAATTACTCTTTAAATTCATTGTGAATAAATGAAAAATATTATTTGAAATATCATCACCGGGTTCAGAGATTGTTGGAAACAATTTATCATAGTCTTAATAGAATTATATTTTGTTTTTTAACAAGAGACCATCAAAAAAATAACATCCATAATGTTATGAACAGTAAAACATAACTGTTAATGTTATATACTTTGCATCTGTTCTATTCTAAATAAAGTCATATTGTGCATATTATTATGCAACGGGATTCAAATATTATATTATATAATTAACAAGGTTAACAATTGACTTTAAACAATCACCATGTGAAAAAAGTGAAGTATTTAAAGAAATATTTACAAAATTAAAAATCTATCTTTTTGTAAAAAGAAATTATTTAAATAAAATATTTAATGTTAAATTTTTAATTTAACACATTTTTAAAACGGATTAAAAAGTATAAAATAATTTATCCTAACATTATTCAGATTTATAAGCCCATACAGATTGCCCTACAAATTTGTGATTATGAATTTTTATTTATTAATTAAAACAAACATTAGAAATTTTTTTTTTTTTTTAATAATTATATTAAGGCTGAAAACCGTAATGTAATTTCCAACCGCTTCCACTACTTCAAATATTTATCGACACATACAGCAAATGTCTCAACTTTTGTTTACGGTACACAAATTGTTCAAGCTATACTTGTACGCTTACGGTTCCGTGAAACAGAATTTGAGAAACAAAACTAAAGTTGTTCCTTACACCGTGAAGTATATTTTTTGTCCAAAAACTTGTTCCCTAAAACCGCATTGGTTCGGCGGTTATACGGAAATACAATAGATCGCGCTTTAATTTTCTGATAATGCATTTTCAAATAAGCTTTAATTAGCTACCCTGCCAAATGCCCTTAGAGATAGATAGATTGTAGAGCCTGCCCTGGACGG
Organism: Nineta flava; assembly: GCA_963920215.1. Lineage (NCBI taxonomy): Eukaryota > Metazoa > Arthropoda > Insecta > Neuroptera > Chrysopidae > Nineta > Nineta flava. Next base: position 119,890,331 of record OY986040.1, read on the forward strand.
GCTACACTTCGACCATAAGGTCCATAAACTATGATAGGAACTATGCCGATATTCATCTGGAGTTCATGAAGGAAACTGCATACACCGACAGTTTAGTCAATTTACCGCCCCTTCTTTTTTTCTTAATAATTGATAAACTGCCGATGTCGGAATTCGAACCCATAACCTCCCAGTTTCCAAGTAGGCATACTGCGCAGACATTACGCCTTAGACTGCTCGACCACTTAGACTGGTGCCAAATGCCCTTAATATTTTTTTAATGCATATAACAAATTTACCTCTTGAAATTAACCCCAACTAAGGTAGTATACTCTCGAAACCAATCTTTCAATTTCTATAGAATTGAATAAAATTTGTATTATGATTTCCAGAGATTTTTATCATGCACGGTATAGTTAAACGGTTCGCGCATACCATGTTTTTTTTTTATAAAACTGATAAATATATATGGAGTTCCAGCTTAATGCACGATTTGTGCTATATTCTATACGTTTCTAGTCATAGTAGGAAAAAATTTGTATTTTTCGTTATATACCCACATATGTTTGCAAAACATCAATCAAAGACACAAATCAATACGTTTATAGAATTATATTCTACCCACTGGTAAATATCATATATAATCCCCTTAAAAATGTGTTAAATATACAGGTTTCTCCATATTCATATAGTAAAATTTCATATAAAGAAAATTTTATTTTATTGAATACATTCGATTCGAGGAATTCTCGTTAAAAAGTTATTTATTTTTAAAAAAGGAACATTTTTTGTCTTTAAATTTTATTTCTATCTCTTACCGTTTCAAAGATTTTTCCTCCTGGGGGAGGGGAGAGAATCACGGTCTAATTTTACCCATTCACAAACTTAACCGTACATCTTAGCTTTAGAGCACACACACAAAATTTCAGCTCGTTATCTCTTTTCGTTTTTGATTTGTCGTATCTACGGACTGGCGGTCAGACAGACGGTCATTTAATTAGGTCGCTTTATGAACACCTATACAAAATATTTTTTTCTGCGATTAATATTTTCGACCACTGCAAATTGGTGGTTTATGCTTAATATACCCTTATATATATTATATATACCGGGTGTAACAAGTTCTTGATACTGTTCTAATTTGTTGCAAATTTTAAACACTATACGAATTAATTTGAAAAGACAAGAAAGATTTGATTAATTCGAACTCATATTAATTTGTCTCATTATTCTCAATTACTTTTATCAAGCTTTTCGGATGATTATATATTACGAAAACAATACACCAAAACATTTTCCTGACACCATTATTATTTAATAATAAAATGATTCTATAATTATGACATATTATTTAATATATTATTTTTTTATTATGGGTGTATAAATAATAAATGAGAATCCTGTAAAAATTTAGGTCATTTTATGTTTCATATCTATTTGTTAAATCTGTTCCCTCTCTCACAGTGTGTGAGGGGGTGGAAAGTAATTTTTTTTTACTCGATATCAATTTATCACTGTCACACAAATATACAGGCATTTTAATAAGATTTAAGCTTGTTACGATGACACTACTACAGGATGGCGCAAAAGTACCTTCACGATTCTTTCTAGAATTAATCATTATAGAGTTTCTCTTTTTTGGTTTGAAGTAAATACTTGGAAGTTTCGATATAGAGCGATACACGCCTGCAGAAAGAAGCATTGTCAAAAACGGAAGAAGCAATATTTCTACTCAGGGAAATTTCGACGATATTTTAATGTCAGATATACTCCTTCTAACCATACGATATTGCTTAACTTGTAGCCAAATTTTAAGAGACAGGATCATTAGGAGACGCAAGGAATAAAGTAAACAAAGCCAGCCACAATGGTTGTAACAACTTAGAGCTATTTTTAGGCAAGACATTTTGGGGATATCATAAGAAATTTTGGGAAATCCCATGGAATATGTGCTAAAAACCTCGGGTTACATTATTGGAGTTTCCTTAATTTTTTTGAAAATATAATATAGCCTATGTCACCCGGAGATAGTGTAGCTTCTCAACGGAGAAAGAATTTTTTAAATTGTTCCAGTAGTTTCGGAGCCTATTCAATGCAAACAAACAATCAAATCTTTCCTCTTTATAATATTAGTATAGACTAGTGTTCGCTCCACGGCTTTGGCCACGTGGAACTATACACTGTACAAAATCTTGGTCAAGGCGTCATAAATTTTGAAAACATCTCTTTTGTAGGAATGCACTATATCGATCATGAGCGAGTTCATACTCCGACTCGCACTTGTCCGATTTTCGGGTGGCTGTGACCACAACCTTTTTTCAGGGCTGAATCCGCGCCTGCTAAAAAGTACAGTTCTTTTAAGCCATAGAGTTTAATATAAATATTATTTTGGAATGTTACACATATTATAAAACCTATTATGACAAAATGGAAACCCGACTTCTAAAATCAAATATTCTATAACAAAAGATGCACTAAAAAGTAAAAAAATAATTGCATATTCTTATGCCAATTTTAGTTCACCAAAGCAAAAATTTTTAAATATATATGTACAATTATTGTTATTTTTGGAGGCCGTGTCAACATAGAGAAATTCACATAACTTTTGAACACCGCCTCCAAAAATAACAATTATTGTACATATATATTTAATAATTTTTGCTTAGGTGAACTAAAATTGGCACAAGAATATGCAATTATTTTTTTACTTTTTAGTGCATCTTTTGTTATAGAATATTTGATTTTAGAAGTCGGGTTTCCATTTTGTCAAAATAGGTTTTATTTCTCGCTTTTTAGTGACTTTGAAGTTCTATAACTGATTTTATTTGTCTAAATATTGGTAGACCTACTAAACGACCAACTAATTTGTAGTGAATTTTTTTATAACAATTTTTTTTTACCCGTTTTTTTTTTTTTTTAATTTTTAGTGCATTTTTTTATAACAGATTTTCAGTTTTTTTTACAAGCATTTTGTTTTTTTTTTGTAAAAATTTTTTTTTTTTGGGGTCGGTTTTTTTTTGTAAAAAATTTTTTTGAAGTCGGTGTTTAAAAAAATTTTCTTATTTTCCCATTATGAATGAGTATACCCTTTCCAAGAAAAAAAAAATTCGCAGAAATCGGTTATCACATATAAAATGAGGATTTTTCTCGATTTCCCGGAGATCCCCTCATCAGAATGCGATTTGGTGACAATGGGACCAATGGGAAACCAAACCCTTTAAAACAAAAACAAAAATTCAAAATCGGTTCATAAATGACGGAGTTCTGAGGTGACACACATTAAAAAAAAATACAGACGAATTGAGAACCATCCTCCTTTTTTGAAGTCGGGTTAAAAATATAGAAATATTTTCGAAATAATTTTAAATAATTCCACTACGAACGATACAGTTATTATTATAATCTGTGTACTCGAACAAATATAACATTAATTTTATTTAAAACACTTTACATGAGAAAATAATAATGCTAATTAAATTTTATTATTAAAAGTATTAATGTTTTTCCACAACGGTAATGTTTTTAAATGTATTATCAAGTTTTATTTTTTGAAAATAAACTCTGGTTTAAATGCTTGTTCAATGTGTATTTATGTATTAATTTTACTGCGGCATTAAAAATTAAATTATTAAACCTATACTCATGTATTATTTTTCATTTTTATGCCCGATATATAAAATATATACTAGGGTATATTAAGTTTAGTCTCGACTTTGTTGTAACGGTTAAAAATATTGATCGCAGAAAAAAATGTTGTTCCGTCCATAAACACGACAAATGAAAACCGATAGAGTAATTCCCTAATATCCATCCTAGTGTCCGAAACCATAAACAATCTCAGCAGGTCAAAGGTTCTTAAATCAAATATAATGTTTAATTCTGAATGAACTACTGGACTTAATAAAAAAAAAAAAAGTAATTTAACAACTAACTGAGTTAATTGTTTAAATACCCAGTATATACTGAGTTTATGTAAAAAATTTATCAAACAAATGTTGTTTATTTAAAAAAAAAAAAAGATTTTTAGTTATTAAATTGTTGTTATATCACTTACGGTTGCAAAAATAGGCAGTTTTGCCCATTTTGCCCTCCGATTTTGCCCATTAACGAACTTGACCTTGCGTTTTTGTTCTAGAGTATATAGAATATGGCCATTTTATGAACACATATGCCAAACATTCATGCCTACGATCAATATTTTTAAGCATTACAAAGTCGTGATCAAACTTAATGTACCTTTTATATTTACATATACTGGGTATAAAAAGTATCTCAAATTTAAATATTCATCGATTATATTTACATTAAGGTCTTTGTAATTAGGATTTCTGTATTTTCGATCCAAGGGTGTTTTTCTTAGGACGATTTTGCTTGCAAATAAGTAAAACCGAGGCGGAAACGATATATTTCCATACTAGCAAAACCAACGATTCTACAACCTTTATTAATTTCAATATATCGAAATTGAACGTTTCCAGGTAGGCATACTGCGCAGAAATAACGCCTTAGACCGCTCGGCCCACTTGGACTAGTAAATATATGATAACATTGAACTCTAACAGTTGGAGCTTATACCGGCATCTGATTTGTCGAGTTCATTACCGGCTACATTTGCTGGTGCCAGATGACAGACCTGTAAAAATTCCAGACTAAACTATGCACGTACCGATACATTTGATTACCATGTATACAGCTCCAGCTTTGGTTCTGCCGGAATAAGTGTGTAGTGTACTCGCCAAGCGCGGATCCAGGGGAAAGGGGTCATGAGAGTCATGACGCTTTTTTACTTATTCTAATTAATGTTTTTTTAGTCTTCCCTCCCCAAACTTTAACTCTAGATCCGCACCTGGTACTCGCTCTAAATCTCAATTTACTTTCATATTTAGATACCTTTGCGCACACACTCACTACATGTTCCCTGAGTTACCACGTCATATCTACTAACACACAGATTAAATTTATTATTTAATAAGCAAAATAAACATTTAGCTTCAATTCCAAAAAATTGTCTTTTATTTAGAGTGCACTAAGATTAAGAGGAGCATGGAACAAGAGAGAATCGTAATAGTTCATCGACATCGAATCCCAGTTTGAAAATATACATGATCAAATAACAGTCTTTGAGCCAATCAACAAACACTGCCTATTTGCATATTTGGTAACGAAATGCTAAAAATAGACATGACGTGTGCATTCGCGTATAAACATTTTTTTTAAAAACTCCTTACGTGTACCTCTCTCACAAAAATAAATAACTTGAGGGTTATTACGACAAATAATTATGTAAATAAAATGTTCCATTCGAATTTTTTCTCCATTTTTTTGTATTTAATTATATTATTTAACTAAATGAATAGCACACACAATAAACTGTATACATATAGGTACGATTATCGCACATGTTTGTTAATAGGATCATAAAGATTACAATTTTATGATACACAAATTTTAAATAAATATTTTAATATCAATGAATCGTAGGTATTTGTTTTAATTAAATGGTTTTTTTTTTTACAAAAATTTCATGTTTGTGCAAACTATATACGAGTCATATTTTTGACTATATGAAAAGATTAAAGCTATATTTTTATAAGAAACAACTTTGTATTTTTAACCCGACTTCAAAAAACGAGAAGGTTATCAATTCGTGTGAATATATTTTTTTTAATGTGTATTATCTCAGAACTCCGTCATTTATAAACCAATTTAGAAAATTTTTGTTTTGTTTTAAAAGGTATACTTTCAGATTGGTCCCATTGTCACCGAGTCATATTCTGATGAGGGGATCCCATGGAAATCGAGGAAAATCCTCATTTTATATGTATGATCACCGATTTCCCGTCAATTGTTGATCGATTTTCAATTGGTCAATTTTGAATTTTCGATTGGTCAATTGTTGATCGTTTTTTGTTTGAAAGAGTATACTCATTCATAATGGAAAAATAAGAAACTTTTTTTAAAAACCGACTTCAAATAAAAAAATATTTTACAAAAAAAAACCGACTCCAAAAATGTTTACAAAAAAAAAACGCATCTAAAAAAATCTGCTATAAAAATGCACTAAAAATTTTACAAAAAAAAAAAAACCCGACTCCAAAGAAGTAAAAAATAATTGCGTTATTTATTTACTTAAATTTACTTATAAATATTCATTTTTTTCACTTTAACTGCAAAGCATTTCATTAATCGACAAGACAGCAGATGCGGCTGGCACCAACTCCAAAAATAATAATATTTGAGTTGAAGAAAATAAATAACGCAATTATTGCGTTATTGAAGCAAATAAATAACGCAATTATTTTTTACTTTTTAGTGCATTTTTTCATAACAGAATTTTTTAGATCCGTTTTTCTTTTGTGGAGTCGGTTTTTTTTGTTGTTTTTTTATGTAGTTTTGCTATAGCTTGTAGTGCACTTGCGATCAAAGGTCATCAAGATACGTGAAGACAAAATCTATATTTTTTAATAGTTCTGCCATGAATTGAGAAGACATTTGGTTGCGTTGCGTAAACCAACATGCATCCTCAAACCAAAAGTTCAAACAGGTCAAAATAAGTAATAATAACCGGGGATGTTACAGGTAGCAATCATCAATCCCCCTAACTCAAGGGGTCAACTATTGAATCACGTTGTAGCGATGTCAGATAACGATTTATGCGAAAATTCTAAGAAGCTGGTCGAACGTTACGATGAAGACATCAGTGATCTCAGACAACTCTCCGTGCGTGTCTCGAAAGTCGTATTAAAAAAAACTTCATTCTGTGAAACAGCGCACACATCCATTGTTAATATAGCATTCAGTTTTGTCAGCTAGGTTTCCGGATGTTTGCACTATCTGAGTGTTATTTTTAACAATTCTCTTCATTGTTGCTTCAGTTGAACGTTCATTTTCGAAGTTAAAAATAATTAAAAATTACCTACAAGTAATTGGTCATAGAACACGAAACTGCTAATGCGTTAATGCTTTATATTCTGAATGTTTGTAATTGTAATAAATTTTCTCGAAAGACTATATATTGTTCTTTTCAAAGATCATATATTGATATTTATTTTGAGATTTTTTTGAGTTTGAAGAGAGGAGGGCCAAAAAAAATCTCCACCGGAGCCCCACAAGGTGAAACTCTGTGTAAAGGAATCTGATAAAAATCTCTTTTCAAGTCAAGTTTTGAAAAGATATGCATTAGAAAAATAGGGAAAGATATCGAAATAATACATCCAGAAAAAAATATGACCTCGAAATAGAATGTTTCAATAAAATATTCCTTCTAGACCTTCATAACATCAGTCAATGTCACTCTATCTAATAAACATATTAATACAGGGTCGTTAAAAAATTGCCATGACTTTTTATCAGCATTTGAAGAATAATTTAATCATTAAGTTTCACCATCCTAGAAAAATATGTAAGTTGAACATTGAAATTATTGCTGTCATTTCAGATAAAAATTGCATTAATCAGAAAAGAAGAAACTGCAGATACTTCGTATACACAACCATCAATGATTTATGTAGATAAATGACTCAACATTAAAACAAGTTCGCGGTGTTCGCCCGTCAAGTGCTGTATAAATATCAAGAGAGTTCGCTGAAACTATCCATGTGAAGCTACGTATATAATTGTCAATATTTTCTTCGTCTTGTTGTCATTAATCTGTGGTACCGGTTTTTCTACATAGATTTTAAGCAACTATTTACAATGAATGTAAATACATGTATCTTACGTTGGAAATAAATTCATCAATCATTGATCAATCACAATAAACTGTAAGCGATACAAAGCTAAGAGGTAAAAATAGAACATCTTCGGTTTGTACAGTTTTCGAAAAAATTTATCGAACAAACGATATTAGCCACAAAAGTAACACTCATTTTTCAAAATTCACTGTAAATTTTTACCTTATTCATTCGGATTTTGGATAAATGTTTCGAAAACCGAATGAATAAGGCAAAATTTAATTATAAAATTCGGAAAATGAGCGCTACTTTTGTGACCATTTGTACTTTTATAAGGAATAACTTTGCGCAATTTTGCACAATCGATGACTATTTTCGAAATAAAATTTAGGGTTGGAGTGCTTGTGTTAAAAATATGTTTATTGACTAATCGAAATCTAAGTTTTAGTCCAACTATTCAAGAATATGTATTGAAACCGTTATCTACCTTCGTTTCAGAAATAAATTAAATTGAGAAGAAAACCATTACGGTATAATGTTTTAAAATTTAGCCTATCGTATCTCCGCAACCAATGAAATGTAGAAGCCCACGACACTATTAAAATTTAGTTCAAATTTTTTACGATGATGCTTCTGATAAACCTCACATTTAATGGGATATTTAGAAAAACCTATATTTATCAATTTACTACCTCCCGTTTTACAATTTTCTACAGACAGTGTTTGTCAGATTTATGGCATGGTGATTTCAAAATAGAAAATACTTAAAATTGTGCCTGATAGACTTCGTTCATTTTCGGGTACTATTCCCAGCATCCCTTTTAGTCTTAATAACTAACAAAAGATAGCACCTATATTAGTTGTCAACCACCCCAAGTAGCCGAGCAGTCTAACGCGCTCTACTTGCTGGGAACTGGGAGTTTACAAGTGGCAGTTTGTCAATTAAAATTAAGGGGCGCGATTAATTGACTAAACTGTCAGCGTATGAAGTAATCGACTTTACTTGTGAAAGTTTTCTGCAGTTTTCCTTCACGAACTCCAGATGAATATCGGCATAGTTCCCGCACAACCTATCAATTCCTAGTCTGCATACAAATTCCTTGCCCGTCGCTTACATCATAAAAAATTATCGTTAAAAACTAATAAAGGTTGAAAAATAATGATGTGGGAGGCCTCTGTTAAAGACCGTGGAGTCTCAGAAACAAACCTCGTTATTATTATATTAGGTATCAATAGATATAAACTTAATGCGCAGAAACTAATCGCGTAACAGGATTCACACGCCAAGCATGAGCGGGTTTTCTCAAACTAAACAAGGGTCGATATACTCTCATTCACACATCCATTGTATAGAGAGCTTTATAAATATATCAAGCACACCAGATTACTTACAATGTATATTCTACAGGTTCATATAATATAAAACGTGTAATTAATAAAATACAAAAGTAAATATAGTATAAAGTAAAATACAAACAAGTAATATAACAACTAACTGAGTAAATTGTTTTAATACCCAGTATATACTGAGTTGTACATCAATGTTTGAATTGTTAATATTTATGCCTATTCAATGTTTATAAAATATGAATTATTTGTAAATGTTTGTTTTGTGTTAATAATTAATATTGAAACAGTAAAAATGTTCTTGCATTTTAAAAAATTTATATTAATATATATATATTTTATTCAAAGGTCCATCCAACTATTTCTTTGAAAGGGAAAATCACTTAACCCTTGAACTTATATATATACACCTGGTTTACAAAACTGAAATAAACATAAAAACAATACTATTTCATGTATGTTATGTTTATACATGTGCCCGTCTTCGATCGACTCATTTTCAACTAAGTCTCATTTTCAACTTTGAGCACAAATTATGAAAAAACTGTCGAGTTTATGAAAAAAGTTTTCAAACAAAAGTTGTTTATTTTAAAGAGAAAAAGATTTTTTGTTAACAAATTTATTTTCTATCTCTTACGGTTTCAAAGATATAAATTTGCCCCCCTGGCGGGGGAAAACACTTTTCGATTTTGCCCATTAACGAACTCGACCTTACTTTTTTTATCTAGAACACACCAAAAAATTTTCAGCTCGTTATCTCTTTTCATTTTTGAGTTATCGGCTTGACAGACAGACAAGCAGACAAACAGACGGAAGGACAGACATGTGGAAATGCCCGAATTAGGCCATTTTATGAATATCTTTGTGAAGCATTTTTGTCAAGGATTAATATTTTCAAGCGTTACAAAGTCGGGACTAAACTTAATATACCTTGTATAATTACAAATATACTGGGTATAAAAAGAGCAACAAAAAAAACAACTTCAACAGTGTAAATGATTGTTGTGGTGGCTGGTGGCTGGTTGTTGCAATGACCTTGCACTGTTTGTTTGTCTTGTGTTCTTCATATGATTGTGTATTTTTATTGCAATACAAAAATGTTGTTTGATTATACGAAAAAAAATAAAAATAAAAACATACTCTTAAATACAATAAATTATTTATTTATATTATTTTAAATTTATACTTTATTACACTTTCTATTATTATTAATTAGTAATTACAGGTTTTGATGTATGGGGGGGGGGCACAGTTTTGAATGTACTACAAGTTTTACTAAAGTTATGATTCAATTTGAATTGTGTCCTTGAAAGTATTATCCTTCTGGCTGTAATATATAAACAAGCAAATGGAGCATAAAATTGAAGTGAATATTATTAAAATTCCATGAATATTTTTTAGCTTGAGTATTCTTATGGCAGTCATAAATGTTCCGACCAGTCTCTTCATATGATTTTGAAGAGACTGAACTAAGTCCCAAATACCTTCAGTTGAAAAACCAATCTGGTGTATACTTAGATTCCCCCTTTAACCGGCATTATGCCGTCAAACATGTCTCGTAAGGCGAGAAGGCGCAAGTGGAGCTGTGTACACACTGGCCGTGTCTCGTCGAGAGTGTTCTGTCGGCAATACATTTCCCGTTTAGTCAATGGATAAATCCGAGATATGTAGGCACGAGTATACTCAGCGTGCTCGCACTCGCCGCTCGCATCCTTTGACTCGTGGTCAAAGAACCGACTCTGAAGGTAGCGCTCCCGAGTCGATACGAGCCGACTTGAGCAAGACCGAGCGCTGTGAGTACGTACTCGCACTCGTTACGTTCCGCCGTGTCTCGTTTAGAGTGTACTACCGATAAATAGTATTTCAAATAGTTGTATTAATTACTTTAAAACATGCGCAGTATACTTCTAACAGTGCCTCACATCATTCATTAATCGGTACGCCTGGTCTTTCAGATCTGACATGCTAGTCACAACAGACTTTTAGGATGCACAGGCTTTTCAGGCTTTTAGCAGGCTTTTCAAGGCTTTCAGCAGGCTTTTCAGGCATAATCGACAGTATATGAAAAATACAGAGCGTTAACATCGTTAACATCTCGCGTCCAATCAGCTTCAATTTTTTATATCTATTTTGCTAATTCAAAGCAGTCAAAAAAGGTTTGTTTGGGAAGAAATTTGGTGAATAGCATCTTCATGACTATATGCAAAAATTCACTACAGTAATTTGGATTCAGTTTAATGTTTGGAGTATTTTGTTTCTATACATCGGCCTAAATTATTGTCACAAAGTTTTAAAATCTTTCTTCACAAATGCGGAAAAATGTGAACAGAAAACAATTATTTTGCTACAATTAATGAAAGAAAAATATATATATATATAGCTTAAAAGTTAATAAAATGATCATTGTTTGGGTTCATAAAGTTCTTCGGTTTTCTGAGATGATAGCAAATATTATTTATAAAGCGCAAGGTAGAAAATTCATCATATTTACACTACAGTAGTATATGGCATCAGATGTTCCATTTATATAGATTAAATATTTGATATACCCGTAATAAATTGTAATAAAATACCATTAACTTTATTTAAGGTACATCAGAAAAAAGTAAAATTATTTAATACTGTGTTTAATATTGTGATTGATGTTTTTCTTAACATACGAAAAGAAATTAAAGGAACTAGTATGTTGTGATTTCGCCGGTCCTTGACGAAAGTTTCAATGAACACATTTCCTTAAACCCGCATGTACGAAGCTGCCCAAACCCTGCCCAAATCTCGTGTATATATATATATATATATATTATATATATATATATATATATATTTTATATATATATATATATATATATATATATATATATATATATATATATATATATATATATATATATATTATATGTTGTGCTATTCGTTTTTTAAATTCGATCCAACTTAGGTCATATGGCTGTTTTTAAAAGTGTGTGAAATCCTATAGGGAAACCATTCTAAAACAATGACGGCACTGGAAAACCACAAGTTCTTATCTAAAGTAAGTTTACATCAGAATTCACTAATCTAGTAATCACTAAAAAATGCTCCAAAAAAATTGTCATGCCTGTGCAAATTTGAACTACTTTATATGTAAGAGTAAAGGGTTCAAATTTTTTAAGTTTAATGGTGCTGGTTTTGGTGATGAAAACCAGTCCAACTGGCCGTGATGTAAAAGGCACTCTACTTGGAACTGTGATATTGCCAGTTCGTTACCTAACGGTAGCAGTTTGTCAATTAAATAAATTTAAAAAATGGGGCGGTTAATTGACTAATCTGTCGACGTATGGACAATAAAACCGACTATGCTTGTGAAGATTTTCAGCAATTTCCTTTCACAAACTCCAGATAAAATATCGGTATAGTTCGGGCTGCAGACGTACCACTGTATATCTGCATGCAAATTCCTTGTCCTTTAAGGATCAGTAAAAAAGGTCTAAAAAAGGCCTACTAGTCAGGCTTCGTCTTTCCCGCAATTACTACTACTAGGGTGATGAAAGCATTCATCAGTATATTTTTTGGGCAGTTATATTGGCTACTAATTGGCTGTTATTTTTTTAAAAATCACTGTTTTTTGTTGGCAAATCATATCACCGAGAATTTCGCGGATAGTAGTGTTTTTTTTGGTACTTTTTACCTTGCATGAACCAATGCTGTACTGTATTCCTAGAGAAAATCAGTGCCGTATCTATCCTTATGTAAGACTTCGCATTACGCTGAGCTCCTGAGATTAGGGAACCCTGAGATTAGGTAAATAAAAATTCTCAAATACTTTGAATTACTGTATATTTTCTCATGAGACTTTTAAACCAGTACGCCACGGTCATAATGACCTAGTTACGTAACGTTCAGAATACTTAGAAGTTACAAATTTGTGTGTGAAAACAGCCTCAAGTTTATCTTTTCAACTTCTCGAAATATTTACAACTTGTATTCGAATAAAAGTAATTAATTAAATTATAAAGAAAACTTACAAAGAATAAATCCAAATAATCCCAAAAAATAGTTAAGACGTTAAAAAAAACCACACACTTAACAGAATATTCTCAGTAAAACACAACACACACCGAAATTTGAAAAAAAACTGTCACACCGCTTAACTGTCAAACGTTTTTACGACACTAAAAACAATGTAACAACCTCATAATCCCTCAAATAAAAAACGCACTAAACTAAACTACTAAACTAAAAGTTGATCAAAATAAATAGTACAATTTTCCAAAGGAAAACAAATTACAAAATTAATATATTTTAAATAATTGTATTGCCCTATGTGTAGTAATGACTGAACTAGAAAATAACATGCATATTAGGTTTGTGAAACTGAACTATGTTATTCATACGATATAGAAGTTCGCACATGGCGAACACACAAACACAACAACAGCCTACGGTGTTTAACACGGGTAAATACACGGAATATATGACAACAACAACAACCAGTATATTATAATTGGTAAATAATATAAAATATAATGCACAGGTAAGATAGTAGTAGAAGGGATACACTTGGCCCCAAAAGTTGATGTCAGTTTTAAAAATTTTATAATTAATTTGTACCTGATTCATTCGGATTTCGAAAAAAATTTTCGATTAAAACTTGTTACTCTATTTATAATGAACAAATTTTATCCGAAACATTTTTTCGAAAACAGAATCAATTAGGCACAAATCAACTATAAAATTTTAAAAACAACATCAATTTGTGTGGGTTACAGTACCTATGTAAGTATTACGTATGTAACATCAATACAACAGTGTTTTGCTTTCAACTGTAAAATATGTGAAAAACATCACTGACGAGTTCTATGACATGTGTACTACATTTATGTATTAACGTTTGCCTATACTCAACAAGCTTATAACCAAAAATGAGGTAGTAATGTTATTAATTTTTTTTAATCTCATTTAGTTTCAACATATTTTTAGTGTGCTGTTGTTATTTTTCCACCTTCGTTCATGATTGAGTACATATTTTTTAGAAGTTATGAAAATATAGTTGGAAAAATGGAGAGCAAAATTCTTGTAGAAATAATTCAGTAGACCCTTGAAAACTAATTTTTTGCTACAAATAAATGGATCAAACAAGAAACTAGCATCAGGATTTACATTCCATCCTAGCCTGCATGTACCTCCAGGTTGACAACCTACTAAAACTCCAACGCAAAATTGTTCAATCTACGAAGATAGTTTAGATCAAACAGCAATGAACGCTTTTGTTTATCTCGAAGAGATACGGATGTCTGTGGAAGCTGCATACAATGTGCATGTGAACTTTTGTTCCAATATAACATGCACGTTAGAGAGAGCCCAGCAAGAACGGCTGGGCTTGCCCAAACAGATTATCCAAACACAGAATCGGACCTTATCAAGGATAAGGAAAATAGCAGCTACGGTTATAAATAATAGCAACTTTTTACATCTAAGTGTACGTCTTTGAATCTAAAAACTTCAAATAACACTCTCGACCATTTGATTATTATTAACATTTGGTTTGTAGCTTGACCTAGAGCTATCACCTACCCTGATCCTAAGGGAGTGGCTAGCTTTTGGTTATAATGCGACCCGACCCTTTAAGCCCAGTCCAACGCTGGTGGCACCACTAGAGAGTGATTCTTTTAAAACAAATAAACAAAAAACCTAAGAAAATACTCCCAAATTGATAAATTTTACTTAAATAACTCAAAAAGTATTGATTAAAAATTGTATAACATTATATCGGAAACCAATATCGATTCGTCAATTAGTTTGCTGAGTAGAGTGGATTAATAGCGTCCGAAAAAGCTATATCTCATAAAATATAAGGTGGTTTTTGAAGTAGTTAATAATTGAAGTAACTTGTAAAATAATTTTTTTAGTGAATCTCTTTATGATCTCTCTAGAAATAGTTGGTACTCGATACTAGGATAAAGATGAGTTTTGAGTATTGAAGCCAGATACTTACTCCGTATCGACTTTATTGTTTAAACTTTAATGTAAACAGGATCGTTACATAACGATTTCAATTAATTTTGTCAAGTTTCATAAACCTCTCATAATTGAAATTGTGATCTCTAGAGATTTTAGAAAAACATGAAAAATATATAAATGTGCCTGTAACCACTTTAGCGGCCACAGCTTTAATCGTAATGAAATTAATTATGTATTATGTATTTATTCTGAAGAAATTCTGAAATTCGCTAGTTTAATAGAATCGAAATATTAATGAAGTATATCTGTTCTCATTGACAGCCTGAAGCTATAGTCCTTCTAGCCTTATGGTGAATCCAGCCTTATCTACCATTAATTTTTATGGGTTAAACATTGTGATGAAAAAGTGGGTTAAAATTATAAAAAATTATGGTTTGCATACATTTGAAATGGTATGCATAATTATGACTTAAAACAATTATGAAATAAAATACGTTTACATATTATTGTAATGACAGGAAAATTTAATTTTTTCTTTATCGATTAAAAAAACATGTAAGTATTTATTTACAAAAAAATAATTAATAAATATTTTTAATTAACCCAATAAATGTTTTTCTATCCACGTTCTACAATTAATTAGTACTACAATCGATATACAAGAATATCGAATAGTCCAGGAGCTTGCTATATTGATTTTTAATTAATAAGAAACCATGTGGAATTTTGTGGGGTGTAATGGGGGAATAATCAAACGCTTAAACGAACCCACTGGCAATATATATATATATATATATATATATATATATATATATATATATATATATATATATATATATATATATATATATACATATATATATATACATATATATATATACATATATATATATACATATATATATATATATACATATATACATTAGAAAAATAATTTTTTCCGGTTTTTGACAATCAAGGAAATAGCATGTAAACTTTTATGAAAGGGGGCAACTTGTAAAACATTGGTGTACTGATGTTGTGTAAATTTGACAGTAAGTAGCTACTTACTGGATGTTTTTCAGATCCAATAATTTTAGGTTCAAAAAAAGATCTGGCCAAAGGTTTCACATCTGTCCCTAGCAGAGTTCGGTCGCCTAGGCTCTAGTAATAGGTACTAGTAGTAATTGTAGTACTAGTAGAATTTCAAGGTCAGGCAAATAGCTTATACTTCAAATAAAAAACTTAAGAATTCTGTAGTTCGGATCTGCACATGATCCGTAGACGTTTGGACTATCGCTGGCCTCTGTATATCCGATCGGCAGGCTGCGTAATCGCTTTGCGCCGTTTATTAAAATATTTGTGTACCCGATCGGGTAGCTGTGTAATTGCTTTGCGCCATTTCTGTAATATATTTTCGACGTTTCTGTAGTTCTCGCATTCGTTCGGCGTCAGACTTTTTTGGCTCGTTGAATTGCTTTTGACGCGAGCTTTCCCCTAATCGTTTTCTACAATTACTAGCATATTTACTAGCATATTTATTTTTTAATTAATTTAATTGACAAACTACCGCCGTTAGGATCGAACCAGCAACCTCCTAGTACAAGCAGAGTGCCTTTAACAGGTCGATCACTCGGACGGTAAATCTTTATTATTACTTAACACTCAAACAAATAAGAAATGTATATAAGAAATCGATACGGCGTACTCATAGACTATAATTTGTAATAGTTTCCTTGCAAAATACACCATAATAGTGACAAACCTTAAGTAGTATGATGATCAAATAGTTATCAACACATCTCTATTTCCGCTAACAAATACCTATACATATCCATTTACCGGATATATTCCATCCGTGGCTCATACCTTTTACCATTCTTGTAATCGTATATACATAACCATAAAACTGATTTCTAATGTATAATACTTTCTTATATCTAACAATCGATATATAATAAAAACAGATTTTATTGAAAAAGATTAATACACATTTAGCATTAATAAATATGATCATTGAATTCTACATGATGTTAATTGTGTTTTAAGCACAGGTGTTGTTTCTTCCGGTTAATATTTTTGGGTAAACATAACTTATTGGTATGCACTATATGTGACGTCTTTAAAATTAGCACCACTAAATCGATAAAATGAATTTTCATTTACAGCTGAATCAAATCGTATTATACTGTCATTACAATAGTGATGTCGCGAGAGACGAGCCGAAAATTAGAATCATGATTTTCGATAAATATTCGAGAGACAGACGATAGTACTCTCTATCCATCTCTATTATTAATCTGATTTTTAATCTGTAAAAATTTACTAACTGCAAAAGAGCCAACCATTTTGGGTACTACAGATTAAAATATAAAAAATAATTAAATTCTTATTAAGAATGTACGAGTATTGGAGCTTCAAAAAGATTAAGGCTTGATTTTTTTTTACATGTAGGTGAAGTGCATATAAATCAATTATAAAAGTTTCAGGGTGGGTTACGGGGGTCTGGAATTAATTATTTAATGTTAAAGTTTGAGTTTTAATAATTTGCGCTAAAGGAGAAACCCATATTTTCACACATATTTTGACATATGTTGATAATTTTCACTTGGAATAAAATAAAACGAATAAAAAAAAACTACGTAAGAGAAAATAGACGTAGAAAATACAGTAATCATTATTATTTATGCTTTTAGTACAAAAAATGATTGTTTTTAAATTGTATTTTTGCAAGAAAATCTGCTAAAATTTACTTTCTAAAATGCGCGATACACCATTTGGATGTTTTCTCAAAGTTAAATTTTAATTTATGTCTTTGTTTTATCCTAGCCTGGATTCGTAGAAATTGCGTAACCGAGGTCTGATATGTGATTTTCTTTTTCCACTTCTATATTTTGGGATCAGTCGGAAGAAGTTTTCCTATTCGATACACCTCGAATTGTTGAATTTTCTGTGGCCTTAAAACCATTAAACTCTTTGGCTTTTTTTAAATTTATTTTACGGCTTTGGTAGTTATTATCAATTTTAAAGAGATATAAATATTATCAATAGAATTTTAAATATTTTATTAGTACGATTTTTCTCTTATCCCAATCAAGAAGGTCGATTTTTCAACTTAAAAAATTCAGAAATTTTTATTTATTGCTTATTTTAAAAGAAATAATTAAGAAAAAAATTTTTAATGCCAAAATGTCTTTTATTTGTTCAAATAATTTCGGTTTAAACAATATTTCACCAATTTGTGCAAAAACCTGTTGTAAAAACAATATTGTGTCAAAATATTCCGGCGGAATAATTATCCAGACTCTTGCCCTCAAATAGCCTAACTAACAGTTTTGAAAAACACCCAAAATTTTGGTTTTCGAAATATAAAAAGCGATTTTACAAAAAGACAATTATTTTATATAATAATTGCACATATAATTAAAACGATTACGCAGAAAAATAAGAAATAATTAGAATTACTGTGAAAAAAATTGAATTTATTTGAAAAATTAAAAGAATTGTTTTATTTTTATCATCGTAATTTTCATAATTTATGGAAAACTTTTTGTTGTAAACAAATTTCTATAATAAGGTTTGTGGATAAAACACAAGGATCTAAAATTTATAAATAATTAAAAAAAAAGCCAGAATAGCGATCTCGAAGTAGTCGTTATGATATTTCCTAGCTATTGTAATTATGACAACAAAAAAACTAAATTACTCTTAATAATAAAAACTAAAAAATAAAAAGTTAAAATAACAATTGAGTTAATTGCTTAAATACCCGGTATGTACTAGACAGCTATAGAAAAACAAACAGCTAAATAGACATACAGACAGACTGGCGGACGAGCGGATTTTGTAGAAAATGGACTAGTTTGCTCATTTTATGACTACCTATACTAAAATTCTTTTTCTGTAGTCAATATTTCCAATCGCTACAAAGTCGGGACTAAACTTATTGTACCCTTATTTATATTATATGTACTAGGTATAACAAGAAATGTAACAACTAAGGGTTCCATAGAAGTTAACTGTTTAAATACCATTGTTATATTGAGTTATTATAATTCGTATATTTATGTGGTCGATTTCTGCTGAACTTAATTAAATTATATTTTTAAAAGACGCAACAAAGTTGATAGTACACTGGATCTCTATAACCAAATATTATTATAAATTTTTTAGTTACGGGTAGCTTTGAAAATATTACTATGAAAGGTTCATGTCAATGGAAACGGAAGTTGCGAATAATTGAAGATAGATTATGCATAGTATTTTAAAGCGTACAAAACCTACGTACTCTCAAATGCAGTGATACTTTAAATACATTACGCACTTGAGACAACATTCTTTATCGAAATGAATACCATGCCAAAACAGTTAGTTATAATATATGAATACAAAAAAAAAAATTTTCATATAAATTGCCACAATATTTTTTAATACTCTTTCACGTCTTTTGTTTCCAAACACAAAATTTCTATTATTCGTACAGAACAATTTATATCCGTGACTAGAATATTTTAGAAATTTTATATACAATTGATAAGAGGGAAATTCTACAAATAATTTACAAAGTTGACAAATTGTTTTATATGTCAATAAAAATGCAAAAAAGCCACGATACTATTATGCGATTGTGATAATGTATGTACTTTTTTTTAGAATAAAAATTTGTATATACTTTGAAGAACTAAAAATAAGTTTATTGACTTTCCTCGAATATCGGATATAAAAATGAATAAGTCTTCTATCCCTCTTTTCCAAGTGTACAACAAACTCTTATTCTTGCCCATTAAATAATCTGTTTAAATCATTCTAAAAGCCTAAATCTGTTGGTTGGGCAATATTTGGAGACGCCAACTTGATTAGCGAGGCTTGTTAAATGTTCATTTGGTCAGAAGTTGTAATGTGGTCGAAATACTATGATACGTACATACCAAGCAAGTTCCTGTTTACACTTAACAAGTAAAATTATAAATAAATTAATGTAGAAAAAAAAACATTTTTTAAAACAAGCTTTTATTTAAATGCTCTAAAAAGAAGAAAATAAAATTTAAATAAAACCCATCAATTTATTTCATTATACAATTTATATGATATTGAAGCTTGTCGCGAGATTTACTTGTGTAAATATATTTTACGAAATATTTAGCTTTATTACCCTTCATTTTTTACAAGCTTTTATTTCACTTGCAATGTATGTATGTATGTATGTTCGGGTCAAATCTTGCTAGCTGAATTAGAACCTCTTATCCTATATCTCTCTTAATATTGAAAAAATCGAAAAACACATAAGTAAAGTTGTAGAAAATTAGTTACTATAAAAAGCTTATTTAAAAAAATGTTTTTTAATAGAAACTTATTTCATATCTTGTTTAAGAGTATCCCATTTGTTTTCAGCAAAGAGCCGGTTTTCTCGATTTTTTTTATTTTTGAAAAAAATCCGAAATTTACTTTTCACAAGTTTCCGGAAGTTTCTAAATGTATGCTAACGCACGAGTTTAAATATGTACAGAACCGAAATAAACCTATTTTTTTCGGTTTTCGTTCCGTTATAGAAATAACCAGTTTAAAAGTTTTCAGGTCAGTTTCGTATTGCCACCTTGACCTAAATAATATATGTTAAAATTGAATGGAATAATATCACATCTAAGCAGGCTCTACTATGTATTAAATCTTCAGTAAACATCCAGGTAAACATATCAATTGTCATACTAACTACGGAACCCTAAATTGTACGTGACCTGTCCCGCATTTGATCGGTTTTTCTTTTTTCTTATTGATGCACTCAACATATATTGATTGAATTTTCCGTAAAACAAACTATTTTAAGTGAAACCATAAAAATCGTCATATATAAACAGACAAGTCAAATCAAGATGAATGTTTTGCTTTTGAAATCGGTTAAAAAAAATTACAGTTAATTTTATATTGAAGTGACCATGGCCTGGAAGGTGTCACATGGAAACAATTTAATCTGTTATATATAAAAGAAAAAAAAAACAGTCAGTACCTATCCAAATAATATTTTTATATTTAGTTTATTCACATAGGTTATATACAAGCGAGGTATATATACAAATAGTACCGTTAAAATTAAATTCATTATTATTCGAATACCTTTAGAGTTTAATTCAAAAAATACAGAATCCTAATATTACAAAACAAATTCGTTACGCAGGAGTTGCATAAACTTCTTTCGAATATTAATTGTATTGAGCTTTAACTTGTGGAATTCCATAATGATTAATAATATAAAAACACAACACAATTTGTTTTGATAATGTCTTAAAGAAAATGAAACGATCGTCAACAATTATTTTAAATAAATAATTAAAAGTGGAATTAAGCAAATAAAAAATTGTGTTTTTATTATTAATTCTTTAGAATACATTAATCACTCTCTACTGGTCACAATTTTATTAATAAATGGCACAGGTCAAGGGGAAAGGAGGCATAAAGAAAGAAGAAAAAACAAAATATAAAATATCTCTCTTAATATTAGAATAATCGACAAATGTATAAAGAAAAAAAGTTGGATATAATGTTTGCTACAATTAATATGGGTTTATAAAATGCAAGTTGATCTTCAAAGCATCTTAAAGGGCGAACAAGATTAAGGCGAACAAGAAGATCATCGGTGCCCTTCCGAACAAAACAACTTTTTTTTAGATTATTTTTTCCAAAAATGTTTCCTTGAAGAAAAATTTAGATTCATTGTACTATGAGCCACAAAAGTTGATGTCATTTTATAATTGATTTGTGCGTTATTGATTTTCGAAAAACTGCTTCGGATAAAAGTTGAATATAAAATTATTCGAAAATTTTTATCGAAAACCGAATCAATAAGGCACAAATCAATAATAAAATTGAAAAAAAATTACATTAACTTTTGTGGCCAAGTGTACACACAAAAATTAATAATCAAACAAAATAGTGATCCAAATTTCGTCATTATTGAAAACATGCGCGCACCTATATTAAGTTATCTATATTTTCTCCATAATATATTATGTGTGGTTGACCATAGAGGAATCGCTTTAGGTCATTAAGTTTTTTTTATATTACAAATTACATTTCAAATAACTCTTTTCATTTTTTTAAAATATTAATTATGTAATATGATTTATTTTTTTAAATATAGAATAAAATTTATATTTAATGTAAAATTATATCGAATCAGTTGAGTTGAAATAATATGTTAATTGAATAATGTTAGATCGAATGTATTGGGTGATTTAGAAATGAATATGCTGTCAATACTTGCATTCGTTTGATTTCTATTGTACATGCACTGCAAGATCGGTTTAACCAATAGGTAGGTGCCTATGGTTTCTGTGCCTTTTGGGGTTCCACAGACATGTGTGTTTATGAGATATGCTAAATTACCATCGTTTTTTATATTGACAACCGGATGAAGCTCTTTTTTCTAAATTAATGAGTGTAATTGACTTTTTTGTCGTTTTACAAGTCACTATATGGAGATAGAAAATATATAATACGGATAGAATCCTAAATAAAATTAAGTCAAATGAAAACAAGTGAAAATAACAACCAACTGAGTTAATTGCTTAAATACCCTGTATATTCTGAATTTATGTGAAAAAGTTTATAACAAAAGTTGTTTATTTTTAAGAAAGGAACATTTTTTGTCTTTACATTATTGTTCTATCTTTTATGGTTTCAAAGATGGGCAGTTTTGCCCATATTGCCCAGACATGGTCCATTCACGAACTTGACCTTACTTTTTATCTCTAGAACACAAATACAAAATTTCAGTTCGTTATCTTTTTTCGTTTTGGAGCTATCGTGTTCACAGACGGACGGACGGAACACGTATGCAAAACCAATGATCAACTATGCAAAACATTCATTCCTGCGATCAATATTTTCAAGCGTTACAAAGTCGGGACTAAACTTAATATACCTTTTATATTTACATATACTCGGTATAAAAATAATAATAATATGTATATAAAGATTATTAAAATAATCAAAGAGAATTCTAGGTTTTTTAAATTAAATTTCAAGTTTTGCCCCAATTCCAAGAACAATTATTTTTTATTTTATAAATACGTATTTTGACTATAAGTAGTCATCATCAGAGAATATGTTGCTCGTTGCTAATAGGGAATATGCATGAAAATTTTTTTTCACATTTATTTTCAGAATATGAAAATACTGTTAATATTGTAATAATATTTAAAAACGAAATTAAAATCCGACCAATATCAAGGAAGCTATAAGCTTTTAAAGATTATTATCTGTCTCTTTCTTGCAAAAATACTAAAAACAGAGTTTTACGTGTATTTTAAATGGTGAAAGTGTAATATGACGTCACATAACATATCAAGAGGGCTATCACCCTCTTTGTCTAATCGGGAATTTCAATCATTCATATCTCGACTATTTTTCAAGTTATTTAAAAAGTAATTTTACCTTGATATTTGTCAAGTAAACATGCTTCAATTCAAGTGAAAAAAAATTTGCATGCATATTCCCTATTTAATGCGCGTCTCACAATAATATTAAAAAAGTTTTGTCTTTTATATGATTTGACTATTATTAGTACTATTTCAGTCAGAAATTGACTTGAAGTATAAGCGAAATCAGAAAATACCTATCTTTAAAACCGTTAAGACAAGAAAAGTTTCAAAAAAAAAATAAAACAAAACTTTTTTTTATCTGAATAATTTCGCCAGAATTTTCCCTCAAAATCATTAATTACTGGATATGACAGAACCCCGCGCCTACATATATATATATATATATATATATATATATATATATATATATAGTATGGTGGTATATACACCAGATATATTTTTATACACTTGTGCATTAGTGAAATGTAAAATAAACAGTTCACGCACTGATAATATACTCAATTAACAGAGGGTATTTAAACAATAAGTTCAGATAATTGTTAAATTGACTCTTATTAACGATAATTTTTAAACACCTACTATAGGTAATACTTCAAATAACATGTCAAATCATTGATTTGATTAATTATATGAGATATATCAGAGGTGTTTGTAATAGAGCAAAAAACAATGTTTCAAATATAATTCATTTAATATATATTAATTATAAAAATAATAAATTTAATTTTACAAAAAATAAATAATTAGTGCATATCAACAAAATTAATAATTTGATTTAAAATAATTATATTTTATATATAGGTAGGTATAGTACCTTTTAAAATTGTTTAATTAATAAATAACATAATTTATTAATAATAAATAGTATTTATTTGATGTGAAAGATTTAATAGTTATTGATGAAAGTTTTTTTAAATATTATTTTACTATTTTTATTACTATTATTATTTGTAAATAAATTAAGAAATTTATTATTATTATTTTTATGAATGAGTAATAGTTAATTTACTTAATTTTAATTGTTTTCTTTTTTTTGTTGTAAGCTAGCGTCTATTTTCCCATTGTTAATATGGTTGCCATTCGGTTATATTATACCAACAATGGATAAATAGACTCTAGTTTTAAAAAAAACAATTAAAAATATAAAAATAGTAAATAAACAAATTAATTATACATTAACATCAAGATAGTGAGAGATCATATGCATTCCACTACCGTAACATCTCAGGTAGCTCAAAGGTAAAGCATTGGTCTAAAATGCTAGATGTCGCGGTTTTATTCCCATCCTGGATATGTATAATTTTTCTTATTATGCACAGAGGACCCCTTGATCTAGGGACCCATGTGCGGTACCCCTCTTTCTAATTATTATTATACACATGAAAAATTGTATGTGAAAAGAATGTAAATTTACTTCATATTTATTAAGGATGTACGAACGCTGATATATCGTCCATTTATAAAATTCTTCAAAATCTTATATATCTTACATTCATAAAAGTCAACAATAATGTTTATTATTTTTTGTCGTAAGTTAAAATTAAAATTGAATATAGGCCCGTCATACCGGGCCTAACAAAAAAGATATTTAAGAAAAAACCTGAGATTTCCGGTAACTTAGCTACCGCGGACAGGAATATGCTTTATCCGAAATCTCAGTTGTTTTCATAAATATATTTTTTTTGGGCCCGTCATACCGGAATTTTATTGAATCAATCTCTTTATTAATATTTCTATTTTCTATTACGTAGTTTTTTTTTATTCGTCTTATTTTATTCCAAGTAAAAATTATCAAAATATGTGTAAAAATATGGGTTTCTCCATAAGAGCAATGCGAAAAAAACTCAAACTTTAACATTATTTAATTAATTCAAGACCCCTGTAACCCCCCCCCCTCCCGGAAACTTTTAAAATTGATTTATAATTGACTTCAACTACATGTAAACAAAAATCAAGCCTTCATCTTTTTGAAGCTTCAGTGCTCGTACATCCTTAAGTGATTTCCTTTTAATTTTTTCCCCGAGCGTTAAACTTTTTTTTTGGATATTCTTTCAACTTTTGCTGATATAAAATTCAAATTCTTACTGTATCTATCAAATAGAAAATGATCCAGAAAGTATTTGTGCGACCACATGCTCTAACTTATGAAAAAGGACCTAACGAGTCGCGTACTATTTAATTTCTTACTTTCAAAATTATTTTTCAAAATATAATACAAAAAAAATATACCTAAATATTTTCTTAATTTTTATAAGGTTGGAAATTAAAGCAGAAAATAATCCTAATATATGTTAAGGTAGTTCATTGGTTACAGTCTATAAAATAGTAAACAACTATGCCAATTGAACATACCTAGTATAACATATATAGTGTTTTAACATTTATATAATACAATTTACTATATGTTATAACTATGCAACAATTGTTTTGATAGTGATTACCCCACATATTCTTATTTGCGTACACTTAAGCAATCAATTTCCTTTAAGGTTTCGAAGACATTGTATGAAAGAACTAGGGTATACTATATAAACAAACATTAGTACAGACTATAGTATTGTGACACTTAAGTACCTATTCACAAATAATAAATTAGAAATAATTTATGTATTTTAATTACATATTTCGATTATTTTTTTTAAGTTCGGTTTTATATCGTTGAATTTAACTGAAGAATTCCCTTCACTTTTCAGTAAGTATAGAAGATTAGATTTGTTCATTTATTTTTATTTAACTGATTACACGGTGATCATATAGCAAATCCATAATTACCAATTTCCTCAACACCGTTTTAGGTGTAAATTATACCTAAATCTATTTCTGTAGGACAAAACTTCAATTTATATAGATAGACAATTATATCTAATTATTTATTGAGTCAATAATATTTATAAATAATGATTTTTTCATTTTCAATAATATTTGATTGCTATGAGCTAGATTAATTTCTTATTAAATAAAATACCTAAATTTATTAGTTGTTTTTTGTAAACAAGCCTCTATTTATACCAATTGTTAGTATGATTGCCTTTCGGTTATATTATACCAACGGAAGTGACTAGCGTTTACTTAATTTAACATTTAAGTAGTATTACATTTCAAATTTTTGCCCAATTTCTAGAACATTTATTTGTATTTTATAAATACGTATTTCGACTACAATGAAGTCATCATCAGTATGAATTAGCTAATCGTAACTATCTCAGGGATATGGATTCAGAGATAAGTTGCTTGTTGCTAATTTGGTGCGTGTCTCACAATGATATTAAAAAAGTCCTGTCTTTTATACGATTTGACTGAGGGTATGATCTCACCTGATGATTATTTGAGTTAGCTGACTAAAGGATTACGTGTGTGAAGAACCAAACCTATTTATTGACGGTATCCTTTTGTGACTATGCGGCGTTGTTTTAGTCACTAAAGTGAGGGTATCGAAACGAACCTTGATATTCAGGTATTAAATTTTTTTGAAAATGGTTTAATTTTATTAAATTAGAATTTGGAATTGGGCCATTGTCTAGATTCATTATCTGTTTTCTCAATTTTTATATGTAGATACTTTCGTATGCATCTAATTCTGTGGGATTGTGTACTGATGTCAGTAGTTTTAAATTCGATTTGTCAATTTTGTGGTTGTTCTCAATAACGTGCGCAGCTATACACGATTTTTCGGTTCTCCCAAATTTCACATGAGCCAGATGTTCTTTGATTCGAGTTCCAATTTGGCGACGACTTTGACCAACATAAATTTTCGAACAGTTTTGACAACTGACACCATATATGCCCGATTGTTTTTCATTACTAATTTTATTCTTAGGGTTGCCTACAGTAATTTTATTCCTAGAATTCTCATTGATTATTTTAATAATCTTTATTTAAGTAGTATGTCTGAACCATGGTAACATTTTTGACATCAAAACCTTGATATGAAAAATCATACACATCTGGGTTTTAGATCGTTGAATTTAGCTGAAAGATTTCCCTCATTTGTCAGTATTAATAAGATTAAATTTGTTCACTTATTTTTATTTAAATGATTACAGAGATCATATAGGTAAATCAATAATTTTGTACAACTATTTCCTAAACATCTTTTTAGGTGTAAATTATATGTTACCTAAAATTATTTTTGTAGGACGAAAATTCAATTTATATAGATAGACAATTATATCTGATTATTTATTGAGTCAATAATATTTATGTTTTTTTTTTTTCGAATAATATTTGATTGCTATGTGCTAGATTGATTTCTTATTAAATAAAATACCTATATAAATATTAAACATATTTCATAATGGTGTAATAATCATATAGTTTTTACCTATTGAATAACATTTTATTGCTTATTGATACAGTAAGTAGTAAATAGTTATTTGAAAAATATTTACGTATAGTGAAATCAGGAAGACGTTGAAATAATTATACACTACGGCCAGTTTTAGAAATGCTATTTCAATTTTTTGTTTTGCATTTATATATAGCTTGGTTAATAGTAAAAGCAATTTTAAATTTTGTATATTGCTTCGGAAACGTAATAAATTCGATATTAAGGATATTCCAGCATGAAACCACTTTTCGACAGTTTTTAATTAATAGCAACGTAATCATTCTTTCAATCTCTCTCATTAGAAGCATGTAAAACATTATTATCGGTTGTTTTACAAAAAATACGCGACAATATTAAAATACGGGTTTAACGTCGTCAACTGCTTTTGTAGGTGTCGGCTTCGTTTTCGGCTCATTTTGTTGATGTGTGTCAATTTACAGAAAAGCTTACGTACCCGTGGTATTTCTTACCTAACAGACTAGTATACTCATGAAAGATGATCATGAAGTCTCACTGAGGTAAAACTCCATTATTAACATTAAGATTACTCATGAAAGCTCATTATGATTCAATCTAATTTAATAGGTAAAAGAAACCACGGAGCCTCCTTCATATACGAGGAATCCAATCGATGTTACTCAACAATCGTAAGAAGTTATACTTCGTTGTAAATAAAGTATAAATAAATAATAGTTTTAAAAAACTAAAAAAACACGCTTTTATAGAAAATCCAACTAAAAAATAGAAAATAAGATTTAATAAATTAGGATTGAGAAAAGTGTAACTAAGAAACAAATGTATATTAATGGAAAAAAGCGTGGCGTGCATAGTGTCAATAGTTATTCCATTAATATACATTTGTTTCTTATTTACACTTTTCTTAATCCAAATTTATTAAATTTTATTTTCTATTTTTTAGTTGGATTTTCTATAAAAGCGTGTTTTTTTAAACTATTATTTATTTTTCATTTTTTAGTTGAATTTTCTATAAAAGCGTGTTTTTTAGTTTTTTAAACTATAATTTTTTAAACTATTATTTATTTTTTCAATACTTTTCAATAAGTATGTTTAATCAGGGACTTTTCAGAAGTTCCACTTCTAACGTGTGTGACTTGCACACACACACATTTTTTTTTAAGTCAGTAACTTATCTCGTAAATTGATGAATCATGGCTAATCTAATCAGGATAATCGGATATTTTAATCGAATTATTGCATTGTCATCGGTCTTTGACAGGTGTGCAAAATTTGAATTAAATCGTTCAAAGTAGGAGAAAATCGAGCCCAAAAGGGTCGGTTACATACATACAAACATACATACAGGTGAAACTTATAAAAAGCGTATAAAAAAGGATATAGTAGTGAAAAATTACAATATAAAAATTCGATATTGTGTCTAAAACCAATTTTTCTACATTTTATCATGGTAGAACAGAAACAGCGTCACTTCTTCAGTTAAAATTAGAGTTTAAAAGACTGGCTAAATCCATTATTTACATTTGAATCGTGAGATTTATCCAGACCAGACCAGGTTTCTCAAAACGCACCAAAAGAAGTATCACTTAAAAAATTGTTGTCATCAATAGTAAATTGCTAGAAAAGCATATAGAAATAGTATCTCACAGTTATCAGACTAGTCCAATAGTCCAAAAAAGACATGACATCTTTTTAAATAAGTTTCCCGTTTTCTTATTAGTTTGTTTCATTATACCATCAGTATATAATTAATTATTGGATAATAATCGAGGGGCGATTCAAGGTAAAGTACTATTTAATTGTATAAAATATAATATAAATTAAAAAAAAATATCAACGGGTAGTCGCTGTTTTTTTGCAGGTAAGAAGGCAAATTATTTATTTCTAATTATGTCACTATCATTAATATGTTTTTACATATTTATTGAATTTTCTTCATTACACTATGCACACCTCGTTTTTATTTACCTTGCACCCGGTAGTGAAACATTGAACGCGTTATAACTTCAAAAATATTAATTTTAGAAAAAAAAGTTTACAGTAAAAGTTGTAGAAAATTTGTAGATTTAAAACTTAGATCATTAGCATTTTATTGTTTAAAGAATTATTAGAAGAGATATGGGTCCAAAAGTCAATAAACAAATGGTAATAGTCGTATAAATCGTAAACGGTGAGTGATACAAAAAAAAGTAATTTACAAGAAAGATAGAAAATTTAATTATCTACAATAAAGCCTATTACCATTTTTGGCCTTAAGTACACGATTACGGAAATATAGGCCAAAACGGTTTTTCTCAAAATGGTGGCACTTCCTCCCTCCAAATTTGTGAGGATTTTGTGCATTTACGTTCAATACGTAATGCTGAACCTATTTAAAAATAATAATTCTTGTAATTTAGTGCATTATGGATAAGAGTAACGGACTTCCCTATTGCCTGTACCTATTGCCTGTACTATGTCATTGATTTCGGTTTTCGTGAAATGTGAGAAAATACATCTTGGCTCGCAGTCGTACGGTACCCTCACTGTTTCAGTGTTGGTGGTGAGCCGAAAGCTCTCTAAAAATTCACAATTCCACAGGTGTAGTTTGTTAAGGGAAGGGACTATTTTACAAAATAATGAAGCTTCTTATGATCTAATAAATGATATTTTTCCAATATGGCAAACACTATGGATTTTTTGGATGGTTTTGCAATATATTTTTACTCTTTGAAATACACCAATTTTCCAGAAAACTGAATTGAAATACGCAACAATTAAACTTAAACAATATTTATGATGTATGAATATTTAAAATTAAAAAAAAATTACTTGACAGACTAATTAAAGATATTTTAACTTTACTACTGACCCTTAACAATGGTTATATAAATAATACAAAAAAACTGTATGAATAATATTAATTGCCACAAACCTGTCATTTTTTAATGGAGGTAGCTCATCGGATATGTTCGAAACACAATAGTAACGCTTTTTACGTTTTTTAACACAAAGCACATTTGACGATAACATAATTGAAAAATGTTATTTTTTTGTTAGCTTTTCACTTTTTAAAAAAATTGCACAAATGTTATTTATTAATTTTTTTATCACAATTTGACAGCATTTCCAACATTATATACAAACATCAGCAGCCTTCTTGGATACTGGAAAATGGCTGAAATTACAAAAAAGAAAAATCTGTTAATTTTTATTTGTATGCAAATTTTATAAAATATTATGTAAATTATCAATGTTTATTATTTTAAGTAAAATTACACGAATAATATATCTTTAGGTTTTTTTTCGATATAGGGTGCTTTACTTGATTCCACTCCCCACTCTACGCTCGGTATATGTCTTTTATGGAGTCAGACCCAGGTCCAATGATTCAAGAGACAAAAGAGACGAAAAGAAACTATACCATTCCCGAACAGGATAAAATGGGTGTATTATGTTGGTATACTTAGTAAACAAAAATTTTTCGCCATACCTAATGAAACTTCCGTAATATATAGTACTTCCACCAATATGTCATGATCTACGAGGTTATCGAAAATGCAATCAGTAATTTTCACTTGTTTAATTCTGAAAGCAAATGGGATACCAATTCGTATGGCCAGATACTTATAGAACTAGGCGATATAAGACGAAAAGTAAGAATAAAATTTTTGGATATCTCGCTTCGTTTTTTTAATTTTTTTTACATGTATTCGATTCAATATGGTTCAGTATCACGATTCGATCGACATGTAACGATCTTATTCGTTTTACCACACCCCCTCCCCACGAAAAAAAGGTTGAAAATTGGTGGAAATGGGTGATGTTTGGGAAATACCACAGGAAGTGATTCCAACGATTTTTTTTTGAAACTTTAAAATCGATTACTCGCAAACGAAGAGAGATATCCAAAAATTTGAATTCTTACTTTTCGTCGAGTTCTATCTGCCAGGATCTGCTTTCAGATCTTGGCGCCCTACGAAAAGTTGTATCTCCGGATATCAAGTTTAATATTTATGGGCATCAGATCTCTATATAAAAAAATAACTTTTACTTATTGACTTTTGATTAATACTGTATTAACATTTCAGATTTTGTCTTTACTCAGCTTCAATGTCCCAAGAACCTTAGCAGCATCACAAATAAACTCGAGTGTAACGAAGATTTGTGAAGACCGCCACTGGTTTTTATTTAGATAGTCTACAGTGTACATAGATGCATTTGAAAAATGAAAGAATGGAGAATGATGCTCTAGAAAGATCTATGGGGTATATAGGGGAATCGGTCGGCTGAGCGAAAACAAGTTGTATTTTACATGTGATACTGATACTCTAAAGATAACAAGCGATTCAAGCGATTGTAGTTATATTGTTGTATTATATTGTTTTCGTTCAATCATTGTTCATTATGGCAAATATGGATATTCGCCATTACTTGATATATAGTATCTTCACGAAGGAAATCCAACAAATTGTAATTGTTAAAATTGTTACAATTGTTAATTGTTACGCCCTAAAACGTTACAATAGTTTTTCAAAATGATTAATTTCGCTTCATTTTAATATTTTGCGGTAACCAATAGTCTCTTAAAATGTTAATATGGCTTTTACTTTTTTTTTACTTTCAAACATAAATAATAAAAACAGAAATTTTCTAAATACAATTACAAAATGTTAATTTTAAATAACAATTAAGAAGAATCATTTCTCATATTCAGATTACTAGATATCATATGGTCCGTGCGTTTTATAGCCTTCGTGTCGAATTATTTAAGTATATATACCTAATCTATTAATTAATAATAGAGATAATATATTAATAAAAATCTAATTTTATGAATTCGGATGAAAACAAAGAACGCTAGTGAAATTTATCTGTATATTGTATATTCTTGATGAGGATACTTTCCAAAATTTCTCGACGTTCGTGTTAAAAAATTAACGTATTTCATCTTACCGATAAAAATCGGAAGAAGTAATTTGAACTCTCACTAAAACCTGTCGATATTTGTTTGCAATAAAAAAATTTGTGTAGTAATGATTTTTTTTATTTTTCAAATAAATTTTTTTACACATAATTTCAATTGTATATTCGATATAGATCAAGTTTTAGAGTTCAAAACTTTTTTACACGAATTTTAACTGTATTTTAAAATTATTCATATAGATGACTCATATTTTTACATTGAAAAAACAAGATAGATTGTAGAGGCTGCCCTGGACGGGCTACACTTCGACCATAAGATTCATTGTGATGCCTAAGACTAGGAATTGGTAGGATATGCGGCTGCAGCTGAATATGATAGGAACTATGCCGATATTTATCTGGAGTTCGTGAAGGAAACTGCAGAAAACCTTCTCAAACATAGCCGGTTACTTTGTCTTATCCATACGCCGACAGTTTAGTCAATTAACCGCACCTTTTTTTTCTTAATAATTGACTAACTGTCGATGTCGGGATTTGAGCCCAAAACCTCCAAGTTTCCAAGTTGGCATACGTCGCAGACATAACGCCTTAGACCGCTCGACCACTTTTGAAAAACTAAGTAAAACTAATAATTTAAAAGTTTTATTGTACAATCAGAAAATAGAATTGTGGATCGTTCTGGGACATTTATCAAGATCTTTACTTGATTGAAAATCATATCTAGATTTTGACTACCTTCTTTGTTCTCAATATTTATAGTTAGATTGTATGTTATGAGCCCCATGATGATTTTATTTGAGTGCTATCTTTATTTGGGCGCAGATTGAAATCCCTTTAATCTCTGAAATCCTATTAATTTCTAGTTTTTAGTTCATCATCAATTATACAATAACTTTCATTCGAAACATTTTCCGAAAAACCGAATGAATAAGGTTTAAATCAACTAAAAACTTTGAAAAATAAGCTATGAATAATATTTAAAAAATAGGAATGAAATGAAACTTTTTGGGGCAAGTATAATAATAAAAAAATTGTATTCAACTAAGGACTAGGGCGAACTCAGACAATTCGTTACCCTACGCAGATGCAAAATTGTACAAAAGGTACATTTTAATGCTGATGTCCTAAGCTGGCGTTGAGCGTCGAAACAGGTCACAAAGCTAGTTTCGACGCCATCGTCGAAAATGCTAGAAGTTATTAATTAGAATTGATTTATTGTAAACTCGCTATTTTCGTCCTAAATTGTCATTCACGTAGAAATTGCACTGTAAATATAGTTAATTTAGAAAAATGAAATAATTTCACTGTCAAATTTGCTCAACGCTGTATATTTGACAAAACGAAAAAAGATAATATTATGAGAAAAAAATATCAGTGCTCATTTTCAGTGTATCAAGAATGCATCAGGCTTGTAGGCTTTCAAATAACAAATTATATTTTTAATCACCCAAGTAGCGTTAAAATTGGTGTAAACAATCAAAATTTGCCGACCCTGAACATTTGCCGCCCTAGGCTGCTGCTCACTTTGCCTACCTGTTAAATCCGTCAGTGGCACATATTTTCCTGCATTGCAGCTATTATAAAACACTAAACTTTAAGGACGTTCATGCACGAGACTTAATAGTAGATAAAAATTTATTTTTAGTGAATTGAATATCTCAATTATGTAGTTATTCTCACTCAAAAATTTAAAACCTGTCGTCGATCATTTCAAAGAGTAATTATCGATTCAAAATCAAACTTTTAACACAGCGTCTTATGGAAAACATAATTTTTTTTCTACTTAAAATTATAATAACTATATTATTAAAGTAATGTTTATAAATAAATAATGTTTATAAATATTCTTTGAAATATGCAGTGTATATAATTGCATTAAAAAAATAATGTTAACGAACGTTTGATTTAATTATTTAATAAAACTGTTTTGTTAGGTTTGTTTTTGCCACCATATTTTGAAAACTGGCGACAGCGCACAGTAAAAAAAATACAAATACATATACACATATACACATATGCACTGTCAAATCAAATCAATTTCTAATTTACATTTCCTGATATTTTACAATAAATACTTTAAAAAGAATTAGGACAAATAAAAAAACGGGTGTAAATCGTTGTAAGATTATTGATATACTTTACAACTTTTTTAAAATCCTAAATCCTAAGTAAATATGATTAAAGATAGTACACATTTGACTCTTGCGTAGCACATGAGAACGTCCTTAACAAAAAACTGGATTTTAATAATATTTTAAATAATTTCATATTGATCTCTAGTAGGTATATTACTTGAGTTAATTCAACATCACACCACACAAGAACACTACTTACTTAGGTATACTGTCTCTTTGTTGGTTCTCTTATGTCTGATAACCTGAATAATTTACATATTTTAAAAGGTCATTTTAATTAATTACAGTATATATGTAATATTAAATACACTGACCGTTTACACAGAACATGTGAGACAAAAATAACTAACACAATTTTAAGAAACTACTAGTAATACAATGAAATATTTTACATGGGTTGATGTATAAATCAAAGATGGCTTTAAATAACTGATTTGGTTAAATTTGTCCAAGGATTTAGCAATAGTATTTTACAACTTGTTAAATATGTAACGGCTGCAGCTGAAAACAGACGTTCCTTGGTTGTACTAATTGTTGTACTAATGATTCCTATTAATTGTACTAATACTGATCACATGCACAAAGTAAGTACCAGATCTCCAGAAGCAAATACAGCCTGCCAAAAAATCTCAAACTACTATCCAACGACAACACAATATTAATCTAACCTAAAACTTTTTTTAATCGATACCAAACTTATCTACACATTGTAATATCAAATTATTTATATTATTGGCTGTACATATGACCACAGCTGTTCAAAATACAGCCCTTAATTTAAAAAAATGAATTTAAAAAAAAATTCAAAATCGGTTCATAAATGACGGAGTTCTTAGGTGACACACATTAAAAAAAAAAAAAAAACAGACGAATTGAGATCCATCCTCCTTTTTGAAGTCGGATTAAAAATTACTCCACATTTGTGTATACTTCACAATACAATTTTTAATACTACACGTCAAAATACAATACTTATGTCAAATTCCATTAAGCTTACTTAAGTCATGGTATGAAAGAACTAGAATATACTATTTAGACAAAGATACCATTAAATTTTTTAAATTAAATATTGATATGAAAAAGTTTATAATTTTAGATTTCTTTTTTTCTAAAATCGATTCTTTCTGTTAAAATAGTCTTACCCATATTGAGTTAAGATAAAATTTTGAAAGTTAAAAAATTTTGCATAATAAATCGTTTTGATATTGTGTTTATATACAGAAGCTATAAATTTTAGCATGTTATTCATGATTTTTTTAATGAATTATGTGTTTCCGTTAAAAGTAAATACATAAACAACACCTTTATGCATTTCTATATTATAATATACATAACCTATAGATGTAGTTTTAAACAATATTATTAATTATTTAACAAAGGATATTTATATTTCCCATAATTAATATTTATAGTGCATGTTCTTAATTAAGTAGATCACGTTAGATTATTATATTGTATGATCAAAATTGTGACCTTTCAATTTGTATATTATAATAAAAATTAATGATTTTATACGCATGCAATACGCATCATATGTGATTTAAAGTTTCTTTCACTCATAGAAGAACTTATCAAATGGGGAAGTCATTTGCCATTCACATGCAAATCATTTCAACGGTACAATGGACGTCAAAAGTTGATGTTCGTTTTAAAAATTGATTTGTGCCTTAGTATAAATATAACAACTTTTATTCGAAATTTTTTTTCGAAAACCAAATAAAGGAGGCAATGAATTAATTATATAATATTAAAAACTAACAACAACTTTTGAAGCCTATTGTACCCGCAGTTTTATCACATATGCGCGGCTAGGTGCTGTGAATGTTAATTAGTTTCCCTAATAAAGGTTATTTATTATATTTGGTGCAAATGTATTTTTTTGGATGATAATGTTCGGGTATAACGATGCCGAACATAACGATAAATCGGATGTAGCAATCCAAATATAAAAAAAACAGAAAATTACGATTATTTTTGCCTATAACGATATTCGAAATTAACCTTGTTGCTTTTTCTAAAAATTTTTGTGTTGCACGTGTAACTTACTACATTTGTTTTGAATTGAATTAATACAATCTTTTGCTATAGA
This sequence comes from Nineta flava, assembly GCA_963920215.1. Classification (NCBI taxonomy): domain Eukaryota; kingdom Metazoa; phylum Arthropoda; class Insecta; order Neuroptera; family Chrysopidae; genus Nineta; species Nineta flava. Next base: position 119,927,056 of record OY986040.1, read on the forward strand.
AGCCCAATTCGGCAACCCAACTCATTTCTCTCTCTATTTTGATATTCGGCCAACATCGTTACTAGCTTAAAACGTCAATTTAGAGGTGTCGTGTATTTTCGAACTCAAAAATAGTAAAAATAAAAGAAAAACTAAATAATTATATCGATAGAATGTGAGATATTAAGTTAAGATAAAGGATAAGCTTATTCTTAGCTGTTGTCTCTCTCTCCACGATATGGAAAGTCAGTTGCTATCTTTTGCCGAGGTTGAAACTGATCTCAATACATTAAATAAGTTTGATTAAGTAGAATGTTTCGCACTTTATGCTACAGCTACTGTGAAAATTACTAAGGCTTTTAAAAGTTATTGCAAAAGTTTATAACTTTTTAAGGAGATTTGTTCACTCAATAGATTAAATTCATTTCAATAACCATTAAATAAACTTACGAAGCGTCACAAATTTTCAAATTATATAACTTGAACTCTGAAAAAATTTTGCACAATTTTACTCACTAAACGGTTATTGACAAAAAACATTATACATAGAAATAAAAAGAAATATGTCTTTGTCACTTATACGTATATGGTATAGGAAGAAAAGATATACGTTTTTGTTGATTTAAATGAATTTTCAATAGTTTTTCATATTTATTCATTTCCAAAAGTTTTTCATATTATTTGTTATTTCTTATGTACTTATGCTACCGGATGATCTCCCTAATATCTTTATCAATGTATATATAATATTTTAGTTAAATCCTGATACCAAGAAATTCGGCTATAGCAATCTGTGATAGGCCTTATGAAAATCGTTATAAGCAAATTCCATCTCTACTATTATAAAATTGTAAATCTGTTTATTTTGTTTGCTTGTTCGAGCATAACGCAAAAAATACTGGACCGATTTTGATAATACTGGTATGTATTTTATCTGGGTACGATGACGGAAGCGGCGAAGATATAACAAAAAACGTGAGTCGCGGGTATAAGCAGTTATTTAAAAGATTATAATTGCATTTTATTGCATTTATTAATTATGATCAATGTTAGTTTTAAATATTAGATTATCAAATGATAATTAATGACAGCTCTGGGTTTTTGAAACTTTTTCGTGAAACTGTCACCAAATTAGCAACGAATAACCATATCCTGAGACAATATAAGTGTAATTTTAATAAGAGTGATGATGTTAACAAGAGTAAATTGAATGAAAGTAATTTTAACAAGAGTAATTTCAATAAAATTTATTATATTTTAATTTATTTTGTTTAAATTTTTTATTTTTATTTATTTTTGTCTATTGATTTCGATTTTCTATCTATTTATAATTATTGTCAAAGAGTAAATTACGACTAGCTAATTTATACTGATGATGACTACCTTTGTAGTCGAAATACGTATTTATAATACAAAAACTGGGTGAATTGGAAATTTTAATGTGAGTTTTGATTATTCACTTTTACAATTCCATGATCACTCAGGTACGTTTTAATAATAAGTGTTAAGGTTTTTAAAACAAAAAATGCATTTTATTAATACATAATAAATAAATACCTATACAAACAATAAAATAATATTTCTGAAATTGCATTTTAGTGAAAGTAGAACAAGTCCAACCACCATATGAAAATAATTTGTATTAAGTCAACTAAAAAAGGTACAATTATTGTGTCTATACGTCTATCTATCTCTCTATATACAAAAGTGGTGTTATATACTTTTAATAATAATTTGAAATATTTCAAATTATTAAAAAAAAAAAAAATAATTAAATAAAAATATTGTTATTAAATTTTTATTTGTTTTAAAAAAAATAAATAAATAATATAAATTGTTATATAGTTTTCGACCTAATTCTTAATGAATTGTATTAAAAATAATTAAAATTTCAAGGAAAAACTAATAACTTTTGTGTATATATATTTATAAAATTGTTATTTTTTTTATTAACCTATTATACTGCTTGGTTGCATTCGTGAAAATACTTCATGTGTGACTTTTGAAATTGCAAGGAAAATTAATTTAGTTATGTAATTAATTAAATAATTAATGTCTTCAATTCAATTCAAAACATTGGGTCACTGTGTCAAAGATACTGAAAATTGGTTAAAACTTAAATATTGTTAATATTGGTCGAGATTGGCATCGAGATTGGTTCATTTTTTTTTGAACGGGAATGTACATATTTCACATTATTATTTTTATCGCTGAAAATGATTTAAAGTTAAATTTATTGTTTTCAAAAAGCTAGTCTTGGGAATTGTAGAATTATGAACATCTTCAAACCATTTTTTCAAAAACCAGATCAATTCGAATTTGAAAAAGAAACACCTCTTTTCGAGTCGATAATATAACAACATTGCAAAAAAGATTACTTATATTGGCAATCTTTGTCAACTTTTCAACTTTGTAAATTTTTATATCTGTTCGCTTTGCATACAGATATATACGCGAAAGTTATAAAGATGGTAACGCCGCGTGCGGTCAATTAACAAACTAAATCTATAGTCAATGTTTATAAATATAACATGTACTTTTGTGTTTTTTTAAAAATATTTTATTATTTTATAGTGATTTTAATAAATTTTACTTGATACTTTCAATAATTTTGATATTTAGTTTTTTAGCCAAAAGTATTAAGGTATTTCCAAAATATTATTAGGTTGCCAAGACCTTCACGAAAATCACAATATTAGTAAAATGAATCCTCAGAAATCGGCTGATTTTTTTTGAGAACTTAACCTCATGGCGATTTTGAGAAAATCGTTACGTAAGTTTGAGAAATTTAATATGCATCTTCATAAATATGGTGAAAGAAAATGCACGATTCCGACTGTTTTTACTTCGAACTCTCAATACAGTCGCAGTTGTTCCTTAAAAATATTTCTCCTTAAAACTTTGGGAGAATGCCCAACGGGTTGTTAAGTTTTTTGATAAAATATGCTTCAAAAAAAGTGCATTTTTTTCATGTCCGCAGCAGAAGGTTATTTTTTATGGCTCAGTTGGCGTACCGACGCGCTGTTTGAAAATCGCTTGTAATTATATACTAGTATATGTATGATGTTTTGTTGCGAAATATCCCTGATTCGCATATAATTTTCTATATAGTTCTTTTCGCGCGGTTACCCGATCAGCTGAAATAGTTTGGAAATACCTTAAATTGCAACTGTATAGAAATTCGGCATTTTAGGTTAGTTAGTAAATATTAATAATTATTAAATATTACTTCCATATGTTTGCGAATGGTTTATCAATTTACAATTTCAATTTCCACACTTTGTGTCTATGTTTTTAGAGATTTACACTCCGATTTATTTTCAATTATTATGCTTTCTTTACCTAGTTTTGGAAAATAGTGAAACGAAATTTCTGGGTTTCTTCTTTTATTTTGGATGAACACAAAGGCACCAGATCGAAACATAATTAAATTATAATATTTGCTAAAAAAACGCTAACAGAATTAAATTTATATGTATGCCATATAAATTTATTTCTTATTTTGGTTTTTTGGTTAGTTACATCATATGACCAATAGAGGCGTAACGCTGAGCAAGAGTTTTGCGTATATTTAAAAAAAATCTAAACTTCAGAAAAATAGCATGGATATGTTGTTAATACATAATTAATGTTCGAAATGTCTGTATACAAATATCTGTTTCCGAAAAAAAGGAATACAAAAAAAAAGATGTACTATAAAGTGAAGAAAACTTGCGCATTATTAGCAAAGTTATAAGATTTAGTATAATCAAATATATAAAATATTTAACATATTTACATGGCATAATATTTAATGATATAATTAATTAATTAAAAGTATCAACTCGAATTTTCGTCAAAAAAAGAGCAAAATACATTGTACACATTAAAAGTTTTAACAACCATGTATATACGTGACACGTGAGTATTTTTGTTCTTCGAAGTTAACATAATGAGAACCACACGTACAGAGTGTTTCAGAACAACTAGTCATAACACGATTCACATATCTTAAAGTATCGTACATACTGTAAAATAAAAATATACAAATGTGCGAAGTTACATTTTTAGTTTAAAAATAATAAAATTTTATGTAAAAAAACAAGAATTAGGGCCATTAACTGAATGTTTAAATAACATGGGCATACTGATTTCTTTACAAGAGCGTGTACTGTTTAGATTAATCAAATGAAAAATAAACTCTTTTATAATGGTATATCTTTGTGAGGCACGCATGGACGACTTTCCCCATTAGGGGAAGTCATTTTCAGGACATTTCCTAAGAAATTTAAACCAAAATGTATTTTCTTGTATCAAACTTTTAAATAACATATCTTAAAGTGGAAATAACTAACTAACTGACTTAATTGCTTAGTATATACCCGGTTTATACTGAGTACATAAAAAGTTTCAAACAAAATTTTTTTTTGTTTTTTTTAAATATTATTTTTCTATAAATTCTTTTCTATCTCTTACAGTTTTAAAGATGGATTTTCCCACATACACGCAAGCATGGCAAAATTTTCTAGCTCTAAAAAATATAGCTCTTTTTCTCTTTTCATTTTTGAGTTATCGTGTCTACGGACAGGCGGACATGCGGAAATGAACTAATTAGGTCATTTTATGAACACAGTTTTTTTCTTCGATTTATATTTTCAACCGTTACACAGTCGGAACTAAACTTTTATACCCTTGAATATTTTATTTACACTGGGTATAAAAATATCTATATATATTTTTGAGTTATTGAACACAGAACCGAGCGCCATGGGCCGTACAATTTTTACAGTTATGCCAAATTAATTAAATTTTCGAAAAAATATCGCGAATTAAAGTTGTTCCATGTAAAAAATCTTTTGAAAACGGAATGTATTGAAAGCGTAAAGTAAATTGAAAGCGCTAAGACATAGAAGCGCTAAGATTTAGTAACGAACTACTCGCAAAAAAATTACTATAACAATTTATGGCAAACTTTTCAAAAGTTATGTTTTAACATCCTGTAAAGTTAGTTACTTTTGAAACAGTAACATTTTTCTATGTAATTAAACTTTTATATTATTTAAAACAATAGACAATGCATATAATGTATAATACAACTTTGGTTTGATACTTATATTATAATACAAAGTATATAATATGTATAATACACATTGTTTTGAAAAACCTCATACAAAATTAAAATGTGAGACAGATGGTATTGGCGGCATTAACTTATTTCAATTGAATTTGATAACACGAAACTTTTTCTTGGTGACCACATGAATGTCAATAATTCTTAGAAATGATTAAAACTTTCATTTTTTTTAAAATAAGAAATAACGAATAAAATATAATGAACAGTGTTTTTGCAATCTTTTCCTGAAAATATACTCGCAATTTCTTTAGAGTATACCAATATAGACAGTAAGATTAGCACGCACTTTTTTGCCTCAAACGATTGTTGCTATACCAATCAAAATTCTAAATAATACAGGATTGACTTAAGGTCGTTCCTGCACTGTCTCATATAATCAGGACAAAAAACCGGTTTGCTTTTATTATAGAACAAATACATATACACACATACACAACACATAGTTATATTCACTATTCATATATACAAATTAATGTAATTTTTAAAAAAATAATAATTTTAAACTTTTAAATTTCGAAAACAAAAAGGTGAAACGTTATTTGTTTTTTATTTTTTTTTTATTCATTTAATAAATATTTATCTTTACTATGCTAGTTTTTTTTTTAATTCTGTCGAGTATTTTTTTTAATACAACAGATAATATTGAGTTGGCATGCAGTTTTACATGCTTCTAATCAGAGAGAGGAAGAGAGAATGATTACATTGCTATTAATCATCTCGCGTTCTAAACGGTCAAAAATTCTGAAACTTCGGGATTTATTAGAAAACGTTCTTTTTAGCCTGTGAAAAAAAATCTGTCGAAAAGTGGTTTCATGCTGGACATCCTTAACCACAAAGCAGGTTGGCATGAATTCCTATATGAATTCACCGATGATAAAACCCACATTACTCATTATGGAAACGCTCCTGGAATTAAATAGCCTCTTTATTCATTATTCAGGCTCTAAATGTATTGAAAGTCGTTGATCTGAAGCTGAAGTGATTCGTGTACAGTTTCTGTTAAAAGGCCAAAATGTTAACTAACTAAATCTATCCACAACTTTACTTTTTGGAAAACACGATCCTTGGGTATCATCGACTGATATCAAGTGATCACTCTTTACCCATGGGCATCTGGGCATCAGTACCCCTCAGTTATTAATTTCAACCAATTTTACCCAATTAGAGTCTCTAATTTGGCGCAGTTGAGTTTGTAGCGGTATCGCATTTTCATTAAATTATTATTATAATTTTATTTATCATTTTTATCTGTTGCTTAACAACTATAACTTCTCTCTTTTATCACGGTTACTTTGGATGTTAACAACTTTGATAATTTACATATAAATACATAATATGTCATAATTCAATCTAATAAAGATCAATTATATCTTTAACACTTATTTATTATTTATTTAAATAATAATTATTTATTATATTAATCTAATTTCTTGTGGTGGATTTACAATAATATCTCTAACATGAGAAGTGTAATCCTCAGGTATAGCTAAAGAAGCTAGCGTGAACTTAGTTTCATCATCAATAATACTTTGAATAATGAAGAAACGAGAAACTTGAATTATCCATAATTCAATGTCTGTTACATTAAATTGTGGAAGTTTTTGTAAATTTGGAAGATGTATTGTAGGTGCATCTAAATTCAGTAAGTCATTTCGATTTCTAGGCATATTAAAAATGAAATGTCAAAAATAATAATAAAAATATTTTTTTAGAAATCGAAATAGTTATAAGCGTAAAGCAAAAATAAGTATTATAACAGAAATAAAAGACTTATCTGTTAAATTTGGTGGGTGGTATGCTATATTTTATAAGAATTACAATATTCAATTATAATTCATCCAAACCAATCATCCAATAGGCATCTGTTGGAAGATTTTGGAAATTTTTTCTTTAAAAATATGTTAATTTACCACCCTCTTCGTTTATTTGAGCTCAATAAATTGTAGAACTAATTAGATTAATATAATAAATAATTATTATTTAAATAAATAATAAATAAGTGTTAAAGATATAATTGATCTTTATTAGATTGAATTATGACATATTATGTATTTATATGTAAATTATCAAAGTTGTTAACATCCAAAGTAACCGTGATAAAAGAGAGAAGTTATAGTTGTTAAGCAACAGATAAAAATGATAAATAAAATTATGCCATTATCACTCCTTTTGGTCTATTTGAATTTTTGAGAATGCCTTTTGGTTTACGCAATGCAGCTCAAACCTTTTCTAGATTTATGGCAGATTTATTCAGAAATGTAGATTTTGTTTTCACTTATCTTGATGATCTTTTAATCGCGAGTGAAAACGAAGAAAAACACACTCAAGATCTCAAAACTGTTTTCAACATTCTCAATGAAGCTGGAATTTTAATAAATTCTTCGAAATCTATTTTTGGTGTAACAAAATTAGATTTTTCAGGACATCACGTAGATTCTGAAGGAAGCACCCCTATTCCTTCCAAAATTGAATCTATTTCAAATTTTCCTATTCCAAACGATCAAAAATCACTCCGAAATTTTCTTGGGATGATTAATTTTTATAATCGCTTTATTCGGAATTGTGGTGACATTTTAGCTCCATTGAATAAACTTGTTGAACACGGTAAAACTTCAACGAAGTCAGTTATTCTTGATGAACGTGCAATTTCAGCTTTTAATTTAGCTAAACAAAAATTAATTGATGTTGTTAAATTAGCACATCCTGTTTCGAACGCTGAAACTTGCATTCTCACTGATTCCTCCGGTACTGGCATTGGTGCAGTTTTGCAACAAAAAATTCATAACGTCTGGAAGCCACTCGCTTTCACATCAAGAAAACTGACAGACACTGAAAGACGATATAGTACATTTTCAAGAGAATTATTAGCTATTGTTTTTGGCATAAGGAAGTTTCGTCATTTCATTTCAAATCGAAATTTTTTTATTCAGACTGACCACAAACCTTTAATAAATGCTATTAATTCTCGTAATGAAAATTTATTAAATCGTGATATACGTCATTTAAACTTTGTCAGTCAATATACAACTGATCTTAGATACATTAAAGGTAGTGAAAACATTCCGGCTGATTGTTTATCTCGAATTAATACAATTTCACTACCTTCAGGTATTGATTTGATTGATATTAAGAAGATTTCTGATCACCAGAAATGTGATCCTCTTCTTATTAATTTGTTAAAAAATCAAAAATATTCTTTAGAAATACGTACTCCTCCGAATTCTCTTTTTAAGGTTTATGTGGAGACTTCTTTGAAAATTCCCAGAATCTTCGTACCTGACATTGATGTAGAAGATGTATGGAAAGCTGTCCATAATCTTGGTCATCCATCAATTAGACAAACCTTGAAAAAAGTACGCACATTCTTTTTTAACCCTAATCTTATTTCACGAATCAAAAATTTGACACGATCATGTCCGATCTGCCAATTAAATAAAATCACTCGTCACACTAAAAGTGGTTTTATGCCAATTGAAGAACCAAGTATCAAATTTTCTTTCTTACATTTAGATATTGTTGGACCTCTTCCTCCTAGTGAAGGATATCGGTATATCTTCACTATCATTGATCGTTTTTCGCGTTGGGTCGAGGCTATTCCAATCAAAACTATCACGTCGGAAGAAATTATTAACAATTTGATTGCCTCTTGGTTCTCGCGTTTTGGTTTACCTACGAGGATCACTGCTGATCAAGGTAAACAATTTCAATCACATATGTGGAAAGATTTTTTGTCTTCTCTAGGGATTAAGCATATTTCCACTACTGCTTATCACCCTAACAGCAACGGTATTATTGAACGCTTTAACCGGTCTCTCAAAATTTCTTTAAATTGCTGTCAAAAAAATAATAACTGGTACAAAATTTTACCTTGGGTTCTACTAAATTTGCGCTCCTCGGTCAAGGAGGATATTAACCTTTCTTCTGCAGAAATTTTATATGGGATTCCTCTACGATTACCATATGATTTCTTTTCAGAAAACGTTGATACATATCATTCTATTCAACAATCTACTCGAGAGTTGAAGAATAGAATGATAAACGCAAAATTTTTCTTTACCAGACAGTTCACCAACAAAAATGTATTTTTACCTAAAGATTTAAATTCATCAAAAAAAGTTTTTATACGCGAGGATCATGTCAAACCTCCACTATCTTGTAATTATAGAGGTCCTTTCTCTGTTATCAATAGATTTCTTAAATTTTTTGTTATTGATATCAATAACAAACCTACCTCTATTTCGATTGACAGGCTAAAACCTGCATACTTTTTTCAATGTTAATCTTTTCTTAATTTACTTTGTATTTAATTTTAAGATGTACATCAACTATTAAAGTTTTTTCCGAGTGAACAAGGTTGTTTTATGTTACAACCTTTTTCTAGTCGTTTTTCTTTATTAGTTGATGGGGGGAAGTATGTAGCGGTATCGCATTTTCATTAAATTATTATTATAATTTTATTTATCATTTTTATCTGTTGCTTAACAACTATAACTACTCTCTTTTATCACGGTTACTTTGGATGTTAACAACTTTGATAATTTACATATAAATACATAATATGTCATAATTCAATCTAATAAAGATCAATTATATCTTTAACACTTATTTATTATTTATTTAAATAATAATTATTTATTATATTAATCTAATTTCTTCAACAAGTTAATCTACTTGTTAAACCATTATCTCACTACATATTTTTCTACTTATTGCTCCCAAAAATGGGTAGATCTGTACGTTCGTAAACAACTGAACAAGGTACCAGGCAGTTTCAGTACAATTTAGTGGCGTAGCTAGATCTTACATCTAGGGTGATAGCAACTCTGGAGGGGATAGTAACCAAGATCGAAAATAACAAATCCAACGTTGAGCTATTCAGTTCCCTAAAAAAAAAATTAAACCACGTGCCACATATGTTATAAAAACTGAAACAAAAATTTTAAACAATTTTCATGTTTTCTATGCCAATTTAAACAATTCTATTTTATGAAAACAATTTTTGTGTCTGATATACCTATATATGAAAAACTTGTTTAGCAACTTAGATATTAAATTAGGAACTAACACATGACATCTGGTGATACGATGTTTAACTACTGGATTATAGCCAAGTTATTTATTTTATTATTTTTAATAATACATTTAACTATTTGCAGTTCTACATATTGCTATGAGTTTTAATGTCAACTTTTGGAGAAGATTCAAAAAGTGGCATAAATTTAATGTTCAAAACGAGAAAATCCAACCTTAATAAATAGTAGGTAGTACATTTTTTAAATTATTCAAAACAATAGTATTGTAAGATAACGAGATTTTGTCGGAATAATTAGATATTAGATTATCAAATGATGAGAACTGTAGGTTTTTGAAATAAAATTTCAAAAGGTAAAACTGTCACCAAATTAGCAACGAAAAACATATCCTCAGACAATATAAGAGTAATTTTAACAAGAGTAATTTCAATAAAATTTATTATATTTTAATTTATTTTGTTCAATTTTTATTTATTTTTATTTTTGTCTATTGATTTCGATGTTCTATCTATTTTTAATTGTCAAAGAGTAAATTACGACTAGCTAATTTATACTGATGATGACTACTTTGTAGTCGAAATAGGTATTTATAATACAAAAACTGATCTAGGTATTGGGCGAATTTGAAATTTTAATGGAATAATTTACTTTTTTTAAATGTCTGTGGACTCTCTAGCGGTCACAGTTTTATTCCGATTGGAATGAAATTTGGTATTTGAGTCGCTTTTGGTATTCTAAAGGTCAAGTTAATGGGTAAAATCGGATGAGAGGAAAGAGGGTTTAAAGGGAGGGGAAAACACAAAATTTGACTATCTCCTTTAATATTTGAAAAATCGAAAAATTTATCAGGAGTTAAGTTGTAGGTACTAAGTTTTACTGTAATTTTGTTTCTTATCATTTTTCTGTTACACTAATATTTACAGAAATATTTACAATTCAAAATTGAAAGTTAAAATTCTAAATATCTCTGTTCACATTAGAGTTTGAGAAAAATGATCCGGTAATGAATTGTAGCAAACTAGATTTTCTACAACTTTATTATTCTAATATTAAGAGAGATACTTAATATTTTGTGTTTGTTTGGCACGAATACATGAAATATATTTTATTGTAAAAAATTTGGATTGTCTTTTTCATAGTAACTATAAACTTTAATCGTTATACCGTTCTATTTTGGCTATTAATAAATTTAATTTTTGCAAATACTAAAGTCATATCAGATATTATGATTCCGTATGTATGTATGAAATCGAGATAAGAAATTTGGCCTCAAATGGGAAATCGCATATGTTTTTAAGTGTGTATAGCTGCATAAAGCGCGTTTTAATTAAACAACAACAGGACATACATTTCGGAAATCACTGTTATATACATTTTCTCTATAAAGTCCAAAAATCAACGCACGTCTGTCACAGTAGACTGATTTTCTTAATTACATATGAATATCAAATATTATGATTATTTCATGATGGTTTTCATTTCACCTTGATAGTACAAATTATTACAATGATTAAAAAAATATTAGAAAAATTATTTATTTTTATATGAAAAAAATTCAATTATAAATTATTTATAGTCTAAGAGCTTCGTAACAGATATTTTAGTACCGCTTCATATTGATTGGAATTATTTTATTAGACTTTCCCCCACATGAAATGATGGATCCAAATTTCGACAAGTGGTTCTTTTAAGGATTTTGCAGGTTTTGTAATTTATTATTGATGTAAAATTAATCTATAAAGGAAAAACTACGCCATGAAATCAATATTTCAAATTGGTATTAATATTTAATTTATAACCAATAGTTTAGCTGTAATAGTTGATATTTATTCTATCAATTTCAATTAAATAAAGAGATTTTAAAAAATCAGATGATCGACTTTACCCAAATAACCGTCCAAGTAGCCAAGCGTTCTACGGCGTTATGTCTACTTGGAACTGGGAGTCTACTTGTCAATTCTACTTGGGAGTCTACTGTCTACTTGTCAATTATTAAGAAAAAAAAAGATTAAAAAGGGGCGGTTAATTGACTAAACTGTCTGCGTATGGACAAGCTCGAAGTAACCGGCTATGCTTGTGAATTTTTTCTGCAGTTTCCTTCACGAACTCCTGATGAATATCGGCATAGTTCAAATCAAAGTTGGCTGCAGGCGCAACAATCTACCAATTCCTAGTCTACACACAAAATTTCTTCAACTCCACTCCCATTCTCACATCCTTAGGCATCACAATGGACCTTATGCCGCTACAATCTGTCTACCAAAATAAGAATTTAAAAAACTTTTAGGATCATCGGTCTGAAAATACTTTGTTTTCCAAAGGCATAACCCAAATTTGTAAGCCCTTAAAAAAACCACCGACCTAGATCCGGAATCCCCAATTCACGAAAGGCTTGTCTAATCTAATAACTCAACATGAATTTTACTCAAAAACCTGTAGATCTCCCTACTACTTGCGCTTAGACTAATTTATTTAAACAGAGAAAAAATTAATTATTATATTAAAAATAAACAAACAAGAAGATTAAAAAATTTGAATATTTTGTAAATTTTAATTGAAAATTACTTAAACAAAAGCACACAAAAATATTTTACATTGTAGTCGTTTCTAAGGTTGTCTATGTGTAGTCGATAAACACACGATATTATCAATAGGTTTACCAAGTAAAATCACTTATCAGAACATTCAGGATGACTATTTCGAAGGATAAACAAAAAATTCGTTACACAGAAGCTGTGTCAACTTGGCGAATTTTTTAAGTCTCTAAGTTTTCTATTTCTAAGACTCTAGAAATAGATTTTATATGCTCTGCTGATATGCTTTGGGTATTTCAAAGCCAAATTCGTTAATGACTAGAATCGATCAAGCGTAAGGGGCGTTTAGAGAAAGAAGTAAGCACAAAATATAGATTATACCCCTTAAGGATGTACGAGCACTGATATATAGTCCATTTATAAAATTCTTTAATATCTTATATAGTACATTCATAAAAGTCCACAATAATATTTATTATTTTTTGACGTTAAAATTATAATTTATTTCGGCCCGTCATACCTCTTTATTAATTTTTCTATTTTCTATTGCGTAGTTTTGGTTTTTATTCGTCTTATTTTATTGAGTGAAAATTATCAAATATGTCAAAATATGTGTAAAAATGTGGGTTTCTCCATAAGAGCAGTGCATTAAAACTCGAACTTTAACATTAAATAATTAATTCAAGACCCCCCCCCCCCGAAACTTTTATAATTGATTTATATGCACTCCAACTACATGTAAACAAAAATGCAAGCCTTAATCTTTTTGAAGCTTCAGTGCTCGTACATCTTTAATATTAGAAAAATTACAAATACTTGATATTTTTAATGAATTTAAATACATTAAAAATATCAAGTAACCATGGTGATACATTTGTAATATTCATTATTATGGTTATTGTTTTAAAATTGCAAATATTTCTGTAAATATTAGAACTACAGAAAATTATGTTCAGTTAACGGAATTGTAAAAAAGCACGCTAGATACCAAATTTCATTGGGATCGACCTAAAATTGTGGCCTCCAGAGCGCGTACAGACACATATTTACATACATACACACACACACACACGTATATATATATATATATATATATATATATATATATATATATATATATATATATATATATAAATATATATTTTGATTATATATATATTTATATATATATTCAGTATTTTCATTATCTACTAAAAAAAACCTGTAGGTCTGCCTACTTCTTGCGCTAAGACTAATTTATCAGAGAAAAAATTAATTATTATATTAAAAATAAACAAACAAGAAGATTAAAAATTTGAATATTCTGTAGGTTCGATGAACATTTGAAGAAATTTTTCCGAAATTCCTTCATCGATACAAAAACCTACATTTTCTTCGAAAATTCGCTTAAAGTTTTTCAATGTTCGAAAATGATTCTAAGGATAAAAATCTAGCCATACGGTTTGAATATGCTAATAAAATATTGTTTTTAATTTCTTTTCTAATTATTGATCATTCCTACATCTTTCTAGGACTTTGGTTAGTTATAATGGAAGTTTTTTGATGTATTTTAACATAATAATTTGTTTATATTCGTTTTTGTATTTATATAACAAAAGTAAAATAATAATTATTCTTGTTCATCTTTGCTCAATGACGGTTCAGTATTTTTAGTTAGCAAACTAATTGGTTTTTTGTATTAAACTTGACCTTCACACGACGACGACAATGTTTTTAGTTCCAAACAATAGAGTATACTTCCTAAATTTTTTACACTTAATAATTTGTTTATTTTTAAGAAATGAAATAATTATAATAATTCCGTGAATACGTAATACTTAATTTAAAAAAATATATATATTTAAAAAAAAGTCGTGTGAAATAATCACGTCAGCTATTGCGGGACAAATATATCATGGTGGTTCTTCATATACATTTTTTGTGTAACTTTTGTATTTTATTTGTAAAATATATTAATTGTGGTATACTGGTAGTAAAAACAAATGTTTTTTTCTCATATATATAGAGGTACACACTTGACTTCACTCGTGTAATAACCATGAACGTGATCTTTGGTTTAAAGACGTGTTTGTAATTTTGTACTGTTCAAGGTGAGATCAAATTCGAACCACACAATTATCGTTGTAAAATTTTCATAATGTACACTCCCGTTTATAAAAATTGAACCAATTGAAATATTCTAAGTGTCACTGTATGTAAAGGTGCGTCTACATATACGCGCCATGAACTCTGAGCGGTGTGCGCGCCACTCGCCTTTGGTTCGTTGGAATTGTTGATTTCAACGAACCTCCAGCGATCCATAGGAAACCCACGAACATATATTGCAGTGAAGATGAATCAATCACAAAAACCCGTTATTTAAGCCTGAAAATAATCTAAAGATATTAATTAAATGTTTACATTTTAGTTCAGCTTGAAAAATGTTCAAGTTGAACTAAAATACTAAATTTCAATTAATATTAAAAAAAATAATAATCACATGCGCGCTTAAAACGACGAACCTTTCACGAACACGTCTAAATATGAACAGCGAACATGCAAATATGACGAATTCGATGCGCACGAGCGGCGCGCCTGCCGCGCAGCGCGCATATGTAGACGCAGCTTAATATTATACATATATTTTAGTAATATATACGTGCTTAGAATGTGACTTACTGGTTCAGTTTTAATGAACGAGAGTGTACTACCAACTTCAAAAGTGATGTTCCTTTTTCCAAAATTTTATTGTTTATTTTTGCCCAAATCCTTCCGGTGTTCGAAAATATGTTGAAAATAACAGTTAATAATATTTTAATAACGAATCACTTTCATTTGAATGATTTTTTTTCTAAAACCAAATGGATAAAGCCTACAAAACTGATCAAAGTAATCATACTGGTGATGACTACTTTGTAGTCGAAATACGTATTTATAAAATAAATAAAAAAATTTTGATCTAGGAAATTGGGGCAAAAATCGAAATTTATTTCGAAAAATCCTAGAGTTCTCTTTAATATTATTTATATTGCAGAATATGTTCATTAATTAATCTGGATATAATCTGACTCTATTACACCAACCACCTTAAAATAACAAGAAAATGAACACAATATATGAAGTTATTATCGACTATAAAATCCTAGACCCTTCCTTCTATTTTAGAAATTGAAATTACGGAAAATTGTACGTACAAAAGATACGTACAAATGTCCTAGGTATTTTGATAATTTTCAAGGACCTTTTAGAGGCCACGTACACTTTCCTGGTAATAATCTGGGGATAGTTAAATCTTTTAAAAACTAGAGGCTTCTAACAAAATTTTACGGAATAAATAAAACTACATTAGTATCTACGTCCATAAACGGATTCAACACTTCCCAGAAATATAGATTTTTATCAGGAAAGAGCAATTTAACTTCCAAATGACCCTTCGAGTCTAAAAATTCTTCGATCATCTGCATGTTTTCATTGCTATATTTAAAAAATTTAAATTCCATTTAAAGAAAACATTTCAACTTTAAACGTTTTTGACGGCCAAACGCAAAGAATTTAAATGTAATATTTTACATATTTATATAAGATAGATTTTATCAAGAAAAAGCATTTATCTTCCAAATGACCCTTAGAGTCTAAAAATTCTTAGCTCATCTGCATGATTTAAAGAAAACATTTCACCTTAAAACGCCTTAATTGAAATGCAATATTTTACATATTTGTATAAAGTATGCTAATCATTTATAATAATGGTGACGAATGTCTGGAAATTTTGGTTACGTGTACGAAGAAATGTTTCCAACATTTTTGCAACTCCTAGCGTAACTTAAGACTTGAGCCGATAAGTATCGGCGACAAATATTTATGAACTGAATGTAATAATGTTCAAAAGATCTTGTTTTTAATTCGAATATACAATATAGTGCAATTAAATAAGACCTCGGCTGAACCTCGGAATGATTATAAGCTGAATAATTTGCATAGATCTTTATTTTGACATTCTGAAATCTGGGTCAAAAGTCTCACATAATCTCGTATCCCTGCTTCTTAAGATATTCAAGGGGAAAAGTCACGAAAATAATGTTTTTGGCAAATATTTCGAAAAAATACTTCGAATAAAAGTTGCTTCTTATAAGAATATTAACAGCTTTTACTCTAAACAATTTATCGAAAACTGAATAGATTCGGCACAATTTTCACAACTTTTGCTGTCCATTGTACAAGTTGGATGTTTTTCAAGCTCTTTCTATAATTTTTTTGAATACCTTTTCTTAAACAGCCTACATGTTGTGTCATATCCATTGATGGCGTGACCTCCTTAAGTATTTCAATATTATCCCAATATCGGCACGATATCTCAAAAACGGTTAGTGATTTAAAAAAATGACTTGGTCATAAACTATATCATTTAAACTAAATAGAGCACATCCTCTACAAGTTTCATAATAACTTTAAACATGATTTGACGCAAAGAAAACGAGATATTTGCAAAAAACCGATTTTCGCGATCTTTCCCCTTGAATATTTTAAGACGCGGACATATGATTATATGAGACTTTTGAGCCAATGTTTAAAATGTCAAAAGTAGGATCTAAGAGTACTTTCAGTTTATTATCGTTCATTCCAAGGTAAAATACTTATTTTATTGGATTATTTTTATAGTTTCTCGTAAATTTGCGGATTTCTTATCACTCAAGCATTCAAGATTATATCAGTTGGTTTTGCAAGCTCCAGATCATATCGATTATCTTTGATTAGATCATCAATTAAGTATATAATATTTTATGGCAAACGGAAAGTAGGTGCAATATTATGCAAAGACCGATAACATACATTTTGTTTATCATCTGGTGTTAGCATGCATTATCATATCAAAAAATCAAGGTTTTTTTCGCAAGGCAAGTTTTTTTTTTGCAAAACAAGAATTTTGTTGTTGTTGTAACATTGTTGAAGTAACAGTCTCTGTATAAAGAGATAATTTTTATAATACCTATTAAAATACAGGTTTTTTTTAGTTGATCTTTTTTTTTTGTATTAAATAATATATTTAAGATACAAAAAATAAAAAATTCAAAACAACTAATAATAATATTTGTAATGTTATGTTATCAAACGAACATGTTCAAAATGGGTCAATGACATATGATGAGCCCAGCTTGAAGTACAAACTAGCTCCAAATATAATGAACATAACTAACTGTATGTATATTGTATATCACATAAAGACAATCGTTGGTTTCCAATTTAAAAAGAACAAGTAATGTAACATCTAACTGAGTTAATTGTTCTCAGTATATACTGAGTTGTATATCAATGATTTGATGAATTGTTAACAATTCTACGTATTCGAATTGTTAACAATTCGCCTTCCGAGGAACATTTAATCACAAATTATGGGAAAACTATTGAGTTTATGAAAAAAATTTTCAAACAAAAGTTGTTTATTTTAAAGAAAAAAAGATTTTTTGTATACAATTTTTTTCTATCTCTTACGGTTTCAAAGATATAAATTTTCCCCCATGGCGGGAGGAAACACGTTCCGATTTTGTCCATTAACGAACTTGACTTTACTTTTTTGCTACTAGAATACACAAAAAATCACTTATCTCTTTTTGTTTTTATCGGATTCACAAACAGACAGACAGACGGACATGCGGAAATGGCCGAACTAGGCCATTTTATGAATAACTTTTTGAAGCATTTTTGTCAAGGGTTAATATTTTCAAGCGTTACAAAGTCGGGACTAAATTTAATATACCTTGTATATTTTCAAATAATAGAGAATTTATCTAGTATTAAAAAAAGAACCATTGGTGAATGTAAACAAACAAATAAAACATATTTACTTGTATATAAATTGTGTATTTTTCTGTATACAAATCGTTTATTTTATTTTATAATGTCTGCAAATTGTTTTATACCGATCTGTAAATCTTCGAAAAGAATAAACTATGATATTATTTTTCATAAATTTCCAAAATGTTCAGAAAAAGTAAAACTAGAAGCATGTTTTGGAGGACATATATAATATTTTAGTAAAATATTTTAACTAATGATAAATATTTAACTAGCAATATAAATAAAAAAAAATTAATAACTGCTTGAAATTTTAACTGAAAAGTCTAAAACCGTCTAAAGTCGTAAACTCTATTACATCTCACGTTTAAATAATCTTGTTTACAACTGTCAAGGATTTCTAGTTTTGCTACCACAGCGCTGTAATCTTAACATAAAAGCCCCATACAGTAAGTAAATTATTGATCTTTATATAGTAATTGCTGTGTATCTTATAATAGCATATTTTAAAAGTTTGTCACGATTTATCCATTTGGAGAACTACGATGTTTGATAGAATTGTTTGACTGCAATTTTGATAAGGCGTAAATTATGTTCAAAAGTTTAAGTACTATATATCTTTGAAAAAGGTATGCTATACATACACTACAATGTCTGGGAAAAAGGTATTTATACAATAAAAAGAACCATGAAATTGAACTGAATTGAAAAAATGCAACCATATCTTATGTTAAAACTTTTTTTTCATCCTCCATTTGCCCCTCCTACAAACCTGGACGTAAACTATATTTATTTCTTAATTAATCCAAAATTCAATTCTTGTTGTCCCAATATTTCCGTTTACATTACCCTGTTTAACATTCATTAATTGAACTAGACACTAAATTATTTAATAGGGTATATTTTTCTTTAAAAAAAAACATCTAATGCCCTTTTTGATCTAACTTGGTTCAATTTTATAGAGCACATGTGTACTCACATGTTATTTAATAATAATCACATACCAATCGTAATAAGTGTTTTTCATTAATAAAGTATAAAAGTATTTTATTTTTAAATGAGTTAAATTGTTTTAGCATATTTTCTATTAAAACAGAATATTCGTTATTGATTCTTTATCGATAAAAAGTTATAATCCAATAAATTGGAAATTATTTGTCGTAAATGACAATTAGAATTGTTGATGCACGTTAAATATTCGATTCAACAGTTTTTTTTCTCAAGCTAAAAATTGCTCAGACATTATAGAAATTGCATTGTCCTCTAAAAAATATTCTAACAAGAACAAAGTCATTCGGCTCTTAGAGGAAGACCTAGAAATTTGTTATGCAGGAAGATTTTATCTCAATAGGATGCATACGATATATTTAATCGCATTTCGGGCGCCTGGCTACTTTTCGCAGCCAATTAAAGGTTGCACCAAAATGTTTTCTATGTATTTTGAGCTGCTAAACACAATTTTTACTTGGATGTAAAATGAGGCGATAATTTGATAAAATCAATTTTTATAAACAAATCAGAAAATGTAATGTTTTTGGTCATTTGTTTTTGCCATTTTTTTCTAGTACTTTACCCCATTCTAAACAAAGAAGTATCTTACAGTTTTTTCGTGAAACCCATAGTTTTCTTTAAAAAAATTATCAAAGTTTCGGAAATACTTTTTTTTTTATCATGGTAATTATTAGGACTTACAATTCTAAAGGTGTGTCTACATATAGGCGCCACGAACTCCGAGCGGTGTGCGCGCCGCTCGTCTTTGGTTCGTTGGAATTGTTGATTTAAACGAACCTCCAGCGATCCATAGGTAACCCACGAACATATATTCATATTGCAGTGAAGTTGAATCAATCACAAAAACCCGTTATTTAAGCCTGAAAATAATCTAAAGATATTAATTAAAATGTTTACATTTTAGTTCAGCTTGAAAAATTTTCAAGTTGAACTAAAATACTACATTTCAATTTATATTAAAAAAAACAATAATCACATGCGCGCTTAAAACGAGGAATCTATCACGAACACGTCCAAATATGAACTGCGAACCTACAAAGTGTTCGTTGAAAAAAACCGACTTCAAATGGATCCTTGCGCGCCGCACCGCCCAAATATGACGAATTTGATGCGCACGAGCAGCGCGCGTACCGCGCAGTGCGCATATGTGGACGCAGCATAAGGTAAAACTTTGATAATTATTTCCAGGAAAACTATGTATTTTTCGACAAAACATAAGATACTGTGTTTGCTTAAAATGAGTCAAATTACCCAAAAAAATATTATATACAAAATTTATGCTACAATAACAGTGCAATCAGTCGATAATGATAAAAAGCCTACTTTCAAGTATTTTCAGAATTTCCGGGAAAACTAGAGGTTTGACGAAAATATTGCAAGATACATTTCACAAAATTGTTTAAAACAATTTATCGCCCCACTTTAGAGCTGAATACTTTCAAAAGTTGCGTCCAGCAGGTCAAAATACATAGAAAATACTCTGGTGCATTCTGGTCTCCGGAGTATCAGGGATATATCCAAGAAGAATAGATATATTCCTTAATGTTCTAAGATTGCATTGCTTTAATAATCGTATCATGCCCTACCTGAAATGCTTATTGATCAGACCTTATCGCAATTCATCTGACGCTCAGTGCTTATAATGAATCTAAACACACCCATTTTATAATAACAATCATTTGCAAGGTTTGGTTTTTTCGCATATTTAGTGCATATAATTTTACAACAAGAGTACCAGAAGTTAACATCAAGAAAAGGGAGTGATTGTGCTGTTGATTTTTCAAGACTAGATATAGATTTTTCAACGGGTTTTAATCAGTATAAATATATTTCAATTTTTTCATCTATTTCATTTTGTCCATGACGTCCTCTTTTACTGTTTGAATCTCAAGGCTTTGCTGTTAATAAAAACGTAATCAGTTTGAAATGAAAACAAGAAAAATCCTTGGATTAATATAAATATATTTAATATAAAAGTAACTAATTTTGCAATTCTATTTTTTTTAGAGATTACATTTTCAAATATTTGATTAGGTCTGATAAGAATAAAAATAATTAAAACGTAATTATTTAAGTAACGATTTATGATGAAATTTTTCTCTTAAAAATAATACACTTATTGTGAGTGAATTATATATTAAAATCCCGTTTCTTCCTTACAAGAACTGTACCCACAGCGTTTAATGCAATCACATTTTTTTGAAATTATTTAGTTCGATTTCTCAAAGGCACAAAATCACACTTGCGTTTATTAATATGGATGGAGCAGATTTTACAAACTGTTATTAGTATTTTCAAAAACTACTTTTATAATTATTTGAAATGAATCTATTTAAAGTTGAAGGTAATTCAGTCGTAAACCCACTTTTCTAAAATATTTGATAAAATTGAAGTATGCTATTAATCTAAATGTTTGGCATTTATAAATTAAAAAAACAATTCGCACAAATACTTCTTTTTTTTATTATTAAACTGGAAAAATATCTTATAAAGTTCAACTTAAACTACTAATTTTAAAAAAACAAAACATATATTGTTTTAAAATCTATTGATATTTAATGGTAATAATTTGCAATTATGACCCCCAAAAATATTAAATAATCACTGTCAAAACAATTCTTGCATAGTACAATATGTAGTTAATTGTATCATAAATGTTAAAACACTATATATGTTTTACAAGATATGTTCAATTGGCATACTTGTAATTAATAAAATAATCATATTATATTTTATATTTTTCGCTTCGGCTGTAACGAGCGAACTTATACCTTAACCGAATTTTGTACGGGAAAGAATTTTGTACGAAATAAGGGAAAGTTTTTGAAAAACCTTTTTTAATTTTATACATACCAACACATTGTCCAATTTACACGTTATCTATTGATACGAAAAAAAGGTTCAAACGGAAAATGTGCCCCTAATAATGTTCTACGAGGCTGCTCCAAATTACTTTTTAATAAATTCAACGGTCAGTGAAGTATTAAAGAAACAAAAAACAAAATCCCATTCCATAATCCCAAAACACACTTAAGACATTCTCCCTGACAAAGTTAGAAACTTTCTAGGAATAGTTATATAATATATTTTTATATGTATGGCGTTCTTAAGATGACTGTAGTATCGAAACGCTTCAAACTAACCTCGCATTTGTTGGAAAATTTTTAAACATGGAAGTTAAAAAATTATGAAAGTATGCTGTCGCCAATAACAGTTTATTTCGAGATATTGAATTTGTAAATACATAAATCAATAATCGACTTTCAGTTATCCTGATATATCTTTTATATATGTAAAAAGCTTTTGAATAGCTCACATGAAAATATATGAATGGTTAAGCGAAGTAGTACCTTAAGGAAAAATATAACATTTCGATAAAAAACGTGTTAAAAAATTTATGTATTTAGAGTCGAAAACAAACCGTTTTCAATTTCTTCACTTTTCGCTTGAACATTCACGTATATAAATTAGAACAAATATTAAGTAACAAAACCGTTACTCCGAGCAGTAATCAGGACCGCTTTTAACTTTTACATAAGTATTTTACATAATAATTTTAGCATAATTAGCAATATTATAGTTTTAAAACCTTTTACGATCGTTTTATTTCTGTAAAAAAAAAACCGAGTGTGGTCCCATCTAGTCCCGTATGAACGGATTCATGCAATAATATAAGCCGGTAATATTAAAATAAAATCGAAAATCTTACCAAAAATAAAACTTTGAATAAAAACAAAATCCAGAACAATATTAAAATAACACAAAACTTTTATGCAATCGACGACAACTAAAAAAAATATTAAATCACATTTTTCACAATAAAAAAAAAATATTCACTCGAAAAAACGCGCAACACGCAACACAAACGAACGAACTGAAATGGAAGACATGAAATTTTGCTGATATTGAAAAATAAAACAAAAGTAATAACTATTGATTTTGCAAAGCATGCAACAATTCTAATATGAATTTTTCCAACTATACATTTCAATGAGACGCCTAAATAAAATTATTGTTGATTATTTAAAATATATGTTGATGATGAATAATAAAAATCCAACCGTGGCAATCACCCAAGAAATCAACTGGCTTATTATTATTGCTGCTGACAACTGCAGCTCGTCCATACACAATCAACTAAAAGGTAACCATACCTACGATATTATACAGACTAAACTATCAATGGTATTAAATAAGTGTACTGTATATTACAAATAAGCTAAGCCAAACCAGGCAGCATGGGTATAGGAAATTCTCTACCATAATTAATATTTATCAAATTTGTATAATTTGTATTCACTAACATACCGTATGTACACATTCACAAACACACACACACACACATACACACACATGGTCTTAATATACATGTATACGGTTTAGATACCGTGAGTCAATTGCAATATTATTATTTACTGAAACAAAATTTATTTGATCAATTACAATTTTTTTATAAACATTCATTTACATTTAAGGATGTTCATGTGCTATGCAAGAGTCTCAAATGAGTACTATCTTTAATAAAATTTATTTAGGATTTTAAAAAAGCTTTAAAGTATATCAATAATCTTGCAACGATTTATAACCTTTTTTTAAATGTCTTAATTATTTTAAAAGTATTTATTGTCAAAAAAATATCAGTAAATGTAAATTAGAAATTGATGTGACTTGATTTGACAGATCTTAATTTGACAGTGTATATGTGTGTATGTATGTGTATATTTTTTTACTGTGCGCTGTCTCCAGTTTTCAAAATATAGTGGCAAAAACAAACCTAACAAATCAGTTTTAATTTTATTAAATAATTAATTCAAACGTTCGTCAACACCATTTTTTTAATGCAAGTATATAAACTGCATATTTCAAAGAATATTTATAAACATTATTTATTATGGTGTCTACTTTAATAATATAGTTATTATAGTTTTAAGTACAAACAAACTATGTTCTCTATAAGACGTTGTGTCAAAAGTTTGATTTTTAATCGATAATTACTCTTTGAAATGATCAACAGGTTTTAAATTTTTGAGGGAGGATAACTACATAATTCAATTCATAAAAAACAAAAATTTTTTTATCTTTTATCAAGCCTCATGCATGAACGTCCTTAAATATGGTTTTATTTTTGAAGTGTATTAAAACCAATCAATACTTGTTGCAAACATTTAAAATTACGAAGATTGCATAACCGTCTTATCAAAATATATATTGTTTTCAATAAATAAACTTTGTCTAGGAAGAATCGATAAACATGTGGTTTAAATACCGTGAGTAAATTTACTTTTATAAATAGACTGAAAAAAGAATTATTAATTAATTTCAATTTTGCTATGAAAACATCTATAGCATTTATGTATACCGTGTGTGTTGAAAAGCTTTTCTAATAGAGAATCAATGTTAAATATTATTTATTAATGCCTGGCAGTGTGGTTACTGTGTGAAGTCAGTCAGTGCACATGTAATGAGAGTGGATTAAATATGTTCATTGAATTCTTACCTTTGGTATGTGCATCACAAAATCCCCACTCTTTAATTACAAACAAACAACCAACCATACGTATACAGTATACCTATATCCAATCCAGATGTTTGTATGTATGTATATTGTATAGGACTCCGGTGGGCAAAGTTTGACTTCACAAGCTCTGAATGAGAGGTAGGAAGAGAGATAGAGTAAATGCAGGGTACCTACCAATTATTATTATTTTCTTTTTTTAAATAAAACATTTTCTGAAAAACATAATAATACCAACTCTTTTTTATGGTCACTATTATCCAAAGTATACAATAAATTCAATACATTGAATTCATACGGAATTTTGGGCTGGTAATTTGGGGCATAAAATGTACCTTTTTAATAAATTTGTGTATGAATAAATTATAAATGTTATATAAATTATAAAATTTAAATCTTTTGATCTTTTACGTTTACCGCTTGACAATTGTAAACCGCTTGTAAATTTATTTAATGGTTTAGCTTTAGTTTAGATTTTAGAATTAGATTTTTGGAAATTCCGAATAATTTGCCTAAACGATAAACTTTGCCTAAAATTGGAGCGTGCATCCCCTCAGAGCCGATTCCTCCTAGGTTGGTAACCGTTTTTTATGTAAGAATTGTATCTCTTTTGTCAGTTATATTGTACTAATGGGTGTGTTTAATTAATTGAAGCGCAATGAAAAATATCAAATCATGGTATGGAAGAAAGCGCTGGCTAAACCCTTCAGTCGTTCACGCAGCGCTCACAAGCGTTGGCAAGCGCTTTTATCCGCGAAGCACATGTTATTTGTATGCAATTAAATTCTGTAAATTAGTTAAGTTATATTAAGCGTACATATGAAATTACCATTAGGATATGTTTCAAATTTGCCTCCATCTCTTTGCAAACTTCTCAATCTCCATCATAATCCTTATCGTTTGTAGTATCCGTAAAAAAATATTTAATGGACTGTCTACTTTTATTTAGATTGATATATGTCTTGCCTTGCATCTTCTTAGGTTGAGGCTCCCAACAAGAATCCACCAGATTTTACACTCATTATTCTTCTTGGTGTAATCGATCTCAAGAAACAAAGGA
Organism: Nineta flava; assembly: GCA_963920215.1. Classification (NCBI taxonomy): domain Eukaryota; kingdom Metazoa; phylum Arthropoda; class Insecta; order Neuroptera; family Chrysopidae; genus Nineta; species Nineta flava. Next base: position 119,953,073 of record OY986040.1, read on the forward strand.
ACGCTCGAGCATTTTTTTCCTTTCTAGAACTACGATTTTAGTTCCGTCTGGGACTATATATCGTGATAACTATAAGATGTGGTAGCAACAATGCTGCTTTTAATGGAGGGAATAAAATTGCCAAATAAATTATTCGATTCACATCTTCTATCCGTTTTTGGCATTGTTACCCGGTATATCCATGAATACATATCTGATTGTCGTTTTTTTTGTTATATACCATATAATACTCTTAAATATATATACAGAGTGGTGTAAAAGTACCTTTACGTTTTTAAATTTTAAAAAAGTATATGAAATGTTAAGTAAATTTATATTTTGAAACTCAAAATACAAAGCGTGTTTCTTGTAGTTTTTTTCCAACTATTTACGAAAAATGATGTCTAACAAATGATGTCCACTTTCGCGATGACAAATATGAACTCTTTTTAGCACATCTTCCATGGCCTTTCTTCAAGTTTCTTGAGATATCCCCAAAATCTCTCGCCTAATATTCGCTCTATGTTGTTCCAAGCATTGTGGCGTGTTAACATAAACCTTTTCTTTCAGATAAACCCAAAGAAAATAATCTGGAGAACTTAGGGGCCAGCTAAAGTCTTCATTTTTCGAAACTAATCGGAAAATGTGTCCTCAAAAGAGCGATTGTGGCTTTGAAAGTATGTGCAGTGGCACCACCTTGGTGAAATCAGTAGTATTTTCAGCGTTTCCCTGCATCGATTTCCATTTACCGATGGTGTGTGACCAACTTCATCTTGGAAAAAATAGGGCCCGAAACTCCCAAGCATTTACTTTAATATAAAAAAAACAAACTCAATAAATATCTCCAAAAAGAATTATTGAAATTAAAAATCGTGAATATTATATTTTATAATATATCAGGGTGCTCTATTTTTTCGGCACCCTGTATAAAACAGAATTGATTATAAATGTATTTAAATAAGTTTAGTGACTATATATTGTTTAAGATACTTTGACAATCAATATTCTATTACTGTATCGAATGATAGTACTGAGCGGTACACGAAGTGGGACATAACAAAGCCCTTCTCAAACATAAAGACAAATATATGGAACGAATAGCCATAAATATTAACGACCACTTCGTTTTTATACAGAGATTTTTTTATAGATTTCTAATGGATTTTTTTTGCTTGCACAATTAGCTTAGTAAAATAGTATTAGAAAACTTATTCGGTAGGTGGGTTATTAACCTTGCATACTCTTACCCATGTAGTAAAGTACTATAACCAATATATAGAGATTATGATTTAAATAATAAACAATTTTTTAAATTTATAATTGGAACTATTATATAATTAAAAATAATAAACAAGTTTGGTATCTGGTGGTATTAAACGATACATATGGCCAAATACTTAAAGTAATAATTTTCAAAAATTGTCCCAATTTCTCGAGAAAATTTCTGGAAACCCGACTTCAAAAATAAAATATTCTATAACAAAAAATGCACTAAAAAGTAAAAAATAATTGCATATTCTTGTGCCAATTTTAGTTCACCTAGGCAAACATTTTTAAATATATATGTATTATTGTTATTTTTGGAGTCACATAACTTTTGGACACCGCCTACAAAAATAACAATAATTGTACATATATATTTAAAATTTTTTGCTTAGGTGAACTAAAATTGGCACAAGAATATGCAATTATTTTTTACTTTTTAGTGCATTTTTTGTTATAGAATATTTTATTTTTGAAGTCGGGTTTCCATTTTGTCAAAATAGGTTTTATTTCTCGCTTTTTAGTGACTTTGAAGTACTATAACTGATTTTATTTGTCTAAATATGGGTAGACCAACTAAACGACCAACTAATTAGTGCATTTTTAACACATATTTTTTTTATCCGGTTTTTTTAATTTTTAGTGCAACAGATTTTCAATTTTTTTTAAAAGCATTTTGTTTTTTTTATTGTAAAAATTTTTTTTTTTGGGGTCGGTTGTTTTTTATGTAAAGTCAGTTTTAAAAAAAATTTTCTTATTTTCCCATTATGAATGAGTATTTCCTTTAAAAAAAAAATTGCAGAAATCGATTATCACATATAAAATGAGGGTTTTTCTCGATTTCCAGGGGATCCCTTCATCAGAATGCGATTTGGTGACAATGGGACCAATCAGAAATCAGACTCGTTAAAACAAAAAACAAAATTAAAAATCGGCTAACAAATGACGGAGTTCTGAGGTAACAAAAAAAAAATACAGACGAATTGAGAACCATCCTCCTTTTTGAAGTCGGGTTAAAAATATGTGTATTTCCAAAGTGATTACATCAAAACTCGACAAATAATAATCAATATTGTATTATGATTTTTTTCTAATCCCATTTTCAATGTCTCTCAGTGTATAAAAATAAGTAAAATCTGCATAAATTAATTAACTATAGCATATATTTTATGTGTATACGGAACTGTAGGTATGTATGATATATTACTATCACTATAGGTTTATTGTTTATAAATTCAATAAACAAATTATATAAAAATAAAATATTATTATTAATTTACAATCATATTATAGATAATATTTAACTATTTCCCACTTAAATTTAGTAGTTCTATCTATATTAATATAATCAATAGAGAAGCCCATTACCTTTGTCCGCATTGCACTAAATTACAGGAGTTTTTTTTTTTAAATTCGATTCAGTATCACGTACTGAATGCAATTGAACAAAACCCTTACAAATTTCGAGCCCGGAAGTGCCGCCATTTTAAGAAAAACTGAATCGGCATATTTCCGTGCACTTTAGCTCAAAAATAGTAACAACCTTTCTTGTAGATAATTGAATTTCTTTTCTTTTTGTTTATTAATTTTTTTTTGTATCACTTACAATTTACGACTTATACGGCTATTACTATTTATTTATTGACTTTTTGACCGATAACTCTTCTAATAATTGTTTAGAAAGAAACTTATTTATTGTTAATTATGTCACTATCATTCATATTTCTTAACATATTTATTGAATTTTCATCATTATACTATTATCGTTTTTATTAACCTTGCACCCGGTAGTGCAACATTAAACGCGTTATAACTTTAAAAATATTAATAAAAAAAAATTCGTTACGCAGGAGCTGCTTCAACTTAGCGAATTTCCTTAGAATAAATCACTCTCTAGTGGTCACAATTTTAGTCTGATCAAAATGAAATGTCATATATGATTTTAGCATTTGCAAGTCCAATTTTCTTAATAAATGACATACGTCGAGGAGAATGGGGGAGGTATAAAAAAAGAAGAAAACACAAAATATAAAATATCTCTCTTAATATTAGAACAATCGAAAAATGCATAAGGAATAAAGTTGCATAAAATCAAATTTGCGACAATTCATTATCTTATCATTTTTGCTCAAACTCTAATGTGTACAGAGATATTAAGGAATTTAATTTTCAATATTAAACCGTCAATATTTCTGTAAATATTATTGTTACAGAAAAAATGATAAGAAACAAAATTACAGTAAAACTTAGTACCTACAACTTTACTTCTTATAAATTTTTCGATTTTTCAAATTTTAAGGGAGATATCTCAAATTTTGTGTTTCCCCCTCCCTCTAAACCCCCCTTTCCCCTGGTGCGATTTTACCCATTAACGAACTTGACCTTTTGAATATCAAAAGCGCCTCAAATACCAAATCTCATCCCGATAAAATGAAAACTGTGACCGCTAGAGTGATGACAGACACATATATATATATATATATATATATATATATATATATATATATATATATATATATATATATATGTATATATATATATATATATATGTCCATAGATATATATATATAAATTTTACAGATGGTGATTTTTGACATCTACTAGGTAGGATCGATGGACATTTGAAGAAATTTTTGCGAAATTTTGACTTCGGTACGGGACCAATAGCTCTATTTCCTTTCAGGAAATTCGCTAATAAAAAGTGTAACGTTAATGGCTCTGAAGCCGTCTTGATATTGAAGTCAAAGATCTAGCCACGAGTGAATTACCATATCCCTAATTACCATATCCCTCGGTTAAATTCGCTAATTTTTTGATATGTTGTTCATCTCGATGTGCTGAATAAATGTTCCAACAAAAAAAAGTCGCTGTAAACCGTCCAAACGTCGTAAAAATCGACATGAAAGCCTGATTTTAAGCGTCATTTTCCTTCGGTTCTTTGCTGAAAAAACATGCAAGGAAGCATTTTGGAGGCTCGTGTTCGTGAGAACATTTGTTCAGCACATCGAGACGAATAACATTTCAAAAAATTAGCGAATGTAACCGAGGGCCATTTTCCATTTAAAATGTGCGGGGTACTTTAAAAATATTTAACATATTATATAAAATGCCGTTATGATAATTATTGTTATAGAAAATATTTTCTAAAAACAATTATAAAAGTGTTATCATTAATTTTTTTATATATATTATATATACGGGTAACACAGATCTCTATATATAAGTAGTAATAATAATAATAATTGTAGTTTGTAACAAATTTCTTCATTTCTTTTTTTTTTTATATATTTAAATATATTTTTTTTTTAACAGATGTTTCAAATGCAAATTTTCTTGCGGTTATTCAACTAATACTATTTTGCTTACCATCATTATTTTTATGTATATTTTTTGTGTATCAAATTGCAATTATTACATCCATAATTTCATAATTCACTAAAAAAAAAATTTTTTTTTAGTGAATTCTTATTGATTAAAAATCAAACTTTTAACACAGCGTCTTATGGAGAACATAATTTTTTTGTAATAAAAATTATTATAACTATATTATTAAAGTAGTCACCATAATAAATAATGTTTAGAAATATTTTTTAAAATATGCAGTTTATATAATTGCATTAAAAAAATGGTGTTGACGAACGTTCGAATTAATTATTTAATAAAATTAAAACTGTTTTGTTAGGTTTGTTTTTGCCACCATATCTTGAAAACTGACGACAGCGCACAGTAAAAAAATATACACATACATAAACACATTTACACTATCAAACCAAGATCTGTCAAATCAAGTCAAATGAATTACTAATTTATTTTCACTGATATTTTACAATAAATACTTTTAAAATATTTAGAATTTAGAACGATTTAAACTATTTACTCGTAAATCGTTGTTAGTTTATTTAAAACTTTTTTTAAATCCTAAAATGTACGTCCTTATAATAGATATGAAATAAATATGTCAAGTTACATTAAAATCCAAATTTTACGTTCCCATTATGCATATATATATATATATATATATATATATATATATATATATATATATATATATATATATATATATATGGATATATGTTTACCATACAGCATACTTATTTAAGTATATTAATAATTGACACCCAAAAAGATAATTTTTCTTCAATCTATACGTTATTATCTTTATTCGTGTGTGTATTTTTCTTAGCGAAACTTTTGGAGATATTCTGGGGGTAGGGGAGTTACGGTGAAGGTTTTTTACCAAAGTATAATACCAAAAAACTATACCAAAGAGAAATGTGAAATCAAATGGAACAAAAATAGAAAATTAAACAATTTTGAAATGATGCTTCAAAAAACTTGTTTAATAGACAGTCCACACAATAATCTTGAACAATCTTTTATTTTTTTATTTCCCATTTCAATCCCCAAAACTATTTTCTTTAAACGCTAACCTTAACGGAAAAAATTCGAATTTAAGCTAATTTCCGTATTTGAGTAATTGAACATAAAAACTTAGACAAGACTAAAAATTTAGGTGTAATAGTCTCTGAAGTGACAGACACTGAAGTGATTCCATAAAAGTGTACCGTTTTGCCAATTTTGGCATGGAATACTAAAAAATCGCATAGTCGCCTTAACCTGGCCATACTTGAAATGTACTTCTTTCATTCGGTTTGTCGAAAATATGCTTTTTGAAAGAATACTACCTTTGATAAAGCCAGAGGCGGCGTTAGGCGTGTGCGACGTGGACCACCGCCTACGGCCTCACGGTCCGAGTGACCTCGCGCCTCAATGGTTTATGCATAACTCGGGCGCTACGTGAAAATGTATTCGTCATAAAACGATAAATATATTGACATACCAAATTTGTTTTATTTAGTCTAGCAACATTTGTTGGCGTTGCATTTCTATCGCGGGGTAACGAACGGGGAAGCCCCGCTGACAAATTTTGTTTTTATTTGGTCTAGCAATATTTGTTGGCGTTGCTAACAATTATAATTAAAACTAATAAAAAATTATCTGAGAAGTACAATGGGTCAGGAAAGACTTCCAGCTTTGGCAGTTTTATCTATTGAATCAGATATAGCATCTAAACTGAATTACGGCACAATCATTAAGGAGTTTAGTCAGGCTAAAGTAGGAAATTTCTGTTTCTTTAATGTTAGTCTAAGGTTGTTTCTCATTGTCTATACTATAATAAAGTCAAAATCTATGTTTCAACTGTTTTTTAATTTATAACATTGTTTCTTGCGCCACCAGAGAGCCTCGCAAAATGTACCTTGCTAACATCAAATTTTGGTCTTGCTCCGCCACTGGATAAAGCCTAAAGCTATTAAAACAGATTTGTATTATTTCCATACATGCTTATAAATAATATCTAACCCCTTCCAAACAGATGAAATGAAATTATTGATTAAGTAATTAGTGTTAAAATATTTTTAGTTATGAATGGTAAATAAATAAATAATAAATTATTCTAAATATATATATATATATATATGTATATTATATATATATATATATATATGTATATTATATATATATATATATATATATACAGACAGTTTTCAACAGCTTTTCTAAAAGGGAATCAATGTTAAATATGTAAATGACACATTTACTAACCATATAATATACACATACTTACATGCTACTTGTGGAATCATGTTTGTTTGATGTCATTTAAGAGTGGGGATTTAGTGCTGCACACTCAATTGATAATATTATTATTCATTACGTATGTGAATGTATAGGAAATATTTGGTTGTTTTTTAATAGTATAATCGTATTACAACAATGGGTTATTACACAACAATAGAAAATGTGCAAATTATTAAATGGTACTTTGGGGGACATTCGGCACAGGAATGTGTGAATTTATTTATTGTGGCATTTGAGGATAGGCAATCACCAAGCATTCGAACAGTTACTCATATGATTAGCTGTTTTGAAAAATGGGGTTGTATATCTGGTTGCAAAGAAAGTATGTAGTTTATTATTTATTGACGATAAAAAATCGACAAGAGAAGTTGGTGAAGAATTGAGTCTAAGCAACTCTACAGTTGCAAATACAGATCTATTCGCGGAATAGGCCTGAAAATTTGCAACAATTAAGGCAAAGATTTGTTGACAATTGTGCGAATTTTTCTCTTCAAGTGCTAGAAAATACCCGGCCAGATTTCTACAATCGACTCGGATATTGTTTAGCAAATAATGGAGGAATATTCGAACCGTTGGTTTAACTTTTTTTTGTCAGAATTCAGACTGTTGAATGTTATACCGTTAATAGAATTCTATCATTTAATGGCTAAACTTAAGAAGACAATAATGAATATATTTAACGCACTCTAATTAGATGTTTATGTAGTACTGAAGACTTTAGACAGCAGCCAGCATTATGAGTATCCCCACTATTATTATATCTTTATTAAGCATTTTGTGTATAGTTATTATAGTAAATATTATTTAACATTGATTCCCCTGTCCAACAAACACGGTATATATATATAGTAGACGGGCTTGCATGATAAATTATTGAAGTGGTATGATGTATTACGTTATATTGACGATATATTGACCTAACTTGCTTCATTTGCCATACAGTTAATTTATTTAATAAAAAAAAAATTGTTTATCATATTTATCGTGTTTCAACATATTCTTCGTTAATTTGATATAGAAATCATTTATAAGGTATGATATAACAAGTGAAAATAAACCATAAAGGTTTAAATACTCGGTCTATACTGAGACAGACAAACTGTAGAGACAGCATACGGAAATGGACTAATTAGGTCATTTTATAAACACCTTACCAAACATTTTTTTTCTGCAATTCATATTTTCAACTGTTACAAAGTTGGGACTAAACTTAATATACCCTTGTATATATTATATTTACTGAACATATAATGAATTTTCTCGAACATGAATCTAAAATTACACCAAAAAATTTTGAACCCGGTATGTCTTGGATTTAGAAACACACGTGTGTATGTATCTCGTCCATAATTCCAAAACTATCGACTTATTAAATGTTCTTTAATTGTGTTTACTATAAACCTCAAGCTTTCTAAATTTTTTTTTGGAAACTTTGTTTTTTATAAGATTTTATCACTTTCAGACTATCACTCGTATTGCGTAAAACCCACCAACTTTTAAAATGTTATCTGTACAACCAATTTAAAACATTTTATAAAAAACCCAATATCAAAACGACCTGCGTTTTTTTTAAAATAAAAATAAAAGGGCGGTTAATTGATTAAACTATCGGCGTATGGACAAGAACGAAGTAACCGGCTATGCTTGAGAAGGTTTTCTGCAGGTTCCTTCACGAACTCCAGATGAATATCGGCATAGTTCCTACCATAGTCGGCTGCAGTGTCGGATTAACACCTTGGGGAGCCGTTGGCACATTTTTTGTGGGGGCCTCTTTAATAGCACGAAAAATTCAAGAAAAATGATTAATCAGCTAAGAGTCTAGGTAACCAAATCGACCCAGCTCGGGCAATTGATTTGATCTTTGGATGTGCAATCCTAAGTAACCGAATCGACTCAGCTCATTGAATAATGCACTTGACCTCGATTGCATATTGAAAAATCAAAAAAATTGTTTGTTAGTAAGAAATAACATTATTTAAGTAAAATCGTTAATTTAAAAAAATAAGTTCTTAAATAAGTCAAATGTTCTATAGCTGTATTAAAAAATTTTTTTTGCCAACAACTACATTTTTTTTATCTTGTGGGGGCCGTTCTTTTGTGGCGGCCTATAGGATCAGCCTACTCAGCCTATGCTATAATTCGGCACTGGTCGGCTGCAGCAGTATATCATACCAATTCCTAGTCCATACACAAAAATTCCTTAGACTCCACTCACATCCTCACATCCTTAGGCATCACAATGGATCTTATGGTCGAAGTGTAGCCTCCAGGGCAGCCTCTACAATCTATCTAATCTAAGATCAACAAAATTAGTATATTATCTTCCTCATATATTTGTTTGAATTCGATATTTTTATTATATTGGTATTAGAAAAAATGACACTTTAGCAGTATAAAATAGATTTAGTTGACCTAACATCAATTCGTACATTGTGAATTAACTTCCGACGGAGACACAATGAATACCCATAGAATTAGTCAATTGATTGACGGACGGTGACAGCCACTCTATGGATATACCTTCCATTTATGGTTTAAAGATATGAATATATATATATATATATATATATATATATATATATATATATATATATATATAGAGAGAGAGAGAGATATATATATATATATATATATATATATATATATATATATATATATATAGAGATATATATATATATATATATATATATATATATATATCTCAGACCTATATAATATATAATATACATTATATTATATATAGAGTAATTTTATAGTATGATTAAAAAATTCATTAAAACTTTCTTTGTCCAATTTTTTCTTCAGTTAATTCCAATTTTCCTTTTTGTTTCATTACTGAACGTAAGGCTTTTTTAAGTCTTACTCATACAGGAAAAAATCAATGGAATTCATGAAGAAAACATGATCTAGTCTAATGCCGGCAGTACACACTCGGCGAGGCAAGGCGAGACATAACAAACACGAGAGTATACTACTAACGCTCGGTCTGGTTTTTTGTCCACATGCCTCGTCTCTTATAGGCTTCATTAAAAGTCGGTTTTTTTGACAAGAGTCAAAAAAAGTGAGTGAATAAATTTGACACGAGCACAAACGACACTCTCGTCTACATTCGATTCAACTTCCAACTGCTATTTTTAAATGTTCAAGTATAAACCGCTTTAATTGTGCCCATTAATCTTAATTGTATGACACGAAAAGAAATAAAAACTGTATAAATTTATGAATACTTTTTTTATTCTTATAGTGTCATTACGCATTTGAATAATAATAATTTTTAATAGTTTAATCAAAAAATTACTACTCCGTAATTTTTAATTTAAAAATATCATTTTTCAGGTATACCAACGTAATTTCTGGCCAAGCCACGTCGACTAAATGACGAGAACTGTATTGCCGGCCGAACACTCGGCGAGAGTGTACACAGCTTCACTCGCGGCTCCTCAGCAGATGCGAGATTACCATTTCTATGAAGAGGTCGCAAAGAAATTTTGTTCTATTATCTTAAAATTTATTGATACGGGTATTTTATCAATGAAGTCTTATTTATACTTTTTCGAAGAAACCGAATCTTCAAGAATCTACTTCATCAAAGTAAAGTATAGAATAAACCTGTTTTAGTAAGTAGGTCGAACTCCAATAATCCAAATTATTTGGAACCGGATCCAACTATACGGATAATTGGATAAATCATAAAAATCTCACTTTTTTACAAAAACAGCTAAATTTGTATATAAATAAAACTAAATAATGTATATAAATAAAACTATTTGGACAAAATGGAAACCCGACTTCAAAAATCAAATATTCTAAAACAAAAAATGCACTAAAAAGTATAAAAAAAATTGCATATTCTTGTGCCAATTTTAGTTCACCTAAGCAAAAATTTTTAAATATATATGTACAATTATTGTTATTTTTGGAGTCGGTGTCAGCATAGAGAAATTCACGTAAAATTTGGACACCGCTTCTAGTTCTGAGTTCTGAGGTAACAAACATTATAAAAAAAATACAAACGAATTGAGAACCATTCTTCTTTTTGAAGTCGGGTTAAAAATAAAGAAAATCTCTCAATATTGTCAGCTAATGCTTTTTCGAAAAGAAAATAATAGGGGGGAATGGTCCCCCACCTTATGTCTGCGATTAAATAAGTTTTAGTTTCCATAGGAATTTGTTATGAATAATATTTTTAAGAATTTTATTTTTTATATTTATACATCAAAAAAGGTTTTTTGAGAATATAAATGGTGCCCGCCACTCAGCCGATATTCTATAATGTGCCCTTAGATACACTTGGTCACTAAACTGGATGTCATTTTTTATAATTTAGAATTGATTTGTGCCTTATTTATATGGTTTTCGAAAAAAATTTCCAAAACCAAACACCTTTATCCGAAGCATTTTTCGAAACACAAATCAATAAGGCACAAATCAATTATAATCTTTTTTTAAATGACATGGACTTGTGAGGTCCACGGTACAAAAGGTTGGAGACACTTGCTCCAGAAGCTTAAATAGTTTCGATACCATTTTCCAAACGTGCAACTTTAACAATTAATATCTCCTAAAATGAAATGGTCGAATCATTTGAAAATAAAAAATAAAAATAAAAAATACAGACGAATTGAGAACCATCCTCCTTTTTGAAGTCGGGTTAATGAGCGTCATGTGTTTAATATTTGACTGTGTAAATTTTAAATAATCCGTATCATTTTGAAGATGATATCGAAACTCCTAAAGACCGTAATAATAAACCTGACAACCGGAAACACTGCATGGTCTAAGCTAAAATATTTAATGCATAGACTATTTACGTTTATAATTCGAAGACATACAACCAAGCATTTTAACCCTCTGAATATCTCAACCACCAAATTATCACCGGTAATAATTTTTCTCTAATGGAGCCAAAATTAGCAATGTGTCAACTTTTTTTTCAGCTCTTCAGAGTTTAGACGAATCTCTATACCTACAAGATATAAGCTGTTCAGCCTACTATTGGGGTTTGTTTCATTCGTTTACTAATGAATCGCCTACTTGCAGACTTAACTAACTGCAATTTTATTCTTAGAGCTTTCAATCAAGGCTTCTTAACAGTAAACTGAAAACCTGGAAAACTCGTTTTTCTTGTCAGAATGAAATCTGGTGCGGAACCCCTTCAAATATTTCGAAGATCTTTGGCGAATCACTCTGTATATATCAATAATATTAAGCGATCATCTACAATCACCTCGACTATCGTTTGCTCCTTTTAGGTATTTCTATCTTTATTCTATGCTAGTCTTTAAAATAAGATGGATAGACACATTTGTGTCTGTGTGTGTGTGTGTGTGTGTCTATACGTATACACACAGACGGCGAAGGATTTGATGTGTATGTGTATTACGAAATAAAAAGGATAATAATATATCTGTGTGTATGTATTGAAAGCAGATCGGCGCAACAGTACGAATGGCGACCAACCGAAAACCATTCACAATACGGCGCTACTGTACAACAACAACAATATGAGAGCGTCGATATACGATGACGTCATCAACGATGCTGCAGTTATATTTATCATAGATATCAAACATTGTATATAGATTGAACCACTGCAGATAGATTTATATCATACCAAACTCACTGCAAAAAATTGGTAATGTTTTTCACATGTACATGTAAATATATATAAACTAGTTATTCCATCTCTTAGGTAGAAACATTAACAAATATGATATTAATTGTATACTAAATTTACTACAGATATTAACAAGATTATGGGATACATTTTCGATTCAGATTTGTTTCATTTTATTGAATGGGACTGTATGTGTGTATGTAAGTGTTTAGGATCATTTGCTCTATTGTAGCATTCAAATTGCAAAATATACTTTAGTAAATGAGATTTTCAGTGTTAGATTCATCTTGATCTCGAGAGTGATGTAGCTTACATAAAGTATCAACAAAATAAATTTGACGTACACTCCCGTTCATAAAAATTGAACCAAAAAATCACATTCTAAGCATGAACCAGATGTTCTTTGATTCGAGTTCCGATTTGGCGACGACTTTGACCAACATAAATTTTCGAACAGTTTTGACAACTGACCCCATATATTCCCGATTGTTCTTGACTGATAATGTTATCCTGAGGGTTGCCCAGTAACTGTTTAATTTTATTTTTACTAACAAGCGCTGTTTTTACGTTAGGATCTCGTAATTCTCTATTGATTTTATTTGTGCATGGGCGGAAGTATGTTAGTTTGCTCGATTTATTTTGTTCAACGTTGCCAGTTTCTTGTGTTAGTACGGTGGAATTGTTTCGTAAAATTTTAAATTTAGTTCTGCGGACCAAATTATTTATCATGTTAGAATCGAAGCCATTAAAGATTGCAACTTGTTTAATATGATTAATTTCTTTAAAATAATTTTTCTTAGACAGTTACGATTAGCTAATTCATACTGATGATGACTACCTTGTAGTCGAAATACTGTCGAAATACTGAAAAATGTCAACAATGAAATTTGATTATGAAAAACTACTTTGAAATATACAAAAATTAAGCCTCCCAATTAGGATTTACATTATACTGTTAAGTTTCAAGTGAAAACGAATCAGAGCTTTTTCTAGAAAGCTCAATCTATATTTTCTTTACAATATCAAAAATACATTCACCTACACATATAGAGACACAAACGTACAATGCTGGTGTACATACACATAGTAGAAGGTCGATATTAGAGTGAGCTCCAAAAGTCGTACAGAGCGAGCTTTCTATATCACCCTCAGAAAAGCGCGTTGACGGCGCTTTATACATTCAATACAAAGGTAATATACATACATGCATATATGTATTAAACCGATTAAATTAATTGTTAAAAAAAAATTGACAAACCTAAAACACAAATTTTAATCAAAAATGTTGTGCCAATAAAAAATTTAAAAAAAAAAATTATTTAAAAAAAAAACTACCAAAAAAACAAAAAAAAATTTAACCACAAAAATGTTTAGTGTAAAATAGTGCGAAATAAAAAGTGTTCTTGAAAAAAAATTCTAAAAAGGAAATTTTAAAGTGAAAAATTATCACTTTAAAAAAAGGAAATTAATTTTTAAGGTAAGATATTTTAAAATTGATTTTCTTTTATTTTCCGTAATCGAAAAATTCTTAATATCCGGTTTTTACAAACCGTTTTCTCCATATTAATTTCCTGTACACATATAAGTATTATTAAAAAAGGATATCGAATTTAACCTACATTTTACATTAAGAATAATTTAAAATGTTAAACGGTTTTTTTTTTTACAAATAATAAAAAGAAAAATCGATACTGAAAATCAACTGTTGATTTTTTTTTGCAGTTTCTTTGACAGAGAAAAGTTTTTGAAAAGACAAATTAGTATTACGTGAGAACTATTTCCTCTCTATGTGTTATACATAATTTTCCACTATTGAATTGATATGCATGGTGTTCGAATGTTTGTGGGAAAATTGTGTCAGCATCTCGTATTCTTGAACGATATAGATGCACATTGTTCCAGTTGAAATGAATACTTGTATGCAACAGATGTAATCAGATTGTACTCATAGAATATATTGTTTTTAACAATATTCTTATCATCTATCACATGCTCCTATTTTTTGTCTAGTAATAGGCCAAGTATGATGTAGTTTAAAGTCTACATTTTAATTGAATTAAATTTTCTTTGAAATTAAATTTATATCAACTTTAAAATTCATTTTTATGTGTCGTTTTTTAAATTTTTGTCAATTTGAAATTTATCAATTATTAAAAATTATTAAATAAAACAAATATTTTTGAGATTTGCGTAACAATAATTTTGACTCGTTTCGTACACACAGTTCCTTCATCAAATGACATTCAAATTGCACGATAGACTTGAATAAATGAGATTTCCAGCTTTTGATTCATTTTGATCCCAGGAGTGATGTACGTTATATCACCATTAGTGTCAAAATAGTGTCAAAATTAGTCAAAATAAACTTATTTTTACGAAAATCCCAAATATTTGTTTTATTTAATAATTTTAATGGATTTTTTTCAAGTAACGATCCATTCAATATAAAATTATTATTAGGATTAATATAGAGTGATGGCGCGAGACGAGATGAGAGGAGAGTAGCATGTCTCTTGTATTGTATTGACTTGTAAAAGTTTTCTATTGTCTCGTTTTTACAGTTTATAATTTTCTTGAAAAATACAAAAATACATTTTTTTAAATAAAATCGTTTCATATAAAGTTCATATTTTTCTAATTTATTTAATTTTTTCATATTTTAATTGAAACAATAAAGAATATAGAAAAAGTAAATCATCAACAACCCAAAATAATAATTTGCTGTTTTGTGATTAGTACATTTTTACAGATTAATAATCTATAGAGATTGAAAGCGAGTACTACGAATGTTTATCGAAAATCAGACCTATTCTAGCTTTGTCTCGTCTATCGGGGCATCGCTAGTTTAATTATATGAATAAAATTTTATTTTATTCAAGTCTTAGAAACTGATTGTTGTTTTCAATTTAAATTCCAAGATTTAATATGTATTTTTTTTAATAGGTATTGCGACTATAAAATAGAATTCGTATGAATTAGCTGGTCGTAATTATTATCAAGCTAAGATACGTACAAAATTTTCAATGAGTAATATATTTCATACTGATGATGACTACTTTGTAGTCGAAATACGTTTGTATAAAGTACATATAATCAATCTAGGATTTGGAAACCGTTTTAAATTTCAAAAACCTCTGTTCTCTTTGATTATCTTTGATTTTTATTAGATCAGTGTTTTTAAAGGGAAAAAAATAACATTTTCTTAAAAACTAAAATACATGCTTTTATTAGTAAATAACGCACTAAAATTTAAAAAATGTAAATGCATATGGGATGCTATGTTTTGTATTTAAGTATTTTAGTATTGTTATGAATTAATTTTTATGATAAACAATTGAAAATAACAACTAACTGAGTTAATTGCTTAAATACCCGGTATATACTGAATTTAAGAAAAAAAGTTTCACACAAAAGTTGTTTATTTAAAAAAAATAAGAACATTTTCTGTCCTTACATATTGGTTCTGCCCATTCATGAATTTGATCTTACTTTTTAGTTCTCGATCTCACACACAAAATTTATTGTTTTTAAGTTATCGTGTTCACAGACAAACGGACCGACGGACATGCAAAAATGGCCGAATTAGGCCATTTTATGAACACTATGCCAAACATTTATTCCTGCGATCAATATTGTGATCCTTGTATATTTACACACCGAGTATTAAAAGAATTACTTCTCACATTTAAGCCGATTGTCCATTAAAACTCAAATTTCCATTTCGTGACAGTTTTACGAATTCCATGATGAATTAGATGGTACCAAAATCCATACATTCGCAAACTTGCTATGTGATATGACTTTGAGATGTGGCTGATGAAACCGACTTGCAAGATTTGATCACATGCAGCTCAAGTTAATAAAAGGTTGTTAAAAAAATTTAAAAATAAATATTGTGAAAAACATACTTCGAAATATCTCAAAAACTGCAATGTAAAAGCAATTTTTGACAACAAATTTTTGTAGGCTTTTATAAAACTTTCAGCATTTTTTACTTATTTCTTAGCGAATTTTCGAAGAAAATATAGCTATTGGTTTCGTACTTAGGAACCAATTTCGGAAAATGTCTATCTAAAATGATAAACGCCATTTGGCCAATAACGTTAATGGGTATAGTCAGTCCAGGAAAAATGGGGGCATAGAAATAAGGCAAAACACTAAATATGAAATATCTTTTCTATAATATTAGTTTAAAAATGTATAATAAGTAAAGTTGTAGAAAATACATATTACTTACAATTTATCTTCTTATGATATTTTCTGTAACTCTAATATATTAACAGAAATATTTACAACTTTAAAGTTTTAATACTTATAATTAATATAATCTCTGCAAAAATTTTTGTATTTCAAAATAATGTTCAAAAGATGATACAATTTTGTGGCATGTGTTTAAAAAATTGTATAAACATGTGAAAACTGATATGACAATACCAAATAATCGAATTTTTCCTCTCTTATTCTCTTTCTATAGAATATCAAAAAATTTCTTCAAAATAATTAGGTTTTAAAGTGAAAAATTTTCAACCTTTAAAAAGTACTTTTTATTACATAAATTATACGACGCTTTTTTACGAGAACAATCGTGGGAGTTTCCATTGAACATTACATAATATTTATACATGAAACTAATAACAAACACCTACGCAATTTTCCTTTTATAATATTTTGTTACTACCGTTTTTTTTGGGGGGGGAGGATGGGATTGGGTGATTGTTTTACACAAAACTGAAATGTTATTCATGATTTTTGTTATCCAACAGACACCTATTATAAAAAATAAATAAAAAACTATTTACATTACATAAAATTTACCGGAAGCCCAGTTTTTCGGGTGCTTTTTCATAATGTTTTTTTTTTTATAAATTGAATCAATTTTCACAATCTGATTTGTGTTGTAATTCAATCAAATCGAATTTTAAGAATATTGTATTTATTTTTTATTATCTTATTTCAAATACGATTTCCTCGGAGCATGACGTTTATTTAAGAAGTTAATTTTTAAAATACAGTAGAACCTCGATAACTTAAACCACGATAACGTAAAAACCTCTATAAATTAAAATATTGTTTATTCCCCTCAGAACCCAAAACTTCTTTTACTTAAAATACGATGCCTCTATAACTTAAACTGAATAATTTAGGTATTGGATCTCTGTAGCCAATAAAAAAGCATCGATGACTGCATAACTTTTAAAAAAATGGCTTATAAAAACAGACAAACAAATGGCTTCTGCAAAAAACCTCAATTATGAACCATTAAAACCTGTCTTACTCAAACCCTTAGTAAGTTAAATAATCGATAACTCAGATAATTTAACAATTCCCCTGGTCTTTAAGTTATCGAGGTTCTACTGTATATAGAAAACATGAAATATAACAACTTAAGTTAATTGTTTGAATATCCTGTATATAGTGAGGTCTTTATCTGTTCGATTTGTACTAATACGTTTATAGTACTATAAAATTTGATGAAAGCGTTAGCAGAGAAACAAACTAATTTTCTTAAGCATAAAATAAAAATTTTTTTCAAAGGATCTAAAATATACACTTTTGTAAGAAGTTAACGCACTAAAACGCAAAAAATATAAGTCCTTCGATGGACTAATAATATATAGTTATCATCGAATAACCTCTATATATCATATCACGTTGTTATAGTTGGTTCAAGCTTGATCCACACTATACTGCCCTAGTAATTCTAATTTTTTCCCCCATTTTTACGTTTTTCATATTAAGAAATGTTTATGAGCTGCTTCACATTATGCAAGAAAACAGTAGTTTATTAAATAAATTACAGAAAATCGCTAAAGAAATAAGACAAATCTTGAAAAACTTCAAATAGTTAAAAACTCCATAGACCTTTTTAATGAGAAAAACACATCAATACTTGCTTTCATAAAGTTTTATTTCCAACAAATTTTGTATGAGAATTTTTTCATATCTATTACAGTTTTTGAGAAAAGAAATAGATAAAGATATATCATAAACTGTAATAGATATGAAAAAAAGTTTCATACAAAAGTGGTTGGTAATAAAATTTTATGAAAAATGTATTGATATTGTAAAGGTAGATAATAGTTATATTAAATAATTATTATTTAAATAAATAATAAATATATATAAAAGATATAATTGATCTTTATTGATTTGATTTATAAAATGTTATTATTTTTATATGTAAATTACCATGGTTGTTAACATTCAAAGCAACCGTGATAATAGAGGGAAGTTATAGTTGTTATGCAACAATATATTTTTCTCGTTATTAATTTATTATTATAAAATAAAAGTTATGCCTGATAAAAGATTTGGGGGTGTTGCCAAGCTGTCGGATCAGGTTTTTGCAGTCAGTCACTATATACCCTAGCTTTTCAGAAAGTTTCACCCCTAATTTCATGGGCACCGTTAATCACAGTCCCCGCTTAGACTATTGTTTAGTATAATCATGATCGACAATAGAGCGATGTGTGATTCAAACATATTCACACTACAAATCCGATACCGTATCGATATTAGAGCGGTATTTTAGTGAAATCAGATAACATATATGTGTGAATACACTCACTGTTTCTCTTGTAAACATATTTTATCGAATTTATAACGAGCCGAGAGCAGACTCATAGTGTGAACCAACCCTTAAAAAAATAATTAATGAAATAAGTTTAATTCAAAATATAATTCTGTGAATTCTATAAAGGTTTCCGAATTGTGTTATTGACATAAATGTAACAAGGGAATGGTTTTTAAATTATAATGCTGTAAACGAATAATTATGCAAACAAAAAGTTTTAATTTAATTTCAAATAATTCTATTATGAAAAACAAAAAAGTTCAAAAAGTCTTTTAATAATAAAATTAAAATATAATCAAGCAAATTGTTATATATACAGCATGTACCCCATTTTGTTTTGTTCAGTGTTATTATTGATTTGTTTACGCTAAACTAAACATTAATTTAGATAAATAACGGGGAAAAAAAAAATATATATATACGAGATATTTACCCCAAAAGAAAAAAAATAATTACGAAAATTGCATGTTTTATTTACAAAATGTTGTAATGTTTAATGACAAGGGTTGACAATTTATATAAAGATACTAAACGTCACAAAAGTAGCGCCCATTTTTCAAAAATCTATACTTGATTTCTGTCGTATTTATTCGATTTTTGAAAAATATGTTTCGAATAAAACTTGTTACTATATTTATTATGAACAACTTTTATCTGAAGCATTTTTTCGAAAACCGAATGAATAAGGCACAAATCAATTCGAAAATTGTGTAAAATGGGAGGTAATTATGTGGCTATAATGTGTACTAAAATGGTATAATGTATTCTATCAAACGGGCAATAACCATTTTTTTTTGTCTTATAGCCTACCTAATTATTATCTACCTTGTTTAGAAATTGTAATTATACTTTTTAATTAAATTTTTATTATATTTTTCTTTCTTGAATAGGGAATATGCATGAAAATTTTTTTTCACATTTATTTTCAGAATATAAAAATACTGTTAATACTGTAATAATATTTAAAAACGAAATTAAAATCCGACAAATATCAAGGAAGCGATAAGCATTTAAAGATTATTATCTGTCTCTTTCTTGCAAAAATACTAAAAACGGTGTTTTACGTGTATTTTAAATGGTGAAAGTGTAATATGACGTCACATAACATATCAAGAGGGCTATCACCCTCTTTGTCTAATCGGGAATTTCAATCATTCATATCTCGCTTATTTTTAAAGATATTTAAAAAGTAATTTTACCTTGATATTTGTCAAGTAAACATGCTTCAATTCAAGTGAAAAAAAATTTTCATGCATATTCCCTATTGCTTCTATTATGTAGAGTAGTTATATTTCTGTTTGTAAATATATTATCAACGTATTATCAACTAGGATTTATGGAAGTGGAATTGGTATTTGACAGAGCTGGACAAAGTACCGTTAAACAGTACTTACTCTAAGCAATAAGCATTATTATAAAGTAACAACAAGATAGAGAGATAGTAGAGGCTGCCCTAGACGGGCTACCCTTCGACCATAAGGTCCATTGTGATGCCTAAGGATGTGAGGATGTGAGTGAAGTGGAAGGAATTTTTTTTATGGACTAGGAATTGGTAGGAGATGCGGCTGCAGCCGACTTCGATAGGAGCTATGCCGATATTCATCTGGAGTTCGTGAAGGAAACTGCAGAAAACCTTCTCAAGCATAGCCGGTTACTTCGTTCTTGTCCATACGCGGACAGTTTAGTCAATTAACCGCCCCCTTTTTTTTCCTAATAATTGACATTAAACTGCCGATGTCGGGATTCGAACCCACAATCTCCCAGTTTCCAAGTATGCATACTGTGCAGACATAACGCCTTAGACCGCTCGGCCACTTGGACTGCTAAAATAACAACTAACTGAGTTAATTGCTTAAATATCCGGTATATCTTGAATTTATGTAAACAAGTTTATAACAAAAGTTGTTTATTTTTAAAAAAGTAAACATGTTTTGTCTTTACGTTTTTTTTCTTTCTTATGGCTTCAAAGATGGACAGTTTTGCCTAAGCAAGGGTGGTCCAATTTTGCCCATTTACGAACTTGACCATTTTTTTTTGCTTTAGAACACATATTCTAAATTCCAGCTCAGTATCTCTTTTTGTTTCTAAGTTATCATGCCCACAGGCGGACAGATGGACAGACGTACAGACAGACATGCGTAAATAAGTTAAACTAACCATCTTTGAAACCGTAAGAGATAGAAGAAAAATTGTTTGAAACTTTTTTCATAAACTCAGTATATATCGGTTATTAAGCAATTACTCAGTATATATCGGTACTCTACTAGCTAAACGGGGGTGAAAATCTGTTTAAGTGTAAACAGTAAAGAAATGTATGTCTGACATTTGTGTCGCAACTTATGACGTAGTCTTAACAAAGCATTAAAATCGGAATTGTTAAAATATTCCCGTTTAACAGTGGTTAAAACATTTGTTGGTTAATGAAATTCCTGTCTATATATATATATATATATATATATATATATATATATATATATATATATATATATATATATATATATATATATATGTATATATGTATTAAATTATAATGTATATAGATTGTTGGTATTTAGTCTGACGATCAATTTCAAGTGATTGAAAGCAAAATAATGTTTTTGTTATAAAGCTTTCAAATAAAGCTTTAGGTATTTCGTAAAATGTTTTATTTATACATGGGACTGTGTCGCAACCATATTAGCAACGAGTAACATATCTCCCTAGAGAATAATTACGACTAGCTAATTCCATACTGATGATACTTCGCCATCGATATGCTATAATACATAAGAATAAAAATAATTATACTAGAAATTAGTGAAATTTTTATACCCAGTATATACCATGGTATATTAAGTTTAGTTCTGACTTTGTAAGGGCTGTCTGTCTGTCAACACAATAACACAAAAACGAAAAGAGATAACGAACTGAAATTTTGTTTGTGTATTCTTGAGCTAAAAAGTAAAATCGAATTCGTGAATGAGCAAAACATAACCATATTGAGCAAAATGGACCGAACTGTCTATTTTTGAAACCGTCAGAGATAGAACAAAAATGTAAAGACATAAAAGGTTTCTTTAAACAACTTTTGTTGAAACTTTTTTTCATAAATTCGGTTTAAACTGGGTATTTAAACAATTAACTCACTTAGTTGTTATTTTCACATTTTTGAATTATATATAAACAAGTGAAAATAACAACTAGCTGAGTTTATTGCTTAAATACCCGGTACATACTGATTTTATGGAAAAATAGGTGCAATAAAAAGTTGTTTATATTAAAAAAATGAACATTTTTTTTCATTAAATTGTTTTTCCTATCTTTTACGGAGATGTCTATTTTCGGTCCTGGCGGGGGAAGCCCGATCCGATTTTCCCATTCACGAACTTAATATTACAATTTAGCTCTAAAACATACATTTTAGCTTGTTATCTGTTTTCGTTTTTTAGTTAACGTGTTCACAGACAGACGGACGGACGGAACGATATGCGGATATAGACTAAGTAGGCCAATTTATAAACCAAGCACCTAAACCAAGCATTTATTTCTGCGGTCAATATTTTCAACCGTTGCAAAGTCGGGACTAAACTTAATATATATACACTTGTATATATTATATATACTGGGTATAAAAACACTTATTATCTTTTAAAAAAAAATTATCTTTTGAAAATTTTTTAAGTAAAACTTCTTAAGCGGCGTATCTGTTTCAATTTTTTTCTTACAATAAAGGGGAAATGACTCAATAGAGGGGAAATATGAAACACACATTGAATGCGAGATAAGAAATAATTATAAATTTACATTTGTATGAGGTAAACATTATTACGTGTAATTATTGTTGCCTATATCATATAAAAAAATGGGCTTTTTCCAAAGTCGTACAATTTTTTTATAATTTTCAACTTGTTCAACGTTCTAGTGATATACAATGCCTAAACCATTTTAAAAATGATTCCATTTCTTTTTGATTTTGTAATAATTTTTATTATACTTTTACAAATTTTCAATTGAAACTTCTTTAGCGAGAAATCTGTTTGAAATTGTATGTGCCGATGTACGGGAAACCTGTTTATAACAATATTTAATCATTTATGGGTCACTTTACGTAATTTAAATAAAAACGTTATAAATATTTACTCTATTTTAATAAAAATTTTTGTTTATTCCAACGATTGTCTCTTTTCTAAAAATTTTGTAGCACTCAGTTAAGACACAAAGGTCCGGTTCATATGCAACATTCAATAATGAATAAATTTAATTATTATCTATTCCTGTTTAGGGGATAAATTATAAATGTATACAGTGAAATTCGTATACAATATATATTTCCGATATAACAATATTTCGGGTATAATGATTCAAGTGAAAGTTTGTTGTTGATTTCCTATTTGGATGATATTGTTTGGATACAACAACAATGCCGGATATAACGATAAACCGTGATGTAGTGTGATCTCATCACTACATCAATACAAAATGCTATTTACTAAAAAGTTAAATCATCGTAGGATATACACTACCGTTCATATTTTACAAGCTTTTATTTAACTTTCAATGTATGTATGTATATAATATATATGTATGTAATATATATGTATGTTCGGGTCAAATCTTGCAAGCTGAATTAGAAACATTTCCTCTTATCCTACGGAGTTGAATTTTTAAACGTTGGTTCAGCTCCGATGACAATGCATTTTTGTGGTAAGCATGACAAGAATCGAAAAGGGAAAAGGAGGGGTTTATAGGAAGGGGGAAACACAAAATTTGGTATATCTCTCTTAATATTGAAAAAATCGAAAAACATATAAGAAATAAAGTTGTGGAAAATTATTGTTTTACTATAAAAAGCTTGTTTAAAAAATATTTTTTACAAACTAAATTTTAAAATTTCATCTATTATATCATTCATTCTAAACATATATTTAGTAATATATATGTTTAGAATGTGACTTACTGGTTCAATTTTTTGATGAACGGTAGTGTACATTCTTCGTTTGTCTTGAGTTGAAGTCATGGATTCCTCTACTGTGTTTAGAAGTCCGATTCTTTACAATGTAGCACCACACACATTTGCTAACGTAGAATAAGTAAAATTAATAGAGCGATTATATCAACTAAAGATCCTGAAGAAAGCTGAGCCAGTCAACGCTTTCCACGGT
Source organism: Nineta flava (assembly GCA_963920215.1). Lineage (NCBI taxonomy): Eukaryota > Metazoa > Arthropoda > Insecta > Neuroptera > Chrysopidae > Nineta > Nineta flava. The sequence goes on from OY986040.1 coordinate 119,977,287, forward strand.
AGGGAAATCGAATTGCTGTCTTTCATCATGGTTGAGCTTGATCTCTAGATTAAATATTAGTAAATTTTCTGTATATATATATATATATATATATATATATATATATATATATATATATATATATATATATATATATATTTATATATGTATATATATATTTGCGAATATATATATATTTTATGTCTGTGGACTCTGGTATTTTGTATTTGAGGCGGTCAAGTATAAAGTAAGGTATTTGAGAGGTCAAGTTCGTTAATGGGTAGAATTATCGGACAAAATTGCGGGGGGTAAAGAAGAGGGTAAACACAATTTGGCATATCTCCCTAAATATTCAAAATATCGAAAAATTTATTAGAAGTAAAGTTGTAGAAAATTAGTTATACTATAATTTTGTTTCTTCTAGTTTATCTGTTACTCTAAATACTCTGTAATCTCGATTACTCGATTACTCTATAATCGTTTATTCAGTTACTCTAAATATTTACAGAAATTTTGACGGTTTAAGATTGAAAATTAAATTCCATAATATCTCTGTACACATTAGAGTTTGTGCAAACGATGCAAGATAGAGAAAATTTTTTAAGAAAAAATAAATTTATATCATAAAAACAAACAATTGAATAGATTTGTTGTAAAAGGCAGATTATACCACGCGTATGCATGATACAAAAACTTTTTTAGTCTATACCCGGCCCTTCCCTAAGCTTTACCGAGTCTCCTTATATGCGAAAAAATAGTGCCCCTATCTATCTGTGGGGGATATCGTTGACTAGAGCTTTTTTTAAACAAGGAATAACTGTGTGTAAATAAACCATCTTCCTTTCCCAATACTTAAAGCAAAATTGAAGTGCACTCTCCAAAAGGGTTTTTTGAAGCCTGAGCAACACCGGGCATTTTAGCTAGTAACAGCTAACTAAAATTTTACGGATTTGTGTCGAACCCAATTTTCCAATGAATGTTTAGGGCAAAAGTTATTAGTATTTGTATGATGAACTGTTGTTGGAAAGATTTTAATCCATTCCAAATGGATTCTACTTAAACCGACTGCAAAAGTTGCAAAAGGAACGTCACTAGAGTCGATAGTTATGTCTAGTGAAATCCGGTAATAATTTCAGCCATAGAATCTGGATTGCTAGATTCCTTGAAGATATAAGCGTTATAAGTGAAATTCACTGTACATAAACATAGTATTGTGCTTTATCATCCAATTTGTATTCGAAGTAAATTATCCTTATTTACTTGAAACTATAAATTATATAGATAATTCTGTATAGATTTGTATGTTAAGTGAATATCAATTGTATGTTGTGTTTTTTTTTTTGAAATATTTAATTCAGTCGACGTTTCTAAAGAATGTGTGTAGAAATAAAAAGTTTTCTATTCCAATGAATGAACAATTGAATTTGGTTTCACAAAAAAGTACACATACATTTTATTCACAATGGATTTTAATCAATTATTTGCTTGATTGAATTCAATTTGAGCAATTGATTAAGTATATGACGGGTGTTCAAATATTCACGATCCAAAATTTTTTTTATCCGTTACCAATTTATAAGGCTCCTTATAATTGTATTAAACTAGAACTAAACTTTACAATTTTCAAAAAATTGAAATTTTTGTTTTTATGATTCTTTAAACCTTCAAAAATCACCTCCCACAAGGATTTTCAAAAAATCGTCAATTTTCGCGGTACAAAATGATATTAGGCGAGCGCGACGTCGCCTAATTCGGTAACCACCTCGTTACCGCAGGTAAAAATAAAAACTATTTTTATTATACACAGATTATTGTTATTTTTGTCACATGTTTTCAGTATTTATTTATTTGGAATTCTTCTTGAAAATTTTTCTTACGACTCCAGAAAAACCATCAGAAATTATAGCAAAGTTCCAAACCGTTCCAAAGTTATAGCCGTTTTTTGACCATTCGCATATCGTAGCCGGCCCAGATCTCTAATATAGTTTATAGTTTCTATAGAAATAAACAAAATTTTGGAATTCAATTATTTCTGAATAAATTTAAAATATAAAAAAACGAACGTTTTGAACTCTCAAAATTTAGAACAAGTAAAAGTGAAAATAACTGAGGTGATGGCTTAAATACCCGGTATACACTGAATTAATGTAAAAAAGTTCATAACAAAAGTTCTTTATTTAAAAAAAAAAAAATGTTTTTTTTACTTTCCATATTTGTTCCATCTCATACTGTTTCAAAGTTGGGCAATATTGTCCATTTTGCTCAAGCATCGTCCGAGTTTGCCCCTTCGAACTTGAACTTGAGCTTACATTTTAGTCTAGAACACCATATACGAAATTTCAGCACGCTATCTCTTTTCCTTTTTGAGTTATCTTGTTTATGGATAGGCGAACGGACAACTTGGCGGAAATGGACTAAATAGGTCATTTTATGAACACCTATACCAAAATTTTTTTTCTGCGATCAACATTTTCATCCGTTACAAAGTCGGGATTGAACTTAATACACCCTGGTGTATTCATATATACCGGGTATAATAATTATTTGACATAAATTTCCAATGCATCTGATTTTTTTTTAGCGCGGGCAACGTCGGGTATTATAGCTAGTTCGTTATAATTGACAATTGAAAATTCACATAGTCTACGTAGCTGCTACGTGTCAAGTTTTACCTTTTATATCGAATATAAATAAATCGTAATTTTAGAGACTATATGAAAAAAGGAAACATTTAACAATTATTGAAAAGCTTTGGAAAATATGAATGTCCAAAGTATATATTTAATATCGTTATAGCCCAATGTTATTTTTCTTGTTCTTTCGACAGAAAATATAATTTTACAGAAAAACGATAAAATTGTATGTTGTACCTTAACAACAATACAATAGTCTTTTTGGTTGGTAAGTTTCCTTCCTACAAAATGCTTCATTATCCTCAAGGGTATATAACTATTACAAAAATTGTTATTACGAGAGATTTAAAACAAAGAAAACTTTTCGAAAAGTATATATATATATATATATGTATATATATATATATATATATATATATATATATATATATATATATATATATATATATATATATATATATATATATATATATTGAAGAATATATTATGTATATACGGTGTGACGTCAATGAAAGATATATCGTGTAAACTCGTATTGTGATCGGAAATATCTGAATTTAAGAATTTTTAATTTTGTAATTTTTAATTACTATCCAACAATTAAAACTACATTCTCACTATTGCCTATTGTCTTTTTTGATTAAAAAAAACGTTATAGCAAAAGTTTGTAGTAAAAATTTGTTGATAAAGTTTTGTGGAAATGCTAAAAAAATAATTTCAAACCACCCCCTGGCACTGTTGTGAGAAATTTGAATTTAATTAATTTTAATTATTTAAATAATTACTATCCAACAATTAAAACTAAATTCTCACTATCCTACTATTGGTGTTTGTTCTTTGGGACAATGACATCTGGTGGCAGTAATTAGAAACATACTGAAACTGTGATAGTTGCATATGAGATACCGTCCAAGTGGCCGAGCGGTCTAAGGTGTATGTCTGACGCTAAGGTTATATCTACTTGGAACTGGGAGGTTATGGATTCGAATCCCGATATCGGCAGTTTGTCAATTATTACGAAAAAACAAAGATTAAAAAGGGGCGGTTATTTGACTAAACTGTCGGCGTATGGACTGTTTAGGTAGTTTTTTTTCTGCTATCAATATTTTCAACCGTTACAAAGTCGAGATTAAATTTCGCGGCACAATTTTAACGATTTCAAAATTTGACGGTACCCAAAGAAACAGATAAGTTTAAAAGTTGTTTACTTACCTATATTACACTGTGTAAAATAGTTTATGATAATAATTTTGAATGTAAAATAAAATAATATGTACTACAAAAACAACAGTACGTTTATTAAGGGATTAATTACAAGTTAATAATACTTTTAAGGAGAAATTTGAGCTTGATGTTTTTTTGATAAAATTTGGCGGCACACAAAATTCCGCGACACAGTGGTTGAGAATCACTGCTTTTACATAAACATTACGAAGCTTTGTTTACAAATAAATGAATAAATAAATGCAATCTTACAATTGCAGTGGTACTTAATATTATTAAAAGCATTCATTTGTATCGTTTGATTAAAGAATCTAACAAAGTCACGCAGTAAAAATACTAGAGATATTAAAAAAACGATAAAGCAAATTAACATACTCATTGACATATCAATCAATAGAAACTGAATAATAATAAAAATATGTAAAATATGTATAATTTTTTTTACAATGATCGTTTTTTTTTATTCAACAGGTTATAAAAATATTTACACATCAAAAGATTTGTTAAATTAAAAACCAAATAAAAAAAACTACACAAAGTAAAGTGGATTTGCGTGCTTTTTTAAAGTTTAGTGGCAATGAAAAAAACACTATTATTGTAATAAAAAAAAAACTATATATCGTGCAATGACAACTTTCTATGTCTTTGATGCTTTTGTGTATAAATTTTTATCCTTGTATTTTCAAACGATTGTTTTTTTTAATTTAAATTTTTAAACGAATTAGTATTTGGTTTATAGGTCAGATGCTGAGTATTTTATCGAACAGTATTGATTGAAATACTCAGCATCAAAATACTGCTGTGCTTGGGTAAAAGGCAATAAAGTGTAAAAATTGCAAACAGAGAAAACTGATATCTAACTTTTTTATATTTCTAAACTAAATTAATAATATTATTTTCCATAATAATTATCGAACGACTAAATAATATGTCACATGACTTCATGAAAAGTTTTTAAGTGTGATTTTAGATCACAATTAATCAAAATGACTATAAAAAAAATATATATATACAGGTTGAATTGAGTACCTCCTTCTTTTGTCGGTAAATAAGAAATCATCTGTCTTGAATTGTTGTAAATCGAAAAGCAATAACATGTGATTTACTGCCACCATACTCTGTAAAATATTAATTACTGCTTTTTTCACTGTTTTTATTATTTTTACTATTTATTATGTACCTATTATTTTATCAAATATAAAACGATGTGAAATGTGTAGATTTAAAGTATACAAATTGTACAAACTATGTTATGATCATAAAATGAATCTTAACCGTTAAAAGTAAGAAATGAAATTTTTCTTTCAATCATACACTTACCTCTAATATTATTATTTGGACAAACTGTAATATTTAGACAAACTATAATCATGACAGTTAAAAAAGAGTTAAACCAGTCTCATGTTTTTCAGTGAATAAAACCAGTACAGTTTGAAAGTTACGGCTGTTTTTACTTTGAAAAATGAATTTACTGCTTTTATATTTAAGAAATGTAACCAATTAGAAATATTTGACAAACTTATTAAAATTATTATCTTGTTGACATTAATTCTTTATGCTTCATTTTATAATTGATATATATAGATTAATAAAAGGCAGGAGGACTTTTAAACGTAAAAACCTCATCGAATTTCATAAAAAAAACGAACAATTAATTACTCTACGTCTAAATGTAGTTAGAGGTAAAAATTTATAACCAATAATATATGCTAAATTGTATGTTTTTTTCAAATAATGAAGTTAATAATAGTTTTTGATAGCATTTCTATTTCAAACATGGCAGCATTTTAATGAATATTTCATATTTTTTTATTGTTTTCGAGATATGTATATTGTTATTATTGTACCTGTTTCCACTTTTTATAAAACAACACAATGTGTCCCATTCTTTAGCAATATACCAACAACAACAAAAAACAATTAATATTCAAATTAAAGAGAAATGTATAACAACTAACCGAATTATTTATTTAAATATCCAGTGTATATTTAGTTCAAAAAATAAAAGACATGTTTCACTCTCTTGAAGAATCCATTTCCAAAAAAACAAAAACACGTATTTTATGGTTTATTACAGTTAAGTAACAATTTTCATGTTTCATGGAAAGGGTTGATTTTCTAAAAATGCTTAGACACGTACATTGTTTATTATTAACAGCCTACTAGATACCATTTTTCTTCTTCACAAGTTAATAGAAATGGGACCCCAATAGAAACTTTTGGCCCCAATTTCATTCTCTTAGGAGTTGATTTTCGAAAAATCCTTAGTGCGTCCATCTCCACACTTTCTAAGGAACCCCTTCCAAATTTCGTGTTTCTTACTCCAATAGGTTTGGCTGGGTGATGAGTGAGATTTCGCTTGTATATATATATATATATATATATATATATATATATATATATATATATATATATATATATATATATATATATACATAAATATATACATATATATATATATATACATATATATATACATATATATATACATATATATATATATATATTTATATATATTTATATATATATATATATATATATATATATATATATATATATATATATACCGTACGTTTAGTTTACATCTTCACATAGCAGATCTCCCACGAGTATGAGAAAGTACATATGTACACATTAAGCAATGTGTATGAGAAGGAGGTCTTATAGGTTTGATAAACAAGCATATTTTTCAAAACAGTGAATAATATTCATAACTGTTCGAGTGGTTGGTGATTGTCTACCTTCAAATGCCACAATAAATAAATTGACACATTCCTGTGCGGAATTTCCGGAAAAGTACCATTTAACAATTTGCACTTTTTCTTCTTTTGTGTAATAATAACCCATTGTTGTAATAATACCAATAAATAAAATACACAAACACGTATTTTCCAAAAGCATTCATATAGTAATGATTGCATATTATCAAAACAATTAATAATATTTGTATTGAACAAAAAATCCCCACTCTCTAAAATTTATACAGGCACATACAACACAACAGTAACAAACAAACCTATAAGACTTCCTTCTCATACACATTGCTTAATGTATACATATATACTCTCTCATACTCGTGGGAGATCTGCTATGCGAAGATGTAAACTAACCGTACGGTATATAGATATAGATATATAGATACAACTTTTAGGTTAGACTATTTTTTATTGAACATGACTGAACAGACCCCAACGTCCGTTAAAGTAAAATTACATATTTTCCTATCCTTCCCAAAAATTTTCATTTTTTCTTTGGTAATAAATAGTGGAAGCACCGATTACATAGATTTAATTTATCAAAATATTAACACAGCTTAAAAATTTAACCTAACTTTGATATTAAATTCGTCCAAATGATTGGAGGAAATGCAGTATTTTTTAGTCATCAATAAATAAAGAATTCTTGGACACTCAATATCCAGTACAGTAATTTTGTATGCATATGAGGTTATATTGATTAATTAAAATAAAACAAATCTCATCTCGTAATATTTTCGTTCATAAAAAACTTCCGTAGTGTGTTTATATTATATTGTATGGTAGCTATCTCGTTCGAAACATTTGTGTATAATTTCGGTAAACAAATAAAAAACCAGATTCAATTTAATAAATGATACTTGGGCTGCAATTTTATGATAAAATATTTTATTAATTTTTGTATATTTGTGTAATTAATAATGAAAAAAAAAAACACGCAACCGCAAGTATTATAAAACTGTATGTATCATCGGTTACCGTTTATTCTCCGTTTTCGCAAGAGTTGCCATTGTTTTAACGCTTTTTTTTCTTGCCTCGTATGTGCAGTAAAAAATTTGTAGCATGATCGCATCATATGACTATCGTTGATGTAATGCTTTTTTTTGTGTTAAGGCCCCCGATACACGATCAAGCAATTTACGGAACAACTGTTTTATGCATACAAAATCAGGATCAACTTTTATTGCTATACACCTATGCGTTTTGATCGCTTATGGTAGTGTTTGACCAAAATACCAATAATAATCGCGACACGACATTCGTCTGTGTAAACATTTTCTCTCGAAAATACCCACACAATTAAATGAATTAGTGTACAAGCTGTTGGAAAGCATATACACCAATATTTGCGCAAACACAATTGTTGAACAAGTTCTTTGATTGTGTATGGGAACCTTTATTATGCAAACATGACGTTACACAAACACGCTGTTGCGCGAATTGTTTGATCGTGAATGGGGGCCTTTATGCGAAACAAAAGTATAATTGTATAATTCGGATGAGATTTTATCACACATTTAACGAAAATATTTATATACTAATTATTAATACAAAATAATTTAACTCACCAAATTTAAACTTTTAATCTTCGATATTTGACAAGTTTAATCTCGTAATTTTGTTTCCTCCAAAATTCAAAACCACTTATCGTTTATTTGCGCAAATTATCAACGATTATAAGCCAATTTTCAAAAATAGAAAAGCCAATATGGAAAAATAGATGTTTTTTTTATTTAAACTTAACAACTATATTAATAAATTAGACAATGTGATAAAATTTATTTTAAAATGTTATTTGAATTATACAATTTATTTTAGGCTGAATTAAAAAAATAGTGTTATCAAACGTTCAAATTCATTAATTATTATAATCAGGATAATTGATACTATTTTTTCGCAATAAAAAAATTTACACATTTATACAAATAAACTGAAACCAAGCAACAAGCATATTTATTAAATATTTAATTCTGTCATAATTCAGTTCTGTTGTATAGAAAAAGAACAAAATCATAAACAAAATAGAGCACATGAAAATGACGATTAAGGGATATATATATATATATATATATATATATATACACTCTACTAAGTTTGTTAACTTACAATCCACAAAGAAAACATAAAATTATACATAACCCAACATATTTTTCTCTTGTAATATTTACACAAAAGGAAATATAAAAAAATATATATATTTTTAGTATTTTTCAACGAATTTTTCTTACTAGTATTTTTTCCTTTTTCTGTCATAAATAAATAAATGCACATTATACGTCATCTATTTTTATTTGTTTCTCTTTTACATGGTACTGTAAAAGCCCGAATACCGCAGTTATTGTTATGGGATTTCAGATTTTTGACTTACTAATAAGACTGAAGAAAATAATGGTAAAAATAAAAATTGTCTTCTTCGACGAATCTTAAATGAAATCATAAGTAGAACAAGTGAAATGTAACAACTAACCGAGTTATTTGTTTAAATACCATGCATATACCGAGTTACACACTATGTTAATAGGTACCTGCTAGATTACTAAAAACAATTAAAAAATATGTAAATAGTAAATAAATTATTAATACACCGACATCAAAGATAGTGCAAGATCATTATGCATTCCACTACCATACCATTTCAGGTAGCTCAGTTGGTAGAGAATTGGTCTAGAATGCCAGAGATCGTGGGTTCGATTCCCATCCTAGCTGTGTATATGATTTTGCATATCAAGCATTTGATACAAAGAATATTATCAACGTACGTAATTTTGACATATTACCTCAACGTCAAAATTAAGTTAGTTATAGTCACTTCCGTTGGTATAATATAACCGAAAGGTAACCATACCAACAATAGATAAGTATAAAGACACTGGTTTACAAAAAACAATTTAAGAAAAGCTAACTGCTTCAACACCCGGTATATATTGACTTTTTATTTTCAGTATAAATTGTGTTCATTTAAAAAACAGGAATATTTTTTTTATTTTTCTATCGCTTATGGAGGCAGGAAAGCAAGGTACAATTTTATCCATTCACAAAAATGTAGTTACGTTTTAGCTCTAGAACATACATTTTAAATTCCATGTAGATATCTCTTTTCGTTTTTAATTTATCGTGTTCACAGACGGACGGATATTTAGGAGAATTAGGTCATTTTATCCGAAAGATTTTTTTGTAAACCGAATGAGTAAGGTACAATATCAATTTTAAAAATTTTGAGAGCGCTACTTTTGTGGCAATGTGTACAGACAGACAAAAGTTTCAATCTTATAACACCATTCTTTTTGCGTCGGGGGCAAAAAAAAAAGCTTCTTTAAAGTGGATAATAAATTGGGGAATATAATATCTATTTATCCTGACACTTACCGCTATACGGACTTTTACAGTAAACATGTAATATATATATTGTTTGTTTTACGGTATATCATAACAGTGATATAAAATACATTTTTTCTTTGACTTGTATCTAATTGAAGAAAACCTTTTATCTATTAACCTCCGAACTATATATTCACCTCATGTGAAGATGTTCAAAGAATTTAGACAGTTGGTGTAATATAGGATTAAAATTATACAAAATTCAAAATAAATACTTTTTTTTTCGTAAATTAATATTGAAATTAATATAATTTTTACTTAAAATTATATCGAAAAATCTCATTTTATAATTAATAAAAAGTTTAGTGGTAGCGCAGGGAAACTAAAAGTCTGGCTACTTGCTTCTAAGAGTATCTAAGACTATTTTTACCGACCCCAGAACGAGGAATTTTTCTGCAGACTAGAAATTTGGTAGAGATGACTATGCCGATATTTACAAACATAGTTACTTTCTTTCTTGTCCATTCGCTTACAGTTTAGTCAATTAACCGCCAAAGTATTTTTTTTTATTGTATTTAATTGGCAAACTGCAACCATTGGGAATCGAGCGCACAACCTATCAGTTCCAAGCATCATTGACAGTACGGCAACTTGGACTGTATAATAAACAGTTTAATTTTTTTTCATTTGGCTAACGAAATCTGGCCAAATTTTTCATAAAAAACAGTTAAGCCGTCTCTTCGACGCCTGGCAGATGTGAAACACCGAAACTATTTTGTGTAGAAAATATACATGAAAGGATGGTTTATTAAAGGAAATAAATATGTCATGTCAAAAAAAAATATTCAGATTTTTTTTTGAAAGAAAAAAGTTATTAGTTATTACAGTTATTAGTTATTACAGTTACTTAAACTATTATTATTATTATTATTTACTATTTTGTAAATATACCGCCATCTATGAGCATCTTTTTAAAAGATTTTTTATGTAATATCACCTATGAACAACTTGTTGATCGAGTGACGAGAAAATTTCGTCAGGTCACTGCCTGGTAACAAACGGCCTACTCCGCCGCAATAAATGTTTCACATCAAAAACTACAATCACTAAAATTGTAATTATTTTAAACTATTTTAAATCTTTTGAATTATCTAAAATATTCAAAATATCTTTAAATCAGTTTTATTTCATTTAATCTTTATCAGAGCAAATTTTCGAAGAAAATATAAACAAGATTAGAAGTAATCTCTGACGCAGGGTAAACGTGAACCTGATGGTTTTTCAAAATTATAAAAGAATATTGATTTACTATATTGCCACGCGGTAGTAACTAGTTTCTAGTGTACAACAACTATTCCTGATATAAAATCATACCAAATAAGTGTTCCAATGTATGGAAGTCATGTGAGTGTTTTATTTTTTTATTTTTATTTTTTCTGTAAACATTGCGTGACTTAAATACGATCGTCAACTCTTCGAATAAAGGGAAAAAATATATACGCAATTATACTTATTCAAAAAAATTCTTAGAAATTTCTATTTATATATTATTTGCTATATGAACGTTTTAATAACTTTACAGTTACAGTTAATTTACAGTTATTTTGAAACAAAATTACTAACGTTAAAGCTTTGAGAATTAAGAACATTCTACAATTATAGAAAAACTAGCTGATCCACCCGGGGCTTCGCACGGGTTCTTTACAGAAAATATAAAACAGCCTAGGTTACTCCGAGGAGATGTAGCTTTCGGTAAAATTGGTTGAGTAGTTTTTGAGTTAAATCGTAACAAACAAAAAATCAATCATCTTTCCTCGTTAAACATAATAGCATTACCCGTCGCGGCTTCGCCCGCAAAAATTTTGTAACGCCCTTATAACCAAGTAACATAATATTTTCTCCCATCAAGGACTGATTGCGTTTAATTTTTGAAACATATTTGTTGTATGTACTTCCACCTATTTGCAAAATTTTTGAAGTACTCATGTTGTGTATACTCCCATCTATAGGCAAATTTTTAAAACGGATTTGTTGTATTCATCGCTATCTATGCATATTACTACAAAAATAAACTAACTTAATATTAATTTTAAAATGATTCACTATATGAATAGAAATCGAAACAAATATGAACAATGGACTGTATTAATATATGATCCACTGTTACATATCAATCACTTTATGCAGACTGCTGTCTGTTGCATGCTTATATAAATAACAGTCAAAATCTCTACATCCCCACTCCTGGTAGACAATGTATGACACACAGCACGTAAACAACGAACATATGTTACTATGCACTGATAAATTATACACCTATACATCAATAAATTATACAACTATACCTTTTTTTATAATATGTAAGGACCAATTTATACAAAAACTTGACAAATTATATACTAAAACCATCCTCGAAAACCACCCTATCTATTGGTGAAAACAGCATGAAAATCGGTGAAGTAGTTTTTGAGTAAATCACGAACAGACACACAGACGCGGCTGGGGAATTTTTTATGTACTATGTAAGGATATTCGAAATAAACTCACGTTACATCAAATTTTAAGAATTTAAACCCATTCCATAATTTAAAATATATCATATTGAGATACATTTAAAAATATCGTTTTACTATATTTAAATATTTAAATAAAAAAAAGCCCAAAATGTATGCCCACTTGCAGGGAGTATTGAACTTTAATACCATTCACATATTTTTCAGAAAATTTTTAATTTTTGACTATTTCAATCGGGTTTTGCATATTAAAACGGCTTTTGTTTATTTAAATTTTGGAAATAATAACACAGCTTTTAACAAAAGACATAAATACATCTTGAAAACGGGTTTTAATTTGTCCCCAATTTCCAGAACTCTCCAGAACATAAACAGAGGATATGTTTCTTTTATCAAAATTTTTCCCATTACATAGAAATATGTGTATTTGTGCCTTTTAAATGATAATAATGAGTTGACTCTTGGGAGTATCCCTATTTTTTTTATTACTATACCCGGAAACAAATTGACACAGAGGAAGGCTGTCTTTTTATTCCGTAGGGCATGACACTTTTGTAAAATGTAATTATAAAATTTGAATTTAACTTTTCAGGCACGTAAAATGTAGTGCTGGTTTTTAGTCATTACCTTCCTGGTCAGGGTACAGCAGTTTCAAAACAGTAGAACCTTCTTGAAATTTGGCCAGCTAATTAATACTGATAGATTGCTTTTAAAACTGGTTCTTACCGCTATAGAAATTTGTCTGTTCCGATCGATATGCATTTGCTGCATACTAACTGACATTGGAAGAACGACGGAATAACCGGTGAATTGAAGCCGCTAAGTCGGGTGTATACCAGATTCGAGATTGCATGCTGTAACACTAGTCAATGTCCCATTGAAACTTATCGGAGTCATAAAATTTTACAATTCATCTAATGAAAATAACGCTATCTCCTTCCAAATCTCTATTTCAGTTCGTTACCGAGCAAAAGTTCAACAAAAATGTGTATATTCCCGGGATAACTCCCAACAAAACATATAAATAGTCTGTCTCATAGGTACAGAGTATTGCAAAAGTATATTTCATAATTTTAGAGTGATAAAAAAACTGATCAAAATGAAAAAACAGCATCTGAACATTGATTCGGAAAAGCTTCGAAATATGGCCCAGAAACAAAATGGCATAACAGTATGTTTTAAGAATTATTTTTAATGAAAAATCTGCATCGAACGAAAAAGCGCTTGGCTGAAATCTGGTTTCCTATAAAGTTGTCATCATTCTTTATACTTTTATTCACTGAAAAAGTATAATTTTTCGCCACTGTTTCCCGTTACTATATTTCAAAAACATAATTTTCCGTGTCAACTTTAATGAGTTTTATTTCTTCTTAAAGTTTGAAACATAATGTTCAAACATTCTATTTATTTAAATTTATGCTAACTAAATTTAGAACACTGCATGTATTTGTAAAACAAAATTTTTAAATGTATTTGGGAACATATAGAAAATGGGTCATAACAAACACAAATTTCTGTAGAATTATGACTAAAATGTATCATTTGTGTAGAGGATGATATATCAAAGCAATTTTGTATTACACTTTTTTCTCCAGAGAAATAAAAATTTTTTCTTGAGAAAAAAAAATGAAAAAATTATTATGTATGTCAACTTCTTGGTACGTGCGAAAACTCAAAAATTAATTCAATGGAGTCACTAGAATTATTTAAGCTATGGTGACACCGTTACGCACAAACTTTGTCTGACACAAAGCTCTTAAAGCGGAAGTCCTATTCGCAACTAAACCCATCGTTTGGAATAAACTCTTTTATTAGAAAATGAATAGTTTGTATAAAAGGTGACAAAAGTAACGTTGTTTTTTTCAATTATAATTAACCAGCAAAACCCGTCGCGATCGACCGTAAAAATTTTGTAAGCCCTTATAACCAAGTATTTTCTCCCCTCAAGGACTGATTGTCTTGAAACGCTGCTACACGTATTTATTTATTTATAATTTATAGGATAATGTAAGGGTAGATGATTTCATCTTGCCCAGGCCCGACACGTTGGCTATAAACTTCTTCCCAATCAAGCCCGACACGCCCCGGTCCTCAGAGCCAATGCTTATTCCGAAGTTACGGATCCAATTTGCCGACTTCCCTTACCTACATTAATCTACCGGCTAAGCTGAATTTCTCGGCGTTGTCTGTGGGAAACCAATCTTATTCCCCGGCGTAGAAAATGAAAAGTCAATTTTTGAGTCCATAGTGTCTACTTAATTATTCAATTATTTTAATTTTTCCCACCGCTTCCGCCAATGTTATTTTACTTCTCAGAACCTCCACCAAATTATATAATCGGTGACTACAGCTACAGCTATCGGATCCTACATATAAACCATCGTATCGACAAAACATATTTATTACGTCAATATGACCTCAATTGGTCAAATCGTTCAGAAGTTACATGCTTTTTTATATATAAAGATTATATTAAACTGATTTTTTACGACTTATTCAACTATCATCGTCAAATTTCAGCCAATTTACACAAAAACCTAAATGAATTATACCCAAGCTTTCCTCATGAATCACTTCGTCCTTATTTATTCGGTTTTTGTAATGAACTTTTATCCGAAGCATTTTTTCGAAAACTTTATGAATACGGCACAAAGAATGCTATTTTTCTGGCAATGTTCACATTAAAAAAGACGCATTTTCTTATCATCTCATTTGGTGTCACATATCAAAGAAATGTATGGTTTTCAGAAAACCATCGATTTGATTTGAAGTATAAGAATCTAGATCTGCTATCAAATTTACACCATTTTTTTACTCTAAACGTTTCTAAAAAGGATATGTAAAGGTATCGGATTAGATATTTGTTTATCACATTTATCTTCTATTATCGTCAATAATTTTTTATAATATCCATTTAAAAAAAAGTACTTAAGAATCAAATTTAAACGTACACATACTTCTAAATTGAATGAAAAAATGTATGTGCAAATTCTTATCAAGTACAATGATCAAATAATCTAAATATAATCTTAATCTTTCTTTACGCAGCTTAAGCTTTCGATACTATAACCGCGAGAAACGAGAATTTCGTAACGAAACAATAAACAATTGTCTATACAATTTGTTTAAGGACGGTCATGCATGATGCTGGATAGTAGATAAAAATTTTTGTTTTAGTGAATTGTTTACCTCAATTATGTAGTTATCCTGCCTCAAAAAATTAAAACCTGTCATCGATCATTTCAAAGAGTAATTATCGATTAAAAATTCCACTTTTAAAACAGCGTCTTATGGAGAACATAACTTTTTTGTACTTAAAACTATAAAAACTACATTATTAAAGTAGCCACTATAATAAACAATGTTTATAAATATTATTTGAAATATGCAGTTTAAATATTTGCATTAAAAAAATAGTGTTGACGAACGTTTGAATTAATTATTTAATAAAATTAAAACTGTTTTGTTAGGTTTGTTTTTGCCACCACATTTTAAAAAACTGGCGACAGCGCACAGTAAAAAAATATACACATACATATACACATATACACTGTGAACGTCATAATAAAACATAGTTTATTATCAGATCTGTCAAATCAATTTCTAATTTACATTTACTGATATTTTACAAGAAATACTTTTAAAATATTTAGGACAAATAAATAAAGGTTATAAATAATTGTAAGATTATTGATATACTTTACAACTTTTTTTAAATCCAAAATACATTTTATTACTCATTTGACTCTAGCGTAACGCATGAACGTCCTTAGATCCAAGTCCTTAAAATTTCAAATTCGTCCCTTTACCTAGATCAGGTTTTTTGTATTATAAATACGTATTTCGACTACAAAGTAGTCATCATCAGTATAAATTAGCTAGTCGTAATTTACTCTTTGACAATTAGAAATAGAAAGTCGAGATGAATAGACAAGAATAAAAATAAATAAACAATTAACTAAAATAAATTTAAATTAAAATATAATAAATTTTAAATGTTTAAATATAATAAATTTCATTGAAATTACTCTTGTTAAAATTTCTTTCATTCAAGTTTACTCCTATTAACCTTACTCTTATTAAAATTATTCTTATATTGTATTGTCTCAAGATATGTTACTCGTTGCTTATCAGGATGACAGTTTCACAATTTAGTTATTCTAAAGACGGCCAATCTCAAA
This sequence comes from Nineta flava, assembly GCA_963920215.1. NCBI lineage: Eukaryota > Metazoa > Arthropoda > Insecta > Neuroptera > Chrysopidae > Nineta > Nineta flava. The sequence continues at coordinate 119,993,891 of OY986040.1, forward strand.
TAAATCGAGATAATGTTCTCGATAGTCGACAAACATGATAGGGCGAGAATAAACTGCATCTCAACATTTAAGACGAGACGTGAAAGACTACATCTCATCACTTTCACACACTAGTTTCTGTTGAGATGATTTAATACTTTATATATATATATATATATATATATATATATATATATATATATATATATATATATATATATATATATATATATATATATACGGATCTTACAAGTAATATGTATCATTTCGTATTCTAATAAAAATATACACACAATATATATAATATAAATAAAGTTTGTTTATGAGAAGTTACAAATCATTTGTGGCCGAATTGATACGGTATTTGTTACGTATTCAAGAGGTTCATGGTTTGATTCTCCCGGCAGACGTATAATTTATTCACTTCATTGTTCAAAAATAGTTTTCCTTGCATTTTAGAGTAAAATTTGAAATGCATTATAAAGTAACTACATCCTCGTGTCGCCTCGCGGCAACATTACTTTTTGGTCTAGACGTTGAACTCACTAAAAAATGTCATAAATTCGGCCGCTGGATTTTGTATCAGACACTAAAATGAATAATTTGGAAACTTCTCAGTCATAGTTTGCTCCATTTTTGTTTAAAATCCATTTTTAACCATATAATTTGATACATAAAACTGGCAATCGATTAATGCAAATTTTTGTCGTTTTTTTTTTAAGCAAAGATTAAGGTTGTGGGATATCCTATATTCAAATTATTAATTAGATTCCTCATTGTAAATGTATTGACAGGCTGGTATAAGTTCTCTTTTTGAGACTTGCACGCCATGTAGCTTCCCACATACCCGAATTAGCGTCTCGCCAAAAAATTTTGAGATACGGTGCAACTCAACCTACTAAGAAATATGTAACATCATATTATATACATAATTACAGAAATATATAAAACTAAAAACCGCAATGTAATTTCCCACCGCTTCCACTAGTTCAAATTTGTATCGACACACTTTCATCGATTTTCTATTTCACCAATATTCTATCTCTCGTAGCGAAAATACATAGTTGTTCAGTCTAATCAGAAGCTTTTAAACAAAAAAAGTTTCATCAAAATCGGTTCGGTAGTTTTTGCGTGATGCTCGTTCAAACAAACAAATAAATAAACAGACATTCACAATTTTATAATAGTAAAAATTCCAAATGTTCCGGAAAACTACTGCCGCCGCCGTAGGTTAGATGTTATCCTATAAACAAATTAGGTGAGCCATGATAAATTCGTCCTTTGTGAACTCGCCTGAATCCTAAGATAAGGTAATTATGGCATTGCAGATGTCACAAAACATACACACACACACACACACACGTACATACTTTTCCTACCCCCACAGTTTTATGCTATGTAGAAATGTAGAACACCACTTTAGTAGTCGCAAAGTACAATAACATTGTAGGCGTACATGTAGTTCTTCTACTAAGGGTAGTTATATTTACTAACCCCCGCTGTTAAATGTTTATTTCTGTGTAGGCATTCTGTATAGCATAGTTTTCAACCATAAAGGAAAATTATCAAATATTTTGTTAAAGTATTTTTGAATTAAATATTTGTACTTTGTATAATATAACCGCTATGTATAATAGCATAAAGTATATGTGCATATGTATACTTAAAATCTGGAGCATGTGCTTCTGCTGTAATGAATTTTAGGCAGGAAACGCTGCAAGCTTTACAAGCTTTAAGTATCAATTAAAATTTCACTTGGAAATTTAAAATTTGATATTAATACTAGTAAGGTATATAGGGTGTCTTAAAAACTATCTAGCGGAAATATAAAAGAACGAGGTTTATTTACTTAAGGTTGAACGGACAGTACAGTACATTTCATAATAAACAGAAACATTCTTTTTAACAGAAATTAAAAATAATAAATAATCGAAATTAAAAATAATAAATAATCGTCTGTTGACTCAATTCAAATATGGTGGACGAAAATTTTCGTGAATTGTTTATCTTTTTAATTAAGATATTTACAAAACTCTTCATCAGACTATTTTTTTTTTAATTTTAACGTAATGTACGACATTTAATTTACCAAAGTAGAAGTTTTTTACTTTTTAATATATAGAAGGTGGAGCAACATTATCGAAAATGTATGCGTTCATTCAACATTTGCTATTCACAACATGTTAAAATTCCAATTTTTAATGATTAATTACATGAAAACCCTTCGTCAGATTTTTTCAAAAAATTATTTTATACGTATGAGTTATTATTTTACCTATAAATGTGTCCGATCAACCCTAATCAAATCAAAAATTTAAAAAAAATTAAATATTGGTATGCATCCACCAGGTATTGACCCCTGGATGTCTGGATTTTGACCCCTGGATGTCTGGATTCTATCTACCGTTGCACCACGGATGATACTGATGAATGAGTCAATCTTTTAATATCATTGACGCTATTAATCGTGTCAACGCAAAAAATCGCGTCGCAAAAAATAAATGTCAATGTTGACTTCAAATTAATACTGTCAATGATATGAAAAGATTGACTCATTCATCAGTACCATCTATAATAGAATGGTAGCAAACTGGGCTAGAAATCCAGAGGTCCAGAAAGGCATGTTTGTCTATATAGTATACGCTAGTTCTTTCATTGTGACGCCTAAGTATATATAAATAATAATATGTAAAATTATTTTTATCGATTTGAAAGTAGCCTAAGAATTATTTTAATACATTTTAATTGGGAACAGTCTACAAATTTGTTTAGAACCAAATTTTTTCTTATAAGGAATAACTCTTTCTATCGCTTATCGTTTTCAAAATTAAATTTAGAGATGGGAGATTTGTACGAATAATTCCACTCATGTTATAGAGCATTTTCTCACTAATTGGATAATAAATTAAACATGATTCGTTTATCGTATTTTCACAGGTCTTTAGAAATCGCTAAATGATAAAGAAAAGTTCATACCGACTTAAAATTTTTCTTTTAACAATTTTTTGCATTTCACACCTTTTGAAGAATGAATCATAAAAAATACTCCAAACTATCGTTTTCTTCAATTCAATTTCTTCAGTTTAGTCAATTAACCGCCCCTATTTTTTTCCTAATAATTAACAAACTGCCGATATCGGGATTTGAACCCATAACCTCCCAGTTTCCACTGCGCAGACATAACACCTTTGATTGCTCGGATACTTGGACTGGTTAATATCGTCTTAGTAAAACATGTTTTCAAAACGTATTTATTACGTATTATTATATCCGTTCAATAATGTTGTGGAAAAATTCTCTGAAAAATCTTTTTACAGAGGAAAACATTTACAAAAAAATGATACTACATAGTAAGTCCAATGATTATACATACAAAATGTGGCGTCATTAGGAAAAAAACAAATAAGGCGACAGAAATACGCTACATACTACGTTTTTGTATAATATAAGATTGAGTTTTATATACCATATATAACAACAACCGTAATTTAACCGTACGTATGTTCGTCTAATTTTCTTTTATATATGATGTCGTTTTCAGGAGAACAAAAATAAAATTACAAAAAAAGAAATCCGGAGATAAACGAATCATACGTATACCATACTCGATATAGAACTGTTGATTGTCCTCTCGTAGAAAATGTAACTTATATACACACAGACGCATACATAGGCAAACACACTCACGTACGAATATACAGGTTGTTAAGTAAAACATTACCTATACAATGCGGCTCATTTTAAACAATACACCTGAATATTTCTCCACGGACGCGTTACTAGAATACATTTTACTCGAATAAAAGATGCCTTGTTTAGAGGGGAGATATCTTATGGTGATTATTGTTTCCACCTTAAGCACGGCCTTCAAGGTTATTTGAAGACCCATTTGTGTTTTTCAAATGGGAACCCTTTTTTGACAGAATCGAATACCTGAAAAGAACATTAAAACTGGATAATAAAGTATATTTTGGTTAATAATTAAACATCTTTAAGCCGTTTTAGGAAATGAATTTTGTAAGATTGTATTTTTGAGAAAGTAAGGTCTTTAAAAAAAGTTTACAATTTTTCTTTTAATTTTATATGTTAGATACATGCTATAAGATAGCTAATGTATATACTATTTTATTTAACAACCTGTATATATATATATATATATATATATATATATATATATATATATATATATATATGTATATATATATATATATATATATATATATATATGTATATATATATATATATATATATATGTATATATATATATATATATATATATATATATATATATATATATATATGTATATATATGCGATAATGATACAAAAACGAAAGTTTTCTATAAAAACATCTAAAATGTTTTATAACCAACAGCTTTAACTTTTGCTTTAACTTTGATCAATAAATGTATGAAATTTAAAATACATTAAGAATATCGGTTACTCGTTATTGCCTTCAGGGATTCGGGTACGTGAATTTTAGTGTATGGCTCGTCTACTCAATCGAAATCTATCATACTACAATCGAAAAATATACAAATAATTTTTAAAAAAAAGTCAGATATCATGTATTTGCTAAAAAAAAAACTTCCTTCTTCAACTAATAGTTAACTGCATTACCACTTCTGGGAGCGATTAAGCCTCAATCTACACTGGGAACATTTTCTTTCAATTTCTATTTTCAAAATGTAATACTACACCAATTTTCAGAACTATATTCGATCTTTTTTTTTCATTTTTTGCGAAAATTAATTTTTTTGGTTATTTAGCCTCACTTTTAACTTCTGCAAATTTATTAAAAGTTTAATTGTATCGTAAACTTGTAGTAAACAAATTTGCAGAACTATGTTTAATGAGTTTAATTTCAACTCAAAGTTAACCACTTTCACGCTTCTGGGAGCGGCTAGGCCTCAATCTACACTTCTGCGAATATTTTCTTTCAATTTCTATGTTCGAAATGTAATACTACACCAATTTTCAGAACTATATTAGATCGTTTTTTTGTTTGTTTAAAACTCTACACGATTAACCCCCACCCACATTCTCTGTCTCCAATGCGACTTCTGCAAAATGCAGTTCTTGCTTTGACGATATCAATGGAAACTTATGATAAAAAATCACGACTCAGTTCACTTTTATGTCTCTTAGTTTATTAATAATTATAATGGATTTTTGTCAAATAACGACCGACCCATTCAATACAAAAAAAAACTAATAATACGTTTCAAATAACCATTAATTAATAATTCATGTTATACCCGGTATTTTATTTCGTTATAAAAAAAATGTTTCGTTATAAAAAAAAGTTTTTTTTTTATTGAGCCCCCATGTATTTATTTTATGTGTAGTAAAATAATACTACAATTTTTACTAGAAACACCTACGAGACTACTAGAAAAAAAACACTAGTAAAAGCGTCAGTTATATGTACACATCACTCGTTAGATAATTTTAATGTTCGTGAAACATGAATTTCTATTTTCTACATGATTACAAAAAAATATCTGATATGTGTAGTCATATCGGAGTTGAGAAATATTTTATACATAGAATACATGGAAATATCGTATTTTATACGAATTGTACGATATGAAATAATACCTTCCACGAAATTGGGTAGTTAAATAAATAATATATAATTGTAAATTTTATTTACTATTCACTGATAGAAGAAAATTTCTTTAACCAAGACACAGGGCCATTCCGACGGTCTTGATGTCCCCGGAGGAAAAATTATTGGAGGTTCTTCTTATTGAAAATTATATTAAAAAAATTGTGCGTGTCAGCTTCGACGCGTACTGTAGTTTACTCTTATGAGTTATTTACTATGTTACGAACATGTATTACTATGTTACGAAAAGTTATTTTGAAATATTCTGCTTAGATGGCGTGGCGCTAACATTAATTCATTTATAAACAATTTTAATTTATTAATAGCCAAAATACAAATATACATATTTCTAACTTATAAATAAAGATTTATAGTGTGCTAGTATAGTTTATAGTTTCTATGGAAATGACAATCAAAATTGACATTTCGAAATTGAAACAAAGTTTTAATAAAATAGTTTTATGGTTATTTTTTAGAAGCTAACATTTTATATACAATTCAAAATATTATTTACATTTTTATTTACATGATTTTTTTTCTTAAAATAAATTAATGACCTACGAAAAAGGAAAATTTATAATGTAAAATCAATCTGAAAAGATATTGTAAAACATCATAAATCCAAATTGAATATCATAGCGTATTAAGTGTTAGCTTGTAAAAAATAAACATACCGTTTTTTTTAACACTTGATTTCACTAACCATTAAATTGCCGTATCAGGGGCTTTAAATTGAAATCGATTCTTAAGGAGTAAACTCCAAAATTAAGAATTTTCAATACTTGAAATACTGCAAAGTTAAATGCTTGGGATTATGGAGTTTTGGCTTGCTTGGGTTCAAAGCTCTTGGATTCTGCCTGTGGGACCCAAAGCCCAAACACTTAATTCAATGTTTACGAAACAGATATCGACAAAAAATTACAGTAGAGAATTTATTTATAAATTTCAGAATATAGGTATTTCCAGCACTGTGTTATATAATCAGGACAAAAAACGGGTTTGATTTTATGATAGAACAAATACATATACACACATACACAACACATAGATATATTCCACTATTCATTTATACAAATTAATGTAACTTTGAAATAAAAAATAATTTTAAACTTTTATATTTCGAAAACAAAATGGTAAAACGGTAAAGCATTTTTTTTTTTAATTTATTTAATAAATATTTATCTTTACTATTCTAGTTTTTTTTTTTTCTGTCGAGTTTTTTTTTTTTTAATACAACAGTTAATAGTTGGGCGGGCATGAAGTTTTACCTGCTTCTAATAAGAGAGATAATGATTATTTTGCTATTAATTATCTCGCGTTCTAAACTGTCAAAAATTCTGAAACTTCGAGATTTATTAGAAAACATGATTTTTAGCATGTGAAAAAAATGATCCAAATCTGTCAAAAAGTGGTTTCATGTTGGAACATCCTTAGCATGCATTTATACAAAATGCATCACAAACTAAATATAATAATCACCACTGTATAAGATAAAAGTATCCATTTATTTATCAGGTAGCACACTCTGAGTAGTGTTGGCTACATCCAGAATGATATACGACCCGAATTGTATTATACTTAAATTCATTTTTATTTACAATTTGCTCCAGTTTCAATTTTCTATGGACTACTGTAAAAGTCCGAGTGTAATTGGTCAATTTTAGAATATACCGAAATCAAGATTGTTATATTGCCTTATGTTTGATGATTATCATAACTAAGATTTTACTCATATAGCAAGAATATTTATAAAGATTATTGAAATAATCAAAGAGAACTCTAGATTGTTTGAAATTACATTTCAAATTTTGGCCCTATTCCTAGAACATTTGTTTGTATTTTATAAATACGTATTTCGACTACAATGTAGTCATGATCAGTATGAATTAGATAATCGAAACTATCTCTGGGATATGGATTCAGAGATATGTTGCTTATTGCCAATTTGGTGCGTGTCCCACAATGATATTAAAAAAGTTTTGTCTTTTATATGATCTGACTGAGGATATGATCTGACCTGAAGGATTATTTGAGTTGAATGACCAATTAAAGGATTAAGGGTGTGAAGAACCCCAACCATTTATTGCCGGTATTCTTTTGTGACCATGCGGCGTTGTTATTGTCACTAAGAGAGACACGCACCAAATTAGCAACAAGCAACATATCTCTGAATCCATATCCCAGAGATAGTTTCGATTAGCTAATTCATACTGATGATGACTACATTGTAGTCGAAATACGTATTTATAAAATACAAACAAATGTTCTAGGAATAGGGGCAAAATTTGAAATGTAAGAATATTTATGTTCAAGTCACCCCATAAATAATTCGAATACATTTTAATGAGCCATGTTCTTTAAAATCAATTTCTTAAAAAATATCGTAAAAATATCTTAAATCTTAGTATATACTGGGTATTTTTGCAAGTAACTCAGTCAGTTGTTATTTTCACTTGTTGTTTTTGCTTTTTAATAGGTAACGTTCGTATAAAGAGTTGATTTTTTATGAAAATTTAAATTCTTTTCATGCTTTTCTTAACAATGGCTGATAAAAATTATAAACAAAAGTGTTCTGTATACGGGCTTTTATAGTAAAACATTTATATCAAGTAAACGGAGCTACATAAGCTCTTACTCTATTTATTATTTAATATATGATATGATTCTTACATTTTTTGTATCTAGTTTCTTGTTCGAAAACAATTTTTATAGATCTGTTTTTCATTTTATTTATTAGAATAATAATAATCGTCCAAGTATAACCTTCAATATTTTCTTCTAAGATATATCCGACCAAAAACATAAATGTAAGAAAGGGCCGAGTTTTCGGGAAAATCCTTAATGTAATAGTTCCTTCTTAAAAAGTGATGATATGAGAGTAATGACCGAGCTATTTACAAAGTAAATAGCTCTAGACTTCATATAATAGTTGCTTCTTAAAAAGTGATGATATGGCAGAAAGGACCGAGCTATTTACAAAGTAAATAGCTCTAGACTTTATATAATAGTTGCTTGTTAAAAAGTAATGATATGGAAGAAAGGACCGAGCTATTTACAAAGTAAATAGCTCTAGACTTCAGATAATAGTTGCTCTTTGAAAAGTGATGATATCCCATTAAAGAGCCGAGCTATTTACAAAGTAAATAGCTCGGTAAACTATTAACTAAAAAAAATAATGAGGGTAAATTGATTAAATGTAAGAAAAAATTTGGTTTAAAATTATTTCATAAGTTTTCCCTTAGTATGTTTTTAAAATTTTATAACGCGGCAAGATTTAAAATATTGGAAATCAGAAAAAATAACTTGCCGCGCTATATAAAATTTTAAAAACATACTAAGGGAAAACTTATGAAATAATTTTAAACCAAATTTTTTCTTACATTTAATCAATTTACCCTCATTATTTTTTTTAGTTAATAGTTTACCGAGCTATTTACTTTGTAAATAGCTCGGCTCTTTAATGGGATATCATCACTTTTCAAAGAGCAACTATTATCTGAAGTCTAGAGCTATTTACTTTGTAAATAGCTCGGTCCTTTCTTCCATATCATTACTTTTTAACAAGCAACTATTATATAAAGTCTAGAGCTATTTACTTTGTAAATAGCTCGGTCCTTTCTGCCATATCATCACTTTTTAAGAAGCAACTATTATATGAAGTCTAGAGCTATTTACTTTGTAAATAGCTCGGTCATTACTCTCATATCATCACTTTTTAAGAAGGAACTATTACATTAAGGATTTTCCCGAAAACTCGGCCCTTTCTTACATTTATGTTTTTGGTCGGATATCAATAATTTTTGAAAGGCTTAAATATACGAAGCCAAAGGCTTCGCACAAAACGCGTAGCGTTTTGTTACTCTTCGCATATGCTTCGCGTATGCTATGCGTTCCTTTCGCTTCGCGATACTTTACTCTTTTAGCGAATTTCCTGAAAGGAAATAGAGCTATTGGTCCCGTACCGAAGTCAAAATTTCGCAAAAATTTCTTCAAATGTCCATCGATCCTACCTTGTAGATGTCAAAAATCACCATCTGTAAAATTTATATATATATATCTATGGACATATATATATATATATATATATACATATATATATATATATATATATATATATATATATATATATATATATATATATGTGTCTGTAATCACTCTAGCGGTCACAGTTTTTATTCTATCGGAATGAGATTTGGTATTTGAAGCGCTTTTGGTATTCAAAAGATCAAGTTCGTTAATGGGTAAAATCGGACCAGGGGAAAGGGGGGTTTAAAGGGAGGAGGAAACAGAAAATTTGACATATCTCCCTTAATATTCGAAAAATCGAAAATTTTATAAGAAGTAAAGTTGTAGGTATTAAGTTTTACTGTAATTTTGTTTCTTATCATTTTTTCTGTAACCCTAATATTTACAAAAATATTGACGGTTTAAGATTGAAAATTAAATTCCTCAATATCTCTGTACGCATTAGAGTTTGAGCAAAAAAGATAAAGTAATGAATTGTAGCAAACATGATTTTCTACAACTTTGTTTCTGACGCATTTTTCGATTGTTCTAATATTAAGAGAGATATTTTATATTTTGTGTTTTCTTCTATCTTTATGCCCCCCTTTCCCCTTGACGTATGTTATTTATTAATAAAATTGGCCATGCAAATACTAAAATCAGATACGACATTTCATTTTTATCAGACTAACATTGTGACCGCTAGAGAGTAATTTATTTATTCCAAGGAAATTCGCTAAGTTGAAGCAGCTCCTGCGTAACGAATTTTTAAAATTTTATAACGCGGCATGTTTAAAAATATTTGAAATCATCAGAAATTTGAAATCATCGTATCTGATTTTAGTATTTGCATGGCCAATTTTATTAATAAATGACATACGTCAATAGAAAAGGGGTGCATAAAGATAGAAGAAAACACAAAATCTAAAATATCTCTCTTAATATTTGAACAATCGAAAAACGCGTAAGAAACAAAGTTGTAGAAAATCATGTTTTCTACATTTCATCACCTTATCATTTTTGCTCAAACTCTAATGCGTACAGAGATATTGAGGAATTTAATTTTCAATCTTAAACCGTCAATATTTTTGTAAATATTAGGGTTACAGAAAAAATTATAAGAAACAAAATTACAGTAAAACTTAATACCTACAACTTTATTTCTTATAAATTTTTCGATTTTTCGAATATTAAGGGAGATATGTCAAATTTTGAGTTTCCCCCTCCCTCTAAAACCCCCTTTCCCCTGGTCCGATTTTACCCATTAACGAACTTGACCTTTTGAATACCAAAAGCGCTTTAAATACCAAATCTCATTCCGATAAAATGAAAACTGTGACCGCTAGAGTGATTACAGACACATATATATATATATATATATATATATATATATATATATATATATGTATATATATATATGTCCATAGATATATATATATAAATTTTACAGATGGTGATTTTTGACATCTACAAGGTAGGATCGATGGACATTTGAAGAAATTTTTGCGAAATTTTGACCTCGGTACGGGACCAATAGCTCTATTTTCTTTCAGGAAATTCGCTAATAAAAACATACTAAGGGAAAACTTACGACATAAATTTCAACCAAATTTTTTCTTACACTTAATTAATTTACCCCTCATTTATTTTTTTAATAAATAGTTTACCGAGCTGTTTAGCTTGTAAATAGCTCGAAACTTTATGGGATATCATCACTTTTTAAGGAACAGCTATTATTTGAAGTCTAGAGCTATTTACTTTGTTAATAGCTCGGTCCTTTCTCGTATATCATCACTTTTTAAGGAGCAACTATTATATGAAGTCTGGATCTATTTACTTTGTAAATAGCTCGGTACTTTATCCCATATCATCACTTATTAAGAAGCAAATATTTTATTAAGATTTTCTCGAAAACTTACCTTTCTTACAAACGGAAAATTTAACAACTTTAATTGTAATTAAAATAACATATGAAGCATATATCGATCTGATTTGTTGACAAGGTTACCGCCTCCTTTTTGATTAGATAGACATTTAGTATTTAAATAAAAATTTTCTAGTTTAATATAACAGTATGTTTTAATACTCCAAATAGAAAACATTGATTGTTGTATTGTATTGTTACAATGTAACTTTTTTTAAGTAAACAAGTTTAAAAATAAACAAGTTTATTTTCAATTAGCAATTCGTAATGATGAAAAGAATTAAATAAATTGTTATAATTTGTAAGAATTGCTCAAGGCGGTATATTACCAAATATTCAAGCAGTGTTATTGCCAAAGAAAACTGAAAAGAAAGCATAAATTTTATACATTGGATTATTGATAATAATATTCATCGATCATATATCATAGGCCTTTTATTAAAACGCCACAAATTAATGTGAAATAAGAGTGATATATTTTTTATTAAAATAACTATATAAAATTTAGTATATATAAGATGTTATTTGATTTGTTTCGATTATGACTTCTAAACTAATCGTTTATTACAGATAATTGATTATCAACGTTATAGTCTTTGAAGAAATGACTTGACCCGTTGGCTCCACTTCACAAAAAAAAATTCGTTACGCAAGAGCTGCGTCAACTTAGCGAATTTCCTTAGAATGCATAAATCACTCTCTAGCGGTCATATTTTTAGTCTGATCAAAATGCCTTAAGGCAGTTTAAGGGGTGTTTTTCCCATTTTCGGAGGTTTGCGTTATAGGTAAAAAAATTTTTCAAAGTGTTCTGTTAAATTGACTTTATTTCGGGTCGATTGGTCAAAATTCCATCATTTCATCATATATAGAACTGAAAAACGTAATTTTGGGGGGTGTTTTTTCAATTTTTCGGGAGTTTGCAAAAAAATATATTAAGTTTTTCGAAATAACTTCCTAATTTGTAGCTATTAAGCGTCGATTGCAAAAAACTGCATCTTGTTGTATGTATAGATTAAAAAGGTTGGTTTTGGGGGTGTTTTTACCAAGTTCGAAGGGTTGTGATGGAAAAAAACTGATCTTTCTATCATGAATAGAAGTAAAGAGGTAAGTTTTAGGGATGTTTTTCCCATTTTCGGTGTGGTTGCGATGTAGGTAATGAAATTTTTCAAAATATTCTGTTAATTTTGACGTTATTTCGGGTCGATTAGTGAAAATTCAAACTTTATAGCATTAATAGAACAGAAAAACATAATTTTGGAGGATGTTTTTCCAATTTTCCGAGGCTTCCGTTGCATAACTTTTAAAATCAACGCATACTGCTGTATTCAAATTGCAATGTATATTTCTATATGGTATAAAAATTAATAGGTATATATGATATATCGTTCTCTACATGGTAGTTTGCGTTAAACTAGTCTTAAAAATAAAAAATGTTAAATTTTCCACTTTTCCGATACAAATTTCGAGTTTTCGCAATTTTCCCGTCGGTTTGGGTACTACAGCTATCTACATGCCCAATATCAACTTTACAGCATATCTGGAAGTAGCTCATAATTTTGATATCTAATACTTAAGTTTTTGAGGGCGTTCCCACGAATTTTGCGTTTTTGAAGTGAAATAACTTTTTAACGGTTAATTCGTTAACATTGATTGAAAACATTGGTTCTTATAATTCCGTAAAGTATCTATATTCGAAATATCAACCCTGTAGCTCTTTCCGTTCTAAAGATACAGCACCCAAAAAATGAGCCTAAATTAACGATAAGATATAGCACTGTAGTGAAAAGTCCGAAAGTCTCCCTTAAATCTCGGCCTTGCGCACTACCGTGCTCTAGATATATCGTTCTCTACAAGGTAGTTTGAGTTAAACTAGTCTTAAAAATAAAAAATGTTAAATTTTCCACTTTTCCGATACAAATTTCGAGTTTTCGCAATTTTCTCGTCGGTTTGGGTACTACAGCTATCTACATGCCCAATATCAACTTTACAGCATATCTGGAAGTAGCTAAACATTTTGATGTATTAGTTACCAAGAATTGTGGGCGTTCCCACGAATTTTGCGTTTTTGAAGTGAAATAACTTTTTAACGGTTAATTCGTTAACATTGATTGAAAACATTGGTTCTTATAATTCCGTAAAGTATCTATATTCGAAATATCAACCCTGTAGCTCTTTCCGTTCAAAAGATACAGCACCCAAAAAATGAGCCTAAATTAAGGTGTAGTAATAACACTGTAGTGAAAAGTCCGAATGTCTCCCTTAAAACTCGGCCACGCACTACCGTGCTCTTGATATATATATATATATATATATATATATATATATATATATATATATATATATATATATATATATATATATATATATATATATATATATATATATATATATATATATATATATATATATATGTATATATATATGTATCATATATATAATTATAATTTTTTATAACATAAATCTACGTAAAACATTAATTAGGGGTAAATTGTTTAAATGTCAGTAAAAATTTGGTTGAAATTTATTACGTAATAAGTTTTCTTAAAGTACAATCTTTGTAGTATGTTTCTAAAATTTTATATAACGCGGCAAGTTGTTTAGCGAATTTCTTGTAAGGAAATAAAATAGTGACCGCTAGAAAGTGATTAATGTATTTGAAGGAAATTTGCTCGAAGATGAAGCAGCTCCTGCGTAATTTTTGATTTCAAATATTTTAAAGCTTACCACGTTATAAATAAAATTTTTAATTATAAAATTTTAATAAAAACATACTAAAGAAAACTTACGACATATTATTTCATTTCAACCAAATTTTTTCTTACATTTAATCAATTTACCCCTAATGATAACAAGAAAACTCGTATTATACCTCGTCATTTACAATTAGCAATTCGTAATAATGAAGAAATAATTAATTTATTATCTGGTGTAAAAATCGCTTAGCACTTTCAGCGTTATAGTATAGCAAAAATGTCCATCGATCATAGCTTATAGATGTCGAAAAACACCATCTATAAAATTTATATATATATATATACATATATATACATATAATTTATATATATATATATATATACATATATATATATATATACATATATATGTATATATATATATATATATACAACTTTATTCTTTTCACATTTTTCCATTGTTCTGATATTAAGAGGGATATTTTATATTTTGTGTTTTCTTCTTTTTACTGTCATGCAAAATTTCGTTTTGTTTTTTTACATGACAGTAGTGAAAACTTAACATGAAAACATTAGTTTGTTAGCTAGAGAGTCATTTATGTATTCTAAGGAAATTCGCTAAGTTGAAGCAGCTCCTGCGTTACGAATTTTTTTAATAAATAGTTTACCGAGCTGTTTAGCTTGTAAATAGCTCGAAACTTTATGGGATATCATCACTTTTTAAGGAACAGCTATTATTTGAAGTCTAGAGCTATTTACTTTGTTAATAGCTCGGTCCTTTCTCGTATATCATCACTTTTTAAGGAGCAACTATTATATGAAGTCTGGATCTATTTACTTTGTAAATAGCTCGGTACTTTATCCCATATCATCACTTATTAAGAAGCAAATATTTTATTAAGATTTTCTCGAAAACTTACCTTTCTTACAAACGGAAAATTTAACAACTTTAATTGTAATTAAAATAACATATGAAGCATATATCGATCTGATTTGTTGACAAGGTTACCGCCTCCTTTTTGATTAGATAGACATTTAGTATTTAAATAAAAATTTTCTAGTTTAATATAACAGTATGTTTTAATACTCCAAATAGAAAACATTGATTGTTGTATTGTATTGTTACAATGTAACTTTTTTTAAGTAAACAAGTTTAAAAATAAACAAGTTTATTTTCAATTAGCAATTCGTAATGATGAAAAGAATTAAATAAATTGTTATAATTTGTAAGAATTGCTCAAGGCGGTATATTACCAAATATTCAAGCAGTGTTATTGCCAAAGAAAACTGAAAAGAAAGCATAAATTTTATACATTGGATTATTGATAATAATATTCATCGATCATATATCATAGGCCTTTTATTAAAACGCCACAAATTAATGTGAAATAAGAGTGATATATTTTTTATTAAAATAACTATATAAAATTTAGTATATATAAGATGTTATTTGATTTGTTTCGATTATGACTTCTAAACTAATCGTTTATTACAGATAATTGATTATCAACGTTATAGTCTTTGAAGAAATGACTTGACCCGTTGGCTCCACTTCACAAAAAAAAATTCGTTACGCAAGAGCTGCGTCAACTTAGCGAATTTCCTTAGAATGCATAAATCACTCTCTAGCGGTCATATTTTTAGTCTGATCAAAATGCCTTAAGGCAGTTTAAGGGGTGTTTTTCCCATTTTCGGAGGTTTGCGTTATAGGTAAAAAAATTTTTCAAAGTGTTCTGTTAAATTGACTTTATTTCGGGTCGATTGGTCAAAATTCCATCATTTCATCATATATAGAACTGAAAAACGTAATTTTGGGGGGTGTTTTTTCAATTTTTCGGGAGTTTGCAAAAAAATATATTAAGTTTTTCGAAATAACTTCCTAATTTGTAGCTATTAAGCGTCGATTGCAAAAAACTGAATCTTGTTGTATGTATAGAACAAAAAGGTTGGTTTTGGGGGTGTTTTTACCAAGTTCGAAGGGTTGTGATGGAAAAAAACTGATCTTTCTATCATGAATAGAAGTAAAGAGGTAAGTTTTAGGGATGTTTTTCCCATTTTCGGTGTGGTTGCGATGTAGGTAATGAAATTTTTCAAAATATTCTGTTAATTTTGACGTTATTTCGGGTCGATTAGTGAAAATTCAAACTTTATAGCATTAATAGAACAGAAAAACATAATTTTGGAGGATGTTTTTCCAATTTTCCGAGGCTTCCGTTGCATAACTTTTAAAATCAACGCATACTGCTGTATTCAAATTGCAATATCTATTTCTATATGGTATAAAAATTAATAGGTATATATGATTAATCGTTCTCTACATGGTAGTTTGCGTTAAACTAGTCTTAAAAATAAAAAATGTTAAATTTTCCACTTTTCCGATACAAATTTCGAGTTTTCGCAATTTTCCCGTCGGTTTGGGTACTACAGCTATCTACATGCCCAATATCAACTTTACAGCATATCTGGAAGTAGCTCATAATTTTGATATCTAATACTTAAGTTTTTGAGGGCGTTCCCACGAATTTTGCGTTTTTGAAGTGAAATAACTTTTTAACGGTTAATTCGTTAACATTGATTGAAAACATTGGTTCTTATAATTCCGTAAAGTATCTATATTCGAAATATCAACCCTGTAGCTCTTTCCGTTCAAAAGATACAGCACCCAAAAAATGAGCCTAAATTAACGATAAGATATAGCACTGTAGTGAAAAGTCCGAAAGTCTCCCTTAAATCTCGGCCTTGCGCACTACCGTGCTCTAGATAAATTGTAGAGCATCATGTACTATGGACTACACAAGTTCATGTCATTTTTTTTTAATTTTATAATTAATTGATGTCTTATTGATTCGGTTTACGAAAAAATGTATCGGATAAAAGTTGTTCTTTAGAAATATATTATTAATTTTTATTCGAGAATTTTTTACGAAAACCGAATCAATACGGCACAAATCAATAATAAATAATAAAGTACATCAACTTTTGTGGCCAAGTGTACACATGCACTACGACGGAGCTATACCTATCAGCTTCCCCGTTGTGAAATATATAGATTTTTGTTCTGTTCGTCTTTTGTTTAAATGTGATTTTAATGGTTTTAATACTAGACGCGAACTGTCATATAGAGTATAATAAACCGATATACAATAAAAATTGTATACGATTCGAAATAATTTATGACCAAGAACTCCACAACTCGTTACAGAAATAATCTCCCGACTTTATAACAAAGTTAACTTTTACCAGGTGATTTCGTCCAGAGAAGGGTGACTTCGCACTTCTATAGGCGACTTCGTATGACTTTTCTGATTTTCAAAGGTTTAGCTTCACTTTCGTATATTTGTTACGAGGAATTTTTACAAGGAATTTTGTGTGTAGGCTAGGAATTGGTAGGATGTGCCACTGCAGCCGACTTTGATAGGAACTATGCCGATATTCATCTGGAGTTCGTGAAGGAAACTGCAGAAACCTTCAAAAGCATAGCCGGTACTTCGTTCTTGTCCATACGTTGACAGTTTATTCAATTAACCACCCCCCCCCCCTTTTTTTTGTTAATAATTGACAAACTGACGATGTCGGGATTCGAACCCATCGATACGAAACCGGTTCTGTGTGGGTAAAACCCCTCAGAATTGGATGCATACGAAAGTATCTACATACACAAATTAAGAAAACTGATAACGAATTTAGACAATGGCCCAATTCCAAATTCTGATTTAATAAAATTAAACCATATTCAAAATTTAATACCTGAATATCAAGGATAGCTTCGATCAACACCCTGACCTTATAGACAATTACAACACCGCATAGTCAGAAAAGGATACCGCCAATAAAGGGGCGGGGTTCAGCACACACTTAATCCCTTAATTGGTCAGTCAACTCAAGTAATCCTTCAGGTACTACCTCAGTAAGAACATATAAAAGACAAAAATTTTTTAACTTT
The DNA here is from genome assembly GCA_963920215.1 of Nineta flava. NCBI lineage: Eukaryota > Metazoa > Arthropoda > Insecta > Neuroptera > Chrysopidae > Nineta > Nineta flava. The sequence goes on from OY986040.1 coordinate 120,012,045, forward strand.
ATTGTGAGACTCGCACCAAATTAGCAACGAACAACATACCTCTGACTCCATATCCCAGAGATAGTTACGATTAGCTAATTCATATTGATGATGACTGTTTGTAGTCGAAATACGTATTTATAAAATACAAATAATGGTTCTAGGAATTGGGGCAAAATTTGAAATTTAATTTATATAAAAATACTTTTTTAAGTTAATCAATTTTACTGCACATAGGGCCACAAAAGTAGCGCTCACTTTTTTAAATTTTATAAAAGATTTGGGCCTTATTCATTCCAACAAAAAAACTGTATATGTATAAATGTACCTACTAGCAACTTTTATTCGAAACTTTTCCCAAAAACTTCTTCAACAACTTCTGTGACCCATAGTATATATGACCAGAAAAGTATCGCCCATTTTTCTAAATTTTATAATTGATTTGTGCCTTATTCATTCGATTTTCGAAAAAATGCTTCAAATAAAATTTGTTCGTAATAAATATACTAACAACTTTTATTCGAAACATTTTCTCAAAAATCAAATAACTAAACCACAAATCAACTAAAAAATTTTGAAAAATAAACGCTACTTTTGTGGCCCTTATTACATAATCGTTTGAAAAAAACTGACATAAATTGAAAAAGTTCATTTAAAGATAAAATTAACATTTTATTTAAAATATTTTTGGTTTGAAAGCTCTCTTGTATAAAGGTCTTGTATTCATCGAATTGTTCATTTAATATATGTATTGTAAACAAAAGAGCGAAATAAACAATATCACATTCAAACATACACAGTAGAATACACCTATAAACGGTAATGTGATTTATATACATTCTGGTTCAAAACAAATTTAACCAATCTGATTGAAAACAAAATTAGTGGAACAACTGTGCAAATAAAAGTTCTAATCGAATTTGGATTTAATACAAAAAGCTTTTGAGTTGAAGACTGGTTGGCAGTTTGCAAGAAACTACAAAAAGCCTGCTTAAGGTTAAACGTCACAGGATTTGCATTATCCGAAGTTGTTTAACACATCTATACGATAGTTACTATATTGAGTATTTCTGGTGTTTACCATAACAGAAATCTCCAGCAATTAAAAATTAAATTAATAATGAAATTTTAAATTTTCAACAAATAATCACGATCGAGGGTCCCCTGCTAAAACTATCAAACTTCATAATAAAGTTCTGTATCACTATAGAACTTAAAAAAAAGTTTTTTTACTTAAAACATATAAAACTAAGAAAAATAAGGTTTTGGGTTTAATAAGAAGGACAATATTCGAGGAGTTCTTTTGATTTGTCGAATTCTCTAGAAAATGGGTATAAAGTAAGTCAAAATACTTATTCGCTTGACGGATGATAGTATTATAAATGCATCAATATCAGAGAGCAAAATATGACTTCATTAGAAATGCATACATTTACAAAATTTCTATTTCGACAATTAACAGTGCAGGTGAACTTCGACTACGAAACGTTCGAAAGATTCATGAAAACATTCCATCTATGTTCATTTTTTTATGAATTCGACAATACATAAATTATTTTACCTACAAACCTATATCAATTTAATTGAACCTTTCACTTTCAGTCTGCGGATGATGGAAATACAACAATTATAATAGCAATAAAAGGATGTGTATTTGTGTTAGGAATGCTAGGGGTGGAACTACGATATAAATAGAAATACCATCTATACATCTTTTACAAGTGTTGCGATGGATGATTTTATCAATGAATACCACATTCGTACATCAAATGTATATACATATATATATATATATATATATATATATATATATATATATATATATATATATATATATATATATATATATATATACATATATATATATATATATATATATTTATATATATATATTTATATATATATGCATATATATATATATATATATATACATATTTACATATATATAAGTGAGGTTGCTGGTTGGGTGGAAAATGAATGAGGTAGGCTAGCAATTGTGTACAAGTGAAAGTAGTAGTAAATTCTCAACAATATTATAATTTTATTCATAGATACAAATATAGTTATAGACAGTCTATAATAATAATATAATAATAATAGGCCACCATAACTTTACGATGTCCGTGTGGTGGACTGGCCATATTTAAAGAAAATAAAAATAAAATAATAATAATAACACAATTCATTACAATAACAAAACACCACACAAGAAACCAACTCATCACTACAAATATAACTATTTGATTAATTACTACAACATAACGTATACACGCAACACCATCACTTAATTAAAACTAAACCCAAAATACTATATCAGTTGTACAACTAACGCGAGTCACGATAAAATTAGCACACTTTTTAGCACTCACATAGCAAAAACGAAAATAAACAAAGCAAGACACTACACTTAATACACATACCAAAAGGTGATGTCACACACAGGCGATGCCACAAACTTGGCGGTGGACAAGACAGACAAGTCGAGACGACTTGAAGCAACTGAGTAAGTCAAGCAACGAGGGAAAATAGCTCACTATCACTTGACTATGCCCGTGCGGTGGGTTCTCTGGGCTGACTCATGATACGATCATCATGGATAATTGATGCAAAGACTCGGAGGCTATTCTGTACTCACAAAATGTACATTCTGTACATACAACATTCGTTATATGAAAAATAACCTACACGGAAGAAACTGTTATAATTTTACAAACAGTTTCTTTGTAAAACATAAAAAAACCACTCATCTCTTCGTTTTAGGAATAACATAGATTTTTAGTGATATAATTCTTGAAAAAGCTACTCTTATATATGACGTTAATATTTACTTTCCAAAAAAACATAACTTATACAAGATGCCTGAAAAAAGCTTCATGGCGTGTTCGAAGTACTACAAAAATGTACATTAATACGGGTTTGTAAACGAAAAACCTAACATATATGCTTTTACCAGGCAATAGACTGAAAAGCAAAGAATAAAAGATTGTAAAAGCATACTTTGTGTTGGAATCAAACCAACGCTACCGCCAAAGGAACAGGAAGGTTATATTTCCTATAAATCTGTATAAAAAAAAAGTTTTATAATAACAAAATAATAAAATCTGTAAGAAAAAGCCTCTTTGTAGCATTCAACCCGACATGTATACTCAGGACAAAAAACCGGTTTGCGTTTATTATAGTACAAATACAAATAAACATACATATATTTATATACAAATTAATGTAATTTTGAAAGAAAAAAAAAATTTAAATTATCATATTTCGAAAACAAAACGAAGCATGAAGTTTTACATGCTTCGAATGAGAGACAATAAGAGAGAATGATTACTTGGTTATTAATTATCTTGCGTTCTAAACGGTCAAAAATTCTGATACTTTGGATTTATTAGAAAACGTTACTTTTAGCCAGTGGAAAAAAATCTGTCGAAAAGTGATTTCATGCTGGAACTATCTTAACAAAAGAACGCAGGGATTCGTAAAATCTAAGTCTTTGTACAATACGATTTTATTTACAATTGCTAAATTTTATTTACAACAAGAAATTCTCGACAATTCGGATGCAATTGTTAAAGTTAATATATTATTCTCTCATTTCGCACGTGTTGAGCTCGAACGATTGTACCCATGCCACCTATTAGTGGATTTGACCCTTGCCATCTAATTTTTAAGTAGATTTTTGTTATATAAAAAACTGCCAATTAAATTTTCTTGCAAACCTTATCAGGTGTACATTATGCAATTATGCGTCGAATAAAATTGGTCGATGTCATTATTTGTTCACGGACATACGTATACAAGCACACACAGATATCTCTCTAAAAACGATGGATTCGGATATCTCTCTAAGGACCTCGAAACGAGGAGATATGTCAAAATTTTCAAATGTAATAAAATAGTTTTTAAAAAAAGCAAAACCACATAAAATTTTGATTTGTTCAGTTATTGAGTTATTTATAGCATTCGCTAAAGCACAAAAATACAGGTCTATTATGCTAGCGGACTAAAAATGTAGGCTACAAATGGGACCTAGTTGGGCATTTGTAGCCTATTTGTAGCCAATTTGTTACGCTATTAAAAAATTTGTAGCCTTAGCCAAAATTAAAAAAATTAGGTATCCGCTAGCTTAATATGAAGCTAGCGGATACCACAATAATCAATGTTTGGAAGCTTCGAATTACAAATGTAAGTGCATAAAAATTTGTAGCCGGCCAAGATCTATGGGATAGAAACAATTAAAATGTATTTCAAATGTAAAAATTTATTTTACAGTAAAAATAGTGTAATTTAACATGCAGCCGCTAGGGATAAAAATCTCGAAAGTATTTTTTTGCTGTCAGAATCGTTCTTTTAGACTAAAAAAAGATAACCACTATGGCTACAAGTATCGAAAGAATTGTTTTACAGAAAGAAAGGTTTGCTTAAACTAAAAACGGGTAGCTGCTATGGCTACAAATTTCAAATTGACTAAACAAGAGTAGCTACAATGACATAAAATTTCAAAGTAATTTTTTTCAATAAAAATAATTTTTTTTAAATGGGAAAGCAGCTATGGCACAAAATGTCAAAAGTATCGTTTAACAATAAAACCGTTTTTCTTAACTAAAACCGGGAAGCGGTTATGGGTACAAAGTCCAGCATTATCGAATAATTCTTTTTTCTAAAAAAGAGTTTTTTTTCGATAAAACCAGCAGTCGCTACGGCAACAAAATTCAGGAGTATTATTTAACAGTGACGATTACATTTTTTCACTCTACATGGATAGCCGCTACGGCAACAAATTTCAAATTGACTTTTATTGAGAGTAGACACATGGCTACAAATTCAAAATTATTATTTTTCTAAAAAAGAGTTTTTTTCGATATAAACCGGCAGCCGCTACAGAAACAACTTTCAGGAGTATTATTATACAGTGACAATTACGTTTTTTCACTCTTAGCGTGTAGCCGCTACGGCAACAAATTTCAAATTGACTTTGAACGAGAGTAGACACATGGCTACAAATTTCAAATTATTATTTTTCTAAAAAGGAGTTTTTTTCGATATCAACCGGCAGCCGCTACGGCAACAAATTTCAGAAGTATTATTAAACGGTGACCATTACGATTTTTCACACTTCATGGATAGCCGCTACGGCAACAAATTTCCAATTGACTTTTATTGAGAGTAGATACATGGCTACAAATTCAAAATTATTATTTTTCTAAAAAAGACTTTTTTTCGATACAAACCGGCAGCCGCTACAGCAACAAATTTCAGGAGTATCATTTAACAGTGACAGATATGTTTTTTCATTCTACGTGTGTAGCCGCTACGGCAACAAATTTGAAATTGACTTTGAACGAGAGTAGACACAAGGCTACAAATTTCAAATTATTATTTTTCTAAAAAGGAGTTTTTTTCGATATAAACCGGCAGCCGCTACGGCAACAAATTTCAGGAGTATTAATAAACGGTGACATTTAAGATTTTTCACTCTAAGTGTGTAGCCGCTATGGCAACAAATTTCAAATTGACTTTTATTGAGAGTAGACACATGGTTACAAATTTCAAAAAAATTTTTATCTAAAAAAGAGTTTTTTTCGATATAAACCGGCAGCCACTACGGCAACAAATTTCAGGAGTATTATTAAACAGTGAAAATTATGTTTTTTCACTCTTAGTGTGTAGCCGCTACGGCAACAAATTTCAAATTGACTTTTATTGAGAGTAGACACATGGCTACAAATTTAAAATTATTATTTTTCTAAAAAAGAGTTTTTTTTTCGATATAAACCGGCATCCGCTACGGCATCAAATTTCAGGAGTAATATTAAACAGTGACAATTATGTTTTTTCACTCTATGTGAGTAGCCGCCGCGGCAACAAATTTCAAATTGACTTTGAACGAGAGTAGACACATGGCTACAAATTTCAAATTATTATTTTTCTAAAAAAGAGTTTTTTTCGATATAAGCCGGCAGCCGCTACGGCAACAAATTTCAGGAGTATCATTTAACAGTAACAGATATGTTTTTTTACTCTACGTGTGTAGCCGCTACGGCAACAAATTTGAAATTGACTTGGAACGAGAGTAGACACATGGCTACAAATTTCAAATTATTATTTTTTTAAAAAGGAGTTTTTTTCGATATACCCCGGCATCCGCTACGGCAACAAACTTCAGGAGTATTATTAAACAGTGACAATTATGTTTTTTCACTCTATGTGAGTAGCCGCCGCGGCAACAAATTTCAAATTGACTTTGATCGAGAGTAGACACATGGCTACAAATTTCAAATTATTATTTTTCTAAAAAAGAGTTTTTTTCGATATAAACCGGCAGCCGCTACGGCAACAAATTTCAGGAGTAATATTAAACGGTGACAATTAAGATTTTTCACGCTAAGTGTGGAGCCGCTATGGCAACAAATTTCAAATTGACTTTTATTGAGAGTAGACACATGGATACAAATTTCAAAAAAATTTGTATCTAAAAAAGAGTTTTTGTCGATATAAACCGGCAGCCGCTACGGCAACAAATTTCAGGAGTATTATTAAACAGTGACAATTATGTTTTTTCACTCTAAGTGTGTAGCCGCTACGGCAACAAATTTGAAATTGACTTTGAACGAGAGAAGACACATGGCTGCAAATTTCAAATTATTATTTTTCTAAAAAGGAGTTTTTTTCTAAATAAACCGGTAGCCGCTACGGCAACAAATTTCAGAAGTATTATCACACGCATCCTTTTGCAACATCATCATTATAAAATAATAGTCCTGAAATTTTTTGCCGTAGCCCTGTCGATTTTGATCGAAAAAAGTACTATTTTTTAAATAAAATAGATATGTAACATGTAGCTATGGGTCCACTCTTGTTAAAAGTCAATTTGAAACTTGTCACCGTAGCAGCTACCCATTTACAGTTAAAAAAAATTGTCATTATTAAATAATACTCCAAAAATTTGTTGTTGTAGCTGCTGCCAGTTTTAATCAAAAAAACACTTTTTTAGAAAATAAATTATTTTGAAATTGTTTACCATGTGTCTACTCTCGTTAAACGTCAATTTCATATTTGTTGCCGTAGCGGCTGCCCATTTAGAGTGAAAAAACATAATTGCCACTGTTAACTAATACTCTTGTGATTTGTTGCCGTAGCGGCTAACGTTTTTAATTGCAAAAAACACTTTTTTAGAAAAAAATTTATTTTGTAATTTTAAACCATGTGTCTAGTCTCATTAAAAATCAATTTGAAATTTGTTGCCCTAGCGGCTCCCCATTTAGAGTGAAAAAACATAATTGCCACTGTAAACTTATACTCTTGTGATTTGTTGCCGCAGCGGCTGCCGGTTTATATAGAAAAAAAATCTTTTTAGAAATGAATTTTTTTGAAATTTGTATCCATGTGTCTACTCTCAATAAAAGTCAATTTGAAATTTGTTGCCGTAGCGGCTACTAAGTTAGAGTAAAAAATCATAATTGTCAATGTTCAATAATACTCCTGAAATTTGTTGCCGTAGCGGCTGCCGGTTTATATCGAAAAAAACTCTTTTTTAGAAAAATAATAATTTGAAATTTGTAGCCATGTGTCTACTCTCGTTCAAAGTCAATTTCAAATTTGTTGCCGTAGCGGCTACACGCTTAGAGTGAAAAAACATAATTGTCACTGTTTAATAATACTCCTGAAGTTTGTTGCCGTAGCATATGCCGGTTTATATCGAAAAAAAACTCTTTTTTAGATAAATAAATTTTGAAATTTGTAGAAAAAGTCTACTCTCGTTCAAAGTCAATTTGAAATTTTTTGCCGTAGCGGCTACTCACTTAGAGTGAAAAAACATAATTGTCACAGTTTAGTAATACTTCTGAAGTTTGTTGCCGTAGCAGATGCCGGTTTATATCGAAAAAAAACTCTTTTTTAGAAAAATAATAATTTTAAATTTGTAGCCATGTGTCTACTCTCGTTCAAAGTCAATTTCAAATTTGTTGCCGTAGCGGCTACTCACTTAGAGTGAAAAAACATATCTGTCACTGTTAAATGATACTCCTGAAATTTATTGTCGTAGCGGCTGCCGGTTTATATCGAAAAAAAAACTCTTTTTTAGAAAAATAATAATTTGAAATTTGTAGCCATGTGTCTACTCTCGTTCAAAGTCAATTTGAAATTTGTTGCCGTAGCGGCTACTCACTTAGAGTGAAAAAACATATCTGTCACTGTTAAATGATACTCCTGAAATTTATTGTCGTAGCGGCTGCCGGTTTATATCGAAAAAAAAACTCTTTTTTAGAAAAATAATAATTTGAAATTTGTTGCCGTAGCAGCTACACACGTAGAGTGAAAAATCTTAATTGTCACCGTTTAATAATACTTCTGAAATTTGTTGCCGTAGCGGCTGCCGGTTTATATCGAAAAAAACTCCTTTTTAGGCAAATAATAATTTTAAATTTGTAGCAATGTGTCTACTCTCGTTCAAAGTCAATTTGAAATTTGTTGCCGTAGCGGCTACTCACTTAGAGTGAAAAAACATAATTGTCACTGTTTAATAATAGTCCTGAAATTTGTTGCCGTAGCGGCTGCCGGTTTATATCGAAATAAACTCTTTTTTAGAAAAATAATAATTTGAAATTTATAGCCATATGTCTACTCTCGTTCAAAGTCAATTTCAAATTTGTTGCCGTAGCGGCTACACACTTAGAGTGAAAAAACATTTTTGTCACTATTTAATAATACTCTCGAAGTTTGTTGCCGTAGCATATGCCGGTTTATATCAAAATAAAACTCTTTTTTAGAAAAATAATAATTTGAAATTTGTAGCCATGTGTCTACTCTCGTTCAAAGTCAATTTGAAATTTGTTGCCGTAGCGGCTACTCACTTAGGGTGAAATAACATAATTGTCACTGTTTAATAATACTCCTGAAGTTTGTTACCGTAGCGGATGCCGGTTTATATTGAAAAAAAAACTCTTTTTTAGAAAAATAATAATTTGAAATTTGTAGCCATGTGCCTACTCTCGTTCAACGTCAATTTAAAATTTGTTGCCGTAGCGGCTACACGCGTAAAGAGAAAAATCTTAATTGTCACCGTTTAATAATACTTCTGAAATTTGTTGCCGTAGCGGATGCCGGTTTATATTGAAAAAAAAACTCTTTTTTAGAAAAATAATAATTTGAAATTTGTAGCCATGTGTCTACTCTCGTTCAACGTCAATTTAAAATTTGTTGCCGTAGCGGCTACACGCGTAGAGAGAAAAATCTTAATTGTCACCGTTTAATAATACTTCTGAAATTGGTTGCCGTAGCGGCTGCCGGTTTATATCGAAAAAAACTCCTTTTTAGAAAAATAATAATTTGAAATTTGTAGCCATGTGTCTACTCTCGTTCAATGTCAATTTGAAATTTGTAGCCGTAGCGGCTACACACTAAGAGTGAAAAAACATAATTGTCACTGTTTAATAATACTCCTGACATTTGTTGCTGTAGTGGCTGCTGGGTTATATCGAAAAAAACTCTTTTTTAGAAAAATAATAATTTTGAATTTGTAGCCATGTGTCTACTCTCAATAAAAGTCAATTTGAAATTTGTTGCCGTAGCGGCTATCCATGTAGAGTGAAAAAATGTAATCGTCACTGTTAAATAATACTCCTGAATTTTGTTGCCGTAGCGACTGCTAGTTTTATCGAAAATAAACTCTTTTTTAAAAAAAAGAATTATTCGATAATGCTGGACTTTGTACCCATAACCGCTTCCCGGTTTTAGTTAAGAAAAACGGTTTTATTGTTAAACGATACTTTTGACATTTTGTACCATAGCTGCTTTCCCATTTAAAAAAAATTATTTTTATTGAAAAAAATTACTTTGAAATTTTATGTCATTGTAGCTACTCTTGTTTAGTCAATTTGAAATTTGTAGCCATAGCAGCTACCCGTTTTTAGTTTAAGCAAACCTTTCTTTCTGTAAAACAATTCTTTCGATACTTGTAGCCATAGTGGTTATCTGTTTTTAGTCTAAAAGAACGATTCTGACAGCAAAAAAATACTTTCGAGATTTTTATCCCTAGCGGCTGCATGTTAAATTACACTATTTTTACTGTAAAATAAATTTTTACATTTGAAATACATTTTAATTGTTTCTATCCCATAGATCTTGGCCGGCTACAAATTTTTATGCACTTATAATTGTAATTCGAAGCTTCCAAACATTGATTATTGTGGTATCCGCTAGCTTCATATTAAGCTAGTGGATACCTAATTTTTTTAATTTTGGCTAAGGCTACAAATTTTTTAATAGCGTAACAAATTGGCTACATATAGGCTACAAATGCCCAACTAGGTCCCATTTGTAGCCTACATTTTTAGTCCGCTAGCTTAAGAGACCTCAAAAATACTTATAAAACCTGATCAAAACCGGTAAAGTACAAAAATACATTTAAAAATATATATTTCAAACGTTTGGGTCCAATTTGGTCGGTAATATTGTTATGTTCAGATTTCATTAGGATCTTCGATCAAATTGCCATAAGGTTACATGTTAAATGTTAAGTTTGAAAAACATAATTATTTTATCGATAACAAGCTTTTATTTTCCACCATTGTCAATAAGAATATTCTAAGCATTAATAACCATCAAATCTATTATCATTTAAATGTAAATTTACCCGTAACTACCTTAATTGCCAGATACTTATTTTTTATAACAACCGTTATAGGTACAATCCCTGTATTATGTCTTGCGTATTATTATTAGAACTTTAATAAAGTTATTCTCTTTACATGGAAACGTTGATTAATAAAATAATATCTCTTTGATATAAATCAAGTGTTTGTTTTAATACACTTTGTAAAGTATGTATTCTCGTCTTTTACCTTTAATTTAACTCTCATTTTCATGTTGATTTCAGTTATCCTCTCTCTCTCTCTCTCTTTATGGAAATGTTATAAAAAGATATCTCGAAAATTGTTTTCATTTGAGCGGTTTGTTTTTAAAACAAATACCACAAAGTATATGCATAGTTTTTAAAATTAATTTATGTGGATAGATTTACATAAATAATTTAAGAATTTAATGAAAGTCACTGGCCTTAAGGACGTTCATGCATGAGACTTGATAGTAGATTAAAAATTTTTTTAAGTGAATTGAATTGAATAGCTCAATTATGTAGTTATCCTCCCTCAAAAGTTTAAAACCAGTTGACGATCATTTCAAAGAGTAATTATAGATTAAAAATCAAACTTTTAACACAGCGTCTTATGGAGAACATAATTTTTTTCTTCTTAAAATTATGATAACTATACTATTAAAGTAGACACCATAATAAATAATGCTTATAAATATTCTTTGAAATATGCGGTTTATATAATTGCATTAAAAAATGGTGTTGACGAACGTTCGAATTAATTATTTTATAAAATTAAAACTGTTTTGTTAGGTTAGTTTTTGCCAGCATATTTTGGCGACAACGCACAGTAAAAAAATATACACATACATATACACATATATACTGTCAAATCAAGATCTGTCACATCAAGTCAAATGAATTTTTTAATTTACTTTTACTGATATTTTACAATAAATACTTTAAAAATATTTAGGACAAATAAAAAAAGGTTATAAATCGTTGTAAGATTATTGATATTACAATTTTATTTAAATCCAAAATAAATTTTATTAAAGATAGTACTTCTTTTACTTTAGCGTAGCACTTGAACGTCCTTAAAACTTCACTTTCATCTGACAATCGATTCTTCGAACAGTCTCGGATAACCGGTCACGCTGAATTTATAGAAATAAATATATTTTTCATATATTTGCATACACTCTAGCGATCACAAATTTAGTCCGATCAAAAACAAATTTTGTATTTGGTATTTGCTTTTGGTATATGAAAGGACAAGTTTGTTAAGGAGTAGAATTGGAAAACCCAACATATATAGAATATCTTTCGTAACATTAGAAAAATCGAAAAATATAGTAAAGTTGTAGAAAATCAAGTTTACTTAATTTCATTGCCTGATCATCTTTTCTAAAGCTCTAATATATACAGAGATATTTTGGATTTTAATTCTCAATCTTAAATCGTAAATATTAGAGAACAAATTATACAGTAAAATTTTCTATAACTTTACTTTCTTTTGCATTTTTTATTATTCTAATTAGGAGAGATATTTTATATTTTGTCTATGCCTCTTTCTCTAAGAACTTCTTTCTCCTTCAGCAATTCTAATCATTAACAAACTTGGCTTTTCAAATACCAGAAGCATCATATCAGATATGAAATTCTATTTTGATCGGACTTAAACTGTGACCGCTAGAAAGTTTTTAGAGCTTCCCATAGAGATAGATAGATTGTAGAGGCTGCCCAGGACGGGCTACACTTCGACCACAAGGTTTATTGTGATGCCTAAGGATGTGAGGATGTGAGTGGAGTGGAAGGAATTTTTGTGTATAGACTAGGAATTGGTAGGGTATGCGGCATGCAGTCGACTATGAAAGGAACTATGCCGATATTCATCTGGAGTTCGTGAAGGAAACTGCAAAAAACCTTCTCAAGTATAGCCAGTTACTTCATTCTTGTCCATACGCCGACAGTTTAGTCAATTAACCGCCCCTTTTTTTTTTCTTAATAATTGACAAACTGCCATACCCATAACTTCGCAGTTTCAAAGTAGGCATACTGCGCAGTCATAATGTCTTAGACCGCTCGGCCACTTGGACTGGTACGGCTGTTCCCATTCTATTGGTATAGATTTAAGTATACGATAAAAATACACCACTACCAAAGATTGTGTGTTTATATGGAGGTTTAGGGGCGGATTGATAGATTGACCTGAACGAAAAGGCTTTGAATTCTTAATAACATTTTTCTTTATTTTGTTACAGATATTATCGTGATCGATATACATTTTTGTAAAAATGAAGCTGGGAATGTTTAGTGGTGATCGTGAACAATTACGTCGCGACGGTTTACAATTATTCGGTAGATTGATTCGAACTAAAAATGTTGATATGTTACAAGAAACACAACCCCATCAACGGCCACAATCACCGCCGGGAGGAAAACAAAAGTTAACGGTAAGATAAACATTGATTAACTTATTAACTTTAATATATAGTACAAATAAATGATCATGTAAAATTTTAGGTATATACAAGTTTTCGAATTGTGTGGCCTAAAAACCACCAAATTTAACAGATAAAATTATAATTATTAAATAAAATAAATATTTGAAATTTTTTTTAAATAACTTTATTTGACTAGTTTCGCAACACAGTTCCTTCTTCAGAAATAAAAATGAAATGATTGATTTCATTTTTCAGTCAGATAAAGTGATTTTACGAAAATTTCAAATACTTGTTTTATTTAATAATTATAATGGATTTTCGTCAAGTAACGATCCATTCAATACCAAAGATAAAATTATAGAACTTTATATAACTTTATTAAAGTTTGCTTAATAATGTCTTGTTTCTGATTGGTTTTAGAGCTTTTGGTAATTATTACCAATAGTGGAGGGAACACAATTTACATCATTTTCTGATTATAATTTTTCTTTAAGCCGTAATAACGTTTAAAAAAACATAAATAAGTTTCTCTTTTGGTTTAAAAAATGAGAAAAAACAAGTAACGTAAAAGCTAACTGAGTTAATTGTTTGAATACCCAGAATATACTGAGTTGAATATATATATTCGAATTGTTAATACCTTTACTGGGTATACCAATAGTATATGAGATGTTATGTATCTACATATGTCCGCTGTCATTCGACTATGAATATTATGCCATTTGCTCTCTGAGCACAAATTATGAGAAAACTATTGAGTTTATAAAAAAAATTTCAAACAAAAGTTGCTTATTTTAAAAAGAAGAAGATTTTTTGTTATTAAATTTTTTTTCTATCTCTTAGGGTTTCAAAGATGTATATTTTCCCCTCTGGCAGGGGGAAACACGTTCCGATTTTGCGCATTAACGAACATGACCTTACTTTTTTGCTCTAGAACACACACAAATATTTCAGCTCGTTATCTCTTTTCGTCCTTGAGTTAACGCGTCCACGGACAGACAGACAGACATGCGGAAATGGCCAAATTAGGACATTTTATGAACACTTATGCTAAACATTTATGCCTACGACAATATTTTCAAGCGTTACAAAGTCGGGACTAAACTTAATATACCTTGTATATTTAAATATACAGGGTATAAACACAGCCTTACGGAACAAACAAGTGAAAATAGCAACTAACTGAGTTCATTGTTTAAATACACGCTGTATGAAAAAAGTTTCAAAATAAAATTTTTATTTTTAAAAAAGGAACATTTGTTTCTATCTGTTACGGCTTCAAAGTCCCCCCTGTCGAGGAAACCTTGTTCCGGGTTTGCTATAAGTTACTTTTTAGCTAAAAACACGCACGCACAAAATTGAGTTATCGTGTCCACGGACGGACATGTAGAAATGGACTAATTAGGTCATTTTATGAACACCTATACCAACAAGTTTTTTCTGGGATCAATATTTTCAACCGTTAGAAAGTCGAGACGAAACTTCGGATACCCTTGTATATATCTGGTATAAAAATATTTTAGTGTTCTATTTTTCTGACACTAGCTTGCTTGAGTTTGCACAGAGAAAATTGTAAAATTTGTTGGCAATTATGTACCAAAGCTGTAAAACAAACTATCAAAGGCAAAAAATTAAAAAGGCACAAAAATTTGGTGATATTTATATTTAAACCATCGAAAATTAAGCCAAGGTCTTATTACTTATTACAACAAGTAAAAATATTTAAAAAAACTGGGATACCAAACGTTTTGTATGGTTGCAGTACATAGATTCTGGGATAATAAGAATCTTGCGGTAATTTTCATAACAATTGATCGTTTCATATATCTAATTATTACAAAAATATTGGCAACAATATTTCATTTAATTTAAAATTTTCCTCAAATAATTCACAACCATGTTTTGTCACCAACGTTTATTTTTTAATAAATATTTTATATAGAAAGTTATGTCGATAATTTACGAATACATGAAAAATATATTGTTTGAAAATGCTAAGTATCGGGTATCTCAAAAGTTTTGTTGATAGTATGATGAAATGCTGCGTAATAAAATTCGAATATAATTTAACAATTATAAGAAAACAATTATCGTTTGAATTATGCCAATTAAGGCCCAATAAAATTATCATATGTTTCCCGTTAAATCAGCAATGTGAAAAATCGGTGAAGTTGTGGAACGAAAAATTTGTTCACAGTACAAATATAAATATTTAGTATTCACCTCTGAACAAATCTATTAGTTGAGTTTGAAAATGACAATCAATTAAAATTTAACGCAATGTTGCAAATAGCACGGATAGATTTCGAATCAGAGGGCATGATAGATGAATCTATAGTAAAATTTTTCCGAAACGTCATGAATCTGTATCGTATTTCTTCAAATACGGCACCTAAAAACGTAATCTTATCTACGTAAAGAAACTTTTCAGCTACACTAAGTTCGTATCGATTTACAAGTATAATATTTATGAAATTCTGGTAACAATACAACAATTTAAAATATGTCACGAAATTAGAATTTTCTTGGAATCGATGGTAAAATATGGGATATTAAAACATAAAAAAATTGTAAAAACTTTTACAACAGTTTTAAGAACATAAATTTTGCAACACCGGGTATATTTATATATTTTTTAATAATATGTTCTGAAAGTTTTGTCAAACATATGTCGATAAAATATTGACAATCCGAAAAAACTTCGTGAATTCACACATTCACTCAGGATAATACACATGTTGCAAGAAAATGAAATCAGTTATTTTATTATTAGACCAACAGGTTTTATAAACTCAAAGCTTCATAAAATGTTGGGTGCCAAAATAAAAATAGTGAAGTTTTAGATATCCTTGCAACTAGGGGCGGTTGGATTGATGTTTATTTGCAGAATCTGCCATGTGATATTAGTGAGGCTACTCTCCAATTGGAAATACGCTAGGCTATCAATTTTTTGTTCCAAGTGGTTCGAGATAGGGAAAATCTATAAATACCTCCAATAGTATGACGGGATACGAATTCCATATCGTATAGATAATTTCACATAAGAGCTATATAATTCTACGAATAATTTTAATCATTAAAAAACAACAAATTATTAAGTTTTGAGTTACACTCAGAAAAGCCGGTTGAAAAAGGCTAGTATACCATATAGCCCGTGTATAACGTGTATCCGATCTAATAGTTTGATTAGAAGTTTCCGTAAATTTCGAACGTCCAAATGGCCTAAAACAAAATCTCCGCTTACTGACTTGTGCATACTCAAAACAATCGCTCTATATAGTAGATAAGTTTTTATTAAAATTCGTTTAGATTATTTAGGAATATTATAAAAGTACGGATTACTACATCTTTGGTATTGGTAATAAATATATCAATATTACAACGTTATACAATAAGAAAACGTTATGCAATATAGCTAGAATACTTTATTCTATGAACAGAATTTATTCGAACACGAATTATGTAGCAAATGTCATATAATTTCAATATAACGGAGTTTTTGTTTAATATCAAATCATTTTATGGGCAAGATTTCCTTTTTAGCGAATTTCTTCCAAAGGCAATGAAGCTATTGTTTTTGCACCAATGTTGGAAATTCGTAAAAATTTCTTCAAATGTCCATCGATCCTACCTATTAGATGTAAAAAATCACTATCGCTAAAATTTGTATATATATATATATATATATATATATATATATATCAACATATATACGTACTTTTTTTTAAATTTCCCTGGACTCTCTAGCGGTCACAGTTTTATTCCGATTGGAATGAAATTTGGTATTTGAGGCACTTTTGGTATTCTAAAGGTCAAGTTCAATTTGTTACTAATTTCTAAATGGTTAAATTTTACATAAAGTGGGCATACATATTGTTGTTGTTGTTGTTGTTGTAATTATTGTTATTGCTATCATCATTATAGTTGTTATTATTATTATTATGTTTTTTGGTGTATCTCTCCATATTGTAAAAGATATTTTTTAAACAATAAACATTTTATAAAACTTATTCTAAATTGATTGAATAAATTATTGGGCAATAATCGGTAGGCAACCTGTATTGAAACATCGTTCCGTCTTACTTCAAAACATACCTTTTTTACTTACTCTCACCCAGCTTATGGAAAGTCGTTCGACTCCGGCGAGCCGTCTGCGCCCACCTCTGGCTTTAGAGGAGCAATATCAGTGACGTAGTCGTTTCATTTATAAATGATCTGAAACTCAGTATTTGCCGGGCGTATCTTTCAAAACTTGCAATAGTATAACAAAACACTACTACTACTAAATGTATCTTTTAAACTGGCAAAATTTTACTTATAAAAGCGAAAAGATATATAATTATATCACGAATATATCATAAAATTTCAAATTCGCCCCAATACCTAGGTCAGTTTTTGTAGTATAAATACGTATTTCGACTACAATGTAGTCATCATCAGTATATGGCTCACAAAAAGTTTAACTTCCAGTTAAAAGGTCAATTTAGTCATTATACCCGGTTCCGCATGTTCGTCCGTCTGTCAGTAAACACGATAACTCAAAAACGAAAAGAGATAACCAGGTAAAATTTTGTATGTGTGTTTTTGAGCTTAAAGCTAAGGTCAAGTTCGTAAATGGGCAAAATACCAGCCAAGTAGCCGCGCTTGTTAAGGCGTTATCTCTACTTGGAACTGGGAAGTTATGGGTTCGAATCCCGACACCGGCAGTTTGTCAATTAAAAAAAAATAATAATAATGGGGCGGTTGATTGATTAAACTCTCTACATATGGACAAGAATGAAGTAACCGGCTATGCTTGTGAAGGTTTTCTGCAGTTTCCCTTCACGAACTCCAGATGAATATCGGCATCGTTCCTATCATAGTTCCTAAAGTCGGCTGCAGCCGCACAACCTACCAATTCTTAGTCTGCATACAAATTCCTGATCCACTCACATCATAAAAATGTAAATTAAAAAAGGTTGACAAATAATGATGTGGGTGGCCTCTGTTATAGACCGTTGTGTCTCAAAAACGGAGGTTAAACCCCATTATTATCATAAATGGGCAAAATCGAACCATGTTTAGGCAAAATGGCAAAAGCTGTCCATCTTTAAAACCGTAAGAAGTAGAACAATAATGTATGGACAAAAAAATGTTCTTTTTTTAAAAATAAACAACTTTAGTTATACACTTTTTTACATAAATTCAGTATATGCCGGGTATTTAAGCAACTAACTCAGTTAGTTGATATTTTCACTTTAGTTATTTTAATTCTTGGTAATGTAAATTGCATATTAGAAAATAAACTAAACTAAATCCGGCCCTGTAAAAATTATAATTTCAATTTATATGTAATAAACGAAAGTAAATATTTACTGATTGATTGTAATCAATGAATTCAATAATCCATTTCAATATGTAGTATTATAATGAAGTTGGTTTATAATAACATTGATTGGAAATGGCCATGTTGACCCGATGTTTACTAAAACTCTTGTGTGAACAGATACAACCTCTTAATAAAGACTAGATTGTGTAGATTAGGTATTGAGTGTATTCCTTCTTGCGATTATAAGCGAGTACGATAGTATACGTAGGTACTATCTTTTCTGAAATTTGCATCCCCTATAAAAAAAGAGTTGGACTATAAACAAGGTTCACTGTAATTGATATTGGAAAAACTATAGCCCATAGTTCATTACCATATTTGTTTTCTATTCTATTTATAAAATATAACGTTCGGCTATATTATATTTTTTTCACAAATTACTTTTTTCCAATTTTATTGAACCTTATTACCATCTAAATGGAAATTCATGACATGAAATGGAATTGTATAAATCAATATGAATAATTTCCATTTAAGTTTATTGAAATGGTACACAATCAATCAAAATATATTGAACGTGTTGGTGGGGCTCTTGACAGGACACTATCGATTGAACTACCACCCTCACAACTTGGGGATCTCTGATGATCCCACTTGTAGGGCCTGTATGGAGGACGATGAAACCTTCATACATGTTATTTGCACCTGCAGAAACCTGCAGGCTCTCAGGTAAAGAATGTTTATCACAGCCAAATTTTAATCAATTTCGATTAAATTTTTTTTCTCATGCGGGAAAATTACTACCTTAGTGCCAGCTTTTTCGTGCGGTAAATGGCTGTTTGCCTATTCAATTATTACCACACTACCTTAGATCTATTGCAAATATTTATTTGTGTGCGCAAAGAAAACTAGTGGACACTCAAATAAATATTTGCAATACATCTAAGTAGTTCCCGCATTAGTAAAAAAAAATAGATCTGCAACTTGTGCGGTGTTGTCGATTGCCCACTCAAGCGAATCGAATGAGTGGACAATATCGCCTTCGTGGTCAATCGACAAATTACCGCACTTGTTTCAAGATACTATTTCAACCCTACTAAAATAACTACTTAAGGAATCTATTTTTTGTAAAAAAAACCTTCAGTTGACCTGAATATCGGTAATAGTTAGCGTATGCGTAATACCAGTGGCCGTGGAATCGATTTCCAATCTAGATGTGTATGGTATTTTATATAAAATATTTGATGACAAAAAATGTTATTAATGTTCAAATATATTACTTAAATATCAAATTAAGTAAACGCTAGTTACTTCCGTTGGTATAATATAACCGAAATGCAACCATACTAACAATGGATTTATAGACGTTAGTTTACAAAAAACAGACAATGATTCCTTATATTAAAAATAGTGAAAATCAAAATCGGATAAAATCTAGATAAGATTCGCAAAAAATAGATTTTGGAAATTTAATAACGTCATCAAAATTCTTAAAAATTGCTCTGTAACAGCCAAATTTTAACCAATTTCGATGAAATTTGATTTCAATCCTAATAAAATTAACTTAAAGAGCCTATTTTTGGTTTAAAATGCCTTCGATCGATTATGTTTTGGTTTCATCACATAATAACTTCTTTCTTTTTTTTACAGAAATGTTTAACAACATTAGATTTAACGTCATTGGGTGTTGGAAGTTGTGTTGGAACTGGAATGTATTTAGTTGCTGGTATGGTTGCAAGAAATGTTGCGGGTCCAGGTGTTGTTGTTAGTTTTATAATTGCAGCAGTTGCAAGTATATTTTCAGGTATGCACATAAATTATTTGGATAGAAACTGTTCTTTGAGTAATGTGTTCTGAGCCAAAATTTATTTTCTTCAAACAACTTTATTTGTCTTTGGCGGCATTTTTTCCAAGTGCAATGTAATTAAATGAATTCTTTCAGACGGTGTGTGGTCCGGGATTTTTATCTCTCCCATTTTTTAACATATTTCACGCAGCAAAAATTCCGATGCCGTCGACAGCAATGCATATTTTGTATATGAATCCGTCCCGAAGGATATGAACAACGCGTCGAATCGAATAAGTACAAAACTTTTTAAGATTCACCTGTAGCCGTTAAGAGACCTGTTACTTTCGTGGCGCTGTTACTTTTTCCATGGTCATTCCAAACGGTGTTGTGTCTGGCCAAATTGTTTTCTTACCTTACCATATAAAAGTTCAATGTAAAATACCGATGTATCTAGTGCTTGGAACACTGATTTACACCATACAACCCTATTGGCAATAGAAAATCAATTCAAATAACTTGAATTAAATGTAACTCTACTAAAGAAGGGGGTAGATAGATAGATTTTAGAGGCTGCCCTGGACGGGCACTTCGACCATAAGGTCCATTGTGATGCCTAAGGATGTGAGGATGGTGAGTGAAGTGGAAGGAATTTTTGTGTATAGACTAGGAACTGGTAGGATATGCGGCTGCAGCCGACTATGATAGGAACTATACCGATATTCATCTGGAGTTCTTAAAGGAAACTGCAGAAAACCTTCTTAAGCATAGCCGGTTACATCTTCTTGTCCATACGCCGACAATTTCATCAATTAACCGCCACTTTATTTTCCCTAATAATTGACAAACTGCCGATGCCGGGATTCAAACCCATAACCTCCCAATTTCCAAGTAGACATACTGCGCAGTCATAACGCCTTAGAACGATTGGCCACTTGGACTGCTAAAGAAGGGGGTAACTCTACTAGCAAAGTAGGGAGTATGAATACCTTTCATAGTCCTAGAATCTATTTTAGTAATGCCAAAGACAATGAGTGAACAAGTGATCAACGGGTGGATATACCGCAACAAAAACTCGAGAAATACTGTTTCGGAATACATCCAATATGCACTCAACCTGAATAGGTTACAACTTGGAAAGGTTACTGGATTCATCACCGGATGTTATAACCTACGAAAGCATCTACACACAATTTGATTCCACAATGAATCCATTATGTGCAGACTGTGGGGCGAAGAGGAAGAAACAACCAGCCACATCATCTTTAACTGCAAATCTCTCGGTTATAGCAGATATAAAATATTCGGTGTATTTCACCCCGAATATATAAACCTTCACTTAAAAACCATTCACTTGAAAACCAATAGCTCCTAGCTATTGCCAAGATATGGGAGAAACTAATCTCGTCAGGCGGAAATAAAAGGGGGAGCACAATGGGCCAAAAAGTCGAAATGTAATATTTTTTTATACCCCAAGATATATCTATATCTATCTATCTATCTATCTAACTCTGCTAAACCCGGACTATAAATAGAATTAAAGTGGATTTATCCAGGTGTATTAAAATATCCTTTTCTATTATCTTTTCCCCAATATAAACAATAAACAAAGACAACAAATTTTTTTTTAAATCCCTTAATTATAGTCCATATAAAACAAAAGTTTAAGCACAGTTCATGTAAAGTTCAACAGTTAGATTGTATTAAAAAGGGCAGGCACATGACTGGTTACTTGCCTTGTGTAGTCTTTTAAATGTAAAACATTGTATAGAAATGATGGATATTAATTTACTCGTTTAAATTACATTTAATCACTGTAGTTCACTAATTAAGGGGTTGGTATATAGGGTAAATCAGTCAACTGATAAAAGGATTCTTTATTTTTTTTTATAATCAAAGAAGGGTGATTCTTTATCTATGTAATTATACACTTCAATTGTTTTTACAACGACGACCTTTACAAAAAATGTAGTAATAGAAAGTAAATTGTTAATTTTTTACGGATGTTTCAGGGAGATAGGTACAATCGGACGCAAAAGTACTGACAATTAGAAATTTGTGAATATTTACGTTTTGTAGCATAATAAATAGTATTAATATACTAAAAGAAATATATTGAATTTAAAATAAAATAGGAAATTTTATCATGAAAATATTTTAACTAACTTTTGACAGTTAATGTACCTTTAATTTAAATCAACAAAAACACACTTTTTTTTAATGATTCATCGAGAATTTCGGCAATATTATGAAAGCCATCAGGTGACGTCAATTAGACCATCTCGGTTATTTTTTCTAAAGTTAAAGCTTTAAGAATCCCTTAAAATTAGCCATTTTTCTAATTTTTTTATACGAACAATGTGACAGTTCGATACGGAATATCTAATGCCAGCAGTACACACTCGGCGAGACATTCGTAAGGCGAGGAGCCGCGAGTGGAGCTGTGTACACTCTCGCCGAGTGTTCGGCCGGCAATACAGTTCTCGTCAGTTAGTCAACGAAATTACGTTGGTTTACCTGAAAAATGACATTATTAAATTAAAAATTACGGAGTAGTAATTTTTTGATTACACTATTAAAAATTATTATTATTCAATGAGTAATGAAGGACACTAAAACAATAAAAAAATTATTCATAAATTTATAAAGTTTTTATTTATTTTCGTATTATACTATTATTAAGATTAATGGGTACAATTAAAGCGGTTGATAGTTGAATATTTAAAAATGGCGGTTGAACGTTGAATCGAATGTAGACGAGAGTGTCCTAAGTGCTCGTATCAAATGTATTCACCACTCGCTTTCTTTGACTCTTGTTAAAAAAACCATCTTTTAGTGGAGCGATGGCGAAGCGAGGCGAGTCAACACAAGGCAGGCTAAGCGTTGTGAGTATACTCTCACGCTGGCTATATCTTGCCTTGTCTCACCGAGTGTGTACAGCCGTCATGACTGTAAGGGTTCTCACATTATTACCGGACTACAACAAAGCCAAAAGCGCGTATCCTTGTTACCTCCTACAGCCTACATCCTTTAACCGGTTTTATCAAATAGAATGTCGATAGATTCGTATCAACCCCAAAACGTTTTTTCCTCTTAGTTCCCTAAAAAATGGATATCAAATGAAAGGTTTTACCTCGAGGATTCCTAAAATATATTAATTGTTGTAGACGGGGTTTCAATAAATTTTATTGACATTACTCTTGCTAAAATTGCTTTCATTCAAATTTACTCTTGTTAACATCACTATTATTGGTGAAACTGTTACCAAATCAGCAACGAATAAAATATCCTGAGACAATTTTAGAGTAATGTTAATTAGAGTGATGTTAGCAAGAGTAAATTTGAATGAAAGCAATTTTAACAAGAGTAATTTCAACAAAATTTATTATATTTTAATTTATTTTGTTTAATTTTTATTTTATTTTTATTTTTGTCTATTTATTTCGATTTTCTATCTATTTCTAATTGTCAAAGAGTAAATTACGACTAGCTAATTTATACTGATGATGACTACTTTGTAGTCGAAATACGTATTTATAATACAAAAACTGATCTAGGTATTGGGGCGAATTTGAAATTTAATTTCAAAAACCTAGAGTTCTCATTAATTATCATTTATATCACTTATAACCTTAGAAATCAAATCTACATAGCTCACTGGATTAACTTTTTATGAGTAAAAACGATAAAATGAATTTAACGAACATTTTAATAACGTTTATCAGAACGATAATAACGTAACTCATTTGTAAACTAACAACCTTTTAACTGAAAACTAATTAATTTATGGATTAATCAATCAAAAAATTTCCAAGTTGAAAATATAGAACTTCAAATAGGTAAATGTCAAAAATAGAATTTGAAAAGTTAAATGACAAAAATTATAAAATCTATTTAATATTATCAATTCGTGTTAACAATCCGAGAATCGGTTAGAGTTTTGGATCATAAAAATTTAAATCTTTAAAAATGTCATCGTTTCAAATTAAGTAAATGCGATTAAATATAAAATTTGACAAATTTATAAATATTCATGTTTTCAGATTTTTTGGGAATGCAATTTCAGAACGTTTTGATTCAAATAATTTCGATATAAATGATATGGATACAGTGCATCAAATGCCAATTGATAATCAAAAATATTGTTTGTACATTTTATTTGAATGTACAATTTTATTAATCCAATTATTAACATTTGTAATTTGTGGATGGGTATTGAATTTCTTGATTTATCAATATTATTTAAAACAGTTTAATTATCCAATGTTAAATCGTTTTTGTGATATGTTTAATTATTTATCACAACAGCAGCAACCACAACAATATAATGAACGGATCGGTGATAATAGAATAATTTCAAATGAACAAAATTTACGTGAACATCGTATACCAAATTTATTTGCAGTAAATTGTACACAAATTGGAAATGAAGCAGTTGCAGTTCCTTCGTATATTAGTTAATTATTATTATTGAATTTTTATTTTTTTATTTAATATATTTTTGTGTAACAAAGAAGATATTTCGTTTATTTTTATTTTTTTGGGGATGAAATTAAATCGACAATACCTCCGGTTATTTTTCGACTATTTTTACAGACAGTGGCAGATTTGCCGGGCAGGGATGGTGGGATAGAGCGACAAATGTTATGACGACTACTTGGATGATCAAAAATAGAACTTTTCATTTGGAAATGTACAAGTCTGAGACATTCTTGATTTACTGAAAATGAATTTGTTTTCTTATAATCTCTTTTTATTGTATCAAATATGGAGTCACGTACTCCGATATCGACCGCATTCCTGACCGAGCGTCCAGGCGGTTTGTTGGATTCAAAACTCTGGCGTTAGCGCTTGTTTTGAACAACGAACATACAGCGTCAAGCTCATTTGACAGTGAAATTGTATCACTACATTTGCTCGAGTTGCCGTTTCTACGTGGAAGACAATATAGCACGAAAATAGCCAATTTACAAAAGTCAATTCTAATTAAAAACGATTAGCGTCAAGCGAAGAAGTTGGTTTCATTCCAAAACTAGTCACGAGATCGAGCACGTGGCCTGTTTCAACGTCTGACGTCAGAGCGTCAGCATGAAAATGTATCTTAAAAAAAGAGACTGCATTTTTTCAGCTGCCTAGAGAGCTGGAGATTTGTCATGATCCCGCCTGTAGGTATATAGACAATCTCTTGAAAGTCAAAATAAGTATTGCCTTATTTGATGGGTTTTTCTAAAGGGTAAAATTGGTCCCTCTTGTATCGTATTTAATACAATCTTTTCATTTAGTCCAATAAAAAGCTTAATTTTTGTGGAAACGACAACACGCTTTTAAGGTTCCAAGCGAATCTTGAAGAGTATCCGAAACATGAGTGATGAGATTGGTTTTAGGGAGTGCTAGATCTTGTTTTTCGTAAATAACTCCAAAGTACCAAGTTTTCGTGATAAATAGATGGAAAACTACGACAAATTGCTTAGCTTAGGTATCAAATTTTTTATAAATGAGATACGAAATTGGTTTTTTATTTTCTACAAAACGTTTCGCTGTTTATTTTTCAGCGTCTTCAGGCTCTGTACATAACTCAGCTTAACTCAGCTCTATGTACATAACTCAGCTCTGTACATAGCTTCAGCTTATTCAGGCTCTGAAGAACATTAGCACATTTCTTTGATCCCAATTACCTCTTATCGTTTCATCATCATACAAGAATCGGATCTTAAACACTACTAATATGTTAAACAATGTAAATAAATTGGGCGGTTAATTGACTCAACTGTCGGCGTACAAGAACGGAAGTAACCGACTATGATTCTGAAGATTTCCTGGAGTTTCTTTTCACGAACTCTAAATGAATATCGGCATAGTTCCTATCAAAGTCGGCTGCACTCGCACAACCTACCAAATTCCTAGTCTGCATACAAATTCCTTGCCCTTTAGGGGTCCGATAAAAAAGCCCTAGAAAGCCCTTTTCCTCCATAACTAGATTGATCAAATCAAAATATATATGATTACCACATTCAAATTAAGATTTAGATCTACAAAATTTCGCATACAGCTGGAAATTGGTATATATGTTAAGCAGGGTCGGACTGGGCCGAAAGGGCCCGGGTGGCTCCCCACAAGCCCGGGGCCCGGGACTGGATAATGGTAGATGGGATACTATCGAAAAATAATGAAATATACAAATTATTAATTATCAACGATATATATTATTAGAAAATATAGTTCCAATTACTTATAATATAACAAATCGGAAGCTAGCCAATCAACATTTTTTTTAAAAGAGGAGAAGTTTCAACTAAGCTGTCAATGGCTCGATCGTAAAAGTTATTCTCGTCATCCTTGATAAGATCCGATTCTGTGTTTATAATCAACGAATCCAACAGTTCTTGCCCCAATAGAGAGCGAAGCTTCGTTTTAATGCGCTTCAGCGCTGAAAATCGTCTCTCACAAGTCACTTGCGTGAATGAAATTGTGAGAATTACACAATATGCAACATATAAGGTGCTATACGTGCTGATATGCATGTTATATTGTGATAAAAGTTTACATGCACATGGAATGCAACTTTGGCAGACGTCCGAACCGCTTCGGGAAAAACAAATGGCGTCCTTTGCAGTTTGGTCTAAGACATCTACGTCGTCTTTTTTCTCACTCTGAGAATCTGAGCCATTCATGTCTTGCTTGTTCATTAAAACTGTTTACAAAAGATTCTAGTTCTTTACTTTAATGCGTCATAAGGAATCCCATTTTTGTTAATTTCATTGAAGTTTTTCGGATCCAAACCAGCGGCATCTTTCATTAAATGTTCGTTGCAATTTAATTTTTCATCTATTTTAACTAATGCTGTGTTAATAATGGCTTTGTAGACAGAAATAGAATAGAATCTCTTTGGGTCTACAGCCAGTAGTGCCACTTCGTCTTGGCATAACTCGTCGTGTTTCTTCGGTTTTTAGATATTCTTCGTAACGGCAGCGTGGTCTGTATGTCGATATCAATATTTTCAGCGTGCATTCAGTCTTGAACATCGGATGCAAATAAACTTGCAGCTTTGAAAACGTCGTCAAAAGTGTCTAAATTTTTTCGGAAATTCATCTCTAAATTTTTGATAAGCCCCCAAGATTTAAGATAATCTAATTTATATAGGCCGACAAAGGGTTCAAATTTATAACTTTTTTCTCGGAAAGCAATTGAAATAAAATGTAACTTACCTTTTCCATTGCAATGGACGATTTAGGTTTTCAATGTACATATATAACGAGAATTAAAACCAACCACACGACATCACAACTTAGGACACCATCAATAAATTACAAAAACACGTAATATTTTTCTGTTTAATTTATCTTTAAGTATGTATGAACTATCTACTTCAAATGTAGGTCGCAAGGGCCGGGCCAGTGCGGGCCCCCTACCGTACCTACCGCCTGGCGTGTGGCAAGCTGCGCAAGCCAGGTCCGTGGGGGGCCCGGGCATGCTAGGGCCCGGCTGGCAAACGCCACCTCGACTATATGGCCAGTCCGACGCTGATGTTAAGTACACCATTTCTAATAAAATATCAAAAGCCCCCATCGATACGACTTCTCAAAAACGGTGACTCGTTGGAAAAAAATATGAAAACATTTTTTGTAAACAAATTTTTTACGATCTACAATTTTTGTCTGATCTATTTTTGTGATAAAACTTACCATTTATGAGATATATGCGACAGCTGGAAATTGGTATATATGTTAAGTTCACCATTTCTAATAAAATATCAAAAGCCTCCATCGGATACGACTTCTCAAAAACGGTGACTTGTTAAAAAAAAATATGAAAACATTTTTTGTAAACAAATTTTTAACGATCTACAATTTTTGTCTGATCTATTTTTGTGATAAAACTTGCCGTTTATGAGATATATGCGAAAAACCAATATTTTTGACCTTTGACTATGGGTACTTTTGATATTTTATTAGTAATGGTGTGCTTAACATATATACCAATTTCCAGCTGTATACGAATTATTGTATATTAATATTATCAACACGTCAATTATACTCAAACTCCTTCTTCGCTATTTCCAGTTTGAAGCCCATACACACAGCATCACCAACAATAATAATAATAATAATAATTGAAAATACACCCATTGGTACCTACATGAAATAGTATAGAAATATTGAATTCTGCCTACGTTCATATTTTCATCAAATGTTCAGAGAAAATTTTCACGATCGTTTAACTATAATAGGGTTAGTTAATCATATGAATTGTGTAAGCGAAGTGTAGAAGGCGAGTGAACCACTAAACATCATCATTCTGTTCAATATAAATTCAATTGAATTCTTTTCAATAATTTTATTATATAGGATGGTATAAAAGTAACGCCATACTTATAATATATGTCGTATATTTAAAAAAAAGTCTTTCATTTTGATACCCTATTAAATAATATATACCAGGTAGAACCGTAGCAAGGCCTTTCTGCGCCTTGGGCATGTTTGACAAATCTGCGCCCTCCAATGTCGCGGGGGAGGGGGAAGTATCTAACAATTTATAGAATTTCTGTAAAATTGATTAATATTTTAATATAAAAACACTGTTATTATTAAATAAAAGCTAAACCTAAAAATGATAAATGTAGGATTTTTAATTAACTTTTAAATCAATTTATAGCTCGTATTTTCTTAAAAAGAAATCAAAATATAAACACTATCTAATGAATTATTAAACATGAAAGCTTTCTAGTCTAAAACACGGTACGTAGATGATTATATATTACAAAAGTAATGGGCACCCTATTCACAATTACTTGTTTACTAATACATCTTGCCCAGGACTAGTTCGGGATAACCAAACTATAACTACCCATTGATTCCGTCAAAAACTACCAAAAATAATGCATAACCTCAATCAGTGCTTTTACATTGATTTCGGTTGTAAATTTCCATTTACAACATTTACAACTTCTATTTACAATATGAATTGTTGTAGCTGCATGTAACAACATTTTTTTGGTTTTGGAGGCTGTAAATAACAAATCGAATGGGGGGGGGGGGTTTAATGTGTAATTTGGCACCCTCTTTTTACCTGCGCCCTCGTCGGGGGTACACCACGCCACTGCCTAGCTACGGCTCTAAAACCTGGATATGTTCAGTTTAGTTCCGAATTTGTAACGGTTGAAAATACGGATCGCAGAAAAACAATTTTGTTATGGGTCTTCATAAAATGATCTAATTAGTTAATTTCCGCATATTCGTCTTCCCATCCGTTCGTCCGTCCGTCAATACGATAACTCAAAAACGAATAAAGATAGCGAGCTGAAATTTTGTATGCGTATTCTCGAGGTAAAAAGTAAGGTCTTAAGTCCAGTTCGTAAATGAGCAAAATTAGACCATGTTTGGGCAAAAAAGGGAAAAACTGTCTTCGTTGAAACCGTAAGAGATAGAACAAAATTTTAAAGACGAAAAATGATCCTTTTTTTTAAATAAACAACTTTTCTTTGAATCTTTTTTTCATAAACTCAATATATACCGAGTATTTCAACTATTAACTCAATGAGTTGTTATTTTCACTTGTTTTTTTTTTAATAAAATAAATTTTATGGTCCAATAGATATATATTCCACCAACACTATATTCGTTATTAAATTAGCGTCAATATCTGCCGTCGTATCCAGTAGTCTGTCTGTACGACTTGAATAATTACAAAACCAATTTCTCTCCACAGTTGATTTTCACATCAAGTGTATTTTCCATCTATATATTATATTATATATACGATGGATATTCAAAAACATCTGTACCAATTAATTTATCATCGGTTGGTATATTCGTTAACATTATATACAACGAGTACCTACAATTGAAAAAAGAACATCTATCTCTAAACTCATTGAAAGTTTTTGGTATTCATGTAGAGAAAACTTTATCTCAATAGTCCATCATTTATAAAGTTTTAATACCAAAGTGAATGATCAGACAAAATAATTGTTGACATATCATAATTCTAAACCATATTTTGCTTAGAAACAAGCGTGAATCCATGGGGTGGGTCATGGGAATCATAACTACATCTAGTACCTACTGAATAAAATTTTGCACTTTTTAAAATACTGCAAATCAGTAAAGTTCAGTAATATGTGAAGTTGGCAACTCACTTAACAGTAGAAGATTTTTTTTAATTTTATTCGATTATACTCGGTTTGTACCGGATTGTACCACCTTGATTTTCGTTTGTATCCTAAGGGGGTGAAAAATATACTGGTGGGAAAAATTGCTTTGCAACTCATGTTGAGATAAATGATTTTCGTTTATGCCATTGTGCAGAGAATCGTTTGTACCTGTTTGTACCGATGTTATAAAAAAATAAAATAAAAAATTAATAAAAAATTTTTTTTCAATTTGTTTCTTTTTTTATTTCGTTTTTTTTTTTTTGTGTCTCATTTAGGAATAAATTATATGTCGTAACGTTTTTGTAGAGACATTAGTTTCTACACGTTTGGTCGAATGCTTCATATTCCAATGAAATCATGTTTTTTTAGTTTTATTAAACTCTAAATTTTATTTTTTTTTGTTTTAAGTATTATTGTTTTATCACCGGTTCTTAATACGTCTGCAAAATTTCAGATTGTTCAGACGTCCGGGTCAAAGTGGGTCAAAATTCACCTACAAAATTCCATTACATTCATATATACATACATGTCAAGCTAATAATAAACTATATTTTGACAAAATGGAAACCCGACTTCAAAAATAAAATATTCTATAACAAAAAATGCACTAAAAAGTAAAAAAATAATTGCATATTCTTGTGCCAATTTTAGTTCACCTAAGCAAAAATTTTTAAATATATATGTACAATTATTGTTATTTTTGGAGGCGGTGTCAGCATAGAGAAATTCACATAATTTTTGGACACCGCCTCCAAAAATAACAATAATTGTACATATATATTTAAAAATTTTTGCTTAGGTGAACTAAAATTGGCACAAGAATATGCAATTATTTTTTTACTTTTTAGTGCATTTTTTGTTATAGAATATTTTATTTTTGAAGTCGGGTTTCCATTTTGTCAAAATATAGTTTATTTCTCGCTTTTTAGTGACTCTAAAGTTCTATAACTAGTTTTATTTATCTAAATATGGGTAGACCTACTTAAACGACTAATTTTTAGTGAACTTTTTTATAACACATTTTTTTTTTTACCCGGTTTTTTTTTTTTTTTAATTTTAAGAGCATTTTTTTATAACAGATTTTCAATTTTATTTACATGCATTTTGTTTTTTTTTTGTAAAAATTTTTTTTTTTGGGGTCGGTTTTTTTTTTGTAAATTTTTTTTACCCGTTTTTTTTTTTTTTTTTAATTTTAAGAGCATTTTTTTATAACAGATTTTCAATTTTATTTACATGCATTTTGTTTTTTTTTTGTAAAAATTTTTTTTTTTGGGGTCGGTTTTTTTTTTGTAAAAAAATTTTTTGAAGTCGGTTTTTAAAAAAATTTTCTTATTTTCCCATTATGAATGAGTATACCCTTTCAAAAAAAAAAAAAAAATTCGCAAAAATCGGTTATCACATATAAAATGAGGATTTTCCTCGATTTTCCGGGGATCCCCTCATCAGAATGCGATTTGGTGCCAATGGGACCAATGGGAAACCAAACCCTTTATAACAAAAAAAAAAAATTCAAAATCGGTTCATAAATGTTGGAGTTCTGAGGTGACACACATAAAAAAAAAAAAAAAAAAAAAAAAAAAAAAAAAAAAAAAAAATACAGACGAATTGAGAACCATCCTCCTTTTTTGAAGTCGGGTTAAAAAAAAGATCTATAAAAGCATGTTAATAAAAATATATGTTAATATGAAATGTAATGTAATCACTAATATAACTGTGGTGTAATGTATAGTACAATGTCTCCCTATTAGATGTAGATCTATGGTTCGAGTTCTAGTGATTACATAATCTTTTTCACATTATTAATTTACAGTTAGTCGAGTTACACCACTATTGATCAATACGGTTTTTTGTTACAGGTGCTTGTTATGCAGAATTCGGGGTACGCGTTCCACATACAACTGGATCGGCGTATATGTATTCATATGTTACGGTTGGTGAATTTATTGCATTCGTCATTGGTTGGAATATGATATTGGAATATTTAATTGGTACATCGGCATGTGCCTGTGCATTAAGTGCATGTTTAGATGCACTAGCGAATGGTGCAATTAGTGAGACAACTAAAAATGCTGTGGGTACAATATTTGGTAAGTTTTTCTACTACTCTTTAGAAATAATCATTTTAAGCGACAGGACTCTCTCTCAAAATCTGTTGATAAAATGCCCGAAATTTTCATACGAATATGGTATTAATATCCCATAAGAGATCAGACAACTTTAACGGCTTAACAGATAACTTAAGTCTCACTTTTAAGAAATGTACGATTCTTAAATAAGTAAAGAATTTTCTCTGTAGCCTCAACCGTAAAAGATTTCAGATGTGCACTATTTTGAGCAAACAGATGTCTATTAATTCAGTAGACTGGCCTTGGAAATTCACAGCAATTCAGATTCTCTCGTGAAGAAAATTCCGGAATATCTCCCAGTATGATTATATCGACAAAAAGCCGAATTTATGTCAGATACCGTCCTAGGACTATATATATCTATTCGATATATCTATCGATATATCTATACTAGATCTATTCGAAAAATTAGATAATTTTGAGGTATTATTTCTTAAAACTGTTACCTCTTAAAATATAGGCCTTGCCACCTTAGGTCTTAGCTTGCTCGGTCTATTGGTAATCCGGTACTCTACCGACATTTGAGAGTATCGCATATTCCAGAAATAGAACTACTATCTCTAGACCCATATAGAATTCTTTACTTTCTTCTATAAAAAAATTAAGTTTTTAATCTGGGACTCAGGCATGATGTGAAAACAAGAACGATAATGTCGTATTTGTAGTGAGCAATGTGATTGGTTGTCAAACACCAATAGATATCTCCTATCCTAATAAAGCCGATAGTTCCCGACTGTCACATAGCCGATCGTTACAAAAAACGTGACATTGTATAATATGAAATTTCATTCCACTTTCCACATAAAATCTTATATAGTCTCGCTATAGATGAAAGGTCAACTGAATAACCTACTCAATCTTACCAGCCAAGTAGCCGAGCGGTCTAAGGCGTCATGCCTGCGCAGTATGCAGTACTTGGAAACTGGGAGGTTATGGGTTTGAATCCCGACATCGGCAGTTTGTCAATTATAAAAAAAAGGGGCGGTTGATTGATTAAACTGTCGGCGTATGGACAAGAACGAGGTAACCGGCTATGCTTGAGAAGGTTTGCTGCAGTTTCCTTCACGAACTCCAGAATATCGGCATAGTTCCTATCATAGTCGGCTGCAGCCGCATATCCTACCAATTCCTAGTCTACTCAAAAATTCCTTCCACTCCACTCACATCCTCACATCCTAAGGCATCACAATGGACCTTATGGCCGAAGTGTAGCCCGTCCAGGGCAGCCTTTACAATCTACCTCATCTACTCAATCTCAGTTTCCCACCAAAGCCGGATACCAGGTTGCTTTGGATTACTTCGTTGTTAATTTATTCTATTATTTCGATTAAATACAAAATACAAGAGGCGAGTTAATTAATTTTAAACAAAAAATAACGCGGAATAACTTACTTGATACTTTTAGAGTGTTATGTAAAGCCTAGCTCATACGATGCTGGATCGGCTGCTTGGATTGCTTGCTCGATTTTGTAGCTGGGTCCCAAGCTAGCTGTCGTGCTGGGCGTTGTGATGGCTTCTATGCGATGTTCGCTTCACTCCGATGCTTGCAAAGTGATGGTTTGAAAAAATGGACGCGGTTATAGCAGAAGTGATTCGTCGTAGACGATTAGTAATGGGCTTATTTTTAATATTGATAAATTAAGACGAAGAAATAGAAGTCAAACCTAGGTTTAAACCTAGGTTGTGGAGTCGTCCGTGGTTATAACGGCGAGACAACCAGCAAAGTGTTTTGAAAATGTTATTTGAAGATCAGTTAGTCATTAAAATTCAAAAATTGAAATAACTTTTTTACTTTAATCGTATAAAATTAATAATAAGATTAATGAAATGTTATACATCTACCTGTGGTCTATAAATTGATTGGTTTTATTTAAGTTCTTGATTTTTTTAATTATTTATTATACATCAGTTTTAAAAAATTTCACTAATGATGAAATTAACTTTTTTTTTAAATCACTTCAATAATAATATAAAAATCACAAAAGAACGCTACAGATAAAACAAGTCCATGTGACTAAATAAGAAGTTCTAATTGGTTAACATGAAAAACTAGCAGAGGAAAAAGTACGGAAAATAGGACATGAACTATCGCCGAATTCTAGCAATTGCCCACGCAACAGAGCCAGCAGTTACGTCATTTTCCATCAAAACTTCTATCACAGTACTCCGCAAGTAATCTAGCAAGCAAACCAGCATCGTGTGAACCAGGCGCTTAAAACATATCAAACCAACATGTAATATACGAGTACATCTAAATTAAATTTCAATCAACGTTGAAAAAAAAAGACTTTATACTTAAAAGCACTCAAAGCCTGTCATAAATATTTCAAAAGACACAGTATATATACAGATAGATATAAATAAAATGGCTGAAATTCAATTTAAATGTTCAGTGGGAAATATAATTGATATTCTCTCACAAAGTAGGAGTTACTGAAAAAGTATGAATTGTTCCAAATGAATGTTTTCAATATATATATATATTAAATATTATTAATGTAAAGATTATTAAAATAATCAATCGAGAACTGTAATGTTTTTGACATTAAATTTTAATATTTGCCCCAATTCCTAGATCAATTATTTGTATGTTAAAAATACGTATTTCGACTACAAATTAATCATCATCAGTATGAGTTAGCTAATCGTAAATATCTCTGGGCTATGGAGTCGAAGATATATTACTTAATTAAATATTGAATTTATTCACTTTATTCTAAACTAGGACTAGAAGACTTGTCTTTTTTAAGGACTTTCATGGGTGAGACTTGATTAGATAAAACTGTTAGGTAAAAGTTATCAACGATTAAAAATTGATTTTTTACATAGAATCTTATGGGAAAATTTTCTATATGTAATACATCTATGTTAATAAATTAGACACTGTTATAAACATAAGGTCGAAGTGCAATACTTTTTTATACCCCATGATATATATATATATATATATATATATATATATATATATATATATATATATATGTATATATGTATATTTATAATGTACAAAAAAATATATTTGGATTGAAAGGTTTGTTTGTTTGTTACCTGTGTAATGTACCTAGGTACTGTTTTATATATTGGCTTTAATATTAAACTTCATCTGATTTATTGAATAAAAGAATTGACCTTTCTGTGTGATATAAAGTGCTTACTTACAGAGAGTATTATAAAAGGCCTTTGTGAAGAATACTCCATACAGACTAAATACAATTACGTTACTATATTAAGCACCGATGTTAAATTTTATACTCTATGGATCTATCCATTTGTATACATACAGCTTGTATTTTTTTTTTAAAATTCGTTACGCAGGAGCTGCGTCAACTTAGCGAATTTCCTTAGAATACATAAATCACTCTCTAGCGATCATAATTTTAGTGTGGTCAAAATGAAATATAATATCTGATATGACTTTGTATTTGCAAAATTTATTAAAAGCCAAAATATATCTACTATTATATATCTACTATTATTGAATTGTAACTGGATGGTGTTATGTAAAAACGTTGTTCCCTACAATGTGCAAAAAACGATTCAAGCCCAATCAGCTGTTCAAAACCTAATAAAATAAAAATTCTAAGGTAGTATTACATTTATCAGCTATCATATTACTGATTATGAAATAAATTTTCAAATTCGCCCCCTTTATCTAGATCAGTTTTTTTGTATTATAAATACGTATTTCGACTACAATGTAGTCATCATCAGTATAAATTAGTTAGTCGTAATTTACTCTTTGACAATTATAAATAGATAGAAAGTCGAGATCAATAGACAAAAATAAAAATAATGTTAAGGCAGTACAAAATCCCTCAGAGCTGGATGCATACGAAAGCATATACATTCAGAAATTCAAAAGAAATATTATGAATCTAGACAACGGACCGGTCCCAAATTCAGATTTAATCAAAACGGTTAAATTAATTGCCAACATGTCCATCTTTCTCTAACGATGTCAAAATACAAAAACCTATTCACTGCGCAACGCATAACTTAGCACCAATCAGGTGCGATCTTAAAATAGTATCAAAGGTCAGGCAAACATATATAAGCAGAGTAAAACCAAGAAAGATTGTCAAATTGTCACCAAATTAGCGACGAGTAACATATTCTGAGACAATATAAGAGTAAGGTAACAGGAATAAATGTGAATGAAAGAAATTTTAACAAGAATAATTTCAATATAATTTAAAATTTATTATATTTTAAATTTAGTAGATTTTAATTTAGTTAATTTTCTATTTATTTTTGTCTATTGATCTCGACTTTCTATCTATTTCTAATTGTCAAAGAGTAAATTACGACTAACTAATTTATATACTGATGATGACTACATTGTAGTCAAAATACTTATTTATAATACAAAAAAACTGATCTAGGTAAAGGGGGCGCATTTGAAATTTTATTTCAAAAACCTAGAGTTCTCACAAATTATCATTCGATAATATAATGTTTACTGATTTTGAAGCCAAATATCTCTAACTAGCCATCTGTGGTTAACACTTTTTTTCGAATATCACGCAAAAATTGCTGGGACGATTTTGATGACTTTTTTTATGTAAAAACTTATGATTATACTTAAAAACTGATACGAATTTTATCTCGCTGTGAGAGATAGAATTCGAATATAAGCTAGCATTATCTATATTAAGCCTTTATAGATAATGGCCTTTATAGGCATTACACATTTTTGCCAATACTTGACGATTACATAATCACAAGATAATGAATAATGGTAAACAAGTCTATAACTCAATCTAAGCCACCGACCAATGTTTGTCGGCAAACGAATAAACCACCCTATAAAGTAGTAAAATATTCATTAGTAAATTTTTTGCCTATTTCTATTGAAATATAATTTTTAACAAATTTTTCGAATATTATTTAATTAAATTAATTGGTTTTTGAAATTATTTTTTAATAAATTTCAATATTATTTTTACGAGTATTTAATATTCCATATAATATCAAAGAAGATTAAGTAACTTTGTAGAGTTAACTGCGGTTTTTATTATTTTTCATTTTTATCATTATAATTGAATTAACCCCATTCAATTACAATGTGTCTAAAAAGTAAATAATATGACATTATTGTTGTTAATTCCGAATAATGAAAATAATGAGTATGACCACAAGACTGAGCATGGTTTCAGGGAAGTTATATAGACAGATAGATAATTCTCGGGGTTTGAAAACTGTTGAACTTCGACCTTATGACCCATTGTGCTCCCCTTT
Source organism: Nineta flava (assembly GCA_963920215.1). NCBI lineage: Eukaryota > Metazoa > Arthropoda > Insecta > Neuroptera > Chrysopidae > Nineta > Nineta flava. Next base: position 120,049,667 of record OY986040.1, read on the forward strand.
CTACTGCAGTCTGCAGAGGGTCGCTGCTCCCATATCTTGACAATAGCCAGAAGCTTGCTTATAAGGTTTCCCTGACGATTCATATTCAAGTTGAGATGCACCGTATATATTGTATCTGCTGTAATCGAGATATTCGCAGTTAAAGATGATGAGGCTGGATGTATCTTCAGGGAAAAATAACCATCTAACCACTCGCATACAAACACTTTAACATACTACGTTACACATGGCGTCCGGCGGCCATTTTACGTACGCTCATCATTGTAGATAGATAGATCCTTGGCTCTGCGATCCATTAAGGACCTCGGCCTCGCTTAAAAGTTTCTTCCGGGTCTTTCTGTTCTGGGCTTTGGCTTTCCATTTCAATGCCAGGGCCGTAGTCCATTAAGATCAGTCCAGTTTTTCTTTTCGTGTTTCGTAACAAGTAGACCTATGTATAACTCTCAATCTGGAAGTCCAGGTAAATTGTGGTCGGGGTTTTCTTGCCCTAGCCTTTGCAGAGCCAACTTCACATATTACACGGCAGCATCAACTGGTTTTGGTCCACCCTGGGTATTTTATTTCCTCAGCACCCAACATATATGTTGAGCATTCCCTTATCTGCCACCTGGGGAGGCACCTAATAGGAGACCAGCAACTCCACAACAATACTCGTCATTGTACGACCTCGATTTAAAAATCTTTTTCAATAATGTTATGCAAAATTTTTCTATAATATTTACTAAATAATTTTTATATATAAAATAGTTTTTTGAAAACATAAATGGTATCCGCTGCTTAGCCGATATTCTAGAATATGCTCTAAAGCACATCAAAGTTGAGGACACCTGCTCTAGCTATTTATTTATAGACGAGCTTCAAGCTTTTGTAACTTTCGAACAAAAGTTTATAAACTACAACAAACATTAAATTGAGAGAATTCGACTGAAAATTTTCAGCATACTTTTATAATACTCTGTAATATACTTTAACAGTTGTACGTCCGTGTACGTTCAAGGATTAAACGCAAACAAAACTGTTATAAATTTTGACCGTTCAACAATATTTTAATCTTCGACTTAAAAACACTTTTGTTACAATCCAATTAAAATTATTTCTATATTGAATGAATTTTTTTTTATATTTAAATAAAATAATTGAATTTAAAACGATGATGACTGACTGCGCCAGACTGTTTTAGTTTTTATACTTTTAGTAAACAAGCAGTGGCGGATTTACCGGGTAAGCAAGGTAGGCAGCGGCAATGGCCTCAAAACTGGTCACGTGGTCGGTCATACGGTGCATGTCGACCCACGACGCTAGCGTTGAGCGTCAGCATGATAATGTACCGTAAACGGATGGAGGCGACAATTTTGCAGCTGCTTAGATCGGCGAATTGACCTAATCCGCCCCTGTACATATGGCTACAAGCGGCAATAGCTTTATTCCAAAATTGCATAAAGGATTTCTGCCTTATTCATTTGGTTTTCGAAAAAATGCTTCGTATAATAGTTGTTCGAACTTGTTTGCTGCTCACTGTACTGTGGGCCCAAACAGTTCTTTTATTCATTATTTCATAGTTGATTCGTGAGGAATCCATTCGATTTTCGGTAATTAGATTATTTTATGAACACCTGACATAAAATGGTACTTTATTTTGAATTACAAAGGTATAAAATTTCTGAAATCGGTGACCTTAGATGGACAGATAGATTGTAAAGGCTGCCCTGGACGGGCTACACTTCAACCATAAGGTCCATCGTGATGCCTAAGAATGTGAGAATGCGAGTGGGGTGGAAGGAATTTTTGTGCATAGACTATGAATTGGTAGGATATGCGGTTGCAGCCAACTATGATAGGAACTATGACGATATTCATCTGGAGTTCGTGAAGGAAACTGCAGAAAACCTTCTCAAGCATAGCCGGTTGCTTCGTTCTTGTCCATACGCCGATAGTTTAGTCAATTAACCACCTCCTTTTTTTTTCTTAATAATTGACAAATTGCGGGGTTCGAACCCATAACCTCCCAGTTTCAAAGTAGGCATACTGCGCAGGCGTAACGCCTTAGACCGTTCGGCCACTTGGACAGGTAATCGGCGACCTGTCATCAACACATAATTAAATGAAATTACAAAAGAACTCACTCTTATATGAAACTGATTTTTCGATAACCAGAAGATGTTTTTTGGCATATTTACAAACTTTGAGTTCCGGAATTATTGACCTAAACAAAACCTCAAAAAGAATATTTTACATTTGAAATAATTTTATCAAAAAAACATTTAAATGGACCAATCATTGTAAAATTGTTTCAGGACGACCACCGGATTTTTTGGCCTTTGTTATAACATTATTAATGATGTTGCTAATGGCCGCTGGAGTAAAAAAATCCCTCATATTTAACAATGTATTAAATGCAATCAATCTGGCTGTGTGGGTGTTTGTTATGACCGCGGGCTTGTTTTATGTAGACACAGATAACTGGACTCAACATAAAGGATTCCTACCAAACGGATGGTCAGGCGTAAGTTTTTTTTTCTTACATTTTTTTACAATTGATTATTTTTATATAGCGTGTAAATTTAATTGTTGCTCATACTGCAAGTTTTTGACCAACATCAATCGAAAGAAATATTTATTAATAATTAGCTGACCTGTGCAGCTTTGCACGCGTAAAAGCAAAGATATTTTGGTTAAATTCGGGTAAAAGCAAAGATATTTCAAAAATTTATATTAACCATCCGCACCCCCTGGTGTGGGCCTTGTTTATTTTTCCAAAAGGGACATTTTTGGTCTTTGAATTTATTTTCTATCTCTTAAGGTTTTAAAGCTAGATATTTTCACACCCCCTGATAGGATTGGGTGTGTAGGGGACAATGATTGACTTTTTTTCTATCGCTTACGGTTTTCAAGTTAGATATTTTCACACCCCCTGGAGGGCGTGGGTGTGTCAGGAACAATTATCGAATTTGCAAGTTGTTTATTTTAAAGAAGTATTTTAAACATAAAAAATCATACAAAAGTCCCATAGAAATAACCACTTTTCGGGAAACTTTTCCAATTTTTCTTTAAATCATTTTTTTTTTAAATCGGTCCAGCCGTTCTCAAGTTATGCGGCTACCAACGGACAGCATTTAATTTTTATTTATATAGAATTTGAACCAAAAAACAAAGTTGGTACGCTCGAAAAGAAAAATTGTTCATTAAGAAAAAAAACTTTTTTTAGGAGAACTTTCAATTGACACCCTATATAAATATATTTTATGTTAAATAATACAATAAACGAATAGAGCTTTTTTCTATGTTAGAAACATCGAAGAAAAGGAAGATTAAATTAAGAATAAAAAGAATATATAAAGAATAACAAAACTTTTCTTGTATTTATTTTCAAGATCAGTTAAACATTCAATTACAGAAGCTTTAAAAAGTTTATGTCTCTATATTTACTCCGGGGATTCGGGCCCACTTTTCGTAGCCTATTGTGGTACAAAGTATTTTTAAGTATTTTGATCTGCTCAAACACAATTTTCCAAGGTTGTAAAGTGGGCTGATAAACTGTCACACAAAATATTGTAAAGAAATAAAATATTTTTGGTATAAAAAATGTTTTTTTCTGGTACTTTGACTTACCTACAATCTTCTTCCAAGGTAACCCAAGCTTGGATCAATATGCTTGTAATTGTTTAGCATAGAATGAGTCTAAGTACTCGAAAAAATTTTGATATCAAAAGTTTTGCAATAATAACTGCGCAATATCCGATCCAATGGTCATGGAAAAAAGGATATTTTCAAAAACTTTAAGTATTATTTCCGAGAAAACCACGAAAAGATACTCTTTTTTGTTTAGAATGAGTTTTGTTTAGAATGAATTTTTTCTAGAAGAAAAAAACATTTCATTTTATTATTTGTTTATAAAAATTGTTTATAACATTTTATCGCCCTACTTAACAGTCAGGAACTCTCGTAAATCGTGTTCAGCAGATCAAAATACATAGAAAACACTTTGCTCCAACTTCAGCACCTTAATCGGCTACGAAAAGTGGTCTAGCCCGCGGAGTGCACATGAACCGAAGATAGTTTAATTAAATTTTTTTTTTTAGGTATTTACCGGTGCAGCCACATGTTTTTATGCGTTTATTGGTTTTGATATAATTGCTACAACCGGTGAAGAAGCTACAAATCCTAAGAAATCAATACCACTTGCAATTGTTTCAAGTTTAATTATAATTTTAATTGCATATGTCACCAGCTCAATGATGTTAACATTAATTGGTAATTTATTCTATTATTCATAATTAAATTTATAAAGTACATCTCTCCATCTATCCTACTTTAGTCATTCCACCAGAATCTCGCTATCCCCCCAAAAAAAAAAGAATTGGACAGATCTCTGTCGAATTAAACAGCACTTCACTCAGATGAAAGTTTCTGTGAGGAGACCCAACATCCTAGACAACCAGCTGGTATTACGAAAAATTACACCACGTGTATATGTGTTCTGTGTAAAGTAATGGATTTAGCCTGAAGTATACGTATATACCAACGTTTATACGTACGCTAGATATATTCGCCCTGAAATACAACACCCCAGCGTACAATGCAATTGAATTATCTATTTTTCCACCCTTAAGCGACCGTAAATATTTTCTGTATACTAATGTAAAACAAGTGAAAATAACAACTAACTAAGTTAATTGCTTAAATACCCGGTATATATTGAATTTTATTTTTTAAATAGTAACATTTATTATTATTAAATTTTTGTTCTATCTCTTACGGTTTCAAAGATAGGCAATTTTGACTTAAGACAGACAATTTTACCTTACTTTATAGCTCTAGAACACGCATACAGAATACCAGCTCGCTATCTCTTTTCGTTCTTGAGTCATTGTGTTACCAGGCAGACGGTCGGATTTGCGGAAATGAACTAATTAGATCATTTTATGAATACTTATACCAAAATTTTTTTCTGTGATCAATATTTTCGACCGCTACAAAGTCGGGACTAAACATAATATACCATGATATATTATATATACCGGGTAAAAACGTTAAATTTAGATTATATTTAATCAAATAGATCGTGTATTCCACGTTTTGGTATGCATGTCTCTAGCGGGTTGTGTTCGTATATACATATACTTGACGATCAATCCATTGGTATAAGCAAAACATTCACGTAGATTTTCATGTTGTCATTTTACAACAAAGCAATCAATTACTTAAATATTGTGAGGGAAGCAGAGTAAAATCCATCCTGAATAAAGAAGACAATTTGGAAGAAGTGCTCATGATTTGCATGGGAATCTAGTGGCCTTTTAAAACATAGTATACCTTATAAAGATTATTAAGATAATCAAAGAGAACTCTAGGTTTTTGGAAATTTAATTTCCAATTTTGCCCCAATTCCTGGAACAATTATTTGTATTTTATAAATACGTAATTCGCCTACAAGGTAGTCATCATCAGTATGAATTAGCTATCTCTGGGATATGAAGTTAGAGATATGTTGCCCGTTGCTAATTTAGTGCGTGTAGTCGAAATACGTATTTATAAAATACAAATAATTGTTCTAGGAATTGGGAAAAAATTGGAAATTTAATAGTATACCTTGTTTTGAATTCGTAATAATAATATTTCTAACAAAATTCTTCACATTTTTAGTTCCTTATGATCAAGTTGATCCAGATTCTGCCCTAGTTGAAATGTTTGGTCAAGTCGGTGCTTATAAATGTAAATACATAGTAGCTGTCGGTGCTTTAGCTGGTTTGAGTGTCAGCATGTTTGGTTCTATGTTTCCAATGCCACGAATTGTATATGCAATGGCACAAGATGGTTTAATATTTAGGTAATTTAATTTTGTTTCTTGTCAATGAATTTCCCAAATAATATGACTGATTTTCTTACAGATATTTTTCACAAATATGGTCATTAACTGGCACACCAGCAATGGCCACATTATTAAGTGGTGTTGCAGCCGCCTTTGCTGCATTAGTAATTCGTTTAGAAGTATTAGTTGAAATGATGTCGATTGGTACATTATTAGCATATACGTTAGTATCGACGTGCGTTTTAATTTTACGATATCAACCACATTCGAAAAATTTAATTGAATTATTGCCACAAAGTTTACGAACACCAATCAGAGGTTCGCCCACCAAAGATGACTTGAATAAATCGGCCAATAATGGTGGTCAAATATTATATAGCAATGAATTGCATCCGGACACATTGAAAAGTGCATTAGATTCATCATCGATGGTTGGTGGCAATATTCATTCTGGGATTTTGGGTGATATTGGATCGGGTATGCATATGAATACGAGTGCATCATCGCAACGGGTTATGGTTCGACGTGTTACACGCAGGTATGTGTCTATTCGATTAATTGGATAAAAGTTTCTTTTCTAAGATGATTTTTTGAGAGGCAGTTGTTTTAATGCGTGAAATACTTTTAGTTCACCAGACAGCGATGACACGTATGGTGGTGAGGAACCCGAAGAAGAATTCTCAATGAGAGATGACCAATTTTTAGTGTCGGATAGAACTGAGAATAAATTTTATGGTAAGTTTACTGTATACAAAATATATAGGGTCATAACGCCGTTCTAATGTCCGCCACGGCTTTGCTTGGTGGCACTTATTCGGGAGGTTGACACTTATTGGTGGCACTTATTCTTTGAGACTTTAGACTTAGACCTGCGATTTAAAATAGTCCCAAAGAAAGAAGTCTAAAGGCGTTAAATCGCACAATATCTGTGGCCAGTTCACGTCGCTGCCGCGCGAGATAATCATGCCTTCAAACCGTTTGTGGAGAATTTCCATCATGGCATACACTGTGTGGCACGTAGCGCCATCTTGTTAGAACCACAAGAAATTGCTTATCTCCGATCTGAAGCGCTCGCCGTTGACGGTTATAGCAATGCCAGTTTCGTTTTGAAAGATGATTCTGCCAGACCAAAATCCGCAACAAACTGTAACTTTCTCGGCATGCATTTGGTGCAGGTGTATCTTGTGTGGATCATCCCTAAGATGATTTTTTTCTTGTCGCTAAAGATGATTGAACAGAGCACTGATTTTGATAGTAAAATTTGATGATTTGCACACGTTGTTCAACGCCATAATCTTTCATATTAGCAATACAGTACTAAACAATTCACAACAAATTTTACAGATGTCACTTAACAACATGGCTGCTATAAACCACCAAATTTCGAGGGTCCTTATTGAAAGACTCTTTATAAGGTCGTTCGATCAACGAATGGTATTATGTTCTCATTAAATTATTTTCGCTAGTCTATCTACCTTTCAATGTGATTGGTTATGTTCTTAGTGTTTAGAAAACAAATCCTTCTTCCATTAGATTTACTTGTTTTCAAATGTTCGTTTTGATTAAAGTATTATTAATTCTCTTTAAGGTACATTACATGGTGCAGGAAGTGCTACGAGCACTGGTGGTATGATGGGCTCAACTGTTGGTCCAAGCTTGGGCTACCTTGGAAGAAGATTGCAGGTAAACCGATTTTTTAACGATTTAATGGCACAAAATTTGATTGGATTCGTTATTTTTTCTAGGCTGCAACATATTTATGCCCCGCAATATTTCCATGGGTCGATACTGGACCAGCTACCGAAGAATCTGGAATGTATGTGATGAAAGCTGTTGGAATTTTATACGTTCTAATATTTTGTTTCGATATAATTGTTGTGTGTAGTATGCATAATATGACATCAACCATAACATTCTTTTTATTCTTCTTCTTTTTTGCAATTGTTGCGGTATTGTTAGCCATTTCCAGAAAACCACAAAATAGGTAAAAATAGTATAATATAATATATTATCCAAAATCGGTAAAAATTTCTAAATCTAAATTATTCTTTTTTTATATAGAAATGCTGTTGTATTCATGACTCCAGGATTACCATTTGTTCCTGCGATAGCTGTCACAGTTAATATTTATCTAATATTCAAACTATCAATTTTAACGTTGGTGCGTTTTGTTATTTGGATGACTTTAGGTAAGGTTTGGATTATTTTAAAGGTATAGGTAAATTTTCTTGATTATCTTCAATAAATCAATATCCCTTAACCTCATATAAATCAATAACCCATAACCTCCCAGTTTCCAAGTAAGCATACTGCGCACGCATAAGGCCTTAGACCGCTCGGCCACTTGGCTGGTAATTGAGGATACTTACTGGCTTTCTAACGGGCCACTGCAAACTCAATAAATATATGCACAAAATCTATCTCACAGGGAATGATCTATGCAGATTTTGTTATGAAGAAGAGGAAACCGGAATTCACATTATGTGTGAAAGTCGATCTCTCAAAAGACTCTATCATTTGGGATGGACAGATCTCCAGCCAGATAAAAGCAATGATGTGTCGTCAAGGAATATCCTAACATTTATCAAGACCATAGGACTCCTGGAACACCATTGAACGAAATTGGTCGCGGCACAAAAGCTCTGTATAAGACTTGCTCCTGATTCGAATCTAATATAATCTAATAACAAACTTACTTACACTTATGTACTCGAATATGTTTTCCGGAATTTTCTCCACTTCTGCATAAAACTTACACCATATGCTTGCTGATGACTTCCAAATTTCTGCGTTAAAAATTCGCCACAGCGTTAAATATTCATTCAATGTGAATTAATGAACGGAAATGAATGAAAGGCTTTAGGCCATTTCTTCCAGCTAGGTTTTCTGGCTTTTTTATTTTTCTCTACTACTGTATATACAGACATCTACATCAAATCGGAGGAAAGTCTTTACATGGAGAATAAACTATACTTTAGTGGTATTTAATAAAAAGTCTATGGATAATTAATCAATTTTCTGACTTCATAAGTGTTTTCTTTTTCTGTTTAGGATTAATAATGTACTTCTATTATGGCATTAAAAATAGTTCGCTTGAAGATCAACCTGTCGATGGTGATTTAAATAATATTGAATTAACAGTAACCGCCGACGAAACACAAAAATATAATCAAAATAATGCATATAATATCCAATCAAAACAAACATCAGATGCATCATATATTGCACAGGAACAACCAGTCTATACTTGGGATGATCCAAATAAATTATGGGAACAATCGAATGACTCGTGGTCGTCCAAAACACCAAGTGATCCAACATATCAACAACAGCAAAACACATCAACAATTGGATACACAGGTGCTTGGGCAACAACAACACCAGATGTACGACCCCCAGCACAATTACCCCCACCACCATCGAAATCAACCGCAAAACAAAATCAACAACAATATAGTCAAATCGAACAACAATATAATGTAAACACAAATAATACAAGATCTGTGATTAATAGGCCACAACCAACAAGACCCCCACCACCACGTAGAGCTGAATCAAAAGATTTGTTTATTAGTGAACAAGAGTTCCCGAAATGGGATGATTAAAGTATTATTATTATTATTACTTAAATAGTATTATTATATATTTATATTGTAACTTTAAACATGTATATGTTGACGGCAAAGACTCAGGAAATCTATCTGGTTCTATAATGTCTAGAAATAAATAGTTTGTTCCATTTGTAGCTCCAAAAAGAGAATAAAAGTGAACCAAAACTAAATCACTGTGCCGGTAGGTTTTAAAAAGTACGTAATAAAACCTTAGATTATACAAACGTCGCTAAAAGATATTCACTAAAAATTCAAAGTATATCACAGAACTAAATAAGCGGTTCTGAACCGTAAGAGAACCCTCTTCTATCAAAGCGAATACTTAATTAGAAACTAACGATATACTATTATGTATTCTTCAAAAATTGCGCACGCTCAATCAATGGAACCTGAAGCAAATGGAACCTGAAGCTCCACGCATTACCGAAACAACAGAAGAATAAACTCTGAATGTATAATAACGTTACTTTTAATTTATTATTATAATTATTAAAAAGTAATTTATTTTTATATTAAAGATTGTCTGTGTGTGTCCAATTGAGACAAAATAGTATGGAAACGGGTCTCCAAAATTCAGAAGTGAACAAAAGACGACAGTATGTAAACAAAGATAGAACTTTTAAAAATAGAATCAGTTATTTCCTTCAATATTTTAATATCAATCAATAACTCAACTAGCAAATTGAATTATTATATTGTTTATAGGCTGAAGGGAACCTTAGATAGATAGATAGATATATCTTGGGGTCTAAAAAATATTGCACTTCGATCTTATGATCCATTGTGCTCCCGCTTCTACTTCAGTCTGACGAGATTCGCTTCTCCCATATGTTGACAATGGCCAGGAGCTTGCTTATCAGGTCTTCCTGAAGGTTCATGTATTCGGGGTGAAATGTACAAGGGATCCTTACTACAATCTTTCTCGATTAAGCCGCCAATGTAATACAGAGCTACGTTCTCTATGGTTTGAAAGGTATTGAACTGAACAGCTTACGCCTACGTATACGCAAAATAGATTGCCATTTACGTATACGTAAGCAATTCAGTTTAACACACTGACCTCTAAATAACTGCACATGTTACGTCATTAACTCCAATTGAAGCGCTCCTCAACTAGCCAAGGAACTAAGTTTTCCTTCAGCGCGCCTGCGCGTGTTTTTGATAAGAATGTGTGTTAATGTATGTGTGGCTGTCACATGTATTTCCACTACACACATAGAGTTTTAGTATCTAGGCTAGTTGAGGCGATTAGACAACGCTGCATTGGCTTGTGTCCGTTATTTCACTTGTATACCCATAAGCATAAGTAGTCCAGGTATCTAGAGGTCAGTTGTCTAGCATCGTTTAGATCACTTCAAACCGCGAAGAACGTAACTCAGGGTACACACAGTTTACCCAGAAAATAACATTTGTCAAATAGTTTCTACAGCATAATTCAAAATGAATAACAATTGCCTTTTCTTGAAAGGTTAAGGTCTAAGCTTGATTATTCCCAACTTACAAACTATCTAGACATTATAATAAGCTTTCAAGAATCTTGATTCTTTATCGTTGACATATATAACATTGTGTAATTAAATAATTATAATTAATTTTAAAAAAAAAACGATTATGGGCGAAAAAAAAAAAATATATATATATAGATTTAAAATTATAATACAAATATTAATATTCTAGATCTTTGGAGACATTTTCAAATATTATTTATTTAAATAATATACTGAACCAGATGAATGAATTTAAAAATATTGTGATTTCTTGATCTTTTTTATTCTTTTGAGAAAAACAAATTTATATCTATGTAGGAAAATGAGAACTATAGAAGAAGAAAGTGCTATAAGTTTGTGTAAGTTTATAAAAACCTGGATAAAATAATATTTTAAAATTTTCAATGTTGTTTGATCTTTTAAAATTTAGACGTTTTCTTACTTGGCGCTGAACATTGTTAATGAAACGACGTCAAAATAATGGTTGCTTTGTTTTTAATCACTCAGTCACGGATGACGATGTGCACATAGCAGTGTTTGGGAAAGTACGATAAATGAAACATAATTTAGTTCGTGGCTATGTGTTAAATGAAAAGCAACCTTTATAAGCTTAAAACAACCTTAAAACTTTTAAAATAAAATAAAATTATTTCGAATGATTTGATACAGGTGATTATGTCGACTGAAATAAAATTCTCGTTATTTGAAATATCAAATACATATCAATAGTGTGTTGTTTTTTATATAAAAATTGTTAATTCTACTTTTGAAAAAAAAATTATGTACATACATAAAATTTACAAAAAAAAACTTCTGTGTTTATGGTCCTTTAGTTCAATAGATTCCATTTTTATTGGTGTTTTTCTTGTAATATATCACTACTATTGATTAACAAACTTAAATGTCAAAGCGAATAGAGGACAAAAAAAACTGTACTGTATTACACAATCGCATTGATACTACTGACCATGCGTCAGTTTTAGTTAGGAGATCAACCCGCTAGATAGCTGTCTTGTACATTATACTCGTTAGAAATTTTCCCCATTATCCTATTCTCTTTACTAAAAATTTAAATTACTGTTTTATAGCGCATAATGTTTCCGACCTCATATCTTAAATACTAAGATTCGCCGTAAAACATTCATTAAATTTTTAGAGTTGTAAAATATTTGTACATTTATAAATATCTCAATATTAAATTATTATTTCAAAACATATTCGTAAAAAACACTTTGCCTAACAAATTTTCAATGTTACGATCCAAAAAACTTCGTCTATTTACACAAAAGCGTGAGTACGAATAACTTCCGGGAAGGGACCTCACTGATCGCAATTTGAAGTATTGATGAATACCTAAAGAGTTCTTTTTTCTGACTTCATAAATAAGGAGTCATTTTTAAGAAGTCTTAAATGAGACTTCTTTAAGAGCTCTGATTTGGATGCTGCCTATGCTTGGATATTCATTCATTTTAAGAGCTCGTCAGCAGTTTTAACCATCCTTTCGGGTTAAATGGTAGATATCGACAACTGTGCATGAAGACGCAACTGTGTGTTTAGACACTTCGATTTAAAAATAATAAAACCACTCCTGTATAGAAATAGTCTAATTCAAAAAAATAAAATATTCTTAGAGATTTGATAAATGGAGTTTCATCTGTGATAAATTTCGTAAATCAAGTATCGTACTAGAAAGTTTTCATAGTAACATCTATGTGAACCTATATTTCCAAACATGAATTTTCCCTACTTGTAGCTCGGTTAAAATTAAAATGTTATGGCCCTAGATATGATTAATTATAGACATTTAGCACTTATACCAAAACCCAAGTAGATATATATATATCATATTTATTGAACAGTTCGGCCTTAAATTTATTTTGTTTAAACATGTCTTGTGAGTAGAAACTTTTTAAAATTAAAAAAAGAAATTGTTAATGAATCTTCCGAATATGTTAAATAAATGATAAATGAAAATGGCTCCAAGTCGCAAAGAAAGATTTAAACTCTATTATAGATAGTTATTTTACCAATGAGTAAAAAATAAAATTTATCGAAGGAACGAATAAGTTATTGCAATATATTTACATAATAAGTTGTTGTTGATAAACGCACTGTACGTAGTGCGGATCGTGATTTAATCTAATTGATTTAGCCCAGGAGATAGTGACATGAAACTCATGTAATTTTAACATAAGGTTTACACAGTCAGCGTGACTGTAGACATATTAATGGAAATCATATTGTTTGTAAATAGTTTTGTGCCGTTTATGAGTTCGTTATAATAAACCAAGTTACAAAACCGCTTACAGAACGTATAGTTTACACAATTAGTCCACAGTACAGCACGGGTTTTTTTTAATGATTAGTAACAGGCTAAATTTTTGTCAGTAGCTTCCTTTCGACGAGACGACCAACTTTTCTCTAGCGAAAATTCTCGATGATAGTGACTAACGAAGCGCTTAAGAGAGTAACTTTTGTTTGTTTGACGATAGCAAAAATTTTTATCAGTAACAGTTAATTTGTTAGTTAAATTGAGAGATAATGTAATAAAAACTTCAAAAAAACTTGTGTCCTACAAAATGGATGGTGTGACAGGCAGGTCCCCCATCCCCAACATGTTCAAATAACGGGGTATACATAGTTATTAGTAACAAGCTGATTTTTATGCTGTTAATTAATAATGTTATGTATAATTTGATGGCCACCTTGTCCTACAAATTCAGTGGTTCAATTTCCCAGTCCTACGCTCTGAACATGTCAATGTAAAATTTTCATTTATAAATTAGAAAAATATTTTCTTATTTCAATGACACACAACGTTTATGCATATTGTAGGTCTCATTTCTTCAACCTTTAGTTCATAAAAGACTACTAATATTGTTTTTATCGTGAATACAGTCAATCGCGCCAAGTAACGGTGATTTAAGTAGCGCCAAGTAATTACTATGTGTACCCTGTTATTTGATCATGTTGGGGTGGGGGATCTGCCTGCCACACCATCTATTTTGTAGGACCCAAGTTTTTTTGAGTCCTTATTACACTATCTCTCAATTTAACTAACAAATTAACTGTTACTGATAAAATATTTGCTATCGTCAAACAAACAAGTTACTCTCTTACACGCTTTGTTAGTCACTATCATCGAACATTTTTGCGAGAGAAAATTTGGACATCTCGTCGAAAGTAAGTTAGTGGCAGAAATTTAGCCTGTTACTAATCATTAAAAAAAAAAACCCTGCTGTACTGTGGACTAAATATCACACAACTACTAAAATACACTGTAAGATAACTTGGTTTTATTAAATCATTTGATCATATCATTTATGGAGTTCCTATTATAAAATCTTTAAAAGGGAGCGAAGGCAATATAATATAGAATAGACTTATATTAAAAACATATAAGTTTCATGTGGCTTTATCTGAGATTCATTAAATAATTGTGCTTGAAAATACCGAAAAAAATAACTGGTCTACGTCCCATTAAACGCCCAGTGTTTATGGACAAACAACTATCAATTGAGCAAATGTCTTCTAATTTTTTTAATATAATTTTTACGTTCAAATGCTTTGGGTCTTCCATATTTCTGACTTCCTGGATCGTTGTGGTGAAAAAATAGTACTAATTTTTCTATAGTACTAAAACTCGGCCTTGTGCACTACCGTGCTCTAGATTTCTACTTTTTGTGGGCATCTTTAGTATTCAGAAAGCTCGAGACGGACTATTTTAATTAAATTTCTTCATATCTATTATTTTGTTAAAACAATCAGCTAATTTCTTTCAAGGATTGATAAATAAAAAATCATAAGTGGACAAAATTGCAAGATGGCAGCATTCATGCGCCACATAAAATCCTCAAAAAAATAGTTTTATCACAACGACCCTAAGTTCAACCGTCTTACAGTAATTTGTTCCGTCTATTAACTCATTTCAATGTACCTGAGGATAAAAACAATATTTTATGAGGTTAATTTATTTCTAACGTTAAATTTTTCTTCCATTTTTTACTCCAAACAGATTTTCAAGCACAATCATTTGACTTTAGTTTTTTTTTTCAAATGAAATTCAAAATTTACCTTGATCAGACATCTTACAATCCACAAAGTAACCCTAACACACGACTCCAGCTTGTTATACTACCTTCCGAATTCCATCAAGATGTCCGATACAGAAAAGTTTTTAAACATTACGGTTATAGTAAATTTTGTAAACAGTATCACCACTGCCTTTTACTAAAAATTTACTTTGTAGGACATTATATTTAAGAAAGAGCTCTTTTGCAGTGACCATTGGTTTAATCTTGAATGTGGGTATTAGCCCTATAACACGTTTTAAGATCACGACACGAGTATTTCGATTATGAATCAACTAAAGGAAATCGTTTTTTTTTATTACAAAACTTTTTTTTCAAAGTTATATAGCTTTGATTCAATCGACATCAATTTAAAGCACTCCGCAAACCGTCTTTAATATATGATTGAACAGATATTATTGGAAATTCCAGCTAATAGAAACACTTTTTTAACGAACACTTTGTCGTTTTTAGCGCGCATGTGATAATTGTTTTTTTAGATATTAATTGAAATGTAGTATTTTGAAAATTTACCTTTATTTATCTTTAATTTAATTTATTTAACTTGAAAATTTTTCAAGCTGAACTAAAATGTAAACATTTTAATTAATATCTTTAGATTATTTTCATAACTGCTTGAAATTTTAACTGAAAAGTCTAAAAACGTCGTAAACTCTATTACACAGCACGTTAAAATAATCTTGTTTACAACTGTGCAGAATAATCTAGTTTTGCCCCTGTGGTGGTGCGATCGTAACATAAAGACCCAACACTAATTATAGCGTCTATGCTGATTGGTCGATAAACATTTCCTAATTCCTTTACAGTTTCTGTCGAAGTCAATAGAGGGCATTAATGTTTATGCGCAATGTCAAACTCAGGAACCTTATTTTTTCAATAAATTAAAAGATAACTAGCAATTAAAAATTGGTGGTTTTTCATTTCAGGAAAATCGAATTTTAAAGAACAATAAGTGGGCTCTGTATATTTATTTAAAAAAATGTATAAATTTCTATGGATACGTGTATAAAAAATTATAGATTTCTTAAAACTTAATAAAAAGACAAAGACGATTTACTTTAGTTACATTATTTGATCATCAAAGGCGTATCGCTTTTGATTTTATCTATCGTGTAACTAACCATTCAGAAAATTGAAATGAACAATCTTGTATTTCATTTGGAAATTAAACACCATATTTTAAATGAAAATAAATAAAATATTTATATATTTACAGTAAATAGTTTTTAAATTAAAATCGTGTACCTTTATTGTGAATTTATTTATAAAATCAAAAACTATTGATAACAGAAAACAAAAATCTTAATGTCTAAATAAAAAATTAATAATTAAACAAACAAAAAATAGTCAAAACACATTTCTCAGTGGTTTCTCATAGCAAAACAAATTATTTACTTATTTGATTATATTGTACTTACGATTCTATTTTTCTAATTACACATATCATCAATGACATTTTATTCGAGATCATCCTAATTAAAAAATACATTTTAACACTGTATTATCGAAAAATCGTAACAAAACATATTGTAAATTATATTTCTGAAGAGAAAAAAAACTTGTAAAATGTTGTAATTAAAATATTTTTAAATAACCAATTTTAATATAGTTCAAAAAATGATGGGTTCGTTCAAAACATTCATTTCTAAGAAAAAAACTTTGTTGAGCGAACTCATAACATGCCAGATGATTCTCAAAACATGAAACGAGTTAGGATAACAATTGATAGCAATCTTTACAGTATCTATAGTAAACTAAAGCTTCACAGTCCATCGACATAACAAATACATTCACGGATCACGTGAACAATTGTCAAACGAGACTGGCTTTGTTCTATCGTTTTCTACTCATATTATTTTGTTATAAATATAAATATAACGAATGAAAACAATAATAATAATAAGAATAAATATAACAATAAAAACTAAAAATAATTTTTTTTTAAACCAACAAGCAATCGAAATGATTGTATTAATTCAGATTTAAAGGTCCAAGTTATCAAACGAACCAATCATATTGCCCCATGTGCTCTGATCACGCGTTTCTTCTGTTTCTATGGATGGACTCTCTTGTTTGAGTTTACTATATGTCATATATTTATATGATTAACTATCAAAGAGTAATGTTAATTTGTCATCAATATGGCGTCCAGTGGCAACAGTGTACATTAATTTACATCTCTTTTTAATTCATTAAATTAAAACGAGATGTATACTGTAGACACTGGACGTCATATTGATGACAAATTAGTGTAATCGAGTGTATACTGTAGCCAATTGACGTCATATTGATAAAAAATTAAGATAACCGAGTGTACTTACGACCCATCTGTCATTAATAATTTCAACGTATTATATTCAACATAACATTATACTTTTGAACGGACTGTGAAAAATTAATATTGACTCTAAAATAATGTTGATGTTTTAATGGCAGACTAGATAAAATCATAAAACTTTTAACCCAAATTGTTAATATTTGCTTGCGTCTACCGATATCAAAAACATATCCAACAGTTCTACCGACGTGTAATATATCATAATTTACTTTTGCCGACCAAAAATATATCATCAGCTCATTATAGACAGTTTTACACATGACAGTTTTGATGAAAGTTTTCAATCGCAATAAAAATATTTGATATAACAAAAGTTACATTACTGTGAACACGATGAAATTCACTTGAAATATATCAATTGCATGTTTATTAACAGCTATAACTCTCGTCTTATTTACTATTTCTTTCTTTGTCAACCACTTCAGTCACATGATCAGAGTAGGTCAATACCAATCACAAAAAAGTAGGTTTTTTACATATCGTACACACTATTCTTACATATTATGATACATATAAGATTTCATGAAAAAATTGTCAAAATAGAACTCTTCTCTATTTCATCAAACTAAAAACATGCATAAAAAATACTACTGCGCTTGCTCACCAAATCATTCGCATGGATACTTACATCTAAAGTTACATGTGTAAAAACGGGTATTTACTGTTCATTTAATGACAGACTGTGTAAAATCTAATGATTTTAACTGTTCAGTGTCAAACTGAATCAGATTATAAAACTGTTATCAAATTGTTAAACTGCGCTAGTGGTTCTGCCGACCTGTAATATATCAGAATATACTTAATGCCGACCGATAATATATCATAATTTACTTTACATTTAATATAATATTACTATGGGGCCATGACCGATATGGTTGCCATGATATGGGGCCATTACAAATATGGTTAGACGCAAGCAAACTATTAAGACAGGCTGCGTAAGATAATGAAACTCTTCATAAAACAAATTACAAGATCAAGTAACATGTTTAAGTATTAATTAATAGATCGGCATCTCATATGGAAACGAATGGAATCTGACTGTGTATAGTTTGTGGCATACACGATGTAAATTTTTATTCTTATTTTCGTTAAACCATTTTAAAAATAGCGAAAACATGTTGTAAAAATATTTTTAACCGTAAAAAATTGCAGATAAACATGTAGTAATTAAATATATTTGTAGTTACCAAATTGAAAAAACTATGTATAAGTATATTGGTTGATTCAAAAGAGATGTGCCTTAGTTGGAGAATTGGTTTTGAATCATTTTAAAGTTTACAGAATTGTCGTGTACTTTCGACAGAATTCGATGTAGAATATTTACGAATGAATTACTCGGAATTTTGTTTATGTGGCATGTATTTTTTGAAACAACCCATGTATGATACAACCGTCGGTGCTTACGGAGATAATTTAGCCCCAACAAATAAAAAATAATATATTCTATTTAAAATATTGTGATACTTTGTAAAATTGTGAAAAAAATATATACTAAATTTCATGTCAACAGATTTTGTACATATAAAATGCATATAAGAATTTTAAAAGAAAAATATTATGAATTTACAGTGTTAAATATGTATTTTTATAATTAAAATAAAAAGTATTAAAGAAAATAATAATAAAATTTAAAAAAAAAAAATTTGCACAGTAAAAGCACAAATTGTAGAACAAAATCCATTCATTTTCGAATATCTCCAAACACTATATTTGATTGAAAGTTTTCATTTTTGTGCATTTAAAAAACAAAACCTGTTTCCATTGTCCGAAATACGACAGTTAAAAGTCAATTTTGTGGTCCTTGAAATCTGAACCAAAATTCCAAACAATGAAAAATTGACTAGGATTTGGATTTTTACTGTAGTTAGACCAATGTGTCAAATTTGAAATTTGCTAGAATATTCTACCTGATCAAACTGAGTGTATTTGGATTAGAAACTTTATTCGAGTGTCTAACCTAAATAAACTCAGTTGTTACAAGATTGTATTTATGTAACGCTTAATAGTGTCAAGATATATGACGAAAGCAACGAATGTAAGAAAGACATAACGGCAAAATACCACTAAGTAGGCAATGGAAAATTTACCGAACAAGAAAAACTAAAAATGCACATTCATTGTAAATATTTACGAATTCCCAAATAAATTTTGTTGTATTCTTATTGTCATAAACGTCAGTGCCTGTATTCAAAAAGAATGGGTTTGCACAACAACAACAAAGCTGTTGGAATTTTATTCATTTAAGTTGGTAATAATTTTATGTTTTTAAATCAAATAGGGTACTTGGTTGGCTTAACAAGAAATATTTCTACTGTTAGGACGGCATATATGATATTCCTGATTGTATATTATCAGAATTAATAGCGTTTTTTTGGTACTTTTACGGTACTAAGTACAATAAAACGTCCATCTAATGCAATAAAAATTTGCTCTAAAAATCCCAACAGAAAAATAGGTAGCCAGTTTAGAGAATGATTATTTTCCTCTATTAACTTTTTTACACATTAACCTGAAATTATATACTTTCAAAAAAATTTGTAATTGACGTTAGTTTAACTCTATTATATTACTACAAAAAAATAGTCAAGCACCCTATTTTGAAAAGTTTTTACGATACATTAATATTACCCCAACATTCAAAAAACCATTCCCGATTGAATCGCTATAAATGTTGAAATTGAACGGAAAAGTTTTCAAGTAAAATGTAGATTCAACAGAATTTTCATCGACAGAAAGTCTAAGTAACTAATAGACTTTAGGATTTGTAGGCAACACAATTAGAGATTTCCAGCTTATGGAGATTTGACGGAATTCATCTCTTAAAAAGTAAGGAAAATAGAAAGGCTTTCTGTGAGCCTTGAAAACTGAACTATTATATTCAGAACTATTAATCGGTTATGTAACAACTATTCATTAGTGTATTGAGATCTCTGGTAAGGGGACGGCACTTAATATTTCAACCTATTAGTTACTAACTTGTTCACCAGAGTGCGACTACGAAAATTGTAGGCCTAAGCGTATGTCATGAGAGATTGGGGAACCAACCAGCTCTAGTTTATAATTTACCCACCAGAGAGCATATTCAAGTGCTTAAGTTCCCGATAGATAATTGGCTTTAATAATACTTTAAAAATATTTTTCAAAAATATTTTTCACGCGTTATTTAATTAGAGACGCCTCAATTACAGAAGCTCCACTTAAGACATACTATTCATAAGGTTGCTTGAATGAATGATAATGGGGGAATTTGGTTTCGTTCAGGAAGTACAGGACCTAGATTGATTCTAAAGATGTTAGCTCCCCTACACGAATCTGGTAGACTCCCAGACATTTTATTATTTTGTGTATGAAGGCCTCATGACCATACAATGTCTCATGGTGTTAAATACTACTCTGATTCAGTCCGGTTTCAGAGAGGCACCGTTAAACTACAGCCGATATACCGCCTGGCTGCAAATCATCCAATAAGCACAGTAACGCATGACACTTTGGGTTAGGAGGGGGAGCAGTTCTTAGTACGTCTCTCGACAACAGCCAATATGACATGGGTGACCCTAGTCGGAACTACTGCTCCGGTAAGCACAGCATGTTGAGTCACGGAAACTAAGTCCTCGCATCGCTACAAGGTGACTGCCTTCGCAAGAGAATAACAAGTTTGCTTAGGAGCTATTAAATTAAATCGTCTAATACGTTATAACTACTACCTTGACAATATTGTTCTCACCTCTAAGCACCTATCATTCGTGAGAAGATCAGAAAAAACCCTGACTTTGCACGAAGTATACAGGACACAAAGAATATCGAACAAAATTTTAAGTTTAATTTATAAACAGTAGACAATTGAAGTGATTGATATCACCATATAATTTTGACGCATCCGTTTAAATTTCTACGATCGCAATCACTGTAGAAAAATTTGCCTGGCTAGTGCTCAGTCTGGACAAAAACATGTTCACAAGAATAATGTACTTTATATATCCGTATCATGGGCTTCCATAAGTGATGATTCCTGCTCCATATCTAGATCTGTTTCCATAATGCCAACTTAAATCGGTTCAATTTATCAGATATTCATGTATTGCAAAAATTGAAATATATTTTTAATTTATTCAAAAAATCACAAAATAGAAAATGTGAATATTTTTATTACAAAAAAAAGGTGTTTGTTCATAGGATCAAATGAAATATGTAGCAAAATAAAAATAAAACACTTTTAAACCAACTACACTAACTTAACTTAATGTGACTTATAAATGTATATGTATATTATTAAATTACACGTTAATGATTATATTAGATAATTTTAAGTGATTAAATAATAAATTATAAAATAAATATTAACAATAATTAATCATAAATTTTTAATTGAAAATGAAACTGTGTAATACATTTGTATAAAAACTATTCTGAGAGATTAACCACATTCCATATTACACTTATACAATTACAATGTGAAATGTCTAGCAAAAACTAGTAGATGACGGATGCAAGTAGTTCTGTAGTGACCACGGTCATATACACAGGTTTCTGGTCTGGAAACCTGTCAAATACGAAATTGATTTACGGTATACAATTCGAGGCACAGTATTAAAAATTTTAAGTAGCTTTTTCGGAGAGGCTCATTATACAATACTTAGTGTCTTGTTTTTGTTCGAAAAGAGATAAACCTTCTAGTTGAGGTGCACGCCGGGCATTGCATACTTAAAAGGTATCCTCATGAGGTTGGAGCGGATGATTCGCCCTTCCACCTCCTGGCAGAATGTCCCTACAGAGCAGAGAATGAGGTACTTAACCTTCGAATCGACTAAAAGACGGGTAGGTTCGACATCGACACATGGCTAGAGGAAACGGACGATCTGGTCGAGGACAGAAGAGGTTGAGGAAATGGGTTTCCTAGGCGTCGGTAAAAAGGCCTAGAAAGCCCAGGCTATGGCATTCCCTCCAATACAACTAATATTACTACTACTAGAATTCTTATTGTTACAAACTTATTAAATTCTTATAAAAAATTTGGATACCTTTTAACAAGAGATTAGTATGAAGATAATAATTAAAATTATTTTAGTATTTATTAATGCTAAATAATTTTTGTCATCTTATCAAAATTAGTAAATTGTTTGAGTCAATATTAACGTAACGAATTTTTTATCATTTTACACCTTGAAAACGCACCATAGGTCAATAGAATCGTAATATTCATTGTATATTTTTAAAAGTGGGGTTATTTTACTCTATGTTTAGAATCATATCGACAAACGAAGCCCAAAGAAGGAATTTCGTTAGTTTGATTATTACAATTTGGCGTATTGTCATAAGAAATTACGCTATCGAAAGAAAGTGCACAGTATACAAATAAAATCGGACTCACGTTACGGCATGAGCGTTTAATCGAAAGAATGTGCAATTATAGTCAATACCGACTTCAGTATTGACTATTGCACGTTGAATCATTCGTGTTCGTTGACTCGATCTGTATCAAGCTTAACTCCAAGATATGACACTGTTTGAAGGTATCAATTTGAGTCTTTAACTACTTGAACAAACCTAAAATCTGTTTTCAGCTCGAAAACCGCTATGTTCGGCCGAACTAAGTCCTTAGTAAACTAAGTAAGTTAGTCAGAATAAATAAAATCTTGTTCTGAGCATCTGAGCGCAGCGGGTTTCGGCTTGGACATACTATCTTAGTTATCTTATAAATAACATTATCGTACTATACTGCCCAATAAAAATTTTGATTTATCCATTTTTTATACAAAATTTTCCATATAATAAAAATTCACTTAATATTTCGAATTTTCTGTTCATGAAGAATAATCTATTCTTCATGGTTCTGTTATACTACGTCGAAATTTCATGCTACAATGGCCGTGACCAGTGTTGCCAGATGGGGCTATTTAGCGCCAATGGGGCTGCCTCCCTTACCGAGCTGCGATAATATTTTATCTGCTGGCTACAGGTAGCCAATTCGGCTATATTTTTTTTTCAGAAATATTTAATTAATAAATCATTTTTATGCAGAAAAAAAAAACTTTTACAGCAACAATCAGTTTCAATAGTTTTTATGTTTATGTTGCTAGTCTCTGGTTATAGCATGGATTTTAAAATATAAATATAAAAGCAATAATAAGCTCATTAATTTATTTAAACTTTCCCGCCTTAACTACCTGTGCGCCATGGTGTGGCTATCTCGGGGCTACACGCGCGCTTCGGTCAGGCGATTCGAGAAAAAAATTTTCTGGAAACACTGGTCGTGACATACTAAGTAAAATGACGGCATTAGAAAAGTTTCTTAGTATCTATAAAGTGTCCCGCCAACAACTTAGCTCAGTACTCTGACTAAATTACTTAGTTTACTTAGTTCGGCCGAACACGTCAATAATAATTTTTAGTAAAGAGAAGACTTATGATATTTTTAAACTTATGATAATATAGTTTGGCACACCGAAAAACCAATTCATAAGTTGTAGAATTTGGATGTAAACTTGATTAAACTTGCATTTAAATTTTTGTATTGTATAAGTGTAATTTTTTAAGCCCACATTTCAGTTTTTAAATTTGTTATGCGTTATGTGTATCAAACCTGACGTCTAAATAAGTTCTATAGAGATCAGTGATTTCAAATAATCAGAAAATCAAATTTTGTCATGCGCGAACATGCCCAATTTAAATGTAACAAAAATTTAAAATTACTATCCCCTAATCCCAATTATGTTCCTTTTATAACATAAAAACGATTTAAATTTAAGATGTATATTTAATTTTTTCTGTTTTTGAATACAAAAGTATTTTTGTTTTTAATATCGTTACGTAGATTTAAAAGAAATAATATATCAAAACAAGAAAGGAAAGAAAATGTTATTTAAAAATGAAAATAAACAAGTTCAGCATTAAAAAATGTTTGTTTATTATTTACAACCTAAAATTATAACCACCAAAACCAAACAATAAAATTATATAATTTATAATAGGTATTGGGAACTCTAGCTGCACTTGGATATGTTCTCTGGTGGATAAATTATAAACTAGCGCTAGTAGATCTATGTTTCCTACTCCAATCCCCACAGCATACCCATCGACCAACAAGTTTCGTGGTAGCATTCCCATGAACAATTTGGAAACTTCTACTAGTAGGTTCCAAGAGATTACAATTTAAATTGATACATGCTCTGTTTGCCAAAAACGGATAAGGGCTGTAGAGATGCCCTCCAAACTTCCCCAAAATATCTTCTAATATTTGTACAATATAAGATAAGTGGTTATATAGTATCATCATTTCGTTATTAACTTCAGGCATTCTCAAAATGAAGTTCTGGCTACTTTGCACAACGGTATCGTTTTTATAGGGGCCAAATTAACTTAAACCAAGCTGACATGTGATTTAAATCTTACTATATAGAATTGTTTGGGGTTTATCGATCTCGAGATACAACACTCTTGTACAGATCATAAAGATATCTCGGCTTTTCTATTTAAATTGATTCCTTGATTTAAATTTAGTGGGTTTGAAAAAAATTTTAAATAAAATCGGATAAAATTTGTTAAATTTAGAGGACGTTGCCAGATTTCAAAAATGAATTTTTTGACTATCACACCTAAATTTTGTCCGTTTTATTAATGAAATTTATTTGAAGCCAATAAATTTGGAGTGTATTTTCGATTTTTACAATATAAAATTGTCTAGCGTTTATCGATTTCGGGACACAACACTCATGTGGTAGAGATAAACCTTGGGCTAGACTAACAGGCCTGAGTTGCCGAGAACTAAAAGTTTCTACGCAAAATAAGATTCGATGGGAATACATAGTTAATAGGAGCTACTCTATATATATATATATATATATAAATTAGATTTCCCATGATCATGAACAAAATTTCATGACATTTCCAGGTTTCCATGACCAAAAACAAATGCTATGAATATTTAATGTATTTCAGATTTCCAGGTCTGTGGCCAGCTACAAGACATTTATTTTTAAGGATGCTTTTGTTTCTGGATACAAAGATACATGTTACGATGAATAAGGAATACATACGTTAGAACTAACAGAAAAAAAATAAAGAAATTTTTAAAAGGATTTTTATTTAAAATTTTATTTGTTACAATATGCGTTTTCAATTTTTTTGTTTTTTTTTCTTTTTTTTTTGTTTCATTCATAATAATTTTTGAAAAATTGAAAAAATTTAGAAATACAATTATATACTCCTCCCACACTCTGTATTCCAAACAAAAATTAATTTTTGTTAACATTTTTTTTTTTTTTTTTTGTGAAACAACCCTCTTAGTATATTTTTAACAACGTTCATATTTCAATATTATATCTGTCCATTAAAATTTACACCAAGTACCAAACTCTGTAGAGCTATTAAGTTAAATGATCAAAAAAATTAGTTTTTCGGAAAATTTGATTGATCCATTATTGGAAATTTGCAATTAATATAGGGATACTTAAAACTAAATCATCTATATATTTGCTTTCTTATAAATAAAATTAATAATTTAAAATTTGTTTATTGTTTCATAAAATACATACTCCACTTATTGAACTTTTCGAGCAGAAAGGCGGCATTCAAAATTTACCTTGTAAATCAAAATGATTTTAAGCAATCTTAGTAGCCTTCGTTCGATTAAAAAAAAATTTGTTGTCTCATTTTCTTTATCTATCAGTGTATTTTTCAGTATAGATATTCGACAATTTTAATAGCCCATTTATTTAAATGAAAAACTCTAAAACATAGATGAAATATATCGAGACTCACGCACCCTAAGTCTATAGTAAAGTCAGTATGCGCACTGCTTATAAAAAAAGATTCCAATTCTATATCATACAGTTGACAAACTCAGAACAAACAAATGCTTTTAGTTTGCATTAAAATGCCGGATACGATTTTTCAGGACTCCTCTTCTAATGATAGAATATCTAGAGGATGTTTGTTTTATCCAATTCAACACAGAATGTTACCAATTGTAACAAATTGAAAAAGTCTCTTAGAAATAAAGTGACTATTCCCCATAATTTTATATTAAAAAAAAAAACAAAAAAAAACACAATTTTATTTTACAAAGAGAATTTTATGAAAAATAAAAATTATTAATAATTACAATTAAAACTTGAAACCATTTTGCACTTTCATAATAAATCTACACTTATCTACACAATAATATGACTAAAACAACCACGGTCGTATGTTATACAAGCCTTGACACGATTATATTATCAAATTTGATGAAGTAGATTGGCAATTGATTGCAGGGCTATATTGTGATAACTTAATAACTAAAATTGCCATAAAAAGTTAAAAGGAATTTGTCAAAACCTTTATAAAATACTACCGGGCTAAAAACATACTTGAAAATAATTATGACGAAAATAAGTGAGAAAAAATATATTTTCTTTAAGGCATAGAATTTTTCTAAGTATGGTAAGAAAAAAATAATTATTTATTAGTACAGAATATGGCTAATATTTCTCCCCTTTCAAGATAGATCCCAAAACAAAAACAATTTAATTCTACTATCTATCAGGGTCGGATTTAGAATGAGATAAAATGCGGCAATCATATATCCAATTATATATATTTTTTAATGTTGAGTGTGCTCCAAAGTTTCAAAAGCACTCAACTGTATTTTAAGTAAATCAATTAAAAATTTCCTTGATTTAATGTAGTGAAGTATGGGCCTCATTCTGATGAAATAATATTAACGACTCATTCCGGGGTTGAAATTAATTTTTTGTTTGGATTAGTTGAAAATTATCCATATAATTCAAATAAAATTATTGACAGGCATAGAATCATATGTTTATTTTAAAAGTGTTTTTTTAATATACTCAACCGTACGTGCTGTGCTCTATGAAGAAAATATTTCTTCCTTTTTGAAATGTCAAATTTAAGAGACAGATTGAAAATATGAAAATTTTTTACTTTTACAAAAAATTAAGTATTTGGATGAAAATTTAAATAGGCTACTAAAATTTTCCACAAGGCATAATCGATGTATTTTATATACAAAAAATGAAAAAATGATACATAGACGAATTTACATTCAAAGTAACATTCTAAGCATATATATATGTTACTGAATACATATGTAATATTACATACAGTAGCATTTAGAATGTTTCAACTGGCTCATTTTGTTTTGAACAGGAGTGTACATAAACGGTCTGGGTCAAAATAATTATAAAAAAAACAACAACTAAAGTTGAACGTCAAAAATCGTAAAATTTCCTTTATCCGAACATTCATATTTCCAATATTAGTTAAGGTTATTTGCGTGTTCGAGAAAGATAGAATGTATATATATATATATATATATATATATATATATATATATATATATATATATATATATATATATGTATATATGATGTTGAATTCCAATTTTTTTAAACAAATTCCTAAAAAATAGGTCTGATCTCTCTCAAAATATTAATTTCTGTGTATTAACTATTGATTAATAACATATTAAAAATTCAGCTCGTTATCTTTACTTTGCCTTAATGCGCGTACAACCTTAAATGTCTTGTACCCTATTCACTAAATCTAAAAAAATCCACAAATCTACATATTCATTACAACTACGAAATTTTTTTAAATTGTTTGTTGCATTTGAACTTTGAACGAGATAATCAAAACTAAATCAATGCACACATTCGTTCTAATGTTACTTTTGATTCTGCGAAATAACAAATGCAGGTGGAATTACTCATCACATAATTTATATGATTTGTTTGTAGAAAACCTATAATTTTACGGTGCTGGTTACGATAAAACGCAAAAGGTCTCTAAAAATACAGGTGAAATTAATTTACAGTTCGATTGTCACATACGAACATACCAGTATGTAGCATACCATGTCACATACAATTGTAAAAATAAAGTGAACTTTTCAAAGATAAATTTAGCAAAGCTCTCTACAATAAATGATCTTATCGAATTCATTAACAATTCACAGGATTGTTTGTATTATTTTGAACTGTACTTAGAATCCCTAACTTTGCTTTAAGAGAAAATATCACATAGGATATTAATATATCACATATGCAATTAGGAATATAAACTTTGGCTTCAAAGATCAGAAATCTAGGATGGAATTGAAATTCAAGTAATCTTCTAAGCTTTAATTAATTGTGTTGCAAATAAAAAGGGTTTCGTCAAAAAGGCATTGAAAATATCGTTTCGAAATTCCGATCAGTTCTAGAACTACAAATGGAGCATACTCAATATTATTATATTAAATTATGTTAAACCAAAATTAGGCATTAAATTTGAATGGACAAAAAGTGAAAACGTAGTTATAAATTCGCATATTCACAATCAATTGAAATGAAATCAATTTACAGCCGCCAATGTAATTGCTGGTTAAAAAATCTGGATTTAAAATATACAAATAAAACCAGCAAACACTTTAGCAGGCCAAAACTTTGAAGGGGGAGTTGTATGTTGTATGGTTACGATAACCACAGTAGAAATCTATAATTTTAGTACATTTACATATTCATCTAGGCTTGGACAGCCAACAGGTTGTAAAAATTGAAAATAAAAGGAAAAAAAAAACACTAAAATTATGAAGAAAAATTAAAAAAAACTCCCTTTTGTTTTTTAATTTTATTCAGCTGTTGCTGTCACTTCTGGAGCCGCTGTTTCTTTTGGCGGACACTCAGTTTTTTTTATACTGCACACATCATCTGATTTAACTTCTTTTGTTGGCGAATCGGTTGTATCCATTTTTTCATCTTCAGTGGCCGATGGTGTAGTTTCTTTTTCTTTTTCACCATTCTCGATACTCTTCACTTCTGTATCCTTATTTTCGGATGAATTTACTTTACTGTCAGTTTCAGATTTATCTGGACTACTTTCACTGTTGTTATTGCTTTTGCTTTCACTGATTGTTTCAGTTGCTTTTTCGTCGTTATTACTTACTTCTTCAGTTTTTGTCTCTTTTTTGTCAGATTCGTCATTTTCTGATTTTGTGACATCATTCTTTGTATCATTTTCCTCTGGTTTTTCAGTTTCTGTTTCAGTTGTTGGTTCTTTACTTTCATCTTGAGAATCGGTTTCGTCTGTTTCTGGATCTTTATTCTTCTTAGGACGTCCACGACCAGCACCTACAAATGGCATAAATTAGTTATAAGAATAAGCATAAGAAATTTTTGTAACATAGCAGTTTAGCGACTTTTGAACTAAAATAACTGTTTACAAAAAAATAGTATATTTGGGCCTCTGGATCAATAAAAGCCGGGGAGGAAACGACATTTTCAATTGTTTATATATAAAAAGGTGAAAAGCTGTGTAAAAAAGGTCGATATTATTATATTATTTTTTATATTATGATATTATGGTCGATGACTATTCTGCAATCTTATAAACTGCAATTTTTGTAAAAGTTTTATTAAGTGTACAGGACTTTCTTATACATAGAAAGTACATTTAATATAAATTCATATATCAAACAAAATGTTCTGTCATTCTTCTGGATGATTCTTTAGAAGGATTCAACGAAACTTCCAATTCTTGGTGATTTAAAAATTTGCTTTATTCAAAAATTTTGGAGCGACTTGACACTTAAATGGATGCAAAACATGGACATTTTTTTAAATCTAAATTTGTTAGACTTATACAATTTCTTATTTTTTTGTCTCATAATATGAAATATAAAAAGTAATTTTTTTTAAATATGAACATATACCTTTAGACTTTGGATTTGGTGTAGAACTTTTCCGTTCTTTTTTAGCTGGTGGTGGTGGGACAGCTGGAGTGCCACGAGCTGATGATCGAGTCCTACGTCGACCGTCTACCTCACCGACATCACCTCCAAGACTCTTAATTTTGTAAAAAACAAAAAAAATTACAAAAACTGAATATAAGTTAACCTTGGTGTAACCTTTTAAACTCAATCAAGTTCAATTTAAGCAAAGATTTTAAGATTCATTTTGGTAATTAACAAGAGCAAACTTAAACTTGATCTAGTTTAAAAAGTGTTTATGAATTAGTAAATTTAATTAGAGCTTTATCCTTCATATTAAATTAATATGCAAGGCATTGATGAAAGATCAAATGCTTACCTTTATTATGGCTTCTGACTCTTCGCGTGCTTTGTCTATTACAGATGCACGCGGACTCTTAGTTTTACGTCCTTTTTTATCAGTCTAAAAAAAAATGTCAAATAAGTAAAAAGTATATAATAATGAATTTTTAAATATTTCTAACTTTCC
Source organism: Nineta flava (assembly GCA_963920215.1). Lineage (NCBI taxonomy): Eukaryota > Metazoa > Arthropoda > Insecta > Neuroptera > Chrysopidae > Nineta > Nineta flava. The sequence goes on from OY986040.1 coordinate 120,080,220, forward strand.
CTCCAATTCCATCATACCTTCAATAACGAACGAGAACAATATACAAAAATACATACAATTACTGTATATTAAAAAGAGATAACTATACATGACGTTTGTTTATTATAAGTTCAATACAATTACAAGTATTTATCGATAAAATACTTAAAAAAATCATGATATTAAATTTAATAATTACTTAGATTTAAGCAATATAAAATGTTACTGAAGATGAAATAGTTGTAGGATAAATTTACATAAAATCTGAAGATCTTTTTAAGATCTTTGGATATCTATGAAAATGGCATTTTTCTTGGTGGTGTTAGAACATACCAGATGCCGTATGATAAGCAAATACAACGTTCACATTCTAAGCATTAACACACACGATTACGTACACATAGTAAATAAATTAAGGAGACAAATTTATTACAAAAGATTATTTGGAAAATACCGCTTACCTGATTTTCATCAATATCTGTGTTTTTAGCATTCACTGCACCCACTTCAGACATTTTAATTTGATTGAATTTTACAGAAATACAATTATTTTAAAACACTAAAAACTTTTCGTTTTTTATAATGATGCGTTTCACCCGGTCGCTTGATGTTTGTAATGCTAAATGGCGGAGAGCGTCGGTCATGTGACCACATCGGCATCTCTCGTCGTTTAAATTAACTTCAAAAAACGCGCGCATTATTTATTTCATCTTTTCATCAAAAATTATTTTACTAGTTAAGCATTTAATAATTAGAAGTTTTATAAAAATAGTATTTGTAAGAATTAAAAAACTTTTGAAATTAAATAATGTAATTACATCAACAAGTGGTCGGCGTACATATCTTTGATATATGTATATACACTTGACACTGGTAACGCTTTTTACATCCATTGTTAAAATTGTGCGAGGCGGAACTCAATACATGTTTCGTAAACCATGTGGAACATACGGCTCATACAAATGTATTTTAAATGTTTACAAATTTAAATAAATATTGTCTTTAGCCAATGAAGTTTATAAGAATTTTGCCAACAACTGTTAAATTTTCCTTGAATGTGTAAAAATTTAACTAGCCTTATGATTCCCAGAGATCTTTTTCAAAAGTTTTAACTTAACGGACAAAACTGTTTGAATAAGTTACAAAGTTGAGGTGTGTAGCTGAAAACACTCAGTTTTGTTGTCGCTTGATCTCGTTCGTTATTGTGACCATATTAAGTTAGCCAGTGTGTCTGGCTAACAATTAAGTTTGCCGAAAAATTCTAAGCTTCGATACTTAATTATCGATTCTTTTAGAGGAACACGAATGATTTTATTATTAAGATGGTCTCAAATAAATGAAAATCTGATATCTTCGAATAAGGGGCACGCAAAAGTATGAGAAATTTATTGTTTACTTATTTCATTGATATATATGTGCATGTGCCCATGGAAACATTTGAATATAAATGCTTATACATCTTAATTTTTTCCAATTTATATTTGCTAGCTAGTTCGTATCTGACTTTATGATAAAATCAGTGTCGGACTGCATACCATGTGCATGTGAACTTTTGTCCCAATATAACAAGCGTCCAACTGATATGTCGCTTATTATACAATCCTCACAATCTTATTTGATCATTCTTACCATTTAGTTTGTTGGGTGAATTGATGTTATCATCTACCTCGATCCTAATTAGGTAGCGGGCCATTAGTCATAATGCCACCCGGGCAACTTAGGCCCGGTCCGACAATGAATAATATAAATTCTGGGATTAGTAATTTTGATTTTGTTTATGAACAAAATGTTTCCACTCATCCACCACATCAAGAATTCAATTTTAGAATAGGCAATGCAAATAAGAAAAATATTTTTTATTTAAAGACAAAATTTTTATTCAAAATATTTATACCAAATATATATAGTTTTATCAAAATTTATGCCGAGCCACGAGGATATATAAAATTGACTTAAGGATGTTAAGGAGAGACAATCGGAGACTATAAGTACTTTAAATAACAAATAATATGAACAACTTTTGGCAGTGAATGTACCTTTAATTTAAATAAACAAATATATATAGCCTTTTTCTGTACATAAGTGACAGATTTTTTTCTATTTATAATTTTTTTCTCAACAATCATTTAGTAAATGTTAATAAAATTGTGCTAAATTGTTTCTATAGAGTTCCAAGTTATATAATTTGAAAATTTGGCACGCTTCGTAGCTTTTTTAATAATAAATGAAATGAAAATCTATTAATCTATTAAGTGAACAAATCTCTATATAAGAACACATGTAAAATTACAATAACTTTTGAACGGCTTAGTAAATCGTTTTGAAATTTTCACAGTAGCTTTAGCATTAAGTGAGGAACATTCTATTAAATTTTCATTTGTTTCGTTTATTTTCGATATACCTCCCTAACACACTTAAGTTAGTTTAGAGATATTTCAAAAGAAATCAATAAACCAAAAACATTAATCAAACGAAATTTCGTTGATTTCAAATTGAGAGACAAAGTTATACAAATCACATTAAAGAAATAAAAACAACGAAAATAATTATAAATATATATTTCATTATTTTTTTTAAACAGTCGGAGTACGTCTAAACCAAAATCTTGCACGAAAATCATCTGAACACGTTAAAAATGCCGCTTGGACTGGAGAATGTGCAATCATACGCACAGGTCCATTATGCCCTAATGACATTAATTGTTTTCTAGAAGCATTTCGCGAGTTCCATGCACATAATGATGTAGTCGCTTCATCCGGGAACAACACGTAATCTTCTGTGTGATTAAATACAGCTTGCGCTTTATGTTCTTGTTTTCCTGTAGTTCCAGCACCGGTGTATGCAATTAAACATCGACTAGTTGTAAGTTCCCAAAGTTTTATTAATGAATCTTTACCCGAAGATAGTAAATACTGAAAATTAAGATCGCTTCTGTGAGAAATATTTTAAATAATCAAATTAATCGTTAAGTATCTAGACATCGCATGAAGATATATTTCTTGTTAGGAAGAAGATATACAAACGAACTCGCGTGATCAAAGCACATAGTCTAATATGATTGTTTCGTTCGATAACTTGGACCTTTACATTTGAGTTAATACAAGTCTCAGTTCATTCGTATGCAAATTGTTGTTTACTGCTATCGTATTTGTAATCCATCATTTCGATTGTTTTTTTTAAATTGTTTTTTAGTTTTTATTGTTATATTTGTTCTTGTTGTAATTTTTATTGTTTTCGTTCGTTATATTCATATTTATAGCAAAATAATATGAAAAGAAAACGAAAACGATAGAGCGAAGCCAGTGAAAGTATTTGTTGACAACAATGGACTCACTAGTTTGAATGAACTATATCTATTTTAAATACACAAATTACTAATAAAGCATTTTTAATTTATTAAAAATTAAAATTGCTACCAAGGACTAGAAAAATATAAATTTTAACTTATTATTTTTTGGGTTAAACAGTGATGTAGATTCACGTATAAAATACATCATCTTACCTTGCCATTTTTAGTAAAAGCGACCGAACAAACTTCCGAACCATCATGAGCCTTTTGGAATGTATTTACACAGCGATTCGAGACACCATCCCATAATTTAATCGAACCATCTTTACTTGCTGTTGCGAAATATTTTGCGTCTTGAGAATATCTGTGAATTTTTCAGTATAATCCACATAAAAATTTTTGAATTTTTGTTCATATGAACAGTTATTTATATTCTAGTGATTAATATCCTATCCAAGATATTTAATAAGACTTTTTCAAGATTTTTGCTCAATATTTTACAGGGTCCTATATTAAAAACAAAATTTTCAGGTGCATACTCATTTTACCTTTTTTTTTGATTTTGATGAAAATATTTATATTCAGGGTAATACAAAATAAATATCGTCGGTATAGTATAAAAATTGCTTAAGTGCAAATTTTGTGATTTTTTTGATACCAGAGAGATGCCGAATGTGTAGTCTTATTGACAAAGTGGTCTATTGGGTCTTATCAATTTTCAAATCAGGTCCCCAATATGCATTGATACGGAAACATTTTTAATATGCAATACTAAAATATACATCAATCAGGATTTAAACTTTGAAATATTTTGATATAGTATCCAAAGACTTAACCAATTTGACATTACAACAAACTACTGTACACAGATATTTAAGTATTCTGACGTAAAGCATGAAATGTGAATGCAATTTCATTTTTTTTTAACAAAGCATGAAATTGTCATAGTCCAAAATTCTATAAAATTAAAGTCATTCATTTTATGTGAATTCAGTTTCCGCAAAATTATTTCAAAAAACAGCTTGGAATGCAGGGATTTGGAATATACGCATAACACACTTTACTTATAAAATAATTTCAGCTTCACTCGAGACCAAATCCAGGCTAAGTTGGGATATAAAAACAAACGTAATTAGAAAAACAAATCTCTTTTTTACGTACTTAATTGAATTAATGGCCGCCGTATGTTGATGAGATGGAATACTACAAACAAAACACTGTGAAGTGTTTACATCGTATAATCGTAACACCGGATGTGATGTTCCAACAAGGATGTGTTCACCAGCAGGGTGGAATGATAAGCATCTAATTGCTTCGACATCCTAAAATAATATATAAACAAATTTAATAAATTACAAAATCACTCCTAGAGATCAGCATATATTTTCGTAGAATTAATCTATTTTTCCAAAATTCATATGGGACCATTAACAGATTAGATCTTTCATGCGACAAAAATGATTTATTAAAAAGAAGAACTAAGGACAAAATTTTATCCAAATCAAATTTTCTCTCTCTCTCTCTCTCTCTATATATATATATATATATATATACATATATATATATATATACATTATATATATATATATACATTATATATATATAGAGAGAGAGAGAAAATTTGATTTGGATAAAATTTTGTTATATATACACATATATATATATATATATATATATATATATATATATATATATATATATATATATAAAGGGAATATGTTGTGTATGTGTGTATGTTTGTCCGAATTATTTGGAGGAAACTATAGGAGATAGTGAAATGATAATGAAAGAAGACCCTAAGTAAAATTTCGTTACGACTTCAGAAAAACTGTTAGAAGTTCAAATATCCAAACCGTTCCAAAGTTATAGCCGTTTTTGACGGTTATAACGTTTTCTAACTGCTAGGTCTCTAATATAGTTTATAGTCTCTACAGAAATACCTGCACAAACAAAATTTTGGAAATAAATTATTTGTCAATTAATTTAAAATATAAAAAAGTTATTAACTGTCAAAGTTTAGAAAAAAATAATTATTTGACTTAGATTTCGTATGCACTCTCTATAAGAATTTTATAAGTCCAGGAAACGCTGACTTTTTAGACTAGATAGAAAATAATCTTGTTCAGATAAAAATTATGTTTTTCAGTTTTTCCTTTCATTTCCTCTCAACCAATTTGAGTTCATAGCCACCGTGAACTAGAAGTGTAAACATATGTGAAACCAAATATTTCCTAAGATCTAAAAAACGTTTTGGTAGACAAAATTTCGAATATGAAGACAACAAATTCTTTCGATTTTAAAAAGAATAACATGAATGCCCTTTATCTTATAGATATGTAGAAATATTTTTATTATTCCCCGATTTACTAACCGTAATTGTTTTGTATGCTTTTTTCACAGATGCTTTTGATATATCAAACAGTTTCACAGTAAAATCTCTCGAACCAGATGCTAATATTGGATCACGAGGATGAAATTCTAACGCTGTAACCTCTTCCATATGATCATATAATGTTCGAATTACAGGATGACCAGTTGTCTCTCTTCCAGTTTCCACTTCTTCTGGTGCTGATTTTGCTAACATACGTTCAACATCTAAAATCTAGAACATTTTATAATTACATTTTTATTTAGATAGTGTGTCCGATTGTTACATGTTACAGAAATTGATCTGATGAACGTGTTGATTAGAAAAACATTTTTTCGTACCACTAACAGTCCCTCAATATTTGTAACACTGTAACGTGAAACACCCGGTAAATTTTTTTACAAACTTTTATGCTAGCATCCACACTTCCTGTTGCTATCAACTGTCCATCATGACTAAAACATCCAGCACGGCAATTTCCTTTATGCGATGTTACATATGCTGTTTCATACAAAGCCGGTTCTGGAGCCGGTACTTGCGGTTCCGTTTCAAACTCTAAATCTGTTATAATCATATGAGAAAAAAACGATAAAGAAAGACATTAACAAAATAAATACCTAATCCTGGTCCTATTGTATTGTCACCGATTCCATGATTCGGTGGTCGTTCTTTTCGATCTGGTTCATGTTCCAGGCCAGCGATCATAATATGAAGTAGTCGATCACTAGGTGGGCATGGTGGATCAGCCTGAACCAATGACGATAAACCAACGGCTACATTTTGATGGCCATCGTAAAATAATTGACTAAATATCAAAAAAGGTTTAAACAATTTTGTTAAGAATATAAAACAAATATTTGTTACCTTATTATTAATCGATAAAGAAATTCACGACTTTTAATTAAATTTTTTGGATCGAATTCTTCTTCTTTCATTTTAAAAAGTATTTACTTCTTTTTAAACTATCAAAGTTATTTTATGGATAATTTGGTTATATTTTTTTAAATTTCGTATATTATCAAGTCAAATAATATAATATTGGCAGATGCAATGTTATTCGATACTACCAACCATGAAGAATAGATATATTAGGAGAGCGAACGTAATGTTAAAAAAACGGTCAAGAATTGGTGTAACTATCTTTTATCAGTAGGGGTCACTGGTGTCAGTGCCGTACGGAATTTAAATGTTTAAATGTAGGCGCCAAGAAATCACTTTCATTCAGTTAATAAGAAGTCTTAGTTTTATAGATAATAAAAAATTGTTTTCGATTATCAAGTAATAATTAAATAAATATTAATAATAGAGAATTCTTAATAATTGCAATAAATTAAAAGATGAAGAATCATAGTGATAATTTTGCAATTAATAATAATATACAATATATTTACAATAACTGACATATATTAGATAAAGAAAGATGACAAAACCGGTAATTACAGACCATATTCCTTTCGTAAATGCAGACACGCATTCCTAACCTTAAACAACCTTTCACTCATAGATATATAGCAGTATATCTATGCTTTCCCTGTACAACATCGTCCCATTTTTTCACATTTATAAAATTATACAATTTTTATACTTACAATTTTTATTTGTAAGATGTGATAACCGTTGATTTTAATATGTAATAATAATAATAATTCCGTACGGGCAGATTCGCACTGCCGCTAGTGGCGAAAATAATAACTATGATCTCTACACGTTTTTGAGGACACAAAAACAGACGAATTGCCTATGTCGTTCAATCTCCTAATATATCTATTCTTCATGCTACCAACATTCCAAAGTTTGAGAGCTAATAACTTCCAGAATAGAGGCCAGATGTCACCACTAAAATACAAATATCGAACAAAAAAATTATTATTATTATTACTATTATTACAAATATAACACTGGCCACCATATTGAGAACTCTAGTACTTGGATATGCGCTCTGATGCTCTCTGAGTGATGGATAAATTATAAACAAGAGCTAGCCGGTCGATGTTTCCTATTCCAACCCCCATGACATACCCTTCAGCCTACAAGTTTCGCGGTCCCTCTCTGGTGAACAACTTAGTAACTACTACCAGTAGGTTGAAATATTAAGCTCCACCCCCTACCAGAGATCCCAAAATCTGGAATGACAATCCTATAGTTTTGAAATGGTCCAATTTGATGCATACTTTGCCTCGAATACTCGCCCCCTCCCAATCTTATCTATTAAATCTCATCTTATCTATTTAAAATTAATATTTTTGTATATTATATACAATAAATCAACAAACTGGTTTTTATTTTTTTAAAGACTCCTATTAACAGAGCCACACAAGTGCAGATTCCTTAAAGCGACTTTTACATTATGAATAACGATGACTAATAATTATATTTTGGTTCTGATGAATTTGGGAATGTTTGACTGTGCATGACATTCAAACTGATTGGCACTCATGATTGATAGTCTGTGTTCGGTTAGTATAATCAGACAAAACTATTACAAATTTTTCTTTACAATCATTTTTTTGTTAGCATTTATCTTCTCATTTTTAAATGCCGCTTAATAAAAACTGTTATAATCAAGAGTTTTATTGTGAGTTAAAAAAAATATATCATTTTTTACTGATCATTGATTGATATGAGTAACCATCATTAACCAATCTAGAAAATTGTCATTCAAAAGGGTGTATAGGTAGCATATTATTTTAGTTCTCGTTCGTGTAGGTAGCTCTCGGTAGCTCTAATGTATGCTTCAATTTGGACCACTTTTTTTATTATAAGCCGTAAGAAACATAGACCATATATATAGAGGTCAGTGACTCCATCTTCAAATAATTGACTCACTGACCTCTATATTACGTTTACTTCTTTGGAAATTTAGATTATCCCATATATTTATAGATTATCCTGGAATTAAATTTTACATAGAGATAATATATTATCTCTATGAAATTTTAAGATGAAATAATAAACTGCAAGTAGACGAGCCATTGACAAGCATCTGTAATATCACGACCGATATCAAACGATCTGTAATAACATATAAAATTTCTAAATACATATTTAGAATCGAAAATTATTTGTTATACAATAATTACGCATTTCAACCGCAAAGTAGTCATCATCAGTATGAATTAGTTATTCGTAATTATTCTACGGGGAAGTATGTTAAACGTCGTTAAGTGGGTGGCCGTCTTATCAAATTTTTAAGACTAAGAAAATCTTCACTTTCCAATGAAATATAATACACCTGAATCTATTATCTCTGGATTCAAATTCCAGCACGAAATAAACCAATCACAACTATGCGTTTCTCTGGAGTTTAAATATTTGGAAACTTCAAATTTTATTACATTAGTGAATGCCTGGACATATGCTCCAATCACAAAAAAACTACTAATAGTATGTTTTGTACTAAAACTTTCTTAAAGCAATGACGATTGTCTCAGGATGGTGAATTTGGTGACATTTGTGTAGTGAATAATATACAAGATGGAATTATTCCATAGGGTTTTGCATTTAATCATGTATACATTATTTTGGATATTATATACGTGCCTGCGTTACGTGAATGGATTAAATCCAGTGGCGAATTTGCTGGGCAGAAATTTTGATCGTTTGCACTCACTGACCTCCACCATTCTATATGAGGTCAGTGTTTGCAATAGATATAACACATCTTGAATGAAAAATATGAACTCCAAAGAGTAATCGTTCTACTATATGTAAAAATTTTTATCAATCATTAGATGGATGTTGAATTTTTAGACAATCTCAGTTGGCCCAATAATACCCAAGACATTGGATATTATTGAAATACATGAGCTATATCATCTCATAAACGATAAATTTTTGCTTTGTTTTCCTGTAAAACTAAAACTTTATCCAGGTGACGTCAACATATTTTAAATATATTATTTTACATGTAATTGAAGACAGCAAAACTTGCTTTTCTTATTGAAACAGTAACAATGTGAGAAATGTAGGGCGAAAAAATTCAGGTGGCTCATTTTGACGAACGACGCCAACGTCGAACATCAGCGTACGTAAATGTACCTTAAAAGGATGAGGCCGGCAGTTTTACAACTATTTAGGGAGGCGAATTGTCTCAATTCGCCCTAGATTAAATCAAAGGTAATGTGTAAAATAATGAATAAAGCTTTATTGAAATGTATCAGAAAAATTGTGATTTCCATGAAAAAATGGAAATACAATTGACAAAAACATCAAAGCATTTATTACTCACAAATATAGTCACCTCCATTAGACTCCATGTATTAGAAAAGGACAGCCCTATATCTTAAGCAAATTTTGGGATTCTTTTTCTCCAATTAATGTTAATTTATAATTTATCGGTAATAAAAATTTCAAGAGAATCTATAAAAAATATTTTTATGGAAAAAGCACCTTAAATAAAAACGATTTATTTTGCGACTAAAAAATTTTTTTATTCATTTATAACGTTTCTTATTCACTATTTCTATAAATGGGGTATTTTAATTGATCGCATCTCGTTTATTTTGACTTTCCAACCAACTCTTTTCAATTGTTCGTTTCATCTCATCATCACCACTGTTGTACCTATGAAATATTAAAAAACAAAACGTTAATAATCAAATCAGAGTGGTAACTTTAGTACTTTATCGCGTACTTTTGACGATTCAAGTATTAGTTGGGCCATGCCTGACCATCGTTCAGGCGGTTAAATCGCCAGGGATATTAAAAATTTTTTTGTTTCTAGTTCTTTAACGAGATTGAAAGATTAAAATATAAAATTTGGATTACAAAAATTTAACAAAGTAGAAGAAAAAACAAGTAACGAATTCAAAGGACGCCGCTCAAATTCAAGTATGTTGCACACGACCTTTCCATCATAAGTTCTCATGGGCAAAATCCTTGGTTTTTGAACTACAGGTTCTGGAATTGACGTTATCTAGAAATTGAGTAAAACTCAAATATGTTGTAGTACATGACGTTTCAATTAAACTTCTCCTGGGTACACGTCCCAGAAATGTTAAGATTTTGAGCTACAGGTTCTGGAAATGGCGTTATCTGGAAAATGGCTCTCAAGTTCCAGAAATCCTTAGTTTTTGAGCTACAGGCTCCGGAGTAGTGTTATATGGATTTTTAGATAACTATATGGATTACGTGATTCCCATGAACAACAAAGCTTTAATCTTATAAATACAGCCTTTTATCTTTAATAATTTGATCTTGGAGGTAGTCGTAAACACTGGCATATAGGCGGCCATCTACTCAGACACGGCCCTGCGTATTAGATTTATTGAGCGCTCGGTAAAACTAGCACTGATACTTCATTGCCATAGATTGCGTACCTTACTCGGCCTTGCTTTAAGCATAGTGCTAAACACACTTAATTTATATGTGTGTGTATACTTACAAATTTTTCATCATACTCATCAGAGCTAGTGATGGATCTTGATCTTTCGAATCATCAAATTTAGGCGCTTTAGCATCACTAGCTTTCTTCTCAAATTCTGTAATATGTGACCAATTCTGTATTTTTTTCTTTGCTAATGATACAACCACCATATCATTTTTCACTTTCCATGTACTGTCGCCAATATTAATTGGTTCCAATAATTTATTTAGTGTTAATACATATTCCTTATTTTCTAATCCAACCACATGCAATTCAACTGATCGATCATTATTGAAGTTACAAAATATATTTTCGGATGCTAATGTATGTACATTTTGTAATGTTACATATAATTTAACAAATTTATTTGTTTGATCCCAAGCTGAAAAGAAAAATAATTTGTACACAGTTTCCTATCAGAAAAATGTACACTCTAATGCAATATATATGAATCAGTAAGTCACATTCTTTCTCATAACTGTACACAATTAAAATTTTAAATTCTTATACAATTTTTAAAGAAATTATATTTTAAATATGCTTTTAATAAAAATTGTGTGTTTTCGAGTAAAAATATTGGTTTTGCATTTTAATTTTCAACTTGTTTTAAAGATTTTTTTTTTTAATTTGAAAAAAGTAGTAAAGAGATTTCATGCATTAAAGAACTCTAAATAATGTTCAATTGAACAATTATCTAAGTTCACATGTTGCTCATCGTTCTCTCTATGAACGAAGTATAGTTGGAGTAACTATTGAACGGTTTTTAGGAGAGCTAAATTCATATCTCCTTGTAAGACACCCAAATATAAGACTAGAAATTGCTAGAAATCCAAAGTAGAGTGCGATCGTTATGAAATTTGCAGAATTTTCTCTGCCCAGCGTCAGGATCAGGGTGGCATTTGTTACCCGGGTCTCCGAGGCTTACTACACGCAAAACAGTTCATACACGAGGAACGAGAAAGGAAGAAGAGCAGAAAGAAATCGGCGAAAGTGGTTTAAATCAAATAGCAAAGAACGCTTCTTGTTTGTCTCGAAGAGATTCGGATGCTTGCCGAAGTTGCATACCATGTGTGTGTACACATGTGCCACTAGTACCAAGTTATATGCCACTTACTATGTAATCCTTACAATCTCGTTTACTGAAGCGCATTAAGACGACGCTTCGTTCACTACTGGGGCAAGAACTTGTTGATTAGCCTAAACATAGAATCAAATCTTATCCAAGATAACGAGGATAGCAGCTTTTACGAACTATTTATTGAAAATTTAGCTGAAATTTCTCTTCTATTAAAAAAAAAGGTTAATGTTCCTGCTTCTAACTAATGGAATAAAAACTTCCAAAAAATCTTGGCTATTTGGTTATTCTCATTTGGTTTTGTTGGCAGTGGGCCTTAAAGCCATAATGCACCTGAACCCCTTAGGACCTATTCGACACTGTCTCTGTCTACGGGTACACTATTTTTGAGATCTTACAATTATGACAAAAGCAAAGTTAAACTATACTGAATGAAAAATAGATGACCTATAGATTCAATTATTTTCAAGAAATAAAATACTACATCAAATTGAAAACATTAATTTATAAGAAAAAATTTATGTTTTAAAAGTATTTTTGATATTTTTGCTGGCCGAGATTAAAATTTCTTGGCAGGTATTAAGGTTGTTCGCCACCGTTTCTAACTCATTCAAATAAATTGCAGCATTGTGATGTTTATGTTTGACAAAAATGCTTTATAAAAATGCGTTGTACAAATCGACTACTTACCATAATTTCTAAGTGTTACTTGATAAAATTTGGGTGTAGCTGCAGCTGTTGATGGAATTGTTTTTGGAGCATTTTGTTGTTCATTTTTTAACAGTTCACTTAATTGCAAATTCAATTTTGTTTCTTCAATACTCAAAATTTCTCGAACTCTTTGTCTACTCGCTGTTTTCATTAATGACTGTATTTCAGCAATGTCTAACTGCAACTAGAAATTAAAAATTTTCTAATAATTTTTATAACTGGGTAAAGTACTAGAAATATATATTTAATTTATTTACATCATTTACAGTACACATTTTAAAAGTTTTCACGGAAAAGCTTGGCTAAATTCTTATTTCAAATCAGTATTGACTGACATAAACGACAGACTGATTTGTTCTAAATTTGCATGCGTTTGCGCAGGCTTCTATGTGCATAATGGTGGGGGAGATAATTTTCACAAAGATTCCAGAATGGTCGTTAATTTTCTTTACAGAAAGAAGAATATAGATTAACTCATAGCAAAGAATATTGTATTCTTTGCCCATAGATAACAGATTGAGTTGTATTAGATTAACCGTTAACCAGAAGTTAACGTGTTTAATCTTAAAAGCTCCATTTTATTTATGCTAGCGTGATTAGAATTATTTGAATAAATACAAACTTACGAATTTTGAAATAAATTACATAACTTGTCATAGCCTCGCTCACCCGAATAGCCAATCGGAAATCGTTTGTAAATTCCAAAAATGTTTACAGAAGCGTTTGTAACTGCGTATTTTTCGAGAAAAATTAAAAGTTTCATTCATTTTTTGCTTGTTTTGACGGTAATTAGTTGGCGCTGGTGGTTGCTTTCTAATTCTCTCTAGTGTTGTAATTGGAAACTATGCTTTCCGAAACAAATACGGAGTTATATCAGAGATTAGTTCTAATCTCTGATTATACACATTATTTTGTACAAAACTAAACGACATCTACCAGAAAAATATTGCACTATATAACTCTATCTTTTTTGGTTCAATACTTTGCTTCAACTTTTTGTGCTGATAGGCAATTTGTAAAACATTTCTGTAATGCAGTCGTATGAATGTGTTAAAATATCACATTAAAGAACACCTACAAATGTATTCGCAGTAAAGTTTTAGAAAATCAACTTACTACAATTCATAAAAGTATTAAATCCAAACTGTGTACAAATTCGACATTTTAGATTAGTTAGTAAATATTAATAATTTCGTAAATATTACTTTCATATGTATGCGAATGGGTTTATCAATTTTCAATTTCCACGCGGTGTGCCTATCTTTTTGGATTTACACCCCACATTATTTGCAATTAATATGTTTTCTTTATCTAGCTTTGGAAAATAATGAAACGGAATTTGTGTTTCTTCTTTTATTGGATGAACACAAAGGTACTGGATAAGATCGAGGCATTATTGAATTACATAATTTGCTAAATAAAACGCTTCTCACGTGAGACACGCACCAAATTAGCAACAAGCAACATATCTCTGAATCCATATACCAGAGATAGTTACGATTAGCTAATTCATACTGATGACGACTACATTGAAGTCGAAATACGTATTTATAAAATACAAACAAATGTTCTAGGAATTGGGGCAAAATTTGAAATGCAATTTCAAAAAACCTAGAGTTCTCTTGATTATTTTAATAATCTTTATTGCTACTCTTATTTAAATAATTTGGCGACCTTTTTAAAAAAGACCTAAGTTCGATGAAACCATAATTATTTCAAAGTTTTTCTTTCGATTTTCTTCCACAATTAATGTTTGATTGTTCATTATTTCCAATTTCCCACACCAACTTTAGAACTTCCAATAGCGAAATATCCCACAACTCCAGTTAAATAAAGTGATGAGTTTATATGAGTAGAGGACAAAGGTTGAAGGATATTCATTCCTATATTGAATTTTTAACCCGACTTCAAAAAAGGAGGATGGTTCTCAATTCGTCTGTATTTTTTTTTTTTTTTTTTATGTTTGTTACCTCAGAACTCCGTCATTTATGAACCGATTTTGAATTTTTTTTTTTGTTTTAAAGGGTTTGATTCCCGATTGGTCCCATTGTCACCAAATCGCATTCTGATGAGGGGATCTCCGGAAAATCGAGGAAAATCCTCATTTTATATGTGATAACCGATTTCTGCGAAATTTTTTTTTTTTTTGAAAGGGTATACTCATTCATAATGGGAAAATAAGAAAATTTTTTTAAAAACCGACTTCAAAAAAAATTTTTCCTTAAAAAAAAAAACCGACCCCAAAAAAAAAAATTTTACAAAAAAAAACCAAATTCCTTGTAAAGAAAACTGAAAATCTGTTATAAAAAAATGCATTAAAAATTAAAAAAAAAAAAAAAAACGGGTAAAAAAAAAAGTGTTATAAAAAAATTCACTAAAAATTAGTTGGTCGTTTAGTAGGTCTACCCATATTTAGACAAATAAAATCAGTTATAGAACTTCAAAGTCACTAAAAAGCGAGAAATAAAACCTATTTTGACAAAATGGAAACCCGACTTCCAAAACCAAATATTCTGTAACAAAAGATGCACTAAAAAGTAAAAAAATAATTGCATATTCTTGTGCCAATTTTAGTTCACCAAAGCAAAAATTTTTAAATATATATGTACAATTATTGTTATTTTTGGAGGCGGTGTCCAAAAGTTATGTGAATTTCTCTATGCTGACACCGCCTCCAAAAATAACTATAATTGTACATATATATTTAAAAATTTTTGCTTTGGTGAACTAAAATTGGCACAAGAATATGCAATTATTTTTTTACTTTTTAGTGCATCTTTTGTTACAGAATATTTGGTTTTGGAAGTCGGGTTTCCATTTTGTCAAAATAGGTTTTATATTTATTTTAAATTTAAAAAAATTCGTTGTTTATTTTGTAATAAAAATTATTACTCTTATTTAAAAGAAATTTTGCGGCCTTTTTCAAAATGGCCGACATTGTATGATCGAAATAGCTTCTTTACACAGATTCCGATCTTATAAAATAAACGGTATTTGTTACTCGTTTCCACACCAACCACTGAGGTAGAGTACGTAGGCGCGTTTTTTTTACGTGGTCTCCCCAGTAGGCCGAATTCCACGAAGACAGACAAACAGACATTACCTCCCTAGCTTTAACTAACCGCGAAAGAAAGGAGAAAAAAAAATTAAAATATACAATAAAAATACAACAATATAAAGAAAAACACATAAAAATAATAAATTTTCCTGAAATAAATATATGATTATGCCTGAAAAAAATTATGATTATACCTGAAACAAAATTATGATTATTCCTGAAACAAAACAAATTAAACACAATAATATAACAATAATCGTTGTAAATTTAGCCATATTTATATTGTAAAAAATATTATATCGAAAAATATTAGAAAAATTATATTTTTATATTGTAAATATGGCTTAATTTACAGGAAAAACAGGATGAAAACTTATAGACTACAACAGTACCATTGTAACTCGAACCAGTTGACCTGCAGCCTGATCACTCACAAATCACTCACTTTTGGAATACCTTTACTTTACCTAAAAGCTGCCGAAAACGGCTCCCACAAACTCACTTCACTTAAACACTCGCTTCACTAAACACTCGCTTCACTAAACACTCGCTTCACTAAACACTCGCTTCACTAAACACTCACTTCACTAAACACTCACTTCACTAAACACTCACTTCACTAAACACTCACTTCACTAAACACTCACTTCACTAAACACTCACTTCACTAAACACTCACTTCACTAAACACTCACTTCACTAAACACTCACTTCACTAAACACTCACTTCTCCTGGGTAACGGAGACAATCCGGAGCCTGCCGAAGATAATAGCTCCCGCTCAATCACTGCACTTATCACTCACTCACCCATCGCACTTCGCACGGATAAAACATTATTAATTTTTATGAAATTATGAAATCCATCCCACCAGAAACCTGACAAGACAACCGTTTTATATACATTACTCCAGAAAAAAATCCTTTTTATTCTGAGAAATTTTCGTAATTCGTGTTAGAATTTTCGTAATATAAATTTAATGTAAATTTTTAACACCAAATGATACTAACTTGACTTTGGTATAAAATTAGAAAATTCATGAACAAAATTTTGATTTATTCAAAGAAAAAAATTTAAGTCGATATCATTCATCATGGGTTGCAAGATTTCTTGCACGAATAAATCTACGGCTTACGACAGCACACACCAACGCACACATAGATCATTTCAAAAGTGATTTCAAAACTTGGGGATATTGCAGAAAATTGAATCCGATGTTTTGATATAGAAAATCTTACAAATCTTGGCTGGGAAATGAATCCAACCAAGAACTAACTTTTCATATTATTTTGGCAACGATGATTTGATATTAAAATCCTACACGTCTTGGCTGGGCATTGAACCCAACCAAGAACTCATTTTTCACATTATTTTGGCAACGATGATTTGATATTAAAATCCTACACATCTTGGCTGTGAATTGAATCCAACCAAAAACTCATTTATCACATTTTTTTGGCAACGATGATATATTAAGATCCTACACATCTTGGCTGGGAATTAAATCCAACCAAGAACGAACTTTTCATATTATTTTGGCAACGATGATTTGTTATTAAAATCCTACACATTTTGGCTGGGAATTGAATCCAACCAAGAACTCATTTTTCTCATTATTTTGGCAACGATGATTTGATATTAAAATCCTACACGTCTTGGCTGATCATTGCACCCAACCAAGAACTCAATTTTCATATTTTTTGGCAACGATGGTAAGATATTAAAATCCTACATATTTTGGTTGGGAATTGAACCCAACCAAGAACACATTTTACAAATTATTTTGGCCAGATTATTTGATTTGAAAATCCTACACATCTTGGCTGGGAATTGAATCCAACCAAGAACTCATTTATCACATTTTTTTGGCAACGATGATATATTAAAATCCTACACATCTTGGCTGGGAATTGAATCCAACCTAGAACTAACTTTTCATATTATTTTGGCAACGATGATATATTAAAATCCTACACATCTTGGCTGGGAATTGAATCCAACTAAGAACTAACTTTTCATATTATTTTGGCAACGATGATATATTAAAATCGTACACATCTTGGCTGGGAATTAAATCCAACCAAGAACTAACTTTTCATAATATTTTGGCAACGATGATTTGATATCAAAATCCTACTCGTCCTGGCTGGGCATTGCACCCAACCAAGAACTCAATTTTCATATTTTTTGGCAACGATGGTTTGATATTAAAATCCTACACATTTTGGTTGGGAATTGAACCCAACCATTTTACACATTATTTTGGCCAGATTATTTGATTTGAAAATCCTACACATCTTGGCTGGGAATTGAATCCAACCAAGAACTCATTTATCACATTTTTTTGGTAACGATGATATATTAAAATCCTACACATCTTGGCTGGAAATTGAATCCAACCAAGAACTAACTTTTCATATTATTTTGGCAACGATGATATATTAAAATCCTACACATCTTGGCTGGGCATTGAATCCAACCAAGAACTCATTTTTCATGTTATTTTGGCAACGATGATTTGATATTAAAATCCTACACGTCTTGGCTGAGTATTGCACCCAACCAAGAACTCAATTTTCATATTTTTTGGCAACGATGGTTTGATATTAAAATCCTACACATTTTGGTTGGGAATTGAACCCAACCATTTTACACATTATTTTGGCCAGATTATTTGATTTGAAAATCCTACACATCTTGGCTGGGAATTGAATCCAACCAAGAACTCATTTATCACATTTTTTTGGTAACGATGATATATTAAAATCCTACACATCTTGGCTGGGAATTGAATCCAACCTAGAACTAACTTTTCATATTATTTTGGCAACGATGATATATTAAAATCCTACACATCTTGGCTGGGAATTGAATCCAACTAAGAACTAACTTTTCATATTATTTTGGCAACGATGATATATTAAAATCGTACACATCTTGGCTGGGAATTAAATCCAACCAAGAACTAACTTTTCATAATATTTTGGCAACGATGATTTGATATCAAAATCCTACTCGTCCTGGCTGGGCATTGCACCCAACCAAGAACTCAATTTTCATATTTTTTGGCAACGATGGTTTGATATTAAAATCCTACACATTTTGGTTGGGAATTGAACCAAACCAAGTACTGATTTTACAAATTATTTTGGCCAGATTATTTGATTTGAAAATCCTACACATCTTGGCTGGGAATTGAATCCAACCAAGAACTCATTTATCACATTTTTTTGGTAACGATGATATATTAAAATCCTACACATCTTGGCTGGGAATTGAATCCAACAAAGAACTAACTTTTCATATTATTTTGGCAACGATGATATATTAAAATCCTACACATCTTGGCTGGGCATTGAATCCAACCAAGAACTCATTTTTCATATTATTTTGGCAACGATGATTTGATATTAAAATCCTACACGTCTTGGCTGAGCATTGCACCCAACCAAGCACTCAATTTTCATATTTTTTGGCAACGATAGTTTGATATTAAAATCCTACACGTCCTGGCTAGGCATTGCACCCAACCAAGAACTCAATTTTCATATTTTTTGGCAACGATGGTTTGATATTAAAATCCTACACATTTTGGTATGGAATTGAACCCAACCAAGAACTCATTTTACACATTATTTTGGCCAGATTATTTGATTTGAAAATCCTACACATCTTGGCTGGGAATTGAATCCAACCAAGAATACATTTATCACATTTTTTTGGCAACGATGATATATTAAGATCCTACACATCTTGGCTGGGAATTAAACCCAACCAAGAACTTAATTTTCATATTTTTTGGCAACGATGGTTTGATATTAAAATCCTACACATTTTGGTTGGGAATTGAACCCAACCAAGAACTCATTTTACACATTATTTTGGCCAGATTATTTGATTTGAAAATCCTAAACATCTTGGCTGGGAATTGAATCCAACCAAGAACACATTTATCACATTTTTTTGGCAACGATGATATATTAAGATCCTACACATCTTGGCTGGGAATTAAATCCAACCAAGAACGAACTTTTCATATTATTTTGGCAACGATGATTTGATATTAAAATCCTACACATTTTGGCTGGGAATTGAATCCAACCAAGAACTCATTTTTCTCATTATTTTGGCAACGATGATTTGATATTTAAATCCTACACGTCTTGGCTGGGCATTGCACCCAACCAAGAACTCAATTTTCATATTTTTTGGCAACGATGGTTAGATATTAAAATCCTACATATTTTGGTTGGGAATTGAACCCATCCAAGAACTCATTTTACAAATTATTTTGGCCAGATTATTTGATTTGAAAATCTTACACATCTTGACTGGGAATTGAATCCAACCAAGAACTCATTTATCACATTTTTTTGGCAACGATGATATATTAAAATCCTACACATCTTGGCTGGGAATTGAATCCAACCAAGAACTAACTTTTCATATTATTTTGGCAACGATGATATATTAAAATCCTACACATCTTGGCTGGGAATTGAATCCAACTAAGAACTAACTTTTCATATTATTTTGGCAACGATGATATTATAAATTCCTACACATCTTGGCTGGGAATTAAATCCAACCAAGAACTAACTTTTCATATTATTTTGGCAACGATGATTTGATATAAAAATCCTACACGTCCTGGCTGGGCATTGCACCCAACCAAGAACTCAATTTTCATATTTTTTGGCAACGATGGTTTGATATTAAAATCCTACACATTTTGGTTGGGAATTGAACCCAACCAAGAACTGATTTTACACATTATTTTGGCCAGATTATTTGATTTGAAAATCCTACACATCTTGGCTGGGAATTGAATCCAACCAAGAACTCATTTATCACATTTTTTTGGTAACGATGATATATTAAAATCCTACACATCTTGGCTGGGAATTGAATCCAACCAAGAAATAACTTTTCATATTATTTTGACAACGATGATATATTAAAATCCTACACATCTTGGCTGGGCATTGAATCCAACCAAGAACTCATTTTTCATATTATTTTGGCAACGATGATTTGATATTAAAATCCTACACGTCTTGGCTGAGCATTGCACCCAACCAAGAACTCAATTTTCGTATTTTTTGGCAACGATGGTTTGATATTAAAATCCTACACGTCCTGGCTGGGCATTGCACCCAACCAAGAACTCAATTTTCATATTTTTTGGCAACGATGGTTTGATATTAAAATCCTACACATCTTGGCTGGGAATTGAATCCAACCAAGAACTAACTTTTCATATTATTTTGGCAACGATGATATATTAAAATCCTACACATCTTGCCTAGGAATTGAATCCAACCAAGAACTAACTTTTCATATTATTTTGGCAACGATGATTTGATATTAAAATCCTACACATTTTGGCTGGGAATTGAATCCAACCAAGAACTCATTTTTCACATTATATTGGCAACGATGATTTGATATTAAAATCCTACACGTCTTGGCTGAGCATTGCACCCAACCAAGCACTCAATTTTTATATTTTTTGGCAACGATGGTTTGATATTAAAATCCTACACATTTTGGTTGGGAATTGAACCCAACCATTTTACACATTATTTTGGCCAGATTATTTGATTAGAAAATCCTACACATCTTGGCTGGGAATTGAATCCAACCAAGAACTCATTTATCACATTTTTTTGGCAACGATGATATATTAAAATGCACACATCTTATCTGGGAATTGAATCCAATCAAGAACTAACTTTTCATATTATTTTGGCAACGATGATTTGATATTAAAATCCTACACATTTTGGCTGGGAATTGAACCAACCAAGAACTCATTTTTCACATTATTTTGGCAACGATGATTTGATATTAAAATCCTTCACGTCTTGGCTGGGCATTGAACCCAACCAAGAACTCTTTTTTCACTTTATTTTGGCAACGATGATTTGATATTAAAATCCTACACGTCTCGGCTGGGCATTGAATCCAACCAAGAAATCATTTTTCACATTATTTTGGCAACGACGATTTGATATTAAAATCCTACACGTCTTGGCTGAGCATTGCACCCAACCAAGAACTCAATTTTCATATTTTTTGGCAACGATGGTTAGATATTAAAATCCTACATATTTTGGTTGGGAATTGAACCCAACCATTTTACACATTATTTTGGCCAGATTATTTGATTTGAAAATCCTACACATCTTGGCTGGGAATTGAATCCAACCAAGAACTCATTTATCACATTTTTTTGGCAACGATGATATATTAAAATCCTCCACATCTTGGCTGGGAATTGAATCCAACCAAGAACTAACTTTTCATATTATTTTGGCAACGATGATATATTAAAATCCTACATATTTTGGCTGGGAATTGAATCCAACCAAGAACTAACTTTTCATATTATTTTGGCAACGATGGTTTTATATTAAAATCCTATACGTCTTGGCTGGGCATTGCACCCAACCAAGAACTCAATTTCTTATTTTTTGGCAACGATGGTTTGATATTAAAATCCTACACATTTTGGTTGGGAATTGAACCCAATAATGAACTCATTTTACATATTATTTTGGCCAGATTATTTTATTTGAATATCCTACACATCTTGGCTGGGAATTGAATCCAACCAAGAACTCATTTATCACATTTTTTTGGCAACGATGATATATTAAAATCCTACACATCTTGGCTGGGAATTGAATCCAACCAAGAACTAACTTTCCATATTATTTTGGCAACGATGATTTGATATTAAAATCCTACACGTCTTGGCTGGGCATTGCACCCAACCAAAAACTTAATTTTCATATTTTTTGGAAACGATGGTTTGATATTAAAATCCTACACATTTTGGTTGGGAATTGAACCCAACCAAGAACTCATTTTACACATTATTTTGGCCAGATTATTTGATTTGAATATCCTACACATCTTGGCTGGGAATTGAATCCAACCAAGAATTCATTTATCACATTTTTTTGGCAACGATGATATATTAAAATCCTACACATCTTGGCTGGGAATTAAATCAAACCAAGAACTAACTTTTCAAATTATTTTGGCAACGATGATTTGATATTAAAATCCTACACATTTTGGCTGGGAATTGAATCCAACCAAGAACTCATTTTTCTCATTATTTTGGCAACGATGATTTGATATTAAAATCCTACACGTCTTCTCTGGGCATTGCACCCAACCAAGAACTCAATTTTCATATTTTTTGGCAACGATGGTTTGATATTAAAATCCTACATTTTTTGGTTGGGAATTGAACCCAACCAAGAACTCATTTTACACATTATTTTGGCCAGATTATTTGATTTGAAAATCCTACACATCTTGGCTGGGAATTGAATCCAACCAAGAACTCATTTTTCTCATTATTTTGGCAACGATGATTTGATATTAGAATCCTACACGTCTTAGCTGGGCATTGCACCCAACCAAGAACTCAATTTTCATATTTTTTGGCAACGATGGTTTGATATTAAAATCCTACATATTTTGGTTGGGAATTGAACCCAACCAAGAACTCATTTTACACATTATTTTGGCCAGATTATTTGATTTGAAAATCCTACACATCTTGGCTGGGAATTGAATCCAACCAAGAACTCATTTATCACATTTTTTTGGTAACGATGATATATTAAAATCCTACACATCTTGGCTGGGAATTGAATCCAACCAAGAACTAACTTTTCATATTATTTTGGCAACGATGATATATTAAAATCCTACACATCTTGGCTGGGCATTGAATCCAACCAAGAATTCATTTATCACATTTTTTTGGCAACGATGATATATTAAAATCCTACACATCTTGGCTGGGAATTAAATCAAACCAAGAACTAACTTTTCAAATTATTTTGGCAACGATGATTTGATATTAAAATCCTACACATTTTGGCTGGGAATTGAATCCAACCAAGAACTCATTTTTCTCATTATTTTGGCAACGATGATTTGATATTAAAATCCTACACGTCTTCTCTGGGCATTGCACCCAACCAAGAACTTAATTTTCATATTTTTTGGCAACGATGGTTTGATATTAAAATCCTACATTTTTTGGTTGGGAATTGAACCCAACCAAGAA
This sequence comes from Nineta flava, assembly GCA_963920215.1. Classification (NCBI taxonomy): domain Eukaryota; kingdom Metazoa; phylum Arthropoda; class Insecta; order Neuroptera; family Chrysopidae; genus Nineta; species Nineta flava. The sequence continues at coordinate 120,104,159 of OY986040.1, forward strand.
CTCATTTTACACATTATTTTGGCCAGATTATTTGATTTGAAAATCCTACACATCTTGGCTGGGAATTGAATCCAACCAAGAACTCATTTTTCTCATTATTTTGGCAACGATGATTTGATATTAGAATCCTACACGTCTTAGCTGGGCATTGCACCCAACCAAGAACTCAATTTTCATATTTTTTGGCAACGATGGTTTGATATTAAAATCCTACATATTTTGGTTGGGAATTGAACCCAACCAAGAACTCATTTTACACATTATTTTGGCCAGATTATTTGATTTGAAAATCCTACACATTTTGGCTGGGAATTGAATCCAACCAAGAACTCATTTATCACATTTTTTTGGCAACGATGATATATTAAAATCCTACACATCTTGGCTGGGATTTGAATCCAACCAAGAACTAACTTTCCATATTATTTTGGCAACGATGATTTGATATTAAAATCCTACCCATTTTGGCTGGGAATTGAATCCAACCAAGAACTCATTTTTCTCATTATTTTGGCAACGATGATTTGATATTAAAATCCTACACGTCTTGGCTGGGCATTGCACCCAACCAAGAACTTAATTTTCATATTTTTTGGCAACGATGGTTTGATATTAAAATCCTACACATTTTGGTTGGGAATGGAACCCAACCAAGAACTCATTTTACACATTATTTTGGCCAGATTATTTGATTTGAATATCCTACACATCTTGGCTGGTAATTGAACCCAACCAAGAATTCATTTATCACATTTTTTTGGCAACGATGATATATTAAAATCCTACACATCTTGGCTGGGAATTAAATCAAACCAAGAACTAACTTTTCAAATTATTTTGGCAACGATGATTTGATATTAAAATCCTACACATTTTGGCTGGGAATTGAATCCAACCAAGAACTCATTTTTCTCATTATTTTGGCAACGATGATTTGATATTAAAATCCTACACGTCTTCTCTGGGCATTGCACCCAACCAAGAACTCAATTTTCATATTTTTTGGCAACGATGGTTTGATATTAAAATCCTACATATTTTGGTTGGGAATTGAACCCAACCAAGAACTCATTTTACACATTATTTTGGCCAGATTATTTGATTTGAAAATCCTACACATCTTGGCTGGGAATTGAATCCAACCAAGAACTCATTTTTCTCATTATTTTGGCAACGATGATTTGATATTAAAATCCTACTCGTCCTGGCTGGGCATTGCACCCAACCAAGAACTCAATTTTCTTATTTTTTGGCAACGATGGTTTGATATTAAAATCCTACATATTTTTGTTGGGAATTGAACCAAACCAAGAACTGATTTTACACATTATTTTGGCCAGATTATTTGATTTGAAAATCCTACACATCTTGGCTGGGAATTGAATCCAACCAAGATCTCATTTATCACATTTTTTTGGTAACGATGATATATTAAAATCCTACACATCTTGGCTGGGAATTGAATCCAACCAAGAACTAATTTTTCATATTATTTTGGCAACGATGATATATTAAAATCCTACACATCTTGGCTGGGTATTGAATCCAACCAAGAACTCATTTTTCATGTTATTTTGGCAACGATGATATATTAAAATCCTACACATCTTGGCTGGGAATTAAATCCAACCAAGAACTAACTTTTCATATTATTTTGGCAACGATGATTTGATATAAAAATCCTACACGTCCTGGCTGGGCATTGCACCCAACCAAGAACTCAATTTTCATATTTTTTGGCAACGATGGTTTGATATTAAAATCCTACACATTTTGGTTGGGAATTGAACCCAACCAAGAACTGATTTTACACATTATTTTGGCCAGATTATTTGATTTAAAAATCCTACACATCTTGGCTGGGAATTGAATCCAACCAGGAACTCATTTATCACATTTTTATGGTAACGATGATATATTAAAATCCTACACATCTTGGCTGGGAATTGAATCCAACCAAGAACTAACTTTTCATATTATTTTGGCAACGATGATATATTAAAATCCTACACATCTTGGCTGGGCATTGAATCCAACCAAGAACTCATTTTTCATATTATTTTGGCAACGATGATTTGATATTAAAATCCTACACGTCTTGGCTGAGCATTGCACCCAACCAAGCACTCAATTTTCATATTTTTTGGCAACGATGGTTTGATATTAAAATCCTACACATTTTGGTTGGGAATTGAACCCAACCAAGAACTCATTTTACACATTATTTTGGCCAGATTATTTGATTTGAAAATCCTACACATCTTGGCTGGGAATTGAATCCAACCAAGAACACATTTATCACATTTTTTTGGCAACGATGATATATTAAGATCCTACACATCTTGGTTGGGAATTAAATCCAACCAAGAACGAACTTTTCATATTATTTTGGCAACGATGATATATTAAAATCCTACACATCTTGGCTGGGCATTGAATCCAACCAAGAACTCATTTTTCATATTATTTTGGCAACGATGATTTGATATTAAAATCCTACACGTCTTGGCTGAGCAATGCACCCAACCAAGAACTCAATTTTCGTATTTTTTGGCAACGATGGTTTGATATTAAAATCCTACACGTCCTGGCTGGGCATTGCACCCAACCAAGAACTCAATTTTCATATTTTTTGGCAACGATGGTTTGATATTAAAATCCTACACATCTTGGTTGGGAATTGAATCCAACCAAGAACTAACTTTTCATATTATTTTGGCAACGATGATATATTAAAATCCTACACATCTTGCCTAGGAATTGAATCCAACCAAGAACTAACTTTTCATATTATTTTGGCAACGATGATTTGATATTAAAATCCTACACATTTTGGCTGGGAATTGAATCCAACCAAGAACTCATTTTTCACATTATATTGGCAACGATGATTTGATATTAAAATCCTACACGTCTTGGCTGAGCATTGCACCCAACCAAGCACTCAATTTTTATATTTTTTGGCAACGATGGTTTGATATTAAAATCCTACACATTTTGGTTGGGAATTGAACCCAACCATTTTACACATTATTTTGGCCAGATTATTTGATTAGAAAATCCTACACATCTTGGCTGGGAATTGAATCCAACCAAGAACTCATTTATCACATTTTTTTGGCAACGATGATATATTAAAATGCACACATCTTGGCTGGGAATTGAATCCAATCAAGAACTAACTTTTCATATTATTTTGGCAACGATGATTCGATATTAAAATCCTACACATTTTGGCTGGGAATTGAACCAACCAAGAACTCATTTTTCACATTATTTTGGCAACGATGATTTGATATTGAAATCCTACACGTCTTGGCTGGGCATTGAAGCCAACCAAGAACTCATTTTTCACTTTATTTTGGCAACGATGATTTGATATTAAAATCCTACACGTCTCGGCTGGGCATTGAATCCAACCAAGAACTCATTTTTCACATTATTTTGGCAACGATGATTTGATATTAAAATCCTACACGTCTTGGCTGAGCATTGCACCCAACCAAGAACTCAATTTTCGTATTTTTTGGCAACGATGGTTTGATATTAAAATCCTACACGTCCTGGCTGGGCATTGCACCCAACCAAGAACTCAATTTTCATATTTTTTGGCAACGATGGTTTGATATTAAAATCCTACACGTCTTGGCTGAGCAATGCACCCAACCAAGAACTCAATTTTCGTATTTTTTGGCAACGATGGTTTGATATTAAAATCCTACACGTCCTGGCTGGGCATTGCACCCAACCAAGAACTCAATTTTCATATTTTTTGGCAACGATGGTTTGATATTAAAATCCTACACATCTTGGTTGGGAATTGAATCCAACCAAGAACTAACTTTTCATATTATTTTGGCAACGATGATATATTAAAATCCTACACATCTTGTCTAGGAATTGAATCCAACCAAGAACTAACTTTTCATATTATTTTGGCAACGATGATATATTAAAATCCTACACATCTTGGCTGGGCATTGAATCCAACCAAGAACTCATTTTTCATATTATTTTGGCAACGATGATTTGATATTAAAATCCTACACGTCTTGGCTGAGCAATGCACCCAACCAAGAACTCAATTTTCGTATTTTTTGGCAACGATGGTTTGATATTAAAATCCTACACGTCCTGGCTGGGCATTGCACCCAACCAAGAACTCAATTTTCATATTTTTTGGCAACGATGGTTTGATATTAAAATCCTACACATCTTGGTTGGGAATTGAATCCAACCAAGAACTAACTTTTCATATTATTTTGGCAACGATGATATATTAAAATCCTACACATCTTGCCTAGGAATTGAATCCAACCAAGAACTAACTTTTCATATTATTTTGGCAACGATGATTTGATATTAAAATCCTACACATTTTGGCTGGGAATTGAATCCAACCAAGAACTCATTTTTCACATTATATTGGCAACGATGATTTGATATTAAAATCCTACACGTCTTGGCTGAGCATTGCACCCAACCAAGCACTCAATTTTTATATTTTTTGGCAACGATGGTTTGATATTAAAATCCTACACATTTTGGTTGGGAATTGAACCCAACCATTTTACACATTATTTTGGCCAGATTATTTGATTTGAAAATCCTACACATCTTGGCTGGGAATTGAATCCAACCAAGAACTCATTTATCACATTTTTTTGGCAACGATGATATATTATAATTCCTCCACATCTTGGCTGGGAATTGAATCCAACCAAGAACTAACTTTTCATATTATTTTGGCAACGATGATATATTAAAATCCTACATATCTTGGCTGGGAATTGAATCCAACCAAGAACTAACTTTTCATATTATTTTGGCAACGATGGTTTTATATTAAAATCCTATACGTCTTGGCTGGGCATTGCACCCAACCAAGAACTCAATTTCATATTTTTTGGCAACGATGGTTTGATATTAAAATCCTACACATTTTGGTTGGGAATTGAACCCAACCATGAACTCATTTTACATATTATTTTGGCCAGATTATTTGATTTGAATATCCTACACATCTTGGCTGGGAATTCAATCCAACCAAGAACTCATTTATCACATTTTTTTGGCAACGATGATATATTAAAATCCTACACATCTTGGCTGGGAATTGAATCCAACCAAGAACTAACTTTCCATATTATTTTGGCAACGATGATTTGATATTAAAATCCTACCCATTTTGGCTGGGAATTGAATCCAACCAAGAACTCATTTTTCTCATTATTTTGGCAACGATGATTTGATATTAGAATCCTACACGTCTTGGCTGGGCATTGCACCCAACCAAGAACTCAATTTTCATATTTTTTGGCAACGATGGTTTGATATTAAAATCCTACATATTTTGGTTGGGAATTGAACCCAACCAAGAACTCATTTTACACATTATTTTGGCCAGATTATTTGATTTGAAAATCCTACACATCTTGGCTGGGAATTGAATCCAACCAAGAACTCATTTAACACATTTTTTTGGCAACGATGATATATTAAAATCCTACACATCTTGGCTGGGAATTGAATCCAACCTGGAACTAACTTTTCATATTATTTTGGCAACGATTATATATTAAAATCCTACACATCTTGGCTGGGAATTGAATCCAACTAAGAACTAACTTTTCATATTATTTTGGCAACGATGATATATTAAAATCGTACACATCTTGGCTGGGAATTAAATCCAACCAAGAACTAACTTTTCATAATATTTTGGCAACGATGATTTGATATTAAAATCCTACTCGTCCTGGCTGGGCATTGCACCCAACCAAGAACTCAATTTTCATATTTTTTGGCAACGATGGTTTGATATTAAAATCCTACATATTTTGGTTGGGAATTGAACCCAACCAAGAACTCATTTTACACATTATTTTGGCCAGATTATTTGATTTGAAAATCCTACACATCTTGGCTGGGAATTGAATCCAACCAAGAACTCATTTATCACATTTTTTTGGTAACGATGATATATTAAAATCCTACACATCTTGGCTGGGAATTGAATCCAACCAAGAACTAACTTTTCATATTATTTTGGCAACGATGATATATTAAAATCCTACACATCTTGTCTGGGCATTGAATCCAACCAAGAACTCATTTTTCATGTTATTTTGGCAACGATGATTTGATATTAAAATCCTACACGTCTTGGCTGAGCATTACACCGAACCAAGAACTCAATTTTCATATTTTTTGGCAACGATGGTTTGATATTAAAATCCTACATGTCCTGGCTGGGCATTGCACCCAACCAAGAACTCAATTTTCATATTTTTTGGCAACGATGGTTTGATATTAAAATCCTATACATTTTGGTTGGGAATTGAACCCAACCAAGAACTCATTTTACACATTATTTTGGCCAGATTATTTGATTTGAAAATCCTACACATCTTGGCTGGGAATTGAATCCAACCAAGAACACATTTATCACATTTTTTTGGCAACGATGATATATTCAGATCCTACACATCTTGGCTGGGAATTAAATCCAACCAAGAACGAACTTTTCATATTATTTTGGCAACGATGATTTGATATTAAAATCCTACACATTTTGGCTGGGAATTGAATCCAACCAAGAACTCATTTTTCTCATTATTTTGGCAACGACGATTTGATATTAAAATCCTACACGTCTTGGCTGGGCATTGCACCCAACCAAGAACTCAATTTTCATATTTTTTGGCAACGATGGTTAATATTTAAAATCCTACATATTTTGGTTGGGAATTGAACCCATCCAAGAACTCATTTTACAAATTATTTTGGCCAGATTATTTGATTTGAAAATCCTACACATCATGGCTGGGAATTGAATCCAACCAAGAACTCATTTATCACATTTTTTTGGCAACGATGATATATTAAAATCCTACACATCTTGGCTGGGAATTGAATCCAACCAAGAACTAACTTTTCATATTATTTTGGCAACGATGATATATTAAAATCCTACACATCTTGGCTGGGCATTGAATCCAACCAAGAACTCATTTTTCATATTATTTTGGCAACGATGATTTGATATTAAAATCCTACACGTCTTGGCTGAGCATTGCACCCAACCAAGCACTCAATTTTCATTTTTTTGGCAACGATGGTTTGATATTAAAATCCTACACATTTTGGTTGGGAATTGAACCCAACCATTTTACACATTATTTTGGCCAGATTATTTGATTAGAAAATCCTACACATCTTGGCTGGGAATTGAATCCAACCAAGAACTCATTTATCACATTTTTTTGGCAACGATGATATATTAAAATGCACACATCTTGGCTGGGAATTGAATCCAATCAAGAACTAACTTTTCATATTATTTTGGCAACGATGATTTGATATTAAAATCCTACACATTTTGGCTGGGAATTGAACCAACCAAGAACTCGTTTTTCACATTATTTTGGCAACGATGATTTGATATTAAAATCCTACACGTCTTGGCCGGGCATTGAACCCAACCAAGAACTCATTTTTCACATTATTTTGGCAACGATGATTTGATATTAAAATCCTACACGTCTCGGCTGGGCATTGAATCCAACCAAGAACTCATTTTTCACATTATTTTGGCAACGATGATTTGATATTAAAATCCTACACGTCTTGGCTGAGCATTGCACCCAACCAAGAACTCAATTTTCATATTTTTTGGCAACGATGGTTAGATATTAAAATCCTACATATTTTGGTTGGGAATTGAACCCAACCATTTTACACATTATTTTGGCCAGATTATTTGATTTGAAAATCCTACACATCTTGGCTGGGAATTGAATCCAACCAAGAACTCATTTATCACATTTTTTTGGCAACGATGATATATTAAAATCCTCCACATCTTGGCTGGGAATTGAATCCAACCAAGAACTAACTTTTCATATTATTTTGGCAACGATGATATATTAAAATCCTACATATCTTGGCTGGGAATTGAATCCAACCAAGAACTAACTTTTCATATTATTTTGGCAATGATGGTTTTATATTAAAATCCTATACGTCTTGACTGGGCATTGCACCCAACCAAGAACTCAATTTCATATTTTTTGGCAACGATGGTTTGATATTAAAATCCTACACATTTTGGTTGGGAATTGAACCCAACCATGAACTCATTTTACATATTATTTTGGCCAGATTATTTGATTTGAATATCCTACACATCTTGGCTGGGAATTGAATCCAACCAAGAACTCATTTATCACATTTTTTTGGCAACGATGATATATTAAAATCCTACACATCTTGGCTGGGAATTAAATCAAACCAAGAACTAACTTTTCAAATTATTTTGGCAACGATGATTTGATATTAAAATCCTACACATTTTGGCTGGGAATTGAATCCAACCAAGAACTCATTTTTCTCATTATTTTGGCAACGATGATTTGATATTAAAATCCTACACGTCTTCTCTGGGCATTGCACCCAACCAAGAACTCAATTTTCATATTTTTTGGCAACGATGGTTTGATATTAAAATCCTACATATTTTGGTTGGGAATTGAACCCAACCAAGAACTCATTTTACACATTATTTTGGCCAGATTATTTGATTTGAAAATCCTACACATCTTGGCTGGGAATTGAATCCAACCAAGAACTCATTTTTCTCATTATTTTGGCAACGATGATTTGATATTAGAATCCTACACGTCTTGGCTGGGCATTGCACCCAACCAAGAACTCAATTTTCATATTTTTTGGCAACGATGGTTTGATATTAAAATCCTACATATTTTGGTTGGGAATTGAACCCAACCAAGAACTCATTTTACACATTATTTTGGCCAGATTATTTGATTTGAAAATCCTACACATCTTGGCTGGGAATTGAATCCAACCAAGAACTCTGATGATTTGATAGGGAATATCGTACACATGTTGGCTGGGAATTTAACCCTACCAAAAAGTTTCATAATCAAAACAGTATTTTTGGCTATAAGTTCAAATCATAAATTTGTATTCCAATAATCGATTAAAACTCATTTTTCAAATCAATTTGGCTACGATAATTTGATATTTAAATGGGAATTGAATCCAACCAAGAACTCATTTTTAACGGTATTTTGGCAACGATGATTTGATATTAAAATCCTACACATTTTGACTGGGAATTGAATCCAACCAAGAACTCATTTTTCACGTTATTTTGGCAACTATGATTTGATATTAAAATCCTACACAACATGGCTGGGAATTGAACACAACCAAGAACTCATTTATCACATTTTTTTGGCAACGATGATATGATAATAAAATCCAACACATCTTGGGTGGGAATTGAATCCAACCAAGAACTCTGATGATTTGATAAGGAAAAATCCTACACATGTTGGCTGGGAATTTAACCCTTCCAAAAAGTATGCCATTCATAAACGACGAAATTATTTTCGCCGATAAGTTCAAGTCATAAATTTGAATTCTAATACTAGATATAAATTCATTTTTCACGTTATTTTGCCAACGATTTTTTGATAATAAAATCCTACACATTTTGGCTGGGAATTGAATCTTACCAAGAACTCATTTTTCACATTATTTTGGCAACGATGTTTTGATATTAAAATCCTACACATCTTGGCTAGGAATTGAATCCAACCAAGAACTATGATGATTTGATAGGAAAAGTCCTACACATGTTGGCTGGGAATTTAACCCTTCCTAAAAGTATGCCATTCATAAACGAAGAAATTATTTTCGACGATAAGTTCAAGTCATAAATTTGAATTCTAATAATAGATTCTAATAATAGATAAAAACTCATTTTTCATATTATTTTGGCAACGATGATTTGATATTAAAATCTTACACATTTTGGCTGGGAATTGAGTCCAACCAAGAACTAATTTTTCACATTATTTTGGCAATAATGATTTGATATTAAAATCCTACACATCTTAGCTGGGAATTGAACCCAACCAAGAACTCATTTATCACATTTTTTTGGCAACGATGATATGATATTAAAATCCTACACATCTTGGCTGGGAATTGAATCCAACCAAGAACTCTGATGATGTGATAGGAAAAATCCTACACATGTTGGCTGGGAATTTAACCCTTCCAAAAAGTATGCCATTCATAAACGACGGAATTATTTTCGACGATAAGTTCAAGTCATAAATTTGAATTCTAATACTAGATATAAATTCATTTTTCACGTTATTTTGGCAACGATAATTTGATATTAAAATCCTACACATCTTAGCTGGGAATTGAACCCAACCAAGAACTTATTTATCACATTTTTTTGGCAACGATGATATGATATTAAAGTCCTACACATCTTGGCTGGGAATTGAATCCAACCAAGAACTCTGATTATTTGATAGAAAAAATCCTACACATGTTGGCTGGGAATTAAACCCTACCAAAAAGTATGCCATTCATAAACGACGAAATTATTTTCGACGATAAGTTCAAGTCATAAATTTGAATTCTAATACTAGATATAAATCGATTTTTCACGTTATTTTGGCAACGGTGATTTGATATCAAAAAGACTACACATGTTGACTGGGAATTTAACCCTACCAAGAACTTTGATGATTTACCGCTTTTATTTCCTAAATTCTGATAGAAAAATTCAATTTTGAATACAGAACGTAGCTTACGTAGGCGCGACCATAATCATCGGCCATATGATTCTGGCCGAACCATTTACCCAATCCAAAACCATTGGCCGTATAGTTTTGGTTGAGTAATTTTAAAAACTACAATCTGTGTACAAAAATTGAATATCCTAAAAGAATTTAGAAAACTCTTCAATTCGTATTTGAGACAAATTCGAAAAAAATAGTGATAAATCACAATTATATATCAGGAGCAATTGTTTCTAGTGCCCCAAAAACAAGTAGGTATTCATAAACGACACATCAGGGTTGGGAATTGAAGCCGAAACCTCTGATGTATTGATTCGGAAAATCCTACACATCTTACCTGGGGATTACACCCAAACACCTCTGATGTTTTGATATGGAAAATCCTACACATCTTGGCAGGGAGTATAACCCAACCAAGAACTTTTGCATTCATAAAAGTATTTTCGAAGATAAGTTAAAGCCTTCAAAAAAATATACATCTCGACTCACAAAAACCAACTAATTATCTAATATTAGAAATCAAAACTTTTGAAATTAATTCGTTGCGTTTATCAAAATGGCGGTCACATGTATAATAAGTCAATGTCCATGGACGTGATTCTAAAATATGTATATATATATCATTAAAAAAAAAGATTCTAAACTTGTCGAAAAAACAGTAGGTAATTACCTTATGGTTTTTTAAAAATGAATTTTAATTATCTATTATTCTCGTAAGTTAGGCAAACATCTAACATATTCAGAAAAATCAGAAAAATCTAACATATTTTAGGTGGGAATTTAACCTTATACCAAGAACTCCGGGGGTCTTGGTTGGGAATTGTTGCCAAAACCTCTGATGTATTGATTCGGAAAATCCTACACATCTTACCTGGGGATTACACCCAACCACTTCTGATGTTTAGATATGGAAAATCCTACACATCTTGGCAGAGAGTATAACCCAACCAAGAACTTTTGCATTCATAATCGTATTTTCGAAGATAAGTTATAAAGTCCTTAAAAAAATATTCATCTCGACACACAAAAACCAACTAATTATCTAGTATTGGAAACCAAAACTTTTGAAATTAATTAGTTTCATTTATCAAAAAAGGGATCTAAAATATGGGTATCTTCTAAAAAAAAAGATTCCAAACTTGCTTAGAAAAATGAATTTTAATTATCTATTATTATCGTAAATTGGACAAACGTCTTATATCAGAAAAATGTAACACATCTTAGCTGGGAATTTAACCCAACCAAGAACTCTGGCATTCATAAACGTATTTTTGAAGATAAGTTAAAGTTCTGAAAAAAATATTCATCTCGACGCAGAAAAACCAACTAATTATCTAATATTAGAAATCAAAACTTTTGAAATTAATTCGTTTCATTTATCAAAATGGCGGTCATATGTAATACATTAATGTCCATGAACGTGATTCTAAAATATGGAAATCTTCTAAGAAAAAATAATCCAAACTTGTCGAAAAAACAGTGAGGTTTTTGAAAAATGAATTTTAATTATCTATTATTCTCGTAATTGTTGGACAAACATCTTATAACAGAAAATTCGAACACATCTTAGCTGGAAATTTAACCCTACCAAGAACCCGATCATTCATAAACGACACAGTATTTTCGGTTATACGTTAAAGTAGAAAATTTTAATTCTAATAATACATAAGCAATTCATTTTTAACATTATTTTGGGAACGATGATTTGATATTAAAAATCCTACACATCTTGGTCGGGAATTTAACCTAAACGAGCATTTTCGATGATAATTTAAAGTTGTAAATTTGAATTGTAATAAAATATTAGACATTCAGTTTGAATATTAATTAATTGTTATCCAATGTTTTGATATGAAAAATCTTACACATCTTGTCTGAGAATTGAACCTAAATCCAAAATTATTCAAAACATCCTAAAAAATATATACATCTCGACGCACAAAAACCAACCAATTATCTAGTGTTGAGACACGCACCAAATTACAACGAACAACATATCTCTCACTCCATATCCCAGAGATAGTTTCGATTAGCTAATTCATACTGATGATGACTACCTTGTAGTCATAATTACGTAATTATAAAATACAAATAATTGTTCTAGGAATTGGGGCAAAATTTGAAATTTAATTTCATAAAACCTAGAGTTCTCTTTGATTATTTTAATAATCTTTATATTAATTATCTATGTTAGAAACAAAATATTTGAAATTAATAAGTTTCATTTATAAAGCATCATACCTTTAAAGTTACGATTTGTTTCGGATAGATTACCCGAAAAAACCAATGAGAAGAAATGAATACGCAATATTTTACGTCTTTGCTTAACATATTGCAAAGTGAACATCGCATGCGCTTAAAATCGTATAAAAATGCCTATCAGAGGGGAAAGGGTCATATATAATATATCCAAAATGCCGCCAAAATAGTTCTTTTTTGTCTAAAACTCGTAAAAATTTTGTAAAAAAACTATCCCTAACGCCTAATTTATATAATATACTTTAAACGAGTTTAAACGAGTTTAATAAATTTGCATAGTCAATTAAAATAATCCGAATTTTATGATTTTTACTCATCAAAAACAAAATAGCATCACTTAAGCTATTTCCGTACAAAAAATTATTTTCATCAAAATCACAGATATTAAAAATATTATTAAAATATATACTAATATTAGAAACCATAACTTTTTAAAGTTATAATTCGTCACAAATACTTTTTTCATTTGCTAGTTTGCCAAAAAAACCAATGTGAAGAAATGAATACGCAATATTTTACGTCTTATCTGTTTATCACATTGTAAAGTGAACATCGCATGCGCTTAAAATCCTATGAAAATGCCTATCAGAGGGGTAGGGGATCATATATTACAAAATGCCGCCAAAATAATTTTATTATCTAAAACACGAAAATTTAAAAAAAAAACTATCTCTAACCTATAGAATAAACTTTAAAAGAGTTTAAAACAGTAAATTTCCATAATGGATTAAAATAATCCCGAATTTTATGAGTTTCACTCATCAAAAACTACATAGCATCACTTAGACTCTTTTCGCGCGAAAAATTATTTTTGTCAAAAACACAGATATTAAAAAGAAAATATAATTCCAAACGGTTTGAAATTAATTTTAAATAGATGTTAAGCTATGGAAAAATCAAAATTTGTACACGAAACTCCAGAAATTCACACCCAAGCCATAACCGGTATATATATAATATATAATATAAATCATCACACCATTTTTACTAACACAAAACTACGGAATTTTTCACGAAAATACAAAAAATTTTCAATCACAATTAAAGATATTTTCAAAATAATGTACTAGAACGATTCACTTACCAGATATTTGGTGCTAGATTCAAAAAATTTACAATAAAAAAAAATAAATTCGGGACAGACACTAAATCACTTTTGCACAGATTGAAGACGCAATGAAAAGTGATCAAACTGGCGGGTTTTTTTCGAGTAGGGAGAGTTTTACCATCTAACGGACATTCATCGATAAGAATAATTTCGATTTGAATTAGACCATTTCAGGCTAATCTATATTCTTACAATTGGATAAGGGTTTGTTTAATCGTAATATAAAATATAAAGGATGTTTCATGTTTATAATTAAACAAAATTTGTTAAATTTAAAAAAATGGTCCTTTTTGGTCTAAAAATCTTCCTTCCCTCTCTTACGGTTTCAAAGATAGATATTTTTGCCATTGACGAATTAAAACACCCAAAATTTCATCTCATTATCTCTTTTTGTGTTCATGGACAGGCGGATGAAAAATATTTTTCTCCGTTACAAAATCAGGACTAAACTTATATACCCATATATATTTATACCAGGTATAAAAATCATAAAAAGTAATTGGGGGCCAACGGGTAATATCGCTTTTTTTGTAGATTGAGAAAAATGAAATCTTTGAAAAATGAACGTCACGCACGTTTTTAGAAATCTTGTGTGATCCCAACGTTGGTTGGTCCAAGAATTCGAACAAAATAAATTTGTTTTAATGTCTTCGATATTAATACAATAGGGAATATGCATGAACACTTTTTTTCAAATTTATTTTCAGAATATGAAAATACTGTTAATACTGTAATAATATTTAAAAACGAAATTAAAATCCGACAAATATCAAGGAAGGTATAAGCTTTTAAAGATTATTATCTGTCTCTTTCTTGTAAAAATACTAAAAACGGAGTTTTACGTCTATTTTAAATGGTGAAAGTGTAATATGACGTCACATAACATATCAAGAGGGCTATCACCCTCTTTGTCTAATCGGGAATTTCAATCATTCATATCTGGCTTAGTTTTAAAGTTATTTAAAAAGTAATTTTACCTTGATATTTGTCAAGTAAACATGCTTCAATTCAAGTGAAAAAAAATGTTCATGCATATTCCCTATTATAAAGCTTTAAAGTATATAGATATCGTGATGACGTCTTAACGGTATATCTATATAGCAATTACGTTTAAATTCCCGTTTAACTATATATTGAAGAAAAAAATGGAGAATGAACTTCGACAGCCAGTATTTTCCAGACGTAATCAACTACCCTATTGCGTAAAGCAATTCAGTTTAATTTTATATCCTTTGTTTATTAATTTTTATATATTAAAATAGCTATACGAAATATATCTAAATAGCACTGTACAAAAAAAAAAGATTTCTCTGTGCTTGTTAGAACAAATTTTAGATTACCACAAAAACATTGCTGTAGGTACGAATTGATCGTTCATATGTGAATTCTGTTGATTCCCGTCTGTGCTTGAGTGTATATATGTTTGTTTTTTATTGAATAATAAAAAAACGGACATTTATTTTGTTGCTCTTGTAAATGCAAACATATCAACGCCATTTATACTTGTGAAACTGTCATTACATCGTAATTGTTTTGATGTGAACATACTATTAGAAATGTAATCGGAAAAAGGATACACTGACGAGACAATTTGAGGGAAATTCAAATTTATATTAAGGAAGAGTGATTACTTTTAACTAATAGTTGAATTTGAAAATAATTTAGACATTATACAAGTAATTTGTAAATATTTGAATAACCTGTAAAAAAAGGTTTCTGGAAATTAATTGATATATATATGTTAATATGGATAAACTTATAATAGATGACTAGATGATCATTTTGTTCAATTGATTAACAGGTCAGTATTGGTTTTTTTATTTCAAATGATTTTTTGATAATATTTAAATTTTCTCTTAGAATCTACAGTTTAGTAAAAATTGTGTATTTATAATTTATGCGAATAGCTGTAAGGGCAAATCTCTACGTTTTATGTTCGTAAGCTTGGGATTTGTGTAAAACATCCCTTTATATTCCCAAATTAACCAAACAATTTCACTATTGCTACTGTTAGTCAACTGTTCCTTAACGTGGAGTGTACATTTTATTTCTTTAAAATGCCGTGTCGAACAGGACTGTAAATTACTAGAGAAATTTGACAGAATTAATTGAATACTCGTATAATCGATTTGTTGCGTTTTTAACTGTTTTTGATAAAGAAAAAACTTTCTTGAATGTTTTCGGGACAAAATTTACACTTTATGTTATGGAATGGTTGATTGATACTAACAAGATCAGACAGAAAAAAAAGTTGGCATTTGATTTCAGGTTAAACTTGAGGAATGATTTAAGAAACTTGGAATTTTGCGAAAATGACACAGGTTTTTGGCTCCAACAACTTTTAGATTATAGGGATTTGTACTTAAAAAAATTACCAAATAATATTATTTACATAAAAAACAGATTATTGCGTAATCGTGTGCACTTGTTTGATTAACAGCTTAACCTGTTGTAAGCAGGTTAAAAATTCTAAACAGGTAACTACGCAGGTACAATGCAGTATAATTACAGTGGCGTATAATCGATTGACTAATAATAGTTCGATTGATAAAACGATCAATATTGGATTCAATCAACGTCCATTGATATTATTGACAAAAAAATATTGATTGTTTAAAGTTCACGATCAATACGAGCACAAAAATTATATATACAAATTGAACTGATAGTCAAAATGTTTCATTTGGTCTGGTTTAAATAATAATAATTTAAGTGAGATATCTCGTAATCTGTTTATCAAATCATAAAATGAATGGAATGAAATGAAATATGGTATGATTTTAGTATTTGCATGGCCAATTTTATTAATAAATAGCATATAGGTCAAGGGGAAAGGAAGGTTTAGGGATAGTTTACAGATAGTTTAAAATATCTATCCTAATATTAGAATAATCGAAAAGTGTATGAAGAGTAAAGTTGTAGAAAATCATGTTTGCAACAATACATTATCTGATAATTTTTTCTCAAACTCTAATGTGTACGGATAATATATTTACAATTTTAACTTTCAATATTGAATTGTAAATATTTCTGTAAATATAAGTGTAACAGAAAAAATGATATGAAACAAAATTATATTAAAACTAATTTTCTACAACTTTATTTCTTATAAATTTTTAGATTTTTCGAATACTAATGGCGATATGCCAAATTTTGTGTTTCCTCCTTCCTCTAAACTCCTCTTCCCTCTTGTCCGATTTAACCCATTAATGAACTTGACCATTTTAATATCAAAAGCGTCCCAAATATCAAATTTCATTCCATTTAGATTAAAACTGACCGCTAGAGAGTCCACAGACACAAACGTGTATATATATATAATTGCTTAATTGCGTACTCTGTCGAGTAATATATACTGAGTTTATTATCAATGCGAGAAACTATATAATATTATTTTATTTTTTACTCAAGCACATCTGTATAAAAATACAAAGTAGTGTATATAAATGGTCTATTTGTACAAATATGTTTATGTAATTAAGAGTAATTACAGATGTTTGAGCTAAAATTGTGACAAAACTATCAATTTTATGAAAAAAGGGCGGACAGACGTATGAACATACAGTTATTGACTAATTAGATCATTTTACGAACGCTCATTACCTAAAACTTTTTTTTCTAAGAACAATATATTCAACCGTGACAATGTCTGGACTAATCTTATACTATAAATTTTGTATACATTAAAAATATATAATATCATAGGTATAAAAACCTAGGGGCTAAGAGGTAATATAATTTTCTGTGTAGACTAATATGGTGACAGTTTAATTCAAAAACCTAGAGTTCTCATTAATTATCATTTGATAATCGAATATATTTTTATATGTTAAAATGACTGCACTATAAATATATCTATTTGCCCTGGACAAAAAAAAAACGGTTTCTGCCTGCCTTTTTAAACCAATTTTAGATTCCCATAATAATGTTAGTCCGTGTGTCTACTTGACTGTATGTTGTTTTTGATTGAATGGATAATAGACACATAATTATTTAGTTGTTGTATGCGCAAACAAATACAAATTTTGTATTCACTTTTACAAGCCATAATAAAACTTGACAAAATAATATTCATTATTATCTTAATAAAATTATTATAAACTATAAGGTACATTGATTTGTAAACTGCAGCTCTCCGAATAATATCGACTCACCTTTAATCTTAAAATGTGAACCTGTCATTAACATCATAATTTTCTCTATGTGAACATACTTTTAGAAAATGCAAATGGAAAGAGAAAATGTATAAATAATAAAATAATTAAAATTGAAAGATAAAATAATTTGTATTAACCTAAAATTTGGGTAACCAGAAAAAAATTAAAATGATATTTTTGGAAATTTGGTTTATAAAGTATCAATATGAATGATAAATTTAGATGGCTTATTAATTTTAGAGGTCTATGAGGTCAGTATACAGGTTAAACTTCAAATGATTTAAATAATTAATTAAATTTTCTCGTAGGTAGTTACTACAGTTTAGTAAAATTTGTGCGGGTGGGCAATATCTGTCTTTTGGATTAACAGGAGAAATTAGTTTCAAGCTTTAGTTTATACCGATTGTGAAAGAAAAATTTATAATTGGAACAACACTGAAAAATTCAGAATGAAATCTGTAAGTATCTGTGAAAATTTTTATCTTTCTAAATTTTACCTACCTATAATATAGATTAATTACGATGAAACTCATAGTTTTCGTTATATTTGGAAAAAACGGTTTTAAATTCAAATGTATGGCTCTAAAGCTGTTTTCTTCGAAGATCTCGTAAACTATGAGGCTTGTTGCACGAAAAATTTAATAAACATGCAAATTTGTTAACATATGTTAGAATAATTGTGACAAAACTCATAGTTTTCGATATATTTGGAATAAAGGGTTTTGAATTCAAATTTATAGCTCTAAAGCTGTTTTCTTCAAAGATCTCGTAAACTATATAACGCTTGTTGTATGAAAACTTTAATAAATTCTAACATATTTTTTAACATTTGTTAGAACATTTGGGAAAAAACTCATACTTTTCGTTATATTTTGGAAAACAGTTTTATATTCAAATTGAATGGCTCTAAAGCTGTTTTCTTCGAAGTTCTCGTAAACTTGAGACTTGTAGCAAGAAAAATATAATAAAATTACAAATTATTTAATATATGGTAGAACATTTGAGAAAAAACTCAGTTTTCGTTGTATTAAAAAAAAACGATTTTAAATTCAAATTATATGGCTCTAAAGCTGTTTTCTTCAAAGATCTCTTAAACTATTAGGCTTGTTGCAAGAAAAACTTAATAAGCTTGCATATTTTTTGACATATATTCGAATATTTGGGATAAAAGTCGTAATTTTTGTTATATTTGGAAAAAACGGGTTTAAATCCAAATTATATGGCTCTAAAGCTGTTTCCTTCAAAGATCTCGTAAACTATTAGGCTTGTTGCAAAAAAATTTAATAAACTTGCATATTTGTTAACATATGTTAGAATATTTGTGACAATCCCCATAGTTTTCGCTATATTTGAAAAAAACGGTTTTGAATTAAAATTGTATGGCTCTAAAGCTGTTTTCTTCATAGATCTCGTAAACTATGAGGCTTGTTGCAAGAAAAATTTTATAAACTTGCATATTTGTTAACATATGTTAGAATATTTGTCACAAAACTCGTAGTTTTCGTTATATTTGGGAAAACAGTTTTACATTCAAAGTGTATGGCTCTAAAGCTCTTTTCTACGAAGTTCTCGTAAACTATGAGACTTGTAGCAAGAAAAATATAATAAAATTTCAAATTATTTAACATATGGTAGAACATTCGGGAAAAAACTCAGTTTTCGTTGTATTAAAAAAAACGATTTTACATTCAAAATATATGGCTCTAAAGCTGTTTTCTTCAAAGACCTCTTATACTATTAGGCTTATTGCAAGAAAAACTTAATAAGCTTGCATATTTTTTGACATATATTCGAATATTTGAGATAAAACTCGTAATTCTTGTTATATTTGGAAAAAACGGGTTTAAATCCAAATTATATGGCTCTAAAGCTGTTTTCTTCATAGATCTCGTAAACTATTAGGCTTGTTGCAAAACAATTTATTAAACTTGCATATTTGTTAACATATGTTAGAATATTTGTGACAATCCCCATAGTTTTCGCTATATTTGAAAAAAAACGGTTTTGAATTAAAATTGTATGGCTCTAAAGCTGTTTTCTTCATAGATCTCGTAAACTATGAGGCTTGTTGCAAGAAAAATTTTATAAACTTGCATATTTGTTAACATATGTTAGAATATTTGTCACAAAACTCGTAGTTTTCGTTATATTTGGGAAAACAGTTTTACATTCAAAGTGTATGGCTCTAAAGCTCTTTTCTTCGAAGTTCTCGTAAACTATGAGACTTGTAGCAAGAAAAATATAATAAAATTACAAATTATTTAACATATGGTAGAACATTCGGGAAAAAACTCAGTTTTCGTTGTATTAAAAAAAACGATTTTACATTCAAAATATATGGCTCTAAAACTGTTTTCTTCAAAGACCTCTTACACTATTAGGCTTATTGCAAGAAAAACTTAATAAGCTTGCATATTTTTTGACATATATTCGAATATTTGGGATAAAACTCGTAATTTTTGTTATATTTGGAAAAAACGGGTTTAAATCCAAATTATATGGCTCTAAAGCTGTTTTCTTCATAGATCTCGTAAACTATTAGGCTTGTTGCAAAACAGTTTAATAAACTTGCATATTTGTTAACATATGTTAGAATATTTGTGACAATCCCCATAGTTTTCGCTATATTTGAAAAAAACGGTTTTGAATTAAAATTGTATGGCTCTAAAGCTGTTTTCTTCATAGATCTCGTAAACTATGAGGCTTGTTGCAAGAAAAATTTTATAAACTTGCATATTTGTTAACATATGTTAGAATATTTGTCACAAAACTCGTAGTTTTCGTTATATTTGGGAAAACAGTTTTACATTCAAAGTGTATGGCTGGCTCTAAAGCTCTTTTCTACGAAGTTCTCGTAAACTATGAGACTTGTAGCAAGAAAAATATAATAAAATTACAAATTATTTAACATATGGTAGAACATTCGGGAAAAAACTCAGTTTTCGTTGTATTAAAAAAAACGATTTTACATTCAAAATATATGGCTCTAAAGCTGTTTTCTTCAAAGACCTCTTATACTATTAGGCTTATTGCAAGAAAAACTTAATAAGCTTGCATATTTTTTGACATATATTCGAATATTTGAGATAAAACTCGTAATTTTTGTTATATTTGGAAAAAACGGGTTTAAATCCAAATTATATGGCTCTAAAACTGTTTTCTTCATAGATCTCGTAAACTATTAGGCTTGTTGCAAAAAAATTTAATAAACTTGCATATTTGCTAACATGTGTTAGAATATTTGTGAGAATCCGCATAGTTTTCGTTATATTTGAAAAAAACGGTTTTGAATTAAAATTGTATGGCTCTAAAGATGTTTTCTTCATAGATCTCGTAAACTATGAGGCTTGTTGCAAGAAAATTTTAATAAACTTGCATATTTGTTAACATATGTTAGAATATTTGTGACAATCCGCATAGTTTTCGTTATATTTGAAAAAACGGTTTTGAATTCAAATTGTATGGCCCTAAGTTGTTTTCTTCAACGATCTCGTAAACTATAATGCCTGTTGCAAGAAAAATTTAATAAACTTCTATATTTTTTAACATATGCTTTAGAATATTAGCGATAAAACTCATAGTTTTGAAATCATTGACACATTGACACACTGAAAGAGCAAACAGCTAGAAAAATCGTTTTAATTTTTGGTTAAATTTTAAAGAATATAATTGAAGAAACTTTCCAAGGTTGCGAATTAATGACACAACATTTAGGCTCGACAACTTTTAGACTGTAGGCATTTGTACTATTTTTATAAAAACATAAACAATTAAATAGTCATATATTTATTATCTTCATAAACATAGATTATCACGTAATTATACACTTGTTTGACTAATATTTTTACCTGTTTACTTATATTTTTGTATTTTTGGTAAACAGGTTAAGAATTATATTAACAGGTAACTTCTTCACAGGTACACAATATATTTCAATTAAAGCGGTAGTCTACTCTATAAATGAACAGTATTATTGGCCACAAAAGTAATGCCCTATTTTCAAAATTTTGTTGTTGTTGATTTATGACACCCTGCAGAACTATTTTAAAGAAGAGGTGTGTCCAATTTTCGATACTTAAACAAAAAAATTCATAGATCAATCTGGAGCTTGTGACCCCTAATGATGTTTATTTGTGTTCAAATATATCAATATTTAATCTGAGTAAACTATAAATATAACTTATATTTGATCAATTTTTTTTTAGGAATTACAAACATGGATCAACAAATTAAAGCTTCTTATTTAGATTATGATACTCGTATAAGTATAATCATAAATTATGGAACTATTTGGAATTTTTCGTCCATAAAGAAAAATTTGATACAATTAAGTATTATTGAATATAATATATGGTACGTATCGTCCATAAAGAAAAATTTGATATAATTAAGTATTATTTAATATAATATATGGTACGTATATGTAACAATATTTCCAATAACCATTATAGTTTACGTTATATTTAGAATAAATGTTTTTATTTTAAAATAACGTAAGGCTGTTAATCCATTTTCTTTAAATATCTAATTAACTATGAGGCTTATCACTAGAAAATTGTATATTATTTAACATATGTTAGAATATTTGCGATAAAACTCATAGTTTTCGTAATATTTGCAAAATACGGGTTTACATTCAAATTGTATGGCTCTAAAGCTGTTTTATTCGAAAATCTCGTCAACTATGAGGCTTGTTGCAAGAAAAATTTTACAAACTTGCAAATTATTTAACATATGTTAGAATATTTGGAATAAAACTCATAGTTTTCGTTATATTTGGAAAAAACGGTTTTACATTCACATTATATGGCTCTAAAGCTGTTTTCTTCAAAGATCTCGTAAACTATGAGACTTATTGCAAGAAAATGCTAATAAACGTGCATATTTGTTAACATATGTTAGAATATTTGTGACAAAATTCATAGTTTTCGTT
The DNA here is from genome assembly GCA_963920215.1 of Nineta flava. NCBI lineage: Eukaryota > Metazoa > Arthropoda > Insecta > Neuroptera > Chrysopidae > Nineta > Nineta flava. The sequence goes on from OY986040.1 coordinate 120,127,247, forward strand.
ATATTTGGAAAAAAACGGTTTTACATTCAACTTGTATGGCTCTAAAGCCGTTTTCTTCAAAGATCACGTAAACTATGAGGTTTGTAGCAAGAAAAATTTAATAAAATTGCAAATTATTTAACATATGTTAGAATATTTGGGAAAAGCTCATAGTTTTCGTTATATTTGGGAAAACAGTTTTACATTCAAATTGTATGGCTCTAAAGCTGTTTTCTTTAAAGATCTCGTAAACTATGGGGCTTGTTGCAAGAAAAATTTAATAAGCTTGCATATTTTTGATATATGTTAGAATATTTGGGATAAAACTTGTCATTTTTGTTTTATTTGGAAAAAACGGTTTTACATTCAAATTATATGGCTCTAAAGCTGTTTTCTCAAAGATCTCGTAAACTATAAATGAGGCTTGTAAGAAAAATTTAATAAATTCTTACATATTTTTTAACATATGTTAGATCATTTGGGAAAAAACTTATAGTTTTCGTTATATTTGGAAAAACAGTTTTACATTCAAATTTTATGGCTCTAAAGCTTGCCGGATTGTCGGAAGAAAAATTTAATAAACTTGTAAATTTGTTAACATGTGTTAGGATATTTGGGATAAAACTCGTAATTTTCGATATATCTGGAAAAATCGTTTTTACATTCAAATATGGCTCTATAGCTTTTTCTTCAAAGATCTCGTAAACTATGAGGCTTGCCTCAAGAAAAACTTAATAAACTTTTATGTTATTTAATATATGTTAGAATATTTCCGATAAAACACATAGTTTCCGAAATATTTGATAAAAACAGTTTTACGTGCAAATTGTATGGCTCCAAAGCTGTTTTCTTCAAAGATCTCGTAAACTATGAGTTTTTTCGCAAGAAAAATTTAATAAACTTGTATAATACTTAATATATTTTAGAATTTTAGCAATAAAACACGTAGTTATCGAAATGTTTGGAAAAAAACGGATTTATATTAAAATTGTATGGCTCTAAAAAGACTTTCTTCAAAAATTTCGTAAACAATACTTTTCGTAAGAAAATTTTTATAAACTTGTATTTTATTTAATATATGTTCAAATATTTGTGATAAAACTCGTAGTTTACGAAATAAATGGAAAAAACGTTTTAACATTAAAACGGTATTTGTTTAAATCTGTTTTCTCCAAAGATATGATTTCGCGAGAATAAGTTACAGTATTTGGGAGAATACTCCTAGTTTTCAAAATATTAAAAAAAAACCGTTTGTAATGAAATAGTAGCGTTCTAAAATCGTTTTCGTTGTCAAAGATCTCGTAAACTTTGCGGTTAAAAACAAAAAATTTAATAAACTTGTATATTATATAACATAAGTTATACTATATTAACGATAAAACTCATACTTTTCGAAATATTTGGAAAAAACGGTTATACATTCAAATTGTATTTCTCTAAAACCGTTTTCTGCGAGATATCGTAAACTACGAAGCTTTTTATGAGAAAAACGTTTTGGTATCATGCGATTTTAACGGAATGTGAAGCTAAATAAAATCGTTCTAATTCAATAAATATTTTAAGAGTTGGTGTAATCACCATACCGCTCTGAAGGAGTGTTTAACGAACAGACTGTACATGAGACAAGGCGTTCACTAACTAGTGACAAGCCTCGCTCTTGATACCAGCACCACGTGTTGCGTCTGCGTATTCTTTTCCACTTTCTACAAACGAATTTATTTACCTTCATCAGATGACTATCAATTTGTAAATTAATCTTAAAAATTGATTTTCGTACGCATTTTTTATAATGTCGTTTGAAAAAACTCAAACTCAAGTAAACTAATAATAAATTATTTCTGTGCATCTAAGTTCAGGGTGTTTCTCTCAGGACATACTAACCTGTCAGCAGTGTTGTTAAATTGGAGGATTTTGTCCAAAATAATGCAAGCCATCCTGTATCGAATTTAAATAAATATTTTGTATTTTGACACGTTAAATTCAACTTAAATACAAAAATGAATAAATCACCTTGATTTTCTACAAGACTTTTATTAAATCTACTAAATTTAGAGGGAAAATCACCCATTCAGGCAGCACTTACTAAACAAAATGGTACATCACAATCTAAGTTGCTTAGTATCTGTCAAGTGTCCTGGCAAAAAACTAAATTAAATACACTAAGTTTACTAAGGATTAAGTATCGTGATCGAAATTCTTAAAACAAATCTTACAAAATAACAAATTTGATGGAAGCGTTGTGCAATTTTCAACAAAAAGCGTACTCCATCCTTTTACATTGATCTATTTATTAATATTTTACGTTATTAGTGCGTTATCTTCCAAAAAGAGCGTTTTTTTTAAATGTTTTCTTTTCAATACCTATATAATAATTTTCCATATTTTTTGCACAACGCTTCCACCAAATTTGTATTTTATGGTATATATTTTCGAATGCCATCGATAAGTTTATATCGATATGGTATTTTACTATTGAGTTTTTGTCAATTTTGGTAGCCCTTAAAAGGATTTTTGAATTAATAGTAATTGTAAATAATTAACAATAATGTAAAAAAAGGATTTGCTACCTAAGTTTGTCCTTTTTTATTGTAAAATAAAGGACATAGAAGAGATGATTGGTTCAAAACAGAAATATAGTCTATTTTATATTAAAGATAATTTGTAATTTATATAAAAGGATTAATTAAAGGATTCAAATAAGGAAAACTGATTGTATAGGGTTTACCTAAAACACTTTATCGGATAAAGTTTATCCGTCGTTTTGGGATTTGATTATAACAAAAGGAACAAAAGTATCTACGTAAGGTGATAAAAATTTCAATTCATTTCGTTTAGTGCTTAAATCGGTGCTTAAAAAGACTGTTCGTCATGATAGATATGTTCCCTCTTCAAGGAAAGTTTTGCATTTGTTATAAGGACACTTTAAACCTTATATAGAATGCTCAAAATTGTATCCAAATAAATATAAATCAATATTTAAATTATGCAAAGAAATGCATTGTTACATAAGTTTGTTCTTTTTGTCTTTTAAAGACTTAAAAGAAGATCAGTTCAAATAATCCTTTTTTATATGGATCTGGTATAGGTACTTTTGCCTGTCTTTTGATTGGAAACAAAAAAAAAAACCTTGAAATTCTATTGGCTGTGAAGATAGACATAATCCCTTTCAAAAGGATCTTCTATTTTTTAAATTAAATGAACAAAGTACAAACTTAGGGGCCCTAAAAGCCTAGACCTTTATAAAAAGATTATTTATGTTATAAGAATGTCATATATTTAAATAACGACCCATATTAGGGATTAAATTGTAATTTATAAAAAAGGATTAATTAAATCAGAGGTGGGCACAGACAGCTCGTCTGAGCCTTACGAGCTCTCCATAAGCTGGGTGAGAGTAAGTAAAGAAGGTATGTTTTGAAGCAAGACGGAACGATGTTTCAATACAGGTTGTCCTACCGATTATTGCCCAATAATTTATTCAATCAATTTAGAAATAGTTTTATAAAATATTTATTGTTTAAATAATATCTTTTACAGTATGGAGAGATACACCAAAAAACATAATAATAATAATAATAATAACAATAATAATAATAATAATCTGAACTTATCCAAGACTGCTTGCGATGTCTTCTCCATTATTAAATTCACTACTTTTATTTTTTTTGAAAAACAAATTATGCGAAAAATAATTTCCACTACTACAAATAGTACTTTTCACTTTTTCAATTCAAAGTAGACTAACTCGAAGAACTCAAATTCCCACTTTATGTAAAATTTAACTTAATTCATCAAATTCCCATGACACTATACTGAGCATACTCCATACGAAGAAAAAATAATTAAATCAGGTAAATAATTCTTTATTAGTTCTCGGATATGAATAGTAAAATATTTAGACAAATCATTTGGAATTTCCAAAACTTTAATTCTATTTAAATTATCCTTTGCAAAAATTTCCCTCTTTTATTACAATGGTCCAGCGGTAAACTTAAAGGTTCAAAAGATTTATATATATTTTTTATATATTTTTATTTTATTCATACACAAATATGATATATACTAGAAAGGTACATTTTATGACCCTAATTACTAGCCCAAAATTCCAGAGTATGTATTGAATGATTGCTTGTATTATTTACTTTGTATAATAGTGACCATAAAAAAGATTTGGTATTATATATTTTTTTCAGAAAATGTTTTAATTAAAAAAAGAAAATATTAATAATTGGTAGGTTACCCTGTATTAACTCTATCTCTCTTCCCTACCTCTCACTCAGAGCTTGGCCGAGTCATCTCCTGCCCACCTCTGAATTAAATGATGTAGAATTAGGAAAACTGATTGTATAGGGTGTACCTAAAACACTTTACGTCGTTGTGGGATTCGATTCTTTATAACAAAAGGCCCAAAAGTATACCTGCAGTAATAAAAATTTCAATTTCATTTCGTTTAGCGCTGAAATCGTGGATTAAAAAGATTGTTCCTCATGACAGATATGTTCCCTCTTCAAGGAAAGTTACGCATTTGTTATATACACTATATATGCCACTTTAAACCTTATAAAGAATGCTCAAAATTTTATCCAAATAAATATAAATCAATATTTAAATTATTTAAAAAAAGGCTTTGTTACCTAAATATTAGATTATCAAATGATAATTAATGAGAACTCTAGGTTTTTGAAATTTTGTTACCTAAGTTTGTCCATTTTCTTCAAGACATAAAAGAAGATCGATTTCAAATAAACCATGAATCTGGAATACATACTTCGGCCTGTTTTTTGATTGGAAACTTAAAAAAAAGCCTTGAAGTTCTATTGGCTGTAAAGATAGACGTAAGCCCTTTCAAAAGAGTCTTCTATAATCTATACTTTAAATGTAATTGAACAAACTTTTATAAAAAGATTTTTTATATGTTATAAGAATGTCATATTTAATTGTTTTCAATTTGATTGCAATATTAATTTTGTTGCTTTTCCATGTGTTTTTGCAGTCATTTGAAACAATTTGGACTCAAAATATACTTTTTCCGTTATACATTTATTTAAAGCCCTATGGATCACTTGTTTTCTGTTAGAAAAAGTTTTTAGTTATTTTTGAAATATATTAGTTTGAGCTTTATCAACATTTGTTTACAAACTCTCATACTTAAAGCTTCTTTAGACATTATCTATTTGAAAATTTTATAAAGTGTTTTTGTAATTTATGATACAAAAAACTGGTATTAATAAAATTTTTCACGATGAACGTGTTTTAATTTTAACCCTTTTTTTACAGGTTTTAAAGTTTCTCAATAGATTTTCCATCTTAAAACCGTAAATTTTGCAATCATGAACGTAGACATCCAAAGGTCTTAGTAGAGACCCAATGGAATCGGGAAATTTTATTAGAAAATTAACATTAAAAAACTTATGTTTAAACCCCGACGTAAAGAGAAGGCGTGAAGCGATTTGAATTCGGTTTTTTTTTTATTAAATCGCTGATTTTCCTGCTATTAGATGTGTGATTCAAATCTGTTCATTCGTTTGAAGATTATGAGCTCTTTTCCAAGATGAATTATATAGGCGTATTATTAATATTATCATTTTACATAAACATTTGGTGGAGGTGGCGGGAAGTTCTTATTATGTTGCATTGGGTTTTTTTAAATTTAACTTATTTGCATATTGATTGCCAGTTAGATTTCCAACATTAAAGATATTTAATGTGGATGTTTTTCATGTAATATTGTTTAAAATATGGTAGATTTTCTTGAGAAGCAAGGTTTAAGGCAAGGAAGTCACGAAGTCGCTATTTTTAGAGACGAAGTACATGGTGATTTTGGAAATTAAAATAAAAAATCGATGAATTGAATCATAAGTTTTTGTATAATTTAGCTACGTCCTGTGGTAAACAAATGTCGAAAATAGATAAACAGATATCTTTTGGCGAAACCTCATTGATTTCATTTGGCTGGAGATCTATCCATACCAAATGATAGTGTCTTCATGACAAAATCTGCAGAGATGAGTTTGCAGGGAAATAATCTTCATTCGAACAAATCTTGTATACCAGATTTGTTCCTCCATGTCGAGTCCTTTAAGATACCAATTACAATTAAGGCGTTGGCGGCATTGACTGTGTGGATAATTTCCCAAGATAAGAATTTAGAAATGAGTTTAATTTTTAGATTTCGTGTTTTGGATATGTTCTCCAAAGAAAGGTTTCTTATGATAAGAATAAAAATTTGATAAATTCTTGTATCCGTCGATTAAAATGAAATTAAGTTTTCATATGAAAAAAATAAGGAATAAGAGTTTCTATGGCAAAATTATTAATTTTTCGTATTTGTTTAATAAAAGTAATGGATTTTATCGGAACAATATATTCATTTGTTTATATAATTGTATAATGTAAAATTACTTTAGGCAGGTCCGGATTATACAAGTATACCCAGTTTTCCCAAACTCTGCCAATGCTTTGTTCGAGCCTAAATTGATTGGTCCTAAAGCATTATAATTTCTTTAATTATGACCTATATAATATATTTTGAGTTTTGGATAGAAATTTTACATCTTTTGAGTAAAAATATTCAAAAAAAACCAAAGGCTTGGATCCCTATAACTATTATACCTATATGAAACTGTAATTGCCTATTTGTTCGAGCATTACGCAAAAACTATCTGACCGATTTTGATGAAACTTTTTTTGTTTAAAAGCTTATGTTTAGACTTAAAAACTGGTATTTATTTTATCCGGAGATATAAGAAACAAAGCCGCGGGTATAAGTTAGTATATAATATATAGGACATTATAAAATTTGATCGGAAAAAGGGTCAAAATCTTATGGTAAATTGTCCTTAATATTCAGAATAAATACTTTTTAATGAGAATTTCATCGCATTCATACCTACCGTTTTTAATGATTTTTTTTTGGCAAAATTGGATGAATTTCTGTTATTTATTTTGATTGAAAAAAATGGGACAAAATGGCTATTCAAGGTACATTTATAAGTAATATTAGGTGGTTTTTCATAATACCCTTGTAAATCTCAAGGATATTTATTAATTTTTATCAATTTTGAGAAAATATATTTATATGTCATAATTTTTATTTTATTTTTTGACAGTTGGCATTCATATCTGTTACTTTCATGTGCGGTTGTGTGGTGATTCAAATTTGGTTTGTACAAAAAATTAATTTTCTATAAAAATATGTTTATAGCAAAAAAAAACAACTATTTTTAAATATATTAATTCAATGATATTTATAATTGATAATTTTAATGAAAAACATGAAGAAAATATACGAAAAGTTCGATAAATATTGATTTTAAGATTAAAAAAAACCAAGTAGACACCTGGTGGAATTTTGATGAAAGCTTCATTATAAGTACTACCAACGTAAAAATTAAGCCTTTATCACACAATAGGCGAGTTAGTTGCGATGCAAGTAATGGCCTTGCATCACTCTGTTAATTTTAATTGTTTTTTTTTGTGGAAAAATTGTGAAATTGTATAATTCGTTTATATTAGAATATTATTTATGTGTTCAGTGAGATGTGTGAATAATTTTTTTTAAAAATAATTCCCGATTAATTAAACTAATTAACAAAATAAAAAATTTATGTGTAAATTTCAATATGGCTGACTATCGCGTAATACGTAACATTCAACATTTGCCATAAGGTATATAGGTATTTAATTAATATTTTTCAATTTGGACGAATTTTCCATTATACTATTATAGAAAATTCGTCCAAAAAAATTTGTTGGTTTCCTGATATTATTAGTTCATATTTTTTAATTAAAATATAAATTCATTTTTTTGGGGGGTAGCCATAATGTATACGTATGGCGTTCGCGTCACCTCGTGATAAACTATGGGCCAATCAGAATGCAGGAACCATAGACGCGAGTTGTTTCCATGCAGGAATTAACGGTCAGCATCACTCCGTTAATTTTAACTATTTTTGCGGGAAAAAACGTAAAATTGTATAATTATTTTATTTTAGAATGTTATTTAAGTGTTCAGTGACATGTGTTAATAACTTATTTTAAAAATGATTGGCGATTAATTAAAATAATTAACAAAACAAAAAATATTAGATTATCAAATGATAATTACAATGAGAACTCTAGGTTTTTGAAATAAAATTTCAAATTCGCTCCAATACCTAGATCAGTTTTTGTATTATAAATACGTATTTCGACTACAAAATAGTCATCATCAGTATAAATTTCAGAATTTTAAATATTAAAATAAAAAATGTATATGAAAAAATTTCTGTATGACTTAATATTGTAAAACCACATTTACCATGATAAGGTAGGCATTTTTTATTTTTACAAATAAATACATGCACACAAATATACAACATAGTTTACTGTCAAATCTGTTACGTATAAAGTCAAATAAATCTCTAATTTACATTTCCCGGTATTTTACAATAAATACATTTAAAATATTTAGGATAAATAAAAAAAGGTTATAAATCGTTGTAAGATTTATTGATATACTTTACAACTTTTTTAAAATCCTCTAAATAAATTTTATTAATGATAGTACTCATTTGACTTTAGCGTAGCACATGAGCGTCCTTAATGTCATCGTTAATTCCTCTTTTTATCCATTGTTGATTCCTCACTTTTAATCGTTTTCGTCTTAGTCCAGTATGAATTCTTAAGCACATCACTTTAAATCATCGCCATTATTTAATTGTTATTCGAGCGAAAATATTCAAGTCTTCAATTCGAACTATATATAGGAATTGGAACTACTTCATGATTGTCCCGCTAAAATATAAAAAAAGGTTATTCCCAAAATAATTATATACAAATTTTAAGCGATTCAAGATTCGTAAAATATTTGGTTATAATGGTCTCAACGTGAATCATTTCTTGTATTCTGTCAACGAATGGATTTGAATAAAATCATACAAAAACAAATCAACAAATACCTACATATATTAAAAAATTCTACATTCGTCAAACTAATTCGGAAAATGTTATTTTCGATCAATATATTTTTCGGGTAGCGATTGTAACTCCTATCCGGGATTATTGTCCTGTTAAAATATAAAAAAAGATATATATCAACATTATTTTTAATCATACGTTTCTTATTACGTCAACGAATGACTTTTTGCCATATGGGATATATGGTCTCATCATTTCTTGTATTTGTCAACGAATGGTTTTAGGCCATTTGAGATGGAAGTAGGAACTGGAACTAAATCTTGAAAGCTGCTAATTTTGGATTTATATTATTGCAAATGAAACTTTGGTAGATGATTTTTGATATTTCAAAACTAATTTGAATCCGATAAACTCAACGTAATTTAAGATTCATCAAACATATTCTGAAGCGAAATCACCATTAGACCTACTTTTTTTTGTCAATGAATGGATTTTGGCCATATAAGATGGTCTCGTTAGGGTCTTTGTGATATTCTGAGAGCACATAAATGGCACATAAATATGTCGTAATTTAAATTGACGATGTTGCAAAAATAAACCACGCTCTTATCAGAGGGTATCTTTAGAGTCATAGGGGTGATATTTTGACACAATTGACGATTTAGGGGTTTGGGTCTGTGATATTCTGAGAGCACATAAATAGCACTCAAATGTGGTGTAATTTGATTTGACGAGGTCAAGAAGATGACTTATGCTAATTTTCAAGTTCAGTTTGGATCTTCAAAGGTTTATTTTTGGAAAATAAAAAAATTATAGATTTGACTCTTCGACATTTAAAAAGCACATAAAAAGCACATAAATATTCTGATAATTAAAACGAGTATTGAAAAAATAATCGATGCCCTGATGTCTTAATGATAAGCTAGCCGAGCATTTTCAAATTCCGACGAAACAAAAAAAACAACATAAATTTTAAATTCGGCACATAATAAGCACATAAAAAGCACTTAATTTTGGTACATAGTAAATTAATTTTCGGGACTTTGCTCTAGCAGAGCTTTACAGAGGTCTTTATACTCATTCTTGGTTACTCCCTTTTCATCGATTTCTACTTACACCAATAAGAATTCTGAAAATATCACATTAAATCATCGTCATCACTTTTTATTTGGGCGAAATCAGGTAAAATTATATCATTCATATAAATTATTCAACCCAGTCAACTAATGTCATCGTCGATATCCTTTTTTCTCGTCGTTGGTTTCTCACTTTTCATCATTTGCGTCCCTTCTCCAGTATGAATTCTTAACCTAATCACTTTAAATCATCGCCATCATTTGTTATTTGGGTGAAATCCCGAAAAACTTCATCATTAATATGAATTAATCAACCCAGTCAATTAATGTCATCGTCAATTCCTCTTTTTACCCATTATACGTTCCTCCCATTTAATCGTTTGTTTTTTGGGCGAAATCCCGTAAAACTATATCATTAATATAAATTTATCAACCCAGTCAATTAATGTCATCGTCAATTCCTGATTTTACCCATTGTTCGTTCCTGCTTTTGAATCGTTTGTTACTTGGGACAAATCCCGTAAAACTACATCATTAATATGAATTGATGAATCTACTCATTTAATGTCCCGTAAAACTACATCAATAACATGAATTTATCAACTCAGTCAATTAATGTCATCGTCAATTCCTGTTTTTACCCATTGTTCGTTCCTGCTTTTGAATCGTTTGTTACTTGGGACAAATCCCGTAAAACTACATCATTAATATGAATTGATCAATCTACTCATTTAATGTCCCGTAAAACTACATCAATAACATGAATTTATCAACTCAGTCAATTAATGTCATCGTCAATTCCTGTTTTTACCGATTGTTCGTTCCTGCTTTTGAATCGTTTGTTACTTGGGACAAATCCCGTAAAACTACATCATTAATATGAATTGATCAATCTGCTCATTTAATGTCCCATAAAACTACATCAATGATATGAACTTATCAACCCAGTCAATTGATGTCATCGTCAAATCCTCTTTTTACCCATTGTTCGTTCCTGCCTTTAAATAGTTTGTTATTTGGGCGAAATCCCATAAAACTACATCATTAATATGAATATAACAACCAAGTAAATTAATGTCATCGAAAATTCCTCTTTTTACCCATTGTGGGTCCCTCCCTTTTCATCATTTGCTGCGTCCCTTCTCCAGTATGAATTCTTAACCTTATCACTTTAATACATCGCCATCATTTGTTATTTGGGTGAAATGCCGTAAAACTACATCATTAATATGAATTGATCAATCTACTCATTTAATGTCCCGTAAAACTACATCAATAACATGAATTTATCAACCCAGTCAATTAATGTCATCGTCAAATCCTGTTTTTACCGATTGTTCGTTCCTGCTTTTGAATCGTTTGTTATTTGGGCGAAATCCCATAAAATTACATCATTAATATGAATATAACAACCAAGTAAATTAATGTCATCGAAAATTCCTCTTTTTACCCATTGTTGGTTTCTCTCTTTTCATCATTTGCTGCGTCCCTTCTCCAGTATGAATTCTTAACCTTATCACTTTAATACATCGCCATCATTTGTTATTTGGGAGAAATCCCGTAAAACTACATCATAAATATGAATTTATCAACCCAGTCAATTAATGTCATCGTCAAATCCTCTTTTTACCCATTGTTAGTTCCTGCCTTTAAATAGTTTATTATTTGGGCGAAATCCCATAAAACTAAATCATTAAAATGAATTGATCAATCTACTCATTTAATGTCCCGTAAAACTACATCAATAACAAGAATTTATCAACTCAGTCAATTAATGTCATCGTCAATTCCTGTTTTTACTCATTTTTCGTTCCTGCTTTTGAATCGTTTGTTACTTGGGACAAATCCCGTAAAACTTCATCATTAATATGAATTGATCAATCTTTTCATTTAATGTCACGTAAAACTACATCAATAACATGAATTTATCAACTCAGTCAATTAATGTCATCGTCAATTCCTGTTTTTACTCATTTTTCGTTCCTGCTTTTGAATCGTTTGTTACTTGGGACAAATCCCGTAAAACTACATCATTAATATGAATTGATCAATCTACTCAATTAATGTCCCGTAAAACTACAACAATAATATGAACTTATCAACCCAGTCAATTAATGTCATCGTCAAATCCTCTTTTTACCCATTGTTAGTTCCTGCCTTTAAATAGTTTGTTATTTGGGCGAAATCCCATAAAACTAAATCATTAAAGTGAATTGATCAATCTACTCATTTAATGTCCCGTAAAACTACATCAATAACATGAATTTATCAACTCAGTCAATTAATGTCATCGTCAAATCCTGTTTTTACCGATTGTTCGTTCCTGCTTTTGAATCGTTTGTTACTTGGAACAAATCCCGTAAAACTACATCATTAATATGAATTGATCAATCTACTCATTTAATTTTTTTTTTTTTTTATTTTTTTTTTTATAGTTTGTTTATTATTTGCAATCTGTAGAAACAATAAGCAAAAAATATGGCTAATAAACGAAAAAAAAAAATGGCATGTTATTTGTTATCCCTTGATAACAAATTTAAAAGTTTACTTAATAATATGTACTAGAATGTTTTAAAACTATGAACTTCGTAAAAATACTGTTTTTGCTGATGCATGTTTTTAACTAAAGTAATTGACTTATAATATGTAATTATATGTAGCTTATAATATGTAATTTAAATACACACTGGATGTCTCTCACACAGGGTGTAACACTAAAATCTAAATGGTAACTGGAGTGGCTGAAATCTTTTTAGTCTATGAGTTTGTTCACTATTGTCTAACAGATTTACTGCCAATGTATTTGTATGTGATTCTAATCTTTCTAAATACTTTGCACTTGATTTCACTATCTCACTTTTCACTGTGTTCACTTTAAGGTCTTCACGAATTTCACTATTCGGAATAAAATAGGGAGCATCTGTTATAGCACGAAGTATTTTGGATTGAAATCTTTCAAGAATCTCAATGTTGGAATTTGAAGATGTACCCCAAAGTTGGATTCCATAAGTCCATATTGGCTTGAAAGCTGCATTGTACACTAATAATTTATTTCTGAGTGACAGTTTTGATTTTCTGCCAAGAAGCCAATAATACTTACTAAGCTTGAGTCCTAACTGTTTCCGTTTTTTCCAAATGTGAGTGCGCCAAGTTAAAGTTTTATCTAGATGCATTCCAAGATACTTTACACAATCAACTCGTGGTATTACTTTACTGTTTATGTGTACATTCGGAGAGACACCTCTACATTTACTAAATACGATGTGAGCTGACTTTGTTTCGTTGATAGATACACGCCATTTCCTAGTCCATTCATGAATTTGATTAAGGTGTAGTTGTAGCTGATTTGCTGCTATACTAGGATTAGAATGTTGCGACAGTATAGCTTTATCATCTGCAAATGTGGCGAGTGTCGTGTTCTTATTGGTTGGTAAGTCGGCAGTGTATAATAAATATAAAGTTGGCCCTAGGACGCTTCCTTGAGGGACACCTGATTTAATTTGGTGGAGTTGACTTGTTTCATTACCAAACCTGATTTGGAAAAATCTCTCTTCGATGTATGATTGAATGATGCAGTACATAGTATGGGGGAGCAAACTTTTTATTTTGAACAGCAAACCTTCATGCCAAACTTTGTCGAAAGCTTGACTGACATCAAGAAATGCAGCAGAACAGTAGCTTTTATCTTCAAATGTCTGGTCAATGATTTTAACCAACCGATGCACTTGCTCAATAGTACCATGATTTTTGCGAAAACCAAACTGATGTTCTGGAATTAATTGCTCATTAACGATAACATTGTTTATGCGCTTTAATAAAAGTTTTTCCAGTAACTTTTCAAGTATAGGTAGAAGGCTAATTGGTCTGTACGACGTAACTTCGTGTGGTGGTTTTCCTGGTTTTGGAATCATAATCACTTGAGCAATTTTCCATTGACAGGGAAAGTATCCTAGCCTGAGTACAGCGTTGTAAATCATTGTCAGCATAACTACGCCCTTTCTAGGCAATTCCTTGATGATTTTTCCAGTAATCAGGTCATATCCTGGTGATTTATTTGCATCCAACTCGTTCTTTATGCATTTACCAACTTCTTTTACTGTGAACAGTTCAGGAATTGGCGACATTTGAAAAGGTGCACTGAGAAAGTTTATGATTTCGGACTCTTCATCTACTATACACTCAGATGGAAATGGTGTAAATACCTCTTGCAGATGATGTGCAAAAACGTTGGCTTTGTCCATCTCAGTACGTGCCCATTCTCCATTACCCTTACGAATAGGTGGAATTGGCTCGTGTGGAGGGTTAAGTCTCCTAGTTGCCTTCCAAAGAGAATAGTCCTTTTCTTTTGTCGCGGCAAGCCCTTCTAGATAATTATTAAATGAATCATTTTTGAGATTTTTTATCAATTCCTTTAGGCCTCTAGCTGCTTGGTCATAACGTTGCTTGTCTGATGGATATCTACTTTTTTGCCATATTCTCCGTAGTCGACGTTTTTCCGCAATTTTTTGCTTTACATTGATTGGACAGTTTTGTTGCTGGCTGCTCGATGGCAACTCAGGTGTGGTTTCCCATGTTGCATTTTGAATAGTTCTAGTGAGTGTATTGACTGCATTCTCTAGATCATTGTTCGATTTGAGCGGTATTTTAAGATCCAGTTTTAAGCCTACTTGATGCTTAAATTCGACCCAGTCTGTTCTACTATTAAACAGCTTTGGTGTCTTCATTTTTTTGGTGACTGTAGCGTTTAGTGTAGCAATTATGGGCGTATGATCTGAATATAGGTCTAGATTTGACTTAGCTGTTAAGTAGCCTGAAGATATTCCTTTGGTTACAAAAAAATCTAGTAAATCAGGAATTTTAGCTCTATCGGTGGGCCAATACGTTGGTTCGTATGTCGATAAGTGACCCAGGCGATATTCTTGCATAACTTGATATAGAATTTTGCCTCTTCCAGGAGGTGTAATTCTAGATCCCCAGTGAATGTGTTTTGCATTGAAGTCACCTCCTGAGAGAAACCTATTACCCAAAGTTTGGAAGTATTGTATAAATCCTTCTTTGTTTGGTCGATAATTTGGTGGACAGTATACAGCAGAAATTGCAAGAGGTCCTTTCCAATCCTCGATCATCACACTAACGGCCTGCATGAAATCTTGTTTATATTCAGGAAGAGTATAATGCTTAATATGTTGTTTAATAATCACAGCAACTCCACCCCTCGCTCTTCTATCGGCGTCCGGATGATTGGTGTTATATACGCGATAGTTTGGAATGTTGAAATGCGTCTTTTTTGAGAAATGTGTTTCAGATACCAGCATCACATCAATATTTTGTTGCATGAGGAATGTTTCGACTTCAAGTTTATGATCGGCCAAACCATTTGCATTCCATAATGCTATTCTAAAAAGTTCCACCATTTCTGTTTTGTAGGACTTTTGTAAGTTGATTTCTTAGGAGACTTATTTCTGATGTCAGTTTGGCAATCGTTTCTTGCTGATTTTGAATCATACATTGCATAGTTGAAATAAAGAAGCCTAAACCAGGGGTTTCTGACGGAAATGGTGTGTTGGCTGTTTTTTGTTCTGGATGAACACCTCCTAGTACTTGAGCATATGTTGGCTGGCTATTTTGTGAGTCAACTAGTAGTTGTGTCTGCATTACGGGATTAATTTGTGACTTTGATGTTTTTACTTCAATCGTTTTGGGAAGATCAGGTCTTTTATTTGGGGGATTTTGCGGAGTAGGGACCAAGTTTTGCTGTTTTGTACTGATTTGAAAACCAGTACCATTTTTTGTTGGCATTCTTCTATTAAGAATCTCTTGGTACACCATGCAACCTTTATAATTTGCAGGATGATTTCCCTTGCACAACACACACTTTGCTGGATTACCATCCTCTTTATTTTTCAAACAATTTCGATAATCATGATTACCTGCACACTTGACGCAACGATATGGACGTGTACATTGGTTTCTTGTGTGCCCATAGCATTGGCAACGTTTGCATTGAGGCAATTGTCGTTTTCTGTGTGGTTCCTCGAAAATAACAACAGAGTTTATAAACAGTTTGATATTAAAAATTTCCATATTGTTTTCTGCGCGTTTTAGGTCGATGAAAAAAAGGTTCTTCTTTTCCTTTGTATCCCTATTTATTACATTTATGATATTTGTTACTTCATGACCAAAAGTTTTTAATTCGCGTTTTATGTCTTCAATATTTGTAGAATGATGCATATTTTTGAGAACCACCCTGTATGTCTTTTCCTCGTCAAGACTATACGTATGTCGTGCGACGTTATTTGCATCTAGGACAGATTTCAATAATTTGTAATCGTCAACAGTGCTGACTTGTATTTTAACTTTATTGCCATTCATTAATTGCATATAATAGTTTTTTTTGTCAATGCTTGATTCAATTAATTTAATCAGTGGCGGCATAGCTGTGACAAAATATAGGATGAATGGTGGTATATGTTGTTTTAGATTGGACTTTTGACTTGCCGTGTTTAATACGACTGATGGTCCCGCATCTGCTAATACTTGAAATTTATTTGAGGTAGGCGTTGGATCCATTTTTTGTTTCAATGTTTGCTGGGTCGGAGAAGTAGAGCTAGGACTTTTACGTTTCCTCTTAGTTCTTACTTCCTGAAAGTCATTAAGTTTTTCAACTTGCGACACATCACTTGCCTCTGATCTAGTATCATCGGTTTTGTCAAGATCCATATTAGGAACAGAACGTGAACGAACTCTTTGCTTCAGCAACTCCACTTTTTCTAACCGAAAAGATTTTGTTTGGCTGACATATTTATCTAACTTTTGCTTTAGTACTTCAAGCTTGCGTATTTCTAGTGAATTTTGAATTTCCGGGCTGATTGAGAAATTATCTTCTGATTGGATCACTGATTCACTCTCACTATTACAAACACATGGCAGATATAATTTTCTGTTTATGAATGAACCGCCACTGTTGGCTTGCATAAATAAAATTGTCTATTTGTAACTAACAAAAATTATTTATGTTGAAAAATTTGTGTACACTAATCACAACAATAAACACGACTTTACTATCGAACTGTATTGATTGATATGATTTTGCAATTATACTCATTTAATGTCCCGTAAAACTACATCAATGATATGAACTTATCAACCCAGTCAATTAATGTCATCGTCAAATCCTCTTTTTACCCATTGTTCGTTCCTGCCTTAAAATAGTTTGTTATTTGGGCGAAATCCCATAAAACTACATCATTAATATGAATATAACAACCAAGTAAATTAAAGTCATCGAAAATTCCTCTTTTTACCCATTGGTGGTTCCTCCCTTTTCATCATTTGCTGCGTCCCTTCTCCAGTATGAATTCATAACCTTATCACTTTAATGCATCGCCATCATTTGTTATTTGGGCGAAATCCCGTAAAACTACATCATTAATATGAATTTATCAACCCAGTCAATTAATGTCATCGTCAGTTCCTGTTTTTACCGATTGTTCGTTCCTGCTTTTGAATCGTTTGTTACTTGGGACCAATCCCGTAAAACTACCTCATTAATATGAATTGATCAATCTTCTCATTTAATGTCCCGTAAAACTACATCAATAACATGAATTTATCAACTCAGTCAATTAATGACATCGTCAATTCGTGTTTTTACTCATTGTTCGTTCCTGCTTTTGAATCGTTTGTTACTTGGGACGAATCCCGTAAAACTACATCATTAATATGAATTGATCAATCTATTCATTTAATGTCCCGTAAAACTACATCAATAACATGAAATTATCAACCCAGTCAATTAATGTCATCGTCAATTCCTGTTTTTACTCATTGTTCGTTCCTGCTTTTGAATCGTTTGTTACTTGGGACAAATCCCGTAAAACTACATCATTAATATGAATTGATCAATCTACTCATTTAATGTCCCGTAAAACTACATCAATAATATGAACTTATCAACCCAGTCAATTAATGTCATCGTCAAATCCAATTTTTACCCATTGTTCGTTCCTGCCTTTAAATAGTTTGTTATTTGGGCGAAATCCCATAAAACTTCATTATTAATATGAATTTATTATCCAAGTAAATTAATGTCATCGAAAATTCCCCTTTTTAAACATTGTTGGTTCCTCTTTTTTCATCATTTGCTGCGTCCCTTCTCCAGTATGAATTCTTAAACTTATCACTTTAATACATCGCCATCATTTGTTATTGGGGTGAAATCCCGTAAAACTACATCAATAACATGAAATTATCAACCCAGTCAATTAATGTCATCGTCAATTCTTGTTTTTACTCATTGTTCGTTCCTGCTTTTGAATCGTTTGTTACTTGGGACAAATTCCGTAAAACTTCATCAATAATATGAATTGATCAATCTACTCATTTAATGTCCCGTAAAACTACATCAATAATATGAACTTATCAACCAAGTAAATTAATGTCATCGAAAATTCCTCTTTTTACCCATTGTTGGTTCCTCCCTTTTCATCATTTGCTGCGTCCCTTCTCCAGTATGAATTCTTAACCTTATCACTTTAAATCATCGCCATCATTTGTTATTTGGGCAAAATCCCGTAAAACTACATCAATAACATGAACTTATCAACTCAGTCAATTAATGTGATCGTCAATTCCTGTTTTTACTCATTGTTCGTTCCTGCTTTTGAATCGTTTGTTACTTGGGACAAATCCCGTAAAACTACATCATTAATATGAATTGATCAATCTACTCAATTAATGTCCCGTAAAACTACATCAATAACATGAATTTATCATCTCAGTCAATTAATGTCATCGTCAATTCCTGTTTTTACTCATTGTTCGTTCCTGCTTTTGAAACGTTTGTTACTTGTGACAAATCCCATAAAACTACATGATTAATATGAATTGATCAATCTACTCATTTAATGTCCCGTAAAACTACATCAATAACATGAATTTATCAACTCAGTCAATTAATGTCATCGTCAATTCCAGTCTTTACTCATTGTTCGTTCCTGCTTTTGAATCGTTTGTTTCTTGGGACAAATTCCATAAAACTTCATCATTAATATGAATTGATCAATCTACTCATATAATGTCCCGTAAAACTACATCAATAACATGAAGTTATCAACCCAGTAAATTAATGTCATCGTCAATTCCTGATTTTACTCATTGTTCGTTCCTGCTTTTGAATCGTTTGTTACTTGGGACAAATCCCGTAAAACTACATCATTAATATGAATTGATCAATCTACTCATTTGATGTCTCGTAAAACTACATCAATAACATGAATTTATCAACTCAGTCAATTAATGTCATCGTCAATTCCTGTTTTTACTCATTGTTCGTTCCTGCTTTTGAAACGTTTGTTACTTGTGACAAATCCCATAAAACTACATGATTAATATGAATTGATCAATCTACTCATTTAATGTCCCGTAAAACTACATCAATAACATGAATTTATCAACTCAGTCAATTAATGTCATAGTCAATTCCTGTTTTTACCCATTGTTCGTCCCTGCCTTTAAATAGTTTGTTATTTGGGCGAAATCCCATAAAACTACATCATTAATTTGAATTTATCAACCAAGTAAATAAATGTCATCGAAAATTCCTCTTTTTACCCATTGTTGGTTCCTCCATTTTCATCATTTGCTGCGTCCCACCTCCAGTATGAATTCTTGACCTTATCACTTAAAATCATCGCCATCATTTGTTACTTGGGCGAAATCCCGTAAAACTACGTCATTAATATGAATTTATAAACCCAGTCAATTAATGTCATCGTCAATTCCTGTTTTTACCGATTGTTCGTTCCTGCTTTTGAATCGTTTGTTACTTGGGACAAATCCCGTAAAACTACCTCATTAATATGAATAGATCAATCTACTCATTTAATCTCCCGTAAAACTACATCAATAACATGAATTTATCGACTCAGTCAATTAATGTCATTGTCAATTCCTGTTTTTACCGATTGTTCGTTCCTGCTTTTGAATCGTTTGTTACTTGAGACAAATCCCGTAAAACTAAATCATTAATATGAATTGTTCAATCTAATCATTTAATGTTCCGTAAAACTACATCAATAACATGAATTTATCAACTCAGTCAATTAATGTCATCGTCAATTCCTGTTCTTACTCATTGTTTACCCAAATAAAATCTTTTGAAATCAATCTTTTGAATCGTTTGTTAATTGGGACAAATCCCGTAAAACTACATCATTAATATGAATTGATCAATCTATTCATTTAATGTCCCGTAAAATTACATCAATAACATGAAGTTATCAACCCAGTCAATTAATGTCATCGTCAATTCCTGTTTTTACCGATTGTTCATTCCTGCTTTTGAATCGTTTGTTACTTGGGACAAATCCCGTAAAACTACATCATTAAAATGAATTGTTCAATCTACTCATTTAATGTCCCGTAAAACTACATCAATAACATGAATTTATCAACTCACTCAATTAATGTCATCGTCAATTCCAGTTTTTACCGATTGTTCGTTCCTGCTTTTGAATCGTTTGTTACTTGGGACAAATCCCGTAAAACTACATCATTAATATGAAGTGATCAATCTACTCATTTAATGTCCCGTAAAACTACATCAATAACATGAATTTATCAACTCAGTCAATTAATGTCATTGTCAATTCCTGTTTTTACTCATTATTCGTTCCTGCTTTTGAATCGTTTGTTACTTGGGACAAATCCCGTAAAACTTCATCATTAATATGAATTGATCAATCTACTCATTTAATGTCCCGTAAAACTACATCAATAACATGAATTTATCATCTCAGTCAATTAATGTCATCGTCAATTTCTTTTTTTACTCAGTGTTCATTCCTGCTTTTGAATCGTTTGTTACTTGGGCGATATCCCGTAAAACTATATCATTAATATGAATTGATCAATCTACTCATTTTATGTCCCATAAAACTACATCAATGATATGAACTTATCAACCCAGTCAATTGATGTCATCGTCAAATCCTCTTTTTACCCATTGTTCGTTCCTGCCTTTAAATAGTTTGTTATTTGGGCGAAATCCCATAAAACTACATCATTAATATGAATATAACAACCAAGTAAATTAATGTCATCGAAAATTCCTCTTTTTACCCATTGTGGATCCCTCCCTTTCCATCATTTGCTGCGTCCCTTCTCCAATATGAATTCTTAACCTTATCACTTTAAAACATCGCCATCATTTGTTATTTGGGTGAAATGCCGTAAAACTACATCATTAATATGAATTGATCAATCTACTCATTAAATGTCCCGTAAAACTACATCAATAACATGAATTTATCAACCCAGTCAATTAATGTCATCGTCAATTCCTGATTTTACTCAGTGTTCATTCCTGCTTTTGAATCGTTTGTTACTTGGGCGATATCCCGTAAAACTATATCATTAATATGAATTGATCAATCTACTCATTTTATGTCCCGTAAAACTACATCAATAACATGAATTTATCAACTCAGTCAATTAATGCCATAGTCAATTCCTGTTTTTACCCAATGTTCGTCCCTGCCTTTAAATAGTTTGTTATTTGGGCGAAATCCCATAAAACTACATCATTAATTTGAATTTATCAACCAAGTAAATAAATGTCATCGAAAATTCCTCTTTTTACCCATTGTTGGTTCCTCCATTTTCATCATTTGCTGCGTCCCATCTCCAGTATGAATTCTTGACCTTATCACTTAAAATCATCGCCATCATTTGTTTCTTGGGCGAAATCCCGTAAAACTACGTCATTAATATGAATTTATAAACCCAGTCAATTAATGTCATCGTCAATTCCTGTTTTTACCGATTGTTCGTTCCTGCTTTTGAATCGTTTGTTACTTGGGACAAATCCCGTAAAACTACCTCATTAATATGAATTGATCAATCTACTCATTTAATGTCCCGTAAAACTACACCAATAACATGAATTTATCAACTCAGTCAATTAATGTCATCGTCAATTCCTGTTTTTACTCATTGTTCGTTCCTGCTTTTGGATCGTTTGTTACTTGGGACGAATCCCGTAAAACTACATCATTAATATGAATTGATCAATCTATTCATTTAATGTCCCGTAAAACTACATCAATAACATGAATTTATCAACTCAGTTAATTAATGTCATCGTCAATTCCTGTTTTTACTCATTGTATCTTCCTGCTTTTGAATCGTTTGTTACTTGGGACATATCCCGTAAAACTACATCATTAATATGAATTGATCAATCTACTCATTTAATGACCCGTAAAACTACATCAATAACATAAATTTATCAACTCAGTCAATTAATGTCATCGTCAAGTCCTGATTTTACTCATTGTTCGTTCCTGCTTTTGAATTGTTTGTTACTTGGGACAAATCCCGTAAAACTACATCATTAATATGAATTGATCAATCTACTCATTTAATGTCCCGTAAAACTACATCAATAACATGAATTTATCAACCCAGTCAATTAATGTCATCGTCAATTTCTGTTTTTACTCATTGTTCATTCCTGCTTTTGAATCGTTTGTTACTTGGGACAAATCCCGTAAAACTACATCATTAATATGAATTGATCAATCTACACATTTAATGTCCCGTAAAACTACATCAATAATATGAACTTATCAACTCAGTCAATTAATGTCATCGTCAAATCCTCTTTTTACCCATTGTTCGTTCCTTCCTTTCAATAGTTTGTTATTTGGGCGAAATCTCATAAAACTACATCATTAATATAAATATACAACCAAGTAAATTAAAGTCATCGAAAATTCCTCTTTTTACCCATTGTTGGTTCCTCCCTTTTCATCATTTGCTGCGTCCCTTCTCCAGTATGAATTCATAACCTTATCACTTTAATGCATCGCCATCATTTGTTATGTGGGCAAAATCCCGTAAAACTACATCATTAATATGAATTTATCAACCCAGTCAATTAATGTCATCGTCAATTCCTGTTTTTACCGATTGTTCGTTCCTGCTTTTGAATCGTCTGTTACTTGGGACAAATCTCGTAAAACTACCTCATTAATATGAATTGATCAATCTACTCATTTAATGTCCCGTAAAACTACATCAATAACATGAATTTATCAACTCAGTCAATTAATGTCATCGTCAATTCCTGTTTTTACTCATTGTACGTTCCTGCTTTTGAATCGTTTGTTATTTGAGACGAATCCCGTAAAACTACATCATTAATATGAATTGATCAATCTATTCATTTAATGTCCCGTAAAACTACATCAATAACATGAAATTATCAACCCAGTCAATTAATGTCATCGTCAATTCCTGTTTTTACTCATTGTTCGTTCCTGCTTTTGAATCGTTTGTTACTTGGGAAAAATCCCGTAAAACTACATCATTAATATGAATTGATCAGTCTACTCATTTAATGTCCCGTAAAATTACATCAATAATATGAACTTATTAACCCAGTCAATTAATGTCATCGTCAAATCCTCTTTTTACCCATTGTTCGTTCCTGCCTTTAAATAGTTTGTTATTTGGGCGAAATCCCATAAAACTTCATTATTAATATGAATTTATCATCCAAGTAAATTAAAGTCATCGAAAATTCCCCTTTTTACCCATTGTTGGTTCCTCTTTTTTCATCATTTGCTGCGTCCCTTCTCCAGTATGAATTCTTAAACTTATCACTTTAATACATCGCCATCATTTGTTATTGGGGTGAAATCCCGTAAAACTACATTAATAACATGAACTTATCAACTCAGTCAATTAATGTCATCGTCATTTCCTGTTTTTACTCATTGTTCGTTCCTGCTTTTGAATCGTTTGTTACTTGGGACAAATCCCGTAAAACTACATTATTAATATGAATTGATAAATCTACTCAATTAATGTCCCGTAAAACTACATCAATAACATGAATTTATCATCTCAGTCAATTAATGTCATCGTCAATTCCTGTTTTTACTCATTGTTCGTTCCTGCTTTTGAATCGTTTGTTACTTGGGACAAATCCCGTAAAACTACATCATTAATATGAATTGATCAATCTACTCATTTAATGTCACGTAAAACTACATCAATAACATGAATTTATAAACCCAGTCAATTAATGTCATTTCCTGTTTTTACTCATTGTTCGTTCCTGCTTTTGAATCGTTTGTTACTTGGGACAAATCCCGTAAAACTACATTATTAATATGAATTGATCAATCTACTCATTTAATGTCCCGTAAAACTACATCAATAATATGAACTTATCAACCCAGTCAATTAATGTCATCGTCAAATCCTCTTTTTACCCATTGTTCGTTCCTGCCTTTAAATAGTTTGTTATTTGAGCGAAATCCCATAAAACTACATCATTAATATGAATTTATCACTAAGTTAATTAATGTCATCGAAAATTCCTTTTTTTTCCCATTGTTGGTTCCTCCATTTTCATCATTTGCTGCGTTCCTTCTCCAGTATGAATTCTTAACCTTATCACTTTAATACATCGCTATCATTTGTAATTGGGGCGAAATCCCGTAAAACTACATCAATAACATGAATTTATCAACTCAGTCAATTAATGTCATCGTCAATTCCTGTTTTTACTCATTGTTCGTTCCTGCTTTTGAATCGTTTGTTACTTGGGACAAATCCCGTAAAACTACATCATTAATATGAATTGATCAATCTACTCAATTAATGTCCCGTAAAACTACATCAATAATATGAACTTATCAACCCAGTCAATTAATGTCACCGTCAAATCCTCTTTTTACCCATTGTTCGTTCCTGCTTTTAAATAGTTTGTTATTTGGGCGAAATCCCATAAAACTAAATCATTAATATGAATTGATCAATCTACTCATTTAATGTCCCGTAAAACTACATCAATAACATGAAGTTATCAACCCAGTCAATTAATGTCATCGTCAATTCTTGATTTTACTCATTGTTCGCTCCTGCTTTTGAATCGTTTGTTACTTGGGACAAATCCCGTAAAACTATATCATTAATATGAATTGATCAATCTACTCATTTAATGTCCCGTAAAACTACATCAATAATATGAACTTATCAACCCAGTCAATTAATGTCATCGTCAAATCCTCTTTTTACCCATTGTTCGTTCCTGCTTTTAAATAGTTTGTTATTTGGGCGAAATCCCATAAAACTACATCATTAATATGAATTTATCACTAAGTTAATTAATGTCATCGAAAATTCCTTTTTTTACCCATTGTTGGTTCCTCCATTTTCATCATTTGCTGCGTTCCTTCTCCAGTATGAATTCTTAACCTTATCACTTTAATACATCGCTATCATTTGTTATTGGGGCGAAATCCCGTAAAACTACATCAATAACATGAATTTATCAACTCAGTCAATTAATGTCATCGTCAATTCCTGTTTTTACTCATTGTTCGTTCCTGCTTTTGAATCGTTTGTTACTTGGGACAAATTCCGTAAAACTACATCATTAATATGAATTGATCAATCTACTCATTTAATGTCACGTAAAACTACATCAATAACATGAATTTATAAACCCAGTCAATTAATGTCATCGTCAGTTCCTGATTTTTCTCATTGTTCGTTCCTGCTTTTGAATCGTTTGTTACTTGGGACAAAACCCGTAAAACTACATCATTAATATGAATTGATCAATCTACTCATTTAATGTCCCGTAAAACTACATCAATAATATGAACTTATCAACCCAGTCAATTAATGTCATCGTCAAATCCTCTTTTTACCCATTGTTCGTTCCTGCCTTTAAATAGTTTGTTATTTGGGCGAAATCCCATAAAACTACATCATTAATATGAATTTATCACTATGTTAATTAATGTCATCGAAAATTCCTTTTTTTACCCATTGTTGGTTCCTCCATTTTCATCATTTGCTGCGTTCCTTCTCCAGTATGAATTCTTAACCTTATCACTTTAATACATCGCTATCATTTGTAATTGGGGCGAAATCCCGTAAAACTACATCAATAACATGAATTTATCAACTCAGTCAATTAATGTCATCGTCAATTCCTGTTTTTACTCATTGTTCGTTCCTGCTTTTGAATCGTTTGTTACTTGGGACAAATCCCGTAAAACTACATCATTAATATGAATTGATCAATCTACTCAATTAATGTCCCGTAAAACTACATCAATAATATGAACTTATCAACCCAGTCAATTAATGTCATCGTCAAATCCTCTTTTTACCCATTGTTCGTTCCTGCCTTTAAATAGTTTGTTATTTGAGCGAAATCCCATAAAACTACATCATTAATATGAATTTATCACTAAGTTAATTAATGTCATCGAAAATTCCTTTTTTTACCCATTGTTGGTTCCTCCATTTTCATCATTTGCTGCGTTCCTTCTCCAGTATGAATTCTTAACCTTATCACTTTAATACATCGCTATCATTTGTAATTGGGGCGAAATCCCGTAAAACTACATCAATAACATGAATTTATCAACTCAGTCAATTAATGTCATCGTCAATTCCTGTTTTTACTCATTGTTCGTTCCTGCTTTTGAATCGTTTGTTACTTGGGACAAATCCCGTAAAACTACATCATTAATATGAATTGATCAATCTACTCAATTAATGTCCCGTAAAACTACATCAATAATATGAACTTATCAACCCAGTCAATTAATGTCACCGTCAAATCCTCTTTTTACCCATTGTTCGTTCCTGCTTTTAAATAGTTTGTTATTTGGGCGAAATCCCATAAAACTAAATCATTAATATGAATTGATCAATCTACTCATTTAATGTCCCGTAAAACTACATCAATAACATGAAGTTATCAACCCAGTCAATTAATGTCATCGTCAATTCTTGATTTTACTCATTGTTCGCTCCTGCTTTTGAATCGTTTGTTACTTGGGACAAATCCCGTAAAACTATATCATTAATATGAATTGATCAATCTACTCATTTAATGTCCCGTAAAACTACATCAATAATATGAACTTATCAACCCAGTCAATTAATGTCATCGTCAAATCCTCTTTTTACCCATTGTTCGTTCCTGCCTTTAAATAGTTTGTTATTTGGGCGAAATCCCATAAAACTACATCATTAATATGAATTTATCACTAAGTTAATTAATGTCATCGAAAATTCCTTTTTTTACCCATTGTTGGTTCCTCCATTTTCATCATTTGCTGCGTTCCTTCTCCAGTATGAATTCTTAACCTTATCACTTTAATACATCGCTATCATTTGTTATTGGGGCGAAATCCCGTAAAACTACATCAATAACATGAATTTATCAACTCAGTCAATTAATGTCATCGTCAATTCCTGTTTTTACTCATTGTTCGTTCCTGCTTTTGAATCGTTTGTTACTTGGGACAAATTCCGTAAAACTACATCATTAATATGAATTGATCAATCTACTCAATTAATGTAACGTAAAACTACATCAATAATATGAACTTATCAACCCAGTCAATTAATGTCACCGTCAAATCCTCTTTTTACCCATTGTTCGTTCCTGCCTTTAAATAGTTTGTTATTTGGGCGAAATCCCATAAAACTAAATCATTAATATGAATTGATCAATCTACTCATTTAATGTCCCGTAAAACTACATCAATAACATGAAGTTATCAACCCAGTCAGTTAATGTCATCGTCAATTCTTGATTTTACTCATTGTTCGTTCCTGCTTTTGAATCGTTTGTTACTTGGGACAAATCCCGTAAAACTATATCATTAATATGAATTGATCAATCTATTCATTTAATGTCCCGTAAAACTACATCAATAACATGAAGTTATCAACCCAGTCAATTAATGTCATCGTCAATTCCTGTTTTTACTCATTGTTCGTTCCTGCTTTTGATTCGTTTGTTACTTGGGACAAATCCCGTAAAACTACATCATTAATATGAATTGATCAATCTACTCATTTAATGTCCCGTAAAACTACATCAATAATATGAACTTATCAACCCAGTCAATTAATGTCATCGTCAAATCCTCTTTTTACCCATTGTTCGTTCCTTCCTTTCAATAGTTTGTTATTTGGGAGAAATCCCATAAAACTACATCATTAATATGAATTTATCACTAAGTTAATTAATGTCATCGAAAATTCCTTTTTTTACCCATTGTTGGTTCCTCCATTTTCATCATTTGCTGCGTTCCTTCTCCAGTATGAATTCTTAACCTTATCACTTTAATACATCGCTATCATTTGTTATTGGGGCGAAATCCCGTAAAACTACATCAATAACATGAATTTATCAACTCAGTCAATTAATGTCATCGTCAATTCCTGTTTTTACTCATTGTTTGTTCCTGCTTTTGAATCGTTTGTTACTTGGGACAAATCCCGTAAAACTACATCATTAATATGAATTGATCAATCTACTCATTTAATGTCCCGTAAAACTACATCAATAACATGAACTTATCAACTCAGTCAATTAATGTCATCGTCAATTCCTGTTTTTTCATTGTTTGTTCCTGCTTTTGAATCGTTTGTTACTAGGGACAAATCCCGTAAAACTACATCATTAATATGAATTGATCAATCTACTCATTTAATGTCCCGTAAAACTACATCAATAAAATGAATTTATCAACCCAGTCAATTAATGTCATCGTCAATTCCTGATTTTACCCATTGTTCGTTCCTGCTTTTGAATTGTTTGTTACTTGGAACAAATCCCGTAAAACTACATCATTAATATGAATTGATCAATCTACTCATTTAATGTCCCGTAAAACTACATCAATAACATGAATGTATCAACCCAGTCAATTAATGTCATCGTCAATTCCTGATTTTACTCATTGTTCGTTTTTGCTGTTGAATCATTTGTTACTTGGGACAAATCCCGTAAAACTACATCATTAATATGAATTGATCTATCGACTCATTTAATGTCCCGCAAAACTACATCATTAATATGAATTTATCAACCCAGTCGATTAATGTCATCGTCCATTCCTCTTTTTACCCATATTGTTCGTTCCTCCTTTTTAATCGTTTGTTATTTGGGCAAATTCCCATAAAACTATACTATTAATTTGAATTTGTTAACCCAGTCAATTAATGTCATCGTCAATTTCCTTTTTCTCGTCGTTGGTTTCTCACTTTTCATCATTTGCGCCTCTTCTCCAGTATGAATTCTAAAACCTTGCCACTTATAAACTGTATCATTGCCATTATTTGTTATTTGACCGAAAATATTCAAGTCTTCGAATTATATATTGGATCAAGTTTTTGTCAACGAATGGATTTGGTCATATCTGATGATCTTCTTAGAAACTTAAACGATATTTTTACTTCGGATTAACAATGCGTGAAATTTGGTTTGTCATATTAGTCAAAACACAGCAAACCCAACAGTTGATAAATTATAAGAACAAAATTTTATCGAAATTCATCAAACGCATCATCAAAGCTTGAGTAGCGATTGAAACTCATTATCGGTTATTTATAATAATAACGAGCATTTTGCAAAATTAAAGAAAATCGTACAAAAAGAAATCAACAAATACATATATTAAAAATATCGACATTCGTCAAACTAATTCTCAACAAAAGCATCGTTAAATTACACTTTTTGGAATGGATTTATTTTCGATCAATATAATTCTTGAGTAGGAATTGTAACTCCTCCAGGATTATCCTGTTAATGATATTTGGTTATGATGGTCTCAACATTTATTTTTAATCATACGTTTCTTGTTTTGTAAACGATTTCCTTTTTGCCATATGGGATCTGTGGTCTTATCGTGAATCATTTCTCGTATTTTGTAAACCAATGGATTTGGTCATATGAGATGGTCTCATCGATCAACATTGGCTTCTGTAATTTGTCAACGAATGGTCTTGGGCCTCATGAGATGGTCTCGCTAGGAACTGGAGCTAAATCCTTAAGGCTGCTAATTTCGGTTTCATATTATCCAAAAGATAAACTTTGGTAGTGATTTTTGATGTTTCAAAACTATTTTGAAATCGATAAACTCAACGGTTTATAAATGTTCATGAAAATTAAGTTTGAATTTCATGAAATATACATATTATTAAAATTTGCGTAGCAGTATACACTATACAATGTCTTTGTCTTTGGTGTCAAAAGTTTTTGCTATTTCTATCAAATATAAATTTTCCGTCATTTTACTCCAGTAAATTTTTTTCGATGCAAGATATTTCATATTAACAAATTATTCAAATCAATTCGAATTTTATTTGAGATGTTCAAGTTTCGTCAGACACTCGTATCTTGAGTACCTACATTCAAAAGTTAATAAATTTTAACAAAAATTGATTCCAAATTTAATAATGCGTCATCATACTTTTTGGAGAGGTTGAAGCGGTTTCTTAACAAATTATTAAAAAATTCACAAATATTATGGGCGAAATCACCGTTAAACTACATTTTTTTGTTAACGCAAGGTCCTATATACTATATTGAATCATTTCTTATATTTTGTCAACGAATGGTTTTGGGTCATATGAGATGGTCTCGTTAGGAACTCGAACTAAATGTTGAAAGCTGCTAATTTTGGATTCATAATTATCGTAAATGAAACTTTGGTAGATGATTTTTGATATTTCAAAACTATTTTCAATCCGATAAACGAAATTCAACATTCATCAAACATATTCTGTAGCAAAATTACCATTAGGCTACCTACTTTTTTTTGCCCACGAGTGGATTTTGCCCATATAAGATGGTCTCGTTAAGGACTTGAATTAAATCTTAAACGTACCTTTGTTGTTGTTACTTCGAAAGAAATTGTGGTCAACGGGTTTGTCATATTGTTCAAGCCCCGGAAAACTCAACAGTTTAAATAAATTATCAACAAAATTTAATAAAAAACATCAAATGCATTAAGTTAATTAAAAACTATGGAGGAAAATATTTGGGCAGGATCATCAGACAATTAATGTCATCGTGAATTTTTCTTTATACCACCTCTGTAAAGGGACTCGTTTAGTTGGTATTTTGACACAATTGACGATTTAGGGGTTCGGGTTTGCAATATTCTGAGAGCACATAAATAGCATTCAAATGTTGTGTAATTTGATTTGACGATGTCAAGAAGATGACTTATGCTAATTTTCCAGTTCAGTTTGGATCTTCAAGAGTTTATTTTTTGGACAATTAAAAAGTTATGGATTTTGACTCTTCGACATTTGCAAAGCATATAAAAAGCACATAAATATTAGTTTAATTCAAATACAAATATGATAAAAATGATAAGCTAGCCCAGCACTTTGAATTTTCAATTTCTGCCAAAGCAAAAAAAGAACACAAATCTTAATTGCGGCACATAAAAAGCACTTAATTTTGGTACGTAGAAAATTCTTTTTCGGTACTTTCTACTGCTAGCTTTACAGAGGTCTTTATACTCATTGTTGGTTCCTCTCTTTTCGTCGTTTTCAATTTACTCCAAATATGAATTCTTAAACATATCAATTTAAATCATCGCCATTATTTGTTACTTGGGCAAAATCCCGTAAAACTACATCATTAACATGAATTTATCAACCCAGCCAATTAATGTCATCGTTAATTCCTCTTTTTACCCATTGTTCGTTCCTCCCTTTTAATCGTTTGTTATTTGGGTGAAATCGCGCAATTCTACATCATTATTATGAATTTATCAACCCAGTCAATTAATGACATCGTCAATTCCTTTTTTTAACCCATATTGTTCGTTCCTTTCTTTGAAATGTTTGTTATTAAGACGAAATTCCGTAAAACTACATCATTAATATGAATTCATCAATCCAGTCAATTAATGTCATCGTCGATTCCTCTTTTTTCCCATTGATTGGTTCCTCTCATTTCATCGTTTTCGTCCTACTCCAGTATGAATTCTTAACCTTATCGCTTTAAATCATCGTCATCATTTGTTATTTGGGCGAAATCCCGTAAAACTACATCATTAATATGAATTTATCAACCCAACCAACCCTCCCTTTTAATCGTTTGTTATTTGGGCGAAACCCAACAAAACTACATCATTAAAATGAATTAATTAATCTAGTCAATTAATGTCATCGTCAATTCCTCTTTTAACCCATATTGTTCGTTCCTCCCTTTTAATCGTTTGTTATTTGGGCAAAATCCCTTAAAACTACATCCTCAATATGTATTTATAAACTTAGACAATTAATGTCTTCATCGTTTCGCTTTTTTTCTCATCGTTGGTTTCTCACTTTTCATCATTTGGCTCCCTTCTCCAGTATGAATTCTTAATCCTTGCCAGTTTGTATCATCGCCAGTATTTGTTATTTGCCGCCAGTAAGGTATTCATATTTTGCCGCCCCTACCGATCTCTACAATGTGTCAGTTCTTAGATTATTTTTACAGTGCAACGATTTTGTTAAGATTGCAAAAGAAATGGTTTTTGGGCATATTTCTGAGCTAATAAATGCTCATTCATGTACTACTAATAAAGCGGGGTAAGGTATACCTTAATGGATTAATACTACTACACATGGAATGTACATTCGGTAAACGTAATTAAATAATTTTCATTGCGCTTACTTGCAGTTTAAAACAATATATTCAATTATTTGGTAACAACCCGGCTGATGATGTCGATGAAATTCAATTAAGTTATGAATGTTTTACAATGCCTTTTTGCGCGATTTTCTAGTCGCAAAATCATCAATTTTATTGTCGTATGAAATCTTGGGCATTTGTTTTGACTATGCACAAAATAGCTAAGGCCTTTAGCTTTTCTTGGCTTAAGATAGATCTTAGATAATTTTTCACCCGTTTTAAGCAATAAAAGCTTATCTCACCCGAGCAATTTGTCGCTGTTGTACATAGAGCCATACGAACTGCTATATCCAAGTTTGGATAAACGTTTTGCAAAGACTTTCCAACGACCCAAATTCTGGTTTTAAAATTCTTTCAGAAGAAAGGTGGCATAAAATGTATGCATTCTTGAACTAAGTTAGTCTCTAAATCATTAGAATACATTTCTTCCAAGAAAAAGGCTTTTCCCGTAAGGGTCGATGATGACAATTCACTCATTTTGATCAGAAATGAAAACTGTTCCTGTTGTAGGCCTCCTGCCGTTTTTCTAATTCGGGTACGAGTCTATCAATGAGGAAGAGAAATGTGTTAACCCCGAAAGTATCACTCATAATCATTCTCATTTCTTCATCGTGTGTTCATCATTAAATTTTTTCTTTTTTGGTTGTCTTTTTCCCATGTCTTTTGTATACTGCTTTGATACCCTTAATTCCATCGCCTTTTCTTCGAAGTACTTAAAATATTCTCGTTCAGTTACGATAAACTTGCTAAGAGATTCGTAAAGATCCGCAACAGTGATCAAAATACGGTAGAAGCCTGGTCCTGTTACTCGTTCTCGCACCGCAACCAAACGAGACTACGCAAATTGTAGAAAAATTTATCTAAGTGGTGAAACATATTACATGTTGAATTGTTTGTGTGGACCTAATAACATTTAGGTATATAAATATGAATCTTTTTAATTTCTGTCAGACCAAAAATATATTTTCGCCCCAAATTTGCCCATTGTTCGTTCCTCCCTTTTAATCGTGTGTTATGTGGGCGAAATCCCGTAAAACAACATCATTAATATCAATTTATTAACCCAGTCCATTAATGTCATCGTTGATTTCCTTTTTTCTCGTTGGTTTCTCACGTTTCATCATTTGCGCCCCTTCTCCAGTTTGAATTTTTAAACCTTGCCACTTATAATTGTATCATCGCCATTATTTGTTATTTGAGCGAAAATATTCAAGTCTTCAATTCGAATTAAATATAGGATCATGTTTTTGTCAACGAATGGATTTTCGCCATAAAAGATGGCATTTTTACGAACTTAAACGATGATATTTCTTCGGATGAACAATGTGGGAAATGAAATTGTGGTCCACGGTTTGTCATATTAGTCAAAACACAGCAAACCCAACAGTTGGTAAATTATATGAACAAAATTTAATCGAAATTCATCAAACGCATCATCAAAGCTTGAGTAGCGATTGGAACTCATAATTGGTTATTTATAATAATAACGACCTTTATGGAAAATTAAAGAAAATAATACAAAAAGGAATCAACAAATACATATATTAAAAACTTCGACATTCGTCAAACTAATTCTAAACAAAAGCATCGTTAAACTACATTTTTGGGAATGGATTTATTTTCGATCAATATAATTGTTTAGTAGAAATTGTTATTCCTCCAGGATTATCCTGTTAAAGTATAAAAAGTTATATCCAGAAAAGTTATACCCAAAACAATTTGATACAAATTCTAAGCGATTCAATATTTAAAAAATGTTTGGTTAGGATGGTCTCAACATTTATTATTTATCATACGTTTCTTGTTGTGCCAACGAATGACTTTTTGCCATAAGAAGCTTATATACCCAGAATATACCCGATTGTTGCTTCGAAATGAAATTGTGGTCAACGGGCTTGTCATATACATTGTTTATGAAGATGTAGCTACCTTTTTATGCGTCTTTGCAACTTTGATTGAACCATGACTTATTGTGTCTAATGAAGTCAGGAAAAATACGAAATTTCTTAAACATAAAGAGTTCTTTTGCTATTTCTTCAATGCAATTAATTAAATAATAAAAAGCATCTGTGGGGTCAGCATTGCTTATTAAAATTGAGTTTACTTATTACAGGGAAGTTGTCGGTCACATACTAACTATTGTATGTTATATAGCTAGAATTAAGAATAACCTGGTAAGGCATATGATCTGAGAACACTACACCGTCTTATACTGCAGAGATATTACCCAGCAAAGATCAACAACTGATGTGCCAACACTTCCTTTAAATTTTGAATTGTGCCGGAGTATCGCTAGATATGCGACCATTTATGGCAAACATGTCACACTCCATAAAACTTACAATTTTCCAACTTCTAGTACTTACAAATATATCCAGTGATATTCTTTTATCATTTAGGGCTATATGATGGCAGGTATCAGCGTCTAGTGAGTTCAAGGTTCCAAACCGTGCATCATTCATATCTCCCACTTATATTACATTTTTAAAAATTTTCTCCAAAACAAAATTTAAACTTTCATTTAATGTTTCCAATGCAGGATCTATACTTACAGAAGGTGCTATATATATTATCCCAAGGATAAAATTGTAATTTTCAAAATGAACCCGCATTAGCAACCACAGGTTTGTTATTTCAATAAGTTCTGTCTGGAAAGGCTTCTTTACTAATATAATCAAACCAACACTGGCGCGCCCTTTCGATTTCTCTTTCGTAACGTAACACTCAAATGTATTGTATATTGTTCGTGGATATATTGTTTTATTGGCGGCGAGTAAGTTAGCCAAGTTTCACACAGGCATATAATGTCGAGGTGTGGTGTAATTTTATTGCTTTCCCTAAGTGTTGTAAGTTTTCAATCGGTAGGTAGAGCCAGTTCCATGATATAATATTGAGCCTTTTGTGAGTAGGTATAAGTTGATTTATAGTTTCTTAAGCCGGTATTAATATTTGATGTCATAGTTTTGATTTGTTTGTCATTATCATTCATGTTTTGTACCTATTCTTAGCTGATCGTATTTTGGGTTGATAAATTATGAACAAAACTTAATCAAAATTCATCAAACGCATCATCAAAGCTTGAGTAGCGATTCGAACTCCTCCGTAATAATATTCATGTACCATCAATTTGTAATAATAACGAGCTGGGCGAAATGCCGTAAAACTACATCATTGATAAGAATATATCAACCCAGTCAATTAATGTCATCGTCAATTCCTCTTTTTACCCATTATTGGTTCCTCTCATTTCATCGTTTTCGTCCTACTCCAGTATGAAATGTTATCCTAATCACTTTAAATCATCGTCAACATTTCTTATTTGGGCGAAATCCCGTAAAACTACATCATTAATATGAATTTATCAACGCAGCCAATTAATGTCTTCGTCAATTCCTCATTTTACCCAATTGTTGGTTCCTCTCATTTCATCGTTTTCGTCTTACTCCAGTATGAATTCTTAACCTTATCACTTTTAATCATCGTCATCATTTGTTATTTTGCGAAATCCTGTAAAATTACATCATTATTATGAATTTATCAACCCAGTCAATTAATGTCAAGGTCGATTTCCTTTTTTCTTGTCGTTGGTTTCTCTTTTTTCATCTTTTGCGTCCCTTTTCCAGTATGTATTCTTAAACTTATCACATTAAATCATAGCCTTCATTTGTTATTTGGGAGAAATTCCGAAAAAACGACATCATTATTATTATGCATTAATCAACCCAGTCAATTAATGGCGTCGTCGATTTCCTTTTTTTGTCGTTGTCAGTTTCACACTTTTCATCAATTGCGTCCCTTCTCCTGAATTCTTAACCGTATCACTTTAAATCATCATCATCATTTGTTATTTGGGCGAAATTCCGTAAAACTACATCATTAATATGAATTTATCAACCCAGTCAATTAATATCATCGTCAATTCCTCTTTTTACTCATTGTTGGTTCCTCTCATTTCATCGTTTTCGTTCTACTCCAGTATGAATTCTTAACCTTATCACTTTAAATCATCGCCATTATATGTTATTTGGGCGAAATCCCGTAAAACTACATCATTAATATGAATTTATAAATCCAGTCAATTAATGTCATCGTCGATTTCCTTTTCTTCTCATCGTTGGGTTCTCACTTTTGATCATTTGCGTTGTTCTCCAGTATGAATTCTTATTCTTGTCATAACGAATGGATTTTGGCCGTATGAGATATTCCTTTTAGGGACTCAAACCAAGTGTTTACTTCGAATTGACATTGTGTGAAATGGAATTGTGATCAACGGTTTGTCATAATTTTCAAAACACGACAAACTCAACAGTTGATAAATTATGAACAAATTTTTAATTAAAATTCATCAAAGTAACCATTGCAACTCTTCTGGAATTGTCCTATATATAATATACAAAAGTTATACTTAGAAAAAAAATAATTAGATACAAATTTAAGCAATAATATTCCTGTATTATCAATTTGTAATAATAACGAGCTTTATATAAATCCAAACTGCAATTGTTTGTTTGCATTAGGATTAATGTATTTTGGTATTAAGGTATTTTTTAAACTACATCATCAGTCCCCAAACTGGGTAATATAAATTCCAGTGAATTTCCTGTTTGTTTTCATAGTAATTAATGTCTGTTGGGCGAAATCCCGTAAAACTACATAATCAGTACTCACACTAGGTAAATTAAATTCCTAAGAATTATCTGTTTGTTTCTATAAGGATTATTGTATGTTGGTAATATAAACTCCAAAGAATTGTCTGTTACATTGTTTTTATAAGAATTAATGTCTGTTGGGCGAAATCCTGTTAAACCACATCATCAGTTCCCACACTAGGTAATATAAATTGCAAAAAATTGTCTGTTTGTTTCCATAAGGAATCAACATTACATCCTCGGTCCCTAAGCTGTATAATATAAATTACAGAGATTTGTCTGTTTGTTTTCATACAGGATTTGTGTATGTCGTAAAACTGCATAATCAGTCCCCACACTAGGTAATATAAATTCCAAAAAATTGTCTGTTTTGTTTCCTCATGAAGGGTTAATGTGTGTATAAAGGATTTGCGTATGGTGGGCGAAATGTCGTAAAACTACATTATCAGCCCCATTCTAAGAACACGGAAGATCGAAGAACATTGTGAAAACTAATTCTATTATGGGATTTTTAATGAATAGTATTTAAATTTTATGTCCGATCATTCCTTTTTAATAGAAATTTTTTTGTTACAATCTACTAAATCATTAGCTTCTAATTTATGAAGAATATTTCAGCAGCGATCAGGAAAATAATAATGTTTATAATTTCAACGAATGTTAATTGTTACTCTCCTGCTTTATATATCTAAAATGCATGCATTCTAAGAAGGTGAGAGAATCGCATCGAATATTCTTTACATTACCAGAATATACCTATAAAGGTTTTCTGCTTCTATACGTGAGTATATAAAAGAGACAAAGATATGCGTGTATACGTAAATGTATCGTTCTGCACTGTACCGCAGGTTCAATTGCAATCTTGACACTGATGGGTCAGATATGTGTATCTGCTGTATGAGTGTGAGTCACTACAATTCTATTATTAATTTGCGAAAATTGATATTTTCCGAGAAGATAACAGAATAAGTTTTATTTTTTAGTAATTTTTTATTCTTATCAGGCGATACAAAAATTTGAAGACAAAAATTCATAATGTGTTTACGCTCTAAAGTAAAGTTCTAAATATAGCTACTCCTAGAGTCATTGCTTCTAAAATTAGTGCCACTTTAGCCAGTGATTTCTTGTAGAATCGTTACAAAAATAGTGCTTTTTTCTATAATAAATTTTCAATTATTTCGTGACGGATAATTGAATGTGTGGGGCTGTAAGACTGGTCCAAAGGATTTACGACTGCTATGGATGGATTATCGAACAGTAAGGATTTAAAAACTCAACTGATCTTTCAAAGAAAGTTTATCATTTTTTTATTTGCATTGCAGTATTTGGATAAAATTTTGAAGAATATGGCCTCGATAATTCTTAAGGAGTCAAGGTTTGTGGATAGTTTTAAGGTATACAAACCATTGTTTACCTCTCCTAGGCATGGTAGGACCTTGTCGTGGTGGAGAGGCTTAAGTGCATCGATGAAGGGCTATGCTACGCCGTCGGTAACTATGTTACTGCCAGAAATACCCATGCCGGACAGGATAGCCTTGAGAAGCACGACCAAGAAACCATGCAAAACCCAATTTACGGTGCGAGGCATTGTGCCTAGAGAACTAGCCGAAGGCTAGGGCAGCAGGGTTAAATGCTGTCATAAACAATCCCTTTGGAGCAACTGGCGAACTCCACTGTATAAATGCCCTCCCCATCAAGAGGCCGATGGGGTAGTACACGACGCGATTTACTCGTGAGACCAAAATAGTAAAAGATTGTAAAAAAAATAATAACTCTGGGGCTCAAATCCCTTCAAAAAGTGAATCAACCAAGGCTGCACAAGCTAATCTCGCCGAGACACGAAGGTCCATTATGTGCAGATTGTGTGGCGAGGAGGGTGAGGAGGAAAAAACATTCAGTCACATTATCTTTGACTGCGAACCTCTAGGTTACAGCTGATACAGAATGTTCGGTGCATCTCACCCCGAATATATGAACCTTCAGGAAGGCCTGATAAGCAAGCTCCTGGCTATTGCCAACATATGGGAGAAGCGAGTCTCGTCGGACAAGCCAACACAAATCAATCAATCAATTAACCATTGCTTATTTGTTCCCTTTACTCCTCAGTTTCGCACGTCTTTTGGATTTGGTTCAATTATTTTTTTGTAAGGTATGTATTCTCGCAATAAGAATCTCGAAATAAAAATTAAAAATAAATTTATTTTGTAACAGATTCAGGAACACTCGAAAATTCTTCTAATGGGCATTGCAAGCATCTAATATTCAAGATCCAAGAACACTGAATGGAGCTATGACGGCGAAGTAAAGTTTCTAATTTGGAATCATTAGGTGAGTAGTCAAATTTATCAATTATAACAGTAAAATTTATGGTTTCGTTTATTTTAGAAATAAGTTTGTTTTTTGTTACAGATTTTTTGGTATAAACTACCATTTGGTTTGAATCATTGCTAGAAGCAAAAACTAAATGTAGATGTCAGCCCTTGGATGGTCTATATACGATGTAAATCCATATCCATGATATACCATTTAGTGCTGACATCTATGCTTTTAATTACTAATGTGTTAATTTTATTTTATAATACGCAAGATTTAAACCAAATGTATTTTATATCTGAGTGAAATGTTATAGTTTGTAAAAATGCTTATAGATGGTACGAGTAAACATCATGTCTTCTTAATTGGCCGTTACTAGATGGCGCTAGAGCTTGCTTTTTATTACTAAATTGAGTGTTAATAAGGGATGCATCCGTTTTGGGCGCTTACATGCTTTCAGCGCTCACGCTTCCCCTTAGAATTATATGTGTGTGTAATGCCGGCTGTACAAACTCAGCGAGGCAACGCGATATATAGCGAGCACGAGTGGGTATTCAAACGAATTTTGTTCTACCTCTTACAGCTTCAAAGATCATATTTTAACCATAGACCTTTCTATTCCAAATCACGATGTGTTTTTGCTTCGGACAGATGTCAAAAAGATTAATGTGAAGAAATGAATAAGCAATACTTCAGACCTTTTTTATCTTATTGTAAACAGTACGTAGATCGCATGCCCATAAAACCCTGTGGAAAGGTCTATTCACGGACTTGATTTTACTCTTTTGCTCTAGAACACACATACAAAATTTCAGCTTGTTATATTTTTTTCTCAATTCATACAGTTTGAGATATCGTACAGATCGTGTCGTAATTTAACCAATGCCATCGGTTTCGCTAGGTCTAAATATGCTTAAAACGAAGTTCGTATCAAAATCGGGGGCAACAAATTTTCTCCAATTTTTGTGATTTTTAATACCTTTGATACCTTTTGGAAAATATGCGAAAAAAGTAAAAATAATTTTTGTTCTCAATTTTAATAATAATCATTTTTTAGGGTAATTTTGACCCAAACAGTACAAAAATCAGGTGCATTTTAATGTCCGACCAACACATTTCAAAATTTTTCATTCTCAATTCATACAGTTTTAAATTTTAGCACTATGGTTCTGATATCTTGAAAACCGTTAATCGTATGCAAAATTTATTCTTAAACTCTAAATTTCATTTTTAATTATAAAGCCCCGGGGATTGACACAAATTCGACTAGGGCTACTAGGATGTTAAATAAAACACAGGATATCTTTTTTTTTTTTATGAAATACATTTATTTGCTTAATAATCAGTCCTTACTTTCTCATATCACATTCAATCACAAATGTTATGTCCACAATTGAACTGAATTTATGTTTTGTTTTGTTTTTCTTTCGACATTTCAAATCAAAACATAAATATTTACAATTAATTATGGTTCAATCTATTATCAATGCCAATCTTGGACAATTGGTACAAAAACGTATTATTTTACTCATTTTGTTTTTTTATAAAATCAAAATTGATAATTTTATTCGTTTCACAATTGGGGATTGCAAACTTTTTTAAATAAAAATGTTATCTTAATCAAACACAAATGAAGTCAATTCGATTTTCGAAATACAGCGAAGTTATTTTTGTAGATAATTTTCACCATCTTATTTGAATCTGTTTTTGAGTTATTTTTTTCTA
Organism: Nineta flava; assembly: GCA_963920215.1. NCBI lineage: Eukaryota > Metazoa > Arthropoda > Insecta > Neuroptera > Chrysopidae > Nineta > Nineta flava. Next base: position 120,168,412 of record OY986040.1, read on the forward strand.
GTCAAATTATAGTGATAAATAAACTTACGGGCGAATATATGACCATTGCTTGTCACATTAGAACATTTTTCTAACGATACACATAAGAGGATTTCTTAGAAATATTGTCTAAGAAATTTGGCTCAGGGAGAAAAACTGTTAAACATTTGCCTCTTTTCTTGTTTCTCTTTTCTCATACTTTTTTCAAAATTAATATGGGGCAGCACTGGATGGGACAGCATTAGTATATTAAATAGTAAAGCTATCCACCATTTAAACTTTAAAGTACTTTTAATTGTTTAATTAAGTATAGAATGTGATAATTAATTTCCTGGGAATATTGATTAGAAAGTATTTTGTTTTTGAAATGTAGTTCTGGGAATTGTAGCGGGAAATATATCGGCATTGAATGTTTAGGATCGACAGTATCCATTAAAATATGAATTGGAATCTGACGACAATGCTTTGTTTGTGTGACACGAGATGCTAAAATTGGTATGAAAAATTTCATTTTATAAAACTTGAGTCTCGTTGCATATGAACTGTTTCCAAATTTTAATGAACTAAGGCCAAAAAAAGGAGAAAGGCGCCGTTCGGGTCCGTGCCGTAAATTTTTTGTGATAACGTCCGGAACATTATCCGTAGGCGTTTAAACTACCGCTGATCGGTGTATGCCCGCCCGATGGGTCTACTAAGTAATAGCTTTGCGCTTTTTTGTTCATTTCCTTTTCATTCGTTTGGAGCTGAACTCTTTATAAGTTCGTTGAGTCCTTTCGATGCGAGATTTCCTCTGATATGTTTTTTTCATAATTCCGAGCATATTTGATTGATTCGCATATGTTGGCAATAGCCATATGTTGGATATTGGTTATCTTCCATATGTTGGCAATAGCCTGGAGCTTGCTTATCAGATCCTCCCGAAGGTTCATATATTCGGGGATGAGATGCACCGAATATCCCGTATCTGCTGTAACCTAGAGGTTCGCAGTCAAAGATTATGTGGCATAAATGTTTCTTGCTCCTCGCCACACAATCTGCACGTAATGGACTCGTTATGGAGTCCCATTGTGTGCAGATGCTTCCACAGGGGATAATGCCCGGTAATGAATCCGGTAAATCTCCGCAGTTGCATCCTGTTCAGCCTCAGTGCATCGAGAGGCAGCCTCTTTGTTGCACTCTGAAGCAGTAGTACGTTCCCGAACTGCTGCCGCGCTTCTTTTTCCCAGTAAGTCCTTGGAATTCCTAAGATAGGCCAGATAGAGCATATTTACGAGTCATATGAGACAAACTCTTAATTAAGCAAGCTCTTTACAACGTCACTAGAATCAATGTTCTAGCTAAACGCATTTCTACGCTACAACCATACACCCATGCACTTTACACAAAGCTAATTCGTAACCGTTCCCGCGCATGTATTTACGCTGGTACCATGACGTAACAGGCAAAATAAATACAGCGCAACAGATATGTAAAGACTTGATCTATCTTCTGTGGGCTCCACCATTATAAACGTATTATTAGTCTCGAAGTTATTAACGATTGAAATCTTACAGTATTTCGTCACACAATAATGTTCGACTGACCACCAGTGTAACGTGCGAATAGACGTTTTCGTCATTATATCCTGAGACTATATTTCGAAATTAAAGTATTTCTGGGCCAATCTTTATCTACACATCTTAAAATCCACAAATTTTATTGAACAACGTTTCGTGACTAATAGTCATATCTTCAGACAGAATCCGAAGAATGTATGTACTTCACATGTATAGCTCATGTTTCATAATTTTATAATTGATTTTTGCCATTTTCATTCGGTTTTCGAAAAAATACTTCGCATAAAAGTTGTTCATTATAAATCGAATCGAAAACCGAATGAATAAGGGGCACAAATCAATTATAAAATTTTGAAAAGTGAGCGAAATATTTGCAGCCGATTTTACTATACAAAACCGGTTACTGCTTCTTACTAATTGGTAATTAAATGGTGGTGCCTATAGATGTCCCTGCTATTGAGACCTACATCTGATGCTGCCATGCTTTGATTTTATACTTAACTAAGAGTGTGAAAGGCAGTAGTTATTTAATTTATTGTAATGCCGGCAGTAAACACTCGGCGAATGTCTCGGCAAGACATTCGTAAGGCGAGGAGCCGCGAGTGGACCTGTGTACACTCTCGCCGAGTGTTCGGTCGGCAATACAGTTCTCGCCAGTTATTCTTTATACCTGAAAAGTTATATTTTTAAATTAAAAATTACGGAGTAGTAATTTTTTGATTAAACTATTAAAAATAATTATGATTCAAATGAGTAATGACCCGATAAGAATAAAAAAAGTATCCATAAATTTATACAGTTTTTATTTATTTTCGTGTTATACTATTCAGATTAATGGGTACAATTAAAACGGTTGATAGTCGAATATTTAAAAATGGCGGTTCAAAGTTGAATCGAATGTAGACGAGAGTGTCCTGAGGGTGCTCGTATTCATCACTCGTTTCCTTTGAATCGTGTCAAAAAACCGACTTTTAATGGAGTGTAGACGAGTAGAGGCGAGTGGACACGAGGCAGACCAAACGTCATGAGTACACTCTCGTGCTCGTTCTCTATCATCTTGCTTCGCCGATAGTGTACTTTCAACAAGAGATATACCTAAATGTCTGGGGGCCGTTGATCGCTTTGACTCAAAAACATTCTAAGGATAACATTTCCAAAAAACATTTATTACGGAGAACGATTAAAATTATCGATTTGGAGTTATCATCACTTTTAAAATAAAAAAATATTAATACTGATTGATAATAAAAACTAATAAATAAATATCTTAAAAACATAGATCAAACTCATTTTTGTAAAAAATTATTTGTTTTTACTAAAACTTATAATCACTTAATCACTACAGAATTTTTTCGATCAAGAAAAACCTGTAAATATATTATATTTTGTATATTCAGATAACTAATTTTGTCTTTTCAAAATTATAAGCAAACGAAATAGTTAAAAAAATGGTACTCGGGGTAACCCTAATTTGAGATCTTGATGATCGTAATATAGTTTATAAACCCATTCATGATTTTTAGTCACTTGAAGAATGGAACCAGAGTACACTCATATACATTAAATGGCCATCAATAATCGGTGGCCAAAACAGACGTGATTTTAAATTAAACCTTAAAATAGTAAACGAATGAGAATTTAGGTGCGGTCACATTTCCAATAATCGACATTCAAATAGTATAACACCTAAACTTTATGGCTATGAGAGTAATAAAATTCTCTTTCGTTTACTTTCTAAAGTTTGAATTTAAACTCAAGCCTGTTCTGGTCCGCGCTATATTGATGACCATTTAATTTGTAATCGAATGTACACATGCCCACAAAAGTTGATGTCATTTAAAAAAAAAATATTTATTGTTGATTTGTGCCTTATTTATTCGGTTTTCGAAAAAAATTTTCAAATAAAAGTTGTTACTATATTTAGAATGAACAACTTTTAGCCGAAGCATTTTTTCGAAAACCGAATCAATAAGGCACAAATCAATTATAAAATTTTTTAAAATGACATCAAATTTTGTGATCCATAGTACATACATATGCAAGTAATACCACTCGGCCATTTTTTTGTATGTGATTATGTGTAGTTTGTGTTTCAATACATTGATCGATTGATAACAGGCAATATTTAATTTGATAAATAATTTTAAAAAAAAGTAGTCGATTCACAATTATAAATAAATTAAATGTCAATAAAATTTGATAACAAATTAATAAAATAATATCAAACTTGTATATCATTTCGCGATAAATACTTAGTTAAAATTGCTATTTATATTTAAATACCAATTCCTGCCATCTATCGGTAAACGAATTGAAACACAATCCAAATTTTCTCAAGGTTATTTGAAATGACTACAAAAAATCAACGTACCGGAATAAGAACAGCCCCTTTGTTATCTAATGTATGCTCCTGATGGGTCCAGACAAAAGAATTAATTTACAAAAACTCGTTTTTAATGGGTTTTGAAAACTTTTCTATTACATATCATTTGTCAAGTTAATATTATCCATAATATTACTCCTGGGTTTGAAAGTTCAGTACTGGATTTCGATTTTTACAAGGACGCCCCAAATTTTGCCGTCCCTATGCATATAGAGTATAGCAAAAAGTTTTATATAATTGAGGTGCTCTTGTTTTACATAAATTCCTCATTTTTACTTATGAATTTTTACTTTACGAATAACAATCGAAGTCAGAAAGTATAGTAATCATAAAAGAATTCGAATCCAAGTTTTTGCAAAAAAAGGCGTCTGAACATGTGTATCTTTTCTTCTGCCCTACGTCCACAGAGCTGAGCTAATCCAGGAATTTTCAAAAATTATCTAGAAGTAGCTTTGTTTTAATTTTCCAAATTTTGAAAAATTAAGGCTAGTGATCTCATGTTAGAGTTTGTAAACATTCAAATTTTACTTTTCAAACGGTCAGACAGTCCTGTTTAATTAGTTATATGAAATATACATTTAAAAATGATCCAAAAAAAAAAAACAAAATTAATTGCTATTAATATTGAGGTGAGTCAATCGTTTATAGCTGATTGATTATTGCTTATTGGTTTCATCTGCATACTATTGCTTTAAACTGGGCGCCAATATTTAAAACAATATTAACTATTAAATTAAATTAAATTTTTTCAATTCTCTTCTAGTTTATGTTCAAAATATTTCCATATTTTCTACATAATGGTAAATTAAAAGAAATAGAATTCGATTTCTAAAATTCTCAGCATTTTTGTTTTTCGAAAAGAAAACTTCAACGCTTTTTCATACCTATATCAGTTTAACAAAATTATTTTAGTGTGAATAAAGCTTTATATACAGAATGTTACTTATTATAATGGTAAAAGTACAAGAGTTTCTACGGTTTGTAAAATTATTATTCCATGCCAACATATCAAGCTTATCGATCATTACTAAAACTTTTAATATATTGTAAATTTTTGAAGAATTATGCAAGAAACATTTATTTTTATCTTTTTGAGAGTAAATTTTTGCTGTTAAAGCTCAATAATCGATAATAGCTGGGTAGGGAGGCATTTTACATCGAAATGTAGAACAATTTTGTGGTAACACCCTGTACAATGCTTAAACAGCATGTTCCAATATATACTGCCATATATTTGATTAAAAAATGGCAACCGTCAATAATCTCGGTGCTTGCAGCATATATTGGAAACAAACACTGATCTCTATTATATGTGAAATGCGGTTCCTTAAGGCTTCAACAAATGGTCCAAATTAAAGTATACAAGGGAGCCATCTATACTTGCAGAATTAGATGTGAGAATTATACACTTAAATTCGCGCGATAATTAAACATCTTAATTTTTCAAGAGTTTTTTCAATAATATTTATAATACTTTTCTATTAAACCTTGAAGTTTTATGACAAACTCTTTTCAATTATCTTGAACAGAAGAATAAGGTAAAAAGATTTTATTTTTTATTCTTTCACGAATACGCCAGTCAAAATCAATAAAAAAAAATCGCTAAATTCGCAAAACATGATGTATCTCTGAGTTTTTAGTATGTTGTTCGGACCCATTGGGGCTATGTATATCCAAGTTTGCAACTCCCAAAAAGTTGTGGAAAAATTTTTACCCGTGAAAAACGCGAAATTTTTGGACTTGTTTCAGATTCTGCTATATAGCTCCTAATCCATGCATTTTTCTTCGAAAGCTATTCCATACGTTTTTCAAGAGCATTATATTTGTGACAAATTTAGCTCAATCGGAGCTCTGTAGGTCAATTCGTTACCGAATTACGGCACTTTGAAAATAGGCCAGTTTTTCCAAAAATTGAAGATTTTAGTTTTAGACCTTCTTTGGACCGAAATTGCGTCGAAACCATTGGTCCTGCGAGTAGCACTTGCAGAATATAACTTCTAGGCAATTTAATTAGCTTTTATTAGCAAAAGTCCAAAAATTTCGCGGTTTTTCGCGGGTAAAAATTTTTCCACAACCTTTTGGGAGTTGCAAACTTGGATATACATAGCCCCAATGGGTCCAAACAACATACTAAAAAATCAGAAATACGTCATGTTTGGTAATTTATTGTTGATTTTGTAAAATAAGTAGAGTTTTATTAGTAGAGACATACGTTTTTTTCCTTAAAATTTGGTTATATTTTTCCGTTTTAGCATTTAAGTGAAAATAGTTTGAATAACATTAAAAGATTTTACAGAAATTTATAATAAATATTATTTAAAAATAAAATTGATTAATTAATATTTCTTTATGTTAAATTCTCGAGCGGCATTTTTTGGTTTAGTTATTTAGCTAGCTACTAAACTCACAAATGTAGACGGCGCTGGTGTAGGCATATGATGAATATAAGGGAGATCAGTGATTGGAATAAACTTTTAATATAAATTTTTGTATGCTACGAAAATAATTATAACAAACTTTAAAATGAAAATAGATATTTTTTTAAAATAGCTAACAGCTCCATTTCAATGGAAAAGTTGATGTTTCGTTCTATCTCCAATCTTTCAACAAGTGTGAACTTTTCATAGACATCATATATATATTTATTTATATATTTTAATATATTCTATTTAATATTATTGAATTTTTTTTTTTATTATTATTATTATTAATTTTTTTGTTTTGTTTAAATTTAGAACTGTTGTAGAGAACATGTAACACAAACATTTACAAAGAACACCAATATTTTTTTTAAAGTTTTGTTTTGTTTAATTAATAATTAAATTCAATTAGTAGTATATTAATTAAATATTACTGATATACTATATAACAAATATTTTTCAATTTTTTTTTTATGATACAATTTTCCATGTTTTTTTGAAAATAAGTTATTTTAATGTATTTTTTTTTTTTGGAAATTTAATTTTTTAATTTAGACATTTAATTGTTATTTTTTGAAGTATTTAAAAAATCTTTGTATTTATTTACAAATATATTAATTTTTGACGAAATTTTTTCAACCCAATTGCATATTGTGCAAAATATCCGGCGGATCCATTCAATACAAAATTAAAATTGGTGCATTGAACTAGACAGTGCGTAATTTTGGAATTATAAGTTAAAAAAATCAAAGAAAAAAGCAAAACTATTTATTTAATTCATTTTTTCAGAAATTTTAAAGTAATATCAATAGGTTTTGAGCTTTCATCCTAGTCAAATAATTATTTACATATGTAGGGATCAGTACTAAGTTTTTTAATTAAACACCTTGGTTAATTCGATTATAAGAATGTCGTTAAACTCAAAAAGCACTGCGCTGGAAAGTGGTGCTTTTTTTTTAATTATTGACAATGCTACAAAATATTTTTGAAGTGAAAACGGTTTATGTCTGGGAGAAAAATAAAAAAATCTGTACTAAAATTTTTGTTTTAATTGTATTTCTCTCACTCTGTTAGTATATTAAAGAAGGTGTGTCTTTTATATTTTGAAAATACTGTTCAAGTAAAGTTATATAAAATGTATAAGTATTTTTTAAAAAATTACCGTTTTTCTTGAGCTTTTTTGTATTTTTTATTGGTAATTATTAGAAATCGTTCAATTTATTTGCCAAATATTTGAATGATTTTGTCTAAAAACCCGTAAAAGATGCTACGCGAAAAAAAAAAACTGCATATATAAATTAACGACAAAATTCCCCGAATTGAAAAGTTTTCCTGATACTGTAGTGCGCTTTTTATCCTGCTTAGGAAAAAATTGTAATGATTTAATTTGTTAAAAATTTAACCCTCCTTAAAATTGATAATAAATGCTGTAAAATTATCCTTAAACCTGATAGTTACTAGTGTAAAATTCTACTTAAATCTGATAATAAATGTCCAAAAATTTCGCAGCCACGGGAAATTTGATTCGCTACTGATCCCAACATACTATAAGTAGTAATAAAAAACTTTTACGGTTTACGGAAAAATGCTAAATTGTTCGAATTTTTATGGTGAACAACTTTTATTCGAGACAGTTTTTCGAAAACGAAATGAATTGGGCACAAATTGACGTTACACAAAATATGAAGTTAAGGTTCGTATTGGGAATGATTTAATAGTTTATCAAATATTTTAGGAAGGATCTTGTCCTTAAACTTTGATTTTGAGCCACTTTCTTTTTTGGATACTTAAAGATCCATCCTATTTGGATCACTCACAAAAATTGTGACCTTTTATGCAATTGAGTTGACCGTAAAATGTTTTTGAATAAAGTATTTCAAATACATTAAAATAAATTTTAATTTTATTTCGATTTATTATAAAATTTTCGTACAGAAAAAATGCATTTACCTTTTTTTTGGATGGGGTGGGCATGGGTGTGTGTGTGTATGTTATTGTACGTATTATGGCGAATATTATGGGATTTTGATGGGACTTTATTAATTGTCAGTCTGAGTATTTTTTTTATGAAAGATATTTTTTAAACTATTTTTTTTTTAAATATTGTATTGCATTTGTTGTACTTTGAGGAATAAAATTTTATTCATTTTAGGCACTTATGGAAGAATATTGAATTTTTATAAAATTAATTAAATGTTTTGTCGGTAAATTCGGAAACTAAATAATATATTATTTAGTTTGGTTTTATAATACATAATCAATTTTATAAAAATTTAATATTTTTTTATTTTTAAATAGTTTATGTACAAAATAAAAATTCCTTTTATTAGGCAGATTATGGAGCTTTTTAAGTGAAAATTGTTTTGTGTATTTATATACCATTTCATGAAATAATTTCGGAAATATTGAAATATTTAATTTTTTTTTTGTGTATCAATATTATTTGTTTGCAATGGCTTTCTCGAAAACGATACAAACCATTTCGATAAAATTTCCAGAATAGGAGTTTTTAGGATAAAAAACTAGGTTTAACCTTTGGAAAAACCCATTTTCTCATATACTAGAACTCGGAGAGTTTTCACAAGGATAGAAATACCGTGAAACTTTCAGTGTAAGACATTGGTGTGATGGAATTGTCTAAAATCGATAAAAAGTAGCTTATACATATTGGAAGCTCTTATAAATCAAGTAAGTCGATTCAAGTTTGTACTTGAATTTTACAACAATTGTAAAATAGATCAGCCATCAAAAATTCGGTACTCTACCATTTAATCGACATTTTACTTTCTCAAATTGGAATTGAATAAAATACTCGGTAATTTAAGAACACGTGTATGTTTCGACAAATATCCAGTCATCATTTCATGAAATGTACAATTTTACTGGAAGATTATGACAGATTTATTTAACTAGTAACTTTTTTAAATGGACAAAATGCATTTCTTCTATATTCAATAAATTATTTTTTTAAAAATAATTATTTTTTTGAAATATTAGTACGCTGTCTTTCTGAATTAAATAAAAACAAAAAGTTTTTCTAAAAAAAATGTTTTTCTAAATTACACGTAAAACTTTTATTTGCTTTTATAAAAAATTCGATTTGACGGTCTGAAAATATTCTGCAATAAGTACGATTATTTTTGTTTGTTTTTTAATATACAAAATGATCGTTAAAAATGATTAATAAACGAAATTAATAAATGATTTTCACCCGTCTTTATTAAAGAATTATATTGTGATTGTGCTGTTGCAAAAGAAAATATAAAATCAAATAGTTTTAATGATCATTTTGTATAGTTCTACGAAATTTCTGTTTTAATATTTTAATACTTCTTTTTTTTTTATTAATTTTTATTTATTTATTAATTATTAATTAATATAGACGGATTGTTTGTGATTTGAATCATCTAATATAACAAGAACAAATAATTATTCATTTATGTTTGTTGATCAATTACTACGTGTTTTTATGATGGTAGTGAATAATTGAACCTGAGTTTTATTTGCATTTATTATTATTAATGTAAAATAAAATCAAATATTTGGGAAAAATGTTTGCTTATGACACCGTACACTAAAATTCATGTTATTTTAACCAGTAAGTCAAATTCTAAACGTATATACTTCTGAATACACTGGGTGGATCGAACCAGGTGCATAAAAGCACACGCCTCCATTTCTGTCTATGATGCTTTCATTCCTCAAAAACATCTAATAGAAATCGATAAATTGATCATCTCCCCGAAACAAACGAAGACCACTCGTGATTGGCTCAAAGATATGATAAACACCAAACTCTACCACTCAAAGTGGAGTGGTATTAGAACATATTATAAGTGGTAGGAATTTTATTATTTTCTCATCTAAAATTATGTCGATTGTCGAATAATAATTATATAAATGTGAAGTTTACAAGTTAACGAATATAGTTTCTGCAACAGGGTTGCTGATTGGGGTGCTACTTATTGCCAACTGCAACTAAATTCAAATTTCCCCGCTGCTAAATAATAGTCAACTCTCATTGACTGATGAAGAATAAACTGTAAACCAATAGAATTATATTTGCCGGTGATTTGTTAAAGTATTTAGGCTATTTTTGCTAATAGATTCTCGGAAATAAAATTTTCTGGCAAACCTATTCTACAATCAATACTTTTAATCCTTATTCAATTTCAGTATTTCTCTAAATGCACACTTTTCTCCAGGAGTACGCATCTGAGTGTTATATCCAAAGTTTCTTTCGCGTGTGTGTCTCGCATTTACGTTAACTTGACAAGGAAGAGATTAAGCTAATTCTCGTAACTTTAATTTCGATTTAAGATTTTTCTAATTCGAAGAATGGCTCGGGAACGTGTAATGTTATACGATATTGTGTGAAGGTGTCTCTCGTTGGATTATGAATTATTGAGTTTGACGATGTGCATGATATTTTCTTTGTTATATTAGATGATCAAACTTCTCGGCGCTAAAATATAAAATATTCAGATGTATAAAAATAAATTATATTATTTTAAATATATTGTAAATATTATTATTTTGTTTTAAAATAGTTTTATTTGTTTGTTTGTAATTAATACTTTTCTATGTTGTGGTTTGTTTCTTCGTTAAAAACGGTTTACTGATTGCTGATTGATTTAAAAAATTTGTTTTAAAATTCTATTTTTGTTTGTTTTGTAAAGTTATTTAATTGTATATATTATCGCTTTTTTGTTTGTTTGTTTAATGAGTGTAGATAATTACTATATGAGTTAGTTAAAAAGTGCTCAAAATAAAATTACTAAGTAATTGCAAACATTTTTATTGCTATTAAACTATTATTTATTTTATTATAGGAACTTTTTGTTGCTTAATTATGGTAGTATTTAGTCTGTTTATATATTGTTTTGTCGATTTATTTTCTCTATATTCAAAAATTTGTAGAAAAATTGACACATATTTATCTAAATAAAGATAAAGAAAGAAAATTTTCTAATACTGTTTTAATATTGGTTTGATTCGAAAAATATTCTTTGCTGTGCAAAATGATTATTTACTATGTTAAAGAATCCTTAGCGTATCTTGAGTTACATACTTATGACATAAAGTCCACTTATTGGAGAAATGACTTGACTTACAAAAAAAACTATGCTTTTCATAAGTAGATAAAAGACTAAAAATAAAAATAAATACATAAATTTTTGTTTAAAAACAAGCTTTGATTTTTATCTACTAAAAATGGAAAATAAAATTTAATCTCGAAATCACCATCATCAGGTGACTCTAAATTAACTTATTAATTTCCCACCATTCAAAACTTCCACAAAATTTCTTCTACAGCGAATATTTTCGAACTCCATCTATATAGAATCATGTTACATATACTATATTGTAATGCCACGTGACTTATACACGTGTACAAACTTTCAAAGCTCTAGATCAATTAAAACTGATCGAATTTTTTCATTTGACGATTTGAACTATGCATACTATCTTGTAAAATTAAATAAAAGCTTGTAAAAATAATTATTAAATAAGTTATTGTAAAAGCTTCTAAATTGAAGAATTTATATTGCACTAATTAAAAAAAGTATGGCTTTTTTGAAAATATAAATTAATATAAAATTAATCAAGATAAAAGATAAATTAATCAAGATTAAATTAATCAAGATAACATTTCTTGATGTAATTTTCACTTCTATCATGTGATTGCAAATTTTGGAAGTTTGAAATCGTGCTAAAATACAATTCATTGTGTGGGCCAAAATAAAATGTATAAATTTTCTACAAATTTGTTGGAATATAACAAAATTAATATCAGTAGATAAAAAAATAATAAAATTAAATGAGTTTGTTTGCAATTCTTGTAATTTTAATTTCGAGTGAGGTTCACGTTTTATTTATTTTTATGTTTGTTTGTTTTTTTTTTTTTTTTGTAAAATATGGAGGTTGTTTATTTTCAACTATTGGAAATCAATTTGTTAAATACTATTTTGTAAAAAAGTGAACGACATTGTTTTTTTTTTTTCATTGATATTTTCTTATTAAATACGATAAAATTATTGAAAATAGATGATACTTTTAGTTCGTGAAGATAAAATAGAATAGTTGACTATTTCTCTTGGCATGGTAGGCAAAGAGGGAACCCCAATTTATGAATACCTAACTTTAGATATCTTAAAGGTTCCATACATTTACAGTTATTCCTTTGAGAAATGCCTGAACAATCCGAATGCTCATATATCTGACACATATCTTTGTTAATAATATATTGACAAATTCTTGGAAGCGTATTTAACATATAAAACAAGAAACTAAATTAAGTGTATAGATAATGACTAATTAGATTTACTGTATAGCGTGAAACAAAACAACAAATATTTGAAGAGTTTATTAAAGTTTACGAATTAGACTTTCGGAGATTAAAAATAAGTTTTCGATATGTTCAGTTTAATTTTTCACTCAAAAGATTTTCGAATAATATACAACTACTCAAACAGTGACGGATTTAAGTTAGATTTCGTCCTCGGCTTGTTTCAATATGCCGCTCCTAACTAAATCGTCGTTCGAAGAATTAAATTATAAAGTTAGATAAATCGGTTTTTAATTTTAATTTAAATTTAGTCACGGACCTAAGTCTAAATTCGCCTCGGATTACAGGACATTACTTTAAATCCTTTTTTATTTTGCGGTATTATTTCTCAAAACTGTTGCTCTGGGCTTTGGCCTATTCCACCTATTGGAAAATCCCTCCCGCACTTTTCATGCAACAAGGTTAATTTGTTAAAATTATAAAATTATCATAATTAATAAGAGAATATTTTTATGACGGTTGTTGTACTAAAAAATAACTAAACTTAAAAATACAAAAAATTACAAAAAAATATTGCTAAAAATTCGTACATTATTTCATTATAATTAATTAATTATATTATATTAATTATAATATAAATACGTCTATATATATCTATAATATACGCACTACACATTTAGTTATCCACAATAAGAATTATTTAGAGGTACATTTTGGCACAAACATATACATTATAATAAATATTACTATCGCATATACAACAGGGATTACTTAAAACATGAGAATTTGAACGAACATTTCATCTAATCATTCACTCATTGGTTTACCCTCGTTTTTTAGTTTAACCATGAAAGAATCCTAAAAGGTTTAGCCTAAAAAACCGCAAGGGCTTACATACAGCATCGTTGCCGTCGGCGATACCGACGGTATTTTGTCGCGTGCAATGTAATCAAATGGAGTCTTTCACACGCAGTGCGGTTCAACATTTTTGACGTTCCTATTTTATTACATTGCACGCGGAAAAAAAATCGATATTGCCGACGGCACAGTCGCTGTGAGTAGAAGAGCCCCTATAGATTCATTTTGCCCGTCTAAAATTTGGCAAGTTTGCTTATAAAACTCTTCTACATAGTTTACTGGTATATCTGAAAAGGGATATCTTATGGTGACCTTGATTTTCTCGTTCCCATGGCATGCAAGCTTATTTCGGGGTCAACTTGTGTTTATCAAATGGGATCCTCTGTTTTGACCACAGATTCTTAAAGGGAGAAAAACTATATGTTCAAACACATATTAATATCTTGGGTTAAAGATACCTATACAGGAAGGTAAAAGTAGTGTTGAAGTCAAACCAGAAGGTAGTAAGGTGACAATTTAAACAATTCAGGTGTCTTAATACTAAAAAAACATGAATGATTCTTTCATTCAACAAATTCAACTTCAGTCTCTTCCCATCAAAATTTATTACCTTCTGATTTGATCTATTCATAATCTATAAATGGTTTGTGAAAGTAATTTGGGCAAACTAGATATTGCAGACACTGACACAAGTGTGCAGCCTGTTAAAAGTCGTGGTGGCCAGTACTGTCGGCTAGAGGTGGCAGTCAATGAAATAGCCAGTCGGTAAGTTTACACACGAAGACAGTAATGGCTTCCATTACTTGGCTGCCAGTACCCAGTTTTGTGTGGACATGGTGAGTGCAACGTGGTCAGAGGATTTATAAGATCATAAGTCTTGCACTCTACCGCGTTCACTCAACTCAAATCTGCTTGAGTGTGACCGCCAATAGCCAACTGGACGTAGTACCCCTGTACACGAGGACAGTAGAAGGATAATTATTAGCGGTCATTACTGGCTAGTACTACTAACAGCCACTACTGTATTCGTGTACTTAAGAGCTCATGGTAATCTTTGAAAAATAAACCAATAAATGAATCAGTCACAAGTTTCTTCTACAGTTTTAAATAAACATCCTGTAATATGAGTTTTGTTTTCTGAATATAAATTTTTTTTTTGTAAATAAATCTGTGTATGGGGAATAATTTTGCATTGAATTATTTTGATTTTTAAATGATATTTTAATTTTTGCATCCCTATTCAGAAATTTAAAATAAAAAAACATTTTCCGGGAAACTAAATTGATTTTTAAACCATTCATTAAAAAAAAATCGATTTGAGGTAGTTTTTATTCCCCATAACGATTATCAAATATTCTGTTTCACTTAAATTTTACCATAAAGACACAATTTTTAAACATTTCTTTTTTTCTTTTTTTTTTTAACATTGACAAATTGACTATTTGAGAAATTCAATTTTTAAAATCAAATATTGATTTTAATAATTGATTTTATTTTTTTATTTCAGATTAATTAAAATTAATTAATTTTTTTTTGAAAATTAATTATAATACATATATATATATACTTTATTTATTTCAATCCTGTAGGAACATCAATTAAAACTGGGCTACATTTTGTGTTTTACAATTTTTTTTTTTATATAAATATTTATATTGCTTGAAAACTCTCACTGTGAGTGTTATATTTTATAAACAGATTTTACTGTAACAATATTGTGTAAAGTATTTTAGTTTTTTTTTTTTTTAAGTTTAGACACAATAATTCAAATATTTTTAAAATCACATCTTAAATTAATTTTACGACATTTGTTTTTTTGTTGATTTGTTTGAGGTTTGCTAGTTTTAGTGTATATATCTCAGATCAATTGAGGTTTCTGAGATACATTTAAATAACCGTTAATTAATCCGTATTGTAACAATTATTACCGTAAAGTTAGCAAGACATATAAATGGTGGGAAACTGACGTGTAGGTTTAAGTTCGTTTTAAAGTACAATCATTGTCCCAGGTATGCTTAAACAATTTCGAAATTTAGCCTGACTAAAGCTGCCATCTTGGAGTATGACATCATGAGTAACTTTACCAATAGAGGTTATGAACTTTTTTTTCTTTGTATTTCAACTTGTTATCGAATATTTCAGTGCCATTATTTGTCAATTTTGACTTTTTTTGTCATATTTTCTGCAATTTTCTTATTGAAGCGAATATCCATGGTTTTTCATATCAAGTTTTTGACGTCACTTTTCTTAGTATAACATAACCGGAACGCAACCATATTATCAATGGATGGATTGATGTTGAGTTTATAAAAACAATATTAAAATATGTGAATACTAAAATACAAATAAAGTTAATACACGTTCATCAAGATAATGAAAAATCATATAAATCCTACATTTTTTGCGGCTAATTTGGCCAGAAAAAACAGAAGTCGTGGGTTCCATCCTCGTCGCCAATTTGTTTATGATACTTAATAAGTTAATGCCTTTGTTGGATGTTTTTGAATGGTTTGAATAATTGAAATGTTTTTGAACAAACAGGTTTCAAGTTTATTAAGCGATCTGTTTCGTTCAAACACGTTCAATAATTATTGAAAAATGATAATTGAACATTGACAATTTGATATTGCTAACTTTACGATAGTATAAATTAAAATATACAATATTATAAAGCAATTTTTTCTTGTAAAATGAAAATTTTCTTGAAAAGCATAAAAAAAATTTTATATTATTTTTTGAACAGAAATAGTGTTTTTTCTTTATTCTTTATTATTTATTGCTATTTTGAACTAATTAAAATATATATTAATTTACCGCTAAACATTTACTTTGGTTCATAATAGTTTTTTATAGGACAAAATTTTAATTTACGAATTTTTTTATCTAAAGTGTGTTTTTCTTAATACGTATTTAAAATTATATCAGACACAAATATTGGAAAAGTTTTTTAGCGAATTTTTTCCTTTTCAAATTCTCATTTGTGCGTATTTACGAAAAATGTTGTGCCGTATTATTTGGAAAAAAATACTAATGTCTTCACAAATTAAATCGTAATAAAAATATAGAGATAGTTTACACTGATTTTTATCAGTTGTTTTTTTTCTTCCAATTTTCGACGGATATTATTTATATTTATTTGGGCGGTATTTATTTCTTTTAAATTACATCCAACTCAGTATAAGAAAAATTTTGTTAGAGCTGAAAGTATTTACGTATCAGAATGGTGAAAGGAAAATTAAATTTTAATAGCCTCCTAGTACTCTTGCATAGCTGACCATAAAAAACAGAGGTCGTGGATTCCGTCGCCAAGTTGTTTATGATAACTCATTATAAAATCAATACTAAATAAGCTGATGCAATTGCTGAATGTTTTTGAACGGTTTGAACAATTGAACAAAATAATATTCCATTCAACTGAGGTAGATAGAATGATTACTTTTTTCATTAAAATTTCCAATAACTTTGATCTGAAACTTTTTTTCATATCTATTACAATTTTTTGAGAGGCCAAAATTATACTCCACTTAATAATTGGCACGAAAGTCGGTGTCATAGCCTCACTTGACGAAGGTAAAATTCTTTTTTCAAAATTTTAATGAATTTGTGCCTTATTCGAAAAGTGTTTCGAATAAAAGTTGTTAGTGTGTTTATAATGAACAACTTTTATTCGAAGCATTTATTCGAAAACCGAATGAATAAGGCATAAATTAATTATAAAATTTTGAAAAAATAACGCTACTTTTGTAACCATTTATACTATCGAGTCCATTCGTGGCGTTGGTTTTCAAAATTTTACAGTTTGATTTATGCCGAATCCATTTGGTTTTTGAAAATATGTCTAGGACAAAAGTAATTAGTATTTTGATAACGAATAATTTTTAATTGAAAACTAAATAGATTCGGTTCAAATCGACTGCTTTGGAAAAGGGAACGCCATTTTTTGAGCTGATAGTACCATTGCGTGCAAAAGTGGTGTATATTATATGTCAAATTTTTACAATCGATTTATGACGATCTTATTAACTTTTCAAGTTTTGAGTTTGTTCCAAACATTTTTTTGAAAACCGGATGAATTCGGCATAAATAGATTGTTTAAAAGGCTTAAAATGCCTGACCTATTTTGCTGAAGTACCTGTACATAAATAAAAGATCACTCGACTTAAAACTATTCCCCGTAACATTTTTTAAACGTTCCAAGACGAGCTTTCATCTCGTATCTCACGACATAATTTGTGAAATCATTATGTAGTTAAAAACACATTTAAATATTTTGTTTGCTCGTTATATTAAAGTTAATAATTATTAAATATATTTTAAATAAATTAATACAAAATATTTATTAATATTAATATTTTTTGTTTTTTTGTTTGTTAATAAATTACGATTTTAAAACTTTATAAGTTACGGTTGCACATGTATATAAATATAACAATGATATATATATAATTATTGTATGATTTTTTACTTTTAAAACATCAATCAAAAAACTTATTTTAATAATAATTAACTATTTCGTTGCTTTTCTTCAATAACAGCCACAATTTGTTTTAACCATTTTTTTTTTTGTTGAACGTTAAAATAATTTTTTTTTAATATCTCTTTACACGAATTTTCCATACACAACTTCTTTATTTTTTGTTGGGAAAACAACGAAAATATGTAGAATATCACCCGTTTTATTTAAAAAAAAAAATTTTTATCACTCCAATAAATATCCTTTTTTTTGTTTGAGATTCATTCAATGTCTTTTTAAGAAATTTAAATAAATAAATAAATAATTTTAGTTTAGGAAACGACTTACTGTCTAATAAAATTGCTTAGTTTTGTGTCATTTACAATTCCAAAATTTATTTTTTTTAAATATAATGAAATTTTTAAATTGACTTACGCCCGGTTGCACCCCAGTATATAACAATTTAGCATATTTTCAGCCACGGTTGCACCATAAAAGTTTCATTATATTGTTTTTAATTTTAAGCACAAAACGAAAAAGGCCACACAATTTAGCCAACATTACGAAATAAATTTTTATCCGATTTATCGTTTATTTCAGCGCGGCGAATGCATATGCGTTGTTAAATGCTTGGATAAGTAATCGGCGCGTGCAAAACATTTACCACAAGCTTCACAATGGTATGGACGTTCACCGGTATGAATGCGTAAATGCCGTGTTAAATCACTTTTACCGCCAAATGCACGACCACAAAATAAGCATACAAATGGCCGTTCTCCCGTGTGCTTACGCACATGTAATTTTAAATTCTCTTTTGATCGAACACATTTACCACAAAACGGGCATGCAAATCGACGTTCCCGTTGATGTCGTTCTATTGCATCGGCTTGTAACAAATTCAATATGGATGCCTCTTGTGCTAATTGGAATGCATCGATGGGGAGAGTTGTTGTGGATGGAAAATTGTTGCTGCTACCACCAGCTGGATACGATAACGAATCTATTGTATTATCTTGATCACAAACTTGACCCGGTTTCTTGGTGGTCTGTGTTGGTGAAGTCTCCTCAACTTCTTGTTTAATTTTAATCTCTTCTTTCTTATCATCAGACAAATTGACTGGTTTATCTTGTTCGTCATCTAAGCCAATTACTTCATTGATGGTACTAGTGACTTCATTACTTTCAGTTTCATTTTGTGCAGCTTTCTCCCCAATATATCGGTCAAGCACCAAATGTGATAAATTCTCTGAACCAGAATATTCTCCATCCGCGTTCAATGATTTGCCATGTAAACGCTCCAACGCATGATTTAAACGATGCTTTTTAAATGATTTTAAATAACGGAATTGCATGCCACACACGTCACAGGTAAATAATTTATCGGCTGGCAAACGAGCTCGATGATTTTGTTCACGATGTTTTAAATACGCTGATCGATAACGATAACTTTGACCGCATTGCTCACAAACAAATGGTTTCTCTTCGGTGGGTGTTAATGATGTTGGTAATATTGAATGTTGTAAGATAGCGTGTCGTTTTAGTAACCATCCAGATGGAAAACTTGCTAAGCATACAATACAACGAAATTGTTGGTCGGCAATTTCGTGTGGAGTACTACCGCCACTTGCAGATGTAGATGCAACAGCTGCTAAACGTGAATTTAACAATCCCAGTAAACGACTTGATGCATCATCTAATGGACTTGCGCCAAACATGCCCCATAAAAAAGGAAATGGGGTTGATGAGCGACTACTTGATGCATCGTCATCTAAATAAAACTGAAAAAAAAAAACATAGTTAAATTTTTGGACTTTTGAAATTTATTTTAAAAAGTGGCTTGAAATGAAAATCTTACAGGAATTTGTCTGGGTATTAAATTTGAGACTATTAATACTGCTTTTAATCTTTTTAGAAGCTTTGCATTCCAATGTCTGGCATATTCATTTGATACAATCGCTTACTTTTCAAACTTGTATATTGTTTATGTTAAAAGAATTATATGGTTCCAAATGTTTTGATGTTGGGGTTATTTATTCCACAGGTTGGTCTTAGATAGAGATTTTTTGTAGAGGCTGCCTTGAACGGGCTACACTTCGGCCATAAGGTCCATTGTGATGCCTGAGGATGTGAGTGGAGTGGAAGGAATTTTTGTGTATAGACTAGGAATTGGTAGTCGACTATATATCGATATTCATCTGGAGTTCGTGAAAGAAACTGCAGAAAACCTTCTCAAGCATAGCCGATTACTTCGTTCGTGTCCATACGCCGACAGTTTAGTCAATTAATCGCCCTTTTTTTTTCCTAATAATTGACAAAATGCCGATGTCGGAATTCGAACCCATAATCTCCCAGTTTCCAAGTAGGCATACTGCGCAGACATAACGCCTTAGACCGTTCGGCCACTTGGACTGGTCAAAACCAGCCACTTGGACAGTTGATCTTACCTTTATTGCGCAAATATTATTTCCAAATGCCGTAAAACACTATCTTATCGGTGTTATTTGTGAAATTCTACATAGTTGAAATTAGGTACAGGAATGGCTTCATCATTATTACTGCAATTTTCTGATAAAAGCAGAATATTAGAATTACGAGCCGCATTATCAATGATATCATTTCTATGGGCTCGTAAACTTGTATATTGAATGTACCTATATTGATAAACCTGATTCTTTTGTAACCCTCTGTATAATGTATAATTTTATTTATTTATAAACAAAGATAAGTAGTATATTTTTTAAGGGTGTAAAAAAGAAATGGAAGTATAAACTGAATTTATATTTTTTATTTGTATATACGGTGTCAGTGAGTGAGAATTTAAAGAATATATGTAATGTAAAAATTAAATAATATGTTGTATCTGCTACTACACGAATAATCAAAATTGTGCGAGACTGATTCGGTTCAGGTCTGCTCATTTATTTTGAACGGGAGTGTACACACACACTTTACTTTTTTTAAAACTGAAACATCTGTAATTATTGTAGACTATTAAAACATATTATATAAGTATGTATTTAGTACCACGGGGATACTTTTAAACATTTGTTCGTGTGAAGAAAAGCACTGATAAAAACTTAATATAATACAGGATATGGACTAAGGGTAATCTCTACTATTATAAAATTGTAAATGTTTATTTGTTTGTTCGAGCATCACGTAAAAACTACTGAACCGATTTTGATGGAACTTTTTTTGTTTAAAATCTTACGCTACGAGAGGTACAATTCGAAAATATATTTGGTGCATGTGTCGATGAATATTTGAAGTATTGGAAGCGGTGGGAATTATAAATAATTGAAATAAGGGAAGCGGTGGTAAATTATATTGAGGTGTTAAGTTTAAACATTACGGGAGCCGGATATATATAACGATAAAACTCGAGCATAGTCGCGGGAATAAGCCAGTTAATTATAAATTTAAAACGATTAAAAAACTGAAATAAATATTAATAGTTTAAAACATTTTTATTTGCCAAAAATTTCATTTTACAGCTATAATGATATGCATATCTTGTTTTTAAAAATTGAAAAAACAGCATTTAATTATGAGAGAGAGAGAGAGACAGAGAAAGAGAGAATAATGAACAATTAATTAATTAATGGATTTACAAGCATTTGCCAAAAAACAACAAAAAATATAATTCACAAAAATTTGTCATCCAATAATTTTATTGATGATTGAAATAAACAATGTTGTTTGTTTCAATGTTTTTTGTTTTGTTTTGAAAAAACAATTAATTAATAATAATAATAAAAAAACAGGAATTTAATTTTTTTACAATTATCAACAATTAATTTATATTTTAATGTGCAATAAAAAATCACGTTAATTTTGTCTTAATAATATTAATAATAATTTTTTTTAAATATTTTTCATTTTTTTTTTTGTTTCTTTGTTCATTACGCGTTTTTGAAATATCAATGAGTGGTTTTTTTGGGAAAAAATTTTTTTACTACAAATTAATTTTAATTAATTAACTTTATGTTTGTTGGTACGTAAAAATATCAAAAACGCGTAGACGATTGTACATGGCAGAACATTTATAACAGAAATATATTAATTTATATTTAATAATAATAATAATAGTTTAATTATTTAATTATTTAATTAATTAATTACAATAAAAAATAGTTTCTATTACAATTTTGTTTTTGTTTCAATGAAATTATTTTTGTTGTATTCTTTTTACATAATATAAAATGTTTTCGAAAAATTATTAATAATTTGCTGTTTTTGAATTTTTTTGAAAAATATCGAAAATCTGTTCGTACTTTTTGTCGTATTTGTAAGCGGTATTTCAACTATTAAGTAGCCAATATCAGTTTTAATTGGTAACAATTTGTAGTTTGAAAATAATTGCAAAGATCGAAACATGTCACTATAATTATTGAACAGTAGTTTTGCAAAATAAATAATTTTGAAATTTATTATTATTTTTTCAAACCCATCATACTGTTAAAATGGAATTCCACAAATTATTAGTATTATTCATTAATTGGATATTTTTTCTCGACGCTTTCTGACGTAGCTCGCTTTTTAGTTTATTAATTAAGATTAATTTTTCCAAAACGTAAAAAGAATACGTAGTGCGATTTAAATCGAAATAAGTAGTTTTATAAATTATTTCCATGCAAGAGAAATTGTTTCATACAAAAATTTTGATGGCACAGTGAAATTTTTTTTCTTCCAAATTCATTGTTTATAATCGAAAATAGTTACAAATTATTAAATAATTGTTGTTTTTTTTCGTCTTTACAAAAAATTATGTTTAACAATAGTAATATATCATCTAGTAATATTTGTGTTGTCCGATAGATTGTAGAAACAAATTATAGATTTTCATAAAATTCAACCTGTATATAAATAAATCTTGAAATTATAACTAATATACTTAATAAATCTATTAAGGAACTGATTAATGTAATTAAAAAAAATATTAATATCTATTTTTAAATAAATAAAAGGTACACTTTTAACTAAATTCGGTAGATTAACAAACGTTTCGAGAGCCTACAATGCATAAAGAAATTTCAATGCCTAAATAAATGCCTTTTTACTTGGCACAAAATATAGACTCAATCCTGGCATGGTCGATTAGATTGACATCAAGCCGATTTACTTAACTGAAAAACCAATGTTAGACAAGAAGAATGTATATACAGTGTGTTCATTTGAGAAGTTGCCACCTAAATATTTTAAAAATATGCCTTTTAGAACAAAATATCTCAAACAAAAGTTGGACAGTTTACAGAGGAGAACATTATGCAATAATTATATTTTTGTTTCTTGCATCAGTGTCGTGTGGTATAACTTAACTTTTAAACGGTGCAAAATATGAAAGATCTTTAATTACAAAAAAAGTTTATCTCTTAAAAGCAAACAACTTTTGTTGGAAATTTTTTTTCATCCATCGAATAGTTTTGGTGTAAATACGGCGTAAATGTGGTGTAAATTTTGTATTCACGCCAGAAATATTGGATTTATGAAAGTTTTTTCTTTTAATAGAACAATATTTTATAAGAATTCATAACAACAAACTTTTGTTTGAAACTTTTGTCCATGCATCCAATAATTTCTGGTGAAAATAAAAATTTTCGCCAGTTACGCCGTATTTACACTAAAACTATGGGATGTGTGAAAAAAAGGTTTAAACAAAAGTTATTTGTTTTCATGAGATAAACATTTTTTGTATTTAGAGTTGTTCCGTATCTTGCACCGTTTAAAAATTATGATACAACACGCGACGCGGATGCATGAAACAAACAAAATTTTCTTCTTTTAAATTGTGCAACTTTTGTTTGAAAGTTTGTTTGAGACTTTTCAAATGACACCCCGTATATATATATATATATATATATATATATATACTCGCTTGAAAAAAGAAATGCTTTCCACAATTAGTTTTCTCGCACTTTAATCGATAACAACGTTTTATTATCAGTCAAAAAATACAATGCCGGCCTTAAAGTTTGTCTCAGATCCATACCGTTTTCTGTACGATCCCATTCGAGGACCTGAGTACTACGACCTCGTACACATTGTGATCTAAGACCGGTTCTGCAAAAATACGTACAAAATTCTAATCTATTTTACTATTTACAATACTTTTTAATATTAGCTGGGACTGTAATTCCGTCCCAAATGTTAAAAGTTTATTTAAAATTTCTAATTTTTATAGGTGGCTCAAAATTTTATCTGGTTGTAGAATCAAAATATATCTATATTGCTTTTTTGATACAAATTTTGAAATTTTTGATCTACAATATTTTGTATAGCTCCTAAAAAATATCCCATTATGAGTAAAATATATGTAATTTGATGTTAGTAGTCATTTGAAAAAATCCACGAATAAAATACCCAATTAAGTTTTATAAACAAGTTTTACTGTACTGCAAACGTTTTTTTTTTGTTGAATATTTGTATTCCATAAAAACAGTACATTTTAAATATTTTAAAAATTTATGGTACTAAATCTAATTTTTATAATATTTTCAAAAATTGAGTGTTAATATTATACTTATATTCGATTTACTAGGGCAGTTGACTGAATATTGTTGTAGTGCTTTCTATAAAGTCTAACAAAATAATCAAAAATTGTATGCAGATTAATATTTTATTTTCAAGTTTTTTCATTAAGTTCATTCTATTGAAAACTTTTTCTCTTGTACGCAAACATAGTAGAAACCTTTGACGTCAAGAACAAAATATAGGTCTAGATATGTTATGTAGGTGACGAGCCGTCAATAGGTCTAGAATATAGGTCTAGATATGCTATTAGGGTGACGAGCCGATTACGGTAAAGTATTTCGCATGGAGCACTATGTTAATTCGTGAAATGGTGTTATCCTTCTAAAGATAAAAAAAAATCACGTAAAAATTCTCTGCTGACAATGTACTGTAAAGGAAATGTTGAATAGTTATACACATAGGAGGCCAAATACACCAGAGAAGACCAGATAAACCACAAATACTCAATCAGATTGCTTCCATTTCTTCTCCATTCCTTGCCGTTTCCGGTTTGCCCTAACATAAATCATCGCCAGTGGAGATTCCAGAAGTTCTACCATATTTAGACTTTAAAATTATAATCAAGCATGACAACAGCAGGAAATTAGACATTTAATAAAGAAGACTTCTATAAATTCAACAACGTTTCGTTCTCTTTATTGAAACTTCATCAGGCTTACAATAATAACTTAACAATATGTTACAATATTCTTGTACCATATTGGCAAGTTAATATGTGTTTTAAAAGCCTGAAGAAGTTTCATTAAACAGAACGAAACGTTGGTGAATGAATTAAAGTCATTTTATTAAATGTCCAATTTCCTGCTTGCTTGTTAATTATAAATTATGGATACGAATACGTCATTATAATCATGAATTTTTCTCCACGTACTTTAAAGCTTTTTATCTTTGATAATTTTGTAGAAATTAAAAAAGTGACTTTCTTTATCGAGCAGCCTTGTAAAATCAAATACCCTATTAATTAATTTATTTTTTATGTGATTTATTTTATTTTTAATTATTATTATTTTTTTAAATAATAATTTTCTACCAATTTTAGTTAAAAAATTATTTTATTAATATTATTTATGAAAAAAGAGGCACTATTGTTTCAGACAGTCTAAGTATTGTGATATAATATATTTTATGTTTGTTTAAAACTATTGTATAATAATTAACTATTTTAGCGTTTTTGTTGTTGTTTATTTTACAAATTGATTGTGTATAATAATAATTAATTAATTATTTTTTTTATTTGTTTATAAATAACTATTGCATTAGGTTTTATGGAGGGGATTAGGCAATCAGAAAAGCCATTTGTTTTCAATATCTATTTTTTTATTATATTAGTTTATGTGAATATTATTTGACTGAGCGTAAAATCATTTTTCAGACCCAGCATAGATTTGATCTGACTTCTTCAGAGAAAGAAGACAATTTGTCATAATTCAGTGGAAAGAGCTTTAAGGGTTACTTTTTCAGCAAATATTTAGTGGTTGTGCTTTCTATTACACTGAGTAAATGATTAAGAAGGTTGTTACAAGTACTTAGAATTTGACTACAAAGTTTAGTACAAATAGTTTGATTTACCGTATTTTTCCGCCTGATTTATGACGGCTTTTTCTCTATCCTGGTTCACTTTTGAGCAGGTAGGCAGTAGAGGAATCTTTAAGATTCTTGTCCATTACATAGATCACATTGATTGGCATATATATTTGATGATATTCATATCTACTTCCGTCTCGATATGTAAGCAGTGAACCAAACATTTCAAGGAATCTTTCCGTAAGACAAAGCGGGTGGCCTTAAGTGGCCTTACTAAGCCATTTGAGCTAGACTGGGTCTTAATTCACATCTAAAGTTTTGTATTATTATTCGAGGTATTACTAAGCCGTTCACAGATAGAAGTGTGACTTAATTTATTCTGATACACCGGATAATCTAGGGTTATATAATATTAGTGTTATGGCTAAAGTTATCTCATCAAAAAGTGCAGACTAGTTTCTTAAATTAATTCATTAATCTCTAAAGTAAATGATCTTGAATTGATTGAAATAAACAAGTGAAAATAACAATTATTTGAGTTAGTTGCTTAAATACTCCGTATATACTGAGTTTATGATAACATTTTAGAACCAAAGTTTTTTATTTTTAAACAAGGAACATTTTTTGTCTCGTAATTTGTTTTCTGTCTCTTACGGTTTCAAAGATGGACATTTTCCCCTGTTGCGGCAACGTTGGAATTTATTGAGTTTATGAAAAAAAATAAATTTTAATAAGAAATTTATTGAAAAATTTTTACACGTCTCAATTTTGCCCATTTATGAACTTGACTTAATCGTCGGAACTAAACTTAATATACGCTGGTATATATTATATAAATCGGGTATAAAAAGTCGCTTAATTAACCCTAGATTACGGTATTTGCGTCATAAGAGGATATTACTTAAATTTTATTAGGTATTTTATTATATTTTATTTAAAAAATATTCAAAATTTCTTTTCAAATAGATGCAGATTAATTGAATTTTGGAATCACAGCATCTTATATTTATGTGTTTCAATTCAAGCATCATAATTCTAAAATGTTTAATAACATCGTGTTTTTGTATATAAATAATGGTAATGTACTGTTGAAATACAAAAATTCAAAAAAAAAAAAAAAAATAAAAATACAAATCAAAATTTTTCTGAAAAATATTGAAAACATAAGAGAGTGCCTTTAGAAAATTGTATTAAAATAATCCATTTGAATAATTACTGGCTAATTATTCTGTTTATGAATTTTTTATTCTTAACAAAAATTTTTGTTGAGTACAATTTTTGTAGGTATCCTTTTTTTTTTATTAATTTATAATTGAGGAAAATTAAAAGGATTATTTGATTGTTTTAAATAAAAATTTCATTTCATGTGCTTAATACTGTTTTACTCAATTCATTATCAACTTTTTTTTTCATGTTCAATAATGTATGTAAAATTTGGATCAAGAAAATGGAACAAATTTTATTTAATATCATTTTAAATGCTTTACAAATATGGAGATATAAAATCGTTATAAGGCCTTTTAAAATATCAGTAATATGTTGCTTCTCATATATAAAACTTCTATAAGAATTTGTTATTCAATAGAGAGGACGTAAGAGGACAAGCGTTTAACACGATAACGTGTAATTATTGTTGCCTATATGATATAAAACTAAGACTTTTTCAAAAATCGTATTTTTTTTGATAATTTTCAACTTGTTCAACGTTCTAGTGATGTACAATGCCTAAATCATTTAAAAAATGAACCATTGTACTTGTTTTGTAATTTATATTTTTATATATTTTCAAGTGAAATTTCTCTAGCGAGGTAACTATTTGAAATTTTATGTGACGTTAAAGGGGAAATGATTCAACAGCGGAGAAATAGAAGAGAAACCTTGAGTAAAAGAAATGGTAGGGACAACGTATAATTTTGTCTATAGTAACGTTAACGTTATTTAAGCCGTTGATAACATTTGTAAATAATAAAACTAAAGAAGTTTTACTTCTCCCGTAAGCTTATGTGGGTCAGAGTCACATCTTGTTTTTTAATTACATGATATTTTCCACCAAATACAAATTTAATGAATAGAATTTAAATGATATCTATGATGTTAAGTTAAAATGAATTACAGAAAATGTATATCTAAATATATATTTTATATCTTTTATTCTCAGAAATAAAGCGTATTCAAACTTTATTCATATTTAAAAGACATTTTTGTCCTAATTTAAATGCAATGATAATAACTTTTACAATTTTTTAGGTTTGAGCATTATAATTGATTTTTGTTTAAATGCGTGATAAAAATATAGCAAATATCTACGCGCGAAGTATCATTAGATTTCGTATTTACTATACGGATATCTAGAATCCAAATTGTTTTTCATTAAAAATTTAAACCTTTTATATTAATATATCATTGTAATTCTTCCAATTTCTTTGCCGAGAGTATTAATTATTATAATATAAATAGTAACAAGAGTATTAATATAATAAAGAAGTAATTAATGAAATGTATTAATTAAAAGTTGATAATAAATTAGTATTGATTTTAAAAAAAAAATAATTAAAATATGATATTGTTAATATTTAATAAATATTTAGATAATTTAAGTAATAATATTTGTTTTAAACTATTGTTTTTGCAGTTATATATGATGTATTCATTTTACAAACTATTATTATTGATTATATCTATTATTGGAAGTGTTTAATGACCCTGAGCTATTGTGGATACTAATTATTATTATTATTACTAAATTTAATTAAATAATATTAACACACAATTTTATGTTTTCATTATTCTGTTCTGAAAAGTGTTTTATTGTTTCATACGACTTTATTTTTCATCAAATCGGGATTTCATTTCATAATCATAATCTTTTTTTTTGTAAATGTATAATCTATTGCAAATAAAACAACATTTTATTAAATTATTGCATGTAAACTAGTTTGCATGAAAAAAAATTCATTTTTCAATTAATTGCAAATGTGCTAATTCTTTTGATTTATCTTTGAATAGTATAAAACAGAGTCGATATCCGCGTACTTTTTCTAAACTATACAATGGATTTTGATGCGATTTTCACCATCAATTAGATAATTTGTTCCGGAAGGTTAACGTGTATAATACATTCACATTCAATTTGAAGATGGTAGAGAAATATCACTTAAAAAGACGTTTTAGGGCGCTTAAATGGCTAGCACTGACTTTTAAATTAAATTAATGTAGTACAGAATTGTAGGTCTTAAAAAGGCTTTCAAAAAATTCCGCGATAGCATCTATCTATCTTCTCAGTATGGCCCACAGTAACCATTTTTTTCTATCAAAATTGGTTCAAAAAAATGAGTTATTTGCGAAGCCATTTTGACCGCCATATTATTAATCCTTATCCGTCATTAAATCCGCGCATCTATGTGAGCCGCCTGGTTTAAATATTTTCTACAATAACGACCGTGAGGTATTTGTCCTTTTCTGTATATAGTAAATGACTTTCAAATTAAATAAAGGCCAATTTTATGCATTAACAAATTTTACACGCTTCGGGTTTTGGAAAACATGTTTTGTCATCAAGAAAAAAATGCCTTATCCCCAGAAGATTTCATGGTTTCTTCACTTGTCTGAAGGTCAGAAAGTTTTTCTGCAGCGTCGCCTCGGTAGTAACTCCATCCTCTCAATCGCCAGAAGTAGAAGAGTTCTGCGTTTTCTAAACAACGTTCTTCTAAAGAACGTTGATAGCCCATTCCACACAAGGCTATTTTCCTTTAATCCTAAGCGTTCTAGTACCCAAAGTAATGCAACAATAAAGCGTATGCCTTAAATACAGTTTTCTGATCGTTGATTTTGGTTCTTGCAATGTCGCCCCAACTATACATATAGCTGTTCAGAATCCTTATGGATTAAATAGACGAATATTTTTAATATGGATACTTCAGTTTATATAATCATTCGTGGTTTAAATGTTAGGCCACGTTTGTGTTTTAGAATCTTAACTTACTTGAAGGGCGGTGTATGTAAAAAGAGTTTCATTTAACCTCATTCATGACATGCGATATTATTGCACAATATCTAATGGTGTCACGGATTATTCACGTATTGAACAAACGCGATTTGTGTCTACCTTGATGTACCTTTCAGTTTGAGTTTGAATATATTGAGTTTTTCCCACTTACAGGTCTAGAGTTAGTTGACTGTGCTTTTAGTGAACTCAATTAAAATGTTTCAGCGGTATATCAAGTTAATGGAAACATTCGCTTTGATTGAAAGGTAGAAGTAAAAATTGAATGAGTACGATGCGAGCTCAAAGGTTTATTTCAGTATGATAATGTCAAAGAAAATAAGTTTGTAGTGGCTGGCCATTAACCGTGGTGACTGACGATTGATATAATGAACACAATATAAGTAATCTATCAGCAAGTTAGTTAAATAGGCTGCATATTACAAATTCAAGACTAGAATCTCGAATGTTTTTTATCATTTAAAATTTTTGTCATATTTCGAATAAGTCGAATTATTTAAAGCTTTCTATTATTTAAAATTTTATGAGTTGAACATCGTAACAAGACCAATAAAAATACCTAAATGTCTCAACGGTTTAGTTCTCAAAAGCCAACTAGTTCCTATAACTCGATAACGCTTAATGTTAAACCTCTGTTAATTTAGCGTAACAATTCTCTCTAATTTCGAAATCTCTGGACTGAAACGTCTTTCATGAACCTTGTTTTATTTATGCAATACAACTCCAATAATTCGGATCGCGTTGAGGAAAAAGACCGTGTTCAAGTGGGTTTTGTACACGACCTTGGACAGTGTACATTGGAGAATCACAAAAATCAGAGAAAAAACAAAACTTCTATAGCCGAGAAAATCAACAATGCATCAGTGTACGCAAAGTTAGCTTCTTCCTTTAAAGAAACAACCCTTTTCATGATTAATTCAATTATCCGGATAATGGATTATTCGGATCGAACCCGGTCCCAATTAATCTGGACAATTGAGATTCGTATTGTACTGTGTTTATTTACATCTTAGCACGATAATAAAATTTAATATGTTATTCTCAAACGTATGGCGTATTTGTGGCTTCGAAAACCAGCAGATATGAACGTCAAAATAACCTCCATGTACGAACTTTTCTAGAAATATCTAAAAAAAAAAACAGTACCTTTATGTTCAGACAACAATGGCGCCATATGTGTGTATATTTGAAAATTTTATAACGACTTTTGCGATTTTGTTAAGACAGACATTCAATCCTTGACAGCGCGGTTAAAAATAACATCAGTCACGTGAATTGAATTTATTATCATGTAAGTAAATAAACATACCCACAATTTTCTATATTTATTAAAACAAATTTGTTCGTATTTTGTTGGTATTGGCAGAAAAATTAAAACAGGTCAGAAAACGAAACAAAAACATTTGAAAAATAAAATATCTAAAAACGCATTTGAATATAATCAAACATTTGCACCGATTTAACAGGAATAACAGTATTAATTATTTACTCTGTAAAAATATGTTCGCGTGAAGAATTTTTTCAAAACTCATCACATTTTTGGGATATATTTTTGTTGGTTGTATTTACGTGCATCATCATAGATTGCGTACAAAGTTGGGAATTGCATTTTTATGGCTTTAATGCCATTTCACATTGATAGCTCGTGCAATCGCATACGTCATACGCCTTTGTACAATACACAAATAAAGTCTACAAGAGTATTAACGCAGATAGTCATAAGATACTTGCTTTATGCACATTGCGGTAAATTTAATGTAATATCCATACTGTTTTGATGCCACAAAGGTTATTGAATATTTTATTGAATTACTACTTTGTGTAGCGTCTACTTTGCTGAATCTTCCGTGATGTTATCTATTCTATGATTACGAATTTACTGATAATTTATTTGTGGAAATCGATCAATCTGTTTAGCTACTACCTATAAAGTAGTTATTTGGTAGTTATTTCTACAATACAGTAACCTTGATATAAGATGTATGTTTTTGGAAGTACATTCAATATAACCAAATGAAATGAGTTTCTGTGCGTATTGAATCTCATGAGTACCTATGTGATTCACGATCTCTCGCATCAAAATTTATCTTGGCATCAGCGTAACTAGACTAGGGAAAATCCACAACAAGAGTTACGCACATAGCTAGTCCATCAAGAAGAAAATCTTCAGTTTTTTCACAATCGAACTCGTAATAAATGATTCTATTTGAAATGTATTCTGACCAAAAGGTCAAACTTTTTGTACGATATAGAAACGTCTATTCGCTCGTTACACTTTCTGTCGGTGGACGATGGTCGAACTTTCTAATGTGACAAAATACCATCAGATTTGAATCGCTAATGACTTCGAGACTAATAATGCGTTTACAATAGTTTAGACGTCATCGTACCAGTGTAGGTGCATGCACGTGAATGGTTATGAATTAGCTTTGTGTAAAGTTATAAATTGGCGAAAACTCATTTCGCTAAGACACTGATTCGGGTGTCATTGTGAAGAACTTAGTAGGATCTAAAGGATCCATTTTCAATTTCAAAATAAAATTGAAAATTACAAAATAATTGAAGATTTCGTCTCATATGACTTGTAAATATGCGCGGAATTACAGAATTCTACATATCAGAGATAAACCAGCGTCAAAAAAAAACCAACAAGCCTTAATAGTCCAGTACCGAACGAATGCGAGAGCTACGGCAGCGTCGAAAAAGAAATGAAAAAACGGTGCACACGAAGTGATTACGAATCATGTTCTGGACGTTTTCACAAAAAACCTACGGCGCGGACCACCCCGTTCTACTTCGCCTTTCTTTCTTTTTTATTATAATAATTAACATATTATTGGAATATATTATCATTAGCTTCTCAATTTATGGGCGTTATAGTGATTTTTGGGATTTTGAAGTTAAATATCATTTTAACTATTTATTTCTTAGCGATGAGCGAAAAAAGCTCATTTTATAATTCTGTAATCTTGCTATATTCGAAAACTCACCACTGTAGCTCTTTTCGTTGAAAAGTTACAAGGGATCGATTTTGCCTCTAATATTTCGGGTAGTAATAGCACTGTTATGTATGTAAGCCACGCTATAGATTCAACTTTTAAGTACCCTCATCTATAAAAATGATTTCAAATTGAATAGATACATCGTGGCTCAGTTTTGTTGAATGCATTTACACAAAGTTATATTTTGTTTTGTATAAGAAATCGTACGAGATTTTGGTAAAAAACGCAATCTACATGCTGTTTTCTTTTGTTTTATTTTATAAACAGTTTTTTATTTTTAAAATTAACGAAGAAATTAATAAATTTGTTTTTTTTTTTTTTGTATGAATTATTTTTTATTTGTTTGTAGTAAAAATTGCTACGAAAAATAAATATCGCGTCTATAAGTATTTATTAACAATATGAAAATTAACATTATAGAGGTACCTAATTATAATATCGAAAATAAATTGCTCTATAAAATCAACTTAACGACCGTGATATTATTTTTGTTTTTATTAATTATTAAATAACTCTATTCAATAACTATATTTTTTAAATTTTTATTTAACTAATACTTTTTAAAAATATTTTTAATTAATAATAATATACACTACATGTTTTTTTTTAATTCTTTTTTATTTTTGTTTTTTATGTAAATCTAAATAACTTATCTATTTTTTAAAATATTATAAATATTTTCTAGTAAATAGGAAACCATATTTTTTTTATTTAAAATTAAAAAGTCATTGATTTTTTTAATTTTTTTCTGTTTTTAATAAATAGACAATTAATTATGTATATATATATTTATATATATATTTTTTTTAAATTGAATATATTACAAGTAAATTGTTTTTTGTTTTAAATATCACTAATTGCTCATATATATTAAAAATTTTTTTTGCACATATATTAATTTTTAATTATTGCTATTTTCATTCCTGGCGTGTTTAATGGAATATGTTAAATAAATTAATCATGAATTTTAATATTTATATATATATATATATATATATATATATATATATATATATATATATATATATTGTACATACTGTTTCAAAGCCATCGAATTATAGAAATGTAGAAATCAAAACTAAAAAAAAAGTTTTCAGATCATCATATGTTTTTATCTAGTAAACACGTTCACAAAAGTAGCGCTTATTTTTCAAAATATTATAATTTATTTGAGCTTTATTCAGTCGGTTTTCGAAAAAAGCTCAAAATAAAAGTTATTCATTATACATATACTAACAACTTTTATTCGAAACATTTTCCCAAATACCGAACGAATAAGGTACAAATCAACTAAAATATATTTTTTTTTAAATGAACGCTACTTTTATGTCCCATAGTACATAATTTAATATACAGCTGTATTTTAAAATACACACAATCTAGAAACAATGTATAGTGTATCTATCGGTGTCTATATGCAGTGTACTATGATATGGTGTCTTTGTTACATATACATATAGACACACTCATACGACGGTCGACGGACAAAAACGACGACACTGACGATCATCATTACAACATGGCGGACGATGTATACATGCACGAGTAAGATGTAATATATAAATGATTGTAGTTAGAGGGTGATAAGTATACAGACTGTGTTGGAATACTTTTCCAATAGTGAATCAATGTTAAATATTATTTATTACTGGCAGGCCGCCTGGTTGCTGTGCGGAGTCAGTCAGTACACATGCAGTCATCTCATATGCGTATGGTAGTTTTTTTGTCGTTTAAGAGTGTGTACTGACTTATTGACTGTGTGTATTGTGTGTACTGACTCACTGAAGAGTGTGTACTCATTACATGTGTACTGACTGACTTCATACAGTACCACACGGCCTGCCAGTAATAAATAATATTTAACATTGATTCTCTATTGGAAAAGCACTCCAACACAGTCTGTATATAGTTATCATATTATAGTTATATAATACTGATTTTAATGCAGTTTTAGTGTAACAAAGACACCATATCATAGTACACTGCATATAGACAGCGATAGATACACTGCACATTATTTCCAGATAGGGTGTATTTAAAAATACATGCTGTATACTAAATATCAATTTTTATTTGTCAATATAATAATTGAGTATGCAAATATATTTTTTTAGTACGGGTAATTTTTTGCTCTTTAGTAGTTATTTCTATAATACGATGACCATGATACAGATTGTATATTTCAGGAAATACATTCAATATAACATAATGATTATTTTGAATTTTGCAGTGATTTTAGTGTATATGATGGTTTTGTAGTAGAAAAATATAATAATCCAATACAAATACCTGGAAATACTGAGAAGAATAGGTCAAAGATTGAGAAATAAAAATGTATATTACTAGCTTATACCTGTAACTTCGCTCACGTTTTATTCTTATATCTTCGGCTTTCGTCATCGTAGCGAGATAAAATACATACAGTTTTTAAGTCTAATCATAAGCTTTTAGAATATAACAAGTCTCAAAATCGGTCCAGCAGTTTTTGCGTGCTGCTTGAACAAACAAACAGACATTTATAGTTTTGTAACAGTAGAGATAATTACTGTGGTAGCAAGAGAAACACAATCATCTTATTTGAAGAAAATCTTCTGTTACAATCCGATAACCTTAATCAAGGAGTTCCATTCTTCTCTTTTCCGCCGGGAAAAAAATATGACCTTGTTATAACGTTTAAAATGCTGAAGATTATAACATAAACAAAAAATCGTTATTTCTAAGAAAAAAAATTCCAAAGGGTTTTAATTTTGGGGACTAACGAAATCCTTCTTTGTAGAAATTTGCATCATTTTACTATTAAAGATAGTAAAACGTTCGCAGTAATTTGAGTTCGATTCAATTACTAAGGTTGCCATTGCCAACGAAAAAGTTTTTGAATGATTAAAAAATTCGTAATGCAGGAGCTGCGTCAACTTAGCGAATTTCCTTCGAATACATAAATCACTCGCTAGCAGTCACAATTTTAGTCTGATCAAAATGAAATTTCGTATCTGATATTATTTTTGTATTTGCTTAAAGTCGTAAGCGATGCGAATTTTGAAAAAAAATCATAATTATTATATTGAATGTAATTCCCCAAATTATTATACTTTTTTTAATTTATTAAAAAAAATGTTTTAAATAATATTTAAATATATTAATTAGTATTAAAAAAATTAATAAAAGGAACATTATTGAATTATATCCTGTAAAATATTGCTATGGAATGGTCTAGTAAAATTTGTGTAATTAAGCTCTGCCATTTGATGTGAGAGAGAAACTTTAATTAAACTAAAATTAAAAAAGCACCACTGTTTTTTCTTTTTTTAATCTCGATACATTTTCAAACAAAATTTAACGAATTTTGCTGTCCGTCTTATCTGTGCTTCAATATACTCTATCAAAGGTAACTAAATATATATATATATATATATATATATATATATATATATATATATATATGTGGTCTCAGTTGGTTAATGGTCATTTGATGTTAATTGGTGGATCATGGAAGTCACAGAAAAATATATTTAGCTTTACACTGTTTGAATCCCGGGGAAAAGTGAGCAATTCTTGTGTCTCCTTTTAGATCACTTGATCACCTTACTAGTTCATGTACATGCATTTCTCATGGGATAGTCCAGAACAGAATTATACTATTCGGCACATTTTTATCGGGATTGTTTTTCTATGAGTATCTAATTCTTGGTCTTTTAAGATGCTAAGGCCCCATTTCGGACCAAGCATTTTGCTCAAAAACTTTGTTTGCGCAAACAATTTCATAGTGTATGACATGGATTGAGTTGTTGCAACGGTTTGGAACATATCGGTTAGGATCAAATTATTTTGCGAAACTCCTCTTGTTTGATCAAAAAACCATTAACAATCATGGCACAATATTTGCCTGTGTCAAACATTTTCTTTCGAGAGCTCTACCAAATGAAATGAGGCTTGGACAAGTTGTTGGATGGTGTATGTACCAATGCTTGCGCAAACGCGATCATGTACGGGGGAGTCTTTAATTTTTGACATGTTTATTATTTTATTTTATCGACTACGAAGCGAATTCTAATGCACTTCTTTCAAAATAACGATACAATTTTTTGTCGAAGTGTCTCTTAAACGATTTGGTCAAAGAATATAAAAATCACTTTTAGTAAATATAACAGAACAACATTCTAAATATTTTAAAGCAGGTTTTTATGCCGTAGAAAGAAATCATTTATACAGCCAATTAATTAAAATGATGAGAAAAAACATGGATGGGATGATTTTAAATGTTTCCTGTTGAAAAGATTTGCATATATACATATGCACAAATGTGATAACACCACACAGTAAGTCATTATGGCGTCTCGTAAATACTCGAATTTTCGAATTTCGAAATTGATACATGCTCTTATATTCTAAATTAACTATATATGTGTGTCGAGAGATTACTTTGAAATTATTTGGCAAATAGATTTAATAAAATTATCGACAAAATAATGAGTGAATTGTTTTTTTGTTTTTTTTTGTTTTTGTTAATAATTAAACAAACGTTCTTTGCTAGAAATTTCTCTTCATATACGTTGGTCAATCTATTTATTTAAGCAATTACGTAATTCTATTTGTTTTAAAAGAATACCCGTTCATAGTAATACTGCCAGAGTAAAAACCTACAAATTTGCTCTCAAACTTTTTGACTTTCATTTTTGTTTTGCAGCCCGCGATTACATCTGATGTTGAGATTCATTACAGTATCAATCTATCTTTTGATTAATTAATTAATTTTAGCTCCGTGAACTGGGCACCCATTAATATTTTATATTTGCTAAAGGCGAAATTGCCAGCAAATTGTGTCTAATTAGTCCTTCCAAAATCTTCTTCAAACGTTTTTGTGCGTCTTTCTGTGTTTTTTTATTTAAATAATCATATAATATTAGTGGTTTTATAATTAAGGTTAGATAATCTGGTATTGTTTATACTTTGAGGCTTGAGTTATTAGATTATTGAATATGCGCATGCGCAAAACTGTTTATTTCTTTCAAGTCTTGTTTCTACGATTTCACGTAAAAAATCCGTTATTTCCATAAGACAATTAGCTAAACCCCAAGCGCAATTGAATGGTACACTTTGAAGTACATAATATCATTATTTATATTGTTTGAAATCTAAATTAAAAATTTCAGTACCTAAAATTTAGTATTTAATTATTAAAAAAATATAAAAAACGATTCAAGAAGATTGTAGAAGCACAAAGTCGCCAGCCCAATTTGCTGACTACTTTTCCTGTTCGTAAATATTGAAACGGGTGCACAGTTCACGGAGCTTAAGTTTTTCTATCTATTAAACCGCCGTTGTTTTGCACATGACTGTCAAAAGTCTAAGATACAATTTTTGTTGTTGTTTTTTTTTTTTCAAATAATAAAATAAATTCGCCAATTTTTTTTTTTTTGAGAAATGGGAAAAAATAATGTTTTCACAACTTTTTGAAAATATTCATTAATTTCATTTATTCAAATTTTATGTTTTTTTAAAAAAAAAAAGAGAAAAATTCCAATTTTTCTTATAGATCCAATTAGTTTTAAATGTTAATAATTTTTTTTTTTTTTATACAATTTTAAAAAAGTATTTTTTTTCCAATTAGTTATATTTTTTAATTTTTTTTTGTTTGTGTTGAATTTCTTATATAAAAATTAATAAATTTTAGAAAAATTTATCGACAAAGTGTCGGTTTTTTTTTAATGTTTGTTTGTTTTTTGTTTTAATAAAAACATATTCTATTAACTATTATGCACTAATCACAGCTCAGACAGTCATTCAGTGTGAGTTTGCGCCGTAATGCGGATGTGCGTATGTTGAGTGTTTTGTCTTATTGAGAGAGATCAAATCGGTCTCAATAGTGTTTTACATCACACTGTGTCTGCACGATCCTAAACCCTAGAGAAAAACCTACTTATTGTTTTACGCAAACAGTTAATTAGATGAACATATAGGCATTATTCATATCATAATAGAAACATTTTTTTAAATTTTAAATATCACTCGCCTGCAATATCATATATTTCCATTACATATATGAGTTTTCTATTTTCCAAAGTTTATTTATTTTTCGATATTTGTGATTCAAATTTTTGTTTTAATTGTTCAATTTCCACTGCGACGTTCAATTTCCACTGTTTCGAATGAAGAGAGGTCGTAGAATAATTTGCAATGATTAAATTCGTTTCCTAAAAAGAGCGCCGATTTTACTTCGCAATGACTTGGTTTGAGATATCGTATAACCATTTTGAGTGTAGTCAATTATGTTTAATAGATTCAAATCGCCTGGATTGTGTTTGCCATATCACATAAATTCTTTCCCCATTCACCGTTAAGTTAGGAAAAGTGTTAAAAAAACTAC
Organism: Nineta flava; assembly: GCA_963920215.1. Taxonomy (NCBI): domain Eukaryota; kingdom Metazoa; phylum Arthropoda; class Insecta; order Neuroptera; family Chrysopidae; genus Nineta; species Nineta flava. The sequence continues at coordinate 120,207,774 of OY986040.1, forward strand.
CAAAATAATTTTTCTGTCCTTTCCTTGATACCCCCTCCCCTCTAACTTCTTTATAGTATAGGAGTTTCCTTAAAATAAATAAACTCCTGCTATATGCTGATTAAAAATTCAGGTACCCCTCTTGAGGTGATCCCCTTAAAAAGTTGAGGTAACACCTTTTTAAACTACTTTCAAATCACGGTACCCATGGCGGATCACTACTTATCAAGGCAACAAGACGCATAACTTCCTTCTCCTGACTAAACAAACATGCCTGTTTGGTAGCAAGTTAAAAAAAATTCGTTACGCAGGAGCTGCGTCAACTTAGCGAATTTCCTTAGAATACATAAATCACTCTCTAGCGCTCATAATTTTAGTTAGATCAAAATGAAATATATCTGATACGACTTGAGTTTTGGCAAAAATTAAATTTATTAATAGCTAAAATAACGATTACAGTTTATAGTAACTATGGAAACGATAATCAAAATGTTTTACAATGATATATATTTCATGTATTCGTATCAAACAAACACAAAATATTAAATATCTCTCTTAATATTAGAATACTTGAAAAATGTATAAGGAGTAAAGTTGTAGAAAATCAAGTTTGCTACAATTCATTACCTGATCATTTTTCTCAAACTCTAATGTGAACAGAGATAATTAGAATTTTAACTTTCAATCTTTAATTACAAATATTTCTGTAAATATTAGTGTAACAGAAAAATGATAAGAAACAAAATTACAGTAAAACTTAGTACCTACAACTTAACTCCTGATAAATTTTTCGATTTTGCAATTATTAAGGGAGATAGTCAAATTTTGTGTTTTCCCCTCCCTATTAACCCCCTTTCCCCTCGACCGATTTTACCCATTAACGAACTTGACCTTTAGAATACCAAAAGCGACTCAAATACCAAATTTTATTCCAATCGGAATAAAACTGTGACCGCTAGAGTCCACAGACATTTTAAAAAAGTACATATATATATATATGTATATACATATATGTATATATATATATATATATATATATACATATATATATATATATATATATATATATATATATATATATATATATATACATATAAACAAATTTTAGCGATAGTGATTTTTAACATCTAATAGGTAGGATCGATGGAAATTTGAAGAAATTTATACGAAATTCCAACATTGGTGCAAAAACAATAGTTGCATTTCCTTTGGAGGAAATCCGCTAAAAGTGTTTAGTTTTTCTCAATGAACATGTTTTCTCGTTTGTTTGATAATTTGAGCAGACAATATTATTCTATAACGTTCTAAACGCCTAGAATATAATTGTTTGTCCCGAAGTATAATGATTTTCTTGCTATTTGGTGTATATGACTCCAAACCAACATATGGACAAAACGTTTGGTGAAAATTGATTTTATTCTACCCAGTCAGAAATTAATTTAAATACGAAATGTTCGTATTTAAAAACGTTTGTTAAGTATGGAATTTTCCCGTCGAAGTATTGGAGGATTTCACAGATATAAAACAAAGAAATTTGAATCACAATATTCGAAATGAAAATATTTTGAGATTAAAAGAAATAATAATAATTAAATATTGATACATATTAAATGCATAACAATTAAAGGTATTAAACAACCATTTTGAATTACAAAAAAAATTCATATTTATATCACATCATTCTTCAGTTTTAGTCTAAAAATATTTTTTAGTCTATTTTTTTAATTAATCAAATATCAATATTTAAATGTTTTCTCATATTGTAAATGAAATATGCGCAGAGACCCTTATTATAGCACGCTCAAGTCCAATTTATCACAGCCCTTTACATCAGTTACCAAACAATAATTAAATCACAAAAAATTAATACCGAAAAAATCGTACTTATTGAACTAAATAACAGCCAAAAAAAATAAGAAGAAATTAATAAATATAATTAATTATAAATTTGTTTTTTTTTTCAAAAATTTTTCACTATAATATTGACCCAAATAGGTTTGTTTTTTTTTTTAATTTGTTTTGTTCAAAAATTTATCCAAAATATAATTTAAAATAAAGAAAAATAAAAGGTTTTTTTTTTTGTTAAATATAAAGTCAATGTCGTCGGGTGTTATTAAAATTATTATTTACTTTGTCAGATAAAAATATATTTTATGAATATACAAATTGGAGGAGATGATATACTTTTAGAGGCAGTGTTTTGGATAAGGTACACATAAATTTTGGTGATCGCATGGGATATTTGCAACACATTTTTTTTCTTCAATTTTTTATCTGATTTTTGTCAAAAACTAGGACCGTTTTAAGTTTTAACTGCAAATGATTTTTCTTGCTCCAGGTCGTTTGTAAACGAAAAATACATATATTTATTTGACTAATATTTAAGATTTTTGTACATTATTTTTATTTTGACTATAGTTTCGTAATCACAGTTGCATCTTCAGAAAATATAAAATAATTGTTAATAAATATTTTCTGAAGAAGCAACTGTGTTTGCGAAAATATAGTCAAAATAAAAACATTGTTACGAAAATCTGAAATATTTGTTTAATTTAACAATGGATTTTCGTCAAGTAACAACCCATTTAATACAAAATTCCAAAAATATATAAATGGAATTGTGCCCTCCATCATGTTGATTTTCGATATGATTACTCAAAAAGCAAGACAGTAAAAGGTTGTTCATTTATTACGTAATTTCTTTCTGTTAGATTTCCTTGCCCCACCCTCTGCCATAATAAAAAAAAGTAATAAAATTTAGAAAAATGAGATAATTTCACTGTCAAATTTGCTAGACGCTGTATGTTCGGTGCTCAAAACAAGCGTTGACGCCAAAAATCGGCGTCGACGTTCGGACATCAAACGGATCTCGAGACTACATGGACGCTCTCATGAAATGATAACTATATTCGCCTAGTGTTTTGAACGTATACTTAATGTGTATAGTGATTCTCAACCACTGTGCCACTTTTGTGTGCCGCCAAATTTTAGAAATGTTTATAGTAAAGTATTAACCAACATAAAAACGAAAAAAAGATCGAGACTGTTAAATGTAGAAGACGATATGAGAGTAGCATTGTCATTTTTACGACCAAATATAATTATTAACTTGTAATGAATCCCTTAATAAACGTACTGTTGTTTTTGTAGTACATATTATTTTATTTTACATTCAAAATTATTATCATAAACTATTTTACACAGTGTATTATAGGTAAGTAAACAACTTTTAAACTTATCTTTTTCTTTGTGTGCCTTCAAATTTTGAAATCGTTAAAAGTGTGCTGCGACAAAAAAAAAGTTTGAGAATCACTGATCTAATGTAATCTATCAAAATTTGCTACCCTAGGCAGCAGCCTACCTTGCCTATCCATTGGTCCACTGAATATACAGCTTGTTTTGACAAAAATGCAATAAAAGCTTGAAAAATCCGCTAAAAATTTGTATATTAATAAAATATATATTTTCCAAAAATAAAATCCTTTTTAATAATTATTAAGCTAAAAATGTTTCGTGTTAACGTGAGTTTACATAAGTGTGTAGCAACATAAATAAATTTCTTTGAATATATTATACAATTTTTTTTCTTTTAAATAAATTTTTCACTAAAATTTTTTCATATAATAATTTTTCATTTTAATTATACAAATCTAATCTGTAAGTGTGTTTTCGCTAATAGTTTTATATTTCATTTTCGGGTTTGTTTTTTTGTTTGCTTAAAAATCATTTCTATAGCATTGCGTTTTTTTTTTGTTGCTACCAATAAGCATTTTATGAAGGTGTTTAAAGTTAATTTTTTTAATTTTTTTCTTTTTTGTTTAAATATTAATTTTCATAACTCGCTAATTACAATTTTTTCTGCTGTAGTAGGTTTATTTACTTCTATTCAGTTTTTTTTCAAAAAACTTTAATTTTGTAGGGGGGAAAAAGAATTAATAAAAAAATTACTTGTGATTTCCACAAACTCTCTGATCGATTTGTGTGTAGTGTTTGTTCGAAATGGAAATGGCACTTAGTTTATTAGATCAGATTTATTGAAATGTGATCTCATGCTTTTGAAATTATGGGAACCACGTAATAGTTGGTACGGAATATTTAAGGAGTAGTAATGTGCCATTTAATGACGAAGAGTTGTTTTAATGTTTTTCTAGTGTTAAAAAGGGGACCGAGGTATCGTAAAAATATAAATAATTTAATCATGATGTTTTTCTTAATTTCTTGCGGTGTTTCATCAAAAGTTTGGTATAAGATACAATCAACGATACTAGATATTTTAAAATCAAATTTAAAATTTCACTTAGTATCCAATAAGAGGAATAAATATTAATACCTATGGCAACACTTCTAGTAGATAAACCTACAAATATTTTTTGGACACGAATCCAAAAGAAGCAATAGCAAAGACACAGATGGTTGCAACAACTCCATTTATCACGCATTAATTACTCCGAAGTAAGTAAGTAAGTTACTTCGAAGTAAGTAAGATCTTATTTTTGTCTTGATACCATGGCAAATCTTATTCTAAAACAAGATTTGCTGTAGTACTAAGACTTATTTTGTTATCGCCCAAAATACATGTATATCATATAGCATGTTAACAGTTTAGGGTGTTTTCGTTTTGAGCGCTTACACGCGCTTTCAGTGCTAACGCTAATACGAGCAATTTATTAGCTTGCGTATTAGCTTATGAACGCATACACTGTAAACATGACAGATAAATAAACAAACGCTTATACAGTATTCGTTTTGGGAGTCTGAAGGATTTAAGACGATTTAAGAAAGCGTCTGTTTGAACTCAACCAGCAAGCGCGCTGTGTCAGCACAACGTCAAGTTGAACAATAAAATGACCGCTTGATGAGGCTGAAAAAGCGTGCACAAAACGAAAACATCCTTAGTTTCAAAAAAGCTTGTTTACGTATTGATATCAGCTAGCCTTCCATCAGATAGACGTATCTTACTGGTATTATAAAGATAAGTTATTGCGAAAAAGAATAATCTGGCGACAAATTATAATTTAAAGAAATCTGATTTTGAGGAGGAATTTCCATAATTTGTGCAAATCACAAGTAATTCTGTTTCTATATTTTTTATGAAGAAAAAAAAATTAAAAAGAAAAATAATGAAAAATTTCTCATTTGATTCCATTGGTTGAATATTGGTAAATAACACATTGACGTTTTCTTATTTTTATCATGTTTTTGCTTTTTTACTTGATTGTGTGTTTAATATTTATCCTTGATAAAACACTTGCATCTTCTAGGTACACCAACTAACGATATTGCACGCATGCGTAAGTAAAGCCTAACGTAGTATAACCTCATAATATATTTCATTCATTACATAATATTGGAACATATTAACTTGTTTCGTGAGCTCCTCACGCGGTATTAGTTATACAATAATCTATGCATCTGTAATAATTTAAACCATTAAAATTGACCAAAAACCTTATGGGTCCACAGTTTTTCCAGGAAATTCTATAAATGGAAATTTGAAAATATTTGAGCTCAAGTTTGCATGGTTTGAATAAGATCAGATAAACAATTTAATCCATTCACAAGCCTGAGTCAAATTACTTTTAAATTTTTACAAGTAAAGAAATGGTTCAAATTTCCATAGATACATAGCTTATTCAATAACAGACACCACAGATCTTAACTGAATACTGTCACGTTTACAACCGTCGGAAAATGTTTGGTACTATATTTTTAATTTCTTTGAATACGCTATAATGTATAATGAATGGTGCATTATTGGTGTTTGTTCCTTAAGACTATGACATCTAGTGGCAAGAATTATACAAAAAGTAGTCAGGTTCAACTGTGATAGTTACATATGCGTTACTAAGGTTACGTCAATAAAATAAACAAACAAAAAATTATTTTATTATTGAAATTCATCCTTTTTTTTATGAAAAATATAACTAATTCTTTAAATGTAGCCTGACTAAAGCCACCATTTTGGAATATGACGTCATGAGTAACTTTACCAAAACGCATGCGTGCAATTAATATTAATTGGTGTATCATTAAACGCAAGTATAAAAACATCTTAAATAATATATTATTAGAGGTATTCTATTTAAAAATATTAATTATTTTACAAAAAATTATTTACTCTAATAGGATAATTGATTTGTTTTATCATTTAATATTTAAATATTTATATAGGAAACTGTTCTAGGACTGAATGTATTGTAGGTTTGTATAGGGTTTTTTGTATTGTATATAAATATAATTATATGAAGCAGGGGGTCAAAGCAAATACAGTCGTCGGCAAAGCGAATAGATAATATTTCCGTATAAGAATGTCAGAACTATAATCCAACAGGATTTTTTTAAGTGATATTTTATAAATGGTGAAAACTACTACGGTTGCTCGATAATGGAAATGGCCATCGGTCATTGATTGAGAGGTATATATTGTGGTATACTATTGGTGTCTGTTCTATAGGACTATGACATCTGGTGGCTATAATTAGAAACATAGTGGTCATGATCAACTGTGATAGTTACATAAGCGTTACTAAGGTTACGTTAATAAAATAATCAAAAAATTATTATTTTGTTAATGAAACTGATCTGTTTTTTTAGGATAAATATAACTAATTGTTGAAATGTAACCTGACTAAAACCGCCATTTTGGAATATGACGTCATGAGTAACTTTACCAATATAAATTGAAATTTTTTGTTAATGTTTTGCCCCGTGTTGTAAAATCAACGAATAAGAAGTCCTACCGAACTGAAGTTAATTATTTATCGGACACCTCCCTAAAAACTGAAAGCATAGCTTTTATAATTTTTTTTTAATACAACGGTGTTGGAGTTAGTTCTGTAGTCAGTCTTATATAGAAAGATTTGTTATTCGTTTGTGTTGAACTGTTCACTTTGATCGAGCTTCCTCTGTATAATAATATATAATATATATCTGTAATTAATTCTGTAATGGATACTTGATTGCAGTACGGTCTTATTATTCTGATCTGACCTTTGAAATGTTGAATCTAGTCTTAAAGTTGTGTAAAATACAAACGAGATTGTAATGAATCTCGTTTAAAAACAAGTACGAAAAAACTGTTCATATGATCATGGAAATGGTCTGTTCTGCTATATAGATCAAGGAAAAAACTCTAAATAGATGATAAACATAATAAGGCATTTTTTTGCGTATCTCCTTAACAAAACATCAGTTCGAGTTCCTCGTGCTTAGAAACTTTTTATCATACTTTGGCGAGTACTATCAATTTTATACGTCTTAAGATACTTGTATTTGTGAAACAAGCATTTTCTGTTCAATTTTTGGAATCTTTTCCTGCCCACTCTGTAAGAAAAGTATGGTATAGAAGTTTCAGGTTACTTCGAATAAAAGTTGTTAGTAAATTTATGACGAGCAACTTTCATCGGAAGCATTTTTTGCGAAGGTACGTTGCTTTCTTTTGTGGCCATGTGTACCAAATCAAAGTATTATCTTTGTCTTAGATCGAATGATCAAATCATACAAACGTAGAGAAATTTGTAAATCTCTGATGGAGACAATTTGAGAGCGAAATATGAAAATGACTGGATTTTGATTGATTGATTGTAGAGGCTGTCCTGAACGGGACACACTTCGACCATAAGGTCCAATTGAGGTTAGCATGAGGTTAAACACGACTTAGAACTTCGGATCCCCCATACCATTCATAGAGGCGACTGAAATATCTTGAATCGCAGGAAAAGCAGAATTATGGAACTCGGGAATTTTATGACAAATATTCCTCCATCGATCGAGATTAGGGTTTTATTAAAAAGGTATTTAACGCAATTTTACAGAAATTAAAGGCATAGGGTATCCAGTGAAGAAAACTCACTGAAATTAACGCCAATGGTTCGATACGTGTTAACACGCCACCTTTTACTCGGAACGTTTTACACGCGCATTTAAAAACTACAGTGCGTTGGGATACGCCTCTGTGGAAAATCCTTGATCCTTCAATATGCATTTCTATGAGAGTAAATTCAAACATTATCGATCAAAGGTGCAACGCATCTTTTCAAGCTCAGTACTTTTCACTCAAGGATAACCATTACAGGATTAATTATATATTTTAAACGTCACATAATATATTATTGGTCAATTTTCAACAAGTGGATTTGCAATATATTTCTAATAATAATAATAAAAATTAATCCAAAACTCAAAAAAAGTATATTGTTCAGACCATTTTTGAGCTCTTTACATTTTCATTCTCCTTCTATAAATCTTGTTGCTACTAAAAAAAAAATAAAATAATAATAGAAAATATAATATTTTATAATAAGTAAAAAATAATAATGTACATAAAAATTCATTTCTATTTGTATGTTAGCCAAAATAAAAAAACAATATTTTCTTTCGGCTTTGGTAAATTAATAGTTATAAGCCATTATTAAATTTTCTTTTTTTTTGTAACGGCACACGAACGCGCGACTAGAACCAGTCCATAGCACCGCCTGAAATATGCGGGAAACATCACTCTCACTCACTACAAAAAAAAAACCATATTGAATAACTTCTTTTTAATAAACGGTGAACGCGATGGATGATTTCACAATGATGAGGATGTATAGAATTTTGGTAAAGTGGCCATCAATTTAGTATTAGAAAGACACTCTACACACCCACCACTCTCTTATCATCATTGATGTGGATTATTCTCTTCTTCGGTGTCGAGTGGACTCGGTGAAAGGAACTTGCGTACATATTTGGGATAATGTGTTTTCTCATGTGCTTTAAGTATGGTGCTTCTAGAAAAGGTTTTACCACATAGTTGACAACGAAATGGTCGTTCACCAGTATGAACACGACAATGGTCCTTCATATGATGCCGTAATTTGAAAGCTTTACCACAGAATTCACATTTAAAGGGTCGATCACCGGTATGTGCTGGCAGATGAGCAATTAATGAACCAACATCAGGGAATGATTTGCCACAAAATTTACATAATACACCACTACTTCCAGCGCCAGCACTGGCCGCCGCAGCGGCTTCTAAATCTAAATCCATTGCTGAATAGTCCGGACCAACGCCGGATGCTGTGGATGATCCTGGATCACATTTCATTGCTGTCGGATCATGTGATGTGGGTACACCACGTGAAAATGCTGATAACGCTTCAGGTGGTACACCCAGACCGGGTGGTAAACCTTGTAAATGTAATTGTTCACGATACTTGAGTGTTTCCAGACTGTGTGATAGTATGTGTCTTGTTAATTTACTTTGATGTTGGAATGTCGCTCCGCAATACATGCAATGAAATGAACTACTTGTTCCTTCTATGCTTAGCATATCCTGTAACCAAACAAATAAGAGCATCAACTTCTTGATCATCTTGTGCTAGTTAGAAATTTTATTTCCCATAACCCTTTGTCTATCTTTCTGTTTTTTTTATTCAAATACCCAGAATTTTCGATTTTTTTTTGAAAAATGTATTCGGTGTTAATTTCGTTTTTCTTTCTTTTTTTTTAATCATGTTGCTCGCGTTTGACAAGAAGTTGACGATCATTTTTGTTTGGCTTTTACACTTATTTCAATCTCAGAGTATGAGCTTTTACATTTGATTATATTTCAGAGCACGAGCTTGTTTTATGAACTTGGTTATTGAGAGCTATATATTATTAAATTGTTATATGAATAATTATAGTTGGCCATTATTAAATTAACAAATCAAAAAAGAAAATAAATTATAAAAATGCGAAACAAATCAGTGTTTACAAAAATGTTGGTCAACTTCTTTTAAGATATTATTTTTTTCTCCCGATGGTAGGTAGCACTTCGTATTACAAAAAAAACTTCAAACATAAGTTGTGGCAAAAAAAAAATCAATTTTTCGACATTTCGCAAAAAATAGATTTTTTTTTTTTTTGGAAATTTTTTATTTATAAATAAAATAGTTTTATTATTAAGGAGGTTTACTACAAAGTGCTATCTAGAAGGATTAAATCTATATCAATCTAAGTGCAATCGAAATTAAAAAAATGAATTTTTAGTTATAGAAAAAAAAATTAATTTTTAGTGTTATTTTGACAAAAAAATTTTTTTCAAGAAATTCTCTTTACAAAATCTTTTAAAAAATGTGAATTTGTTGTTTTTTGTTTTGGCAAGTGTTTTTTTTTTAAATTTTCAAGACCAACGGATTATTTTTTGAAACGAAAATGAAAATAAAAAAAACATGCAATTCGAAACAAGAAGCGATAATAAAAAATGGATAAAAATTTCTAAACTACTTAAATTTAAAGCTTATTTTTATATTTTCTATCAATGACTTAATTTCTCATTTGCTTTTTTTAGTTTTTGTTAATTTGAAGTTTGAAATAAAGTCGTCATTGACAAAAATTTTTCAAAAAAAGTCTTTAAATTAAAATTGTAAAAAGTACTAACCTGATCGTAAGGATGCCGGCTATAGTCGGTATCCACTATCGATTTTTCATCACTCATTCCTCCACCCCAATCCACTTCCTTTTTCAACGACTGTAACAAAAATAACTTGGTAAAAAATTATGGCAAATAGAATTAGAAATTACGCTATCGGCAGTGATGACGCGAGACGAGAGTAGCATACCTCTTGTATTGTAATGACTTGTACAAGTTTTCTATCGTATCATCTCGTTTTACTTGCTGTTTTGTTGGGATTAATCGATTTTTACATAATAGTCTGTCTATCGAATATTTATCGAAAATCAAGAGTTTAATTTTCGTTTCGTCTCATTTATCGGATACTGTCAAAATTTTTTATTGTTTTGCTGCAATGTTCTTTATCTGTGTTTTCCGAACAACAGTAGAACTCCAACTATCCGAATTAATTGGGACCCGACCCGATCTGAATATTTTGATAAATTATGAAAAAAAGCAATTTCTTAAATAAAAATTAAATGTGGACATACTGATGGAGATTGAAGACAAACTGTCGATTTTCTTGGTTAAGCGGTTTTCGAAAATAATAAGCCTTGGAAGGAGGAAAGGTCCCAGTGGTCGCTGCTGCAAAGCTATTTGGATACGGCCCTCTTTTCCCCAAAACTGCCCGGATAGTGTAGAGATAGTCCAGATAGTGTACTCAATTTAACTTTGACAAATTGTTCATCGAACTTAGTTTAGTTTTTTGGAGGGATGAGTTTTTATATGGCAGGATGAACCGGCGAAAAGCGATTATCGACGATTTGATCTACTTCGAATCAAATTCATTAAGATCTTCTCTAGGAAAGCAGATTTTATCCATGGACCTCCTTCATTCCAATTAGGCCAACCGTTCTTGGAACAAGCCGTCGTATCTAATTAAGACAGGGTCTTTAAAAATGAACTTTTTTTTACTGACATTAGTGCCATTGACGGTCCATGAATTTTTCCATTTTAATGTTTGTTTAATTTGTGTTATTGGACATAAAAAAAATATTGCATTTAATGTGAACTTACCAAAGGCACTTGCTGAACAGGTGGCAAACCAGAAGGACCTGCTATAGGTTCTGTGTCATGATGATGTCCTGGTGATGCACTTGGTATCCTGCTACTACTACTACTACATGAAGGAGGTGGTCCAATTGTGGATGAATTATTATTATTATTATTCGTTTGTAATTGTACACTTAAATCGCTTGGGGCGATCCGTTCCGCTGTCGAGGCGGTTGAACACGATGATGTAGTTAAATTTACAACACTATCTTGATCATGATGATCTAATGGTAGCCGTGGTGATATGACACCACCACCACCACCATCATCGTTATTATTCCCACGACCACCAGTATCTTCTGACGACGAAGACGATGGACCCATCCGCCGATTAATAATTGCAGACGTTTGTTGTGATTGAGGTGGTGGAGGTGAAGCACTACTACACTGTCGCCTAGATTGTGGTGGAGGTGTACTTGACGATGTCGTGTGACCTTGTGCATCATCAACGAGTGCACTTAAACGTTGATGATGACTCGGTATATCGACGGGTTCAGTTTTCATCACATGTTCACCAACTCTGTCTAATCGATCACGTTCACCACGTTCATTCATATGTAACTCACGACTTTCCCGCTCACGTTCACGTAATGCTAAATGTTCTCGTTCTAATAACACTCTTTGATCGATATGATCGACTACACTACCACTCATTCGTACGGTCGCCGATGGTGGAGGTAATGTTGGATTTTCATGTTGTGAAGTCACTGTTGCTGTTGGTGTGCCAGACACTCCGGCTGCTGATGACGCACTATTTGAGGGCACTATTGGCGATGTAATACTTGACGATGATGTTGTGGTCGATGATGAACTTAAATTTGTCATTTCGGCAAGTCCTTTCACTTTCAAACTTTCAGCGGTTTTGAGTAACGCTGAAAGTTGACAATATTCAACATTCACCTCGCCACGATACATGAATTCAATTAATGTGCGTAATTCGGCGAAACGAACGTCTTTTAATATAACAATTGGATGACGACTAGGATGATCAACGAATAACGTTTGAAAGTATGATGAACACGCGGATAAAACAACACGATGTGCACGTATTGAATGTCCTTCGGAACACGCGAGTGTTACGTCAACCAGACTCTCGTCACGTAGTAATTGACTGAACACCCCAAGTAGGTTGTTTTGATGATTATTCCACCTTAAGCAATAGTGCTCACTTGTGCCCATGTCGGTGACGAACCACACTGTAAATCAAACAGAAAAATTTTTTTAATAAAATGTTTCAATTGACAATTTTTACAAATTTATAAGTCTACGAGTAAAATAGTTTTTTCAAACTTTTATGTATTTCAATTACAAAGTAGTCATATTCAGTCTTTAACGAATGTCGGTTAATTGTGGTTAAACAACAGAAAAAAATTTCACCAAACTCAAAATATTATTGATAAACTATTTCAGGAAAAAAATAAATTTTCCACAAATATAAAAAATAATACCTGAAAAAATTAATTCATTCGTCAGGCATCGAATCCTGGACCTCTGAATTTCTAGCCCAGAGTGCTACTGTTACACCACGGATGATACTGATGTATGAGCCAATTTTTTCATATCATTAGATAGTATTACTTCAAAGTAATACTTAAAACTTCTGACAATTTAAGTAATTTAATTTTTTATAAATAATATAGCCTGATTTCGTTAGCCAAAATTTTAATTTTGAATTATTAAAACTAAATTTTAAATGACAATAATAAATTTTAATATTACGGCAAAATTTATTTTGAATTTTCAGACTACATAGATAGACACCTAACTGCCTTAAATGTCTTAAATATGAAAGTTAAGTGAGAATCGATTCTCAAGTGATGTAAGTATAATTCTTAATACCAGTTCTAGTTTATAAACAAGCAATGTGATATTTCAAAACATCAGCAAGTCAATTTCTAAGAATTAAACGTAACATAGAAGATATAATAAAAAAAAATGTTAAGAAATATATTTATATACGATTTTACTACGTCCGAAATTTATGTGTCAGCTTAATTACTTCATTTTGTCTTGGAATTATTCGATTTCTGGTGTATTTATAGTGAAATATTATGATAGAATGTTAGATTATCAAATAATAATTAATGAAAACTTTAGGTTTTTGAAATAATATTTCAAAATCGCCCCAATACCTAGATCAGTTTTTGTATTTCGACTACAAAGTATTCATCATCAGTATAAATTAGCTAGTCGTAATTTACTCTTTGATAATTAGAAATAGATAGAAAATCGAAATCAATAAGCATTATAAAAAATTAAACAAAGTAAATTAAAATATTATAAATTTTAATTGTAATTACTCTTGTTAAAGTTTCTTTCATTCAAGTTTACTCTTATTAAACCAGCCAAATAGCCGAGCGGTCTAAGGCGTCATGTCTGCGCAGTATGCAGTACTTGGAAACTGGGAGGTTATGGGTTCGAATCCCGACATCGGCAGTTTGTCAATTATAAAAAAAAAGGGGCGGTTGATTGACTAAACTGTCGGCGTATGGACAAGAACGAAGTAACCGGCTATGCTTGAGAAGGTTTTCTGCAGTTTCCTTCACGAACTCCAGATGAATATCGGCGTAGTTCTTATCAGAGTCAGCTGCAGCCGCATATCCTACCAATTCCTAGTCTATACACACAAATTTCTTCCACTCCACACACATCGTCACATCCTAAGGCATCACAATGGACCTGATGGTCGAAGTGTAGCCCGTCCAGGGCAGCCTTTACAATCTACCTCTCTCTACCTCTTACTCTTATTAAAATTACTCTTATATTGTCTCAGGATATGTTATTCGTTGCTAATTTGGTGACAGTTTCACGACGTTTCTTGGTTTTACCTAGCTTATATATGTTTGACCTTTAACACTATTTTAAGATTGCGCCTGATTGGTGCTGAGTTATGCGTTGCGCAGTAAACAGGTTTTTATATTTTGACATCTTTAGAAAGAGAGAGACGGATCCATTGTCCAAATATTACTTTAATATTTCTTTTGAATTTCTGAATGTAAATGCTTTCGTATGCATCAAGCTCTGAAGGATTTAGGTAGTCGAAATACGTATATATAATACAAAAACTGATCTAGGTATTGGAGCGAATTTGAAATATTACGATAGAATATATTTAGTAGAATAAATATCGAAAAATTTGATCTAAATGATATTTTAATGAAAAGTTTTGGATCGTTTTAGGTTATTACTGATAAATTGAAAAACAGTTTATCCTTGGCTCACACCGGAAGTGGTTTTTTCAAATTGACTACCGAAACTTTGATAAAATATCATTTATATATGCTAAATACTTCGAAAACTTAGTTTATCACAAACGATCGTTAAGAAAATTCCTTTGATCGCAGTAAACAAATTTTGGTATATGTATTCATAAAATGACCTAATTAGTCCATTTCCGCAAGACCGTATATCTGTCTGTCTGCGAGCTGAAATTTTATGTGTGTTCTAGAGCAAAAAAGTAATCTCAAGTTCGTATGGGCCAAATCAGACCATGTTTGGGAAAAATGGGCTAAACTGTATCTATGAAACCATAAGAACAAAACTTTAAAGGCAAAAATGTTTTTTAAAATAAAAAACTTTTGTTAGAAACTGTTTTTCATAAATTCAGTATATTTAAGCAATTAACTCAGTTAGTTGTTATTTTCACTTGTTTTATATGAAGTGAGATATCGAGTTGAGTATTTTGTTGGGCTAAATATAGATTATAATCAGCTATTAATCCGATTATCACAACCCACAACTCCATCCTTGAAATTTTTTTCGAAAACGGTAATAGCTAGAACAAATACTTCAAATTATAAAGTTGTTCTTGTAAAAAATACTAATATGATTTTGTTCGAAACAAATCTTTTTGAAAACCGAATGCATTCGACCGGCAGAAATTGATTGTAAAAACATATTTCTTTTTAGTCCAAGTGAGCACCGTAAAAAAACGGTGGCCATTTTATTAGGAGATGAAACTTTTAAAAAATATAGTACATATAGTGATTTTAATCACTTGCTAGGCAGCTCTGATCCGACAGTGAAATCGCGCATAACTTTTCTTCTATAATAATAGGGAATATGCATGAAAATTTTTTTTCACATTTATTTTCAGAATATGAAAATACTATTAATACTGTAATAATATTTAAAAACGAAATTAAAATCCGACAAATATCAAGGAAGCTATAAGCTTTTAAAAATTATTATCTGTCTCTTTCTTGCAAAAATACTAAAAACGGAGTTTTACGTGTATTTTAAATGGTGAAAGTGTAATATGACGTCATATAACATATCAAGAGGGCTATCACCCTCTTTGTCTAATCGGGAATTTCAATCATTCATATCTCGCTTATTTTAAAAGTTATTTAAAAAGTAATTTTACCTTGATATTTGTCAAGTAAACATGCTTCAATTCAAGTGAA
Source organism: Nineta flava (assembly GCA_963920215.1). Classification (NCBI taxonomy): domain Eukaryota; kingdom Metazoa; phylum Arthropoda; class Insecta; order Neuroptera; family Chrysopidae; genus Nineta; species Nineta flava. Next base: position 120,223,626 of record OY986040.1, read on the forward strand.
AAAAAATTTACATATCATGCATATTCCCTATTACCAGAAAAACTCATCAATACTTTTATTTCCAACCATTTGTTGTTTCTGATATCTATAGATCTCTATACATCTCTATACATCTTCATATATTTCTTTTCTCAGAAACTGTAATTATAATTATAATTCCATTTGTATAATGTTTGTTTAACACTATTTTACATGTTAATAAAAATTCTGGAGACCACAAGTAACATTGGTAGAATAAAATCACTTCAAAATTTAAAGCATGAAATTTAAAAATGTCATGACTTATTCAACGTGTGTATTTCTTCGAATTTCGCGTAAAAAATGAAGATTTATTATATAAAATAATTTCTATCATAATAATAAATTGTATATATTCTTAATTGTACTGCACACGAAGTGCTTATAATATCTCTTGGTTAGGAATATTATAAAAATGTTTATAATAAATTAAAGGTAGGATTATATCGCATAAGGGGTACGACAATCGATTTGTATTTGTTTGAAATCCTTGTTAAAACCTAATTCTTGTTAAAACAAATCCAGTGTTGTTTTTCTACAGGTAATCGCTTTGGATGTTCTTACAAGTAGTACCGGCCACCATGTCAATATGATGGTCTGTGGGACACATGTCTATCTCTTACCGTTTCAAACATGGACCCCCCCCCCAGGAGCGGGGGAAAAATAGGTCCGATTTTTTCCATTCACGAACTTGACCTTACTTTTTAGCTCTAGAACACACATACGAAATTTCTGCTCCTTATCTCTTCTCGTTTTTGAGTTGTCGTGTTTACAGACAAACTGACGGACATGCGAAAATGCACTAATTAGGTCATTTTTTGAACAGTTAGACCAAAAACGGTTCTCTGCGATCAATATTTTCAACCGATACAATGTCGCAACTATGTGTTATTGGCTATGTGCACAGTTGTTCTAAAATGTGATAAAAATTCAAAACACTAACGGCCGCTTTGAACACTCGGCTATAGTTTGTCGTGTGATTAAAAGATGATTTGTATAGGGTGGCGAATAAGTAACGTTATGATTTAATTAGTGAATAAATTTTTTGTTTACGTTTTTTTTTTTCAGTTTACGTATTTAAAAAACTTGGGGAATTTTTGATGGAAAGACTAAGCACAGAACAAAGAACCAAAGTTGTTCAATTTTATTTTGAAAGTCAGCATTCAGACTTATTCAGACACAAAGATCATATCGAAATTTTTTTCATGTTCCGACAATTTACCGTTTGTTTCAGCGTTTTCGGCGACATGGGCCTGTCTGTGATCTTCCGCGTTCTGGAAGACCTCGTGCAGTTTGAAATGATGTGAACATTGCTCGGGTACAAGCAAGTGTTGAGGAAAATCCCGAAACTTTCACCAGGCGATGTTCTCATCAGTTGGTGATGTCTAGACGGTCTTTGTAACGAATTTTACATACGTTACACCTTTTCCTATATAAAATTCAATTGGTTCACGAGTTAAAACCAAATGATGCACAAATACGCATTCATTAAATAAATCATAACGTTACTTATGCCCTTTATAAATATTATAAATATTCAATTTTTGTAAGATGATTTATTATTTAGCTGTACTTTTCCACATAGTTAAAACATGGATTTTATATAAAAATTGAATATTTATTGATGTGATGTAATGCCTAAGGAAGCTGTCTTTAACCACATGACAAACTATAGCCAAGTTTTCAAACCGTCCGGTAGTGTTGTGCATCTTTAAGACGTTGTCGCTAGTCTTGACAACTGTGCCAACATAGCCAATATATACCGGATATAAAATTAAAGATGCCATTTGAATAGGTTGTTAAAATAATTTTAAATTCTACATCAAAATGGTATAGCTTCTTACGCACGTACATAAGGAATGGGAATAGAGATAGAGTGTATAGGCTGCCCTGGACGGGCTACACTTCGATCATAAAGTGTCTATTGTGATGCCTAAGGATGTGAGTGGAGTGGAAGAAATTTTTGTGTATAGACTAGGAATTGGTAGGATATACGGCTGCAGCTGACTCTGATGAGAACTATGCCGATATTCATCTGGAGTTCGTGAAGGATACTGCAGAAAACCTTCTCAAGCATAACCGGTTACTTCGTTCTTGTCCATACGCCGACAGTTTAGTTAATAAACCGCCCCTATTTTTTCCTAATAATTGACAAATTGCGCAGGCCTTAGACCGCTCGGTCACTTGGACTGGTAAGGAATGGGAATAGTCAATTGTGTTTACCAACATACGCACAATTATTTGCCACATATAAACCGACCTTTTATTTATAACAAATAAATACCTGTGTACATATAGGTACACACATCTTACATAAAATACATTAATTGCATTCATGTAATGATTATATCGGTGATAAACATCTTTTTGGTTACATGATTCTCTTTGTATATTATGTTTTTTTTTATACGAGGGAATGTTTTTTTTTGTTTTGTGCCATTCAAACATAATTGATTATTTATTTAATGCATGTGATTTAGATATGAAGGTATATAGGATATTCGGATTGGCGGAAGTCCAATTGGTTCAGTGTTAGTGGACAAGAAATATATTAGCGGAGTGTCATGCGAATCTATTATTTATAGCCTATTTACATTAAATCAATAATATATTTGACTAGCTGACCTGTGCGGCTTCGCTGCGTAAAAGCAAGTATATTTCGACAATGATCTGCTTTGCAAGTTATTTATTTTTTACGAAGAGACATTTTTTGTTTTTGATTTTTTTTCTATCGCTTACGGTTTTAAAGTTAGATATTTCCACACCCATTGGAGGGCGTGGGTGTGCACGGGACAATTATCGACTTTGCAAGTTGTTTATTTTAAAGAAATAAACATAAAAAATCATACAAAAGTCCCATAGAAATAAGCACTTTGAGTTTTTTAGAATTTTCCAATTTTCCGGGCAACTTTTCCAATTTTTCTTGCCGTTAAAATCTTATACGGACTATAACAAATATTTAAAAAAAATAAGCCAAATCAGTCCGGCCGTCCGCAAGGGATGCGGTTACCAACGGGCAGCATTTAATTTTTATTTATACAGATTATGATACCTTGGGTTACAATATTGCAATTTTCGTAGGGATCTCTAATTTTTTTATGAAAATAAAACACAGCCCATGTTACTTGCTGATAATATAGCTATCTATAGGTGAAAGAATTTTTAAAATCGGTTAAGTATTTTTTGAGTTTATCCATTTCAAACTCTTCAAGATAGAGAGACTCTTTCTTCACTTGATTATCTTACATTTAAACTTAAAAATAACTGATGCTCGTAAACTTTGGATGAATGGTTAATCCAAACGGTTCATTGAGATTTTTTTTTTGTTATTTAAAGAGGGTTCCAAAAAAAATTTACACCTGGGCCGCGTAAGGTGAAGCTACGCCACTGTTACGTTTCTTAGCTTCATTTTCCCTCCTAAACGACCCTTTTTCAAGATTTATCTAATTCTCCGGGAATTTGATATCCGAATTGATCCGGCCCCAATTAATCTGAATTATTAGAGATCTACTTTATAATGTTACTTGAAGAATATTATTTGATTACCACAGTAATCAGGCGTCGCAAGACAAGAAAGTTAAGGACGTTCATACGCTACGCTAGGGTCAATGAGTACTATGCTTTTAAAAATTTATTTAGGATTTAAAAAAAGTTGTAAAGTAATCAATAATCTTACAATAATTTATAACCATTTTTTATTTGTCCTAAATATTTTTAAAGTATTTATTGTAAATTATCAGTAAATGTAAATTCGAAATTGATTTGACAGATCTGACAATAAACTATGTTTTGTTATGACGTTCACAGTGTATACGTGTATATGTTTTTATTTATTATGGTGCCTACTTTAATAATATAATATTATAATTTTAAGTTCAAAACAATTATGTTCTCCATAAGACGTTGTGTTAAAAGTTTGATTTTTAATCGGTAATTACTCTTTGAAATGATCGACGGCAAGTTTTAAATTTTTAAGGGAGGATAACTACATAATTGAGCTTTTCAATTCACGAAAAAAAAAATTTTTTAAACTACTATCAAGTCTCACGCATGAACGTCCTTAAACAGTAAGAAATAAAACTTGTAAATGTTTATAAAAAAAGTATTAAACATGTTGAATTTGAATCTAACGTACCTATCTATTATACATAATATATTTATTTATTATTTAATAATAGAATAGATTGAATGTATAAATCTATTTTATTACAATATATTACATTACATTATAATATAGTGAAAGGTTAGGGTAGGGGGACCTTGGTTCCAAAGTTGTCGCATCCAAGGATCATGATGTGTATCTGTATGTGTTAGTGAGGCCCCAATCATTTGATACGAGTATCTACCATAAATATTTATATTTATTTATTCGCATATATAATCCCCACCATGGCATGATATTTTAATTTTATAAATTCATAGATAATTAACATATTAATATAGAGAGATTGTTGTATTCCGAATTATACCTTTGAAAAAAATTTGACAATGTCAGTGGCTTAGTAACCAATTTTGAAACTTAAAATTCGTTACGCAGGAGTTGCGTCAATTTAACGAATTTCCTCTGAAGAAATACATGACTCCTCCTCTTTTAGAAATAGATCTTAATTAACTTTTATCTTATTAATGTTCATGGTGACCAGTCATCGCTACAGTGTGGCTACAATCATATATGTACACTCCGGCTCATAAAACTTGTACCTACAGTTGAAACATTCTAAGTGTTACTGTATGTAATATGATACATAGATTTAGTAACATATACGCTTAGAATGTGATTTACTGGTTCAATTTTATGAACGGGAGTGTATATAAATAAATATATTTTTCAAGTATTCTTTCTAGAGGTCACAATTTTAGTTCGATCAAAATGAAATTATGTATCATCTGATATGCTTTTGGTATTTGAAAGTTGAAGTTCGTTAATAAGTAAAATTGGTCAAGAGTAAAAAGGGGTATATAGAATGAAGAAAACAACATAAAATATCTCTCTTAATATTGGAAAAATCGAAAAATGTATAAGTAGTAAAGTTGTAGAAAATCAATTTTACTACAATTTATGTAATGATCATTTTTTCTTAAACTCTAATACAAGGTGAAGAGTTGCCAAAAACAAACAAAAAAGTTTAATAAATTATTTCGATTGACGCTTATTTTTTAACCCGACTTCAAAAAAGGAGGATGGTTCTCAATTCGTCTGTATTTTTTTATTTTTTTTTTTTTATTTTTTTATTTTTTTTTTTTTTTTTTTTTTTTTTTTTTTTTTATGTTTGTTACCTCAGAACTCCGGCATTTATGAACCGATTTTGAATTTTTTTTTTTTGTTTTAAAGGGTTTGATTCCCGATTGGTCCCATTGTCACCAAATCGCATTCTGATGAGGGGATCTCCGGAAAATCGAGGAAAATCCTCATTTTATATGTGATAACCGATTTCTGCGAAATTTTTTTTTTTTTTTGAAAAAGTATACTCATTCATAATGGGAAAATAAGAAAATTTTTTTAAAAACCGACTTCAAAAAAAATTTTTCCTTAAAAAAAAAACCGACCCCAAAAAAAAAAAATTTTACAAAAAAAAACCAAATTCCTTGTAAAGAAAACTGAAAATCTGTTATAAAAAAATGCATTAAAAATTTAAAAAAAAAAAAAAAAACGGGTAAAAAAAAAGTGTTATAAAAAAATTCACTAAAAATTAGTTGGTCGTTTAGTAGGTCTACCCATATTTAGACAAATAAAATCAATTATAGAACTTCAAAGTCACTAAAAAGCGAGAAATAAAACTTATTTTGACAAAATGGAAACCCGACTTAACAAAAGAAGCACTAAAAAGTAAAAAAATAATTGCATATTCTTGTGCCAATTTTAGTTCACCAAAGCAAAAATTTTTAAATATATATGTACAATTATTGTTATTTTTGGAGGCGGTGTCTAAAAGTTATGTGAATTTATCTATGTTGACACCGCCTCCAAAAATAACAATAATTGTACATATATATTTAAAAATTTTTGCTTTGGTGAACTAAAATTGGCACAAGAATATGCAATTATTTTTTTACTTTTTAGTGCTTCTTTTGTTAAGTCGGGTTTCCATTTTGTCAAAATAAGTTTTATTAAGATATCAATTAAATACAATCAATTAAACATTGATAAATTCAACCAATCACATAGTGTAAGGAGGCGTTGCGTCAGCAGTAGAGCGTTGCGGTTTACCATTTAAAGGCTGACAGACGGCAAGAGTCGCCTCCTTACACTATGCCCTCTGTGATTGATAAAAAACTTAATTGTAGTAAAATTAATTTTTTGTAATTTTATATCTAACTAATTTTATATCTTTTTCAATTTTTTCAATATTAAGAGAGATATACCCAATTTTGTTTTTCCCACTCCCTTTAAACACTCTTTTCCTTTAGCAGATTTTGCCCATTAAAAAACTTAACCTTTTGAATACAAAAAACCATGCAAACGAAATTTTATTCCAATCAGATTAAAATTGGTACCGCTAGAGTGGCTATGAACGGAAGACATAATGTGTTTAATTGAAATATATGTTTACCGACAGTGGCTTTTTTCACTACTATCAAATTAAAATGAAATTAGGTTGGTGGATTGTCACGGAATGTTTACTATCCTAAAAAGACCATCCTAAAAAGTGAAAGTCTACAATCATTTTTGTATATCTATGGTTCTAACTGAATGAAACCTTCACTACATGGATGGATTAACAATAATGATATATACTTGAACTGTGCAAAACACATCCTCTTAATAACTGAAACACATTCAGTTACAATCATTTTTATTCAAACCTATGGTTTATTCATGCACTCTGCTCGATCCGGTGCACTGTTCCAAAATAATATTTTGAATGTATATACATGTCGGTTTTATTCACACCTATGGTTTATTCAACCAGCCAAGTAGCCGAGCGGTCCAAGGCGTTATGTCTATTTGGGGAATGGGAGGTTATGGGTTCGAATTCCAACATCGGCAGTTTGTCAATTATTAAAAACAAAAAGGGCGGGTAATTGACTAAACTGTCGTCGTATGGACAAGAACGAAGTGACCGGCTATGCTTGTGAAGGTTTTCTGCAGTTATCTTCACGAACTCTAGATGAATATCGGCATAGTTTATATCATAGTCGGCTGCAGCCGCACATCCTACCAATTTCTAGTCTACAACACAAAATTCCTTCCACTCCACTCACATCCTCACAACGTTAGACATCACAATAGGCCTTATGGTTGAAGTGTAGCCAGCCCAAGGTAGCCGCTACAATCTATGTATCTATGGTTTATTCATGCGCTCTATCCGGTGCCCTGTTCTAAAATTGGATTTGGAATGTATACATGTCGGTTTTAATAAGGCTTGATAGTAGATACAAATTATTATTTTTTAATGAATTGAAGAGCTCAATTTTGTAGTTATCCTCCCTTAAAAATTTAAAACCTGTTTACGATCATTTTAAAGAGTAATTATCGATTAAAAATCAAAGTTTTAACACAGCGTCTTATGGAGAATAGATTTTTTTTGTACTTAAAATTATTAAAGTAGCCACCATAATAAATAATGTTTATATATATTCTTAGAAATATGCAGTTTATATATTTGCATTAAAAAAGTGGTGTTGACGCACGTGGTGTTGTTAAATTAATTATTTAATAAAATTAAAACTGTTTTGTTAGGTTTGTTTTTGCCACCATATTTTTAAAACTGGCGATAGCGCACAGTAAAAAAATATACACATACATATACACATATACACTGTCAAATCAAGATCTGTCAAGTCAAATCAATTTCTAATTTACATTTACTGTAAATGCTTTAAAAGTATTTAGGATAAAGAAAAGGGTATAAATCGTTATAATATTATTTATATACTTTACAACTTTTTTTAAATCCTCAATAAATTTTATTAAAGATAGTACACATTTGACTCTAGCGTAGCACATGAACGTTCTTAATAGCTGCATTACAGCTGAATGTCAGAAATATGGCTGAATGACAAATATGACAAGGTCGTCCATTTGTTACAAATTAGGAAAAACCCTTGCTTTATTATATCATATCCCTATATATTTTTTTCTAACGATATGAATCATTAGATTTTTATACCCTGTGTATGTATTATATTATGCATATATAAGATAATCATTATAAGTTTAGTGCTAACTTTGTAATGGTTAGAAATATAAATAGTAGAAAACAATTTTTGGTCCAATTACTCCGTCTTTTACGAACATTCGTCTTTCTGTAGGCCCATCTGTCGGCCAATATGATAACTCAAAAATGAAAAGAGAAGGCGTGCTGAAACTTTGCGTGTGTAACTAAATCGGATCATGCTTTTTCTCACTAGGAGGAGGGGAAGGATTTATTCCCTAAAAGCTGTAATTGCTAGAAGAAAAGTTCAAATACAGAAGATTCCTTTTTTAAAAACAAACATTTTTTGTTTATAATGTTTATACATAAACCGAACAGTTTTTCGCCAATTATTTAGCACCTGTAATTACTGTGGATTACAGAAGCATGTGTTAACTATCTATGTATATTGTGCCTGGTATGAATAAGTCATTCGTTTATTGTGTTTTATTCATTTGGTTTTTGATAAAATGTTCCGAATAAAGTTGTTGGTGTATTTATATTCAAACAACTTTTATTCAAATCATTTTTTGTGTGAAAGATGTATATCCTGCAACAAGTGCGCTAAGTTATCGATTGCCCACGAGAGCGATATTGCCCACTCATTCGCTCGAGTGGGCAATCGACTACACCGCACGAGTTGCAGATACTATTTTTTTTACTAATGCGGGATAAGTACTATTTTAGTGTCCGTTTTTTCAGGTGTTAAATGGCTGTTCGGCTATTGAATTATTTCCACACGACTTAGATATATTGCAAATATAGCACGCCGTCAACAAGTAAACTTGTCGCACGCAAATAAATATTTGCAATAGATCTAACTACTGTGGTAATAATTGAATAGACAAACAGCCATTTATCCACAAAAAACCGGACACTAAGATAGTACCTACTTTTCCTGCATTAGTATAAATAAATAATTAAACAGTTAACGTATTGGTAATGAACTCAGTACATACAGGATACTCAAACAATTAACTCAGTTAGTAGTTTTATTTTTATAAAGTGTTAGTTTTGAATGTTTTAGTTTAAAAAAAAAGTAATCATTATCTCAGACCTATTCGGTTTTTACTTCGGTTTTTACGTGAACTGTAAATTTTTGACTTGAAGAGGTTAGTTTTTGATTAGTAGTACTAAACGACGAATAAATTTGTTAATATATTGATAATGAACAACTTTTATTCGAAACTTTTTCCCAAAAACCGAATGAATAAGGCACAAAATGACAATACCATAATTTTGAGAATAAAGGACACGACTTTTGTGACTCATATAGTACCTTTTAAACAATAGATTATCAAAATAGACTACGAATCAAGAGTGTTTGGTTATTTAGCTGATTTTTTGTGATCAATTAAAATATTAATTACAATGTACAGAAATTTTGAGCAGTGATGTGCAACAACAACCCCTACGGTTACGATAATTATAATGGATACAAAATTATAACGAAATCTATTCATAAATATTAATGAGAATTTGAATAAAATAGGTATAATTTGTATTTCAAAGAAAACAAATTATGTACATTTTGATTCAATAAAATGGAACTCAATTGAAAAAAATAATAATAGTTTAAAAAAACTAAAAAACACGCGTTTATAGCTAGCCGAACTAAAATGTAGAAAATAATTCTTATCAACAAAATAATTAAAATGATTGTAAAAAAGCGTGGGGTGCTTAACATCAAATTGTAATATCAAATCAATATGATTAATATCAAATTATAGTAAAAAGCACCCCACGTTTTTTACAATCAAATTAATTATTTTGTTGATAAATATTATTTTCTACTTTTTAGTTCGGCTAGCTATAAAAGCGTGTTTTTTAGTTTTTTTAAACTATTATTTATTTTTGCGTTTTTAGTAGTCTTGAAACTTTAGGATTTAAATATTGAACCTTAAACCGTCAATATCTCTGTAAATATTAGAGACACAGAAAAAATGATCAGAGACTTAATTATGGTAAAACTAATTTTCTACAACTTTACTTTTTACGTGTTTTTCGATTTTTTCAATATTAAGAGATATATACCAAATTTTGTGTTCCCCCTCCATCTAACCCCCCCCCCCTTTCCCCTTGCCGATTCCAGTCATGCTTACCATAAATCCGTACTACATATACACACAAAGTTTCATTTCGATACGACAATTAGAAGTTAGAAGGTTAGAATTGACTTCACAGATTCCGTTACATAGATACAAACATACATACCAAGTTAATAAAAGCGTGTTAAAAAAACTCTCATTCTTAAGAAAAGACATTTTCTGCAGAATTCTGCAATACCAACCCATTGAAAAAAAATTAGAAATTTTTAATTACTAAAAAAACTTTTCGGTATTAACCTAATATACATTAATTAATATTAATATGCACAAATTAACTCTTTCGCTAAAGATGCAACCCTGGATTTTGCGCCCATCAAGCTAACCCTTACACCACAAATGAATAGCTTAATGAGTCAATATTTTCATATCATTGACCGTATTAATTTGAAGTCAACATCATTAACTTAGTATTCTAACATATTATTTGTGTGCATACTTCCAGAGGTCCAGAGATTCCTGGCGCTTGAGTTAATCTTTTCATATTAAAATTAATTATTAAATTCAATGTCGTGTTCTTTAGGCTTGTTCTATCATACCTGTATCTTCGTAACCGTACTAGAGATTGACATTGGTATAGTACTAATATGACTGCTTGAATTTTAAGTCTTAATGTCTTTAGTCTTCGGTCCTTTAGTTCTAAAGTCTAAACTCATGTTTTTCTGATCCACAGTCTCAAAATTTGTCCAAAGTTTTTGTACCTTTTTCCATTATAATGTTCAGAGTTTTGATTGAAAAGTTCGACCATACGAGGCAAGTAATCATGAAAAACGAACTCATACATTAATTTTAATATAGCAGAACGACCAAATTTTGTTTAGAATCAATGGTCTATCGTTTTTTTTTGAACACGAGTGTACCATTAATTGTTGTTTAAACATTAGTATACAAAAATTGAAAACATCTTTTTTTCTTCGTCCTAATTTGTCTAGACTCTTAATTCAACAAACTCTATGTATGCTCAAGCGGCCAGTATAACAGTTACGCTTTAAAAAGCCATAACATTTTAAATTAAACGTAACCAAATTATGAATTTCTAACAAACAATATTTAGTCAAATTATGTGTGCACAAATCTTTATTATACAAGGTGGCGTAAATGTACCTTTTTAATTTAAAACAAGTAATGTAACAACTAACTGAATTAATTGTTTGAATACCTAGTATATACTGAGTTTATGGAAAAATTTATCAAACAAAAATTGTTCATTTTAAAAAGAAGATTTTTTGTTATTAAATTTTTGTTATATCTCTTACGGTTTCAAAGATAGACATAGACATTTCATAGATAGTTTTACCTATTTTGCCCAAATATGGTCCGATTTTGCCAAGTCACCAACTTGACCTTCCTTTTTTGCTCTTGAATACATACACACAAATTTCAGCTCGTTATTTCTTTTTGTTCTTGAGTTATCGCATCCAAAGACAGACAGACAGACATGCGGAAATGGCTGAATTAAGCCATTTTATGAACAAATATGCCAAATATTCATGCCTACGATCAATATTTTTAAGCGTTACAAAGTCGTGATCAAACTTAATATACCTTGTATATTTACATATACTGGGTATAAAAAGTATATGAGAAGTTAAATAAATTTATATTTTGAAACTTATAATATAAAGTGTGTTTCATGAAGTTTTTACGAAACTATTTACGAAAAATGATGTCTCATTTCGCGATAACAAATATGAGCTCTTTTTAGCACATCTTCCAGGACCTTTCTTCAAGTTTCTTGAGATATCTCCAAAATCGCTCGCCAAATATTCTAAAGTGTTCCAAGCATTATGGCTTGTTTACATTAACCCATTCTTTCAGATAAACCCAAAGAAAATAATTTGCAATATCGTAGGGTTATCTTTCATTAAAATATCGTCACAAGTTTCTCTGAGTAGAAATAGAGTTTCTTCCGTTTCCCAAATAAAAAGTTACGATCTTTATCCTTTATGCTCCATATCGAATCTACCAAGTTTTTACTATAATCTATAAAAGAGAAACTCAATAAATATTAATTCCAGATATTTTTGCGCCACCCTGTACTTTGTTGTAAGCGTTGCGATGGTTTGCGATACTTGCATTATTATAAAATATTATTTTTTTACAGAAGAATAGAAAGATTTCTTTAGTACTGGTATATTTATTGTAAGTAAATTAGTTTAATTAGCAGCTACGATAATAATATTTAAAACATATATATGAAATATAATTCTAATGAAACCGGAAATATACTACTTTAGATAAATATATATACCGGATGTATATTTATGTTTGTAATAGTATTGAATCCCAATAAGAACGAAGCGCGTGGGGTGGTTTGGACTCTGAAGAAACACTTTACAAGACAGTGCTGAAACAGATACTTTTTAAATATATCAAGCAGACATAGATACTCAAAATAGATTAATATCTAGATATATTTATGGTGATTTTCTAGATGGTGATTTTCGACATCTACTAGGTAGGATCGATGGACATTTGCAAAAATTAAAATCACCATCTGTAAAATTTATATATATATATATATATATATATATATATATATATAAATTTTACAGATGGTGATTTTCGACATCTACTAGGTAGGATCGATGGACATTTGCAAAAATTAAAATCACCATCTGTAAAATTTATATATATATATATATATATATAAATTTTACAGATGGTGATTTTCGACATCTACTAGCTAGGATCGATGGACATTTGCAAAAATTTTTGCAAAATTTTGAAGTCGGTACGAGACCAATAGCTCTATTTCATTATAAATATATCTAGATTTTATAGCTAGCCGAACTAAAAAGTAGAAAATAATTTTTATCAACAAAATAATTAATTTGATTGTACTAGTAGTAATTTATATATATATATATATATATATATATACATATATATATATATATATATATATATATATATATATATATATATATATATGTATATATATATCTGTAATTACTCTAGAGGTCACAGTTTTGATCGGATTGGAATGAAATTTGGTATTCGAGGCGCTTTTGGTATTCAAAAGGTCAAGTTCGTTCTTGCGTAAAATCGAACAAAGGGAAAGGAGGGTTTAGAGGGAGGGGGAAACACTAAATTTCACATATCTCCCTTAATATTCCAAAAATAGAAAAACTTATAAGAAATAAAGTTGTAGGTACTAAGTTTTACTGTAATTTTATTTCTTATCATTTTTTCTGTTACCCTAATATTTACAGAAATATTGACGGTTTAAGATTAAAAATTAAATTCCTCAATATCTCTGTACACATTAGAGTTTGAGCAATAATGAAGGTGATGAATTGTAGCAAACATGATTTTCTACAGCTTTATTCCTTACGCATTTTTCGATTATTCTAATATTAAGAGAGATTTTATATTTTGTGTTTTCCCCCCATTTCCCCTTGATGTATTTAATTTATTAATAAAATTGGCCTCGCAAATACTAAAATCATATACGACATTTCATTTCGATCAGACTAAAATTGTGACCGCTAGAAAGTGATTTGTGTATTTTAATGAAATTCGCTAAGTTGTAGCAGCTCTTGCGTAACGAATTTTTTTAAATCACACAGTATAGATCATTTTTATGAGGTAAATTTTTATTTTAAATAATTTATGTTCGGTAAAATGTTTAAGGAATTCTTTAATAAAAACTCCACCCTAAATCTTAAATTTTAGGGTATTAATAGACAGTGGTGACCTCAAAATATGAAAATTTTGATTACATCAGAAGAAAACCATAGTACTTTGATGACAAAAAATTGTATTGTATTATATTTTTTAATTTCTCGAATCCATGTTTATCGCTGCAACACTTGTTCGAAATTTTCAAATAAACACTCGGTATATTTTAACATACAGTGAAAGAATATGAGAGGCATTAATATTAAAATTAAAAAAAGAAATTTTATCATTAATCATAAATTTGATAAATATTTAACAAAAGAAGCAATTCACTGAGTTCTAACATACTTAAGATTATCGAAAAAAAAAATCATAATTTATGGAAATATGATTTAATCAAATCATTCTATTATTCAATTAATTAACAGAAGAAGATTTTGCAAATCTTATAAATGCAAATTAAGAATTTTTATAAATGAATATCATTAGAAATTAGACAAAATTCTTTTAGGATATTAACTCGGCCGAGAGTAATAAAATGAATACACATTTGTATTTTCGAATTTTTTACTTTATACCGGAAAAGAGACAAAACAAATCTTTGTAGTTTAAGGGCGATTACTTTCTAAAATAATCGTATCGAATAGTCAAGAAATTTAGATAATCTAAACCAGTGTCTCTCAATCACTGTGCTGCAGCACTTTTGTGTGCCGCCAAATTTTAGAAATGTATATAGTAAAGTATTAACCAACATAAAAACCGAAAAAAAGATCGAGACTGTTAAATGTAGAAGACGATATGAAAGTAGCATTGTCATTTTTACGACCAAATATAAATGAAATTATCAAAAAACATCAAGCTCAAATTTCTCATTAAAAGTATTCTTATTATTAACTTGTAATGAATCCATTAATAAGCGTACTGTTGTTTTTGTAGTACATATTATTTTATTTTACATTCAAAATTATTATCATAAACTATTTTACACAGTGTATTATAGGTAAGTAAACAACTTTTAAACTTATCTTTTTCTTTTGTGCCGTCAAATTTTGAAATCGTTAAAAGTGTGCCGCAACAAAAAAAAAAAAAGTTGAGAATCTCTGATCTAAAATCTAACCATACAGCTCTGTACAATTTTTAATCAAACTCAGGCCAATGGAGTAAAATGGGAATTTTTTTTCTCCTTTTTTATGTATGTTATAATGATGGATTATTTTTATCCCTTCTAAATTTAAAAAAAAACCTGCGCGTAAGGGGAAAGCAATTCCATTTCTATTAAATATTGACGAATAATTGCTCATAAACTTATTAAAATGATTATATTTAACATTTGCTTTTAAAAGTTTCAACACAATTATTAGTTTTTTTAAAAAAAAAGCATATCTATGACATATGTTTCGGTTTTACAACCATAGTCCTACAGTTAATCAGTTAATAACAGTTAATTTTCATAAACTCATTAAATAACCTTTATTTTGTTTTATTATACCAAATTTACTTTGTTCGATTACCACCAACCACCTTAAACAGCAATATAGTTAGTTCTATCTGATATATTCTAAGAATTGTTTAATATTGTATGTTGTGGCATCTTAACTAAAGAATCCATCTACCTTATGGTTAATTGTTCTTGATTTTTCATCAAATTGTACAGAAAATAAGTAATGTAACAACTAGCTGAGTTAATTGTTCGAATACCCAGTATATATTGAGTTGGATTATATCAATATTTGAATTTTTAACAATTTTTGAATTTTCCCACAATTTTAAGAAAATCTTTTATGGTTTTAAAGATGGGCATATTTTTTGCTTGCCGAGAAACTTTTGAGCACAAATTACGAGAAAGTATTGTATTGACTTGTAAAAGTTTTCTCTATCGTCTCGTTTTAACAGTTAAAAATTAAAAAAGTATTAAAATTAAAATCGTTTTTTTATTCATTTAAAGTGTATATTTTTCTGATTTATTTAATTTTTTATATTTTAATTGAAACAATAAAGACTATGGCCTGTCTCTCGAATATCCGACAACACTAATATCAAGTTCAAAAGTGACATTTATTTTTCAACATTTTATACCAAATTCATTCGGTTTAAAAAAAATTGCTCAGTTTAAAAAATTTTTCAACGAATAACTTTTTTTCAAAAACCAAATTGATTTGACACAAATCGGTTGTGCAAATTTGAAAAAGGAAGGCCGCTATTAGAGTTAAGTAGCCTATTTTGTCTAGTAACTGAAACATGATCGGCTATTGTTATATATAACATTGTCGTATAAATAAAAATAACTGTCTAATATTAGTTTATTTTTTGCTTCATTGACTGTCGACATCTCTCAGTTTAATTCCTTGAAATCAGAAGTATTAATCAACACTTTTATTTCTTAAACATAATTATAGGTAACGTTATGGAACAGATGTTTCTTTATAGAGAAAAAAGATTTATGTACATTTGTTAAGGTGCTTGGTGTAACAGTGCATGGGAAAGATTTTACTAATGATTTTTGGATGCATGATTTAGTTTACGTAAGAAGTTATACTTATTTTAACCCGACTTCTTTTTTTTTTTTTAATGTTTGTTACCGCAGAAATCCGTCATTTATGAACCGATTTTGAATTTTTTGTTTTAAAGGGTTTGATTTTCGATTGATCCCATTGTCACCAAATCGCATTATGATGAGGGGATCTCCTGGAAATCGAGGAAAATACTCATTTTATATGTGATCACCAATTTCTGCGAAAATTTTTTGCTTGTTTGAAAGGATATACTCATTCATAATGGAAAAATATGAAAATTTTTTTTAAAAACCGACTTTTTAAAAAAAAAACCGACCGCAAAAAAAAATTTTAACAAAAAAAAAAAAAAAATGCATGAAAAAAAAAATTAAAAAAAATGGATAAAAAAATGTGGTATAAAAAAATGCACTAAAAATTAGTAAGTCGTTTAGTAGGTCTAACCATATACAGACAAATAAAATCAGTTATAGAACTTCAAAGTCACTAAAAAGCGAGAAATTAAAAAAATTTTGACAAAATGGAAACCCGACTTCAAAAATCAAATATTCTAAAACCAAAAATTCACTGAAAAGTAAAAAAATAATTGCGTATTCTTGTGTCAATTATAGTTCACCTAAGCAAAAATTTTTAAATATATATGTACAATTATAGTTATTTTTGGAGTCGGTGTCAACATAGAGAAATTGAAAAATGGTGTTAACGAATGTTTGAATTAATTATTTAATAAAATTAAAACTGTTTTGTTATGTTTGTTTTTTCCAGCATATTTTGAAAACCGTCCACAACACACAGTAAAAAAATATACACATACATATATAAACTGTCAAATCAATTTCTAATGTACATTTACTGGTGTTTTACAATAAATACTTTTAAAATATTTAGGACAAATAAAAAAAGGTTATAAATCGTTGTAAGATTATTGATATACTTTACAACGTTTTTTAAATCCTAAATAAATTTTATAAAAGATAAGTACTCATTTGACTCTAGCGTAGCGCATGAACGTCCTTGAGTGCATTATATATCTCAATAGTGGAACATTTCGTAGGTTTATCATATTTTCCTATATTAATTTCTGTATTATAATTTATAACAACTTTTAAAAATTGCACATTAAAAATTACATTCTCATATTATATAAATAGTTTTACTTCTTCTTATCATTACAAGTTTGTAATAAATTATTTACAGCTTTCATCCACTTAACTTGAATTTATCTTCAAGGAAAGTGGAAAGATTTTTTTTTGCTATTTCTTGTATTTTGATTTAATTGCTTTAATATACTCGTATATCATATATCTTAAGGTGTTACACGTGTACTCTTATTTTACAAGGTTTTATTTAACTTGCAATGTATGTACACGCCCGCTTAATAAAATTGAACAGACCTGAAATGTTAATTTTCTTACATTTCATAAAACTCCTCACTTTTGAAACTCTCTGTATAATGATTCATTTATAAACAAAGATATGTACTTTATATTTTAAGCGTGAAAAAAGAAAAAGAAGTATAGTAAAGAACATTTACTACAAAAATTTTTAAAAACATTTACTACGGAGTTGAATTTTTACATGTTGGTTCAGTTTCGATGGCAATGCATTTTTATGGTAAGCATGACAAGAATCGACAACGGGAAAAGGGGATTTAGAAGCTGGGGGAAACATAAAATTTGGTATATCTATCTTAATATTGAAAAAATCGAAAAACACATAAGAAGTAAAGTTGTAGAAAATTAGTTTTACTATAAAAAACTTGTTTTAAAAAATGTTTGTTTAATAGAAACGTTTTTTAAGTATTTTCTTATAGTAAAATATTCTAAAAGATTTTCGAGTTTGAATCGATGAATAGTTAAAGATTATGACGATAATGATAGTAATATGATGTTAAGAGTGCAACAGCTAAAAAAATTGAAATTAGGAACAGGCGATGCTCTACCGAAAGATAGCAGTATGGAATTTTAAACTTTATTATAGTGTTGAAGTAGTTAATTAATATGATAAATAATTATTATTTAAATAAATAATAAATAAGTGTTAAAGATATAATTGATCTTTATTAGATTGAATTATGACATATTATATATTTATATGTAAATTATCAAAGTTGTTAACATTCAAAGCAACCGTGATAAAAGAGGAAAGTTATAGTTGTTAAGCAACAGATAAAAATGATAAATAAAATTATAATAATAATTTAATGAAAATGCGATACCGCTACATACTTCCCCCCATCAACTAATAAAGAAAAACGACTAGAAAAAGGTTGTAACATAAAACAACCTTGTTCACTCGGAAAAAACTTTAATAGTTGATGTACATCTTAAAATTAAATACAAAGTAAATTAAGAAAAGATTAACATTGAAAAAAGTATGCAGGTTTTAGCCTGTCAATCGAAATAGAGGTAGGTTTGTTATTGATATCAATAACAAAAAATTTAGGAAATCTCTTGATAACAGAGAAAGGACCTCTATAATTACAAGATAGTGGAGGTTTGACATGATCCTCGCGTATAAAAACTTTTTTTGATGAATCTAAATCTTTAGGTAAAAATACATTTTTGTTGGTGAACTGTCTGGTAAAGAAAAATTTTGCGTTTATCATTCTATTCTTCAACTCTCGAGTAGATTGTTGAACAGAATGATATGTATCAACGTTTTCTGAAAAGAAATCATATGGTAATCGTAGAGGAATCCCATATAAAATTTCTGCAGAAGAAAGGTTAATATCCTCCTTGACCGAGGAGCGCAAATTTAGAAGAACCCAAGGTAAAATTTTGTACCAGTTATTATTTTTTTGACAGCAATTTAAAGAAATTTTGAGAGACCGATTAAACCGTTCAATAATACCGTTGCTGTTAGGGTGATAAGCAGTAGTGGAAATATGCTTAATCCCTAGAGAAGACAAAAAATCTTTCCAAATATGTGATTGAAATTGTTTACCTTGATCAGTAGTGATCCTCGTAGGTAAACCAAAACGCGAGAACCAAGAAGCAATCAAATTGTTAATAATTTCTTCCGACGTGATAGTTTTGATTGGAATAGCCTCGACCCAACGTGAAAAACGATCAATGATAGTGAAGATATACCGATATCCTTCACTAGGAGGAAGAGGTCCAACAATATCTAAATGTAAGAAAGAAAATTTGATACTTGGTTCTTCAATTGGCATAAAATCACTTTTAGTGTGACGAGTGATTTTATTTAATTGGCAGATCGGACATGATCGTGTCAAATTTTTGATTCGCGAAATAAGATTAGGGTTAAAAAAGAATGTGCGTACTTTTTTCAAGGTTTGTCTAATTGATGGATGACCAAGATTGTGGACAGCTTTCCATACATCTTCTATATCAATGTCAGATACGAAGATTCTGGGAATTTTCAAAGAAGTCTCCACATAAACCTTAAAAAGAGAATTCGGAGGAGTACGAATTTCTAAAGAATATTTTGGATTTTTTAACAAATTAATAAGAAGAGGATCACATTTCTGGTGATCAGAAATCTTCTTAATATCAATCAAATCAATACCTGAAGGTAGTGAAATTGTATTAATTCGAGATAAACAATCAGTCGGAATGTTTTCACTACCTTTAATGTATCTAATGTATCCAAGGGTCGAGGGTTCAAGTCCCTGCTCGGGCGCCAAATTGTTGAAGTAGTTAATTAATATGATAAATAATTATTATTTAAATAAATAATAAATAAGTGTTAAAGATATAATTGATCTTTATTAGATTGAATTATGACATATTATATATTTATATGTAAATTATCAAAGCTGTTAACATTCAAAGCAACCGTGATAAAAGAGGAAAGTTATAGTTGTTAAGCAACAGATAAAAATGATAAATAAAATTATAATAATAATTTAATGAAAATGCGATACCGCTACAATAGTATTCCATGCGATTTTTAACCTTGTGAAGTGGAAAAAGTTTGATATAAGCATACAATGCCAGACAACATGCAAGTAATTTAATAAATTGTATTTGTATTCATTATTCTTGATATGCATTAATTATTCCTTAATCTGACGTTTTTCAAGTTTTATTATTTTTATTTATTTATTTATAATCTGGACGAAGCCCGTAATAATTCACTGCACGGACATAGTCAAATAACGGTGGGCTATTCACCGCCAACTTATTGTAGTCATTCGATTCAAGTCGTCCCGTGACGTGTGTCTTGTGACTCGGAATGATGTAAAGATAATTAAAATAATCAAAGAGAACTCTAGGTTTTTTGAAATTACATTTCAAATTTTGCCCCAATTCCTAGAATATTTATTTGTATTTTATAAATACGTATTTCGACTACAATTTAGTCATCATCAGTGTGAATTAGCTAAACGTAACTCAAGGTGAGTGAGACATGCACCAAATTAGCAACAAGCAGCATATCTCTCAATCCATATCTCAGAGATAGTTACGATTAGCTAATTCATACTGATGATGGCTACATTGTAGTCGAAATACGTATTTATAAAATACAAATAAATGTTCTAGGAATTGGGACAAAATTTGAAATGTAATTTCGGATTGATATATGCGTGAATGCGTGCGTATTTAGAAATTTTTATAAATGTATATGTTTACTGTGTCTTGCGACATCGCCTTTTGGTTTGTGTATTAGGTGTAATGTCTTTACGTGTTATTTCTTTCCTAAGTGTAGTGTTTTATTATTGTGATTATTAGTTTGGTGTAAATGTTTAAACGCGTTTTTCTAATTTTCAAAATTTATATAGAATACTCTTGGCATTAAAAACTAAAGCTTATTAGACGGTAGTTTTTTAACCAAAATTTTTATCTATACTTCAGTTAGTTTGATAAAATATGCAAGTTTTTATTACAAACCATGATAAACAAAATCTTGTACGTTAAATAATTTAAAAAATTATCGTCGATGCAAACTGAATATTTTAGAGTATAACTTTAGCGGATGACGTCTAAAGTCTATGCCATTTTGATAAAATTAATCCGACCACGCATCGATATCGATCCAATCATATTTAAATTTACAAGATCTTCAGAAATGGCTTTCGCATTCAAAACTGATAAGTATTTATTCCCGATAATATCAATCAATTTTTTTTTTGCATACAAAGAAATTATATTGCAAAAATTGTTTAGTATTTAATTATTATAATTTTTAATGTTAGCAATAAGAGATACATTTAATTCATTTACAAAAGTATTTCTATAATTACAATATTCTACCCGGAACTAATATTTCTGAGTATACATGGCTTCTTTTATAATTGTAATAAGTACACTATTGATCAAAATATATTGTATCTAAATAAATAAAAATATAAACTAAAAGAATTTACAAAATCTTGATAAACAAAATAACTATAATATTGACTTCAAATACAGTGTATTAATGTCGTTACGCATCCGAATACAACCCTGTTGATTTTCATAACAATTCGTCGAATTGGTTAAATTTCTACGAAAAAGCATTACTAAAACTTATTAAAAAAAGTGGAAGCGCTGGGAAGTATGTATATTTTGTTTTATCTATATAATAATATAATATAGATACTGTGTGTGTTGGCAAGCTTTTCCAATAGAGAATCAATGTTAAATTTTATTTATTACTGACTGTCCGTGTTGTTACTATATGAAGTCAGTCAGTACACATATAATTCGAGTCATCACATGTACAGTCATCAACCATATAGCATATGGTTGTTTGTCATTTAAGAATGGGAATTTTGTGATTCACATAATAAAGTTAAGAATTCAATGAACATATTTAACCATTACATGTGTACTGACTGACTTTATACAGTAACCAGTCGGACAGCTAGTAATAAATAATATTTAACATTGATTCTCTATTGGAAAAGCTTGCCAACACAGTCTGTATATTCAATTATTATAATAGTCCAAGTGGAGATCGTAAAATACGATGCCCATTTTATTAGTGGGTGAAACTTTCAGAAAAGATAATATGATCTAACTGATTGATCTAACAACGGGGCAACTATCACCGAAACTCTTATCGCACATACCATTTTTTCTATAATCAAAGAAAATCACAACAATACTTTTTATTTCCAACAAATTTTGTATGCAACTTTTTTCGATATGTATTACAGGCTAGTTATGGAAACACAGTACCTACCACAAAAAATAATATAATTATATAATGGATTTTCCTCATGTAACGAGCCTATTCAATATAAAATCCAATAAAAATGCTTCAATTTTCTGAATTACATATATACCCTTTTGAAGGTTGGAGCAAAAATACCCTGATCCTCCACTTACATCATAAAAAAAATGTAAAGTAAAAATTAATAAAGGTTGAAAAATAATGATATGAGTGGCCTCTGTTATAGACCGTTGTGTCTCAAAAACGGGGATTAAACCCCATTATTATATATATATATATATGTATATATATATATCTATATATATATAATATATATATATATATATATATATATTATATATATATAGATATATATATATATACATATATATATATATATATATATATATATATATATATATATATATATATATATATAATAATGGGGTTTAATCCCCGTTTTTGAGACACAACGGTCTATAACAGAGGCCACTCATATCATTATTTTTCAACCTTTATTAATTTTTACTTTACATTTTTTTTATGATGTAAGTATATATTGTAATTATAGAAATACTTTTGTAAATGAATTAAATGTATCTCTTATTGCTAACATTAAAAATTATAATAATTAAATACTAAACAATTTTTGCAATATAATTTCTTTGTATGCAAAAAAAAAATTGATTGATATTATCGGGAATAAATACTTATCAGTTTTCAATGCGAAAGTCATTTCTGAAGATCTTGTAAATTTAAATATGGTTGGATCGATATCGATGCGTGGTCGGATTAATTTTATCAAAATGGCAAAGACTTTAGACATCATCCGCTAAAGTTATACTCTAAAATATTCAGTTTGCATTCATTTTTTAAATTACTTAATGTACAAGATTTGGTTTATCATGGTTTGTAATAAAAACTTGCATATTTTATCCAACTAACTGAAGTATATATATATATATATATATATATATATATATATACGTATGTTATTTAAAATGTTTGCGAGACTGTTTGGCAGACACTGTATAAAATATATACATTAGTCTTTGTTTTTTTAAAACTAAATAATTAGTCACTCATTTTTAAGTTTTAAATTGAATAATTTTATAGGCATAGTTTGTGAACAACAAAATGTTTTTTTTTTTAATGTCAAACAAATTTGGATAAATAAAAAATTAAATAACATTAATAGTCTACCTACGTAATTACAGAGTGGTATGATAGACAATTTATTATACGCTTACTTTTTAGTAGCGGAATTGTATGAACTGAATTGGCTGACTTACCGACAATTTAGATGGTCTATTATCTACACAGTGTCCATGAAAAATTGAACGGAGAAAATACCCCTAAGCTAATTAATTTATATACACAACAAAAATAATATAAAACATCAACCTCTATACACAACAAAAATGCGTCAAGTAGGAGCTACGTAGACAAAGCGAATCTTTTTAAAGGAAAGAATTAAAATAAACTTACGTTAGTATGACGATAATTCAAGTGTTCAAACAATAGTTATATATTTTTCATAAAAAAATATGAGTTTCATTAATAAAATAATAATTTTGTGTTTATCTTATTAGCGTAACCCTTGTAACTATCACACTTGAACCTGAATACTCTGTTTCTTATTATAGCCACCAGATGTCATACTCCTAAGGAACAAACACCAATCGAGAGTGCTATATTTTGTGTTTTCTCTGTCAAAGCAATCCCCCCCCCCCTCTTCCTTCCTCCTTGACCGATTCTACCCATTAACGAACTTGTCCTTTTAAATACCAAAAGAATATCATATACGAAATTTCATGTAGACTCTAAACTAAAATTGTCTACGGTAGAGAATATACAAAAACATGGAAAATTTATTCAATTTATTTGTGTCTGTAGACACTCTAGCGGTCCTAACGTGCCATGAACATTAATAAGATAAAAGTTAATTAAGATCTTAATATTTGGTTATTTGTGTATACTTAAGCGTCAACATAACGATGTTTGTCCAAATTCCTTTCGGTTACGTATGACAAACTGTAGAAGACTTTAGCGTATACTACTCATCGTTATGTTGACGCTTAAGTATACACAAATAAACAAATATTAATAATAACTTCGACAGAAGTAATACTGTCTAAATAAAAAAAAAAAAAAATGATATGAAAAAGTTGGCTATTACGTCACAGTCGTCTTTGGTGTAGCGGAAGCATACTGGGCTAGATATCCAGAGGCCCGAGGTTCGATTCCTGGCTGACGAGTTAATTTTTTCATATCAGTATTTAATTAAATTAATTAAGATCTATTTCCAAAAGAGAAGCAATGTATTTATTTTGTGGAAATTCGCTAAGTTGGTGCAGCTCTTGCGTAACGAATTAAAAAAAAAATGATTTGAACAAGTAATTCTACCTTACATATATTTTAAATTCTATGTATATTATACTGTTTAAAGTAATAATAATAATAATAATACTCTAACCTGGTTCAACTGTATCGTATTAGATAGGGCCAATGTTCACTAACGGCGTAGTGTCTGTGTCTAATACAGTCTATGTGCAAAAGAATGTGTGCATGTATGTGTGTTCGCGACCAAACAAAAACTTTGTCAAATTTATTCATCAAGAGTTAGTGAATTCACATGGACTGCCTATTCGCAATATAACTTCCGTATATATGTATGTAATGCACACTTGGATAGACATGTAGATTTTTAAATAGTTGCTAACATGTCTGGTAGTTCAATGAATTCAACAACAACAAAAAATTGGTTAGCAAATTATTTCAATAACGATGCCGCGTTTACAAGCCAGAACTTATAGAAGGTCTATAGAAAAATGTTGTTTATTTTTATGAGCAACACTTTTTTTTGTAATTAAAGACTTTCTTTATTTCGCTTAAAATATAGGTTTTGATAATAGTTGTAACGCGGATTCCATAGAGCAAAATCGGTTTAGGCGTTTTAAACAGGCAGGTAGACGGACAACAAATTTTTTATTTCGCTTAAAATATAATATATAGGTTTCGATTACAGTTGCAACGATGCATTCAGATTCATATAGCGAGAAACGTTTATACAGATTCATAGAGCAAAATCAGTTCAGGCGTTTTAAACATACCAATAGACGGATAAAAATTTTTATATCCGGACCTCTGAATTTCTAGTTAATTTTTCATATCCATAATGAATTAAAAATGCGTTTGTCTATATTGTATACACTAGTTCTATCATTCTATGTCTTACGTAATCTTAATGGAAATTAAGGTACACAATTAATATTTCTGGAATTTTGCTTAGACAAAGAAGATAGTTCTGAAAGGAATTCCCCAAAGTATATACGATGGTTCACTAAAACATCAAACAAAAAAAACATTTTCTTCATCGTATTTATGGTCCAAGGACCGATATTACTAAACCCATTTTAATAAACTGTTTTTTCTTCGTCTTTATATAAGGAATATTATCATTGAAAATTATCATTATCATTGAAAACCGAACTATTTGTAAACAGCGGAAATATATGAATTATAATAATATTATAATAATCAGTATACAATATTTACCGCATTTAAAACTATAAATAGTCCTACTATACAATAGCTCACCATATACACAATATTCACATAGCAGAATCTTAGCAGCAAAACGGACAAGCTGTCAGTTTGACTTAGGCATTGTTTGGTATAATATGTTAACAATATGATAGACAGCAATGACTATACTCTGAGTCTGACAAAAATCATACTGTTTATAGAACGAATCACAACTTTTGGCATAAACACTTTTTATCTGACGCCGCAATGCATAGTGTTATAAATGTGGAATTCAAGACATAGCATCTCTGCATGTTAAAATTTCTAGTCCGA
Source organism: Nineta flava (assembly GCA_963920215.1). NCBI lineage: Eukaryota > Metazoa > Arthropoda > Insecta > Neuroptera > Chrysopidae > Nineta > Nineta flava. Next base: position 120,249,981 of record OY986040.1, read on the forward strand.
AATTATGTTGAAAAATATGTAACAAAAATTCCCACCGATATTGCGTATGATTTTTGTTAATATCAAAGTAAATAACTAGTCACCTCTGCTAGTATAACATTACCGTAAGGCAACAATGGATGGATAGACGATACATTTACAAAAACAATTAAAAAATATGTAATAAATATCAGTTTTATGTTTTCATATTCAGAGGGCCAAGACTTTCTCTTAAAAATTTCGGCTGTTTCGTGATGTGTTTATTTTTGATAGACACATCATTTGTACGCTCTTAAATTAGCTGACTGTGAATCAACATGTGTTATAATTTTCGATATTATTTAGAAGGTATTTAAATTTATTCGATATTATAAATTCGAAGTGTATAGTTTGGTTTCGGTGTGTTTTGAATGATCCTCATTAAATGTAGTTTAAAAAAAAAAGGAATTAAGTTTTTAACAATTTAATATCTTTAACAAACTAACTGTACGACAGAATCGGTTCAAAGATTCATATTTTACGCATTCGATATTGAATATAAAGACATCCAGAAACCATTGATTTTAATCTTTACATCGGCTCTATTACATCAGCAACATTAACAGAAATAATGGTTTTTTTTTTGGAATATTTTATATGTCAATCAAATGAATAAAAAACTATTTCTATGGACAAAAATTGAAATTTAAGGTAGATCACCCGTAAATCCACTTTTTTGATTTTTTGATGAAATTGAAATATGATATTAATCTAAATGTTTTGCGATTATGAAGCGAGCTATTCGATATCAAAGTTGAATTTTTTAACATGCATGGCATAAGGAAACTATAAATTAAAAACTGGTAATTCTATAATTTTCCATTCGCTAATTTGAAAGTAGGTATTTTAAGACTTACTACGAAAACCATAAACTTGGCAAGAAAATAATAATTTTCCATAACCCTAATTTGAAAGAGTAGGTATTTTAAGATTTATTACGAAAACCATAAACTGGGTAAGAAAATGAAAGCTTTTTCATTGTTTTTCGCAAACATCTGTCAAGGCAAAATTATTATTACTTTTGAAAAAAAAAAAAATCCACCCACTTCGAAAAGAAAAATAAAACATTAGAGGTGTGACTTTCAAGTGCCCATAAATAATGCCTTCTAGGCAAAATACAGACAATTAAAATGTGCATTAAAAATGTTTAATGCATTTTTCAAAAATCATAAGACAAGAATACGACACACGATTTTAGTGTTGCAGGCAGCTCACTAGCATTTTTATAAAATAAAAAGAAATATTTTTTCTCTATTTTTTTTTCAAATGTTTATTGGTGTGACGATGAAACTGGTTGTTTGACATTTATGTCGAAACGAAGGTGAGACTAGTTTTATTTAAAAAACAAAAGCAAAAAATTGCACATTTATATGAAATAAATTACGCATGAAAATTTGTGTGATATATGGGGGCGTGAATAAATTTGATGAATTTGTATTTAATAATTGTGGTATATTTCGCAAAATACTATGTAGCGGACTGTTTTAAATGTCAAGCAAATTCAAATATTAATAAGGGTAGTACACTCGTGTGCTATGGTTCTAGCCTAGAAGAGGGTCAATTGGGAGCCAGAGTATAAGTAAGAGTCACCTTTGCACTTGGGCGATACCCGTCTGTTTTTATTCAAACAGAGGTTTATGCTTTACTTTCATTGGTGAATATGGATGGAGTAGCGGGTTGCACTGAGTGGTGGGTTTATATCTGTTCTGATAGCCAAGTTGCGTACAAGCTGTGATTCTGTGGTTGAATGCGCAGAATCACTGAAGAGTCTGGCTAGGACAAAAGAGATCACTTTGATGTGGGTAACAGGACACTGCGGAGGTACGGATATTCATATTTTGGAATAAATAGGAGACAGACTACCTATGCCCTTACGAATGGGTGGATAAGTCTATGAACAGGAAATGGAAAGATACAGCAGGTTGAAGACAACTCAACCGCCTGGTTGGAGGTACTTATCGACCATTGCATGCTCAAAAGGCATCCATTCCTCATAAGGTTGGAGGACAGTGTCCACAAAGTCCTTTCATTAACCTAGCCTTCGGCTCAACCGAAATTGGAGAGTTTGCGGTAAAACTAAATTGGAACACTGCCCTGTCATTCAAAGAATACGGTTAAGTTCGAGAACGAACACAGAGTTAGAGGAAACCAGGTATTATAGACGATATACGAAGTTGAGGAGTTGGGTTTTTTAGGGGTCCGTAATAAATGCCTATTATTGCTACACTCGCGTACCAAGAGTTTATACAAATATCAGAGATATTTCGTGAAATCTAGTTGTGATCTACCGATTATAAAGTGATATATTCGTAAACAAAGTTGCAATTTTCGCGATATCTTATAAAATCGAACTTGATTCAATTTGATAAAAAAAAATCGATCAAGTGCGAAGCTATATTTGCACAATCAATGTTCTGTAAAAAAAGAAAGATATATAGAAAATTATGCATGTTTAGTATAACAAGAAGTAATAGACGTAAAGTATCTATATATTATCGTAAATATTAAAATCAATGTGTATATGCTTTAAGTGGATATGTTCAATTAACATAACTGTAATACAAATGTCTTGTATTGAACTACTTTTTAACATTTTATTGAATAAATAAGTTTAACTTTTTATCCTTTTTGTTATTAAGATCGTCCTACTTGTAACTATAAAAAGTTGAAAAGCACAAAGTTCTTTTTTCAAAACTTTTTCAACTAATTTGTGCCCTATTTATTCATTTTTTGAAAAAATATTTCGGATAAAATTTGAATATACTAGCAACTGTTATTCAAAACTTCACTAAAACAGAATGAATCAGGTGGAAATCACTACTTTTATAACCCATATAATACAAATAATTTAATTATCTATACAAGCTCATGAAATTCTAAGATTAAAAAAATTCGTTACGCAGGAGCTGCGTCAACTTAGCGAATTTCCTTAGAATACATAAATAACAGTCTAGCGGTACAATTTTAGTCTTATCAAAATGAAATGTCATACTGATATGGTTTTAGTGTTTGTAAGGTAAATTTAATAATAAAAGGGCATAGGAAAAGAGGTAAGGGGGGATAGAGACAGAAGAAAACACAAAATATAAAATATCTCTCTTAATATTAGAACAATCGAAATATGTATAAGGAGTAAAGATGTTGCAAACTATATTTGCTACAGCTCATTACCTATCATTTTTTCTAAAACTCGAATGTGTACAGAGATATATAAAGGGTTTTAACTTTCAATATTTCTGTAAATATTAGAGTAACAGAAAAAATGATAAAAAACTTAATTGTAGTAAAACTATATTTTTCAATTTTTCCAATATTAAGAGACATACACCAAATTTTGTGTTTCCCCCTACCTCTTAACGCACTTTTCCACTTGTCCAATTTTACCCATATTCACGAACTTGGCCTTTCAAATACCAAAAGCACCTCACATACCTAATTTCAATTCTGACATCTACTAGGTAGGATCGATGGACATTTGAAGAAATTTTGACATCGGTACGGAACCAATAGCTCTGTTTCCTCTAGGAGGAAATTCGCTAATATGAACATGGGCTATGTTTTCGGGATATACTCCCATAAAATAGCGTAAAAATTGTTATAGTGGAAGAAAGTAAAATAATACCCCTAAAAGGGGTAATATGCAAGATTGGAATATGAATGATGATTCTGGGATATTTTTTTCCTTCGAAACGCATGAGCTATTATCATTACTAGAAGTATATTTTCTAAATTCTACGTAAAAAAACATAACTAAGCCTTCCGTGAGATTAATATTTTTTTCATTTAAAATTAAAAGTAGTTGTTAATACATATATATATATATATATATATATATATATATATATATATATATATGTATTAACTATTTTTATTATTATACTATTTATATATATATATATATATATATATATATATAAAATATTACTAAACATCAATTGCTTACTTATTCAGCTATCAAATAAAAATGTTCTCACAAAAAGCGGGAAACAAAAAAATTCGCGAATTTTTTTTGCAAATTAATGTCCTTGAATAAAATATCTTTATACAAGTTGTGTATATCTACATCACTGAAGACTTCCATTAAAAAACAACAACGTTATATATTTTTGCAAATAATACTAAAATACTACTTAATTTATAATTAGACACTTCATTATTACTTAATTAGTTAATCGGGGGCCCACAATCCCAAGGTTTTGAAAATTATTTTCGTGGAATTCAATAAGTACAGTTTGTTCAAGGAAATTTGTCTACGCGAACTTCAATAAAAAATATCTATTATATAATCACAAAATGCATGATTAATTTTTTGTACGTCATAAAATTGGCCTAAAAAGTCATTTATTTTCATCAAGTCAACAATCTAAACGTATAAAACGGACTAATGACTTAAATATCCGATTTAATATTTAATTAACGTAATACACTATATTACGCGTCATTAGTACTTGAATAGCCGTTTAATTAGGCCATTAAAACGACCAAGACCATTAAAATGATAGTTACGCGTGATATAATTATATTAGAAAAAGCAAATTGTTGAAGTTGATCGAAAAACGTTCAATTTCATTTCCAAATCACATAGTCCTTTAACCTTTATCGTCTCCAATTACAATCTTCTCCAGATTCTTCATCGGAGTTTATCTAAGTTAAACAATTGTCTTTGCGGTGTGTTGGAAATCTTGCGTCACTCGTCCTTAAATAGATATTAAAGAGGTGAGGTCTGAAGAGGTGGCCAGGCCCATTTATTGGCCTGGCCACTCTTAACATCATACTTAGGAAGATTAGGCAAACCATCGATGGAAGATAGCTAGATAAATAGATAGAATTTGGGGGTTATGTAAGACACGTAAATCTATTTAGTACCATGTGTTTCCCTTATTAGGGGATGGATTGTACTTGCTGTGACGCAAAGTTTCACAATCAATAACAATTTGGCTGAATGCGACAGCAAGGTGGAAGTCTGTCTTGTGTAGGCGTATTCTTAGATGCAGTAATACCCGGTATTAGATTCCACCGAGTTCCGGTATTGAAGTTTCTCAAAGCGGTATTTACAAATTTTGTGTACGTTGCGTAAATCCAAAGAGAATTCTTTAGATATATTCGGGGTTAATATAAAGAGGCGTACCGCAAATGGGTCCCTAGCATCTAGACCAAGGGGTCCTTTCTTGCCCTATATTCGGGGCTAGTAATTTCGCTTGTATATATTCTCCTCTACCGATAGGATAGAATAAAAGAGCGACAAAGGTCACACGACACCAGACTATATTGAGTGTCCAGTTCACACATTCAGTTCAAAATTTTAAGACACGTGAATCAAACTGATATAATCCGCAAATTTTTCCGTCGCCCATAAATTATAAAAACAAAAAAACAAAAAAGAAGTATTATTTTACCGAAGTAAAATAAGATAAGCAACCTAAAAAAAACTAAATTCCATCGTCCATGTTGATTGCAAAAATAAAATTAAACTTAAACAAAAAAAAAAAAACAAAAAATTCGCAACAAGAAAGATAACCGTATTGAGTGTGTAATTTGTAAAACAAACATCGTTCCACAGACCAAACAAAAAAAAAATGTATATAAATAATAATTAAATATTCTAACAAAAATAAAATAATATCTACATATAATGTGTGTATTATAAAAGCAAAATAATTCACTTGGTTTGTTTGGACTTCCGCATTGGTCTAGTCTGTCTGCTTCGTCGACCGACCGACCGACTGACAGACCGACCGAGCGACCAACAGGCTAATCGTGTCCCCCTACTACTCTAGCTTGTATAATACATTTTGCACATTGTGTTCGTCATCCTTTTCTATCAACAACGTGCTCTCTAAATATTTATCTATATAGACTATAATTCATTCAGATAGGACCATGGAAAAAAATATCCAAAAAATGTGTACCATTATTTTCGTAGTTTAAGAAATTGTATTGTGTGTATATGCGAAGTTTCCAAAATAGTCTGTTTAGGGTGTCATCCATAGAATTCGCCACGGAAATTTGTGAAGCTCCACTACCTAATAATACGTCATATATCTTGATCTTAACACCCCCCCCCCCATGATTAATATCATATAAATTATTATTAGTACTTGCCATGAGGACGTAGCTATTGTGACCGAAAAATATATTTGATTATTCATTAAATAATTATATACAAAATATTCTACTGCGAGCCCCAAAAGCCTATAATTTAAAAAAAAAAAAGAAAAAAAAAGGAGGAATAAAATTGATGGAGGAATTTCAAACATCGCGTCACGAAGAAGGACCGAATGAGTATTTTTGTGATAAATAGTTTCAAGCCTGCATTACTGCTGATGTAGTTATTTTGAAGGTATTTCATAGACACAGGATACTTATGATATTACGATACTAAAAGGTACTTTAATCTTAGAAAATCAATGATATCCATTAGCTCGGTTAATATGGAAAAACATTTTTCCTTGATCTGTTTGAAAGAGAAGAATTATAAAAATAGCAAGTTCAATGTATACTTGTTCGCTATGAATTCACATTGTCGTAGTTCCTCTGGAAATTTATACAATCCAATTGATACAAAATACAACTCGCTAAACGAAAAATAACGAGACCAATAGTGAGGGTAAACATAATGAAAAGGCTAGGATCAGGTAAAATTAATGAGGTTGTATTATTTAATAATTCCTGGCAATTTTTATATATCGAGCAAGAACCTCTTGAAAGCCATTGCCAACTAACTCTTAATTTCAATAATATCGATGAACTAATTCGATAATGCTCTGGTGAATAAGAGAACGGGCTTCAATGAAGTCATCGCTTCATCTAGCAGAAGACATATAGAAAATCTTCCATGTGTATCAATTGATACATACAAGAAAACAATTTTTTTCTTTGTTTCTAGCAATCTCTTGGCTCAAAGTTTGAATGTTCAAAATTCACGAAAACGATGGGAAGAATCGCCATATATAAGCGAAAGACCAAGAACGTGAAGGTTTGGATTACATAAATTCTAAAATCAGATTATGAGTATAATCTATTGAAACAAAGTTTGATGAGGATATATAGTCGGCATGTTTTTTTTGTATAAGACAATTTTTTGTGATAGTTACAAAAACAAAAAAGAAGAAACGGATTTCCCGCCAACAATGACTGCGTCAAATAAGTATATATCTTGAGTGTGTTTCTAACATAAATTACAAAAAAATTAGACATTGAAAAAAAAAGAATCACTTAATTACTTTAAGTATATACGTTAATGAATTATATAAATTTTTTCCACATTACATAGTGCAGAAACTTCACCAACAGCCTAGCTAGCAGTTAGCTAGCCTAGCATCGTGTCTGATGATGATGATGATGATGGCGAGTATGACCTTGAGACATAATGCCATTTTAAATATCATACACGCAGTTCCCAAATAATATATACAAATACAAATATATATAAAACTAAACAACGCGCGATTCCCCCTCCCCCCTCCAAACGGCGACCTCTAATGTCCGACAAAACATAATACGTTCATTGTCCGTCTGTCGGTCTGTCTGCTTTGCTAAATGTGTGTGTGTGTGTGTGTATAAAGTGTTATTTATTTATTTATTTTTTGTTAACTTCTAACGTCTTATACTGTCTGGTTTGGTGGTATGGTGTCTATAAGTTTAGTTGTTACATTATGAGGTCATATTTCAAACAACACACTATATGAAGTCCGTCTAAGTAACACAAAACATTATCACCAGCAGCACATTATACTCTTTTTTTTTTTTATTATCAACCAGCCACGAATGCACGCGGTTTTTTATTCCATTATAAAACTTCTACGCATTACATGTGTATATGGTTGGCTTTAAAGTCGTTGTACTGTGGATCAAAAAAGTAGTGTTCTTTTTTCACAATTTTATAGTTGATTTGTCCCTTAGTCATTCGGTTTTTTAGGAAGTTTTTTCGGTTAGTATGTTTTAGAATGAACAACTTTTATCCGAAGTATTTCTTCGATGATCAAATGAATAAGGAAAAAAATCAAGTATAAAATTTTGAACATATAACACTACTTTTGTAGCCGTTTGTACTAAACATAATATTTGATACTCTCCCTTGTCTATAGTAGTGCATACGTAAGATTCATGCCAATTTGACGACCACCATGTGAGTGGGTTTGGTATCAAGAAGGCAGACGTTGTTGCTATTTCCGCTATTAGAATTTGTTAACAAACAAAAAAAAGCCCCCAAAAGTATACAATACACCTTTTGGCAGGCTAGATGAAACACTTTAATCGGTTTATAATTAAGGGCAATGGAAATAACCATATGGTATGGTATAGACTTTATGCGAATTTCTTGACCAGAACTAGTAGGGATGCCTCGAGATGAGAGTAGCATGAACAAAGCTATCACATTTTGGACATGAATACGTTAAAATTGATGATAGCAAAATCGGGGGATACAGTTTGGTGTTGCATCTACCTAAAATTTAATTATACCACTCGATAGCTGAAGGATCAAAGAATCCGTTGCGTTAAGGACTGTGACGCATCACACGCGGCGAAGGAAGAAGTGCCACCATTTTGAGGTCGTTTCGCTGCGTCATAGTCGCAGTTTTGGGAATATATTTCGAGTAAAAATTGTTAGTTTATTTATAATGACTATTAATCGAAACTTTATCCAAAAAACCGAATGAGTAAAGCACAAAATGACCATTTTGTGCATAGTACAAAAAACACTCATAATCCAATTTTTTAAATTAGAAAAAAACTTACTGACTGCGTCCAACGTAGGGTTTGATTTATAAATATATTCGATTTGTGTGGGAGTCTATGTATACACAATTACTGAATACATTTGAAAAATATAATGAATTACGAAGTTGTTAAAAATTTGCGTTTATTATGTATATAAGTGAGTAATTGTGATTTTAGTATACAAAATATATAATAATCATGTAAATGAATTCAATTTTGTTTGTTATAAAAATATTTCAAGGTGAAATTATTAGTTTGATTTGAAATCATCAATGAATTTTTTATTTGTTACCGATATTCAATTGATCAAATATTACCCTAATTTACAAGGTGTAACATAAATTCGTATCTCGTTATTTATTTTCGAATTTTACTAAAAATTCTTTTAACAAAATATGACTATTATATACAGGCAGTAATCTTAAAGACTAGGCATTGGTATACGAAGTTTGCAACAGTGTATAAATCAGTTTACGAGATATATACATTTATTTGTAAAGAGAAACGGAAACAGGCATATATTATTTCTGATTCTAAAGCCCCCTGCGGACGGAGACATTTTTAGCGAGTAGTAGTATTATCCAGTAATGGCTGCTGTAATCATCCCTCTACTGTCCTCGTGTGCAGGGGGTGGGTACTGCAGCGTCAACATATAAATATATTTATATATATATTTCACTGGCTGCCACTTTTAGCCGCCACTGTGGTCGTCTGCATGGGGCTTAAGAAACTTGTTTGGCTTACTGTATGTTTCTCGATGATATTCATGTATACATAGTTGCAAATTTCAATTCCGATGGCCAGTCTTGAAGATTACAGCCTGTATATATAAACACTCTATATATTGTTCAGAATTATCTGACTGAAATTTTGTTTTTGATGTCGTTTTCTTAGGTGCGGTTTACATTTCTACTAGAAAATATTTTTCCGAAGATTCTTTACAGTATAACCCCAAGTTTTGACCATTTCCTATGCAATATGCGTTTTTTCAGTGTTATTTGGCAACAAAAGTCTCAAAATCAGATCTTTTATAGCTTAAACTTGGTTCTTAATAAATATTATAAAAGGAACGTCATATTGATGTATCTAACCCTGAATCTCAGCAGGTATCTAACCTTGAATCTCTGCATTGTAGTCCTGTGTGCTAATGTTTCACCACGGATGATATAGATGAATGAGTTGATCTCTTCATATTATTTATTATTTGTCATCGTTTTTATTTGTATACATTTTCTCAATATTAAAAAATTTTTTTTATCTTCCGGAATTAGGAAATTGAAAACAAAATCAACTAATATTTTTTATAAAAAAAAAATCAAACAAAGAATTTACTGAAGTATAGCATTAGCAAATGTGTAATTTTAGTAACTGTTCTAAGTGACCACAATGAAACATGTTTGGTCAATAAACATATAATTCGCAACAAAGTTCACGGTAACTACGTATCTTCAATTAATCAAATGTTCAATTTGGTTAACTCGGCCAATTGACCATCCAAATTACATTATTCGAACTGCAGTTTTGTTGGTAATTTTTTTAAATTATCAATTGACGGTCACAGCAACACAAACAAACTCGGAATTAAAGCTTAAATTTAATGTTCATAATTTTGAAATTCATTGTTACATTTTTCAAACAAAAAAACATTCGTTACGCAGAAGTCGCGTCAACGAATTTCCTTAAAATACATAAATTACTCTCGAGCGGCCACAATTATGAATTAATCAAAATGAAATGTCGTATCTGATATGATTTTGGTATTTGCAAGGCCAATTTTATTAATAAAATGGCATAGATCAAGGGGGAATGGGGTATAGAGAAAGAAGAAAACACAAAATATAAAATAATTCTCTTAATATTAGAACAATCAAAAAATGTAGGAAGAGTAAAGTTGTAGAAAATAAAGTTTGCTACAATTCATTATCTTATCATTTTTCTCAAACTCTAATGTGTACAGATACATTGAATTTTGACTTTCAATCATAAATTGTAAATATTTCTGTAACACAAAAAAAGATTAGAAACAAAATTATAGTAAAACTAATTTTCTACAACTTGTTATAAATTTTGAGATTTTTCGAATATTTAGGGAGATATGCCAAATTTTGTGTTTCCTTTCCCTCTAAACCCCCCTTTTCACTTGTCCGTTTTTACCCATTAACGAACTTGACCTTTCAAATACTGAATTTCAATCCAATTTGATTAAAATTGTGACCGCTAGAGAGTCCACAAACACATAAACGTACATGTATATATAGGGTGAACGGAACCAGGCGCATAATAAAATACGCCTCTATTTATTTCTATGATCCTCCCATTTTCTAATAACATCCAATAGAATGTTATACAAACATGTTATACGTATCTGCAGAACTAAGATGATAGGCCAATACTATATCTCTCACAAACATATTCACACATATTGTCTAATATATGCTGTATTAAACCCTCTCCATTAAAAATAGTCTAGTAAATATGTTATTCGTTTCGTTTTATAGAAAGAAATAGAGGCATATACATATTATGCGCCTGGTTCGTTTCACCGTGAATATATATATACATAAAAATTTTAACGATGGTCATTTTTAACATCTAGTAGGTAGGATCGATGGACATTTGAAGAAATTTTTACGAAATTTCTTTGGACGATATTCACTAAAAAAGTATAGAAAAATTATTTGTAAATTTGTAATTTTTCTAGAGAATGCACAGAATTTCTAGAGAATGAAATTTTGTAGACCTACGTTTCGATTATTAACTTTTCTGTAAAATATGGGCTTGAAGAATATTTTAGGAACATACCAAAAGATCGTACGGAATCCTTACTCTAGTTTATTTAATCTTTTGTTTAATTTTCTTATTAGCATAATAATGTAAATTAAAATCACGGAACACCTTCCAAAGCCACTACCCACCATCCATTCAACATTTGTAACTTCCATAAACGTTCCTTTAAACATATTTGAAGACACGATCACCCTTAAAAATCTTAAAAATATACCACCCTGGATAGAGAAACTAACTGAATTTAATTTTAAAATGAACACAAAGAATAAAAACTCAACTTCTCCTCAAGAATATAAACAATTATTTAACAAAATTATAAATACATATAGTGATTATATAAAAATATATACGGACGCATCCAAATCAAATGTTTCAACAGCCTGTGCAGTTATTTTTAAAGACACAATCTATAAATATAAATTAAATCATATAAATTCAATTTTTTCGGCAGAAGCCATAGCGATACTACAAACGTTATCCCTAATAAATAGTGATCATAATATTCAGAAATTTAAATATTTAATAATAAGTGATTCGTTTAGTGTTCTAAAAGCAATCGAAAATAAAAATAACAAAAGCACACTAATAAAAAACATCATACACACTATATTTCAATTATCGTATAGTAATAAGATCATTCAGTTTCTATGGGTCCCAAGTCATGTGGGTATCTCTGGCAATGAAGACGTGGATCGAGCTGCTGATGACGCTCACTTATCTGGCACAGTAATACCTAAAATTGACTCCAAAGATCTATTAAAATACGTACAACAAAACCAGTATAAAAATGCAGACATTAAATGGCTGGCTATAAATCCACAAAACAATCACCTTCGACAAATCAAGAACACATACCAACAATGGGAAACCTCAAATCAAGACAATCGAAAATTTGAAGTGGCTTTGACCAGACTACGAATAGGACACACTAAACTAACTCACTCCTATTTAATGAGCAAAACCATCCCCCCGATATGTAGTCTCTGCAACATACCACTCACAATACAACATCTTCTGACATGCACCAAACATGAAGACATAAGAAGGCTCACCAATGCATCTCCAAATCTAAATAAACTATTAGGAAATCAACAACAAGATCTAAATAACCTCTTTAAATATCTGAAGCAAACAAAATTACTTCACCAAATCTGATCAGATAATGTAATTTTATTGAACGCATACTGCGTAATGACCGTAGTAGTTAAAAACGCAGTATAATTTATAAAAAAAAAAAAAAAAAAATCACGGAGTAGTGTAAGTAGTAAGTATTATTATGGATAATATAACTTGGCTGAATCAGGAACAAGCCATAATTTAATACTATAAATATACAGTACGTCTTTTGTTAAACCTAATCTAATGATTACTATGATCCAACTATTTATATAAAGATATTGTAAAATAAAATAATTATTATACAATGATTGCCGTATAAAATAGTGATATAAAAATGACCACCAACAAACATCTTAGCAACAAAATAAAAAGTGTTAAATGTACAAATAGTGTCAAGTTATCATTTCAAAATTTTATAATTGATTTGTGCCTTATTTATTCGGTTTTCGAAAAATGCTTCGGATAAAAGTTGTTCATGATAACTATACTAACAACTTTTATTCGAAACATTTTTCTGAAATCCGAATAATTAAGGCACAAATCAATTATAAAATTTTTAAATAGCACGACTTTGGTCGCTATTTGTACGTGATGCGTTCAATGAAATCTTCACTTTAAAAATGTATTAAGTGGTTCTTTAATGGCTTTTTAACCAGTTCGAATAGTCCAGCTGTTCAAGTCGTCCTGCTCGGAACTGGATGCTTGCTGATTCGATTCTCAACGGAGGCAGTTTGTCAACTAAATTAGTTAAGAAAAAAAAATAATGGGGCGGTTTATGGTCTTATTGACTAAACTGCCGGCGTATGGACAAGAACAAAACAGAACAACCGGCTATGCTTGTGAAGGTTTTCTGTAGTTTCCTTATCTCGAACCTGAACATCGGCATAGTTCCTATCAAAATCGGATGCAGCCGCACAACCTATCAATTCCTAGTCTACGTAAAAAATCCTTTAGGGGTCGGTAAAAATGATCTACAAAGGCCTACTTGCCAGGTAAATTAGCTTATTTTACAGATAAATAACAAATTCTAGTTCGTTGATGGTCAAAACCGGACCATCTTTCTCCCCGCCAGGAAGGTAAATATCCATCTTTGCAAGATATAAAACAAAAAATGTTCCTTTTTGAAAAAAAACTACTTTTGTTTAAAATATTTTTTCATAAACTTAGAATATGTCGGTTATTTAAGCAATTAACAGGTTATTAAGTTGTTATTTTTACTTGTTTCAATACAATATCTAGCTTAGACACAAGCCTATTACATAATAATTATGCTGAGAATACATATATATATATATACAGGTTGTCGCTTATGGATAGAAAATTGAAATCTGAAACAAAAAGTACCATTTTTTAATCAGACGTAAAGGTAAATAGTTATTAATTAAAATAAGTAACCAATCAGAGGCACGCACTGGGTTACGAAAGACACACGTACATGCATTACCCACTAATATACTTACAAGCACTCGCTGACACACGCTATTGGGAGCCTCAAATTGGTTATTTATTTTAATTAATAACTAATTACCTGTACGTCTGATTAAAAAATTGTAAAGGACTTTTCGTCTCAGAATTCAATTTTCTATCCATACCTTCAGTTGTGCCCGTGACTTACGGGACACCCTATATATATATATATATATATATATATATATATATATATATATATAAATATATAATAAACACAACGAAAAAATTCAACAAATCCATTCGGTTGGAAATATAAAAAGCATTTAAGTGGATAAACTTTTTAACACTTATGAGGTTTAATAAACTATTCTTTCTCTATGTACAACAGTGCAAGTGTCTATGTAGGTATTATTTTATACAATTGTAGTTGTTGCTATTGCTAGACAAAACTATTGGTTAAGCAAATTCCTGTATGATGTGAACCACGACCAAAAAGTGGTAATATAGCAACGTGAAGTATTATTCATAGCGCGTATACAAATCATATTATTATTATTATTAACTCACATAAAAATATTATCTAACCTTAATTATGTGTATATTATTTTTATGTGAACTATAAATGTGTTTATATTATATAGAGTGATCCTAAAACAATGGAGTACATTGGATATACTCGATGTAATCCATTGCAAATGTGGGATAAATTCCAACTACATCAAATTCATCTTCATTTGTATTTTTGTAAAATTAAACACATTTAAAAAAATATATATTTTATTTGTTTCAGAAACATAGTTCCTTCTTTACAGTATTTCAGTTGTAGCTATTTTATTAGACTTAGCTCGCATAGAATGGAGTTTTTGAATCTTGGCTGGCGGTTCTTTATGGCAGCATTTCTCAAAATGAGTTGCGTGGAACACCAGCGATCCGCGAGTAGTTAACAACTTGATGTATATTTCAGAACCAACCGTTGTTGCCGATACGAAACGTCTCATATGCGCTGATTTCCAATAACATAACTCATTCATTCCAGTTTACGATATTATGAAATTACCTTATAGCCCAGTCAATGAAGACATAAAAGGGGGACTTTCGCTACAAAAGTTGAAGGGTTTGGTGTCCTAATTAATATTCCGAATTTGCAACCTTGAGCGATCGCCGCTCGCGCCACCGTATTGGAAAAATGGTACCAGGTTTTCGAGAATATCTTCATTTAGGTTGAAAATAGTCATTACAAAAATTGTAGAGCATAAAATTTCCCGTAACTTCTGTGAGAATCATTTTTTCATCAGATGAATAGTCTACGAGTTACAGCGAAGTCAAGCTCAGCAATCTGTCTGGAATCTCGTCAATACCATACCAAGCCTGAACTTGGTGGTAGGTCCGAAGAGATTGTTGCTGTGCAGCCTCTTTTGTAGGGGGTAATGCAGTAAGATAGAATATAAATTTTATTACCTAGTTCCAGCATGAAATCATTTTTTAACAGATTTTACTCATTTTTTTTGACAGGCTAAAAATAACGTTTTTTTCTAATAAATCGCGAAGTTTCAGAATTTTTGACTGTTTAAAACGCGAGATAATTAATAACAAAGTAATCATTCTCTCCGATTAGAAGCATGTAAAACCTCATGCCCGCCCAATAGTTATCTGTTGTATTGAAAGAAAAAAAAATTCGGACAGAATTTAAAAAAAAAAAAAACTAAGACAGTAAAAATAAATATTTCTTAAATAAATTTTTTTTTTAAATCGCGTTTTACCGTTTTGTTTCGAAATTTGATAGTTTAAATTTTTTTTCTTTCAAAATTACATTAATTTGTATATAAATATATGAGTATTTGTATTTTTTCTATAATAAAAGCAAATCGGTTTTTTGTTCTGATTATACAAGACAATGCTGGAACTACCTTAATCAAAGAGAACTCTTGGTTTTTGAAATTAAATTTCATAATTTCCGCAATTCCTAGATCGATTATATTTTCGATTCCATATTCCGTAGACAGCTACGATTAGCTAATTCATACTGATAATGGCATAAAATATAAACAATTGATTTGAAATTGGGACCAATTTTGAAATTTTTGGAGAAGAATTATTTCTAATTTATAGAAGCAATAATATTATATTTATACACCAGTCTTTTTTCCTATCAACAAATAAATGTATGTGTGTCGTCAACTCATTTAAACACTGTTGCAAATTTCATATTCTAATGGCTAATCTTGACGTTGCCAGCCTGTATATTTAAAAACAGACTGTATATGTATGTATGTATGTATATATGTATACTATATAAAAGTCAGTATTTCATAATAATAATAACTAACTAACCTCCTTTGTTTAATAGAGTTTTCAGCTAGTAGGTATCTCTAGCTAGCTAATTCTCGCGTTCAAACTTCATCATCATCTTCTTCATACCAGACAATTTTTTTTTCGTACTTAAAAATATATATTAAAATTATATACCATCAGACCGTGACATAGGTAACAATACCATTTACAAATTGTTATTATTTTTATATGTTTGTGTGTATATATATATATAGGTACTTTTCATATGGTTATGAAAATATTTCAGTTGTATGGTGTTGTAACTTCCAAATCAAAAATATTGAATCTATCTAAATGGATCAGATGCCCCTAACCTTTTTGTGTAGGTACTATAGACCAAGTTGATGTTATTTTTTTAAATTTTATAATTGGTTTGGGCCTTATTGATTCGCTTTTCGAAGAAATTCTTCGGATAAAAGTTGTTCATTATAAATATAGTAACAACTTTTTTTCGAAAACCGAATGAATAAGGCACAAAACCAATTATAAAATTTTAAAAACTGACATCAACTTTTGTGGCCAAGTGTACCTCAGAGCACGCTTTACAATATTGATTGAATCGAGATACACCTAAAACGTCACTAACTGTATGGCCACTGAGCGAAATGCTGTGAGTATGCAAAGTCCCGAATAATAGTGGAATATTTAAAAAATGATTCTCTAGAATGTCGTGATCGATGCTTATATACAACCGTAAATATATATGGTCCATTGAGTTTCATGTAATTCGCGTAGTAGATTTCAGGTACATATCGAAATTTTCGATGAATCCCATAAACAGATTTTTCGACGATGAATAAGTTCCGATCAGAAATGATCATTTTAAATTACAGACAAACCTAGGTGAGTGATAAGTGTTTAAGCGGGAAAAGTCTACAAGGGAAAGAGCGTAATTGGCAGGTCCCGTCATTTTAACCTTCGAAAACATTTACAAGTGGGGAACAGAAACCTCTTTACGTAAAAGTCGCCTTTCACATCTGGACTTCTATACCTGAGATCGGCACTTGCATTTCTTGAATAAAAAAATTCAAATAAAAATATATTTTACAAAGCTATATGTTTCCTGTATTTTTTCACACCTCTGTAAGCAGTGACTTAGCAACCGGGAGTGTAATAACCGGGTTCAACTATTGCAGCAGCTTGTAGCGATATCAGATAACGATTTATGCGAAAATACTTAGAAGCTGGGGCCCTAAAACAAGTTTCCATCAGGGCCCCGCAAGGTGAACCTACACCACAGTCTGCAAGTGAGAAAAACCGCTCCTGTATCCCTATAAGTGACAAACTTGTTTAAAAGAAAAACCCCCATAAGCGGACAAAAAGATTCTGGTCCCTTGAACTCTCGCTGACTAAATATAGACCCTAAATAGAATGTATTTCATATTGTTTTTTGTAATTTACAAGATTTAATACCTATACACAAAATTATGTGTAAATAGGGAATATGCATGAAAATTTTTTTCACATTTATTTTCAGAATATGAAAATACTGTTAATACTGTAATAATATTTAAAAACGAAATTAAAATCCGACAAATATCAAGCAAGCTATAAGCTTTTAAAGATTATTATCTGTCTCTTTCTTGCAAAAATACTAAAAACAGAGTTTTACGTGAATTTTATATGGTGAAAGTGTAATATGACGTCACATAACATATCAAGAGGGCTATCACCCTCTTTGTCTAACCGGGAATTTCAATCATTCATATCTCGCTAATTTTTAAAGTTATTTAAAAAGTAATTTTACCTTGATATTTGTCAAGTAAACATGCTTCAATTCAAGTGAAAAAAAATTTTCATGCATACTCCCTATTAGTGACAAATTATTTGAGTTCACTTCAACATTTTCTTAATTCAAGTGTACTTTTTTCTCTATACAAATAATACAAAAAATTGTTATTTCCAAGTATCATTTAAAATACTTTTTTTTTTTTGTACAAATTTTTTTTCAATGCAAAGTTTTAAACTAGTTTAAAAAAAATTTTTTTCAACAAAAAGATATGTCACAAAAAATTCTAAGAGTTATTATATGTATTTGAAAATCGAATAGTATGTCTGCCCCCGTAATGATTTGTACCTTTTTGTTTTTTTGTTTAATTTTTAAGTGGTTCGTTGGTTCTATACAATTTATATTTTATGATATCATAGTTGTTGTTCGTGTATCAAAATTTGTAGCGAATTTTTTCTCATTTATGTATGAAATAATATTATAGCACATAGTAATTATATCTGATGATCTGTCGCACCGAAGTGGTGAGAGAACTGTTCAAGACGAGCGAAAATCGATTATATTAACTTATTTCCAATTCTCGTATCGATTTGGAACTTATTGGTATTGCAGGCAATCCTGATGACAATATACGAAATATCGTATACATGGCTTTAAAAACGGAGTTAGTTTATTAAAATTTCACAACTTTTACTCGAAAATCAAATAAATTTGTTACGAATTTTTTCTGAAATTTTTAAAAAAACGCCTTTTTCGGAGTCATGTTAACCATCTAATCTCATGGTATAATTAGAAAATACGTGTCGAAATATAAATTATATAATCGGTGGCAGCTTTGGGAAAAATTGTATTTTCAATAACCAAAATAAACGCTTTTATTCGTAACGAATTAAAAAGCAATAAATAGCTAGTTAATACTAAAAACATTGGCGAGCTTATTGATTACCTTTTGTTGTTCCCTAAGTTGAGGCTTATGTTTGCATTAAGTCTCTCACCGTAGATTCTCGCCCCGGTCCCTTCTTCAGTTTTGGATCCGTCTGTATACCAGACGATTCCTTTCTTGAGGTAGGGTGGTTCTACTTCCGAGCACATGGCCCGATGTTTAGTAACCACAATCGACATATTTAAAATTTATTGACAAGTCTACTTTGTAAAACGTTTGGATATCCGCTTGTCAATAGCCATTTCATTTTTTTTTTACATTCTTTAAATTTCTAAATGTATATCTAAGTGTATGATGAATTATGTGTTTAAGTAATTACATTTTTCTTTTGTTCACTGGTATAATTAATTGTTTGGGTATTTCCCGTCAGGTTTGAAGATCAAGGTAAGTAATAATACCTGTATTTAGATGGTGGTTGGTACTCGAACAATCATCATTTGAGATGTGTGTTAAACACATATAGCATATAACATATTCATTACGCTAAGCCGGAATTGTTGTAAGCAGAGTTCAACATTCAGAAGTCACCTAGACATTTTTATCAATGAACATATTTTGAAAGAAAATCAACTAATTTTTAAATTTTTTTTTGTAAACTAGCGTCTATTTATTTCCATTGTTAGTATGGTTACCTTTCGGTTATATTATACCAACGGAAGCGACTAGAATTTACTTTATTTGACATTTGTCTAGTTGGTACAACATTGGTCTAGAATGCCAGAGGTCGTGGGTTCGATACCCATGCCTAGATGTGTATGATTTTTCATATCAAGCACTTGATGTCAAAAAATGGTATTATGTCAGACCCTACCGGTCAGACCCTTCCTTCACTGAGATATTGAGCAAAAACTGAAAAAAGTCCGAAAATTTCATGGTTTTTTGGGTACACCGCCGCTAGCACAGCACTTTGGAAATTGCAAATCTGGTTTTTTAATATTGGTTTAGGTCCTAACAACATATAAAAAATTCAGAACGACCGGACCTTTTGCAAGCACGACCGCCTTTTCATGTTTAACTTTCTGAACTATAATGGAAATAAATAGACGCTTGTTTACAAAAAACAATTTAAAAATATGTGAGACCTAAGCATCAAAAATGATATTGAAAGATCAGAGGCATAGCACTACCATAACATGTAAGGTAGTTCAGTTGGTATAGCATTGGTTTAGAATGCCAGAGATCGTGGATTCGATTCCCATCCCTATATATGTATGATTTTTCATATCAAGCACTTGAAGTCAAAAAATGGAGAAAATCAACTTTTATATGAAACATTTTGCTTGAAGATTAAAGCAAAAATTGACTTGAGAAATGGAAATTTTGAATGGCCGAGGTTTGTGTTTTAGATAGATAGATCTGTTGTTTAGTGGTTTAAGAATATAATTTCCTTCTAATCGGATTACTTCAGAAGTTTTATGCCCAGCCAGTTTTTGAGGTATATATACGAAATATAACTGTAATATAATAACAGGACATTCTATAGTAATATAATCTTGAAAAAGCTGATTTAATTGTTTAAATACCGTGCATATATTGAGTTTATTACTTTTACACACACTAATATATAAAAAAAGAACTGCCAAGATACTATATACATATGTTTGTTTGTGTACTTACACGCTTATGTAGACTGGATAAAGTTAAAAACTTGAAATTACTGATTAAAATTATTCAACATATTTGGGCATATTGAATTTTTAAAGCATCCGTGAGGAAATTTGAATCAAAACACTGTAAAATATGTTTTATTTAAAATATTAATCGAATAAGGAAAGTGAAAATGTCAAAAAATAAACTATAATTAATATTTAACATATTTGAAATTTTACCTGTGTACAAAAATTTGTTAGTTCAATCGCGGAAGTAACACAAATATGAATAGACTGATGAATTTTTAGGAAATATTTAAACCAACTTTAAAATTTGTCGAATATCTGAACTAATTGATCGGAAATGTTTAAGGTATGTCAAACAATACCAGTCCAAGTAGCCGAGCGGTCTAAGGCGTTATGTCTGCGCAGTATGCATACTTGGAAACTGGGAAGTTATGGGTTTGAATCCCGACATCGGCAGTGTGTCAATTATAAAAAAAGGGGGCGGTTAATTTACTAAACTGTCGGCGTATGGACAAGAACGAAGTAACCGGCTATGCTTGAGAAGGTTTTCTGCAGTTTCCTTCACGAACACCAGATGAATATCGGCGGTGTTCCTAACAGAGTCGGCTGAAGCCGCATATCCTACCAATTCTTAGTCTACTCACTAATTCATTCCACTCCACTCACATCCTTAGGCATCATAATAGACCTTATGGTCGAAGTGTAGCCCGTCCAGGGCAGCCTCTACAATCCATTTATGTCAAACAATAATATTTATTGTTATTGTTTTTATAAACTTTGCGTCTATCCATCTAAAATTAGTATGATTGCCTATACGTTTTTTACTTTACAAAGCGGTCGTCAAAAAAAGCGGTCTCAATTAGAATCTTTTTTTGCCATAAATTTGCTTCGAAATAAGCAATCTCCTAAATAGATTTCTTTTCGAAAAATTTAATTCGAATTAAAAAAAATAAATTCGGATGCGCTACATATTGGCAGCAAAAAGTTCAAAAAGCAATACCATTTTTGGAGCTTATAACTAGGTGACAATTAAATTGTAGCTCACATTTATACAAGACCATCTCACCATATATAATTAGACTATAAGTGTTGAAAATAGCAATCTTATTGAAAACAAGATTTTAATTATCAAAAAGTTGAATGAACTGGAAACCGAATCCGAATCGGACACATCCACGTTACAGACATCGAGAGAATTTCTTCGTAGACCATGTTGACTAGTAAGACAAATTTCAATATGTTGATCATATTTATGATGTAAACAACTACTTAATGAGAAGAATTAATTGAAAAAACTAAAACAAAAATGATTTGCGGTGTCCCTACCATATTTTATTTTTATACCCAGTATATTTGTAAATATACAAGGTATATTAAGTTTAGTCCCGACTTTGTAACGCTTGAAAATATTAATCCTTGACAAAAATGCTTCACATAGGTATTCATAAAATGGCCTAATTCGGCCTTTTTCACATGTCCGTCCGTCCGTCTGTCCGTCTGTCCGTCTGTGAAGCCGATTACTCAAAAACGAAAAGAGATATCGAGCTGAAAATTTTTTTGTGTATTCTTGACCAAAAAAGTAAGGTCAAGTTCGTTATTGGGCAAAATCGGAACGTGTTTCCCCCCGCTAGGGGGGAAAAATTATATCTTTGAAACCGTAGGAGATAGAAAAAAAATTTGTTAACAAAAAATCTTCTTCTCTTTGAAACAAACAACTTTTGTTTGAAAACTTTTTTCATAAACTCAATAGTTTTATCAAAATTAGTCCTCAAAGTTGAAAAAAATGAGAAATACAAATGACAGGCGAATGAAGGCATGGTCTCCATGGACCCGTAGGTATACATAACAACTACACATACTATTTTTATATCCTGTATATGTAAATATACAAGGTATATTATATTAAGTCCCGTCTTTGTAACGCTTGAAAATATTAATCCTTGATAAAAATGCTTCACAAAGGTATTCATAAAATGGCCTAATTCGGCCTTATTCGTCTGTCCGTCCGTCTGTGAACACGATAACTGAAGAACGAAAAGAGATAACGAGCTGAAAATTTTTGTGTGTGTTCTAGACCAAAAAAGTAAGGTCAAGTTCGTTAATGGGCAAAATCGGAACGTGTTTCCCCTGGCCAGGGGGGAAAAATTATGTGTTCAAAACTGTAGGAGATCGAAAAAAAATTTGTTAACAAAAAATCTTCTTCTCTTTAAAATAAACAACTTTTGTTTGAAAACTTTTTTCATAAAGTCAACCGTTTTCTCAAAATTTGTGCTTAAAGTTGAAAATGAGTCGATCGATGACGGGCACATGTGCAATCATAATATACATCAAATAGTATTGTTTTTATGTTTATTTTAGTTTTGTTAACCAGGTATATGTATAAGGTCAAGGTTTAAGTGATTTTCTTTTTCAAAAAAATAGTTGGTCTCAGGTAGTAGGTCAAAATAGTAGGTACAAATGTCAGAATTTTGCAAAAAGTTTATTCAAAGGTCCATCTGTCCTATCAAAAATCATCTATACAATTTTTATACATGTATATATATATATACATATATATATATATATATATATATATATATATATATATATAAGCCAGTTTTAGTTTATATATATATAAACACAAAGCGTTTACCAACACTTCGCGTTGACTTAACACTTCTAATTGACTAACGCTTCTCATTGACCAACGCTTCGCGTTGGCTAACTTGAGGTCCTCTTCAGCTTACGTTTCGCGTTGGTAAACTCAAAGCGTTGCTAAACGATTTACTATCGCTTCGCGTTGTATAACTTACGGTTGCTAACGCTTCGCGTTGTATAACTTACGCTTGTTAACGCTTCGCGTTAACTAACCCTACGATTTGACTAGCTTTTCACGCTTACCTTAAGCGTTAACGATTCGCGTGAAATCGAGCATCGCGTGGAATCACTGCCGATTCTCTTTGAATAACTAACGCTTCTCATTAACCAACTCTTCGCGTTGGCTGACTTACGGTTCGCTTTAGCTTACGTTTCGCGTTGGTTAACGCTTTGCGTTTACCAAAGCTTTCCGTTGATTTTCTTAAGCTCCGCATTGACTAACTTTTCGCGTCGCCTAACGGCTCGCGTTGACCAACGCCTTGCGTTAACAGTCGCTTCGCGTTGATTTACTCAATTATATAACTCAATATTAAAATATAAAAAAATCGCAAGAAAATTAATATAAAATTTTATAAATGCAAGAAAATTTTACTGTTTCCATATTAATTATTAACACAAAACAAACATTTACAAATAATTCATATTTTATAAACATTGAATAGGCAGAAATATTAACAATTCAAATTTTGATATACAACTCAGTATATACTGGGTATTCAAACAATTAACTCAGTTAGTTGTTACATTACTTGTTTTAATTATTATCAATAAAAAACGTCTGACAAGTTTCGTTCATGTAAGGTTCTTTCCAAATACTGAGAAAAACTGAGAAATTTTAAATTATGCTCTGGACAAGACAATTTACAGTTAGCCAAGAAATATCCATATATATATATAAAATTAAATAGTATATAAAAAATTAAATATAATAATGCAAATTTAAAAAAAAAAAAAGTAATAAGGATGAAAAGTTTCAGTTCAATGAGGCGTTGAAGCGATTCATTAATAACGTTCCTATATTCACGCACGTTTATCGATATTCTTTTTGTATAGCCAATAGCTTACATACCAATGTGGTTGTAATTTATTATAGATACAGGTTGGTTAACAAATTAATATACCGGATATTCGAAGTAAAATATAATCATCACATTATGCCGTTTTGCGGCGAGTGGAATTTGACACATTTTATTTCATTTAGATACATTCTCTTTTACGTTTGGAAAGAAATGTCGTTGAGACAATATTTTTGGATATTTGCTATCTTTCAATACGAATGGGATGCCTATTTTTTAATTTCAAATACTTAAACGAGAACTTTATGTATTTAAGGAATAGGGAATATGCATGAAAATTTTTTTTCACATTTATTTTCAGAATATGAAAATACTGTTAATACTGTAATAATATTTAAAAACGAAATTAAAATCCGACAAATATCAAGGAAGCTATAAGCTTTTAAAGATTATTATCTGTCTCTTTCTTGCAAAAATACTAAAAACGGAGTTTTACGTGTATTTTAAATGGTGAAAGTGTAATATGACGTCACATAACATATCAAAAGAGCTATCACCCTCTTTGTCTAATCGGGAATTTCAATCATTCATATCTCGCTTATTTTTAAAGTTATTTAAAAAGTAATTTTACCTTGATATTTGCTTCAATTCAAGTGAAAAAAAATGTGCTTGCATATTCCCTATTGTAAATGACCATTTATAAGAAAAAATTAATTAGTCCTTAGCGTTAAATATTTTTTTACAATCGAATAAAGCAAGAAATGATAGGTAATAAATTGAAACTTTGCATAGACCTTTCTCTTGAAATTCTAAACACAGGCTAGTAAGTCTCCCGTTTAACACGCTTGAAGTAATCAAGAAACTTTTAAAGCATAAAATTCATTCATCAAAACAATTCATTTCTTGGTCATCACCAACCGTTTTGAGATATCACGCGGAGATTGGGAATTTGTTGAAATACCTCTCAAAGTTACCCCATCAGTCCATTTGATACAAAAGCTGCTACTGTTCAGCTTATTACCTCCTATTATTCATTCCATGGTTGAATCCTTATTTGCTTGGGGTATTATGAAATTTCTAACTTTTAAATAAATCGATATAGAAATTATTGGTTAAGTTGATAAAAATATTACGTGGAATTCCAATGCTAATTAAACCCGGTGTATAATATATATCAGGGTATATGAAGTTTAGTTCTGAATAACGGCTGTCCGTCTGTGAACACGTTAACTCAAAAACGAAAATAGATAGCGAGCTAAAATTTTGTATGTGTAAACGGGCAAAATTGGACCATGTTTGGGCAAAATGGAAACAAATGCCTATCATTGAAACCGTAAGAGATAGAACAAAAATTTAAAGACAAGAAATGTCCCTATTTTTAAACAAACTTTTTTTTTTTTGAAACTTTTTTATATAAATTATGTATATGCCGGGTATTTAAGCAATTAGCTCAGTTAGTTGCTATTTTCACTTGTTTTATAACAATTTAAAAAAGATTACTCTGTCAACAAAAATTGTCAAACATTGACAATTTGGTGTGGGACATTCTATATTATGTATTGAAATATAAGTAGGTGTATAAATTCTTACAACATTGGTTAGCAACTAATATTATAATATTTCCATTTGATGAGAGAATTCAAATAAAAATGTACGATATTGTTTCTTTAATATTAACAGAGAAAATAAGGTAAATGCACTATTAAAGAACTGTTACTTGCATCAGCAATAAATTATATAACAAGCAACGATATGGTGTGAAATATAATTTATTATTATAATTATTTTTAAAAAAATCATTACGCAGGAGCTGCGTCAACTTAGCGAATTTCCTTAGATTACATAAATCACTCTCTAGCGGCCATAATTTTAGTGTGATCAAAATGAAATATAATATCTGATATGACTTTAGTATTTGCAAAAATTAAATTTATTAATAGACAAAAAAACGATATAACGATTATAGTTTATAGTTACTATGGAAACGACAATCAAAATTTTTTACAATTAAATATATTTTATGTATTCGTGTCAAACAAACACAAAATATTAAATATCTCTCTCTTAATATTAGAATAATTGAAAAATGTATAAGGAGTAAAGTTGTAGAAAATCAAGTTTGCTGCAATTCATTATTTGATCATTTTTCTCAAACTCTAATGTGAACAGAGATATTTAGAATTTTAACTTTTAATCTTTAATTGTAAATATTTCTGTAATTAGTGTACCAGAAAAATGATAGGAAACAAAATTACAGTAAAACTTAGTACCAACTCAGTAAAAAAAATTAAAACTCAGTAAAACTTAACTCCTGATAAATTTTTCGATTTTTCAAATATTAAGGGAGATACTCAAATTTTGTGTTTCCCCCTCCCTCTAAACCCCCTTCCCCTCGTCCGATTTAAATAAAATAAATAAATAAACAATAGGATTGCCCGATCGGGTCCCAAGACTTTAATCTGTTACATCCCAATTTGGGATCCCTATTGGTTCCCAAGCGGGTGTACAAGAAATATTCTAGTCGAGATTCTTGGGCTGTAGGCACACGCGAGCAGATGGTGATATAAATGTTTATAACTCTATAAAATTTATAGAGTGTAAAAACTTCATCGAAATATAGAAACATATGTTTCTATATACGAACATAAAAATGCATGTAGGATGATAAAACAGATACCATAATTTATTGGAGCAAATACCAACTTAAAAGTTATGGGACGTACTATGAGCCACATAAGTTGAGTTCATCTTTCAAAATTTTATAATTGATTTGTATCTTATTCATTCGGTTTTCGAAAAAATGTTTTGGATACAAGTTGTTACTACATATATAATGAACAACTTTTATGCGAAACATTTTTTCGAAAACCAAATGAATAAAGTACAAATCTATTATAAAATTTCGAAACAAAAACGGACACAATTTCTGTGGCCCATAGTACCATTATACCATAACACACGAAGATTGATGGTTGAATGAATGATTTAATAAAATAAATAAATAAATTGGTACAATATAAGAGTATATACAGTATGTGTTGGAAAGTATTGCTAATAGAGAATCAATGTTAAATATTATTTACTATAATAACTATACACAATGCTTAATAAAGAAATAAAAAAAGTGGGGGTACTCAGTAGTGTGTGTATAATGTATGCTGGCTGGCCTGTGTGATTAATGTTTTGTAGTCAGTACTGCATTAACTTGTAATGAAAGTGGGTGGAAATATGTTCCTTGTTGTCTTCTTAAATTTAGCATTACTTCTAACAATTGAAAATTCTTTTTTGAATATCCCTTATTATTTGTAAGTGGAATGTTTGAAAATAAATGATAGTATTCTATTAACGGTATAACATAAAACAACAATCCACACAAATTAAAAGAAAAAGAAAACCCCAAAAAGAAAAAAAATATATAATTCCGACATAAAAAAAGTTAAACCAACGGTTCGAACATTCCTCCATTATTTGCTAAACAATCGACTCGGATGATTGTAGAAATCTACCCGAATATCTTCTAGCACTTGAGGAGAAATATTCGCACAATTGTCAACAATTCTTTGAATTGTTGCAAATTTTCAAGCCAATTCCGTGAATAGATCTGTGTTTTGAGAAAACCCCACAAAAAAAAGTATTATTTCGTAACAAACTAAAATATTTTTGAGAATCTAAAGATCCGTCAATGAATACTGGTCCTATAATATGTTCACCCAATATTCCAGTCCAGACATTCAGTTTCAGTATGTATGTGTATGTATGGTTTTATAGTAAATATTTTATTTATTTATTTAACATTAATTCTCTATTAGAAATGCTTTTGTAAACGGCCTGTACACTATACAAACTACATTATATACTTCATATGATTTATATTATAATAAATAATAATATAATGTCCTCAGCCATAACGAAATAACTTTATTTAATTGTAGTAACGTTTTTCATTAAACAACCATAAAATTAAATAACACTTTTATTTTAATAACATTCTTGTAACAGGCAGGGTATGTATGCATGTTTGTGGATTTATTGTAATCATTTAATCAAAAAAATTGCATCTATATCCGTATGAAAAAACTATGATTTAGTTCAAGATACATTTACACAATATGAGGAAGCTAAAAAGAATCACTGGACAAAAGAGGTCATCTTGTTGTGGGTACCAGAACACTGAGGGATTTAAGCGCAATGAAATGGTCGATGAAATCGCCTGTGAAGGAGCCGCACTCCCATATCAGGGACAGGAACTATATTTAGGATTAACTAGGATACAGACTGCCCTAAACGAATGGGTGGATAAGTCTATGAACAAAAAATGGAAAGATACAGCAAGGCTGCAGACAAGTTAGACAAATGATAGCTGGATACAATGCCGCAGGGTCAACCTGATAAAACGGAAAGAGATAAACCTTCTTTGGTTGGCGTGCTTATAGATTACTGCAGGTTCAAAAGGTATCTATCTGAGATTAGAGGACAATGCGATTTATTCGGACTGTAACGAGGCAGATGATATGCCATTCCTCCTTCTGGCAGAATGTTAGAGCCAGAACGAGGTACCTAACTTTCGGGTCAATGGAAATGGGGGACTTTCGTCCTGTTATTCGCAATGAAGGCGGGTAGGTTCGATAACGAACACAGGGCTAGAGGAAACGAACAAGGCGTAGTAGAAGAGATAAACAATTGACGATATTTTTCCGAAATAGCCTGCAATAGTACTAATATGGACCGCAAAAGCTGAAGACATTTTTTATAATTCTTTTATTGATTTTTAGCTTATTCATTCGGTTTAAAAAAAAAGGCTTCAGATAAAAGTTGTATACTCTAAAATATAGTAACAACTTTTAACCGAATGAAAACGGCACAAATGAATTATAAAATTTTAAATGTAATCAACCTTTGTGGCCAAGTATACAAAATCAATAACAGAAATTTCTTATGAAAGAAAATTTATTAAAACTAAGGAACTGTGTATACAAAATTAGTTTATATTGGTTCAATATTTTTGAGTTAATATATCTTGTACCTACACGCACGTACTGAGAATGGCTATGCATGGCAGTTATGGGCATTGTATATTTTATGCGTTTGTTCATAAAATATAAAAAATGAAGTTTTTTTTTTTTTAAATATGTTTTTATTATAACACTTGCCAATGAAATTATATTTATACGACTACTGTTCTAATGGCCAGAGGTAAACAGCCGTAACTCCAATTTTTGCTAATATTGAATTAATATCACCTTTAAACTAAACGTTAGTTTTCAATATTTAGTAGTATCTCATTTAAAATTCATTAGCATTTACACATTGTTTTGCTCATTAATGAAAATTAACTTTTATGGACATACGATTATGTACCTCTTGACTTCAGCAATATTACAATTAATGATGCAACATTAGAGTTGCAATATATAACGATTTTTGATAGTGTTATAAATATAGAGTCTGGTTTGAAACGGGAGCATAGAAATTTTAATTTCCAAAGAAAAATCAATCAAAAACACATGCTCGCAGAAATAGCGCTAATTTTTCAAAGTTGTTATAATTGATTTGCGCCTTATTCATTCGGTTTTTGAAAAAATGTTTCAAATAAAAGTTGTTCATTGTGAATATACTAACAACTTTTATTCGTAAAATTTTCCCAAAAGTCGAATGCTTAAGGCACAAATAAACAACAAAATTTGGCCCATAGTTCAAGCTACACTTGCTTACTTACATCGCGAGAAATATATTTTATCCAAAATTATATTTTAAAAAAATTTCAAAACAGACAAGTGTCTGTCTGTCCCATAAGCAGTGTAAATATACTCTCGCTAGTGGACAGTAATTTTGTTTGTGTGTGATATAATTTTTGGATATTACAAAACAAGACAATATTCATTATATAGAAAGTTGACTGATCGTTGGTAAATAAAGCTACATCGCCAGCTCTTACATCAGAATTTCAATTTGTCTATAAATTGAAATGTCTATGAATTTCAATATTAGAATTACAAGCCACAAGGTCCACATTATCAATGATATCATTTTTATGGGCTTGTAAACTTTGTATATTTAATGTATTACATATTGATAAATCTGACCTGGTCTTGATAAGTTTCAATAACTCTGATTCTAATGTAAATAATGGATTTAATGTCAGTTTTTCAAACTCTAATTTGAACGGTAGAAGTGACACTGATTCTATTCTATCATGATAAAATGTAGACTGATTGGTTTTTGATACAATATATAATTTTTCTATTGTATTTTATTAAACTTTATTGTGTTGATCTTATTTAATATTATTGTAATAAATTATTTAAAAAGAAGTATAACTTCTTACGTGCGTACATAAGTGCACACACACTCACACTTTTTTCCAAATAAGCATTGAATTGCTAATAAAAATTGTACTTAAGAGACTTTAAATTAAACGAATTAAAATTAATTGTTAAATTATTTTACTCATGTATTGAAATCACTTGCATATTAAATTCAGTAATTTCAATGCTAGAATATACATTTGGTTTGATTTGACCGTTTTCCAAAAAAATAATTCATTCATATTGTCATAAATTATATTTAGGTATTTAAATTTTACAGATACCTAGTTGTGAGTTTTCTAAACACGAAATACTAAAAAACATTATTTTTTTACTTGTATAAAATTCAATGTAAAATATTGGATGATTTTGGCATAAATAAATATTAAAATACTTTTTTGAAGGGCAGTAATTTCGTTAAGAAAAATGTTGAGGAAAATTAAATGCTAAACAAATATGAATTTTTGTATAATACAAAATAATTTTGAACGAAATATTCTTTTTTCAACCACCAAAACTAATACTAAAAACATCAAATTGGGTATCATCTGCATATTACACCTGTGCCAAATTTTAATTATTTACGTGAAGTAATCTCTGAGAAAAGCGTCTGTGGCATAGACCCCGGCAGATACCTAACCGTTCTATTTTACCCATTTTGGGACATGACACTAAAAAAACTTTTAAATGATTTGTTTCGTTTAATCTCTAGCAGAAAGTATTTGGTTTTTGATGTGTATTGGTTATATACCCGGTAAAAATTGCTTAAATTCTTGGTATATATTGGGTTTATGAGAATCAGTCTCAAACAAAAGTTGTTAATTTTTAATAAAAGGAACATTTTTTGTATTTAAATTTTTGTTCTATCTCTTGTAGTTCCAAAAAGATAGATCCCCCAGTCACGATAGATTTTGCCCAGTCACGAAGTTGACTTTGAGGTTTAGCTCCAGAACTCACACACCAAATTTCAGCTCGTTATCTCTTTTCGTTTTTACGTTATCGTGTCTACGAACAGACAGACGACCATGAGAAAATGAACTAATTATTTTATGAACACCTAAACCAAACATTTTTTTCTACGATCAATATTTTCAACCGTTACAATGTCGGGGCTAAACTTGATGAACTTTTGCATATACGAGTATACATAACAGGTATAAAGACTAGAATCCCAAAAATACCAGAAATGTAGTTTTTTTTTTATCACTTGTTGTATTAAATGTTGTATGTATCAATGCATGCTTCTGATAATGTTCCGAATAGAATAGAAAACTCCTAATAGGATCTATAAACTCTAATCCATATAAGCGTATGTAACCATATCAAACTGCAAAAATATTCATCCCAGTATTTCTGAGGTTTAAAACATTATGACACGGTAGCGACTCAATTTGGGTCACATGTATACACACATTTTTTTTCATAAAAATAGCTCAGGAGTACGTTTTTTTCAATTTTTTGTTAAATAAACACCCAATATAAAGGTTACTTTACTTATAAAAACATTATTTTATATATAATTATAATTATAGGTAATCATAATTTAAATACATCAATTAAAATAATTCTTTGTATGAAATATTTTTCAAATATTTATATATTTGAAGTACTTTTAAAAGTATTTATAAAATTTTAATATAAACAAAATATTATGTTAATTAAAGGTACCATCTTCATTAATTATTATTATTATTTTATTATGTACCATAATTAATTTTGCTTTTTTTGGCAAATTATATTGTTTTGTAATAATAAATAGTTTTAATTGTAATTATTACATTATCAAATATGTTACGGATAAATATTTCAGTACAAATTAGAAAAATTTCATTGTATATATCTAAACGCAAATTTTTTTCATTTATAAGACAATTAAGGTATAAAATTAAAAATATATTAAAAGAAAGATTAATTTAGAGTTAATTGTCGATAATATTCCGCTTTATTTAGAAGCCGATATTTAGAAATAAGATAGGTCCAATCAATGAATACTTAAAAAGGGATGTAGTAGGAAATTTTACCTGGATTGATGTCTGAGCTTTGATTTATTTGATGAAGGAAGGAGAATCATTTTATCTCAAAACAGGCATCCTTTGGTATACATAGGGCTCCAAAACTGGGGAAGGAATCTGAACAGGAATTTACGGTGCAAGACTCAAGGCAAACTAACCTCAACCTGGAAATGTATGCCACCGCTTTTCAGGAAGAAGTTTACGCTGTACTGGCTTCCGTTTGGGAGAACCTACATAGAGGATACATAAACTATAATTTTTTTCGGACAGTCAAGCTGCTCTACAAGCCCTGCTTGGTACTGAAACCATTTTAGGGGTGGTCAAGGAATGCCTAGAAGAACAACTGGAGCTGGCTAAATGTACAACGTTAAATTGATCTGGATACCAGGTAACAATGGTTTCGAAGGAAATGGAAAAGCAGAAGAAAGGAGTTCTTAAAATTTTAAGAAACTTTTAGCATTCTTATATTTTAATTTCTTTAAACCCGGACTACGAATAAAACCCCGCCCGGACACTGCCTAAACTAGGACAAATCCGGGGAAACCCGGACGGATGGCAACCCTATTTGAACGGTATATGAAATAAAATATATAAAGATGTATAAATAAATTATATCGCATAGTGGTAGGTACAATTGAAACGATGTATGTAATTATATTTTTAAAACCTGTTTAGTATAGGTACCTAATAAAAAAATGTATTAAATACATATAAATCAGAGGTGTATTCAAGATTTCGAAACACTTGTAAAGAAATTTCTGCAAATATGCTTTTGTTCTGTTCATGTTGGATTATCCTCACTATCAACCATGATCTTATCGCTTCTAACTAGAAATAGTCGGTGGTTGTAGAGTTATCTATATCAGAGTGTTTCAGTACGATATGTCACAACCCTTGCGAAATACTTCTTATGAACTTACGGTAGACTTACGAGCAACTTAGTTGTCTAAGCATAAAAAAACCCATTTGTATCCTCGCAGTTTGTTATCTCTTCAATATTTGCCATGGAGACTACGGCAACAGTCCAAGTGGCCGAGCGGTGTAAGGCGTTATGTCTGCACAGTATCCCTACTTGGAAACTGGGAGGTTATGGGTTTGAATCTCGGCATTGGCAGTTTGTCAATTATTAAGAAAAAAAAACGTGCGGTTAATTGACTAAACTGTCGGCGTATGGACAAGAACGAAGTAACCGGCTATTCTTGAGAATTATTATTCTGTTCCGCTATTTTTCTGCAGTTTCTTTCGCGAACTCCAGATGAATTTTGGGATGGTTCCTATCATAGTCGGCTGCAGCCGCATATCCTACCAATTCCTGGTCTATACACAAAAATTTCTTCCACTCCACTCACATCTTCACATCCTTAGGCATCACAATGGACCTAATGGACGAAGTGTCGCCCGTCCAGGGCAGCCTCTACAATCTATCTATCTATCTAAAGACTACGGCAGACAGCTCGGTATGGAAACATTGTTGTTGTCGCTAAGCGTATTAGTATATTGGAAAACAGTTTTTTAATTTTATTATAACATTGAAAGCAAATAATCGACCCTACGTAGTATACACTATACTTTAACTTAGGGTAATCGTTAAGGTAGTTTTCTTTCAGTAATAGTGTTAAAAAGTTTCAGCTCAGAAGATACATAAATTATATGAGTAGACTAAGATTGAATACTATACTTTTGATTTGAATGTACCGCGTATATAGCCAAGAGTTATATTATTGGCTAGTTGTCTTGCAGTTATCGTTTTAAAAAGTTCATAGCACACATCAATTATATGAATAAACTGACATTGTAGACTAGTCTTTTTTTACTGAAATATACCTCGTATTCTTGTTGGAATGCCAAGCTATGTCAACAGTCAATAATTATTTTTCTTTCAAAATATAAATATAACAACATTTTACATTTGGTCTAGTTTTAGGCCAAATAGCTCGATTTCGAAATTACTACTTTTGTATAGACCTCAAAAGTGAATCGTACAGTTTTTGAGAGCGATTTTTATCAAAACTAAACGGTAACTAATGTTGAAATTTCAAACGAAGTTAGAGATATAATATTTTGTATAATTAATCAAAAAATTTAGCCAATTTCGTCGAAAACGTGATTCATGCTACCTGAAAACGATTGATTACTGGATAAAAAAAATAAATTCAAAAAATCAGTTAATCTCGCCTATAGAAGTATTTATCAAAATTAAGAGTTGTATCTCACATTAATCTTGCATATTCATATTTATTATTATTTTGGTGTGCCCAGTATTGGCCAATTGAGTACAACCCTGTATAAAAATTATCTTAAAGATAAATTTAACCATCGCATCGACATGTTTTAATCGAGACATAAATTGATAAACAATTTAGATAATTTACTAATAATAATGTAATTAATATAAAAACAATTAGATGTACTAACTTATTTTATAATGTTTATGTAAACAAATACATATTTGATTTTATTATACATATACGTACAGGATGTAACAATTGAGGTGAATTGCATGTGTATATGTAGATAGAATAGAATCATTCAAGCCTAAAATTATATTGTTGTTCAGAGAAATAGTGATAAAGAATAACGAGATAAGATTTATTTTAATACTAGTACGATTTAGATTTAGATAAAAATTTACGATTAATATATATTTAACTGTTTTTGTCAACTGTTTAGGTATATCCATCCATTGTGAGCATGGTTGTCTTTCGGGTATGTTATACTAACGGAGGTGACTAGCGTGTATTTGGTTGGACAGACACAAAAAGTTTACAAAACCAGTTAAATGCTGTTAAATATAGTTAATAGTCAAATAACAATTAAATATTTTTTTGAAATTAAATTCCAAATTTTGCCCTAATTCCTAGATCAATTATTTATATTTTATAAATACGTATTTCGACTACAAAGTAGTCATCATCAGTATGAATTGGAGAACACCCACCAAATTAGAAACGAGTAACATATCTTTGACTCCATATCTCAGAGATAGTTACGATTCGCTAATTCATACTGATGAATACTACTTTGTAGTCGAAATACGTATGAAATACAAATAAATGTTCTAAGAATTGGGGCAAAATCTGAAATTTAAATCAGTAAATAGTCAAAAAAACAAGTAATAACAACACCACCACACATGTTGATTCATAACATGTTCGAAAATTAAATATAAATACAAATTTTGCGTACAGATTTTGTACACTCTGTACATAATTGAAATTTGAGAACAAATAAAGTGTTTTGTATGTCGTTTTTAGTTGTCTCATATATTTAACATACTTTTACATTATAATTAAGTACTAATTAGTTGTTTTAATTACCAAATATATACAAATTTTTTCATATGATATCATTTTTGTTAAAATAATTAACAAAAGCGATATCATAGTTTCAGAATTTTAACATTAATAATTTTTGTTTTTATAAGCAAGGTCACAAAAGCTTTGTATGCTTCGTATTAAAGTTGTTCATTATAAATGCACCAACAAATTTTATTCGTATCATTTTCCCAAAAACCGAATTAATAAGGCACAAATCAATTAGAAAATTTTAAATAAAAACATCAACTTTTGCAGCTAATTTTATACACACTATGTTTAGTTTACATCTTCGTATAGTAGATCTCCCACGAGTATGAGAGAATACATATGTATACATTAAGCAATGTGTATGAGAAGGAGGTCTTATAGGTTTGATAAACAAGCATATTTTTCATAACTGTTCGAGTGGTCACCAACCACTCAAACCTATAAGACCTCATTCTAATACATACACATTGCTTAATGTATACATATGTACTCTCTCATACTCGTTATGAATATTATTCACTATTTTGAAAAATATGCTTGTTTATCAAACCTATAAGACCTCCTTCTCATACACATTGCTTAAAATATACATATGTACTCTCTCATACTCGAAGGAGATCTATTATACGAAGATGTAAACTAAACAGACGGTATTGAAAGACATACAGCTTAGTCGCGTATGTGTGCACATTAAAAAATTCCGAAATATTGTTACGAGTAAACTGTTTATCGCTTTAATTTACTCATGTTAACATCACTCTTATTAAAATTACTCTTATATTGTCTCAGGATATGTTATTCGTTGCTAATTTGGTGACAGTTTCACCGGAGACAATATAAGAGTAATTTTAATAAGAGTGATGTTAACAAAAGTAAATTTGAATGAAAGCAATTTTAACCAAATTTCAATCAAATTTATTTTGTTTAATTTTTTATTTAGTTTTATTTTTGTCTATTGATCTCTTTTTTCTATTTCTAATAGTCAAAGAGTAAATTACGAATAGCTAATTTATACTGATGATGACTACTTTGTAGTCGAAATACGTATTTATAATACAAAAATTGATCTAGATATTGGGGTGAATTTGAAATGTTACTTTTTTACATAAGTATAGTTTTTTGGATTCAAACAAACTGCGGAATAAGCCAATTATAGGCTACAAAATGCACATGTTGAGTATACAAATTTATTCAGAAAGTAAATTAAGCAATGTTTAAATGAATCTAACGACAGTAAATCTGTGTTACTTACAACAAAACCTTGGAATAGATGTTTCAAGCATACACATATCCTTGATAATAATCTCAACTTTATATAAATTTAAATGCATCATGCATTACTTCACGTTTTAATAGTGGTAACATGTAAATACAGTGAATTCAAATAATATTGAAGATTGATATACATTTTATTATTACTTCATCTTCTATGTATTTGTATACTTGCATTTGTCATGAATTTTCGTCAGTTATTTTAAGATTGATTAAATTAAAGATATACATCTGGGTTTTTAAATTATTAACATATACACCTTTTCTCCTTATACATATTTCGATTATTCAAATATTAAAAGAAATATTTTATATTTTGGGTTTTCTTCCTTCTTTATGCATCCCCCCCTCCTTGACCTATGTGATTTATTAATAAAATTGTCCTTGCAAATACCAAAATCATATCAGATACGACATTTAACTTTGATAAGACTACATTTATGACCGCTAGAGAGGGAAATTCACTAAGTAGGCGCAGTTCTGCTGTGTAACGAATTTTTTTGTTACATGTAATCATGTTTCCGCTTTTGTAAGAATCAATCCACGTTAAGTAGACTAAAAGCTTGCAAGAACAAATATTTTAGATAATAATAATTGAATATTTAACTTTGCTCGGTTAGACCAAAAAAACGTAATTACAACGTCAATATTTACTAAACACTCTATCTATGAATGCAACATAATTTCTTAAAATATTTTTTTTCATTATATTACTTAATTATTTTGCATTAAACACCGCGCGATACATTGAATCACATATTTGACATAGAACAAAAAATACAATAAAAAAACCATACGTAGGTATAATTTTTTATATTATGTATTTGTAAAATAAATTCCCATGCATAAAGAGTTAATAAAAGACATTGTAAGAAAAAAAAATTGAATAAAATTAATTACTTTAGTAAAAAACGATTATTACTTATTTGCAAACAAATTTTTTTCTTCTGTTCTTTTAGGAACACCGTCATCATGTAAGAGGTTTAGTAGATTTGTAAAATGTTTAAGATGGTGTAGCGGTGTCGCTTAATCATTAAATTATTATTATTTATTTAAATAATAATTATTTAAATATAACACACATCTACCGTTACAAATCGGCGCCCGAGAAAAATTAAACGAAGAGGGTGGTAAATTACCATATTTTTAAAGAAAAAATCTTTCCAAAAAATCTTTTTTTAATTTAATATTGTAATTCTTAAAAAATATAAAATACCACCCACAAAATTTAACAGATACGTTTTTCATTTCTGTTAAAATACTTATTTTTGCTTTACGCTTATAACTATTTCGATTTCTAAAAAAATATTTTTTTTTGACATTTCATTTTTAATATGCCTAGAAATCGAAATGAGTTACTGAATTTAGAATTAGATGTTTTAGAAACTCTTCATATGAACAAATATTCTGAAAATATGTGTCAAATATTTATTTTCCACTGTAGAATTTCAATAGTCAATAAAAATTTGGGGACTACATAGTTGACATCTACCCTACTACTTTTGGGCTAGGGTGGTTTAGGTAAATATAAGGAAATAGAAAACTCTCACTTTTACATCTTTGTGAATTGAATCCTAAAAAATTTCCATTTTAGTGGTTGTCTACGCAAATACATTGGTTCAAAATTGCAAAAACGTCCAAAAAATATCGATTAAAAATGAAATTGGTGCTTTTGTTAAAATAAAAGCTGTGCAAAGTCAAATGAGAAACGAGAATAATATCCCACGCTTTTATTCTTTTATTTTATTTATTTTTTTTTTAGTGCGTCAGTGATTAAAGCGTGTTTATTAGTTTTTTTAAGATTAAAAATTATTTTTTTTAAACTGCTAAATAATTATTTTAAACAGAACCAGCTTAGAAATTAACTAGAATAACCCAGTTTGGTCACCTTCCCCTCCATGTGCACCTCTATGCTCGCATTGGGGCTAACTACGTGGTTATAGGACTCGAAGAACGACCCAAGTGAAACGGAATAATGGGTTTGTGGTAGTTAAAGGATTAATTTAATTTGTTTATATTTGACCAACGCTTCCACCAAAGTTGTAAGTTTTACTTTGTGGCATATTATTGAATTCCATCATGGCATCTAGATATTATTGTGTATCATTAGAATTACATATATTTGAAAATTTTAAAATCGATACGATAGATAGAAGTGAAAAATGAGCATGAAGGATTCGCTTACATAGTTGCTAAGTTTATTTCACGACTTCACCGTTGGTGGTACTGGCAT
The DNA here is from genome assembly GCA_963920215.1 of Nineta flava. Taxonomy (NCBI): domain Eukaryota; kingdom Metazoa; phylum Arthropoda; class Insecta; order Neuroptera; family Chrysopidae; genus Nineta; species Nineta flava. The sequence continues at coordinate 120,289,435 of OY986040.1, forward strand.
CAGCACTGCATGCAATGTAATCAAATAGAGCTTTTTACACGCAGTGTGATTCAGAATTTTCGCTGTGCCCATTTTATTATATTATACGCAGCAAAAATGCCAGTGCTGCCGGTGCATCATGCCACCGTCACGCTGACAAAAGGAAATCATGCTAAGAGGACAGTTTCCTTTCAAAAACTCCAGATGAGTATCGGCATAGTATCTATCAAAGTCAGCTACAGTCGCACAATCAACTAATTCCTAGTTTACACACAAATTCCTTGCCCTTTAGGGTTCGATAAAAAATACCTAGATAGGCTTCGACCTCTTTTCATCTACTACTACAATTTGCATATAACAACATGATAAATTATGTCTGAGAAGTTAGAGAAGTCTAGAGTCAAATGAGTACTATCTTTAATAAAATTTATTTAGGATTTAAAAAAAGTTGTAAACTATATCAATAATCTTACAACGATTTAAAACCTTCTTTTATTTATCCTAAATATTTTAAAAGTATTTATTGTAAAATATCAGTAAATGTAAGTTAGAAATTGATTTGACTTTATTTGGCAGATCTGACAATAAACTATGTTTTGTTGTGACGTTCACGTGTAAATGTGTATATGTATATGTATGTGTATATTTTTTTACTATGCGCTAATTTTTAATTGGTAATTACTCTTTGAAATGATCGTCAACAGGTTTTTAATTTTTGAGGCAGGATAATTACATAATTGAGCTATTCAATTCACTGAAACAATTCACAAAATTTGCTATCTACTATCAATCCTCATGCTTGAACGTCCTTAATGGTCATTGTTTTAATAAATACGGAGATTTTAAACATACAATAAATAAAAAATTACTAAATACTAAAAGTTTATTGCAACAAAAAAAAAAACACATTTATATTCAAATTTTATCTATTAACTATATTGGCGATATATCAACATGAATGTTCAAATTACAAAATCAATCACTTATTATTATGATTTTTAACCAACCGAAAATTATTGTTAATAAAAATATAAAATTGATTATGTTAATAAAAAAAAGAGAGATTTCTGTCATAAAAATGTTGTCATACTTTTTAATATTCTTTCAAATTAATATTTATGTAATTTGTAAATTAATTACAGAAGAAATATTTAATTAATAAAAAACTCTTTATAAGTGCATTTATTTAGTCAGGAAATCGATAAAAATCTTAACAAAAGTCAAGCCGACGGAATAAATATAATAATTTATAGATAAACAAATGATATATGTATCTCTGCGATCTACGTTCCGATTCCATGTCTAAATCAACAGTTCTTTAGCCGATTTCAATATTTATTTTATAGGTGGGGTTATCAGCTTTTTTAGCAGTTTTCGGGGTACTAAAACGTATATTAGACCCTTACAGTTTAGGAGAGAAAATACAAAGGAAAAAACAAATCGATAGTTCCTTTACATCCATTTCCCATCAAATTTGAGTTAAATATTTTGTAAGTGGCCCAAATTCAAGAAAAATTGTAATTTTTGCCACAAATATTTTCTAATATAAAAAAAATTATTTATATTTAGTCATTTAAAAAAAATAAGCTAGGTCCTTCTTTTTAAACTCAGGAAGTGGAGATGAATAGTCTGTGTATTCGTTAATTATTTCTCAAGAACATGTTTGTATCGAAAACAACCTTAATTTGGATTAGTATAGACCTGTTGTAACAGACTTCAAAACTTACTGCATTTCATTAATTTTGATGCTAATCGATTTTTCCTATGATTCTCTACATATCCATTAAGAATGTTATTTAAACAAGATAATAATTTTTTAACTTTGTCGTAAATTCCAAATTGGTTTCATTTCAGTAGTTTTCAAATTGTACTGCTTTTATCCACTAAAAAATATGAGTACTGCTTTTTTACTCTTTATTAACTGTTATGATTATAGTTATATTACAATAATATTAGAGGTAAGTTGTATGTTTGAAAGAAAAATATAATTTCTTAGTTTTAACGATTAATATTCAATTTAAAATCATAAATGTAAACTTTGACATATTTACATATTTCTAACCTGGCTAATTTTAATTCTGTATTACTGCGATTTATCTTGACATAATAATACATGTAAATACTAAAAATAAAATAAAACAGGAAAACAAGGAGTATATCATGTTTTATAGAGTATAAGGGCAGCAAATCACATCTTACTGCTTGTCGATTTACAAAAATTAAAGACTGATTCTGATTTTAGGTATTTTGATTAATTGTAATCTAAAATCACAAGACTTTTCATTAAGTCATGTAACATTTTATTAGCCGTTCAATAATTATTATGGAAAATTATTATTATTAATTTAGTTTAGAAATATCAAAAACCTAGATTTCAGTTTTCTCTGTTTTCACTTTTTACACTTTTCTGCTTTTTACCTAAGCACGGCAGAATAATCAATTTTTAAAATTGAACCATAGCTACTTTAACTGAACTAAAATTACTTAACACATTCAATAGATTCTTAGAATGCAATTATCTGTGTTTTTTTTCTGTCTTAATAAAAGTAATTAACTTTATTCAAAAGTGTAATATAAAATTACAAATATATTTTGTAAAACCATTTGATATCCTTGACTTATTTAATTGTAAATTTAAAGCCACCATACTACCGAAATAAGAAATATTGCATTAAAAATTCAATTCACTTATTTGTTATAATTTACACTACAGAGAGTTTTGAGAATGTTGAAAAGATGAAATGCACTTTCAGTTTTGAATGTGTATAATATATATATATATATATATATATATATATATATATATATATATATATATATATATATGTGTATTTGGTCGTTTTTCAAATATCTATTTGAGGATCAAATATTCGGAGTGTTAATGGTCGTAGGCGCTGGGGTGTTCTGGGACTCTGAAATTGATTGTTGCTATCGGGTGAGCGTCCGTAACAGTAGAGCCATTGTACTATCAACCACATAAGTAGCGTTCTGTATTTTAAAACTTTGCGGTCTATTTGTGTCGAATCCATTCGACTTTTGTAAAACTGATACGAATAAAATTGTTCGAAAGAAAAATCCTAACAGGTATTGTTTAAAGCATTTTTTCGATCGTCAAAACAATCGATTTGAAAAAACTGTACAAGTTGAAACGGTCGTCAACAAGTGCCTAAAAAAATATAAGTGGCTGAAGATAAACAAATTAAAAAAAAGTTTTGGTCCGTGGCTTTGGCATGTTGTGAAAACTAAAATCCTATTAAATGAAAAAGCCGACGTTGCTCGAACGTTCTTATAGAAAATACATGTCAAATAATTATGTTGTTTTTCTAAATTTTGTCATTTTTTTATATTTTATATTTACTTACAAATAATTTATTTCCAAAATTTTGTTAATGCAGACATTTCTGTAGAAACTATAAACTATAGAAAACGTTATTTCATATACACTCCCGTTCATAAAAATTGAACCAGTTGAAATATTCCAAGTGTTACAGTAAGTATATGCATATCAAAAGTAGTTAATACGCTTAAAATGTGTCTAACTGGTTCCATTTTTTATGAACGGGAGTGTACAATGTTAAATTCCCATTTAGTCCACACTACTGTCACATAGCCGATCGTTAATAAAAAACGTTACATTGTAATAATCTGAAAATTTCATTGCACTCCCCATATCAAATCTTGTAGGGATAGTCTCGCTATAGACGTTTTCACATCAAAAATTTTGTTTCATTAAGTATTATAGTGAACTTCCATAAAAATGATAACTACTACTATTAATTAAACATGAGTATTGAATCTTTAATATTTAACACACTCTCCTTATATAAAAATCAAATATTGCATTGTAAAAATTGCATTCTAAAATAAATTTGGATCAAATCCATTGATTTCAACAACATCAACAACAACAAAAAACACAAAAGATTGACGAAAAATTTTCTGCAAAATAAAAATTACATTTTGATTAATTTTTTTTTTTTGCTATTCTATTTAATAATTAAGTGTGCATAATTTGCAGTGGAAAAAAGTGGAAAAAAAAGAGTAACATTTAAATAACCTTGAAAATGTATAAAATGGGTGTTTGGTATGACTCAATGTGTACTGAACTGACTGCCTCACGGATGGACGGACGGACTGTATACTGACACACAACAATCATTTGTTGCGTATTATAATTAAATGCATTTGCTATATACATATAGCTTTTAACCTCTATATACAGACCACAAGAAGGTATTTCATACCAGTATACCTGCTATTAAATATACAGTTGTGAATTAATCGAAATCAGCCCTAGTCACGTTCACCATGCGGAGGAGAGAATCTCTCCAGTCGTTAACATGAACAATGTAGTCTAGTCAACAAGTTAAAAAAATGTGTTAATTCTTGCTACTGCGAATTAAAATACGTGCGATAGCTCGTTGAACTCGTTATAACGTCTAGAACAATGTGCAAAAATTTCAAACCCGCACATAAACAATTGCAAAAGTTATTAACAATTATAGATTCCAAAGAAAAGGGGTCTACTTTTTTGAAAATTACTCAAAAACTATTGATGCTAGAGGAATTTTACAAAGAGGAATTGGACTAATGGTAGTCCACACGTTAATGAAATGAAATACTTGGAGTGTCACAAGACTTACATGGCAAAAATACATCTGGGCCAAAATGAACTATCACTATATTGTGAAAGTCGTGATGCCGTGAGATAAGACGAGACGGGAGTTGCGGTCTCTTGTATTGTATTTACTTGTAAAAGTTTTCTATCGTCTCGCCTCGTCTCGTTTATACAGTTGAAGATTTTCTCGAAAAATCAGTATTCTAATTTTCGTTTCGCCTCTTGCGCTGGCTTACTATTGTCTTAAATTGTTTCTCTCGTTTCTCGCGGCATTAATATGTGATAGCTCCGGTGTGGATCAATGAAATTCAACCATGGGAACTGCGAACAACTTCAAAATATTTCAACGTTTTCAATCGAAAGTGTTATGAACCATTAGTGATTCCCTTTGATATGCACGGAATGACGATATTGGAACACATTGGAACAGACTGAGCGAACTAAATATCTGAGGCTTAAGATTTACGTAAAATAATATACAGTTTACTAGTTTTCTTAGGTGTCAACCACCAGCCAAGTAGCCGAGCGGTCTAAGGCGTCATGTCTGCGCAGTATGCAGGACTTGGAAACTGGGAGGTTATGGGTTCGAATCCCGACATCGGCAGTTTGTCAATTATAAAAATATAAAAAAAGGGGCGGTTGATTGACTAAACTGTCGGCGTATGGACAAGAACGAAGTAACCGGCTATGCTTGAGAAGGTTTTCTGCAGTTACCTTCACGAACACCAGATGAATATCGGCATAGTTACTATCATAGTCGGCTGCAGCTGCATATCCTACCAATTCCTAGTCTTCTCACAAATTCCTTCCACTCCACTCACATCCTAACATCCTAAGGCATCACAAAGGACCTTATGGTCGAAGTGTAGCCCGCCCAGGGCAGCCTTTACAATCTACCTTCTCTCAAGGTGTCTACCAGTCGATAGATCACTGTTCAAGATATTCTAGTTCTTAGATGTATTTATTATTCTCTTTAGATCTAATAATAGAGAAAAAGAAAAAACAAAATTTCATTTAATGAATCAATATGTAGGGAATATTATCATTGCAAAATTATTTTATATATGAACTATATGAAATAGTCGTACAATATTAGTATAGCAGCATCTTAGCAGCAAAACAGAAAAGGTGTGAATTTTATTCAGACATTGAATGATATATGTTTTAAATGGCAATCATCGCTCAAACGAAATACATACTCAAGACGCCAAATTTGAAATTTCATAACTAAATTTTGGCTTTAAAGTGAAATCACTCTATTGGTAGTGGGGTTTACAGATTTTTTCCCAAATTTTCGGGATTTTACGCCGGTGTATATATATGCTATTTCTGATAAAATGAAATGGAAATCCTAGAAAATTAATGAATACTTCTAGTCATGTTAATTTTCTAGAAGTTTTCTGAAGATAGTTTTCTAGAACTTAACAGAAAAACATCAAATTTCGAATCCCGTATTAAAGTCCCAATTCCGTATAATTTCCTGTGCACATTTATTTTGACTACAACAGGTATCAAAATTGTTATTATTGAAATGTATCAGAAAAGGAAATAGGTTGTGAATCGTCACATGACATCTATACACTGATATGGGTACTTTCCTTGACTGGGGATGGCGTGTTTGTTTGGAGTGAATCTTCTACAGAATAGTGGTAGGCTAATCTTAGTATTTTTATTGTGGGAAAAAAAGTTTGGGGTGAACTTGCGACACAATCGGCCTATATATAGAGGGATTGGGTAGCTGTTCACATTAAATTTTTCTACTGTATATATATATATTTACTTAAAACTGTATTGTCAGAAATTCTATGAATGAGAGGTTCTTTTGTGGAACAAAATGTCGTATTTTAACAGCTAAGTACAGAATTTGGGTAGATCCGTGTTTGTAAAGAAATGATTGAAGCTTGTTGCATTTTCAAAAATGCGATGTAGTAGCGTTCTATGCCGCCGGTACTATGCTTTATTCTCTTGTCCTTATCATGAACTAACAACAATTTTTGATATGCGTTTTTAAACATTGATATGTTTACTGTGTCAACAACAAATTGTAGACATAGATTAAATATTCAAACAATTGAAATTACAAAACTGTTGTTAACTTCCCAATCGGGAAGTTATTGTAATGGTTCTGATTTTTCGAAATGAACATTTCGACATATCTCTCTAGAGTCCGAACCCATTGTTTTTAGAGAGATGTCTGTGTGTGAGTGTGTACGTAAGGTCGTCCCGCATGTGTCAAGAACAATTAATGATATCGATTCCAGACCAATTTCATTCGACACATAATTGTATAAAGAATGCCTGATAAGGTTTTCAAGAAATTTTGAATTGGCGCTTTTTTTTTGTAAAAAAAAAATAACTGAATAATCGTTGTAAAATGTTTTACGTGTTGCATATCTCGAGAATAAATATTGATATCGTTTCCGGACCAATTTCAATCGACGTATAATAGGAAATATGCATGAAAATTTTTTTTCACTTGAATTGAAGCATGTTTACTTGATAAATATCAAAGTAAAATTACTTTTTAAATAACTTTAAAAATAAGCGAGATATGAATGATTGAAATTCCCGATTAGACAAAGAGGGTGATAGCCCTCTTGATATGTTATGTGACGTCATATTACACTTTCACCATTTAAAATACACGTAAAACTCCGTTTTTAGTATTTTTGCAAGAAAGAGACAGATAATAATCTGTAAAAGCTTATAGCTTCCTTGATATTTGACGGATTTAAATTTCGTTTTTAAATATTATTACAGTATTAACAGTATTTTCATATTCTGAAAATAAATGTGAAAAAAAATTTTCATGCATATTCCCTATTGGATAATGAACACCTGAGAAGCTTTGCAAAAAATTTGAATTGGCTGTTTTTTATAACAAAAAAATTGTATGTTTAAAACTTCCATTAATTAATTAATAGTTGAAATCATGATATTTCAATAGAATATTAATATGTAGCCCTGATATTAAAATACACCCAATCTTGAAATAAAATATAGTGTATCTATCGCTGTCTATATGTAGTGACTATGATATGGTGTCTTTGTTACATATACATGCAAACACACTCACACGCCGGACAATAACGACAGTGTATACATGCAAGAGTAAGATGCAACTTTATATAAATGATTGTAGTTAGAGAGTGATAAGTATAATTGTTATATATTATACAATACTGATTTTAATACAGTTTTAGTGTGACAAAGTAAACCATATCATAGTACACTACATATAGACAACGATAAATATACTATTTATTGTTTGCTGATTGGGTGTATTTTATAATACGGGCTGGATAACTCTTACGTAGAGTGGCTCTAGATCGCAAGAGTACCAAATGGGAAGATGGCAGTGTGGGTAAATCAATGGCACCATACCTCTGTATTTGCATTATTTTCATCTAGTTTTTCCGTGTGCAACTCTTCTCTGAATATAATATATTCCACGCTACTGTTGTTAGCATTTAACGCCGTGTAAAGGATGAGAGATATTTCTATATATTTCTCCAACTTTCACACACTCTTAATATATCAATCAGTGATGTCAGCTGTAAGGTGAGAAACAATGATTCGACTGAATTCAAATATTAAGTAATTACCAATTATTGATTGCAGAAAAAATTTTGGAAGGGTGTGAAGACTCTTCTATTTTTTTACTTCGAATTCTTATTAAACATACAAACTAGAAAAAATAGACAAGAGAATAGAAAACTTTTAGTTAAGTTAATAGATACAAGATGTTTGCTACTTTCGTCTCGTCTCGTCTCGCAGCATCACTTATATCAAAAAATGATATTTGAAAATTATATATTTTCAAATAAAAGAACACTTGGAGTTGACTTTTAAACATCCAACGCTTTTACAATTAAGCTCTTTTCTACGATCAATTTCATGTATCTCGTTTAGTTATATTTTCATTCGTGGAATATTTTTGAATTCCATGATTTTATCTAGTCGATACCATATTATTGTTCTGTCGTCCGAATGACATACATTTACAAAACGAACGACTCAAACTTTTTCAAAAATACGTATACTTTCACACCCTTTATAATACAAAAAAAAATTTTTTTTCGATGAAATTAATCAAAGAGAATTATATTGCTACGGTTCATTAGACATAAAATACGTCCGGTATATACATAGTAGTATATATATATACATATGGTAAAGAGCAAACCCATTTCCGGAAATCGTAATCAATAAAATAATACAAAATTGTATTATATACATAATATTGATTTATGTGCGAAAAAAAATTTATTAATTTGTATATACAGACTGTGTTGGAATGCTTTTCCAATAGAGAATCAATGTTAAATATTATTTATTACTGGCAGGCCGTGTGGTTGTTGTACGGAGTCAGTCAGTATACATGTAATGAGTACACACTCTTAAATGAGTCAGTACACATGTAATGAGTACACACTATTAAATGAGTCAGTACACACAGTACACACTCTTAAATGACAAACTACCATACGCATATGAGATGACTCTCATTACATGTGTACTCCTGACTGACTCTACACAGTAACCACACGGCCTGCCAGTAATAAATAATATTTAACATTGATTTTCTATTGGAAAAGCATTCCAACACAGTCTGTATAGATATATACCTGTAAGTGATGCAGATTTTAATTCTACTTAAAGTTGATGTCGTTAAGTAATTTATAAGCATACGAAATTACTTTCTTGTTGTGACTAATCAAAAACATTATATGTGTAGTGATCATTATAAGAAATATGAGACAAGTTAAAGCTATCTTAAAGATTAGAATAATACAAATTAGAATTAAATACTTTTACGTTATTTCTGTGTAACATCCAAATAGAAAACAAAAGAGATGCTTAAACTGGCTATCTAGATCATCTTGAATGAATTACAAACATAATCTACCCATTATATTAGATTCGAATCAAGTCTTATAAAGAGCTTTTGTACCGCGACCAATTTGATCTACTGTGCCATCTTTCCTTCAAAGGTGTTCCACGAGTCTTATGGTCTTGATAAATGTTAGGATATTCGCCGGCGACACCTCAGTGATTTCATCTGGTTGGAGATCTGCCCATCCCAAATGATAATGTCTTTTGAGAGATTGATTTTTCAGAATGTGAATTCCAATTTCCTCTTCTTCAAGACAAAATCTGCAGAGATCATTCCTTGTGAGATTGATTTTGTGCAGATGTTTATTTAGTTTGCAGTGGCCAGTAAGTTGGCATGGCTTATGGAAGTTTTTAGGCAATTGTTTCGTGTCTGAAACACTAAAATTGTGCATGCTGTTTGTGACATCCTATACACTTCAGTGGTCGTCCGAAAAATTACGTCACATGTTAGGGGGGATTTGCGGAATTAAGAGTATTTGTGTCATGGGGACACAAATAAACTCTACCCACACAACTAAATTTTTCAAAATTTTTTTTTTCGTGTGAAGTTTATCGACTTGATGTTTTAAGTCTTTGATATTTAATTAATATTGTGTAGATGGCACCACATACTATAATTTCTATATTTATGTTCTATATATAATATTATAGAGGGACATATTTAATTGTTTGTTTGCATTGAATAGGCTCCGAAACTACTCCAATAACGTAACCCGAGGTGTAAAAAGGTGGAGGTTCTGGGAAGCCAAATAACATTTTAATTCTGATAGCGGAAGTGCCGGTAAAAATTAATAAAGTTGAATAATTCAGTAGTACGCTATCGACACCAAACCTGCCGGAGCCAATCTTGGAGTTCCACGGGCAACGCGGGGGAATTCAGATAGTGTTTTATATTTTTGAACTAGTAAATACATTGATTGGCAAATGAATTTCTGATATAATAATTAGTGGTTATATAATATTGAAAAACATCATTAAAAAAAGTTAATTTTTTATTATAAAGGAGGATAGTTCTTCATTGTGACATAATACTTGTATTTGGGTTTGTAGATATGTGCCAAGGGGGAGGAAAGGGGCAAATATTATGAAAAAAGGTGTGATATAATATGTGGCGACTTCTAATATATTATTGTAGTTAGATGTAAGTGATAAGAAAATACAAAACATCATATTATACAAACAATTCTTGGTCCGACGGAACAAGAAAAAAAAAGATGGATAGGTAAAGATTTCTACTTTATCGGTAAACCGTATAAATAGTGACTAGTGAGTTGGTAAATTCAGACTTGGTTTTTTTTGGTATGGTCAGTTAAAGGATCGTTTTAGGTCCAAATTTCCATACATTTCGGTACCAAATAACGAATTACAGGAATTCAAATTCGAAAATAGGGCTATTCAATGGGTATAAGTCTTTATTATAAGTAAATTCCTATAAGACGATCTCAAGTCATTAAAAAGATGAAGAAACTTCCAACATTTGACTTGCATCAAGGCTCAAAATTTGTCAAGCTAGGCAAAGAATAGTGGAAAAAGAATCCAGTTTGGCTTACAAACGATCATCAGCGCTTTTTACATTATCTGAACCTTCCGATAGACTTGAAGATCATTTTTTCTGGGAAAAGCTTAAGAAAAAATTTAAAATTAAAAGAGGTTCGCACTCCAATCGTTGTATGAATTTTAAAGGAAGAGGGTAATAAAATCTAGAAGCAATTTTATAAAAACATGAATTGCAAATTCTGCAGGTTTTGTGAGAGGAGAAATAATTTTGCTGTTTACCTTTTTGTGTATTATAAATCCTCCCCTTTGCGTTATGTATTCCGACGTTATCGTTTAATATACTTTAATACTCGTTTTGGTACACACAAAAAAATGTTATAAATATAATAATTAACTAAAAACGAATTTCAATTTATTCATAATACTCCTGCGCAATTTCTATAAATATTAAAATGAATATTAAAGAATGATAAAAAAAAAAAACATGACGAGACTTTCCATAACTAAACAGTGCATATAAATTTTCCTCTATCTTTAAACAAGCTGACTTCACGATAAAAAAATTTTCCATAAAAACATGCGTTCAAATTAATTGATTTTTCTTGTAAAATAGGTTGGTTTGCATGTGATGCACTCGAAACAAACAACCACTATAATCAAACTCATGTGACTATGTGCATGTACTGAGTGTACCAGAACAAATATGGTTGCATAATTCAAGTAGTTACTAATCTAGGGGACTATTTCATTAACACCATTATTATTATTACTTATAGCTGCTATATTAATCACTATTGTAAATTTTTTGTAGTACAAATTTTTGAAAATATTTAATTTGACGGTCTAGGGATCACAATTTTAGTCACAATCAAAAAGAAATTTCGTATTCGATATGATAAGTATAATCGGTCAAGGACAAAGGGCTGGTTAGAGAAAGACGAAATGACAAAATATAGAATAACTCTCTTAATATATTAAAAATATCGGATAATATAAGAGAAAAGTCTAGATATGTCATTGGAGGTTATTATAAAACTTGTAGATCACAAATTTTTCTACAAACGTGTCTCATGCATTTTGTCGTAGGATCAAGCTAAAATCATAATGGTAACTTTGTTTTTGTTTTTTGTCAAAATTAAACTAGAAAAAGTATTGTTTTATGTTTTGTTTTTTTATTAAGGATAAGTTTTACAAAAAAAAGTTTAAAATAAAACTTATTTCGCTAAAAATTATCTTTAAAAAAGTCACTTTTTTTCGTAATTGTTTGTTTTTTGACAATGGCTCTACAAAAGCTCAAACCTTGTTAAAATGTTCGAGTATTAAGAAAAATAACACTCACGAAATTTGTATTTAACCAACCCAACATTATTTTTGTTGTCTAAGCACATTGTTAAACTAAATATCACTTGCAGGTATTTTATTTTATACTAGCAAGTACCCGTCGCAGCCTCTTCCGCAAAAATTGCAATTGTAAAGACTATTATTCTCTGAAACAGGTATTCATTTATTTGTTATTAATAGTATTTATTCTATCTCTTCGAAAATAAAACGGAACCACAATACAAACTTTAATCTTGTATAGCCCTAAGGGGTGACTTTCTAAAAACGCTAATCACTTTTTTAATTTATTTTTTAATAATAGTCTACACAGCAAGTTTCTCATTTAAAAAAAAAAGATACAAATTCTAAGCCTCAATTTCACCCGCTAGGGGTTGATTTTTTTTAACGCTGAAATGTGTTTTACTTTAATTGCTATTAATAGCCTAAATATCAATTTTTACGTCTCTAACTTAAAAAAAAACAGGACACCCAATACAAAATCTCAACGCCAATTTCAACCTCCCTAGGGGTTGATTTTCCAAAAACGCTTACTTTTCTTAAGCGAACTGAAAAAAAACGGGACACCAAAACAAACTTTCACTGCCTATTTTACCCCCTTATTAAGAGTTGATTTTCCAAAAACGCTAAAGCATGTATTTCCTTATTTACTTCTTATTAATTAAGAATTATTTCAAGCCCCACGTGACAATAAATATTTCCGAGTTAAAAAGTAGCCAAGGTTAAAAGTTGCCAATAAAATTCCCGCCTAAATCGGTTAAACCATTTTGGACATTAGCCCGGACAAACAGACAGATGGAAAAAAATTAAAAAAACGGGTGTTTGTGTTTTGTTAACGTGCAAATAACCAAGATTAGTGCCGAATCAGTTTACAAATGATTAAGGCACAAATTAACTATTTGGAATTTGGAAAAATGAACGCTAAATTTGTGATCCATAGTACTATTGACTCCAGAAATAGCGTTCTTTTGATCAAAATTATTCACCTGGTTTGTGCCTTCGAAAAAAAATTGTGTAATCGATTCGGCACAAATCCATTGTAAAAAGTTTACGAGTGAAATACTTTACTGCAGAAATGAAACCAGTTTTCGTAGTAAACCTGATCAGACAAATAGCTTTACACCCTATATTTAAAACATATATTTTAATATTTACGTGTATATTGGCGACAGTTTTTTTTTTTTTTTTTATTCATCATATAAATAATCAAAGATACACATTGTAATATGTTGAGACAATAAAATATAATGAGGGTTAGTAGCAGCATTCATTATTACACATCGAATAGTATGGAGAACTGCAGCAACTGAATAAATAATTGAAATAATGTTTTATTGATTTAGCGGGAAAAAAAGAAACTTTCTTTATTTATAACTGGAAAATTGTAATAAAATATATTTTTGTTCATTCCTAATTATTAATAAACAAGTAATGTAACAACTAACTGATTTAATTGTTTGAATACCCAGTATATACTGAGCTATATATCAGTGATTGAATTGTTAACAATTCTACGTATTCGAATTGTTAACAATTCGCCTTTCCGAGGAATATTTAATCACAAATTTTGAGAAAACTAATGAGTTTATGAAAAAATTTTTCAAACAAAAATTGTTTACTTTAAAAAGAGGAATAAATATTTTGTTATTACATTTTTTTTTCTAACTCTTCTCAAAGATGTATATTTTCCAATCTGGCAGGGGGAAACACGTTCTGATTTTTCCCATTAACGAACTTGACTTACTTTTTTGGTCTAGAACACACGAACAAAAATTTCAAGAGAAAAGTTATCTCTTTTCGTTCTTGAGTTATCGTGTTCACGGACAAACAGACAGACAGACGGGCGGACGGACATGCGGAAATGGCCGAATTAGGCCATTTTATTATTACCTTTGTGAAGCAGTTTTGTAAAAGATTAACATTTTCAAACGTTACAAAGTCGGGACTAAACTTAATATACCTTGTGTATTTACATACACTGGGTATAAATAAAGTATGTATAGATTTATCATCATCACTTTCGTTAATATCATATCTATCATATCTTTTGTTAATAACTATTTCAAACTAGCATTATATCGCTTGAAAAATAGATAAACTGTTTTCGTCTGTCATAATGAATATTTATGGCAACTGACGCTTCCACGTACTAATAATGATTGAAACTAACGGCATTATCAAGAGTAACGTAAGCGTCCATAAGCAAATATTAGCGCCAATAAATAGCGCTTATAAGCGTGAGCGCTGAAAACGTGCAAGCGCCCCAAACGAATACTCCCTATATTCTATATATGCAGAGGTGAAAATACACACATATAAACCCTATTTTGACAAAATGGAAACCCGACTTCAAAAATCAAATATTCTATAACAAAAAATGCACTAAAAAGTAAAAAAATAATTGCATTTTATTGTGGCAATTTTAGTTCACCTAAGCAAAAATTTTTTAAATATATATGTACAATTATTGTTATTTTTGGAGTCGGTGTCAGCATAGAGAAATTCACATAACTTTTGGACACCGCCTCCAAAAATAACAATAATTGTGCATATATATTTAAAAATTTTTGCTTAGGTGAACTGAAATTGGCACAAGAATATGCAATTATTTTTTTACTTTTTAGTGCATTTTTGTTTTAAAGGGTTTGTAGTAAAAATTCGAAATCGGTTCATAAATGATGGAGTTCTGAGGTGACAAACATTAAAAAAAAATAAATTAAAAATATACAGACGAATTGAGAACCATCCTCCTTTTTGAAGTCGGGTTAAAAATATAACAGAACGGAAGATGCAATTACATTTATTATCTAAGAAATATTTTAAAAAAAAATTTATACACACACACACACATATATAGATATATATATATATATATATATATATATATATATTTATATATATATATATATAAAATATATATATATATATATATATATATATATAAAATATATATATATATATATATATATATATATATATATATATATATATCTCAGTAATCACTAATCAGTAAAGTAATATTTTTAATGATCAAGGTATAGTGTGGAGTATAAGCTGATTTAAAAAAAAAAATTTTTAATCCGAAATACATTTTATTGTTAATGTTACCTCTTATAATAATAATTGATCGATAAAAATTTAGATGTTTTAAATATTAAAGTTATTTTCTCAAACATACTACATATTAGTTAAGCCGCGGAGGAAATGAGACGATGACGAATTCTGATTATCGAAATATTCGAGAGACAGACGATAGTACTCTCTTTCAATCTCTACAGATTTTTAATCTGTAAAAATGTACTAATCACAAAATCATTTTCAGCTGTAATGATTAAATTTTTTTTCTATAGTCTTTATTGTTTCAATTATAATAAAATTTTAATAAATTAGAAAAATATATACGATTTTTAATTGTATTATTTCAAAAAATCTTCAAGTGTAAAAACAAGACGAGACGATACAAAACTTTTACACGGCAATACAATATAAGATACTCGTGACATCACTACTTATATATATAAAATTATTTTTTAATATAGTTAAGTAAAAATTGTTTGTTTTTAAAAAAGGGATATTTTTGTTCTATCTTTTACGGTTTCAAAGATAGACAGTTTTTCCCAATTTGCCCAAACATGGTCCGATTTTGCCCATTCACGAACTTACTTTTAAAAGACACCTACAAAATTTCAGCTCGCTATCTCTTTTTGTTTTTGAGTTATCGTGCTCACAGACGGACAGCTGCTACAAAGTCGGAACTAAACTTAATATAGCCTTGCATATATTATATACCGGGTATAAATATTAAGAATCTTTGTTTTATTCATTTTATTTTGATTCTATCTATATACGTCGAATCTCTCTCTCTCTATATATACTCTAAAAATAAATATTGAGATTTTACCAAATCTTTCCGTTTTGAGGATCCCCAATACCAAAAAAACACATTTTTGAGTCTGTAGATGGCTTGGTAGATGCATGTATGTCTATCAAGAAAATTTAGTTATTGCTAGTGTACCGACAAAACGAGTTCATAAAAATATCATATATATGGGCTATTTTACACATGTAACTTTTCAAGCTATTCAAACTTTTCAAACTATTCATAACGCATACTTTGACGTTTATTTCGATGCAATCTTATATGTAACTTCAGATGTAAGAATAGGGTGATTGGTTTACTTCCTTGTGATTGGTATACTATGATCATGTGACTGAAGTTGTTGACAATGAAAGAAATATTTAGCATGGAGTTATAGCTGTTAACAAAACATGCGATTGGTATATTTCTGCATGTACATATAGATATAAGCCTAGTTATATCACATACATTTATTGCGATTGAAAACTTTCATCAAAACTTTCACATGTAAAAACAGGCTACGGTCATAAACAAAGCGTTAAGTTTTCAAAATTTTATAAATAATTTGTGTCTTATGCATTCGGTTTTCGAAAAAAATGCTTCGAATAAAATTTGTTCATTATAAAAATATTGACAACTTTTATTCGTAACATTTTCCCAAAAACCGAATGAATAAGGTACAAATTCATTCCGTGGACAATTTTTACCAATGGAACTACTTCGTTTACGCACTTTTTAATATAAACAAAAGGCATTTTTAGCTGCTGATTTAATATAATAATATGTATTCATTAAATTTAGTTTGCGTAATGAGAGTTTGGTGGGAGGTCTTATAGATATTAAGTATGTACTATTTAAAATTATTATGGGCCACTAAAGTAGCAGCATGCATTTTTACAAAATTGTTATTACTATTTTATGATTTGTGCCTTATTCATTTGATTTTCGATAAAAATCAATTGGATAGAAGTTGTTTCTTATAAATATACGAACAACTTTTATACAATACATTTTTCAAAATTCAAATGAATAAGACACAAATCAACTATAAAATTTTGAAAAATGAGTGCTACTTTTGTGACCGATATTAAACTTCACTGATAAATATTTACTCAGCCATATACTCATATATATATAGGATGGCGCATAAGTAACGTTATGATTTAATTAGTGAATAAATTTTATGTTTACTTATTTTTTTTCAGAATTAACTTTTAAAAACTTTGAAAATTTATGATTGAAAGACTCAGCACAGAACAAAGAACCAAAGTTGTTCAATTTTATTTTGAAAGACAGCATTCGATTATTCAGACACAAAGATCATATCGAAATTTCTTTCATGTTCCGACAATTTACCGATTGGTTCAGCGTTTTCGGCAACATGGGGCTGCCTGTGATCTTCCGCGTGCTGGAAGACCTCGTGCAGTTCGAAATGATTCCCCAAAACTACTACCAGGCGACGTTCTCAACAGTTGGTGATGTTTAGGCGGTTTTGCAAAGAATTTTACACACGTCACACCTTGTTTCATATAAGATTCAATTTGTTCACGATTTAAAATCAAATGATGCACGCATTCATTAAATAAATCATAATGTTACTTATGCGCCAACCTTTATATATGCATATATATATATATATATATATATATATATATATATATATATATATATATATATATATATATATATATACTATTGGTATGTATCAAATTCATAAATTCAGAAAATGAATTTTTATTTAATATAATTATTCCTTGAAATTACACTATACCTAAAAAATTGGTAAACTATTTTTCGGCGTATATACAGAATGCATCATAAACACACACGTATCTATTCAATTAATAAATTTTACAAATCTCAGGTAACAAAAAAAAGTCAAATAAGCTTATACCCGGAAACGCTATCTTAGTATTATTAAATGATAGCCTTACTTGCGAAAATAACGAACTTGATCAAATGTTCCATTTCAAAATGTTGGTCGATTTTAGATTTATAATTAAAATAACTTCAAAATTGGTAAATTTTTCTAAACAGTAAATTTTTAGCCAGTTTATCGAATAGAAGGACTGTTAAAGGGTTTGTAAAAGCATCCACTCAAGGACTCACGGAGAAATTTAGGGCGTCCGGACACCCCAACGCAAAAACGCTAATATATACCTTAATATCTACCTTTTGTATCCTGTCACAAAATAGTACACGGTGAAAAATATTCCGTACAAATTCATTGAAGTCACGGACAAAAACAAGTTTACCTTTGTGCATTATTGGACCCCTCTCATGTGAAAGTTATAGCTTTATAGCTATGCCCGTGTGTCCACTCATAAGGCCATGATTGCTAATATTAAAAAACCTTTAAGAACAGCCATATATTGAATAATTTAGCATATAAAACCAAAGATTTTTTTCTTGCTATGACGAAAGCCCGTTCTTGGTGGTAAGAAATTATAATAAGTGCTCGATATTTATTTAACATTCGTCTAAAGGGGATGCGTTTCTTTAAAATAATAAATGAACTTTTTAAGTTATTGTCCATTTCATACAATTAAGTTTATCAATAGGTTTGAAACTTACAGTTGCCACTTTTGAACAAAAGCAGGCGAGGCGGCATGCCCTACTTTTAAAACAGCGAGAATGTTGAAAAAGGCTTAACTTTTTTTAAACGTTTTAGTCCATCGAATTTATTTAAACTATCTTGTATTTTATCTTGGGCAAAAACAAGTGAAAATAACAAAAATTAATTGCCTGAATACTCGGTATATACTGAGTTTATGAAAAAAAGTTTCAAACAAAAGTTGTTTATTATGAAAAAAACAACTATTACTTACTATTTCAAAGATGGTTAGTTTTGTCCTTTTTGTCCAAACATGATCCGATTTTGCCCATTCACGAACTTGCCTTAATTTTTAGCTTTAGAACTCTCACACAAAATTCTGCTCGCTATTTCTCTTCTTTTTTGAGTTGACGGACTTCGTATTGACGGACTGATAGGCAAATAGACGGACATGCGGAAATGGATTAATTAGGTCCATTAATGAAAATTTTTTTCTATGAGCAATATTTTCAACCGTTACAAAGTCTACTAAACTGAATATACCCTGGTATATATTATGTATACCGGGTATAAACATTACGCATCTTACACAATGCAAATTAAATTTAAAAAAATTTACAAAATGCGAAAGTAGAAACATTTAAAAAATTTTGCCATTTAGTTTTAATTACATTTTTTCTTTGTAGAAAAACAAATACCTACGCCGACGCAACGTTTAAAATAATCTAAAGTATGAATTTTATCAACGAAAGGCAGGTAGTACTTAGATATTAGATAATTTCCAATCTTTTATCATTTTGAATGTCAATGTTAATATGATTGCAAAAAATGTATTGCGTAAGCATTTTTTCCAATTCAGTTTTCAAGTTTTTCAATTAAAATTATCATTGTGTAAAAAATAACTGTCACATTTACAGAGGGTTCCACTGTAGAAATTGGAACATAGCTTTTTTCAATTATAAAGGTGTATTAAATATGTCTCAGTTTTAGAAGTGTGTCTCAGATAACTCATTCTCTCAATGTCTCTTTTAGATGTATATATCATAAAAAATTTAAGAACAAAATTTCCAGATGAAGTGCTTTGATTAGAAGAGTTTATTTTCGAAACAAAAGTGTCAAAACCTCATAATTGTAGTTAGAGAAGTTTACTGTTTAACCAGGTTTCACTGTATTTTATAAACTAACTAAAAAAGCCGGCGTTGCTCGGGCTTCAAAAATTCTTAGAAAAAATTTATATCAAATAATTATTTTTTTCTGAATTTTAATATTTCAAAGCGTCAATTTTTTTTATATTTTAAATTTATTGACAAATAATTTATTTCCAAAATTTTGTTAATGCAGGAACTTCTCTAGAAACTATATATTAAAGATCTAGCAGTTTTCTGACATTATATAATTTAGAACGGTTTGAAATTTCGGATTTTTGATAGTTTTTCTGTAGTTATTAGGAAAATTAATCTAGGGTCTTCTCTTATCAATATTTCGTAATCTTCTTTAGTGTTCTCCAAACAAATTCGGACAAACATACACACGACATATTTCCTTTTTTAATTATATGCAGAGATAAGGAGATCTTGATAAAAGGTTCGACCTTAACATTTATATAAAAATAAATCAGAATAAATCGAAATTAGCAACAATGGAGCCCAATGACTTTTTCCAGATCCTTAAAATTTTTTATAACTATATAAATTATGAGTAGATTCTTTTTTAAATAAAAAAATATCAATACTATCATGAATTTTGGATGAAATGATATCATCGAGATAATTTTTTTTAAAGCATGATATTTTAAAATAGTAAAATATTCAAAAAAAGGTAATTCTTTGAAAAATTATACCATGAATAAAATATTTTACCTAATAATTTTTAAGATACTTAAAAAATGATTGAAAATTTTTTTGTAGTAAAATACATGCATAGATATAAATAGCCCATAAATGTCCGAAAAAAAATTCTGAACATATAATAATTTTTTAAGTGCTTAGTAACTATTACTAGTAGGCGGGATTTAAAGATATCTCAGAAAGCGCGCGCGCTTCATAATAAAATATCTCCTTCGTTAAAAACACAGGGATCTGTACTAATAAAAAAAAAAGTTGTGCACTAATCGTCCTTGAATGCGTAGAAAAATACATATATATATATATATATATATAAAATTATAAAATCATTTGTGTTAAAATTTAGGCTTAAATATACAACAGAAAAAAAACCGGCTTTGAACACAAAAAAAAAAGAATCGTTACCAAATTCCATTGTCTGTTAATAATGCCACATTGTCGTCCGTTCCTTGTGTATAAACAAGGATAGCTAGATTAGTTTTTTACTTAAGATAGAGTAAGAGACTTCTTGAGAATATCCGGAAATACACGATGATATTCTATTGGACATCAAATTTCATAAGTAGAATTTTTTTGAAAATAATTTTTTAATCTTCGACGTAAAAAATTCTGTTCATTAGAAAAATTTCTAGATCTACTTTTTGAAAACAAAGACAAATCTATAAATCTCTTAATTTTTATTTCAAAAAATTTCCTAAATACGTCACGATACAAAAAGTAATCAAGTTTAGAAATTTGCTATAAAATATTCCTAGATACATTATACTATTAGATAATAAAATTTCAAAAAATAATTTCAAATGGCTCTTAAATAATTTTTATCAAAATTTAACGCACAAAGCAATTTAACAAAAAAAAAATAAAAAAATTCGATTAATAAATTGGCACATTGCAAAAAAAAAAATGTTTTTGGTGTTGTTGATAAAATCATTAAGATAAGTCTGAAGTTAGACACATCATATAAAATAGTAAACAACCTACAATAAAACGATAAGTCTAACAGACAAAATTTTTTTGTAATACTTCATAAAAATCATAAAATAATTCATTACGTACAGGTTGAGACCAAAAATCATCTTTTGTAAATAAAAAAAAAACCATTCGGATCTTATTAAAATGCTCTTAAATAAATCAAAATTGTTTTTCAATTTATATAGAGTCATCTTCATCTGTATGTAGTATTTTTTATAGTAATTTTGGCGGTAAAATTATTTAAATTAATCTGACAGTTGAAGATAGCTCTATGAACAGTGAAACGATCGTTTAATAAATGTCATTTTTATAACCTTTGTGCAGCAAATTCAAAATAATTAATGCGATAACAATGTGTCATAAAAAATAAAATTAATTTTGAAAAATTAAAAGAATGCTTCCTGAAAAAATTCTATACAATCACTCACACCAAGCGCACACACAAAACACACAATATAAACACACACACATACACTGATTAAATAAGTTTTGCAATAACACTTGGCCTTGAAAAATAATAATTGTTAAACCATCCGTAAAAATTAACAATACACAACAACTTCTTCATCAACACTCTATGTGATCTGTCTGATTGTTCGCGTCATGCAAATATTTAAGGAGCACGAGAAAAAAATATAAATTGCACAAATAAAAAAAAAAAATAGAAAGAAAAGTAAATCGAAAAACTGTTATTACCTGATAAAATGTTATAAAATAGGTGATAAATAAACAACAATAACAAAAGGTGAATTGTTACGCGAAAGATATACAAAACACGTCAAAGTGGCGGGTGAAAAATATTTAAGTGAATCCACAAGCTTCCTGGAGTAGCCAATATTGCGGTGTTCATGTGTCGCCATCTAAAGTTATGGGCCACAACAACTTCCTTGACATTGAGTACACACATACAGCTCTAATAAGTAATTTGTCCGTTGATTTCCCGGAAGCTTGTGATTTTATTATATCACTGTTATTTTTTTTTTCAAAAATAAATCAACAAAAACTATGCAATAAATACAATAAAAAATTTTCACTGCTAAGCATGTCGTTTTTCACATTAAAATTTGTTTTGCTTGATTTTATTTACATTTTTTGAATAATTTTTGTTACTAAGTAAATGGTTTTAAAAATAGAAATGACAGATTATTAAATTCAATTAGATAATTTATATAATACTCTAGGTTTTTATACTAGATCTATAAACGGCAATGGTGTGACTTTGCCCGTGTTGCACATGCATTTCTATTTATTTAAAAACGGTATTCTATTCAATAGATCAAATCATAGAACATTGAAGAATAACATTAAACAAAAAAACAAAGTTTTTATCATTAAACGACTAAAAATGGCGTTGTCTATGATAATAGTAAAAAAAAACGATATATAATATACAATAAAAACAAATAATAAAGGCAATAAAAAAAAAACGCTTCTTACATTTTTGTTTGAAAAGTGTTTGGATAAATAGAAAATAAAAAGTTGTTGAAAATTTTTGCAGATGACAAAAACAGTCTCACAAATTTGTTTGTTACAAGAAGCGCGCACAAATAAACAAAAAAAAAATTATAAAAACAACAATTAAACTATCAATCTGCCCATAGCAACAAAAAATATGAATGAAATTAAATTAATAATTTCGCACGACATGTTTAGCAGTCGACCGACAATGATGTTACCAAAAAAGATTAAATACTTTAATACAAATTCGATCAACACTTTCAAATTTTCACGCGTTAAAAACCATAATTTGAAAAATTTTTCACACACAAAAAAATTTCACAAAATTATATATATATTATTTTTTCGATCACTTTTTTGGCACAACTTCAAAAGAAAATTAAATATAAAAAAATAAATAAATACGAAAAAAAAATGTATTAAAAAAATTTTTTTTTTTGAAAGAAAAATTTTGATTCACTTTTTTAAATAGATAAAAAGACTAAAATTTTGTTTTAATGCTATAATAAGAAATTTTACCTTATTGCTACATGTAACAGTATGTGAGTGCTACTTTTGAGCATATAGGCTAAACACGGCCTCCTGGTGCCCTGACTCTCGATGACGTGCGTCGCTCGCCGGCTCACAACTGTCGACTTGTGAACAAAATACTCGCGGTATTATTCGTGTAGAATCGGCGTCAATGTTGCAATACACTCGGCCGTTGTCGTAATCGTCGTGCTAAAAACCAAAGACGATTTGAAATTCGCAAACCAACATCACATAGCATCCCAACAACTGTAGTAGTATATTTCACTATATAGTTTAACAAAACATAAATAATATTTGCTTTGAAATGAATGTTTATCAAATCATATGTTTTTGTTTTATATCGCATTCTTTCTTTCTTCTCGCCATCACTTTTATTTTAATTTTCATTAGACTAGAAATTAACTTTTTTAAATAAAAAAATAAAACATATTACGTTCGTTATTGATTTTTAATTGAAATTTTATGTACAAAAAGTTTTACAAATGTTGAAGAAGAAAATTCTATTTGAGTTTTTTTTTATTTTTTTTAATTAATGAACTTATTAGGTTTTGAAACAATAATATGTAAAAAAAAGTTTTTTTTCGGTAGGTACTCAACTTTTTAAATGTTTGCCTCAACTTTTTATACGCGCCGCAAACTTTTATCTATACTGTCTCATATTGATGACTAGGGGAAAAACTTTTATTTTCAACTTTTTAGTTTATTAAATAAAAAGTTATTTATATGCACAAAAACTTTTTATACCCGGTATATATAATATATACAAGGGTGTATTAAGTTTCGTCCCGACTTTGTAACGGTTGAAAATATTGATCTCAGAAAAACATTTTTGGTATTTTATGTAGGTGTTTGAAAATAACCTAATTAGTTCATTTCTGCATGTCCGTCTGGCCGTAGACACGATAACTCAAAAACGAAAAGATAACTGCTTAGTTTGTCTTTAAAATTTTTGATATGAAAATATCAATAGCGAGACTATACAAGATTTTATATGGGGAATGAAATTTCAGATTAATTTCATCGGCATTGTTATGATAAGAGAAATCCAGTTGTGTTTGTTAATCAATCATCTTGCTCACAATAAATACGACATTAACGTTTATTCTTTCACATCATGCCAGAGACTCAAAACTGTTTATTTATTACTTCTTTACTCATGGCTACATTGAAAACAGTTACTGGTTATTCGAACTTCTATAGTTCTCAGCTAACTCTTACAATTGTGTTACTTAAATCAAAATTAGATAAGCAGTTTCGAAAATTGGCCTATTATTGAATAACATAACTAAAAAAAGAGGCTGAGTGCGACTGCTCTACCCACATTAGGCCTTGAATGTAATTGATCCAGAGTCGATATCATTATTTGTTCTCGAGATATGCGTGACGTAAAACATATTACAACAATTTTCTAGAAGTTTTTTTGTTATAAAAAAACATCCAATTCAAATTTCTTGTATACATTATCAAGTATTCATTATACAATTATTCATCGAATGAAATTGGTCCAGAGTCGATGATATCATTATTTGTTCTTGAAAAAATTCACGAACGTAAGAACGTATGTATTCACGCACACACATGGATTCTAAGGACCTCGCAACGTGCATATATGTTGAAATTTTCAATTAGAAAAATCGGACCCATGGCAATAACTTCCCAAACGGGAAGTTAAAAATATACATAAACCATACATTAAAAGGTTTTATAATAAAACGGAAATAAATTATGTAAATTTTTTGTGCAAACTATAATCATTTGTCACCGAATCATTGGAATTTGTAAAATTTGACAGTAAATACAACAAGACAAAAATACAATGAAGTATAAATATTGTTCTAATTAAGAGTTTATTCCATCTTCAATATGTTGTATACTCTCTGTATAAAATAAATTATTAAAAATATTTGTCTTTTTCAATTATTTATTTTTCAATTTCCATATTTAACTCATGTTTAAATCTATATAAATATACATAAAATTGAATCGTTAGCGGGCATTAGTTGAATATGTTGGTGGTGGTTGTGGTAAAGCATTTGTATAGTGTATTGAATGTATTACATAAGGCCTTACCGGCACCTACACCATTTTAAAATAATATTGTACTAATAGTATAGAAAATAAACATATGTTATTTAAGGGCGTTCATGTGCTACGCTACGAGTCAAATGAGTACTATCTTTAATAAATTTTATATAGGATTCTATAAAACTTGTAAATTATATGAATAATCTTACAACGACTTATAACCTTTTTTTATTTGTCCTAAAGTATTTATTCTAAAATATCAGTAAAAGTAAATTAGAAATTGATTTGACTTTATTTGACAATATAATTATTTGACTTTGTTTTTACAATATGATGGCAAAAACAAACCAAACAAAACAATTTTAATTTTATTAAATAATTAATTCAAACGTTCGTCAACAGCATTTTTTTATTAATTATAAAAACTGCATATTTTAAAGAATATTTATAAACATTATTTATTACGGTGGCTACTTTAATAATATAGTTATTAAAATTTTAAGAAAAAAAATTCTGTTTTTCATAAGACGCTGTTTTAAAAGTTTGATTTGTAATCGATAATTACTCTTGGAAATGATCATCAACAGGTTTTAAAATTTTGAGGGAGGATAACTCCATAATTGAGCTATTCAATTCACTAAAAAAAATTGTTTATCTACAATCAAGCCTCATGCATGAACGTCCTTCTCTATAATGCAGGGAGTATTTCTCTATAATGCAGGGATGTTTAACTTTTGGAGAGTCGCATGCCAATAAATATGTTTTCAATTTCAAAACATTTTGTGTGCCACAGACCGCCAAAAGAAGCATGGTCTATACATTGTGACTAAAATTGGGTCATTAAATTGTGATGTAATGACTATGGGTACGCCATGCCTTCCGGCTTATTGCTGATATTCAACCTACTACTAATTCATGATGTTCGTTATAATAGTTTGCAGGTCTCATATCTTAGCTAAACAAAATTTCCCTCTTCAAAAGAAGAATATTAGAGTTACATTTTGACTTTAAACAACTGCCAATTGTAAAGAGACAATTAGAAACGAGTTGATTTCCATGTTCATGTAAATACCTCGAATGTTAAGGTTTCTTTTTTAGACTAAATATTACTTTAATATGAAGAAAAATATTCATACAAATCTTTAAACCAGATAACATCGAGATTTTAAAGCTCCATATTGTAGTTATAAATGTACCAATCTGCATCCAAAATCAGATAACTCGAATGTATCACAAGTCTATAAATTATAAACTTGTAAAACAATTAACAAGTATGGTGACATCAAATATTTGTACATATTGTTTTGATGAGCGTTTTCTCTGTCCTCTGGACAGGGATATGTGAGTTCGCTGTTATCGGTAGCTGATTATTGCACCAATGCCTTACAGATTGCTGTCTAGTTTATTTTTATTATATATATATATAATAATAATAATAAATATAAACTAGACCTGTAAGACATTGGTGCAATAATCAGCTACCGATAACAGCGAACTCACATATATATATATATATATATATATATATATATATATATATATATCTTATTATAATATCTATATAATATTTATATAGATATTATACTTTTATATTGGACTCATTAACGGATTTGATTGGAAGTTTAAGCGTATTAAATTGAATTAATTTTAAAATGAATGATTGTATCTTAAATCCATATCCATATTCGATTCAGAAAAGTATTATAATATTTGGACTTAGGTGAATTGACTTTTAAATTCATATTTTTTTTTTATATACTAGGAGCCCCAAAATTAGCACTCATTTTTCAAAATTTCATAGTAATTTATTCATTTGGGTGTGGGGAAAATGTTTCGAATAAAAGTTGTTTGTATATGAATAATAAACAACTTTTATCCGAAGTAGTTTTTTGAATAACGAATTAATAAGGCACAAATCAATTTTGAAAAATGAGCACTACTTTTGCGACTATTTGTAGTTGTCACAAAGTATTGTATATTCTAATAAATTTTTTAAATTACTTAAAGATATTAGGCAAATGCATTCCCAGGGGGTAAATTCGTACACTTAGTGGGGGGGGGGGGGGGTGAATGTTGAGTGAGTAAAATGAATCTTGAAGATTTACTATAAATTTCAAATTTCAAATCTCGAAACTAAAACATAAAATTTGGTTCCGTAATGAAAATTCGAATTGTTTACTTATTGAGAACTGATTAACAAATGTAACTGATAAAAATAGCTATATAAATGATGGATAAACGAATACCCGGCTGGAGGGTATCCGTTAATAACGTTGAGGGATAGTTAGTCATTATACACGTTCTGATTTTCTTAAATTTATTATCAGTGTAAGAGACTGTCTATACTGCCGTGATTCGAATTTGGATTTCGAAGATTCTAGACTCTAAAATTCCAGTAGGTGTACATTCCAACAAAAAAACATTAGTTCCGAAAAGACAGTCCTTCACGAAGATTTGAGATTGATAAGTCATTTTTTTTCTCTTACCATTGATCCCGAGTGTTTTCCAGTTCAAATATTATAATTAAACAGATTTTCTCTAATCATATGAAAATTCAATTGTCCGAATTCTATATCTTGAATAATTGACGTTGAACACAAATACCATATTTCCACAGTTACATCTATACCTTAAAAACCATTATAATTATACTTTAGAGGATCAAACAATAAGATTTACTTTAGACCCTTTAAACTTTTTTGTCATAAAATTAGATCAGGACATACTTTTAAAATTTTTAATAGCAGAATACATTTTAGTAGGTATCTAGTAACGTTTTCTTTTGCAGCACGAGAGAGCATGCTCGCTACTGTGTGATGAAGACATGCTAGACCTCAGTTCTTGCTCGAGAATGTACGGCCAATTTTTTTCAATCGACCGTGTTTATGATCATTTATTATTATGTCTACTGTCAGTATCAAATACTTAAGTACATTTTAGCTGTTGTTTTGGATTACTTATCAGATAGTACTTAGTTTTAGCATTGTTCATGCAATATTTTCTTTGATTTCTAAGTATGTCCGTATGCGTAAAATAATTATTATATAAGTAAAAATGGAAATAAAATATAATCTGATGGCAATACACCCCGTATTATTATTAACGAAGCAGATATAATAATATACACATGCAATTTGAAATGGTAATTATAATAGGGAATATACATGATAATTTTTTTTCACATTTTTTACCAGAATATGAAAATACTGTTAATACTGTAATAATATTTAAAAACGAAATTACAATCCGACAAATATCAAGGAAGCTATAAGCTTTTAAAGATTATTATCTGTCTCTTTCTTGCAAAAATACTAAAAACGGAGTTTTACGTGTATTTTAAATGGTGAAAGTGTAATATGACGTCACATAACATATCAAGAGTCAAGATCACCCTCTTTGTCTAATCGGGAATTTCAATCATTCATATCTCGCTTATTTTTAAAGTCATTTAAAAAGTAATTTTACCTTGATATTTGTCAAGTAAACATGCTTCAATTCAAGTAAAAAAAAATTTTCATGCATATTCCCTATTATAGCATCTTCATCATCAGAACTTTCTGACGGTGATAATAGATTCAACAATGTCAACATTTGTAGATTTTTCGACGCCATATTGCACTGCACTATTGTTCTAACCTTACTAGTCAGAGCAAGACGGAGCGCCCTAGGAGTGCTCTCTATCGTCAATCGAACACGAAATACTCAGTGCGACTAATCTATAATAGATAGATAGATAGATTGTAGAGGCTGCCCTAGGCAGGCTACACTTCGACCACAAAGTCCATTTGGATGCCTAAAAATGTGAGGATGTGAGTGGAGTGGAAGGAATTTTTGTGTATAGACTAGGAATTGGTAAGATATGTGGCTGCAACCGACTATGATAGGAACTATGCCGATATTCATCTGGAGTTTGTGAAGGAAACTGAAGAAAACCTTCTCAAGCATAGCTGGTTACTTCGCTCTTGTCCATACGTCGACAGTTTAGTCAATTAACCGCCCCCTTTTTTTTTCTTAATAATTGACAAACTGCCGATGTCGGGATCCGAACTCATAACCTCCCAGTTTCCAAGTTTGCATACAGCGCAGACATAACGCCTTAGACCGCTCGGACTGGTAATCTATAATAGTCAATCGAACATACATTTTATACTAAGAGTGCTCTCAGTGTGCACGAGGACAGTCAAAAGAAAACGCTATAATATTGTTGTGAATAAATAAATTGTTTTTTGCACACTTATGAATAAATCTGTATTTGATAAACAGTCTTCATCCATTACGTATATGTATTACATATGCTTAGTGCGATTATTATTATTATTATTAAGAATTGTACTTTACTATCACCTGTGTTTGTGCAAAAATTACCGCGCCGCCAAATACCGCCTCCATTACTTATATATATATATGTATATATATATATATATATATAATGTGTTTCAAATAAAATACATAATATTACGTATGTTGACCTTCAAAAATCATAAAGTGAGACAAAATTATGATTAATTTTATATCGCTCTTGTTTCAATAGTTACATTATTTATTTAATATTGACTCTGTTTTTTTTATATAAAGTCTATCTTTATCTCCTGTTACCAGTATTGTTACGATTATCTAATTCATAAGTATAAAAATATTGTAGATGAGAGAGAAGGTACTACTATATGGGTATTAGATCATTTGGTATAGTATTTTTGTCTACAATAGCAGCAGCCCCCCTAGCCTATCTGACGCTGAAATGGATGCACTCACTATGTTTTTATGTGTCCTCGTGATATAAGAATAGTGTCGAAATTGTGTGAATATTTAGGAAATCGTGTCCTCACTTGATTTGTAATCAAAATTATTGGTTCCGGATGATGTAAGATCTATCAAATATAAAAATAGACATAACTGTAGAGTCATTGTGTTTTAAACAAAATGTTAAAGAAATAGTCACCTTCGTTAGTATAATATAACAATGGATGAATAGACATAAAAAGTTTACAAAAACAACAATATATGTAAAAAATGAAATAACTATTCAGATAATGAGAAATTAAACGCATTCTACCTTAGCATCCGGGTAGCTCAGTTGGCAAAGCACTGGTTCAGAGGTCTTGGGTTCAATCCCCAGCCTAGATGGGTGGCATGTTTCATATCAATCATTCATGTCAAAATAATGCTGTTACAAATGTTCAGATATATTACTTAAATGACAAATTAATTAAACGCTAGTCACCTTTGTTGGCATAACATAACCGAAAGACAATTAAGCTAACAACAGATGAATAAACACACATAAGTTTAGTAGTAATAGTGGTAGCGGAGGGGAGGATGAAACCTGGCGAATAGGCCTTTCTAGGCCTACTTTCTTTCGACTAGACATTCTTCCTTGACCCCTAAAGGACAATAATTTTGTATGTAGACAAGAAATTGGTAGGTTGTGGGACTGAAACCGACTTTGATAGGAACTATGCCGATATTCACCCGGAGTTTGTGAAAGGAAATTGTAGAAAATCTTCACAAGCATAGCCGGTTGCTTTTGTTCTTTGTCCATACGCCGACCGAGTGTGACCGATTAGTGAATCAACCAACCCGTTAGTAATTTTTGTTAAAAATTAACTTAATTGACTTAATTTCCAGGGTTGGGAATCGAACTAGCAACCTCCCAGTTCGGTGTAGAAAGCCTTTAAGGGCGTTCATTTGCTACGCTAAAGTCAAATGAGTACTATCTATAATAAAATTTATTTAGGATTTTAAAAAAGGTGTAAAGTATGTCAATAATCTTACAACGATTTATAACCTTTTTTATTTGTCCTAAATATTTTAAAAGTATTTATGGGAAAATACCAGGAAATTGTAAATTAGAAATTAATTTGACTTAATGTGACAGATATGACAGTAAACTATGTTTTATATTTGTGTGTATGTGTATATTATTTTAGTGTGTGTGGTCGCCAGTTTTCAAAATATGGTGGCAAAAACAAACCTAACAAAAAAGTTTTAATTTTATTAAATAATTAATTCAAATGTTCGGCAACACCATTTTTTTAATGCAATTATATAAACTGCATATTTTAAAGAATATTTATAAACATTATTTATTATCCTGTCTACTTTAATAATATAGTTATTATAATTTTAAGTTCAAAAAAATTCGGTTCTCCATAAGACGCTGTGTTAAAAGTTAGATTTTTAATCGATAATTACTCTTTGAAATGATCGTCAACAGGTGTTAAATTTTTGAGGGAGGATAACTACTGAATTGAGCTATTCAATTCACTAAAAAAAATTTTTTTTATCTATTATCAAGCTTCATGGATGAACGTCCTTAAAAACTCGACCACCCGTACTTATAAATAACTTAAATGTGTGTGTGAAAGTTTCGAAAAAATTGACTAAATGTTGCAGCGCATAAACCACGTTTCTTACAAAAAAACTTCTGGGCACTTTTCGACTAGTTTGCTTAGTAGAGCTCTTCAAAACTGCAGTCGGAACAATAAAATACTCATAAAATGTGGAATGAATGTTGAAGTTATTAGCAATTGAAGTAATTTGTTAATTAATTCTTTCAATTAGTCGTCTAATTAACAAAAAACAATAAAAATAAAAAATAAATGTTCATCATGGACAAAATTTAAAAATGAACTAGTTTTCCACTTACAATGTTTTATAAACTCTTTGTATCTACGTACAATAAATACATGATGCATAAGTTTGAATATAGATAATAATATATATAAATATATATAATATATAAAGCTTACCACAAAATAATTATACAAACTTCATGTATAATATACAAACTTATGCACCAATTTTGGGGGTTTGTGGACATTAAACTTCTCTCTCTCTCTCTCTCTCTCTATATATATATATATATATATATATATATATACTATCTTTTTAATGTGGTATTTTGTAGCTTGATACGATAAATTCTCATTAGAATAATAATAATAATTAATAATTTATATAAAAGTTTTCAAGAAAATGGACGATTTAAGTTGTTTATGTAACCTTATCGTGAAGCTGGATGCTTTACCATATTATGGTTTTTGATTGAACAATTATAGGCATTCTTTCTAAAAGTTGATAATAAAACATGGAATCCGTCCACACGGTTCAATACCGTGACATATTGAACTAGTGATGCCTCAAGAGACCAGAGAAACGAGACGAGACGATAGTAGTATCTTTCAATCTCTATAGCTTTTTTTGGTATTTGAATGGTTTAGTTCGTTAATGGGTAAAATCGGACTGAGGAAAGGGGGGTTTAGAGGGAGGGGAAAACATAAAATTTGGTATCTCCCTTAATATTCGAAAACTCGAAAAATTTATAAGAAGTAAAGTTGCAGGTAATTAGTTTTACTATGATTTTGTTTCTTATCATTTTTCTGTTACATTATTATTTACAGAAATATTTACAATTTAAGATTGAAAGTTAAAATTATTATCTCTGTTCACATTAGGGTTTGAAAAAAATGATCGGGAAGTAAATAGTAGCAAATATAATTTTCTACAACTTTACTCCTTATACATTTTTCGATTGTTCAAATATTAAGAGGGATATTTGATATTTTGTGTTTTCATCTTTCTCTAGGCCCCCTTGACCTATGCCATTTAGCAATAAAATTGTTCTAGCAAATACTAAACTCATATCAGATATGATATTTCATTTTGATCACACTAAAATTATGACCGCTAGAGACTGATTTATGTATTCTAAGGAAATTTGCAGTTGAAGTTGAAGCAACTCGTGCGTAACATTTTGTTTTAACTGTATTTTTTCAAGAAAATCTTTAACTGCAAAAAACAGACGAGGCGAGACGCTAGAAAACTTTTACAAGCCAAACAATACAAGAGACAAGCTACTCTCGTCTCGTATGGCGGCATCACTAATTAGATTTGAAGTATACAAAAAAAATTTATTAATATTTTAATTAATAAATCAAGTCACACTATAAAGCAACAATAATGGTCTATATTTCCGTTATACTTTGAAATGGAAAAACTAACGCAAACCATGTGAAATGAATTTAAAACAAATACCAAGGATATAAATTTTTCAATTAAAACAGTACCGATGGCATTTTCATAGAACGATTATCACAAAATGCGATAAATCATGACAATCTTAAGGTGTGAAATAGTATGAATAAAGTTTTTATTTATTTTATAAAAGCATTACTATGTACTCTGAGCGGCACATAACATTGAACAACTGTATATGATATACATTTCATTTATCGATGCCATTTATAAATCGATAGGAAATCTAATCAAATAAAATTATGACGATGCGTATGACTTTTTCATACCGAACATTGAAACCACTTTTCGATAGAATTAGATCATTTTTTTCTCAAGCTAAAAATATCGTTTTCTAATAAATTCCGAACTTTTGACCGTTTAGAACGCGAGATAATTAGCAATAGCAAAGTAATCATTCTCTCTTATTAGAAGCATGTAAAACTTCATGCCCGTCCAACTATTATCTGTTGTATTAAAAATAATACTCGACAAAATTTACTAGGAGAGTAAAGATAAATATTTTTAAATAATTTTTTTTTTAAATCTTGTTTTACCGTTTTGTTTGCGAAATATAAAAGTTTTAAATTATTTTTTATTTCAAAATTACATTAATTTGGATATATGAATAGTGAATATACTTATGTGTTGTGTATGTGTGTATTTGTATTTGTCCTAAATAAAAGAAAACCGGTTTTTGCCCTGTGTTCTAGAGCAGTAAAGTTTCTCTTACAGTGAAAACTGTAAGAGATGAATACTGTAAAATAAAATTTAAAGACAAAAATGTTCTTTTTTACAAACACAACTTTTGAACCTTTTTTCATAAACTAAATATATACCGGGTATTTAAGCAATAGGGAATATGCATGAACATTTTTTTTCACTTGAATTGAAGCATGTTTACTTGACAAATATCAAGGTAAAATTACTTTTTAAATAACTTTAAAAATAAGCGATATGAATGATTGAAATTCCCGATTAGACAAAGAGGGTGATAGCCCTCTTGATGTGTTATGTGACGTCATATTACACTTTCACCATTTAAAATACACGTAAAACTCCGTTTTTAGTATTTTTGCAAGAAAGAGACAGATAATAATCGTTAAAAGCTTATAGCTTCCTTGATATTTGTCGGATTTTAATATTGTTTTTAAATATTATTACAGTATTAACAGTATTTTCATATTCTGAAAATAAATGTGAAAAAAAAAACTAAAAAAACTCAATTAATTTTTCAACAATTTCATTACTTCCGAAACTTTATTTTCTCTTTTGCCAAATTTCTATTTCAAGGAATATTTGTACAACGGATTTCATCTAAATGGTATCAAATTAATATATTGTTATCAGAATTGCATATATTTCAAATAGATACGACAATTAAAAGTAGGTCAAATTTCAATTACTAAATGTTAAGCACACGTGCCTGAAACATTGAAGAAAACCGTTGAAAAAATTCAATTTTGATCTCCATTTTATGCCACTCAGTATAGTATCTTATCGAGCGGGCTAGAGTTTGAAACCGAGGTCAACTTGTTGTCTATTTAAAAAAGAAAAAAAAAAGAAAAAATAAATAATAATAATATAATATATAATATAATTTTTGCATTTAACGTTTTAAACAATAAAAAAAAACTTTTTATAATATTAACTGCATATTTATTATATAATCATAATAATAATCATAACAATAATTATATAGTTATATAAAATTAATATTTACATAACGGTATATTTATAGAGTTTTGTACAGTATGTGTGCTCTTTATATAAAATCAAAATTATGATTTATATGTTAAACAAATATTTGAAATTTTCCGTAAAATCACTTCAATTCAGATTTGTTTCGGAGCACAGTTCCTTCTTCAGAAATAAAAATGGAATGGATAATTTGAATATAAAATGTTTACTTTGTTGCTAACAGTATGTTAAAATTGTTCATTTCTTTTTTATTTCTGAAGAAGGAACAAACTATGTTCCGAAACTAGTTAAAATATATTGTGATTTTACGAAAATAAAAAAAATATTTGTTTTATTTAATAATTATAATGGATTGTCGTTGACGATATGACGATCCATTCAATACAAAATCAAAATTATGATTACAACAACATGACATTATAACTTACTTCTCTAAATACCATGTAAGTACTGAGTCTTTGTTCAATGTGTGTATTACACAATATGTCTATTAACATAGACCCAATAGGAACATTGTATAGTGCATCAATCACTGTCCATATGCAGCGCACCATGATACGGTGCACCCTTTTACACCCAAATTTACTGTCATTTGTAGAGTGCAGTTTCGGTGGAAGAAGGCTGTCCACATCGTCATTCACTGTGCACAGATCACTGCCTGTATACATATCAATGAATACATATTCTACATTCTGCATTCTACAAATGTCTGTGAGTAACAAAGTGCCCCGTATCATGGTGCGCTGTATATATACAGCGATAGATACATACATTGTTTCTAGATTGGGTGTAGTTTAAAAAACACATGGTATACTATTTAACTTATCAGACACACAGATTAGTGATGCCGCGAGACGAGACGAGATGAGAATAGCATGTCTCTTGTATTGTATTGACTTGTAAAGTTTTTCTATCGTCTCGTCTCGACTTGTTTTTTATAGTAGAAGAGTTTCTTGAAAAAATACCAGTGAAAGTAACAACAAACTGAGTTAATTGCTAACACACCCGGTATGTATTGAATTTATGAAAAAAAGTATCTTGCAAAAGTTGTTTATTTTTCAGAAAAGGACCATTTTTTGTCCATAAATTTTTGTTCTATCTCTTACGGTTTCAAAGATAGGCAGTTTTACCAATTTTGTCTAAACATGGTCCAATTTCGCCCATTCATAAATTTGACCTTTTTACCATTCTACAGACTCACACATATTCAAAAGTTAAGCTCGCTATCTCTTTTTGTTTTTGAGTTATCGTGATGACAGACGGACGGATGGACAGACACCTTTGCGGAAATTAACAAATTAGGTCATTTTATGAACCAAATTTTTTTTCTGCAATCAATATTTTTAACCGTTACAAAAACGGAAGTAAACTTAATATACCCTGATATACATAATCAGGTATAAAAATCATTTTTTGTACTTAAGTCAAAATCTTTTTTCTATTCAATTAAAGAGCATATTTTTCTAAATTATTTAATTTTAATTGAAACAATAAATATTATAGAAAAAATTATATCACTACTAAAAACTTTTTTTCGTTAAATATAAAAAATTAATTAAATTAAGTTTTAATGATGTTTTTTTTAAAATGAATAATAAATGAATTGTAACTGTAGTATTTTCAAAATAATTAAATTTCTAAAATTTAAAAATGGAAAAATTATTATTAAATAAAACAAATATTTGAGATTTTCGTAACAATATTTTTATTTTGACTATATTTTCGAAAACACAGTTCCTTCTTCAGAAACTAATAACTGTCCAAATTTTATACAAAAAGGTAAATCATATTTAGGTAAGTACTTATTTAAATTGCATAATAAAACATTGTTTGAATCTGACATAAATGTGTATGATCTATATAAATAAAAATTAAATGCTGTTCGTTGGTAAGCACATAGCTTGAGGACCGATTTGGAAATTTTTTAAATCTTCGTAATAGTCCGAATTAGGTTTTTGTATAAAAAAATTAAATTGTCGCGGCGACGCCTGGCGGATGTGAAACACCGAAACTATTTTGTAAAGAAAATATGCATGAAAGGATATGTTATTCGTTGCTATTTGGTAACAGTTTCACTGAAACTGTTTCACAATTTTATTTTTGTCTATTGATCTCTATTTTCTATCTATTTCTAATTATCAAAGAGTAAATTACGACTAGCTAATTTATACTGATGATGACTACTTTGTAGTCGAAATACGTATTTATAATAGAAAAACTGATCTAGATATTGGGGTGAATTTGAAATTTTATTTCAAAAAACTAGAGTTCTCATTCATTATTATTTGATAATCTAATATTATAAGTTTAAAAAATTAAAACCCGACTACATTTAAAGCACGAAACAAGTTTAAAGAGCCTTGTAAATATTTCTCGTAATCACAGGCCGTGAATTGTTACAATTTTGCTTCGTCGTCGTTGGTTGGGCCTTTGTCTACGGGAAATATTTACAAGGCTCTTCAAACGTTGTGTTAAACTATTTGAATAAAATTCTGTAATATTCCCAAAACAATCGTCATATATGTGGGTAATAAGTTTTTAAAATATTTCATCATTGACTTAATTTGTTTTCGAGTTAAAATTTTATAATTTTACCGTATCACTAACTGAACTCTTCTAAAAATTGTAAAATCGCAATTCGAAAACTAGTAAAGTCTCATTGAACAAATTTGAAACATTTTCTAATAAAACCATCATTGTTTTGGGAAAATTCCAAAGTTTTAATTGATCACAAAATCAATCGAGTATGTTATATTCATGAATCTAAACTATCTTCTTTGTAGATGAATGACAATGATCTACGCTTACTTTTTATAAACAAAAGATATCATATGGGTCATTTGAAAAAGAATGCCATATAATTACATTCAATATAAATTTCATATGCTTTACATTAAAAGAAATCCTTGTAAATATATATAGTATGTCTTTATAGAAAGTTTCATTAAATTTTTAACCCGACTTCAAAAAGGAGGATGGTTCTCAATTCGTCTGTATTTTTTTAAATTTTTTTTATATTTTTTTATATTTTGTGTCACGTCAGAACTCCGTCATTTATGAACCGATTTTGAATTTTTTTTTGTTTCAAAGAGTTTGATTTCCCATTGGTCCCATTGTCACCAAATCGCATTCTGATTAGGGGATCCCCTGGAAATCGAGGAAAATCCTCATTTTATATGTGATCACCGATTTCTGCGAAATTTTTTATTTTTATTTTTTTGAAAGGGTATACTCATTCATAATGGAAAAATAAGAAACTTTTTTTAAAAACCGACTTCAAATAATAAAATTTTTTTTTCAAATAAAAAAATGGAAACCCGACTTCAAAAGTCAAATATTCTAAAACAAATGCACTAAAAATTAAAAAACTAATTGCATATTCTTGTGCCAATTTTAGTTCACCTAAGCAAAATTTTTTAAATATATATGTACAATTATTGTTATTTTTGGAGGCGGTGTCCAAATTTTGAATTTCTCCAAATTGTGAATTTCTCTATGGTGACACCGACTCCAAAAATATCAATAATTGTACATATATATTTAAAAATTTTTGCTTAGGTGAACTAAAATTGACACAAGAATATGCAATTATTTTTTTTACTTTTTAGTGCATTTTTTGTTTTAGTATATTTGATTTTTGAAGTCGGGTTTCCATTTTGTCAAAATTTTTTTTTATTTAACAGATTTAAAATTAAATATCAAGTGTCAATTCATAAAAATTAATTATACAAGTTTCAGGGGGGTTACGGGGGTCTTAAATTAATTATTTAATGTTAAAGTTCGAGTTTAAATGCATTGCTCTAATGGAGAAACCCGTGAGCGTTGACATATTTTCATAATTTTCACTTGAAATAAAATAAGACGAATAAAAAAAAAGTACGCAATAGAAAATAGAAATATTAATAAAGAGTCCGAAGTCCACGAATTATCAATTCTAGTTTTAATTGCTCAACGTTCCATATAAAACATTTATTATTATTTATGTTCATTTTATCAGATGAATCAAAATACTAATTCTAATATCTTTTATGAACACCTATGCCAAACATTCTTGCCAGCGATCAATATTTTCAAGCGTTACAATGTCGTGACTAAACTTAATATACCCTGGTATATTTATTTACATATAACGTGTATTAAAAGTATTGAGGTGTATTTGACAATGTGTAGAAGTATTAACGTTAATTGATCTGTTTGTGCGTATTACCCTAGCCTTGAATATATTTAGGGTTTTTCTTTATAGACAACCTGTATATTATGAATGTGTTGTATATCTAGATACAATATAAACGTAATGAACATGCCAGTATAACATGTGTTTTGGCACAAAGCCTATTTTATAATTTATTGATAATATTATACATATTGACATATAAAGTTCACCGTATTTTGTAACTGTTCAAAAAGTATATTGGTCTGTTTTGTATTTCCATGTTTCCCTGTTCAATCGTAAAGTTAGGGCTAACGACATATTTAACATGTTTAGTCCTGTGTCTATACTATTTACCTTGCACTGTAAAGAATGACCAGAAAAGTAGCGTTCTTTTTTCAAAATTTAATAATGGATTTGTGTCTTATTCATTCGGTTTTCTAATTACTGACAACTTTTATTCGAAATGTATTCCCAAAAACCAAATGAATAAGGCACAAATCAACTATTAAATTGACCCATTTCTTATATCTATTTCTTATATCATTCTCTCTTACGACAAGAATGATTGGGTAACAACAAACTCGAGACTTTTGATCGTTTTTTCTATGCTTCGTTAATTATATGCAATTTTACCTAGCAAAGGTAGCTTTCATCATCTGCGAAGTACGATTGGAGTATTCTAAATATTCTCTCTGAATATTCTAAACTAATACAGAATATTTTTGATAGCTACCATAATTTTTAAGACGTATATTAACACTCAAAGAGGAATATCAAAAAAACCTCATGTGTTCTGAAATGTTTCTGTTTGTAATGCGAATATCTTTTGATGGTCGGTTTGACTGTCCAAGATTGCCAATCTAAAAAGGTAAACAATATAGAATATGTCATATTCATGGGAACCTTATGATTTTCCATTAAAATGCTTAAGTTCTTTTCCAAATAATAACAATCGGTATACAATGGCCGTTTGATCGGTTACAAAAATTTTCGGAGATCCTACAAATCTTGGCAAAAAATTTTTGTTTTGTAGAATCTTCTGGGCCATTAAAATACTCCCTTAAAGTTTAAGGATACCTTTCTATTATATCTCTTTAAATTTTAATCACAGAGTGTTGCAAAATTATGTTTTATAACTCTAGCAGATAATGAATCTCATCACGATGAGAAAAAAGTTCATTTGAACATTGATATGCAAATATTTGGTTTTCAACAATGTTGTAATTTGTGAGATACAGATTTTAAAAAAGAAGTTCCTCCAGAAATAGAACATCTGATCAGAAACAAATCGCTTTCTAGGTCACATAAACTTTTTTCCCATTTTGATTAGTTGTACTCCAGTTTGACGAGGCGTATCAGGTTTTCCTGAAGGTTCGTATATTCGGGGTGAGATGCACCGAATATATTGTATCTGCTGTAATCGAGAGATTTTCCGAACAGTCTGTATATAATGAATTCATTGTGGAGTCATATTGTATGCAGATGCTTTCGTTGGTGATAATGTTACTTGGATCTTGGATGCATATCGCTTCTTCTTACATATAAAGCATAATATTGCAACACCCTTTAAATAGTAATGATTCATTTTATTTGAAATAATCTTACTTATTAAAAAAATTTTGAAAAATTTAAAACAGACCTCATAGGAATCTGTTTTAAAACTATTGAAATTTGAAAGAAGAAAATCTGTGTGTAGCATTTTTTTTTCAAAATTCATTAGAAAAAAATAATTTTAATTAATTATGTAATCAACATAAATATATAAAATTCAAACGTAGCCTTGCACTTGACCCAATACAAACGTAATTAGAAAATTTATCTGATAATAAAACACACACATTTATCAAGGTTATATTATAAGATCTTTGAATAATAATCGTTCAACAAGAAAATGTAATTGGCAAAAAATCTCAATTATTTTGAAGAATTTTTCCTCGTTATAATTTATTTGTCCAATATTTTTTTACCTGCTTGGAAATTTAGAAACATATGCTGAAACTTAATTATTAGAATGACCATTTTGTACAACATATGCTCCAAGTTCCAAGATATACCACATGGAAGTTAGAATGTATTACTTTCATTAAGTGTGTTTCTTCAAACTGAAATCCTTATTTGTTTATTTTGAATTTTATATCAAAAATGCTAAAATCAATATTATTTATTTTGAAATTTTCGACACCTTCTTTTCTTAATAATACCTAACGCATCTAAAACGAAAATGCAAAAAGGGGATAAGTTACCATTATTTCTAAACATTTCGCTGAACAAAGTAATAATATTTACATAATAGTAAGCCATTACAAATTTTAATTTAGTAGTTATTTAATATTTTACATGGGCATGTATATTAATTTTATATTATAAAAAAAATAACACCTGGAAATTTGATATTTAAGTCAAATAGTAAATCGCTACCAAATTAGACCATGCAATAATTTCAGACTCCCGTACAGATTAATTTTTTCGGCAAAATGTTTAAGAACAACGAGAATTTGGCTTTCAATTTTTGTTTTTGATGGAATATCATTTTACACTTTTTGCTAAGTTTTCATTTAATTATAACTATATTATTACCATGCGCTCCTAGCTTCAATGTGATTTAAACTAAAACTATTCGGAAGTTATTTAGTTATTTACGTGATCTGTATTTTTATATATTTAAAAAATTTTTTCATTTCTTTCACCGTTTAGAAGAAAGGTTTTGGACCACACGGACTTTGAGATATAATAAAATACTGTTCGGTTATATAATTTATTAAAATAATTTATATTTTATGAGAAATTTATCTCTTTTGGTTGAATTGGCCCAAAACCTTTACTCTAAACTTTGCTTTAATATTAAATTATTTTGATTTTTATTACATAATTTCGAGGTTTTCTTAGAATGCATATCGTCTATGATGACTACGTACTTCGCTGCGTTCCGAATCGCACGATTCATTGTTTTATTTAGTTTTATTAAGGCATTGGATATAATATCGTCGGCTCATCGACCTCAATAGACTGTGAAAGTGTGACGTCACAAGTCTATTAGGATTGTGGGCATGCCTATCCTGCCCACAACGGTGAATCCGTGCTTGGTTACAGGAGCTTTCCATTTACCATGGGGAATTTCCGTACCTTCGCGTAGTGTACACGTGCGCTGTAACAAAATTGTACAAATTCAATGTCATTGTGTATTGGCCTTCATGACACAAGTTGGGTGATCAATAGAATTATTAGGAATGGGCGTAATATTTTATCAAATATGTAAAGTAATTATTTTATTATCTCTTAGAATGGAATGTTTGTCAGTGGCAATCTTATGTACTTGAAACACATATACTCTAAATAACAATGCAAAGACTTCAAATCTACGGCTATATTGTTTCGTCATCTCAACGGTGATGTTCAGGAATTAATTCCATTATTGTGAGAATGATGCTGTAAGACTTTTATTAGATCTCAAAAATACGACATATAATAGATTGATAGATTGTAGTGGCTGCCCTGGACGGGCTACCCCATAAGGTCCTAATTATGTGAGGATGTGAGTGGAGTGGAAGGAATTTTTGTGTGTAGACTAGGAATTGGTAGGATGTGCGGCTTCATATGACTCTGATAGGAATTATGCCAATATTCATCTGGAGCTCGTGAAGGAAACTGCAGAAAACCTTCACAAGCATAGCCGGTTACTTCGTTCTTGTTAATACGCGCCGGCAGTTTAGTCAATTAACCGCCCCTTTTTTTGTTTTCTTAATAATTGACAAACTGCCGATTTCGGGATTCGAACTCATAACCTCCCAGTTCCAAGTAGACATAACGCCTTAGGCCGGGTACACATGTTACGTATACCTGTGCAGACAAACCTGCATAGGTATCGAAGTAACCGAAGTAACCGGCTATTTACCACTAAGCAGTGGTAAAAACCGTATACCTGTGCAGGTTTACCTTTTATACCGGAAAGGT
This sequence comes from Nineta flava, assembly GCA_963920215.1. NCBI lineage: Eukaryota > Metazoa > Arthropoda > Insecta > Neuroptera > Chrysopidae > Nineta > Nineta flava. The sequence continues at coordinate 120,332,824 of OY986040.1, forward strand.
ATACCTGTGCAGGCCTAGAGCACCCACACGTTACGGTATACCTGTGCAGGTAAACCTGCACAGGTATACGGTTTTTACCACTGATTTTTTTGAAGCATCGGCTTTTACCTCCTTTAATTTTCTGACAAGTCTTTCATAGGCTGCATCTCTCTTGTCACGGTCGTGGTAGTCTTTACTCTTAACCGGAACAGGCAAGGTTCCGACCTATATATATATATCAATAAATTCTTTAATCACTTGGTCACGTTTTCGGATTGACATGATGATCACAAATGTCTATTGTTGTACACGTAATAATGTTGAACAAGTCTACTATGCACACACAAAAATGTTATAAATACAAAAATGACTCACTCTATTGTCAACAAGAAACAAGACCCAACTAATATAACCGTTATAATAATAAAACCGTTTAAAAACATAAAAACTGTGCAGGCATACCGGAGTGACTCATACACACGCTCAGGTCTACATGCCTGCGCAGGTAGTCAATACTGAATTTCGATTCTTGTCCGGTCACCTGTACAGGTCGCTATGCCTGAGCAGGCCGGTACAGACGATCCGGTTTGCTTGTGCAGGTGACCTGTACAGGTATACCTCTCCGGTATACCGTAACGTATGTACCCGGCCTTAGACCGCTAAGATAAGATGTATATAAGATAAATATTTACCAAAGAAACTGCCTCCTCTCCCCCCCCCCCCATGGTTCAAAATAAGTGAGCCGTATTTTGGGAGTCACCCATTATAATAGGATGCAGAATTTTAAGTGTTATTATGTTTTGTAAAAATGTATATATTCAATATATAAACAAACATAATGTCCAAGGCACTGTCTCTTGTGCAACGACATAAAACTTTAAATAATCTGAACTATTAATTTAAAAATGATCGCCTTTTTTGTCTTATCGCCTAGTAATTTGAAGTCAAGTGGGATTCCAGACAAATATCTCGACTTGAAGACGACACATATTGGAAACGACAATAAATGATATACAATTCAACAATTCAATACAATTCAAATATTAAAAAAATTTTAGATTATGTTTACCATTCATATATACTGTTAGGTTAAAAATTGTCCTGGAGTGTATCGACTCACTGAGAAGTTTGGGTAAACATAATATAATATTGACGAAGTCAATATTGGCTGGGTGCCTGGACATTCTGTGCGAATGTGAAAACCTCGCTTTCAAAAGACACTACCATTCGATATGAACAGATCCCCAGCCAGATTAAATCAATGAAGTGTCGCCGAGGAGTATCTTAACGTTTTATAAGATCATAGGACTCCTGAAACATCTTTGGACGGAAAGGAGTTACAATAGACAAATTGGTCGCGATACGAAAGCTCTTTTCACGACTTGCTCCTCACTCGAACCTAATCTAATCTAGGTTTAAAGATTTCGTTACGCATCTCGAAAGTTTAACGAAAGTCTGCGTTTAAAATATATCTAAAATTCCGATCAACTGTGCTGTTTCATTCGTTAATTTTGTATTTGAGTTCGTTACTCGAATACTGTTGCTGTTCGTATCTAAAAAGAAGTGAGTGGATACTAAAATATCTATATATTTAAGAGGCTAAAGATATTTGTGAGGAGTGGGACGTGTCGGCAATTAAATTAAATGTACACACGTTTAAGCATCATTATACTTATTATTTGCAATTCTTCAGTTACGGATACAGTATTATAATTTTCATAGGAAAATTTATAATTTTAACTAATCTAGAATTGTGAACTAGAGTGGTTTTCTTTTTTACGGATGATACTTTATTCAAATTTTCCTTTTTCCAGAATTTTGAATATCCTGTTACAAGGATGTGATAATTAATAGGATGTTAATTATCTTAAACTGCTTCCATAAAATCATTTATCTTTAATATTTTTAAGCGAACATAATTTTTTATAAGAAATTTTTGAAAAAACAAGAAATGTAACAGCTAAATGAATTAATTGTTTGAATACCCAGTATATACTGAGTTGTATATCAATATCTGAATTGTTAACAACTCTGCCTATTCAATGTTTATAAAAAAATAAATAAAAATACAGACGAATTGAGAACCATCCTCCTTTTTGAAGTCGGGTTAAAAATATGAATTGTTTGTAAAAAGATGGGCATTTTTTTTGCTTACCGAGGTACTCTTCAGCACAAATTATGAGAAAACAAATTATGAGTTTATGGGAAAAATTTTTCAAACAAAAGTTGTTTATTTTAAAAGGAAGATTTTTTGTTATAAAATTTTTGTGATATCTCTTATGGTTTCAAAGGATTCCAATTTTTTTCCATTTTGCCCAAACATGGTCCGATTTTACCCATTAAGGAACTTGACCTTAGTTTTTTTGCTCTAGAACACATACAAAATATTTCAGCTCGTTATTTCTTTTCGTTCTTGAGTTATCGTGTCCACGGACAGACTGACGGACAGACGGACATGCGAAAAAGGCCGACTTAGGACATTTTATGAACACAAATTGGACATCAATATTTTTAAGCGTTACAAAGTCGTGATCAAATTTAATATACCTTGTATATTTCTTTTCATAAGAAAACAGCACTTTTCAAAAGACGATCAAAGTAAAAACTGTTACTCTAATATTTACAGAAATATTTACCATTTAATAAGATTGAAAGTTAAAATTCTGAATATCTCTGTACACATTAGAGTTTGCGTAAAATTATTAGGTAATGAATTGTAGCAAAGTTAGGTAATGATTTTCTACAACTTTACTATTTATACATTTTTCGATTGTTCTAATATTAAGAGATATAATTTATATTTTGTGTTCTCTTCTTTTTCTATACCCCCACTCCTTTTCCCTTGACGTATGCCATTTATTAATAAAATAAGCCTTGAAAATACCAAAATAATATCAGATACGACATTTCCTTTTGTTTAGACTATAATTGTGGCCGCTAGGGAGTCATTTATGTATTCTAAGAAAATAGGGAATATGCTCATTTTTTTAAAATTTTTACGATCGGTTATATCGTTATATAACTGTAAAAAAATATCCAGCGCCGAAAAACTAAAATTTAGTAACAAAAAAAAAAATTTTTAAATAACAGATACAGCCACTTTAAACACGATCCATTTTGGCGCGCATGTCGTGACGTCACAGTCTACAATAACAATCAACAAATGTTATAGTATTATAGTATTATCCTCTGTCATTCATCAATATTTAATAATTCACTGTCATTATATCATGGAACAAAAAAAAAACGACTTATAAGTACTGTATTGTGCCATGTTGTAAAAATACCATAAGGAATTCACCCAATACAGTGTTTTTTTCTTGTCCCGAGAGGTGTGTGTCAACATAAGCACATCAATTTTTGGTAAATTTTCTGATTATGCCTTCACATAATCACTGTCACTCATTTTCTACACAGTCCTTGTTCTTTCTCACGATACAAATGTAATTAATATAACTTCTAAATATGGTAAAAAATCACAATAAAATCATCACTCAATTGTAACCATCAAACAACTACGCGCTTGTTGATACTGTCATTATAGACTTTGACATTCGTTCTGACCAATAGCGTTGCCTTTCAAGTATTTCGAATTTATTTTTTTGCATTTTTTAATAATTATTTTCTAAACGAAAAAGAAATAATATTAAAAAATATTTATATAGACATAATTCTAAAGCAATAATGTTAAAAAAAAAAAATATTTAGCGCTTTTTTGAATCAGACGCATATTCCCTATTCCCTATTCGAAGCTGACGCACGAATCTCCTACGTTACGAATTTTTTTTCTAATTAATACAAAGTAATTACAAATTTCAGGAGGGATGAATGTCTAGTATAATTGACAATAATTTGTTCTAATTTGTTATAAGTTCTAAGGGGAAGATCCTATTAATAGGTTGTTTTCTTTTTAACAGAAAATGGGATAATTTATTTTAAAAAATAACTCTTAAATTGACGAGTATTTCGGTATCCGGACTAGTAATAAGGGAGTAATTGTTAATGGCCTGAGAAAGTGTTACGATGTTTGTGCGCCGTAAATAATTCATTTATTGTCTACTGAATTTTCATAATATAAATTAACACACTGTATATTATGTATACACTTAAAAAATAAATAAATAAATACATTGCACAACACTGAACTTGAACATTTTTTTTGAAACACTTTTATGGCAATATCTCTAAATAAATAATTTTTTTTTCTTCTGATAAATAAAATTTTCTAATAAATTGTATTAAAATCATTATTAGAACCCCGTCATGTAAGATTATAATTTTTTTTTAATAAATATATTTATCTATGAATCTTTGGTGTACTCATATATATATGTAATCAATTTAATTATTTCTATTTTTACCAGACGGGAAACCCGTTGAAAAATCAATGATAATCTTTTTTACTGTAATCTGTACCGTCGTGATCTTAGCAGAGCACTTTTAGCAGTCCCATTCCAAACCCATCCAACAAATTTGTTGGTCGTTTGTTGGACATTGTTGGAACGTTTTTAAAATTTTTTGGACCACATTTCAAAAGTTCTAAACTTTTTTCCAAATGCTCTGCTAGGCTCAAACTAACAGAGCAATGTTTGAAAACTGACCAAAAAAGTGTCCAAAAATGATCCTTAGGACTTGTTGGACATTTCATCATCTTGTTGGACATCATTTTTAACAGTTACAATTAATAAAATAAATTCATAAATACTAAATTAAAAATAATTTTAATGCCAGTTAGTAGTAATAATAGTAATAAATAAAGTCATTATGTAATTTCTTCAAAATATTTAACAGTAAATTTATAAATTCTTATTTGATAAAAATATTTAATAAAACTGAAGAGATCTCTGTATAGACTGCTATCCTCAAATTAATTTTAAAAAGCTTTATAACTTTTGAAAGAAGGTCCAACAAATGGTAAAAATGATTCATCAATGTCCAACAAGTATTAAGGAACATTTTTGGACAATTTTTTGGTCAGTTTTCAAACATGCTCTGCTAGCGTGAACCTAGCAGAGCATTTTAAAAGCTTTATAACTTTTGAAATAAGGTTCAACAAGTTTTAAAATTGTTCCAACAATGTCCAACAAGTCTTAAGGAACATTTTTGGACACTTTTTTGGTTAGTTTTCAAACATGCTCTGCTAACGTGAACCTAGTAGAACATTTTAAAAGCTTTATAACTTTTGAAATAAGGTCCAACAAATTTTAAAAATGTTCCAATAATGTTCAGCAAACGACCAACAAATTTGTTGGATGGGTTTGGGAGGGGACTTCTAAAAGTGTTCTGCTAAGTTCACGAGAGTGTAATCTGTCTTTAAAAACTGGTAGTAAGCGTGAAGTTTTCATTCAATAATATCCCATATTCGTATGTAATAGTAAAAAAATTGTAATGAAACAATAATTAATCAATATTACTAATGAAGAAGCGAATAAATATTGATATTGGAAAAAAATTAATATTGATGTTGAAAAAACCATTCATAGAAAAAACTTTGTGGAATATTTTGATCAAATTCTACTTAAAGAGTAATTCGGATTCGGAAATTGCAGATATCGCGGATTTGATTAATAACTGTATACAATAAACTTTTCTAAGTGCCAAGTTTATGGTAAGTTATTTATAATTTTGCTTACTTGAAAAAATAAGTTAAAACAATTTGTCTTTTAATGTATTTATGGTAATTTTTATTTCGATATTCTTTAATCCAACTAGCAAATCTTTACCCCACTCCCTTCCTTACGCACGTCACGTGTGTAATTGATGAAGAAAACCCAATTTTATTTTGATTTGAAATAATAAATTATTGATCAATAATAAATTTATTATTAAATGAATCAAATTGTTAAATTAAAAAGAGATAGCGTTTACTCGATTCGATTAATTCAAACAAATGAACCAATTTTTGAATTAGTGTTGTATAGTCCAACACTAAAAAAATACACGCAGCTATAAAAATTAAAAAATTGAGTAGATGAACAATTTTTTTTAGATTGAGCTAATCAATGTGATTATTTGTTTTATAAGTAAACTGTGTATTTTAACCTCTATGTACAGAAACATTACAATAAAGTTGAATGTAATACGGAGGTTATTAATGGGATCCAGAATCGATGGGTAAAAAATACCATAATTCATGATACCAAAAATATTATTATCTCATAATCAAATTTTGTAGTTACAATATAATATATAGTTAGTTTTCGTGTGTATATTCGATTTATAACCTTTTTTTATTTGTCCTTAATATTTTAAAAGTATTTATTGTAAAATATCAGTAAATGTAAATTGGAAATTGATTTGACTTGATTTGATAGATCTGGATTTGACAATGTATGTATGTATGTGTATATTTTTTTACTGTGCGCTATTGCCAGTTTTCAAAATATGTTGACAAAAACAAACCTAACCAAACAGTTTTAATCTTATTAAATAATTAATTCAAACGTTCGTCAATATCATTTTTTTAATGCAATTATATAAACTGCATATTTCAATGAATATTTATATAAATCGATAATTATTACTCTTTGCAATGATCGTCAACAGGTTTTCAATTTTTGATGGAGGATAACTACATAATTGAGCAATTCAATTCACTAAAAAAAAAAATTTTTATCTACTATTAAGCCTCATGCATGAACGTCCTTAAAATTTCAAAATTATTTAGTTTTGATAAAAATCGCCCTCAAAAATTGTACGATTAACAATACAGGTATTTACAAAAGTAGTGATTCCACCACACATTTAATTGTATGTAAAAACGCGTTTAGCGATTTAGCTAAAATTAGAACAATAGAAAATAATGTTTTATTTATATTTTGGGGAAAAAAATTTTTGACCGTTTAATTATTGTAATCGATAGGTATACAAGCGAACAACTATACGAGGTACATTCAAGTCACAAAAGTATAGCATGCAATCTCTTCATATAAATGATGCGGGCTCTGAACTGAAACTTTTTAACACGATTACTAGAAAATAACTACCTTAAATAACCATTAAAACTGGTATTCATTTTACAAATGTTGTTCCTTACAAAAAAAAATTGCGCATTTTTCAAAATTATATAATTTATTTGTGCCTTATTCTTTCGGTTTTCGAAAAATTGAATTCGTATTAAAGATATACAAATAAATAAAAGTGTCTGTTTGTAATGCCAAAATAACAGCTTTTTACTAAATGCATATGAAAGTATATACGGTGCTTATAACAAAAAAATAATTTTTAAAATTATTGTCTGTCTGTCTGTTTGTTTCGTCTAATCTCCGAAACGGCTGGACCGATTTTGACGGGACTTTCACTGGCAGATAGCTGATGTTATAAGGAGTAAATAAGGCTACTTTTATTTTAGAAAAAGAATTAGGGTTCCGCGCAAAAAAATTTAAAACCCATGAAATTGTGAACAAAATCCGAATCTCCCGAATTTATTCGAACAGGAACAGGATTTATTCGAACAGAATTTATTCGAACATTTTTCCCAAAAACCGAACAATGCAAAAATTTTGAATAATCAGCGCAACTTTTGTTTCTTATAAATTACACTAATGGTCACTATTGGTAAAGTTACGTATGACGTCATATTCCAAAAAGGTGGCTTTAGTCAGGCTACATTTCTACAATTAGTTGTATTTTTCATTCAAAAGAATATTTTCCTTAACAAACTAATAATTTTTTGTTTACATAATGCAATTAATTCATACGTAACTGTCACAGTTGAGCCTGAATACTCTGTTTCTTATTCTTGCCACCAAATGTGATAGTCCAAAGGAACAAAAACCAATAGAAACTACAGTTTATTCTCATTAATTACATACAATTGTAGTTTAAAAATTCTGCCATTAAGTATTTTACTCCACTTGGATTGGAAGTGTGTCCCCATGAATCCAAGTGGCAGCAATCCGTTCCTATTATTCTTTCGTTCCTGTACATAGAAGTTGTGTGATTATTTATACCAGATTTCTTTAAAAATAATTCATAAAGTTATATCATCCTATATAGCATATACTATAGATATGAGTATGTATTAGTAGATATTGTATGTGAATGTTTGACAACTAATGTTAAGTTATGTTCATATGTGTAGATTTTATTAATAGCTGCTACTTTTTAGACCATATGTTCATCAAATAGTCAGTTTAACTCATTATTAGTCACAATTACATGCATATATACACAGTAATACACACTTACTTAGTCAATTCATATTATCTATCATATGTATGTATGAAGGTATATGTATGTGTAGATATGTGTGTTTACACAAACATACATACATATATACTACATATATACGTACACACACATTCAACACACACACTCATTTAATAATATCATGCATACAAATATTTAATGTATTTACATTTTTATTTTCAAACATTTGTCCAAGAACATCATAACATTTTACTGGACTGTGCTACTAATTTTTATATTATCGGTGTACTCTCTGTTAACTGTTATTTTTATACCCGGTATATACGATATATATCAGGGTATATTAAGTTTAGTCAAGTCTTTGTACCGGTTGAAAATAATGACCGCAGAAAAAATACTTTGGTATAGGTGTTTATTTCCGCATATCCGTTTGTCCGTCAACATGATAATAACTCAAACGAGCTGAAATTTTGATTGTGTATGTATTCCAGAGTATTCCCTAAAAAATAAGGTTCGTAAATGGGCAAAATTGGATGGGCCTTCCCCTCGCCTGCGAACGAATTGTTTACCTTTGAAACAGTAAGAGATAGATAAAAACTGTTCCTTTTTTAAAAATAAACCACTTTTGTTTGAAACTTTTTTCATAAACTCAGAATATACTGGGTATTTACGCAATTTTTATTAAAATTATTTTTTATATTATAATTATTAAAATTATTTATATATATATATATATATATATATATATGTGTCTGTGGAATCTCTAGCGGCCACAGTTTTATTCCGATTGGAATGAAATTTGTTATTTGACGTGTTTTTGGTATTTGAAAGGTCAAGTTCGTTAATGGATTAAATTGGACAAGGGAAAGAGAAGTTTTATTGGAGGGGAAAACACAAAATTTTGCAAATCTCCCTTAATATTCGAAAAATGGAAAAAATTATAAGAAGTTGTAGAGTTGTAGAAAATTGGTTTTGCTATAATTTTGTTTCTAATCATTTTTTCTGTATTACTATAATATTTACAGAAATATTTATAACTTAAGATTGAAAGTTAAAATTCTGAATATCTCTGTACTCATTAGAGTTTGAGCAAAAATGATTGGATAATTGAATTGGAGCAAACATGATTTTGCGAACTATACTCCATGTAAATTTTTCGATTGTTCTAATATTAAGAGAGATATTGTATATCTTGTTTTTTCTTCTTTCTCTATGTCGCCTTTCCCTTTGACCTATGCCATTTATTAATAAAATTGGCCTTGTAAATACCAACATCATATCAGATACGATATTTCATTTTTATTAGAATATAATTGTGACCACTAGAGAGTAATTTATGTATTCTAAGGAAATTCGCTAAGTTGATGCAGCTCCTGCGTAACGATTTTTTTTTTTAATTGGATTTTTTTTTAAACCAAAAGTATTATTTAATTAAACGTTTTAGTATTTGGACAGGTGTAAATTATTAAACATGTAATATTACACTGTAAAAAATAAAATAGTGAACCCAACTAGGTAACCCGACAGATATAATTGGCTGATACTATCTACAGGTAAATGAATAGCACTTAAGTTAAATATATAAACTAACGATTGTGACATGTTCTATTGAGATAGTTATATATTTTTATAATACCAAAACTTACTTACTAATGGTCTAGTTTTAAGTCTGTAAAGTTCTACGACTAATCAGTACAAGTCATTTTTTATGTACATATAAAAATTATATTTAACAAGTTGCCGGATATTTAAAACGTAACCCATCATATCCTGACCAAATAAAAAAAATACAACGCCTGTCAGAAGTGGTCTACATGTATATTTGTGGGCATGTTTTGTATAATGAAATTGCATTTTGTGTGTGTAAAAAATGGTACAAAATCCATCTTTAGAATATTTTCGATGAACCAGATTTTTGGGTATATATTAAATGGTGAATGACCCAAGTGGTGATTAATCAAACTGATGCCGTGGGATGGTTAACGAGACTTAATTTTCGACAATGAATAAACAGCGATCAATCAGACTCAGATGTCGAAGGAAATGCTACATCATTTTTCTCACCCATAATTTTGTAGGATTCTGATCTTATACAAATAGTAATAATATCAATTTTTTTTAGAGCTCCATGGTAATTATTAGACTAATAAAATAGAATGTATGTAAGTATACAAATATATATACACTATACAACACACATTATACGTAGTATATCATATACACATATGTATATTGTATATGATACACATATACACTGATTATGATAACTGCGTGCGTGTGTGACTGAAATAGTTATATCACGTTGCCAATTATACCCCTCTTTGTTCATTGATATTGTGATTGAAGTGTCCTTGGACACAGTTTAACAATTGCACGTCTATTGAATGTTTATATATATATATATATATATATATATATATATATATATATATATATATACATATATATATATATATATATATATATATATATATATATATATATATATATATAACATACATGTGTATATACTTAAATAAGTAAAGTATACTTATTTGTTTACAATTCCTTCATCGTAGAAGAGATACATTTGTCTATAAAATAATTGGCCAATTTCATTCGACGAATGTAGCAGAGCAAAATATAGATTAAATTAATCAATTTTTAGACCATTTTATTTTTCAATATTTGATACACAAAATTGTGAATTTATATCGGATACTGACGTGAATCAATGACGTTTGTAAGATTAATATCTTAAATAATATTAATATCTGTATTAATTTCTTTAAATTATAATTTAAAGATATTACATTCGCGAAAAAAATGTTATCTTCACATAATTGTAGTCTTAATTGGGAATTTTTTGAGCTTAGGGTTGCCACCTCAAAATTATGAAAAGTCGGGAGATCAACATATATTAAGTCGATCTTGTCTGGAGATCGGGTGGTCCATATATTATTTAGTAAATTGGGAAGTGGCGGATTTACCGGGTAGGTAAATACTACTTGTGTGATCAAAAATATAATTTTTCATTTGAAAGCGTATAAGCCTGATGCATTCTCGAATCATTAAAATAATGACATTTATTTTTTGCACATGAATAATATGTTGGAAAATGAGTTAGTAATTGACAAGATAATCAAGCGTTCGGGGGTCGTTTCCTGGCGGTTTTAAAGTGTTAGTTTTTCATTTTAATATTTATTTATTATTATTTTTGGATTTAGATTTATATATAGAATTGTTTTTGCAAAATTTACAAATTTTGGTTAGCAAAATTTTTTTCCAGTGAACTCGGGAAGTCGGGAGATTTACCATGGAAATCGGGAGTCGGGAGAAACTGTACGATTTTGGTAATATTAAGAGAGATATTTTATATTTTGTGTTTTCTTCTTACTCTATGCCCCCCTTTTCCCTGTACCTATGCCATTTATTAATAAAATAGACCATTTTGATCATACTAAAATTGTGACCGCTAGAGAGTGCTTTACGTATTCTAAGGAAATTTACTAAGCTGACGCAGTTTCTGCGTAACAAATTTCTGCATTTTTTATCGTTAGAAAATAGTATATAATGTTTTTGTGATATATCGTGTTTCATCATTTATACAGCAGCATCCTAGCTAAGAATCTAACTACCCAATCCGTCCCTCATGTACGTTCTTTAATATATGTTTATATATGCTTATACGTACCATACAAAAATCTTTTTATAATATAATTATCGGTTTAATAATATATAGTATGCAATTCTCTATGCAAGAGTAGCCATTGGGATATAAAAATGCAACACCGTATATGTTATTATAGGTAAGTTTAGAAGGGACATACATTCATTTGTAAAGAGGAAACGAAACAGATATATTAGGTCTATTAAGATATATTAGGTGTATGTATGTATAAAATCAACAAAACATATATATATATATATATATATATATTTATATATATATATATATATATATATATATATATATATATATATATATATATATATATATATATATATATAAATATATATATATGTGTCTGTAATCGCTCCAGCGGTCACAATTTTATTCCGATTGGAATGAAATTTGGTATTTGAGGGTGTTTTGGTATTCAAAATGTCAAGTTCGTGAATGGGTAAAATCGAACAAGGGAAAATGGAGGTTTAAAGGGAAGGGGAAACACAAAATTTGACATATCTCCCTTAATATTCGAAACATCGAAACATATATTAGAAATAAAGTTGTAGGTATTAAGTTTTACTGTAATTTTGTAATTTTTTCTATTACACTAATATTTACAAAAATATTGACGGTTTAAGATTGAAAATTAAATTCCTTAATCTCTCTGTACACATTAGAGTTTAACCAAAAATGATAAGGTGATGAATTGTAGCAAACATAATTTTCTACAACATTATTCCTTACGCATTTTACGATTGTTCTAATATTAAGAAAGATATTTTATATTTTGTGTTTTCTTCTTTCTTTATGCCCCCCTTTCCCCTTGACATATGTCATTTATTAATAGAATTGGCCTTGCAAATACTAAAATCATATCAGATAGGACATTTCATTTTGATCAGACTAAAATTGTGACCGCGAGAAAGTGATTTATGTGTTCTAAGGAAATTCGCTAAGTTGAAGCAGCTCCTGCGTAACGATTTTTTATTATTATTATTATTTTCAATACATATATATTATTTAGCTTTCATATAAATGCGCGGCGGACGAAGTCGCGGGAAACAGCTAGTATATAATAAATTTAGGAATTTTAAAACAATATCAATGCAATAGTTGTTTTTCAAATTAAGTTGTTAAGGTATTCAATATTTGTTATTTTGACCAAATCATAATTTTTTCTGCCCCATTGGATTTCTTAAATCAAACTTCCACACGGTTGATGTAAAACAAATTAGGGAAAATATTTTTTACTCACACAATGGTCAATCTACACACCTACACACTATTTCAAATTTTTTGTGATTTATTATTATTATTTTATAAAACACCTTTTGGAGATTTGATACCATTTATATTGGCATTTAGGATTCCGTATGAGATTTTGCAACATAATAGGGAATATGCATGAAAATTTTTTTTCACTTGAATTGAAGCATGTTTACTTGACAAATATCAAGGTAAAATTACTTTTTAAATAACTTTAAAAATAAGCGAGATATGAATGATTGAAATTCCCGATTAGACAAAGTCCTAGCCCTCATAGACCTCTTGATATGTTATGTGACGTCATATTACACTTTCACCATTTATAATACACGTAAAACTCCGTGATTAGTATTTTTGCAAGAAAGAGACAGATAATAATCTTTAAAAGCTTATAGCTTCCTTGATATTTGTCGGATTTTAATTTCGTTTTTAAATATTATTACAGTATTAACAGTATTTTCATATTCTGAAAATAAATGTGAAAAAAAATTTTCATGCATATTCCCTATTGTGGCTTACTTTAGTGTTGTAGAAAAGGTGTAAAGTATTTTTTCAATTGGCTTAAATTATGGAAGCTATACTTGGATGAATCCAATAAAAATTATTTATCCATAAAGAAAGATGCAAATTGCATTACATTTAATGTATACTCCCGTTCAATAAAATTGAACAGATCTAAACCGAATCAGTCTCTGACAATTTTGATTATTCTTGTAGCAAATGTTGTTTACTATACTTCCACTTCTTTTTTCACACTTAAAATATATGCTAGTTATCTTTGTTTATAAATGAATAATTATACAGAGAGTTACAAAAGTGGGGAGTTTTATGAAATGTAAGAAAATTAACATTTCAGGTCAGGCCAAGGAACAAGAAGCGCCAATGTTAAGAAAATTGTATAATATGCACGAGGGTATATTAAGTTTAGTTCCGACTTTGTAACAGTTGGAAATATCACAGAGAAAATTTTTTGGAATAGGTGTTAAAATAAAATGAGCTCAGTTCATTTCATGTATGTCCGACTTTCCGTCTGTCTGTTCGTAAACACGACAACTCAAAAGCGAAAAGAGATAATGAGCTGAAATTTTGTGTGTGTGTTAATTTTCAAGCTAAAAAGTAAGATCATGTACGTGAATGGGCAAAATCAGATCGTGTTTCCAGGAACGGGGAGGGGGGATATCCATCTTTGAAACGGTACGAAATAGAAAATAAATTTTAAGACAAAAAATGTCTTAAACTTTTAAAAATAAACAACTTTTGCTTGAAACTTGTTTCATAATCTCAGTAAATACGAGGCATTAAAGCAATTAACTCAGTTGGTTGTTATTTTTACTTATTATTTAAATTTTATTTACATTAACAGATTGTGCTTGATAAAAAAATTGTATATTGACATATCGAACCGTATATGTACTTGTCGATTATATATTATCCGCTTTATTTTAATAGAAGATCACTTACATTATATACATAGAGTCCAGCAGCTAAGATTTGTTAAAATTACTACGCCACACAAAGAAATAATGGTTGCCGAAAAAACTAATGGCAAAATTCAAATGGCCAGTATGCCGGCATATTGCATTTCGCTATGATCGTCCCTAGATAGATAGATACATCTTGGGGTCTAAAAAGTAAAGCACTTCGACATTATGGTTCATTGTGCTTCCCCTTCTACTTCAGTCCGACGAGATTCGCTTCTCCCATATGTTGGCAATAGCCAGGAGCTTGCTTATCAGATCTTCCTGAAGGTTCATATATTCGGGGTGAGATGCACTGAATATCCTGTATCTGCTGTAACCCAGAGGTACGCAATCAAAGATAATATGGCTGGATGTTTCTTCTTCCTCGCCACCCAATCTGCACACAATGGACTCGTTATGGAGGCCCATTGTGTACAGATGCTTCCGCAGGGGATAATGTCCGGTAATGAATCCGATAACCATCCGCAGTTGCATCCTGTTTAGTCTCAGTGCATCGAGAGATAGCTTCTAGTTGCACTGTGAAGCAGTACCTTCCCGAGCTCTTGCCGCGGTACTTTTTCCCAGTGATCACGGTGTTTAGCATTTGACCACTCGTTGATCACTTGTTTACATGCATTCCTTGAAATTCCTAAAATAGGCTCTGAACCAATGAAGGGTATTCCGAGTCCCTTCTTTGCAAAGGTATCTGCTTGTTTGTTTCCTACGAAACAACTCTGACCCGGAAAATTTAACATTGTTACATTTTGCCAGCTCCTGCAGTTCCTCCAAACAGTTCTTGACTACCCTTGAGGGGACTACAGTTCCAGGCAAGGCTTTTAGAGCAGCTTCACTGTCCGAGAGAATACATACGCTCTGGTTTATGTTGCCTCTGCGTAGGTTCTCACGGACGCAAGCCAGTATTGCGTAGACTTCGACTTGAAAGACCATGGTATATTTCCCCAAGTTGAGGCTTATGTTTGCTTTAGGTCTCTTACCGTAGATTCCCACCCCGATTCCTTCTTCAGTTTTGGATCGGTCTGTATCCGCCTGTATACGATTCCTTTCTTGAGATAGGGTGGTTCTCCATCCGTCCACATGGCCCTACCACAGACTACAGTGAAAAGTTTTGAGAAGGAGTATATTTTGGGAAGCATATACGATCTTCCCTAATGCAATGGCTTCATATTCCCGTATATTTTACGAAAATTCATTAGTACAGCCAAAACACTAATTTATTTTTCTACTGCCGGTCTAATAAACTAAAATACGTTGGTGAATCGTTGAATTATAATAAATTACTTATATACACAAATTTTCAGCTCTCCTAATTTCAATCAGTTAAATAGTTTTGATGTGTGATCAAATTATCAGTACATCCACGCTAAAATAATGAATAAAAATATGTATGAAAAATTTGATACTTTTTCTGAAAATATTTTTACTGTTTAACGCCTCATAAAATACAATACTTAAATAAATTTTTATTGTACATACTTATTTGAGAACCTATTTAAGTATATGATTTAAGACGAAAACGCATTTACGATTTTTGTGACTCATGTTCACAAAGAATTCACCTAGTTTTAATAATTTTATGTATATATTATTTGCAAGTTTTTATCACTTTGTCACAAAATAAATTATATGCATTTTTTTTTTGGAGCACATCGTCACAATTAAACTTATGACACTGTAAAACGTATTAAAGCAAAGTATGTACTATAAGGACCACAAAAGTTGATGTCATTTAAAAAAATTTTATCATTGATTTATTCCATATTGATTCGGTTTTCGAAAAAATGCTTCATAGGTAAAAGTTGTTCATTAAAAATATAGAAAAAACCGAATGAATAACGCACGAATCAAATAAAAATTTTTAAATAATGACCTCATTTTTTGTGGCCATTCAATAATGCAATGTATTTGAAATAATAAGTCACATTCTCAGCGTATATATTACTGAATATATGTATAATAGTCCCGGAGACCAAAGGGTTTTTTCAGGATGATGAGCATCAAGTTGGTATTTTGTAAGTAGATTCGTTTTGACAAGACCCCCAACTTTTTTAATTATAAAATTCTGGAAAACGGTATCGAAATTTTCTGGAAGCCGTTGAACATTGAGGATGGGAGACTCGGAGTCCATCCCATTGAATTTGTAAGACGAAAATTTTTCCTCATTCTTCACTTGATTATCTTACAATTAAACATAAAAATAACTTGATGCTCGTAAATTTTGGATGGACCGTTTGGATTGACCGTTCATCCAAAGTTTACGTTTATTTTGTATTTTCGTATTAGTATTGGTTTGCCAGTCTTTGCCCATGACTCAGCCAATACTCAACAGCCAAGTATTGGTTTGCCAGTCTTGGTCCAAGACTTTGCCAATACTCAACGGGCTATAAATTAGTAGATCATTTAAATCTGTATATCTAACATGTGCAGGTTAGTCCAAAGGATAGAGTATAGGTCCTGCAACCAGAAAGACGAGTGTTCGCACCCCGGCTCCACCAGAATTTGTCTAGGATAACTAATGTTGTTTATCTGCATTAATTCATTCTAACCTTAATTATAATTTAAATTTCTTCATTAAAAGCACAGTACTGACAGCCAATACTGGGTCAGGCTTAGTTTCAAGTAGTTGGCCCATACTCTTCTGCAGTCTTGTCATGTTATTAATATTCAGGCTTGGTAGGAAGTTATCATTTCAAGGCTCAGACGGGCTTGAGCAAAGTTTGAATCTCTGGCTTGGCCCAAGCAAGTCTTGGGCCAAGCCCGTGCCGAAATCATCATCTCTTCTAAGGGCGAATTCATTTTCAAATATGTCAGCTAATCGTGTTTAAACTATACATTCTTACAGTAAATGTCAGGAATTACAACATCAATACGAATAGTACGAAAAATATCAATTTTAATCTGAAATTCTAAGTTACCTGGAATGTCACTAGGATTCAAATGATACCTTATTTGTCGAAATCGGTTCAGACGTTTGAACTCTACAATGTAACTATTACATACAACTTACGGAATACCCTAGCTTTGCTATAGTCCGGTAAAAAGTACATTTAATTAGTTTTAAAATAATTAGTTAACTTGGTGGACATCTTTATCAAGATAATCCAAAAATTTGTGTATATTTTAAACAGTTTGATTAGATTTTCAGAAATAAAGAAAATAGGAAACAATTAATTATTATCATAGATAATATTTTTCAAAAAACTTGCAAACAAAGAATTTTGTTCAGCTAGACAAATACGTGCGTATACATTTTCAATAGTAATCTGTTAAATTTATATTTAGCATTACATAGGGGCATTAAAAGGGCATCACCCGACTCAGCATTTTATATACATACACTAGCATCAAAAAGTTTGAAAACAACTGGAAAATGTACAATGATTATGTAAACTATTACATTAGCAGCGCCATTATGAATTATACTTATCTAAACATCAGAGTTTTATTTTTGTGGAATGTATAGCGAAATAGTATAAATCACTCCCTTCAAACACTCAATTTAAAATGATTTGGGAAATTCAAGTACATCTAATTATGAATAAAAATGATCTCTTGCTTTCTTTTGCAGAGCTACAGGAAGGGGGGGAGGTTTAGTTTAGATTTATCATACCAAAATGGGACTTTCTGAGCAATAAAGACCGTTACGAAGTCGGGCTTAACGCATAGAGTTACCCATAGGTCATATATCTAATTATAAGTTTCAGAGGGCTTCGATCGATTGCAATTTGAGTCTCAAAAGTGTAAACTTTAGGTTAAAGGTGTCTCAATTTTTTGTGATTCTGTGTGTAAAACAAGATAAATTAAAAAACATTTTAATGCTTTTATTTAAACTTAATTATAATAAACCTAATTTTCTACAACTTTAATTCTTATGTGTTTTACGTTTTTTTCCATATTAAGCGACATATACTAAATTTTGTGTTTCCCCTTCCCTCTAAATCCCCTCTTCCGTTTTCGGTCATGCTTACCATAAAAATGCATTGTTATCGGGACTGAAGCAACATATAAAAATTCAACTCCGTAGGATAAGAGGAAGTGGGTCAAATTTAACTTGCAAGATTCCATTACAGACAACAACGGGACAGGTGAATCTAAATAAAAGCTTGTAATAATTAAAGTTGTTCTATCAATAACTTTAATATTAAATTTGGAAAAAATTACTCCAATAATTGGAATTTTAATATAATCACTATTAATATGTGACGTCATTAACGGTATATTATCATCTTAGTTTAAACTTTAAAGCTTCATATTTCTGTTAACTTTATTAAACGTTGTATATATTCTTTGTCAACGAATTTTAATATAATCACAATTTGATATTTGAAAAAAAAATTGTCAAGTATTCAGTTGCAAAAGCGTTTCAAACCATCTTAGCCCGCATTATCAAGGGGAGGATCAAATTATTCAAGCCCCCCTCCCGTGTGGATGATTAAATAGTCTGTAGCTTAAATCCAAGTTTTAAAAAAAGTTAGTTAATGAAAATTTCACATCAAGTGAAATTGTTAATTGTTAAAAATGGTTTCAGTTCTGTCTATACCGGATTTATTTCGGTTTGCAACGATTAGCAAGTTAAAATGTTTCCAAACTTTATGACGCTAGTGTGATTTTAATTATTTATTTATATACAAACGTAATGGAATAATTTTTTTAAAGCTTACATTATGGATCATCAATTTTATATTAATGGGGAGTTTCATAAGTTTATATTATTTTAATGACATTAATAATATTGTTTTTTTTTTGTGGATATTAAAAACGTGTGTTTATTAATTTATTTGTGATATTTTTTCTGAAAAATAAGGTCATACATTGATTTGAACTGATATTGGTATATTAAATGATGCATTTTTTATTTAGTTAGCAACAAATTTTTATAGTAAACATGATATTTAAAAAAAGAAATTTCATAAGTAATCAATTTTAAGTAATGACCATATGCCTCACATATTTTGGATAGGGTAATCCATTTAGTAATGTATTAAATTTTAAATACGAAATTTATAGGTTTTTATAACTGGAAATTAGATATTCGAATGTTTTCCATTATAATAAAAGTAAACATAAGGAAAGTTTGAAAAATCAACTGCTTGGACTTGGATAGATATTAGATACATATAGATATAGAGCAGTAATTCTCAAACACTGTGCCGCCAAATTTTAGAAGTGTATATAGTAAAGTACTAACCAATATAAAAACGAAAAATAAAATAAAGACTGTTAAATGTAGAAGACGATATGAGAGTAGCATTGTCATTTTTACGACCAAATATAAATGAAATTACCAAAAAACATCAAGCTCAAATTTCTCATTAAAACTATTCTTATTATTAACTTGTAATGAATCCCTTAATAAACGTACTGTTGTTTTGGTAGTACATATTATTTTATTTACATTCAAAATTAATATCATAAACTATTTTATACAGTGTATTATTGGTAAGTAAACAACTTTTAAACTTATCTTTTTCCTTGTGTGCAGTCAAATTTTGAAATAAAAAAAAAGTTGAAAATCACTGATATAGAGATTTGATAGATATTGCAATATGATCGTTCCAAAAGCACCCGAGATCGCCCCAAAAGCTCAGGTGGTACCAATCCGTCTTGGACCGATGTACAAAATTACTATGCACAAACGTATTGATTCCTCTGATTTAAAAAATAGAATAATAATTCGTGTCCAACTACAATTAGTATATTCCATTATACCCGGGACAAATAGCGTCAAAAGTTGAGCTATCATTTAAAAATTTTATAATTGATTTGTGTCATATTTACTCGGATTTCGGACAAATGTTTCGAATAAAAGTTATAAGGAACATCTTTTTTTCTGCAATATTTTTATGAAATCCAAAGGAAATGATAGCTCAACTTTGGGCGCTATTTGTACATATATAATATATTTAAGGATATTATAGGTTTAGTCTCAACGGTCGAAAATATTGATCATTGAAAAAATAGTTGGTATAGGTGTGCTTAAAAGGACCTAACTAGTACATTTCAGCATGCCTGCCTGTAACTCAAAAACGGATATTTTCCCTCCATTCCCTCCATTCCCTCCAGAAGAAAAATTTTAAACAGTTAGAGCTAGTAAAAACAAAAATAGATAGATTTTTTTGGTTGAAATATTTGTAATTACTCTTAATTACAAATATGAATATAGTACCATTATACACTACTTTGTAATTTTATACTGCATTGAATAAATAAAAAAATAAATAAATACATATATATATATATATATATATATATATATATATATATATATATGAACCACTCCCTACCAAATTCCCTCCTTTTTCAGCCAAAATCAAGATGAAAAATGATTATTTTCACGATGAATAAAGGACATACATTCTTAATATCAATCGAACGCACGAAATAGGGATTTCCACACACGCATCCACCCTCTCATCAAAAACCATTAAGAATTCCTTCTTAAACAGCTCATAGTGACATTAATATCACTTCCATGACTTTTTTAATATAATAATATTGAAAAAAACGCATTTGCGTATTAATAAATACATTTAGTTTTTAAGGATATTGTACGGGTGGATGGGATGTCCTTTTCCATCCTGAAAATAATTTTAATCATTATTTTTCATTATAATGAATTTCCGCTAAAAAAGAGGGGATTGGTATATATATATATATATATATATATATATATATAATTCTTCTGTCCGTGTGTATGTGACTGAACTCCTCCTAAACGGCTGGACTGATTTTGATGAAATTATTTGTGTGTGTCCCAGTGGATTCGAGAATGGATTAGATTCACAATTCAGTCCAAAAAAAAAAAAAAAACTTTCAAAAAAAGTTTAAAATTTTTAAATTTAAGACTAGTATATATATATATTGGACTGAATTGTGAATCTAAACCATTCTCGAATCCACTGGAACACACAAAATTTCATCAAAATCAGTCTACCGTTTAGGAGAAGTTCAGTCACATACACATGGATAGAAGAATTATATATATTAAGATATATATGTATATATATATATATATTAAGAGAACTATAAAACCTAGAATAAAACCTTTTCGAGACTTCCTTTTTACCTTTTTTGGAAGAGCATGATCAATAATATTTTTTCGATTTTTTTCCAATTATTAAAATCAAATAATTGAAGAAATCGAATTGATTTGGTAAAACAAATTTGGCAATTATACAACGGAACACTTGCGGCATCAACTAAATTATAAATATTAGTCAACGGTTAAAATTTGTTTCTTAAACCTACTCTCTGAATGTGTATTATAGATTTCTACACAAATTAAAATTTAACATTTTAATCAATTTTGCCTGAAAACAAATACCTCACTCTAAACAGCTCTTAATTAATTCACTTGACTGACTTGCATACATAAATAAAAACAAAAAAATAAAATTTAAAAAAAAAACTCTAAAATATAAGAATATGCAATTTATTTAATAGAAAATAAAAATCTATTAATTTTATTAGCTATTTAGTGAGTGCAATAATATATATGCAAATGACCTTTGTGCATATCGTAAAGTGAAAGGATTTTGTGTGTGATAAACTTTCAAAAAAAGTATCAAATAATCGCTAGTTATAAATTAGATAAATGTTTATAGAAAAATGTTTTTAAAAAAAAATTGCATTTTAATTTTGACAACAAAAAAACTGGTTTCATCAAGTCTTTTTGGCCAAAATGTTTGACATCTAATGTTAAAAATTGTATTAGTAATGCCGCAAGCGACGAGGCAAAACGAGATGAAATGAGAATAAGGCAGCGAAGGGCGAGACGACACAATTAGAATCCTTCTTTACTTAAATATAAAAATAGATTTTTTTTTAAATTGTATTTTTTAAAGAAAATCTTCAACTGTAAAAACGAGACGAGACGACACGATATAAAACTTTTACAGCTCAATTCAATACAAGAGATATGCTAGTCTCGTCTCGCGACATCGTGTATTATTTGCTAATTTGTAATAATTCCTTAGTGGCTAATAGTAGAGAATGCTCCAAGCTCCTATTTCTATTTACTCGAATAGCTTCGCATCTTTTTCAGCACCCGTTTACCTCTGCTTCAGGGTGTATTAGCACTTTTAATAATGTTTATAATTCGGATAGAAGTGTATGGAGTCATGGAGTACTCGCATTAAGTGTTCTGCGAAAAAATGTTTTTTCAGTATTGCATAATTTTTAAACTTTTTATTCGAATAGGCAACTCGCAATACACTTAATCAAAAAATTGCTTAAAACAACATTCACGCTTGAATATTCAATTCTGATTTCGTTTCAATCTAACTTTATTATCTTCGGTATCATGATTTTAATCAAATTTTTCTCAGTGTTAGTTTTTGCGATACGCTGACGCGTAACATTTTCAAGGGTATTTTCACAAAAATGTTAAAAGAATTAAACATACAAAAAAATGAACTGTACATTTTTAAAAACGGTGCTACAAAAACCATTAATTGACATCATACACAATAAAAATGAAAAAAAAAATTATTTTCCGTTTCAACCCCCAAGCAAAAACACTTAAAAATTCGACTTTTAAACATTATGTCCGTATTTGTGTAGTTGCATTGTACAAATTAAGGACGTTCATGCATAAGGCTCGATAGAAGATAAACAATTTTTTTTTAGTGAACTGAACAGCTCAATTATGCAGTTATCCTCCCAAAAATTGAAAACCTGTTGACCATAATTTCAAAGAGTAATTATTGATTGAAAATCAAATTTTTAACACAGCGTCTTATGGAGAACATAATTTTTTTGTACTTAAAATTATAATAACTATATTATTAAAGTAGCCACCATAATAAATAACGTATATAAATTTTCTTTGAAATATGCAGTTTATATAATTGCATTAAAAAATGGTGTAGACGAACGTTTGAATTAATTATTTAATAAAATTAAAACTGTTTTGTTAGGTTTGTTTTTATCAACATGTTTTGAAAACTGGCGACAAATTTAAAAAAAAATCAGTTTTGTTCTTAAGTAAAATTTTTTTTTCTATTCATATAAAGTGCATATATTTCTAATTTATTTCAATTTAAAATTTTATATAACTAAAACAATAAAACTAAATAAAAAATTAAATCATCAGCACTCAGAATGATTTGCTGTTTTGTAATTAGTACATTTTTACAGATTAAAAACTTACAGAGATTGAAAAAGAGTCCTATCATCTGTCTCTCGAATATTTATCGAAAATCGTAAAGAAAACCTTTGGCATGTTTTGATGAGATCTTATGAGATTTATACAGTCTTGAAAGAACAAAAATAATTGTTTAATATTTATTTGTGACTTGCCTATGTTTGTAAAACTATGATCACTGTTAAAACTTAATTTTACGAAAATTACATAAGTTTATTTCTTTCAAACATTTGTCATAATGGTTTTTCATCAAGTAAAGATCGAAAGAATATTATATCAAATAGAAAACATACAAACCCTGGAACGACTCCAGATTTTCCATTTCCAAAAGGAGACAGGCAGAGACCCAACATACATAAGTAGAATTAAAAAATCGCATAGTAGAACTTTTTTACGATCATACTCCAAAGATACCTACTGGATTGGCTACCGGTGTTTGCCAACTCTCGACTACCGTTAAATGTTCGGCTTTAAAATACAAGAGAATTCAATAAATCAATACATTTCTTATTGGTCATCAATATATTAAATTATTAAATAAAGATATATTTTATATTAATAGGTCTTTATTTTTATTTTGTTTATTTTTTTAAATGAAAAACAAAGTAAAAGTTATAAAGATAAGCGTTTATAATTATTTATTATTATTAATTTTGCAAATTAAATATAAATATTTTTGTTGTTTGTGAGGGGCAATGCAATAATACTCAAGTAAAATGATTGAACAGTGTGTTAAAAAATATTCTTATATAATTTTAATAATTTGAATTTTTGAAATTTCAAATTTGAATACAAGTTTTTGGAGATTTCAAGTTTTTGGAGATTATAGGAGTTAACTCCTTAAGATCGATTTCATTTAAAACCCCCGGGTAGGACAATTTGATGGGTAGTAAACTCTTGTGTTAACAAAAAGAACGTTATTGTCGAATAAATTACAGTTATTGAACTTTTGACAACTGACCATTTTGGTCAAGACGTCTGGTGGAAAAAAACGAAAGCAAATTTAGTGTGCAGTATTATTTTTTTTTACATATAAAAGAGACACTGACTGAATTGTTTGGAGAAAACTAACGAAATAATGATGAGAGAAGAAAATTTTATTTAGTAGTTCAAAATTCCAAACCGTTCCAAAGTTATAGCTGTTTTCTGACCGTTTTAAAGGTATAGCCGGCCTAAATCTCTAATATTGTTTATAGTTTTTATAGAATTACCTACATTAGTAAAATTTTGAAATTATTCGTCAATAAATTTATAATCTAAAAAAAATGACAATTCAAACGGTCAAAATTTAGAAAAAATAATTATTTGATTTATAAAAAACCGCATATAATGGATTACTCTTTCGGTTGCACACAAAAAGCAGAAATGTTTTAGGGCGCTCCTTCAGTTCAGCTCTGAATACCTGAAAATCGAAACAATTTTCATTGAAAGTTTAAAGTATAAAACATTAACGAAAACTGTAATTACAATTGTAAATTAAATATATATATATAATCCCAAAGTTATAATGATTAAAAATTGAATCCTCATAAATAAAATCCGGCCGTTTTTAATATTCGAAAATCAAACAATATTTTTTGTTATTACACTTTTGCAAGGCTTAAGCATCCCTTACAGAAATTTAACGTGACTACAGTTTTTGCCATACCATAATCACAGAACATATCTTAATCGAAGAATATATGGATATATTTGGCACAAAAAATTTTTGAACTCTTAATTCTATAAAACATAAATAAAATGTCATTGGAAAATAAATGATAGATAAAATGTCTATAAAAGATTTTTTTGTATCAATGACCTAATTCGCGCTATCATTTCATAATTTTATAATTGATTTGTGCCTTATTGATTCGGTTTTCGAAAGAAGGCTTCGGATAAAATTTGTTCATTAAAACAACTTTTTAAAACAACATAGTAACAACTTTTATTCGAAATTTTTTTTTTGAAAACCGCATAAATAAGACACAAATCAACTATCAAATTTTAAAAACTCACATCAACTTTTGTGGCCAAGTGTACATTGAATACGCAAATATGAAAGTAAAAGTAATTGTTGACGGAAGGTTAATCGAAGAGTATCCAAAAAAATGCTATGGTAGTAATTGTTAGAAAAACCCAAGCTATTTTTTATTATTGTAATTACTGAAAAAAACCCAAGCAATTTTTCATTATTACAAGTTTGGTACTTAGCAAAGACCATATAGCGTAATTTAATAATGGGAATAAATTAACTTAAAAGTGAAGACGAAAATCCACAACTTAATTACAAGGTGACCAAATGGGAACAATGATTTCTTTATAGTTTATTGCTCTAATGTCTGACATCTAGACGAATTTTAATTTATAGGAGAACTACAAAATTACAAAACCGCACAATCTAGACAAAAACGTTTAACTAAATTCATTAATGTTCTTGTATCCATATTGTTAGCTATGCTCATTGTGGTACAGTCATTAATAAATTACAAATATAGGCCTATTTTAATGGTGTGGCCTTTTCTAATGGTTTTTCCTCTTTGCACTTCATAGTGATACACATCTATTTGTAATTAAATTTCAAATTTTGTCCCAATTCCTGGAACAATTATTTGTATTTTATAATTACGTATTTCGACTACAAGGTAGTCATCATCAGTATGAATTAGCTAATCGTATCTCTGGGATATATATGGTGTCAGAGATATGTTGCTCGTTGCTAATTTGGTGCGTGTCTCACATCTATTTGTGATTTAAAATTTCCATAAAATGATCTTTCTTTTTAAAATTTAGACGATTAATTTCTGTTGAAATAATTTCATTTTCGAAAAAATGTTTTGAATAAAAGTAGTTTTGAATAAAAAATGTTGTTTGTTGTTGCAGTGCAGTATACTTGCACCATGGACCACACAATTTGATGTCATTTTTCTAAATTTTCATTAGAAATATAGTAATTATTCGAAATTTTTTTTTTAAAACCGAATCAATAAGGCATAAATCAATTATAATATTTAAAAAAATGATATCTATTTTTTTGGTCCATAGTACTAGATCTAGTCAAATTTTATTATCTAGTCATCTACGTGCAATACATATGACGCCATGTCACGTTGTAGCCACCAAAAATTTTTTATTGTTTATCAAAATATTAACGACTTTTAAGCTAAACATTTTTTCCACACAAGGAATAGATAGGCCAAAAATGTATAATTTCGAGAAAAAAACGCCTCTTTCCTGTAGTCACTCCAAAATTTAAAATTATTAATATTTTTAGAAAACTTCAGTTCCAGTTAAATACCTTTCATTACTGGGAAAATAAAGTGTATCAAAAACTTGGGAAACTACTTTTTTGGAATTCATCCAAGCGGTTACCCTTCGATGCACTCAATTTGATATTGCAAAGATATAGGAGAACCTTGCCTGACTGAAGTAGAGGAGGGGGAGGGAAACACAATGGGCCATAAGGTCAAAGTGCAATACTTTGCAAAAACCCAAAATTTATCTATCTTTCTACACTTCCATTATACTTACTAAAGTATTGGTCTAGAATGCCAGAGGTCGTGGGTTCGATCCCCATCCCTAGATGTGTATGATTTTTCATATCAAGAATTTGATGTCAAAAAATGTTATCAATGTTCAGACATATTACTTAAATGTCAAAGTAAGTAAACGTTAGTCGCTTCCGTTGGTATAATATAACCGAAAGGCCACCATACTTACAATGGAAATAAATAGACGCTAGTTTACAAAAAACAATTTGAAAATATGTTACTAAAGAAAATTTGAAACATGGAAGTATTATGAATTCATTTACTTCGTTAATATTTTGCCTTGCATATTTTAAAATATGCATTAAAATGCGCATCTCGCCCCGAATATATGAACCTTCAGGAAAATCTGATAAGCAATCTTCCGGCTATGGTCAAGTTATGTGAGCAGCGAATCTCGTCAAACTGAAGTAGAAGCGGGAACACATTGGACCATAAGGTCAAAGTGCAATACTTTTCACTCCCCTATATTTCCATTATACTTACTAAAAAGAAACTTTGAAACATGGAAGTATTATGAATTGATTTGCTTCGTTAATATTCTGCCTTGCATATTTTAAAATATGCATTAAAATGCGTTTTTAAAGTATACAAAAAAATAAAAAACTAAAACACAATATAACTGAGGTATTAAATGTTAAGGGAGGTCCAGCACTGTCTTGTAAAATCAGGACAAAAACATCCGGTTTGCTTTAATTATAGAACAAATACATATAAACTCATACACAACACATACATATATTCTTTCAAATTACCTAGTTCAATTTTTGTATTATTAATACGCATTTCGACTACAAAGAAGTCATCATCAGTATAAATTAGCTAGTCGTAATTTACTCTTTGACAATTAGAAATAGATAGAAAAACGAAATTAATATACATAAAACAAAAATTAAAAAAAAATTAAACAAAATAAATTAAAATATAATAAATTTTATTGAAATTACTCTTACTAAAATTACTTTCATTCAAGTTTACTCTTGTCAACATCACTCATATTTACAACGGTAAAACGCGATTTTTAAACAAAATTTATTTAATAAATATTTATCTTTACTATCCTAGTTCTTTTTTCAATTCTGTTGAGTATTTTTTTTTAAGACAACAGGTAATATTTGAGGCGGGCATGAAGTTTTACATGCTTCTAATGAGAGAGAATGATTACTTTGTTATTAATTATCTCACGTTCTAAACGGTCAAAAATTCTGAAACTTTTATTAGACAACGTTATTTTTAGCCTGTGAAAAAAAAAATGAGCAAAATCTGTCGAAAAGTGGTTTCATGATGGACCTATCTTAATAAAATATATTAACGTATAAGTAGTAAAAAGTCGTCACAAGGAAAGAGAAATGGCAACCTTAATATGCAAATCATTTTTTTTTAAAAAAGAACAAAATTGAAATAAGAATTTATTTATTACTATATGCGTTATTTAGTTATTTTGTATCTTTGGTCAAGGATTTCTTGTTTTATAATACAATTTATACACACATTACTAGGGTTGCCGCCACCTTTTGAACAAATTAGTAAAACAGGTATAGATCATAACCAAATTTTTAAAATAAACTCCATTAATTAGCGAATTTCCTGAAAGGAGCTTTTGGTCTCGTATCGACTTCAAAATTTTGCAAAAATTTCTTCAAATGTTCATCGATCCTAACTAGTAGATGTTGAAAATCACCATCTGTAAAATAATATATATATATAATATTATTTAATAATAAAGTGTTACTTGATAAACGAAATATCAAAATTTATATATATATATATATATATATATATATATATATATATATATATATATATATATATATATTATTTTGAGGTAAAACCTCGAAGACACACTGGTGAACACTATTATTAAAAAAAACGAAACCTTGTAAACTATTCGCCAAAATTGGATCAAATTTTGATATTTCGTTTATCAAGTAACACTTTAAAAATTCATTATTTTATGATCCTGGCCATGTGTATTTACCCAAGAACGGTTGGACTCGTGTACCGCCAATTATTTTGCTCTAGTTATCAATCACCTAATGGTCAAACATAAATAAATATATTCTGTGGAAGACTATTTAAGTTATTAGACCCTCTGGCATTGTTCTACCGTTCAGTTTTTCTCTTGTAGTAGAATCATCATGTATAAATTATATTAAAACGTCAGTCGTTTTAAAAATTTTGTTTTACGTTTCACTTTTTTGCTGACAGAGAAATTTCTTCAAAATGGAGTCAAGAAAAGAAAAGCGTTAATAGTTTCAGCTGTTATTTAAAAATGAACAGAAGATGTGCAAATAGACTCACGTACAAAACGTACAAAGGGCGTCAAAAGTCAAGCTCTATAATTTATTGGTACCTTATTTATTCGGTTTTCGAAAAAATTCTTCGGATAAAAGTTGTTGATTATAACTTTATTAACAACTTTCATTCGAAACATTTTTCCGAAATCCAAATAAATAAGGCTCATTATAAAATTTTGAATTGATAGCTTGACTTTTGACGCCTTTTGTTTTTCACATATATATATTGTGGACTATGTTTCACGATGACAATAATATAATAAAAACATGAAACGAGGACAATCCTTGCTGAATGATAGAACAGTTGACAACCCTACTATAATATATACACACA
Organism: Nineta flava; assembly: GCA_963920215.1. Lineage (NCBI taxonomy): Eukaryota > Metazoa > Arthropoda > Insecta > Neuroptera > Chrysopidae > Nineta > Nineta flava. The sequence continues at coordinate 120,362,650 of OY986040.1, forward strand.
AAAAATAAATAATAAATACAACCGTTTTTATGTGTATTTAAAACAACATTTGCAAAAATTTACAAATAATAATTTGAATATCATTTTTCAAATTATTAATAGTAAAATATTAAAATATCTAATTGTATATTCAATGTTGCGATATTTTTTTTTTAAATTTTAATAATGTTCTAAAATTAATCTTATTCAGAAATTTATTGCATAATTGTTTACATTAAATTTTTAATGACAAATATTTTAATTCATTTTGTTTATCTTTGCAAAATTTGAAGAGTTATATAATAAACTAGTATTACCCGTCGCGGCTTCGCCCGCAAAAGTTTTGTAACGCCCTTATAACCAAGTAACATAATATTTTCTCCCGTCAAGGACTGATAAATTATACACCTATACATCAATAAATTATATAACTATACCTTCCTCATGAATCATTTTTATAATATGTAAGGACCAATGTATACAAAAACTTGACAAATTAAATACTAAAACCTTCCTCGAGAACCACTCTATCCATTGGTGAAAATCGCTGCAGTAGTTTTTGAGTTTATCGCGAACAGACAGACAGACAGAGGCGGCTGGGGGACTTTATTTTATACTATGTAAGGAAGAAATTTAAGGTAGTTCCAGCATTGACTTGTATAATCAGGACAAAATACCGGTTTGATCACATACATATATTTATATACACATTAATGTAATTTTGAAAGAAAAAAAATTATTATATTTCGAAAACAAAACGGTAAAACGCGACTTTTAAAAAAATATTTATTTAAGATATATTTATCTTTATCCTCCTCGTTTTTTTTTAAAATCTGTCGAGTTTTTTTTCTCCATACAACAGATAGATAGATAGATTGATGAGAAGTGACCGTCAAAATTGCAAACTTTGCTATTAATTATCTCGCGTTCTAAACGGTCAAAAATTCTGAAACTTCGGGATTTGTTAGAAAACGTTATTTTTAGCCTGTGAAAATGTATGAGCAAAATCTGTCGAAAAGTGAGATTTCATGCTGGACTACCTTAAATCATAGTATTTGCTTATAAGCGATCTGATTCATTTGATTAGATTTCTAGTTCTGTTCAAATATTCTGCATCTAGTGATCAAATATTTAATTTATCTTGAAAATTTGTACAAAACTAGCGCAAGTGATAATTTTCTTGAATCTTAATTGTTGAGTTATTTAGGCTTGATAATTCAAAGAAAATTTTCAATTATTTTTGCAACTTCACTCATTATATTCATAACTTACCACTTTGGTCGCAAAATCTGGTAGCCAAAAAAGAAACTAGTTTTAGTGTGCATTATAATCTGTAGATAAAAAAGAGAAATATGTTGGGTGTTTGTGCGAAATGTTTGGAGAAAACAATGGTATGGGATTACATTTCAAATTTTGCTCAAATTCCTAGAACAATTATTTGTATTTTATAAATACGTATTTCGACTACAAAGTAGTCATCATCATGGTATGAGAGATAGCGAAACAATGATGACAGAAAGTCCTAGGTAAATTTACTCCAGAAAACCTGTCAGAAGTTCAAAATTCCAAACCGTTCCAAAATTATAACGGTTTCTGACCGTTCCAAAGTTATAACCGGCCCAGATCTCTAATATACTTTATAGTTTCTATAGAAACAAATGCATTAAAAAAATTTTGTATATAAAATATTTTTCAATAAATTTAAAATATAAAAAATTAACGTAAAAAATTGTCAAAATTTCACACAATACTCATTCATATTTGTTTAGCCCCTCAGGTCAGTCTCCCTCAGGTAGATCTTATATCGGTTGAAAATATTGAACGCAGAAAATTTTTTTTGTATAGTTGTTTATAAAATGGCCTTATCAGTTCATTTCACAATATCTGCCCGTCTGTCAACCAGTCCGTGGACACTATTTCATAAAAAAGGTAACATAAAATTTCATAAAAAAGGTAACGTAAGATAAAAAGTAAGGTCAAGTTCGTGAAAATCGGACCATGTTACGGAAAATATCCATATTTGAAACCGTAAGAGATACAAATTTAAATACAAAAAACGTTTCTTTTTTATTTAAAAATACTTTTGTTTGAAAATTTTTTATAAACCAAGTATATACCGGGTATTTAAGCAATTAAATCAGTTCGATGTTAATTTCAGTAGTTTTTTTTTATAATTAAATGTAAAAAAAAAAAAACATTTAGTATAAATAAACATTACACAAAGTCATACACCTTTGTCGGAAGATACATCATGCTGCCATAAGAATATTAAGTAAATACAAATTTAATAAAAAAGTATACCATAAAGATATTATGAATTTCCGTGACATTTATTTTTTGGAATTTCCCAAAATAAACGAAAAAATTAAAATTATATTCTTACATAAAAATTACAAATTCAGTTCACTACCAAAGCAAGTAAATGACCCAAACTTAATTAACTTTTTTTTATATAAATTTTAATGTTTTGTCTGGGTTTTGATATAGTCTGTTAGTATTTCGTAGAATTTAATTCATAATTCGGTAGATTAAGTTGCTTAGAAACTATAGTATTTTTATGTAATATTAACTATTGTATACCATAGATTATGGTACAGGTTGTACCATAATCTTGGTTTTTGCACGACTATAGATATATCTTGAGCTATATAATAAAAAGTATGGCTTCTCGCCCTTATGGCCCATTATGGTTCCCCTTCTACTTGAGTATGACTAGATTTGCTCCCATATCTTGGAAATGGCCAAGTAAATGACCCAAACTTAATTAACTTCATTTTTTTGTTTAAATTTTATTGTTTTGTCTGGGTTTTGATATAGTCTGTTAGTATTTCGTAGAATTTAATTCATAATTCGGTAGATTAAGTTGCTTAGAAACTGTAGTATTTTTATGTAATAGTTAATAGCAAGTATACCATAGATTATGGTACAGGTTGTACTTACTTTTAAAATTATAACTATACTAACAACTTTTATTCGAAACATTTTTCCAAAATCCGAATAAATGAGGTACTAACTAATTATAAAATTTTTAAGGTATGGATCGATTTTTGGCGTCATTTATACAATATGGCTTAAATAATTCATGTCTAATAATAATCATTTTATTTACGTAAATATCTGTCGTATACGTAATATCATTTATCATGAAAAATTGCGTACTCATGATTCTTGGTATTAAAAAAAAGCAAAAAAACATGCGTGTCTTAATTCACATCAAGCATATTTTTTTTGCCATTCGTGTTGTCGAAAATTGCGTGTAAATTTATTTATATAGTATTTTGTTATTCTTTGGAACAAAAAAAAGCCGATCAAGTGTGCAATTGTGACTTGTTCGTTCAAGGTTCTTATTGCCAGCACGCAATTAAAATGACACATTCTTGTCTTGTTAATATTCATTAATTTACAAGCAGCAAAATATAACGCATCAACGTGTTAAGTCATTTACTTATATATTAAGATAATGAACTTGGACTCTAAAGTTTAAATTCTGGTTAAATTAAAGTATAAAGTTGTTCTAATTATATATTCATTTTGATTTTGTTATATAGATTTACAAATATGAAAATTATAGGCAAATATTTGATAAAATTTAATTTAATTTTCTTTGAAGTTGTGTCCGTAGACATGATTACTCGAAAACGAATACAGTTACCACGATGAAATTTTATGTGTGAGTTCTAAAGCTAAACAGTGAGGTAAAGCTCGTAAATTGGCAAAATCGGATTATAGATCTCCCTGCCAGGGGAGAAAATATCCATAATAGAAGCTGTAAGAGATAGAAGAAAAGTTTAAACACAAAAAAGTGTTTCTTTTTTAAAAATAAACAACTTTTGTTTGAAACTTTTTTCATAAACTGGATAGTTTTGCCTAATAATAATAATTAGAAGGAGGGGTACCGCAAATGGGTCCCTAGCACCTAGACCAAGGGGTCCTCTGTGCCCTTCTTGAGAACAACCTGTCACCCGCAGGCAAGACGTCCCCAGGTAAGAGGTGCTATTTTAAGCAGATGAAGCGATAGGATTCTGTCGAGGCCAGACGCCACACAGAAGGCCGACAACTTCTCCACCGGGATTGCTCCCAGGATTGATGGATCCGTGGTTTCGGACCCAAACAATCTATACCTCACAACCTGCAGGCTTCTACAGGTGCATATAACATGTATGGAGGTTTCATCGTCCTCTATACAGGCCCTACAAGTGGGTTCATCAGAGATTCCCAAGTTATGATGGTGATAGTTCAATCGACAGTGTCCTGTCAAGAGTCTCACCACCCTTTTCAACTGCATTCTATTGATCTTCAACCGAGCACAGTCGAATAGCCTAGCTGTGCTTATGCACAACTTTGCCCGTCGCATGCCCGGTGCAAAGTCCCAGTAATCGAGATGAGCTTGTCGGAGCCACCCCTTGATTCGGTAAATTACGGAGTATCTTTCTATGGTAATGATAGGCTTAGGTGAAAGGGGCGTTTGAGATGATCCCTCTCGTGCCAACGAGCTCGTTACTTCGTTCCCCTTAACACCAGAGTGATCCAGTACCCAGTTCAGTCTGACTGTGTTTCTCAGTGCCAGGTGGTTCAGCTCCTCGAAGCATTCAATAGTTTTGCCTAAATTAAGCTTAAAAGTTATAGTTTAATTTAGTAAGAAGCATGTGAAAACATCTACTAATTGAGTTAATTGTACCTGGTATATACTGAGTTAGTAAAAAATAGTTTCAAATACGGATATTAACCCCCTCCCCTCCCTCCCTGGAGTGGGAAGCCATTTCCGGTTTTGACTATTCACGAACTTAATCTTATTTTAGAGCACATTTTTGGCGCTTGAATTTTCCTGTCCACGGATGGACGTGGGCTGCAGAAATTAGGCCATTTAATGAACACCTATACCAAAATTACGACGAATTAGGCCATTTAATGAACACCTACACCAAAATTTCTTTTCTGCTATCAATATTTTCAACCGTTACAAGGTAAACTTATACACTGTATACATTATAGTTTATACCGGGTATAAATATATAGTTAGTACTTGCCTAGCTTTGGAATCTTTTTTCCCCACTAACATGAAGTTACAACTCGATTTGCAGATACTCGATCTCGGGAAATTAAAGTCTATGATATGATCTCCACGTTTTAATCCTTGTTCTGCGCACCTGATTCTATCATTGAAATATTTTGAAATACAAATCCATTAAAATGAATCACGATGAACAAAGTGTTCTTCAAGTTTTTAAGTTTCAAAAGTTACTTCATCAATGTTTTTCTCTTCTGAATCCTTAATATCCATTGTAAAAGTATATATATATATATATATATATATATATATATATATATATATATATATATATATATATATATATATATATATATATATATATATATATACATATATATATATATATATATATATAGATATATATATATATATATATATATATATATATATATATATATATATTATTATGGTTAGTATACCAATTTAATCTAGGCCAAGATGAATTGACAAATTATGATAAATTTTGTTTCAGCCAACTGACATTTCAACTTAATTGACATAGCCCACCTAAAGTTGAATTAACTTCTTCTGTATAATTACTTTAAAATTAATCTATAGAATTATCACTAAAGACATTGACTGCTGATTCGATTCCTTCGAATTTACTTAGATATTTTGTTTGATTATATAAGCAAATTACGTTTTTTTTGTTGTTGTTGATAAAATTATATTTTGTGTTAACATCGCAGATAGTGAAATCAAAATCAATGTAAACACGCAGACTCTGCTGAACTGAACTCCTCTTAAAATTGGATATGATATAATAATGTCTTAACAATTTAGATTGTACATTGGATTTGTAAACTATGTTATTAAAAAGATATGTTTATATGCAGAGATCTTCTTAGAGGATAGGATTATTATTGGTGCATATATACATATTACATATTATGTGTAATGTGTCTTAAAATATACCAGGTGATTCATTCAATTGCATCAAAGTTAAAACCAATCTCTAGAATGTTAGTTCATCGTTTTTAAGATGATTGATGTAATCGAGAGAAATGTAATACATAAAATAATCAAATTAAAACGTATAACGTTACGACTCTAAGGCCGGGTAAACCTGCACAGGTATACGGTGTTTACCACGGATTTTTTTGAAGCATCGGCTTCTACCTCCTTTAATTTTATGATAAGTCTGTCATAGGCTGCATCTCTCTGGTCACGGTCGTGGTAGTCTTTACTGTTAACCCGCCACAGACAAGGTTGCGACCTATATGTATCAATAAATTCTTCAATCACTTGGTTACGTTTTCGAATTGACATGATGATCACAAAAGTCTTTTGTTGTGCACGTAATAATGTTGAAAAAGTCTACTATGTACACATAAAAATGTTGTAAATATAAAAATGACTCACTCTATTGTCAACAAAAAACTAGAAACTAATAAAACCGTTATAATAATAAAACCGTTTAAAAACATAAAAACTGTGCAGGCATACCGGAGGGATTCATACTCACGCTCAGGTCTACATGCCTGCGCAGGTAGTCAATACTGAATTTCGATACTTGTCCGGTCGCCTGTACAGGTCGCTATGCCTGTGCAGGCGGCTGGTACAGACGTTCCGGTTTGCCTGTCCAGGTGACCTAGTCAGGTATACCTCTCCGGTATACCGTAACGTGTGTACCCGGCCTAATGTACAGCTTGAAACACACTAAAAACTTTTATTGGATAAACAAATAACTTCTGGTGAATACTAACCGATATTAACTTAAAAAATTAATCAATCCTCGCCGCTAAAAAGCACAGATATTTCGGATAAATTCGGGTAAAAGCAAAGAAATTTCAAAGATTTACCTTAACCACCCGCACCCCCTGGTGTAGGCCATGTTTACTTTTGAAAAAGGAATATTTTTTGTCTATGAATTTTTTTAAATCTCTTAAGGTTTTAAAGTTAAATATTTTCACACCCTCTAGTAGGAGTTGGTGTGTAGGGGACAATGATCTAATTTGCAAGTTATTTATTTTTTACGAAAGGACATTTTTGTCTTTTAATTTTTTCCTATCGCTTACGGTTTTAAAGTTAGATATTTTCACACCCCCTGGAGGGCGTGGGTGTGTAAGGGACAAATACTTTTAACGCTTTTTTCTCAAAACTACATTTTCTAAACGATGACCATTGTATTTAAAAATCACTCGGGGGATTTTGTTTGGAATTTTTACAGCATATTCTAAGCGTTAAAAATTAGTGCTTAATCGAAATTTTTGGGTCATAACTTTTGTTTAAATATAAATATAAATAAGTAACGAGGGTTTTCTGTTTGCGAAATTGATTATACTTTCGTAGGCTGCGATTTTGCTAACTTTGAAAAAAAGTACTGCATGCAATCAATAATGCATGCACTAATAATGCTTCCAATAATAATGCAAATTATTAATGTATATTATTATAAATTATTATTATTTTCTGAAGAAGCAACTGTGATTGCGAAACTATAGTCAAAATAGAAATAGTTTCACGAAAATCGCAAATATGTGCCTATTTCAATAATTGGTATTATGGATGAAAAAAATTCCGAAAAAGGTTCATGAAAATGCCTTTTTACGCCTCTGAGTGCACTTAACCCTCTCAAAAGCTATGAATGCGAATATGAATGACCCAGTACATTTATAACCTACACATTAATAAATACCTATATAAAAGTTAAGCATATCGTACATACATGCATACATACATACATACATATAGGTATACATATATATTTATTTACCTAACAGTTAGTTCGTTCGTTGGTATTACTCTCATGAAATAACTAGATGAATGTGGGTGGTAACCGAATAGAATCGTGCTCAGCACGTTGTTGTTGTAAACCTGTAAAGTGAACTTTAGAATATACACCATAGATGTATATATGTATGCAACACAGGATGTCTCATTTTTCGCCAATGTATCCGCGAAATTTCTTCAAGAAAAAATTCGTTATTAAAAACAATGAGCATTATGCAAGGTGCTTCGCTCGAAGAGAGGCAGATTATGATGATTGAACTTCAACGTTTTTTATGGGTCAACTTGTGATTTTCTTAAGGGAACTTTTTTTTTGGTCAAAATCGGATAGCTGAAGAAAAAAACATAAAATCTGACTAATAAAGTCTATTATGATTTATTGAATAATGAACCATTGTATAGGTGTTTTAAAAACTTGATTTTTAAGGATAATATTATTTTTTGAGGTCTTTGAAAAAACATTTATCGTAAATTTAAGGAATATTTTTGTTGTATTGCTAAAAATAATACAAAAACTTCTTATATTTAACCGTTTATTTTTACAAAAAAAACAAGTGAAAATAACAACTCACTGAGTTAATTGGTTAAATATTCGATTATATACTGAATTTATGAAGAGAAGTTTGAAATAAAAGTTTATTTTAAAAAAAGAAACATTTTTGTCAGTTTTTATTCAATCATTCACGAACTTGATCTTACGTTTTAGCTCTAGAGCATACTTATACAATTTCAGCTCGTTATATCTTTTCGTTTTTAACGGATGGATAACTTTTCGGAAACTAATTAGGTCATATTATGAACACCAATACCTATACCAAAACTTGCGATCAGTATTTTCAACAATTACAAAGTCGGGACTAAACTTGTTATACGCTCTTGTATATTATATACCGGATATAAAAGATTGATTCATTCAATGATCAAAACAAAAAACTGTTGATAAATTTTAGTCTTATCACTAAAAATCTTTTAAAATGGCTATAAAATGGGTAAATATAAACCTAAATAGACCTAAATACTCATAAAGATTATTCAAAGAGCACTCTAGGTTTTTTGAAATCATATTTCAAATTTTGCCCCAATTCCTAGAACATTGATTTGTATTTTATGAATATGTATTTCGACTACAATGTGGTCATCATCAGTACGAATTAGCTAATCGTAACTATCTCTGAGAAATGGATTCAAAGATATGTTGCTTGTTGCTAATTTGGTGCGTGTCTCACAATGATATTAAAAAAGTTTTGTCTTTTATATGATTTGACTGAGGGTATGATCTGACCTGAAGGATTATTTGAGTTGACTGATTAAAGGATTACGTGTGTGAAGAACCCCACCTATTTATTGACGGTATCCTTTTGTGACTATGCGGCGTTGTTTTTGTCACTAAAGTGAGGGTGTTGATCGAAGCTAACCTTGATATTCAGGTGTTAGATTTTTTGAAAATGGTTTAAATTTATTAAATCAGAATTTGGAATTGTGCCATTGTCAAAATTCATTTTCTGTTTTCTTAATTTGTTTATGTAGATACTTTCGAATGCATCTAATTCTGTGGTCTAATTTTCTTGAAAGCCAAGGTCAATGTGTAAATCAAGTTACCATAAGATTAAAATTCAGTTTTTATTTGTGAATTAATATTAATATGAAACAATTAAATCATCCGGTCCAGGAATCGAGTCGTAGACCTCTCTAACTTTAATTTTGGTCATAAATAAAGTTATGACCAAATTTTGATATTCAGGTGCATTTTCTAAAATTGGCCATCCTGTAATTATATATATAATAATACTTATAGTTGATGTTGCTATAATTTATGAATATATCTATTTACAAACCATCGAGAACTAAACGCGCTCGCACGCTCGTTGCTGATGATGAAAAATAAAAATAAATAAAAATAACAAACAAAAGTTTTCAATTTAAATGAATTAAAAAGGTGCGTTCATAAAATCAAATGCATGAACGTTTAAAAAGAATCATAATAACTGTAAATAATTGGTGTGATTGTAAATTATATAGAATGTATAGATTATTATAGAAGATTGTATGTCGTGTCAACATTTTAGTATTGTATTTCAATCAGGTCCTGTAACATAGTATTTATAATATTAAAAGATGTCATTTAATACTGAAACAGGTTCGTAATTAGGGCGATTTTATAAGATAAGTCTATTGATGGTATGAAAAGATAGTAGATTTTGTAAAATATTATAATGGATTTGTGTCTTATTGATTCAGTTTTCGAAAAAAATGCTCGGTTTAAAGTTGTTCCTTAGAAATATAGATAGATAGATTGTAGAGGCTGCTCTGGATGGGCTACACTTCGACCGTAAGGTCCATTGTGATGCCGACGCATGTGAAGATGTGTGTGGAGTAGAAGGAAATTTTGTGTATAGGCTAGGAATTGGTAGGATATGCAGCTGCAGCCGACTATGATATTCATCTGGAGTTCGTGAAGGAAACTGCAGAAAATCTTCTCAAACATAGTCGGTTACTTCGTTCTTGTCTATACGTCAACAGTTTATTCGATTAACCGCCCCTTTTTTTTTTCTTTTTTCGACAAACTGCCGATGTCGCAATTCGAACGTCTCTTGTGGATCAATAATTAAATTAAATAGATTAGTAAACATGTGTCTTTATTCGAATTACACTTTGCCGTCTCAGAAAATTATGACCAAGATGTCATTCGATGCGTAATTGCGTCTAGAAAGTTTTTGAAAAAGTTGAAGCCCCGCATAAAAAAATTGCAAAAGTTTTTAAACAATTTAGTAAAAAAAAAAACGGGGTTTCGTTTTTTGCAAATATCTCAAAAACTATGGTAGAGATCGTAACCGAGAACCGAGGCGAGGCAAGGTTACCTAGTTGCCTCGGTGAAACACTAGAAGGTACCAACAGAAAGAAGTCTGCAAATATAACTGGTTTCCATCTGTTCTTAGAAAGCGTCTCAAAGTTATCCTGATGTAGCATCTCAAAAGGTAACATAAACTCAGATTTAATGAACTTTGAACATAGAAAAGTACCAATACTGATCGACAGTATTTTAGGGCCATATCTACTAAAAATACTGATTACAAAATTATTCATAATCTCAATATCAAAATGAACTTAGGACCTAAATGCAGTTCAACCAAAATAATAATGAACGTTGAACTTTGATGAATATAATTGACCTATATACATGAAAATGGTCAATACAATCTGACGTCAAATAGTAGATATATGTATATGGAAACATATTTTGATATACTGTTAGGCTATACATTCAATGAATATATATATATATATATATATATATATATATATATATATATATATATATATATATATATATATATATATATATATATATATATATATATATATATATATTGTATTGAAATCTATTTTAAAATTTGAAACTAAAATCATGTACCTACTTATATTATTATTAATTTGTATAATATTCATTAAATAAATAATTATATGTATTGTGTAATGATGCCACGAGACGAGAACAGTATGTCTCTTGTATTGTATTACTTTTAAAAGTTTCCTATCGTCTCGTATCGTTTTTACAGTTAAGAAATATAAATCACTTTTGTACTTTGTAAAAATATTATTTTTAACTGGTCGGTTGATATGTTTAATAAAAGTTCGAAGTAAAAAAATAATAATAATAATAACAGAGTCTATAACAGAGGCCACCCACGTCATTATTCTTATTATTACATTCTTATGATGTGAGTGGAGGATCAGGAATTCATATGCAGACTAGAAATTAGTAGGTGTGCGGTTGCAGCCGACTTTGGTAGGAACTATGCCGATATTCATCTGGAGTTCGTGAAGCGAAACAGCAGAAAACCTTCACAACCATAGCCGGTTATAGCCGTTCTTGTTCATACGCCGACAGTTTAGTCAATCAACCGCCCCTTTAATTTTTTTTTAATTGATAAACTGCCAGTGGATTTGAACCCACAACCTCCCAGTTCCAGAAACAACGCCTTAACAAGCACGGCTACTTGGCTGGTAATTCGAAGTAAAAAATATAAGAGCCTTAATACCCCTCCAAAATTTTCCTGCAGTCAATAATTGATAATTACTTTATTTTTGGATTCAGTCGAATTATTTTTTGCTCACCGTTTAGCTGACGGAACTTTCAGTCACCGCGTACACCTCCTCAAAAGTGTCAATCGTCTGTCTCTCGAATATTTATAGAAAATCAGGATTCTAATTTTCGTTTCGCCTCTCGCAGACCTATTATTCACTCGTCTCGTTTATCTCGTATCTCGCGGCATCACTAGTATTGTGTCATCGCTGAAATAACCCATACGCAGGACACTTGAGTCCAGAAAGAATGTAATTCTTTGAAATGATTAGTGATTCGCAAATGCTCAAATTTTTTAGTTTATTGCGTAAGTAATTATTAATTTTGCTAGAAAGAGTAATTTACTGGTAATCGAAGTAAAAAAATTTGGCACCAGAGGTGCGTTATGAGAATGCGTTATTAGGTACATGAATGTCTTTATCATAATTACTCCTTGTTTCTGATAACAGACGAATATTAAAATTACTCGTAAACTTTGTATATTAAATGTATATATCGATAAATTTGGCCTGGTCTTTATAAATTTCACTAACTCTGATTCTAATGTAAATAATGAATGCCAATCTTTCAAACTCTAATTGTAACGGAAAATGTGACGATGGTTCTGTTTTACCATGATAAAATCATTAATTTTAGATACAATATATAATTTTTCTTTTGTTATTTTTCACCACTATGTCATTTTATTAAACTTTTGTGTCTTAATAATAGCGTTGACCTTTATGTATTTATGTATACCATTTTGCGAAGTGTGGCCACTTTATGACATTTTATAGACACCTTGTATAGATTGGAAAATATACATTAGTAAATAAACTGTATGTTACCTTGTTAGATTTGAGCTGGAATATCGACCAATCTTCAAAATAGATATGTAGAGTTATTCGTTTTTATTATTCATTTTATCCATATTTAATAGCGTATTACTATTATTAAATATTTTGCATGGTTGATATTCAACTTGGTAGACTTACAGTTTGCCGATATATATAGAGTTAATATTTTTATTTGTTTTTAATCGCTATAGTAAGCCCTTTGGCAAAAAATGTCATAAACAAATTAAAATCGTAGAATGGTACAATGGTAATTACCTTTCTAACCAAAGTTTCCTATCGTCTCGTATCGTTTTTACAGTTAAGAAATATAAATCACTTTATAATCACCGATATATATAGAGTTAATATTTTTATTTGTTTTTAATCGCTATAGTAAGCCCTTTGGCAAAAAATGTCATAAACAAATTAAAATCGTAGAATGGTACAATGGTAATTACCTTTCTAACCAAATTTGGCTAAACAGGATACTTACGGAATCACTTGTTCTAAAGATAAAAGTTCGTGATTGAGCAAAACCAAACTTTCCATTCACCCGCTAGGGAAACAAGCTGAAATAAAAATATAATTGTAAAAATTATTATCGTAATTATGCAAACAGGAAATAAACACAAAATAAAACTTAAACAGATTAATTTTCACTTAAAACATTGTGCACAAAAATAAAGAATTATTATGACATATATTAATTTATAAATATTAATAAAAAAATTCGTTACGCAGGAGCTGCGTCAACTAAGCGAATTTCCTTTGAATACATAAATTACTCTCTAGCGGCCACAATTATATTCAAAATGAAATGTTGTATCTGATATTATGTTGGTATTTTCAAGGCTCTTTTTATTAATAAATGGCATAGGTCAAGGGGAAAGGGGGCATACAGAAAGAAGAAAATACAAAATATAAAATATGTCTTTTAATATTATCTCAATCGAAAAATTTATTAGGAGTAAAGTTGTAGAAAATCATGTTTGATACAATTCATTACCTGATCATTTTTTCTCAAACTCTAATGTGTACAAAGAGATTAAAAATTTTAACTTTCATTCTTAAATTGTAAATATTTCTGTAAAATTTTCTACAACTTTATATATATATATAAAATATATATATATATATATATATATATATATATATATACATATATATATATATACATATAATTTTTTAACGATGGTCATTTTTAACATCTAGTAGGTAAAATTGATGGACATTTGAAGAAACTTTTACGAAATTCCATCATCGGTTCAAAAACAATAGCTGCATTTCCTTTGTAGGAAATTGGGTAAAATTAATTAAAATTGTTACCATTAGATAATAATATATTCGATAATATTATAAGATATTGGTGTTATCTAATAATATTTATATAACACCAAAAAGATAGTCTCAAAAAATAATTATTGGCTACAATGAATATTAAAATACTGTTATTATTCCTATTATCCAGTATAAATATATAATCATCATTTTCGAGTATATATTTTCGACGCCATATAATATATAATTTACACATAATAAGTTAGGTTCATATAGTAACATCGTATGTGTGGATTTTTACCATAAAATATCCTTTCCTTGGGTTTTTGGTTTTACATGTTGTATAACTTCCACTAATAATAATATAGTTAATTTAGAGTTAATTGTTTATTTTAATTTGTACACCCGCACAGAGGTGTAACAATATGATTGATATGTATCCCTCATCAAAATTTTATTTTATTAAGTTTAATATTTTTTAAATGCCTCTTGAATTTGAAATCGTCGCATTCGAACCGCTAACCTCCTAGTTTCCAAGTAGGCATACTACGCAGACATAACGCCTTAGACCGCTCGGCTACTTGGACTGGTAACATTCGTTTAACTAATTTATCAAAATAGCATTTCCAGTGGAAGAGAGGTAGATAGTAAAGGCTGCCCTGGACGGGCTACACTTCGACCATAAGGTCCATGCCTTAGGATGTGTGGATGTGAGTGGAGTGGAAGGAATTTGTGAGTAGACTAGGAATTGGTAGGATATGCGGCTGCAGCCGACAATGATAGGAACTATGCGGATATTCATCTGGAGTTCGTGAAGGAAACTGCAGAAAACCTTCTCAAGCATAGCCGGTTACTTCATTCTTGTCCATACGCCGACAGTTTAGTCAATCAACCGCCCCCTTTTTTTTTATAATTGACAAACTGCCAATGTTGGGATTCGAACCCATAACCTCCCAGTTTCCAAGTACTGCATACTGGGCAGACATGACGACTTAGACCGCTCGGCTACTTGGCTGGTTTTCCAGTGGAATGTGTGATCTTAAATATTAAAAGAGTATTTATTATTATATCGCTAAACATTATTTGAAATCAAGTGATTGATATGAAAAATCATACACATCTTGGATGGGAATCGAACCCACAACCTCTGGAATCTCAGGTAGCCTCTGAGATACTTGAGATGTTATGGGAGTGAAATGCATATGATCTCTCACTATCTTAATGCCATTTCAAGGTAGTAAACTCTTGTGTTAACAAAAAGAACGTTTTTTTTTTTTTACAAGCTAACTCTTTATACGCTATGGTACTCAATTTGAATTTATGATGTTTTACAATATCTTTTCATTTTGGTTTTACATTTTTAATTTTCCTTTTTCGTAGGACATTTTAAGAACAAAAATAATAAAATAAATTTTTTATAAATTTTGTTATTAATATTTTGAATTGTATATTAAATGTTAGCTTCAAATAAAATAAAATAAAATTATTTTAAAATTTTATGGACTGTCATTTCCATAGAAACTTAACTAATAGAATACTTAGAATACTTAACTAATAACTATAAAATTATTTTATTAAAATTTTGTTTCAATTTTGAAATGTCAATTTTGATTGTCATTTCCATAGAAACTATAAACTATACTAACACACTATGCATCGTTATATATAAGTTAGATATATACAAATTTGTATTTTGTCTATTAATAAATTTAAATTTTTTATAAATGAATTAATGTTAGCGCCATCTAAGCAGAATATTTCAAAATTAAATAAATTTTCGCAACTTAGTAATATAATGATATATAATAATAATGGGGTTTAACCTCCGTTTTTGAGACACGACGGTCTATAACAGAGGCCACCCACATCAATAGTAATATATATTCCTAATATATAAATAACATAGTAATATATATTTGTAATATAGTAAATAACTTATAAGAGTAAACTTCAGCCACGTGTTGGAGCTGACACTCACAATTTTTTTTTTGCAAACTACTGATTTTATATGCATTGTTAGTATGGTTGCCTTTCGCTTATATTATACCAACGGAAGTGACTAGCATTTACTTAATTTGACATTTAAGTAATATGTCTGAACATTAATATTGATAACATTCTTTGATACCAAATGCTTGATATGAAAACTCACACACATCTCACTAAAATTATAATTTTTGTCATTTCAAATTTTAGTAGTCTACACCGTTATATTATACCTTTAATGGAAGTAATGTTTGATGTATTCTATTAATTTGTTAATATGTTATGTAACATTATAGTTATATGCAATGTTGTACATCTTTTATACATATGATCCTTCTTTGGACTATTATAGTGATGTTACGAATCACCAAAAAATACGCTCTGAAACTAAAATGATAAAATTCAGAATAAGAAGGTGAAATTCAATTTGAACGAAGGCACAAATCAACATTCTGATAAGTTTTCCAAATTTTACAGCTTTCATTTAATGAATCATAAAAGTTTTACCTCCTCCAGCGAAATCAATTGAAAAACCGGACAATCTATAAATATAATTCATTTGTGCACCTTCCATTTAACGATACCCCTGCCAACTTTTTTCCCATTTCCCAATTTTTAACTTCCCAATTTCATCCTCCAGAATCAAAGTTTGACTTTGGTTGCTTTGCTCGTCCATAATTAAGCCATCTTGGTGTTGAATTTCAAACTACTATGTAGAATAGTAATTTGAAATAGCTATAGAAGAATCCTAAAAATTTCATGGAAAACATATACATCGAACAGCAAAGTAAGTAAAATCATTGCACAGTCACCAGATCTCAACAAGACTATAAAAAAGAGACAATTAAGCTACTTTGGGCATATTATTCGGTGATACAAATATGAAATGATCAAGTTAGCTTTATTTGGTAAAATTCCAGCATAAAGAGTAGTGGGAAGAAAAAAAATTAGCTGGATGAATAATTTGATAGCTTGGACTGGAACGTCATTAGGAGAAATATGCAGAATGCTAGAGTAGTCTCCAACAACCCTTAAAGGGATATGGAACCATAAATACAAACTTTAGATTTAATAAAATAGATTTAGAAAAATCGGCATTGAAGGGTGAATGGGTCGACTGAGACCTAAGTGATTCAACATTAGTGTTATGTTTTGTCAATTTTGGCATGGTTAGGTTCAGTTGTAGCGGCTGTCTCGTACGGAGCACACTCAGGCCCTAAAGTCCATTGTGATACCTATACATTAAGGATGTGGACCGATATTCATCTGGAGTTCGGAAAAGGAAACTGCAGAAAACGTTCACAAGCAAAGCCGGTTACTTTCTTTGTAGTCCACACGCCGACAGTTTAGTCAATTAACTACCCCATTATTTCTTTTAAATTTAATTGTCAAACTGCCATCGATGGGAATCTAACCCCTCACCAGAGTCGGGTGGTTTTAAGGGGCCCGGAAGGCATTATGACTTTAAGGCCCCCTGCCACTCCATCTCAGTTTTTGGAAATTTTTATTTTCTTAGTCCCACATTTATGTAAAAAGTACTATTATTCTTGATTAAATCCGATTCTATGTTTAGGATTTTCTAGTCCAGCAGTTCTTGTCACCAGTAGAGAACGAAGCATGGACTTAATGTGCTTCAGCACGGAAAATCGTCTCTCGCAATGACAAACTTGTCTCTTCGAGACAAATAAATAGCATTCTTTGCAGTGTGATCTAAACCATCTTCGCCAATTTCTTCTTGCCCTTCTTTCTTCCTCCTTCTTCGTGTGTAAACTGTTTTGCGTCTAGGTAGTAAAGCCTCGGAGGAACTCGTAGGCTAGACGCTGTCCCTTACCTCCTAATTTCGATCACTTTTGACCGCACGGTCACTTGGACTAGTCAATTTTTTTCCTAGACCACTAACGAAACGGATTGAAACACAGATTCTGGGCCCGTCACTAATAATAATCATGTACCCTGAATTCACACAACAAGGTTTAATAATGATGCAGTTCGGGTCCGTATTTGCTGAATACGGTTGGTATTATACAGTGATAGTAGATAGATACCATATATTCAATTCCTTCGTGATATTTTCATAAATAAAAGCTTTCCTACGATACCATCTATAGACTACTAGCTTTATACTCAAATGCAAGTGTATCCAATGCACCTAAAGTACTCTCACATTTATACCCTATTATGCATCAATTTTAATTAAAACAGGTGCAATATTTCTGTTGAATACGATGTTGTATATATTCTAATAAAAAGTAATCGTAAAATGCCGAAGGTGGAAAATTACCCACTTATTTGTCACATTATCCATGATTTTAATGAATTTTAATAATTTTCATTCGGATATATATATATATATATATATATATATATATATATATATATATATATATATATATGCATATATATATATATATATATATACATATATATATATATATATATATATATATATGTATATATATATATATATATATATATATATATATATATATATATATGCATATATATATATATATATACATATATATATATATATATATGTATATATATATATATATATATATATATATATATATATATATATATATATATATAGATATATAGATATATTTACTTCCAAAGTTCTTTACTTCCAAAAATGGAAGTCGCTGTCAATCTTATATGTACAATCACAGACAGCTTATATGCTTATTTAATTTTATTTAACAATTTTCTGACAAAACACTCTCTCCAACGAATTGCTAAAATATTTCTCAAAATGCAGATTCAAAGAACATTGAGAAATTCTAGCGCTATTTACAATTTAGTTTTTTTTAGTTTAGCGGGTTGCCTGTTTAAACTAAAGATTCAAAAGTCATGCTTTACTGAACATAAATAATTTGTTTATTATGTTCTGAAATAAAACACGTTGTAGGTTAAGGCCATATTATGATCCAAATTCACCGTAAGTACGAAGAACGGTTGAACATAAAAGTTTCAGATATATGGAGACCCAAAGTTTATATTTTGGAATAACATCTGGGCAGTATTCATTGTGAAGGTATTTTTTGTGTCTATGGACTCTGTATACCTGGAATGGTTCCTAGGTATTGGTTCGTGGCAATGATAAATCTTTCTTATGTCGGCAGTACACCCTCGGCGACAAAACGAGTACGAGAGTGTACTCACAACGCTTGGTCTGTCACGTCTCGAATCGCATTGCCTCTTCAACGTTACGTAAAATGTCGGTCTTTGACACCAATCAAAGGAAGCGAATGTGAGCATCCTCAGTACACTCTCGTCTACGTTCGATTCATTTTTCAACCGCCATTTTTAAATACTTAACTATCAACCGCTTTAATTGTACCTTTAATACCCGGAATACACGAGGCTAGTAATTTTAGGTTCGTGTAGACAGAACTATCTTCATTTTTAAGCTAGCAAGCTATTGAAGAAGCAAGTAAGCTAGCTTGAGAAGCCAGGAAAGGTGAGTAGGACGGCATCCTATTTTTTCAGCTACTAGCAAGCCCATCACTGAATTTACTATCTTGACTTTGCTACTATCTTCGTGTGTAATGATAGTAATGATACTGGCTAAAAATTTTCAAGTATCATGTAAACCATTCTAGCTTGTACCAAGCTAGGATAGAAAGCTAGAAAGGTAGCTGGGAATACCTAGCTTGCTATCCTAGCTTGAAAAACTAACCTTGTGTATTCCGGGCATTAATCTTAATAGTATAACACGAAAATAAATTAAAACTGTATAAATTTATGAATCCTTTTTTAAAATTCTTTTAATGTCATTACTCACTTGAATAATAATAATTTTTAATAGTTCAATAAAAAAATTACTAATCCTTAGCTTTTAATTAAATGTAACTTTCCAGATTTACAAATGTAAGTTTTGGCCAATCCACGTTGTCAACATTGACGTGAACTGTATTGCTGGCTGAATACTCGGCGAGAGTATACATAGCTCCACCTGCCGCTCCTCGCCTTACAAATGTCTCGACCAGACATTCGCCGAGTGCTCTCGCGGAGTGTGTACTGCCGGCATTATGATATAAGTCAATGTCAGAGAATTCAATCAAATTCAGCTATTTTTTTCATATGATTTAAGAGGAATCTTTTACACAGAGCATATAAAAATTTCAGTAAAGGGTATTATTTAGAAGTTTGTATATTTGTTTGTCTGCATTCCTTAAAATAACATCTAAGTAGAAAAAGTCTTACGAGAAATACTACACAACCTACCAAAGCTGAGAACAGTACTCTAAGTATTGAAAAATTGAAAAAAACGGACTTTAAGTAACGAGCATCTTAAACTCTAAGCATCTTAATCTATTTAAGTACTGTTTAAAAACAATCTACTAGTCCCTAGTATCAGTACTTTGAAGATACTATGAACCACAAAAGTTGATGTCATTTTTTTTAAATTTTATAATTGATTTGTGCCTTATTGATTCAGTTTTCGGAAAAATGATTCCTGTAAGTATTGACAATCTATGTTCCAAGTACATCTACCCAGTACTACAGAAATGATGTAAGTACTTTACAAAAAGTTCTTCCCCACTCGGCAAACTGCTTATAGACCCTATATTAGACCCTACATTTTTTATAGATATGTCGTATTTAATTTATGTACTCCTATTCAAATTCATAATTAAATCAATCAATTAAATTTCCTCTTCAATATTTTATAAACAATCTGTATACGATGTAATATCGTATAATGTTTATACTTATTCCAATAAGTGATTTATCTCTAAAATTCTAGCCAATTTCCCTCCTGGTATCGTAAATACGTAAACAAATAAGTACAATAGAGAACCTGCATAAAGACTGGTGGCGCCTCTTCCGGTAATTTTTTAAGCTTATATGTGAGTACAAGCTGTTTGTAAACATACATTCTAATATAAATTTGTTCATAATCACATAAGTTTTTATTAATTATTACTTCATAATGTTTATAACATAATAAAAACTAGTCAAGATATACAAAAAAACTATGCCACCAGCATTTATTGTAGACTTATCATAGATTATATGGAAATAAAATTCCAATAACCTCTCGTCCTATACAAAATCATATGTATTCTTCTTACAAATCAGGAATATACCTCCTTCAGGAATGATCTCATTTAAATCCGAGTGCCACTGAGGGAAATCTAGTGATTTTTTGTGACTAAAAATAGAAATTTTTTTAAATTACTAGAGCTAGGGGTTCATATGATAGTGGATAGGTTTTCTTGGTAATAAAATATCTCTAGATGAACTGAATGTAACAATTATAGTTACATTTCTACACGCTGGACATTAGACCGACAAAAAAATAGAAGAAACTTTTTTTTTTTAATTTTTATTTCCATTTAATTATACATCAATGAAAATAGAAACTTTTTATTATTATTAAAATCTTGTAATATATAAAAGAAACATTTATATTTATCATCACTAGCTGACACTTTTATCACGTTCATTACGTCATTCTTAACATTTTTCCATCGCGCATTAACACCAATATAAGCTAAATTAACCCAAGAATAAATTTAATTTATAGTATACAAAATTTCATGGAAAATTTTCTTGAATAATTCATCACTATATTTGTAAAATTGTACGAAATATAAACATGATCACATAAATTTAAACACTTTTGAGCACATGCAGTATCAATTACAGAATTAATTCTCTGATAATCCAATTTGGCTACTTTGGTTGATTTAGCCAATTTTACAGATTTCAGCATATAATTCAACGAACACAAAAAATTTAAATAATCTAAATTCACAAATTATTATTATTTTAAACGATTTGATTGATAATCTAAAAATAATATTGTCAACCTAAAAGTTTTAAATACGTTTTGACAGATGACGGTTGTTAATCGGAGACAATAATTTTTTATATATCACTTTTAGTAATAATACACCAGATATTTGTTTATAAATTTTATGTTTTATGTATAATTTATATTTACTATTAATTATATATATTATATAGCGCCAAGTATAAAGTTTGTATTCTCTCACACAATAAATGCTAATCTTCGTCACCATGAACGCTTGTGTCTAATCATAAAGGTCACGCAGGTTCTCTATAGACAACTAACTCTACGTGACAAATTGCAGATTCATTTTGGGAATTGTTTCACATTTTTTCCTTGTGCATATTGTCAATATTCACGGTGGTGCATCGAATATTATGAAAAATATAAAAATTTTAATTTATTAAATCTGTAATTAATAGTATTTTTTATAGTTTTAAAATTGACACCACGTATATTAATCTATATTTTTAAACAGGTTTTTATACAGGGCGAGTTAAAAGTCAAGGAGAATATTGAAAGGGTGGATAGGGGATAGAATTCTAAGATGAAAAGTCCTTGGACATTTTTGTGCCTGACCCACCGTTAATTAGATATTAATTAAATAAAGTAACCAATTAGAGAAGCGCGTTAACGGAATGAGAAATGGTGGGGAATGAACGTAGCGGCAGCAGAGATACTCTCAAATCAATGAAAATTGAATGATTCATTATACCTGAAAACAACATTTTTCGTTAAAATGCAACGAATCACCCATAATTTAGCTTACTAAAATATTGAAAAAATTATACTTAAGAATTTATTAATGTTTTTTGCACTGATCAAATCAATTGCAATTTAGACTTTTAATTTCAACTTTTCGTTCAGTAAATTGAAGGTTTTCAAATATTGGGAAGTTTTTGATTTCAGTCTAATTATCGAAAACGGAGTTTTTATAAGATCTGGAATTTTTGAGGTCCTAAAAAACTATCCTGACTAACTTTATGATAATCCCAAAAACATTTTTTTAAAGTATTTTTACACTACTGTACCGATCGATTACAAACTCTAAGCAGCACTTAACTTTAAAAAGAGGTAAATAAGAGAAGTTAGAAAAAAAGATGTAAATTTATTTCCCAAAATTTTTTTTAATTCTACTAGAAAAACTGTATCGGATTTGAAACGCATAAAGTTGAGTCGCTCTACGTTAGTGGGGGGGGGGAGATCTCGCTCCCCTCACGTATCTCTGCTGACGATGCGTTAATTCCCCACCATTTCTTTTTCCGTTAATGCGTTTCGCTTATTGGTTACTTTATTTAATTAATATCGAATTAATCGTGGGCCAGGTGCAAAAATGTCCAAGGATTTTTCATCTTAGAACATCCTCTATCCACCCTTTCAATAAACTCCATGAGTGTTGACTCACCTTGTATATATACTTATACTTACTGTTTTATTTTTATATTACTAAATATGATATTAAACCGCTAATAACACATGCCAAAGGGTGCTTGGAATCGAGAATAGACAGTTTGTTTGGTTTATTGTATAAAAACGTATTTAACATATATCCTAGTGTACTGTGATTTGATTTATACAGAATGTAACAGTAGGTTTATTCGTTTTGGGCGCTTACACACTTCGTGCCATGAAGCTCGCTAACAGACTTTTTCAGTTCAAATCACGATTTTGTTTCGGGCAGATGTCAAAAAATTAATGTGAAGAAATGAATAAGCAATACTAAGCACGGCTTTCCTCATCTTATTGTATGAAAAGCTCCATGGT
The DNA here is from genome assembly GCA_963920215.1 of Nineta flava. Lineage (NCBI taxonomy): Eukaryota > Metazoa > Arthropoda > Insecta > Neuroptera > Chrysopidae > Nineta > Nineta flava. The sequence goes on from OY986040.1 coordinate 120,386,139, forward strand.
TGAATTAAAACCATAGACACCATGCTCACAGATGCTTTATCAATTTAAAATTGTGAGCACCAAATAGTACAAACTCCCAAAACGAATACTGTATGAGCGTTTGTTTATTTATCTGTCATATGCACAGTATAAACGTTCAGAAGCCCATACGAACGCAAATATATTACGCTTATTCGTAAGCGATCAAAACGAACACACCAAGAATTTTTAAATTGTTTTTTGTAAACTAGCGCCTATTTATTTCCACTGTTAGTACGGTTGCCTTTCGGTTATATTATACCAACGGAAGCGACTAGCGTTTACTTTATTTGTCTTTATTTGGTATCAAAGTTCAGAAAGTTCAGTAATATGAGATCTGACTGAATGTCAGATCTCTAATAACTTTTTAACTTCAATCACTTTTTACTAAATTTTGTATTAAACTCCAGTTGGTCACGAACTTGTATAGTTCAATTTCTTGTTTGACATTTAATTTAAGCCAGCCAATATTTTCTATATTTCATTATTTTTCTTAGAAATTACCTTATGTAATTTGATGAAAATCTTCTATTTAATAGGTGGTGATGCCCAACTAATGTAGTCCATAAAATTTCATTAAAATTAAATGGTTTGTTTTTTGTTTTTGAAGGTTGCGTATTTCCAGGTATCAACGCAATTTATCTACTCTCTCAAGCTAAATAGTCACGTAAACATCTATAAAAACAAACCGGCTTTATTCTACCATTTTTCGTTTTTTACGCAAATTTTTTTGTTATAAATATAACGAATGAAAACAATTAAAATATTAACTAGAACAAATATAACAATAAAAACTAAAAAATTAAATAAAAAAATCAAACAAATAATCGAAATGAAGAATCACAAAAATGATAGCAATAAACACTAATTCGCATACGAATGAACTGAGACTTATATTAATTCAGATTTTAAGGTCGAAGTTATCAAACGAACCAATCATATCACATAGACGATGTGCTATGATCATGTGATTTCATCAGTAGATGGAATATCTAGCATGAGTGTATTATCGTTACTGACACATCGTGTACGTTTTAATAAAACAACGACATCCCTATACTACTTTGAACAGGAATTATTGGTAACATCATAATAATATCTATTGAAACGTTTTTAGACGACACAATAATCGGCAAAATAATATACACATAGCGGGCGACAATAGTGCAGTACAGTTGAACTTACTGAATGCATTGGAATGATGTACAAAACAACATACTCTCACACATACACACACATATTCACCAGGTTATTTTAGAAATGGAAACGACCCGGTGGCATACAAAAAATTATCCACCCCTAAAGAAACCCCCCTATACTCACCATATAAACTCATACTTACCATCCCGATCTTGCTCCATTCTCTAATTCTGTGCAAATAATCGCTGGTTCGGTTTCAATTTCACCTCATACCCCATCCAACCTATTTGCGTTACCCATTCTCTATGTGCAGCAGCAGCAGCAAGTATGTATGTATAGATTCTCTTTGGTTCTTTGTATCAGACAACACAAACTCGATACGATACGATAACTACCGTTACCGGAGCTACCTAGAAAGGTATGATGATGATGTTGTTATGTATTATATACATGACGATCACGCCTGAGAACGCAGCTGATGCAATCAGCCCACTATACGCTTCATTGCACTGACCAAAAGGACGTTTTAACAGTCCTGCACTGAACTGTTAAACGTTTCAAACTCTACTATTTGTGTGTATTGCTTTTATATGCCTTGTATATATGCTGGCTTGCTTCGACTATTAGTGATTATATAGTTTCTCTATACTACTGGATCGCTGCGGATCATTTAGTACGTTCCTCAATCTTTCAAATTGTCGGTATGGTCTAAGATCCGGCATTAGAACAATCAACCCTCATCTGTTAATTGAATGAAATAATGTTTAAAAGGCAGATAACAATATTATAAATGTATGAGTGCAGTGTCTGCCACCGTAGTCCTGCTGGCTATTAAGATTAATTGATTAATTAATATGATATAAAAAGTTGAATGTTTATAAAAAAGTAAATTTTTAATTTCTTAAATTATTTTTGTATCTCTTACGATGATAGATTTAAAGACAGATGCTTGAGCTGAAATTGAAAAAAAGTTTCCAACAAAAGTTTATTGCTTAAAAAAAAAACAAAATTTAATATACCCTAGTAGATAGATAGATAGATAGATACATCTTGGGGTCTAAAAAGTATTGCAATTCGACCTTATGGTCCATTGTGCTCCCCCTTCTACCTTAGTTTGACGAGACTCGCTTCTCCCATATGTTGGCAATAGCCTGGAGCTTGCTTATTAGGTCCTCCCGAAAGTTCATATATTCGGGGTGAGATGCACCGAATATTCTGTATCTGCTGTAATCCAGAGGTTCGCAGTTAAAGATTATGTGGCTGGATGTTTCTTGCTCCTCGCCACACAATCTGCACATAATGGACCCATTATGGAGTCCTATTGTGTGCAGATGCTTCCGCATGGAATAATGCTCGGTAATGAAACCGGTAGCCTCCGCAGCTGCATCTTATTCAGCCTCAGTGCATCAACAGATAGCCTCTTTGTTGCACTCTGAAGCAGTACCTTACCGAGCTCTTGCCGCGGTACTTTTTCCCAGTGATCACGGTGTTTAGCATTTGACCACTCGTTAATCACCTGTTTTTTATATGCAGTCTTTGGAATTCCTAAAATAGGCTCTGGACCTATGAAGGGCATTGTATTTAGTATATGTATGTATGTATATGTCTTCCGGGTATAAAAACGTGAAAACCATTTTTTAGAGTCACCCTATATATTCTTAGCCATTTCTTTGTATGTATGTTGTTCATTATATCACATTTCGATGTGAAGTTCATTCATTCGTCGACATTTCGACGATACTCTACTACTCTTATTAATCTAGCAGTGATCATTCTAATAAGCAAACCGGTCCTTTTGAAATCGAATTGATGTATTCGATTACAAAGTGTACCATTTATCACCATCGTATTAACATGTTGTTTTTTTTTTAGGTTTATTTGTAACGATAATAATAATATTATGTTTATAGTTTAACAAAATGTAATTGAAAATTTGTTACACAGGACTGACATTATCTAAGTGAATTTTTTGAGAGTAAAAAGATTATTAATAACATCGAGTTAATTAAGTTAAAATCTCAAAAGTTTCTATAAATATTCAAAAATTAGGACGTACAAATTGCGGTGTTATCAACTTAAGGACGTTCATGTGCTACGCTAGAGTCATATGTGTACTATCTTTAATAAAATTTATTTAGGATTTAAAAAAAGTTGTAAAGTATATCAATAATCTTAAAACGATTTATAACCTTTTATTATTTGTCCTAAATATTTATTGTAAAATATCAGTAAATGTAAATTAGAAATTGATTTGACTTTATTTGATAGATCTTGATTTGACAGTGTATATGTGTATATGTGTTTGTATATTTTTTTTACTGTGCGCTGTCGCAAGTTTTCAAAATATGTTGACAAAAACAAACCTAACAAAACAGTTTTAATTTTATTAAATAATTAATTCAAACGTTCGTCAACACCACTTTTTAGTGCAACTATATAAACTGCATATTTCAAAGAATATTTATTATGGTGGCTATTTTAATAATATAGTTATTATAATTTAAGTACAAAAAAATACTGTTCTCCATAAGACGCTGTAGGTTTGGACACCACCGTCAAAATTTACAATGATTTTTAATAATTTCCATTTGACGGTAGTTGGTATACCGTTATAGATTTTTTTTACATCCAGGTGCAATGCTCTCCAATGCGCGGGGCACGTAGTATTTGCTTACTTTTGCTACGTGGCTAATTCGGCATGGTTGCCTTTCGATAAAAAATAAATAAAAATACTAAGACGTGTTTAAAATTTATATTATAAAATTAAATGCATCATAAAAAGTTGCAAACATGAGATAATTGCAATTAAGTATAATATTTTTTGTACTATAGGCCACAGAAGTCGTATCCTTTTTTCAAAATTTTATGGTCATTTTGTTCCTTATTAATTCGGCTTTTGCGAAAATATTTCGAATAAAAGTTGGAAATATTTTTCCAAAAATCGAATGAATAAGACTCAAAATGAGTATACAATTTAGAAAAAATGGTCACGAATTTTCTTTATTCAAGGAAATTTACCACTTTTAACGAAAAACTGATATATATATATATATATATATATATATATATATATATATTACCTTACTTACTCAAAGAAAATGGAAAATTGTTTACCACACACTTTTGCTAAAAAATTAGAAATAATAACATTATAGAAATAATATATTCAGTGGAAGGGATATTGAAATTTTTTGTAATGTAAATAATCACATCAGAATGATAAGATGCTTGTCAGTACTGAATACGAGCGAGTAGGCAAATAAGTAATTACAAATATGAGTGATGACAACATCATAGTATGTGTGTATTCATAGTTAAGGATGTACGAGAAATTATTCAAAATCTTATATAGTACATTCATAAATGTCCACAATAATGTTTATTATTTTTTTGGCGCAAGTGAAAATTAAAATTTAATTTGGTCCCGTCATATCGGGCCTAACAAAAATGTTATTTAAGAAAAAAACCAGAGATTTCGGATAATTAAGCCACCGCCGACAGAAATAACATTTACCCGAAATCTTAGCTGTTTTCTGAAATATCTTTTTTTAAGCCCGTCATACCGGAATTTTATTGTACCAATTATTAATATTTCTTTTTTCTATTGCGTAGTTTTTTTTATACGTCTTATTTTATTCCAAGTGAAAATTATCAAAATATGTGTGAAAATATGGGTTTCTCTATAAGATCAATGCATTAAAACTCGAATTTTAACATTAAATAATTAATTCGAGACAAAAATTGAATTCTGAGACGAAAAATCCTTTACCATTTTTTAAACAGACGTACAGGTATTTAGTTATTAATTAAAATAAGTAACCAATCAGAGGCGCGCATTTACAAACACTCAAACTATTGGGCGCCTCTAATTAATAACTAATAACCTGTACGTCTGATTAAAAAATAGTTGGGACTTTTCGTCTTGGAATTCAATTTTCAATACATACCTTCAGTTGTGTCCGCGGCACCCTATATATATATATATATATATATATATATATATATATATATATATATATATATATATATATACACTGTAATATTATTAATCTGATCAATACAAGTTATACAAATAGTTTTTGTTTATACTGTGTTTAGATAATTTGCTCATGAATACTTCTTTTTTGAATAAGTTAGGTATACTAAATGACTTAAAACTTTTACCATTCGCGACTGAAAATAAGATCGTATACACCCCAAAGAACTATATAACTGTTCTTATATCAAAAACATAACACAATATGAAACAATTTTGATTAAGATTTTCATTTATTTAATAACTAGGTTTCTTACAGATTTTATTATTTCTTTTATTATTTAGAATTCTTATTACAGATATAATAGACAAATCATTTTAAGCAACAACATTTTGAACATAGCCCGTTCTTGTCTATTTAATCTCGGCATTTATGTTTTTGTCTTATAATACTTGATGCTTTATTTAATAATGCGTCTTATTTGATGAGAGTAGTACGAAAATTGATTGTAGGCCACACCCCCATATTGCATAACTCACGACATTTTTTATTTTAAATGCATATATTTTTGGAAATACGCATTAAAATAAACTAAGAGACTTTTTTTCCGAGATTTTTAAAGCTCTACATGCATTATTGCATTAATAATTAATTATTTCAGAAATGACCAGTTCAGCTAGCTTTTATTACTTTGCGAGAGAACTAATTAATCGATTTTAATTTCTGACACGCTAAATTGTTTTTCTTATTAATACCTAAATATGGTTCCTTTACTTTTGTTCTGTCAAATTCACAGTTTCGTCGATATCGCTCAAAAACCTGTTTTTTTCCGTTTCGATGGTTGGAAAATAGTAGGTCTTCATCTGGGCTATCAGCCCTACCAGAATATGCAATTCGCAAATATTACGGAGAAGTGCCATGCAAATCTACCCACTTCCTGGCTTAATAATCAGCTTAAAGAAACAGAAAGCACAATTTTACAATTTTTGTATGTTTTTATACCCGATATATAAATATTATATCAAAGGGTATATTAGGGTATATATACAAGGGTATAGCTAGGTTCCGAGTTTGTAATGATTAAAAATATTGATCGTACAACAAAATGTTTGGTATAGGTGCTCATAAAATGACTTAATTACTCCGCATTTCTGCATGTTAACCCGTCCACCCACATGATAACCAAAAAATAAAATAGGTAGCGATCTGAAATCTTCTGTGGGTTCTAGAGCTAATCGGACCGTTCTCCACCCGCACTGGGAAAATATTCATCTTTGAAACCGTAAAAGATTTAAAGAAGAAAAACTTAAATACTTAAATTGTGAAGATTATCAAAGTATTCTTTGATTATATTAATTTATTTTCTCACATTTACGTTTCCACATTTTTAATTTCTATTTTGTAGCTTATTTTTTACCGACGAAAAGAAGGAGGTACTCAATTCAACCTGTATATTGTTATTTTTTAATTTTTTATGTATGATCACGCATAACTTTTTACAGAGTAGTCCGACTTTGATAATTTTTTTTTGTTAGATAGGGAATGATTCTAAGTTGGTCCTAAAAAAATATAAGCAAAAAAAACTAAGTCAATGTACATACCTAAATAATTTTGAGTCGGCGCCATAAAATCTCCATCGAAATGGGCGAAGGGTGAATAAGATTTTCGGTTAAAAGATAATATTACAAAATATTACATATATTGTTAGTTTGGCGCCGACTCAAATTTATTTAGGTATTTACATTGACTTAGTTTTTTTTGCTTTTCAGTTCCTTTCTTTTCTCGAAGATTTAATTTTTTGTATCAAAGATTTTATGTTTTGCTTTTCAGTTACTTTCTTCTTTCGTCGGTTCTATTTTTTGTTAAAAAGTTTTTTAGAATTACACCATGATGATTTGGTGTCATGGTGATTTATGGTGTCATGGTGATTTACACCATGATGATTTCATGTAATTGGTGTCATATGTATTGCCATCAGAAATGCGTACATTTGAAACCTTTAAAATCGATAATGTTTACATACAATTCTAAAAAATATTTATGTTTATGATGTGCGTAAGTAATTTGCTGGTAGTATGAAAATATTGGACCCGTCACCTTATGTCTTTCATAGCTGAGCGGGTAGAAGGACATCCCGGAGAGTTACATTGAAGATGTTTGTTTTTCATTATATTTTAGTTTAAACATTTGTCAATTATCATGTAAGTTTTGTTCAAATTTTTCAATTTATCGTTAGGCGTTTTCCAGCGTTTTCTACGAATTGCCTATATTTTAAACATTTTCAGAACTATATAGGTACAATAACAATGGTGAAAGAATTGTAAAAATTTATCGAGTAATTGTTGTGGAAATCGTGAAAAGAGATTCATAACCAGCACATATACGGGAAAAATACTGAAGCTCATTTTTTGAAATTATGAATAATAAACTATTTTCCATTAAAAATTTATTTTAAAATGATGATCTGATCATTTGTAACATAATTTAATTTAATTATTCACGAGTACTAATTATGAAAACAGAAAAAAATACAGTTCAATCCCTTTAATATATTCAAATTGTCTAAAATACAAATCTAACTGTTAATATCTTGTCATTTTCCTTTTATCTCTAAAAGCGGTAGAGCTTAAAAGCAAATTTAAAGACGAAAACTGTTACTTCTTTAAAAATAAAATTTGTTCAAATCTTTTGTTCATAAAATAAATAGTTTTGCTACAATTTCAGCTCAAACATCTTTAATTACAGTAGATTACAAAAGCATGGATATGAGTATATCTCATTAGCATATAGCATATGTGTCTATATACACTCAAATTCAATACATTTGAAACAGTCGTATTCTAAACGTATATATTACTAAATGAATGTATAATATTACATACAGAAACCCTTAGAATGTTTCAACTGATTCACTTTTTTCTGAATGGGATTGTACACTACTAGGCATATTTTTATACATGTATGCATCTGTAGAAGTAAAATAAACAGTTCATACATTGAAAATATACTCAATATATACACAAATTTTTGTTTCATTATAACCTTAATTTTTATTATTTTGGATTATAAACAGTATGGACTGTATTATTTTTCATAATTAGCATGCAAACATTTTTCTTTTAGTAGGCGGTATTTTTTCTAGATGCATTAAAAAAATTGAATACGTTTAATAGCTTATTAATATTCTTGCAATAAAATTATAATTATTCAATAGCTATACTACCTCGTTCAAAACAATATAATATATCTGATTGGAAAAAACGATGATTAAAACTTTCCGATTGTTTTTTTTCTTTGATGGTAGCCTAGGATATGGCGCGTCAAAAAATCCATGAACCCCTGCATCCATGAACCCCTAAGGTAAATAAGCTCCCGAGTCGTTGGAGAACATTTTCTCTCATAAAATATATATATATGGCCGAGCAGACATTTTCGAAATAAAGGGAGGGGGGAGTGGAAGTGGACCCTAACTGTCTGGAAGTAATGGTAAGTCAAAGTATCCATTTTTTATACACCGGAAAAAATAGTGGCAGAAAAAATTTTATGGTGGTTTCGGAGGGAAAAAGAAATTTTATGGGTTTTCTTCAACCCACCCCCCTCCAAAACTGCCATAAAATTTTTTCTGCCAAAATTTTTTCTGGTGTATAAAAAATGGACACTTAGACTTACCGTTGCTTCCGGAACATTTAGTTACGTTTCAGCCACGGTCGTATTCAGAGAGGTCGAAAATAGATAAAATTATATTAAAAATTATATTGGTTCAACTGGGATACGAACTAAGTATAGATGTGATACTCCTCTGAAGAACTCCTCGCCTAATGGCAGGAGCATATTAATTACCAGCTCAAAATTTACATCCATATATAACATAATAATTGTTTATCAAATACTTCAGCAAGGTTGCTTGAATAAATGTTATTCAACAAAATACAAATTGTGTGAACATGTTCGAATTATTCTGTTTTTAGTAAAATAAATTATGATTGATTTTATTTAAAAAAAATCATTACGCAGGAGCTATGTCAACTTAGCGAATTTCCTTAGAATACATACCTCTAGTCACAATTTAAGTCTGATCAAAATGAAATGTCGTATATGATATCATTTTAGTATTTTCAAGGCCAATTTGATTAATATATGGCATTCGCCAAGGGGAAAGAGGGGTATAAAGATAGAAGAAAACACAAAATATAAAATATCCATCTTAATATTAGAAAAATCGAAAAATGTATAAGGAGTAAAGTTGTAGAAAATTAAGTTTGCTACAATTAATAACATGATCATTTTTTTCAAACTCTAATGTGAACAGAGATATTTAGAATTTTAACTTTCAGTCTTTAATTGTAAATATTTCTGTAAATATTAGTGTAACAGAAAAATGATAAGAAACAAAATTACAGTAAAACTTAGTAGCTACAACTTAACTTTTGATAAATTTTTCTAATATTAAGGGAGATGTACCAAATTTTGTGTTTCCCTCTTGTTTGAATCCCCCTTTTCCCCTTGTCAATATATACACCATATATTACCAAAAGCGCCTCAAATACCAAATTTCATTCGAATCGGAATAAAACTGTGATCGCTAGAGAGTCCACAGACACATAAAAGTACATATATATATATATATATATACATATACATATATAAAAATTTTAGCGATAGTGAATTTTAACATCTAATAGATAGGATTGATGTACATTTGAAGAAATTTTTACGAAATTTCAACATTGGTGCAAAATCAAAAGCTGCATTTCCTTTGGAGGAATTTCGCTAAAATATATGCGAGTCAACACTATATCGCCAGAATACTAAAACTGTGAAATGTGCTATTACCCGAGAAATTTTCTCTGATGTTTTTTAAAAACCCTAATATGTCCCTTGAAACTCCTTGAAAATTTTGCTTTTTTCTGGAGTAAATATACGATTAATAAGAATATGTGTAGAACCGAATTTGCGAGAGTATAGATCGATAAAACCATATTGGGTTCAAACCTAATTAGAAACTAAATTTTTCTTAAATCTCATAAAAATGAATATTATATTCAATTTATATGTATTTATAATATTTTTATCATTTATATTTTGTTCTCATTTGGAAAGCATTTTGTTTTGTTATTCATATTCAAATCTGTGTCGAAAAGTCAAATCTCGATTAAATATTTTTTTCTTTTGATGTGAACACGAAAATACCTTCTTTTTTCCAAGAAAACTAATTGCAATTTTTTTCACTTTAGAATGCAAATTTTTATTTAAATAAAACACGAAATTTATTTCTATACCCTTTTTTTAATCTTTAAGCTTCATCTGTTTAAATACAAACATGTAACCATATAGTCATGAAATTAGAGATTGAACACCATATATAAATTAACCTTCTTTATATCCGAAGTTCAGGCCATCATATTTAAAAGCAAATGACCCTATATGTGAGGTATTTGAACTACATATTATATGTGTTAACAAAATTGTTATACCGAGATATTGCGAAATATTGAAGGCAGGTCGAACCTCCAATTTTAAATATTTATACTGATATTTTATATCGTTATGTTTTCGTATTTTTGTTTTCATATCTAGAACACGGTAGAGCGACAGGCCGAGTTTAAGGGTTTGTTTGCCTTCGCCCTTACATTACGATTACTAGCCGAAAAATCAGAGTCGATCTGACCCCGAAATAATTTCTGAACGATATATTTTAGGATAAAATTCATATTATATTATTTTGAACTTTCGTAGTTCGAGATAACTTAAAAAACGAGTTTTCAATTCTAAATATTAACTTCGTTTCATATTCATTTTCAGCGTTCGGTGCAAAATTTGGGAAAACTTAACACTTATGGAATCACCTCGCTGTCTGTCACAGACTTTTTTATCACAGGCTATGTGACGTAAATGATTAAATTTTGGCATGGTTATAATATGCACCTACCAAAATACGGATATTAGGTTTAAATTGCGAATTTTTAAGTCAAGGGGTTAGTTTTGGGAGGGGGTAGTGTTTGTGAAAAATGGTTTAAAAGTACTGTATCCCTTATCACCAAAATGATAGTTCAGAAAAATCTGAAAAAAATCGTAAACATTGAATAATATTGTTGTAAAAATTGAACCCAAATTTTTACCTTTTAAACAATTTAATTGTTTTTGAAGCCTATGTCGATCAGATAGTACTTATACTTAGGGGGTAATCTCTGAAACTACTGAGCCGATTCTAAAAATTTCTTTCACGGACAGAAAACTACACTATTATCGAGTGACATAGCTATAAGTTTGCATTTCATGCATCTGAGTCCACGTGGCACGCTAAAAATTTTAAAAGATGCGAGATAGTGAAAATGCTTAGATATAAAAACATGTTTAAAATCTAATAAAAACAAAAATTTTTAATATGAAATTTTTTTTCATGTAACCAATAGTTTATACCCAATTTCAGTACGAAGCTTATGTGGGTCAGCTATAATTAATAAATAAATACACATTACTTAAATGTCAAATAAAGTAAATGCTAGTCGCTTCCGTTGGTATAATATAACCGAAAGCAAACCATACTAACAACAATGAACTATAATGAACCATACTAACAACAATGGAAACAAATAGGCACTAGTTTACAAAAAACAATTTAAAAAATATGTTAATAATAAATAAACAAAATTAATAATACAATGACATGAAAAATGAGACTGAAACATAATATGCATAGCACTAACATAACATCTAAGGTAGTTCAGTTGGTAGAGCATTGGTCTAGAATATCAGAGGTAGTGGGTTCAATCCTCATCCCTAGATGTGTATTCATATCAAGCATTTGATGCCAAAAATGGTATAAATGTTCAGACATATTACTTAAATGTCAAATAAAGTAAACGCTAGTCGCTTCCGTTGATATAATATAACCGAAAGGCAACCACACTAACATTGGAAATAAATAGACGCTAGTTTACAAAAAAACAACATAAAAAAAAGAAATACATGTTTCAATGTTTTTCGAAAATCAACCCTATGGGGGTGGGTAAAATCGGGAGTCAGAGTTTCGGTTTTTTTTCAAGTTAGACACATGAAAATTTCTATTTCAGTTATGCATTATAAAATACGTGTTGGAAAATGCCACCCTCAAGGGGGTGAAACAGGAAGGGAGTTCAGTATCTTAAGATTAGAGACATAAATATAATGGATTTTCGTCAAGTAATGATCCATTCAATGCAAAATAAAGATTATTCATAGGACTTCAATATATAACGAACATCCTCTACATAATATATTAATAAATCCGTTTGAAATATCATATTTTTTTCTTCGTGATGATAAATGGTGATATATATTCCTTCTTTTTTTCCAAAAAACTTTGCATGTTTATATTTATATTTTTTTGTAATTTTTAACCTACCTTAAGTATTTTTTCGTTACGATATTTGCCTCAACCATTAAATGATTATCAAATTAAGTGTATGGGTTTAATTGTATTTAAAGCACAATCTTTCGTGTTGATGTAATTCGAATGTATTTTTGCAATATAACTGCTATATGTACAGGCAAGGGCAGAAAAATATTTCGATGTAGGGCCAAGTAATGATGAAACGATGAAGAGTACCCCATCAAATTTATTGTTGATTAGGGCAATTTTGGCTCTGTTGTAGATTATCAAGGTTATATCATTTTTAAGTCATTTTTAACTGGCCCTTGTTGATACGGTTGGCTCCATGAACTTAACTGAAGTCCTGGTTAAGATTCTCATTTGATTTATTTTAAGCTACAAATGGTCATACATTGTCTTTGGTAAAAAGCTCATAACAAGGAGTTTTCCTTGATTGTTCCAAGGCTGCATGTAAACAGGTAATCAACTAGTGGCCAAATGCTAAAAACCGTGATCACTGGGAAAAAGTAACGCGACAAGAGCTCGGGAAGGTACTGCTTCAGAGTGCAACAAAGAGGCTTCCGATGCACTGAGGCTGAACAGGATGCAACTGTGGAGGGTTACCGGGTTCATTACCGGGCATTATCCCCTGCGGAAGCATCTGCATAAAATGAGACTCCATAACGGGTCCATTATGTGCAGATTGTGTGGCGTGGTGGAAGGAACATCCAGCCACATTATCTTTGACTGCGAGCCTCTAGGTTATAACAGATACAGGATATTCGATGCATCTCACCCCGAATGTATGAACCTTCAGGAAGAAATCATAAGCAAGGTCCTGGCTATTGTCAATATATGGGAGAAGCGAGTCTAGTCATGCTGCGGTAGAAGGGGGAGCACAATGGACCATAGGTCGAAGTGCAATAGTTTTTAGATCCCAAGATGTATCTATCTATCTATCTATCTATCTATCTTTCCTTGATTGTAATAATGATATTCGTACATAGAAATAATCTTCGCTTGTTCCAAAACGTATTTGGTATAGTTTGAGAAATTCATCATGTTTGTGGGCCTAGTTTGAGCATTGGATGTATTGAAGATAGGACGGTACAGTAATTAAAAATAGTCTATCCTAACCGTTATACCGTTTTGTAAATTTGGCAACGTTGTATCCAATTACATACTATTGATATTGGTCATATTATCACAGAATCTCTTCCAGAATTATCAGTTGAGTAGACATATACAGGGTGAATCGAACCTGGCACATAATAAAATACGCCTCTATTTATATCTATAATACTCCCATTTTTAAATAACATCCAATAGAATGTTATACGTACAAGTTATATGTATCTGCAGAACTAAGATGCAAGGCCAATAATATTCCACTCACAAATATATTCACATATATTGTCTAATATATGCTATATTATACCCTCTCCATTAAAAATGTTCATTAAATATGTTATTCGTTTTATAGAAAGAAATAGAGGCGTATACCTATTATGCGCCCCGTACGATTCACCCTGTATACGTTAAAATATCGTAGACTGTTAAAATAATCAATCATACAACTGAATAAGTGACTAAGTTTAGCGATTATGAAAACTGACAGTTAGTTAGATAAATGAATGATATAAATGTTCAATACATTCATCATTCGTTTTACTAACTGATTTATACCAGACATTCAGCTAATGGCGACAGTATTTTAGGCAGTAACAAAATAATACAAAAATAATTCACTAATTACTTTATTTTCCAAGACTCATTTCAAAATCTCCACTCTAATAAAATTTTAAATGTTCGTTTATTTGTTTGTTTGTTTGTTCGAGCATCACACAAAAACTATTGGACCGATTTTGATGGAAACTTTTTTGTTTATTATTTTATCATAAGACTTACAAACTGGTTTTATCTTGACTATTTTATCTTGCTACGAAAGATAGAATTCAAAAATAATCACTGAAATACAAATTTGGCGGAAGTGTCGATAATTATTTGAAGTAGTGGAAGCGGTGGGAAAATCCATGGATGTTTTTAGTCTTAAAATTACCGGAGCCGGAGATAATATAGTACTATATAATAATCATTTAACAACATTTTTTTTCAGCGAGATAAACTTGCCAAGGAAAATATTTAATACCTGGAAACCCTGGATTTTCTCGCGTTGTTTTTTTGCGAAACATTTTATGCCAGAATGTAGAAAGATACCAAGAAAGTTCGGATACGATTACCCCAAGAGATTCGATTGACCTCCCACCCCCCCAGGAATCGAAATCTTTAAACTTTTCTTCTGTCTAATTAATAATAATTACAAAGTTTGTTGGTGTTTACGACGCGTAACACGGCGACTAGATATTGAAGTCCAAGATCCCATGCATCCGCGGAAGTTTGCCTTTGTTTACTTTAGCTATTTCTTTAATCATTATTCTCTCTTGTAGGCTCTATTAAAGGATCAAAAACCATTTTACAACCTTTTAAAAAACCTCAGAAAAACCATACTGTATTAAAAAAAAGAAAACAACGCAGAAAAACCACAATATTCACCTCCCACCCAATATACTAATCACCCCCTGTTTATCTGTCTGTCTGTCCACTTCGTAGCAGTAGCAGCCTAGGCGTCGTCCCATATCATAAAATTATTCGTCAAGTTAAATAAAACAGTACCACACACTCCATTGTGTAAACGAAATAACAAAACGTAAAAAAAACACATTCAAACCGTAATATGAAAAGATATGACCTGCCTCAACCTAAAAAAAAAAAACAAACATTATAAAATATATTCCCAAACAGAGTGTGTGTGTGTGTACGTCTACGGAGGAGAATGGGGGAGGTAGAGAACTCACATTATTTTATCTTTGTTCTTTCGATGTTGTTTGTGTTGAGCCTACTACTATAACGTCGTCTGCCTGTCTGTCTGTCTATATCAGTCCGTTCGTCCTCTAGTTCGTCCTAACACAACCTAAAAACACATAACAATGCTAAATAATATTCTTCACAATGGTTAAAGAAGAGAGAATAATAATATTGAAACTGCGCGCTTATGTTGTATACTGTGTGACGTCATCAGGGACAATGACCAGACTGGTGGTATCGATCGATTGACGCGCGAGAACGAAGACGATGTTGTGTGAGTGAGTGAGTGAGTGAGTGCGGCGTTGTGCACTGTGCACATGATATGCACACCAACAACATCAACGATACGTTGCGATGATGTTACCCCCGTTTGTGAACGATGGTCGGGTGTTAGAGAACATTATTTCGGTTGTATAGATGATTTTGAAGCAGACAAAGATAGGAATATATTATTATGATGATGAAGGTTTTGACGGTCGACGTACGTCGGTGGTGGTGGTTTTATACAACCACACTACGAGCGACGCCGACAACAATTCCGATCGACGAGGACAATATTGGTGGATAGTTCTGATACCTCGAAAAAGACTCTTGTTCGTACTACTACCGCCACCGTTGCTTATGCCTTATTATTTTCTATATGTGTGTAGTGTTTCATAGTGTTGACGGTTTCTCAAAATGTGTGCACTGGACACGTCCAAATCCTTGAAGAGTTGCTTATTTATATAATGGCACTAATATGTTCTCATTCCACTCGATAACTGTATTTACTTTAGCCATAAAAATGATACGATTTTTTTTATGTTAGAATAAAAACTACTTGGTGAAGACTAAAATATTAATGACGTTGAGCTCAAATTTTGTTATTTAAAACTTCAGATATGTACGTTTTAAAGATAAGCGCCTTCCATTATCATATATTTAAGCATTAACCTAACACTTGGTATTCAAATATTATGCTTTCCCCATGCTGCAAATATTGTCAGCAGTAAGAGAACGCGTCGGTAGAGGTCATAGAAGAATTGTTAGACTGTAGAAATATCGCTGTTATTATTTCCCTAGGTTTCTTATGTAACCGGTGGCATCTTCCCCTTAGATTGAAAATAATTAGTAACTTTTCAGCCACGATCGCAGAGGAGCGGTAATTGATAAAACTTATTAAAAATTATATTGGTTCGGCTGGGATACGAACCAATAACACTCCTCCTGTCTGACCACTTACCCCGCACGGCCATTTAATATATATAATACATTCACCAATCTCAAATTTACTCTCAAATACATAACATAATAACTGTTTATCAAATACTTCAGCAACCATTCAACTTGCTTGTATAAATGTTATTTAACAAAATTTAACTTGTATAATTAATATTATTAATTAATAGTATTTAATTTCTACTTTCAAAACATTCGAAATAAATATAATAAATTCTTTGTTTAATAAAATAAATTATGGTTGTTTTTATTTAAAAAAAAAAAAAAACTTTCTTTGAAAAATTTTGAAAAGTCAATATGTATTTTTTTCCAATTAGAATTATAAAAAAAAAACTCCTTTCTCCAAGAAGAAAAATATTTTCTCTTAAATATTTTTCCTTTACAACTTAATACTTTTCTTTGTACTTAGAATTATGTGTTGAGGACCTAAAAATTATTTTAATAATTTTCCACACAACAGTATGGTTAGCCTTCTTTAATGTGCAGTGACATTACTATCCTCACCGACAGCCAAGCAGCGCTAAAATCCTTAAGCTCAGTTTACCTAACCTCAAAGGTAGCACAGGACTGCCGAACGTCCTTTATGAGCTGGCGGAACAAATGAATGTAAACCTAATATGACTACCAGGACACAGGGACATTCCAGGGAATTGTGAAGCCGACGAGCTTGCTAGAAATGGCACAAAGCTGTCGGACACAAGCATCAATAGGTATCCGGGAGTTCCGTTTGCGAACTGCAAGCTGCTCCTGAATGAGAATATCTTAAAAAAGACCATTCTTTGCAGAGTACAATCGTAGACGTGCCGAAGATCTTGTCTCGCTTCAAAGGGACTATGTAAGCAAAGTCGTTGCGGCGATTACAGGACACTGGCTAGGCGGCAAGCATGCTGAACGACTGGGCCTACCAGTGCATGATGATTATTGCAGGAGCTGTCACAGTCGGCAGGAGGAGGAAACGTGTGGCACTCTCCAGCTCTTTTCTTGAGGAGATGAACTGATCCGAGTCTGCCTTTGTTTGACGAACTCTCCGATCTCAAGTCCATTGACGTCAAGGCTCTCTCTGTTCTTAAACAGCTCCAAATGGTTCATGGAGTAGTGGCAGGGGATGGGCAAACCCACTTTTTCAGTATCACAACGGGCTCTATGGTCCAAATGTGTCTTATCCGAGGACAGCAACTCTAATCTAACCTAACCTATAAAATTCGATTTAATATTAAATATGTGTGTGGGCGTCGAATATGAAACCATTATATGCAATTCTATTTCATCTTAAAGTAATATTATACACCTCAATGTTATTATTATTCCTGCACCGAAGACCATTGCACCGATTAAATCTTATATTGTATATATGGAAAATTATCCAGGGAATACTTTAATCTTAACAACTTCCAACGAAAACTGAAATTACTAGAGTACTGAACTGTATTGTATTTTGTGTCTCCAAAATAATAATAATAATAATAATATTATATAAAACTTCCTAATAAACTTTTAACATAACACATACAAAGTTCGCTTAGATTAGAATCTTACTTTTCATAGTTGTAATATTTTTCTTTATTATATACAGCATGTAATATATTAAAGATACTCAAAAAGCGCGATTATAGCGATAACGTAATATTAAAAAAAAAAGTTTAACAGAAAATTTAATTTTCCAGGTAATTAAGTTCTTTAGAACGAATTATGAATTTTAGCTTGACTTTATAAAGCTTTTACTGCTGTTTTAAGCAAATGTTTGTATACTAGATGCAATCGAAATCAGGGGTACGCCGAGATTGTGGTACCTCCCCAGTACTTATCATATATATATATATATATATATATATATATATATATATATATATATATATATATATATATATATATATATATATATATCTATATATGACGTTTCGTAAATTTAATTTCATTCAATAGCCTTGTTTAAAGATCCTTTGTTGCTACGTTTTGCTGAACACATGATTAGGCATAATGTCATTGGTGGAAGTAGTGTCCACTTGTCGTTTTTATTGTAATCCATGATTTGTGTTGGAACACATCGCATTTTCGTTGTAAAACAGTTTATTAACAAGTAAAATTAAAAATTAAAAAAACCCCCAACGCAATCATATGAAACATAAGAGGAACTCTCCGTTACCTCCACCAAATTAATATGTAAAATATAGATAGATAGATAGATACATCTTGGGGTCTAAAAAGTATAGCACTTCGACCTTATGGTCCCTTGCTCCCCCTTCTACTTTAATCCGACGAGACTCGCCTCTCCCATATTTTTGCAATAGCCAGGAGCTTGCTTATCAGGTCTTCTTGAAGGTTCATATATTCGGGGTGAGATGCACCGAATATCCTGTATCTGCTGTAACCAAGAGGTATGCAGTCAAAGATAATGTGGCTGAATGTTTCTTGCTCCTCATCACATAGTCTGCACATAATGAACCCGTTATGGAGTCCCATTATGTGCAGATGCTTCCGCAGGAGATATTTCCCGGTAATGAATCCGGTTACCCTTTGCAGTTGCATCCTGTTCAGACTCAGTGCATCGAGAGATAGCATCTTGGTTGTACTCTGAAGCAGTAACTTCCCGAGCTCCTGCCGCGGTACTGTTTCCCAGTGATCACGGTATTTGGCATTTGACCACTCTTTGATCACCTGTATACATGCTGTCCTTGGAATTCCTAAAATAGGCTCTGAGCCAATGAAGGGTATTCCGGCTTTCTTCTTTACTTAGTTATCTGCTTTTTCGTTTCCTTCGAAACCACTGTGACCCGGCACCCAGATCAATTTAACATTGTTTCGTTTGCTCCAGCAGTTCCTCCAGACAATCTTTGACTACCTTAAAGGTGATCTAAGTTCCAGGTATGTCAAATAAAATGACATGTAAATTTCATAGGTGGACCCACGGACTATCAACCACATTTTAGAAAAGCGTTAAATATAAATTTTCCTGTTTTTTTTTTTGTAAACTAGCCTATGTTAGTATGGTTTCCTTTCGGTTATATTATACCAACGGAAGTGACTAGCGTTTACTAGATCGTCTGATGCGAAGTCAAAAAGGTTGTTCTAAACTATCTGATATTTTACAGCGTTTTTTTTTGCTCATATATATACAGTGAATACTTTTAAAAATCTTTATCCGATAGTATAACTATAATAAACAAAAAATATCGTATTCTTTTCTTATGCATCGCGTACTGAAAATCACCAAAAAACGGAACATCTCCACCATAATTTATCATTATCACTGCATATAGTAGGAGCCTAGCGTGCGTTTTAACAATTTCATTTCAACTTGCATTTTATTGAAAAATGATCTACAATCCACCCACTCACCGTCTGGTGGGTGATGTTGTATTTTTTTTCTGTTTTATTCGTTTCATATCTTAAAAATGTAATGCTTTTCAGATATGTCACTCAAAGTGTGTTTTTTTTTCAGCAAGTACCAACTCGAGATGGTTGCCACCGTTTTTCGTTGTTGCATTATATATATATATATATATATATATATATATATATATATATATATATATATATATATATATGTGGGTGTGTGTGTGTATGATGTACGTATATATAGAGCAGAAGTGGGCATGAACGGCTCTTTGGAGCCACTGGGGTCTCCATAAGCTGTGTGAGAGTAAGTAAGAAAGGTATGTTTTGAAGTAAGACGGAACGAAGTTTCAAAACAGGTTATCCTACCAATTATTGCCCAATAATTTATTCAATCAATTTAGGAATAGTTTTAGGTATTCTTCATTATTAAAATCACTACTTTTATTTTTTTTTGAAAAAAGAAGTTATGCGAAAAATAATTTTCACTACCACAAATAGTACTTTTCACTTTTTTAATTCAAGGTAGACTAACTCGAAGAAACTCAGTCAGGTTGAGTAAGCAAACATAAAATTCCCACTTTATGTAAAATTTAACCATTGGGAAATCAGTAACAAATTAACCTCCCCCCTTCCCAGCTTTATCATTGGCATGTTTATTGCATCCAGTGTCATCAAATTCCCATGACACTATACCCCCTACGCAGAAAAAATAATTCATCAGGTAAATAATTGGTTATTAGTTCTCCGATGTGAATAGTTTAGGCCAATTATTCGGTATTCCAAATATCTAATTCTCAACCATCAAAAAAATTTACAGCTATCTCATCTAAAAGTCTAAACTAGTTTTCAATTATATTCAAATTTTTAGCAAAAATTTACCTCTTTTATTTCAACGGTCAAGCGGTAATCGTAAAAGATCAAAAGATTTATATTTTATAATTTATATAACATTTATAATTTATTCATACACAAATATATTAAAAAAGTACATTTTATACCCCAAATTACCAGCCCAAAATTCCAGAGTATGCAGTCAATGTATTGTATGCATGTATACTTTGTTTAATAGTGACCATAAAAAAGAGTTGGTACTATTATATTTTTTTCAGAAAATGTTTTAATTAAAAAAAGAAAAATAATAATAATGGGTAGGATACCCAGTATTTACTCTATCTCTCTTCCTACACCTCACTCTGAGCTGAGTGCATTCAAACTTTGCCCACCTATGATATAGAGCACCACACATTACTATACTGTTATTATTCTAAACCCCGTATGCTTCCCCGTTGCATTTGCCCATTACTATCACTCGTCAATTTTTATATAAGATATTGTGTACTTCGTGTGCGCTTTTACTCAATTTTTTTTTGTCAGGTATTTTTTTGTATGAGAAAAATTTTATTTTTAAATGTCATGTCAATTTTAGAAATAATAACTTTCTTGTTGTTGCTTATAGTGGTAGTGATGGTGGGTAAAAACCTGGAAGAGTTTGCTATGTTTTTTTTTTATGTTGGTTTATTATTACAATAAAAACATTTGTGCACATCTTTTTGTTGCTGTTGTATATGGCTCTAACCAAATTTATTACTTACTGTATCGTGTCCGGTATTTGCTTGTGTTTACAGGACTGGTTGTGTCAATAATATATAAAGATTTTATTTCTATTTTTAATTCTTCTTCAAAAAAAGTTTTTATGTATTTTTGTAAGCTTGTGCAAGCTTGTTTTTTCCAATAAATTATATTCAAAGTACCAATAAATGCTTAGTAATGCACATTTTCATCAAATGCCCCTTCAGACGACCGAAAAGAAAAAATTCGTTCAATAACATACCAAAAAACACGCCGCGGGTACCTTTTTTGGGGATACCACTAAAATAACACGTATAGTTTCGTTCTGGAAGAATGTTTTAGGCTAACAACATAGGCAATTTGAGTCGAATATATGTTTCGTAAAAAATTGGTTGTTTTATGAGTCATTATCTGAGGTTTAAACGAGCATAAAAGGCATTCTCACTCAAACAGAGTCAGTTTATGGATCACATTCAGGATTGGCTTATACTAAAATTGATTGTTTCTGTTTATGTTAGCCGAAAAATCTTATGTGGTTTCTTAATGTTTGGAAGTTTGTTTTCTCAGTTTGTCAATTATTAAGAAAAAAAAGGCGACTAATTGACTTAACTGTCGGCGTATGGACAAGAACGAAGTAACCGGCTACGAAGTCCGCTCGTTGGTATCTGATAAATAAAATAAAAATAAAAATAAAAAAGCCTTATATTTCTTACTCAAACAATATTACAATATAGTTACAAAAAAATAAATAAAATAAAATGTTTACTCTTAAAGACAAAAGCCAAAACCTCTCATTAATCGAAGGTAAAGGCCTCCTCTAGAGATTTCCAAGTGTCTCTATTTACTGCTGTATCCATCCAATGATCGCCAGCCAATTTTGTTATGTCATTTGTCGACCGGGCAGTTGGTCTGCCTCTCTTTCTAGAGCCTGCTGGTCCGACCCAAGACGTCAATCTGTACGTCCATCTATTGTCTATCAACCGCGCTATGTGACCGGCCCAGCGCCACTTTAGTTTTTTGCAGTGACATAGATCATCAGCAACCTTTGTATTTTTTCTAATAGTTTTGTTGGGTACTTATTGAATTTTTTTCAAGTTTAATAGGCTTCTTTCCATACTGCTTTGGCAATCGATCTAATTTTGTTTTCCGATCTATAAGTGAACTTCCGATCTATAAGTGAAGTTTGACTGACGTAAGTTAATGATGGGAGAATACAGGTATCCATCACTTTTTGTTTAATTTTAATTGGCATATCACTTTTCCGAACTTCTTTTAGACTCCAAAACTTTTTCCACGCATTTATGGTTCTTCTTTCTATTTCATGATATTTGAAACGACATAATAATCCTCCGTTTCTGAGACACCACGGTCTATAACAGAGGCCACCCACATCATTATTTTTCAACCTTTATTAATTTTTTAAACTATACATTTTTATATGATGTGAGTGGAGGACAAGGAATTCATATGCAGACTAGGAATTGGTAGGTTATGCGGCTGCAGCCGACTTTTGATGGGAACTATGCCAATATTCATCTAGAGTTCGTGAAGGGAAACTGCAAAAAACCTTCACAAGCATAGCCGGTTACTTCGTTCTTGTCCATACGCCGGCAGTTTAGTCAATCTACCGCTCCATTAATTTTTTTAATTGACAAACTGCCGATGTTGGGATTCGAACTCATAACCTTCCGGTTAACGACATTAAAATAGAAAATAGCCGGATACGACATTAAAATAGCCCATTATACTATAAGCAAAACTGTCTCAATGTTTTTTATAAAATGTCTTCGCGCTTTGATATCTGAGAAGACATTGAAATAGTCTATCATATTCTATTATCACATTTGATTATCGAAAATTTCGATAATTCGGATTGTTGAATAAGTACTCAGTGATCATCTAGGTTAGCAAGAGAGGGCTTCATGACCTCGTTTGATACCATCTTTATCAAAGACGATGGTTAAACATTTCACATTTTGTTCCAGTGCTCTATAAAAACTATTCCCTCCCTCCTAATGTAGTCAATGAATTCCCCTTCTTTGTCATCTTACGAAATTTGAATGATCTAATTCAAAATCTACATGCCACTAAAAATAATTGTGTCTATCATTATATAAAAATATATATTTCTCTATTATTTATTTACATCATAAAAATAAAATTTTAAAAAGATAAAAATATACAGACTATGACTGCTTGTACTGGATGTGCTCACACCAACTTATTTTAGTCTGTCTACCTTTAAAATATTTTAATTACTCGTTACTACTCTAAGGCGCAGGCCAGTGATGGATCGGATGTTCTGCAAACCATTTATTTGTACCATGGCCAAAAAGTTGAGTTTTTTTAAATGTTTCAGATAAAAGTATCAACTATAAAAATGGAAAAAAAAATTGTGCGTGTCAACTCCGACTCGTGATGGAGTTTACTCTTATAAGTTACTTACTATGTTACGATAATATATTACTATGTTACGAAAAGTTATTTAATTTTGGAATATTCAGAAAAATCTTGTGTGGTTTCTTAATGTTTGGAAGGATATTCAATTACATTCATGGGTCATACAAGATTTCAGATCATCTTTTGACTTTTCTCCATCCTTTGAATTTACTGTCTAAGTAGCCGAGCCGTCTAAGGCGTTATGTCTACTTGGAAACTGGGAGGCTATGGGTTCGAATCCCGACATCAGCAGTTTGTCAATTATTAAGAAAAAAAAAGGGGCTGTTAATTGATTAAACTGTCGGCGTATGGACAAGAACGAAGTAACCGGCTATGCTTGAGAAGGTTTTCTGCAGTTTCCTTCACGAACTCCAGGTGAATATCGGCAAAGTTCCTATCATAGTCGACTGCAGTCGCATATCTTACCATTTCCTAGCCTACACACAAAAATTCCTTCCACTCCACTCACATCCTCAGGCAGCACAATGGACCTTATGGTCAAAGTGTAGCCCGTCCTGGGCAGCCTCTAAAATCTACCTATCTATCTATGCCATATAGAAGACACACATACAGATTCATGAATCAACACGACCAAAATTGGTATATTCGTATCAGGGTGACCTTACTGGGCCTGAAAATTAGGTGAAAACTCATACACAACGTAATTATACCTTGTATATAGACGTAAAAATAAATTGTACCTATATATATCCATCTTCTATCCTCCTAATGGCACAAACAAAAATACATAATATATAAAACATTTATATCATATTGTATCAGTCATACATACAAACAATGTGAAAAAGAAATACAACAATAACATTAACAGCCACAACAACAACATGAAGAGAACGACTAGTTGACAAGTGAACAGCAAACTGACAGTTAAATAAAAAGAAAGACAGGCTTCCAAACAAACATAACCTAACATTTCGATACAAAAATATAGGTACTAACTACATCTATAATAGTGCACATATAAATAATGTGCACTTTATACCGAATATTCATAGTCGTGAACGAAACAAATGAGTATTTAAGGTAGTTTCCTTATAGTTCGTCATCCAGTCGAAAAAATTATCGTTGTTTCGATTCCGTGTTTTTTTTTTTAACTTGAATGTACTTGTAGAAATATATACCAAGATAATCGGGCATTTTAAATCTGAAATCTTAGCCAATAAATATTAATTAAAAAGACAACTTGTTGAACTTTATTCATTAGAAGTATATTAATTTGTAAAGAAGCCTCGAATATCGTCACAGTTTGAGTGGATCAGTCTATTTTCAAAATGACGGGGAGGAAACATATATTTAATACTAAGTATTAAACATATGATTAAAATATGGTTTAAATGAGTTGCCCTTCTACTTTTAAATAAGTTCCCCTTACGCGCATATAATAGTCAAAACAAATTAATTCAGCTCTACAGTTGAAACCAGATATAACGACATTGAAGGGGCCACATAATTTGGACGCTACATCCGATAATTGTTATAAGCAATATACAGTCGAAACCGGATATAATGACATTGAAAGGACCACACAATTAATGACGCTATATCCGATAGCTGAAAAGGCACAAAACGCACAAAAGGCGCGTGGGAGCAAACAAAATAATCCTTCATTTGTCATTAATCATTAGAATAAGGTTCAATAAAATGTTTTGTTTTACTAAAAAAGGTATGATGGCTGGTCGTTATTGCCGATGAATTTTCATAAAGATTCGTCGCTTTAAGCGATATGTCGCTTTATCCGATGCGAATTTATATAGGGATTCGGCCGGGACCTTGCTATTTAGTCGTAACAACCAATCCGTCGTTGTAAACGATGTCGGTATAACCGGGCTCGACTGTATATCAAATTTA
Organism: Nineta flava; assembly: GCA_963920215.1. Classification (NCBI taxonomy): domain Eukaryota; kingdom Metazoa; phylum Arthropoda; class Insecta; order Neuroptera; family Chrysopidae; genus Nineta; species Nineta flava. Next base: position 120,411,921 of record OY986040.1, read on the forward strand.
GAAATAATTATTATACAAAGTTGTAGTATCATTGAAATATTGCAGTATCAGCTAGGAAAGCGGACAAATATCAATCTATATCATAGTTTTTGGATTTATGTAAATATATGACATACATCAATTTCTACATATAATTGTTTTAAATAAAGATAAGAAATGTGTACATGTAGGATTTATACACCTTCTACTTTAACGAAATTACAAACAGTATTAATAATGTTACCGTATGCAAAAATATCCACTAGGTTAAAGATATAAGAGCATGGTAGCAAAAATTTTATACGAGCGATAAAAAAGGTAAATTCTGAAGCAAATTTCCACTATTCCAATCTTCGGTAACTACGTCGTTTTTTTTGTATGAATATCGTTACGAATGCGTTTTTTTTTGTTGTTCATCTTTTCTTAAATAAGGTCTGAACTACTCTTGAGATACAAAAGTTTAATAAGACGATATAGTAGTTAAAATTAAAAAAGCTACATTTTATCGTGGTAGCCCAGAATTAGTTCAATTCTCCCGTTAAAATTAGAGTTTGAAATACTGGCATCAAACCCATTATTTACATTAGAATCAGAGCTAGTGAAATTTATCAAAACCAGGTCTGGTTTATCAATATATACATTAAATATACACAGTTTACGAGCTCACTTCAGTTTACGAGAAGTATCACTTCAAAAACGTCGATTTTAATCTGAACCTCCATTAGTCATTTGATTCTCCATTATTCAAATTTTTATTTGCTATTTTGAATAAATAGAACAAATAAAATTTTTTAATTCTTATACTTAAAGGAAATGAGAAAGTAAACATTTAGTATGCAAAAAAAGAAAATTAAAAAACAAAAGAAAATTTACGGCAAAAACTTTAGAGTGAAAAGCGTGAAAATTGAAAACAATACTAGGAAATAAACTATCAGAATATTAGAGATTCATATTTATAACAAGCAATTGTTTTATAAAGTAACCTTTAATTTTCATAATAGTCACGAAATATTATATACTACCCTGAAACAGACAGACGAACAGACTGACGGACGGACAGTTAGACTGATCTTGTAAACAAAACAAGCATACGTCGTCGTGTTGTTAAAAATATGTTGAGAGTAATAATGAATTCTCATAAATAAATCATGCTCGGCATTGCCTGAGCTTTTAAAATTATATTTTTGTTTTGGTACAAAATTTCACCGTTTTAATGACAACGATTGGTTTTACTGGACAACCAATGGCAGGCTGTCTTTTTCGCACGCATGTGTATTTGAATGTAAGTATCAACATTTTTTATTATTCCCTTGTATGGAATATAATGAATACGAGAGGTGTTATTTCAATTATCACAAATCAATTCGCCATAGGAGAACAAGTCTTGGAATATGAAATATACCACGAAATATAAATTAAAACGCTGGTGGAAGCGATGGGTAAGTGTGCGTTTTTTCTTTAAATACATTTCACTTAAGAAACTAGAAATTATTAATAATGATATAATTTCTATTAAATTAGAAACTTAATCATATGCAATTATTATAAATTCATTTGCACAATAAAAACATTGAATAAAAAAGATCAATCAATATATAAATATTTCTACCCTTTGGCCTATTAAACCCCATTATTAATTTATTTTATAAAAACTTTTTCATACATGTTATACTTTTCTCTAAAACTATATATATATATATATATATTTTTATATATATATATATATATATATATATATATATCCGAGACTTCGCTCGAGTCGAGTTTAAGACTAATTTCCCACTGCTTGTCGACTACTTCAAATATTTATCGTTCCCACCGCTTCCACTACTTTAAATAATTATCGACACCTCCACCAAAATTATATTTCAGCGAATATATTCTTAGCGAGAAAATATACATACCAGTTTTTAAATCAAAGCTTTTAGGGAAAAGAGTTTGATCTAAATCGGTCCAATAGTTTTTGCGTGATGCTCGAACAAACAAACAAACAAACAAACAATCAAATAAACAAATAGTCAAGGCTCTATCTCCTAGAGTTGTAGTCTAATTGACTTAAAACTTTGGGAGAATATTCTACACATATTGTACTAGAATATTCAGTAAAACAATAAAAATTTTTTTGTAATTTCAGACCCATGTACTAAATTTCAAAAAGCAAAAAATCAAATGCGTAATAAACTTAAAAAAAATAATGAAAACAAGTAAATTTCGACTAGAAAATCATTGAAGATGACTAGTATACGAAGACTTCCGAAATTCCCTCTCAATATGTAAATACAGTAGGTTTTCGAAAACACGATCCATATCTCTTATAGATTTGCATTTACACATGCCACGAATAAGGTTTTTAACATTTAAAAATTTGCGCATGAAAGCAATTCTGATGACAGTAAAAAAATTTTATACAATGGATCACAAAAGTTTTTTCATAATCTTATGATGTCTAGATTTGGGCCTTATTCATTTGATATATGGGGAAATGTTTCGAATAAAAGTATATTTATAGCAACCAAATATTATAACAAATTATTTGTAGCATTTTTCGAAAAACTCATGAATAAAACACAAATCAATTCGCCATTTGTACCTAAGGAGAACAAGTCATGGAACATGAAATATACCACGAAATATAGATTAAAACGCTGGTGGAAGAGATGGGTAATGCACATCACGTTTTTACTAATTTTTCATTTTTCAGGTTTTAGTGAGCTATCTACGGCCTTTAGTGAGTTTTTTCTTTGAATATATATATATATATATATATATATATTTATTTATGAATATATAATATATACATATATATATATATATATATATATATATATATATATATATATATATATATATATATATATATATTTATGAATATATAATATATATACATATATATATGTTAATATATGGATATAATATATAAAGTATATGAATATATATATATGAATATTTTTCACTTACGAAATTAGAAATTATTAATAATTATATAATTTCTATTAAATTAGAAACTTAATCATGTACAATTATTATAAATTCATTTGTACAATAAAAACACTGAATAAAAATGATCAATCAATTTATAAATATTTCATCCCTTTGGCCTATTAAACCCCATTATTAATTTATTTTATAAAAACTTTTTCATACATGTTATACTTCTATAAAACTATATATATATATATATATATATATATATATATATATATATATATATATATACATATATATATATATATACATATATATATATATATATATATATATATATATATAAATATATATATATATATATATATATATATATATATATATATATATTTATATATATATGTATATATATATATATATATATATAGATCTATATATATATATAACATACCTACTAATACCTACTATCATTCCTAATAATATAGATAGCTTATATATTTTAATTCGAATTAAAAAGTTTTACGAAACAAAATATTGTTAAAACAATACTAATTGTATTATACAATATTTATATCTATTATGTGCTGTACAATTATTACAATACGTGCAAATAACATTGCATTTATACATTTATTCCATACTTAATATATATATATATATACATAGATTTTTATATACAGATGATTATAAAGTCTGTAGAAATATTCATTATTAATATATTATACGTTTTTTTTTTTAATTGCATGGAATTTTGCAATAATTCTCCACTATAATGAAAACAATCCGCTTCTATTTCTATAACTGCGACTGTTAGTACTATTAGCCACAAAAATTGGGATCATTTATCAAATATTTCGATGATTTGTATTTGATTCGGTTTTTGGGAAAATGTTTTGGATAAAAATTGTTAGTATATTTATAATAAACAAGTTAAGAATACAATTAACTGAGTTAATTGCTTAAATACTCTTACGGTTTCACATATGAACATTTTTCCCCTGTCGCGGCAACGTTGGAGTATAAATTATGAAAAATTACTTAAGTTTATGAAAAAAAGTTCCAAACCAAAGTTATTTACTTTAAAATTAGAATGATTTTTAGTTTGAAAATTTCAAATAAATATATTTTCCCTACTGACGGGAGGATAAGTTTAATCTAATCGTTTTCCTGGTATAATTAGGTCAATGGTCGGTGGTTTTATTACACTTAATATACAAAGAAATAAACTAGCGAAGTAAAATGTGAAATACCCTGCTCCTGTGAACTTACACAATAAATATATATTAATTTCATTTTCCTTTTGCCCTTCACATCGATCAAAAACCGATCATCGATCAGGCCGGATTAAGTTATTCAGTTCGGTATTATAATACTATTCTCGAAACAGGAATTCTGTAAGGTACGAATTCAATGATTAGTGGTGTTAGTAGGTAGCATCACAATTATAAAAATTAACTCTACATCTCCACCTTTTACATTTTACAATATCGAATTTACAATCAGTTTATATAAACATATATAATTGTATAATATATATATAATAAATGTATAATATACTCTCTCTAAAATAGAAACCATTCCTTCTAGTTATATATATATTTCAGTTTTAGTTTTGCGATTTGAACCCAAAATCAATATTGTATATAACAAAAGGTATTTTACTAAAGATTGTAAAATGTCTGTTTGTCTGTGTGTCTGTCCGTATATAATGTGTCTATATGCATGTATGTAACATTGCATAAAATGTATACTATATATATAAGTATATCAAGAAATAGTTGTAACTAAAATCCAGGTTCCTGATTGGACTAATTTTAAGACTATATTACTCTATGTAGACATATACACAAATATAACTTTATAAATATATATATATATATATATATATATATATATATATATATATATATATATATATATATATATATATATATATATATATAGTAAATGGAGACGGCCTCGTCGCCATTGTCTATATAATCCGGATGACGGAATCCTTGCAGCAAAAGCGGCGTACCGACGCCTTCTTGCATGGCCGTTTTCCAACGTCATAAGACGCACATCGATCAATGTCTCACTATAACTAAGTATACATACATATATATGTATATGTATATACATATACTTTACTATTACATTCATAACTGCTTGAAAGCTATCTTTTGTGTGTGTAGATGCTTTGGTGAATTTGATGAATTTACTTTGGTACCTACCGTCATGATATAGTTAAGACTTTTTGTATACCATCATAAAATTTGTTATTTATTTTTTATGTTTGTTTCAATTATAAACAGAATTTGTTTAAAAAATAAAGGATATCGGGATTATTAAGGAAATCTAACATTAGGCTACATCAAATATAAAACTAATATTAGACTTTATCTAATATTGAAAATCTCTGATAGCTCAAAAATGATCTAATCATAAATATAGACTAACTGGATATTAAGTTATACAATAAACACAATATACTAATAAAAATTACAGGATGGCCACTCCTTTTTGAAAATCCCCTCCTTTTTCAGTGGAAATCATCCATAATGATAAAAAAAATATAATTAAAATTATTTTCAGGATGGAAAAAGGACATATCCATCCTTCAAACCAATTTTTTCTATACTAAACATATTTATTAATATGCAAATGCGATTTTTTGATATTATGGTCGATGATGTAACTATTCCAATCGAGTCCCACAACCTTTCACTTCATCGAGTTGATCGGGATTGCTGGTTTTTGGGCTACCGCAAGAAATGGCGTTCTATATAATTCAGCTATTGTGACAAAACTAATTAAAATTAAATAAGGTAGCTATTCCAACGGAGTACTAATATCTTTCATGTACTCCTATTGAAATCATTAGGAGTTGAAACTTAAAAAAATACACCATGTAACCTTTGAGGGTATTCTGCATTTATATAGAATTGGACAAATGAAAACAAGTTATTTTAGCCAAGCAATTTGTATATTAAATGAGATTTTAAGAACATTTTAAGGATATTTTAAGCACATTAAAGACCTTTTATTTATATTTTTTAAACATCATTTGCATCATTTTAGATGATTTCTGCTGAAAAAGAGAGGATTTTTAACTATTCCGAAAAAGATCCAAAAATAGTTCATATAAAAATTAGTACGAACACATAATGTTTTCCAAATACAGCAAAAGGAAAAAGTAGTGAAATGAGTAGGATCGCAAGTATTAATCGAAATATGAATAAAAATTTATTTGATCTATAATCCTTAAATGATTTGTAGAGAGGTACATCCTAAAATAATTTGTAGAGAGGTACAGAAGTCGAGCTATCATTTCAAAATTTTATAATTGTGTCTTATTTATTCGGTTTTCGAAAAAAGTTGTTTATAATAGCTATATACTTACAACTTGTATTCGAAACATTTTTCCGAAATCCAAATAAATTAGAGACAAATAATTTATATAACTTTTAAATGATACCTTGACTTTTAACGTTATTTGCACAAGCTGCTAAACAGGAATCGGAAAGATTTCTATTTTATTTAACAGTTTTGTCGCAATACTTATTATTTGACCTGATTACCATTTTTCATTCATAACATTATAAACGAACCTCACTATAATGAATTATTTCGTTATATTCATGAAAAATATCGAAAATTGTTTGAAATTTTTGTACACGTGTATAGACGTAGGTAGATACAATATATATCTATTCTACCGATACTGTCAAAATACATAGTTATATCGCAATATGAGCTTTATATAAATATGTACAGACTGTACTTTTCAAAAGGTTACGTCGTTATTCGATTTCTTTAGTTAATAAATAAATTTTCAAACAATAATACCACAAATTAACTGTTACTATAAATCAATTACAAATAGAAATAATTACTCAAATATATCGTTAGTTAAGAAAAATTTCATATCTCGAGCTTATATATTTGTCATGAGATGTAAAACTAACAATGTTCAATGATCTCTACTATTTCTAGAAGTCTCATGGTCTAGGATCCGGCATTAGAAAAATCTTTCCACATCTGCTAATTGAATGAAATAATGTTTTAAAGGCAGATAATAATATTATAAATGTGTGAGTGCAATGTCTTCCACCGTAGTCCTGCTGGCTATTAATATTAATTAATTAATTAATTAATATGATATAATGTCTTTGTTTGTTGCTCGAACAAATATAATTGTCTCTCTCTCTCTGCGTAGAACACATTTTTTGAAAATTTTATTACTGTGATATTATAAAATATATTTTATATAATAAATATAATATATATATAATTAAATTATTTGCAGCATATATAAAAAAATTTTTAAGTAATAAAATTTTCAAAAAATTCTATATAATATTCTATATAAGTTTTTTTAATATTATTGTATTGTCACCGGTCTTCTAGTGATCAGCATCCCCGCTGTCACGCGGTAGACCTAGGTTCGATTCCCCGCCGGAAAGCCAATGTTGGAGTGGAAGTAAGATGATTCCAATTATCGGGAACCTATTTATAAAATGAAATAGACAAATTTTTGGGATTCAAAGCAAACTTTATTTTGCCTAATAAAACCAGTCCAAGTAGTCGAGTGGTCTAAGGCGTTAAGTCTGCACAATATGCCTACTTGGAAACTGAAAGGTTATGGGTTCGAAACCCTGATATTGACAGTTTGTCAATTATTAAGAAAAAAAAGGAAAAAAAGGGGGCATTATATTGATTTAACTGTCAGCGTATGGACAAGAACGCAGTAAACTGCTATGCTTGAGAAGGTTTTCTGCAGTTTCCTCCACGAACTCCAGATGAATATCGGCATAGTTCCTATCATAGTCGGCTGCAGCCGGATATCCTACCAATTCCGAGTCTATACACAAAAATTCCTTCCACTCCACTCACATCTTCACATCCTTAGGCATCACAATGGACCTTATGGTCGAAGTGTAGCTCGTCCAGGGTAGCCTCTACAATCTATCTATCTATCTATCTTGTCTAATAAAAAATGACAGAATATGTTTGTTGATTGTTACTTAGGTAACAACATGGAGTTACCTAAATAACAAGGGGCATACATAGTGCTTCCGCAAAGGTAGAGTGAGATTTAGTAGCGAGTAATGTTAATTGGTATCTACTGGTTTTATAACAAATCAGCCAATATATAGTTTTTCCACGAAAATAATAGAAAAAGTGCATCGAAAATTACATACATTAATTTTCTATATACAATAGAGCTCCAAACTATAGTAATTTTTTTGAATAATTTCATAAGAATATAATATAAAAAAACAAAAATTGTTACTATAATTACATATAATCGATCAGTTGTCATTTATAAATAGCAGACACATTTAACAAAATAAAAACTAAACCTAAAAAAAAAAAACACAACAAATAGACCACATAGACCAACCATTATGTATAAAAACGTAAAGAAGATGGGTATAGCTATTGAGTAGTAAGTATATCGTGGTGTTGCCTGCCTGCCTGTGCTATGGTTGTTGTATATGGTATGACATGGTATATGGTTTTTATACATTATATGACTGGTATACTGTATATACATACTAGCATAGAGAGAGGTGCATTATATATTATATTATATTCAACATTATAATGCAACTATCATTATTATGAAATTGTAAAGAGAAGCACCACAGTATTTTATATTTTGTTGATACAACCAGTAATAAAATATTATTTATTTATTTAAAAAATTTATTATCTAGTTTGTGTGTGTGTGTGTTGGTTGTTCGTATCCCATTAATTTGTTTCTGTTGTTGTTCTTGCTCCTGTATAATTGAAGCAACCCTGTATAATTGAATAATATAGTACAGTTGGTCTTAGTTGACCAGATTCAAGAAGTTCGGCAAAGTTGAATCATATTTGTCGCTTCTGTGATTGAGTGGCATAAACACCGATCCATCTATTCAATATATTCAATTGCAAGACTGAGAATCAGAAAAGGCTAAACTTTCTAGGTGGACCATTCCCAAGAGAGAAGATCGGCAAGCCAGAGTGATACTTTTCACTACTGTGATGATGCGGCAGAAACCCCGGATTACAAGGCATTCCGCGAGACTGTCGTTCAGAAATACTTTTATCAACAGAAGTGAAGCAATTCAATCCAGGAAAATTATAGGTTTCAACAAAAACTTGGTTCTGGTCTGGGATTACTAAAAAAGAAGGTAACTGGTCCACTTATTTTGATCTTATGTCTATAGATCAGATAAGGTTGTAGGTTGATTCTCGTGTAGTATGTGGTGAAATATTGTCTGCATTCTCCTCGAAAACAGACAAATCTCTCTCGTTAAAAGTCGAAATCGGAAGCATTAAAAAGAACATTACACTTATTATACTGTAAATAAGCAAGGTATTTCAAACTATCAAATAAATATGAAATTTGTAAATATTTTTTCTAGGCCACTTGTCCTGCCTCTCGGCAATATGATTCTAGTGTCGTCTCAACTTTGTAAAAAAAATTCCGCGAGAGAGTAGTTCTCTCGCGCGTCGTTTTGAAATTTTCGTTTCTCGAAGAAACACTAATTAGATTTCCACATAATAGTGGATCTCTTAAATTGAATAGTCAGGGGTTTGGGTACAAATAATATGGATAACAACGAAGATTATATCAAGAAAGTGGATTTTTGGACACCTCAGAAACACCTTAGGATAACATATATGGAATTTTTTGTTGTCAATCTTTAGTCATTAGCTGGCTAAACTTAACTCTCTTACGAAATGTCAGCTCGTTTTCTCTTCTCACATATATCAAAATTTCTTTTCTCCTATCAATATTTGCAACCGTTTAAGACATAAGACTAAATTTATAATACCTTTTTAGCGAATTTCCTCCAAAAGAAATGCAGCTATTGTTTTTGCACCAATGTTGGAATTTCGTAAAAATTGCTTCAAATATCCATCGATCCTACCTATTAGATGTTAAAACCTGTATCGCTAAAAATTGTAAATATTTGTATATATATATATACATATATATATATACATATATATAGATATAAATATATATATATATATATATATATATATATATATATATATATATATACATATGTGCTTTTTTAAATGTCTGTGGACTCTCTAGCGGTCACAGTTTTATTCCGAGTGGAATGAAATTTATTATTTGAGTTGCTTTTGGTATTCTAAAGGTCAAGTTCGTTAATGGGTAAAATCGGACGAGGGGAATGGGGGTTTAGAGGGATCTTCTTTAATATTTGAAAAATCGAAAAATTTATCAGGAGTTAAGTTGTTAAGTTTTATTGCAATTTTGTTTCTTATCATTTTTCTGTTACACTAATATTTACAGAAATCACAATTAATGATTGAAAGTTAAAATTCTAAATATCTCTGTTCACATTAGAGTTTGAGAAAAATGATCCGGTAATGAACTGTTGCAAACTTGATTTTCTACAACTTTACTCCTTATACATTTTTCGATTATTCTAATATTAAGAGAGATATTTAATATTTTGTGATTGACACGAATACATAAAATATATTTTATTGTAAAAAATTTTGATTGTTGTTTCCATAGTAACTATAATCGTTATACCATTTTTTTTTGGGCTATTAATAAATTTAATTTTTGCAAATACACTAAAATTATGACCGCTAGAGAGTGATATGACATGTGTAAATGGTATAATTAATCGTCACAGTTTTGTTTATATTTCTGTTCCTTTTTTGGTTTGAGCAATTTTGATTGACATGTCAACATGTCAATTTACTATAATATCATATCCAGGAAAATTTATTATTATTACCATAGAGTTTGTCACAACAACAAATGATAAAGGGCCTTGGAGAAATGTCTTTCCAGTTTGGTTACCAAAATTATTGTTTGGAAGCATTCCTGGAAATGGATGCTATGATGCTTGAATGATATAATATTAAAGAACTATGAGAGTAATAAGACGAAAATCGTAAAGCCATCTTTCTATATCAGGATTGTCATCAGGTAGCCGGAATACGAATTTACTATTAATAGTACTGTGATGTGATCTGAAATCAACGTCTCCCTATAGCACTCTCGCTACCATGTTAGTAGCAGCTCCTAAAGCTCCCAATATGCAACCTACCAGCCGACCCACTCACCATTTAGGTTGGCAAAAACCAAACAAAACAAATTCATTATAAAACTCAGACATGAATAGGTGATTGATGACAACAGTGAACGTCGTAGTCCGTTGTTAACACCACCCGCAGCACACACACACACACACACCAACATACACTACACCTCCACGTTGCTGCATCATCTCCCCATCTCAACCCCCGGCATCTCTGTCAGGGTTGTGTATTCATTTTCAGAACCATCAAGAATAGTTGTGGGTGAAATACATCCACCCAAGTAGTAATGACGATGATGGTGGGGCGCACTATATGAAAGGATGTCGGCTTGACCCGGAAAACGAAACGCAGCACACGATGACGATAAAGAAGCAACAACAGCGGCGTGAGGAGGAGACGAATGGTGGGGCAAAGTGTGTGTGTGTGTGTAGTGTTTGGTGGACATGCATGTACCAACTCTAGGTTGGTGAAAGGGGTAAACGGGTGACGACTCTTCAACGATCGATGCTGTTTCGTCTACAAACACTAAATGCATCCATCGTTTTTCACTATGTGTTGTTGTATACAGCACATGTATTTTATTTGAGGTACTACGATGATGGTGGTGACGGTGGCGAGGGGTATCAGGGAAACTTTGGACGACCGACAGACTAACTACTAGAGTGTGTATGTATGTGTGTTTGTGTGTGTGTGTAAGTGTGTGTACAAAGGAAGTAAAATGTTTTAGGAGGACGGCAGCTGTTGGAGGCTTCAGTAGGATGTTTGTGCTACCCACCACAATGTATCACCTCCTTACTCATACACATAACTAGAGTATTACTATCTAACGTTGTATTCGTTTTCGTCTTCGTACACTACCTTGTGATTACAATGTGATTGATGAAGTATTGCCAAAACTATTTCAATGAACTAAAGATAGTAATTAAAGATTCCAAGTCCAATTGGCGGAGCGGTCTAAGGCGTTATGTCTGCGCATTATGCCTACTTGGAAACTGGGAGGTTATGGGTTCGAACCACGCATCGGCAGTTTGTCAATTATTAAGAAAAAAAAAGGGGCGGTTAATTGCCTAAATTGTCGGCGTATGGACATGAACGAAGTAACCGGCTATGCTTGAGAAGGTTTTCTGCAGTTTCCTTCACGAATTCCAAATGAATATCGGCATAGTTCCTATCATGTCCAACCAATTCCAAGTCTATACAAAAAAATTCCTTCTACTCCACTCACATCCTCACATCCGTAGGCATCACAATGGATCTTATGGTTGAAGTGTAGCCCGTCCAGGACCGCCTCTACAATCTATCTATCTATCTAACAAAACATTTGTTTATTGAGGAATTGCTAATTGGTAGAAGCCCTGAAGTAAGCTCAAGAATATTGTAACATCACTACGATGGTGTTATGTTGACATTGTAATGGACTCACAATTATATCCCAATATACTTTAATATTTAGATACCTTTGCGGAATCACTACGCATGCCCCTTGTTAGTTAGGTAACTACATGTTGTTACCTGAGTAACTATCAACAAACATATTCTGGCATTTTTTATTAGGCAAAATAAAGTTTGGTTTGAATCCCAAAAATTTGTCCATTGAATTCATTTTAGAAATAGGTTCCTGATACAACTTTGGCTCCCAACATGGCTACACTACATGATTCCCCGGTTCACAAAATGGTTACAAGGTCAGGTAATATCATCCTGTATAATTAACTGGTATTCTTGATTTATTTTGTGGAATTTCAGGTTTACATAACTTAATTTCAAGAATAGCTACTATTATAACACTGGTGTTATAATAGTTACTATTATAACACCGTAAATATCTGTTTACTTGTGTAACCGAGCATCACTGACAAACTACTGGACCGATATTGATGAAACATTTTTCTTTAAAAGCTTATGATTAGACTTAAAAAGTGGTATGTATTGTATCTCGTAAATGTGAAAATATTTGCTAAAATAGAATGGTGGAAGTTTCGATAAATATTTAAAGTCGTAGAAGCGATAAATATTTGAATAGGTGAAAGCGGTGTATAACAATAAAACGCGAGAGAACCCGTGGGGATAAGCTAGTATATAAAAAACACTCTATGTCTCTCTTTCTGTTTGTCCATTGTGTGCTTTTAAGAGAACCACGGATCCTTGATTGAATTCCTTCATTTTTACAAGCTTTTATTTAACTTGAAATGTTTGTATGTTTGTATATTTGTTAGTTAGTTAGTTTGTTTAGGTCAAATCTTAGCAAGCTCAATTAGAACCACTTCCTCTTATCCAACGGAATTGAATTTGTATATGTTGGCTCAGTTCCGATGGCAATGAATTTTTATGGTAAGCATGGCAAAATCAGATGAGGGAAAAGGTTTTGGAGGGAGAGAGAAACACAAAATTGGGTATATCTGTCTTAATGTTGAAAAAATCGATAAATGTAAAGATGTAAAGTTATCGATAATTAATTTTACTATAATTTTTTTTCCTTATCAATTTTTCTGTTATCCCAATATTGACAGGGATATTTACGAATTAAAATTGAAAGTTAAAATCTTAAATATTTTACACATTAGGGTTTTTGAAAAAATGATCAGGTCTGTTACTTCTTATACATTTTTTTTAAATGAAAAGACTTAGAAACATGTCTAGCGAAAACTAGCTTTTTTTAAACTAGCTTCTATTTAAATAGTCTAAAAAGAAAAAAATGAACTTTAAATTAAATCAAACCCATCAATTTATTACATTATACAATTTATATGATATTAAAGCTTGTCGCGAGATTTATCTATGTAAATAAACAAGAATAAAATTTGTAACTTAACCTAAGAAAAAATGTATGTATTTCATAAGATAAATGTACACAGGTAAATGTAGTGACAAGATTTTATATCATATAAATTGTATAATGTAATAAATTGATGGGTTTGATTTAGTTTAGACGCTTTTACACATCCGGCTGGACCCGTTAGATATAGGTAACATCACGCGTAGAGCTAGTTTAAACATAAAAAAAACATATCTGCCACTTTCTCTGACGTCAGAAGTCAATAACTAGGTTTTTTTTTATTGTACTCATCATGAATGAATTAAAACTACTTTTTTCATTGTTCTTGCTGGAAGAAGCTCCATTGTTATAATAGATCACTAGGTGCATTATTATTTTATACATACATACATACACCATTTATATAAGTAACCTCGTCTTTATACGATCTCCCAACTGCATATTCTGGAAGAAAATGATAGAATTTAAAACAAGGTGGTGGTAGGGGGTAGTTAAGAAGAACGAATAGGATGATGATGATGATTCAAAACAAACATTTATTATATTAATCCAACTTCTGTCAAATTGTGTAGTTGGTATATATATATATATATATATATATATATTTATATATATATATATATATTATATATATATATATATATATATATATATATATATATATATATATATATATATATATACATTTATATATAAATATATATATATATATATATAGTGCAAAAGAAACTAATAATGAAATGAATATTCTCAAATGTGAAACAAACGAAACATATTAACTACAATAGCAGATACTCGTAGATACGTTGTTGTACCTGAATAACACACATATTCACATTAAATAAACGAAACCTGTTCTCATGTGTGGTAGATGGTAATTAATGTTTATTACTTAAAACAAATACGTGAAACACAAGTAGCAGATAACACGTTTTGTTACGTCTAATAAAGATCATGTTGTTAATGTCAAAAATTGTGAAAACTCATTTCGAATTATATATTGTAGCTTGTTGTAGCTATTTTTATATTTCTAATAACATAATGAATGCTTACTAAATACTTTGAAATGGACGAAATTGAGTAATGTAACAGCTTGCTTCTACAATGGCGTCAAAAGTCGAGCCAAAAATAGAGGGAAATCGTAAAATAGCTAGAGAAATGAGAAGAAAAATTCAGTTGTTGACAAGATTCTGGAAGCTTTCTTTGCCAGTATTGCTGCAGTTCCAAGACTTAAGATTCTTTCCATTTTGATTAATAATTACATAGGTCACGCTCGCATCTGTAAACACAATTATCCACAGTCTAAACAATGTATACCTGGCGTCGAAAGTCAAGCTATCATTACAAAATTTTGTAATTGATTTGTGCCTTATTTATTCGGTTTACGAAAAAATGCTTCGGCTAAATGTTGTTCATTATAACTATGTTAACAGCTTTTATTCGAAACATTTTCCGAAATCCGAATAAATCAGAGACTAATCAATTATAATAATCTTGCCAACAACTGAATTTTTCCATTTCTCTTCCATTTCACGATTTCCCTCTATATAATCGCTGGAGAATAAACGTTCTTTTCGTACACTTTCAATACCTTTTCTCCAGCAAACAATCATCAAAAGTGGTGTACTCTGTCGACATCTTCCATAATAATATGTGCCCTTTGCGATTACGGTCGTGAATTCTGTTATAAAATTGGCAGTTAGATTGATTCCAGCTGTCACTCATCTGGTTTGCTATATAAAATGCTCTTAATTTGGTATCCATATATTTTTTTACTCAATCATCGAAGATGGCTAATTCAAAGTGCGAGATACTTAAGCACTCTCAAAGATGAAATTATGGTAAACGTATTGTTTTATAGTAATTAAAAAAGCAAATATGAGGGCGTTGACAAAACACTTTTCATTCATTTTTTCATTCCTTATACGAAGACAACCAAACCGGGAATAGTGTTTTAGATACGGTCAAATGAATTGTAGCTCTACTGGAATTGAACAACCAGCCGTCAAAATTATGTAAATAAATAGAGATAAGAGACTAATAACCACGCCAGTGATAGAATGGAGAGAATTCATTGAAGATTACATAAATTTACATATTTAGCCTTGACAACCCTAAACTAGCCAAATAAATAGAAATAGTTTCTGGTATTTTAAACAACAAGGTGACCTTAGGGGCAATGACAAAATGAGTTCCATTACGAAAATAGTACAATATATGATAAATGTTAAAAGATTAGATAACTTCTCATGTATCGTAGTTTAATACGAAGAAAACAGTGCTAATATATATATTTGTAGGAAACACACAGAGAAATCTGCAAAATCCTTTTCTATCATATGTACACTTTCGTTCATAAAAATTGAACCAATTGAAACATTCTAAGTGTTACTGTATGTAATATTATACAAATAATTAGTAATATATACGTTTAGAATGTGACTTACTGGTCCAATTTTTATGAACGGGAATGTACAAGGTGGCGCAAAAGTACCTTCATGATTTTAAATTAAAAAAAGTAGTATGAGAAGTCCAGAAAATTTATATTTTGCTATTCATAATATAAAGTGTGTTTCTTGAAGTTTTTTTCCAACTATTTACGAAAAATGATGTTTAACAAAGGATATCCCCTTTTGCGCTATGAGTTCTTTCCAGCACATCTGATCTTTCGTAGAGCTTCTTGAGATATCCCCAAAACCTCTCGACTAATATTTAAGTTGTTCCAAACATTGTGGCTTGTTTACATAAAACCTTTCTTTCAGATAAACCCAAAGAAAATAATCTGCAATATCGTGGTTAGAAGGAGCATATCTGACATTAAAATATCATCGATAATTTCTCTGAGTAGAAATAAAGCGTCTTCCGTTTTCTAAATAAAAAGTTACGATATTTATCCTTTCTGCAGGCTGGTATCGCTTTCTATTGAAATTCCTAAGTATTTACTATAATCTAAAAAAGAGAAACTCAATAAATATTAATTCCAGAAAGAATTATTGAATTTAAAAAAAATCGTGAAGGTATTTTTGCGCCACTCTATATAAAGTCCAAGGACATAAATGATATTTGCAACAATTTATTTAAAAAATATTTATTTAATCAAATTGTATTACATAATAAATATTATTTCAATGAAATGTATAAATCCTTGAAAATTATTTTTGTGGATTATCGATGTTACATAAAAACAGTTTATATCGTTATTATTTTTCATTTTACCATTTTATGCAGAGTGATATGATCCATATATGATCATGAAGGAGAAGCTCGATTCAAGAGTGTAAAGACGTTTGATGTGCAATGCTCAACTAATAGTATATTACGTCCTTAGGCCAGAAAGTTGGATTTCCTGGCGTATGTGATGTGATGGCCGAGGCGAAGCCGAGGCAATCATATCACATACGTCAGGGCATCCAACTTTTTGGCCGTAGGTCGTATACTATTTTTCTTGCTCCACCCGCCGAATGTACGCGCTTTCTGGCCGCATTTTACGAATAATTGCTATGTTATAAAAACAATTGCTATGGTAACGGCCAGAAAGTCTCGAGCCTGTAAAAGCGCACTGCAGCTCGAGAAGGCCATGAAAATCGTTCATTCTGGCGTAAAATGCGGCCAGAAAGCGCGTACATTCGGCGGGTGGAGCAAGAAAATCTGATTTGTGAGATTATTTGGTATATAGATAGATAGATATATCTTGGGGTATAAAAAGTATTAAACTGCGACCTTATGAATCATTGTATCTCCCTTCTACTTCAGTCTAACGGGATTCGCTTCCTCCATATCTTTTCAATTGTCAGGAACTTGCTTATCAGGTTTTTCTGAAGGTTCATATATTCGGAGGATGCACCGAATATCAGTTAGAGATGATATGGCTGGATGAGTTATTTGGGAAGGATGGATAGGGACTGTACAGAATACAGAAATCCAATCAATGCCATTCAAGTCAAAAGAGATACCTCTGATTGTCAATTGGAATTATTACATATGTCAATTAAAGGTTTCGTTAAGTGATTTAACATTTTTTTTTAAATAGTCTCAAAATTTTTAGATATTAACTGGCCTCAAAGATCCTTCACTGGCTAAAATTGATGAAATACAATACAAATTTTATGGACTATGAAGAAATTTCCCAGATACTTTGGTACATGATACGAAGAATATTAGAATTTAAATAAATCGATCACAGTGTTAACTAATTATAAAATATTAAGGTTGTTGGTGTAGTAAATTTAGGCCGTTAAAAAAATGGCACAAAAATCAAAATAAATTCATATTTTTGATAAATTAATATTAAAGTTCTTATGTAGTAAAGAAATAAAAAATAAAGGTTCTGGGGGACATTTTTGTGGCGTTATGGCAGATGTTGATATGTCCTAAAATTTCAATTATCTGTTTTAAGTTGATATTTAAAATTATGTACCAATTTTAAGAGGAAAATCTCAACATAACACAGAAAGTTGAAATTTTTTTGTTGACATATCAACATCTGCCATAACGCCACAGATTTGTGCAAAGGAAAATGAGTGCTATTTTTGTGGCCCATAAAGCCCAGTATTTTCTATGCACTATGTGTTAAAAATACAAATTGATTCGGGGGCTAGGAGCACTTTAGGAGTTTGGAGCAAAATGGAAAAAAAAAGAATTTTACATTTTCTAAAAGTACAATTTTTCCAAATATTCTGTGAAATTTTCAAGTTGATCCGAATAGTTTTAAAGATAATGACGGTGTTAACAATGCATCAGCTAAAAATTTGAAATTGGGAACATGAAATGCTGTATCGAAAGATCGCAGTATAGAATTCCAAATTTTGAATTTTATTACGGTATTTCATACGATTTAACAGCTTGCGATTAATTTAGTTGACACTCTGTCAATGTTGGGAATCGAACCAGCAACCTCCCAGTTCCGAGTAGAGTGCCTTTCAAAACTCGACCACAGACTGGTAGTATATGGCAGTAGTTTCCTTCACGAACTCCAGATGAATATCGGCATAGTTCCTATCATAGTCGGCTGCAGCCGCATATCCTACCAATTCCTAGTCTACTCACAAATTCCTTTCATTCCACTCACATCCTCACATCCTAAGGCATCACAATGTACCTTATGGTCGAAGTGTAGCTCGTCCAGAGCAGCCTTTACAATCTGCCTCTACCTCTAGTATATGGCATAGTAATATTTACTATACTTTTCTATTTGTGATAATAGTATTTATATTTACTGTACATTTATTTCTCTCCGTATACCTCAATAAAAATACTCAAACTTTGTGAGATTTTCTTCCAAAAAAATCTCAGTAAATTAAAAAATATGTGATTTAAAAGAGAAAATGAAGAAAAAAAATCTATCTTTTATATCAAAAATAAAATTCAGTACAAATAATAATAATAATAATAATACAAACTTTTCAAAGAGACATCATAACAATAGGAATACAGAAAACTTTTCTATATAAAAGCCGTTTTTGCTCATCTGTTTTACGCTTACCCAAATCACCAAAGAGCAGAAGAAGAGTCAGTCAGTCAGTCAGTCAGTCAGCAGTACATATACCTTCGTAAGACGTAATACTAAAGAATAGAAACTCTCTAGAAAGCTCTAGCTAGCATATAGCATCATCCCATCATCAAATAAAGTAAATGAATTCTTTTGTATTTCGTTGTCTTGCCTTCTTTTTAATATGTGGTTGTTGCATTGTGGCCACTAAGACGCCATATTATTTATAATATTCTCCTTGAATTACCCATATACTTAATATTATCCCATATATAAACCTCCATTAACCCCAATACAGTGGTTTTTTTTAAAGGAAAACAAAAATAGTTTTTAGTCATCTTAACAACAATAATGTTGTTAAATTTATTTAAAAAAAAGGATTAAATCTTTGTTTGTTCAAACGGTATGCAATTTGCGGTAAAAAAATAAATATTTCTTGAACACTGGGTACACAGCGTTGAGGTCTTGATGTCAATATATCAAGGGACAAAAATAGAGATCGGGTTATTTTTGCTGGCTCAGTCAACCAATAAAATCAATCAAACAACCTCAGTCAGCTTATAAAGCACTAACCTGAGAGAAAAAAAACCGACCTCTATTTCTGTTCTTTGATATATTGAAAGATTTTCTCTTAGATTGTAGCGGCTGTCCTGGACGGGACATACTTCACCCATAAGGTCCATTGTGATGCCTAAGGATGTGAGGATGTGAGTGGAGTGAAAGGAATTTTGTGTGTAGAGTAGGAATTGGTAAGTTGTATGGCTGCAACCGACTTTGATAGGAACTACAACGATATTCATCTGGAGTTCGTAAAGGAAACTGCAGAAAACCTTCACAAGCATAGCCGGTTACTTCGTTCTTGTCCGACAGTTTAGTCAATTAACCGCCCCTTCTTTTTTTTTAAATAATTGACAAACTGCCGATGTCGGGATTCGAGCCCATAACCTCCCAGTCCCCAAGTTTTTGAATAACCCAAATCTTTTGGTAAATACACATTTTTGTTCTCGAACCGAATAGTAAAAAAAAAATTTAGCGTTGACCATTCTGGATACAGAAAAAGTGTGAAATACAGTTTGTTGATAGTTACTAAGGTAACATTTAAAAAAAAAGGGGGGGGCAGTTAATTGACTAAACTGTCGGCGTATGGAGAAGAACGAAGTAACCGCCTATGCTTGAGAAGGTTTACTACAGTTTCCTTCATGAATTCCAGATGAGTATCGGCATAGTTTCTATCAAAATCGGCCGCAGGAGTACATCCTACTAATTCCTAGCCTACGCACAAAATTCCTTATCTTCCACTCACATCCTCACATTCTTAGGCATCACCATGCACCTTACGGTCAAAGTGTCTCCCGTCCAGAACAGCCTCTACAATCTATCTATCCATCTACTGAGGTAACAACATATAGTTACCTAAATAACAAAAGGAATACGTAATGATTCCGCACGGGTATCTAAATATATTGAGATTTAGAAGCGAGTCCACTACAAGCTCCTCATATTTATAGTCATAAGCATGCCGCAAATTTTCCAATAATATTAAGCATTTGCTCTATTCAATAAGAACAATTTTATTACTATTTCTGCTACCCTAAACAATCGTCAATTTAAGTAATAGCCGGATGCCGCATCGCGCACGTGTTATAAAATTTTATCGATTTTAGAATTAACCATTATCGAAAAGTAATTTAAAAAAATAACATATCATATACGATATCGTTTGAATTTATGTAGTAACACACAACTATCGAATAACCTTCTATATAAACAAAAATATTAAACCACCCACCCACATGAACGAACGAACGAACGTACGAACACACTGTGTTGTATGTACGTACACACACGTTACGAAAAAAAGAACCCTTTGAACCCCCTTGAGTAGCATCACCACCACCACCACCACACAAATATATACACAAGCAAACAGCTCGATTGCATTTTATTTTTATTCGCATCCTTGCTGTCCTTTACGCATCTGTATAAGTTTTGTATAATCTTTACTCTTTTCATTCGTCAAGCAATCTCACTAGCACCCCCATCCCATTTACTACTCACTAACAACATTGCACTTACTGCACCCGCACTGCACCCCCATCATACACTCGTACTCCTACACCACTGCCACCACCTTTAAATGTATATATGTGCAACGACTGCTGGCTACCACCATATCCGAACATGAATTTTGTCGGTCGAAATTTGACCTAGATTGGTGGTGCGGCGCAGTAGCATTGACGACTATATATATGCACACACACACACATAACAAACAACGTCGACAACGCGTCTGTAACCCTGTTGTACCCCCCACTATACCTCCCTCTACTATTTCTTCTTATTCATTTTGTGTTTGAATGAGAGAATATCTAACCTAACCTAACTTCGTCCTTACTAGTGTTATATATATATATATATATATATATATATATATATATATATATATATATATATATAAATACAAAACAATGTTGCCAATTTGTTATGCGAAATTACTACAATTATTAGGAATTCAAAGAGTGTTTCTTAAAAATTTAACGAATAAGTTCTTTATTTTCTTCCGTTTAGAAATGATTTTGTTACATACAAGTTTCGAAGGGTCCAGTATAAAGCTAGTTTTCTAAAAATAACGTTTTCTAATAAATCCCGTAGTCAGAATTTTAGACTGTTTAGAACGAGAGATAATTAATAACAAAGTTCGCAATTTTGACGATCACTTCTTATTTGTTTGTCCCAACTATTATCTGTTGTATTAAAAAACAAACCTCGACAGAATTAAAATATAAAAAAAGGAGAGTAAAGATAAATATTTCTTAATTAAATTTAATAAAAAAAGTCGCGTTTTTTCGTTTTGTTCGAAATATAATAATTAAATTTTTCTTTTCTTTCAAAATTGCATTATTGTGTATATATAATATATGTATGTGACTATATGATTGTATTTGTATTTGTTTTATAATAAAAGCAAAACTAGCTTTTTGTCCCAATCAACACGGGAACTACCTTACAACAAATGATTTCGGCAATTTGTAGTATTTCATTCTTTATGCCCTGCAACATTGTAAATATTCTAAAATATTGCAACAAAATAACTCCAGGAGCTTATTAATTAAGAAACACTTCATTAGTATAGTAATTAGATTAATAATATATATATATATATATATATATATATATATATATATATATATATATATATATATATATAGAGTGAGTGTTAGTGTGAACATCATATATTCAGAGTTATAGCTGAATTAATTTGTTTTGACTATTATATGCGCGTAAGGGGAACTTATTTAAAAGTAGAAGGGCAACTTATTTAAACCATATTTTAATCATATGTTTAATACTTAGTATTAAATATATGTTTCCTCCCCGTCATTTTGAAAATAGACTGATCCACTTAAACTGTGACGATATTCGAGGCTTTTCTACAAATTAATATACTTCTACAGTTGAATTTTTTTGTTTTGACTATTATATGCGCGTAAGGGGAACTTATTTAAAAGTAGAAGGGCAACTTATTTAAACCATATTTTAATCATATGTTTAATACTTAGTATTAAATATATGTTTCCTCCCCGTCATTTCGAAAATAGACTGATCCACTCAAACTGTGACGATATTCGAGGCTTCTTTACAAATTAATATACTTCTAATAATAATACTGAAACCGTAGAACCTTGTCGATGGTGGAGAGACTAGAGTGCATCGATGAAATGCTTTGCTATACCGGCAGTAATTATGTTACTGGCAGGAATAACCCTTGCCGGGCAGAACGGCCCTGAGGTGTCAGACTAAGCAACTATGCAAATCTAAGCTACGGTGCGAAGCATTGTACCTAGATCAACTAGCCTTGGCCTTGGGCAGAAGGGTTATATGCTTTCTCGAACAATCCCCTTAGAGCAACTGGCCAACTCCATTGCATAATTGTTACCAAAGTTACCAAAGTTACATATTACATGAATGTCAAAATAAGTAAACATTAGCCACTTCAGGTAGTATAACATAGATGTAAGGCAACCATACTAATTTTCGATGGCTAGACGTTTACACATACTGAAATTTAAAAGAAATGTTTGTGAAACTGTTTTAGCGGTATGGGTAAGGTTACTTACTGATGACATCATATTCCAAAATGACGGCTATTTTATGAGGCTATATTTAAACAATTAGTTATATTTTTCATACCAGTCCGTGTGGTCCAGTTCTTAAAGGCGCTCTACTCGAGACTGTGAGATTGTTGGGTAGATTCCCTATGTCAGTTTGTCAAATTAGTTTAAAAAAATTAATGGGGTAGTTAATTAACTAAATTATCGGCGTATGGACAAGAACGAAATTAACCGGCTATGATGGTGAAGGTTTTCTACAATTCCTTTCACAAACTCCGATGAATATCGGCATAGTTCCTATCAAAGTCAGCTGCAGTCGCACTACCTACCAAGTCCTAGTCTACATACAAATTCCTTGTCCTATAGGCCGGTAAAAAAAGGCCCAGTTATATAATTTTTTAAAAAGAGTTTCATTGAAATAATATTTTTTTTTTTTTAGCATAATCCTAGTACCTAACGCATATGTAACTATCACAGTTGAGGCTCATTATTCTTTTTTCTATGCCATAGTCCTGGGGAACAAACCCCAATAATATAAAACCGTAGGTCACCAGTAAAATTCCCAAAAAAACTGATGAAACAAAGCAAAAATTTTAGAAGATATTTTTTTTAAACATATAAATGGCAACATTTCACACATTATGAATTGCATTTCCATGAATTACACCCCCTGATTGGTTGGTTGGTATACACACACACACACATACATATATCCAATATAAAGATGATGATGATGACGATGATGTG
Organism: Nineta flava; assembly: GCA_963920215.1. Classification (NCBI taxonomy): domain Eukaryota; kingdom Metazoa; phylum Arthropoda; class Insecta; order Neuroptera; family Chrysopidae; genus Nineta; species Nineta flava. The sequence goes on from OY986040.1 coordinate 120,436,012, forward strand.
GATGCATATCGTATCGTTGTCGTACAGTGGAAATGGTTCTGGTTCCTGGATATAATAAGTAAAGAGTATAAGTAACTCTCTGTTGTATGATGTTGTACTTACTTACCTCCTATACACCCGTACATACGTACACACATACATACCTACATACATATTACTTACTCTACTTATTTTATTTTTATGCATTTTAATATAAACGCAGTTTTGTATTTAAGTACTAAACATAAAGAATATACGTGATCAGGTTACTTGATTTAATAGTTTTGTGTTGTAAAAAATTTGATTTCATTTTCTTCTATATAATATAATATCATAAAATATAATATAATATTTGTTTCTTTTTCGAGTTGAAATTTAATGCAATTTTATATGTTGGAAACTGTAATATATATATATATATATATATATATATATATATATATATATATATATATATATATATATATATATATATATATATATATATATATATATATATATATAAATATATATATATATATATATATATATATATATATATATATATATCCAAAAAACAGTATACACTTGACTATACAATAGTTTAACTGTAATAAAGATATTATTATATAGATTATATTTTATTAGTCTTGATCGTTTCATAAATTTCATAATTTTTGTTTACCCTGTTTTTATAAACCCTGTATTTTATCATAATTAGACATTGTTGTATTTATGTTTGCACTTCTCTGAAAGTACAAGGTACAACATCACTATCATTATATAGGTGTTTTTTTTAGAGTTAAACATTTTTAAATTAAAATAAAACAATGCAAAATATTTTTAATATCAATTAAACTGGCATCATTGGGTAGATAATTTTATGCCACGGCTGGCGCGTAAATGGCACAATCTGGAACACCAATTTTCACACACTTTTCGCAACATTTGCGATCGTATTTCGCCAATATTTTTGCGTAGACAAGTGACTTTACATAGCCCCAAATGAAAATAATCCAATGGGGTTAAACCACACGATCTTGGTGGCCAATAAACATGACCATTACGTGAAATTATTGAAAATTTCAACAATTTGCATTTATGAACTAATGAAAATTATGAAAATTTCTACAATTTGCAAGCGTTGGTCTGGTGTAAGTCTATCGATAATGAAATGGCAAACCAAACTAAACAAAAAGCAATTATCAGCTGTTAAATCGGTTGTCAAATAAAGCAGTGTTACCAACTCAAAGTTGTGAACCTCTAAAAAAAAACCCTTATATAGAATATATAAGAGTATTATAAGTTTAGGACCTGACTTTGTAAATGTTAGAACTATGGATCGTAGAAAACATCATTTGGTGCAGATATTCATAGGATCTAATTACTGCATCTCCGTATGTCCATCTGTCCATCAAAATGAGAATTTAAAAACGAAAAATGATAGGAATATGCAATTTTGTGTTCTAGAGCCAAAAAAAATTACTTCAAACTCGTAAGGGCGTCACTTTTTATTAGCTTTATAACACACAAACAGCCTATTAGCTCGCTATCTGTTTTCGTTTTTGAGTTACCGTATTGATAGTCAAACGGACAGACAGACGGACATACGGAAATGGAGTTATTAGACAATTTTATAAACATCTGAAATTTTTTAGTACCTTATGCATTCATTACTAATACGGTATACTAGCCGTATTAGTAATACTAGAAAATTTCCTGCTCTATAAGAATCTTTTTTTCGATTTCCGATATCTACAATAGTTTTTGAGATATTTGCAAAAAACGAAACCCCCTTGTTTTTTTTACTAAATTGTTTATAACTTTTGCAATGTTTTTATGCGGGACTTTTTCAAAAACTTTCTAGATGCAATTACAAATCGAATGACACGATGTTCAAAATTTTCTGAGAAGGCAAAGTGGAATTCGAAAAAAGGCACATGTTTACTAATACACCACATTGATATAGTGCCTTGTATGTAAAATATGGATTATATTTATATATTTAAACCGTTAGAATTCAGTCAGTTTGTTACATTTAATAATATTTGTTGTTTTAAACTTAATATCTGTGTCTATATTATTTAGAGATAAATAATTAACGATCGTATGATAATCATGCTGAAACTGTTGTTGGGATGAAACATATGCAATTATAAAACTATGTACATTATATAATAATATTATACATATAGACTGCCCATATATTGTAGAAAATACAACGCTAATAAATCAATCATTGTCTAATACTTTGTAAAATACTTGAGTAGCTGCAATTTATTGTTTCAAAGTACAACATGTTCCAGGCAATTGACAGGGAATTTTTCCAACACAATAATATAGTATTTCGGTGCAAAGATAATTTCCTATTTAACGAAGCTACATGTTTGGTAATACACACATTTTACACACGGCAAATTCGAATATCCATTACCAGTAACGTATCTACTTGAATGCAATTACTTTTCGAATTTTGCCCCTATTCCTAGAATATTTGTTTGTATTTTATAAATACGTATTTTGACTACAATGTAGTCATCATCAGTATGAATTTGCTGAGACACGCACAAAATTAGCAACAAGCAACATATCTCTGAATCCATATCCCAGAGATAGTTACGATTAGCTAATTCATACTGATGATGACTACATTGTAGTCGAAATACGTATTTATAAAATACAAACAAATGTTCTAGGAATAGAGGCAAAATTTGAAATGTAATTTCAAAAAACCTAGAGTTCTCTTTGATTATTTTGCCTACTGATGATCACACAAAAATATCTCTGAAAACTTTAATATTAATTAAGCCATAGTGAAAAAGTTATAGTTCAAAGGTAGTTGTCTTGCAGTAATCTTGTTAAAAAGTTACAGCTCATAACACACGTCAACTATATCTGTATAGACTAAGATTGTATACTATACTTTTTTGACTTGAATGTACCATCAACGCTAAAAGTCAACTTCAAATTTTAAAATTTAATAATTTATTTATGCCTTATTTATTCGGTTTTCGAAAAATTGCTTCGGCTAAAAGTTATTCATTATAACTCTACTAACAACTTTTATCCAAAATATTTTTTCCGAAATCCGACTATATAAAACACAAATCAAATTTTTAAATTTTAGTTCGGCTTTTGGCGTTAATGGTACCTCGTATGTAGTCAGTCAAGAGCTTATAACACACATCAATCATACGAGTAGACTGAGATTCAATACTTCTATGACTTGAATGCACCTCATATACTTTTTCGCTTGGATTATATGAAAATGTCAATCTTTTCGATAATCTATTACAATAATTAAACGGGGAATAATGTTTTTTCTTCAAAATATATAAGTGTGATTGAGAGCGATTTTTTTCAAAACTAAACGGTAAATAAATTGGAAAATTTTAAATGATATTTTGAATAATTTATCAACAATTCAGCCAATTTCGTCAACAACGCAATTAACATGACACAAATATCTTAACATTAGAACACAAAATTTCTTGAACATTGAACATTCAGTATCCATGTATGTACACTCAAATGCCATAAATTTGAAACAGTAAGCCATATTTTAACCGGACATATTACTGAATGCATATGTAATATTACAAACCCTTGCACTTAGAATGTCCGTATTGCACTTATTGGGAATGTTTACAAAGAGTAAAAGAAAAACACATATTTTGTCAGATTTACGATGAGAAATATATTTTCAAAATTAGGAAATATGATAACAACAATGTGTAGACTACAAAATGCATTCAGAGTTGTAATAAATGCAAGGTATCTATTTTCAAAAATAGATTCATAAAGTTAAAAAAAATTCATAATAAAGCAAGTGAATAAAACAACTAACTGAGTTAATTGCCTTAATACCCGGTATATACTGAATTTATGAAAAAATTTACAAACAAAAGTGTGTAAGAAACATTTTTGTTTTTAAATTCTATCTCTTACGGTTATAGAATACCCGATATATCTGAATTTATGAAAAAAAAGTTACAAACAAAAGTATGTAAGGAATATTTTTGTTTTTAAATTTTGTCTCTTACGGTTTCAAACATGGTTCGATTTTGCCCATTCTTGACCTTACTTTTTAGCTCTAGAACACACATACACAATTTCAGTTTGCTATCTCTTATCTTTTTCGAATTATCGTGTTTACAGACGGGTGGACTGACGAATGGGCGGACAAATTTGTGGAAATGGACTAATTAGGTCATTTTAAGAACACCTGTATAAAAATTGTTTTTCTGTGATCAATATGTTCAACCGTTTCAAACTCGGAACTAAACTTTAGATACCCTACTTAATATAAGTTCCACTTTCTCATTGACCAATTATACCCATCAACGAACTTGACCTTTCAAATGCAAAAAGCACCCTACCCACCAAATTTTAGTCCGATCAAACTAAATTAACAAATAGTTTTGATCGTTTAATCGTTTAGCTGAATGCATTTGTTTATAGGATAAAGTAGAGTTTTTTCGATTTGTTTTGAAATAGACGACGATTGCATGTTACAAAACAATATCTCACAAACTATGCGTCAAAATTGTTTTAAATTGTAATATTTTGTGTATTAAATATAGAAGAATTACTATATCCAAATAATCATTAATTTATGTTTTTGACGTAAGTATAACGCGCGTTTCAAAAACCTTTTCGGTACTTTTTCTATATTTAATCCCTAATTGGTTGAAAAACCTTTTCGGAAACCTCTAAAACGGTAAAAAGGAATTAATTAAGAATTTGTAAGAATTCGTAAGAATTTGGATGAATATAAATGAATCCCACAAATAAATAAATAAAAAGACAAGATAAAGATATAGATGGTCTTTATTAAAAATAATATATCGAAAATGTCATCATGAGTTTGTTGATAGTTACCAAGGTAATGAATATAAATAATTACCGTGAAAATTGAAGGAGTAGGTAGTTGAAATACAAAGGTGTCTAATAAAGTATATTGATTTAGTAGCAACTCCGCTACAGAAGCATTTGGTGCTATAAAATAGAACTTAGTATTAAAATATTCATTTTTCATACTTTTACGTAAGAAAATTTATGTTTATTATGTATTTGTCGTAGTCTCATTATGGAATCTGTTTATTCACGAAGATCCCAGGCATTTCATGTAACGTCGATGTACTATATAAATAAAATGTTACATGTAGTGCCTGGGCGTTTCGTGAAAAGCCCATCATACTTCGACAGATAATGTCTAACATAATCTGCCATAGTTTAACTGATGAAGCTTCTTAAAGTGCCCAAGGGAAAAGGCATATTGTGTAACGTAAACTAAGTACATTTTTACTATACTAAATAAAAATATAAAATAAATATTTTATTTCATTTAAAAAACTTTTACTCCAAAAAATATTAAGAAATCAAAAATCCAAAATTAAAATTTAAAAAAAAAAAACACTTAAAGCATTTTTAAAAGGTATATGAAAGAAAACATTTGAAAATTACGATGAGGAATTGGATAGGTTCTTTCATTTTAGCAATTACAAGCAAAGTTTTTACATACAAAATTATTTATTGGGACCACTTTTATGGCATCGTGAATTGCACTGTACTTTTGCTTTATATCAATGACATCTACTGCTTTTGCATTGTGTTTTAGAAGGCTGGCACGTACATTTTACGTATCCTTGGTCTTTGAATAATGATTCTAAAGAAACTGCTAATATTTTGTAGTAAAAGATGTTAATGGTGATTCCCATCGGCCTACACTCATTTTTTAATCTATACAACTACATAAAAGTAAACTGTAATCAAATTAACATAAGCTCTAAAAAGTTTATTTTTATAGCATACCTCATTTAACTGAATCTAGTTTATTTGGCTTAATTTCATAATATTCTTTATAATGAGCAATTAATAAGTCCTCGGCTTCCATAACAACAATATCGTAAACAGCACTTCGTTAAAAAACGTTAAAAAAATATAATAGGGAATATGCATGAAAATTTTATCACTTGAATTGAAGCATGTTTACTTGACAAATATCAAGGTAAAATTACTTTTTAAATAACTTTAAAAATAAGCGAGATATGAATGATTGAAATTCTTGATTAGACAAAGAGGGTGATAGCCCTCTTGATATGTTATGTGACGTCATATTACACTTTCACTGTTTAAAATACACGTAAAACTCCGTTTTTAGTATTTTTGCAAGAAAGAGACAGATAATAATCTTTAAAAGCTTATAGCTTCCTTGATATTTGTCGGATTTTAATTTCGTTTTTAAATATTATTACAGTATTAACAGTATTTTCATATTCTAAAAATAAATGTGAAAAAAAATGTGCATGCATATTCCCTATTTAAACATAAACAATTTCATACATAAACACAAGGGACTGATTTTTCATGAAATTTCTAGGATCTTCGTGAATAAAGATTTGACAATGAGACAACGATGTAAAGTAAGGCAGATTATGTTAGACATTATCTGTCTGTATGATGGGCTTTTCACGAAATACCTACGCCTTCGTGAAAAAAAAAACAGATTTCATAATGAGATCACGAAATATTTATTGAAGAAACAAAAAACAATTAATAATATCATTAAATTTTTAATAACCATTTACCAGAATTAGACATGTCTTCATAGTTAAAACAGACTTCATAATACATATACTTTATGTATATGTATAAAAGTAAATATATACATAAATATATGCATTTAAATTATATACTAATTATATAATAAATATATTACAGGAATTTAAACAGCAGTTTTTTTTTCTCCAGCACACGTAGAAGTTAAATAATATGTTTTATTATATATGACCATAGATAGCTACAATGTAAAAACAAAATAAGTTAATTTAAAAAATTTGCAATAAAATTACTAAAAAAAAAAGTGATATAAAAAATACTCTGGGCGCTACGGGGTAAAATTCGCACTTGATAGGAAAAAATATATATTTTGTTCTAAATTATATGAAGTTGGTTAGAACAAGTAAAAAAAAAAGAAAATGAAATGAAAAGTAGATATATGAAAATTCTAATAAAGTAAAACTGTTTCTGAGATATTTCTTGTTAATTATTTGCTGGCTCTTCATAAATTCATGCAAAATTATAAAACTCTTTTTTTTTTTGTATGTACTTCATAAAATTTAATAGGAGTGACTAACAGAATATCTTTATGTCTTTTCGTTTGCGAGATATTTCAAAACTGTTACAAAGCTTTTAAGGTTACGTTGACCCAAAGAAAACGAAGTTGTATTAGCAGAAGAGAGGATTATATATAGACAAACACCTTTGTAGACGAAACCTCTGCATATATAGGAAAACATTTGGATTCCGGTTCAAACATGAAATATATTGGGATTCATTGTCTGCAATGTTTAGAATTTAGCAAGGAACTGTATATTAATGTTTTAACAAGTAAGTCCCTGAGCTGGCCTTAAATATAAGATGCGTTTAGTGGATAATAGGGCTCATAGTCGCTTACAAGCGCTGGGATAATTATCGACCAACACTGCACAGAAGGGTTCCATTCAGCGCTTTCTGTTTGTTGATAAAATTAATTAATTGATGTTTTGATATCTTTATTGAAATAGGGAATATGCATGAAAATTTTTTTTCACATTTATTTTCAGAATATAAAAATACTGTTAATACTGTAATAATATTTAAAAACGAAATTAAAATCCGACAAATATCAAGGAAGCTATAAGCTTTTAAAGAATATTCTTGCAAAAATATTAAAAACGGAGTTTTACGTGTATTTTAAATGGTGAAAGTGTAATATGACGTCACATAACATATCAAGAGGGCTATAACCCTCTTTGTCTAATCGGGAATTTCAATCATTCATATCTCGCTTATTTTTAAAGTTATTTAAAAAGTAATTTAACCTTGATATTTGTCAAGTAAACATGCTTCAATTCAAGTGAAAAAAAATTTTCATGCATATTCCCTATTATTAGATAATTAATATTCAATGCAAATTTGTTTACTAGTATACATAAATTAAAAAGAAACTAGTTGATTGATTCACCTGTAAAATTTGATCTTAGATAGAATAAATAAATTTTTAAAACTTTTCTTTATCTTAATAGTTTTTATGCATGCAGCGGCTAATCTATAATAAATAATATATTTAAGATGACTTATTTTTATTGATAAAAATAAATAACTTGCACATGGCTTGAAGATTATGCGTGCTATGAATTATAAACAATATCTTACTATGCCTGCTTATACATAAATAATATCTGCCTACATACATTGTTGCTGAAAAAAATTTGTATATATGAAATTAGCCTGTATGTCCACTGTCAGCTCTTACTAAATATTTTGTTACGTAGGAGCTACATATTTCAAGCGAATTTTCTTTCAATAATGAACAGGAACTCTCATGAACTAAAACTAAACAGGATAAGTTTTGAGAAAATACTGGAAAATCTATAGATTTTACAAAATTAAACTCTTCTAGCATCGTTTTTGAGGTATATTTGTTCACATTCATTATGCACAATCAATTTTAAATGGTAACGACGCTTTTTGTTGAAAATTTCTTCGAAAAGACTGTGATAATTTTATTCTTTGCACCCCAAGCTGATTACGATTACTCATCTCATTTTGTTTGCTTTTTAATAATAATAGTCTATATTTTAGTTTTTAAACACATTTAGACTAGATAGATAGATAGTAGATTGTAGAGGCTGCCCTGGACGGGCTACACTTTGACCATAAGGTCCATTGTGATGCCTAAGGATGTCAGGATGAGAGTGAAGTGGAAGGAATTATTGTGTACAGGCTAGGAATTGGTAGGATATGCGGCTGCTGCCGACTATGATAGGAACTATGCCGATATTCATCTGGAGTTCGTGAAGGAAACTGCAGAAAACCTCAAGCATAGCCAGTTACTTCGTTCTTGTCCATACGCCTCCATAGTTTAGTCAATTAACCGCTCCTTTTTTTTTTTAATATTTGACAAACTGCCGATGTCGGGATTCAAACCCATAACCACCCAGTTTCCAAGTAGGCATACTGCGCAGACATAACGCCTTGGGCTGGTCATTTAGACTAAGCAAAATCATTTATGAATTTTTCAACGCGTCCACTTTTACTGGAACCTCCGCCAAATTTCATTTTGAGGAATTATTAGGATGAGAATAATCGATAGATATTAGGATGAGAATTAAATCAGTCAAGTTGAACAAGATTTGTAATATAGAATCTGAAATTCCAAAAACATAAGTAGCAAAAGAATATTAGCTATAAAGTTTCAACTAGTTTTTAATCAAAAATAACTTCTTTTTTTTCCTTTAAATATGTGTGTATATTGATTTTTAATTGATTTAAAAATACAATTTATCGGCAAATAATTGTATAATTTTAAAATGCATCTCACATATTTCAAATTATCACACTTTCCTGATGATAGCATCGTACTAGTAGGAAACGGAAATTGAAAACAAGTTAAAAAATACACTGAGAAGCATTAATAAGCCAATATTTAAATAATGATAACTCAATTTTTATTTAGTGATTTACACTTTTATCGCTAATAAATTTAAAAAGTTGAAATTAATAAGTGGATTACGTGTCTTATTCTTCGAGAAGATAGTTTTGGAATGAAAAAATAAAAAGAAAGGAAATTAACAATTTACTTCTACACGGATGTTGTAAAAGTAAAAAAATATATTCAGAAAAACATCTATTTTTATTCATGATTCCTAAAAACGAAGTGATGTGACGTCATACACATATCATGGCCATTTTTAATAATGGCCGTTAAAACATAAAACAGATAATGCAACCAACAGATAGGGTCAAACAATAGATCTTCAACAAGCTACATGTCGACTGATGAGCATAGAATCGAAATAATCATTTTTGGAATTATTTATATTATAAAAATTTATCCAATCATCTTTGTAACTAACCATAAGAAAACTGACAAAAAACAATTGTGCGTGTCAGCTTCGACACGTGATGGAGTTTACTCTTTTAAATTTTTTACTATATTACGAATATATATGACTATGTTCCGAAAAGTTATTTGATTTTGAAATATTTTGCTATGATAGCGCTAACATTAATTCATTAAAAAAATTTTAATTTCAATTTATTAATAGCCAAAATACATACAAATTTGCATATTTCTAACTTATATATAACGATTTAAAGTGTGCTATTATAGCTTATAGTTTGTATAGAAATGACAATCAAAATTGAAACAAAATTTTAATAAAATTATTTTAAAGTTATTTTTTAGAAGTATAGTTTCTGTGAAAATGAATATCAACAAAATTTTAAAATAATTATATATATATATTTTTAGAAGCTAACATTTAATATACAATTCAAAATATTATTTAAATTTTTACAAAATATTAATTTTTTTTCCCGTAAAATACCTACAAAAAAAGGAAATTTAATGTAAAATCGATCTAAAAAGATATTGTAAAACATCATAAATTGAAATTGAATATCATAGCGTATAAAGTGTTAGCTTTTAAAAAAAAAACATAACGCTTTTTTTTAACATTTGATTTCACTTCTCATAAAATTGTCGTACCGGGGGTTTTACATTGAAATCTATTCTTAAGGAGTAAACTCCAAAAAAAAATGTTTTTTCTTTCATTTTTGTCTCATTTTAGGTTTCTCTCAGTATATAAAGTTGAATGAAACTTTTAATTGATGCAAAATTATTCATTGGAGGAAAATTAAAAAGTTTGTCGCGTGGTTATATCAAATACAAATTTTATTAGAATCTCAACAAAAATTTCTCAAAGTTATCTTTTGTGCTTAGGAAATTAAAAGTATGTGAAATTTTCGTTAAAAAAAATCTCTGTATATAAAAGGGAAACATATTGTGCGTATGTGTGTTAGTCCGAAATGTTTGGAGAAAATTATAGAAGATAGCGAAACAATGATGAGAGAAGGCCATAGGTAAATTTTCCTTACAACTGCAGAACTTCTAATGGCACCGGATATTTTAGCTAGAAAATTTTTGTACTGAATGAATCGTTACTTGACGAAAATTCATTATAATTATTAAATAAACAAATATTTGAAATTTTCTTAAAATCACTTTATTTGACTAGTTTCTAAACACAGTTCCTTCTTCTGAAATAAATTCTGAAATGATTTTTATCATTTTTTTATTTCAGAAAAAGGACTTGTGTTCCGAAACTAGTCAAATAATGTGATTTAACAAAAATTTCAAATACTTGCTTTATTTCAAATACTTGTTTTACGAAAATCCATTATAATTATAATGGATTTTCGTCAACGAATCATTCAATACAAAAATTTTCTCGATATGCCTATAAAGTGGCGTATAAAAATGATTTTTTTCTATCACTTTTTTCAATAATGCAAATGAAATTCACATTTGCCCAACTTGGCCCTATATAAATATCCCATTTGGATTTTTATAGAGCTTAAAGAAAAATTTAAAAAACCACAGAAAATTTAGCCGCTCTAATAAAAAAACTTAATTTGTTGCTACTGGTTCCAAATGTACAGGTAAAAAATTACACAGCCGACCTTTTTATTTACCCACATTTACTGGAACACAGATGTGGGTTAATGTTTTTGCCTCATCAATTTTTCATTCGAAACTAATTCGAAAAATCAAATTATTTATTTACAATGTTATTATGAAAAAACTATTTATACTTCGTAAGCGAAAAAAATGTATTTGGAGTTCATACATAAATATGTATAAAACTTCGATGTAATAATAGATCTCAGAAATAATGCAACAGTATAGATAACGATGATTATTATATGATGAAATAGTAAAGATGCAGCTTTGCATTTCACTGGGTACAGTAAAGATAGGTAGAGAAACAAATACTCGCATATTCATAAAAAAATGGTGCTACTAAAAATGGATCATCAACCTGACAATCTGCATAAAGTTTTTTTTTTCTCAATGGTTATCTTATATTCGACATGTTGGGATGGGTCAAATTTGCTGATTGAAATATGACCTAATTTTTATACCCAGTATATGTAAATATACATGGTATATTAAGTTTAGTCCCGACAATATTAATCCTTGACATAAATGCTTGAAATGGGTGTGCTTGAAATCTTTCTGCCCGTGAACTCAAAAACGAAAAGAGAAAACGAGCTGAAATTTTTTATATGTATTCTATAGAAAAAGAGTGAGGTCAAGTTCTTTAGTTGACAAAATCGGAAGGTGCTCCCTCGCTAGAAGGGAAAATATACATCTTTGAAACCGTAAGAGATGGAAAAAATTTACTAACAATAAATCTTCGTCTTGTTAAAATAAACAACTTTTGTTTGAAAAATTATTTCATAAACTCAATAGTTTTCTCATAATTTGTCATTAAATGTTCCTCGGAAAGCGAATGGTTATCAATTCGAATACGCAGAATTGTAAACAAAAGCGCAAAGATGATTGCTGTAAATTAACAGATTGCAATAACCTCGCATAGGAAAAATTTTCCAGATTTGAAAATTATCCATAACCGTTAGAACGACACTCAGTTACATGGATTATTTGAAAATAATGGCTGTTTGTAATACCCAGCAGAGTGAAGGACATTTGCAATACCTTTCAAGTATGGAATGGCTAGAAGTATTGATCAAAGAAGAACAATTTGGTACAGGTGCACGTAAAATGTTATAATTATTCCAATTTCCTGGGATCGTTTGCCCGTCTATACGATAGCTGAGAGACGGGAAAGAGATAGCGAGCTTTCTTGATTGTATTCTAGATCTAAAAAATAACAATGTGATATCGCAAAATAAACTGGGATTTGGATGTGGATTAATTGTAAAAACAATAATCAAATTAATAAATTAATTATTTCGTTGTTGTTAAACATATAGAATGATTTTAAAGTTACCTATAGAACCATTGTGTTTTTAGTCATATTGTAATTTTATCCGGCTTTGTTACTTTCGAGTTCATATATTTTTTAATTTATTGGTTCAATTTTACAGAATACTATTTTGCATACACTCATAAAGCTACTAGCTAGCTGACTGACTCACATAACACCAAAGTCGTGCTATATCTTAGCAAAGTTAAGTTACAATGAATGCATGCATGTGTATTATATAAACAAAGCTGCATACATAATATGGTGTGTATACTCGTGTAGTATAGGATATATTTTACTATTATTATTAACTACTATATTCATAGTCAATCCCTCGAATAGACTTTAATATTCCAGTCAAGTCATGTCCATTAATGGTGCTGTAGACGCAGGGGTAGTGTTTCACCGAGGCTACGAGGTAACCTCGCCTCGCCTCGGCCCTCGGTTACGAGGCACGAGACGAGGCGAGGTTAAAAATTCTAATCCTCGTTACTAATCGAGGCGAGACGAGGTATATTGTCCCCAAAAACCTCGCTTCGACCGAGGCGAGGAATTTGCCTCGGCCGAGGCAAATTTACAAAAAGTAAATTTAAAAAAAATAATAATAATATAGTTATACATGAAGCAATAGATAGATTATTTGGCAAATATTTTTCAAATGTCCAGCGAGCCTACCTAGTAGTTTTTACCATAATATGTACATTCATGCAAAATAAGTCAAAGTTAGTAAAAATTTTCCCTCGCCTCGACCGTGGTTGATAGCTAGCCAACATTCTGCCTCGGCCGAGGCGAGGCGAGGCGAGGTTGATATTTAAAAAAGCGAGGCGAGGCGAGGTGATACCAAAACCTCGCCTCACCTCGTGCCTCGTGAAACACTACGCAGGGGTGGGCTGACAGGAAACGGCCCACCGGAAACTCATAGAAAGTTCGGTCCAAAGTGCAAAAAAGGTACGCGAATTCGCTTAGCAAAGAATTGATTGGCCACGCACATCCATCTTTGTCAGACGTATTCGTTAACCTTTTTCGACTCTGAACACTCTGAATTCTACTTGAATTGCCTACTTTTTCTGCTCTATAGGACAGGTTTTAACTCAATTATTTAACTCGAAATGAATTTGTTTCTCATATCATAAATTTTTTTTATTAATCATATCATTTAAATTCATGAAGAAATATTAATTCACACTTGAACCGATCGTCTCCTTTTCTTGTTTTTTGATCGTCGGCCCACCGGAAATTCTCCCAAACTCCCATATGGACAGTCCGCTCCTGTGTTGACGGCAATATGGGGGGGGGGGGGTGCAAGTATTGAGTTTTCTTTGGACTAGTTAAAATATAAACATTCTAAAAGTTCCCAGATCTAGGAAGAGAAATAACAGAAGGGAGGACAACAATCGATAATATTCCAGTCAAACCAATGCTCATAAAAGGGGCTGTAGGCGGCAGTATCGGAGAGTAGGGGGGTTTGGTGCAAGTATTGTGTTTTTTTTGGACTAGTTGAAATTTTAACAAAAATCTAAAAGTCCCAAGATCTAGGAAGAGAAATTAAAAAACGGAAGAGAAGACGAAAATGTTTTATAAATTTAGCCCCGAATATAGGTCGAGTCCATTTCTGTATGTCCGTCTACGCGCCTACCAAATTTTGTGTGTTCTAGACTCTCGAGCTCAAAAGTGACTTTGTGAAAGAATTTATGAATGGGTAAAGTTGGTCCATAAATTATGTTGCTGGGAATCATCACTACCTTTAAAGCCGTCAGAGATAGAAGAAGAGTTTTAAAATAGAAGTTTTCGTTTTTTTAAAACAAGAACCTTTGAATACTTTTGTCAAAATTTCAGCATAAACATCTGTATCTACTGTAGATTACAAACCATGAGTATATTTCATATGTATATAGTAACATGGTACATACACACACTACAAGCTATAGTTTTATACATAAGCATATGGGTAGAAGTTGTAGCGGTATCGCATTTTCATTAAATTATTATTATAATTTTATTTATCATTTTTATCTGTTGCTTAACAACTATAACTTCTCTCTTTTATCACGGTTGCTTTGGATGTTAACAACTTTGATAATTTACATATAAATATATAATATGTCATAATTCAATCTAATAAAGATCAATTATATCTTTAACACTTATTTATTATTTATTTAAATAATAATAATTTATCATATCAATCTATTCTCCTGTTGAGTTGGTCAGTAGCTCTGTCAATAAAAAAACCCAATTCAATAACACAACATCATCATCGTACGACTTAATCTTCATGTACGATCTCTTACATGAAGGTACTCGATATTTAGTTGACACTGGAAGTTCACTATCTGTGATTCCAAAGTCGTATTGTAAATCATGTAAATTTACAAATTTACCTTTTTCAATTATTGCAGCAAACAATACTAAAATTAATACTTTTGGTATTTCTGAAATTTTTCTCAATTTTGGAAATGATTTGGTTTTTCGTCATGAATTCATTGTTGGGGATGTAATTCATGGCATTCTAGGTTTAGATTTTCTAAAGAAATTCAATTTGAATATCGATTTTAAAAATCAAACATTATTAAAACCTATTAATTCATGCATTGAAGTGATCTCACTTCAAAATCAATTTACAGAAATCTTAAATTCTTTTCCAAATTTAACCAAATCAGAAAAATTCAATCTTAATGCTAAACATAATACTCGACATCGCATTGTGACAAACTCTTATCCGATATTTTCTAAATATCGCAGGCTATGTCCTGAAGAGTTGTCAGCTGCTAAAAAACATTTTCAGGAACTTGTAGATTTGGGTATTTGTAGACCTTCGGATTCTGAATGGTCATCACCTCTTCTCATGAAAAAGAAATCGGACGGTTCTTTTCGTGCATGTGGTGATTATCGTCGACTGAATTCGATCACGGTACCTGACAGATATCCAATTCCTCATTTATATGATTTCAATGTAAAATTAAATGATAAAAAGATCTTTTCTAAAGTTGATTTAAAAAGAGCTTATTATCAAATTCCCGTACACGATTATGATGTCGCGAAAACTGCCATTATCACTCCTTTTGGTCTATTTGAATTTTTGAGAATGCCTTTTGGTTTACGCAATGCAGCTCAAACCTTTTCTAGATTTATGGCAGATTTATTCAGAAATGTAGATTTTGTTTTCACTTATCTTGATGATCTTTTAATCGCGAGTGAAAACGAAGAAAAACACACTCAAGATCTCAAAACTGTTTTCAACATTCTCAATGAAGCTGGAATTTTAATAAATTCTTCGAAATCTATTTTTGGTGTAACAAAATTAGATTTTTTAGGACATCACGTAGATTCTGAAGGAATCACCCCTATTCCTTCCAAAGTTGAATCTATTTCAAATTTTCCTATTCCGAACGATCAAAAATCACTCCGAAATTTTCTTGGGATGATTAATTTTTATAATCGCTTTATTCGGAATTGTGGTGACATTTTAGCTCCATTGAATAAACTTGTTGAACACGGTAAAACTTCAACGAAGTAAGTTATTCTTGATGAACGTGCAATTTCAGCTTTTAATTTAGCTAAACAAAAATTAATTGATGTTGTTAAATTAGCACATCCTGTTTCGAACGCTGAAACTTGCATTCTCACTGATTCCTCCGGTACTGGCATTGGTGCAGTTTTGCAACAAAAAATTCATAACGTCTGGAAGCCACTCGCTTTCACATCAAGAAAACTGACAGACACTGAAAGACGATTTAGTACATTTTCAAGAGAATTATTAGCTATTGTTTTTGGCATAAAAAAGTTTCGTCATTTCATTTCAAATCGAAATTTTTTTATTCGGACTGACCACAAACCTTTAATAAATGCTATTAATTATCGTAATGAAAATTTATTAAATTGTGATATACGTCATTTAAACTTTGTCAGTCAATATACAACTGATCTTAGATACATTAAAGGTAGTGAAAACATTCCGGCTGATTGTTTATCTCGAATTAATACAATTTCACTACCTTCAGGTATTGATTTGATTGATATTGGGAAGATTTCTGATCACCAGAAATGTGATCCTCTTCTTATTAATTTGTTAAAAAATCAAAAATATTCTTTAGAAATACGTACTCCTCCGAATTCTCTTTTTAAGGTTTGTGGAGACTTCTTTGAAAATTCTCAGAATCTTCGTACCTGACATTGATATAGAAGATGTATGGAAAGCTGTCCATAATCTTGGTCATCCATCAATTAGACAAACCTTGAAAAAAGTACGCACATTCTTTTTTAACCCTAATCTTATTTCGCGAATCAAAAATTTGACTCGATCATGTCCGATCTGCCAATTAAATAAAATCACTCGTCACACTAAAAGTGATTTTATGCCAATTGAAGAACCAAGTATCAAATTTTCTTTCTTACATTTAGATATTGTTGGACCTCTTCCTCCTAGTGAAGGATATCGGTATATCTTCACTATCATTGATCGTTTTTCGCGTTGGGTCGAGGCTATTCCAATCAAAACTATCACGTCGGAAGAAATTATTAACAATTTGATTGCTTCTTGGTTCTCGCGTTTTGGTTTACCTACGAGGATCACTACTGATCAAGGTAAACAATTTCAATCACATATCTGGAAAGATTTTTTGTCTTCTCTAGGGATTAAGCATATTTCCACTACTGCTTATCACCCTAACAGCAACGGTATTATTGAACGCTTTAACCGGTCTCTCAAAATTTCTTTAAATTGCTGTCAAAAAAATAATAACTGGTACAAAATTTTACCTTGGGTTCTACTAAATTTGCGCTCCTCGGTCAAGGAGGATATTAACCTTTCTTCTGCAGAAATTTTATATGGGATTCCTCTACGATTACCATATGATTTCTTTTCAGAAAACGTTGATACATATCATTCTGTTCAACAATCTACTCGAGAGTTGAAGAATAGAATGATAAACGCAAAATTTTTCTTTACCAGACAGTTCACCAACAAAAATGTATTTTTACCTAAAGATTTAGATTCATCAAAAAAAGTTTTTATACGCGAGGATCATGTCAAACCTCCACTATCTTGTAATTATAGAGGTCCTTTCTCTGTTATCAAGAGATTTCCTAAATTTTTTGTTATTGATATCAATAACAAACCTACCTCTATTTCGATTGACAGGCTAAAACCTGCATACTTTTTTCAATGTTAATCTTTTCTTAATTTACTTTGTATTTAATTTTAAGATGTACATCAACTATTAAAGTTTTTTCCGAGTGAACAAGGTTGTTTTATGTTACAACCTTTTTCTAGTCGTTTTTCTTTATTAGTTGATGGGGGGAAGTATGTAGCGGTATCGCATTTTCATTAAATTATTATTATAATTTTATTTATCATTTTTATCTGTTGCTTAACAACTATAACTTCTCTCTTTTATCACGGTTGCTTTGGATGTTAACAACTTTGATAATTTACATATAAATATATAATATGTCATAATTCAATCTAATAAAGATCAATTATATCTTTAACACTTATTTATTATTTATTTAAATAATAATAATTTATTATATCTACTAATCACTTCAACAAAGTAAAATACGTAGTTCCTGCTTTCGAAAGGTTTTCGAAATGGATATCCTTAATATAATAGTTGCTCCTAAAAAGTAGTGATGTGGAAGAGAGGCCCAAGTTATTTACTTAGGATAAGAAAATGAATATAAATGAATATATTTTATCTTTCTATGAATATATTTTATCGCTTTACCAACATAAACTATATATATATATATATATATATATATATATATATATATAAATATATATATATGTATATATATAAATATATATATATATATATATATGTATATATATATATATACATATATTTATATTTATATATATATATATATATATTTTAGTTTATGTTGGCAAAGCGATTTGGTAACGGTTAGTGATAACTATAAGTGACAGACATTTTTCTTATCTCAATTAGATTAGCTTTAAGCTCGATATCAATAGTATTTATGAATACTCACGTTTTTCTTATGCTTACATATAATAGCTTACTACAAACAATAAACAAGTACATTGATGAAAATAAGAAAAGTAAGTGTATATATATATATATATATATATATATATATATGCATACATTACATTGTGTATACCACCCGTAAATATATAATACACACATATACAGATATCTGAAATACGCTGACGGATAAAGTGATATGCTCCAATGATCTTCTTATATATAAAGCCAAAATAATAAGTGCAACATCATTGTACATTATTATAATATACGTATTTACTTGTCTATATATGTGTATAATATATACATACAGATACATACAGATAGATGATGATGCACCACAACACAATGGGGGAAGCCATCATGGAGGAGGTGAAGTATATTAACTTTTATACATCTATTTGATCTATTTTATATGTGTTCACTTAACAGGGTAAAAAATATATATTATTAATAATTATCTAAGATATTATATATAAATATTATATAATATAGCTTATCTGTATTGATTTAGTAACGCAATAAGAAACTGTCATTAGAAACATTGCTAATGCTATTATAAAGATTATTAGAATAATCAAAGAGAACTCTAGGTTTTTTAAAATTAAATTTCAAATTTTGTCTCGATTCCTAGAACATATATTTGTATTTTATAAAAACGTATTTCGACTACAAAGTAGTCATCATCAGTATGAATTAGCTCATCATCGGTGAGATACACACCAAATTAGCAACGAGTAACATATCTATTTCTATATCCCGGAGATATAGATATTACGATTAAACTTAAAAACAATAAATAAAATTTAGAGTTTAAACAAACTAAAAAAACATGCTTTTATTGGAATATGAACTAAATAAATGAATAAAATCCGGATTATCTTTGATATTATTCTAAAATTCAATACTCTCTTTCAGAATTTTGCATCGTTTCCAGCTTATACAAATGAAAGAAATTGCTAATATCTCTTTACCTGGTAATTTTCATCGTTCTTTTAATTCCATGATCATTAAATTACTTATTTCTTGTTTTAACACCTCATCAATGATTAATATTGAATAACTTTCAACAAACAAATGTTTTTAAATATAAAGAAAACAAAAATATTTTAAGCTAATAATCCTTTAGATTTTTACTTTATTCATTTATTGTAATAATTAATAATAATAAAAATTGTAACATGCATGTTTCGGCTAAATTTTAGCCATTATATTACATAAAAATTCTTCATGTTATCATCCCTATTTATACCTAAATTGTCTAAATGTGAAAATAAATTACCACCAATGACATGGTTAAAGTCAAAATCACTTCATAGTCGTCCAATAATAAAAAATTTTTACAAAAAAACAAAACCCGACTCCAGAAAAGGATCCATAAAATTATGCTATGACAAAATGCACTAAAAAGTAATTGCGATATTTATTTACTTCAATTTACTTTTAAATTTCCAATTTTTTTTCAAATCAAATTGACGGAGAAATCGGTGATCATACATTTAAAATGAGAATTTTCCTCGATTTCCATGAGATCCCCTCACCAGAATGCGATTTGGTGACAATGGGACCAAACTGAAAACAAACCCTTTAAAATAAAAACAAAGTTTTCCAAATCGGTTAATAAATGGCGGAGTTCTGAGGTAACAAACATTAAAAAAATAAAAAATTCACACGAATTGATAACCTTCTCCTTTTTTGAAGTCGGACTAACAAAGTAAAATAAAAATATTTAAAAAAAATAAAAAAATTCACACGAATTGATAACCCTCTCCTTTTTTGAAGTCGGGTTAAAAAAAAAGTAATAAAACTTAACAAGTATAAATTATATAGCAATCAAATTAATTATGTCAATACAAAAATATCAGGTGATGAAAGGTATTGAGTAATTAAAAATGGGAAAGGAACAGGTGAATTATAAGATGTTGAAAACGGTGAAAAAAGCAGCTCCGTTTGGCCATTGAGTAAAGTGTGCTTGGACCTTTTCATACATTTGAATAACTTTTCTGAAAATTTCGAAACATTTCTTAAAAGACAGAAAAACCATTTTACATTTGATAAGCTTTGATTAGATTCATTGATGACAAATTCGCAAGCTTGTGAAAATACTAGACGGTTTTAGATCTGACAGCTTGTTAATTAGATGGTAATGTGATGGTAATAATTTTTAAGAAATGTATAGACATATTTAATACACTTCGTACATTATTTAATGTACTGGAATATATAAATACATATATATATATATTTTAAAATATCTGATATGAACAATCCGCAACCTCTGTGTATAGACTGCGTCTGCATATGCAGATTATGTGACTGGTGGTTCACACCAGAATTATAGGTCTTACAACGTGAAGCAAACACGTTTAAAATAATAGGATCGAGGTATCGTGACTCGGGCAGCGCCGGATTGAGGCACTGGGCCCTATGGGCCAGGGCCCATAGGCCTCCACAAAATTAAACTCTTTCCAAAATTTCTAAAACTTCTGCGGAAATCAACAATAATTCAATGTAAAAAAATATGTTTTATAATAAAATTCAACAATTTCGTAAATATTTTTTTTTATTACGAAACTGTGACTTAATTTTTATGTGATTTTTTTTTTGTGATCGTTTACGAAATAAAATAGTTGCTCATTTTCATTACTTTTAGACTAAGATTTTATAGAAATGTTTTACCAGTAGTATAATAATCATACGGTGAAGGAATATATCACATTTTGCACAGAAAATGCACGGCTTTTTTCTTCTTTTCGTTGTTTGAGATAAGATTGCCAGAAAAATTCTTGCTGAGCCAGATTTTGTTTTTGTTTTTTTATTTTTTACATATTTATTTGGCTTTCGGGGTGAAAGTTTTTATTGGAGATTTCACAGGGAAAAAAAGTGATCAACCTTTGCTCCGTTGTTATGATTAAAGACGAAGGGCACCCCTTTTCTGAAAATCTATGTGTAGACGAAATTTTTGAAAGTTTTCTTCGCTTATGTAGGTCTCCACAAAATTTTTGCCCACAGGCCTCCACATCGATAAATCCGGCGCTGGACTCGGGGGATGTAGGTATTTAGGTTAGAATAGTTTTGAATCAGGAGTAAATCTTATAAAGAGCTATTGTACTGTAACTAATTTGATTTATTGTTCCATTAAAAAAGTTGTTCCAGGAGTCCTATAGTCTTGATAAACATTAGGATTTGTCTTGGCGATACCTCATTGGATGCATATGATTTTTCACTATCTATGTCAATATCTTATGTCAATGTATTATTAATTTGTTTAAAATGAGGATGGTTCTCAATTCGTCTGTATTTTTTTATTTTATTTATTTATATTTATTTTCTATTTTTTTAATGTTTGTCACCTCAGAACTCCGTCATTTATGAACCGATTTTGAATTTTTGTTTTGTTTTAAAGGGTTTGATTTCAGATTGGTCACATTGTCACCAAATTGCATTCTGGTGAGGGGTTCCCCTGGAAATCGAGGAAAATCCTCATGTTATATGTGATAACCGATTTTTGCGAATTATTTATTTTTTTTTTTGAAAGGATATACTCATTACTAATGGGAAAAAAAGAAAATTTTTTTAAAAACCGACTTCAAAAAAATTTTTACAAAAAAAAACCGACCCAAAAAAATTAATTTTTACAAAAAAAAAACAAATTGTATGTAAAAAAAACTCAAAATCTGTTATAAAAAAATGCACTAAATATTGAAAAAAAAAAAACGGATAAAAAAAATGTGTTATACAAAAATGCACTAAAAATTAGTAGGTCGTTTTGTAGGTCTATCCATATTCAGACAATTAAAGTCAGTTATAGAACTTCAAAGTCACCAAAAAGCGAGAAATAAACCATATTTTGACAAAATGGAAACCCGACTTAAAAAACCAAATATTCTAAAACAAAAAATGCACTAAAAAGTAAAAAATAATTGCATATTCTTGTGTCAATATTAGTTCACCTAAGCAAAATTTTTTAAATATATATGTACAATTATTGTTATTTTGGGTTATTTGGAGGCGGTATTCAAATTTTATGTGAATTTTTCTATGCTGACACGGACTCCAAAAATAACAAAAATAGTATATATATTTAAAAAATTTTTGCTTAGGTGAACTAAAATTGGCACAAGAATATGCAATTATTTTTTTACATTTAAGTGCATTTTTTGTTATAGAATATTTGATTTTTGAAGTCGGGTTTCCATTTTCTCAAAATAGGTTTTATTTATTTACTATTTACATATTTTTAAATTGTTTTTTGTAAACTTGCGTCTATTTATCCATTTTTACTAAGGTTGCCTTTCGGTTATTTATATTGTCGGATTTCATTATTCTTACACAGATTATGGAGTATGTTTAGACGATCCCTTAGAATTATTGATCTGATGACACAAGAGCTTTGATGGTCACTATCAGAGAAAATCTCCATGTCGCGATTCCTAGAATGTCTATCTAAATTATAGTGGGTGCATCTTTCAATAGCCAGTATCTCGACCTGAAAGATGTTTGGCAACTTACACATTGGTTCTGAGTGTTGGGGCAAACACACCATTGGACCAAACACACCTGCTGCAGTTCCATCGAGAGTATTCGATTTTTTTTTAAATTTTAGTTTTAAGAATCACAGTTATCAGACAATCAGCCAGACATGTAGAGGTAGTAAAAACATCATAGTTACCACCATACACAATCCAAACACATTATAATAGACCATAGCATATGTTAATTGAGAGTAAATTATTAAAGTAATTATACTTCTATATATACATATACATATATACATATAGCATAAATAGAATATAACTGATTTGTACAATATTTATTACTTGTAATTGTAGTCGAGTACTTGTATATAGTGTACAAGTACTCGTATTACCAAACACACAATATACATACATAGATACATACATATGAATATGTGAGAGGTAATGAATGATAAATTTTAATAATTTATTATCATCATTATAAAATTATGAAATAAATAATTATGATTGTAGTATATTCTTCTTTAATTAATAACAAAAATAATATAATATTTATTATATATATATATATATATATATATATATATATATATATATATATATATATATATATATATATATATATATATATATATATATATATATATATATATATATATATATATATATATATATATATATATATATATATATATATATATATATATATATATATATATATATATATATATATGTATATATATATGTATGTAGGTACATATGTGTAATTTTTATTATTCGCATTGTAAGTATATTATTTGTTATAATGGTACTTTACATACATTTGCATATTAAATCGTTTTAATACGTGAGATGGTATTATAAAAAAAATTCATTACGCAGGAGCTACGTCAACTTTGCGAATTTCCTTAGAATACATAAATCAATCTCTAGCGGTCACAACTTTAGTGAGATCAAAATAAAATGTCGTATTTGCAAGTTCAATTTTTTAAATAAATGGCATTGGTCAAGGGGGAAGCGGGACATAGAGTATTGAATAGCGAATTGTTTGTACCACCATGTGGCTCTCCCATGTTGCTCTCAAAATACTTTCTCAGCACTCTTACTTCTTTCTCCTTTGGGTAATTTACCGAGCTAAAAATATACATTAAGCCATTTCAATTTATACACCATTTCAATTGAAAGCCACCAACGTATTTTGCATCAGGCACGTGGTGGTAAAAGTTTTTTGTTTTTCAATATACTTACCTTGAAACTTGGCTTACATTTTTCTCGAATAACTTTTGTTGCGCCAAATGACGTCATTTGAAACCAATTATTTTGTTGCTCGATATGAGTCAAAAAATGTTTAGAATCTGGCCCATTTCCCGAAACCAATGAATGTAGTGGCTCTTCTGGCGGTACCAATCGCGTCAATTTGACTTGACCAATCGCGCAACACAATCCAGGGCTTCATTTTTAAACTTAAATGCCTTTCAATATTGGCACACAACGTTCATTGGTCCAATAGCAACGATTTGTTGCGAACTGTAATCGATTTTCACATTATAATTAAATACAGCTCGATAGGAGTTAAATGCAACATTTCTATGTTGTTGATTTCGATTCCATCAATCGGTTTGATCTAGGAAATTGGGGCAAAAAATCGAAATTTAATTGTATTATTGATTATTATAGGTATTGAATGTACACTCCCATTCAATATATTTGAATCAAATTTTGCCCCAATTCCTAGAACAATTATTTGTATTTTATAAATATGTATTTCTATATGTACTACAAGGTAGTCATCATCATGAATTTAGGCAATGGCCCAATTCCAAATTCTGATTTAATAAAATTAAACCATATTCAAAATTTAATAACTGATCTTCAAGGTTAGCTTCGATGAACCCCCTCACCTTATAGACAATAACAACATCGCATGGTCATAAAAGGATGCCGCTAATAAATGGGTTAGGTTCAGTACACACTTAATCCCTTAATTGGTCAGTCAACTTAAATAATCCTTCAGGTCCTACCTAAGTCAGACCATATAAAAGACAAAAAAAATTTTTAATATTATTGTGAGACACGTACCAAATTAGCAACGAGAAACATATCTCTGACTCCATATTCCAGAAATAGTTACGATTAGCTAATTCATACTGATGATGACTACCTTGTAGTCGAAATACGTATTTATAAAATACAAATAATTGTTCTAGAAATTGGGGCAATATTTGAAATTATCTACATATGATAATTTTCAATTTCTTGCCTTGTTTTCAAATGTTTTACTGTTTTTCTTGTATTATTTTAATTATAGTTAATATTGAAAACGAAAAATTCGTCACGCAGGAGCTGCGTCAACTCAGCGAATTTCCATAGAATACATAAATCACTCTCTGATGGGACAGAATTTCAAAATGGAATGTCGTATCTGATATGATTTTAGTATTTGCAAGGCCAATTTTATTAATAAATGGCATAGGTTTTGGGGAAAGGAGGGGAGAGGGAGTATGAACTAATTTGGTCACTTTATAAACACCACATATTTTTTCCTGCGATCAATATTTTCAACCGTTTCAAAGTCAGGACTAAAATTAATATACACTTATATATACTATACCGTCTGTTTTGGAAAGCTTTACTAATAGAGAATCAATGTTAAATATTATTTACTATATAACTACACAATGCTTCATAAAGAAATAAAATTAGTGAGGGTACTCTGTGGTCTGTAGTGTGTGTGTACATACGTAATGAATAATAATATTATAAATTAAGTGGGCATCACTAAATCCCCACTCTTAAATGACATCAAACAAACACTATACACCACAAGCTTATAGCCAGATGCAGGTATGTATGTGTATGGTTTTCTAGTAAATATTTTATTTATTTATTTAACATTGTTTATCTATTAGAAATGCTTTTGAAAACAGACTGTATATAGGTACCGGGTATAAAAAGAAGCTTCTTTTCACATTGAAAATTTAGAAAAAATGGTATTGTAAATATTCTTCAACATGCTTTCCGCCTCGTTAATTAATAAATGAGTTTTTAGTTTATCTTGATTGTTTTTTCTCATCATCAATATATATTTATTTTATGCATAATATATGTAAATAAAATATGTATTTTTTTGTATCATATTATTAAATATTAATATCGTATTATTATTAATGTTTTTTTGTTACATTATTATTTATTTATTTTTTTTAATAATAAATGGAATCTTGTAAGCGTTCGATTCTAGTATACAGATATTGCCGTATGTAATAATCATAATTAATGTCTATTAAACAGAACAACAAGTTGTCGGAACATTGTTGTTACAGTTTAATAGCGATTTGTATTTTCAATTTTTATGATTTCCTATCACGAATCATCATATACATATATATATATATATATATATATATATATATATATATATATATATATATATATATATATATATATATATATATATGTATATATGTATATATATATATGTATTTATTAAATCGCGTCCTCTCAGGATCTGTTGCGACGTGAATCATGTAGTAACTTTAAAGATGTGCAGTGGATATTCTAGAATTCATATTACTTCTTAAAAAACTCGAAATTTTTGTGAAAATCATTATAAGTATTTTGAGAAATCGCTTCAAACTGACGGACAGATCTAATATTTACGAATATTTTGGTCGTGCTGTCTTTTTTATAAAAAAATAAGGGCGTTTATATTGTTCCGTACCAATATTCGCAAAACGAAACACTTATGGAATCATCTCGGTGTCAGTCCGTCTATCACAAGTAATTGTCTTTAAAATTATTGGTCGTAATAATTAGCATAGAAAAAGAGTAGGAACAATTATAGACGTAAAGTATCTTAGGTCGAGGTTTTCTTCTGAGGGTTAGTTTCAAGGGATAAATTCAGATATCGATAAGTAATTTTTCGAGGGCACTGTGTAGGGTGTCAACTAGAAGTTTCTTGAAGCACGAATTCAACTTTTGGGAAAATAATTTTTTAGAAAAAACCTTGAAAAATGGGTGTGGTAAACTCTCGCGATCCTTTATTATAAACAATTTAATTGTGTATTTGCTAGCAACTATACTGAACCATTGGATCTACAATGGATCCATTTTATGCTGACTCTCATCTTTAATTGTGAGTCTCTTTTTAAAGCAGATAGAATATATTCGGCAGGAGCGGATCCAGCCCTCAAAAAAGGTTGTGGTCACAGCCACCCGAAAATCGGTCATGTGCGAGACGGTTTATGAACTCGCTACAAAAGAGATGTTAACAAATTATATGACACCCTGACCAAGATTTTGTACAGTGTATAGTTCCACGTGGCAAAGCCGTGAGGCGTACACTAGTAAATTAATAAACCTGTAAAATAGTTTGTTCGCTCACGAAAATTACAAAAGTAAATGTGTGTTTGTTTGCACATCCCAGTGTCACATTTAGACTCTAAACTACTGAACCGTTTCGATGAAATTTTTACAACTTCAAAGGATATCACCTTAAATTAATCGCTAGTATACATTTTACATTAAATAATTTTATTTATGTGCTTATTTAAATTACAATTCAAGCTTACGTTTCTTTTTCGCGAAAACGTTGATAATTTCATCGATATCCAGGTTCACATTTTTGTGAATAGCCATCTCTTTTTTCTAATACAAGTATCCATGTGCCAAAAAGAAACAGATAATTTGTTGTCAAAAATGGGACGTAACGTGTCAGCATATCGTCTATGATGACTTCGCAGCGTTCCGAATCGCACGATTCATTGTTTTTTTTAAATAATTTTATTAAGGCATTGGATATAATATCATCAGCCTATCGACCTCAATAGACCGTGAAAGTCTGACGTCACAAGTCTATTAGGGTTGTGGGCATGCTCATCGTGCCCCCAACGGTGGATCCGGGCTTGATATTCGGTGTAACTCACCACGAATATATGAACCTTCAAGAAAACCTGATAAGCAAGCTCCTTGCTATTGCCAAGAAATGGGAGACGCGAACCTCGTCAAACTAAAGTAGAAGGCGAAGCACAATAGACCATACAGTTGAAGTACAATACTTTTCATACCCCAAGATTTATCTATGTATCTAAGTCAATCATACAGTGAATGATCTCTGCAGATTTTACCCAGAAGAGGAGGAGACCGGATTTCACATTCACATTCACACATGTGAAAGTCTTTCTCTCAAAAGACAATATCATTTGAGATGGACGAATCTCCGACCAGATGAAATCAATGAGGTGCCGCCGAGGAATATCCTAACGTTTATCAAGACCATAGGACTTTGAAGGAAAGAAGGTACAATAGATCAAATTGATCGAGATACAAAAGCTCTTTTTAAGACTTGCTCCTGACTCGAACCTAATCTCATCTAATCTATCTGAGTGTCTACTTATCACTACAGTATTACTATGTATTAGAACTTCATATACACAGGGTATAAAAATCAAATGCCATAACATCTGAACTTGATATTAAAATGCACGATTTATATATAATTGGATAAAATATTTCTTGTTGTTAAGAGAAGAGACTGCATATTTTTTTTTTTATTAAGCAAATAGATCACCAATAATAATAATAATAAGTTAGCTAACCAGTCAAACGCTGATCACACACACACAAACAAACAACCTGTTTCGTGTAGCGCATTTTTTTTATTACTCAAATGAAGAAAAAAAAATCACTTCAACTATGAAATAACTTTTTTGAAAAATCTATAAATGTTCAAATAATAATTTATTACTTTTTATTAGTATTAAAAATAATAATTTTTATTTTCTATTTTCTATTTGGTTTGATTTTACACAATGTTTATACTCTGGTTTTTTTTTCTTCCGACTATGGAATTCTATGTATATATATATATATATATATATATATATACACGTTTTATATAAAATGCACAACAACTAACTATTTATGCCTACAACAATACATTGGTAATTTTATTGGGTGATTTTGTTAAAATTGTTTAGTCATTATTAAAATATATACAACAAAATATCAGTAAGCTTTTATTAAGAAATGTAACATACTAAAAAACAAGTGGAAAAAAACTGTTAACCGAGTTAATTGCTTAAATACCTGATATATACTAAGTTTATGAAAAAAAAGGTTTCAAGCAAAAGTTGTTTATTTAAAAAAAAAAGGATATTCTTGTCTTTAAATTTTTCTTCTATCTCTTATGGTTTTAAAGATAAACAGTTTTGCCCATTTTGCTCATTCATGAACTTTACCTTACTTTTTAGCTCTAGCATACACGTAGGAAATATCAGCTTGCTATCGTTTTTGAGTAATCGTGTTCATAGACGGACAGCTATAAAAATTAAATTCCCAATTATGATAGCTTGGGGCACTTTTTGTTAAAAATTTCTTTGAGAAGGCTACGATGATTTAGTAGTAGTAGTAAAGGGGAGACAGGAGCATGGCACAGGTAGGCCTTTCTAGGCCTGTTTTACCGATCCTTAAGAAACCCACCCTTCAATCTCTTCTAACCTCCAACACAACTGATTTGTATTCCCGTTATAGCCCGGGCAGATTGCAGTTTGGTGCACTGCGACTTTAAGATCTATTGTGCTCCCCCAATCTGGTAGACGCCTAACGAGGAATGGCCTTGTTTTAGAGCGGACTGGGTGATCACTTCTCCAGGAGGAGATCATAAAGGAAGAAAATACCAAGAGAGCTACTGTCTGGATGAAACTTTCGGGGCTCTGGCAGGCCCAGAATCTTCACGGGAACTTAAATCGCGTAAGATACAAAACCTGCATTGGCCTGAACAAATGTACACTGCGGCTTCTGACAAGGTTTCTTACGGAGCATTGTAAACTCAGGAGACACCTTAGGAAGCTAAGCTTGGGAAATGAAGGCAACTGCAGATTTTGTGGAAAAATGGAGGAAATTCTGGAACACCTCCCAATGTGATGCCCTTATACACAATAGAATAAAATATCTGGAAGTCTATTAAATACGTGCAGAGTCAACGAGATATCTAGAGTCTACCAGATACTATTTCGATCCTGTATTTGCTGAAAGAAACAGGACTAGACGAGATAGTCTGGTATCTGATAAATTGTATCTGGTAGACTTTAAATATCTGGTTGACTCTGCACGTATTTGGTAGACTCCCAGATATTTTATTCTATTGTGTATGAGGGCATCACAGTCTATTGGGAGGTGATCCAGAGTTTCCTCCATTTTTCCACAAAATCTGCAGTTGCCTTCATTTCCCATGCTTAGCTTCCTAAGGTGTCCCCTGAGTTTACAATGCTCCGTAAGAAACCTTGTCAGAAGCCGCAGTGTACATTTGTTCAGGTCAATGCATGTTTTGCGTATCTTGCGCGGTTTAAGTTCCCGCGAATATTCTGGGCCTGCCTGAGCCCCGGAAGTTTCATCCAGACAGTAGCTCTCTTGGTGTTTTCTTCTTTTATGATCTCCTCCCGGTAGAAGTGATCACCCAGTCCGCAAAATATCTCGGAAGGGAATTTCAATTCCTACAGGTCCTGGGATCCAGTGTAGGGTGTAGTAAGTAGTTGATAGAAAGTCAAATAATTCTATAACATATATAAAAATTATTTTCGTGGAAACCAAGATTTTTTCTACAACTCAATAATTTTTAGCAGTTCGGAATATGCTGTCATGTTTAATACAAATCGCCTCGTTGCCTATTAACAATACAAAAAAAAGTATGTGTGTAACCTTAGCCATCGTATCTTTAGTTTAAAAAAATTCACTATAAGTTCGTACATTTTGCTTAGGTTAAACTCACTGACAGTAAATTCACGATTTTATGCATGAGACACGGACTGTGTCTCGGTGTATATGTGTGTGTGTGTGTATGTGTGTATATTATACTTTATAATAGTGCACGCATTTGATACATTTCCATTTTATATACTATGCATTACTGCTTTCTATATTCGAAAATATCGTTTACATTGGACGATCATGTCAGACGTATTGGGGTCGATCAACACTATAGTGCCGATCACGGTTCGTTCTCAGTCCGATCTAGGTCTGATAATATTAAGCGGAAACAGACACTTCAGTGGCTAATAGCTGACTGAACCGGGAACAGAGAGCAACTATTCACACTATTACATTTCTAATTTTGCCCCTATTCCTAGAACATTTGTTTGTATTTTATAAATACGTATTTCGACTACAATGTAGTCATCATCAGTATGAATTAGCTAATCGTAACTATCTCTGGGATATGGATTCAGAGATATGTTGCTTGTTGCTAATTTGTGGGAGACACGCACCAAATTGTATTTTATAAATACGTATTTCTACTACAATGTAGTCATCATCAGTATGAATTAGCTAATCGTAACTATCTCTGAGATATGGATTCAGAGATTTGTTGCTTGTTGCTAATTTGTGTGAGACACGCACCAAATTGTATTTTATAAATACGTATTTCGACTACAATGTAGTTATCATCTGTAAAATTAGCTCATCCGTGGTGAAATGGATAGAACACTAACCATGCAATTCAGTAGTCCAGTATTCAATACCTGGTGGATGAGTCAATGTTTTCATATCAATATTAATAAAGCTTCTCAAAATGGCGGCACTTCCGGGGTCGAAAATTGTAAGGATTTTGTTCATTTACATTCAGTACGTGATACTGAACCTAAGTTAAAAAAAATAACTCCTTTAATTTAGTGCAAAACGGACAAGAGTAACGGGCTTCTCTATTGCCTGTACTAATCTTCACAATCACTGTATACGTGACTTAAACCAACTAAACAATGTTTATTTCTGGTTGTTTATTATTGTTGTTGTTGTTATTTTTATTATTCAATAGTCTACTTTGCTTAGACTACTATATGGTGTGGTGATACATACAGACCTGATGAGAACACCCACCCACTCATTCTAATACTGTTTAGCTAGAGTACTCCTTTCTAGTACACTACATTACCTCCATACAGAGACTGTAATATAGCCTAGATCAGAGGTGGGCGTAGACGGCTCGCCGGAGTCGAACGGACTCTCCATAAGCTGGGTGAGAGTAAGTAATAAAGGTATATTTTGAAGTAAGACGGAAACAGGTTGTTAGATTCAATACAGGTTGTGCTACCGATTATCGCACAATAATTTATTCAATCAATTTAGAATTAGTTTTATAAAATATTTATTGTTTAAAAAATATCTTTTACAATATGGAGAGATACACCAAAAAACATAATAATTATAATAACAATAATGATGATAGCAATAACAATAATTACAACAACAACAACTATATGTATTCCCACTTTATGTAAAATTTAACCATTTAAAAATAAGTAACAAATTACCAATCCTCCCCCCCACCCAGCTTTATCATTGGCATCTTTTTTGTATCCAGTGTCATCAAATTCCCCTGACACTATACCCCCTACTAAGAAAAAATAATTTAACCAAGTAAATAATTGTTTATTAGTTCTCCGATATGAATAGTTTAGGCAAATTATTCGGAATTTCCTAAAATCTAATTCTAAATTCTAAACTAAAGCTAAATCATCAAAAAATTTACAAGCGGTAAATCACCAGCCCCAAATTATCAGCCCAAAATTCCAGAGTATTTATTCAATGTATTGTATGTATTGTATACTTTGAATAATAGTGACCTTAAAAAATAGTTGGTATTATTATATTTTTTTCAGAAAATGTTTTAATTAAAAAAAGAAAATAATAATAATTGGTAGGTACCCTATATTTACTCTACATCTTACTCAGAGTCCAGCGCAGTCAAGGTCTGCCCACCTATGGCCTAGATATACAAGGTATGACTTTGACCGCAAAGATCCATGATATGTTATCACAAAATTATTACGGTTTACGGGGTACCTTGATTTCAAAAGTACCAATTTTTGGCAGATCTGTGTGTATGTCAAGTGATTTATGAACATATAATCCATGGAGACAAGACAAGGAGACCGAACTCAAACGGGAGAATTCACAAAATATGTCAACGAACATTTGGTTCATATAATCGTATGCGTCATCGAATAATCAGGTCTGAATTCGAATTCTGCTACCAGTGAATACCGGATTGTTGTTACACAATGCCACATATCCACTATATACAAATGATTGTCTATATATAGAGGCTATGTAGAACTCATAGTACTTTTTTTATGATGATGACGACGATATGAGATAGATGATGTTCAATACACTACACCCGCTTATTTACGTGTGTAGAACAAAGCTTTCTTCATGTTATGTTCTGTTCTGCATGTCGTGCTGAAGATTTAGTCTTGGATTTCTATATTTTTCTTTTTTACACACACAAAAATAAGAACAAAAGTACACAAACAAACAGCGGCTTCACAATATGCATCTCATTCTGTTTGATACGTTCATTTACAAACTATGTCAAATTATACCGTCGATGTTCGGTTGTTGTCGTAACTTTTTTTTATTTGTAACATGTAAGAAGAAGTATAGAGTTTACCGAAGTTTTTCTGCTCTTTTAATCGATTAATATTAGTGAATTTGCTGAAAGACAAATGTGGCTATTTTTTTTGTACCAATGAATTTCGTTAAAATTTCTTCAAATGTACATCGATCCTACCAAACAGATGTTAAAAAGTCTAACGGTCACAATTTTAGTCCGATTAGAATGAAATTTGGTATTTGAGGGGGTTTTTGGTTTTTAAATAAAATTATTTAAAAATTTTGTTGTTGTCGTTTCCACAGAAACTACACTTCTAAAAAATAACTATAAAATTATTTTAATAAAATTTTGTTTCAATATTGAAATGTCAATTTTGATTGTTATTTCCATAGAAACTATAAACTATACTAGCACACTATAAATAGTATAAGTTAGAAATTGTATAAGTCAGAAATATGCAAATTTGTATTTTATAAATGAATTAATGTTAGCGCCATCTAAGCAGAATATTTTAAAATTAATAACTTTTCGCAACATAGTAATATATATTCGTAATATAGTAAATAATTTATAAGAGTAAACTCCAAACGCGTCGGAGCAGACACGCACAATTTTATTTAAATTGTAGTTTGAACTGATTTTAACATCTTTGTACGCTTAGTTATGCACATTCATTTTGCATACTCTACTTAGAATTTCGAACAAATAGAACTTCGTTAGAAACAAACAAAAAACATGTTACAACAAATTTACCACCAAGCTTCCTTATAGTAATTTAAAATCGATTTTATTTTATAGAAAACTTTACTTCTATAGAAAAATTTAAAGTTTTATCAAAAATCATTTAAAAACCATTTCAATTTCAGTTGATAAAATTTATGGAAAAAACTTATCAGGCAGACAGACACATGTCAACGCTAATCTTTAGTCTTTACAATGTTTGATATCTAACAAGTATAAGGGACCCTTTACACTTTTTTTGAGAAATTTGAGAAAGGTCAATTTTTTTTGTTAGCTTATAGATATGTTCTCTGACTAGGTTTAAGAGTGTGTATCTACACGCTCTGTCGTGAAAAAGACGGTATTAGTGACGATTTAATGTATCAATTTCGATATACCCAGTTGATTGATTTACGTGGACTTCGGAGAAAATGTAGTTAAACATGGCACAGGCAGAATTAGGTGAAGATTTCATGCCTCGATTGAAATCCATACCAAGGGAATCGTGGATAAAAGATAGCTGAAACGCATCTTTTATTTTTACAGATCTGTACAAAAAAATTGTGTATAGCATGTATTTGACAATGAAATAAGACCACAGTGTGAGATACTAAACTGAGTGTATAGGACTATGCGTTTATCTGGTTAAAAATAAATAATTTCATAATAAAATAATAAAATAATAAAATTCGTTACGCAGGAGCTACTTCAACTTAGCGAATTTCCTTAGAATACATAAAGCATTTTCTAGCGGTCACAATTTTAGTCTGATCAAAATGAAATGTCGTATATGATTTTAGTATTTGCGAGGCCAATTTTATTAATAATTGACACGTGAAGGCGAAAGGGGGGCATAAAGATAGAAGAAAACACAAAATATAAAATATCTCTCTTAATATTAGAACAATCGAAAAATGCGTAAGGAATAAAGTTGTAGAAAATCATGCTTGCTATAATTCATCACCTTATCATTTTTGCTCAAACTCCAATGTGCACAGAGATATTAAGGAATTTAGTTTTCAATCTTAAACCGTCAATATTTCTGTAAATATTAGTGTAATAGAAAAAATGATTTGGAACAAAATTGCAGAAAAATTTAGTACCTACAACTTTACTTGTTATAAATTATTAAGGGAGATATGTCAAATTTTGTATTTCCCTCTCCCTCTAAACCTCTCTTCCCCCTTGTCCGATTTTACCCTTTAACGACCTTTTGACTTCCAAAAGCGCTTCAAATACCAAATTTTATTCCAAGGAGATAAAAATTGTGACCGCTAGAGTGATTACAGACACACACATATATATATATATATATGTATATATATATATATATATATATATATATATATATATATATATATATAAATTTTACAGACGGTGATTTTCGACATCTACTAGATAGGATCACTGGACATTTGAAGATATTTTTGCAAGTCATTTTGTAGTCTGTGTGAGACCAATAACTCTATTTCCTTTCAAAAAATTCGCTAAAAGGAAGCTGCCTATGCGCTGTAACTCTAAAGTTACAGAGTCATTCCTAAGCTTTTAAACTGTTTCGTGCATTCCTCAAAGGATTTCCGGCTAGTGTATGACGCAGAGAGCACCTTGAAGAATATCTAAACAGTGTCAGAAATAACTGCAAGTATATGGTGCCCTTAAGCCGAACATGTTGACTGACTGAGTAAATTATATTATGCATCCTTTTACAGAAAATAACCCAAACACACACACACACACATATATACATAATACCATGATGATTCTTCTTGGAGAGGAAGTCTCATCTTTTTCTATGTCATCTCCAATATGGACTTAAAGTAGCGTCAAAAGTCAAGCAATCATTTCAAAATTTTATAATTGATTCGTGCCTTATTTATTCGGTTTTCGAGAAAATGCTTAAGATAAAAGTTGTTCATTAAAAATATATTAACAACTTTTATTCGAAATTTTTTTTCGAAAATCGAATGAACATTAACTATAAAATTTAAAAAAAAATGACAATCAACTTTTGTGGCCAAATGTACATATATATATATATATATATATATATATATATATATATATATATATATATATATATATGTATGTATGTATGCTTGCCATGCTTGCATATAACCAATGCGGACGTTACTTTATAACCATTCTTTGCTATTCAAATTTACTCTCTGAAGATGTAATGCAAATGTAATGGAACAACGGTGTTGGTGGAATCACACTCATTTAATAA
Source organism: Nineta flava (assembly GCA_963920215.1). Classification (NCBI taxonomy): domain Eukaryota; kingdom Metazoa; phylum Arthropoda; class Insecta; order Neuroptera; family Chrysopidae; genus Nineta; species Nineta flava. The sequence goes on from OY986040.1 coordinate 120,472,602, forward strand.
GTATGCGATGTTACATAACTTAACATACTGCAAACATGCATATGGTAGTACACTATGGAAGTTATACACTATGTTTAATTTACATCTTCGTATCATAGATCCCACGAGTATGAGAGAGTACATATGTACATATACATTAAACAATGTGTATGAGAAGGAGGTCTTATATGTTTGATGAACAAGCATATTTTTCATAACTGTTCGAGTGGTCACCAACCACTCAAACCTATAAGATCTCCTTCTCATACGCATTGCTAAATGTATACATATGTACTCTCTCATACTCGTTATGAATATTATTCACTATTTTGAAAAATATTCTTGTTTATCAAACCTATAAGACCTCCTTCTCATGCACATTGCTTAATGTATATGTACATATTTACTCTCTCATACTCGTGGAATATATAATACGAAGATGTAAACTAAACAGACGGTATATTTAAAGGTAGTTAATATATGTTTGATCTTGTAAACGGAACGTTACTATTCTAAAGAGGTTGATTTTAAAGTTTTTGTCGATATACGAGTGTTGTAAAAAACTGCTTAAGAACACGAACTTTTTATACCCTGTTCATACATGTAATATTGATAGTCCACGAAGATTTCAATATACCATGTATGTTTTGGAAAGCATTGCTAATAGAGAATCAATTTTAAATATTATTTACTATAATAACTACACAATGCTTCATAAAGAAATAAAAATTGTGGGTGATGTCAGTAGCGTGTGTGTTGTGTACATAAGCATAAGCATTAACACACACACACTACAGAGTACTCCCACTATTTTTATTTCTTTATGAAGCATTGTGTAGTTGTTATAATAAATAATATTTAAAATTGATTCTCTATTAGCAATGCTTTTCAAAACGTACGGTATACACGATAGTTAAACAAAACAATCAGTTAATTATAACATTTCTCATTTGTTATAATGTTTCTTTAACTACGATCAAAATTATATATGCGGGAATCAGTCAGAAACGTACTTGTGAACTTACTCGAAGGTAGATATTTTAGCAGAAACATTTCATTAATAAAAAATTAATCAAAATAGTAGAATTAGTGCTGCCGCGAGAGAAATGAGCCTAGTCGAGAATAAGTCTGGGAAAGATGAGACGAAAACTAAAATCTTGATTTTCGATAAATATTCGAGTGACAGACGATAGCAGTCTCTTTCGATCTCTATAGATTTTTAATCTGTAAAAATGTACTAATCACAAAATATCAATCCAGTAGCGTTTTGCCAGTTGCTGGGACAATCAATCTAACAAACCAAGTCCTTTACAATTTTATAATAGTAGAGATACCAACCAACCAGTAACAGTTATTATTTTTACTTTAGTATACAAACTCAAAATTTTGGAAAATTCGGAGGTTGATCTCATCAGTCCGGAGATATTTACTGACGGACGTAATTACTATTTAAAAAAACTCATTCGAGGAGAATATTTACAAAAATCAGACAAACTAATTAGTCAACTAACGCTCAGTAGTCCACTCTGTGTAAATAGAGTAACTATATATTATATAGTTACTTATATATTGTAACTATATATTATATACAACTTTCAATAGTGAGAACATTATAAATAAAAATAAATTTCTCGCGATAATAACTTAAATAATTGTTCATAAAGAATTAGTATTTTCTTTTCATAAGAATGAAAAAATCCGCAGATGATTTCTTTAAATCACCGGAGAACGAAGAAAACTTAACTTTTCCGGAGTCTCCGATCTAAAACTGGAGAGTTGGTATTCCTACTATCGTCTCGCGGCATCACTAATAATCGACCTAAATTGAAGTAACTAAAACCATTAAACTTCTACCATTAATTTCGTTTATTATGTTTTCCAACAATTGACCGGCAACATTCAAATATTTCAAAATGAAACAAAATTAACTACATCTTAGAGTTTGTGATCGTTTCAATAGTGTTTACATATTTTTATTTGTGTCTACAAATGATGTCGAAAGTCGAGTCTATCATTTCAAAATTATATAAATGGTTTGTACCTTATTTATTCGGTTTTTGAAAAAAAATGCTTCAGATAAAATTTGTTCATTATAAAAATATACTAACTACTTTTTATTCGAAGCATTTATCCCAAATCCCGAATAAATAAGACACACAAAAATTATCAAATTTTTGAAATGATAGCTCGAATTTTGACGCCATTTATGCGTATGTGTATAATATCTAGAATTTAATATCAAATTCAAATGTATTGAACCTTATCATGTTTAAAAAATGTCCCTTACTTGGAGGAGAAATTTTATAGAGATATCATCTCAGAATCTTATAAGTTAAAAAAGAATGTAAAATATTTCTCTGTAAACGAATATCTGACAATAATAGCAACAATATATCATGGTTATTCAATAATAAAAGGCAAAATATTTATTATTAAAAATAAATTTATTTCGGAATTTTTTTCTGTATTAAAAGTACAAATAGTTATGACAATGCCCTTTCTTATTTTCCATTTGAAATGTGTATATATTGTATACATTGCTACGCCTACTATAATAAAAAAGAATATTTAGGCACTAAACTACTATTTGCGAATCCTAGTTGTCGTACTGTGTTAGAACACCACAGTACACCTGTTGATTATCACTGATCATATTTCACACCTCTAACTAAACTGACAAATGAACTTAAAGTGAGGGAAGCATTCGTATGTTTCATTTCCGTTATTTTGAAAATAGGCTGATCCACTCAAACTGTTACAATATTTCGGAGGGTTCAATACAAATGAACACAGTTCTACGTATGCATATCATCACACAATAAGGAAGTATATAAATGCATTGTAGTTCTGCAGTATGGATGTAATTGTGTAATGTACAAGTACTAACACACATACATTCTGTTTGATACTTACGTCAGTATTGTTGTGTTGTTACCACTACCACGAAGGAATGAGGGAGTGATTTTCTTCTTCTTGTGTTCGAATCCACTGAGTACTTCCTATAAACACACAGTCACATATACACATATAAACATACAATATGATATGCATATATACAGACAATATAGGCGACAATGATGTTTGTTGATGATGATCACCATCATATCGACAAAATCATCATCGGTACAGTAAGTAGTATCATCATTTTACTTATAAATATCACGCTGTACTTCCATTATTTAAGCAAACTAATAAGTGACGAATCGAAAAAGTTATGAAACAAATTTTTTATGAAATTTTATTCAAAAATCATAGTTGGACGAGCTGTATGTGCTGTGACTCCATCTTGTTGGAACCACAATTCTGGATTGTTCTGTACCACCTAGACATCACCAACTGCTGAGAACGTCGCCTGGTGGAAGTTCGACGAAAACGCTGAACCAATCGGTAAATTGTTGGAGCACTAGGTGCATTTCAAACATGAAAGAAATTTCGATATGATCTTTGTGTCTGAATAATCGAATGCAGACTTTCAAAATAAAATTTAACAAATTTGGTTCTTTGTTCTGTGCTCAGACTTTCCATCATAAATTTCCCAAGTTTTTCAAAGTTAATTTTGAAAAAAAAAACGTAAACAAAAAATTTATTCAGTAATTAAATAATAACGTAAATAATTTCAAATTGGACTGGCAGTTCCCGAGATTAGCGCGTTCAACCAACAAACAAAAAAACTATTCAGCTTTATTATATTAGTACTATAGATAGATAGATAGACTATATGAGGTCGCGTTGGTTCAAATCCGATTAGAGGGAGAATTATTTTTAAAATAAATTATTTTAATTTTTTTTAAATTTGTTTTTATTTAAATTTTGATAGCCTATAGCCTTTCTCATGAATGTGGCTATCTAACGAAAAAGAATTTTTCGATCCGATTGGCAGTTCTAAAGATTATCGCGTTCAAACAAGCAAACAAACAAAAAAAACTTTGTTTGTTTAATTATATTAATATATAATAATTATTAGCTTTATTATATTAATAACATACTAAAAATTCAGTTCGTTATCTTTACTTTGCTTTAACAAGCGTATAACCTTAAATCTAAATCTATACATTAGTAGATTGCGTCCATACAGAGCATAAGCCGGTAGCAAGAATTAAAATATATATTAATATTTTTTTTAATCCTCACTAAGAATCTAACCGGTCAACAACCTTGACTATTTCCTCAAAATAGATTATTTATTCAAATTTTTTGTCTATCTGCAATCAAAACATTTGGACCACATCAAAATTTTGCATATGAATTGGAATTTATAACAATTATTGCTACACATTGAATATATAAATTTTGTATGGAAGTATTTAAGTAAAATAAGAAGACAAAAGTAACGTTGTTTCTCCACTAAGTATGGCTGTATTATATAGTATCATATTATACAACTGTCCTTGTCTTTTATATTCATATTGTGCAATTGGCTGCAAAAGTTGATGTTATTTTATTAAATTTTGATAATTGATTTGTGGCTTATTCATTCGGTTTTCGAAAAAATGCTTCGGATACAAATTTTTCATTAGAAATAGAAATAGAAACAATTTTAATTCGAAAATTTGAGTTTACTTAATTTTATAGTTATTTAATTTTAAAATATTTTCCGTAGATGGCGCTAACAGAATAATACATGTGCTGCCATCTGTGGCACTAACATTAATGCATTTATAATAATTTTATAGTTATTTTTTAGAAGCTAACATTTAATATACAATTCAAAATATTATTAAATTTTTACAAAAAATATATTTTAATATTTTCTTTTTCTTAAAATAAATTAATGACCGACGAAAATGCCCAATTGAATATAATAGCGTATAAAGTGTTTTCACTACACATCAATTTGTCATACCGGGGGCTTTAAATTGAAATCGATTCTCAAGGAGTAAACTCCAATAAACTCCAGGCCCAATTCAACTATAAAATTTATAAAAAAAAATAGCATCAACTTTTGCAGCCAATATATAGTACCTAATATACATAATACAGTTTTCTCTATTACCCTCTTAGCTCTCCCTCTCTACCTCCAAATATGATTCTATGTAATTCTAATCTCTGATCCATCTCATTTAAATTTAGTATGTAATTTTGTTAGAAATGTGCATGCAAAGAGTAGTACATAGATAGATAGGTGCACACTGCTTGCTGCTGCTGTTAATTCGTTGGTTATTTTGTAATTTATCTTTTATAGAAATTCGAGTTTTCGATTAGTTTTTTTTTTTTTTACTTAATCTGTAGTGGTTTCAACTTTTTAGTTTATCAATTTTGTTTATAGATGTTAACATGATTTTTAGAAAAATTTTTATTTACTGTTCCCTGCAAAATTGGCAAAACAGAAGACTTATGGAGACATGTTTTCTATCCAACTATTCGGAGGCTTAATTTGAAGGGGTTAGTGAGAAAAAAACTGTATTCCTGGGTATCGTTTCGTGTGTCAAATGAATTATAACGGATTTATGCCATATTGATGTGGTTTTCGAAAAAATACTTCGGAGAATAATGGTTCATTATAAATACACTAACAGCTTTCACTCGAAACATTTTCCCAAAAATTGAATGAATAAGCCAGACTTCAACTATAAAATTTTGAAAAGAGAGCGCTACTTCTGTGAGAACAATAAACTCAGTGAATACCGGGTATTAAGCAATTAACTCAGCTAATTGTTATTTGTTATGTCACTTATTTTAAAATATATATTAAAACAACAATTTTCAAAGGTATTCTAGAGTTTTAAAAAGAAAAACAAAGAAATTCGAAATTACTAAATACTGTAGAAAATATTTTTCTTATATATAGGTAAATACTTTCAATTAAAATTGCAAAATGCCCATGGCATTGAATATTTTGCTTTCTGAAATTAAGTTTCACAAACTTAAATTGTTTGTTTACTTTAATTAAGTTCTCGTGTATGTGTAAAACTGTGACCGCTAGAGAGTCCACAGACACGTAAACGTATATATATATATATATATATATGTTGGAATATTTTTAACATCTAGAAATTCCATCATCAGTTCAAAAACAATAGCTGCATTTCATTTCGAGGAAATTTGCTAATAATTGTCATAAATAAGGTATATATTTTATTAATATAATCAAATACTCGGAATTTGTTTTACGCCATTAATTATCAAGACACGTGGAATACATTACGTAATCGTATATTTGTTCATGAGTATTAAACATACTTTGTACTAAATTGATATTCTAGAAAATGCAAGAATATGAATAAAACGCAAAACGGTTTTTTATCAGTAAAGTTATATTTAAACGCCCGCCAAAATATAAAATTATACTTGACGTTTAAATTCATTTTTTAATTTGACAAAAAAAAAAAACTTTCCTGTTACGGTAAGCACGCTGAACTAGATATCCAAAAGGTCGAGGTTCGATTGCTGGTTGATGAGTTAATTTTTTCATATCAATATGTTATTAAATTCAATGACATTTTTATATAAGTATATGCTAGTCTTACGACCGAAGTGGAATTTGACAAATATTGTATTGTTGAAGCCAATGTATATTGATTCAATAATGTTGATATTTGACAACAGAATTAATACGTTCCATCTTATGAAAAAGTTGGCTCTTACTTTAAAGTCGTCTTTGGTGTAGCGGTAAGCACGCTGGACTAGATATCCAGACGTAGATATTCATGAATTTCTAATTTTCAGTAATTTTGCCTCCGAGGAACTCCCAAACATGCTTAGTGTGCTGAAAACCTTTTTCATTATAATCAATTCCATATTGTGGCTTGCAAGTCACACTAAAGTCACCTTGTAGGTCTTTTTATGGGAATGGCAAAACGATCAAACAAGTTTGACTTTAAAAAACAAATCACAATTACAAAATGTTGTAACTAACTAGATAAAAGCATTTACGAATTTAAAATTCTTGTTACACAATTTTATACGGAAATACGTATACATTGAAAAAATGAACTTGCATCCTACATAAAGTTGCATTCTCAGAATATTCCTTGGTAGTGTATTTACTATCCAGAAGTATTAAGGACGTTCCAGTACTGTGTCATATAATCAGGACAAAAAACCGGTTTAATTCTATTATAGCACAAATACGCATTCACACATATACACATAGACAAATACACTGTTCACATGTACAAAATAATGTTATTTTTAAGAAAAATAATAATTTTAAACTTTTATATTTTGAAAACAAAACGGTAACACACGATTTTTTTTAAAATTTATATAATAAATATTTAGCTTTACTCTCCTAGTTTCTTTTTTAAATTACGTCGAGTATTTTTTCTAATACAACAGATAATAGTTGGGCGGGCATGAAGTTTTACATGCTTCTAATGAGAGAGAGTGAGAGAGAATGATAACTTTGATATTAATTATCTCGCGTTCTAAACGGTCAAAAATTCTGAAACTTCGGGATTTATTAGAAAACTTTATTTATTTTAGCCTGTGAAAAAAAAATGAGCAAAATCTTTCTAAAGTGGTAGTATGCTGGAACATCCTTAATACCCAAAGTTTGTGTATCATCATTGAATAGGTAGGCATGTATAAATAGTATAGTAATATATACGTTCTATAAAATATATACGAAGTAATTCTCTAGTTTTCTAGTTTAAAATAATGAGCTTTGAGCTTGGAAGAAATTATCTATAGTTTTGAATGTATCTACTTTATATATTCAAAACAAAATCAACCAGCCAGCCACTTTCTCATTGAACATTGTGGGCCTATTCCGTAATGGTAACATCAATAAATTGTAAGTTGGCATCACTTAAAATGGAGGGGTAAAGATGGATGAAGCTGTGTTCCACCATCATAAACATCATCAATTATAAATCTTCTGCTGTATGACTCATGCAATGACTGAGAAACAAAAAATTAAATAAAATTGAATAAAAACAAAAAATTATATTTTATTTTGTTTAATAACAGACTCAGCCTTGCGCACTACCGTGCTCTATATAAGATTAACTAAGTATAATTTATAAATAAATAATAAAAATGATTCCTCTATCATTACAATAGCATACGTCATACGACTTTTGATGATGTTTATGATGGTGGTACACAGCACCATCCATCTCTACCTCTCCTTTTTAAGTAATGCCAACTTAAAACTTATTGATGCTATCATTACGGAATACACTCTATATTAAATGTTCAAATAGTAACTTTACGTTTAAAAAAAAATAGATCATATTTTATCTGAATGATAAAATTATTAACGCATAACTTGGTTTTCGATGTGTGTGACGTATCTTTTCTCCTATTCTAAAACTGTAATTGTCTGTTTGTTTGTTTGAGCATCATGTAAAAAATTTACTAGATCTATTTCTCATTAACATATTTTAAATTGTTTTTTGTTAACTAGCGTCTATTTATTTCCATTGTTAGTATGGTTGCATTTCGGTTATATTATACCAACGAAAGCGACTAGCGTTTACTTACTTTCACATTTAAGTAATATGTCTGCACATTGATAACATTTTTTGTTCAAATGCTTGACGCACTCTGGCGTGGGTTCGATCCCCATCCCTAGATGTGATCTAAAAAATGAGATCTATTTCTCTATTTCTGATAAAACTTCGAACGTCTAATCATAAGCTTTTTGTTAAAAGCTAATTTCGTTCTTGAGTTATTGTGTGTACAGAGCTATCGTGTTGAAGCTAACATTTATTATACAATACAAAATACAAAATATTATTTAAATTTTTACAAAAAGTTTATTTTTCTATATTAAATATTTTTAATATTTTCTTTTTCTTAAAATAAATTAATGACCTACGAAAAAGATAAATTTACGGAGAATTTAATGTAAAATCATTCTGAAAAGATATTTTAAAACATCATAAATTCAAATTGAATATCATAGCGTGTAAAGTATTAGCTTGTAAAAAAAACATATCGGTTTTTTAACACTTGATTTCGCTACTCATCAAATTATCATACCGGGGGCTTTAAATTGAAATCGATTCTTAAGGAGTAAACTCCAATAAACTCCAGGCACAAATCAACTATAAAATTTAAAAAAATAACATCAACAGATGGACAAATCAACTATAAAATTTAAAAAAATAACATCAACAGATGGACGAACGGACAACCTTGTGGAAATGGACTAATTCGGTCATTTTGTCAGCAACTATACCAAAAGTTCTTTTTCTGCGAACAATATTTTCAACAGTTACAAAATCGGCACTAAACTTAATTTACCATGATATATATTTAATACCGGATATAAAAAAGTATGGTATTTAACTATTTAATTTCTCTACGATGACGGTAGCCGATGATATAACAATAAAACACGAGCGATGCCGCAGGCATAAGCTGTTATTTAATACAAATATAACGTTTTAAATAAATTTTCTTAAGAAAATTCTGCTATTGAAGCGCTTTCAGATGAAATTCCTCGAACAAACCTCAACTTTTCATTTTATCTTCTTTCTCCTTAATAGTTTTAGTTAAATCGTTTCTTATGCACCTCATTACTTGACTCTGATTAAAGTTCTAGATTGATCCATGATATTATTTTATAGCTTTTAGTAAATCAACGATTGTACAATGAAACCGTTTAACTAAAAAGGATTACTTAATTTTTGTTTAAGGCTAAAAACATTCCTTTCACGATGCCTCCGCCAAAATTATGGATGTCTGTTTTCTGCCATATTTTCGATTTCCATCGAATTGGATCATCACGATAGTACTGGTTATTGGACGAATATCCATTATGATTATTAAATTAAACAAATAATTGCGATTTTTGCAACATTATTTTTATTTTTATTCTAGTTTTGTAATCACGGTAGCTTCAGAAAATATATAATAATGATAATACTATTTCATTATTATATATTTTCATTTTGACTATAGTTGCGAAATCACAGTTGCTCCTTTAGAAAATATATAACAATGGAAATATATCAATTTTGTATTAACTGGGTCGTTACTTGACGAAACCAGTCCAAGTGGCCGAGTGGTCCAAGGCGCTATGTCTTCGCAGTATGCCTACTTGAAAACTGGGAGGATGTGGGTTCAAATCCCGACATCGGTAGTTTGTCGATTATTAAGAAAAAAAAGGTCGGTTAATTGACTAAACCGTCGTCGTATGGACAAGAACGAAGTAACCGGCTATGCTTGAGAAGGTTTTCTGCAGTTTCCTTCACAAACTCCAGATGAATATCGCCATAGTTCCTATCATAGTCAGCTGCAGCCGCATATCCTACCAGTTCCTACTCTATACACAAAAATTCCTTCCACTCCACTCACATCCTGACAACCTTAGGCATCACAATAGACCTTAAGATGAAATTGTAGCCCGTCCAGGGCAGCCTCTACAACATATCAATATATCTACTTGACGAAAATCTATTATAGATATTAAGTAATACAAATATTTGAAATTTTCATAAAATCACTTTATTTGACTAGTTTTGAAACACCGTTCCGTCTTCAGAAAAAACAAAAATGAAAAAAAAGTCTTCATTTTATATAAAAGGTTGCCTGGTAGTAATTGTGTTAAAACTTTCAGCTCAGAACCCACATCACTTAATGAAGAGATTGAGATTGTATACTATACATTTTTTATTTGAATGTACCTCGTATACTTGTTCGCTTGTATTATATAAAAATGTCAAAAGTTTTGTTAATCTATTACAATAATTCAACGGTCAATAATTTATTTTCTTCAAAATTAAAAAATGGAACATCATTTTACATGGTCCTACTTTTTTAGCCAAATCACTCGACTCGTTTTTTTGAATATACTTAAAAGTATGGTGAAATTAATTATTTTGTAAACACCTGTAATGTTAATCGTACAATTTTTGAGAGCAATTTTTACGAAAACTAAACGGTATTTAATTTTGAAGTTTTAAACGAAGTCAGATACTTATACATTTTGAATAATTTATCAATAATCCTGCCAATTTCGTCGACAACACATTTCAAACGACAAGTACCTTGAAAAAAACTTATTCTGTGTAGTGTACGACTATGATTTATACTCGTATATAGTTTTTATTCGAATAGGTTTACTATACTTTGAAGTTTAATAATTTTAAAAATACTCGACACAAACAGTAATTCTTTTATTTATTTATTTTAATAATTTTTTTTCTCTTTTAATACAAAAATTAAATTGTATGCAATATTTATTGAAGCTTAAAAATGTTTGGATAAATGATTCCAATTTAATTAAAAATATTAAAATTGAAACGGTATTTTTAATTTACAACAAGATATGTGATTTATTTTTGTTAAGAATATACAGGGGGAGTCGGTAGGAGCGTACCAAAATCCAGGAATGTTTTGTACACGTGAAATTAACGGGAAAAAAACTCAAATGTTCTTATCCGATTTTCATTTGTTTTCAACTTATAGCGCAATTAAAAGATGTTAACAATATTCAATATTCTTGTGTTCTACAATATTCAAAATTGGTGATTTAAGGGCGTACATTTGCTACGCTAGAGTCAAATGAGTACTATCTTTAATAAAATTTATTTAGGATTTTAAAAAAGTTGTAAAGTATATCAATAATCTTACAACGATTTATTACCTGTTTTTATTTGTCCAAAATATTTTTAAAGTATTTATTGTAAAATATCAGTCAATGTAAATTCGAAATTGATTTTATTTGATGTGACAGATCTGACAATCGACTATGTTGTATATTTGTGAGTATGTGTATATTTTTTTACTGTGCACTGTCACCAGTTTTCAAAATATGGTGGCAAAAACAAACCTAACATAACAGTTTTAGTTTTATTAAATAATTAATTCAAACGTTCGTCAACACCATTTTTTTCATGATATTATATAAACTGCATATTTCAAAGAATATTTATAAACATTATTTATTTTGGTGGCTACTTTAATAATATAGTTATTATAATTTAAATTACAGAAACGCTGTGTTAAAAGTTTGATTATTAATCGATAATTACTCTTTGAAATTTTTGTACTTTTTGTTACTTTTTTTATTTTTGTGGCAGGATAACTGCATAATTGAGATATTCAATTTACAATACAAAAATTTTTTATCTATCAGGCCTCATGCATGAACGTCCTTAAAACTTGTAATCAGTATGCTATATCCGGGACTTACACTACAGTTGATATAATTGTTGTTCTGATAATGTGCTGTTAATGTATTCTGTGACAGTTATTGAACGTTTATGAAAAAAAAATGAAAATCGCATAAGAAAATATGCATTTTTTCCACGTGTATAATACACTCCTGGAGTTTGGTCCATTTCTCCCGACTCACCTTGTATATATCGATAAAATACAGAATTTATAAATTTTTTATTATTGTTTGATATTATATTATTTATATTGAATACTTACGGAGAAAAGTATTCATTTAACTGTGAATTTCTAAATAGTGATTATAGATATAGACCTATTATAGGCTGTATTCGTTTTTCATCAATTTGAGGATGGATACAATCAGGGCCGAATTTAAGAATTTTTTTACTCATTCAATTCATTTTTGAAAGACCCACATTTTGATATACATAAAACTATCTGTTTTTTGTAGAATAGATAACCCAGAAAAACTGTCAGTAAAGGTCCAATTTTCACTAGACCATGTGAACTTAATACTGAATATTGTTCCTCTATCCGGTGAACATTTTTTTTACAAACTCTGTAATTTTAACTAGACCATGTGAACTAAATAATGATCATTGTATGCTAATTAAACGTCATACACGTTATTTCAAGTTATTTCAACCAGCACCGGTGAAAATTTTTTATACGAACTCTGTGCATAGAGGTTGCATAGAGATTCATAAAATATTTTTTAATATCTGTATTTTTATTGAGATATCGTTCACCAATTCTTGATCTACCAATTTGTATAACATACTAATTTTTAATTATTTTAAACAATTTATCCGTGTCGTATTATTGGTCATTTGTGAAATTAAAATCAATTTGATTTGTTTATCTAAAATTATTATTAAAGTGAGAGGCATAGAAAATGAAACATAAATAGAAACAAGAGGATATAACACCTAACTGAGTTAATTGCTTAAATATCCGGTATATCCTGAGTTTATAACAAAAGTTGTTTATTGTTAAAAAAGGAAAATTTTTTGTCATTACATTTTTGCTCTATCTCATACGGATTCAAAGATGAGCAGTTTAGCCTATTTTCCCCAAACATGGTCTGAACTTGACCTTACTTTTTAGCTCTAGAACCCACACAAAAAATTTCAGCTAGTTATTTCTTTTCGTTCTTGAGTTATCGTGTCCACAGACAGACAGACAGACAGACGACCGGACGGACATGCGGAAATAGACTAATTAGGTCATTTTATGCAAACGCGTAACAAGAATTTTTTTCTGCGATCGAAATTTTCAATTTTCAAGTATCAAACCCTGAAAAAATCCAGAGATCCATTCAATTATACTATCAAGATTATATTTTTGAAAGAGCATAACTTTGGCAATTGCTAACGATTTCACCCAACGCGATTTTTTTCTAGTTTTGTTATTATATTCCTTAAAATACCAATCTTAGAAGGAATTTGTGTTGGGACAATACCGGATTCAAGTCTAATATGTCCAAACCATATTAAATATGACCAAAAATAAAATTTTTGTGTAATTTATTGATTTTGTTATTTTATTAACACTAATACTAATAATAATGGGGTTTTACCTCCGTTTCTGAGACTCCATTGCCTATCACAAAGGCTACGTACATAATTATTTTTTAACCATTATTAATTTTTAACGATACATTAATGATGAGAGTGAAGTTCCAGGAATTTGTATGCAGGCTAGGAACTGGTAGGTTGTGTGGCTGAAGCCAAATTTCGTTTTAGGCGATATTCATTTAGAGTTCGTGAAGGAAAACTGCAGAAAACCTTTACAAGCGTAGCCGGCGACTTTGTAATTAACCGCCCATTGATTTTAATTGACAAATAGCTATCGCTGGGATTTGAACCCGTAACCTTCAAGACCCAAGCAAGTAGAGCGCATTAGATCGCTTGGCCACTTGGACTATTAAGACTACTAATTAAGTTGCATATTATTTTACAGTGCTTTAGTCACTGGTATTTCCTAAACACATAATATGTGGATTATTTATTCTGGGTAATAAATATATAAGGTAATACTATAATTATTAATAATAGTCGGTAATTATAATTATATGAATGAATTGAATTGATTCAAAGTAGATTAAATAGGTGGGTACAGTTTTTATAATTATGTAGATTAGAAGGAAAAAATAAAAAGTACCCGTTAAGTGTGTGTTCAACATGAAGTTAAAGTGTTCAGGCTACATTTAATTGGAAAATACAACTATAGATGGTATTTTTGCATACGCGACCATTTTAAAGATTCTCTCATATTTATATATGAGCTTATTATTTATACAATACACAATTATAGATTACTAATTTATTCCCGCGCCTTTGCATACTTTTTATTGTTATATATCCAGCTCCCGCCATTTTATGGCTAATAACCTTAATGTAATTTCCCACCGCTTCCACTACTTCAAATATTTATCGTTCCCATCGCTTCCACTGAAAGTGAAAGAAATTAGTGTTGGGTTATTTTAAACTAAACACAACATATTTTAAAATAAAGAGGGTTATTTTTTATGTAAAGGAATTAACAGTTTATTTGATCTGTTATCAAATGAATATAAATTATTCAGTGTAATGATGGTTTAGTTAAGTAAACCTTTTTTAAAAGTAATAAACTAAAGTAAAAAAAATTTAAAGTAATAAAACTTTAAATATGAAATGATAAACTGTTTTCAAGTAAAATTCAATTTATTAGCAAGCCCACCGTGGAAATGTGAACTATGTTCACCGGTTGAAGCCAGACGTGGAAGTGTAAATTTTATATTTAGTATATCCTTAAGGAAAACTATGTTTTTAAGTTATTATTGGAGTCATTAAAAAAATCATATTGTGTAAATACCTAAGAAACCTGTATAAGCGCATTTTTAAATAAATAAATAAAAAAATACATATTCCTTACTACTTCAAATATTTATCAACACTTCCACCAACTTTATGTTTCAGAGAATGTTTTTTTGTTTTGTTTAGATTTATTTTACTTAATCGTAACTATCTCTGGGATATGGAGTCAGAGATATGTTGCTTGTAGCTACTTTGGTGCGTGTCTCACAATGATCTTAAAAAAGTTTTGCCATTTATATGATTTGGCTGAGGATTATTTGAGTTGACTGACCATTTAAAGGATTAAGTATGTGAAGAGGATTGGAATAGGATTGGGATCGGATGAAAGGATTAAATGTACAAGTAGTACTGAAGTTCTTCTAATTAATTGCTACTGAATCAAAAAATAGAATATAATATATATAACAAGATATTTTGCATATTATTTATTATTCATATTTTTAAATATATGATAATGAAATTAATTATAATTAATATAATTCATCAAAATCAGTAGTGCGTACTATATATAATCAATAATAAATAATATTAATAATAATAATAATAATGAATATGAAATACCTACTATAAAGATTTATGGATATTGAACTAAC
Organism: Nineta flava; assembly: GCA_963920215.1. Lineage (NCBI taxonomy): Eukaryota > Metazoa > Arthropoda > Insecta > Neuroptera > Chrysopidae > Nineta > Nineta flava. The sequence continues at coordinate 120,488,104 of OY986040.1, forward strand.
AATAATTGTAGTTCCTAGATCATATTATATACGAAGAAGTATTATTGCAATCAATGATACTAAATATGACTGACTGACTGACTATTGAGATGCATTTCTTTAACAACAAAAATATTATTAATTATGTATAATTGAAAAATCTGACATTAACTATGAATTATGGCATTTTCAAACATAATTATTCTCTTACTTGATAAAACTCGTTGAAAAATCTATAATTGTATAGCTTTTCAATAGAATTGTGATGTTTGAAATACAATTTTTTCTCATATTATTATTCGCTTTCTCAATAATTAATAGAAACAGCAACATTAACTGTCAACACTATTATTAAGACACAAAAGTTTAATAAATTGATATAGTAGTAAAAAGTTTTCGAAGGAAAGGAAAAAGCAAATGCCTTAGCAAATAAGGGAGTCGGAATACCCTTCATTGGTATTACCATTCTTCAGAGCCTATTTTAGAAATTCCAAGGACTTCATGTAAACAGTTGATCGACGAATGGTCAAATGCTAAACACCGTTATCACTGGGAAAAAGTACCGCGGCAACAGTTCGGGAAGGTACTGCTTCAGAGTGCAACCAAGAGGCTATTTCTCGAAGCACTGTGGCTGAACAGGATGCAACTGCGTAGGGTAACCGGAATCATTACCGGGCATTATCCCCTGCGGAAGCATCTGCACACAATGGGACTCCATAACGGGTTCATTATGGGCAGATTGTGTGGCGAGGATGAAGAAACATCCAGCCACATTATTTTTGATTCCGAACCTCTAGGTTATAGCTGATACAGGACATTCGGTGCATCTCACCCCGAATATATGAACTTTCAGGAAGACCTGACAAGCAAACTCCTGGCTATTGCCAACATATGGGAGAAGTAAATCTCATCGGACTGAAGTAGAAGGGGGAGCACAATGGACCATAAGGTCGAAGTGCAATACTTTTTAGACCCCAAGATGAATCTGTCTATCTATCTATTACAATAGAAAAAATTTATATTGTATCTAAAACCAATGAGTCTAAATTTTATCATGGTAGAACAGAGTCAGCGTCACTTCTTCCGTTAAAATTCGAGTTTGAAAGACTACCATTAAATCCATTATTTACATTAGAATCAGAGTTAGTGAAATTTATCAAGACCAGGCTAGGTTTATCAATATTAACATTTAATATACAAACTTTACGAGCCCATAAAAATGATATTATTGATAATGTGGCTCATAATTTTAATATTCTTCTTTTATCAGAAACATTGAGTAATAATGATGAAGACATTCCTGTATCTAATTTCAACAATATAATTTTATTGTTCTAATGTAAGAGCTGGCGGTGTAACTATTGACCAAAATCATAACGGTCATTCATCTTTCGTTGTATACTGTTGTAAATGCGCTTATAGGAGGTTGGATGAATATAAATTAATCCCACAAATAGATAAATAAAAAGACACGTTAAAGATATAATTGATCTTTATTAAATGAAATATGTAGAAAAAGTAATCATTAGTTTGTTGATAGTTACCAAGGTAATGAACATAAATAATTACCGTGATAACAAAGGGAGTAGGTAGTTGAAATGCCAAAGTGTCTAATAAACTAAAGTATATTGAGATTTAGTGGCGACTCCACGATTTTATATGAGCCTGATCTTAACTGAAGTTCCAAATTGATTTATAATAATATTTGCTAGGTTGTTGTATTAAAACATGGACAATAAAACTGAAAAATTCTTCTTTACTGAATAGTTTTTTTAAATATAAAAATCATATTACGCAAATAAAATATACAAAACAGTTTAAACACTACAAAAATCTTTGCAACTACAAAAAAATTATGTAATAAAATATTTTAACATGGTTTTTTGAAATGTGTATAAAAATATATTTATTACATGTTTTTTCTGCACAAGAAAAAAAAAACATACAAACCAACAAAAAAAAAACGACATAAATGTACAGCAACAATCTATAGAAACAAAGCACTATTAAAATGCGTGACTTAGCTAAGAAATCTTCTCGTTGCCCCGGTATAAGTAAGTTATATATACATAACGAACGAGGTGGTTGGTGATCGTAACATCTGATATAAAAGAGCACATAAAAAAATTATATAATCATATAGTTCTACTCTAAATAATCATCACGTACTAGACTTGCATTTTATACCAGGTTCCCACAATTTGGGTAGTGTAACTGATTGAAGGGTAACATCACACATTGACCCGGAAGATTATGCTCCCTCTACCAGTGATAGGCTGCGGAGATTCTTGGCAAGAACACCCTTTTCAAATCTGTTTTTTTTAGGAAGAGTACTACTCTGGTTTATTCGGGCACTACAACATGCAAGCGCTCTGAGACACACAGTCCATACAGGCCATAATAGTGGCCTTTATTATTATTTTGTAACCTTTATTAATATCAAATTTATAACATTAATGATGTGTATGGAGGATAAGGAATTATATGCAGACTAGAAATTTATATGTTGTCCAAATGCAGTTCGTATTTGACAGAAACTATGCCGATATTTATCTGAAGTTCGTGGAAGGAAACTGCAGAAAACCGATAATAAGTATAGCCGGTTACTTCGTTCTTGTCCGTACGCCGACATGACCGGTACTTCGTTCTCCTCCGCGCGGTTACTTGACTGATACTTCTAAAAAGTATGACTACAAAATTTACCTATTTTCGAGTCTCGACATCGGCAGTTTGTCAACAATTAAGAAAACAAAAGGGCCGTTAATGACTAAACTGTCGGCGTATGGACAAGAACGAAGTAACCGGCTATGCTTGAGAAGAGTTTCTACAGTTTCCTTCACGAACTCCAGATGAATATCAGCATAGTTCTTATCATAGTCGCCTTCCTACCAATTACTAGTCTATACACAAACATTCCTTCCATTCCACTCACATCCTCACATCCTTAGGCATCACAATGGACCTTATGGTTGAAGTGTAGCCCGTCCAGGGTAGCCTCTACAATCCATCTATCTATGGTTGGATGTTTATTTATCTTAGGTGTAGTATATCTCAAGAAATTTTCGTAATCTTCTAGATATAAAACATGGGAAAAGTCTATTAATCAGCAATGAGTTAATACCAACCAATATTGGTTCTACACTTGGGTTCTCACTCTTAGCAAAAAACGTTCGGTCAAGTGGAAGCTATACTTTCCCAGTTGGTGTTCCGTAATTAATTATTCATTCAACTAGTATTCCAAGATTTTTTAACCTTTTTTGAAATAGACAGTCCGCAATACACTATTCTTTTATGGTTAAAATACAAATTCAGATATATGCATTAAAAAATATAAACAATTAAATTGTTTATAACAACTGATCGCGCTAGAACTCTGCCAATCCATGATAATTTTAATTCAATATGTTTACCAATTTCTCAGTGTTCATGATTTATTCACATTTTTGTGACCGGTCTTTTGGGGGATAAAAATGGGAGACAGCATTTATTATGCTATTATCTCAAAAGTGTTGCAGCGTTACACCACTGATGATATACATACCTTAAACGTCACAATACTATACTGTTAATTTCTACTATGTTAATTTCCATTAAGATTACGAAGACATAGTACAACAGAACTAGCGTATACTATATAGGCAGGCATGTTAATATTGATATTAATTAAAAATTCTCCAAATTTCCAATTATTAAATTATTACATCAAATTATATATTTAATATTTGTTTATTTGTGTATACTTTCGCGTCAACATAACGATGTTTGTCCAAATTCCTTTCGGTTACGTATGACAAACTGTAGAAGACTTTAGCGTATACTCCGACATATTTCATTGTCATTGAATATTTAATTTAATTAAATACTGATATGAAAAAATTAACTCGTCAACCAGGAATCGAACCTCGAGCCTCTGGATAACTAGTCCAATATGCTTCCGCTACACCAAAGACGATTGTGACGTGATAGCCAACTTTTTCATATTATTCTAATTTTTTATTTATTTAGACAGTATTACTTCTGTAGAAGTGATTTATTTATTTAATATTTGTTTATTTGTGTATACTTTCGCGTCATACTAGACTAGTTATCCATAGGCCCGAGGTTCGATTCCTGGTTGACGAGTTAATTTTTTCATATCAGTATTTAATTTAATTAAATCAAATTATAGTTATAGAGAAAATCGTCAGTGAAAAACGGATTGAAGGATAGACACCAAAATGATTCTATAAATGATTCGTTTTGCTAATTCTGGAATACCAAAAATAATTAATACCAATAATCAATTAATTCCACTTATTAGGATTGCAATTCTTTAGTACCATCCCATAAATTTTTCAATTCAGATAAAATGTGTGGTACATTCTTCATTCATGAAGATAATAATAGAACTTCTCACATATATACTTCTCTCTAAATATATATCTATATATAAATATATATATATATATATATATATATATATATAATATATATATATATATATATATATATATATATATATATATATATATATACATATATATATATATATATATAAATATATATATATATATATAAAGTCTTATTTTAATACCATTTTCATAAACCCGAGATAAGAAGGCATTGATTAAACAAAGACACATCTATATTTATATCATAGAAATAACCTCTTTGTATTGCATTTTATTATACGAATGAATATTGCGGTTGCATATATATATATATATATATATATATATATATATATTTCTGTATTCGTCATGATGCAGTCGGATATTATCCATGCGTGAAATAGCAACAATAAGTATATATGGAGAGAATCACTACCATAGTTTTGGTTGGTCATGCTGACTCCTCCACGTTTATATAAAAGGAATTATCTAGCTTTGAAATTAGACAAATTTCACAATATAAGTATTTATAAATTAAAAATTTTCATTTATCAACTTGGTGGCAAATATTAAAACGCAAAACCAAAATAACCAGAACTACGCGAGTCTCTGAACAACGCGACGAAGTTGAAAGAACTATCGTAAGTTTGATGCAAATTCATAAATTTGTTGATGGGAAGTGATGGACACTTGAACACAAAATATATATTAATGAAATTAAAAGAAAAAAATTCATTTGATGTATTTAATAATCATTTGATTTTATGAAATTTTGCATCCATTGTACTAAATTATGAACAAATTTCCTATCCATTTTGGTTGGATGATTGACTTGAATTAGTCACTGATCTCTATACTATCTCTGTTTATCAGGTTTAGTTTCAGTATTAAATCTGAATACATGATGTTCGCATACTTACATGTTATGATACTTTGATAACCAAAAGATGATATCACAGGCGAGTGTAAATTTTTAGTGTAATGTTATACCGATTACTAATAGTATTATAATAGTTTGAAACTAGGTATAATGTCTTGAAACTAGGTAGAATCGGCCTAACTACCTGGCGTAGTTGGATACGTACCATTATATTTTACGCTATAAATTAAACCTAATGTCAATACATATGTATTTAAAAAAGGGGGTAATTTCTTGATCGTTGAGCGAGAATAGAAAGAATGGCTAGAAAACTTTCAACACTATAGAAACCACTGGCTGGGATTCAGAATCTCCATTTCATATGAGGCAAGTCTATTATAATAACTAATCTCAATGGGACCCGTTTTTCAAAAATTAACAACATTACAACTATCATTGTCTATAAACTATACTAGTAAGTCATATTTCGGTGTTTGGTTATATTATATGTATACTTATAATACCCGGACATAACATTACTTCAAACATAATTAAAAATAATGTGCTTTGTAGTTTTGCTATAATAATAGTGAAACGTCAATTTTATGTTATGATGTACCTTGCAATTTTTTTTACAACAAATATAAAAATATAAAACCTTTCAAAGTCATTTTTTTGTATTTTTTACCATTATGAACAAAATCCATTTAACTAGATTAGTTTTTGTCCAATAAAAGAACATCTAGATTTTGTAGCATTTACTAAAATTTGTGATGCTGTTCTAGTTTCTATCAAGGATGATAATTTGTTTTGATGAAGTTTTATTTAGCTTCACTTCGTATATACGGACTACTTCTACTTAACCGATTCTAATAAAACTTTACAAACGTATTTTGTCAAAAATTTGGTACCATCGAAATGGATCTAGTGGTCGAACTCTAAAATATGACATGCAACAGAAATTAGAAATATTGGAGGAGGCGTCGTGAAAAGTTATGGGAAGTTTTTAAATAATATCAGGGATCAATCTGACTTTAATCAGATTCAAATAAACTCGTGGGGCGAGTAACAGACGATTTAACGATAAATTTAGAACAAACAAAACACTCAAAATTCAAATATAATTTCCAATAAAAGCCAAAAAATTTATTAAACCTGCACCCCAAGATTTTATTTTCAACAATTTTTTATTTAGAGTATGTTTACTAATTTTTTTACCACCTTTTGAAAGTGCTTTGAATTAAGTATTATACGACTCAAATTTTTTTTATATTCTGCTCAAATGAAATTTTGTTTCAGTACCAGATAAATTTTAAGTAATGTTGCTACTCAAAGTAAAAAAGTGGTGTAAGTCAATTTTTATCAGCGCTTCCACCAATCACTTTGCGTTAATTTGAACCTTTTTTTTTTCATCAACTGAAGACTTTTGCCACAATTTCAGCTCAACTTAATGCACTTATAGTATGAGTATGAGTATAGTGGAATATAATCAAGATATCTTCGACTTAAAACCAAATCTGAGGAAAAAATTCAATGATATGAAAAAGTTGACTCTTACGTTAGAGCCGTCTTTGATGTAGCGGTAAGCATGCTGGACTAGATATACAGAGGGCCAAGTTTCGATTCCTGGTTGACGAGTTAATTTTTTCTTATCAATATTTAATTAAAATTCAATGACATTTGTCTATAAAGTATACGCTAGTCCTCTCGAATTTGTCTTACGTAACCGAAATAGAATTTGACAAATATAGTATTGTTGATGCCAAAATATACACAAATGTAATAAATATATCAATAATACTCTTATAAGGCCTGTTTTACACTATTCTATCAGTACTTTTACAGAGCTTCTGTGGTTTACTATGGCCCACAGCAGACCTGGTAATTTTTCAAAATTTTATAATTGATTTGTGCCAAATTCATTCGGTTTTCGAAAAAATGCTTCGAATAAAAGTTGTTCATTATAAATATAGTAACAACTTTTATTCAAAGCATTTTTTCGAAAACCAAATTAATAAGGCACAAATCAATGATAAAATTCTGAAAAATGACCAGAACTTCTGTAGCCCATTGTACAATTTTGCCTGAATACATAATAATCAGTAAAGACTTGCTGGTAGTTACCAGATAACTCAGGGAAACATTTACTGTAGTCATATACCTTTCCAAATATCGAAGACATTTAGAATGGAGTACATTACATATGACACCGTATATTCCTTTGGAAAACCGTGTATTGCAACTGCTCGTTATGTAATGCTATTTCATTGAAGAAATTCTATATACCAAAATATACAAATTGCTCTTTTGATTTGAAAACTTTTGATTAGTTGAAGACAACTTTCTACACAACAACAACTCTCTAAAGCCTCTTCAAATACTTTCTTCTCAAATGAATAGGAACAAAAATAAAGGGAAAGGATTATGGACAAACGTTAAGAAAAAATGTATTGTCTTTTTTTAGAAATTAACAACAACGATAAGCATATATCTCTTAAAATATAACAGGAATGAATCATTGAACAGGATCAATCTTGTAGAAAATGTTCTGTAATTGTATAAAAGCTTTTCAGACTACGGTTAACTGTTTTGGAGATGCAAAAAAAGAAAAAAATGTATCCTCTTTACCTGCATTTCTTTTTCTTCTCTTCCTAGATTCCACGATTGTTAGCACGGGTGCCTCTTACCTAATCAAAGTAAAGCTCTGAAATCAATTATTATCAGTCCGATTTCCTTATTTCCCAGTAAATATCGTTTTATTTAGCATTCACTGATCGGCAATCTATTTTGAATTAATAATTTTTTATTCTTACTAGAAGTTAAAGTCCTTACTTCCATTCTTATGTTTAATTTAATTTAAACACCCCGCTCAATCATCTAGGGTGTGTTTTGTTGAAAAGAAAATTGTGCCAATTTTAATTAATTATTGATAATAGAATTTCTCTTAATATTCTCTAACGATAACTTCTGCACCTCATTGTGGTATAGAGTTCACCAACATCAATACGAATGCGAATCTATCAACAAACATAAAATTATTTTCCAAACTATTCTTATAGTTCCTTAGTGTCTTATAGAATATTTACAGTGGTTATAGAACAAAGACACATAACCTGCGTGCAATAACATCTGATCTATTTTCAAAGTCGCTGGGTTTACACCCTACCCTGTCGTCCTAGTTTATACAGTGGTGCCTTAAAAAATAATTCTGCTCATGACAAAATGTCTGACGTTAGATTTGAACCGATCCCTCGTATATCTTTAGTTTCATTAATTCTCCTCAAAAGTAAGTAAACAATGTCCGGGAACCATTTCCCTAACCTTAGCCGTGGTAGTGTCTGACTAAATTATTCTGAGTCGATACAACCCTCTATAGTTTTTCTGTTAAACAGACAAACTATTACAGATTTTTGCATGATGAGGTACAATAAATCAAACTGGTCGCAGTATAAAAGCGCTGAAGTCTTAAAGACTTCATTGTTTAAAGACTTACTGCTAATTCGAAGCTAAAGTCTATATCAGTGATTCTCAACTCTATGCCGCGGCACTTTTGTGTACCGCCAAATTTTAGAAATGTATATAGTAAAGTATTAACGAACATAAAAACGAAAAAAATATCGAGACTGTTAAATGTAGAAGACGATATAAGAGTTGCATTGTCATTTTTACAACCAAATATAAATGAAATTATCAAAAAACATCAAGCTCAAATTTCTCATTAAAAGTATTTTTATTATTAACTTGTAAATAATCCCTTAATAAACGTACTGTTGTTTTTGTAGTACATATTATTTTATTTTACATTCAAAATTATTATCATAAACTATTTTACACAGCGTTTTATAGGTAAGTAAACAACTTTTAAACTTATCTTTTTCTTTGTATGTCGTTAAATTTTTAAATCGTTAAAAGAGTGCCACGACGGAAAAAAAGGTTGAGAATCACTGATCTACATGGTCAAAATTTCTTGGATCCGGTTCGAAATTTATTAACAAGGTGAAAAACCACTTTAAACAATCGTTGCGGCTCAATAGAAGTCCGTATTGACATTTAGAGATAAATATTTAAAATAAATTTTAGTGTTAGTCATTTGCAACATTTTTTTACATAATGACAAATCATCACACGATTTCTTGGGCGGTAGCAAATACTTCTCAGAAAGTAAAAACAATGTTATTTTCCTCTGTTGCATTTATTTCATTACAAAGTGCAATTCATAAAAATTAAAAAAAAAAAGTTGGTAATCGTATTTAATCATTTTTTAAACCAATCGTAATGATTACCGTATGAGAAACGGAAATTTTTAATGATGTAATTATTGTAAATGAGTAAACACAATTGTCGCTTACTGTGTGTGTGGCTTAACAACAACATCTTCTCTGGCCATTGCACAACTACCTGTGATTGATTATTATAAAATAATACGTATGATGATGCGTTTTGAATGTTGAGCAAATACAATTGAAAGAGACCTCAACAAAGGTTCACTCACATAAATATATAAATTGTATTCATGCAAAAGTATAATAATATCATGACTACATGTTTATGTTTTGTTTTTTTATCCATAAGGTGCATCTAAAAAGGTCGTTTCCCATCTCTATCACTACACTACACAACAACTGCGCTCGCTGGCTGATATGAGATATCAGTTTACAATATATACATATATTTTGTGTGTATGTTTTAGAAGAGATATGTGTGTCTTAAATTTAATTTCTAATCGTGATATTGCCTCCAGTAATGAAATCAACCAGTAAAATGTACTTTGCAAATATTTTTTAACTTACAGTTTGTATGTGGTGGTTTTTTTTTTGTTATTGTTCGAATTAACATTTAAATTGTAACTAAGAATGGATGGGTGTTTTAATTAATGTATGTTTTACATGGAATTGAATTTAAGGTCGGATTTAGAGTGTATATTCGAGTTATTGGACGGGGTGTAGCGGGAAATGTCGATAGGATGGCAAAAATAAACTAGTTCAAACGAAGCCTTGATCGTTTGAACTAGTTAATAGGTGGTTTTTTTTTCGAAATGGTGTCCGTCACAGCTGATTGAATTTATTGTTAGTTTTTTTTGTACAATAGTGTTCTATGAGCAGAAAAATTAACTCTTTGGAGGTTTGATTTGAAACAAAAAACCATTTTTATCATTACTACATAATAGCTAGTTTATGTGTCTGTCGACTCTCTAGAGGTCACAATTTTAATCCGATTGGAATAAAATTTGAGCACTTTTGAGGCACTTTTGGTGTATCAGAAGTCAAGTTCGTTAATGGGTAAAATCGGACAAGGGAAAAGGGTTTAGTGAGAGGGGGACACACAAATTTTGTGGAAATCTCCCTTAATATTCAAAAAGTTTTACTAAAATTTTGTTTCCTATCATTTTTTCTGTTATACTAATATTTACAGTAATATTTATTTTCAATTTAAGATAGAAAGTTAAAATCCTAAATATCTCTGTATACATTAAAGTTTGAGAAAAATGATAAGATAATGAATTGTAGCAAACTTCATTTTCTTCAACTTTAAACCTTATACATTTTTCGATTGTTCGAATATTAAGAGAGATATTTTATATTTTATGTTTTCTTCTTTCTTTATGTCCCCTTTCCCCTTGACCTATGCCATTTAGTAGTAAAATTGACCTTGCAAATACTAAAATCATATCAAATATGATATTTCATTTTGATCACACAAAAATTCTGACCACTAGAGACACGCCTGCGTGTCGAATTTTTAAATTCATTGAAATTGACTACATAAAATTAACTTTTTATAACAAATCAAATAGATCAACTTCTTTTTTTGTTATATATATATATATATATATATATATATATATATATATATATATATATATATTTAAAAATTGCATGTACGAGAATCGTCTCTATATCTAGCGTTATATAAGATAGATCTACACAGACACACACAAAACTACAATAATCATGATATGATCGCGTCGTCAGTTGTAAAGACAAAAACCATCATATTATAGATCGTCCTCGCTTTTGCTTACTTTTTTACTCGCTTACTTTTGCTAACCAAAAACCTGCTACATCAAAAAATCCACCACCACACATTCGAATCACGACGTTGTTACACTTTTTCTTCTGTATGTAACGTAACAAAATAAAAAAACCAGTGTATATATAGTAAATAAGAGAACTGTATATGTATATGTGCCGTTGTACTCACATCGAAACACATTCCCATAGGTTCAATATCTGTTCACATTCTCAACGTTTGATATAGATATGTTACCTAGAAAATATAATCAGATTTTGTACGGTGTTGCTACAGTACAGTGTCTATTATCTGAACGGTTTAATAACCAAATATGTTCGATAAAATTGATTCAAAATAAATTTTGATTAAATGATGATTTTGATGTTTGGTGCATTTTACCAGTGGCTGTGTCATGGACACGGCCGTGTATTTTACGTGAATGTGCGCACGTAACCGGTTTACCTTGGTTACGTAACGGGGTATCACTGGATTGCTCTTGAGAAGCCCTCCAACCGTATACGATATCTATATTCGCGAATTTCCTCCTAAAGGAAATAGCGCTATGAGTCCCGTACTGAATATTTATATTTATGAACTCATAATTTTCTCCTCTTTCATTTGATATCCCACTTGATACGATAGCTAAAAATGTAACCCATATCACCCGGACCATAATAACGAATCGATGGACACCTCCTTCATCAAAACCGGATGAGTAGTTTAGGCGCGACTGTGGTACCCACATAAATACAAACATACATAGACTGCTAAAATAACATAACCCATAACCCTTGACAAAACCCTTCCTTTTGAAGTATTTTCAAACAAAAGTTGTATATAATCAAATAATGGATAAATAAATTATTTTACTGTTATCCTCAATAATAGTTTAGCTATAAAATTATTATCGCATGTGTGATTGAACGGTTGAAGTAGAATGTTCCATACTTAATGCTAAGGCTACTGCGAAAATTTCAAAACAATTTACTAAGCCTTTCAAAAGTTATTGCAATTTAAATTCATTTCAATTACCATTAAAAAAGCTACGAAGCGTTTCAAATTTTCAAATAATATAACTTGAACTCTATAGAAACAATTTTGCACAGTTTTATTAAAATTCTCTAAACGGTTGCTGAGAATAAAATTATAAATAGACATTTAAAAACATATATCTTTGGCATATGCATATATCGTATAAACAGGAAAAGGATATATATTTTTGTTGATTTAAATTGAAGGTACATTACACTGCCAAAAGTTAGTTAAAATGCTTACATATTATAAAAAAAATACCCCCGCCGCGTCTGCCTGTCTATACGCGGTAAACTCAAAGACTGTCGAACGGATTTTCATACGGTTTTCACTAAAGAACGGAGTGATTGACGTACGCCGTGTAAACCAATAGAGTTGTATGAAAACAATCTATTACGGAATTATTATTCTTAAAAAGAACTATCTCTTCTTAAAGAAACTGTGGCAACGCTGTATGTCGGGGCGGGTTGCTACTTATTTCATATGATTTGTTTTAATTCAACATCACAGGTAATATTTCTATTATATCCAGTATTATGTAAACATACAGGCTATATTAAGTTCAGTTCCGACTTTGGAACGTTTGAAAATATTCATCGCAGAAATTTTTGTTTGCTCTAATTCGTCTGTCTGTCCGTCTGTGAACCCGATAATTCAAGTACAAAAAGAGATATCGAGCTGAAATTTTGTTTTCTGTACTCTACAGCAAAAAAGTAAGGTCAAGTTCGTTAATGGGCAACATCGAACGATGTTTGGGCAAAATGGGCAAAACTGCGTGTCTTTATAACCGTAAGCGGAAACTTTGAAACCGTATACCTCCCACTGCGTCTGCCTGTCAGAAATAGAAACAAAATTTGTTTACAAAAATCGTTTTCTTTTTAAAATAAACAACTTTTGTTTGAGAATTTTTTTCATAAACTCAAATAGTTTTCTTATAATTATTGATTAACTGTTCCTCGGAAAGCGAATTGTGAACAATTCGAATACGCTGAATTGCAGTACTTTTCCAGTACTTTTGCCTACAATTGTATCTGTTAAACATCCTTAACACTAAAATCTTCTCATAATTTTCACGACGCCTCCATCAAAATTTTTTATTTCTCTTTCATGCGATATTTTCGAATTGCATCAATAGATCGTCTCAATCGCAGTACAACCATACGATTGTACTGTCATAAGCTATAAATACGTGTGCAAAATTTCGTTTGAATACGTTACCTTGAAATTGGTGGAAAATCGTTTGAAAAGTTTGAAGCAAACAAATATCCGGAAGTGAAACTAAATAAAATCTTTTTCAGACAGTTTGAACTTTTAAAAGTAGTGGATTCGAACTATTTGGTATGAACTATATTAACTTGTTCGGTTGATACCAAACTATATTATCTAACCCACAGCAACACGTTCTATCGAATATGATGAGTACTTTACGAAAAATTTTCCAACAAATATATGTTTGGTATTTTCTTATGTTTCAATTTTATATCCCATTTTCTGGAACAGAGCATAATTGAATTTTGTTTTTATAATCAGTATTAAAAATCTAATTTAACCACATCACGTATACAAAATGTTCTAAGAACTTCAGAATGTCGCCACATATATAGAGATCTATAAAACTCCAAAAATGTATTATTGCGATCAGGAAAAAGTTTCTCTAATATCTTCAGTCTCCAGCTATCTGTTTTCCGGGAAAATGTATTTGATCTCCAAATTAAAAGTCATCAAAACTTGTGAATCGTCTACATGAATCTTTGTAAAATTTCCCGTAGTTTTCATTTTTGTAAAACATCTTCACTTGAAATAATCTCGAAGGTCAAGTTTAAGATCGATCACCAGTAAGTGCCTTTTTTATTTCCTTCAACTTTTGTCAAGAAGGCTTTTTTCAATCAATAAGGCTTTGTGTATGTTTTATTTTAATAATCGATTTCTGATATTTGATATTCTCAAAAAATAAGTCTCGCTACTTGAAATGCATAGATATTTTCATTTGACCCTAAAAATCTTTAATATTATATTTTTACAGCTTTGTACAGTAGGCTGGACTTTGACGTAGGCTGAACGAAACTGTTTTGACTACGGAACCCTAAAAAATAGTATTTATATAAATACGTAATATATTTCTAATTATAATTAATTAATTAATTTATATATAATACATACAACTATATTTAATTAAAATATTATGACATTTAATACATCTATTTTCGTTTAAATATAAATATTTTAAATAAGTGATTTAAACTTTTAAATAAATAAAATATTAATTGTGAACTTTGAACAACATTCCTGCATAATTAATTATCGAGAACTTTAATTGTTGAAATTCCATTATTCGATTTTTAAATAGATAGTATTTCTGCAAAACTTCACATTTCCGTTTGTGACTTTTGATTACCTTTTTTTCTAAAGAATTACAATTTATTCAGCTATATTTTTGTTCAGAGTGTATTTTTCAGCATGCACGCACAACAAATCATGAGGTAACCACGGGTACTATATTTTGGAAACAAATTCTTTCTTGTACGAGTAATAGTTGGTAGATGTCATTATGTATGTATGAAACATGTATTTATACAGCTAATTTATTGATGATAGTATAAATATGTTAAATTTTAATAAATTTATTACTAGAGTTCAGCTAGTCAAAGACGTATAACTACTAACGTACGTTCATAAGTACACACACCCATATTAATTTTAATACTTGGCAATTTGGTACTATCTTTTATTCAATTACAATATTTTTACACCCGGTATATACAATATATACAAGGGTATATTAAGTTTAGTACCTATTTTATAACGGTTGAAAATATTAACCGTGGTAAAAAGTATTTAGGTATAGAAGTTCACAAAATGACATTATTATTTTATTTTCGCCTGTCCATTTGTCTATCCGTAGACACGATTATTTAAAAACAAAAAAAAAACCTTGCTGAAATTTTTTATGTGTGTTCCAGAGCTAAAAAGTAAGGTCAACTTTGTGAATGGACAAAATCGAAAAGTGCTTCAACCCGCCAGGAGGACAAATATTCATCAACGAAACCGTAAGAGATAGAAACAAAAAAATTTAAAATAAACTACTTTTGTTAATTAAACAACTTTTGTTTGAAACATTTTTTTAGTATTTACCGGGAATTTAAGCAATAAACAGTTACCATTATATAGATTTTTGCCTACATTATGTCTACAGTAATATAGGTAGACATTTTGATTACCTTCTTGCTTCAATAATCCGCTCTTGATTTCCATCTTTTAGGCACACCCAATATTTAGATTTATATGTAATACACATAAATAAATATCTAAAACCTGATATGAAGTTATTACATTACAAATAAATTAACACGTTATTAATTTATAATCAATTAACAACATAATATGTATAAATAACAAGATTTTAATAATTATTTAATTCATAATTATTTTAACACGTTTAATTAATTTATAGTATACACAAGTCCATGTCATTTTTTCCAATTTTATAATTGATTTGTGCCTCATTGATACGGTTTTCGAAAAAATGCTTCGAATAAAAATTGTTTATTATCAATATCGATAGGACGGGCTACACTTCGACCATAAGGTCCATTGTGATGCCTAAAGGATGTAACGTTGTGAGTGGAGTGGAAGAAATTTTGTGCGTCGGCTGAAAATTGTGAGGACTCTGATAGGAACTATGCCGATATTCATCTGGAGCTCGTGAAGGAAACTGCAGAAAACCTTCACAAGCATAGCCGGCTTCTTCGTTCTTGTCCATTTGCCGACAGTTTAGTTAATTAACCACACCTTTTTTTTCTTAATAATTGACAAACTGCCGATATCATTTTTCTCATATTTTTCATTTGATGTCAATGAATGTTATGAATGTTCAGGCATATTACTTAAATGTCAAAATAAGTAAACGCTTGTCGCTTCCGTTCGTATAAAATAACCGAAAGGCAAACA
Organism: Nineta flava; assembly: GCA_963920215.1. Classification (NCBI taxonomy): domain Eukaryota; kingdom Metazoa; phylum Arthropoda; class Insecta; order Neuroptera; family Chrysopidae; genus Nineta; species Nineta flava. Next base: position 120,504,304 of record OY986040.1, read on the forward strand.
TACTAACAATGGATACAAATAGACTCTAGTTTACATTCAAAAAGACTACACTCAAATTTAAAAAAAATTGATTTATGCCTTATTTATTCGGTTTTCGAAAAAATTCTTCGGATGAAAGTAGTTCATTATAACTATACTAACAACTTTTATACGAAACATTTTCCCAAAAAAACAAATAAGTAAGGCGCAAATCAATTATAAAATTTTGAAATGATAGCTTGACTTTTGAAGCCAAATATTCAATGAAGAAAATATTGAAAAAGTATTGAGCAAAATTCTTCAGGTGTATCGAAAAAGTGTATTGAACATATAGTTGATTTTAACATTGTGCATAGGTCAAATAAAAAAGAAATTCCTTTGCAAATAGTTGAATATACGCACCCAAAAACTATTTTTATATTCATCTCTGTTACTGAATAAATTAAAATGAATAAACAAAAAAAAAACCAACAAAATTCTTTTGACTTGTAAAACTATTTAGTGTAAAATTTATTGTAGAAATAGTATTTTAACATTCAAAAAATATATAGTATTCATTATAAAATTATCACACACTTGCAATGCTAACCAATGTCAAGGCACTAGTATTTTTGGTTGATTGCCAGTTTATCATAATCTTTGCCAAAAATTGTCGCTTTCTAAAATCTATTTATATATTTTAATTATAATAGATAAACTTTTTAATAAAAACGTTGATTGTCACCTACGAACAATTAAATACAAATATTTTATCATATCCTAAAATAGAAAATTTTAAAATTTTCAATCCAAAAAAAATTCGTTACGTAGGAATTGCATCAATTTCCACATAATAAATACATCACGTCTTTGTTGGAAATAACCAGTCCAAGTAGCCGAGCGGTCTAAGGCATTATGTCTGTGCAGTATGCAGTACTTGGAATCTGGGAGGTTATGGGTTCGAATCCCGACATCGGGAGTTTGTCAATTATAAATATAAAAAAAAAGGGGGCGGTAAATTGACTAAACTGTCGGCGTATGGACAAGAACGAAGTAACCGGCTATGCTTGAGAAGGTTTTCTGCAGTTTCCTTCTCAAACTCCAGATTAATATCGGCATAGTTCATATCATAGTCGGCTGCAGCCGCATATCCTACCGATTCCTAGTCTACTCACAAATTCCTTCCACTCCACTCACATCCTCACATCCTAAGGCATCACAATGGACCTTATGGTCGAAGTGTAGCCCGTCCAGGACAGCCTTTACAATCTAACTCTACCTCTTGCTGGAAATATATCTTAATTAACTTTTGTCTTATTAATGTTTATGACGAGCTGTGTCCGCTAAAGTAACCTGTGACCTATACATCAAGCGGAAAAGATGGCCATTGTCCTCTTTGATAGCCAGGTGGCTATCTATCTTCTAAGATGGCTCAGGACTGCCAATTTTCTCTGTATGATCTATCGGAAAAAGTCAATGTAGAACTAATGTAGGTGCAAATCATCCCAAGTGGCCGAGCGGTCTAAGGCGTTATGTCTGCGCAGTATGCATACTTGGAAACTGGGAGGTAATGGGTTCGAATCCCGATATCGGCAGTTTGTCAATTATTAAGAAAAAAAAGGTTCGGTTAATTGACTAAATTGTCGACGTATGGACAAAAACGAAGTAACCAGCTGTACTTGAGAAGGTTTTCTGCAGTTTCTTTCACGAGCTTCAGATGAATATCGGCATAGTCCCTATCATAGTCGGCTGCAGCCGCATATCTTACCAATTCCTAGTCTATACACAAAGATTCCTTCCATTCCACTCACATCATCACATCCTTAGGCATCACAATGGACCTTGTGGTCGAAGTGTACCCCGTCCAGGGCCGCCTCTACAATCTATCTATCTATCTAATGTAGGTGCCAGATCATAAGGAAATTCTGGAGAATTGAAAAGCCGAAGATCTCACCAGAAATGGCACAAAGCTATTGGACACAGACATCTCTAAACATCTAGTTTTACCCTTTGCGAACTGCAAACTACTCCTGAATGAAACCATTCTAAGACAGGCAATTATTAAGAGGAAAAAGGAACGTACTTGTGTTACTGCAAACAGTTATGATCAGAGTACAATCGGAGGCATTCCGCAGATATTATCTCCCTTAAAAAGCCCTTCATAAGTAATATCGTAGCAGCCTTTTTGGGCCCATGAGCTGGGTGGCAAACATGATGAGCTTTCCAATGAGCATGGGTCTTCCAGTGAACCACGGCTATTGCAGGAGCTGTCAGAATGAGGATGAACAGAAAACGATTCACAGAAAGGAACAGAAAACGATTCAGGGACTCACGTTCCCTGTACAGCTCTTGCTAGGAAAAGACTGACACACATGGGTCAACCATTCTTTGAGGACCTCTCCGAACTAAAATCGACGATCAACGTCATATCTCTCTTGATGTACGCGAACAACTTCAAATGGTTTAAGGAATAGTGACTCTCTGTGAGACGTTCCCCTTTCCAGGTATTACAATGGGCCTTATGACCTAAGTATGCCCCATCCGGACAGCCACTACAACCCAACCTAACCAAGTATTCTTGACGGATGTCGAGATATCTAGTTCCTTCAGATTATTGACTTATATAATATTGCATATCTATTAGGAAATATGATACAAAACTCGCATAGACTACTAATTTAAAAAACTGCTACCAAGATTAACACCAAAAAAAGGGCAGAAATCCACGTTATATTTTTATTAGAATCTATATAATAAAAATAGGTTACAGGAAACATTATATAACATCCATTTTACAAGTAAAATACATTACTTCATACATACTCGGCGAAGAAAAAAGAGTATGTATTGCATCATACATCTATATTAGTAGTGAAAATGTCATTTAAAACGTTATATCATGATCGTTTGATGGCGTATTCATACCTAGAATGTACGTACGTACACAGAGCTAACTGGATCGGCAGATTTAGAGGAATGCTTCTGTTTTTAACCTCTATATACTTAGAATACTGCGTTGCATGTAACAGCAGGTTATTCACATTATAAAACTTTACTCGAAGCAAATTTGTATATCCGAATATTTATTTAAAAAATATAAACAAAAAATGTACATAAATCCAATATACTATAAAGCTAGAAGTGAATCTATGTTTATAAAACCGATTACCATGAAATCATCGTCAGTAGCTAAATTATCCTAGAACATATATCGAACGCAAATCGAAGTCAATTAGCCTATTTCCTCTGAAGATTTTTAAAACATCCACCAGAGGCAGCACTAGTGGGGGACACACATGTTTTGATTTTCTCATTGACAGCAACGATAAGCAACAATAAATACTGGAGGGGATCACCACCCCCTAGAGTAACTGTGCACCCCCACTAGTGCTGCCTCTGGTGGATTTTTTTTAAATCTTGAGAGGAAAAAGGCTAATTTAAATTCGATGTACAAAAACTATATAAAATAAATTTTCAAATACGTCAAAAATTCCGTGTGAATGTATATTTGTAAACATTTCCTTTAAATGTTACATTGTGACAGCGTTTAGTACTAAGAAATATCATATTAACTTGTATATGGTATAAAACTGAGCTTTAGTATATGTGTGCCTGTCAAAAGTATTGTATACTGTCGAATTGAATTATGTTATTTTGATTGTTAATTTTTTTATGATTAATGGATTTTTATCAAAACTTGTTAATTAGTAATGAGTTTTAAAGTGCATTATGATTTTATTGCGAAATACTTATTATGGTAAATATGGTATTGCATATGAACGTTAGATAATTCTGTACTATTTCTAACATGTGTGTGTTTATAAATCTAGATGCCTCATGAAAATCAAATAGTTATTGACCGAAACGTCGCTAAAATAAAAATCTTATGCGATCCTAGATTAATATATATAAATCATGGATGTTAACACTACTTTGGATTTCCAATTAAAGTTACAATTCATTTTGCCCGAAAAAAACTTTAGTAAAGTACACTCAAATTCAATATATTTGAAACAGTAAGTTACATTTAAAGGATACATATATACATATACATATATATATATATATATATATATATATATATATATATATATATATATATATATTCACTGTATTTGTATTCTAGTCATTGGTAAGGTTTGAATGGTCCATATGAGCGTGTTAATACGCTATCTCCAAAACGAAAAAGCTAGAACATTCAGATTTGATTAAGAATTATTACTACCAAAGGATTCAATTAATTTGTTGTGGTTTTAGAGCATCCCATATTGGTACAAAAATTGTTATATTAAAAAGGACATTCCATCTATATTCAGTCTGAACACAGATGTCATGTGACGTTTACATCCTACTTTTTTTTGAATGTGTATATATATGAGTGATTCGCGTTTCCTTCCTTCCTATACCATTTCATCGTATTGAAGGCCGTTCCTCAGTCCCTCTATCCGTTCATCCGTCCGTCACTTCCATCATTGATTTATTTATTTGGTCTGACCGTTTCATTATTTAGGTTGCATGTGCATATCTCTCACTAATACATACATATATATATATATATATATATATATATATATATATATATATATATATATATATATATATATATATATATATAAATATATATATATATATAAATACAAGGAGGGAGAGAAATAATATGCCCAACTTCATCAGGTAATAGGCCATGCGAATACTAAATGAAAATGCCCCTAGGACAAATTTTAAAAGATAATTAGGAGGCAAGTTACGAAGCCACAGTTGTATTAAGGTTGTTATGAAAAAAATTCAGTTTAATGACAGGTTCTTCAAAATTTGACAGCTTATTATTTAAATAATAAAGAATATCCTGTCAAAGTTTGAACTTGATAGATACAAGAATAATTTCAATATAATTTAAAATTTAGTATATTTTAATTTAGTTAATTTTCTATTTATTTTTATTTTTGTCTATTGATCTCGACTTTCTATCTATTTCTAATTGTCAAAGAGTAAATTACGACTAGCTAATTTATACTGATGATTACTACGTTGTAGTCGAAATACGTATTTATAATACAAAAAAATTGATCTAGGTAAAGGAGGCGAATTTGAAATTTTATTTCAAAAACCTAGAGTTCTCACTAATTATCTATCGATAATATAATGTTATAAGACGATGAGATCGTCGATCGACCTATAAAATTGTAATCAAGGACTTCGCAATGAAGAAAGCGCGTAAAGTAAATATTAAAGTAAGTTTACGGTTTTTCTTGAATGTCTACCATCTGTTTGTACTAATCAGTATTTAGTGTGATTTGTGTATTGTATAATTGTGAGTTTTGGCAAATATTATCGAATAAACGTTTTTTCACCTAATTCATAAACGCAATTAAATATATACTTTCTTATTCAAAACTCTACCAAGTACTCGTAATTAAGTATACAAAAATGAAGTTTTTAATTGATAGATTTATTTTTATAAACATAATCTATTTTATTGTCAGAACGGGGTAAGATTAGAAAATTCTTCAATGGCGCAGTTATAGAAGCTCCCACCGAGTGCAAAGGCTAGTTACGGCACTGCTCCCACCTTTTGAGTAAATATTCAATTATTAAGCTCTTCACATATGAATCATTTTAGAAACTGAATTATCTTGACCCACGAAGTTTTGCATATTATTTCGCTTCCACCCAATGTACATATATATATATATATATATATATATGTATATATTAGTTTGTGTCAGTTGTCGACGATCTATTTTCTTGTAAAACATTTTCGTGAATGATTTTCTCTGTTCGTTCAAACATACATTTTCTGCTTCCATTGGTGGTTCATCGCTTGTCATTGGGTTTTTATATGTCTGTATGTATGTATGTATGCATGTAGGTCTGTGTTCGTTTATCGTTTGCCTTTTTCTTCATTTCAAAAATTTTTCTACAATAAATATTTTATATATCATACATAGTTTATCACGGGTGTACGAAAAATATAGTATTTACAATTTATTTTCGGAATGAAGTTCATTTTCAAAGCAATCTTTAAACAAAATGTGCGGGAAACAAACTATCCTTTGAACAACTGGAACTTATCTGGAAAAAACGCGTTAGATAGATAGATAGATTGTTGAGGCTGCCCTGGACGGGCTACACTTCGACCATAAAGTCCATTGTGATGCCTAAGGATGTGAGGATGTGAGTGGAGCGGAAGGAATTTTTGTGTGTAGACTATGAATTGGTAGTATGTGCGCCTCCAGCCGACTCTGATAGGACTTTGCCGAACTTTGCCGAAATTCATCTGGAGTTCGTGAAGGAAACAGCGGAAAACCTTCACAAGCAGAGCCGGTTACTTCGTTCTTGTCCTTACGCCAACAGTTTAGCCAATTAACCGCCCCTTTTTTTCCCTTAATAATTGATAAACTGCCGATGTCGGGATTCGAACCCATAACCTCCCAGTTTCCAAAAAGGCATACTGCGCAGACATAACGCTTAGACCGCTCGTCCACTTGGACTGGTTAAAAGATCAAAAACGTAGTACATTTTCAACATATGACCTCAATCATAGATCAATTAGGCAATAGAAAACCATAAGTAAGAAACCCGTAATATAATCTACGTACCAAGTATCTCAATGATTCAAGTTCATGCATGGAGAATGCATAACACATAAGAATAAAGAACTATTCTTTACATTTTCACTAATTATTTATATAGGGACATGTTTCTACTCATATAACCATTTTCAAACTGTTCAAAACTGTGTAAATGAGCAATAATAGTACTGTTTTTTTGAGACATTCCGTATATAAAAATATATTATTGAAAATGCAGTATTTATCAATGTCATTCACAAAAAAAAAAAACACCGATATATATATATACATATATATACAAACACGAACTTTAACGAATGTGATATTATCAGGAGCTTTTTTCACTTGTTTTTCAACATAAAAATGATTTTTTTTTAATATCAGGAAAAAAACGTCCACAAATTTTTATAGATTTTATTGTATCAAAAAAGAATAATTAAATCATATTATTTTGACATAAATCGAATAAATATATTTTCATTTGATCAAAATTTTAGTTTTATAAACAATTTTCTTTTTTTGATAAAAAATTATTTAAATTTATGCATTTTCAATAAAATAAACAGTTCACGCAATGATAAGAAACTAAGTTTTAATAAAACTCTAATTAAGTGTACACACAAAGATTTCGTCGACAATTTTTGTTTTAGATTATGAGATAAGAAACTGCTTCTCTTATTCATTTCTACCTGCAGAGAAGGAAAACATTCATTCATATAATTCAGTATTACCAACCTAAATAGATTATATCACAGAGAATTATAGTAAAACCTAAGTTAAGTGCAATCCAAAATCAAATAATGATTTTATTTCTGCCAAGTTCGTAATGCTTTTCTCAAGTTCATTAATCTAGGTAGGCTTTCATTTTCAATTAATTTAATATAAATAAGTGAAAATAACAGCTAAATAAATATCCGGTATATGCTAGTTTATATGAAAAAAAGTTTCAAACCAAAGTCGTATATTTTTATAAGTTTTTTCGATATATATTTTCATCTGTTACAAATTCGAGACTAAAATTAATATATCCTGGTAAATATTATATACACCGGGTATAAAAATAAATAGAAATTTGAAATCGACAATATTTGATTTTAATTAGTTTTTTTTTTTAATAAGTAAAATTAGTAAGAATAAAATGATATTTCGGTTTTTAGAAGCAATGATAAAATAATAAAACTATCCAGTCGAAACAAAAATTCAACAATGTTGATAAACAACGCAGTAGAAAATTCTACGAAGTAATTGTTGTGTTATATATATATATATATATATATATATATATATATATATATATATATATATATATATATATATATATATACGTATATATATATATATATTTAAGGAATAACATACAAATCACACACGCATTCGTAAAAAAGCACAAGCATGCGCAGTTTAAGAATGCGTATTTATATATAAAAGTATACGTGTGCATACATACATACATATATGCGACGCATTCGTTTTGATATTGTTATTGTTAAAAAGCTTCACGACCACACTCACGCTAACGCTGTAAATTCGTTGCACATGGCGGAAGTGACCGACGACCACCGCCACCGTTCTACGTCGTCCGTTCCTACTTCGGTTCGTTCGTCTCGACGTTGTTATATGCACACACAAAACACATACTATGCGCTGACGTCAAAATAAGATGCGCTGACATTAAGTGCAATAACTTGCTGCGCATCATACACATGTAAACATTACGGCCTTATTCAATTGGTTAACATATTTTACGTACATCCAAATTTAATGTTCCTTGCCAACTTGAACTCTATAGAATTTTGCTTAATTTTATTAACATTCACTAAACGGTGGTTAAGAAAAACATTATAAATAAAAATTTTAAAAAATAATTTGACTTTCTCACTTGTACGTATGTTGTATAGAAAAATAGGAACTATTCCGATATTCACCTGGAGATATTCACAGAACACCATCACCAGCATAGTCGATTACTTTCGTTCTTGTCGATACGCCGACAGTTTAACCACCCCATTATTTTTTTTGAGACACTGCCAGTGCTGGGAAGTTTCGAGCAAGTAGAGTGCCTTTAACAACTCAACCATACGGACTGGTAGTATCGAAACTATCTGGTTTTCTGGTTTTGAAGTGACTTGCATAAAAACAAAAGCATATATTTCCACATTCGATCAAATTTCCGAAACAATTTCTATGCGTAAATTTCTGGAAACGTTTGAACAAAGCCATCCATAAATGGAAGAAATAAACACCAACATGTTACTCGGCATACGAAACGAAGTTTTAGTACGGTTGCAGTAGACGGCGGTGCAGATCGAGTCAGTGGGGCAAAGAGTAAGGCAGGTCTGGGTCCGGTCGATATGTCTGTCTGGGGGTGGTGGCCTAGACACTGCCGCCTCCATCCCCTTGCGTTTATTTGTGAAATGTATATTCGTATATATAACATAACACACGCTGTATATATACGTATATAATACAATTGATACGGGCCCGAATAACGTTCGTAGGACAAACGCACATTAAGAAATGTATATATAATTAACTTCGTGTATCCTTTTAATTAACGATTTTTTTCGGGCATATAAATTTTTATTATTGGACATTTTCCTTTTTTGGAAAAATGTTAATTGTAGTTATTTTTTCGAAGGTCATACTTTATTCTACAATTTTTTTTTTTTAAAGATTTTTCGCGGTTTTTCTTACGTAGTATCTTACGGATATGAAGAATGCCTGAAGTTCTAGATCTACTCTACTAATTTTTTTCGAAAAAATTTCAAAAAGTAATGGAAATCATCAAACTATTAAGTTTTAGCTACGAACCAAGTTTGAGAATTTTTGTCCAAACTAATGGTAAGTATTTGTAAAATACAAAATGGCGGCCATATTTATCGATTGTATATATATATATATATATATATATATATATATATATATATATACAAATAACAACCCAAAACTATATACATAGGAACTCGAATCCACCTCTACCTACGCCATAACTGGTCTTCTTCAAGCTATTTTCACTACCTCATACTCTATCCCACTCACCGTCTAATATGTTGTTCATCCGATAAAATTAGGTATATAGGTGGTGGAAAGAGTACTGTTCTCTGGGCCTTCTCACATTTCATTCTAGTTTTTAACAGTCCCAATAGTAATTCTCAATGGGTGCATTTAATTTGGGCACATTTTTTAGCGAATTGCCTGAAAGGAAATGCAGGTTTTGTTTTTGTACCGATGATTGAATTTCGTAAAATCACTATCGTTCAAATTTATATATATATATATATATATATATATATATATATATATATATATATATATATATATATATATATATATATATAAGTTTATGTGTGTATATATTCATAAGTGTGTGTATATATAAGTTTATGTGTCTGGGGACTTTCTAGTGGTCACAGTTTTATTCCAATTGGAATAATAGTTCGGCGTGCTGTCTGGCGTGCATTTTTCTCGCCAGGAGGTTGGCATACATTACGCTGCAACCATCCTTTAACTTTTGGATGTCCAACGGCTCTGAATATACGTCAGTTCCGGTCACCGGTGGATCATGTCATTGATCCACCAGTGAATATGGATGTATAGTGCCCAGTTGACTTATAGTATCAAAAAAATTTTATAAGAAGGGTACCCAAATTAAAATTTCATATCCTATGTTCAAGTAGCTTGTCGCCCAGATTACATATACTCTTCTAATTCGGAACAAACACATTGAAATAGATGGAAGTCTAGGTAGCAGAAGCTAAATTTATATTGTCTTGTCATATATATATATATATATATATATATATATATATATATATATATATATATATATATATATATTGGACATCACATTCCTACATTTGATGACGATGTTGAATGTCCCAAATATACAGATGAAATGGCATTTTAGGTTATGTTACATTTTAACAATAAATACAACACATCTCTATCCATTCAATGTAGTAAATGGGACGTCAGAATAAAACGTCAGGATGTATGTTTGGTTCCGATACGTCATTTCCTGTATTGCTAATAATATCGCGTTCATATGTCACAATTATATTGTTTTTGCGCGAATTAAAATGAATGTGTAGGGGAAAAACTATGTGTAGGAAAAAATTTGTTTTTGAAAGTTAGCTGTTTATCCCTATAAAAGTTTAACAACAATCCCGTTTTTGTAATAATTGTGGATACTCTTCATAGCTTTACTTTTAATTTACCATTGGCTTAATGTCAATATGAAGAAATGATTTTAATTAATTAAATTCAATGATTTGTTAGTCTATATAGCATACGCTTGTTCTTTCATACTTTTGTCTTCGTAACCGTAATGGAAAAATTAACATTGATATAGTATTCCGACGTTTAAGTACACACAAATATTAATATGTGCAAAGTAATACTGTCGATGTTATCAAAAAATTTATTCATAAAGCCATATCATCCGTGGTGTGACGGATAGTACGCTGAGCACGAAATCCAGAAGTCCAGAGTTCGACGCCTAGTGGATGAGTTAATTTTTTCATATTCATATTCATTAATATTGGCTTGTTGAGAGGCCCAGTTATAGATAAACGGTTAATCTTCAAAATAAGGCGAATTTTTTATGAAGAGACCAGAAATCATGTCTTATTATGTTTTCAAAACATTTTTGCGATTTATGCGATTAAATTTAAACTATATGTAAGCTTTTTCTCGATTGTTCCAAAAAAATAATTGTTTTTATGAAACTTCTTCTAAAGAGCTGCAATAAAATATTATACGCCTTTTCGAAAAAATGGTACAAGAATAGTCTAATTAAGGAATTAATTTCTCAGAGATTTGAAATCGTACTCAAAAGTTTCAATGATCGCAAGCAATGATCTGATATTATTTGTTTTTGAATTAGAGAGTAGGGAGTACACTTTTCATTCTACTGTTTTTCTAATAATATTAGTTTTAGAGCTTCTTAAGGACATTCATGTCCTACGCTAGAATCAAATGAGTACTATCTTTAATAAAATTTATTTAGGAAAAAAGTTATAAAGTAAATCAATAATCTTACAACGATTTATAACCTTTTTTTAATTGTTCTAAATATTTTAAAAGTATTTATTGTAAAATATCAAGAAATGTAAATTAGAAATGTATTTGATTTCATTTGACAGTATATATGTGTATATGTATGTGTATATTTTATTACTGTGCGCTGTCGTCAGTTTTCAAAATATGGTGGCAAAAACAAACCTAACAAAACAGTTTCAATTTTATTAAATAATTAATTCAAACATTCGTTAACACCATTTTTTTAAATATATAAACTACATATTTCAAAAAATATTTATAAACATTATTTATTATGGTGTCTACTTTCATAATATAGTTATTATAATTTTAAGAACAAACAAATTATGTTCTCTCATAATACGCTGTGTTAAAAGTTTGATTTTTAATCAATAATTACTCTTTGAAATGATCGTCAATAGGTTTTATATTTTTGAGGGAGAATAACTACATAATTGAGCTATTCAATTCACTATAAAAAAATTTATCTACAATCAAGTTTCATGCATGAACGTACTTAATCATTAAAGCTTTTGATCAGGCCAACTACAGCATATCCTGATGTCAGGTAATTTGATCGGAACCCTATTTTTGTAGAAAACGGGAAAACCTGGGGATCAATAAAAAAATATTTTAGAATTTTTTTAATTTCCCAAAAAGTTTAATACAATTTAGATTTGACACTAAATAGAAACTCTGAGTTTAACATTTAAAACAGCTTTAATACACGCGAGGTTTAAAGAAAACGAGAAAAAAGACAAATTTTTAAAAAAGGGCCCAAATTTGAATAAAAAAAACCAACTTTGATATAATTATTCGAAATATTCATTTTATACAGCAGATTTAGGAGCTCAAAAGTGTATATTAAAATATTTTTTCTATATGTTTGTTGTGCTCGCTTTGTCAAACAGAATGACAGACAATGTTCGAAAACAGTTGGAGCTATTACCAACTATTTTAGTTGGGGGTTGGGAAGAATCAATAAATAGTTGATCATCAAGTTCGGTTTTTATTAATATTTTATTATTTTGTCATATTGACATGTTCATAAAACAACTTTGCTTAATTTGCATTTGAATCAGGGCCGTAGAAATGAAATGGGGAGACATTTTTAAGTTGTGTAAGGAAAAATGGCTTTTTTGATAAAATTTCAGGATTTTACTCAGAAAATTAAGAGTACAAACTAATAGACGAATTATTTTCTATCGATTTCAAAAGTAGGTTGCTTTTGCAAATTTTCGTATTTAATTTGTGCCGAATCTATGGTTTTCGAGAAATTTTCATTAACTCTAATTCTGTTTACTCTAACTCTGGTTCTATTTTACCATGATAAAATGTAGAATCATTGGTTTTAAACTACTATACCATTTTCTTAAAATTTTGCGTCTTAATAATAGTGTTGACATTATTCAATATTATTTTATAAATTATTTAAAAAGAAGTATATCTTCTTACGTGCGTACATAAGTACTCGCATGCTTTTTTACATTAACCAATGTATACAAATATAATTCGTGTGTTACATAACTATTCTACGCGTAGGTAATTTACATGTAATTACAAAATTTTGAGCTGAAAGTGTGGTAAAACTATTTTTATTTACAAAAAGTTTCAAACAATAGTTGTTTGGTTAAAACAAACATTTTTCATTATTAAAATTTTCATTATTATAATCATTCACGAACTCGAAGCTCAGTTTTAGTTCAGGAATACACTCAAAACATTTGTATCGTTATCGATCGGTTTTTTGTTGAAATAGAGTAAGTCGAACATTAAAATTATATTTGTATGATTAAGGAAGACATCAAGTGAGAGTCATTTCCCCTTTTGCCTCCTCCCTACCGATTACAAAAATAGGACTACTATCCTGATTTTATTTAATTATGTATCAGATAAAACTTATTATCAATAATTACCTATTGATTTTTCAATTGTAATACGTCTATGCACATCTCTTTTATTATTCAGGATAATTAACCCGACTTCAAAAAGGAGGATGGTTCTCAATTCGTCTGTATTTATTTATATATATATATATTTTTTTTAATGTGTCACCTCAGAACTCCGTCATTTATAAACCGATTTTGAATTTTTTTTTTGTTTTAATGGGTTTGGTTTCCCATTGGTCCCATTGGCACCAAATCGCATTCTGATGAGGGCATCCCCGGGAAATCGAGGAAAATCCTCTTTTTATATGTAATCACCGATTTCTGCGAAATTTTTTGTTTTTGAAAGGGTATACTCATTTATAATGAGAAAATAAGAAAATTTGTTTAAAAACCGACTTCAAAATAATTTTTTAGGAAAAAAAAACCGACCCCAAAAAAAAAATTTTTACAAAAAAAAAACAAAATGCATGTAAAAAAAACTAACAATCAGTTATGAAAAAATGCACTAAAAATTAAAAAAAAAAACAACGCATAAAAAAAATGTGTTATAAAGAAATGCACCAAAAGTTAGTAGGTCGTTTAGTTAGTCTATCCATATCTAGACAAATAAAATAAGTTATAGAACTTCAAAGTCACTAAAAACCGAGAAATAAAACCTATTTTGACAAAATGGAAACACGACTTTAAAAATCAAATATTCCATAACAAAAAATTTTAAATATATATGTACAATTATTGTTATTTTTAGAGGCGGTGTCCAAAAGTTATGTGAATTTCTCTATGCTGACACCGACTCCAAAAATAACAATAATTGTACATATATATTTAAAAATTTTTGCTTATGTGAACTAAAATTGGCACAAGAATATGCAATTATTTTTTTACTTTTTAGTGCATTTTTTGTTATAGAATATTAGATTTTTGAAGTCGAGTTTCCATTTTGTCAAAATAGGTTTTATTTTAACAGCAACGAGGTCGAACGGTCCAACGTAGGTACTGACTGATCTACTGAAAATGGGCTTACTACCCTATATTAATTTCACTTCTATATAAGTACAAACTAAATATTTTAATAATTAAAGCTGCTAGTCGGTTAGAGCAAAGTAAAGATAAAAGTCTGTAATTTGAATATAATATTATAATCAATGTTATGTATACGTCGCAGTTGGATTAATTAACTGTTTTACATAACCGCTAGCATTTTTACAAAACAGCTCCGTTTCAATAATGATCAATAATTTATCGGTCAGAAATCAAAGTCAATTCAGAGAATTATTGACCATAATCATTGACCCGCTGCATTGATAAATGCAAAACGTTCATGCATATCTGGGTGTTAAACATCAGTAATTGTGATAAACCGCTGAACGTCGTTCAGGTGTTTTACATAACGGAGCTGTTTTTTCAAACAGCTAGGGGTTATGTAAAACAGCTAGCGGCTATGTAAAACAGCTAATTAAGCAATCCAACTGCGACATATATATGTTACGGTAAAAGTAGATATTGCGGCAAATGGACACATTTTCCGGTAAATGTGCACATTTGCCTCCTCGTTTGGGTAATGTGCATTCAACTAACATTTACAATTTCAAAGAAGGGAAATGTACATTGAATTCACAATGACCATGTCGTTTTGGTAAATGTGAGCATACAAAATACGAAATCGCAAAATACGAAATAGAGATATCGATATGGGTCGAGTTGGGTTGGGTCTGGTTGGGTTGGGTCGAGTTGGGTTTGGTCGAGTTGGGTTGGGTCGAGTTGGGTTGGGCCGAGTTGGGTTGGGTCTGGTTGGGTTGGGTCGAGTTGGGTTTGGTCGAGTTGGGTTGGGTCTGGTTGGGTTGGGTATATATTTTATCATCTAATTTCATCATGTTTTAGCTCTCTCTGTTGGAATTTTGCATATTTTTATTGCAATCGTGCCAAAATTTTCCAACGTTTCTTAAAACATGAAGGTAAGAGTATACATTTGCCAAAACGTGAAGGCAAGAGTACACATTTGCCGGGAAATGTGCATATACATTATATTCAGTTCACATATACCTAACTTTTTGGGAAATGTACACATTTTACGGTAAAATTGTACATTTCCCAAGAGTGTACATTTACCGTAACATATATTATAAGCGAAATACCAGTCACGGGCTGAGTGAGTCACCATATATCAGTCAAATCTATTAGAGTTAGAAACATGAAACTAGGATGATTCCTTAGACAGTGTGGAAGTGTACTCAGAAAGGACTTTTCCAAAATCTACTCTTTAGGGGGTAAAATTTGGGGTGAAACTTTATTTTGGAATCCCGTAATAATAATAAACAATGTAATTTGTTTTTAAGCATTCTTAAAAAACCAACCCTAAAGAGGATAAAATAGGGATCCATTTTTTTAGACATGAAAATTGTTATACAGCGTGAAATACGTGTTTCCGACCTTCAAGAGAGTGAAATACAGGGTAAGAATTTGTACGGGGGTTTGCTTATGAAGAAAATCAGTCCTTGATGGGTAGAAATATTATGTTATTCAATTATAAGGTGTTTATTACAATTAAAATTTTTGCGAGCGAAGCCACAACGGGTAATGCTATACAGGTATTGGGTTTAATCCCCAGCCAAGATGTATAAAATCATTCATACCACGTTCAGACATATTACTTAAAAGGTAAATTAAGTAAACGCTAGACAACTCCGTAATTATAACATAACCGAAAGGCAACCATACTAACAATGGGTGGATAGTAAATGTAAATCGATCAAAATTATTAGAGAAATTGTTCAATTTACTTGGATTTATTGTGTACTATTCCAACAACCTTAATTTAATTTCATTAATGAACTTTATAGGTGAAGAGGTGTTTATTTAATTAAAATAATCAAACAAAATAATGATTATTAACTTTTCATTTCCTTAATTGATACAGCTATTAATAATAAATTCATCTCAATGAATTTTCATTCATACAGAATGAAAAAAAAAAAAAAACACATAAATATCTCTTCAATGTCCTCTATTCGAACTTCAATCAAAAAAATCTCAAAAACTATCAGACCAATAGAAAGATCAAACTTTTTATGAAAGCTGATCTGATTTCAAATGAATTCGTAGTAATTTTTATAAAAGTTATTTTATACACAAAAATTGTAGGTGAAGAAAAAGACACAGTTGATTTTTCAACAGGTTTTCCATCACATCTATTAATTAAATTGAAAATAATTATAGATCTTTTGTTAAAATAGAAAAAGAAATTTAACAAATCTGTTTTACAAAATATGGAGTTGGTAATTGTTAGCATTCCGTACCGCAGCTCAAACAACTAATTCATATTTTAATTATGAAGTAATCAGATTCGACAATCACATTGTTTGACGATTAGTCAATAAAAGTGTCATATTCTTCGTTTTAAGGACGTTCATGCGCTACGCTAGAGTCAAGTGAGTATGTAAAGTTTTTTTTTTCGACAAGAGGTAGGGGGTGGGCCAAATTTTATCAAAAATATGTGGCGTAATAAGTGGACGTCCCCCAAAGGATCTGTTTTACAACATTGCCATATACACTGACTCTCCCTAATGGGGCCTGCAGACGTGCAACCTGTGCAGGAACATCATGAATGTTTGATACTTGGTTGCAAGTCTGTATAGCTGTTGCAGAACAAAAAACATATCCTTGAACTGGCTTGAAAATTATTTGATATTTTGTAGGAGTTTAATGTTCCTGTACAAATTCTTCGTCTGTAGCGAAATTTGCAACATATTATCTAAAATTTTATGTTTTCCTAATATTTTTTCATGTTTTATTACCTAGATTGGAAACAATTTACATTATATACTTTATTTTTTATATTGATTTTAATATATTTTTGTAAAAATTTTTTACTAAATACATACAACTAGTTACTAGAGATACATACATATAAATAAACTATACAAATTAAATGAGATAGATAGAGATGAGAAGATGACAAGTGATTGAATTTTTATTAAGATAAAGTAATAAAATAATAAAGTAATAACTTTAGTTCCCAATTTTTGTTGCACGTCTGTAGAGAAAATATTTTGTAGGCGGAGTTCAATGTTGCTGCACAATCTTCCTCATCTATACCCTACTTTAGTGAAATGTTTTCTTCTTATAGATACCAAGAGTTGAACTGTTTTAACCTTTTTTTTTAGTTTATAAGAAATTTCTCGATGAGTCACTAAATTAAAGCGTACGAATCATTTTATATCGAAGACAAACGTCTAATTCAGATAAGATTAACTAAAATCTAAATATCTAACCATTGTAAGGTTTGTCTTAACTCTCATTTTGATCGATTTCTTTTTCTCTTCAATATATTTATGTTTGCGTGCAATATTGCATTTTTTTATTATTATTTAGTTCGAATTTAGTATATATATATGTATACCTGCAGCACATATATTGTTTATGATTACTGGTAAGGTGGGAAGTCTTATGTTTGCTGTCATGTGAAAATGAATGATTATAATCACAATATATATATACATATATATATATATATATATATATATATATATATATATATATATATATATATATATATATATATATATATATATATATATATATAATATAGATACAAGTGGCGCAAAAGTACCTTCACGATTTTAAATTTAAGTTAAATAAATATATATTTTGCAACTCATATTATAAAATGTATTTCTTGAAGTTTTTTCCAACTATTTACGAAAAATGATTTTTAACAAATGATATCCCCTTTCGCGCTGAAAACTATGAGCTCTTTTCAGCACAAAGTTTCTTAAAATATCCCCAAAATATCCTAATATTCTAAGTTGTTCCAAGCATTGTGGCTTGTTTACATAAACTCTTTCTATTGTATGGTTAGAAGGAGCACATCTGACATTAAAATATCGTCGATTGTTTCTCTGAGTAGAAATAAAGCCTCATTCGTTTTCCAAATAAAAAGTTAAGATATTTATCATCTGCAGGCTGATATCGCTCCATATCGAAACTCCCAAGTATTTACTAGAAATCTAAAAAAGAAAAACTTAATAAATTTTAATTCCACCTGTATATATACTCGTTTATCTATTTATACTTAACTATACTACTTACCAAGCACATCAATAACATTCTTCTACTACATACAGTCTGTAACGGTAAAAACAACCACCATAATAATATCATTTAATACTTTTATTTATATTTTTTAATATTTAATATTAATTATTAATAATAAAATACAGGAGAAAAAATACTCATTTAAATATCAATGGTATTCATTTGACATGAGATAAAATTGAAGTATAAAGAGTGTTTAAATATACTGTATATACTAAGATCTTTATCAGACGTACACTCCCGTTCATAAAAATTGAACCCCTAGTCATCACATTCTAAACGTATATATAGCAAATATATTATGTATTTTACATATAATAACACTTAGAATGTTTCAACTGGTTCAATTTTTATAAACGGGAGTGTACATGCATCGATTACAAAAATTTACTGCTACGATCAATATTGTGTACCGTCAAAAACTTCCGTCTTTACTTGTTAGTCCGGTCATTTTAGACATTTGAAATAAAGAAAATTCCGACAGAGCTAAATCTTCGTAGAGACCTTAGGTTTACCACAAGGAATAAAGTGTCAAAAGTCCCCATCAGTCCCATGTGAGCTTAGGGACTTATTCGGGGCCCAAGGTCAAAATTTTAGGTTTTTTGGATTTTTCTCGAAAACGGTAAGTTTTATCGAAAAAGTACCTCAGAGCAAAGTTGTAGATCTTAAAATTCTCTATAAAAATGGTTCCCATGATTTTTTCTCTAAGACCCACTATTTCCCAGATATTGCGCTTGTAAGAATCATGTTCTACATAGTATGCACACATATGCCACGTATATACATATTTAGGTACTCAAGCAAGCAAAAATGCCTACTCGTGCCTCTTCTATGTATACATTATACTATTCTAAGAAAATTTACTCTAAAACGACCGCCGGTCCCTTACCGAATCCCCTCTACTTGAATAACATCTGGCCTTGAAAAACATCTGCCTATTCTTTTGTCCATGTGGTGTCGTTCACGTATACCTGCTTCTTTTAGTGTTGAACGAGCAGTTCGAGTGACTATACGTATTTATTACAAGCGTCTACTATTGAAATTAGTGCTGATTAATATTTAACAAAAAATGTCACAATTTTGCTTTATTTGTAATAAACTTTTGACTGAAGATGAAACTGTTGTGGTCAGTCGTGGAATGCCAACTTTAATCGATGCAAGCGTCGCGAGAAGTGATGAGTTTGCTGATTATTTAAGAAGCCAAAAATCCGTTACAATTCACGTGGATTGCAGAAAATCATACACCCGGAAAACTTCAATCTCTGCATCAAAAAGACAACGTGAGGAAGAACAGGCCAGTACTTCAAAAGTAAGTCCACCTCATACTAGAGCGCGAATAAGTGAATCCAGCTTTTGTTTTAAAAACCACTGCTTATTTTGTGGCGATGAAGCGGATGAAGAAGCAGAAAAGAAGAAATTGAAGATTTCAAAAATTTCATTTCTGCCATTTGTTCAACAGCCTGCAAGTAATTACAATACGATATACACAACTTTACTTTGTGCTTTAGAAGATGCTAAACGTCACAACCATACAGTTTGCATAATTACTTTTGATCAACCTCTGTTTGCGAAAGCTCGCGAAATTGTATCTGCTGCACCTGAAGGATCGGAATTATCAAAGATTATAGTGAGACTGGGAGGATTTCATTTGTTAATGTCATTTTTCGGCGCAATAGGTTATATTATGCAAGGAAGTGGTTTAAAAGAAGTGCTTTCTGAGATTTATGCTCATGTGCAGTGTTCTCCAGCGTGTACCAATTGCCAAGGTGTCTCTTGCTCAAATGTTCAATTAAATACAAGAGAGGAAGATTCATGTGATTTTGATGAAGAGACAACTGATTCATCTTCATTTGAACAATTTCTAAGCGTTCATCAACAGGAAGGAGAAGAAGAAGAAGAACAAGAAGAAATTGAAGAAAACATGATTGTTGAAGTTGAATATGAAGAGTATGAGTCAGATTAAAGTAATAAAAAAAAGTTAGAATGACAGTTAAACTCAGTAACCCATATCAATAATCTTCATACTATTAAATAATTATTGTTCCTGAAAATAACGTCATAAAGGTTCGTGGAATAGGCCTACCGGGGATACCACGTTAAAAAAAACGCGCCGAGTACACTACCTCACAGGTGGTGTGGAAATGTGTGCATATTATGTAGAACTTGATTCTTACAAGCGCAATATCTGGGAAATAGTGGGTCTTAGAGAAAAAATCATGGGAACCATTTTTATAGAGAATTTTAAGATCTACAACTTTGCTCTGAGGTACTTTTTCGATAAAACTTACCGTTTTCGAGAAAAATCCAAAAAACCTAAAATTTTGACCTTGGGCCCCGAATAAGTCCCTAAGCTCACATGGGACTGATGGGGACTTTTGACACTTTATTCCTTGTGGTAAACCTAAGGTCTCTACAAAGATTTGGCTCTGTCGGAATTTTCTTTATTTGATCACTATTTTTATGTCTAAAATGACCGGACTATGTAATACCCTCAAATGTAGTACATATCGAGAACTGACCTGTATACGGGGGTTAAAAAACATGGCTGACTATTGTGTGCATCCAAAAAATAATCCATTTATTTACATTCAGTAATCATATTGATTTTCATCATCGGTACATTCCATCATCAGTATCAAAACAATAGCTGCACTTCCTTTCAGGAAATTCGCTAATATTAGAGTTGTAGAAAAGATGGTCAAATGATGGATTAATGCAAAGATAATTTTTTTACAGCTTTACTCCTAAGGTCCCCCTCTCTCTAGGTCGTCCAGAAAATGTACAGACATATTCACATACATACATACATGTGTAAATTCCCACCTTAAGAGCTATCAAATTTTAAAATAATTATTTAAAGATCTATTATCAGAGAATTTCACTCATATAAAAATTATGAAAGCTCTAAATTGAAGCAATTAAAATTTATAGCCAAAGACACAACAATTTTCTTAACTATATTCTAGATATTTCATAATAAATAAAAATTATTAACCTTTGTACTGAATTAATATTTAATTAATTAATACCACAAAAAAAAAAGAAGCTAAATAAAAATAAACTGATTATAAAAACTTTTAATAGGGTGAAACAAGGTTAATTACTTTAAACGGTACTCTAATAAATAAAGTAATTTAACCATGAAAAACTTATGAAAAACTTTCATTTTAATTAATTTTTTTTTCACAGCTCTTTGTAAATCGGCCATATTTAGAATTTTAGAAATTATGTTACTGTCTGATAAACGAATGCTTTATTATTTTCTAATAATCAAGATTTCTCGCATTATTTATTATATTATTCCAAACAAAACAATGGAAATAATTGATTATCTGTTGTTTGTCAAATTTACTAAAAATAAATGAAAATAACAACGAACTGACTTAATTGCTTAAATACCCGGTATATACTGAGTTTTTGGCAAAAATTTCAAACAAATGTTGAAACGAACAATTTTTGTCCTTAAATTTGTATTCTATCTCTTATGGTTTTGAAGATGAACATTTGCACCACTATGCGGGAAACGTTTGTGCACAAATAATGAGAAGTCTATTGAGTTTATGCAAATTTTTTTTTCAAAGAAAAGAAACAGAAGAAGTGTATATGCCAGTATCCTGTAATAGCCGCAACGATTTTGCTTATAGAGGCCCGTTGAAGCTAGATAAGATCTTTGGAACGCCTACGGTTCCACCCCGACCATATCTGTCTTGTAGTGATGGTGACCTTGGAACGACATTGAGCTTTTGAAGGTCATTTCAAGGTCAAATCTTGAATAAAGATTTAAAATAAAAGAAACCTATAATTTGAATTCGACGAATTTTACCAAATGCTGATGGAAATCGTCTAATGGTATAAAAATTAAATATCAAATTTTAACGTAGATACTAAACTTATTAATTATTTTAAATTATGTAAGCAATTGAGGTTTTAAATTTTAAGAATCCTTTGTTAATATTTTGATGAATATAAATTTACTAGAAGATGTTATTTTAAACATGAACACTCTATGTCTGTATATAGATGTTATGTGGCAGATTCATACCTGATTCTTTTGAAGTATGATCAATATTTTAAAGATCTCCTACGATTTATTTTTTCGTCGTAGTTTGTTAATAACACGATGTAATATTTTCTTACTTACTATTCTTTTAAGGTTTAAGTAGTCTGTATATAGAGGTCATGAGGCGCTCATATAAGACTTTTGTACAAAGTTATTTCGTAAAAGTGAAGGTGTTGTACTATGTATTTTACACTGAATAACAACATGTAGTTAGAGTAGTAGCATGTACTTTTCATTGATATTTTTAATTAATTACAACGCCTCTAGAGTACATACATACATACATACACACATAGACTAAGTAAAACTTTATAATTACCTACTTTACAAAATTTAATTTACATGACATGATTTGAATTACACAAAAAAGGAGAACACAGATTTTCTAATTTAAAATTTAAGCTTTAATTTTAAAACTATTTTTAGTTTTTTTTTTTCTGTCTATGATTTAGAATCTGAAACAATAAACCCTATTTTGTCAAAATGGAAACCCGACTTCAAAAATCAAATATTCTATAACAAAAAATGCACTAAAAAGTAAAAAAATAATTGCATATTCTTGTGCTAATTTTAGTTCACCTAAGCAAAAAATTTTAAATATATTATTGTTATTTTTGGAGTCGGTGTTGCATCGAGAAATTCACAAACTTTTGGACACCGCCTCCAAAAATAACAATAATTCTACATATATATTTAAAAAATTTTGCTTAGGTGAACTAAAATTGGCACAAGAATATGCAATTATTTTTTTGCTTTTTAGTGCATTTTTTGTTATAGAATATTTGATTTTTGAAGTCGGGTTTCCATTTTGTCAAAATAGGGTATATTTCTAGCTTTTTAGTGACTTTGAAGTTCTATAACTGATTTTATTTGTTAAAATTTTTTTTTATCCGTTTTTTTTTCTTTTAATTTTTAGTGCATTTTTTTATAACAGATTTTCAGTTTTTTTTTACATGTATTTTGTTTTTATTTTGTAAAAATGTTTTTTTTGGGTTGGTTTTTTTTGAAAAAAATTTTTTTGTAGTCGGTTTTAAAAAAATTTTCTTATTTTCCCATTATGAATGAGTATTCCCCTTTAAAAAAAAAAAAAATTCGCAGAAATCGGTTATCACATATGAAATCTCATCAGAATACGATTTTGTGCCAATGGGACCAATGGGAAACCAAACCCTTTAAAACAAAAAAAAATTCAAAATCGGTTCATAAATGATGGAGTTGAAACACATTAAAAAAAAACAGACGAATTGAGAACCATCCTCTTTTTTGAAGTCGGGTTAAAAATACAAACCTCAAAAGTTCAAAAAACTCACGTTTCAAAAAAGTGGAAAAGTTAAAAAAGAAATTGTTTTTATTTATTTACAAAACTTTCTTCATAAATTATAGTCGAGTATCTTAATTCTTAAGTTTATAATCGGTACATACTTAATGTATAAAAGAGTATTATAAGTTTAGTCCCAATTTTAGAACGGATAGAAATATTGATCGAAAAAATTATGGCATTAGTTTAAATTTTGGCATACATTCTCGATTCACCTCAATACTGATTTAGTATATTATCTGTCCATTAACACGATTAATCAAAAATAAAAGGATCAAACGAGCTGAAATTTCGTATGGGCAAAATCGGTCCATTAATTTGTTTATCTTTAAAATCGTTAGAGATAGAAACTTTTTTTCATAAAGTAATTATCATACATATGTATATAGCACCTTGGTTTGGAAGTAAACCAAACAGCACACGCAATGATAAAGACTTCATTATATAAAGGTTATTTAAACAATTAACTCAGTAATTAAATACTGATTTCGTGTTTCGTCCTAAACCTCAAAACGAGAAAGATATGATGAAATGAAATTTACTGTGCATCTTTCTAAGCTAAAAAAGTGACTTTTAAATGGCGAATGGCATAGCAACTTCTTTTGATAGGCTAATTATCATACATAATTTGTGGGGTTTTTTGTGGGGTTTTGTACAACAGAATTAGATGCATACGAAAGCATCTACATATACAAATTGAGAAAACAGATAATGAATTTAGACAATGGCCCAATTCCAAATTCTGATTTAATAAAATTAAACCATTTTCAAAAATAAAAATCCAATACCTGAATGTCAAGGTTAACGTAGGTACACTCACTTTAGTGACAAAACAAACGCCGCATAGTCACCAAAGAGTACCACCAATAAATAGGTGGGGCTTTCCACACACCTAATCCAGTAGTCAGGCAACTTAAATAATCCTCAAGTCAGTTTATACCCTCAGCCAAATCGTATAAAAGGACAGAATTTTTTTATATCATTGTGACACAGGCACCAAATTAGCAATAAGCAACATATCTCTGAATCCATATCCCAGAGATAGTTACGATTAGCTAATTCATACTGATGATGACTACATTGTAGTCGAAATACGTATTTATAAAATACAAACAAATATTCTAGGAATAGGGGCAAAATTTGAAATATAATTTCACGGACTATATTGTTTTATCTATCACCCACCAATATTTAAATGTTAAGGTTCGATAATCTATCACAACGAACCCAACGCACAATGTGAATCCATACTACAATCACTTTTTCATTAAGTCTAAATACTTTCATAAGTACACGTGTACTTTGAGAATTTCCCAATATTATTTACTCAAATAAAACGAAAACAAAGAGAATGCGACGGGAATAAAGCATATTTATCGTTTTGATCGTGTATATAATAGGCAGGTAGGTAAACGCACCAACCAAACCAACCACCCCAAATAAATACGACATTATAACGACGCAATTTCAGACGACGGCTGCTGACGACTATTTACTGTTGTTTAGTCCTCTCAGGACGTTCACCTTATTCGCTATATACGTATACAATATATAATACGGCGTATTCGTATTTGAAAGTCTAGGAGAAAAAGAAAGCATCACTATAATCATAATCATTGTATAATAGCAACGTATATGTACACTCTAGATCAATTAAATTGAACTTGTAAACATTTTTTGTTTTGTTATTATTAAATAAACATTATATTATCGAATGATAATTAGTGAGAACTCTTGGTTTTTGAAATAAAATTTCAAATTCGCCCCCTTTACCTAGATCAGTTTTTTTGTATTATAAATACGTATTTCGACTACAAAGTAGTCATCATCAGTATAAATTAGCTAGTCGTAATTTACTCTTTGACAATTAGAAATAGATAGAAAGTCGAGATCAATAGACAAAAATAAAAATAAATAGAAAATTAACTAAATTTAAATATACTAAATTTTAAAAATATAATAAATTTTAAATTGTATTGAAATTACTCTTGCATCTCACCCCGAATATATGAAGCTTCAGGAAGACCTGATAAGCAAGCTCCTGGCAATTGCCAACATATGGGAGAAGTGAGTCTCGTCAGGCTGCGGTAGAAGGGGGAGCACAAT
Organism: Nineta flava; assembly: GCA_963920215.1. Classification (NCBI taxonomy): domain Eukaryota; kingdom Metazoa; phylum Arthropoda; class Insecta; order Neuroptera; family Chrysopidae; genus Nineta; species Nineta flava. The sequence continues at coordinate 120,530,341 of OY986040.1, forward strand.
GGATCATAAGGTCAAAGTGCAATACTTTTGAGACTCCAAGATGTATCTATCTATCTATCTATCTAGGTTTTGATTTTATACAACTTTTCACTTCAATGTGTTTTCACTGTAGTTCAAATTTCTTTGAATTCAAGTGTACCTCTGTAGTAACTTTCTCAACCCACTATGGCTGGGTTGTTTTTTGTGTGTAATAATAATAACGTTGTAGACACACAACACATATCAGCCTATCATTGTCTGACCCAACGATATAATCAGTAGAAAATTATCCTTTGCATATGAACTTCAACTTTTTTTTTCTCCTGTCTCTGTTATCCTTGCTCGTCATCAATATGTTAGTGTTTTATTTTTATTTTTTTGTTTGAGACAGTCAATTAATAATTGCGTAGGTTATTTTTTTTTGCGTGAGTTGGAATTTAAAAAATTATATTTATCTATTTGATTCGAACAATAACCTTGTGTGTGATGCAGGACTACTATATGTGTTTAGAGGTTATGTGTATGACATTGAAAATTTATCTGAATTTTTCCCGGGATCCTTAGGCCTTTGAGATCCTCTGATGTCAATTTTTAGTGTACCGTAGTTTAAAAAATGGGACAGTTTTGGAATCACTCCGGTATTTGACTGTCTGTCGATCTATAACAAAGTTTATCTCAGTGACTATATTTCCAGAAAATAGTAGCTACCCAAATACGCACTTGGGAGGGGGGGCTGAAACGGAAAATAGTGTGTGGGGTTTCAATTAAAAGCTTTTGAAGCATCATTTTAAAAATATATAATTCATTTTTATACCCGGTATATGTAAATATACCAGGGTATATTCAGTTTAGTCCCAACTTTGTAACGCTTGAAAATATAAATGCTTGACATAGGTGTTCATAAAATGGCTTAATTCGGCCATTTCTTCGTGACCGTCTGTCCGTCTGTCCGTCCGTGGACACGAGAACTCCAAAACGAAAAGAAATGTGTGTTCTAGAGCAAAAAACTAAGGTCAAGTTCGTGAATGGGTAAAATCGGACCATTTTTTGGGCAAAATTTACAAAACTGCCCATCTTTGTAACCATAAAAGATAGAACAAAAATGTAATGACAAAAAATATTCCTTTTTTTAAAATAAACAACTTTTCTTATAAACATTTTTACATAAATTCAGGATATACCGGGTATTTAAGCAATTAACTCAGTTAATTGTTATTTTCATTTGTTTTAATGTATTTACTTTAAATTACTTCACTTATTTTAAAATTTTTTTAAAATTTTTTGGGAAAAATTCCTTAAAATTGGTAGGACCAAAAATGTTTTACGAAATAGAATTGATTAATTTATTGTGTATAAATTAATACGGAAAACTACCACGAAAATAGTCCGAGTGCAATCCTATTTGGACCAACTTCTAAATATAATTAATTGTATATAAAATATGAATAATTCATCCGGAACGCTTTTTACATTATGTCTCTGGTATAAAGCGCAGTTGTATTTAATTCCTAGAATCTCTTTAGTGGGTGACCGTACAGTTAATACAAACAGACATTACTATCCAATTAGTATAATATAATTGTGAGCAACAGGTTATTAAATAATCTTATTTAAAAGGATGATGGTAGATAAGAAAATAATAAACTTTGGGATTTTATAAACAAAAATAATATAATTAACAATTAACAATTAACTGAGTTAATTGTATAAATATCCGGTATATACGGAGTTTATGATAAAAAGTATTGAAAAGAAAGTTAATTATTTTTTTAAAAGGAAAATTTTTCCAATTATAAATTATTTTTCTATCCTTACCGTTTCAAAGATGGATATTTTACCCCCCTGGCGAGAAAAAGCGCGGCCTAATTTTATTTACGAAGTTGATCTTACTTTTAGCTCTAGAGTACACACACACACAAAATTTCAACTCGTTATCTCTTTTCGTTTTTTAGTTATCGTGTCTACAGACATCGTGTCAACATGGTAAAAAATTAATCATTCGGTACTGAACCTAAAACGGAATAAACCGTTATTTTTACTGGAACTAAGCCCTGATTTTTGGTGATAGCTGTAGTCATGCATAAAGTCATTAAAATAACATAGCGTATATAAATAAATTGACTAAAAACCATTATTATATTTATGTAAAAGAAGTTTTGCATATCCAATCCAAAGGACGCAATTTAAATAATTTTGGGAAAAGTAGAGATTAATAAATTTTAAAATTGCGATTGAATATTAATTGACCAACTGGATTTCTCAAAATTCCTCCGCTCTTTAATATCTTTGTACATAATTAATTTTCGGCATAGTGTAATCTGTAATCATTTTGTATGTAAGGAACAATTCCGCCTCTTTACAAAATATTTTTAATTTTTAGTATTCATTGATGTAAAAATTCATTTGTATAATTTTTATTTGATATTTATTACCTGTGTGCATAATTACGACAATATTTATTAGAATTTTATGTTTATTTTTATTCCAGCTAACTCTTTTATTTTTTAGAAGTTACCCGGATTTCTTTGTTTTCATTCAAACAATGTTTTATTATGTAATTTAAATAAGGACTTAAATATTTTTACATTTTTATTAAGTTTTTTACATTTTTATACCCGGTATATGTAAATGTACAAGGTGTTCAGCTAACCCCCAACTTTGTAACGCTGAAAATATTGATCGTAGACATAAATTTGTGGCATAGCCTTCCGTCCGTGAATACGTTAACTCAAAAACGAAAAGACATAACGAGCTTTATGTGTGTGTTCTTGAGCAAAAAAGTTAGATCAAGTTCATGAATAGGCAAAATCATACCATGTTTGGGCAAAATGGGCAAAACTGCCCAACTTTTGAACCGTAAGAGATAGAACAAATATGTAAAGACGAAAAATGTGCCTATTTTTAAAATAAACAACTTTTGATATAAACTTTTTTACATAAAATTAAGTATATACCGGATATTTAAGCAATTTACTCAGTTAGTTGTTATTTTCACTTGTTTTTTATTATTATATATATTTTCTGACGATGGAACTTTGTTTCCAAAACTGTAGTCCAAATAAAAGTAGTATTACGAAGATTTCAAATATTTGTTATACTTAATTAATAATTATTATCCTTTGTAAGCAGGATAGGAGGATAGACACAATCCATTTAAAATTGTGAATATATAAAATAATTCATCGTTTTTGTAACTTACGGTTTTAAAAAACAAATTGGCTTCATTGACTATTAGCAATACTAATTTATAAACCTCAAATATTAAAATTTACTAAACAATATGCAAATTAATATATTTTGTATACATTGTATATATTATAGATATAGTATAAATATTGGGAACTGTTTGGAGATAGTTTTATCCAAGGCAACAAGAGTGGTGGATTATTTTGTTTTTGTTATTGTTTTGGCTTGGTGGTAATTTGTTTCTGACTTATACACAAAAGTCTTTACATACATATATATATATATATATAACAACAGACACACGGATGATAATGCAAATGTTTCTCGTATATATACAAAGGCCATTCCGTATTATAGGGATGCCTCTTAAAAAGTATACATTGATAATAGGATAAAACTTTATAACGGATTTAAGTCGAAGAAAAAATTAGATTTAAAAAATTAAGTGAAAATACATTTTTAGTTAAACGGATTTATTGTAGAATTTGCTAAACTTAACACCGTGGAACACATTTATGATAAAATGTTTTTTTGTCGGAAATTTTTGTAGTTTTCCTCGTTTTTTGTAACGAGGATTAAAATTTTGAACCTCGCCTCGCCTCGTGCCTCGTGCCTCGTAACCGAGTACCGAGGCGAGGCGAGGTTACCTCGTAGTCTCGGTGAAACCCTAATTGTATATCTATTGTATTTCCAAATGATTGTCGATCGAATTTAAAATATGATGATTTCCAAAACATCCTATAAATATATAATTGTAAATAGTATACAATAATCATTGGTTTTCACAGTTGTATTTAAGTCTGATCAAAGTCCCAGTTTGATCTATAATATTATTTGCTAGCTTTTATCTACATTATCAATTGTACACATGGCAACAAAAGTAGCGATCTTTTTTCAAATCGATTTGTGAAAATTGAAGTGAAAATAACAATTGAGTTAACTGCTTAAATACTCGGTATGTACTGAGTTTATAAAAAAAATTTTATGAAAAGATGAAATCCCGTGATGTTTTAAGAACTATATAAAGAGGTTCTTCAGATTGCTTCCACGATTTCCAATCCGAAACCTATATACAAGTTACTATTATTATAAAAAGTAACCATGACATAAAACTTCTTTTTCCTTAAAATGCATCTATTGCTTCATGTTTTTTGTAAAAATACATGTTACTATATTAATTTGCCTCGACCGAGGCGAGGTTTTTGTGACGATATACCTCGCCTCGCCTCGGTTTGTAACGAGGATTAAAATTTTGAACCTCGCCTCGCCTCGTGCCTCGTGCCTCGTAACCGAGTACCGAGGCGAGGCGAGGTTACCTCGTAGTCTCGGTGAAACCCTAATTGTATATCTATTGTATTTCCAAATGATTGTCGATCGAATTTAAAATATGATGATTTCCAAAACATCCTATAAATATATAATTGTAAATAGTATACAATAATATTGTAAAGCAAGCACAATACTAGCCTCCTAACGCCTAGTAGTAGGTAGTAGCTTGTGCCTTACTATTCTATACAGTACACATAGTATACTATATGTGCCCTGTGTACTTGCCTAGCTAGCCTAGCGCTAGCTAGAGTAGAGTAAGATAGAGAACGCATTTTGTCAAATACATGGCAGTGGTTCATATATACGTATGTAGTATGTACTACGTATACTCACATCAGGTCAGGTGACGTTGGGTATGAGTTTGATGCGTCTAGTCTAGCTCCCACCCTCATTGTGATGAGGTCAAACCAGGTCATACACATTCTAATAATATATATATATATATAGAATAATGGAAATTTGTGAAATATTGACAATAACACTTTAGCTCTAATTTTACCAATTAAGAACATTCATGTGCTACGCTAAAGTCAAATGAGTACAATCTTTAATAAGATTTATTTAGGATTTAAAAAAAGTTGTATAATCTTACAACGATTTATAACCTATTTATAAATATTTTAAAAGTATTTATTGTAAAATATCAGTAAATATAAATAAGAAATTGATTTGACAGATCTGACAAAAAACTATGTTTTGTTTAGGACGTTCATATGTGAAAACGTATGTGTATATTTTATTACTGTGCGCTGTCGTCAGTTTTCAAAATATGGTGGCAAAAACAAACCTAACAAAACAGTTTTAATTTTATTAAATAATTAATTCAAACGTTCGTCAACACCTTTTTTTATGCAATTATATAAACTGCATATTTCAAAGAATATTTATAAATATTTTTTATTATGGTGGCTACTTTAATAATATAGTTATTATAATTTGAAGTACAACAAAATTATGTTCTCTATAACAGAGGTGGGCAAGAGTTGACTCGGCCAAGCTCTGAGTGAGAGGTAGGGAAGAGAGATAGAGTTAATACAGGGTAACCTACCAATTATTAATATTTTCTTTTTTTAATTAAAACATTTTCTGAAAAAATATAATAATACCAAATCTTTTTTATGGTCACTATTATACAAAGTAAATAATACATACAATCATTCAATACATACTCTGGAATTTTGGGCTGGTAATTTGGGTCATAAAATGTACCTTTTTAGTATATATCATATTTGTGTATGAATAAAATAAAAATATATAAAATATATATATATATATATATATAAATCTTTTGAACCTTTAAGTTTACCGCTGGACCATTGTAATAAAAGAGGGAAATTTTTGCAAAGGATAATTTAAATAGAATAGTTTTATAGTTTTGGAAATTCCAAATAATTTGTCTAAATATTTTACTATTCATATCCGAGAACTAATAAAGAATTATTTACCTGATTTAATTATTTTTTCTTCGTATGGAGTATGCTCAGTATAGTGTCATGGGAATTTGATGAATTAAGTTAAATTTTACATAAAGTGGGAATTTGAGTTCTTCGAGTTAGTCTACTTTGAATTGAAAAAGTGAAAAGTACTATTTGTAGTAGTGGAAATTATTTTTCGCATAATTTGTTTTTAAAAAAAAATAAAAGTAATAAATTATTGAATAAATTATTGGGCAATAATCGGTAGGGACAACCTGTATTGAAACATCGTTCCGTCTTGCTTCAAAACATACCTTCTTTACTTACTCTCACCCAGCTTATGGAGAGCCCGTAAGGCTCAGACGAGCTGTCTGCGCCCACCTCTGCTCTATAAGACGTTGTGTTAAAAGTTTGATTTTTGATCGATAATTACTCTTTGAAATGATTGTCATAGGGTTTTTAATTTTTGAGAGAGGATAACTACATAATTGACCTATTCAATTCACTAAAAAAAAATGTTTATCTACTATCAAGCCTCATGCATGAACGTCTTTAAGATGTAACTACCAATATTTGAGAATAACTATAATTAATAAAGTAACTAAATAACTATTAACTATTATTCGTACTACAGTGTACTTAACTCATATATAAAATAGATAAACGCTAAAAACATGGTATAGGTCAAAATACACTCTTATCGAAAATATAAAACGTGTCTAACGAAATATAACTTCAACTAGTGAAAATAACAACTGATTTAATTGTTTAAATACCCGGAGTTTATGAAAAAAGTTTCAAACAAAAGTTGTTTATTTTTAATAAAGAAACATTTTTGGTCTGTAAGTTTTTTTCTATCTCTTACGGGTTCAAAGATATTTTTTCATTCTCATATTTTGTACCCATTTTACCCAAACACGGTCTGATTTTGCCCATTCAATCGAACTTGACGTTAAATCTAAGCTGTAGAACATACACACAAAATTTCAGGTCGTTAACTCTATTCCTTTGTGGGCTATCGGTCCAGAGACGGGCAGACGACGGACGGGCATATGGTAATGGACTTATTTGGTCATTTTATGAACACCTATACCATAAATTTTTGTCTGCATACAATATTTACAACCGTTACACAGTCGGGACTAAAATTAATATATCCTTGTGTATATATATATATATATATTTATATATATATATATATATATATATATATATATATATATATATATATATATATATATATACCGGGTATAAAAATGCTAAACAAATCTCGAAAACTATACGAAACAATTCAATCAAATTTTAATATTCTGTATATTCAATATTTCAGCAGAACCATATCCAAAAATTCGATTACCCAATTTAATTTTGAATCCTCCATATGTTTCCGAACTTTCTGTACAGTACCATCAAAGTAAGTACCTATACATGCTGGTGTAGGTATCATTTTGATAATTTCGGTTGAAAAATACAACAACAAAAAAAGGAATAAAAAATTTAGCAGACGCATTAATTCAGGAAAAGTTTTTTTCCAGTCAATGAACACAAACGTTTGTTTTTTTTTCTATTTATTTATTATTATTTATGATAAAAATGGAAAACATTTTTTTATATTTTTAAATAGATGAAAGTTTATGTTTTTTTTTTTGGGTGTAATAGTCAGTCGACTTAAATTTCGTTGCCACTACGTTTAGGATTTAAATTTTATTTTTAGGATTCTTGACAATATTATCTCGTCTCAGGCTCGACTTCCAATTGGAAGTTTTCAAACAAAATCTTATTTTAGCGAACTATTATGTAAGCCGGTTTTTACACATGAACGTTTTGATGAAAGTTTTCAATCGCAATTAAAATATTTGATATAACTAAAGTTACATTGCTGTTCACACGACGAAATTCACTTGAAATATATCAACCGCATGTTTGTTAACAGCTATAACTCTCATCTTGTTTACTATTTCTTTGTTTGTCAACCATTTCAGTCACATGATCAGAGTATACCAATCACAAGGAAGTAGGATATAAATATATCGTACACATTATTCTTACATGTTACGTTACATAAGATTTCATGAAATAAATTGTCAAAATAGAATTCTTCTCTAGTTCATCAAACTAAAAACATCCATAAAAAATACTAATGCGCTTGCTCACCTAGTCCTTCGGATGAATACTTACATCTAAAGTTACTTGTGTAAAAACGGTCTAATATATATTATTATTATTATTACTTGGAGGTTATTATTCACTGCGACCAATATGATCTATTGTGACCCCCTACTACTGCTCTGTTAAGGCTTGTCTCAGAGCTCCTCAGCCAGTCTCAATTCTCGGAGGAATTTGATGATCTGGGTGGGATGCAGGGATGGTAAGTCATCCTCCTGAAGTAGGTACTGGTCAAAACAAGCAGCCCTTCTTCGTGCTACGGCTTCACATCCAAGTAGGAGATGAGTTGGAGTCTCTTCCTCCAGCTCACAGAACCTGCACTAGCCGTCATTGATGATTCCCATCTTACGGAAGTGCCCATTCCGTAACCTCAAAGATGTTGATAATGTTTTATAATTAGAATACGTACAGAACCAGCAAGTCACATTCTAGCGTATATAGAGTATTACTAAATAATAATAATAATAATAATAATAATAATAATGGGGTTTAACCTCCGTTTCCGAGACACTACGGTCTATAACAGAGGCCACCCACATCATTATTCTTCAACCTTTATTTATTAATTTTTACATTACATTTTTATGATGTGAGTGGAGGATCAGGAATTCGTATGCAGATTAGGAATTGGTAGGTGTGCGGCTGCAGCCGACTTTGATAAGAACTATGCCGATATTCATCTGGAGTTCGTGAAGGGAAACTGCAGAAAACCTTCACAAGCATAGCCGGTTACTTCTGTCTAGTCCATACACCGACAGTTTAGTCAATCAACCGCCCCATTAATTTTTTTTTTTTAAATTGACAAACTGTCGGTGTCGGGATTCGAACCCATAACCTCCCAGGTCCAAGTAGAAACAGCGCCTTAACAAGCGCAGCTACTTGGCTGGTTTACAGTATTACTAATTATATGTATAATATTACATAGTCTTAGAATGTTTTAACTAGTTCAATTTTTATGAACGGGAATGTACGTTGCGTTTAATAAAAAATATTAATATTATTTAAACACCTGCTTGAATTAATAAATAATTGATTAAGGATTTTATTTTATTTTAGATTTTTTAATTAGAAATATAATTTTTATGAATATATATACATATATTTTTATTTTGCAGAAATGCTGCATAAACATTAATAATTACTTTGAAATATAAATCAAACAATAATATAACCACACATGGACTGATATAAATATAAAATTTTTCTTTACAAATTTCTTAGAAATTATGTAATTTTAATACACATATGTTTATAAATATATATATATATATATATATATATATATATATATATATATATATATATATATATATATATATATATATATATATATATATATATATATATGTATATATATATATATATATATTTGTAATTCTTTTTATATTTTCTGCAATATATTCATATAATTTTTTTTATATAATTTGTATTTATTTTCTATGTAAATAATAAGCATATAATATTAGGTTAAAAAAAAAAACAAAAATCAAATTTAAATTTAAATAATAAAATTATTTTATTTAAAGATGTATGTAAAATAATTAACAATTAGATTAATTTACGGTAAAAATTTAAATTAGTAGATAATGAAAAAATTAGGACTTTCAAAAATTAGAACATTAGAAATTGATAATAAAGTTTAAAATTTAAGGTAGTTGTCTTGCAGTAAACGTGTTAAAAAGTTTCAGCTCATAGCACAAATCAATTTATATGAATAGATGAGATTGTAGACTATACTTTTTTGACTTGAATGTACTTGTTTGCTTGGATTATATAAAAATGTCAATCTTTTCGTTAATCTATTACAATAATTGAACGGACAATAATTTTTTTTTTTTTCAAAATATAATATCGTTTTACATTGTCCTACTTTTTTAGCCAAATCGCTCGACACGTTTTTTAAATACAATTTAAAATAAGGTGAAATTACTACTTTTATAGAAACCTGTAATGTTAATCGTACAACTTTTGATAGCGATTTTTACCAAAACTAAACGATAAATAATTTTGAAATTTTAAACGAAGTTAGATACTTATACATTTTGAATAATTCATCAAAAAGTTCAGGAATTGGCTTCGACAACGCGTTTCACACGGCAACCACCTTAAAATAAAGTCATTCATTTTTTATTCGAAATTATTCTAATATTTTTAAATTATTTTAATTTCAAATGACATTGAGAATGCTGCTTATTTTATAATTAATAATTTAATACAAAAAAATCATAACATAAAATAAAATAAGTGAAAATAACTCAGTTAATTAATTAAATTAATTTCTCTGTATATACTGTGTCATTATCAATGCGTGAACTGTTTATTTTACTTTTTACACACACGCAAATCTATAAAAACACTAAGTAGTGTAAATAGGTGCCATACGAAGAATTATTAAAGATGTTTGAGCCATTCAGTTTTTGAAAGAAAGATTCAAACTAGTGTTTTTATTTAAAAAAAAAAAAAAAGACATTTTTTGTTTTTATTTTGCTCATTCGCAAAACTTGATATAATATCAAGCATTTGATGTCAAAGACAGCGTCGGACTGGCCATATAGTCGAGGTGGCGTTTGCCAGCCGGGCCCTAGCGTGCGCGGGCCCCCCACGGGTCTGGCTTGCAGGGTTTGCTACAAGCCAAGCGGTAGGTACAGTAGGGGATCGCGCAGTCTAGGGCTCGGCTCTTGCGACCTACATGTAAAGTAGATAAAACTTGAAAAATTAAAACTTGTTTTGGAAATTTCTGAACGGCGATATCTTTTGAACGAATCAACCGATTTTGACGTGTATCATAATACACGACATTTGACATTGTTTAAGAGATACATTATATCGTAATCGAATCTAATATAATATGTATCTAATTTATTCATAAAATTATTTATCTTTTGAACTGTCTTAAACTCTTTGGGATGAGCACGTTCCACCTAAGCAGCAAGACATGAATGACTCAGATTCTCAGAGTGAGGTAAAAGACGACGAAGATGTTTTAGACCAAACTGCAAAGGACGCCATGTGTTTTTCCCGAAGCGGTTTGGACGTCTCCAAAGTTGCATACTATGTGTATTGAAACTTTTATCACAATATAACATGCACATCAGCACGTACACCAACTTATATGTTGCATATTGTGTAATTCTCAGAATTTCGTTCACGCAAGGGACTTGTGAGAGACGATTTTCAGCGCTGAAGCGCATTAAAACGAGACTTCACTCTTTATTGGGGCAAGAACTGTTGGATTCGTTGATTATATTAAACACAAAATCGGATCTTATCAAGGATGACGAGAATAGCAGCTTTTACGATCGAGTTATTGACAGCTTAGCTGAAAGTTCTCCTCTTTTAAAAAAAATGTTGAATGGCTAGCTTCCGATTGGATTATTTTAAGTAATTGGAACTATATTTACCTAATAATATATATAGTTGATAATTAATAATTTGTATATTTCATATTTTCTGATAGTATCTACCATAGTCCCGTTCCGGGCCCCGGGCTTGCGGGGAGCCACCCGGGCCATTTAGACCCAGTCCGACCCTGGTCAAAGAATCAATAATCAATGTTAAGACATATTACTTAAATTCTAAATCCAGTGAACGCTAGCCACCTCCGTTTGTAAAATATAACCGAAAGGCAACCCTACTAAGAAGGGATAGATTGACGCAACTTTACAAATACAATTAAAAAACTTAAAACCACCCTATAATTCTTGAACACACAAAATTTATGTTCGTTTTCGAGTTATGATGTTTACGGATGGACGCGCCGACAAGCAGACAGGTAGGCAGGCTGACTGTCGAGTGCATATACGGGTATAGACTAATTAGGTCATTTTATAAACATCTTTAGCAAAAATTTTGTTTTGAGATCAATATTTTCTACCGTCACAAAGTCAGGTCTAAACATAATATACCCTTGCATATATAATATGACTGTGTTGGACAGCTTTTCCTATAGTAAATCAATGTTAAATATTATTTATGACTAGCTGTCCGTCTGGTACTGTATGAAGTCAGTCAGTACACATGTGACGAAAGTCCACTTTAGTAGGTGCATTGTGCATAAAAAATCCCCACTCTTTAATGACAAACAAACAACCATACGCATACAGTATAGCTGTGAGATAACTGACTGACTTTATTTATGTGTGTACTGACTGACTTCATACAGTACCAGACGGACAGCTAGTAATAAATAATATTTAACATTGATTTACTATAGGAAAAGCTGTCCAAAACACTCTGTATACTAATCCCCATATACCGGATATTTCTCTGGAAATTGTAATACACACCGTTTTTTCTACGTTTAACATTTGGGCTCAGTTTAGATATAAGAAAAGTATTCAATCATATTTAAATAAATTATTCAATTTTTTCAACAAATTTTAAATTTAAAATATTTTCTTTTAATTTTTTTTCAAATATTGTATATATTTGAAAAATATATACAATATTATATTCAAATATTGTAGAAAATTATTGAATAAAATTTCACATTTATAATTTAAGAATTTCATTGATGATTCCATAAATATTTAAACAGTTTTTACTGTACTAATTATGCAAACCTCTTTCAATGAAGTTGAAGTATTGAGAGCCACCTGTTATCGTATTAGGCAAACAAGTACCAATGGTTTGTCTATACACTACACGGTGGTACCAAAGAATACAATATACATAGAAGCGTATTAGTACGATTTTTGTGTCACTTAAAATTTTTAGAGTGTATGCTGACCACTAGATGACAATAGCTGTTCAATTTCAGTATTTAGTGCCATTATCAGCACAACCAACTGTACTTTGGCAGAACTAAGTACCAGTTGGCCGGATCACATCGAAACGGGGATGTAGTTCAAATTTATATTAAAAGGGAATCCACCAATATTGATGAATTTTTAAAATTAATTAGTCAAAATTTTTAATTTTTTTTTACAAGCTGTATAAAATATATCAGCTTAAGAAAAATTTTTTTTTAATACTCAAAACTATGTTTCTGTTAATATATGGGTGCATGGGTGTACATGACTTTCTCAAAGTTAACTTTAATTAACCTGTTTTCTTCTTTCAGTATGTTCCCAAGTCCCAATTGTTATGTTTCCTTTTTTCTATGTGTACATACACGAAGAAAAGTATTTTATGCACTGTAAACATATATCTTTATGTTATAACAAATCCTCAACTTATTAAAAACATTTTCTTTAACCAATAAATTTCATTCAAGCATTCAATGCGTATCGTATTTTTAAACCAGATTTGTTGTACGTATTGCCAACTGTGAATGAGTTTTTGAACCTGTATATGTACTGCCATCTATGAGAATCATTATAAAACTGATTTATTATGCGTAGTATCACCTATGAACAACTTGATCGTGTGGCGAGAAAATGTCGCCAAGCCAATAGTCAGTCTAACACGCCGCAATAAATGTTTAACATCAAAAACTATTTGGGTGGAAATCACCATCTATATTGGGAAAAATTTTTGAAAAAATTCAAATATTACGTAATTTTATTTATCGATAACGAATTTAAATTTAAAAAAAAAACGACGAATTTTATTAAATTGGCGAAACTATAACTCTATATTGGAAAAACTTTATTGGGTGAAAAATTCCTACTATTTTGGGAAAACTGTTTGAAACAATTCAAATATCAGTTTTATTTATCAATAAGGGAATTTAGAAAAAAAAAACACAAATTTTATAAACTTTCGGATAGTTTTTAATTTTATTTCATTAACAAGCGCAACAGTCTCAAACTGTTTTTTTTACTTTTAGAATAAATTTTGTTTTTATAAAAAATAAAAATCAATAATTCTAAAATTATTTTAACAAAAGAAACTATATTCTTCCATTGAATTATAAAAACTGTAATTTCATGAAAATGAATGATCATACTTAGGTGTTTTATGAATTATTTTCAGTTTTTAAACGTTTCGCTTGAGGATAATCATTTTCAGAAATATCCAATGTGTGACTTAATTTCTCTGTATCATTACTGGTGGTGTAAACATATTGTACGATCATCGGATTAAGTTCCCTAAAAAAAAAAATAATCAAATTATTCATTTCATTTGATTTTCATTAACTTGTTATGTATTACTTAAATTTGGGACATTTTTTTCAAATTTGATGTAACACTTTTTGTGGATTTCGAGAATACATCAACATGAATCGTTAATCGGACTAACGGTGGAAAATATTGAAATGACACTATCAGAAACAGTCAAACAGATCTCCAAATTGTAGATTTATATAGAAAAGTGACTAAAATCGGATATAATTTCGCCAAAATATCTCAAAAAATTAATTTAGGACTTTTTTGAAGTTTTCATAAATTTGATAAAGAAGAGATACGTTTAGAAAGATCAGCGACACTTGAGATTCTCGAACTGATATCAAACGATGTGAAATTGTTTCTTGCTTTTCGATCAAAGAATAAATGCGCAACTCATGTCCGTGCCCAATCCTTCGACGTTTGCGACATTCTAAACCAAGTCCGTCTGTTCGTTGTATGGTCGATGGGTCAACTACGTAATCGCTTTGCGCCGTTTATTTATTTTCTTTCGGCACTAAACTTTTTAGGCTCAACGGATTCGTTTCGACGCGTGCTTTTCTCTGACATTTTCGATACACTGAAGCTGAATAGGATGCCACTGCGGACTGTTACCGGATTCATTACCGGGCATTATTCCCTGCGGAAGCATCTGCACACAATGGGACTCCATAACGGGTCCATTGCGCGCAGATTATGTGGCGAGGAGGAAAAAACATCCAGCCACATTACCTTTGACTGCGAACCTCTAGGTTACAGCAGATACAGGATATTCGGTGCATCTCACCCCGAATATATGAACCTTCAGGAAGACCTGATAAGCAAGCTCCTGACTATTGCCAACATATGGAAGAAGCTAATCTCGTCGGACTGAAGAAGAAGGGGGAGCACAATGGAACCTAAGGTCGAAGTGCAATACTTATTAGACCCCAAGATGTATCTATCTATTTATCTTCCTCCGACATACATTTTCTGTAATTCCGAATATATTTACGAACCATGAGGACAAAATCTTCAATTTTTTTTTAAATTTTCAATTTAATTCAAATTTTCACTTATATTCGGACGAATATTTTTATTGTTTCACTATGTCTCCTAGTAGTGCTCCACAATGACACCAGAATCAATGCCCTAACTAAATGCGTTTCCACGCTACACAAATTTATATCTTTACACTAAGCTAGGTCGTAATCGTTCACGCGCATGCGTCTACAATGATACGATGACGTCATATCCAAAACAAATACAGCGCGATAGATACGTAAAGAAATTATCTGTCTGTTGTGACCGCACCCGTGGTAAGCGCAATATTAGTCTCGAAGTTATTAGCGATTGAAATCTTATATATATTCCCGTTCTCATACTCCCTAGGTCCAGTTTGCAGTTTGGTCTAACAGAGGTCACCGTAGACAGTCCAATAGAATACACACTAATAATTAGCCTGAGGTTAGCGTTTCTTTCGTGCTTTATTTTGTTATAAGTATGTTAGCCGTAGATTTAGACATAAATTCTTATAAAAATTAATATTTTACTTACCTAAACAGAATTTCGACACTTTTAAGTATATCACCAAAATTAAAATTGGTTATTGCAACCAATTGTGGCGTCCATATTGGTGTTAATTTTAGTAACATTCGTGTTGCACATATAACAGACGCTGCCATTAACGATGGTTGTGCATGCATTAAATTTAAATCTAAAAAACAACAAAAATATACGTTAGCTTTTTACGCAGAAAAGTTGAAAGTTGTTAATTGCTTGTGAGGATTGAGAAAATTTGCATTTAGGCCTTAGATAGACAGATTGTAGCGGCTGCCCTGGTTGGGCTACACTTCGAGTTTCGACCATAAGGTCCATTGTGATGCTTAAGGATGTAAGGATGTGAGTGGATTGGAAGGAATTTTGTGTGTACACTAGGAATTGGTAGGTTGTGCGGCTGCAGCCGACTCTGATAGGAACTATGCCGATATTCATCTGGAGTTTCTGAAGGAAACTGCAGAAAACCTTCACAATCATAGCCGGTTACTTCGTTCTTGTCCATATGGCGACAGTTTAGTGAATTAAACGCTCTTTTTTTTCTTAACAATTGACAAACTGCCGATGTCGGGATTCGAACCCATAACCTCCCAGTTCCACGTAGAGTTCTTGTCCATATGCCAACAGTTTAGTCAATTAAATGCCCTTTTTTTTCTTAACAATTGACAAACTGCCGATGTCGGAATTCAAACCCATAACCTCCCAGTTCCAAGTAGACATAACGCCTTAGACCGCTGGGCATTTAGGCCTTTCGCACATTTAGAATAATGGACAGCAAACTTGGCATTTATTTAATCAAATTTTTATAGTTGATTTGTACCGAATCCAATAGGTTTTCGAAAATATGTTTAAAATTATATTATAAAATTACGAAACAAGACCGCCACTATTTCTGGAAAAATGACTGTGTTAAAAACATTACCTAATAATATAATATCCAAAAATTTATGAATATATTGGACGGCCTCTCTCCATAATGCACGTTCACAATCCATTTTTGCATGGCATTTACAATCATTTTCCGTAATCACACAAATACTATAATAATCGGTAAAATGGGATGCAGTTGGTACACCTAAGTACCAATCAAATAAGATCATTATTTTAATTTCCATTGCATGAAAATCACTAACTGGATATGGACTTTTTAATTGACTATTTAACTCAGCGATTTTTGGTATTTTGACATCACGTTCATCATATTTTGCTACAAACAAACAAAAAACAAGTAAAAATTACAACTAACTGAGTTAATTGCTTTCGATTCCGGTATATACTGAGGTTATGAGAAAATATTTCAAACAAAAGTTATTTATTTTTTAAAAAAAGGAACTTTTTTTTACTTTAAATTAATGGCTTCGACTCTAATATAATAAATAATTTGGTCCATAGAACTAAATTTAAAATTGCACGAAACAATTCCACCGGACTAACACCAGAAATTGGCAACATTGAACTAAATGGTGCAAACTGACATACTTCCGCCCATGCACAAATAAAATCACTAGAGAATTAAGGGACCACAACTTAAAAACAGCGCTTGTTAGTAAAAATAAAATCAAACAGTTACTGGGCACCCCTAAGGATAAAATTAGTAATGAAAAACAATCGGGCATATATGGAGTCAATTGTCAAAACTGTTCGAAAATTTATGTTGGTCAAAGTCGTCGCCAAATCGGTATTCGAAACAAAAGAACATATGGCTCATGTGAAATTTGAGAAATCGAATCTAAAACTATTTAAACCGGTACAAAACCCCACAGAATAACATGCATACAAAAGCATCTACATATGCAAATTGAGAAAACAGATAATGAATTTAGAAAATGGCCCAATTCCAAATTCTGATTTAATAAAATTAAACCATTTTCAAAAATAAAAATACCTGAATGTCAAGGTTAACGTAGATACACTCACTTTAGTGACAAAACAAACGCCGCATAGTCACCAGAGAATACCGCCAATAAATAGGTGGTGCTTTCCACACACCTAATCCAATAGTCAGGCAACTCAAATAATTCTCAAGTCAGATTATACCCTCCGTCAAATCGTATAAAAGGACAGAACTTTTTTAATATCATTGTGAAACACGCACCAAATTAGCAACAAGCAACAGATTTCTGAATCCATATCCCAGAGATAGTTACGATTAGCTAATTCATACTGATGATGACTACATTGTAGTCGAAATACGTATTTATAAAATACAAACAAATGTTCTAGGAATCGGGGGAAAATTTGAAATATAATTGGAAAGGTGTATGCCAATAAGCCAAGAACCATCCAAGAGTTCAAGGCCAATATCCGAGAAGAAGTGAGGGCGCTGGGACCTGAAATTCTAAGACAAGTTATGGAAAATGCTCTGGAAAGAGCACGTCAGGTCGAAGCAAACAATGGGCACCATTTGAAAGATATTATCTTCAAAAGATAATGTGAACATATTTCCAAACTGTAATCTAAATTTAAATAAATGCCAATGTTAAATAAAATCCGAAAAAAAAAGTTATTCATTAAGTAAATCATAACGTTACTTAAACGCCGTCCTGTACATTAATGTTCGAAATAAATTCATTAAAATTTTGTATAGCTTCGATTTACATAATTTTTCCAGATTGTATGTCATAAAACTCGACTTGAGATTGATCATCAAAATTGTAATTTAAATTGAGAAAATTTTTTTGTAATAACTATCGTGTAATAATTTTTGGAACTAGTGTCCGATTGTTACAAAGTTTATTAGTTACATCACTTTCTAAATTTTGATCTATTCTCCAAAATGGACATTCGATCTCCAAAAATCCAAATATTGCATAGAAGTTAGAGTTACCTCCAGTTTTAAATAATAATGAGGGATCAATTACAGTGAAATTATAATTAATTTTTCAAATAAAAATTTACCAGCAAGAAGTAGTGCCGCCAAGGCAACCAAATAAAGTTGTTGTTTTGGAACTGTATAATTGTCCATAAAAATATCCAAAATATATACCGCCAAATGAATGCATGATCGATCCAAACTCTTTTGTATTCCCAATTCTTTTAACCACACTACTAATGTTGAACGATATTCAGCCTTTGAAAAAAGCGTACAAAAATTATTAGAGTGACGAGACAATCAAAAATTTACTTTTTAACTTACTTGAGGCGATTTATGATAAAAACAAAATCGATGTAATTCACGTTCCTTTAAATGATTACCAATATCTTCAACATAGTCATTGATACCCCACCATTTTGTTAATCCATGCTACAGAAAATTTTCTCTTCAGAAAAAATATGTTTTCATGTGTAAGAAAAAAATGATTTTACCTTTATTGGGGATAATTCAATGACGTGTTTTTTCATTTTTCTTCTTTCGTTTTGTCCAAAACAACGTTATGTAAAACACTTATTTGATTACTAAATTTATTTTTATTATTTCTTGTAAACATGTTTGAACTGACTGTTTTTGAACTCTTGTTGTTCCAAGTTTTATTTTGAAAAAATAAGATGTATTTTTTTATTGTACAGAAAGGCCGACATATAATAATCTGACTCTTTTTTATAGTCTTTGCATTAAAGTGAGTCATTAAACTGGTGAAGGTGAATTACGATAGTGAGACAAATGATAATTTTTTCATTTTTGTGTTACGTATACTCCCAAATTGAGTTTGAAGATCCCCTAGGCCCTAGGGCCTAGATGTAAGTAAATAAGTAAATAAAAATTAGTGTAATAAAGCGACAAATAAATTAAAAACAATCTTCACTTATAACAAAATATTCAAATATAAAATATCTCTTAAATTAAAATTGAAGACTGGGCCAAGCCTGTAGTTTGATAATATTTTCAAAAGAATGCTAAATTTGCTCAATAGACCAATTTTAAAATTTAAATATCTGTTTAGGGTGGTAGAGAATTTTGTTTGATAACACTTAGACTATAATAATTTTGCATTCATTGCATCGATACTGTGGGAGACAGAGAAATTCATTAAATAAATAAAATTTGATATATTAAAAGTAAACAACTTTTGTTTAAAACGTTTTTCAAATACCTACTAGTTTTGATTTCAATACGTACAAAATCGCAAAACGGCTAATATTTACAGAAATACATAATAAATTCAAATGCAATATTTTTGAAACAGTAGGTTGCATTCTAAGCGTAAATTTTACTGAACACAGTAACACTTAGGGTGATTAGCGATCAAGCTTTCAGCGATCAAGCTTATGTGCGGAATTTATTGGTGTTCGTGTTGGCTTATGAACGCTTACACTGTGCACATGACAGACAAATAGACAAAAGCTTATACACCATTCGTTTTGGGAGTTCGGAATACGAATTACGGCTTACGATTTTGCTGCCCCACATCGATGGATTAAGCGTCGTTCTGTGAGCGTGGCGTCAATCGTTAGTATTCAACCATTAGCGCGTTTTGCCAGCATACACAGCGTCACGTTCAACACTAAAAACTCCACTCGATGGCCAAGAACGAATTCGTGTAGGGTGTATCCACCCAAAACGAATACACCCTTAGGATGTTTGAATTAATGTAAATTTTTTGCAGGGAAGTGTACGCATGAATGGAACGCCAAATTTGAAGGCCTTTGATCACAGGTCCAAAATCGCTTTCGTTTCGAAATACAGCAAAAATTACTCTCAGATAAAAATTTTGACTAAATAATACGATTTGGGTTTTTCATTAAAAACAAAAGCATTCTAGAGTCCATGGTCATATAAGTACGTTGTTATTTTCAAACATATCATCTGTTATAGCTCATATCTATGTATCTCATACTTCGGTGGTGCTGCTGAAATTTCCATTACCTATGGTTCTTTATTTAAACGTAATTTTCAAGATTTCAATAAACCGACAACTTTACTAATTACTAAATAAGATATGGTTTAGTAAATTAATCAAATGTGGTGCTGTAGGATTTGTGGTATGAGTTGAAACTTTTTAACACGATTGCTACAAAAGAACTACCCAATAATACCACTCTTGACTGTATAAAAGGTACATTCAAATCAAAAAAGTAATAGTCTACAATCTCAGTCTATCCATATAATTGATGTGTGATCTGACCTGAAACTTTTTAACAGGATTACTGCAAAACAACTATACTTCATAAATAAAACACAAATAAGTAGTAAAATAAGTTTTTATTTTTTGTAACGTATCAGTACAGAGGTTACGGAGTCTAAATAGACAAATCGAAATCCATTACATTTATTCCAGTTTAGTTAGAAAAATTTCAACAACAAAAATTTTAATAAACTATTACAAGATACGAAAATAAAATATTGCTTGTTAAAAATTAGAAAAAAATTTGAATTTTTAATTAGCAATAAATTTAAAAAAATTTATAAAATACAAAACTGATTCCAAATGTTTCAGGAAATATATTAATAATTATTATCGATTTAATAGTTACTTTAAGTTAGTATTGCAAAATAAAAATTATAAATAAATTATCGAAAATACGGCCATTAAGGACAAAAATTAATTTTTTTTTAAATAAAAAAAAATTAGATAAATTTTTTTTTCTTTCTAAATATAAATAAACAAATTTTCGAGAATACTTTTGAAGTTTTTCTCATTTTGTTTGAAAAAAATATTTATGGGGAGGAAGAATAGAAGTGTAATTAGAATATATATTCGTAATATAAAATATATTATTTCTTAAATATTATTATTTTTTTAATTGATAAAAACGTTTATATTATTTTTGGGGAGAATTTGATTTAGGCCATGCAATTTTTGCATCCGTACGTTTATACACTAGCATTCCATCTTTTTGTTCACCGGTTACTTCTTGTGGACATTCATTATCGGCTAACATTGTTTCTAAAACAGAAATAATTAATTATAAATTATGAAAACAACAGCGTGATGACGAGAGTCGTCTCTCCCTCGGGCTGACTCACTCAAAGTGGACGTCGAACGACGTTCTGGAATAAGCCATTAGTACTATTCTACATATTTGTTTTGTGGTCATATGGGGTCGGTATGACCAGATGAACCATTTCGTTTCATCTGGTACAACCACTTTTAATACAGGAGGATACTAAAAATCCAAACATACTAATTATGATTTGGGAAATTTTATGCTTTGCGAGCAAAAACAAATTTGTAACTTACATCTGTATTAACTTTATTTTCATTTTCGGACATCTCTTCAAGGGTCGCTTTGAAATTTTTCAAGACATGTACAGCAGATGATAATGTTGTTAAATAATATCCGCCTTCACCAGAAAGTAATGATGGATGTAGTAAACCCCACATATACTCCGCTTCGATTTCGGCAGTAATGAAATTCGTCTTGACAAGTACCCACACAAATAATGGTAGAAAATCATCTGCGCCAAGTGTCAATGGTGATTTTGAAACTGGGCATCTAACCTAGAAAATAACCTTCAAGTTAGTTATTAGCTCAAACAAATTCATGTAAACTGTCAAGGTTATCAAATAATGAGAGGTTTTGAGATTGAATTTCTCTCTAAAGTTAAAAATCTATTTATAACCCTCGTAGTCGTGTAAAAAGATAAATACGTTTCGTGTGTGTGTGTTTGTACGAATTGTTTGGAAAAACCCGTACGAAATAGCAAAATGTCTATAGAAATACCTGCAGTAACAAAATTTAGGAAATAAAATTTTTGTCCACAAATGTAAAATATAAACAAAATTAACGTTTGTAATTGTCAAAATTTTGAAAAAAATAATTATTTGACACAAATTAATTTAATAAATATGATTACTGAATGTAATCAAATGCATTACTCTTTCGTTGCACACAATATTCAGTATTTGTTTTTAAGCTCCACCCTACACTTCAGGCCAGTTCTCAATGCAAATAAATGATCTAGGAATTGACAAAAAACCCCAAAAAGTACATACCGAATAAAAAATAGTTACAATAGCAGCTAAAAGATTTTCCAGTTTGTCCAATGGTGAATGAGCATCTTGTAATCTCATTAAAAATAGTGATATCGATTCTAAATCGATTTCTGATGGCATGCAAGTTTTTGGCTGAAAAACACAAACGCAAATATAAATATTTTTGTCTCAAACATAAACTTAAACAAATAGAAAAAAATTTCCTCTTACCAGTATTGCTAATTCGGAGAGCGGCCTTGTATTTGCATATTGTATATTATCAGCTAATAATTTAATATCGCCCGTACGGGTATAAAACTCCATAAACAACGACTGTAAATGTGATCGTAAAGGTCGTACCACTAATCGATGTAAAACATCTTCCAAAATTGCATCCAAATTTAATAATTCTGTTGACTTTAACTGCAATAAAAAACGTTTCGTTAGAAAAATGTGTTTTTTTTTGGGGGGGGGGGGGGGGATTAGCTATTTATTAGGTACTATGTTGACCTACCTTGCTACACTCTCTTTCAACTTCTCGTTTAAAGCCACGCTCGCCATGTTTTACAAGATAGTTTTTCATTCCAGATATAAATTGACGCATGTTTCTCATAACAATCTATAAAATGGAATAGATTTTAGAAAATTATTAATCGTAAATAAATTCACCTGATCATGTTTTAGAAATTACCTGAGGATTTGTTTCACGTGATTCTCGTGTACATGATATAAAATTTTCGATTTGCTGAGCAAATGTTGTAGTTTTATCATGAGCAAGTGCTAACGCAAAATTTCTAATTGCGATACCAGCTCCAGCTGCTCCCGATTCACGATTTCTTACTGCCATCACTCTTAGCGGAGCTAGAAAAATAAAAATAAATAAAAATTAAAACTTCATCTCCAACTAATTTCGTAAATATTCCAACACATGATAATTAAGGATGTACGAGAGGCTGATGGTCCATTTATAAAATTCTTCAAAATCTTATATAGTACATTCATAAAAGTCCACAATAATGTTTATTATTTTTTGTCGTAAGTTAAAATTAAAATTTATTTTACGCCCGTCATACCGGGCCTAACAAAAAAAGATATTTAAGAAATTGAGATTTTAACGCCTGAGGTTTCGGGTAATTATGCTACCGCCGACAGAAATAAAATTTACCCGAAATCACAGTTTTCTTAAATTCCTTTTTTAGGCTCGTCATACCGGAATTTGATTGGATCAATCTCCTTAATAATATTTCTATTTTCTATTGCGTAGTTTTTTTTTATTCGTCTTATTTTATTCCAAGTGAAAATTATCAAAATATGTAAAAATATGGGTTTCTCCATAAGAGCAATGGATTAAAACTCGAACTATAACATTAAATAATTAATTTAATACCCCCGTAACCCCCCTGAAACTTTTATAATTGATTTATAAGCACTTCAACAACATGTAAACAAAAAATCAAGCCTTAATCTTTTTGAAGCTTCAATGCTCGTACATCCTTAAGTCAGACATTTAAAATAAAATAAATATTTAATAAAATCTTGTGAAGAAAATAGATTTCCGATCTGATATACAGAGTGTAACATACTTGGTTAAATAAGTTAAACAGAATAACTCGTAAATTGAAATATGATATTATAAGCTCAGTGTTCTTTAATTAATTTTAAAATGGTCAAACCTTTAGGTCTATTGTAAAACGAGATATTCGAAATCAAAGTTGAAATTTTTTTTAAACATTTATGGTATACGTAAATGGTTTGTGCATAATACAAGTTGTTTATAAAACTGGGAAAATTTTCTATACATTTCTTTCAAAAACAAATATCTCATAAAGTTAAACTTAACAAACTAATTTTTTTTAAATATACTGTGGATTTTAAAAAAATATATTGATAATTAATGGGTATAATTTGCAACTGCGATATTGAATATTGAATAACCACTGTCAACGCTAGTCTTGTCTAGTACAACATTTAGTTCATTGTAAGTGTTAAAACATTCTATGTGTTAAACTAGATATATTCAATAGACATAGCCGATATAAGTATCGAGTTATATATTTTTGGCTTTGATTGTCACGAGTGAATTATCGTAAGGCGATCAAATAGTTGTAAACCCCGAAACTAAATAGGAATTTTATTCATTGAAATTATATAAATGAAACATTTTCTTTCAATTAATGCGAAATTAAAATAGTTTTAAATGAATTCCTAAAGCACTCTGTAGAATTGACAACAAATATTATTAATAATAATAAATAAAGAATTTGAATATATTAAAATAATTCGGTTCATTTTGTAAACGAAATAAAGTTCAATAATTAATAACAAAATAAAAATTTTTATCTCTAGGAAATAAATTAATTTTTTTGAAAATTATTAATAAATAAATTTTTGGATTCCATTATGAGATTCCAAAATGTTTATTGTTGAATGAAAGGAACATAAGTTTAATATTTAATATTTTTAAAATTATAACATTTTTGGAATTCTTTTGCTTAGACTGAATTCAAACTGTAAATGAGGACCTCTGTTTACTGTTTCAAATTTTTAAATTTCGCTTTACAAAACAAATAAATTTTAGATTTATATATTGATTGTTGTGAGCCTTAAATTGTAGATTCAATTTTTACTTAGCAAAGTTCAATAATTAATAACAAAATTAAAATTGTTATCTTTAGGAAATAAAGTATTTTTAAAATTATTAATTTTTTTTTTAAATTATTATAAATTAGGTTTTTGGATTGCATAATGGGGTTTTAAAATGTTTATTGTTAAATGAAAGCAGGGTTGCCATCACTAAAATCTGCCAACCAAGACAAACAGCGTCAACAATTATTAATTATAAATTAATTAACAAGTGGATTTGTTAAATAAAAGTTTTATTTCTGTTAAATTTAGGTTTATGGTTTGATTGACTGTTGATAGACTACTTAAAAAAAGTCTAGATCTTAAAATTTCAAATTCATCCAAATCTAATGAAATCAAGATATCTACACAATATAAACAGAAGGGGTCTTTCAAACTGATATATTCTTTCAAATCCAAACCACTGGTAGATCGTAATAAATATAACCATTTATTACCATAAATTTTTAACGTAAATTAAAACAATTAAAGATAAAAAATTTGAACTTACGATAACATTCACCACCTTCTAATTCTAATTTATAACAACATGTGAATAGGCTAGTAAACTGTACGCCTACGTTTACGACCCAACGTGCAAATTTGATTAATTGCCGTTTACATCTGTTATTTGTTGTCATGTTGAATTCGTATACAAATACAGGTAAATCACAGAAAAATTTATGAAAAAGCCACGCACGATTTTCAGAACACTTTTAATCAATCGATCACAATCTTAAAAATCCCTTTTAAGAACACTTTACTTCTGCTCTGTTTGAAACAGTATTTGCAAATAAATATGTTTTCGTGAAAAAAACGCTCCGAAATATAAAAATAGGTGGGGGTAGCCTAATAAAATTAACGTGCCAAAAAGGCACAAAGCAATAAAATTAGGTAGGGATAGGGTAATAAAAATCTTTGAAATTTTACTTTTCAAAAGGATCATTTTTAGGTATAATAATACTTATTATGTATGTAAATTTTATTATATACTTAATCCTTTTCAATCTTTTAAACTAAAGTTTTAACAACCTGTCTGTTGTTAAAAATCACAAATTTCAATTCACTGAAATAGTCGGTGCTAAATTTCCAAAAAAACTAAAAACTATGCTGTTTAAGAGGGAGTTTTCTTACGTCCTCTCTGCGTTTAATTTGGATTGTTTAATAAATGAAGAATTTTGTTAAATTCAAAATCACTTTTTAAAACATAAAATGAATCATAATGTGAGAGGCAGAGAAATTCGTTAAATTAAAAAAATTTGATATGTTAAAAAGAAATAACTTTTGTTTGAAACGTTTTTCATATACCTATTAGTTTTGGTTTCAATACAAACAAAATCGCAAAGCGTCTAATATTTACAGAAATACATAAACTCAAATGAAATATATTTGAAACAGTAAGTTGCATTCGAGCGTAAATTTTACTGAATATAGTAACACTTAGGGTACAGTAAATAACACAGGCTTATAGGTGCAATTTATTGGTGTTCGTATTGGCGGCTTATGAACGCTTACAATGTGCACATGACAGATAAATAAACAAACGCTTATACAGTATTCGTTTTGGGAGTTCGGAATACGATTTGGGGCTCACGCTTTTGGGCCTCACAGAGCGTCGCGTTGAACACTAAAAACACCACTTGATGGCGCTGATAGCGTTTAAGCGCCCAAAACGAATATACCCTTGGGTGTAAAATTTTTTGCTGGGAAATGTACGCATGAATGGGCGCCAAATTTGAAGACCTGTATGTTATCCTGCAAAATACTATCGGAATACTATCCTTCAAATATAGTTTATTTGACCACAGGTCCGAAATCACTTTCGTTTCAACATACAGCAGAAATTACTCTTAGATAAAAATTTTGATTAAAATAATACGATTTGGATTATGCATTAAAAACAAAAGCATTTTCGGGCCCATCGTCATATAAGAACGCTGTTATTTTCAAACAGTTATAGCTCATATCTATGAATCTCATACTTCGGTGTTTCTCATGGTTCTTTATTTAAACGTAATTTATAAGATTTTAATAAACCGACTAACTTTAGATCATTTGCGCTGATCTTGATACTGATTACTAAATAAGATATCATTTAGTTAATTATTCAAATGTAGTGCTGTAGGGCGTAGGCAGAGGCGTAGCTAGGTATTCAAAGTTCCAGGTGCAAAAAAAAACTGGGACCCTAACTAAACTGTTTAAGTTTTATCAAGTCAAAATATAAATGTATATAAATACTTTGAAGATGCAAAGCTTTACAATTTAATAATCGATTTAAAGATTTCGAAAATATAAATGTAATGTGATTTTTTAGTGGCCCCTTTTAATAGAAAATTTAAAATTCCCGCTTTATTAGAAATTTTTTCCGGAATCCAATGATTGCGCGTTATTAAACGAAATGATTACCCTTCCAACAAATTATAATTTATTAGGAGCCATGAACACGAGCAGAAAAAGTATTTGGGAAATCGTCGCAGAAAACCCATCTTCGTTTGAATATCCGAATTATTATAAATAAATAAATAAAAAACTTGTTACAAAAACAATTTGTTAAAAAAGTTGTTTTTGTAGTTGTTTCGCATCTTCTTATCTATGTGAATCGGAAATTTCACATATGTAACGTATAAAGCAAATATATTATTGGGTAATAATCGGTAGGCAACCTGAATTGAAATATCGTTCCGTCTTACTTCAAAGCATACCTTTGTTACTTACTCTCACTATCTTATGAAGAGCCCCGTGGCTCCGGTGAGCCCTCTATGCCCACCTCTGATGTAAAACACTTTATTGTACACAAAACATTAAAAACAATTTATATACAGATAAGTCCAGCACAAAGGCAAACTTATTCCTTTAAGGCAGCGTTTTCCAAACTGTGAGACGCGCCAAAACACATCAAAATGGCGGCACCGGTACCGATTCTCTCTTTCATATTGTGTTTTACGGGTATCAAATTGGATTCCACTGAATTCCTCTTGAGAGCCCTTTCCAACCGTATACGATATCTTTACTTTGACTTGGCTTTTTGACGAGTTAAGGCCGACATTGCATTATTTTTTAAAAATTTTTACTTTAACACCATAATATATTCGCTATAACTGATTTGTACTAATGTTTTATATAAATATATCGATAGATCTTGCCGAGAGCTGTCGATGGTAACTAAAACGAACGTCCTATCTTCTCTGAGTCAAATGTTATACCAAACGGAAATTATGTGACGCAGCAAAACGACTTCAAAATAGCGGTGCTTCCCCCTTCGCCAGGCGTGATGCGTCGCAGTCCTAGCTCAGCGTAACAAATTCTTTGAACCCTTAGCTATCTTGTGGTGTAATTATATTTTTGATGTAGCTGATACTTTTGTAGCTGCAACAGCGAAATGTATCCCCCGATTTTGTTATCATCGGTTTTTTTGCATTACCTCCCTATATATCAAACTTACAAACACATTCACGTCAAAAGTAGGTATGGTCTACGATCTCAGTCTATCCATATAATTGATGAGTGTCTTGACTAAAACTTTTTAACAGGATTTCTGGAAAACAACTACCTTAAAACAGAAATTATACTTCATAAATAAAACACAAATAAATAGTAAAAGAAGTTTTTATTTTTTGTAACGTATCAGTACAGAGGTTACGGATTCTAAATAGACAAATCGAAATCCATTACATTTATTCCAGTTTAATTAGAAAAATTTCAACAACAAAAATTTTAATAAACTATTACAAGATACGAAAATAAAATATTGCTTGTTAAAAATTAGAAAAAAATTTATATTAGTAAAAAATACTTTGATTGTGACTGAATTTGCAAATATTACACGATTTTTAGCGCATAATCCAAAACAGAAAAAATTTAAATTTTTAACTAGCAATAAATTAAATAAAATTTATAAAATACAAAACTGATCCCAAATGTTTCAGGAAATATATTAATAATTATTATCGATTTAATAGTTATATTAAGTTAGTATTGCAAAATAAAAATTATATATAAATTATCGAAAATACGGCCATTAAGGACAAAAATTAATTTTTTTTTTTTAAAAACTAGGTAAATTTGTTTCTTTTTAAATATAAGTAAAAAAAATTTCGAAAATACTTTTGAAGTTTTTCTCATTTTGTTTGAAGAAAATATTTACGGGGGGAAGAATAGAGGTGTAATTAGAATATATATTCGTAATATAAAATATATTTTTCATTAAAAATTATTAATTTTTTTAATGATAAAAACGTTTATATTATTTTTGGGGAGAATTTGATTTAGGCCATGCAATTTTGCATTCGCACGTTTATACACTAGCATTCCATGTTTTTGTTCACCGGTTACTTCTTGTGGACATTCATTATCGACTAACATTGTGTCTAAAACAGAAATAATTAATTATAAATTATGAAAAAAACAACGTGATGACGAGAGTCGTTCCTCCCTCGGGCTGACTCACTCAAAGTAGACGTCGAACGACGTTCTGGAATTAGCAATTAGTAATGCCTATTCTCGCAAAAATTCAAAATTACTTTTTATCTCATACACAACAAATATAACGGTTAAAATCCGGTTTTTTATATAAAATAATCGGATTTTTGTATATTTCAAATGGTTTAAAATTATTTTACATATTTGTTTAGTAGTCATATGGGGTCGAACTCGTAATGTTTTAGTTAAAATTGAACCATTTCGTTCATCAGGTACAACCACTTTTAATACTGGAGGATACTAAAAATCCAAACAAATTGATTATATTTTGGGAAATTTTACGCTTTGCGAGCAAAGACAAAATTGAAACTTACATCTGTATTAACTTTATTTTCATTTTCGGAACTCTCTTCAAGACTCGCTTTGAAATTTTTCAAGACATGTACAGCGGATGATAATGTTGTTAAATAATATCCGCCTTCTCCAGAAAGTAATGATGCATGTAGTAAACCCCACATATACTCCGCTTCGATTTCGGCAGCAATGAAATTCGTCTTAACAAGTACCCACACAAATAATGGTAGAAAATCATCAGCACCAAGTGTTAATGGTGATCTTGAAATTGGACATTTAACCTAGAAAAATAACCTTCAGATTAGTTATAAGCATAAACAAATTAATGTAAAGATTCTCAAATAATGAAAGGTTTTGAGATTTAATTTCTCTCGAAAGTTAAAAATATATTTATAACCCTCCGTAGTCGTGTAAAAAGGTAAATATGTTTCGTGTGTGTTTGTTTGTTCGAATTGTTTGGAAAAATCCGTAGGAGAAAGCAAATTTTCTATAGAAATGCCTGTATTAACAAAATTTTGGAAATAAAATTTTTGTAAACAAATTTTAAATATAAAAAAACTTTATATTAATATTAATAAATTAATTTAAATAAATATGATTACTGAATGTAAACAAATGGATTACTCTTTCGTCGTACACAATATTCAGTCATGTTTTTAAGCCCCACCCTACCCTTCAGGCCAGTTCTCAATGCAAATGAATGATCTAAGAATTGACACAATCTTGAAATTTAATCAAGCAAATTGGTAAAAAGTACATACCGAGTAGAAAATTATTACAATAGCAGCTAAAAGATTTTCCAGTTTGTCCAATGGTGAATGAGCATCTTGTAATCTCATTAAAAATAGTGATATCGATTCCAAATCGATTTCCGATGGTAAACAAATTTTTGGCTGAAAAACACAAACGCAAATATATAAAAATTTTTGTCTCAACAATATACATAAACTTAAACAAATAAAAAAAAATTTCCTCTTACCTGTATTGCTAATTCGGAGAGCGGCCTTGTATTTGCATATTGTATATTATCAGCTATTAATTTAATATCGTCCGTACGGGTATAAAACTCCACAAACAACGACCGTAAATGAGATTGTAAAGGTCGTACCACTAACCGATGTAAAACTTCTTCCAAAATTGCATCCAAATTTAATATTGTAAACTTTAACTGCAATAGAAAAGTTTTCGTTAGAAAAATGTATTTTTTTTGTTGTTGAGAATTCTCTTAATGTTGACCTACCTTACGACGCTCTCTTTCAACTACTCGTTCAAAGCCACGCTCGCCATGTTTTACAAGATAGTTTTTCATTCCAGTCATAAATTGACGCATGTTTCTCATAACAACCTAGAAAATGGAGTAGATTTTAGAAAAATAATAATCGTAGATAAATTCATCTGATTATGTTTTAGAAATTACCTGAGGATTTGTTTCACGTGATTCTCGTGTGCATGATATAAAATTTTCGATTTGCTGAGAAAATGTTGTAGCTTTATCTTGAGCAAGTGCGAACGCGTAGTTTCTAATGGCAATGCCAGCTATCACTCTGGGTGAAGCTAGAAAAACATAAATAAATAAAAATTAAAACGTCATTTCCAACTAATTTCGTAAATAATCCAACACGTGATAATTAAGGATGTACGACCGCTGATGGTCCATTTGTAAAATTCTTCAAAATATTATATAGTACATTCATAAAAGTCCACAATAATGTTTATTATTTTTTGTCGTAAGTTAAAATTAAAATATATTTTAGGCCCGTCATACCGGCCTGAGATTTCGGGTTATTAAGCTACCGCCGACAGAAATAAAATTTACCCGAATCTCTTTAATAATATTTCTATTTTCTATTGCGTAGTTTTTTTTTATTGTTCTTATTTTATTCGAAGTGAAAATTATCCAAATATGAAAAAATATGGCTATCTCTATAAGAGCAATGGATTAGATCTCGAACTATAACATTAAATAATTAATTCAAGAAGCCCGTACCCCCCCCCCCCCTGTATAATTGATTTGAACTTTTGATAATTGATATGCACTTCAACTAAATGTAAACCAAAAATCAAGCCTTAATCTGTTTGAAGCTTCAATGCTCGTACATCCTTAAGTCAGACATTTAAAATGAAATAAATATTTAATAAAATTTTGTGAAGAAAATAGATTTCCGATCTGATATACAGGGTGTAACATACTTGGTTAAATAAGTTAAACAGAATAACTAGTAAATAGAAATATGAAACTAAGTTCAGTGTTCTTTATTTAATTTTAAAAATGTCAAATTTTTAGGTCGATTTTTAGGACGCAGTCTAAACTAGGACAAATCTGGAGAAACCCGGACGGACGGGAACCCTAAATAAAAGGAACGTGAATTTTGAAATTTATAAAATTGTAACATTATTGGAATTATTCCATATTTAACCAATATAAAATTTTTCTTTTTCTAATCCACTAGTTAATTTACTTAGCTTTTCGTTCAAAAGTTATATCGGGGTCAAAAATCGCCTAAAAGAACGATAAGTAATAGTACGATAACGTACACAGGCAAAACCCCTTAAACTCGGCCTATCGCACTACCGTGCTCGAGATAATTATAATAATTGTTGACATCTGTTTCAGTATGTAAACATCAACTGTTCATGAAGATGATGTTTAAACATTGAAACAATTGTCAACAATTATAAATTAATTAACAAGTGGATTTGTTAAATAAAAGTTTTATTTCTGTTAAATTTAGGTTTATTGTTTGATTGACTGTTGATATACTACATAAAAAAGTCTAGATCTTAAAATTTCAAATTCATCCAAATCTAATGAAATCAAGATATCTACACAATATAAACAGAAGGGGTCTTTCAAACTGATATATTCATTCAATTCCAAACGACTGATAGAACATAATAAATATGACCATTGATTACCATAAATTTTTAACAAAAATTTTAAAAATTAATGATAAAAAATTTGAACTTACAATAACATTCATCACCTTCTAATTCTAATTTACAAGAACATGTAAATAGGCTAGTAAACTGTATGCTCGCGTTTACGACCCAACGAGCAAATTTGATTAATTGCCGTTTACATCTATTATTTGGTATCATTTTGAATTCGTATACAAATTCAGGTAAATAACAGAAAAATTTATGAAAAAGCCACATACGATTTTCGAAACACTTTTAATCGATCGATCACAATTTTAGAGTCCCGTTTAGGAACACTTTACGTCCGCTCTGTTTGAAACAGTATTTTCAAATAAAAATTGTCGTGAAAAATAGGCTCAAAAATATAATAAAATATAACAGAAAGGCAATAAGAAATAATATAATAGGTAGGGTAATAAAAATCTTTGAAATCTTACTTTTCGAAAGGATCATTTTTATGTATGTATAATATTATGTATGCAAATTTTATTATATACTTAATCCTTTTCATTCTTTTAACAACCTGTTTCTTTGTAAAGATCACAAATTTCAATTCGCTAAAGCTAAAATAGTCGGTGCTAAATTTTCAAAAAAACTAAAAATTATGCTCTTTAAGAGAGGGTTTACTTACGTCCTCTCTGCGTTTAATTTGGATTGTTTAATAAATGAAGAATTTGTTAAGTTCAAAATCACTTTTTAAAACATAAAATGAATCATAATGTGAGAGGCAGAGAAATTCGTTAAATTAAAAAAATTTGATATGTTAAAAAGAAATAACTTTTGTTTGAAACGTTTTTCATATACCTATTAGTTTTGGTTTCAATACGAACAAAATCGCAAAGCGCCTAATATTTACAGAAATACATAAACTCAAATGATATATATTTGAAACAGTAGGTTGCATTCTGAGCGTAAATTTTACTGAATACACTCAGTAACACTTTTAGGGTACAGTAAATAACACAGGCTTATATGCGCAATTTATTGGTGTCCGTATTGGCGGCTTATGAACGCTTACAATGTGCACATGACAGATAAATAAACGCTTATACGGTATTCGTTTTGGGAGTTCGGAACACGATTTGGGGCTCACGCTTTTGGGGCTCACAGAGCGTCACGTTGAACATTAAAAACACCACTTGATGGCGCAGATAGTGTTTAAGCGCCTGAAACGAATTCACCCTTAGATGTAAAATTTTTTGTAGGGAAGTGTACACATGAATGGGACGCCAAATTTAATGGCCTGTATGTTATCCTGCAACATATTATCGAAATACTATCCTTCAAATATAGTTTATTTTACCACAGGTCCGAAATCACTTTCGTTTCAACATACTGCAGGAATTACTCTCAGATAAAAATTTTGATTAAAATAATACGATTTGGATTATGCATTAAAAACAAAAGCATTTTCGGGCCCATCGTCATATAAGTACGCTGTTATTTTCAAACAGTTATAGCTCATACCTATGAATCTCATACTTCGGTGTTTCTCATGGTTCTTTATTTAAACGTAATTTATAAGATTTTAATAAACCGACTAAGTTTAGATCATTTGCGCTGATACTGATTACTAAATAAGATATCATTTAGTTAATTATTCAAATGTAGTTATGAAAATCGTACTGCGAATTCAAACATTTACTTACCTTTTCGCCTCGAATATAGTCATAGACTGACTATATTCGACTACTAAAGTATTGTCTACAATTTCAGTTTATTCATATAATTGTTGTGTGATATGAGTTGAAACTTTTTAACACCATTGCTACAAGAGAACTACCCAATAATACCACTCTTGACTGTATACAAGGTACATTCAAATCAAAAAAGTAATAGTCTACAATCTCAGTCTATCCATATAACTGATGTGTGATCTGACCTGAAACTTTTTAACAGGATTACTGCAAAACAACTACCTTAAAACAAAACTTATACTTCATAAATAAAACACAAATAAGTAGTAAAAGAAGTTTTTATTTTTTGTAACTCATAATTTAATTATGTGTTTTAGTGTTGTTTTTTTTTTACATTTTTTAAGAAATAATTAATTAATACAAACTTGTAGTAATGAATATAGAATTTTTTCTGCATTGTTTTGATATTTTTTATTATTATTCACAAAGCAGCAGAAGAATTTTTTTTATTTGACAATCACAGAGTAATTAAATATCATATTCACATACAAAATATTTTATCGGTTACTTTGTTTCATTTTTTTTGTTTTATTTAATAAACAGCTCATCACTTCAAATATATAGTGCACAAAAACATCAATTAATTATTTATTTTTAAATTAATTAATTTAGAAATTGAATTGACAGTACATGCATGTTAAGAAATTAGTTGTATATGGTCATGTGTTTGGAACAACTTAATCCTTACTAAACTAATTAAATCAGTTATCCTTAGTCTCAAGACATTCTTAATAACTTGTCAGCAGTGTTGCAAAAATTGGGGGATTTCCCCCTGGATTTAATAATATGAGATAATTGATGCCATCATGTAACGTGTATAGATAAACATATTGTATTCAGATTCAACTTGAATACAAAAATTTAAAAATACGACAATTCCAAGTATAAATCATTTAGATTTTCTTCTAGGCTTTATTAAATCCTCAAAATTTAGGACAAAACATCGTCCAATCGGGCAATACTTACTAAGCAAATTGGCGTCATGATCTTAGTTGTTTAGTAGCTGTCAAATGTCCTGGCAAAAAACAAAGTAAGTGGCCACTCTATAATATCCAACACACTGAACACTTTAAGTTATGGATAGTCCTCGTCAACTAGCTGCAAAAGTTAATGTTATATTTTTAAATTTTAAAATCGATTTGTGCCTTATTGATTCGGTTTTCGTAAAAATGCTTCGGATAAAAGTAGTTCATTAAAAATATAGTAACAACTTTTATTCGAAATTCTTTTTTCGAAAACTGAATGAATAAGGCACAAATCAACTATACAATTTAAAAAAATAACATCAACTTTTGCAGCCAATTGTACAATACTTATCTGAAACAATTTTTGAAAAATCGAAAATGTTTTTGTTTCTCTTCAATATTTAATGTAATTTAGGTTATACATGAGATCAACAAATTCCTTAACATTTTGTATATTTAAAAAAATTATGATGGATTTTATCAGTACAGAGATTACGGATTCTAAATAGACAAATCCATCACATTTATTCCAGTTTAGTTAGAAAAATTTCAACAACAAAAATTTTAATAAACTATTACAAGATACGAAAATAAAATATTGCTTGTTAAAAATTAGAAAAAAATTGTATTAGTAAAAAATACTTTGATTGTGACTGAATTTGCAAATATTGCACGATTTTTAGCGCATAATCCAAAACAGAAAAATATTTAAATTTTTAACTAGCAATAAATTAAATAAAATTTATAAAATACAAAACTGATCCCGAATGTTTCAGGAAATATATTAATAATTATTATCGATTTAATAGTTATTTTAAGTTAGTATTGCAAAATAAAAATTATAAATAAATTATCGAAAATACAGCCATTAATGACAAAAATTAATTTTTTTTTATAAAAAAAAAACTAGGTAAATTTTTTTCTTTTTAAATATAAATAAAAATATTTTCGAAAATACTTTTTAAGTTTTTCTCATTTTGTTTGAAGAAAATATTTACGGGGGGAAGAATAGAGGTGTAATTAGAATATATATTCGTAATATAAAATATATTATTCCTTAAATATTATTATTTTTTTAAATGATAAAAACTATTATATTATTTTTGGGGAGAATTTGATTTAGGCCATGCAATTTTTGCATCCGTACGTTTATACACTAGCATTCCATGTTTTTGTTCACCGGTTACTTCTTGTGGACATTCATTATCAGCTAACATTGTTTCTAAAACAGAAATAATTAATTACAAATTATGAAAACAACAGCGTGATCACGTCGTCTCTCCCACGGGCTGACTCACTCAAAGTGGACGTCGAGCAACGTTCTGGAATTAGCAATTATTAGTACCTATTCGCGCAAAAATTCAAATTTACTTTTTATCTCATTCACAAAAAATATAACGGTTATAAATTAGTTTTTCAAATAAAATAATCGGTAACGGTTTCGGTTTTTTATATATTTAAAATGGTTTCCCAAATTACACGGTTTTAACCTTATTTTCGGTTTTAGTTCTGTTTAATAACTAAGAATTTTTATTATAGACCAATAAACCTTATTTTCCGAAGTTTTAGTAATTTGAAGAATATTTACCTTCACCATCAATCAATCGATACAATGCATAATCTTGTGGATTTGTAATACGCGATTTATGAGCAATTATTTTACATATTTGTTTTGTAGTCATATGGGGTCGAACTGGCAATGTTTTAGTTAAAATTGAACCATGTCGTTCATCTGGTACAACCACTTTTAATACTGGAGGATACTAAAAATCCAAACAAATTAATTATGATTTAGGAAATTATACGCTTTGAGAGCAAAGACAAAATTGAAACTTACATCTGTATTAACTTTATTTTCATTTTCGGAACTCTCTTCAAGACTCGCTTTGAAATTTTTCAAGACATGTACAGCGGATGATAATGTTGTTAAATAATATCCGCCTTCTCCAGAAAGTAATGATGGATGTAGTAAACCCCACATATACTCCGCTTCGATTTCGGCAGCAATGAAATTAGTCTTGACAAGTACCCACACAAATAATGGTAGAAAATCATCAGCACCAAGTGTTAATGGTGATCTTGAATTTGAGCATTTAACCTAGAAAAATAAGTCAGCTGAGTTATAAGCACAAACAAATTAATGTACAGGTTATCAAATAATGGGAGGATTTAAGATTTAATTTCTCTCTAAAGTTAAAAATATATTTATAACCCTCCGTAGTCGTGTAAAAAAGGTAAATACGTTTCGTCTGTGTGTTTGTTTTGTTTGTACGAATTGTTTGGAAAAACCCGTAAGAGACAGCAAAATGTCCAAAAAAAATCTGCATTAACAAAATTTTGGAAATAAAATATTTGTCAAAAAATTTAAAATAAAAAAAAATTGACGTTTGTAATTGTCAAAATTTAGAAAAAAATAATTAATTTGACAAAAATTAATTTAAATAAATATGATTACTGAATGTAAACAAATGGATTACTCTTTCGTTGCACACAATATTCAGTCATGTTTTTAAGTTTCACCCTACTCCTCAGGCCAGTTCCTAATGCAAATGAATGATCTAGGAATTAACACAGTCTTGAAATTTAATCAAGCAAATCAGTAAAAAGTACATACCGAATGGAAAATTGTTGCAATAGCAGCTAAAAGATTTTCCAATTTGTCCAATGGTGAATGAGCATCTTGTAATCTCATTAAAAATAGTGATATCGTTTCTAAATCGGTTTCTGATGGTAAACATATTTTTGGCTGAAAAAGACAAACGCAAATATAAATATATTTTTCTCAAACGTAAATATAAACTCAACAAATATAAAAAATTTCCTCTTACCCGTATTGCTAATTCGGAGAGCGGCCTTGTATTTGCATATTGTATATTATCAGCTAATAATTTAATAGCGCCTGTACGGGTATAAAACTCCACAAATAACGACTGTAAATGTGATCGTAAAGGTCGTACCACTAACCGATGTAAAACACCTTCCAAAATTGCATCCAGATTTAAAAATTCTGTTGACTTTAACTGCAATAGAAAAATTTTCGTTAGAAAAATTTATTTTTTCAGAATTATCTTTACTATGTTGACCTACCTTACTACGTTCTCTTTCAACTTCTCGTTCAAAGCCACGCTCGCCATGTTTTACAAGATAGTTTTTCATTCCAGACATAAATTGACGCATATTTCTCATAACAACCTAGAAAATGGAATTTTTTTTAGAAAAATAATTGTCGTAGATAAATTCCCTTGATTTTGTTTTAGAAATTACCTGAGGATTTGTTTCACGTGATTCTCGTGTGCATGATATAAAATTTTCGATTTGCTGAGCAAATGTTGTAGTTTTATCTTGAGCAAGTGCTAACGCATAGTTTCTAATTGCAATACCAGCTCCAGCTGCCCCCGATTCACGATTTCTTAGTGCCATCACTCTGGGTGGAGCTAAAAACAATAATAAAAAAATTAATACTTTTTCATTTTCAACTAATTTAGTAAATAATCCGACACGTGATAATTAAGTAAGATGATAAGCTTCGCAATAAAATATTTAAAAAAATATTGTGACAAAAATAGATTTCCGATCTGATTACAGGGTGTAACATACTTGGTTAAATCAGTCAAACAGAATAAATCTTAAGGTATTCACTCGTAAATTGAAATATGACATTAAGCTCAGTGTTCTTCAATAAATTTAAAATAGATCAAATTTTAGGCTGATTGTAAAACGAGATATTCGAAATCAAAGTTGAAAATTTTATGGTAACATTGATGGTATACGTAAACGGTTTGCGCATAATACAATTTGTTTATAAAACTGGGAAAATTTTCAATACATTTCTTTCAAAAACAAGTATCTCAAGTTGAAATTAACAAACTAATTTAAAAAAATATATACTGTGGATTTTTTAAAAATTTATTGATAATTAATGGGTATAATTTGCAACTGCGACCTCAAAAATATTGAATAACCACTGTCAACGCTAGTCTTGTCTAGTACAACATTTAGTCCTTTGTAAGTGTTAAAACATTCTATGTGTTAAACTAGATATATTCAATAGACATACCCGATATAAGTATCGAGTTATATATTTTAGGCTTTGATTATCACGAATGAATTATCGTAAGGCGATCAAAAAGTTGTAAGCCCCGAAACTAAATAGGAATTGTATTCATTGAAATTATATAAATGAAACATTTTCTTTCAATTAATGCGAAATTAAAATAGTTTTAAATAAATTCCTAAAGCACTCTGTAGAATTGACAGGAAATATTATTAATAATAATAAGTAAAGAATTTGATTATATTAAAATAATTCGGTTCATTTTGTAAGCCAATTAAAGTTCAATAATTAATAACAAAATAAAAATTGTTATCTCTAGGAAATAAATTAATTTTTTTTTTATTATTAATAAATAGGTTTTTAGATTCCATAATGAGGTTTTAAAATGTTTATTGTTGAATGAAAGGAACGTAAGTTTTGAATGTTTTTAAAATTATACCATTTTTGAAATTATTTAGCTTAGATTGGATTCAAACCGTAAATGAGGACCTCTGTTTACTGTTTCAAATCTTTAAATTTCTCTTTACAAAACAAACAATTTTAGATTTATTTATTGATTTTTTGAGCCTTAATGTAGTCCAGCACTGTGTTATATAACTAGGACAAAACACCGCTTTGCTTTTCTGATAGAACAAATGCATATACACACATACACAACAAATAGATATATTCACTATTCATATATACAAATTAGTGTAACTTTGAAATAAAATATTAGATAATAGTTGGGCGGGCATGTAGTTTAGGACGATATCCTTAAATTGTCGATTTGTACATTTAACAATTTTTACTTAGCAAATTCACTTGTTAATTTATTTATAATTGATGACAGACATGTTAAAACATTGAAACAATTGTCAACAATTATTAATTATAAACTAATAAGCAAGTGGATTTGTTACATAAAAGTTTTATTTCTGTTAAATTTAGGTTTATGGTTTGATTGGCTGTTTATATACTACTTAAAAATAGTCTAGATCAATTTTATTCAAATCTGATGGAATATGGAATATGTACACAATATAAACAGAAAGGGTCTTATAAAAATATAAACTGGAATATACTTTAAATTCCGAACTACTGGTAGAAGGTAAGAAATATGACTTTATCATCATAAATTTTTAACGAAAATTTTAAAAATCAAAGATAAAAAATTTGAACTTACAATAATATTCACCTTCTAATTCTAATATATAACAACATGTAAATAGTCTAGTAAACTGTATACTCGCGTTTACGATCCAACGTGCAAATTTTATTATTTGCCGTTTAAATCTATTATTTGGTCTCATTTTGAATTCGTACACAAATACAGGAAATTACTTTTTGAAAGGTTCATTTTTAGGTATAATATTATATATATGCAAATTTTATTATTTACTTTTTAATCCTTTTCATTCTTTTAACAACCTATCTCTCTTTTTAAAGATCACAAATTTCAATTCACTAAAATATTCGGCGTTAAATTTCCAAAAAAACTAAAACTATACTGTTTGATTGTTTAATAAATGAAGAATTATGTTCAAGTTCAAAATCACTTTTTAAAACACAAAAAGAATGGTTTTGTTAATATAATTCCCACTACAATGACTGTAAATTTAAATAATTTTATTTAAATAATTGTTATACTATCAGTAGTAAGTTAGTCGGGGATAATAATTGACTTTAGTAATTATTCATACACATTGGTCGTGTTCAGAACTGCTAAGTCCTTTATAAACTAAATCAGTCAGTCTAAAAAAAACTATAATTCGGACTATCTACGTTTAGCGTATTTCTCTCTGGATACACTTACTAATTTGTCAGCAGTGTTGTCGAATTGGGGGATTTTTGCCTTATAATATGGAATAATACAAGCCATCATGTATCGAGTATTAATAAACATTTTCTATTCTGATTCGTAATTTGTTGACTTGAATACAAAAATTAAAAAATACTACAATTTCAAGAATAAATTTTCTAGATTTTCTACTATGCTTTATTAAATCTACTAAATTTAGGGGAAACCCCCATATATCCAGCAGTACTTCCTAAGCAAAATGGCGTAACAATATCTGTAAAGTGTGTTGAAAAAAATTATGTTCGATATACTAAGTAACTTACTTAGTTTACTAAGGGCTTAGTTTTACTGAACACGATCATTATTATCTTATCAATAAAGTTTAAAAATGTTAGATTGTTCCGGATACTGTATGGGAACCGATCAACAATCTTCTAATATATTAAATTGTATCTTAGGAGCGTTTATAGTGCTAAGAGGACGGGCCATTTAAAAGTGTTTCGTGTGGAGTACTGTGGCAGAGCTCATGACCATTTTTTTCTGGACCCACCACTTTAAACCTCCGCTCGCCACAAAGGTAAAAAACAGCTCGTGTAATTCTAGATTCTCCTGCCCGGGGATTTTTAGTTTTTTCTAGACTATCGTTTATTACAGTAGGGAATTTGGCATTTCGGATACGTGCCGCCTTGTTTCCTTCACGCTCTAACATAAATTATCTTTGTCACAGGAAACCTCATAGAACATTATCATTATCATTCAGTCGGGTATTTCCTATTTCGTGCACGGTTGTATGTATACAAATTTAAAATCAAGACTTCATTTATTTTCTACATTATAAATGAAATAAACAAGTGGAAATAACATATAATTGAGTTAATTGCTTAAATACTCAGTATATACTGAGTTTAAGAGAAAAAGTTTCTAACAAAAGTTTTTTGTCTTTTAAGTTTTTGTTCTATCTCTTAGGTTTAAAAGATGAATATGTTCTCCCCTAGCGGTGTAATGCACTGTCCGATTTAGCCCATTAACAAACTTAAAGTTATGTATTAGATGTAGAAAACACACATATAAAAATCGTTATCTCTTTTCGTTTTTGAGTTTTTTGTGTTGTTGGACGGACTGGTGGATATGCGGAAATGTATTAATTAGTATCTAAATTATTTCTCAGCTATCAATATTTTGAACATCATTGTCTATATTATATATACCGGGAATAAAAATGTAAACTTCCAAAGAACGATTGCAAGTCGAAATATATAGCAAGAATCCTTATATTTACATAGGGTATAAAAAACTGAATGATTTATTTTTATAATAATTTATATCTGTCATTATTATGACAATTAATAATTATCATTTGTTTATTTTTAGACAATATTTTAAATTTCCTTTGTGAGTATTTTCAACATTAGCAGTTTACTATCGGAATTTATATCTATAAATCGTAATTCAATAGTTAAATGCTTATAGATTTTTGAATCAATAGACTTTTTATTTATACAGTTATCGAAAATTTTCAAATTATCCACTGTTGGAATTTTTTGAGAGATCACACTTTTATCGATAAATACTTTCACTGTTTTTGAAAAAACGTCATTAAATACTTACATAATAGTGGATCCAAACGATCTCGAAAACTTTTTCCTCTACTTAGGCCGTTATCATATGGAAGACCTTGACTATCCATAGATTTATCTTCATCCTGAAAAACAATAACAAAACACACTAAATTTATGTACCCAAACAAAATCAAAAAGGTCGTGAGAAATATTTGATAAAATATTTATAATAAAATATAATATTAATCAATATCAACTACTGAAAGTCTTGTTCAAACAGTTTTAGTTAGAATTAATAATGATAACATCATTGAAATATTTTTAGAAATTTTGTTCGTTTTCTATAAATAAAATTAATGCGTGTGTTTAAAAAATATTTATTTTAATTTGCAAATGTTTATAAACAAAAATATTTAACACAACCCAATATGTTCAATAAAAGCCTTTATTGAACAAATGCAAATGTTATAACTTAGGGATAGTCAGGGATTGTCTAGAGGACCTACTGGAGCTGGCAAAAGGCAACAACTTTAAATTGATCTGGATACCAGGTAATAGTGGTCTCGATGGAAACGAAGAAGTGAGTCGGATTACCTTTTATGGGCCCAAAATCTATTTTAGGAATTTCAAAAATAGCATGCAAACAAGTGATCAACGAGTGGATAGACTTTAAACACCGTGATCACTGGGAAAATATACCGCAACAAAAACTCGGGAAAATATTGTTTCGGAATGCATCCAAGCGGCCGTCCCTTGATGCACTCAACCTGAAAAGGATACAATTTCGAAACGTTGCCGGATTCAACATACACACAATAGGACTCCACAATGGATCCATTATGTGCAGACTGTGCGGCGAGGAGGAAAATACGTCCAGTCACATCATCTTTAACTGCGATTATCACAGATACAATATATTCGGTGCATCTCACCCCGAATTTATGAACCTTCAGGAAAACCTGTTTAGCACGCTCCTGTCTATTGCCAAGATATGGGAAAAACGAACCTAGTCAAAAGTAGAAGAAGGAGCACCATCTAGATTTATCTATCTTTCTATGACAGAAACGACGACTTTAAATGTCAGAAACAACGAAAATGTTAATTAAGATTAACATAGCGTTTTATTTCGATAAGGTTAACCTTAAAAATGCAAAACGCTAATGGTTTCCATAAACTAACCAAGAATTGAAAAATTGTTACAAACAGTTTAATTTAAAAAGGTTCCAAAATTTATACAGCAATTCTGAACATTAATAATATTTGAGAATTTTTTTTCATACGAAACATTTTTTTTGTGCAATCATAGCTGGGACCGATTTTTTAATATGAAATTATTTATTTATTAGTAAAATGTAAATGAGTTTTCTCAATAAAATTTTACACTTAATAGCTATACTAAAATTAAATAACTAAACTGAAATAACGAATTTTTACAAGAATTTATGACATAAAATGACAGATTTTATTATGAATTTGGGAATTCACAATATTATTAAAAACATCTGTCTGTCTTAAAATGTAATTATAATATTTATATTTGTATTTTTTAAATACTAAATAGGTGCAATAAATAGATTAAATAAAATCTTATATCCCGAAAAACTCAAACCAGTCAAACGGTAAAAGTAAATGGTAAAACACCTT
Organism: Nineta flava; assembly: GCA_963920215.1. Taxonomy (NCBI): domain Eukaryota; kingdom Metazoa; phylum Arthropoda; class Insecta; order Neuroptera; family Chrysopidae; genus Nineta; species Nineta flava. The sequence continues at coordinate 120,574,866 of OY986040.1, forward strand.
TTTTTTATACCAGGATTATAATTATAATAATAATAAATACAAATATTTATTTAGAATTTAGACTTTTTTTACATGAAATTATCATTTTTATTGTATCTTATTTTTACAAATTTAGTATTAAAATTAAATGGTTTTGAGACATGAGATTTTCTTAATTTGAGCAATCAAGTGTCTGACTACAGTTTTATTTCTGATAAACGGTCTGGGTTTTTTCGTTGAAAGTATCGCACATTTTAATATAAATACTGAAGCGAAACAAAAACTCCTGAGTATCCTAAAACTAGGATAGAAAAAATTCACGACCAAAGAAGTTTATGGTTTTTCAAAAACTTTATAAACTATTATAGGTATCGATATTTTATTGATTAAGGGCAAAAAAAAAACAGAAAATACTTTGAAATTGGCTTACTTCATTCATATCATTTTGAATAGTAGAAACTCGTGGTGTATGATTGTTTTGTGGTTGCCAACTCGTCTCAGTCCATGGTTCTGAAAATATTGTACACGGTTCACTAATTTCTGATGGTGGTGCAGGATGATGACGACCTTCGACATTATCATACGATGACATTCGACAACCATTGCTGTCTTGATTGTGTGAAGTCTGTTGATGATGATTCGTTACTAAATTGAATTCAGGAAAACGATGTGCAATAACTTGATGCACTGTTTGCTTTTCACCAGGACTCTCCGGAGTGTGTGGTGATATTAATGGTAATGGTGGAAATGGTTGTGCCCAGTCAGAATCGTCAATAAAACTATCGTCAGATTCATTTCCTATGAATTGCCAACTATTATCCAATGTCCAAGATGGATCTTGTTTTACACCTTGTAAATATTGTTTAATAATTGGTGGTTGCACTGGTTTTGCACCTGATCGTCTACAATTACCAATTAAATTAAATTTGTTACCCTTATTTACACAGGTTAAATTATCTACAGATGTGGACACGGGACTTGAAACTAAATCTACATTTTCTAAACGATTTTCTTCTAATATTTGTGATTCTAATTTTATATGAAATGATGACGGGTTAGAATGCCGTTGACTGAGATTTAATGGGCCACGTATTTGACGCCGTATCACAGCTGCCTGTCAATGAAAAATTAAAATTAATAAACTTCGTTGAATCATAATAGAGTGAGAAACTTACTTGTGCTATTGAATCAGCTGGTTCAGCATAAAACGGACTTCCTTGTTTTGGTTTTGGTGTTGGGCTATCAATTCGAGGCGATGGTGATGTATCCTTAAAGTTTGGACTATTTGTTCGATTTGGCATTACTAAATTTAATCGGTTCTTAATTTCACTGCAAAGAAAGAAAAATACGTTAGAAAACTTAACTGGAAAATAAATATTTCCCTCCAATGAGCTATAATGGGCGTACGTACCATTGAGTAGAATGTTGATTTTCCTGGGGTGAAGAACTTGATTGGCTACTAGACTCTTGTTGAGATCCACTGGGACTGAGTATGTTATTATGAAGTGATATAACATTGCCTGTATGTTGTATCAAATCCGGTGATGCAAAGGGACTGATTTTAGGCTTAAATGTTGAGCACGTTGAATGATCTGGACCCCAAATATCCTCATAATCACTGATTTTATCACCAACCGAACTACGATAGTATACTGTTGGCGAATCTAAAATATCTGATTCCTATCAAGAAAATAAAACGTTAATAAAACTGTTCTAAAGTTAGAAGTGTTCAATAAAAATACCTGATAATGTCTGGATATTTTTCGTCCTGGTTTTGAACGTTTGCTATGTCGTCCAGATGCTCTACTAACCGAGAGTGGTGACACAGTATCTGGTGTTGCTGGTGATAATAAACTTGGTGGTCCAGAACCAGTTTGTGGTGATAAAACACTTCCAACTGGTGATAAAACACTACCGACAGGTGATAACACAGTACTTGTGGTTGGTGATAATACTTGACTAGTATGTTGTTGTATAATTTGTTGATGATGATGATGGTGACTAGAAGATGATGTAGAAAATGTTGTAGTTGTTGCATCACTATTTGATGGGCTAAGAATTTGACTAGGTGTTGTTGTTGCTGGTGAATTTGATCGATGTTGTTTGATTATTGATGTTCGTCGAATACTACCTTGTGATGATATTGTTGATATACATTGCCCTTCGGGGGATAAACGTTTTGATGAATCCTGGAAAATTATCATTTTTTTATAATTGAAGACAAAACAAATTTCTGCCTCGAAAGACAACAGAAGAAAGATTATCTGTCTTTAATTAAATAATTCAGTGAAATTTCGTTTAGAATTGACATCAGAAAATGAGAATAAGATGGAAAATTTTAATCGATTTTAAGAGTTTCTTTAGGATAAAAATGAATGGTTGAAAATAGGCCATCATTTGGAGATACCTTATTTCAAGACAAACAGGTTCGCTTTTAACTAGACATTTTGCTCTTCTAACGAAACAGAGCTTTTTCCAGTCTTAATTCTAAGTTTGTCGCAAGCCTTTCGAATTCAACAAATTCAAACTGAGATAGCTAAATACTTTTGGCAAGACTAATTGTTAATAATAATACCTCTCTTACACAAGAAATTTCCACATGCGAAGGGCTATGCGTGATACCAGTATCTTGTTCTACAACATTTGCCGGTGTGTTATTAACACTAAATGTTACAGTCGTGGTAACAGTAAAGTTACTATTCTGTGATTGTGGACTACTTGACGATGATACCACACTACTACTATCCGATGTTTTTAGTGGTTTTGCCCATCGTGGTGGAGGTGGAGGTGGTGTTTTAGTGGTGGAACCTTCAATAACCACTGATTGTGGACTGGCTGTATTAGATCTTGTTAACAACGCCTGAAAATACAAAATCAAATTTAAAAGATATTCCCTCCACCTCAAACCTTATGGAAATGTTGTGTAGCCTTAACTATTCATAACCGAGTATATCTCAAATTCAGAAAATGTGACTGAGAACCAATTTCCATAAACCTTAAGGCAAAGTCTTAAAGTCTTAAATGAACAAAATTACTTACAGTGTTGCTAACAATGTTAAGAGTATTTGGTGGTGTTGGTCTAGGCCCTCGCGATGTAATAACACCATTCGATTGTTGTGTATTAATAAGGCCATTATTTGGGATAGCAGTGTCATTGTTGTTATTGATATTTGATAAGTTGCCCTTGAATGTAGTCATTATCGGATTCAATGTTAATAAAACATTATCTCCAGAATCGGGACTTGATATGCTAGTATCACTATTTACAGGTACTGATGATGAATTATCTTGCGTTCGATCTGGTGGCCGTGGATTTGCCATTGGATATCTCCAAAATTCTGAAAATTACAAATATATTATCAAAAATTTAGAATAGAAAAAATGAAGTTATTTTGTTAATACGTACCTTGTCCTAATAATGCTAACGAAGACAATTGTTGTCGTGTAGGTGCCTCGCGAATTGCTCTGGGTAAAACTAACTGAACAGGTAGTTCATCACTGAAAACAAACAAATAATTACTTAATATAACATTTATTTGTAATTACAGTGTGGTCCTTAAAAATTTTAAAAGGGAACTTTTCAAAACTAAAACTCATTCAGGAAGACTTGATAATTCATGGCCTTTGAATGCTTAGGCAAAGTCGTGTTACTAATGCAGTCTCTTATTCCCTCTTGTTAGGAAGAATATATGTAATTTTCATGTACCCATTTCAATATGAGCGTGGTAATAAAAAGTTTACTTCTTTTAAAATGGTAAAAATTGGCTCTCCCCGAATAATTTCTTCTCAATAAATTTTCCATTTTCAAACAATTCTTGTTAATTTTCGATTTCTAAAGGTCTATGAAAATTGGATTTAGAATGAGATCAGTTTGTTTTCAGATGTTTATTTCAAAAACAAAGTTGTGAAATGTGGTTTCAAGTAGCTACTGAACCTAGTTATGCGATCTTAAAGTGTAAGGCTTTCAATTAGAAATTGGATAAAAGTCTGGAAATAATAAATAAATTATTTAAAAAAACTGTAGCACAACTTTTTTTAAACCATTTTGTATGGATAAGAGCATGATGAAAGTATACAACTTGTTATCTAACGTTGTTACCTTAAATAATTGCTCTAATTATTGAGTATAATTGCGTATAACGACCGATAAAAAAAGATTTTCTGTCTAACCTTCAGGTTGTTGATATGATGAATTGTCAGAGGAGTGGGAAACGCGTCAAGCTACTAGCCAAGGACAATTTCAATATAAAAAAAAAACTTAACTTACCAGCATTGTGAATAGTATGCGATTAATGACGGAATATCATTAAAACGATTTTCTGATGTTTCTAAACCTAAACGACCATTTGATGATTGTATGAGGTAGTGTTCAATGTATGGACCTTTATCAGTGGGTAATCGCACCGATAATGCCATTGTGTCTGGTTGACTTGATTGTCTCACAACAAAATTCTGGAAACATAATGAAACATATATTCAATTCATAAATTTAGAACTTATTCGAAGCTTCGAAGCGTATTTTAGAGAACAGTTGCAAATAATCTTTCCAAGTGGCCGGGCGGTCAAAGGCGTTATGTCTGCGCAATATGCCTACTTGGAAACTGGGAGGTTATGGGTTCGAATCCTGGCATCGGCAATTTGTCAATTATTAAGAAAAAAAGGGGGCGGTTAATTGACTAAACTGATCCGGTGACTTCGACAAGAACGAAGTAACGGTTCTATCACAGCCGCATATCCCACCAATTCCTAGTCTATACACAAAAATTCCTTTCACTCCACTCACATCCTCACACCCTTAGGCATCACAAATGACCTTATGGTCGAAGTCCAGGGCAGCCTCTACAATCTATCTATCTAACCTTTCCAATGTATCAGAAGGGTATTTTGCAACTTCTGGTATTCTGGGCAGGCCTGATTTAGCCATAGATAGAAGAGTCAAAGAATAGTTATCAAGTAGGTAGGCATTAAGCTTAAATTTTCCGTTTTCCCTATCTATTGACGAGAGTAATATAGTTATTTGGCCACAGAAAGCACGAATTGAATATTTTCCTTTTCTATATCTCGTAATATTTTTTCGAATTTATCCAAAAAGCAAACTTTAAGCATACAGAAGTAAAAAAAAAATTTGTGAAATCGTTTTTATTTAGGACTGAGATCTATGTCTTGAAACATTAGCCCTTCAGATGTGTTAGGAAATGCTTTAGGTTAGTTTAGGTTATAGGATAAGGCCCATTGTGATAGTTGAAAAAGAGGACCGTCTCACAAAGAATCACTACTCCTTAAACCATTTCGAGCTGTTCAAGGACAACAAAAGAGATTTGACGTCATCCGAATTTAGCTCGAAATGGTCGTCAAAGAAGGTCGGCTGACCTAAGTGTGTTAGTCTTCTCCTAGGAGGAGCTGAACAGTGACAGAGAAGGCGGGTCATCGTTTCATCTTCCTCCTCGTTGTGACAGCTTCTGCCATAGTCGTGGTGCACCGATAGACCCATGCGCTCAGCATGTTTGCCTTCCAGCCAGTGCCCCGTAAGGCTTTAAGATAATCGAAAAACAAATTTTATTTTAGGGCGTATTTAGTGGTGACTTTTGTTTTCATTTTGATTTCAAATACAGATTTATAGAAAACGATGAACAATAAATGCGAATTTAAAAATAAAAATCACAAATATTTTCTAACTTACCCCTTCCTCCTTCCCTTGTAACAAATGAAATGCACCAGCACGCTGTATCCCGGGTAGAAACCATACTGGATGTGTACGTATCAATCGTTCTACCAGACCAATATCACAAGCGGCACCATAACCAGTGTCTGTACTATCACCACCCTCTGAATCACCATCGGCTGAACCACCATCCTCACCCCCCGACGACAATGATTCTCGACTCTGAAAACAAAAATACATAAAATGAAAATAAACAATATTTAATTGAGTATTGTTCAGAGATAAATTACATTATTTTGATAAATAAAAAAAATTATCTACCTTGAAGCTAAACTCAGATATTTCTAAGAAATTCAAAGAAAATATTTCTTTCGAAGTAATTTAATTATGGCGAAAATAACAAATTATTTATATTTATTTTAAATTGTTCTTCTAGTCTATTAAAAATATGTATAAGTACTTAGATACACGTTCTAATAGACCCAGCAAGAAGTCTTTTTCCCAGAAATCATTTATTCTGGGAAACAAAAGTAGAAATTTTTATTCGTTATAAGATGATTCGTTAAAAAACTTAGTTAACAGATTAGAAATGGTAGTAGTAGTACGCGAGGAGAGGTCGAAGCCTGGAAAGTGGATCTTTCTGGGCCTTTTTTACCGACCTCTAAAGAAAAAAGAATTAGTATGTAGACTAGGAGTTAGTAAGTTGTGCGACTGCAGCCGACTTTGACAGGAACTATGCCGATATTCATCTGAAGGTTGTGAATGGAAACTGCAAAAATCCTTCACAAACATAGCCGGTTAATTAACCGCACCCTTAAATTTTTTAGAAATTAATCTAAGCGACAAACTGCCACCGTTGAGAATCGAACCAGCAACCTCCCGGTTCCGAGCAAAGCGTCTTTAAAAGCTCGACCACTCGGACTAGTTGGTTAACAGGTTACTTCAATTATTAATATCTTAAAATCACATCCAAATTTTTACGAGTTATGGAAAAGCATCTTTTATTATTTATGAAAAAATGTTCGATTTTGTTCTATTTGTTTCTGCTTTTAGAAATTTAGTCCCAAACGGTTAAAAATATAGATCGCAGAAAAAATTTGTAGGTATAGGTATTTATAAAATGACCGTAGACACTATACTCCAAAACGAATGGACAAATCGGACCATGCATCCCGATTTGGAAAAAATTCCATCTTCTCAACCATAAAACTGTTTTCATAAGAAACATATTATTTTCATAAACTGTCCGAATTTCAAATACAAATACTGAAATTACTCTAGATTACAAAGCCATATATGTATACAGCACTATTATACACTACGCGTGTTAAAAAACTAAAATAAACAGTCCACGCGTTGATAATGAACTTACTATATCATGGGTATTTAAGCAGTTAATTGTTATTTTCGCTTATTCTATCTAATATTAAAAACTCGAACACTTTTATTTCATGTAACCCTCGTGTACATTCGTTTTGAAAAGAACATGCACTAGATATGCAAAAAGAATTAATGGTAATAACTGTTTGTTATTACCGGTTATGTCTGCGCAGTATGCCTACTTGGAAAATTGGAGGTTATGGATTCGAATCCCGACATCGGCAGTTTGTCAATTATTAAGAAAAAAAAAAGGGCGGTTAATTGACTAAACTATCAGCGTATGGACAAAAACGAAGTAACCAGCTATGCTTGAGAAGGTTTTCTGCAGTTTCCTGCAAGAACTCCAGATGTATATCGGCATAGTTCCTATCATATCATAGCTCCTATACACAAAAATTCCTTCCACTCCACTTACATCCTCACATCCTTAGGCATCTGAACCTTATGGTCGAAGTGTAGCCCATCCAGGGCAGCCTACCTATATAACTTTTTGTTATTAATACTAAACTAGAGACCACCATACTACATCCATGCTAACTTTGGAACTTTATAGTTTCTTGAGTTATTTTTGTCAGTCAGAGTTTAGAAGACATCCGATATGGAAGAAAAATAGAGTGTTTTAAAGGTTTGTATGGGAAAAAATACAGAAACAGCTGTTTTATTAAATACCTTCATTTATTTATTTTTATTAATCTCAAAAACAAAACCATTTTTCTAGTAATCAATTACCACGCATAATAATTATATCATAACAAAATAATTTAAAACAATAAAAATAATTTATTGATTACTCATAGATAATAATAATCTTTCATTCAATATAATAAGTATAATTAAACGACCAGTAGTTTCGAAATAACCAGGGACGTAGTCAGAAATGTATTTTCAAGAGAAATTAACTGAAAACATACGATTGACACACTATTGTTTGCACTCCTCGGTTTTATCATTTAGATAAAGAATATGATTTTCTAAGAATGGAAAAAATTTGCAAACCACTTCCATCCGCCATTTAAAAACTGGTGGTTCATCTATTAGTCTATAAATAATTTTTATTGAAGCTATTTTTATGTCAAATATCCGACGAAATCAATCAAAATTAGGAAAAATATGCCAAACGTAGGAATCCAATTATAGTAAACGAATTCGGATGATTCTTTTTTTATGCACTTCTAAAATTGAATATTAAAAAGGTTATCACAAATAATGTCATATGTAATCTTAGACGAAATGAAATTCTAAATGAAAACGATCTCGATCGAACATGTTAAAGTTAATGGTTGCGGAGATATGACGGGTGTAAATTTTAATATTTTGTACATTTGTAAGTTTTTACACAAATTCCATAAAGGTGTATTTTAAAAACGAACTTTAAAGCTATATAGAACCTCTCTTTCCATATCCCTATGTCGAAAAACATAAGAAGTAAAGAATTCTTATAGAAATACAAACAACTTTTGTACGAAACATTTTACAAAAATCGAATGGATTCGAAACAAACAAATCGTCTGACATAAAAAATTATAACATTAATTACCTAAACTTTTAACACATATCACTTGTAATCATGAAAAAAACCCGTAGGATGTTTAATCCTTCAAGAGGTTTAGGCTGGAAAGAAATCACGTAGTGCACTCAGATGGTTTTTTGAAGTCGTATCGCATTACCTTGAGGAAATGTAGATTGTATTTCAAAACATTGGCCGATAGGTCAATGTTTGTCTAGTTGTTTCACAAATATACGTAAAATAAATGTTAATAAAATTTTGAAAACAAATAAAATAATACCCGAATTGTATGAAGTAATATTATTACAAATACGTAGTAAAAATTGGTATTTATATTTAAATACTAATTCCGGCCATCTATTGGTCAATGAATCGAAACACAATTCACATCTTTTCAAGGTTAATTGGAATGATTTCAAGATCAAAGTACTAATTAGAAGTGTTCCTTCTTTATTTTAGTCAGGGATACAAATTCAGGTGAGTAAAGTCGCGGGTAACAGCTGATACTAATTATTATAAATATATATTACGTAACATGAAATTTGAAATGTTTTATTTATGAACAAATTCTTCTAACACAACAAAACTATTTAACCTATCAATTGAACTTTAATTATAGCCGCTACATATCTAAATATTTTTACATACAAGTTGACTTTTAGAGGTCAATCGGTCAATAAATACAACGAGATTTTTTTTCATTGAAATAAAACTACCATCATTCATTGTTCCTTTGATATAGTGAATTGTAGTATGCGGAAAGCTTTCGATTGATATTTTAAAAAAAATTTATTTTTCTTCTCTTATGAGAAGTGGATTTGATTTGTTGACAAATAGGGTTCAATGACCAATTTGCATATAGATTTTAACGTTTGAAAATGCGTTCAAAAATTTTGAACCCAATGCCTTTCATTTTAGAAAAAGTCCAATTTTTGTATACGGTAATAAAATCTACACACTTTCTGAATGCGTAACGATTTGACTTTACCAAAAAATGTAAAATTTTATTGAAATTTTATTTTGAGATGTTTGGAAAAACGGTTTTACCTCTTAAAATTAACTCAATCCTTTGATTATTTTTCATTGATTTATTTGTGATAGTCATTGGTCTAGAATCCCGGCGGCCGTGGGTTCGATTCCCACTCTAGATGTGTATGATTTTTCATATCACGCATTTCATATTGTCCAAGAATGTTATGAATATTCAGACATATTACTTAAATGTCAAATTAAGAAAACGCTAGTCACTTCCGTTGGTATAATATAACCAAAAGGAAACCATACTAACAATGGTTATAAATAGACGCTAGTTTATAAAAAACAATTTATTTATAATGTTTATAATAAATTGCATAGGTATTGAGATGTTTGGAAAACGGTTCATTTGTGACAGTTACTTTACCAATTAATGAGCAAAACTGACAAAAACTAAATATTACTTATACACAGGGTATACAAATTGAATAATACATTCAAATGTTTTTGAATGTCTTATGAAACAAATGATCTCATATATTACATCCATATTAATATTAAACAAGTACATAAAATGAAAATTTGGTATGAACGCCACACATCCTCTATATACAACTCCGCCACTAGTGACTAGTCTCTAATAAATACTAATACTAGAGTGGTATTATAATATAATAGGTCTCTAGAGTCTAGCTAGGCCCTAGGGCCTAGACTCTAAGGCATAAGTGGGCAGGGTTTGACTTTACAAGCTCTGAATGAGAGGTAGGAAGAGAGATAAAGTAACTACAGGGTACCTACCAATTATTATTATTTTCTTTTTTTAATTAAAACATTTTCTGAAAAAAATATAATAATACCAACCCTTTTTTATGGTCACTATCAATTATAATTATACAAAGTATACATTATTGACTATACAATACATACAATACATTGAATACATACTCTGGAATAAATTCGAAATAGGGACAGCAGAACGCGATCGCGTAATTGTTGTTTTTAAAAATAATTATTTTAAATCATCGTCCGCCAAAAAATTATATATTAATAATGATGCATTGGTAGGACAAAAAACATACCTTGCTTACTTACTCTCACTTTCTTATGGGGAGCCCCGTGACTCCGGAGAGCCGTCTACGACCTCTAGGGCCTAGGCCCACCTCTGTATTATATATTTACAGATTGAGTGGCATTCACAAAAGATTTTATTTAAATGCCATATATATTAAAATAAAAATTTCAATAGGTGTCATAAATCAGAAAAAAAAAGGGAAACAATAAAATCGAATAACATTAAATAAGATTCTTTTGATGACACGAATTCTTAAACCAAATATAAACCTATCAGTGCTTGTAGCTCAAAAACTAAGGATTTCTGGGACTTATTCCAATGATAACTTTTCGATCGTGAGGTTATTAACATACTTAAATTTCAGCCAATTTCCAGATCACGACACTTCCCAGAACCTGTAGCTCAAAAACTAAAGATTTCTGAAGCGTACTCTTGAGAACTTTTCATCATGTTGGAAGTCATGTTCTATAACATACTTAAATTTCATAAAAATTCACCGAGAGCCAATTTCTAAAAAACGCCACTTCCAGAGCCTGTAGCTCAAAAAACCAAGAATTTTTGGGACTTGTTCCCATGATAACTTCTGATCGGGAGGTCATGCACTACAACATATTTGAATTTCAGCCAATTTAACCGAGAGTTACTTCTCAGAAGGATTTTCCGGGGTCCTTTTTCAATTCACTATATATTTTTTCTTTATCCTTCTTTGTTAATTTTTTTAAAATAAATTTCATATTCTAAACCAGCCAAGTAACCAAGCGGTCTAAGGTGTTATATCTACTTGGGGACTGGGAGGTTATGGGTTCGAATTCCAACATCGGCAGTTTGTCAATTATTAAGAAAAAAAAGGAGCGGTTAATTGACTATACTGTCGGCGTATGGGCAAGAACGAAGTAACCGGCTATGCTTGTGAACGTTTTCTGCAGTTTACTTCACGAACTCCAGATGAATATCGGCATAGTTCCTATCAGAGTAGGCTGCAGCCGCACATCCTACCAGTTCCAAGTCTACACACAAAAATTCTTTCCACTCACATCCTTAGACATCACAATGGACCTTATGGTCGAAGTGTAGCCCGTCCAGGGCAGCCGATACAATCTATCTATCCATCCATATTCTAATCGTTTAATCTTATTAAAAAAATAAAATACAAAAAAGTTGTTATAATTTCCTTGGCGATTTAGCCACCTGCGTGCTGTGCACACAATGAACGCGGATAATTCATACACTGATAATGAAGTATGTTCAGGATATTTAAGCAATCAACTCAGTTAATTGTCATTTTCATTTGTAACAATATCCTTCACATATATACACATCGTCATTTATAGATCAAGGGTTCAAAATGACATTTATTTGGTATATTAAGAAACCACAAAAGATCCACACCACATTCAGATCCAATTAAAACTAAATTTCCATTCTGGATATTGAATCGCATTGCCTCTATGCAACATATTGTGTATATAGAAGTTAAAATGTATATATTGAAATATTTATTATAATATTTATTCTGCAGCATTGATCACCATGATCCATGATCAAGCGAGCGACTACCAACCACATGCATTGAATAATATGTTATGCGATTATTAAATAATAATAAAATATAATTATATGACCTAGATATGAATAAATATATAAAGAGTTGATGTTTTAAATAAGAAAAATATCATTGCATTGAAATGATAAATATGGCAGCCAGCTTGTAAGTAACATGTGTCAGTCATTAAATAATAATAATAATAATACAATCATTTTTTATTTACTAACTAACCGTTTTGCCCCGCATTTAAGTCTAAACTATAAGTCTAAACTAGTTTAAACACTTACCTATCTAATTTTAAACTCAAAAAAATTTACCGAGCAATATAATTTATTTCTTAAAGAAAAGTAGAATAAAATCTGTGGATCTCAGCTTGAAAATAATAAGCAACCTGCCTGAAACCGTGTTTTTGAAGCTAATTTGACTCTAATATACTATATCTCAGTTTTATACTATACTAGCTGTTTCCCGCGACTTCGTCCCGCATTTATATGAAAGCTAAATATATATGTATTGAAAATAATAATAATAATCACGCTTATTCACGTTGTTATACCCGAGGTATATATAGATGTATACAATATATTTTTTCTTCCGACTTACTTTACAAATTAAAATAACTTAAAATAAGATAAAAACAAATTAAAAAAATTAAAAATAAATTATTTAAAAAAAATTCTCCCTCCAGCTGGATTTGAACCAGCGACCCATGTATATCTACATCTATCGAATATATTTTTTCTTCCGACTTACTATTTACAAATATCAATATTTAACTAAGAATTTTAACCTAATGCTAGCCTATAGCCTTCCTCATGAATGTGGCTTCTTCATACATGGGACTGGCAGTTCCATTAGATTAGCGCGTTCGAACAAACAAAAAATTCTTCAGCTTTATTATATTAGTACAAATTAATATGGAATTTGTTACTACTAAAAGCGGTCACAATGTGACGCTAGTCATAATGATAAACTGTGAGCCGGTAAATTTAATATAATATGCTATAATATAATTATAACACATAAAGGATGTAGAGTTTTAGCGTGGTTTTGGCAATGGACTATCGTATTTTTGGAATATAATGATAATAATTTGGATGCAAAAGTATTTGAGGTAACGTTACATAATTCACAAGTCAAATTATTGCAAACTATCTGCCCGTAAAATATTTACATAAATTTTATTGAAGCTAATAGAAAAGCATGTTCCCTCATAATTGATTGATTGATTAATATCGGGGTAAAAACTATTGCACTTGGACCTTATGGCTCATTGTGCTCCGTCTTCCACTTCAGTCTGGCGAGATTCGCTTCTCCCATATGTTGGCATAGCCTGGAGCTTGCTTATCAGGTCCCCCCGAAGGGTCAAATATTCGGGGTGAGATGCACCGAATATCCTGTATCTTCTGTAACCTAGAGGTTCGCAGTCAAAGATAATGTGTGTGGATGTTTCTTCCTCCTCGCCACACAATCTGCACATATTGGACCCGTCATGGATTCCCATTGTGTGTTGATGCTTCCGAAGGTGATAATGCCCGGTAATGAATCCGGTAAACCTCCGCAGTCCTGTTCAGCCTCAGTGCATCAAGAGATAGCCTCTGTGTTCCCTCAATAAGTATAACTTACAATTTTCTATTGAACTCTAGAGAGAACAAATTTTAAATAGTAAACTTTTTGTTTGGCATTTTAAACAGAAATTTATCTAAAAATCAGCTGGGATGAGAATGTTGAACAACTGTTTCGTTGTAATACGTTATATAAATTTAAAATAGTAATCATATTATAGCCAAAAGTGATATTTGATAAAATAATTCAAAATATTACATTAAATGAAATGCTATTACATTACTATTCTACCGGGTGTTACAAAAATGTCAACTATACTTTGAGATTTTATATATGTATCTAGAGCACGGTAGTGCGCAATGCCGAGTTTAAGGAGCATTTGGCCTTCTCAGTTACAGTGCTATTACAACAGGAAATATCAGAGCCATATAATATATATCATATTCTAAACATTTTTGCGAAAACTGCAGGAATTTGACACAAATTGGCTGTATTTTAAAGGGGAACGGCACTTTTAGAATCAATAGGGAATATGCATGAAAATTTTTTTTCACATTTATTTTCAGAATATGAAAATACTGTTAATACTGTAATAATATTTAAAAACGAAATTAAAATCCGACAAATATCAAGGAAGCTATAAGCTTTTAAAGATTATTATCTGTCTCTTTCTTGCAAAAATACTAAAAACGGAGTTTTACGTGTATTTTAAATGGTGAACGTATAATATGTCGTCACATAACATACCAAGAGGGCTATTACCCTCTTTGTCTAATCGGGAATTTCAATCATTCATATTTCGCTTATTTTTAAAGTTATTTAAAAAGTAATTTTACCTTGATATTTGTCAAGTAATCATGCTTCAATTCAAGTGAAAAAAAATTTTCATGCATATTCCCTATTCATACTATTAAGTTTTCTTTTTGATTTTGACTGGAATATTGTTTTAATATCTTATTAAAGTAGAGATGCAACTGATCCCCATAACTATAATTAAAGTCTTGATAAATTGCTATTATTCTGAATGTTTACGTCATAATCTTTCAAATATTGCTGAGGCTATACTATTTTGAAGCACTTTGTACCATGGATACATATGAATAATATAAATAATGACTTGAAAAACATTTGTATGTGCAAAATAACGTTCATGGCTAGGGTTCGTTCGCTTTGCCTCTTCTAGTGATGTATAGATTATAAAATAAACGTTCATTCCCGGCATATGTTCATTCTGTGATATGGTCCATTTCACAGTGACTGCAATTTATAATAATAAAAAAACATTAAACTCTTTGAATCGTTTTTTTTCCTATAATGATTTTTATACCCTGTGAATGTGTTATATGCCTTAAGACATTTATCTACACTTCGGCGTTTTATTCGAAAACAATATAGTAACGGATTCAAATTTTAATAACTTTTGTTCGATACGTTTTTTTTCGGAAACGCAAATTTGGTTTGTAATTAATTTTGTTGCAGTTTGTTCATCATAATATTGGATAGAGCAGTGGAGGGGGAGATTTTTTCGCATGAGCTCTTTATACCCTCTAGCAACAACGCTTATATGAAGTCAACAACAATTCATTGCTTTCACGATTTAATATTTCACCATACAAGAAAACTTCTTGAGACACATGTCCACAAATTGACTTTTTATTTAATTTCTATTAGCATAGGTTTTAAATCGATATATATATATATCAGGATATATTGGTATATTCCTTCATTTTGGCTCTCCGGCGGGGAATCGAACCACTGTCAACCGAAATTTATCAACCCAACTGATTGTTCTGCACGGGATCCTGAGATATTTGTTTTATATAATTTAATAAACGTTGCCACATTAACAAAATGATATAACTATTAGAATAGACTATTTTTTAAAGACCATTGACGATACCGATCCAACGTCCTCAATAAAGTTTATATGCTATTAAAATATGTCATAACACTTGGTTAGTAAATAAACAAGTACAGATTGTGTCTCTGAACTATAGCCCTATACTATTTTCCAATTTCTTTGTAAAACTTACATACATTTCCCATAATATTTTATACAACATACAAACATGAGTACAAATTAAATACACAATCTGTCTCAAAAGCCATATTGAATGTATATAATGTTATGAAATACTGGGAAAAAAAAGGAATATTAAATAACGAAACTTAAAAAGTGGGGGTATGAGTACTTACAGTATACAAGCATATAAACATTTTCAAAACCCATAAAATGTACCCATAAATTGCGGTGATATATCATGAGAGCATACGGTCATTTAGTAATTAGCGAACTATGCGCAAAGCATTTAATTGCATTTCTATTATAGATGATATGGTGTACACAACAAATAGGAGGGATGGAGGTGTATGGGGCTAGAAACTCAAGGGGGTCACTATGTATATATACCAAATGTAACAGAGATTATGATTAATAGTAGTTTTCGTAAAAATTATATTGAAAAAAACGGAAATTTTACACAAATCTGCAGTAGAAATCCTTTTGGTTACCTTGATTTGAAACTTTGCCATGCTGGCAGCTTACAATTTCAATGTTAAAATTTTATTAAGGCGGTTTGAGGAACCCATTCTGACAGATTAATTAATTAATATGTCAGAAAGGAAAAACTTAATTACCATGCAGATATCGAGTTTTATTCTAAAGGGTATTATAAGTTTAGTGCCGACTTTGTAACGGTTGAATACACCGTTATGAACAAACGAAATCACGTGATCATAGATGCAATTTGATTTGTTTTTTTTGATAATTTGGACCGTTAAATCTGAATTAATGCAAGTCTCAGTTTATTCGTATATTAATTGTTTCGATTGTTTGTTTGATTTTTAATAAATATTTATTTTTAGTTTTTATTGTTATATTTATTCTTGTTATTATTATTTTTGTTTCCGATCGTTATATTAATATTTATAACAAAATAATATGAATAAAAAACGAAAACGATAGAACCAAGCCGGCTTGTTTTGACACATGTTCACGTGTTCAATGCATGTATTTGTTATCATGCGGCCGTCCATCTGTCTGTCCATCCGTCCGTCAACACGATATCTCAAAAATCAAAAGAGATAACGTGCTGAAATTTTGTGTGTGTATTTTAGAGATAAAATGGACATCAAATTCTCTACCTTCAAAACCGTAAGAGAAAGAAGAAAAGTTTTTTTTCCTTTTTTCAAAACAAACAACTTTTGTTTGAAACATATTGTCACACTTTCAGTGCAAACATCTGTAATTACTGTAGATTGCAAAAGCATGCGTATGGTTATATTACATATGTTATAGCATACACACTACAAGTAGTTATATTTGTATACATCGATGGGCATGTAGAAGTAAAATAAACTGTTCATGCTGATTATGAGCTCAATGAAGTATACACAGGATATTTAGGGGTATTTAAACAATTAACTTAACTTAGTTATTATTTTCATTTTTTTTAAATAAATAATTGGAAATATTTTGTTTGCTATAAATTTGTGAACTACATTTCATAACAAAGTATATTCGTAAAACCTTAGGAGCAATTGGGTTGAAATTTCCCAAAGTACAGCCGGTTAAAACTGTTCTCATATATGCTCATTCAAATATGATCCGACATCCCTGTTACATCCTGTAAAGGACTTCCACAGTTTCGTCTCATTCTCATTTTCTGAACCCGCTTTCACAACCATATATATATATATATATATATATATATATATGTGTGTGTTTGGTATTTTAGACATGTAGAGAGCTGGCTGGCTGTGTTTGTGTACCTATGTTTTGACAGCAAAATATTACATAATAAATTTTCTATATTTAATGTAATAACAGAATAATATTCATCAAACGTTATATAGTTATACTCTATCTATATACACGGGGAACGTAATAAATATTTACACAAAATTTGTCACAAATATTAATAACAACAAAATACTTTTAATTGCCTTCTGAACTTTTAATTTTGATTTTAATGAAAATGATTTATCAACGTACCAGAGGATTACAGAATCAGTTAAAAATATATAGTATGAAACATTCATTAGAAGACCTCTATATACAAATCTGGTAAATTTTTATGTGTGAGTTCTTAACAAAATTAAGTGGAATTTGCAAATTAATTTAATGTGAAGCTATCAAGTCCAAAAAACTACTACTTTCCTTTTTCAATTTTGCATTTGATTTTCAAGAAAATGTTTCTATTAAAAGTTGCGTTCGTTATAAAAATAAATTTATTCCAGGAAAAGTCGTTAAAACCGGTACAATCACGTTTTTTTCTGATATAAACGTTTTAATATTTCGTTGTTTATAGCTTATAGTTGATTTATCTCCTTTATATTTATTTATTGGTCTAAGAACCGGAAGATTAGAAAAATCTTCCCTCAGCTATTAATTGAATGAAATAATGTTTAAAAGGCAGATAACAATGTTATAAATGTATGAGTGCAATGTCTGCCACCCTACTCCTGCTGGCTATTAAGATTAATTAATTAATTAATATGATATAGTGTCTTTGTTTGTTGCTCGAACAAATATAATTGTCTCTCTCTCTGCGTAGAACACATTTTTTGAAAATTTTATTATTGTGATATTATAAAATATATTTTATATAATAAATATAATAAATATATAATTAAATTATTTGCAGCCTATATAAAAAAATTTTTAAGTAATAAAATTGTGTTTTACGTAGAGTGAGAATTAATTAATATTAATAGCCAGCAGACATTAACTACGGTGGCAGACATTGCACTCATACATTTATAATATTGTTATCTGTCTTTTAAACAATATTTCATTCAATTAACAGATGAAGGAAGAATTTTCTAATGCCGGATCTTAGACCGTATTAATTCGGTTTTGAATAAAATTTTTATGACAATTAGAACAACAATTAGATGGGTAAAAATCGACTCCTAGATTTTTTTTTAATAGAAAAATGATCGAATTTTTTTTATAAAACAAAAAAATAATAAACACCGAGAAAAATCGAAAACACTTATGATACATTGTAAATTTTTCAAATATGCTTTACGAGAAGTTTCAATTTTTTAAGGGGCTTTTGTAAGCAGTCATCTTGTGGTTATATAATAAAAAAATTAGATATTAAGGATGTTAGGGAGATATATCGAAAATGCTATGAAATTAACATAAAATGAATTAATTCGTTTAAAATTTATTGCAATTTAAAAAAAAAAACTGTAATTTAATGTGTTTTTATGGAGATTTGTTCACTGAATAGATTAAATTAATTTCAATTACCAATAAAAAAGCTATGAAGCGTCCCAAATTTTCAAGTTACATAACTTGAAGTCTATAGAATCAATTTTGCATAATTTTATTTACATTCACTAAACGGTTGTTGAGAAAAAAATTATAAATAGATATAAAAAAAAGCTATTTTTGTCACTTATATGTATATGGTATAAAATGTAAAAGGATATATATATTTTGGTTGATTTAAAAAAAAACAGATATATTCACTGCCAAAAGTTTTTCATTTATTTGTTATTTCTTATTTAAAGTATTTTTGCGTCCGATTGTTTCTCTCTAACATCCTTAAATATTCGATAAATATTTTTGAAGTACTTAAAGTTGAAAAAATACGTTAAAAAATCTTTGCAGGGGCTCTCTCTATCTCAAGCTGAATAGATTACATCATTATGTTATATACTTGGTCGTGTGGGAATAAACATCTGTGTTTATCGAGATGCTGTATAGGTAATTGAACTTTTGATTATGACATGACTAAATTCGACAGTTTTTATATTAATATTTTCCAAAAACTTTGATATGAATTTTCAAAATACAATTCAATACTTACTTGGTCTAAGCTATCACCAGCACTATTTCTTAATGGACCCAAACCAAATGGCGCTAGTCGAGTTGATGGAGGTGGTGCCGGCGAACCAATAATTCCACCTGTAGGACTTCCATTACTGCTGTTATTATGTAAATGTTCACCATCCAAACCTTGCATATATGGTTCTAGAAATGCGGCATCATTTCTGTAATAAAAATTTAACCATCAATTTGGAGTTTATTATAAAGATTAAAAATATAATTTTTATTGTGCAATATTTTAAAATTTCACCAATTTTATTTTAATTAAAAGGTATTTTTATATGTATAGAAAATTAAATGTATTACTGCACCTATACAGGATTGATAACACAAATTCGAACGGTTTTGAATGATAAAATGAGTGAAAAAGGGCTTAACACTTTTCTGATGTGTGTATATTTATATTTCATTTTAATATTATAATAAATTTTTGACAATTTTATACATAATAATAATTTAATAATTTATAATAATAATAATTTAATTTATAACTTTTAAATATTTGCGTACTTTTTATAAAAATTATAAAATAGAAACACATAAAAAAACTAAAAATAAATTAATATTTTATAATATAAGCGTAGGTCGCTTTCTGGTTATAAGAATAATGGTTTAATATAAAAAGATCCCGTGTGAGCTTTAACAGATAGCTATTAATGTTTAAAGCCTGAATAAATAACCATGTTTTTTAGAATCCAAGATAAATTTTTAAAGACTAAAAAAAGTTTTACTTAGTTAGGTTAGGTTTCAGTGTTTGTCCGGTGGGACACATTTAGAGGCCCATTATGAAATAGGTAAAAAGAGACTGTCTCACAGGGAGCCAAAACTTCTTGAACTATTTGGAGCTGTTCAAGAACAGCAGAAGAGAATTGACGTCGACAGATTTAAGAGCTGGATAGTGAGAGACAAAGTGGGTCCTCGTTACCTCTTACTTCTCATTGTGATAGCTCTTGCAATAGTTGTGGTGCACTGGCAGGGCCAAGCGTAAGATTTTACAAAAAAATATTCCCAAATTTTCCAGTGTCAGAACCAAATTCCTCTTACATGAAACCATTCCACTTCGAAACCTTTACTATATTCAATTATTGTATTATTATAAATTTTCAAATCACTCAGAAATGGGCAAAAATTGTTTCCTAGATTTGTTTTTAGAAATACGGTTTTTGATAACAAATCAGTTCAGATTAGAACAATTTTTTTTAAATCGTGTTCTCCTGCCCCTATACAATATTATTTGCGTGGAGGGAGTATACAATGGGGTGAGTACCAATATTTTAATAATAGTATAGATAGATTTAGTTATTTATTTTATATTAATATATATATCATATGATATATTTGATAATTAAATGAAATATGCTATTGGCTATTTTCGAGGTAGGTATAAATGTATTAGGGATTAATTTATATATATATATATATATATATATATATATATATATATATATATATATATATAAATTAATCCCTAATACATTTATATATATATATATATATATATATATTTGGTCATTCAATACATTCAATAATTAATGTATAATCTAAAATAAACACGTACAATAATTATGATATATTACTATTATTAAAAATAAATATTGAAAGCCATTTTTATTGTTATTCATAATTCCGACCATTATGAAAAAACTAGTTGAAACATGTTTTATAACTTTTTGACTCTTTTGAATGTGGTCACTGAAGAGCTTACCATGATTTTGAGGGCTCGCATTTATTTCAACATTTTTTGGTTTAATATTATACAATTACTAATGAGTAATCAGAGAAACCTTCAGGAAATGTAGTTAGAAAACACCTTGTGAGAGTAAAAATATTTAAAAAATCATCATGAAATTTAATGTTCCAAATTAATTTTATAAGTAACTATAGCTCAGAGGTGGGCTATAGAACGACTCTCCATAAGCTGGGTGAGAGTAAGTAAAAAAAGGTATGTTTTGAAGTAAGACGGAACAATGTTTCAATACAAGTTGCCTACCGATTACTGCCCAATAATTTATTCAATCAATTTAGAATTAGTTTTATAAAATATTTATTGTTTAAAAAATACCTTTTACAATATGGAGAGATTCACCAAAAAACATAATAATAATAATAACAATAATAATAACAACAATAATGATGATAGCAATAACAATAATTACAACAACAACAACAACTATATGTATTCCCACTTTATGTAAAATTTGACCATTTAGAAATTAGTAACAAATTACGAACCCTGCACCCCCCCCCCCACCCAGCATTGGCATCTTTTTTGTATCCAGTGTCATCAAATTGCCATGATACTATACCTCCTACTAAGAAAAAATAATTAAATCAAGTAAATAATTGTTTATTAGTTCTCCGATATGAATAGTTTGGACAAATTATTCGGAATTTCCTAAAATCTAATTCCAAAATCTAAGCTAAAGCTAAATCATCAAAAAATTTACAAGCGGTAAATGTAAATGATCAAAAGATTTATATTTTATAATTTATATAACATTTATATTTTATTCATACCCAAATATATTAAAAAGGTACATTTGATGCCCCAAATTACCAGCCCAAAATTCCAGAGTATGTATTCAATATATTGTATGTATTGTATACTTTGAATAATAGTGACCATAAAAAATATTTGGTATTATTATATTTTTTTTCAGAAAATGTTTTAATTAAAAAAAGAAAATAATAATAATTGGTAGGATACCCTATATTTACTCTATCTCTCTTCCTACCTCTCACTCAGAGCTGAATGCAGTCAAGTTCTGCCCACCTATGCTATAGCTGACCCACGGGTAGAGAATTAATTCACTGTTGCCTTAAAATTAAATAAATATTTAAATGAATCAGTTGCCTTCCATCTGTCATTAATGACTAGAACAAACGCATTCATACGTAATTTACTGCGCTTGTTCTAGTAATTCCAAGCAATATAGTATTTATGGGCTACAGAATTCGTGTCTATTTTTCAAAATTTGATAATTGATTTATTCCTTTATTCATCCAGTTTTTGAAAAAATGTTTCGAATAAAAGTTGTTACTATATTTATAATGAACAACTTGTATACGAAGCATTTTTTCGAAAACGGAATCAATAAGGCACCAATCAATTATAAAATTTTGAAAAAACGTACACGACTTCCGTGGCCTATAATCCTAAATATTTTACAAATTTTTATTGTATGTAACGATTTCCTTCTAAAAAACTGATAAATCAAAAATTTAAATTTAAAAAAATGTTCGTTGCATTGATTAGTTCCTACAGTTATTAACAGCGAATGAAGAAGTCACCTATAGCTAATTTTTTTTCGCCCATAATTATATAATTATTTTAATTATAGTTTATAATTATATAAAATATTTATTTATATTTATTTAATGTACACTAATATTTAATAAATTACACGAATTTTTCAAAATCAACTTTTAAAAGTTTTATAACCAAAGGCGTATATAATGTTGATGATTGGGGACCCCACACGAAATTGTTATTTCATTACAATCAACTGACGTACGAAACATGAAACATTTTTGAAATATGAAACTTCATACGTTATGCTTTTTTATATATTTAAAATTATTGTGCAATTTCAATTGATACAAATAAATGTAGAAAAATCTGTTTTCAAAAAGAATATTTTATTGCTCGTTTTAAGTTAATAATTTATGGATATATTCATGGTTATTTTTCAATATTCCATACAAAACAAAAACAATAGATCAAAATTTCTTACAAAAAGCATTCCAAAACGGTACAAATATTCTCATTTATTTTTCCATATTATTTTCGAATGAAAGTTTTCGGAATTCATCTATTATGATGAAAAATGGTGATTAAAATTATTTTCAAGATGAAAAAAGAACATCCAGCCTTATAATATCCTTAAAATCAAATTATACCATAAACTAAACTTATTAAAACGCAAATGCGATTTTTCTGCTCGCTCCTTTTTTTTTGCGGAAGTGTAAGATGAATTTTTCGGCGGTCATTTTGTCTAGTCAAGCATATAAATATTCAAAATCGAGAAAGGATAACACTCGTTAATTGTGTAAAAGTCCTGAAATTTCTAAAATTTGACAAAGGTTTCAGCATTTTGAAAATTTCAAAAAAAGGGGTGTGACTGTTTCACACTATTTCACACTAATGTTTTATATACACAATCGACAGATCTTGACGAGAGCTGACGATTGAAACTCAGAGAAACTGGAGTGTCTCGCGACAGTATGAACTTGGCTGCCGAAAGCGTGGAACTACTGAATTACTATTAGGTAATAAATTAAATACCTCAAAAGAGATAGATTTTAATGTTAAAGAAAAGTGAGACACTCGTGTTGGGTTGGGTCTGGTTGGGTTAGTCAAATCTATACGAGTATTCACTAAATCTAATAGTAATTCAGTAATTCCATGCTTTCGGCAGCCAAGTTCATACTGTCGCGAGACACTCGTAGCGAAACGACTTCAAAATGGCGGTGCTTCCCCCTCCGGAGTGCGCAATGCGTCACAGTCCTCACTCAACGTAACGAATTCTTTGATACTTTAGCTATCGAGTGATGTAATTAAATTTTGGATGTAGATGATAGATATGTAGCTGTATCACTCGATTTTGTTATCATTAATTTTCTGAATTACCTCCAACTATTGAAGCAAATTTAAAGACGTATTCACGAAAAACACAAATTATAATAATAAAAGAGGCTTTCTCAATCTCAATACTATGTAAATATTGGTTGGTTTTTTCCAACTATCCACATATTTGATTACAAATTTTTTATAACAGTATAAAATATTTCTCCCACATTTAGTTAAAGCTTTGTGTATCACTTAACGAAGCATAACCCTTAAAAAATCTGTTGATAATGCAAAAAATTTTTATTTGAAAACAAATACAAAAGATGAAGAAAAACACAAATTTTCCACACATAATTTTACATGAATAAATTTGCTTACATGCGTTAAAAACATATATTATTGACGCTACACATAATAACGCTACCAACATATATACTATTTATTTACATAAAATTTTAGAGGTTGATTTGTGTCGGGATATTTTACTTTACCATAGTAAAGTGTAATAGTCTGTAACGTTTTAAGGGAGGTCAAAATCTATAACAAACAATAACATTATTAAAGTGAAGCCTTTGGGGTCTATTTGTTCATCAACAATATATACACGCACACACACACACACATATATGTATATATATATATATATGTCGCAGATGGATTTCGAATCCGCTATTTTACAAAACCGCTAGTTGTTTTACATAATTACTGAACTTTAACACGTAATATTGCTTAAACGTTTTGCGTTTATCAATGCAGCGGGTCAACGATTAGACGTTATGTAATGCAGCGTGAAATGAAACGTCAGATTGTAGATTTTAATTTAATCATTATTATTAATACTACTATTTATATTACCTAGCAGTTTATATTGTTTAATTCTTAAATTCATAGCTTAGAATTATTGTAAATGGGCTAATGGAATTCCCTTTACTAATGGTCCTTTCTTTTTCCCAACAAGTTCTATATATTTGAGATATAGTGTTAAAAATTATTGAAATTAAATAAGATAACTATTTTAACCGAGTACTACAATCTTTCACTTCATCGGTCATACCCCGAGTTGGTCGGGTTTGGCGTGTTTTTGGGCCCTGCACTAAAAGGCGTTCTATATGAGTTATAGTGTCAAAAATTATTGAAATTAAATAAGGTAACTAATACAACCGAGTACTACAATCTTTCACTTCATTGGTCAGACCCCGAGTTGGTCGGGTTTTGAGTGTTTATGGGCCCCGAACTGAAAGGTGTTCTATATATTTCCCTATATCAAAACGCTCTTTGTGACTACAGATAAGCTATTCTAAACGTAGGTAGCAGTTTTGTCAAACGTATCGCAATGATAATCCAGCTGTTTTACATACCGGAGTTGTTATGTAAAACAACTAGCGCTTTTGTAAAACAGCGGATTCGACGATCCACTGCGATATATATATATATATATATATATATATATATATATATATATATATATATATATATATCGCAGATAGATTGTTTAATCCGACTATATATATATATATATAGTCTCATAGTTGATGTCCAAGCCACACTACTGCACTGCCAATGTTAGGTATCCATCGTTTGTTTATTTACTGATATGTATATATTACATGTGTAGGGTTTCATAAACGCTACTATAAAAGCCCGTATGGTGGTGGTTTATCGTCCGCTTTGGTTATAAACATGAATATTCAAAGTGTATCCATTTTGACTATTTCGACAAGTTAGTTGTAATTTTTAGCAAAAAGTGAATAAAAATTTATTGAAAGGCTAACTTATTTAAAAATGAAAGGATCTAGATTGAAGTCAGTAATGTTAACCCTCCATCAGCAACCTCGTAAACTCTCAAACAGTTTACTCTCTTTTGTGTATGAGTACTGCATTTCCAGAGGAGGTTTTCTGAAGTAAGGAGTGTTTTGAGGAAGTGTTTCACCTCCTTTATTGTTCTCTATGCCGTAGCTTAATCAACAAGGAAGAAAGTAGCAAAAAAAAAACGAAGCTTACCGTAAAAAAAAACCACCTATAAACCTACACTTACCGATAGCTGTGAATCCTGGACATTCAACTACCAACACCAGAGCAGATTACAAGCATCTGAAATGAGATACCAGAGACGAATGGAACAAAAGAGTAAAAGACCTGAAAAGATCGCATCAGAAACAATACCATCAGAGACACCTTAGACATCACTCCCTGGACACAGATAATAGAAAAGACCCAACTACAGTGGTTTGGCCACCTTCTCAGAATTCCTAAAAAAGGTTACCAAGACAGACACGGGAAGCATCAACCGAAGAAACTCGTTCCAGAGGTCATCCACGTACCAAATGGGAGGACAACATCGCAGCACTCAAAGCAAGAGACATTGCGTGGATAGAAGCAATGAAACTTTCACAAGACAGGCAAATCTGAAGTGTTCTTTGAACATACAATTGCCAGTTAAAATTCTCAGCAGTAATCGTTGTCTATTTTGGCCAGGCTATCCGGTGACATTTTCTCTCACTTTCCTAGGCTGTTCGCGATAGTGTAGGGTATCAACACTTACCAGAGGCGTTTATACCCTTTCATTTACCAAATTCTCTGCTATTTTTGTCTAGACTCTTATATGGATACCCCCAGAATGGTATCTGGTTATTTTTCTCAATTCAAAGCACCTTGAACGAATCGGAGATAGTATAGTATATCTGGAATGCGGGCAGTTCTGTTTTCGTATACAGATGTGGCATACACTTCGGATTGCCTAATAAATATTTTCCCTTTCCTGAGGCTCAAAGGGTTCCAATGGAAATGGGGCTTCTAAAATCTTCACCTTTCCGGAATATTTTAGGAAATAACATTGATGATTCTTTTGTTGATTGAAAACATATTGATTATAATATTTTTATAAATTATGTCTTTCAAAATATCATTCAATCATCCGGTTTAATTGGGACCGGACCCGATCTAGAAAATCAAATATCTGGAAAATTTGGATAAACTATGGCAAAAAGTTTTGATATTTCACAAATAATCGGCCCTGAAAGATGGTTGTTTTCCTCAATACGAACCAGATAATTGGGGTTTTACTCTACTTACAGTCATATAATTGGTATTCAAGGGTGTCGATCAATTATTTTTAATCTTAGTTGGTAAAAATGATGTAATCCTAGGATTTACCGGGATTCGGTCTTTTACAGTTGCTATCGTATATATACAACTATAGAAGAGGACAATGACAACGATGTATATTTATATAATATAAATCACAGTTTTGGGTTGATGAGGTAGGGTTGTTTTAACCCAAAATACACTACTGTTGTATTAGTCAGTTGACGTTTCAACTGTTATATTATGTTAAGGGATTGAATATTATATGAAATACAAAATAATATATTTGCTGTTACTTCAGAACTACATCGAAAATAATAGGAAAAGCGAATCATTTTTATTCTGCCTTTTCTTTTACTGTTTTCACTAATATTCGACGAAAAGATCTGAGAAGAAGTAGTCTTAGCACAATAAACGGGTATATTAAGTTTAGTTCCGACAAAATAGGCTTGGGCAAATATTAGGCATAAACAACTTTTAAAATAAACAACTTTTGTTTGAAATTTTTTTCCATAAACTCAATAGTTTTCCATAATTTGTGCTCAAAAGTTTCTCGGAAAGCGAAAAATATGCCCATTTTTTTTGCAAATAATTCATATTTTATAAACATTGAATAGGTAGAATTGTTAACAATTCTAACATTGATATACAACTCAATATATACTGGGTATTCAAACAATTAACTCAGTTAGTTGTTACATTACTTGTTTATTTTGAATTCAATAATTTATAACAACTTACTTTCTCCATGTTTTTCAAATAAATTTTAATGACAATTGAGATATATATCTTATAAATTTTTCGACATTTTCTATTGTTTTATCTGAAGTTAAATCAAATATATAACAATGTTGATATCATATATATTCATATTTAATTTGTATGGATGTGAACAGACCATAAGTTAAATTTGTAGATGAATTAGACATTTCAAATAGTATCTCTATCTATTCATGCAAGTTATACTACTGATAATAATAATGGTTTGTGAGTATGAAATACACAATAATAAATTAAGATATCATCAACTACAGTAATGATATATTAAGGCCAGATATGCCAGATACAATATAGCATTTACATAATTTGGTATCGCATTTACTGATTAGAATTGTTATTATATGAATTCAATTTTATGTTAGAAAGTTCACAATTCTAGGTCTTTCAAGTGACTATCAAAATAATTTGAATAAAATGTTGTCATGTTTTTGTGGACAAAGATATAGTTATTAATTTTTCATTAACAAAAAAACTATCTGAATTACTCGCAATCAAAGACCATTTATTAGATAAGTTGGTCAAAAATTATTAAATTTTTAGCTTTATCACTTTTTTCGAAAAACCTCGCCGTTTTTCAAAAACAATAAACCAATACAATTAAAATAGGCCATTTTAAAAATTTGTTTTTTTCTACTTGTACTTCAAGTAAAACTTTTCGAATTTAAAATTTTCGAAACTTTTTAAATTTTTTCGCCGATATTTGTGCAGTTTAAAACCACATTTTTGTATTCAAGCAACATTTTTTTGTCATGGCCGAGTCTTTCTAAAATAATGGGGATATGCTATGAACACTTCTTCGATATATGGATCGGTTACCAGTCAAGTAGCCGAGCGGTTTAAGGCGTCAAGTCTGCGCAGTATGCAGTACTTGGAAATTGGAAGGTTATGGGTTCGAATCCCGACATCGGCAGTTTGTCAATTATAAAAATAAAAGGGGCGGTTGATTGACTAAACTTTCGGCGTATGGACAAGAACGAAGTAACCGACTATGCTTGAGAAGGTTTTCTGCAGTTTCCTTCACGAACTCCAGATGAATATCGGAATAGTTCCTATCATAGTCGGCTGCAGCCGCAAATCCTACCAATTCCTAGTCTATACACAAACATTCCTTCCACTCCACTCACATCCTTAGGCATCACAATGGACTTCATGGTCGTAGTGTAGCCCGTCCGGGGCAGCCTCTACAATCTATCTATCTACAAATTGCCTTGTCTTTTAGGGGTCAGTTAAATAGACCTAGAAAGGTCTACTTGCCAACCTTCGACCTCCCGGCTGCTACTACTACTTACAAGCAGCCGTACGATACCAAAAACTACGCATGCTCTGCTGACACGCACTAGAATTTATTCCGCATAAAATTTGCAATAAAAAAACTAGTGAAATGTTTCATTTTCTATCTAAAATGGCTAATGACTTCTGGGGTATTATTTGGTACTTTGTAAATATTTATCTACAATATTATTTATTTACAATAGAAATAATTATTTTGATAAATTCAATAATTTCAGTGAAAGGGAATGCAGAAAATT
Source organism: Nineta flava (assembly GCA_963920215.1). Lineage (NCBI taxonomy): Eukaryota > Metazoa > Arthropoda > Insecta > Neuroptera > Chrysopidae > Nineta > Nineta flava. The sequence continues at coordinate 120,604,358 of OY986040.1, forward strand.
CATACAATAAAAAATATTAAATAAAATATTATAAAAAATCAATAAATTATTTACGTATATAATTTTTTTAAATGTATTTTCTATAAAATTATTATAAATATTCTTTTTACATCTTTTTAACAAATTTTTATAAACAAAAAAAAACTGCGATAATTTTATATTTAATTTCACTTCATAATTATTATTTCAACAAAAAAAAAAAAAATGAAAAAAGAAAGTATATTCCACAATAAAAGAAAGTGTTATATTTTTTTGTTGTTAAATTGTTTAAAAAAACTTATAATTTTATATTATTTTTACGTTAACACTGAGATAAATAAAATTAGTAGTAAATCAGGTAAATTAGCCGAGTCAGGAAATATTAAAGATTGTGATAATTTATTATGTTTTAATTATCATATTTTCTGAATACCTGTTATTCAAATGAGTTTAATGCCTTTTAGAAATCTTGTTTGGAACGAAGATGAAAGGAATTTAATGAATATGAAGTAGAAGTGACCGGTCATTACGGTAATTAGACATATTAACTGATTTGAAATAACTGTATCAGATAACGTATTAGATTATGCACGATAAAATATTTTCTTTACTTGAAGGGATTTCCCTATGTCAACATCTCAGGAACCATTCGACTTTTCTCAAATGTAAATAACCTAAATACCAGAACTCCCACGTTTAAAATTTCAAAAATAACGCACTCGGCATGCAAAGTTTCGTCCCTTATTTTACCTTCTTTTCCAAAAAACGCTGATACAACTAACTTCCATTTATACGCAAAAGCCTAAGCACCAATTTCCATATTTCTAACTCAAAAAATGACAAATTTCCGGACTTTTAGGGGATGAATTGACGGACGGATGATGACGGACTTTTAGGGGATGAATTTTCAAAAATCCTTTCTTAGTGCTTACCTACGTTATATAAGGAACTTCTGTGCAAATTTAATGTTTCTAGACCTACCGATTTAGGCTGTACGATGTCTGTCAGCCAGATGATATATTGAGAGTTTCGGCAAAATCATGTAATCTACCACTTGATGTCAGAGATAGATAGATATATTGTAGAGACTGTCCTGACATTGTGATGCCTAAGGATGTGTGGATGTGAGTGGAGGACAAGGAATTTTGTGTGTAGACTAGGGATTGGAAGGATGTGCGGCTACAGCCGGCTTTGATAGGAAATATGCCGATACTCATCTGGAGTTCGTGAAGGAAACTGCAGATAACCTTCACAATCATAGACGGTTACTTCGTTCTTGTCCATACGCCGACAGTTTAGTCAATTAACCGCCCTCTTTTTTTTTTTAATAATTGACTGCTGAGATTCGAACCCATAACCTTCCAGTTCCAAGTAGACACAACGCCTTTACAAGCGCGGCTACTTGGCTGGTTTGATGTCAGAGAGTAGAAAACATATTCAATATTTGAAAGACAACTTTATCGAGCCATCTTTATCCAAAAGATGGAATTTCATTTCATGAAACATAGACACAAATATGGAGACCAATATGGTAATATGGGTTTAAAAAAATTAAAAAAAGAATGTATTTAAAGAAGATTTCTTGAAATTTTTATTTGTAAATTCAAGATTTGTGTAAACATATTAACAACTTTCTGTGAATAAATTTCAGATTATCCCAAAATTAATAACTATAAATAAATCATTTTTTGGGAAAAATATTCTAACCTGGCTTTATGAGCCGTTTGAAAGAATGAATTCAATAGAACACCTGACTTAAAGAATTAAAAAACATTTATTTATTCAAATACCAAAATCCTTCAAATATAAATGGGAGGATTAAAATAATAAAATATACTTGTCTATTACTATTTGCAAAAATTACAGTTGTAAGTAAAATGTAAATGTCATAAAATGAATTTTTGTTGACTTCAAGCTGAGTTATTCAAATAATAAAACTGTTACAATTCTCAAAACATAATTTTATTATTCACTGGATGTGTTTAAAAATGTATTTTTTTTTCGTAAGGCCTAATTTTATTTCTGTAATAATAATAATATTTTATTTGACTATTTTCATATCAAATTACAATAAACAAATAAATAATAATAATATAACAATATAATAATAATAATGTAACAATGAACATCAGGCAGCAACAAATAAATAATAACACTTAAGGATGTACGAGCGCTGATGTATGATGCATTTATAAAATTCTTCAAAATCTTATATAGTACATTCATAAAAGTCCACAATAATGTTTATTATTAATTGTCGTAAGTTAAAATTAAAACTAATTTAGGCCCGTCATACCGGGCCTTACAAAACAGGTATTTAAGAAAAAAACCTGAGATTTCGGGTAATTAAGCTATCGCCGACAGAAATAGAATTTATTCGAAATCTCAGTTGTTTTCTTAAATATATTTTTTTTAGGCCCGTCATACCGGAATTTTATTGGATCAATATTTCTATTTTCTATTGGGTAGTTTTTTTTTATTCGTCTTATTTTATTCCAAGTGAAAATTATCAAAATATGAACTTTAACATTCAATAATTAATTTAAGATCCCCGTAAACCCCCTTCCCCGCCCTGAAACATTTATAATTGATTTATATGCACTTCAACTACATGTAAACAAAAAATCAAGCCTTAATCTTTTTGAAGCTTCAGTGCTCGTACATCCTAAATAAAATTTTTTTTTTAAATATTTAAAAGTTGAACATAAAAATTGAATAATAATTAGTAATTAAATACTCCAAGAGTAAAGGGCAATCTTTTATAAATCACTGTTTTGTATTATTAATTTTGGATCAATTCATTAAATCTCTGTATGAAATCGTATAAGGCAACAACACTGCTTCATAAATTTCCGTTTGTTCCGAAATTTGTTAATATATTTATAATGATCAACTTTTATTCGAAACATTTCCAATACAACAAACCTAATAGTCCGGGAGATCAAAGGGTTTTTTTCAGAATGATGAGCATCAAGCTGGTGCTTTGTAAGTAAGTAGCTTCGTTTTGACAAGACGCCCAACTTTTTTATTTATTAAATTTTGGAAAACGGTTTCGAAATTTTCTGGAAGCCGTTGAACATTGAGGATGGGAGACTCGGAGTCCATTCTATTGAATTTGTAGGATGATAATTTTTCCTCGTTCTTCACTTGATTATCTTACAATGAAACTTAAAAAATCGAATAATTCCTTATACAATAAAAAAAGAATTATCAAAATCGGACTACTCTGTAAAAAGTTATGCGCGATCATACATTAAAAAAAATATACAGGTCGAATTGAGTCATCTTTTCGTCGGTAAATAATGAAAATGACGCCTAATAACAGCTATTTCACGATGAATATATTGTTGTAAGTAACAACGGCATACTATAATACGACCTAGGCCATCTGTTGTAAAACGCTACGAACTAATTCCAACTGCATATATATATATAAATTTCCATTAGAAATAGATCTGAATTTTTAATATACACAAGGTATAACAATATAAGTCTTGTATTTGAAAAATAGTCATAAAATATTTCCAGAAAATTAACAAAAAAAAAGATACAAAATTCTTCCATGTATTTTAATATTTCACTCGAAACGTGTGAAGTTACTATTTTATCTATTCCGTAGGGATAGACAAAAAATTGCAGGATACAAATTAATGTCTATAAATGCGTCACTTTTGTTGTTGTTGCTGTGTAGAGTATTAATGGCAGTCAGTAATGATCGCATATTTTCACATTTATTATATGTTTTATTTTTTAAACTTTTTTTATCATCATCAAACGAGTGGCGTTTTTGCGCGTTTTTCATAATGACTACCTCACTGGCCGTCAAGAGGGTGGTGAATAAAATAAAAAAATTAGTAATAAAAACATCAGCGAGCGCGCATCATATATGTTTTAAATGTCCGTAATATAAATGACTGCAGTATTCCAAAATTCTATAATTTATTAAAAAATATCAAATTTACAAATTAATTATTGTTTTTTAGAATCAATAAAATAGTATTGATATTAATATAAAAACAAGTAATATAACATCTAACTGAGTTAATTGTTTAAATACCCAGTGTATATTGAGTTGTATATCAATGATTTGATGATTTGTTAACAATTCTACGTATTCGAATTGTTAACAATTCGCTTTCCGATGAACATTTAATCACAAATTATGAGAAAACTATAGTTTATGAAAAAAATTTTCAAACAAAAGTTGTTTATTGTAAGTGAAGGAGATTTTTTGTAAACAAATTTTTTTCTATCTCTTACGGTTTCAAAAATATAAATTCCCCCCCCCCCCCCTCTCTGGCGGGGAAAAACACGTTCCGATTTTGCCCATTAATGAACTTGACCTTACTTTTTTGCTCTAGAATACACAACAAAAAATTTCAGCTCGTTATCTCTTTTCGTTACCGGGTTCACAGACAGACAAACGGACGCACATGCGGAAATGGCCGAATTAGGCCATTTTATGAATACCTTTGTGAAGCATTTTTGTCAAGGATTAATATTTTCAAGCGTTACAAAGTCGGGACTAAATTTAATATACCTTATAAATATACTGGGTATAAAAACAATAGCTGCATTTCCTTTGGAGGAAATTCGCAAAAATTAGTTAAATTTCTATAACAGTTATCAGAAATTTAATCAGTTAAATTTCCAGTAAAGACAAATCCATATTACTGCATCATCCAATTAAAAGTGACTTTATGGAGAATCTATACTTGATATTATAAAAAGGTGTAAAGTTGTCAGTTTGTATAAGGTAATTTTTGGAACGACTGATCCAATACTGAAAATTCTTTCACTATTAGAAAGCTACATTATTCTCGACTAATATAGGCTATAAAACGTTTGCATTTCATGCATCCGTGTCAGCTACGCTTAAAATTTAGCTTTTAAACGGTGTGAGATATGGGTCATCTAGGATTAAAGGATTTAGTGATATTTCGATATAAAGAAATCTCAATAAAAGTGTGCATAGCGGATAAGCAAGTCAAAAATCGCATTTTCGCAAGGCTGGTAATCAAAATAGTTGAAGTTAACTAAAATCCAAATGTTAAACGGTTTTTCTTTCTCCCCCAAAAACGAAACGAACGAAAATGTTCCTCACAATCCGTTCAGTTTTAAGTTATTACAATTTTTAAAAAACTGTAACATGGTGAGTGTTCTGGAAATTTGGCCACATAGATTAAATTCATTACTACCGTCCCAAATTTTCAAATTCTATAACTTGAACTCTACAGAAACAATTTTGCACAATTTTATTAGATAATCACGAATGTCTAATTTTCAACACTTTTGATTATGATTGTATCTCCCAAATATCCATAAAAAGTATAAAATTGCTCCTGATAAAAGTTGTAAGTATTTTTATAATGACAAACTTTGTAGGTTAAGAATTTGATTTTACCGAATTGAAATTCAGACTATCAATTATTTAATATTTAGTTTCTTGTTAAGTTTATGGGGATACTTTAACAGATTTCCATAACCTTTCGAAAAGAATGAATGTTAGACAAAAAGCAAAATTTACCTACGTGTATAATCGACATCATCTATTCCTACATAATCTTATCATGAATCATTCAAGAATGTTTCAGATAAAATAAACCTGATGACTTTGAATATAGAAAAGAAAATATGGTTAGTTGTAATTTACGTGTTTAATGTCGTTATTATGAAATACATGTTTTTATCGGACTTATTTTTGTTTCAAGGTTATTTCAGTTCACATTTCCAAGAATGGTTCGGTGAATTAATTATTGTAAACTGTACAATAAATAATAAATATGTGATTTGTCATCAATACAACTATTTTTTTTTAACTATATTGATAATCTTTTGTACTTATTTTCTGAATAAAGAACTGGACAACAGAAGTTTTGCATCCAATTTCAAACAGCTATTATTTTGTATTGAATGATTTTGTTTTGGCCTGTGTACGTTACCGTGATATTACTTATCGAAATATTAGACCATATTTGAGCACGAAATAACTTAGGAACGAAAAGAACTACAGTGATGATTTTTTCAATATATACTATTTACGGAATTATAAGATAACAAGTTTTCGCTCATCGTTAAGGAATAAACAGTTAAAAAGTTATTTTCATTCAAAAATTTTCAAATACCGGGAACGCCCATAATTTTCATTAGACAGGATAAAAACGTAGGGCCTACACCAGATATCCTTTAAAGTTGATATTTGGCATACAGTTACGTCTAGTACCCAAGGCACAGTGAAAATTATGAAAACACGAAATTTATATCGGGAAATCGAAATTTTTTGCATATATTGTTTTGATAAAATTAACATTGTAAGTCCATATAACGTCTATCTGATATGTGATTGGTTCTATCTTAATTCCTATTGATTGATGATAAAAATGTAATTATTATAAGTTTTAAATTTAACTCACTTACACAAATGCTAGAAGGATGCGGTTTAAAATTTTATCACGCGGCAAGATTTAAAATATTCGAAACAAAAGAAAGAATAACTTGCCAAGTTATAAAATTTTAAAACGCACCTCAGAACTCCGTCATTTATGAACCGATTTTGAATTTTTTTTTGTTTTAAAGGGTTTGATTTCCCATTGGTCCCATTGTCACCAAATCGCATTCTGATGAGGGGATCCGCTGGAAATCGAGGAAAATCCTCATTTTATATGTGATCACCGATTTCTGCGAAAATTTTTTGTTTGTTTGAAAGCGTATACTCATTCATAATGGAAAAATAAGAAACTTTTTTTAAAAACCGAAAATAAAAAATTTTTTACAAAAAAAAAACCGACCCCAAAAAAAAAGTTTTTACAAAAAAAAAAAAACAAAATGCATGTAAAAAAAACTCAAAATCTGTTAATAAAAAATGCACTAAAAATTAAAAAAAAAAAAAAAAAAACGGATAAAAACATACATGTGTTATAAAAAATGCATTAAAAATTAGTAGGTCGTTTAGTAGGTCTACCCATATTCAGACAAATAAAATCAGTTATAGAACTTCAAAGTCACTAAAAAGCGAGAAATAAAAAAAATTTTGACAAAATGGAAACCCTTCAAAAATCAAATATTCTAAAACAAAAAATGCACTAAAAAGTAAAAAAATAATTGTATATTCTTGTGTCAATTTTAGTTCACGTAAACAAAAATTTTTTTAAATATATATGTACAATTATTGTTACTTTTGGAGGCGGTGTCCAAATTTTATGTGAATTTCTCTATGCTGACACCGACTCCAAAAATAACAATAATTTTACATATATATTTAAAAAATTTTTGCTTGGGTGAACTAAAATTGACACAAGAATATGCAATTATTTTTTTTACTTTTTAGTGCATTTTTTGTTTTAGAATATTTGATTTTTGAAGTCGGGTTTCCATTTTATCAAAATTTTTTTTATTTTTTAAAAATTCTTATTAAATAAAAGTATATATTTAATTTTGGGTGGCCTACACATACATCATAGATATAAATCTATTTATTACTCGAAAATATTCTAGAAATATGTTATTTATTTAATATTATCAGTTTTTTTGTACATTAAAAATAAAATTGATAGCAGAAAGAGAAGAAATAACATTCACAATTTGACATTAATATAATTTGTTGGTATAATAATTATGATGTATTAACTTCGAGGAGATAGATATTACCTTTACTGTTTTGTATGTGTTGTTATCTGATGATATGACACTAATGAAAGTATTATTACTACTTCTGACTCTGTGTATGTTAGAGACCTTAGAGTCATCATTCCACATAGAGTCACTCATATTATATGGGAAACCAACCAACAACACAACCACAAGGCACGAAGTAATTCAACAAAAGTAAACATGAAAAATACATTAAAATGTAACATTTTACTTGATTACAACATGACCATAGTATTTATTATACTATACACAGAATAGAAAAACATTCTACAAATTTATTTCTGAAACTATGTTAGCTGAAGTTGGCCGCACTTCAAATACAGTATGAAGGGTTCGAAAAGAGAAATGTGGTCGTTTTAATGAAGACAGTACTTGTAATTTTATTTTTGTCCCGAAACACCAAAATTATTCTTTAAAGCGTGGAAGATAATAGATTAGGTGGTTTTTAGACAAATCATATAGGGAGTGATTTGATTTTCCCACTACAGCAAAGTAAAGACACCCCTCCATAATCCTGTAACAACTATCAAATCCTTGCAAACTACTGCTTAATCTTTCTGTGGAAATCTCTGAGAACAATGAACTGGGACTCTTGGAACAGGATGTTCACTAAATCTGTGTTCGTTCCAAATTGTGTATATGATGTTTATGATAAGGTCAGACAGTGCCCATCCATTTAGGTTAAGTTAGTTAAGTTTCGAATATCAAAGGTTTTTATATCCGATTTATCTATAATATAAACAAGGGTGATTTAAATTTAGTCCCAACTTTGTAACGGTTGATATAATACGGTAATATTGATCAAAGAAACAAATTGGGTTTAGAGGCTCATAAAATGACCTACCAAGTCCATTTGCGTCTGTCCAAGTGGCCGAGTGGTCTAAGGCGTTAAGTCTGCGCAGTATGCCTACTTGGAAACTGGGAAGTTATGGGTTCGAATCCCGACATCGGCAGTTTGTCAATTATTAAGAAAAAAAAAGGCAGTTAATTGACTAAACTGTCAGCGTATGGACAAGAACGAAGTAGCCGGCTATGCTTGAGAAGGTTTTCTGGAATTTCCTTCACGAACTCCAGATGAATATCGGCATAGTTCCTATCATAGTCGGTTGCAGCCGCATATCCTACCAATTCCTAGTCTATATACAAAAAATACACATCCTTAGGCATCACAATAGACCTTATGGTCGAAGTGTAGCCCGTCCAGGGCAGCCTCTACCATATATCTATCTATCTATCCGAAATTTTGTATGCCAGTTCTAGAACTGAAAAGTAATTTCAAGTTCGTGAATGGGAATTTTTTCAAAATAATCCTATGTAATAGGGTCCTATTGTTTGAATTAAGTTTTCGAAAAATTATCGCATTGATTGTTGACATTATTCAACTGTATAAAATACAGTCCACAGTACAGCACGGTTTTGTTTTAATGATTAGTAACAGACTAAATTTTTGTAAGTAGCTTCCTTTGACGGGACGCCCAACTTTTCTCTCGCGAAAATTCTCGATGATAGTGACTGAACATGTTGGGAGTGGAGTACCTGCCTGTCACACCATCCATTTTGTAGGATACAAGTTTTTTTGAAGCCTTTATTACATTATGTCTCATTTTAACAAACAAGTTAATTGTTACTAATAAAATTTTTGCTATCGTCAAACAAATTACTCTCTTATACGCTTCGTTAGTCACTATCATCGAGAATTTTCGTGAGAGAAAAGTTTGGCGTCTCGTCGAAAGGAAGCTACTTACAAAAATTTAGCCTGTTATTAATCATTAAAAAAAAAATGTGATGTACTCTGGACTAATAGTTTAACGGTATAGATCTAAAAATTTGCAATACAAGTTCACATAGACAGTCAACTTTTATTGTTGACTTGTAGACAGTATTATATTATACAAAGGTAGTAGTAAGTAGCATCTCTATTTTTTTTTTGCATTTTCTTTTTAAATAATTAATTTCTATGTTTACTTTGATGACGATAATATGAACTGTATTTATTTATTTAGATAGTGTAAAACTACGAGGTAGTTCATTGCACTTCACTTGATTTAATACAAAGAGTTTCGAAACGAATGATGGTGGATTATTTTGGTTCAACATCGACGACTGAAGCTCCAGATATCGGAAACTTCTTGGCGAAGATATTTCAGATCGCTAGAGGAAGAAATCACGGGCTTTTTTTATATCGTGTTCAGACATATTACTTAAATGTTAAATTAGGTAAACACCAGTCACGTCCGTTGGTATAATATGTCTGAAAGGCAGCCATACTAACAATATGGATAAATAGATGTTAGTTTACAAAAAAAAAATTAAAAAATATGTAAATAGTAAATAAAAAATTAATAATACATTGACATCAAGATAGTGAGATATCATATGCATTCCACTACCATAACATCTCAGGATAGCTCAGAGGCAGAGCGTTGGTCTAGAATGCAAGAGGTGGTGAGTTCTATTCCCATCCCAGATGTGCATGATTTTTCATATCAAGCATTTGATGTCAAAGAATATTATAAATCTTCAGACATTGCTTAAATGCCAAATTAAGAAAACGCTAACAAATAAAAACTTTATAAATTTCTAAATTTCGAAAATAAATAAAAACTTTATAAATTTACGCATACTTTTTTTATTCTTATAGTTTCATTACTCATTTGAATAATAATTATTTTTAATAATTTAATCAAAAAATAACTACTCCGTAATTTTTAATTTAAAAATGTAACTTTTCAGGAATACCAACGTAATTTCTGGTCAAGCCTAACTGACGAGAACTGAATTGCCGGGACTAACTGACGAGAACTGTATTGCCGGCCGAATACTCCACTCGCGGTTCCTCGCCTTACGAATGTTTCGTCGAGACATTCGCCGAGTGTGTAATGCCGGCGTTACATTCGCAATATAAATTACAGTTTCAATATTTGAAAGATTATCTGTATTTACGTTGTGTAAAGTGAACTTTGTGTATATTCGTGTAGAATAATAAAATCATAAATGGTATAGCACTACGTTATAGTACTACGTCGACAGTGCTTATTTCAATTCAATGCATCACATTTTATAGTTCTGTTTGTTTTTCGATGTGAATTGTTACAACTTATAACAATTTCATATCAAGAATGCGGATTGTTGTTGTCGTTTCATGTTTATTGTAATTATACATGCTTTATATAGCTGTATATCGTGGCGATGGGGCGATACTAGCTATTCATTATTGTACCTGGTAGTTTCAAAACACTATTACTGCATGTGAGGTTCCTGCTTGATTGATAGGTTAATTATTTATCAACAATCAAAATATCACATAAACTATATTTTGACAAAATGGAAACCCGACTTCAAAAATAAAATATTCTATAACAAAAAATGCACTAAAAAGTAAAAAAATAATTGCATATTCTTGTGCCAATTTTAGTTCACCTAAGCAAAAATTTTTAAATATATATGTACAATTATTGTTATTTTTGGAGGCGGTGTCAGCATAGAGAAATTCACATAATTTTTTGACACCGCCTCCAAAAATAACAATAATTGTACATATATATTTAAAAATTTTTGCTTAGGTGAACTAAAATTGGCACAAGAATATGCAATTATTTTTTTACTTTTTAGTGCATTTTTTGTTATAGAATATTTTATTTTTGAAGTCGGGTTTCCATTTTGTCAAAATATAGTTTATTTCTCGCTTTTTAGTGACTCTAAAGTTCTATAACTAGTTTTATTTATCTAAATATGGGTAGACCTACTTAAACGACTAATTTTTAGTGAATTTTTTTATAACACATTTTTTTTTTACCCGTTTTTTTTTTTGTTTTAAATTTTAAGAGCATTTTTTTATAACAGATTTTCAATTTTATTTACATGCATTTTGTTTTTTTTTGTAAAAATTTTTTTTTTTGGGGTCGGATTTTTTTTGTAAAACATTTTTTTTTTACCCGTTTTTTTTTTTTTTTTTAATTTTAAGAGCATTTTTTTATAACAGATTTTCAATTTTATTTACATGCATTTTGTTTTTTTTTTGTAAAAATTTTTTTTTTTGGGGTCGGTTTATTTTTTGTAAAAAAATTTTTTGAAGTCGGTTTTTAAAAAAATTTTCTTATTTTCCCATTATGAATGAGAATACCCTTTCAAAAAAAAAAAAAAATTTCGCAAAAATCGGTTATCACATATAAAATGAGGATTTTCCTCGATTTTCCGGGGATCCCCTCATCAGAATGCGATTTGGTGCCAATGGGACCAATGGGAAACCAAACCCTTTAAAACAAAAAAAAAAAATTCAAAATCGGTTCATAAATGTTGGAGTTCTGAGGTGACACACATAAAAAAAAAAAAAAAAAAAAAAAAAAAAAAAAAAAAAATACAGACGAATTGAGAACCATCCTCCTTTTTTGAAGTCGGGTTAAAAATACAATATGTTTTTAAGTTAAAGGTAATATCGATTGTATGAAATTTTAATTCTACATAAATTTAAGGTAGTATGTTCATAAACCCACTTAACTTAGATGTTCAGAATAACCGCCTCCTTGAGAATTGCTAAATTTGAAATTTTTTTGCCCATCAATGAGTTAATTAATTTTCAATTTCAATTTCCACGCTTTCTGTCTATCTTTAGAGATTTAGACCCCAACTTAAATTAATATTTTTCTTTACCTAGCTTTGGAAAATAATGAAACGAAATTTCTGGGTTTTTTCTCTTATTGGTGAACACAAAGACACTGAACAAGATCAAGATATATATTAAACTCGCTCTGCTCGTAAGGGGGGTACCTTGGGGTACCTTGGGGGTACCTCTTGGCTCCGCGTCACAGACAATAACATTGCATGAATTGTAAAAAAGTTTTTGAGGGGTGTTATTCCGATTTTCCGGGGGATTGCAATAAAAAAATTGAAGTTTTCTGATTTTTATCGTCGGTTTCAAGCAATTTCGCGTCGAATGCGAAACCCGCATCTTTCTAGCATGTCTAGAAGTGGGTTAGGTTTTGTATAGATCAGTGAGTGTGTCAGCTTCACTTCTAGCTTTATAATATATTAGATTATGAAATTTTCTAAAATCAAACGCTTAGAATTAAATTTACATATATGACATACGGAATAATAAAAATAAATTCGCGTAAAAATTTTATGAATTGTCGTGTTTGAGGATATTCCAGCATGAAACCACTTTTCGACAGATTTTGCTCATTTTTTTTCACAGGCTAAAAATAACATTTTCTAATCAATCCCGAAGTTTCAGACTTTATGACCGTTTAAAACGCGAGATAATTAATAGCAAAGTAATCATTTTCTCTCATTAGAAGCATTTAAAACTTCATGCCCGCCTAACTATTATCTGTTGTATTAAAAAAAAATACTCGACAGAATAAAAAAAAAAACTAGAATAGTAAAGATAAATATTTATTAAATAAATTTAACGTCTTACCGTTTTCTTTCTTCGAAATATAAAAGTTTAAAATTATTTTTTATTTCAAAATTACATTAATTTGTCTAATATATGAATAGTGAATATATCTATGTGTTGGGCATGTGTGTGTATGTATGTATTTGCTCTATAATAATAGCAAACCGGTTTTTTGTCCTGATTATATAAGGCATAGCTGGAATTACCTTAATATTCGGAAAAATATTAAGATAGGAGTGAGTTTCAACATAAAATCCTGTAGCAATAACTGTGTCGACAAGATGGTAACCAACTGCGCAAGATCAGCTACTAAAGCTATAGTAGCTCTCAATATAAATTATTATTTATTTCGTAACGGAGAAGAAACAATGACAAAATTACAGCAAACCCACAGATATCAATCGAATCTGCCACATATAATATATCAATTTTATGATAATAATATGATTATTTTGTCATTATTATACGAAGGTTTTAATCCAGAATATAATTGATGGCTATTTATTACAAACTGATAACAAACACGCATTTCACTAACAATATTACACACATTTGTTGGTCGATATTGTTGTAGAGAACTATAGGCTGTCTTCCAATTGTTGTTAATCTAAAATAGATGATAAATTTATGTAGAGGAGCCCGTCAGAGTGTGAGATACATACGACATTAAATAGAAAATTATTTTCCACATAAATAGGCAAACATAATAATAATCATAATCATAATAATAGCAACGTTGAATAGAAAACATATAATGCTCTACGATGAAATGTAATCAATCTATTTAGAAATTCTATTGTGATATCGTTTCGAAGATAGATATCATACTAATATATATATATATATAGACTGTGTTGGAATGCTTTTCCAATAGAGAATCAATGTTAAATATTATTTATTACTGGCAGGCCGTGTGGTTACTATGCGGAGTCAGTCAGTACACATGTAATGAGTATACACTCTTAAATGAGTCAGTACACACAATACACACAGTCAATGAGTCAGTACACACTCTTAAATGACAAACAAACTACCATACGCAGATGAGATGACTCTAATTATATGTGTACTGATTGACTCCGCATAGTAACCACACGGCCTGCCAGTAATAAATAATATTTAACATTGATTCTCTATTGGAAAATCATTCCAACACAGTTTGTATATACATATACACTACGTATTTTAAGGATGTACGAGCGCTAATGTATAGTCCATTTATAAAATTCTTCAAAATCTTATATAGTACATTCATAAATGTCCACAATAATGTTTATTATTTTTTGTGGTAATATAAAATTAAAATTTAATTTGGATCCGTCACACAAGACCTAATAAAAAAATCATTTAAGAAAAAAACCTGAGATATCGGGTAATTAAGCTACCGTCGACAGAAATAAAATTGACCCGAAATCTCAATTGTTTTATTAAATATCTTTTTTTTTAGACCCGTCATATCGGAATTTTATTGGATCAATCTCTTTATTCATATTTCTATTTTCTATTGCGTAGTTTTTTTTATTTGTCTTATTTTATTCCAAGTGAAAATTATAAAAATATATCAAAATATGGGTTTCTCTATAAGAGCAATGCACTAAAACTCGAATTTTAACATTAAACAATTAATTCAAGATCTCCGTAAACCACCCTGAAACTTTTATAATTGATTTATATGCACTTCAACTACATGTAAACAAAAAATCAAGCTTTAATCTTTTTGAAGCTTCAGTGCTCGTATATCCTTAAAATAGACCCAATAGAAACATTGTATAGTGCATCTATCACTGCCTATGCGCACAGTATGCCATGATATAATGTTCTTTGTAACACCCAAACTGCACTCAGCTGGGTGCTAATACGGTATTCTTTTTCTTTTAATTTGTGTGGTTTGTTGCTTTATGTTATACTGTTAATAGAATACTATCATTTATTTTAAAACATTCCACATACAAATAATAAGAAATGTTGTAAAAATAATTTTCAATTGTTGTAAATAATGCAAAACCTTTATCAAGACGACGAACTTAATACAACATCTCGACAAGTACAAATATATACTGAGAACTATTTATAACCGATTTTAATGCAGTGTAAGTGTAACAAAGAATACCATATCATAGTAGACTACATATAGACAGCGATAGATGCACTATAAACTGTTTCCAGATTGGGTGTGTTTTAAAATACAAGCTGTATATATATATATTATATCTATTATATATCAGTTTTATTTATTATGCTTTTTCTATGTTGATTGAACATTGATTGTCAATAAAATTTCTTTTTTTCTTCTTCTTTGTAATGTGCGTCCTTTTGTGGGAAATATTTAGGCCAATTTTATTTCATTGTTTACATGTTACAGACACATATTAATCGAAATTGTAAAGTAGCCTAATTTAACCTAAATTTGTGTACTTATGTGGGCGCGTATAAAGTTATCCTTCTTTGGCGTGATTTAAAGATTATTGGCTAATATGCATGATAAAAATCCATACGAGTAGAATGATAAAAGGAGTCAAGGAGGATGATAAATACGATTGATAAAATTTCAATTAAAGAAAAAAACAAGTAAAAATAATAACTAAGTTAATTGCTTAAATATCCAGTATATACTGTGTTTATGCAAAAAGTTGTTTATTTAAAAAAAACCCAACATTTTTTGTCCTTTTTTTTCTATCTCTTACGGTTTCTATGATGGATAGTTTTGACTATTTTGGTCAAACACGGGCCGATTTTGCCCATTCACGAACTTTCAAGAACACACACATACTTTCAGCTCGTTATACCTTTTCGTATTTGAGTTATCGTGTTGACGGGCGGATCTCCCTTAATATTTGAAAAATCGAAAAATTTATCAGGACTTGACTTAGTACCTACAACTTTATCAGAAGTTGTAGGTACTGAGTTTTACTGTAATTTTGTTTCTTATCATTTTTCTGTTACACCAATATTTACAGAAATATTTACAATTAAAGATTGAAAGTTAAAATTCTAAATATCTCTGTTCACATTAGAGTTTGAGGAAAATGATCAAGTAATGAATTGTAGCAAACTTGATTTTCTACAACTTTACTCCTTATTCATTTTTCGATTTTTCTAATATTAAGAGAGATATTTAATATTTTGTGTTTGTTTGATACGAATACATGAAATATATTTTATTATAAAAAATTTTGATTGTTGTTTCCATAGTAACTATAAACTATAATCGTTATTTTGGCTATTAATAAATTTAATTTTTGCCAAAACTAAAGTCATATCAGATATTATATTTCATTTTGATCACACTAAAATTATGACCACTAGAGAGTGATTTATTTATTCTAAGGAAATTCGCTAAGTTGACGCAGCTCCTGCGTAACGATTTTTTTTAAATTTTAAGATCATAAAAATATATTTCTTCTAGAGAGTTTTAGAATATTAAATAGGTTTATTAAGTCATGTATTTCGATACAGTTTTTTAACCTTTCATGATCGTAATAATAATATTATATTAAGAATGAAATAAAATAAAATAAAAACATTATTTAAAAAGTATATTGTTCCAGTAACATGATAATGTAAAATAAGATCATTTAATATAATCATAAAAACTGATTTAAACTACTAACATAGTTCAGTTTCCATTCACAGATGCATTCAGTGTCTGGCTGGTTGTGAGTTGAGAGTTATCAGACCTTATCATAATATGCAAATTTAATACTACTCTTTTGTTATATTATATTAAGGTGGTTGGTGTAACAGAACGATATATGTTAAGATTAATTATATATGTTAACTATATATTTTAACTATATATGTTAAGAGCAATATTTCCCGGATATCTCATTATTTAATTGAAGCAACCCGCCCTGGCTTCGCTTCGTCTCAGAAGATGCGTCGGGTACAGTGCTTGGATACAGGGGGTCGGGGCACGCCAGTAAAGTCCCCAGTTCGGTAGTTTTTGAGTTTATCGCTTACAGACAGACAGGCGCGGCTGGGGACTATATTTTATAATATGTAAGGATTTAATACACGAAATACCATCTCAGGTTATTTTATTTCTTGTCCAGGTCGCACAGGCCTCGCACTGAAAAAATGTTTCATACAAAAGTTGTTTATTTTTATAGTATCTGAACCATACATGAGTTACACGATCACTAACACACGCACCAACGATTATATATATATATATATATATATATATATATTTAATCGTAAATTTACCGTCTACCTTAAATTTAATGAGGAATCATTATATATTTTCTGAAGAAGAACCTGTGTTTCGGAAACTATAGTCAAAATAAAAATACTTTAACGAAAATCTCTAATTTTTGTTTTATGTCTTCATAAAAATAATTACAGATTACACTGATAGAAGAAAGTTCTTTCCTCAAGAATATATATTTTCTTCAAAATATTTACTTCAATAAAGAAAGCCTTATTTTCTTTCAAGACTACGCAGTCGAACCCAAAACATGTGTTTAGTTGAGCGAATAAACTAAAATTCTGGAACGGCATTTAAGATTTTTTAAAGTAGAGTTTGGTAGTCTTGGCTTAAGAGAGTCTTTCTTGGCCAAATACTCGTGTAATTCTTTAGTCAAGATAATGAAATTCTTGTAAAAAAACCGTATTTTTCTTATTAAAAATAAATTAAAAACAAAAGAGAAAGTTTATGCAGCTTCTTTAACTGAAGTATATATATTTAACGGAAATATATTTAACTGTAAGTAAGTATATCTTTACTTCTTTAAAAAGTTTTATTTGTTTGGATTAAACGAATGTTTATTTTAGTCCGAAATTTTAGCATCTTGGTCCAAAGAAATCATTATTTCAGTTTAAAAATTTCGAGATTCTTGAGTCAAGAGTCAGTTTATCTTTAGTTAAGATAATTTTCTCAAGTCAAAACTATTGATCTCAAGATACTTTTTTCTTATACCAAATATTTATTATCTTTAATATATGAGTCAGAAATTCTTGGTTAAAAAAAATTTTTCTTACTGCAATACTGCTATTTTGAAATTTTGTACAATATTTCGAACTATATTATGACACCAACTCCCTTAATACAAATGTACTATTAAAAATGTAGATATTATATTAAATATCCTATATACTTTCTTTCATAAATTTAAGTCGTATGCAAAACTACATGAAATCATGTCACCTTTTAGTTACGAGACGTGTCTTATATAAAATTTGACGTAAAACCAGTGAGGGTAGTCAAATGCATTAAGTCAATTAATTTATAGGACGGTGTGTTATTTTCAGTCTAATTAATACGCATACGTTTTTTTACACATTTCACTCATTTTGTTTTAAGAGGGTGAATATTATACACCTTGTTACAAGATGCCATACCTATCTATAAAATTGATAGGGTCGTCGATTCTGTACATAGTATAGGTTTTTCGCAATTTCGCCTGTCAACACGATAACTCAAAAATGAAAACAGATAAACAAGGTGAAATGAATTTGTGTGTTTACTCTAGAGCAAAAAAAGTGGGTTCATTCATATTCGTGAATTGGCAAAATCGGTATATGCATACTTGCGCTAAGTGGGGAGGGGAAACTCTATTTGATTCAACTTTTTGAGCTTTTCGTCAATTGGACTTTTAATTATGACGACACGTGGAGATAATTATTGAATTAATACTTATTGTGAATTGATCCAAATTCTCTTAATAATGAGCTACAATGACTGCGAACTATTGATAGTTTTTATGTCATGTCTCATTAACCTTTCCTAGGATCATTGTTGATTAATAATAATAATCAGAAAGAGGGGTACCGCAAACGGGTCCCTAGCATCTAGACCAAGGGGTCCTCTATGCTCTTCTTGAGAACAACCTGTCACCCGATATTAACCCAGGCGAGACCCAATATTAATAAGAGGTGCTATTTTAAGCAGATGAAGCTATAGGATTATGCCGAGGCCCGACGCCACACAGAAGGCCCACAACTTCTCCGCCGGGATTGCTCCCAGGATTGCTGGATCCAAAGTTTCGGACCTAAACATTCTATATCTGACACCCTGCAGGCTTCTGCAGGTGTATATAACATGTATGGAGGTTTCATCGTCCTCCATACAGGATCCTATAAGTGGGATCATCAGATATACCCAAGTTATGAAGGTGGTAGTTCATTCGACAGTGTCCTGTCAAGAGCCCCACCACCCTTCTCAACTGCATTCTATTGAGCCTCAACCGAGCACAGTCGAATGCCCTTTGCCCTGCGCAAAGTCCCAGTAATCCAGATGAGCCTGTCACAGCCACCCCTTGATTCGGTAAATTACGGAGCATCTTGCTATGGGAATGACAGGGTCAGGTGAGATGACCCCTTTCGAGCTAGTGAGCCCGCTACTTCGTTCCCCCTAAATCATTGTTGATTAAGTTGTACGGCTGTACCTATAGAAAATATGGAAATTAGACTGAATTGTAAATGTTGCCACAGTACTTTCCCTTGGTCCTTTGCATCCAATCCTAATGTACTTTATGAAAAATAAAAAAAATTAAAACTTTTAAAGGGTGATGTCACAATTAGAGGAACCCAATTGGCCACAATTTTGCATAAACCAAAAATGTGTTATACATAATAATATTTGACACATCGTCTTTTTATGATATGTAGGAAAATACGAAGGCAATTCAAATATTGGAAATCAAATAACTCCTTAAGATTTTATTAAGATGTTTTCAAATAGTAATCAATTGTTTTATTTCGAAAATTGGTAATGAATTGTCACTAAATACGTCCCACTGTCTGCAAGAAACCTTGGAAATATCGTAAGAAATTCAATACTAAAAATATGTGCTGTGATAATAAAATATTTATTATATTTGAAACATTCAATATTTTTCTTTTCAATTAGGGAAAATACTATTCGTAATATAATATTATTACATTTATATTTCCTTCCATTTTCATTTATTAATTTACCGTATAATAAAATTATTAAGATACCACTCAAATATTATATTTTATGAGGGAAATTATATTTATTTTCAATGATATTTATTGTATGGTATAATTCTTGGTAAAAGAAAGATATATCCTCACACAGAACGATATAAGGGATCTTTCGTCTTTCTTTATTAATTATGCAGTTTTAGTACAGACATATTCAATTTCAAATCAAGGGACGAGTGGATAGCTTTAAAAATTGAACTGTTCTCCTCTTACAGGAAGAGTTTTAAGTTTGGAAGGGGTAAAAATTAATTCATTAATTAAACACACATAAAATAGGATAATTTAAAAATAAGTGAAAATATCCACTAACTAGGTTAGTTGCGTAAATTTCCCGAAATTTTGGCGAAAGTTAATTATTTCAAAGATATTGTTGGCGAGGGGATACAGGATACACGATACATATCCACACTTTTTAGCTCTAGAACTCATGCGCAATATTTCAATTCGTTATCAGATTTCGTTTTTGAGTTATTGTGTTTACGAATGGACGGACGAATATGCGGAAATAGATAAATATGGTCATTCTTTATCACAGTTATTTAAAAAAGGTTCCAAATAACGATAAAATTAACATACACTCCCGTTCATAAAAATTGAATCAGTCAAAACATTTAAAACAAGTGTTACTAATATTTACAATTTAAAATTGAAAGTTAAAATTCTAAATATTTCTATTCACATTAGAGTAAACATGATTTTCTACAATTTTACTTCTTATACATTTTTCGATTGTTCTAATATTAGGAGAGATATTTTATATTTTGTGTTTTCTTCTTTGTCTTTGCCTCTATTCTCCCTTGACTTATGCAATTTTTAATAAAATTGGCAAATAGAAAAATCATATCAAACACGACATTTCATTTTAATCAGACTAAAATTGTGACCGCTAGAGAGTGATTTATGTATTCTAAGGAAATTCATTAGGTTGACGCAGCTCCTACGTAACGAATAATTTTGTTTATTTTACTTACTGAGGAAAATTCTGAACCATTCGAAGATTAATGACTTTCAAAATAAATTTAAATTATTAAATCCATTCACAAAAGAATGAAAATAATATGGCAATAATAAATAATGAAATATGAACATTGTTACTTAATGAATGTTATGGGAAATAAACTTTTTAACTGCATAATCACCATATGCTGTGATGGATGGATGATATACATGTTAAATATCATTGGTTAATCAGCTAATCAATACACAATCTATTCACTCATGTAACAAAATAGCCCACATGTAAATTGAAACTATGAAATTTATGCCAAGGTAAATTAAATGTATGGATTACTTTTAACGCCCATATTAACTAACTAGCTTAAATATCCGAGGCTTCGTTCGCGTTTTGTTGTTTCATCTCTGGCTCCCGTCATATTAAGACTAAACCATCTCAATGTAATTTCCCACCACTTCCATTACATCAAACATTTTTCAACAGTTCCCCCCAAATTTTTTTTCAGGGAATAATTTCGAATTTTATCTCTCTTTTAAGTCTAATCATAAACAAAAAAAGTCTCATCAAAATCGGTTACGTAGTTTTTGCGTGATGCTTGAATAAACAAGCAAATAGCTAAATTTTGTCCTTTTTTTAGTGAAATTATTTTCGAAATCACAATTTTTGGAGTGGATTTTCCATTTCTATAATATAGAGTTGTAAATCGTCTATCAATTTCGAGATACTAGAGCCAAGTACACACCGTCTAAGAAACTAATAGAGATATTTTGATTTTTCTATTAAAATTGAACAGAATTCTGCCAAAATCGGATAAAATATGACTGAAATGGACAAAAAACAATTAAAATCCTCTATTTAATCCTCTATTTTGGGGGTGTATTTTCCATTTCTTCAATACAGAATTGTATAAGATTTTCAGATATCCGAATGCTGTTGTTCAAATCTACAGTATTGTATAAAACAAATCTATGATCAAATGTCCCCTATAAAATTATATCCGGAAAATTCTCAAAATTTATTATTCAAGTATATTAGAAATTTTAAAATATTTAAAAAACCTAAAATTTTGAACATATTGTGGCTTCAAAACGAATGATTACAACAAATGAGAAATTTTATTATTAAATTTTATAAATTAAATAAAAATTTTTTTACATAACTCATTGCCTAATTTCACAATAATTTTAAAGTGTTTTTTTTTTTCTGTTTAAGTACCTGAACCTAAAAATTATAAATTGATTTCGTGCTAAGGTCAAAATGTCATATTATTATAGAAATATTAAGAAAAATTTATTTAATTTGTTTTTGAATATAACGCGAGTTATTATTTTTTCAATTAACATTTAAAATATTATGAAGAAAAAAAAATGACGGTCAAGAACGAGTCGGGTTCGAGCTGTTAGGGTTCGGTGGTAGACTTTGTTTTTACCAGTAAAAGTTTTCATATTAATTGACACAACAGTTTTTTTAAATTTTATTCCGAGTAAAAATTATCAAATTATGTCAAAATAAGTGTAAAAATATGAGTTTCTTTAAATATATATATTAAATAACTAATTCAAAACCCCCGTAACCCCGCACCCCCTTGAAACTTTTATAATTGATTTATATACACTACATGTAAACAAAAAATCAAGCCTTAATATTTTTGAAGCTTCAATACTCTTACATCCTTAACCTAGGGTTTAGGTAGAATATACTATGATATCTTGGTACATAACAGGCCGCAATACTCACTAACCCTAATTATATCGAAATTTTACTTTCAGAATCAATAAGATCAAAATGGGAAGGTTGCTTTCACATATTCTCAGATATACTTTCATAATCAATTTAATAAACAAATATTTTTGAAAACAAATTTCTACATCACGTCGATATCAAAAGAAATACCTCTGATACACAAGTATGGACGGAAGCAAGAAAATTTTTATGTTTAAAGGTACGGAATCCTAAAAACAAAAAAAAGTAAATTATAAACTTAAAATTACTACAAAATTTTGTTTGAATGTTTTTTAAAGTTTATTATAAAATGTTTTTTCGTAACGATAAATCCCATAACTTCTATTAATCAACTTCATAGAAGCAAATAAGTATATTTCAGAGAGTTTACAGAATAGATATTAACAAAAAGCCGAATAACTGTAATGCTAGTATATTGGCAACTATCTGAAATGGCGAGTTTTGATGGTTAAACCATATTTTGTTTACTTCATAACACATTTAAGCTAAATATCCAAAATTCTTTATTTTTACAAATTGGTTTATCATGTGATACAGGTGCATCAAATGTCTCTAACTAATAGCCTCTAACTAATATACTCGATCTCTAACTAATATAATCTTCTAAATAGCCTCTAACTAATATACTCGAAAAACGCCCTTCCAAACGGTGAAATTGCAAAATCGAATATCGATAGTAAAAATTTTATAAAGATTATTAAAATAATCAAAGAGTACTCGGAGAGGTTTTATGAAATTACATTTGAAATTACAACGTAGATACACTCACTTTAGTGACAAAACAAACGCAGCATAGTCATCAAAGAATACCGCCAATAAATAGGTGGGGCTTTCCACACACCTAATCCAGTAGTCAGGCAACTCAAACAATCCTCAAGTCAGATTATACCCTCAGTCAAATCGTATAAAAGGACAGAACTTTTTTTAATGTAATTGTGAGACACGCACCAAATTAGCAACAAGCAACATATCTCTGAATCCATATCCCAGAGACAGTTACGATTAGCTAATTCATACTGATGATGACTACATTATAGTCGAAATACGTATTTATAAAATACAAACAAATGTTCTAGGAATAGGGGCAAAATTTGAAATGTAATTTTAAAAATTTTACGTTTAAGCATTATAGACTAAAAATCTGAGCTTGAAAAAAGTCAAAAATTTCTAATAAAAAATTTCAATTTTATGTATACAGGCCATAAGTATAGCTTTTGCTACAATTTCATTTGTGTTAAGCAGGCGCGAATCCAGCTCTCAAAGATTGTAGTCACAGTCACCCGAAAATCGGCCAAGTGCGGAGTATGAACTCACTCATGATCGATATAATGGCATTCCTACCAAAGAGATGTTTACAAAATATATGACGCCCTGACCAAGATTTTGTACAGTGTGTAGTTCCATGTGGGCAAAGCCGTGGGGCGAACACTAGTAAATTAATAAACCTGTAAAATGTTCGTTTGTTCGCTCACAAAAATTACAAAAGTAAATGTGTGTTTGTTTGCACATCACAGTGTCACATTTAGACTCTAAACTACATAACCGATTTTGATGAAATTTTTACAATTTCAAAGGATATTAAATTAAACTAAACACTAGTATACATTTTACATTAAATAATTTTATTTAGGTACTTACTTAAGTTACAAATTCAAGCGTACGTTTCTTTTTCGCGAAAAAGTTGATAATTTCATCGATATCCAGGTTCACATCTTTGTCTATATTTAGGAGAGCTTGCCCGGATAATCTTTCCTGTGCCATTGTATATGTGCATACAACACACGCTTACTTTTAAATTAGTTGACGACTATGTACTTTTAAATTAGTAGATGACTATGTGCACCCAGCGAATAGTCATCTATTAATTTTTCCAATACAAGTATTCATGTGCCAAAAAGAAACAGATAATATTGTCAAAAATGTGACTTAACGTGTCAGAATATCGTCTATGATGACTAAATACTTCGCTGCGTTCCGAATAACGCACGATCCAAATTAAAAAAAATTTTATTAAGGCATTGGATACAATATCATTAGCCTATCGACCTCAATAGACCGTGAAAGTGTGACGTCAAAAGTCTATTAGGGTTGTGGGCATCGTGTCCATAACGGTGGATCCGCGCTTGGTGTTAAATGTCTTAGAAAATGGCCCTGAATATTATTTATTCTATATACAAATAGCGTCAAAAGTCTAGCTATCATTTCAAAATTTTATAATTGATTTGAGCCTTATTTATAGAAAAAATGCTTCGGATAAAAGTTGTTCAAAAACCGAATGAATAAGGCACAAAATGAGCTCTTGTGACTCATAATACAAGCACATCGATAGCCTAAGAGAAACCTTTTTTGCAGCCCTTTTCTAGAAAGCCTAGTCGTTTGAGCCATAAGAGAGTTATACACTTTACGTGCGATTTTTTGGATTTACCCCTTCTAAACTATAGATTATTTTTGATAATCAGAAATAATATAATATGCTGTCTTTATGGAGAATAAAAGGCATTAAGACTTGATTTTAAGAAAAATTATAATAAATATTTTTTCCTGTAAAATCTATCATTATTTATAGTTCACAATTTTTTTGGAAAAGTTTGAGATATTTTCAGTTTAAAAAAAAAGTTATGAGTTTAGGTAGAATTTTAGAGAGGAATAAAATACTTAAATAAATTCGTTAAACACATGACTAGTTCAGTGAACGTTTAATTCATGCGTTAACAATACACAACACTTGTGCTGTTTTGAACTTAATAATGGAAGTTAAATCATATAAATTTTATTTAATATATTGTGTGTATTTAATTTTCTACAAAAAGGAAGATGTCACGGTAGAATTAAACTTTCTATAATCATTTTATTTTAATAAAACGTTGTATTTTTCTAGTAAATAAATTTTGCATGACAAAACATATCCGTTGTAATAAATAATATTTCATAATTTTTGTTTTCAACAATATTGTGTACCTTTGCGAAAAAATAGTTCATTCGAAGAACATGTAATGTGATTAGAAAATAATATAGTGTGAGTCAAATATAATATCGTGGCTTAAACAAAAAATTGAGTCTTAACAGGAAAAGTTCAATATCTTGATTGAACACTAATATATAAACTCGTATAAAAGTATTATGTTTCAATTAAACTGATTAAAATAATTAATTCGAACGTTCAAGAACACTGCTATATAATTCAAATAATATTTTAAAAACAATATTTATCACAGTGTCTAATTTATTAACATAGTTATTAACAGGTTAAATATAAAAAACTAAATTTAATCTGTTAATAACTATACGCATATGCATTAATAATTATGTTAAGGCAATAATTGTTGATAACTTTTACAAATAATCTGCAAGACATTTTGAATTTTTGAATAAACTTATAATCACGTGATTAAACTTGCTAATAAATAATACCACAAAGTCTGAAAACTGAAATAAAATAGGATACCAATTTCGGAAACATCATTAAAGTATTAACAATTTTGCTGCAATTCTCAGATCAATGATTTGTATATTATAAATACGTATTTCTACCACAAAGTAGTCATCATCAGTATGAATTAGCTAATCGTAACTATCGGATATGGAATCGACGATATGTTATCCGATGCTAATTTGGTGCGTGTCTCACATATCATTAAAATAAGAAGCAGAAGATTTTGCAAAATGTTTTAGAAAAGAAAAGTTAACATTGTATCTAAAATGTTCAGATGTTTACTTTTACTAATTTTTCGTTTCTAAATTCTAATTTACTTCAATCGTTTAACGTTCGACTGGATATACTATGAAAACTTGTCAATCTATTCACACGGCGGTTATTATATACGGCTTTTACTGTAATATTTTATATAATTTAAAAGTATAAATTCATTTCAATTATACATGATTTAGTTTGTAAAATCATTATTGCTCATTTAATAATAAAACATTTACCTTGAATTTATTATAAACTAACCTTCAAACATAACAAACATCTCGGTACTCAATAATTAGCATCAACAAATATATAAATTACCACAAGTTTTGACGAAATACTAAAAATTATATGACCATAAAAAAATATTTATAGGCGTTTTTTTTCATGAATAATTTTATATATTAATTTTTTTAAGTAATAGGGAATATGCATGAACATTTTTTTTCACTTGAATTGAAGCATGTTTACTTGACAAATATCAAGATAAAATTACTTTTAAAATAATTTTAAAAATAAGCGAGATATGAATGATTGAAATTCCCGATTAGACAAGGAGGGTGATAGCCCTCTTGATATGTTATGTGACGTCATATTACACTTCAGCATTTAAAATACACGTAAAACTCCGTTTTTAGTATTTTTGCAAGAAAGAGACAGATAATAATCTTTAAAAGCTTGTAGCTTCCTTGATATTTGTCGGATTTTAATTTCGTTTTTAAATATTATTACAGTATTAACAGTATTTTCATATTCTGAAAATAAATTTTAAAAAAAATTTTCATGCATATTCCCTATTGTTATTCTTCAAATTCTACTAAACTCACTCACTAAAGTGGTTATTCACGCTGAATATATAGTCGGAGAGCTGGTAACAAAAAGAATTATGTAATGGCCCATAATTCAATATGATTTAGTATTGAGGGTGTACATGAGTCAGCACCCAAGCGCAAGGTCAGGTAGTGGAACACTTGGAGGCGGCGCGCTTTGATGTATGTAAAATTATAACATGTTCTACATGATCTAAGTGTTTTGCAATAATTGAAAATTGACTAGTTTATAGCACGAAAAAACGTGAGTGGTCAGACCGCATTGTTGTGGAACGCGGCGAGTCAGCACGCCATAACGATAAGTTGTCGCCATAATGTGTCGGTGTCAGAGTTTTGTAATGGCTCAAAATCACTACGATAAAAGACTGCTATCCCAATGATATACAAATTTTGATTCATTCATCAGTATCATGTGTGGTGTAACGTTAGGACACTGGGTTAGAAATCCAGAGTCCTGTATAGTATACGCCTGTTCTATCATACTATGTCTTACAGAAGCTTAATGGAAATTGACATTAGTATTCTATTGTGACCACCTGAGTATACACAAATAATAATATGTGAAAAATTTGGTCATAAATTTTAACTCGGTATAAAACCTTTTTTTTCCACTTTAAAACCTTTTTTTTTCCAAATAACAATGTTTAAAGTATTGATTGCCGTAAAATGTATCATTTAACTGTTAATTTATCCGTGGCCTGCCTTCAGTTTATCAAAATCGCTTTAGTAGAAACTAAAATAACAGATTATAAATTACACATCACAGATCATGGACAAGAGTAAATGAGAATAAACAACCACAATAGTTCTTATATACTTTTTCTTTTTGGTGTACACTCCCGTTCATAAAAAATGAACTACTTGACACATTCTGTGTGTTACTATTATACATATATTTAGCAATATATACGGTTAGACTGTTAATTACTGGTTCAAATTTTATGAACGTGAGTGTATACTATTAAAAAAAACAAGGTTTTCCCTTTGTAAATAAAAAAAAAAAAAAAATACCTTTTTCTTTGTACTACTAAATGCGTATAAACATATTTTATAGTTTAACATATAAATGTGAAAATTTGTTTCATTTTTATTGTATATTGTTTCGATTTGAAACAATAAAAATATTTTCGGAAAATATACACATTTATTCTCACAGTGATATCATTTCTTTTAAATTGTGTGTGTCTATTGTGTATTTTTATTAAAACATAAATAGAAAAAAAAATTTGTTTTATTAACAAAAAAAAAAAAATTAGGTCGTATATATTTTAATAATTTGTTTTAATAAAATTTAAAATAAAAAAATTTAATTTTGTTATTTGTAGTATTTATTTATATTTTTGTATTCCATTAACGTTGTTTGTTTATATGTTTAAAAAATAATCTTGTTTATATATTTCAAAATACTTTAAAATATTTGAAAATAAAAAAAAGTTTTTTTTTTAAATCATAAAATCAATTTAAAATGCGAAAATATATGTATTGTATTTCCTAACAAAAATTATACTCGAATATACTTGTTTTTTAGTATTTACTGATATAAGGTGGCTTGTATAGGGTGGCGCATAAGTAACGTTATGATTTTATTAGTGAATAAATTTTTTGTTTACGGATTTTTTTTTCAGAATTAATTTTGAAAAGCTTGGGAAATTTATGATGGAAAGACTCCAAAAGACCAGAACCAAAGTTGTTCAATTTTATTTTGAAAGTCAGCATTCGATTAATCAGACACAAAGATCATATCGAAATTTCTTTCATGTTCCGACAATTTACCGATTGGTTCAGCTTTTTCGGCGACATGGCGCTGTCTGTAATCTTTCGCGTGCTGGAAAGTGCTCGTGCAGTTAGAGATGATGCAAATTATTAAAAATTATTTATTGATTTGGTTTTTTATTAGCTACACCAATGACCACCAGAGGCGTAATTCGTAGCTGGTTTTGCGAATTCAACAAACACAGGAGAAAATTTGAAAAAATTACTAGTACGAACAAATATTTTTTTACAATTACTTGATGCTCAGTTAAGGACGTTCGCAAGAGAAAAAAAATGCAGAGAAGTTCCTGTAAATTAAATATATTATAAAAAAATCAATACGAACATTGGTTGGCTTCAAAATGTTAGTTTAAATGCATTTTTTCGTTTTCTTCGATTTTGAAAATCATACTTTTAACATTGGGTTTTATGAAGAAACTACAAATTTAATCTTTATAATCGAATAAAACATAGTTAAAATGCAGAGAAGTTTTTCTAAAATTATGTAAATTGTTGTTAAATAAACAAAAATTTATTTGAGCCAAAGATGAAGGTATGTTCAAAGGCATTTTGGAAAGTAATAATGAATTATATAAGTAATTTTATCATTTTAGAGAAGCAAAACACAAGTTGCTTCTTATGTAGCAATTACGGGACATAAGAAATTAAAATTTGTGCTTATAATGTTTTACAAAAGTCTTACTGAATTTTCCATCTATTTGTGAATATTTTTTTACATAAAACCATACCTGAAACAAAATAAATATTATTAATATTATTGTAATTTTTTGGTATAATAAGGTATTTGGTATAATGGTAAAATATAGAAATAAAAGCATCCCCCCTCCTTCTTTTGCCAATTGCTAAAGGTAGTACAAACTTTTAAATAACGGTTACTTCGCAAAAAAACAAGCAACTTTCGATACAAATTTTCGTACATATTTATAATGTGTTAGTGATTTTGTGGCTTATTCATTCGGTTATTCGGAAAATGTTTCGAATAAAAGTTGTTCACTATGAATATATTAAAAACTTTTATTCAAAATATTTTCCCAAAAAACCGAATGAATAAGGCACAAAAAGATTATCAAATTTTGAAAAATGACATCAACTTTTGTGGCCAAGTGTACATGTAATTTCAATACAACTAATTATTTATTAGAATTTACAATTAGTGATTTCATTTTCATATGTACATAATAAATCTTTTAATTAATTTTAAATGAATTTAGAAATGTTTAATTAATTTAATTAAAACGCAGAAAGGATATCATATTTTATTTTGAAATAACAATCATTATAACGTACTTTACACTTTGTTTTAAAATGGTCATTTTATATTTCACTCTCTCGAATATTAATACAAATTACTTTTACAGGAGATGTATTTGAAAAATAGGCATTGATAGCTTTTGTTGTAAAACTTTTTTCATGAAAAAGTCGATTGCAAGATATGAAGGCAACAGACAAATATACGCAAGAGAAGCTACATGAAAGCAATTAAAATAGCCACCTTGAGTTTACATGAATATCCGATAGTGTTGGTCCTGGTTAAATCAAGGACCTCTAGGTATAGAAAGTACCTTCTATTCCCCAAGGAGTTAGTACATACACCGTAAATGTATATACATACAAAAACATTTCCCAGCTCTTAATTTAACACATTTTGTAATGATATACGATGGATACTGTTTCAAAAAAAGGGTTGTTAATTATTGTATCATGATATCTATAATTTTTTAATGAAATGAATCCATAGGTAACTAACCAACCCCCCATATGTACATACGTGGTTAAAATAGCAGATAAATTTTGATATGATATATGTTAGTTCCGGGTTTTTGAAACATATGTTTACGGTACAAAATGTTTCATTTCCTTTTAATAAATAATAATTTTTATACCCGGTATATGTAAATATACAAGGTATATTAAGTTTAGTCCCGATTTTGTAACGCTTGAAAATATTGATCGCAGACATGATTGTTTTGCAAAGGCGTTCATAATAGCTCCAAAACGAAAAGAGACAACGAGCCGAAAATTTGTATTTGTGTTATAGAGCAAAAAAGTAAGGCCAAGTTCGTGAATGGGTAAAATCGGATAAAATGGCAATATGGGAAAACCTGGCCATATTTGAAACCATAAAAAAATAGACCAATAACGTAAAGACAAAAAATGTTCATTTTTTTAAAATAAACAACTTTTGTTATAAACTTGAGTTGTTATTTTCACTTATTTTGTGTTTAATATTGAAGTGATTCAACTATAATTGTGGGCTGCTGTATATTTAGGGCTGTTTCAAAACACACAAAATGTATCTTACAAACTACTTAAGATGGGCAAATTTTGAAGCATCTTTTTGTTTTTGATGTGAAAAATTTAGTGCGGCGGGTTAGACCGTTTGTTACTTGGCTACGTTTTCTTGCCACGTACTCAACAATTTGTTCATAGGGCGATATTACATATAACAAATCAGTTTTAAAAAGATGCTCTTAGATGTCAATATAGGTTCAAAAACTCATTCATAGGTGGCAATGCTGCATATTTTCTATATAAAATAGTTAATAATAATAATAATAGGTTAAGTAACTGATTGAAATAATTGAGCCATCTTAATTTTTAAGAAATAGTTTAATTTTAAATTTTTTGGTATTAAATTAATATGTATTTTTTAAATAAAGAATTTATTTTTCCATTTTTTTATTTATCCATATCTTTTGATTATGTCATATTTATTCCCTTTAATAAACCATCCTTTTATGCATATTTTCTATACAAAATAGTTTCGATGTTTCAAATATGCCAGGCGTCGCCACGATTTAAAAAAAATTAATAACTGTTTATCATGATTTATTCAATTATCCGGATTATTGGGCCAATGAGATAAACTGGGAAGTTTTTTAGAACTCTAAAGATTGAATCAATCTTTTCATGTAAATTTCCATTAAGGTTACGCAAGAAAAGTTATGAAAGAACGAGCGTATACTATATAGGCAAACATGCCATTGAATTTTAAATTAAATATTGATATGAAAAAATTATCTTATCAACCAGGAATCGAACCTCGGACCTCTACGTTTCTAGTCCAGTGTGATTACCGCTACACCAAAGATGACTCTAATGAATGAGTCAAACTTTTCATATCATTCACAATATTTTTCACAACTATTTTAATAACATTGTAGTAGAGAAGATATTTTCAAATATACTCTGCTTTAGTAGCTACCTACACCTGAACATTCGATGTTTTGTTTAAGGTTGACAAATTAGCCTTTTGTAAATGGGGTAGTTTCTGACGAATTTATATGTTACAAAACAAAAAGACAAAGTAATTTATTTCATAAAAATTTGTTCATGTTATTAAAGTTTTTCGTTGTTTATATTTTTTTGTTTCAAATAAATTTTCCCGTGTTTATTATTATAGAGTCAGTATAAGCAGAAATCCATTATTCACTGACAATGCCTATTTAGTCAGGAAAATTGTTATACAATGTTGATCATATATCATATGTCAATGTGGCAAAACAAAACTTTTATTATACGGATACAGGATGATTCAAAATGGTTTGTTTCACGTTGGGAATAGGTTTTTATAAGTTTAGTCCCACATGCTCGTCAGCCAGTTTGTAGAACTGATTTTCTACAACTTTACTTCTTATATAATTTTCGGCTTTTTCTAATATTAAAGCAGATATTCTATATTTTGTTTGTTTCTTGACCGATTCTATTCTACTCATTAACGAACTGGTCCCATATATATATACAGGTTTTTTGAAATTCATTCAAGAAAACTATACCACGGTGCAGAGCTGGAAAAAACGAATAAAAAAGTTTAATAAAGTTTTTAGATTTGACGCTTAGTTTTTGAGATATAATTAATTAAACATTACAATAAATTCAACCAATCACATTTGCATTTTTGAATTTTTCCGGGTATCGCTACACTGATGATTAGCATGATCAACTGTGGACGCCCTACTCCACTAATCACAGAGCGCATAGTATAAGGAGGTGGGGCGATATATAAGTGTAATAATAATAATAAATGATAATAAGAGTAGCGACATCCACAAAATAGTTGAATTTATTAATGTTTAATTAATTATATCTCAAAAACTAAGCGTCAAATCGAAAAACTTTATTAACCTTTTTGTTTGTTTTTTCCAGCTCTACACCGTGGTATAGTTTTCTTGAATGATTTTCAGAACATCTATATATAATATTCGGTTTAGTCCCGCATTCTCGTCAGCCCGTTTATCTGTACGATAACTCAAAAACGAAGAGTTAGGGGGCCAAAGTGTGGTAAAGTTCGTGAATGGGCAAAATCAAACTGTACAGATCCCCTCCCCCCAGGAGGAAGGGTAATATCCATTTTTGAAACCATGAAAACTAGAAGAAAAGTTTAAACATAAAAAAGGTTCTTTTTTGAATCTTTTTGTCGTTAATTCAATAGTTTTATAACAATTTGAGCTCAAAACCCAAAATAACCAGTTTACGTATTGATAATGAAATCAGTATATACTGGGTGTTAAAGTTTTGTCAAAGTTTAAATCGTCGCCAATTTTCTGAAACTCTCTGTAGGTATATAAATATAGTTTTTTTTGTTTATATATATTTTGCTATAATATTCCTGTTTTTATTATTGATAGCCAATTGGGAACTAACTAACAACAGGGAGCACTAGATTGCAAACAAAACCATATTCTCTGTTTATTTATGTCTTTTGTTATCTGAACTAACATTTATTTTAATGAATACAAAAATTAGAAAAGTTTTTTTTTGCTTTTAGTTAATTTAGAACTTTTTGCAATTTTTTGTTTTGTTTTGAGAAAACAATTTTTGATAACACAAACGTGTGATATATTTATTAGTAAAGAACCCATTCTTGGTTTTTGTTACTGAGGACTATGACATCTGGTGGCAAAAATTAGAAACAGGGTAAAAAAGCTCATCTCTGTAAGTGACATATGCATTAATGGGGTTATGTTATTAATATAAACAAGAAATTGTTATTTTGCTAATGAAACTTATCTTTTTTTATTTACATTTCTATGAAGAGCGTGAATTTCTATTTATGGGTATAATTAATTGTTGATATGTAGCCTGACTAAAACCGCCATGCTGAAATATGACGTCATGACGTAACATTACCAATACTACTTTTATGGTGTATTATTTATGATATTAGAAAAGTATCACATAAAATTACATCGTACGCATAAATCAAATTTAAATATATATTTATCGGTTTAACATCAATTTAATACTTAAATTATTGATAATGAACAGAGTTTCGTAATTGATTGCATAATTTAATGCGTCATAAAATAAGAAAGGCAACCATATACTAACAATGAATAAATCGGCACTAGTTCACAAAAAAATAATGAAAAATATGTATGTAAATATTAAATAAATAAATTAATAATACATCGACATCAAAGATAGTGAGAGATCATATGCATTCCACTACGATATATACAAAATCCTTTGAATATTTTTCGCTTCAAATTTTGTTCATCGCATATTTTGCGTATATATTTACTAAAAATTCAACCATCTATGTTAGCTTATATTTTATTTTCATGGAATCTAGTTGCGGAAAAATATTCGGTTCAACCCAAAAACTTACTTTTGCAAACTGTATTACTGGTAATAGAGAACCTTAAAAAGTAAAGATCTGGTGAAAATTAAGTATTGGATTCAGGTCTTGTAAACATAATCTCCATTGATGTTTGTTCCTTAGGACTATGACATCTAGTGGCAATAATTAGAAACAAAGTAGTCAGGCTCAACTGTGATAGTTACAAATGCGTTACTCGGATTACTGTAATAAAACAAATTATTATTATTTAGTTAATGAAACTCATCTTTTATGAAAAATATGTTTGGTACTAATTGGTACTATGTAGCTTCACAAAGCCGCCATTTAGGAATATCACGTCATGAGTAACTTTAACAATAGTACATGCTACACGATCTTGTGTGCAATATATATATATATATATATATATATATATATATATATATATATATATATATATACATAAATATATATATAGAGGTAAAAATATCTATGGCCACAAGTATCATATTTATATTTACTTTGATAAATCAATTAAATACTAGCTTAGTAATTTGTTTTTAATTAAAGAAAAATAATATGTTAAAATGACCGGCGGAACTAATTAGTTATATTAGTTACGCTCAGCACTTATTATTAGCTAATCTAATGTATTATGTATGCTGTTATAAAACCGGTCAAGTGTGTGTTGGCCGGATCACGCGGAATTAAAGTAAAGACTTAATACATTTGTTAATTTGTTTTGTAGAGTGTCAAAGAACTTTTTACTATGTGTCATAAACTAGTCGACTATTCGACTAGGTTATGACATATAGTAAAAAGTATTCTATTGTAAATTCGATATACTATTGTTATTTTTTTCTGATATTCTGAAACAGCGGTTTGGCTTGAAGGGATTGAGGGCAAGTGGCAAAAATAACTACTTTAAAGCTTGATATTTTGAAACAGAACGCTATATCGAAAAAGTGTAAAAACTTTTGAAAAACCTGCTCAACATTACTCCATACGATAGGGTATGTTAAAAAACAATTCATCCTCAATTTCTATGAAAGAGAGCTACCCTAAAAATTATTTTTATTTCTTAACTTTGTAGCCGATATAAATTTGTTTAACCAGGCCAAATTGCAGCGCTTTATAGTACTAATAGAATACCAGTAAAAAGGCTGGTGCATATATACATAGCTAGGAAAATTATTAGGGTTCCAACTTTTACTTCGGACTCTTAAAACTATATTACTTTCTGTTAAATTATTTTTTATTTTACATCAATGTAAATAACTATTTTATGTTTGTTCAATAACAAAGTATGTCACGTGATTTTGTAATCAACATGTAATCAATTAATTAAATATTTCTAATTGAACAAATTTGTTCAATGTTCATGATTTTACCTCTATGTAGAGATTCCAATGTTTTATGAAAAAGATATATATTATCTCATAATAGTAATGAAAAATATTTAGCTAATTTAAAAGTTTAGAATAATTAGAATATATCTATAACTGGCAGCCATCTTAAAATCCATTAAAATCAATTGCAGCCTATATAAGAAAAATTTTAAAAAATAGAAATTAAAAAAAAATACCTTGTAGAGAGAGAGAGAGACTATTGCATTATTCAACGTAACAAACAAGGAAAGTATATGATCATGCGAATGTAGAGTGTATTCCGTTTGTCATAAACTCTGCATTCTCTATACACAATACCACTATTAGTATAAATACACGTATAAATCGAGTAGGCTCTACAAATGCATGAATCATATACTTTTCTTGTTTGTTACGTGGAATAATGCAATAATCTTTCTCTCTCTACAAGGTATTTTTGCTTAAATTTCTATTTTTTAAAATTTTTCTTATATAGGCTGCAAATGATTTTAATGGATTTTAAGATGGCTACCAGTTATGGATGTATTCTAATTATTCTAAACTTTTAAATTAGCTAAATATTTTTCAATTAACATATGAGGGAAGTAAGCTAAGTTTACTTTAAGCTTGAACACCTGGCTGCAGGTAACCGTAGCATTAATAAGCAGCGCTGCCTGCTATTACAAGATTTTTCGTATCGTATACTATGTTATTTAAACAAGCAAAATTCAATTAACACGTGAGGGATTTAATTTTAAAAAAATAGTAGTTTAATTTTAAAAAAATCAATTTTTAATTAATTAATTAATGTTAATTGCAACAGAACTACCCTGGCAGACATTACATTGCCAAATTGTTTATATTGCAATAAGCGTTTTCAATAATATTTCAATCAATTAACAGATGAGGGAAGGTTTTCACTAATGCCGGATCTTAGACCAGTTGATAGACACTGGAAGCACAATCTCTGTGATTCCAAGGTCGTATTGTAAATCGTGTAAATATACTAATTTAACTTTTTCTTTACTGTTGAAATTATGCTTAATTTCGGAAATGATTTGGTTTTTGTCATGATTTCATTGATGGCGATGTTGTTCATGACATTCTAGGAGTAGATTTTCAAAAAAAAAGTTTAATTTGATTATCGAATTTAAAAATTGAACCATATTCAAGACTATTAATTCATCCGTTGAAGTGACCCACTTCAAAGTGAATTTACAAAAATCTTGAATTTAACCAAATCAGAATATGTTCGTGGATATGCGTAAATGCAGACCTTCGAACTCTGAATGGTCACCACTTCTCATGAAAAAAAAACCTGACTCTACTCTTCAAAATAGCACTATAAGTATGTGTGTAATCAACGGTAAACCTCAGTTGAAATCAATATTTTATATGTAAACAGTTTAGTAATGTTTTTTAAGCAATAGAATATTTAAATATTACATTCTCAAATGATAATTAATGAGAGCTCTAGGTTTTTCAAATAAAATTTCAAATTCACCCTCTTTGCCTAGATCAGTTATTTTGTATTATAAATACGTATTTCGGCTACAAAGTAGTCATCGTCCGTATAAATTAGCTAGTCGTAATTTACTCTTTGACAATTAGAAATAGATAGAAAGTCGAGATCAATAGACAAAAATAAAAAGAAATAAAAACTTAACCAAAATATATTAAAATTAAAATATAATAAATTTTATCGAAATTACTCTTGTTAAAATTTCTTTCATATAAGTTTACTCTTGTTAACCTTACTCTTATTAAAATTACTCTTATATTGTCTCAGGATATGTTACTCGTTGCTAATTTGATGACAGTTTCAAAATGACAATTTGATAAAGTATGTCAGTAATGTTTTTTTCCAATACGATTTTGTGTGTTATGTGGTTTTTATTTTTTTCAGAAAAAAAAATTATTTAATACATTCAAAGAATTAATCAATGCAATACACTAAAAACAACAGCCCAGCATGAAAATGCACCTTAACTTGCTATGTCAGTATACACAGCGTCAAGATAAAGATTAAAATCAACGCTTGATGGCTCTGGAAGTGTGTAAGCGCCCAAAACGAATACACCCTATTTAGAGTTGTAACAATATAGGACTTATTTTTCAATATTTTCAGTATACTAAAAAACAAAATTTCAAACAACAATAAATACGTAATTATTATAATGATAACAATAATAATTAAACAGTCAGTGAACCATTAATACTTCCATATTGTAGTACTAATAAATTTAACTAAAATTTAATTAATCTAATTAGCTAACAGAACAGAACGCATTCGGTTGCTGTTGTATTTGTTGTTGTATAAATAAATAAAACACATTATTACAATCGTTTTAAATTTTAAACATTAATTCTATGTTGAGTTGAAATTCATTTAGTACGATTTCAATTGCAATAATTTCAATTAACCACACCATAAAAACTCTAAACTTAACTAGATGTGCAATTGTTTATTTGTTTATTTATATATATATATATATATATATATATATATATATATATATATATATATATATATATATATATATATATATATATATATATATATATATATATATAATATTCATTTCAATTTATATAAACAAATGATATGCATTATATACAGGGTGTAACAGGAACAAGAAATGCAACATCCGATTTGATGAAGTTGCCTTGTAGTTCTCGTGCATAGACATAGTATTACTAGACTGCGTGATTCATATACTTTCTGTATTGAAAAGTTGTGCCAACTTTAGAAACGGACAGCCTCTGATCTTCAGTAGAGCTATCTTTGTTCCACTGTGAATGAATGACAGAGATAGCACTACCGTAACTTTCTTTGTATCTCTTTCTAAAATTGGAACATGAATTTCATCGAATGCACAATTTAGTATTGTACTATGTCTATGTTCTCGTGTTTAAAAGTTTTTGGTTCATAACCTACGTTAAATTTATGGATAGACTGAGATTGTAT
Source organism: Nineta flava (assembly GCA_963920215.1). Lineage (NCBI taxonomy): Eukaryota > Metazoa > Arthropoda > Insecta > Neuroptera > Chrysopidae > Nineta > Nineta flava. The sequence goes on from OY986040.1 coordinate 120,643,223, forward strand.
ATCTGTAGCTGAGAAGTAAACAGTCGTAACTCCATATAATAGCTCTAATATGTATCATTTTTAATTCCAATTATCTCATGTCAATCGACTCCAACTTTTAATATTGTACATTTAATTATATTTATAGTTCAAATTTTAAGCACATCTTAATATCAACCGCAAGGCAACTACCATTATTGTTCAAATAATCTGTTTATACTGAGGTCTTACGTTTTACATGCAAACATACTACATGCATGTTAACATTCAAAATCATGCTTATTGCAATCTACAACTAATTACAGGTGTATGCACTAAATTTGTGGCATGACTAACTATCGAGTTTATGAAAAAAAAATTGTTTTTACAAAAAATAACATGTTTTGTATTTAAACTTTAAGCACACATTGATCGATTTTGCTTATTTACGAACCCAAAATTACTTTTAGCTACAGAACTCGCACAAAGAAATTTCAACTCGTCAGCTGTGTTGCTTGTTGATGAATCGTATTGACGGACAGGCAGGCATCCAGCCAGAAATGTAGTAACTAGAATATTTAATGAAGCAAAATTTTATTTTCTAATTATTTTTTATGTAAACTCCTGTTCATCAAAATTGAACCACCCTAACTGGTGTATATTACTAATTATATGTATATTACATAGAATAACACTTGAATGTTTCAACTGGTTCAATTTTTAGTGTACCCCTCCGTATATGGCACATATTTTGTGTGACATTCTGTGAATAGACATCATTTTGAAAAACTTCATACATAATATCTATTATTCAAAATAATTAAATTCAATTAAATATAAAATACAGGCTGCAATCATAAATATATTTATGAATTTGTGAGTATAGATACCCATTCTATGTTGAAAATTGATGATAAAAATTAATTATAATTAATATTAAACTGTTAATTAAAATAACATTAATAAAATTTTATTTGTAAATTTATGTGTATTTTAGTAAATAACTTGTGCGTTTAAAATATTCGAATAAATTAACACATTTTTTTAAACAATATTTTTTATATGACTTTGTCGAAATGTTAAAGGATTGCCATTATAGAAACTACAGACTGCAACCTTTGCAGGAACATTTTAAGGACAAATGAATGTTCGGTAGTAGGTTGCTAGTCTGTATAGCTGTTGCAGAAAAAAATTACATGTCCTTGATCTGGTTGCTGTAAAAATCAAAATTATTTATATTATTTATACATATTTATACATGTATATATATATATATATATATATATATATATATATATATATATATATATATATATAATTTTAGCGATAGTGATTTTTAACATCTAATAGGTAGGATCGATGGACATTTGAAGAAATTTTTACGAAATTCCAACATTGGTGCAAAAACAATAGCTGCATTTCCTTTGGAGGAAATTCGCTAAAAAGAAACTATTCATTTTAATCAAAATAGTAAAAAGGCTTGAAAAACAACAAATACAATAATTTAATATTATGCTACTGCTCGATAATGAAAGATCTAGTGAAACAATAGCTTCAAACAAGAAAATCGTTTTAGCGTACAAATATTCGACACTGAAAATAGCTTTACATAAACCTTACGTCATTTGGTTTAAAACTGATTTTACTGAAAAAATCTATGCGAATGGCATTGTATATGCGACAAGTAATACATGTGCTAGATCCTCGTTTTGCTTCAAATTATCTGTGTCATGAAATGCCTTGTTTTGCCTCAAATTATGACGTTTCATGAAGTGCCGAGAATCTTCGTGAAAAATCAGACTATATATATATATATATATATATATATATATACATGTATTTTTTTTTCTCTTTTTTTCTATGTGTTTGTGTACTCTAACGGTAGCTCTGGCGATCACAATTTTAGTCTAACCAAAATTAAATTTCATATTTGATATGATTTTGGTACTTGAAAGGTCAAGTTCGTTAATGAGTAGAATCGGTCTAGGGTGTTTATCGGTCAAGCCGCTCTACGGTCACAGAGATGTGATGTATTTATTCTGAGGAAATTTTCTAAGTTGCTACAGCTCCTGCGTAACGAATTTTAGATTTTAATATACTAAAAAAATAAACTTATAAATATTTTTCGTATTAATATTAAATTTTTAATGTTTTTTTTTTTAAGTAAGAAATTATCTTAGAGTTAGAACATCGGATTTCGCATTTCAAAATGAAGATGCTTATTTTTTTCATACATTATCTTACACAACTGCATGGTTGTAGGACGATTTTTTTGTATTTATAAAAAATGATGAACTTTAAACGTTTTTGTTGTCAAGTTTATAAATACAGCTTTCAGAAGCGGGCGTCACACAGTGAGAAGGAATGTAATTTAAATTCTTAACACCTCAACATATATTACAAATTCTTGGCTATATTTACTCGTATCAGGAGAATAAGTAAACACATATACCTACCATTTTATACACATAATAAAAATGTCGGATATTAGATATTTTCTTTCTAACAAAAAAAAGGCAGCTAAACAGCATATAAAATATTGAAGTCATTTCGTATATTCTTCAAGTTTTCGTATATTCTTTAACTTTCTTCTTTGTCAGTGGGTTTTTATCAACGTCATAGAAGATTTAAGGCATCCTTTATTAAAGAAAACCTAGAAGTTTTCTTCGATTAACAACCTTCACCACTAAGTGCGCTTTCACACACATTGATATAAGCGGAACTGGAGTTGTTAGTGACACCGGATGGAATCAAATGAGATATTTTACACATATAGTCAGGGGCCTTGCAATTTTGGTTCAAGTAATGAAATATGATACGCAAATTTATTGAATCCAACTCTTTGAAAGTGAAATTTACTTGTGTACGCGCATAAGAAGTTACATCTCTTTTTAAATAATATTAAAAAAAGATCAACACTACTTTTAAGACACAAAAGTTTAATAAAATGATATAGTGGTGGAAAAACTACAATCGAAAAATTATATATTGTATTTAAAACCAATGGTTCTACATTTTATAATGGTAGAACACGTCTCTTCTTCAATCCCGCTGGATTGACGTCAATCCAGCAAAAATCCCGTTGGATTGAAAACAGTGCTGGATTGCAATCCCTGGGGGGGGGGGGGGAGGTTCACACTCCCTATGTGAGAGACAGATTTGTCTGTTTCGTTTAAGCATGTAATATATGTATATATAAATTTTGTCTATTTACTGTGTGACACATTTTTTTTAATGAATGTCTTCCAAACACTGTGCAATAGAGCATGATAAAAAACTGCATGATTTTCCTGAATTTACATAACGCATCAAAAGAAGTAGAACTACAGAATTCAATAGTTGTCAATAGTTTCCTGATAGTCAGCGTTTCGTTACATGCTGAAAAAACACTCTGATCGAATGCTCACAACGCGCCAAAAGAAGTTTAACCTCAAAAATACAATAAATAGTTTCCCGATTTACACATGTGATAACATCCTTAAAACATAAAAATTGTTATCATTTCAAACAATAAATATAAAACAAACAAAAAATCCTTATCAGATTCAAAAAGATTTAGTTGGGTTTTAGTCGTTTGATTTGTGCGATAGTAAAAAGTTTTATTTACTAGCGCATTAATACACATATAGAGTAAATAAAGCATATACATATACATACATACATATATATATATATATATATATATATATATATATATATATATAATATAGATGAAGAAATTTAGTACGGATCGTTAGAGTTAATGTTTTATGAGGGTATTATTTTATGTGTTATAGTTTTGTTGATACACACGAAGCAATTTCTCCCTGACTGATATATCTGTAATATTCATCACATATTATCCCTATTGATTTAACATACATATATATAAGGATAATTTATTTTATTATAAAACATTAAACGGGGATTAATTTTCAATAATTTTTTTGGATTAATTTTATTAGTTTGGATGATGGCATCAATGGCATCATTGACGACCATTTTAAAGAGTAATTATCGATTAAAAATCACAATTTTAACACAGCGTCTTATGGAAAACAGAATTTTTTTTGTACTTAAAATTATAATAACTATGTTATTAAAGTAGCCACCATAATAAATAATGTTTATAAATAATCTTTGAAATATGCTGATTATAAAATTGCATTAAAAAAATGGTGTTGACGAACGTTTGAATTAACTATTTAATAAAATTAAAACTGTTTTGTTAGGTTTGTTTTTGCCATCATATTTTGAAAAGTGGCGACAGCACACAGTAAAATATATACACATACACACAAATATACAACATAGTTTATTGTCAGATCTGTCACATCAAGTCAAATCAATTTCTATATACTTTTCCTGATATTTTACAATAAATACTTTTAAAATATTAAGGACAAATAAAGAAAAGGGTTATAAATCGTTGTAAGATTATTGATATACTTTACCAACTTTTTTAAAATTCTAAATTAATTGTATTAAAGATAGTACTCATTTGACTCTATCGTAGCCCATGAACGTCCTTAATAGTCAAGACAGCATAGCATTGTGGTGCCATCTAATTACAGTTAACTTTATTATCTGTTGGTGGTCGAAACTTGGTTGTAAATGCAATATAAATTTTATGTATTTGCTCTCCATAAAAAATCTCTTTATAAAAAATAATAATATAGTTAATTTGGGAACAGAATTTAAATTACAAAAGTATTTTTGATAAAAATACGAACACAGTTCAATAATTTATATACTTTCTTTCAAATTCAATATTGATAGTAAAAACCATTATGTTGTTGTTGAATTATGTTAAAGTCAATTTGTAAACGCTGCATATAGAAGTGGTGTGAGTGTTTCACACCATATTTAGAACGTATTTCATGGATAATAAAAAAAAAACAATATATTGCCTGTCAATATGTATTCGAGTATTCGGGATAAGTTATAGAGTGTATCCGATTTGTTCAAACTATGTATCTACCTTCGCGAAAAGTATGAGACAGAAACGACCAAATGTTAAAATTGTACAGTTATTAATAACAATTTCGACCATTATAACTTCATATAAAACTTTTACATAAATTTATATTATTCAAATACAATCAATTCAAAAACTGAAATAAATAAACAAAAAATTCAATAAATCAATGACACATGAAAAACAACTGTCGAAAAGTTTGTTTTTTCTTTTCGACAAAGTTTCCTAACAAGAAATAAATCTTTAGAAAACATTTCGCAATAATCATGTTACGTAAAAAACAAAACTTTTCATTCAATACCGGTGTATTTGGTTGCAGCATGTAATTTAAATATACAAAAAAAAAACAGCATAACAAAATCATAATAATTTAGTTTAAGAAATAAATACAAAAAACTTTTAGCTTGGCTTTCTTCCTTTATTTAAAAGATTTATGTTTATTGTGTATTCCAAAAATAGTGAAGGTAGAATTTACTTCTACTTAAAGATGTACGAGCACTGAAGCTTCAAAAAGAGCACTGAAGCTTCAAAAAGAGCACTGAAGCTTTCAATTACCCGAAATCTCAGGTTTTTTTCTTGAATATCTTTATTGTTAGTAAAAGATATTTTACTAAATTAAAATTTAATTTTAACTTAACAAAAAATAATAAATATTATTGTGGACTGTAATGAATGTAGTATATAAGATTTTGAAGAATTTTATAAATGGACTATACATCAGCGTTCGTACATCCTTAATGTTCAAATAGCGTCAAAAGTTGAAATATTATTTCCAAATTTTATTATTTCTTTGTGCGTTATTTATTCAGATTTTGGAAAAATATTTAGAATAAATGTTCTTAATATAGTTATTTATAGTATAGTGATTTTATCAAAAAATGAATCAATAAGACACAAAATCAATTATAAAATTTTGAAAACTGACATGGACTTGTGTGGTCCAAAGTACAAAACACAGTTATATAAGCTTTAAAGTCATTTTTGCAGTTTTCACCTATACTTTATTACATGACATATGAATTTCGTTGAAAAGTGGGTATTCAAATTTACATAAATCTTAGCCAAGAAAACAAATTTAAGAATTTTACATCTCAGTGTGTTAAGGATGTACGAGCACTCACAGCTTCAAAAAGATTAAGGCTTGATTTTTTTTACATATAGTTGAAATGCATATAAATCAATTATAAAAGTTTCAGGAGGATTACGGCCGTGTCGGGGGTCTTAAATTAATTAAGTTAAAGTTCGAGATTTAATGCATTGCTCTTATGGAGAAACCCGTGAGCGTCGACATATTTTGATAATTTTCACTTGGAATAAAATAAGACGAATAAAAAAAAAACTACGCAATATAAAATAGAAATATTAATAAAGAGATTGATCTAATAAAATTCCGGGCCAAAAAAATGAAGATATTTAAGATAAAAACTTTACATAGCGTGAGCTACCGAGCGTTATTTTGAATTATTACGCTTGTGCATACGTACATAAATAACTAATTACTATGTCTGATTTTTGTAAAAATCCTCATCGAATGAGTAATAGGGAATATGCATGAAATTTTTTTTTCATATTTATTGTCAGAATATGAAAATACTGTTAATACTGTAATAATATTTAAAAACGACATTAAAATCCGACAAATATCAAGGAAGCTATAAGGTTTTAAAGATTATTATCTGTCTCTTTCTTGCAAAAATACTAAAAACGGAGTTTTACGTGTATTTTAAATGGTGAAAGTGTAATATGACGTCACATAACATATCAAGAGGGCTATCACCCTCTTTGTTTAATCGGGAATTTCAATCATTCATATCTCGCTTATTTTTAAAGTTATTTAAAAAGTAATTTTACCTTGATATTTGTCATGTAAACATGCTTCAATTCAAGTGAAAAAAATTTTTCATGCATATTCCCTATTACGTACGTCAGTAAATATCTCTGAACTGATGAGATCAATCTCCGGGTTTTCAAAAATTATGAGTTGGTAACCCTACTTTGTAATCGAAGTACATGTTTGTGATAAACAATAATTGGCCTAGTAAATTTTAAACTATGAAAAACTGAAAAACTCCCAGTATTATTTCTTTGAGTGATTATTATTCATAATTGTTCCCGTCGAGAAAAATACACTCTTATCATTGGATAGGGACAAACACTCATTTCAATAGTAGAATTCTTTATTATTCTTTTGAATGATCAATTGAATGAAAATTTTTGTTCGATATTGTATATGTAAAGTATCTACCGTCTCTGACTCAATGAAAAATTTAACCTTTCTTTAAACTTGTAATCAAATTTTTATTCTACTTCATATAATAGAAGAATGAATTGAAGGTATGTATGTATCTGCGTAGATAGAACGAAATACATAGAAGAAAAGCAAATTTTTTTTCATCAATACATGATATATACGATTTAAAAATATACTCAGGTTAAACAGTAAAATATACCCATTATAAATGGTTCTGTGGATATTATAGAAAAAACAAATTATCGAAAAAGAAATGTCTCTAAGATATAAAAATTTATTAACGATGTAAACTCACTCAAGCTCCCATGCATCCATATAAATAGATGAAACGCGCGAGTATAACAAATGGTGTAATATGATAAGTTCGTTTAATAATTTGGACCTTTAAATCTAAATTAATACAAGTCTCAGTTCATTCGTATGCGAATTGTTATTTACTGCTATCATTTTTATAATCCATCATTTCGATTGTTTGGTTGATTTGATTTTGAAATATTTATTTTTAGTTTTTATTGTTATATTTGTTCTTGTTATTATTTTTATTGTTTCCAACAACTATCTGAGTTAATTGCTTACATACCCGGTATATGTTTATGAAGAAAAGTATCCTATGTTTCAAAAAGGAACATATTTTGCCTTTAAACTTTTGTTTTATCCCTTACGGTTTCAAAGATGGATATTTAACCTCCTGGTGGAGGAAGGTACGCTCCTTTTACGAACTTGACCTTTTTTTTGTAGCTCTAGAACACACACAAAGTTTCAGCTCGTCATCTCTTTTCGCTTTTGAGTTATCGCGTTGACGGACGGAAAGACGGATATGCGTAAATGCCCTAATTAACTTATTTTATGAACACCTATACCAACATTTTATCTGCGATCAATATTTTCAACTGTTAGAAAGTCCAAACTAAACTAAATATACCCTAGTACCTATATTATATATAACAGGTATACAAATGGAACCTCAGTGACCTAAATTTTGAAAAATCATTATACAATAAAGATTAATTTAATAAATATTAAATTAATAGTTTGGTGAAACACTCCTGATCAATTATTTCTTTATTAGCCGATGATATCTTCCAAAATTGGCACTGTTAAGTAATTTTCATCGACTTTAAATAATATACTATGTTCTATATTATTTATAGAATTGTTTCGTAAAAATTCATTTACTGAAAAAAGCACGAAACTTGGATTTTCAGGTTTAATTTTACTGGAATCCAACACAAACAATGATGACTGTTTGAATAAAAGCAAAGATTGTAATATTCTACGTTTCACGAGATTATTGATACAAATCCCTTAAAAAAAGGTATGTATCTATGTACATTGTAAAATGAATACCTTCCCAACGAAATTCTATTCATTTTTTGCATAGATAATTTAAATTGGGGTTCAAGAGAATGTATGCCCCAAAGCAATTCATACTTTACAAACATTATATCCTATATACACTGCACTCAGATACAGACAGATAGACACACGGACAGACAGGCTCATTGCTACTGTGTGTTTGTTCGACAAAAAATAAAAGAGGAAGATTTTTCTTTTCATATTGACATCACATTACTTCCAAGATACTACCTTGCATAATACTGGAGACAATTCCATAATATGCTATTTGTGTAGAAGCTTGAAAAACTAAATACAATAATAAAATATTTTTGTCGACTTCATTCATCAATAATGTAGTAGTAGTAGTAGCGGAAGAGAGGTCGAAGCCTGGCAAGTAGGCCTTTCTATGCCTTTTTTTATCGACCCCTAAAGGACAAGGAATTTGTATGTAGACTAGAAATTGGTAGACAGATTGTAGTGGCGGTTCTGGACGGTACACACTTCGACCATCAAGTCCATTGTGATGTCTAAGGATGTGAGGATGTGCGTGGAGGACAAGGTTTATTGTGTGTAGACTAGGAATTGGTAGGATATGCGGCTGCAGCTGACATTGATAGGAACTATGCCGATACTCATCTGGAGTTTGTGAAGGAAACTGCAGAAAACCTTCACAAGAATAGCCGGTTACTTCGTTCTTGTCCATACGCCGACAGTTTAGCCAATTAACCTCCCCCCACCCTTTTTTTAATTATTGACAAACTGCCGATGTCGGGATTCGAACCCATATACCACCCAATTCCAAGTACACACAACGCCTTAACAAGCGCGGCCGCTACTTGGCTGAAATTGGTAGGATGTGCAACTACAGATATTTATCTGGCGTTTGTGAAAGCAAATTTCAAAAACCCTCACAAGCATAACCGGTTACTTTCGATCTTGTACACACGCCGAAAGTTAAGTCAATTAACTGCCTTTTATTATTATTTTTAATTAAATTAATTGACAAACTGCCACCGTTAAGAATCGAACCAGTAACCTTCCGGTTTCGAGCAGAGCGTCTTTAATAGCTCGACCAATTGGACTGGTATTTATCAATAATACAAACACATTCTCAATTAATTTACACCACTCTTGTTTTAAAGTGATCCACAGTTTTCAAACCAGCGCGTAAATAGAGATCCTTATAGATTTTATGTCTTTCATCCCGTATTTGTAATTGCACGATCCTTTTAAAGTAGCTTCGAACACGAATCTAGATACATAAAAATAAATGATTTATGATAGATCACAACATATGCCATAAAAAAAAAATATGATAGTTATCCCAATTTTAGATTCTACACATCAAAAAGACGAAATTTTAGAATTAAAGAATCTTGAATTCCAGTTCTAGGGTGCCCTTTTTTCTTTTAGCGTATGAATATGCAGTCTTATGTTTTGTAATATTCTGTACACTTCCGTTTATAAAAAATGAACCTACGAGAAACATTCTAAGAGTATATATTACTAAATATATGTATAATATTAAATACAATAACACTTAGAACGTTTCAACTGGTTCAATTTTTATGAACGGGAGTGTACGAACGTCCAAATAATTGTCATACTTTCGGAGACGAGAGGCTACGATAAAATATTTAACGAAAATTGTCATTTAAAGAAAGGTACTTTCAAAAGGTACAAAATCTAATATAGTACATTCATAAAATTAAATGGAAAATTCATTATTTTAATAAATATGCTTTTTTCACAGTATATTTGTAAATTTTTTCAGCGCACTGTAGCTGTTGTTTTTAAAATGTACCAAAATAAATTCAATTATGCTGATTAAAATAATGAATAAGTCCAGTAACATTTTAAAACAATTTATTCACAGTGTCTAATTTATTAACACAGTTAAGTTTAAATATAGAAAATTATGGCATTATTAATTAAAGGCGTTATGTTAAAAATTTGATTTTTTGCCGTCGATGCTTTTTTCAAATGATTGATAAGAGGTTTTAAATTTTTGAGAAAACATAATTACGTGATTAATCTTCAAAAATGTTAAGTTTTTACTAATATCAAGCCTTGGCTTAAAGGACTTCATTCGTATGTAGAAAGGAGAAATTCCTATAACTTTGATAACAATTCTTAAACTAAACGTCATCTGAAGTGCTTTTTTGTAATTACTTTTATAGCTACTTCAAAACTACAATCAAATTAGTCCCAACAAAAAAAAAAGCATCTTATTTCAAGGGACTTTTTATTCAATTTAAATCCATCGGGTAATAATATCATCTATGTACAAGGGTCAGTAGTACGGTCATTGTATTCAAAATGTCCTTTTTTTCTATCAATAAATTTGATTAGTTTCCAAATATATTGATGAATAATGGAAGTTAGTAATACATACCTTTAAAATGAGTTTTAACTTGTTCTCTCTTTTTTTTTTAAATCAAAGAAAAAAAAACCTAATTATGTCAATTTTTATGTGGAGCTTGTGCTTGCTTTACAAAGGGATTTTCGCAATCAAATAAAAAAATTTGTTAAACTTTTTACATATAACTTTTCTGTTCCTAATTAGGGTTGTATGTATATACAGGATCGAAAAACGAAGATATAAAATGTTTATTTAAAAACAAAATATTTATCTAGAGCACGGTAGTGCGCAAGGCCGAGTTTTAAGGGACACTTTGGACTTCTCACTACAGTGCTATATCTTATCGTTAATTTAGGCTCATTTTTTGGGTGCTGTATCTTTTGAACGGAAAGAGCTACAGGGTTGATATTTCGAATATAGATACTTTACGGAATTATAAGAACCAATGTTTTCAATCAATGTTAACGAATTAACCGTTAAAAAGTTATTTCACTTCAAAAACGCAAAATTTTTGGGAACGCCCACAATTCTTGGTAACTAATAGATCAAAATGATGAACTACTTCCAGATATGCTGTAAAGTTGATATTGGGCATGTAGATAGCTGTAGTACCCAAACCGACGGGAAAATTGCGAAAACTGGAAATTTGTATCGGAAAAGTGGAAAATTTAACATTTTTTTGTTTTAAGACTAGTTCAACGCAAACTACCATGTAGAGAACGATATATCATATATACCTATTAATTTTTATACCATATAGAAATAGACATTGCAATTTGAATACAGCAGTATGCGTTGATTTTAAAAGTTAAGCAACGGAAGCCTCGGAAAATTGGAAAAAAATCCTCCAAAATTATGTTTTTCTGTTCTATAAATGCTATAAAGTTTGAATTTTCACTAATCGACCCGAAATAACGTCAAAATTAACAGAATATTTTGAAAAATTTCATTACCTACATCGCAACCACACCGAAAATGGGAAAAACATCCCTAAAACTTACCTCTTTACTTCTATTCATGATAGAAAGATCAGTTTTTTTCCATCACAACCCTTCGAACTTGGTAAAAACACCCCCAAAACCAACCTTTTTGTTCTATACATACAACAAGATGCAGTTTTTTGCAATCGACGCTTAATAGCTACAAATTAGGAAGTTATTTCGAAAAACTTAATATATTTTTTTGCAAACTCCCGAAAAATTGAAAAAACACCCCCCAAAATTACGTTTTTCAGTTCTATATATGATGAAATGATGGAATTTTGACCAATCGACCCAAAATAAAGTCAAGTTAACAGAACACTTTGAAAAATTTTTTTACCTATAACGCAAACCTCCGAAAATGGGAAAAACACCCCTTAAACTGCCTTAAGGCATTTTGATCAGACTAAAAATATGACCGCTAGAGAGTGATTTATGTATTCTAAGGAAATTCGCTAAGTTGACGCAGCTCCTGCGTAACGAATTTTTTTTTGTGAAGTGGAGCCAACGGGTCAAGTCATTTCTTCAAAGACTATAACGTTGATAATCAATTATCTGTAATAAACGATTAGTTTAGAAGTCATAATCGAAACAAATCAAATAACATCTTATATATACTAAATTTTATATAGTTATTTTAATAAAAAATATATCACTCTTATTTCACATTAATTTGTGGCGTTTTAATAAAAGGCCTATGATATATGATCGATGAATATTATTATCAATGTATAAAATTTATGCTTTCTTTTCAGTTTTCTTTGGCAATAACACTGCTTGAATATTTGGTAATATACCGCCTTGAGCAATTGTTACAAATTATAACAATTTATTTAATTCTTCATCATTACGAATTGCTAATTGAAAATAAACTGGTTTATTTTTAAACAACTTGTTTACTTAAAAAAAGTTACATTGTAACAATACAATAAAACAATCAATGTTTTCTATTTGGAGTATTAAAACATACTGATATATTAATTTAGCTATTTTTTATTTAAATACTAAATGTCTATCTAATCAAAAAGGAGGCGGTAACCTTGTCAACAAATCAGATCGATATATGCTTCATATGTTATTTTAATTACAATTAAAGTTGTTAAATTTTCCGTTTGTAAGAAAGGTAAGTTTTCGAGAAAATCTTAATAAAATAGTTGCTTCTTAATAAGTGATGATATGGGATAAAGGACCGAGCTATTTACAAAGTAAATAGATCCAGACTTCATATAATAGTTGCTCCTTAAAAAGTGATGATATACGAGAAAGGACCGAGCTATTAACAAAGTAAATAGCTCTAGACTTCAAATAATAGCTGTTCCTTAAAAAGTGATGATATCCCATAAAGTTTCGAGCTATTTACAAGCTAAACAGCTCGGTAAACTATTTATTAAAAAAATAAATGAGGGGTAAATTAATTAAGTATAAGAAAAAATTTGGTTGAAATTTATGTCGTAAGTTTTCCCTTAGTATGTTTTTAAAATTTCATAACGCGGCAAGTTTTAAAATATTTGAAATCATCAGAAAAATTAACTTGCCGCGTCATAAAATTTTAATAAAAACATACTTTACAAAATATTGTACAGAATCTCATATATGTTAGGTATACAAGTGTTACACATTTAATTGTTTTATTAATAAAAACACAAAAATTGCAGGACAATTTTTAATGCGTGTTACCTCAGCACTCCGTCATTTATGAATCGATTTTGAATTTTTTGTTTTAAAGTGTTTGATTTCCCATTGTCCCCAATATTATACTAAAACCATACTATATTGATGTCTTAGCCCTTCAGAAAGCGAGCAGAGCCAGTTGACGTAATATAACGCGAAGCGGTCTCCTTTGTAAATGTGAATCTAAAATGAGTAAAGTATCGCGAAGCGAAAGAAACGCGTAGCATATGCGAAGAGAAACAAAACGCTACGCATTTTGTGCGATGCCTTCGGCTTCGTATATTTAAGCCTTCCAAAAATGATTGATATCCGACCAAAAACATAAATGTAAGAAAGGGCCGAGTTTTCGGGAAAATCCTTAATGTAATAGTTCCTTCTTAAAAAGTGATGATATGAGAGTAAGGACCGAGCTATTTACAAAGTAAATAGCTCTAGACTTCATATAATAGTTGCTTCTTAAAAAGTGATGATATGGAAGAAAGGACCGAGCTATTTACAAAGTAAATAGCTCTAGACTTCAGATAATAGTTGCTCTTTGAAAAGTGATGATATCCCATTAAAGAGCCGAGCTATTTACATAGTAAATAGCTTGGTAAACTATTAACTAAAAAAATTAATGAGGGGTAAATTGATTAAATGTAAGAAAAAATTTTGTTCAAATTTATTTCATAAGTTTTCTCTTAGTATGATTTTAAAATTTTATAACGCGGCAAGTTTTAAAATATTTGAAATCATCAGAAAAAAAAACTTGCCGCGTTATATAAAATTTTAAAATCATACTAAGAGAAAACTTATGAAATAAATTTGAACAAAATTTTTTCTTACATTTAATCAATTTACCCCTCATTAATTTTTTTAGTTAATAGTTTACCAAGCTATTTACTATGTAAATAGCTCGGCTCTTTAATGGGATATCATCACTTTTCAAAGAGCAACTATTATCTGAAGTCTAGAGCTATTTACTTTGTTCCAAAGGTTCCAAAGATGGAATATTTCCCCATGCACGATCCTATTTCCAATCCCCAAACCGAAAGTTACTCTTTAGCACACACAAAATTTCATCTCGTCAACTCTTTCCGTTTTTGAGGTACCCAGTAGACTGACGGGCAAATATGCGGAAATGGAAAAATTAGGTTATTTTATTATTTTATTTTATTTATTTTTCTAGACATTTGGGAAATACTTGATATTTAATTTCAAAAAAACCTAAAGTTCTCTTTGGTTATCTTAATAATCTTTATATTAACACCTATGCCGACAATTATTTTCCTGCGACCAATATTTTCCAAAATTACAAAGTCGGGACTAAACACACTAGTACTTATGAGAGTCACCAGCTTAAATGATTCAAGAAAAGTTACAAAGAGAAGAGATTTTTTCGATTAGTTTTTCCATCTCTGAAAGTCGTTTTTATCAAAGGTATAAAAAAAATTATATATGAATATAGGTGGATAGATATTTTTCCCTGGGAAAAATTCGATAGAAATACATGACGAAATAGAAAGATTTTCCTTCCTGTCAAATATTGTATAAAAATAATATTAAATGAATATTTGACGTTCGTTTCAAGATTTTCTCGTTTCGATGAAATAGTAAGTACATACAGTTTGTTCAGGAAAAAAAATTGTAGTATAATATATAGATAATATTTGGTTATGATGAAGTAAGTAGGGGGCATATAGAAAATAATATCGTTGACTATCCTATCTCGAATATACATACACAAAACATCTACCGACAGTTTGTAAAATGTTGTAGGTAGAACCGTATATTATACAGGGCATCCTATTTTGCATCTGAATATTTCTTCAAGTGTCTTTGGAAACAATAGGCCGAATAAAAGTTGTTTTGTTCGAATGGGGTTATCTTATCGACACCTTAATTTTGGCCATGAACGTTATTTGAAGGTCACTTTATGTTTTTCAAATGGGAATTCATGATTCATTTTACATAATCGGTTAGCTGAGAAAAAAGACATAAAAACTAAGTAATAAAATCGATTTTGATGAACAATTCAGCATTTTATAGCTCTTAGGATTTTCAAAGATTGCATTTTTTAGAAAAATAAGGCCCTTAGAAAATATTTTACGGGAATACACATAATAAAAATTGTTTTATGTTTAATTTGTTTTGATAAATTCCTATTACAATACAAATAGAAACTTTTTATTCTTGATACATTTTTTCTACAAACCTTATATTTCTAAAAAAATGAAAAACTTATCATTGAAACCCCAACGGCTATAAAATTTTTCATCCCATTCTGTCAAAAAAATATAAGTTGACCTACAAATAATCTTGAAGTCCAAGGTCAAGGTTAAAATCAAGATCAACATAAGTTGCACCCCTCCGAACGAACCCGGGTCATTTATCCCAAAAATGCTTCCTTGTAGATATATTCAGGTGCAGGTTGTTAAAAATGTGCTATAACACTAATAGACGTTTGTCTATTAGTATTATATGCCAGTTCTCTCATATTATGTCTAAAGTAATCTTAATGGAATTTGACATAACTATTGTATTGTTGTATTGTGACGCTCAAGGTAATAAATCACTAATAAACCTTGAATTTTCCGAATTTTTGACCGTTTAGAAAGCGAGATAATCACAAAGTTCGCAATTTTGACGGTCACTTCTCATTATATGTTGTATTGAAAAAAAATACTCGACAGAATTTAAAAAAAAAAACGAGAGTAAAGACAAATATTTCTTAAATAAATTTTTTTTTAATCGTTTTTACCGTTGTGTTTTCGATAATTTAAAATTTTTTTTCTTTCAAAATTACATTATTTTGTATATAAATATATGTGTGTATTTGTTCTATCATAAAAGCAAACCGGTTTTTTGTCCTGATTACACAAGTCAATGCTGGAACTATCTTAAGTATACACAAATAATAATATGCATCTATCGACAGTTTATAAAACGTCGAAGGTAGATATACTATAGATTCCAAAAGTGGCGTATCTCTTTTATATTTTTACATTAATTTGTGCTGTACTGCATTCTGTTTTGCGATACATTATTTGTCAAAATTGGTTCATACGCTTGACCTGCATTAGATAATATATGTGAAATATTTTAATCTACGTTAAATATAAACTCTACTTTCAACCTACATGATATTAGATAGATATTACACTTTCAGTAGATATTACACTATCAATATTTAAAAAACGCTCTGTATATAGGTTCAGCATTAAAATAAGAATCATATGATGTAGTCCGGTCATTTTAGACATTTGAAATAAAGAAAATTCCGACAGAGCTAAATCTTCGTAGAGACCTTAGGTTTACCACAAGGAATAAAGTGTCAAAAGTCCCCATCAGTCCCATGTGAGCTTAGGGACTTATTCGGGACCCAAGGTCAAAATTTTAGGTTTTTTGGATTTTTCTCGAAAACGGTAAGTTTTATCGAAAAAGTACCTCGGAGCAAAGTTGTAGATCTTAAAATTCTCTATAAAAATGGTTCCCATGATTTTTTCTCTAAGACCCACTATTTCCCAGATATTGCGCTTGTAAGAATCATGTTCTACATAGTATGCACACATATGCCACGTATATACATATTTAGGTACTCAAGCAAGCAAAAATGCCTACTCGTGCCTCTTCTATGTATACATTATACTATTCTAAGAAAATTTACTCTAAAACGACCGCCGGTCCCTTACCGAATCCCCTCTACTTGAATAACATCTGGCCTTGAAAAACATCTGCCTATTCTTTTGTCCATGTGGTGTCGTTCACGTATACCTGCTTCTTTTAGTGTTGAACGAGCAGTTCGAGTGACTATACGTATTTATTACAAGCGTCTACTATTGAAATTAGTGCTGATTAATATTTAACAAAAAATGTCACAATTTTGCTTTATTTGTAATAAACTTTTGACTGAAGATGAAACTGTTGTGGTCAGTCGTGGAATGCCAACTTTAATCGATGCAAGCGTCGCGAGAAGTGATGAGTTTGCTGATTATTTAAGAAGCCAAAAATCCGTTACAATTCACGTGGATTGCAGAAAATCATACACCCGGAAAACTTCAATCTCTGCATCAAAAAGACAACGTGAGGAAGAACAGGCCAGTACTTCAAAAGTAAGTCCACCTCATACTAGAGCGCGAATAAGTGAATCCAGCTTTTGTTTTAAAAACCACTGCTTATTTTGTGGCGATGAAGCGGATGAAGAAGCAGAAAAGAAGAAATTGAAGATTTCAAAAATTTCATTTCTGCCATTTGTTCAACAGCCTGCAAGTAATTACAATACGATATACACAACTTTACTTTGTGCTTTAGAAGATGCTAAACGTCACAACCATACAGTTTGCATAATTACTTTTGATCAACCTCTGTTTGCGAAAGCTCGCGAAATTGTATCTGCTGCACCTGAAGGATCGGAATTATCAAAGATTATAGTGAGACTGGGAGGATTTCATTTGTTAATGTCATTTTTCGGCGCAATAGGTTATATTATGCAAGGAAGTGGTTTAAAAGAAGTGCTTTCTGAGATTTATGCTCATGTGCAGTGTTCTCCAGCGTGTACCAATTGCCAAGGTGTCTCTTGCTCAAATGTTCAATTAAATACAAGAGAGGAAGATTCATGTGATTTTGATGAAGAGACAACTGATTCATCTTCATTTGAACAATTTCTAAGCGTTCATCAACAGGAAGGAGAAGAAGAAGAAGAACAAGAAGAAATTGAAGAAAACATGATTGTTGAAGTTGAATATGAAGAGTATGAGTCAGATTAAAGTAATAAAAAAAAGTTAGAATGACAGTTAAACTCAGTAACCCATATCAATAATCTTCATACTATTAAATAATTATTGTTCCTGAAAATAACGTCATAAAGGTTCGTGGAATAGGCCTACCGGGGATACCACGTTAAAAAAAACGCGCCGAGTACACTACCTCACAGGTGGTGTGGAAATGTGTGCATATTATGTAGAACTTGATTCTTACAAGCGCAATATCTGGGAAATAGTGGGTCTTAGAGAAAAAATCATGGGAACCATTTTTATAGAGAATTTTAAGATCTACAACTTTGCTCTGAGGTACTTTTTCGATAAAACTTACCGTTTTCGAGAAAAATCCAAAAAACCTAAAATTTTGACCTTGGGCCCCGAATAAGTCCCTAAGCTCACATGGGACTGATGGGGACTTTTGACACTTTATTCCTTGTGGTAAACCTAAGGTCTCTACAAAGATTTGGCTCTGTCGGAATTTTCTTTATTTGATCACTATTTTTATGTCTAAAATGACCGGACTAATGTGAAGATTTTCTCTCTAAGGATTGTTCTGTTGAGATTTTGTTCTCTCAATAATAATAATAATAATACAAATTCTGATATTTGTGCTTATTCGAGGTGAGATTATGTATTAAATAATATGTCATAGTTATATTCCTTCGTTCTTATGCTATACGGTACTTGCAAATTGATTGATCTATTTTCACTATTTCTTAAGTGATTTAACACATTTTTAGAGTAATATTTTTAATAATATTTGATAACTTTTTACAAGATTTTATTTAACTTGCAATGTATGTATGTATGCATGTTCGAGCCAAATATTGCAAGCTGTATTAGAACCACTTCCTCTTATTCTACAGAGTTAAATTTTTACATGATGATTCAGTTCCGATGACAATGCATTTTTATGGTAAGCATTACAAGGATCGACAAGGGGAAAGGGGGGTTTAGAGGGAAGGGGAAATACAAAATTTGATATATCTCTCTTAATATTGAAAGAACTCGGCTACCAGTCCAAGTAGCCGAGCGGTCTAAGGCGTTATGTCTGTGCAGTATGCAGTACTTGGAAACTGGGAGGTTATGGGTTCGAATCCCGACATCGGCAGTTTGTTAATTTTAAAAAATAGGTGCGGTTAATTGACTAAACTGTCGGCGTATGGACAAGAACGAAGTAAGCTTGAGAAGGTTATCTGCAGTTTCCTTCATGAACTCCAGATGAATATCGGAATAGTTCCTATCATAGTCGGCTGCAGCCGCATATCCTACCAATTCCTAGTCTACTCACAAATTCCTTCCACTCCACTTACATCCTCACATCCTAAGGAATCACAATGGACCGTATGGTCGAAGTGTAGCCCGTCCAGGGCAGCCTTTACAATCTACCTCTTAATATTGAAAAAAATCGAAAAACACATAAGAAGTAAAGTTGTAGAAAATTAGTATTACTATAAAAAGCTTGTTTTAAAAAATGTTATTTTATTAGAAACTTATTTTGTATTAGAAAAAAAAGCATTTAACAAGACTAATTATGTTAGACATTCAATATGGTGAAAACTATACATCAAATGTTTCCTTTCAAAATCGTATTTTTGTCTTATAAATGAATTTTCATCAATATTGAGTGGATTTGAATGTTTAACAGCAAATGTTTAGTGAAATTTTTAGAGTAAAATTGAATCTGTAACTATATTTACGTATTACAAGAAATGTTTAAGAAAGTTAAAAAACTCAAATTTAAAAAAAAAACTAATTTTTACAAAAATCTTACTGCATTTCCCCTCCGCATTTGATTCTTTTGAAAAATAAAACCATACCTGAAACAAACCAAAACAAAATTATTAATACTTGTCATATTATTTTTATACCCGATATATAATATATCCCAGGGTATATAAAGTTTAGTTCCGACTTTATAACGACTATCCGTCTGTGAACACGATAACTCAAAAACGAAAATAGATAGCGTGCTGAAATTTGGTATGTGTGTTTTAGACCTGAAAATTAAGGTCAAGATCGTGAATGGAAAAAATTGCACTTTTTTAAAAACAAAAAACTTTTATTTGAAACTTTTTTTAAATAAATTCAGTACATACCGGGTATTTAAGCAATTAACTCAATTAGTTGTTATTTTCACTTATTTTGAAATATGATTAAGGTAGTTGTCTTATGGTAATCGTGTTAAAAAGTTTCAGTTCAGAACCCACATCAATTATATGAATAGACTGAGTATTCTTCATAAAAATGTTTTTTGTCTTCAAAATATAAATATGACATTATTTTACATTATCCTAGTTTTTTGGCAAATCGTTCGACGCGTTTTTTAAATAAAATCAAAAGTGTGGAAAAATTACTTCTTTTGTAAATACCTGTAATGTTAATCGTACAATTTTTAAGAGCGATTTTTATCAAAACTAAATGGTCAATAATTTTGAAATTGTAAAGTTAGATACTTATAGTTTGAATAATTTATCAAAAATTTAGCCAATTTCTTCGACAACGAGTTTGACACGACAACTAGTCCAAGTGGCCGAGCGGTCTAAGGGGTTATGTCTGCGCAGTATACCTACTTGGAAACTGAGAGGTTATGGAATCCCGACACCGGCAGTTTGTCAATTATTAGAAAATAAAGGGGCGGTTAATTGACTAAAATGTCGGCGTATGGAAAAGAACGAAGTAACCGGCTATGCTTGAGAAGGTTTTCTGCAGTTTCCTTCACGAACTCCAGATGAATATCGGCATAGTTCCTACAAGTCGGCTGCAGCCGCATATCCTACCCATTCCTAGTCTATACACAAAAATTCCTTCCACTCCACTCACATCCTCACATCCTTAGGCATCTCAATGGACCTTATGGTCGAAGTGTAGCCCGTCTAGGGTAGCCTCTACAATCTATCTATCTATCTATCTTGATACGACAACTCCCTTATGCTACACTCAGTAATTTTACCATGCGCACATCAAATGTTTTAGACCATGAAGTTAGTCTCAAATATAGTTAATATTTTTTGTATACATATTCTCTTTAGTACTAATAATAGTTATTAGATGTCATGTACAAATAGTATTTAGTGGCATTGATTAAATGCTTATTTACTTGATTTATTTATTATTTCTATCATCACGCCAAAGATTTATAGCTTCTAACGAACAATATATTAAATATTCTTAAATATTTATGTGATAGCAAGTTTTCTGATATATTTTCCTGACTTTTCAAGCACATTACATTAAAGCAAGTAAAATTATCTTAATATATAAATGATGTAATTATAACATAATTTATATTTGTGGTTATTTTGTCCGTCGGGTTTTTTTGTTGCGGTTAAATTGCCATTATACTATTTCGTCGTTCAATTATTCTGGTAATTATCGCGGTTGTTTTGTCCGCGGGTATCGGTTGTTAGAATATATGAATATGCATACAAAACCAAACCTTTCATATTATAACTTTGCATACGAGGGCTGATAAATATTACTAAAAGAATAAAATAAACAGATCAATCGTTTTATATCTAAGAAATTTGTTTTAACTTATTGAACAGAGTTATTACGATATTATATACCTATATATACAGAAGTCATTTCATCTTTGAAGAGAAAAAAGTCAATATGTATAGGGACAAAATATATACAGGCTGTATTAAATTTCGATTTAAAACGTTCATACAAACATGTGATTTGAAAATACTGTATTTTCAATGTATTTCAACGAAACAATGAAAAACTCAAACTTTTGAATGGAGATGAACATCTTCTCTTTGAGTCCCAAAACCTCCATTACTCGAAATATAAGCCCTCTAACAGTTGAAACAATTAAAATTTTCCTACACGGTATACTTTTTTCCTCGTATAACTTCAGAAAAAAAATTCATTTGACATCCGTATTTCGAAGAAATCTATATTAGCAACTCAAAATCGAGTGCCTAAACCCATACAAGTCGGACCTATGCCTATAAAAACCTCTCTAGATTAATACCTTTCCTAAGTCAGAAACTCTATAATTCGATTTTTTTGTGTTGCCCTTCAAGTTCGACTTACCGAGGCTGTGCTTTATAAATAGCAGAGCCGTGCGTAAATGAGTGGATTCGCACGGATAGATAATTTTAAATAGCCTTAAAATAAAATAAATATACCAGCTGCAAATAATTAAATGAACCAGTTACCATATGGTATTGATTATATGAATGAATATTAGCTGCCATCTATAAATAAATACTAGAACAAATGAATATATACGTAGTTGTCATACTACTAACGCATTGAAGACGGTGATATTATTGAATTTTATCTATTATTAAAGGAGATAGTTGACGCAGCTTCTGCGTAACGAACTTTTTTTGGGTTAAATTCGATTGGGTTATAGAAATACCGACAGAATGAACGTTCTATTTGATTCTTAACTTTTCTGAAACATTATGTATATATTATATATACCGTCTGTTTTGGAAAGCTTTGCTAATAGAGAATCAACGTTAAATATTATTTACTATAATAATTACACAATGCTTCATAAAGAAATAAAAATAGTGGGAGTACTCTGTAGTGTGTGTGCTTGCATACGTAATGAATAATAATATTATAAATTAAGTGAGCATCACTAAATCCCCACTCTTAGATGACATCAAAAAATATCATACCTAGACATACCACAAGCAGCCAGATGTTTATAAGTATGTGTATGTATGTATGGTTTTATAGTAAATATTTTATTTATTTATTTAACATTGATTCCCTATTAGAAGTGCTTTTGAAAACCGACTGTATACGTCGTTATTGAGAAAATGAATAAAGATAGAATGATAATAATCAATATAATATTATTATTTTTATATAAATTTTATTATTCATAAGTTGATATGGTTATTATCTGTTATTTGATGACAAATTTGAATAATAAGAATAAGATTTCTTCTTATTTTTCTTCATTTTATATATTCCAACAAATAATACACATTTAGTTTGTATAAAATAAACTTTATTACAAATAAAATGTTAAAAGTATATATTTGATATCATTTGATTTCAAATAACATCAAGCTTTTTTCAAATAACATTTAATTTAATATTATTTGAGTACATCTTTATAAATGATAATGATTTGTCATCTGATAGACAAACATTTGGTAGTAGGTAAATAGCGGTTCCTATTTTTAGGAAAAATTGTCAGGAACATGGTGTCAATTTGTTTTAGTTATGGATTAAAATTTTTTAACCAAAATCCAGAATATAAAATAATATTAAAAATTTTTAAAAACCCACGACAGAAACAAAATTATAGAAAATACCATTTAAAAATTAATAGTACAGTCTATAGAGAAGGTCCTTATTACTCTTGTCCGCATTGCACATGATAGCTGTTCCAGTTTACAGGGAAAAAATTTTTGGAACATGGTGTCAATTTGTTTAAGCGATGGAGAAAAAAAATTTGTAACCAAAAACCAGAATAAAAATAATATTAATAATTTTTAAAAATCCACGACGGAAACAAAACGATACGAACCATTAAAAATTTAATCCTCTGAAAAGAGTAGAATAATTAATTATTTGTATTTCTTTGAAAAACCTACACTCCCGTTCATAAAAATTGAACCAGTTGAAACGAATAGTTTTATGTAACCGAATATAATATAAATCGATAGCTGACAATATAAAAAAAAATTTTTGTGTGTATATTATTTGAATTACCATGAAGTAATATTATATATAAATTTAGTAATATATACACTTAGAATGTGCCTTACTAGTTCAACTTTTATGAACCGGAGTGTACATTAATATTATGGATTCTTTGAATTTACAGAATATACGAATTTAATTACCTACCATAAAAACATGAAGATTTTGATTGGGTAACGTGCGTAGACTATTTATCA
Organism: Nineta flava; assembly: GCA_963920215.1. Lineage (NCBI taxonomy): Eukaryota > Metazoa > Arthropoda > Insecta > Neuroptera > Chrysopidae > Nineta > Nineta flava. The sequence goes on from OY986040.1 coordinate 120,667,358, forward strand.
CGTCTCATTATCATGGCCACACACAATGGCTAATTCAGCGAATCTATTTTCATTCATCATTTGTTTCTGAGATACGAATTATTTACCATCTGTGTCTTTAATGATTTATTTATGAGGTTACTATTCTAATCGTTTACAAAATACGTCTTTACGTTAGTCCTTTTTATCTCGGGAAAAAATTAAGCTTTGAAATAAACAAAAGTATCTATTTCAAAGCCAACAATTATTTAGGTATTAAACCAAACAAAGAAATCTAATTTAAGCAATAAATACGAAAAATCCCTTTTATAATCCAAACCTTATATGGCATTAAAATCAAACAATAAATATGTTACAATTATATTTTCAATGATGTAGAAAATAAAATATAATCGAAACATTTAATTCTATATAGGAAAATGTTTCGAAGACGGAACGAGAAAAGGACTTGGGTTTGTATATAAATACGTTATATATGTATATATATATACTTTGACAACTTTGGTGAATTGACTTTAACGCAATATATACCCAAAGGATTTATCAAGCATTAAATATTATGTGTAATCTATTTATTCAAATCTCTGTGTGCGTCGAATATTTTGTCGACAATTCGATATGATGACATGCCATACACCGCGCGCTGTATCATTATAAGGCCTAAAGCTTTCTATATATATAAATGTCTGTTGTTATGTGTATGAATAAAAGTCCTTTTATTCAAGATAAATATATACAATTTGAATTTCAAATTTCATACAAAGTATAAAGGCTTTTATTACTCAAAAATATATGTTAATTTTATTAAGAATATATAATCCTTTGTTTACGAATGTATATATATTTATTAATGTTTCAAGTTGATGCTTATAAACGTACAAAAAAAAATTATACCCATGCATTTAAATACATAAATGTACCGTCAAAAAACCCTTTTGTTTGCAAAACTCTGATTCCTTGTGACAGGGATATTTAACATGCTTTGTCACTGTAAAAAAAAGATAAACAAAATGTAAAAATGGATTACACATGGTCATTTCTAATCAGTAAATTAAGAAAAAATTCGTTACGCAGGAGCTGCGTCAACTTAGCGAATTTCCTTACAATACGTAAATACTCTCTAGTGGTTTGCAAGGCCTATTTATTAATAAATGGCATAGGTCAAGGGGAAAGGAGGCATAGAGATGAAGAAAAATATAAAATATCTCTATTAATATTAGAACAATCAAAAAACGTATAAGAAACAAAGTTGTAGAAAATCAAGTTTGCTACAATTCATTACTTGATCATTTTTCTCAAACTCTAACGTGTACTGGGATATTTTCAATTTTTTACTTTCAATATTAAATTGTAAATATTTCGGTAAATATTAGTGTAACAAAAAAAATGATAAGAAACAATGACCTGCAACTCTACTTCTTATAAATTTTTCGATTTTTCGAATATTAAGAGAGATATGCCAAATTTTGTGTTTCCCCCTCCCTCTAAACCTCCCTTTATCCTTGTACGATTTTGCCCATTACCGAACTGGACTTTTCAAATATTAAATGGCATTTTAATCGGAATAAAACTATGACCGCTAGAGAGTCCACAGACACATAACCGTATATATATATATATATAAATATATATATATATACATATATATATATATTTATATATATAAATATATATATATATATATATATATATATATATATATATATATATATATATATATATATATATAAATATACATATTTAAAAATTTTAATGATAGTGACTTTTGACATCTAGTAGGTAGGCTCGATGGATATTTGAAGAAATTTTTACGAAATTCCACCATCAGTACAAAAATAGTAGCTGCTTTTCCTTTCAGAAAATTCGCTAAAAATCGTGATACGAGTTACGCCCTGGATACTGTAATACACAGCCCACCTAAAATTTCGTTCTATACATAAGTTAGGGAAATTCTGAATAAATATAAAATTTATTTATATCTTTCAATTTTGTCGATATTTTCTTTATCTGCTGTTAAAATAAAAGTTTTGTGAAAATACTACTCATCAACAAGAAAGAAAAATAATCTTTCAATTCGATAAAAATGAATCATCAATTTTATATGCCAACCTTTGAAAATCGGAACAAGTTTGGCTACTTTCGACTTCATGGCACACTCAATATACAATACATAGTCATCATTATGGCGGCCAGAACAGGCGTGACTATAAATTCAAACTGAAAATAGTAAACAATTAATAATCATTCCAATAATCGACATTCAAATAGTATATCTGCATAAAAATTTCATAATAATTCATAATAACAAGTAATTTTATGGCGTGGAAGAAATAATTTACACCAGAATTGGTACGATTTCCATCAAATATTTTTTATAAAGCAATTTATAAAGCAATTTTTTATAAATTCGATATCGAAAGAAATATCATGCAAAAAAAAATTTTTTTTTTCTCGCATTTGTGTTGGTTTTTTTTTTTTTTTTTTAAATTGAATTTACCAACAGGTACCGTTGATTTTCCTGTCTCGTATACATAAATAAACCATATTTTGACAAAATGGAAACCCGACTTCAAAAATAAAATATTCTATAACAAAAAATGCACTAAAAAGTAAAAAAATAATTGCATATTCTTGTGCCAATTTTAGTTCACCTAAGCAAAAATTTTTAAATATATATGTACAATTATTGTTACTTTTGGAGGCGGTGTCCAAAAATTATGTGAATTTCTCTATGCTGACACCGCCTCCAAAAATAACAATAATTGTACATATATATTTAAAAATTTTTGCTTAGGTGAACTAAAATTGGCACAAGAATATGCAATTATTTTTTTACTTTTTAGTGCATTTTTTGTTATAGAATATTTTATTTTTGAAGTCGGGTTTCCATTTTGTCAAAATATGGTTTATTTCTCGCTTTTTAGTGACTTTGAAGTTCTATAACTAGTTTTATTTGTCTAAATATGGGTAGACCTACTAAACGACTTACTAATTTTTAGTGAATTTTTTTACAACACATTTTTTTTTTACCCGTTTTTTTTTTTTTTTTTTTAATTTTAAGAGCATTTTTTTATAACAGATTTTCAATTTTATTTACATGCATTTTGTTTTTTTTTTTGTAAAAATTTTTTTTTTTGGGGTCGGTTTTTTTTTTGTAAAAAAATTTTTTGAAGTCGGTTTTTAAAAAAATTTTCTTATTTTCCCATTATGAATGAGTATACCCTTTCAAAAAAAAAAAAAAATTTCGCAGAAATCGGTTATCACATATAAAATGAGGATTTTCCTCGATTTTCCGGGGAACCCCTCATCAGAATGCGATTTGGTGCCAATGGGACCAATGGGAAACCAAACCCTTTAAAACAAAAAAAAAAAATTCAAAATCGGTTCATAAATGTCGGAGTTCTGAGGTGACACACATAAAAAAAAAAAAATAAAAATAAAAAAAAAAAAAAAAAAAAATACAGACGAATTGAGAACCATCCTCCTTTTTTGAAGTCGGGTTAATAAATAAATAAATTTTAATAAATAATTAATGGTATAAAGTTTTAAAGAAAAATTTTATAATAAATATATATAGTATTATTTATTTAATGTGTACTGACAGAATATATTAAATTAATTAGTTATAAGCATTTAAAGTTTATTGAAGCATAAAATCTTGTACAAGATTTAGAGTTTCGATGTTGTGTGCAATGTGTGTGTACATATACATATACTATATATGTGTGTATTTTACATAGCATAAAGTTTACCACTCACAGTAAAATAACAAACGAAAATTCTATAAACACATGAAAAGTTTGTAGCTTATAACTTAAGCTTTTGTATATGCTTTTGTATGTGAAAAGTTTTCATTTCCTCTTTTACCTTGCCTCCAGAAAATATATTCATTGACAGGAACATTACTTCTTAAGTTTCAGATTTTACCGTTTTATACGTTTAGTATTTGAAAAATGCCATTTTATGCAAAAGTATAAGATATGCAAAATATTTGAATCTACGAAGGCTATAACTCAATTTAAAGAGAAACTTTAAAGTCGGGTTAGGAGCGAATCGATAATCCAAGCCTATCGGTGTCCAGTAATGGGCAGTACCTCGAATATTTCCCGAGTTGAGCAATATAAAACTTCACAGAGACATTTCTTCTTCACTGCTGTTTGATATAATTAATTGAAAAAAAATTGTAAAAGTACCAAAATACGGGAAGAGACGTTCTTCGTATTTTTTTGAACTTACACGAATACGTGTTCCGAATATACACGAACTATTGTTGTCAAAAATTAACTATGAAGCATCCTACAGAGTAAAACGGACAAATCAGACAGTCCAACAAAATAATATCAAGATCAACAAAATACAATTATCAGCATACTTCAAATACTTAAGATTTCATTCCATCGAGAAGATTATAACTATAATTTTGTTGAATGTACTCTGATCTATGCCAAAAAGAATTTAAAACATTATGCATATAGTTGAAAATATGCATGGATGTAGATCTTCGTACAGGAATCCACTCGATATCATACAATAACAGAGCCATTTTCGGTTAAATTTCGGAAATAATCATCATCCAAAGAATTTGATTCTAACTCAATAATTTTTTTTTTATAAAGGTGTGTATTTCTTTGAACATACGAATGTTTTCAACGGGTTTTTTTCCTCCTGGTAGTATGTTTTTTTATTCGAGGTGGAATGTATTGTATTTTGGTATTTGCTTGATCATATTTGTCACATCAGCAGAGGCGGATGAAGGCAATTTGCCGTACTAGGCAGCTGCAGTTCCTCGCCCTCCCTTTAAGATACATTTTGAAGCTGACTTTCGACGCCGGCATCGGGCGTCGAAATGGGCCACGCGATCGGACACGTTACCAGTTTTTACTAGGAATTAATTTCTTAAGTAGGAACCAGTTTTTAAATAGGAATGATATTGTAGCGGAAACGCTACTAAAATCAAATTTACTTTCTTTTAGAAACCTATGCTCCTCAACTACATTCTCCCTCTGATATCATGGTAATTATGATTGTTGATTACCTTGGTAACTATCAACAAATATAATATGACATTATTCAATACATTCATTTAATTATATCTTTCAACGAATCTTTTTATTATTTGTGGGATTATTAATTATTGGAAATCATTCATATCCATCCATCATCCTACAATGTCAACTTCTTCGCTTGACGCCAATCGTTATTAATTAGAACTGGTTAATTGTAATTCGCTATTTTCGTTCTATTTTGTCATCGTCGTAGAGAGTACAACTCGAGCATATGAATGCAGTATTAGATGAATTAATTTAGGAAATTATTGTCAAATTAGTTCGACCGCCAAAATAAGTGCTGCCGCCAGAGCGTATGCCATCAACGCTCGACGTTGACGTCGACATCGCTAATTTTTTGAACCTATATAGGTAATGTGTATATTAGGGGTGTATATAAGATTACAGATAAGTTTAGAATAATTCGTTTTGGTATTCTTATCACCCAAGTAGCGTTTTATGTAGTGTAAATGACTAAAATTTGCCGCTCCTGAACAATTTCCACCCTAGGAAGCTGCCTAACTTAACTGTCCGGTAAATCCACCACTGCACATGTGTATTGTGTCTATAAACATTTTAAGAAAATTCTTACAGCTTTTTCAACCACGCCATATCAAGATATATTCCAAGGAAAAACAGACCGAACAATATAACAGATATCTATAAAATTAATAATTTATTGCACTTAACATTGTTGTTGAAGTTTCCTGTTTCATTATTATTATTGCTTTCAATATAATTTTCTTTCATTATCTAAATTTCTACAAACATAAGATATAAATTATTGATTTCAGAGTAATATATTTTGTTTTATAAGATAATAATACTTATTTATCTAAAACATTATAAAATTTTTCTACCCTTGTGATGTTTATTCACAAAATATACTAACATAGCTCTTTGACTCCCTTTCTTCCACCCCATCATTGATATCACCTCCTTCCTAACCCATCAGTATTTAATAGGTTCATGTATGAGGCTTAATAGTAGATATAAAACGTTTTTTTAGTAAATTGAATAGCTCAATTATGTACTTAACTATACCGTTGAAATTAGGTACAAGAATGTCTTCATTATTATAAGTGATTTCTGATTCAATTTTTCTGATTCTGATGGTTTCTGACTCAATTGCGAGCTACATTATCAATAATTTTTATGGGCTTTTTATGGGCAAAATTTGAATCTAATGTAAATAATGGATTTAATTTAAGTGGCGCTGTTCTGCCATGATAAATTATAGAATCAATATTTGTTTATTTGTGTATACTTTCGCGTCAACATAACGATGTTTGTCCAAATTCCTTTCGGTTACGTAAGACAAACTGTAGAAGACTTTAGCGTATACTCTGACAAAATTCATTTTTATTGAATTTTTAATTAAATTAAATACTGATATGAAAAAATTAACTCGTCAACCAGGAATCGAAGGAAATCACTACAACAGAAGTAATACTGTCTAAATAAATAAAAAATTAGAATAATATGAAAAAGTTGGCTATTACGTCACAATCGTCTTTGGTGTAGCGGAAGCATACTGGACTAGTTATCCAGAGGCCCGAGGTTCGATTCCTGGTTGACGAGATAATTTTTTCATATCAGTATTTAATTTAATATAGAATCAATGTTTTTGGATACAATAGTTTTTTTCACTACTATATCATTTTATTAAACTTTTGTGTCTTACTAATTGTGTTGACCTTATTAATATTATTTTAATAAATTATTTAAAAAGAAGTATAACTTCTTATTATCGCACATAAGTACGCACTTTTTTTTCTTCAAATTATGGTTTCTGATTATTGATTAATGGTGAAATGAAATTTCTTAAAAAAATTTTCAATAAAAATAATGCATTTTAATATTTATTTACGACGAACAATGATTTCGATTATGTATTTTCAATTTTGTAAACGTATATTACAACAACTACCTTACAGAGTCATATTTTAAATAAATAATATCTATTTATTGTATGTAATAAATAATAAAATGAAAGAATTACAGTCATTTCTATAATTACTATTAACATAAAATTTGTTATCATTAAAATTCACACCATTCGTCTATCTGTTAAAAGCTGTCTATCTGTAGGATGTGAACCATAGCAGCAGTGTAAATGAAAGATATGTACGCTTAAATAATTGAATATGATCAAATAATAATTTTATGTGTGCTCATATTGCAGGAATATATTGAATATAAAAATAAAATATTGAACACCCTTTTAACAATATTTTAAAACAATTCATAATCCCTATTTTTGTATACAGGTTGTACAAGTAAAACATTATACATACATAATACCTTAGCCCATTTTTACACGTAAACATTTTGATAAAAGTTTTCAATCGCAATAAATATATTTGATATAACTAACGTTACGTTACTGTCCGCATGACGAAATTGATTTGAAATATGTCAATTGCATATTTGTTAACAGCTATAACTCTCGTGTTGTTTACTATTTCTTTCTGTGTCAACCACTTCAGTCACATGATCAGAGTATACCAATCACAAGGAAGTGGATATAAACATATCGTCCACACTATTCTGACATACTACGTAACATATAAGGGATTTCATGAAATAAATCGTCAAAATAGACTTCTTCTCTATTTCATCAAACTTAAAACATGCATCAAAAAGTACTACTGCGCTTGCGCACCAGATCAATCGTATGAATAATTACATCTGAAGTTATATATGTAAAACGGGCTTATACGCGAAACTCTTTGAGATGGAAGCACCGTGTAACCAATAAACAAACTAAATCTATAGCCGATCTTTATAAATATAACATATGCCTTTGTGTTGTTTTTTTTTTACATATTTAATTATTTTGCATCGATTTTATTAAATTTTTGTACTTGAGATGAATAATTTTAATATTTAGTTTTGTAGCCAAAATTATTAAATAGCTACTGTATACAAATTCAACACTTTAGGTTAAAAGTAAATATTAATAATTTACTAAACATTACTTTTTACTTGCGAACGGTTTTATCAATTTTCAATTTACATTTCTCCGCTTTGTGTCTACCTTTTAGAGATTTACACCCCCAATATATTTCCAAATAGTCTTTTTGAAATTAATGTAACGAAATTTTTGGGTTTCATCTTTTATTGGATGGACACAATCGTGATTCGCTTCTCCTATATGTTGGCAATTAGACAGGGCTTACTTACCAGGTCTTCCTGAAGGTTCATTTATTCGGGATGAGATGCACCTAATATCTTGTATCTTCTGTAACCTAAAGGTTCGCAGTTAGAGATAATGTGGCTGGCCGTTTCCACCTTCTCGGCACACAATCTGCACAAATTAGACGCGTTATGGAGTCCCATTGTGCGCAGATGCTTCCGCAATGGATAATGGCCGGTAATGAATCCGGCAAACTTCCGCAGTTTCATCCTGTTCAGCTTCAGTGCATCGAGAGACAGTCTCTTGGTTGCACTCTGAAGCAGTGATCACGGTGTTTAGTATTTGACCACTCGTTGATCACCTGTTTACGTGCAGTCCTTAGAATTCGTAAAATAGGCTCTGGGCCTATGTAGGGCCTGTATTTCGACTCCCTTCTTTTGTCAAGACAAAGAAAATTAGCTCTTTCGTTTCCTTCGAAACCGTTGTGACCCGGCACCCTGATGAATTTAACATTGTTTCGTTTTGCCAGCTCCAGCAGTTCCTCCAGATAATCCTTGACTATCCCTGCGGTGACCTCAGTTCCAGACAAGGCTTTTAGAGCAGCTTGACTGTCCGAGAGAATACATACGTTCTGGTTTATCTAGCCTCTATGTAGTTTCGCACGGACGCAAGCCAGTATGCCGTAGACTTCTGCTTGAAAGACTGTGGAATATTTCCCCAAGTTGAGGCTTATGTTTGCTTTAGGTCTCTCACCGTTAGTTCTCGCCCCGGTCCCTTCTTCAGTTTTGAATCCATCTGTATACCAGACAATTCCTTTCGTGAGATAGGGTGGTTCTCATCTTCTCTGTAGTTAAAATATATATGATAAAAAATGGACTTGAATATTCCGATAAAGATTACTTAACATAATAATCAAAGAGAATTCTTTTTCAAAATGTATCCTCAATTCCTAGATTCTCACGTTCAAATTAACAACCGGAGAGATTAATTCCGATTAGCTAATTCCTACTGATGATTACTACTTTTTAGTCGACAAATGTATTTACAACACACAAATAATTGATAATTGGGAAAATTTTTGAAATTTGATTTAATGCTCCTATTGAGAAAATTCGTAAAAGACTTAAAGCGTTGATCTATTTTATAATCACCCTATCAATATATTTAAAAACAGTAGGTGGTATTAAACACAGTCAGTTATAGAAGGTTCGCGCGTGCTTTTGTATAAAATATTAATAAGTATTATATTCATGTGTATATGGTATTAAAAGACCCTGCTGCATATTGCCATAGTCAATACAGACACTCACTACAATAGATAGGTACGATATTATCCACACCACGTGCCAAATATACTTATTAAAGTATTAAATTCCATAATTAATCTTCTATTTTATTCCTCATCGTCGATATGTTGTTATTAGTGCAGATAGAGCGAAGTCTACAGACTATACAGGATGTTCCGTGAGTCACGGACACAACTGGGTATGGTATGGATATGGGTAAGGTATGGATGGAAAATTTAATTCTGAGACGAAAAGTCCTTTACCATTTTCTAATCAGACGCATAGGTAATCAATTATTAATTTAAATAAGACAGGCAATTAGGGGCGCGCTACAGCGGCAGAATGCTAGACGGGAGAGTAGTAGGCTACCGCGAGAGAGGTAGGTTATCGTACAAGCGAGACGCGAAAACACTCGCGCGATCGCTTGCGTCGATTTCTTCATGAAATTTATCTTCAAAATTCGAAAACTCATCGAAAAGTCCATCAGTGAACAATAAGAAATATCGGTACGGGTATTGAAGTACACCCTCAAGACGGTCAAGATTGAAAAAACTTGAAAAATAATACCGGGTAGGACGGGAGGATCATCCCACATTCCATCCCACAAAATCACACCCCATCCTACAAGATGATAATTTTGAGACAAATTTCAGTAGCGCGCCCCTGATTGGCTGTCTCATTTTAATTAATTAATTACCTATGCGTCTGATTAAAAAATGGTCAAGGACTTTTTGTCTCAGAATTTAATTTTCTATCCATACCTTCAGTTGTGTCCGTAACTTATGGGACATCCTGTATATAATGGCTCACCTAATAATGCGTTAGTTCGATTGCCGGCTCGTTGTTTGATGTAGATATTATGCGTTATCGATGGGAGAATATACTTACTTATTACTTATCGGAAATGATAAGGTAGGTAAACTATTAACAATAGGATTGCTTCACTAATTCAATCCATTTATTTAAAATGAATCGTAGAGAATACTATAAATAAGAATCAACTTGAATACGTAAACTACATGATATAAATTAAACTAAACTTGGCCCCCTTTGTACAATTTTAGTCTTCAGAAGTTAAGCTCATTTAAAAAGATATCCTAATTTGAGTGCGAACTTTATATTTGAAACGAAAACTATCCATACAACAAACATCGAAAGAAAAACGCAAAGTCTACCATCATTTTGAAGAAAATGTTGCGAAACGAAAATGCGAGTGTTTTTGAAGATCCAAACACTTCAGTTCGTCATCGTTCACAAACATCAAAACAGATTACGTCGTGAATTTAGGGCCACGGAATGGATATGGATATGTAAACAAGCATAGTTGTCGGATATGAAGGAAAAAACGATTCATGAATTTCAATATTGCAAAAACCAATGCCTCCATTAAGTAATGATTTTGTGTCGGATTCCTCTGGTGGAGTAATCGGTCCTCATTGGTCTTTGAAGATGAATCGAGTAATATTTAGGTCTAATCGAGCTGAATTTATGAAGAAATGTATTGGAAAATTTTGAAAAAAGGAATGGCGGCTTGTGTCAATTCCAGAGTACGTCACTTATCTGATATTTGATTCAATCGCTAACCAGAACCAGAACTAATACTTTCATCCATAATATTATTATAACTGCGAAAGGAACTTCTGTCTGACTGATACGTTTTCACGGTTAAACCAGTGAACTGATTTTGATGAAATCTAGCATGGGCATTGCTTGGGCAAACCCTGGGTAAGGACGTAGGCTTAAGATGTTGAAATAGAAGATTGTATGCATTAATATTACTATGGATATACGAATATATATATATATATATATATATATATATATATATATATAAGCTGTACCCATGACTTCGTGAAAAAATGAAAATTTATAAACCAACACTTCCACGTTTACTGGAGTCATATATTTTGATTGGTTGGTGGGAAGTGTGTTAAATAGGAAGTTAGCACACATTTTGAACCAGAAGAATTTACATATAAGTCAAAGCTGTTCATTTTCTCATTAACTTGTAACAAAAGAATATTTATCAGAGTCAGTCTCAGTCAGTGACTCCCAATGTCCTGGAGTTTTAGGGATTCTTATCATGAAAATTAATAAAACGATTGATATTTTCATATAACGTTTCGTCAGTTTGACAGACCTCTTCAAGGTATATATTTTACATTTGAACTCGAAAATTATGCTGGTTGCTGGAGAAATCGTCACGGTAACACATTTAGGCAAATCAAACTTTGCCCAACAAACTCTCATGATATCATAGATGGAATAAAATGATGATATTTATATAAACTACCCAAAAACACTTCATATACACTCCAAGTGTAGAGAGATATTGCAATAATAATAATAATAATGTTTGGGCCAATTGCTTGCTGGCAACGGTACCTATATGCGTTGTATATGGATTAACTTCAACAATAATACTAATACTAATATTTTAAACTAAATATTGGGGAGCGAAATGGTGATATTCAGTGAATCGAGGAGCGAATTATTAAGCACTCAGACAAAACTAATAAATACCTAATTGTTAATAACGTGTGTATTACTGTGTATAAATGTATGATATATATTTGTATAGTGCTAAAGTGAAGAGTCAATTGTATAATCGTTTCATTTCGAGATATTATGAATTTAATATTTGTATATTATATACAGTACTGTTCATATAAGTTTGTGAACGGCATAATATATAACTAGAGAGATAGTAATGAAACAGAAGTCTTTATAACACGCTTATATTTACGATTCACCGAACAAATCAAGTAAGTTTAGTAAGCAAACCTTTCAAGTTACTTTTCAACCACATTTAATAGTCGCATCGATTTGAAAGTTTTAATCGATGGTATATATATGTATATATATATATATATATATATATATATATATATATATATATATATATATATATATACATATATATACATAAATATATATATATATATATATATATATATATATACATATATATACATATACATAAATATATATATATATATATATATATATATATTTATGTATATGTATATATATGTATATATATATATATATATGTATACATAAATACATACGGACAGATACCCTGGAATATATATATATATATATATATACATAAATATATATATATATATATATCCCAGGGTATCTGTCCGTTTGTCTGTAGGCATGATAATTCCAAAAGGTAAAACGAATCGTTAAAAGGCAATATTGAATTGTGCTTACTCCCCCTCCCCACGAGGGTAGGAGGTATATCCGTATTTAAAATCGTAGAAGATAGACGGAGAGTTAAAACACACACTTTTTTTTCTCAAATAAACATATTTTTTTGAAACTGAGTAGTTTTTCACACAATTTAAGCTCAAAAACTGAAATTAACAGCTCACTCATTGATAATGAACTCAGTATTTACCGGGTATTTGAGTAATTAACTCAGTTATTTAATCTTATATTGTTTTTAAAAAAATAAAACTAAATACATTTTTTTATTAATAGATAGCACACTAAAAAGCAAAAATGATTAACTAATTTTAATCGGGCGCGGAAGTACTTTGTATTGAAAGTAAACGATTATTTATCCAAAGTGTCGCATGCATTTACTATTTTGATAGTTAATCATGTTTTGGTTTTTAATGCGTCGCCTAGTAGTAAAGTGTGATTAAATTTCCATTTCTCAGTCGCTACAAAGATGGCGCAATATATATACTTTGATAGATATCAACATATTCATCTTTCTGTTCCTATTCACAGTTCTCTCTTTAGCAAGTATAGCGAATCATTTTACCAGCACAGGATCTATGTACAGACCATCTCAATAACTAATAAAGATATCTTAGTTTTCTATCAAAATTCCTTGTCACAGTGAAAATTGAAAAAAAAATTCAAAAATGGATATAATAATTGCCTGAGAGTTTTTAAAATTTGGTGCCTTCAACAGATTCAAAAAACAATTTTCTGATTAGTACAGCTAAATTTTGTCCCGATTTTAATGAAATTTTTTTTTTGAAACCCACTATTTTTTAGGAATACTGTCCATTTCTGCTTTAAAGAATTGTACAACGTTTATCGATTGCAAGATACAGAATCCATAACCAAGCCATCTCAAAAACGAATAAGCATATCTTGGTTTTTCTAACAAAATACAATTCATTGACTTAAATTTAGTGGATTGAAAGAAAAATTTCATCAAAATCCGATAAAATATCCCTGAAATGGATCATCTCTAGACCTATCTTCCAAGAAAATGAATTTCTTGACTAAAATTTAGTAGATTTGAAAAAAACATTTTATCACATAAATATTTGATAAGTGCAATCGGATATTTTAGCATGTTAATTTCAACTTTGTAAATTTGAATTTAGAAATCAAATTTTTCTACTCTAGATAAAGACAAACAATTTAACCAATTTGTTAAATAAAAAATAGTATACAAAAATAAACTTCCTTTATAAACGGAAATTACCAATTTAATTTCCTAACTATATTCTTATTAAAAGAAAATAAAAAGTCAACAGCCCCATACAATATAAAAGATTTAATACAAAATTCTATTTATTTATACATTAAACGTTCCGAAAATGTTCCTAAATTTTATATATTATACAATAAATTGTATTATATATATATATATATATATATATATATATATATATATATATATATGTGTGTGTGTGTATATATATGTATCAATATGATTTAAAATGTGTAGCACGTATTGACTTTGACAAACCCATTAACAGTTGTTTTACATCGGAATAATAACGATAAACAATCTATATGTATATAATATATATGGTTAATAAATTATTATTCTAAAGACTTGCGGCTTCTGTTCATCGTAACTTACTTCAATATATAAAGATATTATTTGTGCTAAATATATTCGCTAAATAAAATGTCTATAACTGATAACAATCGACACTTATTAACCCGACTTCAAAAAAGGAGGATGGTTCTCAATTCGTCTGTATTTTTTTTTTTTTTTTTTTTTTTTTTTTTTTTTTTTTTTATGTTTGTTACCTCAGAACTCCGGCATTTATGAACCGATTTTGAATTTTTTTGTTTTAAAGGGTTTGATTCCCGATTGGTCCCATTGTCACCAAATCGCATTCTGATGAGGGGATCTCCGGAAAATCGAGGAAAATCCTCATTTTATATGTGATAACCGATTTCTGCGAAATTTTTTTTTTTTTTTTAAAAAGTATACTCATTTATAATGGGAAAATAAGAAAATTTTTTTAAAAACCGACTTCAAAAAAAATTTTTCCTTAAAAAAAAAACCGACCCCAAAAAAAAACCAAATTCCTTGTAAAGAAAACTGAAAATCTGATATAAAAAAATGCATTAAAAATTAAAAAAAAAAAAAAAAACGGGTAAAAAAAAAGTGTTATAAAAAAATTCACTAAAAATTAGTTGGTCGTTTAGTAGGTCTACCCATATTTAGACAATTAAAATCAGTTATAGAACTTCAAAGTCACTAAAAAGCGAGAAATAAAACTTATTTTGACAAAATGGAAACCCGACTTAACAAAAGAAGCACTAAAAAGTAAAAAAATAATTGCATATTCTTGTGCCAATTTTAGTTCACCAAAGCAAAAATTTTTAAATATATATGTACAATTATTGTTATTTTTGGAGGCGGTGTCCAAAAGTTATGTGAATTTCTCTATGTTGACACCGCCTCCAAAAATAACAATAATTGTACATATATATTTAAAAATTTTTGCTTTGGTGAACTAAAATTGGCACAAGAATATGCAATTATTTTTTTACTTTTTAGTGCTTCTTTTGTTAAGTCGGGTTTCCATTTTGTCAAAATAAGTTTTATTTACAAACCAATAAACACCAGTTTTAAGTATTTAAAAATTGTATAAAATGATACCTGACGAAAATTATGATAAAAAAAGAGTTACAAATGTTGCCGACATTATTGAGTGGATTAGACAGCCCATAAAAAATCGGTAAATACCTATGTATGATAAAAGAATTGGAAGTTGAAGGACTGTCAGCTTAACGGACATGTTAAGTATCGCATTGTGTAATGTTTTCGATAAGACCCGTCTAAAACGCATCACTTTATTGCATACTATCGACATTTATAGGTTGTTTAGATACAGAAGGTTAACACGATTTTCCAAAAGAAATCTAATAATGTAATCAACTTCAAAAACGATTGGAGTTCTTAAAAAAAAATTCACAACATGATTTACTCGACCACAAATCAAAAACTCCTGCAAACTTAAAAACTTATCGCAGATGAAATTACAAAGATTTTTGCTCTATACTCCCACAAAATAGTATATGTCAGAGATGATTTTGGATATAATGATTTGATTATTTTAAATAAAGTTATCAACGTCTTCATCGTTGCTGATTCACCACTAATATGTAATCCACCACTCTGATATATCCAACCGGATTAACGATTATAAGGTCTAAAGCTAATTTACAATAAATGGCCGAATGAGAAAATATTTTTTTCTATAATAAATAAATACACAGTATTCAAAAGTATTGGATTATAATCTATAAAACCAAAAGCTCAAGGCTTACCTAGAATGCTTTCGGTGGATATTGTTTAGGTTATAACAAAGCTTATGTCAAAAAAAAATAGTGGAACAATCTCACTGATAACACGTGGTGAATTTTATGAATCGCTCGAATTTCTCGATGAATCACAAATACATAATTTTTGAAAACAGGAAAGGTCAAGCTGAAAATATAAATATAAGACCTGTAATAACCTATGACAATGAAAGTTGTGACACTCACTCAAGAAGACAAGGAAAAAATAAGAAAATCTGAACTCAAAATAATAAGAATCTATGGAGAAATTAAAATCAACGAGGAAGAATGGCGTATCTGGAACAACAGGGGAATATCTGAAATCCTGAACAGCGTAGATACTGCGAAGTTCATCAAACCTCAAAGACAACGATGGTTTGGCCCCGTTCAGAGGATGAAAGACGCCAGCATGCACAACACAGGACGACCTAGATTTGGTTGAACCAAGTGCTGGGCGATGTGAAGACGATGAAAGTGATCGGATGGGGAACGAAGGTCAAGGACCGCATCACATGAAAGCGAATCGTTGACGAGGCTCCCCCGAGCTTCAGCGCCTATTGAATGATTGAATCACTTTATTATGCCGGTGTTTTTTTTAAATTTTTAGTACAAATCAAATTGTTATTTAACACTCACTATTTTATGGGATTCTGGTCTTATACTCGTACTACCCATTTTCTTAGTTGACATTATTCCCATTTTATAGACACTTATAGAGTCTATATAAAACACACATCATATTATTTCCAATAATAACATATACGAACTTGATAACAATAATAAACATCATATTCGAATAATATATTCGAATCGTAAAATACATTATACAAGTTGAATTCGACATTTTATGTCATTTTAAATCAAATATCTTCAAATTTATTAGATTAACATGAATATATTCTGTATGATAGATGATATTACTCTATGCCATAACATTATAATGTATTCTACACGCAAAAATTTATATACGAGTTAGTGTAGGTATTAAATTACTCGACATTTCGATGATAGGTAGTAGCAGGCGCGAATCCATTAATATGTAATATGATTTTCTGTATTATTATGAAAACTAAATATGTTTATATTTTTTAATGTATTTCGAATTTATTACAAATGTATTTTGTATTTTTTGGTAATGGAAATGGAAAAAAGTTTTGTTATAAAATGAAATATGAGAAGTTTTTAAAATTTGGTTTTCGTAAAATACGTGTCTTATTGGGGAATATTAGATTTCTGAATAAATGTGTTTGATCTTAAGGAAGTTATCACACGCGAGCCTATAGATAAAACTTTTAATCTATGATCTTTGGCAAGTTGTATCACGTAATTATGTTTCCACAAAAATTCAAAACCTCTCATTTGAAAAGTTATCGACGAATAAGGGTCAAATTTTGAACATAGATCCATATAGGAAAAAATAATTTTTTTCATATCTAAACAATTATGTTAATAAATTAGACACTGTGATAAATATTTTATAATTAATGTTAGGGATAGACATTTGGAGGCAAAAGTACTTTAAATAAGAAATATCATAATAAGAAAAACTTTTGGCAGTGAATGTACCTTTAATTTAAATGAACAAAATCATATATCCTACAAAACATATTTTTTTAAATTTCGATTTATAATTTTTTATTAATAAAAATTGTGCAAAATTGTTTCTATAGTTTTCTGTTATATAATTTGAAAATTTAGAAAGGTTTGTAGCTTTTTTTTCTATTTATAATTTTTTATTAATAAAAATTGTGCAAAATTGTTTCTATAGAGTTTTCTGTTATATAATTTGAAAATTTAGAAAGCTTTGTAGCTTTTTTTGATAATTGAAATGAATTCAATTTATTGAGTGAACAAATCTCCATAAATCATTGCGTTTTTTAATTTTTTTAAATTGTCATAACGGCTTCTTAAATTGTTTTGAAGATTTCTCCAGTAGCTTTAGCATTAAGTGAACAAATTCTACTAAATTTTTCATTTGGTAGCATATTTGGTATACCATCCTAACATCCTTAATCAGCATAATTGAAATATTGCGCTAAAAAAATATATATTGAAACAGGCATGTTTGTTAAAAAGTAATAAATTTTATATTTAATTTACGACCAAAAATTTTAAACTTTATTGTGGATTTTGTAAAAACTTATGGATATAATATATATTTTTGTTTTTGAATGTACTATATCTAGCGCATGAACGTCCCTTGATATGTTTTCAATATATCGGGTATATATCGATGGGTATTGTAGTAAGATATTGTGGTAATAGGTTGATTTTTCTATTCGGGGTTGTATTAAGAACTCGACACAATATTGCTAACATTTATCAACAAATATCCCAACAAGTAGCATTAAATTTTGACAAAAGAATGAACATATTCCACCAACAAGGCAGGGTACGCAGGTATTATGCATCACACAACAATATTTAGTAAATAATATTATCAAATAAAAAAAGTGTGTATTACAAAAAAAAATTAAAATGTCTATTCATTTTGTGACACCTTTTACAAAACGCTCGCATCATCTTTTGTATTCTCAGCTGCCAGCTTGTATGACGTATGGAATTCATCACTGGGTACCGGACCACAATATTTTATTTTTTTTCATTTTAAATTAAATCTTACAAAAATATTTTAATTAAATCTAACATCTGATAAAAAAATATGTTATTTTGATTTATTTACATAACAATATAAGTATTAAATTTACAGTTATAAATGACATTATCATATGAATAATTCTTAAACGGGTTGTTTAATTTACATCTTCGCATAGCAGATTTCCCACGAGTATGAGAGAGTACATATGTATACATTAAGCAATGTGTATGAGAAGGAGATTTTATAGGTATGTTTTCTTACTTAAAGTTAAACTGTTGTGTGCTGAACAACAGAACCAATCATAACAACTGATCTATTCACTTAAAAAAACCCCACTCTCCAAGCGTCATCTAACTAAATGCGTATCGTACGACACATACAACACACAACAGTTTAACTTTAAGTAAGAAAACAAACCTATAAGACCTCCTTCTCATACACATTGCTTAATATATACATATGTACTCTCTCAAACTCGCGGGAGATCTGCTATGCGAAGATGTAAACTAAACAACTGGTATGTATGAATATAAGTATGTAACTAATTTTTTCTACTAAAATCTTTTATTTTTTAAATATTAAGAAAAAAAAATTAATGAAATTTTAATATTGTTTACAGTAAAAATAAAAAATTCGTTACGCAGGAGCTGCGTCAACTTATCGAATTTACTTAGAATCCAGCGGTCACAATTTTAGTCTGATCAAAATGAAACCTTGTTTTCTATTTGTACACCTCGTTTCCTAATACGAATCACTATTCGATATATCAATGAACTTTTTATTTAATGTTACATATTGTAATTTATCTTAATCATCTTAAAAATACTTCCGATTGTATAAAGTTTTTTCTACAAATGAAATTTTCGGGACGGAATTTAGGTAGTAATGTACAAATTTTAATTTAAATACAACACTGGAAAATAATGGGCTCTATTGTTTCAGAGTGCAACCAATCTCTCGATGCTCTGAAGCTGCACAAGATATAACTGCGGAGGGTTATCGGATTCATTACCGGGCATTATCCCCTGCGGAAGCATCTGCACACAATGGGACTCCATAACGGGTCCATCGTGTGCAAAGGAGGAAGAAACACCCAGCCACATTACCTTTGACTGCGAACCTCTAGGTTACAGCAGATACAAGATATTCGGTGCATCTCACCCCGAATAAAAAAACCTTCAGGAAGACCTGGTAAGCAAGCTCCTAGCTATTGCCAACATATGGGAGAAGCGAATCTCGTCGGACTGAAGTAAAAGAGGATGCACAAAAGACCATGAGGTCGAAGTGCAATACTTTTTAGACCCTAAGATGTATCTATCTATCTAGCTATCTATCTAATGGGCACTAAAACGACCGTTAAAACTCACATCAAACTTTTGCAGCAATTAACGAATTTATTACGTGATCAAGCATTTATTGTAATCTGTGCCTCTATATTTCTAATCTATAATTTTTTAACCTAAAAAACATTCGTTGTCTCTCAACAAGTTCATTATAGTATATATTTCGTCATTATTATTAATGCTGGAATGTTGTTTCATAAATCTATAACATGATATTATTAATAATAATAAAAAAAATTTTGACAAAATGGAAACCCGACTTCAAAAATCAAATATTCTAAAACAAAAAATTCACTAAAAAGTAAAAAAATAAATGCATATTCTTGGGTCAATTTTAGTTTACCTAAGCAAAAATTTTTAAATATATATGTACAATTATTGTTATTTTTGGAGTCGGTATCAGCATAGAGAAATTCACATAAAATTTGGACACCGACTCCAAAAATAACAATAATTGAACATATATATTTAAAAATTTTGTGAGGTGAACTAAAATTAACCCAAGAATATGCAATTATTTTTTTACTTTTTAGTACCTTTTTTGTTTTAGAATATTTGAAGTCGGATTTCCATTTTGCCAAAATTTTTTTTATTTCTCGCTTTTTAGTGACTTTGAAGTTCTATAACTTATTTTATTTGTCTAAATATGGGTAGACCTACTAAACGACGTTCTAATTTTTAGTGCATTTTTTTTTATCCTTTTTTTTTTTTTAAATTTTTAGTGCATCTTTTCATAACAGATTTTCAGTTTTTTTTACATGCATTTTGTTTTTTGTTTTGTAA
The DNA here is from genome assembly GCA_963920215.1 of Nineta flava. NCBI lineage: Eukaryota > Metazoa > Arthropoda > Insecta > Neuroptera > Chrysopidae > Nineta > Nineta flava. Next base: position 120,688,093 of record OY986040.1, read on the forward strand.
AAATTTTTTTTTTTGTGTCGGTTTTCTTTGTAAAAAAAATATTTTTTTATAAGAAATTATTTTATTTGAAGTCGGTTTTTAAAAAAGTTTCTTATTTTTCAATTATGAGTGAGTATACCCTTTCAAACAAACAAAAAATTTTCGCACAAATCGGTGATCACATATGAGGGTTTTCCTCGATTTCCAGGGGATTTCTTCAGAATGCGATTTGGTGACAATGGGACCAATCGGAAATCAAAGCCTTCAAAACAAAAATTCAAAATCGGTTCATAAATGGCGGAATTCTGAAGTAACAAACATTAAAAAAAAAATACAGACGAATTGAGAACCATCCTCCTTTTTGAAGTCGGGTTAAAAATACATATTTGTATCTCTCATAAATTATTCATTACGATAAATCATAAACGAACACAATTTTAATAATATATATTTCTACGAGTATCTGTATGGATCGAGTCAGATTCGTATAGGCTATGATTAACTGGAGACACACTGATTACAATATACTCCATCACATATAATAAGATTAAAACGATGTCATTTCTTTGTTATAAAGTTAACCCTTAGATGTAAAAATCATTTACAGAGCAAATGTACATTAAATCAGAGTCGTTTTGACTCTCACGTAAAATTAAGCCTAGATGAAGCGTAATTTATTTTATAAACCGTTTTATTTCAGGAATGTTTTAAACATACATAAATTTATATCTAGAGCACGGTAGTGCGCAAGCCCGAGTTTAAGGGACACATTTGGACTTATCACCCCAGTGCTATTACTTATCGAAATATCAGAAGGTTATCTGATACAAAATACTAGAAAACTAATAATCATGTATTGTCAAAATACACACTGATAGAAGTAATTCCTTGCAGTAAGAAAAATTTCTGACTATCATAAATATAGAGAAGATAATATATATGTTGTATAAGACAATAAGTATCTTGACATCTATAGATTTCACTTGAGAAAATTATCTTAACTAAAGATAAACTGTCTCTTGACTCAAGAATCTCGAAATTCTTATACTGAAATGATGATTTCTTAGGACCAAGAAGTTAAAATTTCGGACCAAAATAAATAATTATTTTATCCAAACAAATGAAACTTTTAAAGTAATGACTTTAGTTAAATATATTTCCGTTAAATATATATACTTCAGTTAAAGAAGCTGCATAAACTTTCTCTTCTTGGGTTTTTTATTTATTTTAATATAAAAAATACTTTTTTTTATACAAGAATTTCATTTTCTTGACTAAAGATATTTGGCCAAGAAAGACTCTCTTCGGCCAAGACTAACGAACCCTATTTAAAAAAAATTTAACACCGTTCAAGAATTTTAGTTTCTTCGCTCAACTAAAAATATGTGTCTGGTTCAACTGCATTAGCCTTGAATGAATTCAAGGGTTTCTTTATTGAAGCAAATGTTTTGAAGAAAATATATTTTCTTGAGGAAAGAAATTCCTTTTATCAGTGCATAAGTACAATATCCAATAAACAATGCTTGCGAAGATGACACGATGCATAAGTAAAATATCAATATCAATATGTAAAATGGCTTCATTGACAACAAGCCATTAGGATACGAAATTTGCAATAATGTTTAAATGAGTTGACAACAGACAAACATTGATTTGTACAGAGAAAAATACAGGGGTTGACTTGAGAACCTCCTTCGTTGTTTTGGTCGGTTAAAAAAACATTCAAATTGTGCAAAAGTAGTGAGTACTTACAAGTGTTTACACACAGAACATGAATAATCGATTATGATATTTTTTCTTTAGTGGAAGCGCTGAGAAGTCTTATTTTTTACTTTTTTGTTATTAAAATTTGAAATTTATATGGGACCAGCTTTGAAGTATACCCTATCCAACAAAAAAAGAAGTATCAAAATCGGACTACTCTGTAAAAAGTTATGCGTGATCATATATAAAAAAAATATACAGGTTGAATTGAGTACCTCCTTCTTACGTCGGTAAATAAGAGACAGGCATATGTCTGTTTCTTGTTCTTCTTAAAAATAAATGTATGCCTGTTTTCAACCAATTTAAACGCTCTTGCAAATTTCGTATCACAAAGGCTAGTCTTGAGGATTACAGCCTGTATTGTATTTGTGTATGTAATACAAATTTGTGTTTTGGAAATTTTCCATTTTTACAGGAAACTATGAAATAATGGTTTGTTTTTTACGTGTAAATAACAGTGTGTCTTTGGATATATTTAATACGTACGCCTATGATAATAAATCAGATTATCTTTTCTTTTTTTGGGATATACTAAAATAAATTCGTTCTACTATTTTTACAGAAATTTAATCTATTAATTCGTCATGGGTGGATTTTGCTAAAATAAAATCGATATTGAAAATAGGTAACGTGACAGTTTGAAAAGACTCACCGTAAACACTGAAGGGTTAAAATTATCAATATTATTTTAGATTGGAATGCATGTATATTGTACATATTAGTATTTGAATCTGGGAACAAATAGTTTATGAATATTTTACATATCAGATCATATAATATTTTATATACAGGCTGTAATCGTTAAGACTAACCATTAGGATACGAAATTAGCAACATTATGTAAAGAAGTTTAACAAAGACATTCATTCATTCATAAAGAGAAAAAGGAGACAGGGTTGTGATTTCCGATTCTTAGAAACAACAATAGTATATGTATATCATTTTGTAGCCAATTTTCTCCTCCCAAAAGGAGCTATTGGCCTTGTACCAAAGTCAAAATTTCTTTAAATGTACATCGATCCTACCAAGTAGATTACGAAAATCATCATCATCATATATATATAAGGCAATGTATCTGCAGCCACTCTAGCGATTACAGTTTTAATCTGATTGAAATGAAATGGGGTATGTGAAATACATTTGGTATTTGAAAGGCCAAGTTAGTTAATGGATAGTATCGGACAAGGGAAAAAAAAGGTTTAGAGAGAGAGAAGGAAACACAAAATTAGGTATATCTCCCTTAATATTGGAAAATAACAAGAAGTAAAGTTGTAGAAAATTACTTTTACTACAATTTTGTTTCAAATCAAGTTTTCTTTTACACTAATATTTACAGAAATATTTACAATTTAAGATTGAAAGTTAATAGTCTAAATATCTCCGTATACATTAGAGTTTGAGAAAAAATAATAAGGTAATGAATTGTAGCAAACTTGATTTTCTACAACTTTACTCCTTATACATTTTTCGATTTTTCTAATATTAAGAGAGATATTTTATATTTTATATTTTGTGTTTTCTTCTTTCTCTATGCCCCCTTTCCCCTTGACCTATTGCATTTATTAAAAAAGATGGTCTTGCAAATACCAAAATCATATCAGATCGACATTTCACAATTTCATTTCATGCTTAAATTGTGACCTCTTGAGAGTAAATTATGTATTCTAAGGAAATTCGCAAAGTTGACGCAGCTCCTGCGAAACAAATTTTTTCTTTTTACAAACAAAGGTATGCCTTTGCTAAAGTCATTTAGACACTGTTGCCAATTTCAAATCGCAATAGATTTCATGGTTTTCATGGAAAAAAAAGGTCTAACAAAAATACATTACCGTGAATTATGTTTCCAATTGCCAACTTCTGCATAGCGTCGACTATTCGGTGATACACCACACCAACTGCGACGTTTCGGTCCAACTGACACGGGCACAACCACTTCACTTAAACAAACACTATTACGATTTCCTGCCACGACCAATTGTCGTTGTGTTGCCGCTGTTAAAACAGTATTATTATTGGGACTTCGTACGGTTGTATTATTGTTATCATTAACAATGGTTGTTGGTTCGTTACACGGCGGTAACATGACGAAGAATTTATTTTGTGAAAAGTTTTATTTAAACAATTTTCAAGTTGTTCGTAATTACAACAAGTCTTTTCATATTTTTTTCTGTTTTTTTAGTTTAGGACTGAAAGAGAATAGAAAATTCATGATAATTTTTTTAAAGCAGTTTGTAACAACATAGTTGATCTGAATTTAATGTACACTTTCGATCGGAAAAATTGAACGTATCTATTTTTTTTTTTTAATTTTGTATCCCATTTTTTTACGGTGGGTGTACTCAATTTATTTTATTTAATATCATGTAAGAGAATTAAAATATGAATTTACAAATGGATTGTTGGATTAGAAAACTGTTGGATTGAATTCATCAAAATGGACTATTCCATTGATTCATTTTGAATTAATGTTGTTTACATCATATTGGTAACTCATTCAACAATCAATATAAATGGCTCAAATGAATCAATTCATTAAAATGAATTGATTGTATAAAGCGAACTGAAGAATCAAAGGAATGGCACTTTCAATGAGTTCAATCAAATGATTCAATATATTGTTATATATTGCTCGAGTAGCTTAGTCTAAATTAATTGCCCATCACATCAAATTGTTGGTTATTTTCGATTTTCTCAAGTCTATTAAGCCGAATAAACTCTGGGAATTTTTATGAAGATAATATTTTTACAAAATTGTGGTGGAGGAGAGGGTTGATAAAAGGGTAAAACTTTTAGTCAAACATTGTCATTACAGAAATTGAAGAACATTAAATTAAAAATGGACATCGATACTGGATCGAATTCAATTAGAACGTGGATATGAAAGGAGTAAATTTTACCAGGATTGGTTTTTTCCAATCAACTGTTTATAAAACCAAAGGGGATACCAGATTCAAAATTTTGCAAATATTTGTTTTTAAAAGTTTTTAAATTTCGAGGTTGTTCAAGAAATAGGTTACTTAATTAATTTGAATTTGTATTTTAGCCAAACAATACTCTTATAAATCTTGAGCCCGATGTTTAGAACTGCTTCATATATGTTAAAATTTTTCCCTTATACGAAAGCGACTCTTTTTATTCAAAATTTAATGTCCTTTAATTTTATTAATGGCAATGTTTTCGATAGACTTCGTGGTTTTATAGAGTTTTAGAAAAAACATAAGGAAAAAATTAATTTGAGTACATCGGTTTAAAACTAAATTATAATGTTTTGGTTATTCAGTTTATTTCAATTTTATTGAATGAAACTGTACATTAATGACTGTTCCATCAACAATGGTAGATCAACTTATACATATACAACAAATGTTGTAACATTCGATTTCAAAACAAAACATAATAAAAACAAGCGATTTATATCATCTGATGAAATTCAATGTATCGGAAATGCGTTTTCTTGTTCAGAAACAGGAAAACTTTTTTTCTTGTCAGCTTGAATAAATTTACAGAGAAGAAGAATAAACAGAAGAGATTTAACAGAATATTTTTTTTTTATATTCGCTTCTATTTCAGTAGAAACTTCTTTATCATATACAACTTTATTTAAAGTGCAAGATTTATTGACATCATAAAAACGATACTAATGTTAGAACTGACTAGCTAACGGATTACAATAAATTATCGTGGAAAATATCAATACTATGTCTTCGATGACAAAAAATCCTAGTCAATAATTAATGTTCACAGAACGATATATTCAATTGGAATGAAACGTTGCAAAAAGGGTTTATTAAGAATTGTACTATAGACCATGTAAAGTAAATGTTTGTTATATTAAAAAATTATTATTTAAATAAATAATAAATACATGTAAAAGATATAATTGATCTTTATTAATTAAAATTGTTATTTTTAATTTCATTTATGAATTGTTATCATTTTTATATGTAAATTACAAAGGTTGTTAACATTCACAGCAACCGTGATAATAGAGGGAAGCTATAGTTGAAATGCAACAGATAAAAATGAAGAACAAAATTATAATAATAATTTAATGATGAAGCGACACCGCTACAACCACAAAATTGATGTCAGTTTTTAAAATTTTATAATTGATTCGATTTTTGTAAAATAGCTTTGGATATAAGTTGTACATTAGAAATATAGTAACAAATTTTATTCGAAATAAATTTAACTATAAATTTTTTTAAGAACGACATAAAACTTTGTGGCTAAGTGTACTAGAACTTGAATACCTTTAATGCAATATTAATGTCACCAGGTTACTATTCGTAACCATCAATAAACTTGTATTCAATATTAAATATGGAAAATAAAAGATTGGTTTTAAGTCCAATTAATTGTCGTTTAATTAACTTTTATTCGCAAAGATTTTAAGTTGAATATACCAGGATATCTTGATATAGGCCAACAACCTAATTTAATAAAAATAACAAATTTAATCAAATGTTCTGTTCAAAATAGGTAAACAGCTTTTGAAATTTTTATCAAAATAATTCTTAAACATGTTATATTTTTATTTTAAAAAAAAGTGTACTTATGTACGCACATAAGAAGTTATACTTCTTTATAAATAATTTATTAATATAATATTAAATAAAGGTCAACACTGCTATTAAACCGCAAAAGTCTAATAAAATGATATAGTAGTGAAAATCTACAATAGAAAAATTATATATTGTATCTAAAATCAATGATTCTCCATGTTATCATGGTAGAATAGAACCAACGTCACTTCTTTCGTTAAATTACAGTTTGAAAGATTGACATTAAATCCATTATTTACATTAGAATCAGAGTTAGTGGAATTTATCAAGACCAGGACAGATTTATCAATATATACATTTAATAAACAAAGATTACGAGCCCATAAAAATTATATCATTGATAATATGGTTCGTAATTCTAATATTCTTCTTTTATCAGATACACGGAGTAATAATGATGAAGACATTCTCGTACCTAATTTCAACTATATAGTCAAATTCAAATGTTTTAATGTGAGAGATGGCGGTGTAGTTATTTACCAAAATAATAACGATCATTCATCTTTCTTTAATATATAATATTGTCTGGTCTTTCAATATCCAAAAATCATATCACACACAAACCAAATTATTATCCACTGCAGAGCGCAGTCACACTGCTTATGTGACAGACAAACTTCTGTCTGTTCCGCTTAAGTATATAATGTATGTATATACAGACCGTTTTCAAAAGCATTTCTAATAGAGAATCAATGTTTAATCAGAATCAATGGATAGTGTATAAGTATATTGTATGCGTATGGTTGTTTGTCATTTAAGAGTGAGGATTTTGTGATGCACATACTAAAGTTAAGAATTTAATGAACATATTTAATCCACTCTCATTACATATGTACTGACTGACTTCACACAGTAACCACACGGCCAGCCAGTAATAAATAATATTTAACATTGATTCTCTATTGAAAAAGCATCCAACACACACGGTATAACTTTAGTCAATACGGTATGACACAAATTATTCACTGAATGTTTCAGAAACACTATGAAATAGAGCAGGATAGAAATCAGTGTTACATCGATCGAGCGAGTGCTATGTTAGCGAGTGCTCTGATCAGATTCTCATAACGCGCCAAAAGAAGTATAACTTATAACTTCAAAAATCTAGAGCTTTTTTTTGTAATTTTGTTTGTTTAATGGTATGACCGTCGAATTTGAATTAGACTTTTTTTTAAAGAAAATTCACTGTTAAAATTGTTTATTTAATATCCAAAGAACAATTGAAAGTAGTTTTACTGTGATCCCGCGATTCTTAATGATTTTAATAATTTTTATTGAAGCAAGAACAATTTATTTATTCACACATTTTAAATAAATATAATAATGAAGCAAATAATAAAATGTATTAAAATATTAATAAAATTATGATAATAAAATTATTATTAAATATTAATTTTAATTAAATTTAATGTTTGTATATTAAATATTTCATATACAAATAACACTGCAGTAAGTCTGTTTTATGTTGTAAGACTTCATCATCATTTCCTTATACATATTATATTTTAGTATTACAAAACACTACTATACGAGTATTACTATTATATTAAATAAGACATTATTTAATAATTCACTCTGTACAGGAAATTAAATGTTAATAAATTAAATTTTAAATCTGTTTATGAGTAATAATAATTTAATACATTTTATAAATGTAACGGATTTTATAAATTATAGCATCATTCGTGAAATACATAGGGTTTGGAAAATGTTGTAGGTGAATCTGAAAATATTGAAAAGAACGGTTGAATAAAGAAGTGTGCTTTCATAAACATCGACAAAACTGGTACCGGGCGGTAAATATGCCTGGGGTTATAGAAAATGCATTTCAGAGGAAAGCTCGTATGCCTTTTTAGAAAGGTGATAATCACTCAAGTGGGTAGCACCGGCTTTAATCGAATCGAGATTCTAGAATCAATTTTGAATATATTTCTATTATTTGAAGAAAATTCATCTACGAATGTTTTTGAAAAACAAAAAGGGATTCTTTTAGAGAAGTACACTGAATTTATAAAATTAAAAATAATTCTACCTTGCATATAACACAAACTCTCTTTATAAACGTAAATATATATATACTTTTTTTTTTAATCAAACATATGTGTACATATATATTTAACTGTATAAACAATAATAATAATATTTTTATTTATAAAAACATCTGATATTGTTTACCTTAATTGTTTACTTTAATTATGCATAAACAATACTCAAGTATTATTTTATGCGAGTGAAGGAGTGTAAAAATTTATTTTACACGAAAGGTTTTTTTAAATAATCTTCTCATTCATTAAATATAGAATTATTTTTTTAATATAAGAATCAATTGCTATATATATATAATCATAGATATTATCGTGGGACTATATATATGAAAAAACTAAACACAATGATTTCAAAGTGGTAAAATTATACTTTTACATTCCTTGACATCAAATATTTGATATGGAAAATCATACACATAGATCGAACCCACAACCCCTGGCATTCTAGACCAATGCTCTGCCTCTGAGCTACCTGAGATGTTAAGGTAGTGGAATGCATATGATCTCTCACTATCTTGATGTCAATGTATTATTAATTTGTTTATTTACTATTTACATATTTTTAATTTTTTTTATTAGCGAATTAGCGACTTATTAGGAAATGCAGCTATTGTTTTTGCACCAATGTTGAAATTTCTTCAAATGTCCATCGATCCTACCTATTAGATGTTAAAAATCGCTATCGCTAAAATTTCAATATATATATATGTATATATATATACATATATATATATATATATATATATATATACATATGTACTTTTTTTTTAAATGTCTGTGTAGTGTCAAACAAACACAAAATATTAAATATCTCTCTTAATATTAGAATAATCGAAAAATGTATAATGAGTAAAGTTGTAGAAAATTGCTACAATACATTACCTGATCATTTTTCTCAAACTCTAATGTGAACATTGGTGCAAAAACAATAGCTGCATTTCCTTTGGAGGAAATTCGGTAAAAAAGTAATATTTTTAAGAATAAGAAGATGCTCATTCACGATCCTCTTGATATTAATTTATTTTGACTGCTATAATCATAAACGAATTAAAATAAAAAGGGCGTTTTATTTTTATAATCGAAAAAGATAATTCGAACAGGAAATATATTTTCAATCAATGTAAATTAACTTTCAACACATGCCATCAATAATGATATTTTGATATGAAACCTTTTGATGCATAAAACAAATGAAAAGTGAATTAGACTGGCAGCTGACATGTTAAAAAGTACAATGTACTATGGGCCAGAACTAGCCAAGTAGCCGCGATTGTAAAGGCGTTGTGTGTACTTGGAACTGGGAGGTTATGGGTTCGAATCCCGACACCGGCAGTTTGTCAATTATTCAGAATAAAAAAGGTTCGGTTAATTGACTAAACTGTCGGCGTATGGACAAGAACGAAGTAACCGACTATGCTTGTGAATGTTTTCTGCAGTTTCCTTCAAGAACTCCAGATGAGTATCGGAAAGTTTCGGAATTTTTGACCGTTTAGAACGTGAGATAATTAATAACAAAGTAATCATTCACTCTCATTAGAAACATAAAAACCCTTTAAGCCCGGCCAACTATCTGTTATATTGAAAAACAAAACACGACAGAATTAAAAAAAAAAAAAGCGAGGAGAGTTAAGATAAATATTTCTTAAAAAATTTGCGCACTCGACCTTACGCACTACCGTTCTCTAGATGTGGAGTTGTATTTGTTCTATAATAAAGGCAAACCGGTTTTTTGTCCTGATTATACAAGTTAATGCTAGAACTACCTTACATCCGCAATTTATGTTTTTAATTTTTTATTAGTTTGTTAAGTTCAACTTTATTAAGTATTTGTTTTTGTAAGAAACTTAAAGAAATTTTTTCTAGTTTAAAAAAAGAAGTGGAGTATGCGCGAAAAAAATACCCAAAAAACAAAATTTTCCCCGAATCTACGTAGTCAGGGTCGACTTGGTCTGAATAAGCTGATTTATAGATATAACTTGAATACAACTGAGATACAATGATCTTACAGACACTATACAAGTTAAATAATTTTTTACAGTTATTTTATGTTTGAATAATTTTTTCTGTGGGATTTTTGTTTGGGTTTCATTTGGATATGACTTTATGAATGTCATGGTGGTGAACCAGTATCCGATGTGGCAAAGTTTTCTTGGAACTCTGGTGATTTGAAACTTATAACATATTTATATTTACTGCTTCCCACTAATTTATAAACTAAAAAACTTTTTAACAAAAAATAGAACCGACGAAAGAAGAAAGTAACTGAAAAGCAAAAAATAAAAACTTTTAAACAAAAAATTAAATCTTCGACAAAAAAGAAAGGAACTGAATAGCAAAAAAAAACTAAGTCAATGTAAATACCTAAATAATTTTGAGTCGGCGCCAAACAAACAATATATGTAATATTTTGTAATATTTACGTTTAACCGAAAATCAGATTCACCCTTCGCCCATTTCGATGGAGATTTTTTGGCGCCGACTCAAAATTATTTAGGTTTTTACATTGACTTAGTTTTTTTTGCTTTTCAGTTCCTTTCTTTTTTCGAAGATTTAATTTTTTGTATAAGTTTTTATTTTTTGCTTTTCAGTTACTTTCTTCTTTCGTCGGTTCTATTTTTTGTTAAAAAGTTTTTTTTTTTCACTTTTCAGTGCCTTTCTTTTTTCGTACATGTTATAGTGTCATTAGAACTACATAATTGTGCAAAGTTTCAACAGAATCGGTTCATAGATGACAATTCAGTGGGTGAACAATCCATTTTTCACTTTTTTCTACACTTAGGCACGAATTTTTTTTCTTCAAATTTTATGGCACCAACTTCGAAGTATACCCAATCCAATAAAAAAGGAATTATTGGAAATCGGACTACTCTGTAAAAATTTATGCGTGGTCATACATATATATATATATATATATATATATATATATATATATACGTATATATATAACGATATTCCTGAGTGCTTCCTGAGTATTCCTGAGTGCTTTCAAAGTGTTAACACACAGAGAATATATAAGCGTCCGGAAGTTTTATTAATTTTTTTTTTTGTGGCTAAAATTTGAAATTTTTTTTCTCATATTTTTATGGGACCAACTTTGAACACATAAAAAAAATATACAGGTTGAATTGAGTGCCTCCTTTTTTTCGTCAGTAAAAAATGGTCTTAATCTAGTATCAGTATATAAATAACACGTTTGATGATAAATCGAACAATCAAATGAGTCTGGCCCAACGTTCCGCATTTCAAATCGATTGGATCTAGCACAACATGCATCATAAGTATACAAAAAACATACACGAATTTTTTCACAGCACAGCTGCAGTTCTATAAATACATTTGATAATAATCAATCAATCAATCATCGTTTCATCCTTCGACCAATTAAAATCAAATCAAAGTATCGAATCAAATAATTTTTTTTTATATATAATTAAAAAGGTCATGACCTTTAGTAAAAGTTGTGATCGACTATGTTGTAATAAATGTTGAATACTCTAAAATGTTCGTAATAATAAATTCGTTTTCAATACTTATCTGATGTTTAAATACACTGAACGACATAGAAAATGGAACAAAAATGTTTTTCAAAAAATGTAAATACAAAAATTTACATACAATATGATACTTCATACTTCATACTCAAATCTCAATGTTACTTCCCTTCATCAAATATTATAGAGTTTCATACTCCAAAAATGGTGAATGCTCTAAATTTGCAATTAAGGGCTGCTTGAAAATTGAATTGTTTTATGAGTTGACAATGCGGTCAATTTCCACCAATTGAATATTCAAAAGAAACATAACTCTTTCTTTTGAATATTCAATTGGTGGAAATTGACCGAATTGTCAACTCATAAAACAATTCCAAGAAAGAAAATATTCCATTTTTTAATGTTATCACAATTTTGTTTACCGATCAGTGTATACATATTTCTTTCCTCGTTTTTTTTTTGATACTGTAAAGTGACAAATGTGCACACACAATTTTAAATTGGATTTGTTAAATGTCAAGAATGTAATTAATCAGAGTTTGTTCGTATCTCTGAAGAATTTTGTATTTTTAAAATGGCGTTATATTGCTGTCTATAAAGTAATTAAAAATACTTTTTTGTTGTTGTTCATAAATTAAAAAGTAACTTTAAAAGTACGGAGCTAACCAAAATCACAAATGTTTTGTAATTGTTCATGAAATTAATTTAGACTATTTGAACATAAATTCGAGTGATTGTTGTCAAATCTATTCGACATGTTGTTCAATGAACGATCAGCAGACAAAATTTTGATCCTTATACACAAATTTACTTTTTTCTAATGATTATATAATTTTATCGTTATATAGTTTTGTGTATTAAGTATGTGTTTTTCGACGAACTTTCCAAAATTATAGTACTACAAAGTTTCTGCAACTCAATTAATACGAACGATACTCGAAAGTTTACGGATATAAAGCTTGTACTATTAGTTTGGTCATGAGTATATTTATCAATATACAACTATTTTTACCTAATTTAGACACATTCATACGACGGACGACAGACAATAACGGTGTATAAATGTACGAGTAAAATGCAACTATATATAAATAGATAGTGATAAGTATAATAGTTATATGTTATACAATACTGATTTTAATGCAATTTAAGTGTAACAAAGACACCATATCATAGTACACTACATATAGACAGCGATAGATACACTATACATTGTTTGCAAATTGGTTGTATTTCAAAATATAAGCTGTAGTTAGATATATCTTAAGGTATAAAAAATGAATGCACTACGACCTTATGGAAAATTGTGCTGCCACATCTACTTCAGCCTGACAGTATTAGCTTCTCTTGGCAATGGCCAGGAGTTGCTTATCAGGTTTTCCTGAAGGTGCATATACTCGGGTTGAGATGCACCGAATATCTTGTATTTTCCCAGAGATCACGGTGTTTAACATTCATCCACTCGGTGATCACTTGTTTGTAGAGTAATGATTATGAATTCCATGCTGGTTAAAAATGCATCACGAAACCATGAAGTATTTTCAATTCTCTTATCGTACATAACAAAGTTCTGAACAATACACCCCGTAGAAAAGACTAATGCATTTCATATATATTGCAATCAAATGGTCAGTCAGATGAGAGATATCACAAGAACGAATGAAAAACATTTATCGATACAACTGGCAGATATCCTTTACACTCTTAACTATACGTCATGTAATGAAATTAAATAGTTTTCATCATGATTGGTGTGTGTGTATTTTTTAACACATTTTAACACACTCTTAAGTGTTTAAGGTTGTACGAGCACTGAAGCTTCAAAAAGATTAAGGCTTGATTTTTTGTTTAGATGTAGTTGAAGTGCAAATAAATCAATTATAAAAGTTTCAGGGGGTTACGGGGGTCTTGAATTAATTATTTAATGTTAAAGTTCTAGTTTTAATGCATTGCTCTTATGGAGAAACCAATATTTTTACACATATTTTGACATATTTTGATAATTTTCACTGGGAATAGAATAAGACGAATAAAAAAAAAACTACGCAATAGAAAATAGAAATATTAATAAAGATATTGATCCAATAAAATTCCGGTATGACGTGCCTAAAAAAAAGATATTTAAAAAAACAACTGAGATTTCGGCTAAATTTTATATATGTCGGCGGTAGATCAATTACCTGAAATCTCAGGTTTTTTATCTTAAATATTTGTTAGGCCTGTTATGACGGGCTTAAATTAAATTTTAACTTACGACAAAAAATAATAAACATTATTGTGGACTTTTATAAATGTAGTATATAAGATTTTGAACAATTTTATAAATGGACTATATATCAGCGCTCGTACATCCTTAAGTGTTTAAATTCTTTATATTACGTACATCCGTCAATCCATTTTTTTAATTCTATATAAGTGTAGTGAGTGAGTACTTAATATGTAATTTGTAATTTTAACTCGCTTTTGTAATTTTAAAATGTTAAATGATATGGCATTTAAACTGTTGCGTATTTATAAAATAAATGTTTAATTTCAATGCAATATCGATCGAATCCGGATTACAAACAGATTATCATTGTTTATAGGCGATTAAAAACCAGCTCTAAAAATTACACGGAGAGAAATGTATGGTAAACATTATGGTTACTAAGAGAAAAGTATAGTAACCATTGTTCCTTCGGTCTATGACATCTGGTGGCAAAAATTAGAAACAGAGTAGTCAGGCTGAACTCTCACTAGGGTTATATTATTCAAATAAACAAAAATTTATTATTTTGTTAATGAAACTCATCATTTTCATTAACAAAAATTTTTCTTGCATTTATATTTCTTAAGGACGTTCATGTGCTACGCTAGATTCAAAAGAGTACTATCTGTAATAAAATTTATTTAGGATCTTTAACAAGTTGTAAATTATATGAATAATCCATACAACGATTTATAACCTTGTTTTATTTGTCCTAAATATTTTAAAAGTATTTATTGTAAAACAGTAAATGTAAATTAGAAATTGATTTGTTTTCAAAATATGGTGGTAAAAACAAACCTAATAAAACAGTTTTAATTTTTATTAAATAATTATTTCAAACATTCGTTAATACCAATTTTTTAATGCAAATATATAAACTGCAAATTTCAAAGAATATTTATAAAGATTATTATTATAGAATATCTAGCATATTTTAAAAGCATTGACAAAAAAATTGCGTCCGAATGGCTTACGGCACTCATGGGCCGAGCCAAGGATAATAGGTGTATACAAAATATAAACAGTCGAAAACGATTAATAGTTTTTGTATTTAAAGATTTTCTCTTGATTTGTGTTGTTTAAGGAGGTTCCAGCACTACCTTATATAAAAAGGACAAAAACAGGGTTCACTTTTATTAAAGAACAAAAACATTTGTACACACACACACACAACACATAGATATATTCACTATTCATATATACAAATAAATGTAATTAAATAATTTGTAATTAAAACTTTTGTATTTCGAAAACAAAACGGTAAAACACGATTTCTTTTTTATAATTTAATTAATAAATATTTATCTTAACTCTTCTAATATGTTTTTAAATTCTGTAGAGTATTTTTTTTAATGCAATATGCTTCTAATGAGAGAGAGTGAGAGAGAATGATTACTTTGCTATTAATTATCTAGCGTTCTAAACGGTCAAAATTCTGAAACTTCGGGATTTATTAGAAAACGTTATTTTTGGCCTGTGAAAAAAATGAACAAAATCTGTCGAAAAGTGGTTTCATGCTAGAACATCCTTAAAAAACAGTTACTACTTCCATATGCATAACATGGGATGCAAAATTATCCTCAACTGTCCGGTGACAATCGTATCGGTGTTATTAAATGATCAAATTTTTTGGCATCTTTTATCCAAAATTAATTATTTACTTGCAAATATTTTCCATGTACACTCCCGTTCATAAATATTGAACCTTCAACTGGTTCATTCTAAGTGTTATTGTATGTAATATTGTACATATATTTAGTAATAATATACGCTTAGAATGTCAATTGCTGATGGTTCAATTTTTATGAACGGGAGCGTACAGACTATGCACATATTATGATTGGAGATTTTTATCTTTGAAATAAAGTCGTTCAATATTTATTGATTAATTCTTATATAGAACATAAAATAAAATCACGTATATTTTATTTCTTATTCAACAAGTTATAATTAATCTATTTATAATATGTAAGTACTTGTAATTAAATCTATTGATTTTACTTAAATAAAATACATAGGTATATGCATTGAAAATAATTAATTTTACATGAAATAACTGATAATTATAAAACACATATATATATATATATATATATATATATATATATATATATATATATATATATATATATATATATATATATAACAGTTAAATATATACATATATAGATCTCTCTAAGAAGTAGAACAATATATACACATATCATATGGTCTTTTTTCTCTTCTCAAGAGTACTATATGATCTAGAAAAACGACTTTCCTTATAAAAATGGTGAAACAACAAGATTTACAACACTTAATAAAGTTGTGAAAGCGCCACTTACTTTATATATTCCGAAAGAAAAAACAAACAGTTTGGTATTTACTGAAGCGTATAAGAATATTGCGACAATTCGTTTATAACTAACTGGTGTAATATAGAATATCACTATAGAAAACGAGAAACTAGGCAAGAGCAGTCATCAGTGATGTCGTTGACTCTGCAGAAGAGATTGTTTCAAATAAATACAAAGTCGACTGTAAAATCTTTATTTTTCGTATTTTCTTATTTTTAAATTTTAAAGAAGAGGAACAATTTATCATTAGCTATATGAAATAATAAAGAAAAGAAAAATGATTATTTTCTTGACGATCTTTACCGATGGAACATTATTCATTCTAAAATTTGTGACACATTTTTCTCTAAGGTACACTCTTCTACAAAAATTTGAACCAGTTGAACATTCTAACAGTCTGTAATATAATACTATAGATATATTCAGTGATATATAATAAGCTTAGAATGTGATTTATTGTTTCAAATATATTGCATTTGAAACAAAATACAATCAAAATATATTTTGATTGCATATGGGGCACAGAACTCTTGGTCATTTTTCAAAATTTTATAATTAATTTGTGTCTTGTTCATTCGGTTTTCGAAAAAAAATTTCGAATAAATGTTGTTGCTATATCTATAATGAACCATTTTTTTCGCAAATCAAATGAATAAGACACAAATTAGCTATAAAATTTTGAAAAATGATCAAGACTTGTGTGGCCTATTGTAAATAAAAAATGATACTTATTCAAGAAAAACAAAATATTCCCCTTTACATTTGTATTACATACAGTGAAACTTTCTTTATTGACTCCAGAAATGTTGATTTTATGGGTAAAGTGATCAAACTCTTTAGAGTTTAATCTTGCCAGACAATTAATAGTCCAATGAATACATTTTTAACCCAAAGTTAATAATACTAAAACTCCTACCCAAAAATAAAAAATACTGTCATGTAGGAAAAAAAATTCTAAGAAAAGTTACTGTGTGGAGTAACTCGATCCGAAATGGCGAACCTAAAAATTCCGAAAAAACAGTTTTTTGTATATTAAAAAAAATTTACAACTCCAATCGACAAAAAGTAACGGAGAAAATTGTAGGTAATAAAAAGAGCTTTGGATTAAAATTTCGAATTCCGTCGAAAAATGACATTTCTTGTTTTTACCATAACTTTTTCAAATTTATGTATTTTTATTTGAAATTTACCACTAAAGTAGATCTCAAGAAACTGAATAAGAAAGTTTTTGCAGAATTGAAAAATAAATTTTCGTTTTTGAGATATATAGATTTTTCGAAAAAACGGCGTCTGAAAATTTTTCATTATTGCCCAACGGGAAGTCGTAGAAAAACGTTCTGGGGTCAATTTTTTTTTAGAAGATTTATACTCTCATGTTATTGAAAGCTTGAGACGATTTCATAATTTTTTAGCCCTGAAAAATCACTTTGAAAAATTCGCTGTTTTTTTGTAAAAATTAAAAAAAATATCGTTTTTACCATATTTTTAACAATTTTTAATTTGACAGTGAAAGATATTTTTTTAGCCCAGCGGAAAAAGAACATTAAAAATTGCTAAATTAAAAACCAAATTATTTTTTCCAACATTCCGATTGGATTAACTGACACATTCTGTACATATCAAATGTATAAAAGTACTTTTAAAATAGGGTAGAGTAGGTGATAATATATAAATGTAAAAATTTTATATATTTCAGAAAAGTTTTGGGTACATTTCTACTATAGAACAAGAGCTGCTAGCTCTACGTATGTTCGTATACGCAGACATGCTTTGTGTGTTTACAAAGTTTAATTAAATTAACTTGTACATTAAAAAAAAATGTATAAAATAAAACGACATCATTCGACTGTACCTCTGCTAATACACACAACAGCTCTGTTACATACATGGCGGGAAATTTTAAATGAACATGACAACTTCAACATAATTTTAAGTAACTAGGGAGCAATTCAAAAAGTAATAAACTTTTTTTTTGTTTCATTATTTCATTTACAGAGAGAGATAGGTTTGAAATAAACTCTGTAAAATACTTTTTTTTCATGAGCTCTTTTTTTAAGGTTTTGTAGCGAGTGTTTTTAACCCGACTTCAAAAAGGAGGATGGTTTTCAATTCGTCTGTATTTTTTTTTGTATGTGTGTCACTTCAGAACTCCGTCATTTATGAACCGATTTTGAATTTTTTTTGTTTTAAAGGGTTTGGTTTCCCATTGGCCCCAAATCGCATTCTGATGAGGGGATCCCCGGGAAATCGAGGAAAATCCTCATTTTATATGTGATAACCGATTTCTGCGAATTTTTGTTTTTTAATGGATATACTCATTCATAATGGGAAAATAAGAAAATTTTTTTAAAAACCGACCTAAAAAAAATCTTTTACAAAAAATTTTACATTTTCACAAAAAAAAAAAAACAAAATGCATGTAAAAAAAATTGAAAATCTGTTATGAAAAAATGCACTAAAAAGAAAACAAACAAAAAAACAACGGATAAAAAAAATATGTTATATAGAAATGCACTAAAAGTTGGTAGGTCGTTTAGTTGGTCTACCCATATTTAGACAAATAAAATCAGTCACTAAAAAGCGAGAAATAAAACCTATTTTGAAAAAATGGAAACCCGACTTCAAAAATCAAATATTCTATAGCAAAAGATGCACTAAAAAGTAAAAAAATAATTGTATATTATTGTGCCAATTTTAGTTCACCTAAGCAAAAAATTTTAAATATATATGTACAATAGGGGGAATATGCATGAAAATTTTTTTTCACATTTATTTTCAGAATATGAAAATACTGTTAATACTGTAATAATATTTAAAAACGAAATTAAAATCCGTCAAATATCAAGGAAGTTATAAGCTTTTAAAGATTATTATCTGTCTCTTTCTTGCAAAAATACTAAAAATAGAGTTTTACGTGTATTTTAAATGGTGAAAGTGTAATATGACGTCACATAACATATCAAGAGGGCTGTCACCCTCTTTGTCTAATCGGGAATTTCAATCATTCATATCTCGCTTATTTTTAAAGTTATTTAAAAAGTAATTTTTCCTTGATATTTGTCAAGTAAACATGCTTCAATTCAAGTGAAAAAAAATTTGCATGCATATTCCCTATTATTGTTATTTTTGGAGGCGGTGTTCAAAAGTTATGTGAATTTCTCTATGCTTTCCCTTTGCTGAATGTTCTTGGTTTTCCATGACTGCAAACATAAATTTCCAAGTCTCTACGATTGAATCACGCCTCGGTTTATACGCTTTTACAATTCGCCCGCGTGTCAACGATTCGTAACAAAAACTATACTCTATCTCCTTTTTAATTTATTTCTCCTTCTGTTGATCATAAAGGACTTTGTTTTTGAATAAAAATAAAATATTTTAGATGTCTAATAGCGTCGTCCACGAAAGGGGTGTTGAGGGCATGAAGAAAGGAGCATTTGACTTTGGGAATTTGTTGGGGGGGTGCTAAGGAGGTTAACATACTAAAAGTACTCCCGTCCGTGTTCATAACTTTAAGGTGCAAGGGGTTGGAAATGGTTCCTTATTTCGGTTTTTCACATATAACTCAGCCTTTCGTTTGACAGGAAAATCCACTAAAAATAAATAGTAGAACATTTCATTTTCTCCAAAAGTAAATATTTTCAACAAGTCAAAAGTGACGGCATTTTGAAATATTCTGCTAAATTTCGTGATTTTCTGAACAAAATTTACTTTGCTTATGTTTGTTATTCATGGCGGTCTCTGTACGAGCTAGTATGTGTATATATGTGTATACATCGATTTTAAATTTGTCTCCAAAAACCTTATTTTAAAGAACGAACGATAACAATCTAAAATTTACTGCACCTCTTCAAGGTTTTATATACTGCTCCCTTAACTGTTTTTAATTTTTTTCAGCAGATCGTATACATAGAAAAAGTTTCTTAAATTGTCGTGTAAAGTTTTTCTATTCGCTGTCTATGAAAAACATTAAAATATGTAAATAAAATTAACAAGAGAAAATAAATTATAAAAGTTCGTTTTTTACAATTTTGTAAAAATTGTTTCGTTTTGTAAAAATTGATTATCTGTAAACTGAGTATGTCTACCAAGGGTGTACACAGTGAGGGGAAAATGGGGAAAGCTCATACCGTCGCGATACACAAGCAAGTATTTCAATTAAGTTGCAGTTTTAAGAGCGCCTAAAAGTGTTATAAATACTGTCCGCCCCACTCCCTGGTGTGGGGTGGGCTCAGCTACGAAATTTTAAATGGGAAGACCAATTTATTGCACTTTCAGATTCTCCATACGAAAATAAGTTGTTTTATTGGAAATCTTTAAGCGAATTTCCTGAAAGGAAATAGAGCTATTGGTCCCGTACCGAAGTCAAAATTTCGCAAAAATTTTTTCAAATGTTCATCGATCCTACCTAGTAGATGTCAAAAATCACCATCTGTAAAATTTATATATATATATCTATGGATTTATATATATATATATATATATATATATATATATATATATATATGTGTCTGTAATCACTCTAGCGGTCACAGTTTTCATTTTATCGGAATTCAATTTGGTATTTGGGGCGCTTTTGGTATTCAAAAGGTCAAGTTCGTTAATGGGCAAAATCGAACGGGAAAGGGGGGTTTAGAGGGAGGGGGAAACACAAAATTTGACATATCTCCCTTAATATTCGAAAAATAGAAAAATTTATAAGGAGTAAAGTTGTAGGGACTAAGTTTTACTGTAATTTTTGTTCTTATCATTTTTTCTGTTACACTAATATTTACAAAAATATTGGCGATTTAAGATAGAAAATTAAATTCCTCACTATCTCTGTACACATTAGATTTTGAGCAAAAATGATAAGCTGATGAATTGTAGCAATCATGATTTTCTACAACTTTATTCCTTACGCATTTTTTGATTGTTCTAATATTAAGATTTTGTATTTTGTGTTTTCTTCTTTCTTTATGCCCGCATTTCCCCTTGACGTATGCCATTTATTAATAAAATTGGCCTTGCAAATAAAATACTAAAATCATATACGACATTTCATTTTGATCAGACTAAAATTGTGATCGCTAGAAAGTTATTTATGTATTTTAAGCAAATTCGCTAAGTTGAAGCAGCTCTTGCGTAACGAATTTTTTTTTTCGATCGCGATAGATGTTACAAATAAAGTTTAAAGAACCAGGTTGCTTGTTTCAAGTGAATCCTCTCGCCTCTCACTATCGGGATGTCTTTGTCAGGTGAGAACCTTCGCGTCTCACCAACGGATTGCTTGTTGCAGCTGGGCTCTCTCGTCTCTTAAGTCAACTTAATAAGATAGGACTTACGATAGAACTTAATAAGATGTGCAAATTTATGACCTCCAGCTATCTGACTTTCTCCCTGTATTATTCAGTTCATCAGTTTTGTTGGATAATAAGTTCTTATTAAGTAAATAGTTAATAAGTAGTTAATAGTTCATATTTAATAAATAAGTCGAATTTCATTTCCAATTCGCCATATAATGGTCTGACCTACATAGTCTGACCTACAATTCTCCGCCTGGCTGGCTATTACTTTCTTATTCGAGCAACACCCTCAATATAATGTGCCCTCCTTTAACTCAGAATCTGGACACATTCTTGAAATGGACAAATTTTTGAAAACAATTATTCATTATCAATTTTCTAATGAAAAAAGAATTATTACTTATTATTGACTTTAGATGAAAGTTTTCTTTTGCTAAAAGGTCAATAACATAGAAAAGGTTAATAAACGTTATTGAAGCAATTTTATATAAGGTTTTAATAATTTTAAAATGGAGACGCATCAAAAATGCAACTCTTTCAAGAAAAAAAAAGAAACTGGTTTTTTAATCATAAAAATGATAATACCTTTTAAGAATATAACACTAATCAAAAATGTGTAGTGAGTGTCTGAAGAAGTGGTTATTATTCAAATGACAAGGTTATAAATATTTATTATGAAAACATTCCGTCGAAACATGTTGTTTATTATCGTTAATTAACGCCTTTGGGTATTAATTTTTGCAACTATCTTTGAAAAAGATAATTTGAGTCTAGAAACCTTTTAAAGTGATGTTCCAAAATTTGCTGCCAGCATTGTGAGTGTTAACGCCATGAAGCACGCTGCCACTGCGACTGCAGCCGTGAAAATTGGAACGCGGTTCACAGCACTTACAGCACGCCGCCATGTTCATTGCTTTCACTGCTTCACCTTTTCAGCGGCAGCAGTCACAGCAAGAAATTACGTCAAAATTCATGACGTCATTTTTTTCACAGTACTGCTGCAGCATGCTGTCATGAATCCTGGAACGCGCGGTAAAGCGCTGCCAGCGATCGCAGCAAATTTTGGAACATACCCTGAAACTAATTTGGTGGAGGTAAACATTCGCAAAAACCAAATAACATGATTCTTGAATGAAATATCTTGTAGGGGCAGTAAAAGATTCACTATTATGTCCAATCGACCACTCGTGACGTTCAAGTTTACTGGATCGTTCTGGGGGTCATGCCAACGACCTTTTTCTAACTCGTATTATTATCTTACTAATGTAAACTAGTTTTTCTGAATTATCAGAGCAATATATGAGCAACTCCGAATAATGTGGCGGAGTTCTAGTAAACAATTAGATGACGAAAAGTTAATTTAGAACGAGACAAAAAAATGTTTATCCAAAAATGGCACAAATACTTTTGTATTCGGAACTCTAGTACTTAGATATGATCTATGGTGGGTAAATTATAAACTAGAGCTAGTAGGTCGATGTTACATGCCCCAACCCCGGCGACAATCCCTTCGGCCTACGAGTTTCGTGCTCTGGGGAACAACATAGTAATAACTGCTAGCAGGTTGAGTTATAAAGCACCAGAGTTTCTAATATATGCAATATCTTTAAACTATAGATTGTAATGGTTAGAAATACTGAATCTAGAAAAAATACATGTTTCAAATATGACTTAAATTATCGTTGTATTTGAAGCTTATCGCTATCGTTAATCATATCAATAAAATATCCTACAGACGATTTAATTTTTTAATGTTAATAAAACTTGTTATCAAACAACACAAAATACATCAAGAAAATAATCATTATCTCAAAAATAAATTTAAAAACAAATATTTCAAAAATAAATCACCTACATGAAAACCATCCATAGTTTCCGAGTATTAGTAATAAAATTGCGTGATTGAATATATAAAATTAAACAAACAAATAAATATATTTTACTGTACACATAAAATGTAATAAATTTGTACAAAAATACAAGTTGTGTACAAAAAAATTAGGAATAGTAGCATTACATAATATATTATAAACTTAATTATAACCCGTCAGAATACATATGATGTTCTCTACACTTAACAAAAGTAGCGCTCAATTTTCAAAATATTTGTAGTTGTTTTGCAGTTGACTTGTACCTTATTCATTCGGGTTTTGTGAAATCGTTTCGAATAAAAGTTGTTAATAAATTTATAATGAAAAACTTTTATTCGAAGCATTTTGTCGCAAACCGAATGAATAACAAGTACACATCAATTATAAAATTTTGAATCAGGTCTTATTTAGTGGCCCCTTTCTTTTTCCAAAAAAATATATCGAACTGTTAAAAATTTTATAGATTTTGTTGTTTTTGGGAACGAAGTTCTTTTGCGTGGCTTACAGTAGAGTGAATTGGCAGAAATCGTCACGTAAGGAAAAAGCGACCTTTCTTTCTATTTCGCTCAATCTCTTTCTATTATATACGGTTGTATATGTGCGTGTGAGTGCGATTATCGAGATTCGAGCGGCAAGTATTGTGCGCGGTCAGTTGTATAACCTCAATTTAAATAATAATAGTAATAGTAGTACTAGTAGCTGCTTATTCAAGTATATATATATACTAATTATACGGCACATGTCACATGGGAGAAATTATTGAAAATTTTGAATTATTTTTCAAAAACTATTCAATATTTTGAAGTTTTTTGTGCTGATACGTAATTTATATAAATTAGCATAAAATAGCTTCGTTTGTTATATTTTTCTAAACACGTGTAAATATTCTTTCAACTTATTTTTTGATATTGTTTTAATTCACGCGGGATATATATTATGTCATTATTGCAATTTTATAATGGAAAGTCAAAAAACAGAAACTGCGGCAAGTGTAAATAATGAAAACATAGAAAAATGAGGTAATAAATCATATAATTTACATGTGATTCGAGTGTATACTATTTACATTACAGAGAAATAATAGTGAAATCATATACTCAGCGTCAAAAAGAGTATCGGAAGAGAAAAATAATCCAAAATTTAACATTTCTTCAAAATAGAACTGTTCTCTATTTCATCAAACTCACCAAATCAGTTGCATGTGTAAAATGAAACTTTGAGTCCTAAGTAGTCCTAACTATTACAATTTTTGATTACAAAGCGATAAATAACAAAATCAAGTGACTCGTTTGATTAAGTGTACGTATGTATAATACCTTATTATTGAGAACATATACAGTAGTAAAAACGATATCGCATTATAAAAATAATATCTTATCTTAATGATACTACTTAGCGTACAAACACAAAAAATACACAATAATATTTGATTATTATAAAATTAGAAAGTGTATATTCTTTACGATTACAATATTTTTGTGATTATTTTTATTCGTATAATATCTCTCTCTCTTCTATATTTATTGAATACTGCCTCAAGTATATATTACAAATTTTATTAATGATCTTATTATTATTTTATACATATATATATATATATATATATATATATATATATATATATATATATATATATATATATATATATATATATATATATATATATAAATATATATATATATATACATTTTTTTTATTTGAGTTTATAATTTAACAGTTATTATATTATTAAAAAATTTATACTTATAATGAAATAATCTTCATTTTTTTTTTGTAAAATACCTATGTTATTTAAAATTATATTCAACAATTCAAAACAACTTTTTTTCAACATTTCATAGTTTTGGTGTAAACATGGCGTAAATGTGACGTAAATTTTGTATTTACGCCAGAAATTATGAATACATGAAAAAAAGTTGTTTGTTTTTATACGATAAACGTTTTTTGGATGTAACAATTTTCCCTATCTTGCGCGGTTTAAAAGATAAGTTATACCTTATCGCATTATGTGTTCCCCTTTAAACTAAGCAAGTGTTGTTTGAAACATTATTTTCTAAAATACATATTTAAAAAAATACACAGTTGGAAACTTTTCAAATGAACATCCTGTTTAATAATTATGATAATGATTCAGAGGGAAACATAATTTACCACTATTTCCATCTTGAGTCTGTTCACATCCCGACCATTGATAAGTTCTAAGATTTATACAGAAATAATTCGAGATAATGTATCACAAATGTTTTTCAACTTTGTTCGGCGAAAATTTCATGTATTTCTTATGTGGGATAACAAATATTTGTCTGCATACATTTTAACTCCGTATTTGTTGCTTGAAAGTAAAAGAACCAACTCCAAAAACACTGTATTGTTAGGAATATCTATTAAGGAGATCCATTTACGCAAATATCTCTAGAGAAAACTATTAACATAAACATTAAAACATCTCTCAGTAAATTTCATGTAATATGTGTGAGTAATTCACATGCTAATGTATGTTTTTTGTTCATTTATAAATTAAGGTAGTTCACTCGTAAAGCTGAAAGTATAACATACAATATGATTAATTTACTTATTACATCTATGCTAATTGAACATATCTAGTATAACATACCACCAGTCCAAGTGGCCGAGCGGTCTAAGGCGTTATGTCTACGCAGTATGTCTACTTGGAAACCGGCAACATCGGCAGTTTCTCAATTATTAAGAAAAAAAAAAAAGGTTCGGTTAATTGACTAAACTGTCGGCGTATGGACAAGAACGAAGTAACCGGCTATCCTTGAGATAGTGTTTCACGAGGCACGAGGCTAGGCAAGGTTTTGGTATCATCTCGCCTCGCCTCGCTTTTTTAAATATCAACCTCGCCTCGCCTCGGCCGAGGTAGAATGTTGACCAGCCTCGCCTCGCCTCGGTTGGGTTAGCTATCATCCTCGTTTCGCCCGAGGCAAAATTTTTACTATATTTGACTTATTTTGCATGAATGTACATGATATGGTTAAAAAAACTTGTTCGAAAATAAATGTCTTTAAAACACGGAATATAAGTTGCTTAGTCTCTAATATTTTGACTCCTCGAATGAAAACAGTAAATTCAAAAAAATTTGGCCTAAAAAAAATATTATGAAAATATGATATCCCGTGATGTTTTAAGAACTATATAAGAGGTTCTTCAAAATGCTTCCACGATTTCCAATGCGAAACCCATATACAAGTTATTGTAAGTATAAAGGAAATTAAACTATTTTCAATTCTTTTAAATTTATTAATTTTATTATATATTTATTCATTGAAATAACAATAATGAAAACATACGTTATACAATATAGTATTACAGTATTATATATAAAATGTATACGTAAGAGGAAGATATAACACTTAACATGCATTAACATTGCATATATTTTTTAAATGCTTACACTGTCACTGACACTGCATATATAAATAAAAATTATTTTTTTCGTAACTTTGCCTCGGCCGAGGCAAGGTTTTAGTGACGAATCATTGCACATATATATTTAAAAAATTTTGCTTAGGTGAACTAAAATTGGCACAAGAATATGCAACTATTTTTTTACTTTTTAGTGCATTTTTTGTTATAGAATATTTGATTTTTGAAGTCGGGTTTCCATTTTGTCAAAATAGGTTTTATTTTGTTTCAACAAATATATGTATATGACAAACAATAGCTAATTATTATTATTATTTGATACAAATGGTAATTAAAGTTTTATGATGAAAGTACGTAAATACATAAAAATAAAATAATAGTGACTTCTCTCCCATCACAAATGTTGAATACTGACTTTGTGCAACAATAATAATAATATTTTGTTGTTAAGTAACAATAAGTATTTTAAACGTATATTTACTTTGGTTAGCTATGTGTGTGTGTTAGTTATGTTTGAATACACTCACGATATAAGTAATTATTACTTAAATTACTTTGTTTTTGTTTGTAAGAGCTAATGATTCATGTAGAGGAGGTATAATAGTCAGTAGTGGTAAGTAGCTGTACTTAAGTAATATAAATATTATGGTTTGTTAATAACGTTAGGCTGTGTACACACTAAACTTGAGAAGGTCTGTCAACCTGGAACCCGACTTCATCGTAATGGTACCAATTTTGAACTGAATAAACTACAAACCCTACAATTTACTGTAGTAAGGTTCAAATAAAAGGTAAAGGTAAACAATTAACTGTCTCCAAATAAACTTTCAGCGCCATTAATCGTTGTTTCTAGTTTTCAGCTTGACGCTGTGTGTGCTGACAAAGCACGCTTTTGGTTGAGGTCCACGATGGACAGCACCCTCACACAGACTTTCTCTATCGACGTTAGACGGTAAAAGCGTGAGCGCCAAATCGAACTATCTTCCACAACGATGTTTAAGCGATTTTATATTTATCTGTTATATGCACCGGAGTATTCCATTGCGTTTTTTAATGTTTTATATCATTTTTTTCTGAATAAACAAAAAAAAAACCTGCACATATCAAACAAAATGAGATTAGAAAAAAACCTATATTACCAACAAACTTTACAAAACGAACGACGTTTCAACTCAACGTCAACCCAAAGTCAACTCAACGTCACCCAAAGTCAACTGAAATATTAAAAAACAAAATCTATGCACTGAACGAGAGAATCTTAGGATAAAACAAATCGGTTTAATTTTATCGTTTAAAAAAAAAATCGAAATGAACTAGAACTTTAGTATAGAAACATTATTTCGTGGCTACAAATAAATGTTCGGCTCTTTGCAAGTCCTAGCCTGTTTTAGCCTGTACCTTAGCCGGTACCTTATTTATTCGGTTTTTGGAGAAATGTGTCGATTAAAAGTTGTTACTATATTTATAAAAATCAACTTTTTTTCCGAAACATCTATTCGAAAGCCTAATTAATAAGGCATAAATTAATTATAAAATTTTTAAGAATTCTACACCAAAAAAGGAATGTGAAACAGTAAATTTTGTATACAAAACTCAATAAGAGAGATACAGCTCTCATTGTTTGCACTTTATTTGCTTTCATTATCGCAAAAAGCTGCGGGGTACATCTAATTTATTATAAACTATCGTAACTGGTATATTTAGAAGAAAAAATCATTCTCATAAATGTATGACAATAAAGTTCTTTTTTTGTATCACAGTGATATAATCTTCACTACTTAGAGAGAGATAATTAAGGTATTACACTCTCCAATTCATATTACAATAGAACTCAATGAAATTTTTAATGCCTTCCAACATAGAGCAACAACTTTTCAAAAGTAAATTAGTTGTGTAAAAAATTTTGTCACTCTTAATCCAACGGAGAAATATGTTTAGTCAATTTTATTTTTCAATAAATAATTTTCTAACTAGGCTGATAATTTACAGCTATTTTGTCGTGAATTAGTTGTGTTAAAAAAAATTTGTGCCTCTTCATCCAACGGAAAAATCTGCTGTTTTCATTTATCAATTAACATTTTCTAACTAGGCTCATAAATGGCCGTTATTTTGTAGTAAATTAGTTGTGTAAAAAAAAATTTGTTACACTTCATTTAACGGAAAAATTGTTTTTTCAAGGTGCTTAGAATAAAATCTCACCTTAAAAAATTATAACGTCAATCGTAGCTTATGGGATCGTTAATGGAATTAATCCTCAAGTGCGAAAACCACTTTGGCTGTAATCCACCCTACCTCATTGTTTTTAACATAGATGTAATCATAAAGTTGACTAAACTGTATTTTAATCTTTTTGCTCTGATTGTCAGAAGCTTAATACCTTAACTCACTACTTCAAATAATAACAAACTAAACTATGAGTTAGGTTATTGACACTAAATGATAATTTATACTTTTTTACCTATTATTTATATTGTTATCACGAATTTGTAATCATTTTTATTGTTATTTTTTAACAGAAAATTATACCTATTTACCGCGCATGTATATATAACTCGGTGTTGCTCTTATTTTGAACTATGAATACATTACCGTTTTAAAATGGTGACAAATTATATAAACAAAACATTATCCTTTTAAGGTTATTCAATTATTAATGCAACGATAAAAAAAAACTAATTTGTTGATAGATTCGCATACAATAATGAAATTAAAAACTTCAATCAAAGAAAATATTCTTACGAAAACCTGGGCAATAACATATCAAACTTTTGGGGAACATATAAAATTTACAAAACAGGTTCCACAGTGTGATAAAAAATTCCAGTTCAGTTCAGATCAAAAATTACAGTTGTTTTGCTGAATCTAATCGCTTTTCTATCAAAAGATGTTAGTATTTTTAAAAGGAACAATTTTTTTTCTCAGTAACATTATTTCGAAAATCAAATTTAAAAATTTAAAATACAAGCACCACTTTTGGAGTCGATAGTACCTCGTTTCAGATATTAAGAAAAAAAATAGATTATTAATTTTATATTTGAAACATTAAAATTCAAAAATACTTCGCGAATTGACTTCATAAAAATAAAAAATCTTGAATTAAGTTGAATTTGGATTTATGTTTATTCTTCAACCATGGGTATCAACTATGAAACGCATGTGATGGTTCATGAGGTATTTTATTCACGAAATGACGAGTAAAAGTGTGAAAAATTGTTCAGAATTAATAAAAATCGATACATATGGTTTATTTGAGATGTTATTTCATGAATTTGTAAGACTATTTTACATATTTGCGCATAGCAAAATACTATGCGAAAATTTAAATTGGTTCAAATCAAAATAGCCTGATTTTTAAAAAATGCACGGCTTCTTCGCTTCGCAATGAATATCTATGTACTGTTCAAGTGCACTTTACAGATAAATACTGTAAAATAGGATAATACTGTAAAATGTTAATAGTAGCTAACAACAGTGATTGTACCTTTAATTTAAATCAACAAGAACATATATCCTGTTTCTTTCTATACCATATACATAGGTATAAAGTGAGAAAGATAGATTTTTTTTTAAATTTAGTAAATTTTAATAAAATTTTGCAAAATTTATTCTATAAAGTAAGTATTATAATGTGAAAATTTGGGACGCTTCGTAACTTTTTTTAATAGTATTGTTTTTTAATTGAAATTAATTTTAATCTAAATCTTCATAATAATAACACTCTCCATGTAAAATTACGATTTATTTAAATTTCAATAACCTTTAAATAGCTAAATTAATCATTTCGGAATTTCCACAATAGTTTTAGCATTAAGTGAGGAACACTCAACTAAATTTTCGTTCCTTTCGTTACATTTTCGATTTACTTCCTTAATAAAATAGCCTTCCCTAAATCAATACTTTAATTTTTTCCATTACAATATTTAATTAAAAAATTCAATGACATGTTAGTCTATATAGTATATGCTAGTTCTTTTATACCATGCCTTACGTAACCTTAATAGAAATTGACATTAGTATTGCATTGCATCGCCTAATTGCATTGTATACACAAATAATAATGTTAAATACATATTTTTATTTTAATGAACTGAATAGGTGAAAAAAACGATCAATTTTTATTCACCTTTTTCAAAAGTGCTGTTAGGTTTGATCTTTGTGAAAGTTTATGCTGAGAAATTCGATCGATTAGCCATTTATATATTTTTATATAAAAAAAAAAATATATATATATTTTTATATTTTATATATTTTTATACAAACATCTCTAAAAAAGAAGGCAAACAACAATTCATTTCTTTATATAGGATGGCGCATAAGTAACATTATGATTTAAATATTGAATACATTTTTTGTTTACGTATTTTTTTTTCAGAATTAACTTTGAAAAACTTGGGAAATTTATGATGGAAAGACTTAGCACAGAACAAAGAACCAAAGTTGTTCAATTTTATTTTGAAAGTCAGCATTCTAATATTCAGACACAAAATCATATCGAAATTTCTTTCATGTACGAAATGCACCTAGCGCTCCAACAATTTACCGATTGGTTCAGCGTTTTCGGCAACATGGGGCTATATGTGATCTTTCGCGTGCTGGAAGACCTCATGCTGTTCGAAATGGTGTGAACATTGCTCGGGTGCAAGCAAGTGTTGAGGAGAAGTCCGAAACTTCCACCAGGCGACGTTCTCAGCAGTTGGTGATGTCTAGTCGGTCTTTGCAAAGAATTTTACATACGTTACACCGTTTCTCATATAAGATTCAATTGGTTCACGAGTTAAAACCAAACTATGGCTCTTCTGCGCGATCGAATAATATCGCGTTTTCCTGATTTTAACTGGCCCTCGCGTTCGCCGGTTTTTTTTCTTTGGGGCTACCTAAAGGATAAGGTGTATGCCAATAAGCCAAGAACCATCCAAGAGCTTAATGGGCACCATTTGAAAGATATTATCTTCAAAACATAATGTGAACATATTTCCAAACTGTAATCTAAATTTTAATAAATGCCAACGTTAAATAAAATCAGAATGAAACAAGTAATGTAACAACTAACTGAGTTAATTGTTTGAATACCCAGTATATACGAGTTGTATATCAATGTTTGAATTGTTAACAATTTTTGAATTGTCCCAAAATAAATAAAAAATCTCTTATCGTTTTAAAGATGGGCATATTTTTTGCTTTCCGAGGAACTTTTGAGAACAAATTATGATAAAACTATTGAGTTTATGGAAAAATTTTGCAAACAAAAGTTATATATCTTAAGGTTTCAAAGACAGGCAGTTTTGCCCATTTTCCCAAACATGGCCCGATTTTGTCCATTAACGAACTTGACCTCACTTTTTTGCTCTATAACACACACAAAAAGATCGTTATCTCTTTTCGTTCTTGAGTTATCGAGCTCACAGACAGACAGAAGGACAGACAGACAGACGGACATGCGGAAAATATTTTTTTCTGCAATCAATACTTTCAAGCGTTACAAAGTCGGAACTAAACTTAATATACCCTTTATATTATAATACTGGGTATAAAAAGTTGTTCATTAAATAAATCATAACGTTACTTATGCGCCAGCCTGTATATATGATTCCGTCTTCAAGTCGTTATCAATTTAGCAAAGACAATCAACACTAATGCATATATCCGGTCATGTTATGATGTTTTTTTTCTTTATAGGTCAACAACCATCGTCAATAATAACATTAAATTTATGACGTTTACTTTTAATATTTCTCTGGATAAAATAACATGATGTTCTGTTATATTTCTTTATACAGTTAAGTGGTTTCTTTTATATAGTTCTCATCTTCTACGGAGGATCTGATCAATAAATATTATTTATTGGTCGCTCACATATAAATGAACATTAAATTCAATCAAGTATGGAAGTAGTCTTAAGTAAAATAAACATCCAACATGGGGAAAAATACTATAACAGATTAATTTTGTCATTAACACATGACTATTGTTATGTTCTGAAGTGTGAGAGACAGTTCCTAAACTATTCGATTTCCGGGCAATCAATTATGCGCGGAAGTCGTTCACGAAAACAGTTATTTTTCAATTATCAATTTCGTTAAGGATCGTTTTCATATAATTTTGGCAACAGCGAACATTGGGAAACCCTCTATCAAGGCCGATTACTTGCGAAAAAGCAATGCTTTTTTTTTAAGAAAATACATTTTATCTTGATTCCTCTCCGAGGCATGGTATGACCTTGTCGTTGGTGGATAGGCTCTAGTGCATCGATGAAGGGCTATGCTATGCTGGCGGAAACTATGTCACTGGCAGGAGAATACAGGATACCGGGCAGAATAGCCTTGAGAAGCACGACCAAGAAACCATGCAAACCCAAGCTATGGTGCGAGGCATTGTACCTAGAGAACTAACAGAAGGCTAGGGCAGCACGGTTAAATGTAGTCATAAACAATCCTATTGGAGCAACTGGCAAACTTCACTGTATAAATGCCTTCCCCATCAAGGGGCCGATGGGGTAGTAGACGGTCAGATTTACTTGTGGGACCAAAATGGAAACCAAATGCAAAAATATAAGCTATGGGGCTCAAATCCCCTCAAAAAGTGAATCAGCAGAGGCTGCGCAAGCTAACAAAACACTTCAGATTCTCGCCGAGAATCAAAACACTTCAGGTGCACCCAGTCCAGCAGAAAATTTGGACGATAAATTCCAGAATCTTTTCCTGAAAGAGGAAAGAAAAATCTCTGGGGTGGGGAGAAACCGACCGCTCCGAGGATGAGGAAAAACCGGACAAAAAATCCTACAGCCCTGGTTTCTAAAACACTGACACCTGTGGCGGCCAGGAAATCAACCCCTGAAAAACCCACAGAAAAAGAGATTGAGATCTGAAAACGGGACTCCAAGCGCAAAACAGATCTCGAAAAAACGTAGGGGGGGGGGGCAAGGAAAGGGATATAAAGATCTTAGATAGGTGAAAACTCTGTACGCAGCCTGTAATGTATGATCACTATCAATAACTACATAATTGACCAGTTTGCTGGGAACCATTTTTTAGACAAATTTGGATTTAAAGAACAAAACAAATTAGAAACTACAGTGAAACTACAGTAAAATCAACCTACAGAGTCTATTCATATAAACAGAATCCATGAAATATTCATGAAACGAGTGATCGGAGCACATGGTGCCATATGATTGTTTCGTTTAATAATTTGGACCTTAAAATCTGAATTAATACAAGTATCAATTCATTCCTATGCGAATTGTTGTTTATTTCTATCATTTTTGTGATCCATCATTTTTATTGTTTTCATTCGATATATTCATATTCATGTAAAATAATATGAATAATAAACAAAAACGATAGAACGAAATCGGTCTGTTTTGGCAATGTTCACGTGTTCAGTAAATGTATATGTTATTATCAATGGACTCTGTAGATTAAGTTTTATATATATATATATCCCATAAAATGATGGAAAAAAAACTGTACAAACTAAATAAAAAAGCCTCCTAAATAGAATTATTATTGTCAACTATACCCATTTTTTATCTCCTTAAATATTGTTTTTGAACTTTTATGGAAGTCCAAACAAGCATTTATTTTTATGAATGTCAAATAAATTTTATTTATACGAAAATCTTCTAATCTTATTATCTCAGTTTATTTTTCTAATGGTAACTTAAATAGATAGATAAATTGTAGAGGCTGCCCTGGACGGGCTCCACTTCGACCATAAGGTCCATTGTGATGCCTAAGAATGTGAGGATGTGAATGGAGTGGAAGGAATTTTTGTGTATAGACTAGGAATTGGTAGGATATGTGACTGCAGCCGACTATGATAGGAACTCTGCCGATATTCATCTGGAGTTCGTGAAGGAAAGTGCAGAAAACCTTCTCAAGCATAGCCCGTTACTTAGTTATTGTCCATACGCTGACAATTAAGTCAATTAACCGCCCCTATTTTTTTCTTAA
Source organism: Nineta flava (assembly GCA_963920215.1). Classification (NCBI taxonomy): domain Eukaryota; kingdom Metazoa; phylum Arthropoda; class Insecta; order Neuroptera; family Chrysopidae; genus Nineta; species Nineta flava. The sequence continues at coordinate 120,723,013 of OY986040.1, forward strand.
TAATTGACAAACTGCTGATGTCGGGATTCGAACTCATATCCTCCCAGTTTCTAAGTAGACTGCGCAGGCCTTAGACCGCTCGGCTACTTGGACTGGTGTTAACTTACTTTTCAGTTAGAATATATGATGAAATTTTCGAATTCTTTTTTTATACATTATTTTCACCTACATTATCACTTCTATAATATTCGCAATTAAACTGACACCATGCTAGGATATGCTTTTTAACGATTATTATAATTTTCCTACAGCTTTTGTTAATTGACATAAAATTTGTATGATACTAATATATAAAACAATGACAATACACCCATAATAATGACGTGACAGTGACAAATAATAAATAATATACTTAAATGAAAGTGATCGTAAAAGTTTTTAAAATGCACTTAAAAAATATCTTATATAACATTTTCTATTTTATAGTAAAAAAAAATTTTTATGATCCTCTATAATACCAATGTTCTTTTTTATGGACAATTAATGTATATTTAGTTTTATAATTGAGAAAATTTATGACAATATTTTCTCATGAAAAATGATATCCCGTACTGTTTTTATGGTTCTAATTTTGTTATTACAACATATATAATTTATTATTATATTTGTGGAGTTGTTTGAATCGAATGGAAAATCGATAAAACTCGAGCGTAAATGGTTTGAAGTAAGTAGCCTTAAAAAATTAAAAAAATGTTAGTGATTTCACCGACTTACAGTAGTTATTATCAATTTTAAACAGAGTGACCCCATATAATTTAAAAATCAATTTAAATTGAAAACCAACTACTTTTCGAGATCGTATTTTAAACGTATTGGACAACGTTTCGTCTACACAGTACTATACAGAAATAATATATATTTTAAATTTATTTTGTATTGTTTGAATAATTTTATTGTACAAAATTTACAAATTCAAAGAAATATTTATAAATAGATAAATTTTTATGAATCATATTTTTTTACAAACTTTCTATTTTTTTTTTTTTTTTTGGTATTGTTGAATGCGTTTCGCGATATATATGTGTGAGTGATGAATCAGGTGAATTACTTTTTATTGAACATTGGACGATCAGTAATTTATTTATAGTTTTTAATTTTGTAATATTATAACTGACTTGAGTGAATTTGATAAACAACTTCATTGAAGTAGTCACTTCAGAGTGCGCTACACGAGTCATTCATGAATCATAATTAACAGTAACTTTTGTATACAAATAAATGCACTGAACCAAATCATTTTTATTATATTTGTGGCCTCATTTTTATCATATTATTTGTTTGTTAGTTTAAATGGCTAGTGAATTAATTATATGAGGTGTTAATTACATTAGAGAATATGTTCGCGCACTTTTTTTTATGGGTAGTTAGTATTTGTTGGAAAATAAATAAATCTAGCAAAATAAAATAAAATGTATTTTGAAGTAATTGATCATTATAAAATGGATTTCAAAAACGATTTCATTTAAATCGGGCAAAATTCAGTTGTGCTTTATCAAAATTGATTTTTAAATCTGAATCGCCTTCATTTTAAAATAAAAAATGGCTTTTGGTCCATCTATATGGCATAATTTATCCGATTTTGATTAAATTTTAGTCAAATAATCTAATTTTAGTAGTAAAACCAAGATGTTTATGTAATTTTTGGAGACGGTCTGTACTCCATGTGTGGAATTCGAAATCGATAAGCGCTATACAATGCTCAATTGTAAGAATGGAAAGTACTTTCCAAAAATATTGGGTTTCAAAACCATTTCATTTTATGAAATGAAAAATCTTACACATCTTGGCTGGGGATTGGATCCAAGATTTATGACATCCTACACCAGTGCTGTGCTTGTCAAAAGATTGATTTTTAGAATATAATGACGTCAATCAACAAGGACTTTAATTTTTATGGGATTATGCAATATTTCATTCATTAAAACATTCGCGTAAATACAAAAAATTAAATTACTTTGAAATGCTCAAATATTTTTTAAACGGATGCCAATTGCTAACATATTAATTATTTGAAGACAATAGGGAATATGAATGAAAATTTTTTTTCACATTTATTTTCAGAATATGAAAATACTATTAATACTGTAATAATATTTAAAAACGAAATTAAAATCGGACAAATATCAAGGAAGCTATAAGCTTTAAAAGATTATTATCTGTCTCTTTCTTGCAAAAATACTAAAAACGGAGTTTTACGTGTATTTTAAATGGTGATAGCACATTATGACGTCATAATGTCTATCAAGAGGGCTATCATCCTCTTTGTCTAATCGGAAATTTCAATCATTCATATCTCGCTTATTTTTAAAGTTATTTAAAAAGTAATTTTACCTTGATATTTGTCAAGTAAACATGGTTCAATTGAAGTGAAAAAAAATTTTCATTCAACATCCCAATTGTCAATGTTAATTTATTTAGTTTTCTAAAATTACGCATACTTTATGTGCTATGCCATTCTGAAACAATAGTATTACAAAAACGAAACGTTTGTAGGAATATTATAATGTTTATTGCATATCACATATTGAATTGCAAAATTATTTAACAATAATAATTCTTACAATTGGCTTATCGATGTAACAGCGAAACATTTATTATCGATTCTTAATTTTGTATATGAATTGAAATAAACTTCCCAGAAAATCTGTATGGAAGGATGATTCATTTGTATACCCTGTAAGTATTATAAATTTAGTCCAATATTTGGAACGGTTGAAAATATATTGATCAGAGAAAAAAATTTTGCACAGGTGTTAATAAAATGTTCGAAGTAGATCATTTCTGAATGTCCGATTGTCTGTCCATCAACACGATGTCAAGAATGAAAAGAGATACCGAACTAAAATGATCGTGTTCTTAAGCTAAAAAGCGACTTCGTGTGACAAAAAATGTCCTGTTATTTAAATACACCAGCAGTCATATTTTTATACATCTATGCGTGTAGAGAACAGTACACTGATAAGGAACTCATTATATACAAGATATTTAAACAATTAGTTGAGTTAGATCGACCTCATACATAATATACTTCTAGAAACTTGTCTAAAGCTAAAAATATTTCTGCCTTTAAAATGTTAGAATAAATTTTATGCCTAATTAGTTTTGCCTTATAGAGTAAATGTCAGAGATCCTTTTCTTACACCTACGGACTCTTCCAATAACTCTACAAAAATATTTTTTTAAAGAATTTTAATGTGTGATTATTATAACAAACATTTTTTCCATCACCAAAACAAAATGTTTTAAACAAAATAAAAGTAATTGGAATTTGTTTAAAAAAACAATTCTAATATTAGGCGTTTTAGATATTATAAAATACCGAGTAACCGAAAATACTGAAGAAAAATGTTTGGAATTTGTCACACCGGTTGGCCTCCTTCTCTTTATAATAAATATATATCACTTGGAGAATTTGAAAATAATTTCAAACAATTACTTTTTTGCTATTTCACTGTTATTTTATTATATATATGTATATAAAGTGACATGTTTCGGACTTTGCGACCATTATCAACAATTATTAATCATCAACCATTATCAAACAGTTTGATAATGGTCGCAAAGACCGAAACATGTCACTTTATAAATATATAATAAAGAAACAGTGAAATCGCAAAAAATTAATTGTTTGAAATTATTTTCAAATCCTCCAAGTTATAATAGAATAAGGCTCAAAATAAGGCAAAACAAGGCTCGAAATAATACATATATCACTTTGTTTTACTCAATTGATTTATGATTAATTTGCAAATTTTATTGTAGTTTAATCACTGTAGTAATTGACATTGTGATTGAGATGTTTGTGAAATTTATCACTTGCAGAAGCCGATAATATTTACAGGGGAGGTGTGGAGAACTCGAAGAAATTTAGAAAATCGAAAAAATTAGGCCGAAATCAATGATAAAATTTATACTATCGGTTTCATAATGGGCGTTCCATTTGAAACAAATTTTAGGAATAAATAATAAAGAAAAATATCAATGTTTTATTTTTTCCAAGCTAATATTTTCTAGATTTTTGAGGTGCTCGATTATAGTGAGTAGTCCATCTATATTAATAGGGAATATGCATGAAAATTTTTTTTCACTTGAATTGAAGCATGTTTACTTGACAAATATCAAGGTAAAATTACATTTTAAATAACTTTAAAAATAAGCGAGATATGAATGATTGAAATTCCCGATTAGACAAAGAGGGTGATAGCCCTCTTGATATGTTATGTGACGACATATTACACTTTCACCATTTAAAATACACGTAAAACTCCGTTTTTAGTATTTTTGCAAGAAAGAGACAGATAATAATCTTTAAAAGCTTATAGCTTCCTTGATATTTGTCGGATTTTAATTTCGTTTTTAAATATTATTACAGTATTAACAGTATTTTCAAATTCTGAAAATAAATGTGAAAAAAAATTTTCATGCATATTCCCTATTATACCTTTCTTTCAAATGTGTCATGAATAATCCACTCGGTACATACGTATAAAATCTATAATAGAAAAATAGAATTTATAATCGACAAACAAAACAACGGCGCTACGTCGTTTTATTTGTTTAATGTAAAACATATTTTTTCTAAACACAATCCAGTATTGGAATTGTAGCGGCGTTGACATATAAAAATAAAACATTCTACAGACAAAAAAATACATAAGTAATAGTATATTAAAATAAGTTTTTGTTATTTAAATTATATACATTTTCCCGAGACTCGAGAGAACGAACATAAGTTGTTTTTATAATGTAAGTGGAGATACGATATATTTTAAATACCCGCTGAGGATAAGATAAACAAAGACAGACAGATAATCGTCGTCTACATTCTTTCTATATTATTTAGTCTTTTTTTTTCTATAAGAATATAAGAAAACTATTTTACATAATTTTATTTTTGTATTAAAATTTTTATTGAATCGTTTTTATTATATTCTCTTGATTTTAAATTAGATTTTAAATAAAACAGTCCAAAATCAGTCGTCAAACTGTCTTATTGCCCAGTTTGATTTGTATTGGCTTGCAAAAAAGTGAATACAGGCTATAATCGTCAAGACTAGTCATTCTCATACGAAATTTGCAACAGTGTTTGAATGAGTTGAAGACAGACATATATTTATTTGTAAAGAGATAAAGAGATAACGCGTATCTGCTTTTCTTTACAAATAAATGTTTGTCTCACTTCAATTCATTTAAACAAAATTTGTTGAAAATTTCGAATTCCAACGGCCAGTTTCGAAACTGTGTTCTGGTGTTCTGAAATGCCTTCAGGAAAACTATACCGCGGTGTAAAGCTGAAAAAACAAAGAAAAAAGTTTAATAAAGTTCTTCGATTTGAAGCTTTGTTTTTGAGATATAATTAATTAAACATTAATAAATTCAACTAATCACATTTGCAGTTTTGAATATTTGCGGGTGTCGCCACACTTATTAATTAATTGGTAATTTATTAGTAATTGGTGGAGTAGGGCGGCCACAGTGGAGCATGCCAGAGTAGCGACAATCAGAGATCTCAATAAGTGAAGCGACACCCGCAAAAATTCCAAAATGCAAATGTGATTGGTAGAATTTGTTAATAATGTTTAATTAATTATATCTCAAAAACTAAGCGTCAAATCGAACAAAATTATTAAACTTTTTTGTTTGTTTTTTGCAGCTTTACACCATAGTATAGTTTTCCTGAATGAATTTCAGAACATCCTGTATATATACAACAAAGGTTCTTTGTTTTCTAATTTGTTAGGTAATAATTGACAAATGTTTAGTAGTTTTGTGTATTTAACCATAACGTTTCCCAATAAACATCATTCGGAGGATTGGCAATAATCCAAAAACTATTACTGTTTGCCTCTTTATAAAACTTTCGAATGTTTTATCTTCTGTTAAAAGCAGAATAGTTTTCCTCTAAATTTAGGAATCTACAAGATTTCTTTTCATTGATTATCAATTCGAAATCTATTTTCAAAGCTATTGGTACAGTTACTCGTGACGTCATATTCCAAAATGGCAGCTTTAGTCAGGCTACATTTAAACTATTTCTATTTTTAATAAAAAACTATGAGTTTATTTAACAAAATAATAGTTTTTTGTTTATTTTATTAACGTAACCCTTGTAACACAAATGTAACTATCACAGTTGAGCCTGACTACTCTGTTTCAAAGTAGTGCCACCAGATGTCATAGCCGAATGAACAAACACCAATAATGGTCACTTAATTTCAAAATTTTCATGTATATTAGTCTTATTTAACTTATACAACTAATGCTCGTTTTGAAACTTCATGTGAACTTCATGCTTTTTTCGGAAATATAAAAAACAGAATAAAGTTGACTCCATCGAAAGTACAAAAGATTATTATAAATTTATTTTTTAAATCAGAACGTGTAAACTTTCACGCGCGGTTGAAGTAAAACTTCTTAGGCGTTAATAACATATATTTATTTTTAATCTAAAATAAATAAGTCGTATTAACATACGACGCTTACATACATGGGTTTATTAAAGACGGTTTATTATTCAAATTATCAGAATGCAAAAGGCCTCTTAAGAAGTTCTATTTCACAATTGAATTCACTTTTAAACAGATGTAGGCAATTAAGTAATCTTTTAAGAATGATTCGAGTTCAAGGCTCTGTCAATGAGTCGTTCCTTCCTTTATTAGGATTTACGCTTCACTAATTTTATTCATATTAATAAAACATACACGTATACAAAAAAATAAATAAATATATAGAAAAAAATAAATAAATAATATTATTGAACACAAATATTAAATGATAAATATAATTTTAAATTGATTACTGTTTCCGTGTTTTGTAATCATTGAATTGTGACATACAAAACATTAATGATGTCTACCGCGTCTATTATTATTTATTTCTGAGCCTGTTTTTTTTTTTAATAAATATAGGGAAAGCTCTATTTATTTGTCCTCATTAATTTTTGTTTTGTTTATATTTAAATTCAATTTTAGATTATTGCAAACGGATGATTCAATATTGTGTACGAAAAATAAAAATTTTTAAATAAATGAATAACAATTTCCTATTTCCGATGATTATGGCAAAGTAGGGGGGCAACCGTAACAGGTTTTGCCACTGTTTTATTTTGAATTATATAAGCACAACTTTTGTCGACTACAATACCTCTAGTAGTTAGTCCTCTTTTTTCAAGGTTTTTGTGTTTGTTGAGGGTCATCTCTGTTGTACTGGTTCCATTCATTCATCAATCATTCATGTAGATCATTATTCATTTAATAATAGTGGCGATGTCGTTCGTTTATATGAGAGAGGGTTGTCGAAGATCATTAGTGGAACATTGTCAGGTTCTATCCTTATGTTTTATGTCATTTAATAACGGTGTGTTATATGAAATAACACTGAATATGTTTATTACTCACGCGCGCATACAAATTATATATTAACTGTGAAATTCTTTAAAAAAAAAACACAATAATGGACAGCAATTTATAAAACGGCAGCAGAGAATGACGGGGTTATATATAAAAAAAGGTAGTTTTTATAATAATTGCATAGACATTTCTACGAAATTATTCCCCTAACAGTAGGTAGTTAAAATTGTAAGATTAATTTGTACATTTATATACTTGGCCACAAAAGTTGATGTCATTTTTTAAATTTTATAGTTGATTTGTGCCTTATTTATTCATTTTTCGAAACAAATTCCGAATAAAAGTTGTTACTATATAAAGGCTGTTACGCCAGAGTCGCCTTTGGTGTAGCGGTAAACACGCTGGACTAGGTATCCAGAGGCCCGAGGTTCGATTCCTGGTTGACGAGTTAATTTTTTCATATTAGTATTCAGTTGTTACTATATATTTATATGAACAACGTTTAGCCGAAACATTTTTTCGAAAAGCGAATCAATAAGGCACAAATCAATTATAAAATTTAAAAAAATGACATCAACCAATCAGCTGTTCGAAACCTAATAAAATAAAAATTTTAATGTAGTATTACATTTATCATATTTTGAAGCCATTTATCTCAAAACCAGCTATCTGCGGGTTAACTCTTTTTTGCATAACACCACACATACATATATAGACAACTTAAGAAAACCTTCTTCATAGTCTTAGGATAAAATGAAACAATCGCTAGACAATCGTCCAGAATCTAGCATTACACTGCGAGGAATGAAGCCTTTAGACTGACTCATAAGTCTATATCAAATTTGTCTACTAGTACCTATGTACATTTCCGCTCAAAAAAAAAATGAACCAACCTGAAATGTTAATTTTCTTATATTTCATAAAACTCCTCACTTTTGTAACGCTCTGTATGTATGTATAATCTTATTATTATATTCAACAAATATCCCAAGATTCCGGTTCAGGTCGGTTCATTTTTTTTTGAACCGGAGTGTACTATGAAACATACAAGTTGATGTCATTTTTTTAAATTAAATAATTGATTTGTTTTCTTCGGATAAACGTTGTTCATTAGAAATATAGTAAAAACCTTTATTTGAAAACCGAATGAATAAGCACAAATCAACTATAAAAATTTAAAAAAAACTCAACTTTAGTGGCTAAGTGTACATATGGTCACAAAAGTTACTTTTTTTCCAAAATTTCATAGTTGAATTATGTCAAATCCATTAGGTTTTTGAAAAAATGTCTCGTATAAAAGTTATTCCTCATAAGAATATTAAGAATTTTTGTGTAAAACAATTTTTCGAAAATCGAATGGATTCGGTACAAATCAACTAAGAAATGTTGAAGAAAATAGTCCATCTTAATGGTCATGTGTGTACATAGCCCTATAAAATATACAGCAGTTGCTAGTCTCTGCTGGTATCACTGTTAGAAGTTCTGTTGTCAGTTGGACTGTTACTTTCAAAAATAAAGACAAAGAGAAATATAAAACAATTAAATACTGAACAATTAAGAACTGTATATATATTCTTTTAACGAACCAAATAATTATTTTGTTTTAAAATTAACTAATACAAAAAAAAGTTAATTTGCATAATTTGAAGGTTATTTAACACACACACACATACACACACACAAGTCTCTCTCACACATATATGAAACTGAAAGTAAGAGAAATAACAAAATGTGCATTCATGGCTAAACTGTTATGATGATTATGATAATTGTGAAAGCCGTTAAAAATATTAATAATTACGTGACGTGTATTATTATATGGTATTTGTTGTGTTTAAAAAGAAAAGATATACACACATATCAATATTACTAATATGTAAAGAGAATATTTATTTAAACAAAAAAAATAAAGAATTATTTATTTTGAGAGAAGAGAGAAAAGAGGTTTTAAAGATGACGAAGCATGTTAAACAGTTTTATAAAAGTTTATAATAAATATTATTTAAATAAACTCTTTATAGTATATTTAAATTCATTTTTTTGTCATATGCTTTTATTGGGAAGGAAGTAAATTCCGCATTTTTATACTGCAATACAAATTCTTGATGGGTAAATTCACTGACGTCTATAAAACTGGACAAAGTATGCTTATGGATCTAAATATGAAATAATGGACACAATTAAAACGTTGCCTAAATGCCGCAACTCAAGTGGACAAGGTACAAATGGTCACTAGAGTTGATGTGATTTTTTACATTTTATAGATAATTTGTGCCATATTCAATCGATTTTAGAAAAAAACATTCGAATAAAAGTTGTTACTATATTGATAATTAACAATCAATAAGGCACAAATTAATTATAAAATTTTTTTAAATGACTTTTTTTGGTCATTTGTACTAAAATGCTTCAGTGCGCCTGCGTGACTAACAGCTTTATGTGTGTAGTACAAATGCATATAACAGCAACACATACGTCAAAACACATATTTATTACATATATATGTCGCGCAGGCGCGCTGTATCGAAAATTAGTACTTTGGCTAGTTGCGGAGTACTTTGGCTAATGGAACTAATGGTATAACATGGGATAATCTGTCTAATTATATAGAGGTCAGTGGGCCATAGTTTTAGTTCACTAGGTACAACCGAACCAAAAAGTATAAAATTTACTTATCACAACTGTGACACTTGACTTACCAGTCCAAGTGGCCGAGCGGTCTAAGGCGTTATGTCTGCGCAGTATGCCTACTTGGAAACTGGGAGGTTATGGGTTCGAATCCCGACATCGGCAGTTTGTCAATTATTAAGAAAAAAAGGGGGCGGTTAATTGACTAACCAGTCGGCGTATGGACAAGAAGGAAGTTGCCGGCTATACTTGAGAAGGTTTTCTGCAGTTTCCTTCACGAACTCCAGATGAATAACGGCATAGTTCCTATCATAGTCGGATGCAGCCGCATATCCTACCAATTCCTAGCCTATACACAAAAATTCCTTACAATCCACTCACATCCTTAGGTATCACAATGGACCTTATGGTCGAAGTGTAGCCCGTCCAGGGCAGCCTCTACAATCTATATATCTATGACAATTGAACATATCTAGTATAACATACATATTGTTTTAACAATTATGATTCAATTTACTATATGTTGTACTATGTGAGAATTTTATTTTTACAATGATCAATCAATAATTTTGGAGTAGCATTTGCTAATTATTACCATTAAATATCAATAGATCCGCAATATATGTTTTTTTTCAAATTAATTTGCTAAGTTCAACTTCATAAGATATTCGTTTTTGAACCGATCGGCTTCACAATTGGTCAAAATAAAATTGGGTTTACGAGTGAACCACTTTAAAAATTAGAAAAACACCCACATGGTATCTATATATTTAGGACGCCTTCCTAATATCTCGTCTCGTATACCGAGAAAAGTAATTGTTTTTCCTCTTGTCAATAGACAAATGTCGCCTCGTCTTGCATGAAATATCGAAACCGATTTTGAAAAGTAACATTGACTCCAAAAAGTCGAGAATATATACGATTGTAGTATTAAAAACAACTGCACTAATTATTACCACGCACGCGCAATGACACCTAATTCAAAATACCTATACAAATAATAATGTTATGTTTTTACAAAGAGATAAAACAAAAATCCAAATAAACATGAAAATAACGGAATATTTGTTGTTTAAAAAATAAATTATTCATAATTTCATAATGGAAGTACACACACATGGGTGATTCTTTACTAGCTGTGAATGAATTCTTTGTAATTAGATGTTAATATCGTAAACATCATAGTGTTCTACATTTGCTATTATAGATTGTGACACGACCTCCAAAAAAAATGCATGAGAAATATCAGTAGGTTTACTAATCCTTATCCAATAAGAGGAATTCTTTCAGCTTATTCGAAATCTATTTAGCGTAGTGGCGTTTAAAAGGTACCCTTTTAACATAGAATTTACAGCTGATACATTATTAAGTTTTTTATAAGATTTGTTTTGATTTGAAAAAAGTAATTCGCACTTTTTCTTGTAATGGTCTAAGAGCCTGGTCTAATGGTTTAAGAGAAGTTTCCGACGATTTTGTCAAAGCAAGAGCCACATTTTGCAGAAGTCGCAATGGAGGCGTAGGGTATGGCTGGGGGTTCAATAATGTTAATAGTGAGGCTAAATGACCAAAAAATTTAACTTTCGGTCAAAATGTGTATGTATTAAACCATTATGTATTATGTATTATATATGCATTTTGTTTTATGTGCTATGTTCAATACACTAGTCAAAAGTATGCATTTTTTGAGAAATTACCTGATACATACGCCTACAGAAATGTTTCGTCCAATGACCAGTGTCGTGGGTATCACTACAGTATTGTTTTTGTGTCATCATCGTGGAAATCATTATATTTGATTTAAATATACCAACAATTCTGTTCTGCGATTTTCAACCGTTACAAAGTCGAAATTAAACTTAATATACCCTTGTATTAATTGTAATTATATATACCGGATATAAAAATCACACTTTGCAGAGAATCACCCATATGCTCGTACATACGGCGTCAACAGTTGATGGTATTTTTTAAAATTGTATAGTTGATTTGTGTCTTTTTCATTCAGTTTTCGAAAAATATTTTCGAATAAAAGTTGTTACGTTATTTTTAACCCAACTTCAAAAAGAAGGATGGTTCTCAATTCGTCTGTATTTTTTTTTTTAATGAACAACTTTTATGTGAAGCAACTTTTTTCGAAAATCGATTCAATAAGGCATAAATCAATTATAAAATTTAAAAAAATAGCATCGACTTTTACAGCTAATTGTACACTCCCGTTCAATAAAATTGAACCAACCTGAAATGTTAATTTTCTTACATTTCATAAAACTTCTCACTTTTGTAACTCTGTATATTATTTATTTATAAACAAAGATAAGTAGTATATTTTTTAAATGTGAAAAAAGAACTGGAAGTTTTATATTTTTTATTTATGTAAATTGTAGTGATAGAGTAAGAACATGTTATTTAAATACATGTTAAGTGTTATATCTTCTTTTTACGTATAAAAATTAAATAAAATGTTGTATCTGTCGAAAACATTTAATACAAGAATAATCAAAATTGTGAGGGATTCGGTTCAGGTCGGTTCAATTTTATTGAACGAGAGTGTACACATACGGTTCATATAATATGGATGTACATTGTATATAATTTTATTTCTATACAATATTTTTAATTAAAAATAATAGAAAGAGCACATACACAAATTTGTTATTTATATTTTTGTTAGCTAGAATACAAATATACATGTTATTCTATCTAACTAAAATATAAATAAAAAAAATTGTATTTCAAAATCTATGAACTAATAATATAATATTCATTGTTTATTAAATTAAAAATATATTTTATACTAGATTTCAAATCAGTGATTTATTTATTTTTATTTTATTTCGTTTTTTATATAATAGATTAGTTATTATGATTATTTGCACGATTGGGTGGGACTCGATTGTTTATTTACAAATAAATAAATAAACAATAAATTAATTAGTTACGATTATATTGTTTCTATATTAAAAGTTTGGTCAATTACAACTGGCATTGGATCATTTCAGGTTTTCACAAAGTTCAATATAAATTTAATAACATGTTTTTGTTGGTTTTTGTGCGTTGTGATGAATATCTTTTTGAGGATGTATTAATTTTAGTACACCTAGTTTATTTCCCTAGTACACCGTGGTCATTGAACCAACCTGAAATGTTAATTTTCTTACATTCCATAAAACTCCTCACTTTTGTAACTTTCTGTATATTATTTATTTATAAACAAAGATAAGTAGTATATTTTTTAAATGTGAAAAAATAAATGGAAGTTTTATATTTTTTATTTATGTAAACAAGCCAATGATAGAATAAGAATATGTAATGTAAATACATGTTAAGTGTTATATCTCCCTTTTACGTATAAAAATAAAATAAAAAGTTGTATCTGTCAAAAACATTAACTACAAGAATAATGAAAATTGTGAGGGACTGCTTCGGTTCAGGTTGGTTCAATTTTATTGAACGAGAGTGTGTATAAAGGAATATAGTTTTGTATTCTGAACAATTTTTTAATTACTGAGATTGGTTCATTTGAGATTTTCACACTAAATTTAATAACGAGAGACCTCTTTTAACGTAAAACCAATAGTTTATTGCCAGGTATTTGAGAACAACTTATTTTCGCGACCTTTGACTTTCAATAACTTTTTTGCTAGTGCGATTTCGTTATAGACTTTTTGGTATGTTTTAATATCGTTAATAATATAAAAAGAATTCCGTGATATTTTTAAGGGGTATACTCACAATAACAATAATCGGTAATACAGTGATTTTGACACACATTTTTTTTAAATTTTTGTAAACAAATTATTCATCATGTTATTAGTGACAACCACCTTGTACATCTTTTAAAAGCATATTAATGTATGTACTTTAAAATAATATAAACATTAGTAGTAAACATTGTATATAAGTAACTTATATGTTTATATAAAACAGATGTATTAAGTTAGCAGAAACAAAAACATTCAACGCGTGTGTCCATTTAAAAAAATGATCGGAAATAATTTAAGGATATTAGGGAGAAACAATCCGAACTCTAAATACTTTAAATAAGAAATAATTAATAATATCACTAACTTTTGACAGTGAACATACCTTTAATTTAAATCAACAAAAACATATATACTTTTCCTTTCTATTACGTATAAGTTACAAACGTAGATTTAAAAAAAATTTATTTTTCTAATTTTTTCTCAACAATCGATTAGTGAATGTTGATAAAATTGTGTAAAATAGTTTCTATAGAGTTTAAGGTTTATAATTTGAAATTTGGGCCGCTTCGTAGCTTTTTTAATCGTAATTGAAATGAATTTAATTTATTGAGTGAACAAATCTCCATAAGAACACTCTCGCTGTTAAATTACATTTTTTTTAATTGCAATTACTTTTAATCGGCTTACGATGTCGTTTTGAAATTATCACAGTAGCTTTAGCATTTTTGTTCGTTTCGTATTATTTTTGATATAGCTCCGTAACATCCTTAAGTCTAACTGAATTTTAACATTATAACGTAATAAAAAAAATGTCAAATAAAAGTTGGTAGAAATACAAATAAAAATAAGGACGCTACTTTTGAGGTTGTCTATTTTATTTAAACAGCAAGTGTTTTCGGCAATGGACACATTTCCCACGCGATCATCTATTCATAATAGTAACTTCTGTAATCGTATAGAGTCAACGAATACTTCCATGCATAGACAATCCGACATTCTATAGATTCAAGCGCAAGTGATATCGGATTAATCAACGCAAAACAGCAACTGGAAATTCCAGCAACCACGCTCATTACAATTTTTTTTTTGTTTTAAGATTTTAAAATCTTAAGGACGATTCCATAGTACTAATTAAAAGTTAATCTTTTAAACGTGATAGATATGCTAACTTTATGGACCTGCATATGAACAGAGATATATGATACATAAACTTTGTAAAACTGTAAATATTTAAATTCAGCAAATATTTTTATGTAAACAATTAGTAGATATGCACATACTCAATTTAAATTGCTGACTATCAAAACTTACAATATTTATATACACATAACATATATATTATATTGATTTTCTCTTTAAAAATAATTAAATTACATAAGAAATATATTTTAAATAAGTTAATTTATAAGATGCTTAATAGCAAGCACATATATAGGATAGTCTAAACCACCTTAAACGCCTAGCCCGTCCTCCAGCTCTTCATATATAAACTGGATAAAACTGTTTTTTAACCCGACTTCAAAAAGCAGGATGGTTCTCAATTTGTCTGTATTTTTAATTTTTTTTTATGTTTGTTACCTCAGAACTCTGTCATTTATGAACCGATTTTGAATTTTTATTTTTTTTGTTTTAAACGGTTTGATTTCCGATTGGTCCCATTGTCGCCAAATCGCATTCTGATGAAGGGATCCCCTGGAAATCGAGAAAAACCCTCATTTTATATGTGATCACCGATTTAGCGAAAATTTTTAATTTGTTTGAAAGGGTATACTCCTTCATAATGGAAAAATAAGAAACTTTTCTAAAAAATAAGAAACCGACTTCAAATAAAAAAATTTTTTACAAAAAACAACCGACCCAAAAAAAAAAATTGTTACAAAAAAAAAAACAAAATGCATGTAAAAAAACTGAAAATCTGTTATGAAAAAAAATGCACTAAAAAAAAATTTTTTTTTTTAATCGGATTAAAAAAAATGTGTTATAAAAAAATGCACCAAAACTTAGTAGGTCGTTTAGTAGGTCTACCCATATTTACACCAATAAAATCAGTTATAGAACTTCAAAGTCCCTAAAAAGCGAGAAATAAGGAAGAATTGTTATTTTTGGAGGCGGTGTCCAAATTTTATGTGAATTTTTCTATGCTGACACCGACTCCAAAAGTAACAATAATTGTACATACATATTTAAAAATTTTTGCTTAGGTGAACTAAAATTGGCACAAGAATATGCAATTCTTTTTTTACTTTTTAGTGCATTTTTTGTTATAGAATATTTGATTTTTGAAGTCGGGTTTCCATTTTGTCAAAATTTTTTTTATCTTGAAAATCAAATTTTGAAAACAGCGAATAGGGATTAAAAAATTCGTCTCGCAGGAGCTACGTAAACTAAGCGAATTTTCTCAGAAATTGAGAATCAAAATAGGTTTTTATTGTATACTCCAAACAAAAAATTTCTTTTAATGATGATTTTTTAATAATTTTTAGATCTATGCTATTTTGATACAGTATTTCAATATCTTAACCTAATTTACGTTAGTCATTGCAGAAAATTCATTTGAATACATTATAAAAAAATCAAGAAACCATTGTGATTCATTTGTAATATTTATCATTATGGGCATGGTAATTAAATTGACAATATTTCTGTAAATGCAAAATGTTCCACAAAACATGGTCAGGTAATTCGAAAATATCGTTAATTTGAAACCGTAAGAGATAGAAGAATCTTATATCTTCCATCTTAATCTTCCTTCTGATTATGAAAACATATATTATAATCAGTACTATGTATTTCAAGACATCTGTACGTTTGTAAAAAGTATAAAATAAACAGTTCACGCATTGCTAATGAACTCAGTATATGTAAAGTATTGAAGCAATCAACTCAGTTAGGTGTTATTCCCACTTGGATATATATGATCTTTGATTGCTGACTAAAGTTATAGTAAAAGGTTAATCGTCCGTAAAAACAATCGAATAAATGTATTTTTCTAAAACAATAAAACTACTTCTATAACCAGAGTCATAATATAATTTTTTTACTAACAAGAGCAGTTCAATAACAAACCATTAAAAAACCACAAATTTTGGGGTCATATTTAATTCACATGACTTCGAGAAATACTTTTTAGTACAAAAAGCATATAAGTTAATAAATAAAAAAATTACTAAATAATATGATTAAATTTCGTATGAGATTATAACCTTAAAGTACTCTCAATACCTTAATTATATGAACAGTTATTGATGATTAGATAAATTTTTATTTTAAGTTAAAATTTTTTTTTGTTAACAGTTATAACAGACTCAATTATTAAACAAAAAGTAATAATTTCAAAAATGTGTAAATTAATAAATTCTTTTTAATTTTTTTAAGTGTCATAAATAATTTTTTTTTTTTTTTTGCGTAAATATTTACCAATTACGGTGAAACATTTTATACAGAGAGGATTTAAAATATACTTATTCATTATATGATTCCTAAGTCACAACATACATGTTCTTTTTTTTAATGTTTACATTAAAATCGTTTTTAAAATTTTTTAAGTACTATGAACAGCAAACCTCCTTTTAAATTTTTGCGGGCAATTTGTGTCGTATCCATTTGGTTTTGGAAAAAAAAAAATTTCAAATAAAAATTGTTTATCATGAGATATTAACATTTTTTCGAAAATCAAATTGATTCGGCACTAATCAACTGTAAAATTTTTGTATGATAAACTACATTTAGTCCAAACATCTAACTAAGACTTTTAATATAATCAAAAGTTTTTATACCCGGTATATATTTAATACAAGGGTATATTAAGTTTAATCCCGATCTTATAATGGTTGAACATATTGTTCGCAGAAAAAAAAACTTGGTATAGGTGTTTATAAAACGACCTAATAAGTCCATTTCTGCATGTCCGTCTGCCCGCAGACATGGTACCTCAAAAAAGAAATAACGAGCTGATATTTTGTGTGTTCTAGAGCTAGAAAATGGGGAAAAGTTCATGAATGATCAAATTTGGACCATGCCTTCTCCACTAGTAGGAAAAAATTTCCATCTTTAAAATTTTTGAAGAGGTTGAAGAAAAGTTGAAAGACAAAAAATTTTCTTTAATTAAACTTAAACAATTTTTGTTTGAAACATTTTTTCATAAACGGTCGGATATGCGGAAATAGACTAAGTAGGTGCCATTTTATGAACACTTATACCAAAAATTTTTTCTGCGATCATATTTTCAACCGTTTCAAAGTCAGGACTAAACTTAATCTAAACCTTGTATATATTAAATATACTGGGGTATCAAAAAAAAATCTAAAATATATTATCCAAATTTCCACATTCATAACGAGATTCATTCCATTGTAACGAAACTAATTATAAACTATAAATATTTTTATCTACCGAACGAATAGTTTCACCAAACACATTTGGAAGTTTTCAAATACATATAATTAAATTCAACGTTGCTAAATTAACAAAACGGTAAAACATTTTTAAGATAGACTATTTTTTAATGAACACGACTGTAGCAAACTCAACGTTCTTCAAAACCAACAATTTAAAATATTGTCAATAATTATATCAGCATTGTGACACATTTAAATAAATATAATTTTAATTAAATTATTATTTAAATATAAGAATTTTTTTCAACTGATGACGTAGATATTTTAAATGACAATTGTAACCACACATATTGTTTAATGTTATATTTATAATTATATATATATCCGTTTATTAACGTTTCAAGAAATTCGAAGCCATTTTAATGTTATTATTATTTAATATGAAATGAACTATATATATTTTTTCACTCTAAATTAACACTAATTTTCTATAAGTATTTACTTGAAAGGAATTTTACTTTTAATCCTATATTTAAATATATACAATATATATTTTTGAATGTAATAAATAGGTGGTGGTAAGGCCTCTTATATAATTAATTATGTAATGATGTATCAAATATCAATCGGAACATCATCATTTACATAATCAAATAACATCCATATTGTTTTAATGCTTATGATTGTGTGTTGTGAATTTTGATATTCAAAGCAGTTTAGGTATAATTAAAACGGGTGATTTTCAAAGCAGTTTGAGTGTAATTATCCGAGTGTTGAATAGGGAATTTAGGAAAATTCTGCTAGAAAAATAAACGATTAGGAATCCATCCAGTTCAAATTGTTAAACAATGGTTTCTGACAAGATTTATTTAAAACAATTTTGTTTACATAAGCGTTTATTTAAATATACTTAGAGAATGATAATTAATGAGAACATTAGTTTTTCACTTCACTTTTTCAGTTTTTGTATTATCAATACGTATTTCGACTACAAAGTAGTCATCATCAGTATAAATTTACTCTTGCTGACATCCCTCTTATTAAAGTTACTCTTATATTGTCTCCGGATGTGTTATTCGTTGCCAATTTGGAGACAGTTTCACCAAAACTGTTGTGAAACTGTCACCAAATTAGCAACGAATAACATATTCTGAGACAATTTAAGAGTAATTAATTTAAGAGTGATGTTAACAAGAGTAAATAGAATGAAAGCCATTTTAACAAGAGTAATTTTAATAAAATTTATTTTATTTTGTTTAATTTTTAATTTATTTTTATTTTTGTCTACTGATTTCTAATTGTCAAAGAGTAAACTACGACTAGCTTATTTTTACTGACGATGACTACTTTGTAGTCGAAATAGGTATTTACAATACAAAAACTGATCTAGGTATTTGGGCGAATTTGAAATTTTATTATACTTAGAGAGTTGAAAACTATATCATTCATTCCTAAAAGGTCAGGTCACGTTCGTGAATGGACAAAAATGTTCCATTTTTAAAAATAAACATCATAAATTCAGTATATACCGGGTTTTTAAGCAATTAACTCAATTAGTTATTATTTACAGTTGTTTGTTTAGCATTTCTTTAGCTAAATCACTTGATCGCGACTACCCACAAATTTTCGAAATAGATTCAAATATCTATATTACACGGTAGTGTACATGACCAAGTTTAAGGGGAGTTTCAATGTGCACTTTCGGTGAACTACTACAGGCCAAAATGACCTCCTGTAGCTTTTTTGAACTAAAAGAGCTACAGATCTGAGTTTTCGAATATAGAAAGATTACATCATTTGACCACATTTGTTTTTAAAGGTATAAATAGTTTTAAAGATATTTTAATTGGTTAAAATAAAAGATTCCCAGATAAAATATTAAATACATATATCTAACAAAATAATATTTAATAACCTAAGAGTAATAGCGCCCACATTATTATTTTTGTTAATAATAAATACTTTTTAAAAACTTAACCAGTCTCTTTACTCTCAAAAATAAAAAATTAATATTAATTAAAAATAATTATAAATAATTCATATATATATATATATATATATTATTTTTTTAAATTTGTTTCATTTCAAATAAGAACACAGTAACCTTCATTTTAAATTATATCTTGTTAATATATTTTTATATATATTTTAAATTATTATTGAATAAAATAAAACATGTGAATTTTTTTTAGCTTATTATTATTATATCGTGGTTGTTCAACACACACTGCCATGTGCAAAAATTATTTAATAATAATATTTTTTAATTAGATTATAATTAAAGCCGCTATATTATGTAATCATAAATATTAAATGACAAAAACATATGCATATGTAGGGTAATTTTTATAGAATTATAGTATTTTAAGGACGTTAGGTTTCTTTAAAACCAATGAAATATTGTCGATATTAACATAAACAAAAATAGTCTTATTATTAAACTGCATCATAACGTTAAGGAAGTTGGATGGATAGAAAAATCCAGGTAATTACGGCATATGTATATATATATATATATATATATATATATATATATATATACATATATATATATATATATATATATATATATATATATATATATATATATATTATATATACACATATATATATACAAATATAGGTTATTAAATATTAAATTTCGTAATTATATTGAATTTATATATATATATATATATATATATATATATATATATATAAATATATATATATATATATATATCGATATTCTTTTCTGCTCTATAGATTCCAGTTTCCGCAATCGAGTCCAAAATGCTCAAGAAAAACTCTCTTTTTAATAAAAGTTCTATCATGTTTGATCGAACAAACAATTGAAAAAGGAAAAAAGGCATTTTTTTTAAACCTCGCCTAAATGCAGAGGAAAAAGTTGAAAGATTTATTTCATTTAATCATAACAAAAACTCAATTTCCTATGGAGCTGTATGTATTTTTAACCAACTTAACCAAAATAAAGAAGGTTCTGTGTTTCCATTGTATGTTTGTTTGAAAGCGATTTTTTCAGAAATGACACGACCGATTTTTAAAATTCTTGGTACAATCTATATAATTATGGGAAAGTTTTAGTAAATTAACTAACTTCAAAAAAAGGAAGGTTTTCTATAATGGATACAATCGCTGTTAGGCGCATCAAAAGTGCGAAATATAAAATAAACAAAATTTTTTTTTTTGTTAAATGAAACGATTTCAAAAAAAGAACTAAATATTTGGAAATAATTCACAATAATAATTAATACAAACAATAACAAATGCTTTTTATGTACAAATCAATAAGCTACCTATATCTACTATATTTTGAAAGTCGAATGCCTGGCAATATGTCGCTTTAAAGGGTCAGCTTGGCACCGACTAAAAAATATTGTAGATAAGTCGATAATAAATTTGTACATAAAAATCATCTATTATTATATCCGGTGTATATAATATATAGCAGGGAATTATAATTTAAGTTCCGACCTTGTAACGGTTCAAAATATTGATCGCAATGGTCAAAATAAAATGGTCTAATTAGTTTATTTCCGCATGTACGTTTGTCTGTCTATCCGATAACTCACAAACGAAAAGAGATTAAGAGCTGAGATTCTGTGTGTGTGAGCTTAAAATGTAAGGTCAACTTTGTAAATGACCAAATCTTTCTTCCCCTAGGGGAATTATCCATCTAGGGTGAAAATATCCATCTTTAAAACGGTAAAAAAAATCCCAAAAAAAATTTTTCCCTTTTTCAAAAACAAACATATTTTGTTTCATTTTTTCATAAACTCAACATTTTTTCATAAACTCAGTATTATCGGGTATTTAAGCAATGAACTCAGTTAGTTATTATTTTCACTTGTTGTTTCTATCGGTTTGTGAATTATTTTCAACTATTTTTTAAAAGTCGGTTCATTGTTTTCACAATCAAAATACTCGCACCACATTATAATCATACTCAAAATAGAAATTAGTTTACATATCAATTAAATTATATGAAATTATGATTGACAATAATTAACTACTGATACACTAAGATATTTTGGAAAATAAACAAACAAAGAATATATATATATATATATATATATATATATATATATATATATATATATATATATATATATATATATATATATATATATACGTATGACCCCCTTAAAAACATTAACAATTATAATTTAGAAACCCTTTTATTGAAACCAACCTCATTCTCAGTGGTTTATGAAAATATAATTAAATTAATTTTCTATATTATTATTATTATTATATAAGTATGTATAATATAAGAAAAGCATTATTTTCTCTCTATATGATAATAAATATAATATACATTGCAGAGCAACACACATACATTAAATATTTTCCTCAAAGGACATTTTCCTATTTTCCCTTATAACAACAACCGTCGTCTAATGTTATTTGACATTAGTATTTTATGTTTGGAAAATAATAATAATAACAATAATGATAAAATAACACCATGCCAGTGAGAACAGATATGAACGTATAACAAATAGTTCCTGAAGTTCCATAAAATTATTCAGTATTGATTTGTAATCTTATGCCCATAAAATGTCTTTTTAGTACAGCAAAAAATAGGAAAAAGTGCGAAAAGTTTTTATTTAAAACATTTAATTTTTCGATTTCTCAAAAATCGTCAACGATATGACCTTGGCAACAATACGAAACTTAAAGAATATGAGTTGTTTGGTATCATCTACGAATCTATTTCGACCTAAATTTTCTCTACCAAAAAGGAACTCTACGAATTTTTACTTCCGGCAAATGTTTCTTGAGAAATAAAGCTGGTAAAAGCTCAATGGTGAATAAATAAAATACGCTGTTTTAAAAAATTTATCAAATTTCGAAAACAACTGTAGAATCGATTCTTAGAGTTTAGCGAATATCATAACAAGTGATATCTAACAATTAATTGAGGTAATTATTCATAGCCATGCGTGGACTGTTTATTTTACTAAAACAAGCGCAAAGAACTTGTTGTGCATATACCCTGGTAATATATGTGGAATACACATATTTCTGTAATCTTCAGTATTTACAGCTGTTTGAGCTGAAATTATGGGTAATGTATATGTATATACACATCTTTCTGTAATATACAGATGTTTGAGGTTAAATTGTGGTAAAACTATTCAGTTTATGAAAAAAAAAATTGAAACAAGTGTTTTTAAACTTCTAATAAAAATGTATATATACAGGGTATAATAAGTGTACGAGACTGACTTGTCAGTTTTGAAGCTAATATATTGCTGCAAATGTTTTTAACACTATTTCATAATCTATTAAATACGTAAAACATTGTACAATATGGCATATTATGTGATAACCGCTTTATAGGAATAGATTTAAAATATATAAAAAGATTTAAATATATTAATTGGCTCTTAATACAAACGGCAAACCACCCACCCATTAAATTGTTCTGTGTACATCAAACAAAACAAAAACTTTATTACCAATTATTTCACTGCAGTAGTTCAATTTTTTGGAATGTGAATGTACACACAATAAATTTTAAATCATTTATAAAATGAAAGTTTTTATTAAGGAAGGCAATATTTATTTTCAATATGGCGAGTGTAATGTGGTAACAACAGGCCCAATAAAAAACAATGCCTGAAGTTATACTTTTATGTAATTAATTATTACATGTGTTGTTTGTTTGGTGACTTTATAAACGGCACAAGAAACCAAATTTTTGAGTGGGTGAATCACCTTTATATATGATCGTCCGATTAAATTAATGAATTGGAAAAAACTGACAAGACAGATACAATTTTAATAGCATCTTATTAAGAAATTCGTTTTACCTTATTTAGAATACTGTAAAGTTTATGATCTCATCGGTAGGATTAAAAAATTCCGTCTACAAACGTCTTTACTTAAGAAAAATCCCAAATAGATGCTGCTAAAATGCAGCAGTTGGTTCAAATAATACTATCAAATCTCAAATATTGTTTAGCCTACTATTTAAATCTTCGACTTTGTACAAAAAATATTGAGCTTTCTCTCAATATTTTGAAATATCCTTATCTTTAAAAGGCTTATATTTCTGCTGAAAAAAATTGAATTTTTAGGGAGAGTTGACTCAATTTTCACCGAAACATTATGTTTTGTTTTGAAATTCATATACAATTCGGGAACAAAAACAATGTAAATTCAATCTTAAATTTCGAGATAAATTGTACACAATCAAGACGAAAACTCAAAAACAACAATGAATTTACATTGTTTAAATCCCCCTTAATATTCAACAAATATATAAAAATACCCACCAATTCAAAAATCAAGTAGAACTTCAAAAGCAACCAAAAAAAAAACACAAAAATCACAGTTGCACTAAATTTTTTGCTGGTCACAATAAAACAAAACTCAAAAAAAGACGCACAAAAAAAAAATACTAGGTTTTTTACAACATAGAAAAATCACTGTTTAAGGAAAAATATTTCGTACAAAAATTCGGAGTCACTGTGATAAATTTTGGAGAAAACTGTGGGTGTATTAAGATTGTAAACTCGTTCGCTATATAGACACTAGGAAGGAGTACGCTCTGCTTATAACTTTTCTCTCTATTATTTATTAATGTAAACGAGGCCGTTGCCACGACTCGACTGATGTCGGAACCGGTGCAGAACAACATTGAAGTCGGTGTTTCTACACATACATACATAGAATCCATGTATATGTGTATGTTTTATTTATACTCCCCACTACGTCCCTGTAAGCATTGGAGTAGTCAGAGTAGTCGTAGTGTATACTCACACTATACAAATATCTGCGTTTTCAAAAACATTCTATATACTACACACATACATTGAGAACATAAGGTCCATATAGTATGAGAGCAGCAGCACAACAGCCTCTTCGAGAATACAACAACATCCATTATATATTATGCATGTATTAATATAATAGTATTTATATAGGTTGCTCTATTTAAATTGCGTCATTATTTTCAGTATACATGTCAATACGTACACTTGGCTAAAGCAAGTTCTACACGATGCTACGGATAACAACTTTCAACGTTGGACGTTAGATGGTTCATTACATCGTGTAGAGAGGTATATTGTAAAGGCAGCCCTGGACGGGCTACACTTCGACCATAAGGTCCATTGTGATGCCTTAGGATGTGAGGATGTGAGTGGAGTGGAAGGAATTTGTGAGTAGACTAGGAATTGGTAGGATATGCGGCTGCAGCCGACTATGATAGGAACTATGCCGATATTCATCTGGAGTTCGTGAAGGAAACTGCAGAAAAACTTCTCAAGCATAGCCGGTTACTTCGTTCTTGTCCATACGCCGACAGTTTAGTCAATCAACCGCCCCTTTTTTTATATAATTGACAAACTGCCGACGTCGGGATTCGAACCCATAACCTCCCAGTTTCCAAGTACTGCATACTGCGCAGACATGACGCCTTAGACAGCTCGGCTACTTGGTTGGTATTATTTTCAGTATACATGCCAATACGTAGACTTCGCTAAAGCCAGTTCTACACGATGCTACGGACAACAACTTTCAACGTTGGACGTTAGATGGTTCATTACATCGTGTGGCCGTTATTCTAATCTACGAGCGTCCAATGGCAAGCGTCGAACGTTAGCATCTGACCATGACCCGTTCGATATGCCTTTAACGTTTGAAGTGAAATGTTCATGGGTTCGACTCAACTGTTACACGAGTCGTTCATATGAAGACAGGAACTTGGGTAGGAAGGGTTACGTCTGAACTTGGGTATCGTCTCACTATTTACTCTACATTTACCCTCATCTCACTATTTACGTACCAGCAATAAAAACATCCTTATCATTCTCGATAATTTGAAACTGGACAAATGTCTGTACCAAATTAATTTCACCATGTAGCAGGAACATTTGCTGCACAAGCTGACGAACTTACTTGTCTTAACCATCATAACTTGGGGATCTCTGATGATCCCACTTCCGAAAACCGATGAATCCACCATACATGTCATTTTCACCTGCAGAAACCTACAGGGTGTTAGGCATAAAATGTTTGGGTCTGAAACACTGGATCCATCAATCCTAGGAGCAATCTCGGGGGAGAAGCTGTAGGCTTGCTGTGCAGCGCCTGGCCTCAACAGAATCCTATAGCTCCATCTGCTTAAAATAGCACCTCTTACCCGGAGACGTCTCGCCTTCGTGTGACAGGTTGTTCTCAAGGAGGGCACAGAGAACCCCTTGGTCTAGGTGCTAGGGACCCATCTGCGGTACCCTTCTTACGTATTATTATTATTACTTGTCTCAAACGTTTGATTCAATGTTGGAGCGAGACTTCGTTGCATCGTGTAGAATCTCGACATCGTGTAGAATTTCGTTGCATCGGCTTATCAGTTTGAATTGTTTTTGAAAGACTGGTTATTAAAGCCAAATCATCCTAAACTAATTTTATGAAAAATGTTCTACACACATGGGATAAAGTGAACCAAATAGCTTTGTTATTGAAATACACTCCACAAAAAGAAATGCGCAAAAAATGAATTAGGTATCAGAATAGAATTAGTAAATCTTTTGAGAGCTTTGTACTGCGACCAGTTAGTCTATTGCGCCTCGTTTCCTTTAAAGATTGGTGATCGTTCTGTGTAAGATTGATTTTGTGCATATGCTTATTGAAGCGAGGGCAACCAGTATGTAGGCCAGTGATTCTCAACCACTGTACCGCGGCACTTTTGTGTGCCACCAAATTCTTAAAGTGTACCGCCAAATTTTAGAAATGTATATAGTAAAGTATTAACCAACATAAAAACGAAAAAAAGATCGAGACTGTTAAATGTAGAAGACGATATGAGAGTAGCATTGTCATTTTTACGACCAAATATAAATGGAATTATCAAAAAACATCTCAAAGCTCAAATTTCTCATTAAAAGTATTCTTATTATTAACTTGTAATTAGTCCCTTAATAAACGTACTATTGTTTTTGTAGTACATATTATTTTATTTTACATTCAAAATTATTATCATAAACTTTTTTACACAGTGCATTAGAGGTAAGTAAACAACTTTTAAACTTATCTTTTTCTTTGTGTGTCGTCAAATTTTGATATCGTTAAAAGTGTGCCGCGATAAAAAAAGGTTGAGAATCACTGATGTAGGCCAATAAGAATAAACCAGAATGTAAAGATCGATTCCTACTTATTAAAACGGATTGCCCAGTTTTATTGTTATTTTTCCCCCTGCTATCCGATTCTGTCAAAAAAATGGGTTCCCATTTTAAAAATGCGAGTTTATTTTCATATAACCTTGATGGTTGGCATTGTTAAAGTGCAGATCAAGATTTCTAATATCTGTAATTATTGCAGATTCTAGATCACAAGTCATATTTTTATACATCATTGTATATAAAGAAGTAACATTAACAGTATACGCATATAAAAATGTCAATATATACAAGGGACTTGAACAATTCACTCAATTGTTACAATACTTATTTCAAATGAAATCTGTTCCCCAATTTTTAATTTCTCTAATTTAAATTATGTCTTTTGTAGCAAAAATTTTGTTTTATAGGGGTCATCATTAACGTTATTAGATAAGGCGCCGTGGAAGACAATTTCTCGACCATATGCCACCTTAAATTGCTTACATTATTGAACTGTTTTCGACTTTCACTTATAGCTTAAACTTATTTAAAAGCGAGAATACAAATTTTTCGATTTATATCATTAATAAAAATTAACATGTGTCTAAATTAAAACTAAACACTGGGTATATTTTACTTATTTATAATTTTTTTTCTACACAAATAGCATCTAACAGGTAATTTGTTTATATAGTTTTTTTTTAAGCACTCTATGATTACAGGTGTAAATTGCAATAACAAATACTGCATAAATAATCAGTTTTGTAAACAAGTTATATATCCTTATTTGTTAAATCCTTAATAATATCCTTAAGATGTGATATCTATTGTAAATAAACAATAAAAGACTTAGGGCATATATATTTATTTTTTTGTTTTAAAAGAAACATTTCATTCATGACAGAATAATAGTGGAAAAATGTCGTAAACAATTCAAAATCATTCTTCGTGGTTTATGGAAAATCAATTATCCTTCATACAAGGAGTTCAATCAGCTGTATCGAAAATATATAGCTTTTTTTAGGGATAACATTATAAATGTTTATAACACATAGCGCGGAATATTTATGTGTTTTTTTTTTAAAGAAAAGATACGGGAATATTTTTTTAGAAGCTTGCGTTAAATTGTTGGGTTTCTTTTTATGATTTTCTTATATTGAAGAATTGCATGTATATGTTCCTCTTCCGGCAAAAAACCTAATTGTTTATATGTTTGATTTCAGATATTTATAAAACCTAAACCTGAGGCTAGGATATCCTTAATATCCTAGCCTCGCTCTTGTTTTCCAAGTAAGCATAAACTTATTATTGGAAAAGAATTTTTTTAATGATCAACTGCACTCTGCACGTTGATGTATTTAATGTTCTGTTACCATATTAAATTGATATCTTTGACCGCAAAATTCCAACACAATACATTTATAAAAAAAACATTATCATGTCAAGAATCATTTAAAATCTGATGAAACAAACAAATTGATTATATACAACAAACTGCTTGTTGTTGTTTGAATAAACAGCCAATTTATTTCTTAAAATTACTGTTGTTTTATTACTTTCAAAGTAAAAACCAGTCAAGGTCATATCAATATAATTTTATATTCAATATAAGTCTTAAAGTAAGTATACAAACGTATCTGGGTGTGCCTGGTGGTAAATATATCGTTTTTAAAATCTAACAAAAATCATTTTATATGAAATTTGTTTTGTTTTTTTGTTTACAATATAGTACGATTACTATAATCCGAATCTATTATTACTTCCTTATCATTGCAAAAATAAAACCCAACGATTTAAATTAAAGCGGAAACATATGTATTATAATGATGTTAAAATAATTATTATATACAATGTTCTATTAAAACTATATGAAATAGTGGTACAATATTAGATAAAACGGACAAGCAGTCCAGATTATTGATATTTGCTATATATTTCAGGGGTTGCATAAGATCTACTTTTTTATGTTAAAAATGTGTCGTAATAGACTTCTGCACAATGTGGCTGATAATTGCAACAAAAAATGCACAAAAAGTAAAAAAATAATTGCATATTCTTGTGCCAATTTTAGTTCACCTAAGCAAAAATTTTTAAATATATATGTACAATTATTGTTATTTTTGGAGTCGGTGTCATAGAGAAATTCACATAAAATTTAGACACCGCCTCCAAAAATAATAATAATTGTACATATATATTTAAAATTTTTTCCTTAGGTGAACTAAAATTGGCACAAGAATATGCAATTATTTTTTTACTTTTTAGTGCATTTTTTGTTTTAGAATATTTGATTTTGAAGTCGGGTTTCCATTTTGTCAAAATAGGTTTTATTTCTCGCTTTTTAGTGACTTTGAAGTTCTATAACTGATTTTATTTGTCTAAATATGGGTAGACCTACTAAACGACCAATTAATTTTTAGTACATTTTTTTATAACACATTTTTTTTATCCGTTTTTTTTTTCTTTAATTTTTAGTGCATTTTTTATAACAGATTTTCAATTTTTTTTACAAGCATTTCGTTTCTTTTTTGGGGTCGGTTTTTTTTTGTAAAAAATTTTTTTAAAGTCGGTTTTTAAAAAAATTTTTTTATTTTCCCATTATGAATGAGTATATCCTTCGCAAAAAAAAAAATTCGCAGAAATCGGTTATCACATATCAAATGAGGGTTTTCCTCGATTTCCAGGGGATCCCTGCATCACAATGCGATTTGGTGACAATGGGACCAATCGGAAATCAAACTCTTTAAAACAAAAACAAAAATTCAAAGTCGGTTAATAAATGACGGAGTTCTGAGGTAACAAACATTAAAAAAAAAAAAAAATACAGACAAAAACAGACTTGAGAACCATCCTCCTTTTTGAAGTCGGGTTAAACAGTAACAAAAAATACAGTGATTTATTTGCCTTCTATACTTTAAAGTAATAATTTTTGCTTTATTATGTTGAAACCTGTATTATAAAATTATGTCGTATATAATTTAGAACAATTAAAACACGATTTTTTATTTTTTTTGTGTTTTCATATGGAATGACTCATTTCCAAAAATTAACACACTGTATATGAATAGATGACTATTTGTGAGGAGATTGTTTAATACAGGCAAATTTATTAATAATAACTATATTTTGTTATGTGTATATATCAAACCTGACCTCTGTCTATGATATTGACGATTATATTATTGAACAATAGGGAATATGCATGACAATTTTTTTTCACTTGAATTGAAGCATGTTTATTTGACAAATATCAAGGTACAATTACTTTTTAAATAACTTTAAAAATAAGCGAGATATGAATGATTGAAATCCCCGATTAGACAAAGAGGGTGATAGCCCTCTTGATATGTTATGTGACGTCATATTACACTTTCACCATTTAAAATACACGTAAAACTCCGTTTTTAGTATTTTTGCAAGAAAGAGACAGATAATAATCTTTAAAAGCTTATAGCTTCCATGATATTTGTCGGATTTTAATTTCGTTTTTAAATATTATTACAGTATTAACAGTATTTTCATATTCTGAAAATAAATGTGAAAAAAAATTTTCATGCATATTCCCTATTGTTTCTATCGATCATGTTTACCACTGATCATGTTTATTCAGATTTGATTTATTCAAGGTTAAATTCGGTTCATATTATAGAGATTGTACAATACGACTCGTATTTATTATATACTTTGTATATTTATTATTATTTAATTTGAGATGCATTTGACAAATAGATAAAATATTGAATTTTGTAGTTTCCATTTTTGAGATAAGATAAGAAAAAAAAAAATTGTTTGTTTTATGTAAGAAAATATATATATTCATGTGTGTATTTCACATGAAAAATATATAATACGTAGTCCAAGAGCAACAACAACTCACCACACACTAGATTGTACACTCCCGTTCAAAAAAAATGAACAGACCTGAACCGAATCGTCTCTCACAATTTTGATTATTCTTGTAGTAAATGTTTTTGTTTACATAAATTGTTTACATAAATCAAAAATATATAAAACTTCCATTTCTTTATTCACATTTAAAAAATATACTACTTATCTTTGTTTATAAATAATTCATTTTTTTTTAACGAGAGTGTACAATATACACCATAATATTCACTATCAGTGCGTGAACTGTTTTATTTTACTTTTTTCACACTCACAGATGTATAGAATTATAACTGATGCATGTACACTCGTAATCACTGCATTTGAATCATTAGGGTTTCTTATGGTTTCTAAAGACACATATTTCCCTCCTAGTTAGAATACATTAGTCGATTTCATCCATTCTAGTGGTTACTTTTGGCCCTTAAACACATAATTTCAGATCGCTACATCTTTTATGGATTTATCATATTTTAATACATCTGTACGTGTGTAAGAAGTAAAATAAGAAATTCACACATGAATAATGAATATAGTATACAGGGTGCCCGTAAGTTACGGACACAACTGAACTTATGGATAGAAATTTGAATTCTGAGACGAAAAGTCCTTTACCATTTTTTAATCAGACGTACAGGTAATTAGTTATTAATTAAAATAAGTAGCCAATCAGAGGCGAACACTGTGTTCCGACAGACTCACGTACATGCATTCCCCACTAACATACTTCATACACTCATATCATACACTCCCATCCGCTATTGGGCGCCTTTGATTGGTTACTTATTTTAATTAATAACTAATTACCTGTACACCTGATTAAAAAATGGTAAAGGAGTTTTCGTCTCAGAATTCAATTTTCTATCCATACCTTCAGTTGTCACCCTGTATACACGGATTTTAATCAATTAACTCAGTTAGTTGTGCAATTTTCATTTGAATTAGATAGGTACTCTAACTTTGCACAATTTAATTATTTATACATCATAGCGTTATTTTTAAAGACACCACTTTCATCAAATTACTAGTCCAAGTAGCCGAGCGGTCTAAGGCGTTTACGCAGTATGCATACTTGGAAACTGAGAGGTTATGGGTTCGAATCCCGAAATCGGCTGTTTGTCAATTATTTGAAACAAAAAGGGCCGTTAATTGACTAAACTGTCGGCGTATGGACAAGAACGAAGTAACCGGCTATGCTTGAGAAGATTTTCTGCAGTTTCCTTCACGAACTCCAGATGAACATCGGCATAGTTCGTTTCAGAGTCGGCTGCAGCCGCATATCCTACCAATTCCTAGTCTACTCATAAATTCCTTCCACTCCACTCACATCCTCACATTCTTAGGCATCACAATGGACCTTATGGTCGAAGTGTAGCCCGTCAAGGGCAGCCTCTATAACCTATCTATCTATCTTCATCAAATTAAAATCTATTAGTATGATACTCTTTTTGCGCTACAATTTTTTAATATTAAAAGTAGGTTTGCCACCTCAATTGTTTATAAATAAAGTACAGATGGATTTTCAGAAAGAAAAAAGAAGTATGTTGATTAAAAAAAGTATATTATATATATTTTAGCGTCTTTCCTGAAAGGAAATAGAGCTATTGGTCTCGTATCGACTTCAAAATTTTGCAAAAATTTCTTCTAATGTCGATCGATCCTATTAGTTCCTAGTACATGTCGAAAATCATCGTGTGTTAAATTTATATATATATCTATGGAAAATTTTTAAATAAAATGACCAAATTAGTCCATTTTCGCATGTCCGTACGTCCGTCTGTGGACACGATAACTCAAAAACAAAAAGAGATATTGAGCTGAAATATTGTGTGTGTGTTCAAAAGCTAAAAAGTAGGACCAAGTTCGTGAATTGGCAAAATTGGACCATGTTATGGCAAAATGAGCAAAACTATCCATCTTTGAAACCGTATGAGATGGAACCAAAATTTAAATACTACAAAATAATTAATTTGATTGTAAAAAAGCGTGTGATGCTTTTTATTATAATTTGATATTAAGGATATTCATTTGATATTACAAATGATATTACAAGATGTTAAGCACTCCACGCTTTTTTGGAATCAAATTATTTTATTGATAAAAATTATTTTCTACTTTTTAGTTCTAAAAGTACTACTTTTTGACAATTATTTATATATTAGAAGTATTTTTCAGAACTTGCAAGATGTATTGTTTTTATTTAATTAAATATATGCAAATGAGCGAATTGTGTAGTAATTTCCTAGGTGTAGTAATTTCTTCTTATGATATAGTATAAGGAGTAAAGAAATCTCTTCTCAAAAGAAAACGTGACTACTCGGCAAACAGAAAAAAACAATTAAGAGTTTGACATTATTAAAATAATAGTTCCGTTTGCCCTAATAAAGTGTGTTGAGTGTACTCTGTAATTTGCATAAAGTACAAAGTACTTTCATCCAAAATAAACGTACAATAACATAATTTTAAAGTACAGGTGACAAGGCAACCCTAATTAAAATATCTTCACAAAAAGGGGTGGTGTTATGTTACGTAAAGAATTTGTATTTTTTATGAATAATAATAATAATAATAATATAGAACACATTCACTAGAATTAGAGAATGTTTGTACTTACTAGGAAATGTTATATACGAATGGCACAACATAGAGATGATGAATCATCATTATCGTTTTTGAAGTCAGTAGAAAATATAGTCAGTGAAATATTTCGATATGAGTATGCGCTTACTGTTGTTATCGTGGTATAGTCAGTGAGTGAATATACAGAAGCACATATTTTATATAGAGACACATACCTAGCCAGCTAGTAGCTAGCAGTAGAACAGTAGTCGACAATGTTGTCGTCGTCTCTATGCCTGCTTTGTGTAGTACGATAGTAGATAGATATGTGCATTACATAAAACACCACTAGTCTACATCTAAATACCGTGTGACAATAGGGAATATGCATGAAAAATTTTTTTCACATTTATTTTCAGAATATGAAAATACTGTTAATACTGTAATAATATTTAAAAACGAAATTAAAATCCGACAAATATCAAGGAAGCTATAAGCTTTTAAAGATTATTATCTGTCTCTTTCTTGCAAAAATACTAAAAACGGAGTTTTACGTGTATTTTAAATGGTGAAAGTGTAATATGACGTCACATAACATATCAAGAGGGCTATCACCCTCTTTGTCTAATCGGGAATTTCAATCATTCATATCTCGCTTATTTTTAAAGTTATTTAAAAAGTAATTTTACCTTGATATTTGTCAAGTAAACATGTTTCAATTCAAGTGAAAAAAAATTCTCATGCATATTCCCTATTGGATGGTGTTATGCAAAAAAGAGTTAACCCGTATGTGGCTAGTTTTGAGATAATTGGCTTCAAACATCAGTAATATGATAGCTGATAAATGTTAATAGGTTTTGAACAGCTGATTGGACTTGAATCATTTTTGCACATTGTAGGGAACAACGTTTTTTCCCATTTGGGTGGGATATCTCTAATTTTCATGTTTTGTGGGTTGAACCGTTTTTGCATAACACCGTCCAATTATTCAATTAGCATTCTATAAATAAGTTTAAAAAACTAAAACACGACTACGAAAAAAGACTTTAAGAGCTTTGTAAATATTTCTCGTAGTCGTAGGCTAGGAATTGTTACAGTTTTGCTTTGTGCATCGCATTTGGGCCTTCAACTACGTGAAATATTTACAAGGCTCTTCAAACTTGTTTCGTGCTTTATTCGTAGTCGTCATAAATACAAATATACATAGACTGCTAAAAACATAATCCTTCTTTTTGACTTTGCCATAGTCGGGTAATAAAATAGAATGGAGTAGCGTTCCAAATTAAGTTATTCATACAAGGCACCGTCAAAAATGTATTACTCATACTGTCGTGTTTGGGTAAAATGCAGTAAACTCTATTGACTGCTTCTTATTAATTTTGATGCTAATCGATTTTTCCGATGATTTCTCAACATATCAATTGTAAAATGAATCATTAAGAATGTTATTTCAACAAGATAATTATTTTTTAAGTTTGTCAAATATTTTAAATTGGTTACATTTTTCCTGAATATAAAAGCAGTTAACTCATTTTTATATGTAGGCATGTTAGACCGACTGTTAGCCCGGCGACGTTTTCTCGCCAAAAAGTTACATAGAACAAAAGGAAACATAACAATTGGGACTTGGGAACACACTGATAGAAGAAATTAGGTTAATTAAAGTTAACTTTGAGAAAGTCATATACACCCACGCACCCATATATTAACAGAAAAAAAAAGGGTCATAGGTTGATAGGCAGATATTTTAAACGGTATTTACCAGGGTATATTAAATTAAGTTCGATTTTGAACGGCAGGCTGTCAACACGATAGCCCAAAGACAAAAAACAATAATGATTATGATTATGATTCCTTCCTTGATTATGCTATATTTATTTCCTTTAGTAAACCACCCTTTCATACATATTTTCTATACAAAATAGTTGCGGTGTTTCACATCGCCGCGACAGCTTCATTTTTTTTTTTGTATAGGGAAATGCATCTTATTGGGAAATATAATATGGCTCAATATTTATAGTTGACACACTGTAATATCATTTAAAAATAGTATAATGCACTTTACTTCTTCTATTTCAGTTCTTCTTCGTTTCTGATCGTCTGTAGTATGTATATAACTAACTATACTATTCCACACCATGACACCACACCGCTGTTGAATAATTTTACATAAAGTTCATTTTATTCACGACTATAAAATGATATCCATCTATCCCATTTATTTTATAAATATATATATATAGTTGAGAAAGTTAAGTTAATAGTAACTAATTATTAATATCTACATACATACATAAAGTGACTGTCTTCTAAAATCTAACGTCATTATTCTAACGAACTGATAGCTAACTACTGCGCAACAATGTTCAAGAGTAGCCAGAGATTTTGAGGCTCTATATCAGGAGTGGCCAACAGGTCGATCGCAATGTCTTGGACATGTCTTGACTCAATCGCTCGCGATGTCTTGACAAGAAGTAATCGAAGAATTTGAGTTAAGACTCTATATCAGGAGTGGCCAACAAGTCGATCGCAATCGACCGGCCGATCGATCGCGATGCCAATTCTGGTCGATCGCTCGCGTCTCACGTCTGGATAAAAAGTAATCAAAGAATGTGAGTTAAGATTTGAAGATTGTGAAATAACAATGAAACTGTATAATTATGTCTCTTAAAAAAAAAAGATTTAAGTGTGAAATGCAATTCGTATTATAGAAAAAATAATTAAAAAAAGAAATTATATTTGGACAAACCGATTTAATCTTACAAGCCAGAAAATTTGAAGAAGATTTTTGAAAATACGTCAACCGAGAAAAGTATACCAACATAACCAAATGCAGTGAATATATTTATGCTTGTTTCGGAACTACATACCTGTGTGAATCGGCATTTTCACACTTAAAGTTAACGAAGACTAAACAACATTATGTCGGAATTCATACCCATACTGAAAACTCATTATTATTATCTTTGTCAGGATATACACTTAATTATGATTCCTTGGTTAGAGACATGCAAATTCAGTCTTCCCATTAATGTTAAGGCAATAAAAAAAAATCTAAATCTGTCTATATCTGTAGCTTAATTGAATTAATTTTGATCCGTTAAATAATTATGTTGTTTTTACGTAGGTTATACAGGGTGTTCTAATACGAGGTGCACTCCCGGGAGCTATTGATAGATTTGCAAAAAACAAGTCTAAAAATCTTTTTTCATTCTTTCATAATCCAAATTTTCCTAACCAAAAAAAAATCGCTAAAGTGAAATCGTTCAAATCAAATTATCAGCCATATTGTGCATTTTTTTATATGTACACTTCCGTTCAAAAAAAAATGAACAGACCTAAACCGAATCGTCTCTCACAATTTTGATTATTCTTGTAGTAAATGTTTTTGGTTACATAAATTGTTTACATAAATAAAAAATATAAAACTTCCAGTTCTTTTTCACATTTAAAAAATATACTACTTATCTTTGTTTATAAATAAATAATATACAGAGAGTTACAAAAGTGAGGAGTTTTATGAAATGTAAGAAAATTAACACTTCAGGTTTGCTCATTTTTTTTGAACGGGAGTGTACCTGCGAACAAATATTACAAGTAGATCGCGACACATTCTAAGATAAAAAGTAGATCTTATACACACGAAAGTTGGCGACCCCTTGAATATATTTATTATTATATAATAAGGTCATAGAATTATGTGTATGCCTAAGGATATTATCAATTATAATTATTATTACCCAGGATTATATTATTATTATTATTATAATGTTGAGAGAGGGATATATACATATTTATAAAAGGGATCTAACTGAATCTTAGTTGATAATAATCTCTGATTATTGAAATATTTTTCCTTTGAAACTAATTGAATTATATGACGGGGGGTATATTCTCAAAATTATCTTTATCTTCTCGAAATCATTTCCTGTTGCACTTTTATGAGTGAGAAACTTGGTTCAGTGAAAAACCTCTATAAGCGAAAGAAAGATTCTGGTCTCTTGCTTTTAAATGTTCTAAATTTATAATGAAATAAAAATTATAACTAGAGCTAAAAAATATTCTTGTATTTGTATTTAAATAAAAGTTATAACAATTTTTTGATAGTATAAATAAAAAAAGAACATACTCGTAGTAAGGTGCAATTTTTAAAAATGGAACTGTATTTACCTGAAAAAAAATTTATATATTAATATGAGAATAAACAAGTAAAAATAACAACAAACTGAGTTAATTATCTACAAACCCTGTACATACTGAACTAATAAAACGTGAACTGTTTATCTTATTTTTTACACACAAGTCGATATATAAAATATGACATGTCGTGTATAAAGGCGCGTTATACGCAAATCTATAGGATTTTGTAAACAAGAGTCATTTGAGATGTTTTAGCTAAAATTGTGTCAAAACTATTCAGTTTATCAACAAAAATTTTCTATTTTTAAATGTTTCTTAAAATCTCTCATCGTGAGTTTCATAAATATTTAGGGCGATGCGTGGACTGATATTGCCCGTTCACGAACTTATAGTTACTTAATTAACTCTAGAATATACTCACAAAATTTCTTTTGTTTTTTTTTGTCTTTTGTTTTTTGAGTAATTTACGGACAGATGGACGGACAAGCACACAGATAGACGAACTTTTATAAAATGAACTAATTAGGTCATTTTATGACACCTTTTCCACAGGTTAAAAAGGCCGATTAAACTAAATATATACCCTGATACATATACAGTCCATAGGTGGGCAGACCTTGACTGCACTGATCTCTGAGTGAGAGGTAGGAAGAGAGATAGAGTAAATATAGGGTATACTACCAATTATTATTATTTTCTTTTTTTAATTAAAACATTTTCTGAAAAAAATATAATAATACCAACTATTTTTTATGGTCACTATTATTCAAAGTATACAATACATACAATACATTGAATACATACTCTGGAATTTTGGGCTGGTAATTTGGGGCTGGTGATTTACCGCTTGTAAATTTTTTGATGATTTAGCTTTAGTTTAGATTTTAGAATTAGATTTTAGGAAATTCCGAATAATTTGCCTAAACTATTCATATCGGAAAACTAATTAACAATTATTTACTTGATTTAATTATTTTTTCTTAATAGGGGGTATAGTGTCATGGGAATTTGATGACACTGCATACAAAAAAGATGCCAATGATAAAGCTGGAAGGGGGGGAGGGTTGGTAATTTTTTTCTAATTTTTAAATGGTTAAATTTTACATAAAGTGGGAATACATATAGTAGTTGTTGTTGTTGTTGTTGTTGTTGTAATTATTGTTATTGCTATCATCATTATTGTTATTACTATTATTGTTATTATTATTATTATGTTTTTTGGTGTATCTCTCCATATTGTAAAAGATATTTTTTAAACAATAAATATTTTATAAAACTAATTCTAAATTGATTGAATAAATTATTGGGCAATAATCGGTAGGCAACCTGTATTGAAACATCGTTCCGTCTTACTTCAAAACATACCTTTATTACTTACTCTCACCCAGCTTATGGTGAGTCCGTTCAACTCCGGCGAGGCGTCTGCGCTCACCTCTGATATACACCCGAGTATAAAAAATCGTTAAGACTTTGTAGTTTGAGTAGTTCCTGTATGCCTATGAACGTTTTCGAAGCATTGTATTTCTTACAATCGAGTATAGGTTTCCAGTTTCTATCGTCTTTCTTCCCGATTCACAACTACTATCATCTTTAATAACTGGAGACAGAAAGACGCTCTGGTATATCAAATATCTATCTTGTGACTCATATAATTTTTTCCTCTATTGTAATTCTCTCTAGAGAGATTATTGCCAACTTTAAAATACAAACATGTCACTATATAAGAAAAGTGACTATCACGTATAAAACCAACTTTTTATCTTTTTATAATACAATATATATTCTTAAATTCTTTTAATATTTATTTAATTAAAAATAAAATTTATATAAAAAGTTTGAAATATATCCTGCAGTTCACTTGGCCACAAAAGTTAATGTTCTATTTGTTAAACTTTGTAGTTGATTTGTGCTTTATTAATTCGGTTTTCAATATTTCGAAAATTATCAATAAAAGTTGTAACTATATTTCGAATGAATAATATTTGTCCGAAGCATATTTTCGAAAACATGTAAGGCACAAATCAACTATGAAATTTAAAAAAATGACATCAACTTGTGTGGTCTATAGTACCTCTATATAGATGAGTGTATGATCTAGATCGAG
The DNA here is from genome assembly GCA_963920215.1 of Nineta flava. Classification (NCBI taxonomy): domain Eukaryota; kingdom Metazoa; phylum Arthropoda; class Insecta; order Neuroptera; family Chrysopidae; genus Nineta; species Nineta flava. Next base: position 120,762,832 of record OY986040.1, read on the forward strand.
AATTGTCCATATTTATCAAAACAATGGTTAAAATTAAAAAAAAAATACTGTTTAAGAAAGTGCGTTCTGACAGTTAAATCAAAAAGTATAAATATCGTATCTAGTATAATGCATATAGTGTTTTCATATCTATGATCAAATGTACTTATTATACAATGTACTATGCAAGTTGCCTTGTTTTGGCAGCTATTATTCAGAAGGATAATCACTGTCAACCTTAGAATGTCGCAGTTGTAGTTTATCACCTTAAAATATTAATATCTTTATTAATAATTTTGCAATATATATTTTTTTATGGCCGGTATATATAAAAGTTTATTAAGTTTAGTTCCAACTATGTAACGTCAATCTGTCTATCTGTCTGCAGATAAGATAACTCAAAAACTATACGAGATAACGGACTGAAAATTTGTGAGTGTTTCTAGAGCTAAAAAGTCAAGGTCGTGAATTGAAAAAATTAGACCGTGAAATCGTAAGAGCAGACCGAGTATTTAGGCAATTCACTCAGTTAATTGTTATTTTCACGCGTTCATATATTAATTTGTTCAAGTTTATAAGATCTTTGATTTTGGAAGAAATGCATAGAACAGTCTTCCAATCTCGTAAAACATAGAAAATACGTGAAACGTTTACGTAAAATGTTAAAAATCGTTTGTTTAATTTGAATTTATTTAATATATATATATATATATATATATATATATATATATATATATATATATATATATATATATATATATATATATATATATATATATATATATATATATATATATATTGATATACTTAAGCGTCACAATACAATGCTTGTCAAATTCTATTTCGGTTACATAAGACAAATATGATAGAACTAACGTATACTTTATAGACAAATGTCTTGAACTTTTAATATAGTATAGATATGAAAAAATTAACTTGTCAACCAGAAATCGAACCTCGGCCTCTGGATATCTAGTCCAGCGTGCTAACCGCTACACCAAAGACGACCCTGACGTAAGAGCCAACTTTTCATATCATTGACAATACAATTTGTGACGTTTAAGTATACAGAAATAATATATATATATATATATATATATATATATATATATATATATATGAACAATAAGTTGATATTTGACAATAACAAAAAATAATACTGTCAATGATATGAAAAAGTTGGCTCTTACGTCAGAGTCGTCTTTGATGAAGCGGTAAGCACGCTGGACTAGAAATCCAGAGAACGAAGTTCGATTCCTGGTTGACGAGTTAATTTTTTCTTATGAATATTCAATTTAATTAATATGTCTGAATATTGATAACATGCTTTGACATCAAATGCATGAAAAATCATAGACATCTAGGATGGGAATCGAATCCACCACCTCTGGCATTCTAGACCAACGCTCAGGCATTCTAGAATGCCAGAGGTCATGGGTTCGATCAAAGAATGTGAATAACGCGTATTCAAAACATTTTTATTTTTTAAAACCAAATTGATTCTGCACAAATCGACCGCAAAACCAACGTACACCACTTTTGGAGTCAATGATATAACAATAAAAACGCTGCTCCCATTGTTCAAATGTAAATGAAAGCCATCCACCCATATGTTGTGTGGAATAACTGGCGTACTTTTTTTAAAAAAATTCTATTTTATGTAACTCATCGCATATTTTTGTTATTGATTTATATTTATTATGATTGTGATATTGTTGATTACAAATCATATCCCTAGGGATATATAAAAAAAAATTCAACCAGTATTTTTCTATTACTATACTTTATATACCGTACGTTTAGTTTACATCTTCCCATAGCAGATCTCCCACGAGTATGAGAGAGTACATATGTATACATTAAGCAATGTGTATGAGAAGGAGGTCTTATAGGTTTGATAAACAAGTATATTTTTCAAAACAGTGAATAATATTCATAACTGTTCGAGTGGTTGGTGATTGTCTACCTTCAAATGCCACAATAAATAAACTGACAAATTCCTGTGCGGAATGTCCGGAAAAGTACCATTTAACAATTTGCACTTTTTCTTCTTTTCTGTAATAATAACTCATTGCTGTAATAATACCAATAAATAAAATACACAAACACGTATTTTCCAAAAGCATTCACATAGTAATGATTGCATATTATCAAAACAATTAATAATATTTGTATTCGACAAAAAATCCCCACTCTCTAAAATTTATACAACACATACAACACAACAGTAACAAATCAAACCTATAAGACCTACTTCTCATACACATTGCTTAATGTACTTTCTCATACTCGTGGGAGATCTGCTTTGCGAAGATGTATACTAAACGTACGGTATATTATACCGGTTGTTTAGTTTACATCTTCGCATAGCAGATCTCCCATGAGTATGAGAGAGTACGTAATTATGTATTCATTAAGCAATGTGTATGACAAGGAGGTCTTATAGGTTTGTTTTATTACTTAAAGTTAAACTAATGTGTGTGGTATGTGTCGTACGATACGCATTCAGTTAGATGACGCTTGGAAAGTGGGTTTTTTTTTAAGTGAAAAGATTCGTTGTTATGATTTGTTCTGTTGTTCAGCACACAACAGTTTAACTTTAAGTAAGAAAACAAACCTGTAAGACCTCCTTCTCATACACATTGCTTAATGTATACATATGTACTCTCTCATACTCGTGGGAGATCTTCTATGCGAAGATATAAACTAAACAACCGGTATATATAGTCATCAGAATATTATTATGACATATTGTCGTTGTGTACTTGACAATCGTCTATATGGTTTAATAGAGGATTTGTAATTTAAAAGTAATATTAATATTCTTTGGGATTGTGCTTCTTTGAATATTAAATTTTTTAAACATATTGATGAGTGCTCTACAGTCAGTGGCGGATTTAGTAGAAGTATTGGAGAGGAGTTCGAAGCCCTCTTGAATGATCTATAATAATTGCTTATTATGATTTTTGACCTTAAATCCACGGTTACCGAGATATTGACACTTTTATGTTTTTTCAAGATGGTGACTGGTTTCACCGGATCGGAATTTGTGAGAATTTTGTGATTTTATAATCAGTACATGATACTAAACCTTTAGTGCATTTTTTGTTTTAGAATATTTGATTTTTGAAGTCGGGTTTCCATTTTGTCAAAATTTTTTTTATTTCTCGCTTTTTAGTGACTTTGAAGTTCTATAACTGATTTTATTTGTCTGAATTTGGGTAGACCTACTAAACGACCAACTAATTTTTAGTGCATTTTTTTATAACACATTTTTTTTATCAGATTTTTTTTAAATTTTTATTGCATTTTTTCATAACAGATTTTCAGTTTTTTTTACAAGCATTTTGTTTTTTTTTTTGTAAAAATTTTTATTTTTGGGCTCGGTTTTTTTTTGTAAAAAATTTTTTTTTTTGAAGTCGGTTTTAACAAAAATTTCTTATTTTTCCATTATGAATGAGTATACCCTTTCAAAAAAAGAAAAATTTTCGCAGAAATCGGTGATCACATAAAATGAGGGTTTTCCTCGATTTCCAGAGGATACCTTCTTCAGAATGCGATTTGGTGATAATGGGACCAGTCGGAATTAAACCCTTTAAAACAAAAACAAAAATTCAAAATCGGTTCATAAATGACGGAGTTCTGAGGTAACAAACATTAAAAAATATATATATATATATATTATTATAACACTTTTGGTTACCATAGATACCAAACTTGGCTCTTTAAGCGAGTTATAAAAAGAAATCAGCTTTTAGAAATGTTCCGTTTAAACCGAATTTAATCTAAAAACTCTGAATCAAGTGGACATTATTATAATATTTCCTTATTTCCATCGAAAACGATTATTTTTTCTTTTTAAATGGCGTTTTTGTTTCGTTAGAAAGACAAAGAAATCAATAAACTACTGTTTTCTCGTCTCTGCATTTTCGTTTTTGTTGTATTAAATATTGACATAAATGTGACAGTCATTTTTCATTTTTTTTATCTTAAAAGAAAATAAAATAACAGTTTGAAGTATGTATGTCGAAGTTATCCGACAATAACTTGTGTATCCATTGAATGCCAATACGGTACATTTAAAAAAAATGCTTTAATAAATTATGTATCGTTGAATAACGTATAAAGAGTAGCACAGTGCTATTGGTAGCGTGTAAAGTCTATGATAGAAATAACGAAATCGACTGCAGTGTTAGCGATGATCAAAATTTATAATAATGGTGGCTCATGAGAATGCAATATACAAATCTTTTGCTGAAAGATTTTTTTCTTCAGATTTTTCTTGGTGACAAGGTTGCAATGTTTTAACAAATTTCCCAAAATTTGTACATTACTGAATTCGTACTTCAATAAGCTTCCATTTAACATCCTATGCCCTTTTAACTTTTATTTGTTTCAATACCCAAAACTAACTGAAAAATTGAATTTTAATCTAAATGACTGTATTTAGATAACTACATGTCATATTTTAATTCTATACGTGAAATTGTGGAGTGATTGAAGTGATTCACAAAGTGGTTTTGCTAATTTCGACATTAACACTGATGATCAAGTCCACTGAAAAGATGTTTTGAAGAATACGTTGGTTGAATTTTTATATATTAAATGCATGACATGTACTTCAATACAAAGACATGCACTACTGACATAAAAAACATTCTAAGTTTGAAAAGCTCCCTCTAAAACCGTTACAGCCCACAAAGTGACTTTTAATGGCCTTAATTATGGAAAGATGAAACCAAATAAATGTTGTAGCTTTAATATATTTAAAGAATGATCAATTTTAATAATGGACGTCACCAGTCAATCACTAGATGGGCGTTTTATTCCTCCCTGAGAATTTACTGAAAAAGACCACTTTGCCCCTTCATCTCTACATTCCTATGTGTATGGTTGCAACGTTTTTGGAGGAATCCTTCAATTATAATGTTCTATCCATTAGTAGTAGTCTTAGTAGAACGGGGGGACCGAAACTTGGCAAGTAGATCTTTCTAGCCTTTTTGACAGACCCCTAACCCATCTCCATACTCTACCACGCCTTCTTCGTTTCCTCTACCCCTTCATTCATTGTCGAACCTATCCGTCTTCTTTGCTAATTACTGGGAAGAATTCCACTTTAGTTGTATACCTTAGATTTCTCCATTTCGGTCGAGCGGAAGGTTAGATACCTCATTCTGGCTCTATAAGGACATTCTGCCAGAGATGAAGGGGGGCATCATCAACCCCGTTTCAGTCCAGAAAATGGCACTGTCCTCTAACCTCATGAGAGATAGATGACCCTACAATGACCGGTAAGGATCCCAACCAGAAGGTTTATCTCTTTCCGATTATTGCCTGATGTTGACTGAAAATTTTTTTTCACTTTAATTGAACCATGTTTACTTGACAAATATCAAGGTAAAATTACTTTTTAAATAACTTTAAAAATAAGCGAGATATGAATGACTGAAATTCCCGATTAGACAAAGAGGGTGATAGTCTTCTTGATAGGCATTGTGACGTCAATACACGTAAAACTCCGTTTTGCAAGAAAGAGACAGATAATAATCTTTAAAAGCTTATAGCTTCCTTGTTATTTGTCGGATTTGAATTTCGTTTTTAAATATTATTACAGTATTAACAGTATTTTCATATTCTGAAAATCAATATGACATATTTGGTATCAGTCAACTACCCAATTGTACCCAGCTAACATTTAATTGACTTGACTTATCTGTATAAAATCTTTTTATTAGTACTATGGTAAAATTCGTCAAATCATCATATTAATGTACATAGCCCAATTTTATATAGAAGAATGTCAATTTATAATAATCTATATTTAAAATGTATGTTGACTTGACTCAATAACTGTCAAATCAGTACATGCTCCATATAATATAATGACTGAATGCTCTATTTTAAATACACTTCAAAATGCTGGGCTCATCAACCTACCTCTTTCTCCTATCTATCTACTATCTACTAACGAACAGTATATTATATCATTTAAGGTAGGTCCAGCATTGTATTGTATAATCAGGACAAAAAACCTGTTTGCTTTTATTTGTGTATACTTAAGCATCAACAATACAATGTTTGTCAAATTCCATTTAGGTCACGTAAGACAAATTCTAGAAGACTAGCGTATACTTTATAGACAAATGTCATTGAATTGGTGTAGCGGTATGCACGCTGGACTAGATATCCAGAGGCCCGAGGTTCGATTCCTGGTTGGTGGATTAATTAAAATTCAATGACATTTATCTAAAAAGTATACGCTAGTCTTCTAGAATTTGTCTTACGTAACCTAAATGGAATTTGACCAACATTGTATTGTTGACGCTTAAGTAAACACAAATAAATATATATGAATAATCATTTCGACAGAAGTAATACTGTCTAAATAAAAATAAGAATGATGTGATAAGATCTTAAAAAGCTCTTACATCCGAATCGTCTTTGGTGTAGCGGTAAGCACGCTGGACTAGATATCCAGAGGTCCGAGGTTCGATTCCTGGTTGGTGAGTTAATTTTTTCATATTAGTATGTAATTAAAATTCAATGACATTTGTCTATAAAGTGTACGCTAGTCTAAAATTTGTCTTACGTAACTTAAATGGAATTTGACCAACATTGTATTGTTGACGCTTAAGTAAACACAAATAAATATATATGAATAATAATTTCGACAGAAGTAATACTGTCTAAATACAAATTAGAATGATATGAAAAGATCTTAAAAAGCTCTTACATCAGAGTCGTCTTTGGTGTAGCGGTAAGCACGCTTGACTAGATATCCAGAGGCCCGAGGTTCGATTCTTGGTTGACGAGTTAATTGTTTCATATCAGTATTTAATTAAAATTAATGTAATTTTGAAAGAAAAAAAAAATTTTTAATTATAATCTTTCGAAAACAAAACGGTAAAACACAATTTAAAAAAAAATTTATTTAAGAAATATTTATCTTTACTGTTCTAGTTTTTTTTTTTTTAATTCTGTCGAGTTTTTTTTCTGTTGGGCGGGCATGAAGTTTTACATGCTTCGAATGAAAGAGAATGAAAGAGCATGATTATTTTGTTATTAATTATATGGCGTTCTACACGGTTAAAAATTCTGAAACTTCGGGATTTATTAGAAAACGTTTATTTTAGCCTGTGAAAAAAAATGAGCCCAAATCTGACGAAAAGTGATTACATGCTGGGGAACTACCTTCATACATAAAAGACAAGAAACAACAATGATAAAGGGAGGGAGACCAACATACAAAACATGAGAGTCAGCGCATTTACTGCTTATACAATTTTAAATCAATCAATCATTTTTTTTTTGTTAACGAAAATCACTTTAAGAAAAATGAATTATGACTCCTCTCTCGTCGTTTAAACATCTCGTGAGTCTTGTTGTGTGTTATTTTATGAATTTTTTTTTTCATAATAATATGAAATTATCTATATACAAATTTGTAGATAATATTCATTCAATTTTCAATTGTTTAGGGTGATGTTTAAAGGGGGAGGGTAGGGAATTACTTTTTTTTTGTCTACGATAAAAAATTGTTAATCGATTAACTTCGCACTAAAGGTAGTTCACTCGTAAACTCATTGTTCTTAAGAATTTCATAAAATTGATGACGATGATATAAATCTAAATTTTTTGCAATAGGGAATATGCATGAACATTTTTTTTCACATTTATTTTCAGAATATGAAAATACCGTTAATACTGTAATAATATTTAAAAACGAAATTAAAATCCGACAAATATCAAGGAAGCTATAAGTTTTTAAAGATTATTATCTGTCTCTTTCTTGCAAAAATACTAAAAACGGAGTTTTACGTGTATTTTAAATGATGAAAGTGTAATATGACGTCACATAACATATCAAGAGGGCTATCACCTTCTTTGTCTAATCGGGAATTTCAATCATTAATATCTCGCTTATTTTTAAAGTTATTTAAAAAGTAATTTTACCTTGATATTTGTCAAGTAAACATGCTTCAATTCACTGAAAAAAAAATTTCATGCATATTCCCTTTTAAATAACTTTAAAAATAAGCGAGATATGAATGATTGAAATTCCCGATTAGACAAAGAGGGTGATAGTCCTCTTGATATGTTATGTGACGTCATATTACACTTTCAACATTTAAAATACACGTAAAACTCCGTTTTTATTATTTTTGCAAGAAAGAGACAGATAATAATCTTTAAAAGCTTATAGCTTCCTTGATATTTGTCGGATTTTAATTTCGTTTTTAAATATTATTACAGTATTAACAATATTTTCATATTCTGAAAATAAATGTGAAAAAAAATTTTCATGCATATTCCCTATTCTTGTATAGTGCAACATATAGAAATACAGATAGATAGATTGTAGAGGCTGTCCTGGACGGAAAACACTTCGACCATAAGGTCCATTGTGATGCCTAAGGATGTGAGAATATCTACTTGGAACTGGGAGGTTATGGGTTCGAATCCCGACATTGGCAGTTTGTCAATTATTAAGAAAAAAAAGGGGCGGTTAGTTGACTAAACTGTCAACTTATGCACAAGATCGAAGTAACCGGCTATGCTTGTGAAGGTTTTTCTAAAGTTTCCTAGCCAACAAACAAAAATTCCTTCCACTCCATTCACACAGTCACATCCTTAGGCATCACAATGGACCTTATGGTCGAAGTGTGTCCGGTCCAGGGCAGCCGCTACAATCTATCTATCTAATCTATCATAATTGTGAGAATTTCAAAATTATTGAGCAATATCTATTCTACTTACATCATTGGTAAAGCCATTTTAAAAGAACAAAGCATGAATTTTAAGTACTTGTTGATGCTCTAGGAACTACAATAAAACTTAAATGTGATCGTGATGTTTTACACATCATAAAAATTTAATACGGTTGTATTTCGAAAAACAATTTTTTACAACGTTCAATAAATTTTGAAATAATGCCAAAAGTGAGTTTTCTTTGAAAGTGCAATGATTTTTGAAATCTTTAAAAAATTAATTTCATACAAGCCTATGGTAATATAAAATCAAAAGCAAATAATTTTTACTATCAGGAAATATATATATATATATATATATATATATATACTTTTACTACTTTTAAAAAACATTAGTTAAATCATACAAAAGTTGTAACAGAAAATAATAATAATAATAATAAAACGTATAAAAAAAGAAGAAAAAAAAACACGTTGACTGTTGACAACATAAAATAAACTATAAATTTTAAAACATCACTGATAAATATTCTTTTTATTCATGTTTTGACATGATAAATAGATAGCTACTAACTTGAAAATATGGTTAAACTATACCAAGAAAGCAGATTTCACACATGCGCAAACAGTGCTCTAAATTTTATGTAAAATTTCATAAAAATAGAAGCCGTCTCTATTATGATTTTACTAAAAATTGACATACAAAAATAATATTGTGCTTGCTCAGTAAAACAATCGATTGAAGACTTTCATGAAAACTTGTTAACAGGGGCTTCGGCCCCTTGGTACTTCTCTCTACACGCAACTTCGAATTTTGTAAATAAATTAAATTAAATTTTATTTAAATTTTGAGTTTTTTCACTAAATTTTAAGCTTTTTCACTTGATTATATATTCTGAATTTTCAGAAGACTTAAATTATAGACCTATTTCCCATCCAATCATTGCGTTATAGGTCAAACATTGTGTCATAGCTTGTAGCAATTATGGCCAGTATAAAAAGGGTTGTAATGAAACATTTTGAGATAATTATCATAGTCAAAGAATTTAATTATTTAATTATTTTATTTTTTTAGTCAATACGACATATTGCAGGCTGTATAAATGTTAAAGAAAACTGATTAATAATATACGCTTACAGTAATATCTATTACCGATACGGCCAAAAAAAAAAACAAACAAAAAACTACAACAAATAAATGACATTTGTTGTGGAAATAAATATTATATCGAACAAATTCCTATGGGACATCTGTAGATCGATTTATTATTATTATTTTATTACATCTTTTTAACCTTAAAAAATATACCGTAAAACTATATAGGAATAATGAAATAAAATGAATCGAAAGTAAAATTAACTGAAGAAAAAATGAAAATAAAGTATTTGGTGAAAGTGTAAGTAGAAAAGAAAATTGTGGAAAACTGTCATCCTTATGAACATAAATTTATGTTACACAAGATATACAGAATGTCTCAAAATAAGTGTTCCATATACTAGTAAATATCAAGCGTTAAGGTTAATGATTAAAGATATTATCTTTAATTACGCTCTGATGCCACAAAAAATTAAAAGTAATCGTTGGTGTTACAGTTTTGATAGTTTAATTTAAAAGAGAAGAAAATTTTGTACAAATATTTAATATATAGAAATAAATATTTTTTATATAATTTCACTGTTCTATTCGATATAGGACCTATTTTCAAAGTTCGAGAAATCTTTCAGGAAAAGTAATTTTTCGATTGCATAATAATAATAATAATTAGAAAGAGAGGTACCGCAAATGGATCCCTAGCACCTAGACCAAGGGGTGCTTTGTGCTATTCTTGAGAACAACCTGTCACCTGAAGGCGAGACGTCTCCGGGTAAGAGGTGCTATTTTAAGCAGATGAAGCTATAGGATTCTGTTGAGGCCAGACGCTACACAGAAGGCACACAACTTCTCCGCCAGGATTGCTCCCAGGATTGATGGATCCAAGGTTACGGATTCAAGCATTCTATACCTGACAAATAACAAGTGTCGATTGAATACAATTAATGAACAATTGTTTTAGCAATCATATATTCTTCAGTTGCAAAGCTTTATCAGTAAACTACATAAGTTGAATCAAACTATGGTACATATATTTCCAACCACTCTGTATTCAGTTTATGAAAGTAAAATTGTATGTTTTTCATTTCATTTAGAACAAATAATTTGTATCTATTTTTCTTGTAAATGTATTTCTTTTAAAACATAGATAAATTTCTTGTCATTACTCAATTTTATGGCTTATCATTGGAGACATTTTTCTCTTGTTTGTATAAATTTTTTAACTTTTTGAGAAAAATTTCTTGTCTATGCACTTTTGTTGTTCCTTTTGTGTCTGATACAATTTATTATTATAAATACGAGTGATTATATAAAGGAAAATATTCCAGCTTATATCATAAATAAATATAAAAATTAAATCCTTTGGCATTGTACTTTTATAGGATGGCGCTAAAATATCTTCACGATTTTTAAATTCAATAATTCTTTCTGGAATTAATATTTATTGAGTTTCTCTTTTTTTAGATTATAGTAAATACTTAGGAATTTCAATATAAAGCGATACCAGCCTGCAGAAAGGATAAATATCGTAACTTTTTATTTAGAAAACAGAAGAAGCTTTATTTCTACTCAGAGAAACTATCGACGATATTTTAATATCAGATATGCTCCTTCTAACCATACGATATTACTGACTATTTTCTTTGGGGTTATCTGAAATAAAGGGTTTAAGTAAACAAACCACAATGCTTGGAACAACTTAGAATATTAGGTGAGAGATGTTGGGGATATCTCAAGAAACTTTACGAAAGGTCAGATGTGCTGAAAAGAGCTTATAGTTTACAGCGCGAAAGGGCATATCATTTGTTAAACATCATTTTTCGTAAATAGTTGGAAAAAAACTTCAAGAAACACACTTTATATTAAGAGTTTCAAAATATAAATTTTCTTAAATTCTCATATACTATTTTTAATTTAAAATCGTGAAGGTACTTTTGCGTCACCTATTAATGGTAAGAATTTTGAAAAACAATTAACTTACTTTGATCAAATAGAACGTATGGAAATTTGGAATTTACCTGGAAAAAAAAAGGAAAAAATGTTAATAAAAAACTCAAGAATTCTCCGAAACAAGAAGAAACTATCATGGAAATATTGATTTTCACGATGCTTTTAAAAAATTTAATGATATTTTTCATTACATTTCAGTTTTTATTATTGACTTTTTTTATTTAAAAGCTCACTTTTGTGGACTGCTTGTGAGGTGATATATTTCCTTTGGTCGTTTTTAAAGAAATGCAATTTTGGTTTTTTTCTATAATTCAAGTAACTTTTTTCGACACTTTTTTGAGTTCATTCAACCGTCGTTCATATACCACGAAGTTCTGTTTCATCTATCATCATATGTCATAGATAAATTTTATAGAGAATGATCCCATATTCCCACATGCAATTAACATAAATTATAGTAAACTAATGAATATGTACAGTCGCGTACATAATACCTGGAATATGATTAGACAGATACGCGCATCTAACAGAAGTTGATGTACAGAATGTTTCTTATGAATGCAGAAATTGGGTTATTAAGGTACTGTCACCTAATAAGGCCCGACGCCTCATGCGGTTACACAGTAATACAAAGAGCATTAACTTTTTAATTAAGGCATTTATATACCATTTAATTAGCTTAATAAATTGATATTAAATACAATATAATTAATTGATTTTTAAATATTGCCTGCTGGTTAAGCTAGCAGAGCATGCGATTACACAGTGCAACAAAGAGCATTTAATTTTTAATTAGAGATTTTAATTACCATTTAACTAGCTTAATAATTCGATATTAAATACCATATAATTAATTGATTTTTTAAATATTGCTCTGCTAGCTTAACATTAGGCTAGCTAAGTATGCTGTAATACAATATAACAAAGAGCATTTAATTTTGAATTAGGGCATTTAATTAGCATTTATTTAACGTCTAATTATGAGACAATTATAATTGTGTTCTGCTAAAGATGCTCTGCTAGCTTAATGGACATCATAAAATACTGATTTCGATATTTTTTAGAAGATATTTAGTGAATAAAAAATAAGTATACATGTAAACAAATAATAAACATGAGGGAATTTTAAAATATAACGATTATTTTTTGTTACATGAATATTACCGAAGAAAATATTTATTTTAATGATTATTTAGTGAATGCTATTGATAAATTTGATTTGACAAAGTTTGTTAATGTTAATCTTATTTAAATGAATTCAATCAAAGCGCTTGAAACAAATACTGTTATGTATTTGCCCCTTAAAAACAACACTGTTTTCGAAATATAATAGTAAACTGATGAATGAAAAACTATCTGTATATTTGATTAAACTTAGATACATGTACGTACAATAGTACATATAAGGTAACTAACTGCCTACAAATTATCACTTAATTTAATGTAACTACAAATTTAATGTTAATTAATCTAAATTGTTGAAACCAACGCAGGCAGCAGTCTGCATCACACACACACACTTGAATTTATATATATATATATATATATATATATATATATATATATATATATATATATATATATATATATATATATATATATATATAAATTAAATACATAACTTAAGTTAATTTTCAATATTAAAATGTAGACGGATATTTTAATTAAGTTTTGAATTGAATGGTATTAACTTTTAATTATACTACATTCATTTACTTGCAAGAATAAAAATTAAGGTAGTTCACTCGTAAATCTACTTTTCTTAAGAATTGGATGAAATTAAAATATAATAATAATCTAAATGTTCAGCATTTATTAAAAAAACATTTTTTTTTTACCGAAGTGAAGCGAGCCAAATTTGCAACCAAAGTTGAAATTTTCAACATGTTTTTGATACGTAAACGATTCGAACTTACTCCATTTTTATAAAACTGGAAAAACTTGTTATACATTTCTCTCAAAAACAAATGTCTTATAGAGTTGAACTTGAAAAGACACATTGTGGATTTTTAAAAAAATCAATTGATATTCAATAGTAATAATTTGCAACTGCAACACCAAAAATATTGAATAATCACTGTCATAACAATTCTTGCAAATTACAGCATATAGTAAATTGTATCATAAATGTTAAAACACTTTAAATGCTATACTAGATATGTTCAATTGGTATAGTAATGTAATAAATAATTAATTATATTATAATTTGTAACTTTTGATTTACCTGAACATGCCATCATTGTAGTGTTAAGAAGAACATCATTGTGTGGTGATAAATGTGTCAATCTTGAAGAACCAGGCATTACGATTGTGTAACAATGTTTAAAAATTGTAAAACAATTAACAGTATAATGGAAAAAGATGGATCAAATTTTTTAAACTTTTTTATGTACACTCCCGTTCAATAAAATTATGGTGATGTTAATTTTCTTACGTTTCATGAAACTCCTCACTTTTGTAACTCTCTGCAAATTATTTATTTATAAACAAAGATAAGTAGTAAATTTTTTAAATGTTCAAAAAAGAAATGGAAGTTTTATATTTTTGATTTATGCAAGCAAGTCAGTGATAGAGTAAGAAAATGTAATGTAATACATGTTAAGTGTATGAAACGCATAAATTTTTACACAAAACCAGATCGATTTCTGCTTATTGCCCAGTAATAAAACATTTTAAATCTTGATAAGGACCTTTTTTTTCCAAAAATCCAAGGCTTATCTATGAGAAAGGACTAATTATTACCAAAATATATTTTGTTACCTAGTTTTAATGTTCCTTTCCCGATTCTGTCAAAAAGATTAAGGATCCTAATTGAAAACCACAAGTTTATCTTCAAATAACCTTGAAAGCGAAAGTCAAGGTGATAATCAAGATGATCACCATAAGATGTTGCTTTAGAAACAAAATATCTTTTATTCAAGTTTATCTTCAAAGAACCTTGGAAGCGAAGGCCAAGGTGATAATCAAGATGGTCACCATAAGATGTTGTTTTAGAAACAAAACATCTTTTATTCTGGTCAATTTTTTGCCAAAAATGCTTCCTTGAAGAAATATCACGTGTATGATTTAAAATACGTCCTGTATATATACAAAGCTAAAAATGCTCATCTAACTCAATAATATTCAATAAATCCCAACGGTAAACACAACAGAAATAATATAAACAAATAAATTCAAAAAAGAAAACAACAACAAATCAATTTAATTTGTACCAAAATAAAAATAAAAAAACATAAAATATAAAACACGAAACATAATAATTAATGGTGGTCAAATCAAATTAGTTTATTTTTTTCTGTAGTATGAACAAAAGGGTTAAAATCACTGTGCGTTCGATTTCATATAAACAAATAATGAAAATGTTTATTTTAGTTAAATGGTTGTCACATATCAATGATTTTATATATTGATTTGAGTTTAGTATTGCGGAAATTTTACACATTGATATTGGTAATTTTTTTTTACAAAAGACTGCGTGTGTGTATGTATGTTTGTTAATATAATTATTATTGTTCAAAACAATAATAATTATAATTAAAAGCAATCAAAATATAGTAATGTTCGTTTATAGTGACACTGAAACGAAATGGGACAACTAAACTGTGAAAATTTTCCATCAAAAATTACTATGGGCGCATATTATAGGTGAACTTAAATATTTCACTCGTAAATATTTACTAGTAAATTAATCTAGTTAACAAGTGCCATTTGGTCGAATTCGGGTCTGAATTTAACTAAAATTCTACGAACAAGGTGTTATTCGATTCGTAATGACATCTATATAGTTTTTGGAAAAAAAACCATGTGGGGCTGGTGAAAATTCCAAAAGTTAGAAACAATTTAGTAAAAAATAAAAAGGGGTTTCGTTTTTTGCAAATATATACGGAAAAATTCAAAACGTAAATAAAGTAATGATCCATTATTTTCATACATAATTTGTTAAAAATTAGAGTTAGAGTTTCGTTTAAAAGCTTAATTTGTTCAACGAAAAACAAAAAAAAATTGAAGTGGTCTTGTTATATCTTTAATAGTTTAATAGATATTTAAATTTTAAAGTAGCAAAATTGTAAATTTTTATCGCAATTTTAGCTCCAACATATGCACCTTACATATTGTATAAACATGACTTGTATATTGCATAAACATGCGTGTAGAAGTAAAATAAATAGTGAATGGAGTGATAAAGTATCTAAGTCTATACAGACTATTTAAACAGTGTTTATAATTATAGTTCAGAGTTTGACAAAATAGTGAATGTTAAAAATTGTATTGGGTATCCATTGTAATGGATATCTAGAATTTCTGACACGTGCTTATTTACGAATTATAAACGAATTCCCACTTAACGAATTTTACTTTATGTATTTTTCATTTATTTATACATCGATTTATTAATGAATTGATGTAGTTTTTGATTGAATAAGCGCTTGATTGTTAAACAGTATATATTTTTATACCCAGTATATGTAAATATACAAGCAATATTAAGTTTGATCACGACTTTGTAACGCTTAAAAATATTGATCGTAGACATGAATGTTTGGTATATGTGTTCATAAAATGGCCTAATTCGGCCATTCCCGCATGTCCGTCCCGTCCGTCTGTCCTTGGACACGAAAACTCAAGAACGAAAAGAGATAACGAGCTGAAATATTTGTGTGTTCTAGAGCAAAAAGTAGAGTTCTAGAGCAAAATTGGACCATGTTTGGAAAAAATGGTCAAAACTGTCTATCTTTCAAACCGAATGACAAGAATTTAAGAACAAAAAATTTTTTTCTCTTTAAAATAAACATCACTTGTTTGAACAATTTTTCCATAAACTAAATAGTTTTCTCATAATTTGTGCTTAAAAGTTCCTCGGAAAGCGAAAAATATCCCCATCTTTCAAACCATAAGAGATTTTTTGAAACTTGTGGGACTATTCAAAAATTGTTAATAATTCAATCATTGATATACAACTCAGTATATACTGTGTATTCAAACAATTAACTCAGTTTGTTGTTACATTACTTGTTTTTATATCTATTTATGTAAAATATCTGATTGATTGAGCTTTTTTGGGTTGCTTGTCAGAATTACAAGTGACATCATCATATACCAAAAATCTATTTCTTGTATTAATATTGTCTATCATTTACCAAGTGTAGAAATCATGACATCGTTCTTCTGAAATCTGTACGGGATGTAGTGAATTTGACATGAAATTTGTAAAATATGATCTAAAATTCGTAGAATTCGATACTAAAATTAGTAAAATCGGATAAAATTTGACCGTTCGAGGGCAAAATTCTCCATATACCAAAAACCTTTTCTTTTTGTTAAAAATATTTTAGACAATTTTTATCAAATATTAATGAAATATTTTTGGAAATCTACTAATTTTGGGTTAAACTTGTTATTTTAAGGATTAATAATTAACTAACATTGATCATTTACCAATTAATTGTAGATACTATCTTTGCTATCTTGAAATATGTAAAAGATACAATGAATCTGACATTTGAAATTTGGAAAATAAGACCCAAAATTAGTAGAATTACATATTAAAATTATTTGAATCGGGTAAAACTTGGCCGTGCTAGGGGGCCATACTAAAAATACTTTTTTGGAATAATTTATAGTTTTATCAGATTTTAATGAAATTTTTTTTGAAACCGACTAATTTTGGGAAAAGTTTCCATTTTTATTAATTGTTTTTTATAAGATAGATAGATTGTAACGGTTGCCCTGGACGGGCGACATTTCAACCATAAGGTCTATTGTGGTGCCTAAGGATGTGAGGATGTGAGTGGAGTGGAAGAAATTTTTTTGTTTAGACTTGGAATTGATAGGATGTGCGGCTGCAGCCGACTCTAATAGGAACTATGCCGATATTCATCTGGAGTTCGTGAAGGAAACTGCAGAAAACCTTCACATGCATAGCCGGTTACTTCGTTCTTATTCATACGCGTCATTACTTCATAGCTTAGTCAATTAACCGCCCTTTTTTTTCTTTCTTAATAATTAACAAACTGCCGATGTCGGGATTCGAACCCATAACCTTCCAGTTCCAAGCAGTAATAACGCCTCGGATATACGCCTTAGACCGCTGGGCCACTTGGCTGGATTGTTTTTTAATAAACTAGCATCTTATAAAGCATTCATTGTTAGTATGGAATATGGATGCCTTTCGGTTATTTTATACCAACAGAAGTCACTAGCGTTTACTTAATTTGACATTTAAGTTATGTGTCTGAACATCGATCACATTTCTTTGATATCAAATACTACATATGACATGTAGGATGGTAATCGAACCCACAACCTCTAGCATTTCAGACCAATGCTCTGCCGATGAGATAAGTGAGATAGCTTCGGTAGCTCGGGTATTATAAATTGGGGAAAATGGATTTGATTACCTACAAAACGGGATTTTAATCATGTTTTCACAATGTGTTAAAAACAGTGGCGGATTGACTATAAAAATTGCCGATATGTCTTTATTATAACGGAGAAAAAATATACCTGGAGGTCTTTTTGAGGTTTTCATAGCGGCTTTGATTCACACGATGGTTTCGTAAATGTTATGAAGGAAAAAAATTAAATTAAAATTCTTTTTTTCAAATCAAATAAAATTCAGATTTGAATATCATAAAGTTTTTGTTTTATTTAATTTTTTTTCTCAAAGTGCGTGTTGTCGAATTGACATAAATTTAGTAAACTTTTACTAATATTTTGCGTTTTTGTGTGTCGAGTATCAGAATCTGTTGTAGGTTCTACAGCGCTCCTTTGAAGGCTAAAGAGAGCCACTTGGGTAAATGTTGGGTAAAAAGTATATTAATTCAGGAAAAAAAAATTACAAATAATAAAAATTGTTGAGATAAAAATACAACAAAAAAATTCATAAAAAAAAACCTTTTTACAAATTGTGTGTAATCTACAATAAAACCAGTCGTAGCCTCGGAGTATAAAACTAGAAGTCCATCATCATAGGTAGGTAATAGGTATACGATATGAGAACTTAATAGACAAGGCTACTCTTTTTTATATGAAAAATAAAACAAAACGGTAAATACAGATAATCACAAAATAAATTTTTATACACAGGTATTACTTATCTAATATACAGGGTGAATCATTTTAATTCATCCAGTTAAATTTCTCGAAAACATTTAAGACATTTCGAAAACCTTTAAGAAAACATCTAAGAGGAATCGAGAAATATGTTTGAAACAAATATTGCACAGTTTAAAGGGGGAAACATAATGGAATAATTATATTTTTGTTTATAATAATTATATCGTTTAAACGGTGCAAGATATGGAAGATCTTTAAACCCAAAAGATGTTTATCTCATAAAAACATTCAAATTTTATTGGAAACTGTTTATCATATATCCCATAGTTTTTTTGGTGTAAGATATACCACGCGATATCTTTTAAACGGTAATAGATACGAAAAATCTTTACAAACACAAAATTTTTATCTCATCTTTTGCTTGAAACTTTTATTTATATATCCCATAGTTTTGGTGTAAATATGAGGCGCAAATGTCGTATAAATTTTGTATTTACATTAGAAATATTGGATACAACAGAAAAACTTATGCTACATTTACACAAAACTATGGAATGTATGAAAAAACGTTTCAAATAAAAGTTGTTTGTTTATATGAGATAAACATCTTTTGTATTTAAAGATAAACATCTTTTGTATTTGGCATATCTGGCACCGTTTAAAAGATAGGTTATACCACGCGGCACGGATGTGCAACTTCAAACATGTTTCTCGATTGCGTTTAGTTTTCGAGATATATAACTGGATGGATTAGAATAACTAACTCACCCTATATACATATATATACATATTTGTATATATATATATATATATATATATATATATATATATATATATGAGTAACGGATATCCGTTACAAGTAGATATCATCAGCATCTGTTGTATCTACTCAGCATTGAATTAAAGAGCTACCTACATGTTGGATAGTAAATGGTTGGTATTTAGAGCTAGTTAATATTATACGTAGAGATAGTACTTTACTAAATAGTGACTACGTATATACAAGATAACCGAAAAATGTGTGGCATAGTTTTAAAAATATGTCTATCAATTCGAAAGTATACTGTCACTAAGTCCTATTGAGAAATTGTCATTTTTATACAGTAGTAGTTCATTCATATGTATTTATTTGTGTATACTTAAGCGTCAACAATACGATGTTTGTCCAAATTCCTTTCGTTTACGTTTGACAAACTGTAGAAGACTTAAGCGTATACAATTTAGACAAATATCATTGTCATTGAATTTTTAATTAAATACTGATATGAAAAAATTAACTCGTCAACCAGGAATCGAACCTCGGGCCTCTGGATATCTAGTCCAGTATGCTTCCGCTACTTTCCTTTCATATGCTTTCCTTTCATATCAGTATTTAATTAAAAATTCAATGACAATGATATTTGTCTAAATAGTATACGCTAAAGTCTTCTACAGTTTGTCTTACGTAACCGAAAGGAATTTGGACAAACATCGTATTGTTGACGCTTAAGTATACACAAATAAATATATATGAATAATAACTTCGACAGAAACAATACTTTCTAAATAAATAAAAATAAGAATGATATGAAAAGGTTGGCTGTTACGTCACAGTCGTCTTTGGTGTAGCGGAAGCATACTGGACTAGATATCCAGAGGCCCGAGGTTCGATTCCTGGTTGACGAGTTAATTTTTTCATATCAGTATTTAATAAATATTTAAGTAGTAGTTCAATTATCCGGATTAATTGGATAACCAAATATCTGTATAATTGGATTAATCATAAAAAAGTTATATCTTAAAAAAAGTGTGTGTGTATGTACTTATGTACGCACGCAAGAAGTTATACTTCTTTTTAAATAATTTATTAAAATAATATTAAATAAGGTTAACACTACCATTAAGACACACAAGTTTAATCAAATAATATACAAGTGAAAAACTAAATTAGAAAAATTATATATTTTATCTAAAACCAATGATTCTACTTTTTATAATGGTAGCAACGAACCAGCGACACATTCAAAGACTATGCCGTGAAAGACTGGCATAGTCTTTCACTGAAAATCCAATATTTACATTAGAATCAGAGTTTGTGAAATTTGTCAAGACCAGGCCAGGTTTTAATATACAAAGTTTACGAGCGTATAAAAATGATATCATTGATAATGTGTCTCGAAATTCTAATATTCTTCTTTTATTAGAAACATGGAGTAATAATGAAGAAGACATTCCTGTACCTAATTTCAATTGAATAATTTAAATGTTCGAATGTAAGAGCTGGGGCTGTGTAGCTATTTACCAAAATAATAACGATCATTCATCTTAGACATTCACTGTAGACCATAATTCTCATTCACAGGAAATACACGGTTTTTGAGACACTCCGTATAATACGAGTATACTAAATGTAAAAACAAGTAAAAACCATTTCCCATATTAAAATTTAATAGTATATATAATATTAAAACTGGTGAGGTATATAATATTATAGAGCAATATGTAGTTTGAACATTGTTATTCAACCATTTTATTTTTTGTTTTTCTATTTTTATTTTATTTTGGTATACTTCCATAATAGCTAGTTCATAGTAGCTAACTTTTATAATCTTCTCTAAATATCTGTATCTATGTTTTTATTATTGTTTTAAAAATGATATTTTAATAGATATTTGAAATAGCTCTGATTTAAAGATGAAAATGTTCAGTTTTAGTTGATTAATTTTTAATTTCGAGTGCCACCAATATGAGAAGAGTATTTATATACTCGAAAAAAAACAACGAAAACTCGAGTTTTTAATGGAAACCGATTCTGTATAAATCAGATTTAGTATCCGATTGCTCGGTATTGCAATTATTGGGCTTAAATCAATGGAGGGATTTATGCATTTCCATCTGAATATTACAAAAAATTGATAATTTTTAATAAACTCGAATATTTATTGAAAATATATACAATTTTAATGTTCTAATAAATACGTTAATATTATATACAGCTCACGTCTTTATAGTTACCAAAAATGGAATTCCTTTTTCCCAAAATTGTATTTTTATTTTTTATCGTATTTATTCGGTTTTTTGGAAAACTAAAAGTTGTTCATTATAAATATACTAACAACTTTTATTTAAACAGTTTCCCAAAAACCGAATGAATAAGGCATAAACCGAATGATTAGTACCAAAAATATTAGGCATAACACAAAAATATACACAAATATTTGGGTATGGAACAGAAAAAACAAATATTTTGAACATAATGGTGTGATCCAGACCCACAAAGTGGGATTTTACGATAAACAAAAATTCCAGCTTTACTAAAATTAATGCAAGACATGTATTTTTTTATATAAAAAAATGTTTATTTCCTATAGATTCTGCCATCGAAAAGGTTTCGAGTCAATATCAGAAATAGTAGGTGGGTATTCTAAAATATTCCATTAAAATATTGGTTGAAAATCGAATCAATTCCGAGTGGAAATATTTGTTTTAAAGGCAGTTAATGTTCGCTGAATGTTAAATGTTTTCAGCACACATTTGGCACAATAGTTCTGCAAACATTAACTGCTCCTTAGCCATGGCCTTTCGAAGCAGACAATAACCTCTATTTCTCCAAAAACCACGAATCTTAAATATCGGTCTTCCCCAGTTTTAGCATTCCTTTAGATTAAGAAAAGAAAGAGTATTAATATTTCTATTCACATTTCGAGTTTAAAAACTACTAAATTGAACAAAAATGATATGATTGCTAGATAACTTAAATAGAAATCGTTGAAATTGCTTATATAGAAATTTAATTGGGAATATCTGAGGTCTTTTGGCATTAATGTAACAGTTACCTCCAGAAATGCATATTTACAAAAGATTAGCAGCATGAAAATTAATATTACTTGAACACTTGACATTGAAATTTTGCTAGATTAATGGAAGTTAAATAAGTGCGGTAATATATACTAAACTTAACTAAACAAGTTTGTAGTGTCAATATAATATCGTATAAGGCCTTAAGGTAGTTTGGTAGCCACATCATTTAAACTTGACCCCACATTTTTCAATATTTATTCAAAAGATTATAATTGAATGCACGTATAGAAAAAAGACAGATTTTTTCACCACATTGTTTAAGAGATATAATTAATTATAGTTATGCAAAAATACATGATCTCTTATGGAATGTCTTTGTTCAATAACACCGGAAAATAAATGGTTTGAGAAAAATCGGCAAACTTTACCTCAAAAAACCAACTTTTCAATAGATAGAGCGATGTTTCAAACGTACATTAGGGAAATGTGAAACGATAATATTTTAGTTATGCTTCTATCTCTGTTTTTTACACATAATATGTTATACGTAATATGTTATACATATATATATATACATATATACATATGAGTTATATTTATTCATTATGACTTTATTTTTTGCTCAATTAATTGCTTAAAAAAAAAGACACTAAATTGATCTCGGATTGCGATTACCAAACTACCTTAATATAATAATATACTCCAGATATATATATATATATATATATATATATATATATATATATAATCAGTATAATCTACTGTAATTGATAGTTACACCATCTGTTACCAAAAGATCCAGAAGTGAAAACTATTTCATCCATTTAATGCGATCATCATCATGTATGTCTATATGTTGCTATAGTAAACTAATATTTATTGGTGCAGTTAAATGCAGTTTAACTTATACACAATCTAATAAAAGCTATATTTATTTTTACTTAAATATATTTCTAATCAAAATTTGGACGAAGAGGACGTGGAAAGGTTGGTTTATTTATTTCAATTCAGAGAAGAAAAATCCTTCGTTTTATTGTAAAATCAATGTTTTGAGATGAAAAATCGTTCACATTTCGGCTGGGGTGATTGAACCCAATATCATTTCAGAACAGTTTTCTGAGAGCTACCTAGATGCTATGGTGGAGTATGTATAATTTCTCACTATCTGATGTACATATGTTTTTATTCCCCTTAATATGTTTTTAAAATTTTATCACGCGGCACGTTTTAAAATATTTGAAACAAAAAAAAGGATAACTTGCCGCGTTATAAAATTTAGAAACATACTAAGGAATAAGAAACTGATATGAACAAAAAACTAAAATAAAAATACTATATTTACTATCTAGCATTAATGTCATTACTGGTAAGTAATGAAATTTAGTAAAATGTTTATTTATGGTTTTTGTTAGAATATCAACGTAGATATGTTATCCAGCGAGAACGTAGTGTGTTGGTTGTTTTCGCTTCCCTGTTATGTAATAATTATAATTCATCGAACCTTCACCAATGTATAAAATATGGTCAGACTCTCATAAATTTATTACATAACTCAAATGCTTTATTATTAATATTAAGGTAGGTCCAGCATTTCTCGACAGATTTTTCATTTTTTTCCACATGTTAAAAATAACGTTTTCTAATAAATCCCGAAGTTTCAGAATTTTTGACCGTTTAGAACGCGAGATAATTAATAGCAAAGTAATTATTCTTTCTCACTCTCTCTGATTAGAAGCATGTAAAACTTCATGCCCACCCAACTATCTGGTGTATTAAAAAAAATACACGACAGAATAGATAAACAAACTAGGAGAGTAAAGATAAATATTTATTAATTAAATCTAAAAAATAATAATCGCGTTTTACCGTTTTGTTTTCGAAATATGTAATAAGTTTAAAATTATTTTTTATTTCAAAGTTACATTAATTTTTATGTATTTGTTCTGTCATAAAAGCAAACCGGTTTTTTGTCCAGATTATACAAGACAGTGTTGGAACTTCCTGAATATATATTTTATAGGTTGGGGTAAGAAATACTCTTAATTATTACATCAATGGCCAAGACATCTGCTTATTACTAAGACATCTGGGGTATACGATTCCTAGTTGAACATACTTGAACGAGATTGATGGCTAAAACAGAGGAAAATTTTGTTAAACATTCGAAAAAATACGCAAAATTTTAGATTTAGATTCAGTATTGACAGTCTAGTGTTTCACAAAACAGTGAGTGCTCAAAAAATATGTATTTTTGGATGGATAGTCAAGATCATAACTTTGGTTAATGTTATCAATTGAGAATTTTAATGGAATCCTGAAATCCACAAACATCACTTCGGGTAGACTTTATTTGCCGTTTTGATAAGCTTTGTTTTAGCCCATGTAGAATGAAACGTAAGGGTGAACTACGTTCTAAAAGCTCGTTTGTGAGCTTCGAGAAGGTCACCTTCAAGAAAGTCGTTTGGGACGTTCAAGAAGGGTGTCTTCTGTTTAACTTAATGAATATACAACCAACATCTAGCTCGTCGATGTTCGAAGTTATCCATTGTAAAGGATAACGAAATAAATTTTTGTCACTCCACTTTTTTTGTGGGACACAGATCTAATAGGTTTTGTCTGGTCACAGACCGGGTCTGCAAAACTATCGTTTTTACAATGAAGCATCTGCGACGGCTGTTATTCCGATTGGGCAAGGGGATTGGAAAAATATTTAAATCGGGCAAGGGGAAAGGGGTGTTTAATGGAAGAGGGAAACAAAAACTTGCATACATATATAAGTAGGTAGTAGGTAGAATCGATAGAATCGACATTTTTCAAAAACAATATAGCTGCATATCCTTTGGAGGTAATTCCCTACAAATGACATTAACTTTTGTGGCCAAGTGTACCATGAACCTGATATAGTGTGATAATACCATATACGACCACTGATAGTCTATTTATGTCTAGAAGGGTATGGTTTTCTGGTGATAACATACACAGATTCTATGACGCTACGATACTCTCTAAACTGACCGACCAGTATATTTATAGCATCAGACGCTGACTATTATACCAAAACCATCAGCCATATATATATACGAAGACGAATTAAATATCGTCGGTGGTAGAGTGACCCGCCTGTGGCCCTTATGGTTTATATCCTGTTGCATATTACAATGTGCAATAGATGATTAGATTAAAAAAATACTAAACCACACTAAAATAAATTGAGATTAGAAATTCTAATTGTTTTTCTCAGAAGAGACAAATTTATATTTACGTTAGTAGTATATCGAAATTCAAGGATTTTAATCGGCTGTCCCAAAAGGATGGTACTGTTTTTCGAGTGTATGAATGTATGTATGTATGCCTGTCAATTTTTTTGGAACGCTTTT
This sequence comes from Nineta flava, assembly GCA_963920215.1. Classification (NCBI taxonomy): domain Eukaryota; kingdom Metazoa; phylum Arthropoda; class Insecta; order Neuroptera; family Chrysopidae; genus Nineta; species Nineta flava. The sequence continues at coordinate 120,788,775 of OY986040.1, forward strand.
TATCTTAAACAGCTTGTTGGATTTAAATATATGACATCGTTATATTAGTCTTAATTTTGTGACATAGGGTATCATATATATATACTGATATATATATATACTGATATATATATATATATATATATATATATATATATATATATATATATATATATATATATATATATATATATATATATATATACTATATATATACTGAAGGAATTTCTTGAACCAATTAAATATGTTTTCTTCAAAATAATATACTTTTTTCTCAGATTTTTTCTCAGAGCTTTTCTTGTTTAATAAAACCAATTTTTTATTTGATAATTCATAGTATCCTTACTAAGTTAGAAAATAGCGATAAGCTATTAATAAAATAATAAAATAATAAAGCTTTAATAGCTTAATTGATTCAAAAAAAAAACTAGGGGGAGAATGTATGGCCAATTTTAGCCAGAATTCATTTTTCACAAAATCTTACTCTTCAGTTTTTTGAGATATTACCTATATTGATAAATTTTTTCTGCGGGCAGTTGTTTTAACTGTTACAAAGTCGGGACTAAACTGATAATACTCTGTATATATTATATATATATATATATATATATATATATATATATATATATATATATATATATATATATATATATAAATGATATAAAAAGTTATATTTTTTCTGACAACGTTTTCACTGCTTTTTATGGATTGAAAATTTGTTAGATTGTATTATTATTAAATTTGTTTAAGCTTTTTTAAAACAATGTATCTGGGAAGATTTTCATTTAATTTGCCTTCCATATTTATTCAATTTTTTTGAACAACGGTGTACGTAATAGAGAGTGGTATTACATGTATATATATATCGATATTCGAACAATTCAATTCAATTAAGTCCAGGTATTATTACATATATAGATATAGATAGATTGTATACATCAATGTAGTTTAATACCTAACATTTAGATGTTGGTATAGCCTTCTGGCATTTGTACTGGCACAAAAACTGCAATCATTTCTAACTTCTTTGTCTCCTGGAGCCATGGTGTTGTTAAATAAATGTATAGTAACCTGAAAAGTTCTCAGTTCGATAAATTTACTTCAAGAATGCAATGAGAATATGTCAGAGTTTTTTTTAATTCTTCAATGTATTGGATTCTTCAATGATACTTTAAACGTATTTTTAAGGATGTACGAGCACTGAAGCTTTAAAAATATTGAATAAACAATTTGTTAAAATATTATTGAAGTTATATAATTCTTTCTGCACGCTATGAGAATCCGATCAGAGCGCATGTAACGAAACGCTGACGTAACACTCGACTGATGCCGATGTTACACAGTTTTTTATCATGCTCGATTGCTTAGTATTTGGGAGACATTCAATAATAAATGTGTATCATACACTATACAGACAAATTGTGTATATACATACATTACATGCTTAAGCAAAACAGACAAGAAATATGAATATTTAGATACATAGATAGATAGATTGTAGAAGCTGCCCTGGACGGGCTACACTTCGACCATAAGGTCCATTGTGATGCTTAAGCATGTGAGGATGTGAGTGCAGAGGAAGGAATTTTTGTGTATAGATTAGGTAGGATATTGGTAGGATATGCGGCTGCAGCCGAGTATAATAGGAATTATGCCGATTTTCATCTGGAGTACGTGAAGAAAACTGCAGAAAACCTTCTCAAGTATAGCCGGTTACTTCGTTCTTGTCCATACACCGACAGTTTAGTCAATTAACCGCCCCTTTTTTTCTCTCTTAATAATTGACAAACTGCCGATACTAGGCATACTGCGAGGCATAGTGCGCAGACATAACGCCTTAGACCTCTCGACCACTTGGACTGGTTGAATGCTTAACTGATAAAATGTTAATATCAACAATATTTCGTATTTTTAATCGGATTTTCGTCGAAGTGACCCTACCAACATTCTTAACTAAATATAAGAAAATTGTATTTATTTCTAAGAATAGTTCATGGAAATTTGTCTGATTTTAATTTATTGAGAATAATGTACTTTCAAATACAATTATTTCATCATTATATTATCGAATGATAATTAGTGAGAACTCTAGGTTTTTGAAATAAAATTTCAAATTCGCCCCCTTTACCTAGATCAGTTTTTTGTATTATAAATACGTATTTCGACTACAATGTAGTCCTCATCAGTATAAATTAGCTAGTCGTACTTTACTCTTTGACAATTAGAAATAGATATAAAGTCGAGATCAATAGACAAAAATGAAAATAAATGGAAAATTAACTAAATTAAAATATACTGGATTTAAAATATAATAAATTTTAAATTATATTGAAATTAGTCTTGTTAAAATTTCCCTCTATTCACATTTATTCCTGTTAATTTTACTCTTATTAAAATTACTCTTTTATTGTCACAGGATATGTTACATGTCACTAATTTGGTGAAATTGTCACCAAATTTATTATATTTTAAATCTAGTATATTTTAATTTAGTTAATTTTTTATTTATTTTTATTTTTGTCTATTGATCTCGACTTTATATCTATTTCTAATTGACAAAGAGTAAAGTACTGATGACTAGCTAATTTATACTGATGATGACTACATTGTAGTCGAAATACGTATTTATAATACAAAAAACTGATCTAGGTAAAGCGGGCGAATTTGAAACAAATATTTAAATATAATTTCGAGTTTTCAAACTTTGTTTAGTCATTTGTGAAGCATACATACAAAATACACATACGAGTAGTGGTGGATATATAGATTCTATAATTTGTTTGTATGTAAATAAAACTTTTGTAATAGTTTAAAAACTTTTCTTGATTCAATATTTAAATTCTGTTATTACATCTTAAATAAATATTATATCAATTTGAATGTTTATTTTATTTTGGAAAATATATTATACGTAGAATTATATAATTAAATGGGAATGTTGCATTTTGTTAAAGTTTTTCTTCGTAATATTAAATAAGGTCAACATTGCTATTAAGACACAAAAGTTTAGTAAAATGATACAGTAGTGAAAAACTACAATAGAAAAATTATATATATATATATATATATATATATATATATATATATATATATATATAGTATCTAAAACAAATGTTTCTACATTTTATTTTGGTAGAACAGAACCAGCGTCACTTCTTCTTCCGTTTAAATTAGACTTTGAAAGACTGGCATTAAATTCATTTTTTACATTAGAATCAGAGTTCGTGAAATTTATCATGACCAAGTCAGGTTTATCAATATATACATTTAATATACAAAGTTTACGAGTCCATAAAATTAATATCATTGATAATATGGTTCGTAGTTCGAATATTCTTCTTTTATCAGAAACATGGTGTGATAATGATGAAGACATTCCCGTACCTAATTTCAATGATGGAGTATTAATGATGTAGATATTCACCAACCTAATTTCAACTCTACGGACAAATTTAAAAGTTCTAATGCAAGAGCTGGCGCTGTGGCTATTTTCCAAAATAATAACGATTATTCATCTTTCTATAATTAAATGTATCTAATTGTCTTGTCTTTCAATATCCAAAAATCATATCTCACTCAAACAAAATTACTGTCCACTGAAGAATGGAGAGAGGGGTGAGATATTACACTGTCTTTATGACAGACAGACTTGTCGTTTTCGTTTCAGCATGTAATGTATGTATATATACATTTTGTCTGTATACTGTATGATGCACATTTATTACTGAATATCTTAAACACTGTGCAATAGACCAGGATAGAAAACTGTGTAACATCGATCGACATCATTCGAGTGTTACGTCAGCGGTTCGTTACATGCTGAAAAGACACTTTGATCGGATCCTCATAACGTGCTTCAATAAGATTTCATTTGACAGCCTTGACAATTTCCTTGATTTTTTTTCCATATACCTAGTTATCCTTTGAAATTCTCCCTCGGAATCAAAATTCAATTTTTTATACTTAACTTCTATAATTTTGGATCAACATGCTTTATCTCTGTGCTAAATTTTAAATTATCGTGCCGAATAGTTTCAGTAAAAATCGCCTGTCGTTGATGTACGTCGAATTTGCTTCTAGTTTTCCGAACTTTGGCTTAGGAATAAGAAGAAATTGCCCCTACACATATCTCCGGATCCAATAGGGAATCAATAGGGCATGCCAAGTAAGGTTATCCCAATCGGGACCCAATAAAATCCCAACTTGGATATCCCAATGTAAAAATTGTTAAAGAAATAATATGTTTTCCCACTTGGGATCTATTTCGGAACCCATTAGTATAATCCAATGTAAAAATCAATGACCTCACATTAATTTTGCCTAACTGGAATTATTTCGGGAAATTATTAGGAAAACTCAACATAAAAATTAACAATTTGATATCAGTTTTGCTTAACTGGGATTTAGTTAGGATATGATTGGGAAAACCCAATGGGAAATTACGAATCTGATATAAGTTTTGCCTAACTAGGATCTGTTGGGAATATTATTGAGAAAACCCAACATAATAGTTAATTAAAAGCAAAAAAGATTAACAATTTGTACAATTTTTTTTGCTATTTCAGCGGAGCTATTTTGTGTGTATTTATTTAAATTACGTATCAGCTGATAAAACACTTCAAGATATTGAATAGTTTTTGAAAAATTAATCAAAATTTTGAATAAACTTTCGCAAGTGACATGTTACTATGTACTAGTATATATACTCGTAGTTGAATAAATAGTAATATAAAAAATAAATAAATAAACAAACAAACTCACTTTCGTATTTATAATATTAGTAATAGTAATAACCCCTTAAACTCGGCCTAACGCACTTCCGTGCTCTAGATAAAATAATAATAATAGTGATAATAGTAATGTTTATAATTATTTTTTAGTGGTGTCAGGATCAGATAGAGATTGCTCGATCGGGTCCCAAGACTTCTATCCGTTATATCCCAATTCGGGATCCCTATTGGGCAAACCAATTGGTTCCCAAGCGGGTGTACACGAAAATTCTAGTCGGGCATGGTCGCTATACATATGCTTAAAGAGGAAAAATGGCTACGAGATGAAGACTGTACAGTCCCGTATTTGTTGACAACACAGAAATAGCACATAAACAGTAGTTTTTCCATTGCGATAAAACAAATTGTATTACTCGAAAATTGAATTAAATAAAGTAAAATTCAATATTCTAAAATTTTTATTTCTTATTTCTCTACTAAATATTCACCCATGAATAACTTTACTTCCAAAAAGTTTTAGGTGTGTCTTTTGTCTTTTAGATATAAAACTTTTAAAATGGCAATAAATAAATATATATTTCAGTAGAGAGTATTATATTATTTAAAATATTAATATAATATTTTCGAATACATTCAAATAAAATAAATTAAACATTTACAGAATTAAACATGATATTTAACAAAATGAAAACTTTGAAAATAAATTTTATATTATATTTCAAATCCATTGATAATAAAACTTTTCCATGTGGAGAATATAAATTGTAATATACGTTTTCATTTCGTCGTTTAATAATAAATGAATTCGAAAAATATTTATTTATGATAAACTAAGTATATCCGAGGCAATTATTGTATTGTCCGAGGCAATATTCCGATTTTTTTTAAATCGATTTTTTTAAACCGAAAACTGAACAATTTTAAAGGCATTTTTTACTAATCAAAACATATAATAAGTATTTATAGCATTATAGGTATAACTATTAGTCTGAAAATTTAGTCTGACTAAAGCCGCCATCTTGGAATATGACGTCATGAGTAACTTTGCCAATATTTGGATGATAAATATAGTAAAAAATATACCAAGTTTATTAAAATCGGATAGAATTAGATTTTGATAAAACAAAATCACTTTTATAGATATCATAAATTTTATCCGATTTTAATCAGATCTCATTTTGGTGTTTCATGTAGCTGCAAAAGAATCGCCGGTTTCATCATCTGACGTTCAAACTGTATGTAACCTGGCGCATGCAATTTCGCTCGGAATTTCTGGCCAATTATCTAACTAGAATTTATTGAACAACCTAACCTCCCAGTTCGAAACACTTTACACTAAAAGTGTTTCATACAGACAAACGGTGCACCTTCGATGTCTTTCTGTCACAGACGTTTAGCTGAGAGACTATTTCACGTAAATGATTAAAATTAGGCGTAGTAATATACAGTTTCCCAAATACAGACGTAAGGTTTTCAATGTCAATAGCCTTTGAAGCACAATTTCAAAAATGTATACTTAATTTTTGCATAGACAATTTCTTTTCCTTGCATAAACGCTTCGAAATTGCTGTCTCCCCACGTAAAAACAAAATTACCAGTGATAAAAATTTGAATAAATCACGAATAAAGCTATAGGTAACCAGTCCAAGTAGCCGAGCAATCTATGGGTTATGGGTTCGAATCCCGACATCGTCAGTTTATCAATTATTAAGAAAATAAAAGGGGCGGTTAATTGACTAAACTGTCGGCGTATGGACAAAATCGAAGTAATCGGCTATGTTTGAGAAGGTTTTCTGCAGTTTCCTTCACGAACTCCAGATGAAGATCGGCATAGTTCCTATCATAGTCGGCTGCAGCCGCATATTCTACCAATTCCTAGTCTATACACAAAAATTCTTTCCACTCCACTCACATCCTCACATCCTTAGGCCTCACAATGGACCTTATGGTCGAAGTGTAGCCCGTACAGGGCAGCCTCTACAATATATCTATCTATCTAAGCTATAGGTTGAAGAAAAAGTATCAGAATTTGAAAATTGAAGTGCGAAAAATTGTTATAAACAGGTTAATTTGTTTTTATGACGGTTATTTTTTATATATTGCGAGTTACTTGTTTATCAAAAGATAAAAAAATCATGCTATACTAAAAAGAAAACTTATTGTGAAAACATAGCTTGCACTAACTCGAATATATAAACTAATACTCACGTTATCTAATAATTATTAAACTATAAATAGTGAAAATTACAACCGAAACAAATCAGACTGATAAAAATAGAGAAAAGTATGTAATTAACATTGATTTAGAAGTGAGGTAAATTATATTATTGTACGTACCAAGTAGGTATATAGAAAGTTGATATGCCGAAGCAAATTAGAATCAATCACATGTATAATTTGTAATTTATATTGAACATATTGCGTTTAGAGAACATGAACAGCATTGAACACAACAACTTTGATTTGCTTTGGTAAAACTATTGGACTATATATATATATATATATATATATATATATATATATATATATATATATATATATATATATATATATATATATATATATATATATATATATATATATATACTATACGTAACCTAAGTATGTAGTATAACCATTAATTACTATTTATATTGAGAGCTAAACATGTATATCCATTAAATTACTTCATATATACATCGTTAACTATTTTGTTTTATTGAGTTAGAGGTATGTTATAAATTTTATACGGGGTGTTTTTTAAAATTAACCATCAAAACGTTGTTACAAAAAACTCGTTACGCAGGAGAACTGCGTCAACTTAGCGACTTTCCTTAGAATATATAAATCACTCTCTAACGGTCACAATTATAGTCTGATCAAAATGAAATGTCGTACCTCGTGTGATTTTGGTATTTGAAAGATCAATTTATTAATAAATGGCATATGTCAAGGAGAAAGAGGGGGCATAGTGAAAGAAGAAATCACAAAATATAAAATATCTCTCTTAAGTAAAGTTGTAAAAAATCATGTTGGCTATATTTGATCACCTGAGCTTGGTTGTGTGTACTTTTAATTAGTTTTAACAAAGCTCCACACTTTTTGAGCTAAATTTAATTATTTTTAGTCCGTGATAAAAGCGTGTTTTTTAGTTTTTTTAGTTTTATTGTGTTTCAAGATTTATACCCGATTCCGGAAAGGTTCTATTTTAGGCAACAAGCAAGATTTCGAAATTAATCAAGTTCCTTTTTACTGTTACTTTTTTTCTGGGTATAAAATTTCTGTTTTCAAATATTTAGGTCGATTTGTGCCAAATCTATTCTGTTTTTCATACAAAAATTTAGAACAAAAGCTGTTAGTATTTTTATAGTGAACAACTTTTGTTCGAAATATCTGTTCGATAACCAAATCGATTGGCTACAAAATGACCGCAAAAAAGAACGCCACTTTTGGAATACCCTTATAGTAACAATAGCAACAATAGAAATATAATTTCGAAACACACTATAAGGATATCTGGTAATGTCTAATACATATTAGTAAATATATTAGTAAAAATAATACCTAGGACAAGAGCAATATGTTATCCAAAAATACCGACGAGTCTACAGTCAAAACCGGCTATACCGACAATGTTTACAACGACGGATCGGTTATTATGACTTTGGGCCAGGACTGGTAAAGTCCTGGCCCAAACCTTATGACTAAAACCTTATGATATAAACACCTATGTTAACATATTGCCTATAACAACATCGGACAAAGCGACATAAATACGCTTAAAAACGTTTAAAGTGACGAACGTGTATAATTTCTCACTTTCTTAAGTGCATGTATTTTTTATTATTTTACTATTTTAATAAATTTTTCTGTCTTTGTAAACTTTTTGTGTCTATTCATCCATTTTTAGTATGTTTGCCTTTTGGTTATGTTATACTAACGGTGGTGACTAGCGTTTACTTAATTTGACATTTAAGTAAGACGTCTGCACATTTATAATATTATTTTAAAATCAATGTGTACATATTTTAGCCGGGGATTGAGTCCAAGATTTCTGGCATTCCAGATAAGTGATCTGCCTACTGAACTATCCCAGATGCTATGGTAGAAATTGTATAATTTCTCAATAAATCCCCAGCCAAGATGTGTAAGATTTCATATTAAAACAATGATGTCTAAATTAATGATGTTACAAATGTCCAGACATATTATTTGATATCGAATTAAGTAAACGCTAGTCACCCCCGTTACTATAACATATCAAAAATGGCAACCATACCAACAATCGATGGATAGACTAATAATGGATTAAACCTTATGGAATTAAATTTCGCATGTTTAATTTTAAAAAATTAAAGAAAAAACTGCGGAATTGGAATAAAGATGGTTTTTGAAAATGCAATAAAAATTCTGGTTCTTCATATGAATATTTTGCGACAAATTAGATCCTTAAGCAATAATGTGACCTCCTATAGACCTCCCCCACTCCCTATAATTTTCCTACCATATGATTATAAAATCTGCAAAAAATAACAATAGAAACACTAAATAACTAAAAAGATATGTGCAGAAATTTTCAGGTATTTGCAAATTTCATTTACAAGCAAACTTACTTTGGTACGAAAAAAGTGCGGAATTTATCTACTCCTATTTACCACAAAGTAAACTAAAATTATATTAAATACCGATTAAAAATCAACAACTTATTCACTTTTACAAAGTATATTTAAATTGTAATAAATTTTAAGTTTAATCTCTTTTACATCATACGATCCGAAGCGATGCTAACTAAATATAAAATAAAATTACAAAAAAAGAAAAAGTAACGATTTTCTTCCTTTTACAAATAACAACAAAGTTTTAAAAGAGATAACGCCATCATGTACAAATATAAAGGGTTTATTTAACAAACAATTTATCCTTGTAGTAAAAATATAATCAGATTACTAAACACTGATAATCTTTCTACATCGAATTTCTTCTCTTTTATAATAACTTAATCTTTTTATAAATAAATTGTAAACTAAAAACTTTATTATTATTTGTTAATGTTTACCATACAACTCCGAATATTAGCCAGTCACAATCAATAAAGAACGAAATAATTTTTATTTATACTTTCTGAACCAAAATTTGGACTCTCGATGTCAGGAAGTCGAAATTCATTTTTTGTCCATTATAAATGCTGTTCTGAAATTCATTCGAGAAAACTAGACCACGGTGTCAAAAAAAAAAAAGAAGTTTAATAAAGTTTTTCGATTTGACGCTTATTTTTTAAGATATAATCAATTTAAGCATTGATAAATTCAACCAATCACAGAGCGCATAGTGTACATATTCTCACATTTTTTTGAGTATTTATTGTTAAATATCTTTTTTATTTATTGCGTTCGGCCTTTAAAAATCGGTATCTATGTACTTTGGTAAATACTTAACAAAACCTAGGTGGTTTAGAGTGGCTAATAGTAATGCCACTATCCGATCATCAATTTATAAACAACGCCCCGCTCTACTGCTGAGGCAACGCCTATACGCCTCCTTGCACTATGCGCTCTGTGATTGATTGAATTTATTAATGTTTAATTGATTATAGCAAAAACGAATCGAAAAACTTTTTTGTTTGTTTTTGGCAGCTCTACACCGTGGTATAGTTTTCCTGAATGAATTTCAGAATATCCTGTATAAATCCTGTACAAACAACGATTTTACGTAACGTTTTTACAAGAAAGTTAGAATAACTCCTATAAATATTGAATATTGATTTTATTATGTAAACTTTGGTATTCGATTATATTGAATCCATTCGGTCAGTGTTTTTATAAAAAGTTAATTGGTAAATTTGTATATTTCGCTACTTTTTACCATTTCCGATATAAAATTGTGTGGTGGGTTTGGTGTAAGTGAAGCAGATTCATTCACCAATAAAAAAACCATAAAAATTTTATTAGGGACAAACGTGTGAAATAAAACAGGTTTTGAGCCCGGTCATGATGTAAAAATATATCCTATATACAATGATGATAAATACAAAATATACTTATACTTATAAGTATATATCATTGCTTACATACATTAGCAATTTAAAATCATACTTGTATAGCCTCGCTATAGACGTTTTCACATAAAAAACAAAGTGTTTATATTTACTCCACTTCTATTCTTTGCAACCCTTGACCTCAGTAATAAATGCAAGAGGTTGTCGTTATTGTATATTAAATGATTTTTATTTTATTAAGGACAATTTTCGACAGATGTCATTGTTTTCGAGGGAATTCTTGCTTTATTAAGGTGTATGAAATAACTCTTCAAAGTCAAGTAGTTTTATTATAAAATGAAAAACTACTTCTGTTATATGTTTGTAAATAACGCTCAATTAAAAGTGAAAGATAACTTCTACTTTCAGTATTTACGTACAGCCCTGTATCATGTAATATAATGAAGTTTAGTGCTTTTGATACTGTCTCAATTTAATTGGTAATTATTTGTTTACTTAATTCATTTTGCTTTTATGTTTTTATCTTATACTTTTAATTGAGTTTATGTTTACGAAAATTTTCAATAACATTTTTAATACAGCAATTATTCTCAAGTCAACGACGTTTTTCAGGTTTTATGGATAATTCACTACATAATACCCGATAAAAATAATTGGATTGATGTTTAAAGAAAAATTTGAGTCTTCAATTGTCGAATATATTGTTTTCGTAGTTTTTACAAGCATTTATTTAGTTTCTGTCAGTGTGTTTAAAATTTCAAAACTTCGACTTGTTTTAATAAAGCTAGAGCTTTGAAATTTGGCACAAGTGTATATAATCGAATATAATATATCCAAAAAATTTGCTTAAACAAAATTTTGGAGGAATTGTTTAATAAATATTGGGAAGTAGTGGAAGCTGGGAGAAATTCAATTGAATTTCCTAATTTTAAAATAAAAATAAATAAATTTAAAATAAAACTTTAATATAATAGACTCAAAAGTAGAAAATAATAGAGAATTTTTTTTCAACAACTTTATTTATTTAATGATCTTAAAAGTAGAAAATAAAATTTTTCCCCCGAGTCAGCAATGTTAAGACTATAAACAAATTCTGAGCGCCACAGCCTTTAATTTATTGTGACATATTGGTGAGTCGTAGATATAATTTTATTTTCTACTTTTTAGTTCCTTAAATAAGCTTGTTTAAAAAAAATTGTTTGTGTGTTAGTTTTCTTAGGTACTTTCCCATTACTTGTATTGAAACTCCAAAGCATTTAAAACCTTAATGAAATACTTATTAGACTGGAAGCTGAAAACGAGATAAATTTACGTTAAAGTTTTGTGTATACAAGTGGATTTATCGCGTAGAATACGTATATTTACATGTCGAAAATTGTTAAATAAAATCATGTGCAAAATAGAATAAAAATATTCTGGAAAATTCTCTGATAGTTACATTCTTATCGAAATAAAATAACAGACAAACAATTGGTATAATAGTCGGTGAATATGGCTAAGGTAAGTGAATGAATACGATAAAATATAATAAAAAAACAGCTCAAATAGAGCTCTTTAGCTATAGTTTATTCACTGTCAAACGAATTGTGAAAATATATATTGAACGATATCTTTGATAAAAAAAACATCCAATTCACTTGATCAATTGCAAACAAGGGCGTCTATCCATTGACAACCGTTTATCTGTATTTGTATATGTTATGGACCAATTTATTAATCAGGGCACTATTTACAATGCCCAGGCAATATGAATAATGACAAGTCAAAACGGGCTACGTAACTTAAACTTCATTAATTATCACATTGTCTGGCCATTATGAATATTGCTACGTATCTGTTGTGCAATTTGATAATTAAGGTACATAACAGGGCGCGAGGAGCAAGATCAAACATGTACGGACTTGTACATGCACAAACACGCGCTGACCAATTAGAGCTCGCGACTCTGCCGCGGCTTACTACCAAGCGCGATTGTTTACAATTTAGTTTAGAATTGAAAAGTATTAAAGACTGGAATGGAAAATTAATGCAAAAGTGCAGTCAATTGTGTTTAATTAGTAATTACGTATTTCAACATGGATAAATCAAAACTAATTGACATGAATCGTCGATTTAATGACATTTTAAATAAGTTGATATCGTTGAAAGGTCCAAAAATTCAGTTTTTCACCAGTATAAGTTATACAGGAATGATTTAAAAAGTGAAATCTTCTAAGTGTACGGTGTCAAATAAAAAACCAAAAGAGTTTGCGAATCAACGTTTGCGAAGATTTGACGTTATGACTATTGAAGAAACAGAAAAATTGATTGTTGAAGTTAAAGAAGATAGTGTCATTAGGTTTACGTACATTAAGGTGAAATATTTCAGATTCTTCATGACACCCATCTATCAATTGGACATGGCGGAAGGAATAGAATGGAGAAAGAGTTGAATTTTCGCTATAAAAATTATTACAAGAAAAATGATTATCATTTATTTAAATATATGTAACAATTTATAATAAATGTCTGTCAACATTAAAATAATTTATTATTGAACGCATACTGCGTAATGACCATAGTAGCTAAAAACGCAGTATAATTAAAAAAAAAAATTTAATAAAACACATCTTTTTATTACTCTGTCCAATAAGTGACGGACATTATTCATAAAGCCCGGTCAATTTAATTATTTCAATAGTTTTTATCATATTGTCTACTCATATTTGGCATTTTTCAAACTGTCTGGACTTTATGAATAATGCCCTATTAATCACTTGGTCCACAACATATACATGGCATTTGGGTTTATAGTTCACTTTAGGACAGAGCTTTTTTGTTACCCGTTTTGAAGTATGTTTTCTTTATTTAAAAATTTATATCGGTATTTATTACGTCGTATTAAATACGGGATGAAACTTAAGTATAATAAATAAAATAAAGTAGCCGAGATTCTAAAAAACACAAAACATAAACAAAAAGTTTTATTTCGTTGAATATTTTTGACAACGCTTGTTACGGTTTTACTACATACAATTTTTTGCCTTTAGAATAAATATTTTCAATAAAATTGAAGAAAAACAATTTTATTTGGACATAAAATTTGGTAGATATAGTCAATCATGTCATACGGTAACAACCCTGCACAAATCTTAAGGGAAAACTCTTTCAGTAAACTTGTAAAAAGTTTTTTTTTACTGATTAAAAAAAATTATGGTTCCATCCAGGATCGAACTGGAGACCTTCTGCGTGTAAAGCAGACGTGATAACCGCTACACTATGGAACCTGTGTCAAACATTCTGATTTTTATGAAAGGAACGATTAAATTCACAAATATTGAATGAAAGTGAAAGTTATATATTAGATTTACATGACTTTCAGTAGAAGTGTACTTATAGACCACAAAAATTGTTGTCATTTGTTTAAATTTTATAATTGATTTGTTGATTCAAAAGCCGAATGAATAAGGCACAAATCAACTATAAAAATTTAAAAAAATGACATTAACTTTTATGGCCAAGTGTACATGTTTGGCTTCATTTGTAGTCAGTGAAGCCGCAACCAACCGTGATTTTATAAATTTAAAATAATAATTCTAATATTCGAAAAAAGTTTTATGTTACATTAAAAAAAAGTATTATAAATTAAAAATCTATTATTTAATTATAAAAAAGCATTTGATTTAAATTAAAAGAATAAATAAAATGCTTTTTTATAAATAAATAATAGATTTTTAATTTATAATACTTTTTATTAATAAAACATAAAACTCTTTTCGAATATTAACAAATTAGAATTATTATTTTAAATTTATAAAAACACGTTTGCTCAGTTACTCCTTGTAAATAAATAGTCGAATCTTTAGACCAAAAATAATCGAACAATATAACTGAAATTTTCTGATTTTGTATATATACTATTTTGAAAGCAAAAACAGATCTCAATAATATTTAGATCGAAACTGTAAAATAAAAATGTATCTATGTCTGGAATATAATTCATAGTTTATTAAGGTGACTCAGTGGATACCGTCATGTTTATAAAAAATGTAAAAATTCAAGTGAACTTATTCCAATTTTTCAAATTACGAAAAATAAAGGTTAGTTTACATGAAGTTGAGTTTTGTAAATCTTTACTAATCTCCCATAATTGAGATGTTTTTTTTTTTAATAATAATATCACGATCCAAAAGCCTTTATATTTGTTACATGCTAAAATATTGATAATGAAATATGTTAAATAGAAATTTGAAAATAGAAATTATTCCATCATCCAAAGTTACGCATCCCGGCAAACTAGTTAACAAAACCTTTAAAATAGTAATTTTCGAAAAAAAAAAACTGTATATAGAAATATTTGAACCATTTTACGAACTTAAGTAATAAAGACTTTTGACCTTTTTGTGACCTTAGATACCAAGAACCATCTCAACTTTAGGTGAGTGAATTTTATAATATTTTATATAAACATTGCATGAACACACTGCTAGTAACTTATTCATTTGCATATTCCTTAAATTTAAGTGTGATATTACAATATTTAATATTCTAAATATATATTCCTTCAGGATCTTGGTACAATGTTAACATTTACAACAGATGGTACGATCACAACCCCACACAATAACTCTAAGATAGGTAAGTGTATGTACCTGTATATATAATATGAAATAATAAGACATTATATCTTTATATACATTGACGGAACTCTAAGGATAGAAAGATGTCTCAAAGAAAATGATTATTTAATTAAATATTGATAAGAAAAAATTAATTCGCCAATCAGTGTTAACATCACTCTTATTAAAGTTACTCTTATATTGTCTCAGGATATGTTATTCGTTGCCAATTTGGTGACAGTTTCACGACGTTTCTTGGTTGTTTGACCGACGTCTAGTTTAGATGAAACAGTCACCAAATTAGCAACGAATAACATATCCTGAGACAATATAAGAGTAATTTTAATAAGAGTGATGTTAACAAGAGTAAATTTGAATGAAAGCAATTTTAACAAGAGTAATTTCAATAAAATTTATTTTATTTTAATTTATTTTGTTCGATCGTAATTTATTTTTTATTTATTTTTATATTTGTCTATTGATTTCGATTTTCTATCTATTTCTAATTGTCAAAGTGTAAATTACGACTAGCTAATTTATACTGACAATGACTACTTTGTAGTCGAAATACGTATTTATAATACAAAAACTGATGTAGGTATTGGGGCGAATTTGAAATTTTATATAACGGTGGAGCTTATGTTCTGATTGGTAAGATATTCTGATTGCTTTAATTATTGCATAGAATAAATATAAAATCTCAAAACCTTAATGCCCTCTTCGTTTATTTGAGCTCGGGGCGCCAAATTGTTGAAATGATTAGTAGATATGATAAATGATTATTATTTAAATAAATAATAAATAAATGTTAAAGATATAATTGATCTTTATTAGATTGAATTATGACATATTATTTATTTATATGTAATTTATCAAAGTTGTTAACATTCAAAGCAACCGTGATAAAAAAGGAAAGTTATAGTTGTTAAGCAACAGATAAAAATGATAAATAAAATTATAATAATAATTTAATGAAAATGTGATACCGCTACAAGTTAAACAATCTGTATAAAAGTACACAAAATTGACAATTTTGAATACAGTTTACTGTTTTAGAATAATTTTTCCAAAAAATTGAAATATTTCGGAAAACAGTCGAAAAATAATCGTAGATTCTTTCGATATAAGACAAAATAGACCATTGATCCCATGTAGCACATATCATGAAAATTGGTGATTGCTTGCAAACTTTGTGAGCCTTTTCGAGTAAAGTTGATACTTATCTCGAGAACGGTGCGAAGATTAATGACGATTGCGTCATCCTAGCAAACTTTTGGATTCATTTTTTTTTTTGGAGTTTGTTTACTACTTTTTCATTTTATTACACTTTGGGTTCTTAAGTGTAGATAAATAGCAAAAAAATTTTACAAAAAGTAATGATGTCCCACCAAAAACAAAAATGTGAAAAGGGTAAAGTGAATTTTAATAATAATTTTCAACAAAAAATAATGACTGACTATTTAAATTTTGCAGAATGTTCTTAATCGACTATATATCAATGCAAATAATTTCACATACTTGTTTTTGTTAAAAACGTTAATTTTGTAAATACCGGACGGTTATCATCCAAGTTTTTTTTGTTATATTAATAAAAAATTAATTTTATCCCTAATTAAATATTTATAACTACGCTCCTGTATATAGCGTATACAAAAGACTCGGGTTTTAGTTAGTTAATAAAATAGATGGATACTATCATTATAATTTGAAAAACATGGTCCACTACAATATATATATATATATTATATATTTTAATATTATGGTAGGAAAATTTAAATAATACTATAATGGGCCATAACCATGTTTTCAAAAACATTATATTATGTTGTTTATGGCATTCATAACCATTCGAGTTTCATAACAACATAATATGTTTGATGAGTGAGTGAGTAAATAGCTTTTATGTTTTATGGACGTTAAAGAAAGTTTATAACTTATTTAAATTAAATTTAAATATTCATGTTCAGATGAATTTTAGGACATGTTCATTAATTATGTACAACTTTTATAGAAGATCTTTAGGATGGATAAAATGTAAGAAATATTAAAAGCTTTTTAGGTATGTTATTAAATACTTGTAATAGGTTCACTTGTAACATATTCTACATGTTTTTATAATTATTTGTCCAAAAGTATTTTTTTAAATATATTATTGAAGAAGCTCATCATAAAATATGCCAGAGTTTTTTTATTTCAAGCTATCCATAAGAAAAGTTTTATCTTTAGCTGAATGTATTTGTTTCCGTCGATAGAGTGATATGTTTTTTTTAAGTTTAACGTCTATTCAAATATTAGAATTCAGAATTTTGTCTATTAATTGAAGAATAAGATACCAATATATGATTAATAATTATAAATAATTAATAGTTACATTCGTTTTTTAAACCAAACACCGTAATTAGTCAAATCTTGTATCGTTGAACACAAATCTGAAGTGAAATTATTGTCGAGGAACCGTTTACAAACTCGTTAGCTCTATTTTGGCAATACTTTAACCCCCTTCCTCCATATAGACAATCGTCAGCTTATGTTCAGCATCACTGCTGAGTTTTTAGGCATGCGAGTAGTTTAATCGTCTCGTTTTTACTCGTTTCAGATAAAAAAATGATTTTTTCTATTCATATTTTCGTGTATATTTTATAGAAATATCGTATTATTGCGCGCAATTTCGAATTATTGCGCGCGTTATTTGAAACTAAATATATTTTTTAGCATTAGAACCACTTAGATCCACGCCACTAGTTTTCTAATCTCTCAAAACCTATAGTTTATTACAAATTCTATTCGTTTTTATGTAATTTCTTTCTGTAAATAGGTATATTTCATTTAATTTTTTTTTTGCTGTAATCTATGGGTAATATCAAAATTACCAGAATAGGGGTTGATCTCTTTGAAAAGCATCAAATAATAATACCTACAGAAATACCCCCGTAAAAGAATCAATACAGATAATTAAATCACCCCTAACATACATTAAATTTACTTTGCCAGAAAAACAGACAAATGATTAATTATTAATTAGATCACCTTCTTATTATTCCCTCATAAAATAAAAAATATACATTTATACAATCACGAACAAAAAATCGGGTCACTTATTTAAAAACTTTATGAAACAATTTATATTACGGAAATTTATCACGTAAAGTATTACACATGTTTATCTGAGGAACTGTTAGACGTGCAAAAAAATAATAATTTCAAATGTTGCAGGAAGACACGTAATAGTTCTGTTAGTTGATAGACCAAAGACCCAGAAAATAACGGCTATGAAAAGGTTTTTGGATAAACTTTCAAATGATCATTAAGATCGTTTAGATCAGTAAATATTTAGTAGGCAACATAACAATTACCACGTGAAGTCAGTGGTACTATCCTCGGTACTTTAATATACGCTTTGTTGTAACTCATTGAAGATTTTATCGAAAGTGTGCCACACTGGAAGGATTCTAAAGATACATTTTGTGCCCTCTTCATCCAATAAATAACAATATAATTTCTTGAACTATTGGAAGTTTCCACGAATATACATTAAGAAAATTTTCGGTAGGCTACGCTTTTGATCTTATAAACAATTTACGACTGTAAAGCAATTACGCACCATCGCACATTAATCAAGCAGCACCGTACACATATAGTCAAATATACAGGCTGTAATCGTTAAGACCAGCCATTGTGATACGAAATTTGCAACGGTGTTTGAATGAGATGAAAATAGACATTTATTTTTAAAGTGGAAAAGAGACAGGCAAATGAATGATTGTCTGTCTTCAATTCATTTGAACAGTGTTGCAAATTTCGTAAACTAATGGCTAGTCTTGACAATGAGAGCCTGTATAAACCCAATATTTTATTTTAGCACCTAATATTATGAGGAGTTGTCTATTTTCATGCATTTAGCCGAACTTCATTTTTATAAGTATCAACAATGTTAATGGCCCGATTTTTTTGTCTATGAGTATATATTTTTTCTCAAACAAATTCTTGTTTGATTGATTACAAACGATGTAATAAAAAATAAAATGAATTTATACAAATAAAAATGTTGATTACTATACAAAAAAAAAAAATGTAAATTACTAATCTTTTATCTTCCCCCGTGAATATACACTTTATATCCTGTATCCATTCCTATATCATGGGATCATACCTAAATGATTTATGCATCATCTTAGCGCTAGCGTTTATATAGAATAAATTATATTAAGGTTTTATTTTTATTTTTATTTTATTTTTTACAAACAATTTAATGTTTAAACATTTAATCATATGAAAATATGAATGAGCTATAGTGTACTCACTTTATAAATATTACGACAGTAAAATATTCTACAATCAGATGTAAGGACAAGCATTTCACAGCATATGAGATCTAAACATATTGTTTTGAGCGATTGTCTATAGCAGTGATTCTCTCAACCTTTGTTTTGTCGCGGCACACTTTTAACGATTTCAAAAATTGACGGCATAAAGAAAAAGATAAGTTTAACAGTTGTTTACTTACCTATAATACACTGTGTAAAATAGATTATAATAATAATTTTGAATGTAAAATAAATGAATATGTACTACAAAAACAACAGTACGTTTATTAAGCGATTAATTAGAAGTTAATAATAAGAATACTTTTAATGAGAAATTTGAGCTTGATGTTCTCTGATAATTTCATTTATATTTGGTCGTAAAAATGACAATGCTACTCTCATATCGTCTTCTACATTTAACAGTCTCGATCTTTTTTTCGTCTTTATGCTGGTTAATACTTTACTATATACATTTCTAAAATTTGGCGGCACACATTAAGAATTTGGCGGCACACAAAAGTGCCGCGGCACAGTGGTTGAGAATCACTGGTCTATAGACTAGATCTTGGGGTAGGGAAAGCATTGCCCTTCGACCTTATGACCCCTTCTACTTCAGCTTGACGAGGTTCGCTTCTCCAATATCTTCGCAAAAGCCATGAGCTTGCATATCAGATTTTCCTGAAGGTTCATATATTCGGGGTGCGAAGCACGGAATATTTTTTATCTACTGTAAATGATAGATTCGTAGTCAAAGATGATGTGGCTGGATGTATCTTCCTTTTCGCCGCACAGTCTGTACATAATCGATCCATTGTGGAGTCCTATTCTGAATAGATACTTTCGTAGATAATACCCGGTGATCTGAATCCGGTAACCTTTCAAAGTTGTATCCTGTTCAGGTTGAGTGCACCGAGGGACTATCTCTTGGATGCATTTCGAAACAGTATTTCCCGAGTTACTGTTGCGATATATTTTCCTAGTGATCACATTGTTTTGCGTTTATTCATTCGTTGACCGCATTCGTTACATACTGTATTTGGGATTCCTAAAATAGGTTTTGGGTCTATGAAAGGTTTATACGGTCAATAGACTTATGATTACCATTTAAAACAATGGCATACAAAATTTGCAACATTGTAGAAATGAATTGAACAGAGACTAACATTTATTTCTAAAGAGAAAATGAGACAGATAAACAAATATATTATTATAATTGTTTCTTAGAATCAAAAATATTTGTATGCCTGTAAATTTCGTCTCTCAATGACTATTTATGTATACACTACGTAAATTAAAACAAACCCAATTTGGAAACAATGTATGTATTTATCGCTGTCCATATACAGCGCACCATTATACGGTGCACTTGTGCACTCTGTTACACCCAAACTCACAGATATTTGTAGAGTGCAGTGTCGGTGAAACAAAGCAGTGTGTCATGATAGGGACTGCTTTGTTACACCGAAACTGCACTCTACAAATAACTGTGAGTTTGGGTGTAACAGAGTGCATCGTATCATGCGCTGTATATGGACAGCGATAGATACATAAATTGTTTCCAGATTGGGTGAAGTTTAAAACACAAGCTGTATATTATGTATGTGTGTCTGTTCAAGAAGAAAGGGAGGTTTAGAGCCCAGAGGTGAGCACAGACGGCTCTCCGGAGCAGAACGGGTCTCTATAAGCTGTGTGAGAGTAAGTAAAAAAGGTATGTTTTGAAGTAAGACGGAACGATGTTTCAATACAGGTTGTCCTACCGATTATTGCCCAATAATTTATTCAATCAATTTAGAAATAGTTTTATAAAATATTTATTGTTTAAGAAATATCTTTTACAATATGGAGAGATACACCAAAAAACTAATAAATAATAATAACAATAATAATAACAATAATAATAATAACAATAATAATAATAATAACAATAACTATACATAACAACAACAACAACTATATGTATTCCCACTTTATATAAAATTTAACCATTTACAAATTAGTAACAAATTACCACCGCCCCCACCCTCAGCTTGGAAGTATATCCCCATGAAACTATATCCCCTACTAAGAAAAAATAATTAAATCAAGTAAATAACTGTTTATTAGTTCTCCGATATGAATAGTTTAGGCAAATTATTCGGAATTTCCAAAAATCTAATTCTAAAATCTAAACTGAAGCTAAATCATCAAAAAATTAACAAGCGGTTTACAATTGTCAAGCGGTAAATGTAAAAGATCAAACGATTTATATTTTATAATTTATGTAACATTTATATTTTATTCATACTCAAATATATTAAAAAGGTACATTTTATGCCCCAATTTACCAGCCCAAAATTCCAGAGTACGTATTCAATATATTGCATGTATTGTATACTTTGAATAATAGTGACCATAAAAAAGAGTTGGTTTTATTATATTTTTTTCAGAAAATGTTTTAATTAAAAAAAGAAAATAATAATAATTGGTAGGAGTACCCTGTATTTACTCTATCTCTCTTCCTACCTCTCACTCAGAGCTGAGTGCAGTCAAAGTTTGCCCACTTATGGTTTAGACGGTTCGAATCCTTTGCAAATATTAGTTAAATAGAAACAATTTCATGACTTGAGTTGTAAAAAAAAACACTTTACTAAAAATTTGCATGTAATCATATTTTCTGTGACTCTGTTATTTAAAGAAATTTTTGCAAATTAGAATAGTTTTAATATTCATGTTTATCTTGTATTATTGATGCTAGTGGCGACATGTTCTTTGAAATTTATGATGGCATATTACAATAACATTTTGTTACCATCCATTACCGGCAGACAAAGATGAGGTACTATCCTAACAGCTATAATAATTACACTGTATGCATAAAGATGAAAACCATATAATCAACGCGAGACAATAATATTAGTATAGAAAATGGGTATTATATTTTAGTGTTTTCCAATTAAAATTCATAACATGGGCACAGACTCACCATAGGTATATGCAAGTCACACGCAACCCTCTCATACATGTGGTAACAACCCCTCATCCTAAAGTAAAAAAGGTTAATCCTATGTATATACGAGAGATTTTGCTTTTTCAAAATGTTGACCTTAAATAAATATAAAACTAGAAAATAATAAAAGGTTATAAACCAATGTTCAAAAGTTGCATTTCTTTTGTATAAGGGGGCCGATCAACACTAGGGGAGACTGTCAATTTTGTACATCTAGCGATAATACTAGATAGAAAATCAAAATAAGGATATACCAATTGATGATTAATCAATTTTGTATTGAATGGGTCTTTACTTGAAGTTTCGGAACACCGTTCCTTCTTCAGAAATAAAAATGAAAAATTTTGAAAAAAGAAAGCTACTACTTCGAAGAAATAGGGATTATGCTATTTCTAAGAGGTCATTGACGGGAAGGCCTGGAAAATGGCGTTGATTTCGGTTGAGGAAGCACCGACCTTAAGTGCGAAGACCTTACGCTTTCGAAAAGAGCCCTGCCGCATCTTTGAAGCTTATCCAGAAACATTGTAATTGCTCAGCAACCTTTAGACTCGGAAGCACAATGTCTTAGTGAGATATTGATCTTCTAGGTTAAAAGGAAAAATTCCCGTCATGCTCTCAAAAAACTATCTTAAGAAGTATAATCTTGAAAAGAAATATGGAAAAAAGTTATTCACTATTTTAATCATACATCATGTTAATTACGCGCCACTCTTTTTATGTATTTTAGGCACTATATTGTAGATAAAGGTTTTGAAGACAGCGCACAAGCAAGCAAGATGGGTATATGAAAGCCGTGAACCGAGGCTCTGAATAATTAGGACGTTAACCGCGAATATTGTATATAGATCTTATATGTATATGGTGTACCTACTTTATAAAGTACAATGATGTTAATACATGTAAATTTCGTGTGTATAGTCAGGACTGGATTTATATGATTTTATGGCATAGTCCTATATAGTTGGTTTTAGATCAGCTGTAATCCATATAACATATAGCGTAGCCGTAGCCGAATGGAATTGGATCTAACGGTACATTTTGTACACTTTTTGCCCATAAAATAGAATTTCATGTTGTTTCATATTTAGATGTTCATACTTCTGGTGAACATGATTTTGTTTATATAGTGTGTTCATTTAAAAAGTTTTCACTTTATTTTAAATATACAAGTTCAGTTTAAATATTTAAAAAAATTTGCATTTTACAAATAAATGTGTCCATCAAAAATAGTTACGATTAGCTAATTCTTACTGATGATGACTACATTGTAGTCGAAATACTTATTTATAAAATACAAACAAATGTTCTATGAATTGGGGCAAAATTTGAAATATAATCGATCAATATGTCTTTTGCCATATGAACACCCATTGAAATGTCTAAAAATGATCTGTACTAATCTAGAACTTGCATTTTTTGGGGCCGCGCTGTAATATGTGGTTACATCTATTTTATGAATGAGTAAGAGTCATGCGAATTATAACTAAATACAGGACTGATTTAATTAGTAGCATTTACCACACGAAGACGTCTGAGCATGGATTTATTTTCTGTACACATAAAATGGTAGTATAGTATGAATGAAATGTAACCAATATCAAAATTGTTGCTAAGAGGGCGTTGAATGTCCCCTTTTAATATACATGTAGTACTAATGAATGTTTACGATATATTTACTTTAGTCATATAGTGACTATATCATCGTCAAGATAAAAACGTTTAAATATGAAAATTTTAATGAAATTATGTATATTAATTTAAATATTTTGAAAATACAAAATAAATAATATTCGTATAAAAAATTAATAATTAGACCAAGTTAGGAAGGACAATTGTGTCGAAGAAAAAGTTTGCAATAAATTCCTAACAAAAATGCATTAGTAACAAGTAAAGTATAAAATAAGCCCGAATGCCTTAAAAAGAACTAACTGAAAATAGAAAAAGCTTTTATTTAATACCCATATTATAAAAATAACAAAATATTTTTAAAATTTATATATATTCCTCCAGACGCCATATTTATATATTATACCCTATGTCACTCCCACAATTAAAACGAATCCAACGACATCTCATTTGTTAAAATCCATCAAGCCGTTTAGTCATACATACATACACTCGAAAAACATTACCCTTCTTCTGGGAAAGTCGGATAAAAATAAGTGTGAAACTAGTGAAAATAACAACTGTTTTAATTGTTTATATTCCTTACGTATTGAGCTGAAATTACAGATGTTTGAGTGGAAATTTTGTTAAAACTAAGCATTTTATGAAAAACAGATTCAATCCAAAGTTGTTTTTTATTAAAACAGGAACATTTTTTGTCTTTACAAAGCTTTTCTTCTCTCTTTTAAGGTTTCAAAGGTGCTTTACTAGTAAAGCAAAAAAAAAGATAGGGGTCATTAAATGTAAAAACATATGTTGCTTTGTGTTGAAATTATGTAATTCTGAAAGAAATGTAACTAGAAAGTTTCGCAGGCTCTAAGGACGTTCAACGATTTATAACCTTTTTTTTATTTGTTCTAAATATTTTAAAAGTATTTATTTTAAAATATCAGGAAATGTAAATTAGAAATTGATTTGACTTGATGTGACAAATCTAACAATAAACTATGTTTTATATTTGTGTGTATGTGTATATTTTTTTACTGTGCGCAGTTTTCAAATTACGGTGGCAAAAACAAACCTAACAAAACAGTTTTAACTTTATTAAATAATTAATTCAAACGTTTGTCAACACCATTTTTTTAATGCAATTATATAAAGTACATATTTCCAAGAATATTTATAAACATTATTTATTATCCTGCCTACTTTAATAATATAGTTATTATAATTTTAAGTACAAAAAAAATTCTGGTTTCCATAATGACGCTGTGTTAAAAGTTTGATCTTTAATCGATATTACTCTTTGAAATGATCGTCAACAGGTTTTAAATTTTTGAGGGAGGATAACATAATTGAGCTATTCAATTCAGTAAACAAAAATCTTATCTACTATCAAGCCTTACCTTAATCAATTTTTGCTGGTACAAATACGTTACCAGAGAAAGTGGTAGCTCATTATATTTTTGTAAAAAAGCTTTACGACACCGGAAAACTAAATTTAAACGGTAGACGGTTTATATAAAGATAATAAATAATACTTTGATATCGTTTTACTCAAATGAAAACAAATCATGCAAGAATCATATTAAGAAGTTAATTTTAATGTAAAAAAAAAATTATTATTATTAATGAAAATGCTTGTAAATGAATATTATATTAAATTATATACATTATTAAGAAACTTACAACCCCTTCTTTAACTGTGCTGTTTTATTTATTTCAATAGTTGTTATTATAGCTCTCAAGGGTACTTTACAAGTCTTATTAATTAACTTTAACAACAGAGCAGAAATGCTAATTACAAACGGCCACCAGGGATGTACTTATATAACTCTTGGTATTTTATGTCAAGAAACCGTATTTCACGAATACATTGGATTTTAAACAAATTGATGATGCAATTGAAAAATTTGAAATAGCTAGAAATAAATATATTGCCTGGTTTTGGATTCAAATAAAAAATTGGGTGCATGAGATATTTTATTAACTAAATTAAATTTTTAAATCCGGTGTATATAATATATATAAGAGAATATTAAGTTTAGTATGAACTTTGTAACGTCTGTTTGTCTGTAGACACGATAACTCAAAAACGAAAAGAGATAACGAACTGAAATTATGCGTGTGTGTTCTATAAGTATGTGCACGAGCATAATCGGACCGTGCTTCTCCCTGCCAGAGGGGTAAATATCCACATTTAACCCGTAAGAGATAGAAAAAACATTTGAAGACAAAAATGTTCGTTTTTTAAAACTTTTGTTTCAATCTTTTTTTTTTTATAAATTCAGTATATGTTGGGTATTTAAGTAATTAACTCAGTTGTTATTTTCACATGTTTTTTAAATTTTTTTATTCAAAAGAAGGAGCTATAGTTGTGTTGAATTCATTGTATGATCGGGTGTAATATTTATGACAGGAAAAAGCTTAATCAAGTAAATTTATAAGCAGTAAATATTTTAAGCATATGGAAAAATAGATAATTCATTTAAATTAGAAAAAAAGGTTGAAATTTTGTCTGAAATGTCTACACAAGGTATTTTGTGAGGTACTTTGGACAGTAAGTTTGGAGAATAGGATTTCATTCGGCGGACAAAAAGAGTACTTATTCTATATATTTCTAATTTATTAGCAAAAATTTTATGGATGCCGTGAGTGAGAATCCATATTACCCAAGACGAGGTTCATACTTTACTTTGGCCGACTAAATAAATTTATTTTTCTGAACTAGGAATAATACAACATTTTTTCATATAATCATACTTTCTTTCTAATGTTTCCTAAAAACGACCTCTCACAAACTTTATGGAACTATGGTTTCGATAAACACTGTTAATATAGATCTTGGGTTTATGGTTTTCTGATTCAACGAGTAGATTTCTCCAAATGCTTTACTTTTGTATTTACGGATGCTTGACTTTTAAAAATCGGGGTTTTTCATATACAAGGTGTTGTAATCGGACCTGTTATAATAGAATTTTTAAAAACTCAAATTAAGTTTATACTTAGGTAGTTGAAATTATGTGCGGTCAACCCAAATTGACTTTATTCCAATGTCTTTTTCAACATTTTACAAACTCACCATATAAAACTTAAACTATTACCTACAACTTGTCTAAATTACTACTAAACTAACAACCTAAGAAACGAAAATAACATAATAACATACATTTAGTTTGTTAGTTGAGGAGTATCATATAGGAACAATATTACTTCGAGAATATATATCTTACTTTCATCTAATCATTACATTAATGAATTAAATTTCTTCCAGTGGTTTATATATATATATATATATATATATATATATATATATATATATATATATATATATATATATATATATATATATATACATACCGTACGTTTAGTTTACATCTTCGTATAGTAGATCTCCCACGAGTATGAGAGAGTACATATGTATACATTAAGCAATGTGTATGAGAAGGAGGTCTTATAGGTTTAATAAACAAGCATATTTCATCAAAATAGTGAATAATAACTGTTCATAACTGTTCGAGTGGTTGGTGATTGTCTACCTTCAAATGCTACAATAAATAAATTGACACATTCCTGTGCGGAATGACCGGAAAATTACCATTTAACAATTTGCTTTTTTTCTTCTTTTGTGTAATAACAACCCATTGTTGTAAGAATATCAATAAATAAAATACATAAACACGTATTTTCCAAAAGTATTCACATAGTAATTGATTGCATATTATCAAAAAAATTAATAATATTTGTATTCAACAAAAAGTCCCCACTCTCTAAAATTTACACAGGCACATACAACACAACAGTAACAAAATAAACCTATAAGACCTCCTTCTCATACACATTGCTTAATGTATACATATGTACTCCCTCATACTCTTGGAAGATCTGCTATGCGAAGATGTAAACTAAACGTAGGGTCTATTCCCTCACCTACATATTGTGTTTTTGAAATGTATTCATATACAATTATACACTGCATATAGATATGAGTTTTGAGTATCATGTCAGATGTTATATTATTAAGCTGTACACATTTAAATAATTAATCGTTCTTTAAGGAAAAGTCAGCATGCAATCTCAAACAATTTCAAACTGATTGAATCAGATTGTCATTATGTTTTCATTGCTTAGAAATAACTACCAATTAATTTCAAAGTATTTATTTTTAGAAATTATCTAAGCGAAAGTAGTTGAGAGACACTAAATTGAAATAAAAAATAATTTGGATGTGGATTAGAGAACCACAAAAGTTGAGAACATTAATATAAAAAAAAATCGCTATAAATTCTATAATAAAGCATATATTAAGATTATTATATCCTCAGCCGGAACCGAAAATTGTGATGATATTATATAATTCCAGTAACATTATTTTGACATGAATAATCATAGACATCTTGCATGGGCATCGAACTCTAGACCTCTGTCTTTTCGGACCAGTGTTCTGCCAACTGAGCTGTTAATCTTTAAAATTATTAACCTTTGTTTACGAGACGGAAAATCTGTCAAAAAATCAACGTTATTTTTTTCTTCATCTAACCTTTAAGCTTTTTTATTTACAGGCACTGAATATACCAACAGAACAAAGTACATCCATATAAATATAATAAACTTTTATAAAAAAAATTTGTTCTTAATAAAAGCTCATACATAAAATGAAGATTTTTCATGAAATTTTACAGAATTTTTAGAAGATATATTGTGTAAGAATTATACAAAATATATCTTCTTTAGCATCTGATCAACCTTCAAAAAGAATAACAACTTCATAAGATATACAGTTTTTGAGATATTTCAGTATTATATAAATAGTTCCAAAGATTAAGAAAATTCAATAATCGATCAAACGAGTAACAGCACGGATTATACCTTGATCAGTAGAGACTTGTCACCCATTTTATTTGTTTGACAGATTTTCTAACTGAATTAAGGGCAAAATTAGACATAATGAAAATAACAGGTACCCGAGTTAAATGCTTAAATACCAGGTATGTACCGAGTTTTTGAAAAACGAGATCCAACAAAAGTTTTTTTTGTCTTTAAATTTGTGTTCTATCTTTTAAGGTTTCAAAGATTGTCCAAACTTGACCTTACCTTTCAGCTCGTTATCTCTTTTGTTTTTGAATTATCGTGTCCACGGACTGACAGACGGACGGACATGCAGAAATGATGAAACTAATTAATGTTGCAAGTTTGGAATTCAATTTATAATACCCTTATTTATACATTATTTAGCGGGTATAAAAAATTTTCGTCAAAATCAATTGAAATGTTCTCAAAATACCGAATTTATACAGAATTAATGGTCTACAACTTTTTATTGATCACCTTTTTTTGGTTTAATGTGTTGATTTTAATATTGATGATGTCTTTCCTTCTGAAAATAATATAAGACTCTCACGAAAGAATTAGTTAATTAATTCTAAAATTACATTATTTTTCTATAAAACTTCAAAAAGTAAGTGATAATATCTACCATCAGTTTGCAAAAATGGTTTAACTAAATAAAAATAACCCTCCAAGTTTATGAAAATATACGATAAATTTTTCATAAAATTTTAACATTCTTCTTTTAAAAAAAATTTAATAATTTGTTAAAAAGAAAATAAAAAAAACTTTAAAAAAACTTTTATGAATTTTTCATATGAGTTTGCAAAAAATTAAATTAAAAAATATACATATATTTATATACAAAGATAGCAAATTACATTTTTCCTGGTTGAACAAACTTTAAATATTTAATTTAAGAAGTATGTATGCGTGTAACAATATTACAAACATACCTTTGTTAGGACAGAAATATAATTAAGTTTCCTGTCTATCATATACATGAGAAGCTCATATATGTACACGATTTTAAGGAATCACTTTATATATGATTACTAGAAATTTTCAAACATGTAATTTTCAAATTTAAACATATATCTCACCAAAAACAAATATGAGAAACGGTTCAAGTTTTCGCATACCAAAAGTATTGGTATCCTAGCAAAAAAAAAAAATGTACGCCTTCAAAAGTAATGAAATCGATGTAAGAGCCCAGTTTTTAACAAAAGTAATAAGTACCGTGCTATGTGATTTTAGGGAATTTTTGGGAATTATCGAAGAAAATGTAGCTGTTGAGGTTGATGACACAATTTCACAAAAATTTCTTCAAATGTCCTACCTAATAGATGTTGCAGCGGTTACAGTTTTAATCCGATCGGAATGAACTTTGGTACATTTGAAAAGCCATGATCGTTAATGAGCAAAAAAGGACAAGGGAAAAAGATAGAGGGAAACACAAACTTTGGTATATCTTTCTTAATATTGTGAAAATCGAAAAATATATAAGAAGTAAAGCTATAGAAAACTAAGTTTACTATAATTTAGTTTCTTATCATTTTTTTTGTTCATCTAATATTTACAGAAATATTTACGATTCATGGATTGTAGTAGAGTTGATTTCCTACCACTTTACTACTTATACCTTATTCGATTTTTATTATATTAATAGAGATAGTTATTCCATATCTTTTATTTCCAACTTTTTTTAAGCGCGCTCATTTTTTCTTCACTGATTGATTCTTCCCATTAACGAACTTAGCCTTTGAAATACCGAATGCATATCAGATACAACATTTAATTTGATCGGACTTAAATTGTGACTGCAAGAGAGTATACCGTAGCGGCCCCCTTTTTTATCCAATAAGAATGAAACTTATTTGGTATTCAATATTTGCTTTGAGGAAATTCGCTAAGTTGACGCAGCATTTGCGTTACGAATATTGTAATTTGATTTTTAAATATCTAAATCAATATGTACAATCAACTTTTAAAACTAATTTTCTGCTCTTTAGATAAATCCTGCGTACATCCTTGTTAAAATACCCGATCACATACTTAGATAGATAGAGATAGATCGTAGAGGCTGCCCTAAGCGGGCTACACTTCGACCATAAGATCCATTGCGATGCCTAAGGATGTGAGGATGTGAGTGGAGTGGAAGGAATTTTTGTGTATAGACAAGGAATTGGCAGGATATGCGGCTGCAGCCGACTATGATAGAAACTATGCCGATATTCATCTGGAATTCGTGAAGGAAACAGCAGAAAACCTTCTCAAGCATAGCCGGTTACTTCGTTCTTGTCCATACGCCGATAGTTTAGTCAATTAACCGCCCCTTTTTTTCTCTTCTTAATAATTGACAAACTGCCTATGTCGAGATTCGAACCTATAACCTCCAAGTTTCCAAGTAGGCATACTGCGCAGACATAACGCCTGTGACCGCTCAATTACTTGGACTGGTGATCAAATTCTTAGTCACATTGTAATTTTCTCACAATAACGAAAGTTTCAAATTCCAATTGAAAACCTTCTTGGTTCTTTTTAAATATTTTTGACAGAACATTCTGTATGAAAATCAAGTCAACCACGTTCCATGTTGATATGGTTGGTTAAACTTTCTAGAAAACAAATTTGTTCATTTCTTGTGTCTGGATATGACATAGTTTTTCTTTTTATTATATCATAATATCATACAAAACGCAAACTTCCAGCAACCATTGCCAGACAATGAAATGAGAGAACGCTATTATAATGTGTATAACAAAGATGAAATAATATCTGTATTCCTATATAATATATAGTGGAATGCTTTTGACCATTTTAAAGTTAAATGCTAACAACCCTAAGGAAAATTAGTAGACGTATCATATAGATGACACACACATAATTATAGTGGAGAACGTTTATATATTCATATGTTAGCTCGTTTATACACATGAACGATTTGATGAAAGTTTTCAATCACAATAAAAATATTCGATATAACTAAAGTTACATTGCTGTGCACACGACCAAATTCACTTGAAATATATCAAACACATGTTTGTTAACAGCTATAACTCTCGTCTTGTTTACTATTTCTTTCTTTGTCAACCACTTCAGTCACATGATCATAGTATACCAATCACAAGGAAGACGGATATAAACATATCGTCCACACTATTCTGACATACTACGTTACATATCCAGATTTCATGAAAAAAAGTTGTCAAAATAGAATTCTTCTCTATTTCATCAAACTAAAAACATGCTTAAAAAAATTCTACTGCGTTTGTTCACCAAATCATTCGCATAAATACTTACATCTGAAGTTACATGTGTACAAACGGTCTTTGGAATAAAGTTTGCATGAAATTAATCAATCCTAATAATGTCTAGACAATATATGATTTTTCGAACACTCAACGAGAAAAAAAATAGCCTGTTAATGTTTGTAATAATGTTTATTATCTAATCCTTTTGCGTTAAACGATTTTATCGTACAATTATGGGCCACAGAAGTTGTGTCCTTTTTCAAAATTGTATAGTCCATTTGTGTCTTATTCATTCGGTTTTTGGGAAAATGTTTCGAATCAAAGTTGTTGATTGTAAATATACTAACAACTTAATTAATTCGAAACATTTTCCCAAAAACTATTAAGCTAGCTAGCAAATTCAATTGTGCACTAGCTATAACAAGTCCTAGAAAAAATGCATTTGAATTTTTTGCTAGACATTTCCTAGCCGATGAACCTTAACATAGAATCCGAAAAGCTTTGAAAGCTGAGAAACACCTTGCACTTTCCACCGCATCCACCTCCAAACCAAAAACTAGAGGTCCTACGAAAAATCTCAAGATATTTGGATGATATGCTAATTTTTGGCAACAACAGATGCACCTTATACCATATAACGAAACAAGCGCCGAGAAATAAGAAATAACTGCTACTTCCCAATGCCAACATCAAAAAGTATTACATAATATGTGTACATATAGTAAATAAATACATGCTTACCAGAAAAAACAAACGCAAAATTCCCATACCCTCCGCCAAATATTATTATTATATCCCATACCTAATCACATTTATTGAGATAGAGCTCAATATGTGCTTCAACCATCAGAATAATTTGTTTGCAATGAAAAATGATAGTATTGATTTTGAATTTTGTAGAACCTAAGGTCTATTGCACCAACCACGTTAAGACCAGAAACCTAAAATTATTTTTCATGTGAAATAAAAACATGTAATTACTTTTCAATGTTTTTTATTTCAAGATTATTATACCATTATAAAATTGTTAAATTTTGTTATAAAATTGTCTATGTATTTGTTTATTTGTTCGAGCATCAGGCAAAAACTAGTGGATCGATTTTGATGAAACTTCTTTTTGTTGTTTTATAAGCTAGTCTTAGTATTTAAACTCAGGTCATGTTTTTATAAATTTGTGCGCGTGTAGAAGTAAAATAAACAGCAACCTCACTGATAAAACACTTTATACAAACTTTATAATTATTAAACAATATTATTTAAACAATAAACTCAGTTTAGTTTCGACCAATTCTTACATTTCTATTTTAAATTCAACATGTTTATGATAATGTCCATTCAAAATGGTACAGTTGCCTATGTTCATGCAATATCATATATTAGTAGTCACATTTTTGAAGTCGGTTAATAGAATTTGTTCCAAAAATGTAAATAATACGAAAAAGACAGTCGCGACATTTTACGATCACAGACAACTGTTACGAATGGTAGA
This sequence comes from Nineta flava, assembly GCA_963920215.1. Taxonomy (NCBI): domain Eukaryota; kingdom Metazoa; phylum Arthropoda; class Insecta; order Neuroptera; family Chrysopidae; genus Nineta; species Nineta flava. The sequence goes on from OY986040.1 coordinate 120,822,521, forward strand.
TTAAAGGAAGTAATTACTTTTATATATATATATATATATATATAAGTGTATAGCAAATCTATGTAGAAACTGGACATTAATATACTTCAAATACAGAGTCACCATGTTCTTATTTTAAAAGGGGTTGTTGTCTGTATAAATGGATTTGATTTGCAAATTAAACTATAAAAAAAAACAAATTGTTAGACAATTTAAAATTGTTTGCTGTCCATACAATTAGTGTTCCAAACATATTTATAGAAAGGGGAATGTTTAATTTAAAAACTATTAAAATACATTAAATTAAATTTATTATACAGGATTTTTGTTGCATTTCTAATGAGTTTAATTTAATGTATACTTTTTCAAAATAATAGAGGAGTTTCGTCATGTCGTTTGTCGTTATAAACGTATAAATTTTTAACTATTAACATACCCCTACATAGTGTATGCTGAACCAGATACCACTTCGAAAGGTTACCGAATTCATCACCGGACATTTTCATCTACGAAAGTATTTTGCACATAATAGGGCTCCACAATAGACCCATTATGCGCAGACTGTGCGTCGTGATGAAAGAAATATCCAGCCACATCATCTTTAACTGCTAATTTCTTAGTTACAGCAGAGACAAGATAGTCGTTGCATCTCACCCCGAATATGTTAACCTTCAGGAAAGGCTGATAAGCAAGCTCTTGGCCGTTGTCAAGATATGGCAGAAGCAAATTCCGTCAGACTGTAAGTTGAAGTGCAATACTCTAAGATGTATCTATCTAATATATCCAATATTTATTTTTCTCTCCACTACACTTTGAGGTTTATTGATAAATTTTTGGAAATTGGCATCTGTATATATGGGGATGTATGGCTGTGACCATAGTATTTCATGATCGAAAATGGCATGTAAACAATAACGGTTTCTTCAAGATTTAGACAGAATTATTTTACCCACATTTTGGTCTTTGAAGAGGATGAAAATGTTTAAGGTGCAAATGTGTGTGTGCTTGTCAGAATTGATTGGAGAAAACTATAGAAAATTAAACTAATGATGAGGCAAGATCCTTAGTAAAGTTTACTTACGATTCCAGAAAAACTATCATCAGTTCAAAATTCCAAACTGTTCCAAAATTATGGCCGTTTTCTTACGGCTATAATGTATCTATATAAATATCTGAATTAATTAAATCTTGGAATTAAATTATTAGTCAGTAAATTTAAAATATAGAAACAAATAATTATTTGACATAAATTTCCTATGCACACTCTATACGAATTTTTTTAAGCTCGGGAAGATAGCTACATAGATAGATTGTAGAGGCTACCCTGGATGGGCCACACTTCGACCGTAAGGTCCATTGTGATGCCTAAGGATGTAAGGATGTGAGTGGAGTGGAAGTAATTTTTGTGTATAGACTAGGAATTGGTAAGATATCGGCTACAGGCGATGGATAAGCGGCTACAGGCGATTATGATAGGAACTATTCCGACATTTATCTGGAGTTGAAGGAAACTGCAGAAAACCTTCCCAAGCATGGCCAGTTATTTCGTTCCTGCCCATATGCCGACAGTTTAGTCAATTACCCGCCCCTTTTCTTGTCTTAATAACTGACAAACTGCCGACGTCGGGATTCGAATCCATAACCTCCCAGTTTCCAAGTACGCATACTGCGCAGACATAACGCCTTAGACCGGTCGGCCACTTGGACTGGTTTGCTCAGGAAACGCCGAATTTTCAGCGAGTCAAATATATGCATAGACTGACAGTGTACTATATATTTTGTAGAATCGAACGCGCTGGGCGTGCAGACGCTCATATTTAATTTTCGTACACGTTTAAGAAAAGGATTGTACCATTCATACGGTGTAAGAAAAAAAATTTCCCTATTCAAACAATCTGATAAAATAGTTTATGAAAACCAAGATTATATAAAATATGCATAAAATAAATTCTTTAGTTACTGCTAACTGAGGTAGAAACACAATACGGTTTGAAGCAAAAAAAAAAAGACATTAATATCTCTGTTTTTAATAGAAAAAAAAACATTATAGGTTTCTTTTTTAATGTATAAACCCTTACAATAGGCTTTTGTAATCATTATGACTGTAAAAAGCATTATTATATACAGGGATATTCTTGGAACATATGGAAATAAAAAAATATATAGTAAATAATTTAAAAGATGCTAGCATATACCCGGGGCTTTGCTAGCGTTTTATTGTTATATATCCGGCTCCCATCATTTTAAGACTAAAAACATTAATTTTATTTCCAACTGCTTCCAATACTTCAATTATTTATCGACACTTCCACCAAATTTTTATTTCACCGAATATTTTCGAATTCTATCTCAATATTAATACATACCAACTGAGATTTCGGGAAGATTTTATTTCTGTAGCTTAATTACCCGAAATCACAGGTTTTGTTCTTAAATATCTTTTTTTTTAGACCCTGTATGACGGGCCTAAATTAAATTTTAATTTTAACTTACGACAAAAAATAAAACACAGTATTGTGGACTTTTATGAATGTACTATATAAGGTTTTGAAGAGTTTTATAAATGGACTATACGTCAGTGCTCGTACATCCTTAAAGTGATTTTTTTTATTGTATTTTTTACTGTAAAATCGAGACAAGAAGGTAGAAAACTTTTACAAGTCAATACAATACAAGAGATATGCTATTCCTCGCCTCGTCTTACGACAGCACTACTCAAGAGCGTTTACTAAAATTTCTTGTTCTGTATTGATCCATTAAAGAAATGATTAGTGAAAGTTAAATCACTTTTGATTAGGAGATACAATGTTGAGCTAAACTAATCTTTTTTTTCCAGATAATTGAAGATTAGCTCAAGATTTTTTTTATTGAATAATTATACTCCACAACAACGTGAATTTTGGCAATAATTTACGGGACAAAATAACCCTTTACCACGCTAGATTATTAATATTTGATATAGAATTTTGATATTTCCTGCATATATCAAGGCTATAACAGACTATTGTTGTGAAGCACAGGGTGGCGTATAAGTTACTTTATGATTTATTTAATGAATGCGTATTTGCGCATCATTTGGTTTTAAATCGTGAACCAATTGAATCTTATATGAGAACAGGTGTAACGTATGTAAAATTCTTTGCAAAGACCGCCTACACATCACCAACTGCAAAGAACGTCGCGTGGTGGAAGTTTCGGGGTTTTTTCTCAACACTTGTTTGAACCCGAGCAATGTTCAAATCATTTCGGACTGCACGAAGTCTTCCAGCACGCGGAGATCACAGACAGCCCCATGTTACCGAAAACGCTGAACCAATCGGTAAATTGTTGGAGCGCTAGGAAATTTCAATATGATCTTTGTGTCTGAATAATCGAATGCTGACATTCAAAATAAAATTGAACAACTTTGGTTCTTTGTTCAGTGCTGAGTCTTTCCATCATAAATTTCCTTTGTTTTTCAAAATTAATTCTGAAAAAATGTACGTAAACAAAAAATTTATTCATTAATTTTATCACAATTAAAATTTTTGAGTTGATCTTCAATTATCTGAAGAGAAAAAACTATTAGTTTAGAAGTTATAATTAAATCAAATGAGGTTATTTGTAGTCTTGTATAGTCTTCGCATAAAATTATATTTTGTACGAATTATTTGAAATGAAACTTCCTGTAGTCAACTGTAGATATTAAATGCACATACCATTTACATTGTGTGTACGTACGTATGCACTTTAATATATTACACAAAGATGTCGTTTCATATTATATATATATAATATCTTCATCACTATTCTTACACTAAATAATTATTATGATTCTGTGATATGAAAAGATGACAAACAAAAAAGAATAGTCTTTTTGTAGCTGATAATATTTCTTTTTGGTCAGAGAGACATATAGTTTTTTTTTTTTGCTATATTATCTCTCGACAACAGTGGCAGAATAATAGGTAACAAAAATGTGAATACTGCGAATGAACAGTCATTAATTCCTGTGTGCTGGAATGAAATATATGAAATAGTCTGTGAACGTAGGCAGCAGCAGCAGCTAGAGGAATGATGAAAAAAAACTTCTATTGTTTTACTATTTTTTTGCTACTGTTTGGTTTTTTTTTTTTGACCGCATACCATTTTCATATTATGTGAAATAAATAAATCATACTTGATACATTCATTTAAGGTACTAACGAAAGTTTTTACGTTTTTATCGATTTAAGTTATACCCACGTTTAATTATATCTTCGTCTGCCATCATCGTAGCGCGATAAAATCCCGTCATCAAAATCGGTCGAGTAGTTTTTGCATAGTGTTTTTGAGTATTACAATTTTATAATAATCGAGATTTTATTTCGATCGAACTTACCAAACAAGTTGTACGATTTGTGGGGATATAGGTACTGTTGGTTTAAAATATAAAATCAAATTGGTTAACAAATCAATTTCCAGCACGCCTTAATTTTATTTCGAAAATGATAGGAAGTTATGAAAACACCTGGAAATTGTAAAGTTGTTTCTTATAAAATCTTACAACATTTTTACCGAAATGAACTTAGCGGCATATTTTAAGCAGTTTCAAACCTATTAAACAAGGTTTTGGATCGTTTTTTTTTATTTGTTGGTCTCTATTTCAAAAGTTCTAAATTCTTTACACAAAAGTACCGCCATGGTTATGCCAATGTCGACAGTTTTTAAAATTGACCTAAAAAATCCAACAATGTTCGTTGGGACTTGTTGCACATTCTTAGGCTCACTTGAATTTTTGTTAGAATACAGTTTTTAACACGTGCTTTTTAAGTTCAACAAAACAGCGCACTTTGTTGACAATCGACCTATAAAGCATCCAAACAATGTTCGTTGACATTTCCAAAATTGTATTTGTGCCTTCTTCATACGGTTTTTGGGAAAATGTTTCGAATAAAAGTTGTTAGTATATTTATAATGAGCAAATTTTATCCGAAGCATCATTTTTTTGAAAACCAAATGAACAAGGGAAAAATCAATTATAAAAAAACAAGAGGAGTTTAGTTTCAACCTTAATAGAGTAAACATCTATTTGTGAAAATAATAAATCAAAGTGACATAACAATCAAATTTATTTAACTATTAAAAAACATATTTTTTATTTACGAATAAAAACAAATAATTAAAATATTAAGTGTTAATTCAACGAACATATTCTGCTCACCAATGGTGAGTAGATATTCACATGTAAGCTTAATATACCTAATATAATTATTGTAAAAAAAATCTATATATATAAATATATATTCCAATCATCCCAATAATCAAACATAATGTCTAACCCAACCCAATCTACAAGTAATAACCAACAAACATCACCACAAAATAAAATATCATACGCCAGGACCGTATCAAGGGATTCTACCCCCTCATTTCCCAAAAAGGATCAGGCAATTGTAATGAATGCAGTTGATAAAACACCACTAGAAGAATATATAAGAGCACTGGGCCAACATATCAACCCTAACAAAATATTATATATATCAAAAATTTCGGGAGGCCGAGTTTGCATATATCTGAAATCTAAACAGGACGCCAACCATATAACCGAAAATATAAAAGCAATTAAAATTAACAACACAATAGTAACAATTAAAAATTATCTTACACCATCTCACCGTCTGATTCTATGGGTCCTACCCACTGTGCCTAATAACATTATTATAAAAAAGCTTGAATTACTGGGAATAAATTGTCTCTCCAACATGTTCCATATGTCTGCAGGATTCAGTAATCCAAATTATTCACATATCCAAACATTTAAACGATTTATATTCATAAGTACAGAACATCCCGAAATTCCAGAAACAATAGAAGTCAATTATGAGAACGAATCATTCAACATTTATACATCCATAGACGAGGTTAGATGCATGAACTGCAATAAATTTGGACATACAAATGAGACTTGTAAAAAATCAAAACCTTCCAGCGGAGACCACCCTATAAATTCAAATACTGAAACTTTAAATGACAATACACAAACAAAAACAACTAATACAACTAATATACATCAAGCAGAATCAAATACACAACAACCCATGATATTAGACAACATTAACTCACAACTACAAAACACCACTTCTACACATAGCAATACCGGAACTGAACTAAACAAAAAAAGGCTTCATTCTAGTAGCAATAATTCAGAAACCGATAATATACCTTCTACCGAAATCATTCCACAAAAAAAACAATTGACTCATCTAAATAATAATTTAACAATAAATCCTCAACAATGCACATCATCTGAAACGGAATTACATTTACCAACACCATCTCCTCTAGAATCGTTCCAAGCTTCAAAACCAGATATTATCTCATCACCACAAATATCAAACACAGTAGATCCCACTATCATACCTACTAACCACACAAAAACAAACAAAAAACATACTTTATTAGACAATATAGAAATATTTAAACAACCGATGTTAAACGAACCTAATAAATTTATTTTTGATTACGAAACGCTAAAAAAATTTATCATCGACACGAACAGTAAACAAAAAATAAGTTCAATTGTTAAAAAGTATAATACAAACCCAGATCATATAATAAATTTAGTAGACACACTATATACCTTAACACCTAAAAATCGTACTATAAAAATGGCGCTTACCAAACTCAAAAATAGATTACTTAAAATCGAAGACAACTCGACTGATTCTGAAAAAAATACCTTAAGTACAGATGACGACTGCAACATACCACAATTCCCCAATCCCAATAATAACGAATAAAGATAAATATGGCAAAAAATAATATATTACAATGGAATGTAAATGGCTTTTACAACAAGCTACCAGAAATACAAATTCTAATATCTCAGTACCAACCAAAAATAATATGCCTACAAGAGTCTCATTTAAAAAATACTCAATCAGCTAAAATAAATAATTACGAACAATATAGATATGATTACACAGGGGGTCTACAAGCCTCCGGTGGGGTTATAACATATATACATAAAAACACATTCTCCAAAAAATTAAACATAACTACTCAATTACAAGTAGTTGCTACTGAAACTTATTTAAACAAAAACGAAAAAGTATGTATTTGCAATATTTACATTCCACCAAACAAAAATTTTACCTCTGATGATATTGAAAATATAATATCTCAACTAACTAGGCCATTTATAATATTGGGGGATCTTAACACACACAGCAAAATTTGGGGCTCTACACATACTAACCATAGAGGATACCAAATTGAAAAAATACTGATCGATAATATTGATATAAATATAATAAATTCTGGCAAACCAACACACCTATCATTTTCGACCGGTAGTTATTCTGCCATCGATATAACATTAGCCACAAATAATCTGGCCCCAAAACTCGAATGGAACACTCATGACACAACACTATCGAGTGATCACTTTCCGATTATTATAAAACAACAAAATTGTTCAGAACTTCCAATAGAATTTACATTAGAAAAATACAACTTTAAATCAGCAAATTGGGAGCTGTTTAACTCATTGACTGAAACAAATACACAAGAAGATCTTTCCATAAATCAAGTCTTAGATCATCTCAATAACATAATCTATGACGCAATAGACAAAACTATCCCTAAAAAAATCATAAATAACAAACAAAAACGTGTTCCATGGTGGACCAATAAAATATCCGACCTGATAAAACAACAAAGAAAACTTCAAAGGAAATATTATCGTTCTAAAAATATTGAAGCATTTGTAGAATACAAAAAATTAAGATCCATGACAAGACGAGAAATACTAAAAGAAAAGAGAAATTGCTGGAATAAATTTATACAATCGATAAACATAACAACTCCTGAAAGAGAAGTATGGGCCAATATAAAAAGAATTGCAACACAAACTAAACCATTTGTGTCAATAAATGCAATCGAAACACCCAATGGAATAACTACCGATTGCCAACAAATCGCAAATATATTCGCATCCTATATATCTAATAACCATCATGACAATGATGACGATGAATATACATTATCATTTACTCCTGACAACGCCAATGAATATGACTACAATCTTCCTTTTACGTATAATGAATTTGACACAGCAATTAAAGAATTAAAGAACTCATGTCCCGGATTAGATAATATCACCATTGAAATGATTACAAACCTACACATTTCAGCCAAAAACACACTTTTCTTACTTCTCAACAAAATTTGGACAACACACAATATTCCAACAACTTGGAAACAAGTACTAATAATTCCTATTCACAAACAAGGCAAAGACAAATTAAACCCAACGAACTATAGACCTATTTCAATTACGAACCATTTCTCAAAAATACTAGAACGACTAGTATTTAAAAGATTACAATGGCTGCTCGAGAGTCAAAATTTGCTAAACGATCATCAATATGGATTTAGAAAACATAGATCAACGCAAGATTCTTTGAATATATTTGATACTGATATCAAATATGCCCTGGCAACGAATCAAAACCTACATGCCATCTTTTTTGATATTAATAAAGCATTCGACTCTATATCTAGAAAAAAAATTTTAGAATCCTTATACAATTGGAATCTGAAAGGCAATCTTCCCATGTTTATACAAAATTTCTTATGCGAAAGAACATTCAAAGTAAAAATCCAGAACACACTTTCACCCAGCCATTCAATAATGAGAGGCGTCCCACAAGGATCCGTTCTCTCTGCCTCACTATTTAATATTGCAATGAACAATATTACAGAAACTATATCTCGTCCAATTAAAATACTTCTGTATGCTGACGATATTCTCATATATCTTTCTACGCCTAATCCAGAATACGCTCAGAAATATCTACAAGAAACCATTTATAAAATACAAAAATGGACAGAAACCAATTCACTAGAAATATCTATATCTAAAACAAAATGCCTAACATTTCACAGACGCAAAATTGAATCAATCAACTTAAAAATAAATAATCATCCAATTGAGAATGTCAGCAAACATAAATTTTTAGGTTTGATATTTGATGAGAAACTTACATGGAAATCACACATAGAAGATTTAAAAGATAGATGTATTAATTCTCTAAATCTCCTTAAGGTGTTGGCAAACAAAAACATGGGATCAGATCGAGAAACTCTTCTTAAAGTATACAAGTCAATAATACTTAGCAAACTCGATTACGGCAGTGTAATATACATGGCAGCAAAACAGACTACCACCTCAAAACTAAACATCATACAAAATAGTGCTATACGGATAATAACTGGTGCTCTCAGAACTACACCAATAACAAGCCTTCATGCTGAACTAGGCATTCCACCACTAGAAAACCGACGACATCAATTATTCCTCAAATATTGCGCTAATATTTATGAAAAACAAAATCCTGACCTTCGAAATATACTTAACAACTCCTACTACAACACTTACTTTGACAAACTAAAAAACATCCCAAAACCCTTTTCCATAATATTCAAAGAAATCCTTATTAACACCAACATAGAAAATATAACATTCACACACGTGTTTCCATCTCCCCAAATTCAACAATTCCCTCCCTGGAAAAAATTAAATTTTAAAATTGATTTCTCGCTAAAAACCAATAACAAAAGTGAAACCAGTGAAAGTGAATATAAAAAATTATTTTCGGAAATTTGTGAAACCAAATATCGTAAACATAAAAAAATTTACACGGACGGTTCCAAAAGTGATACCTCAACCTCCTGTGCAATTACATGTGACAAAAATTATAAAATGTTTAAGCTGAATCAAATAGCCTCAATATTTACTGCCGAAGCCATTGCTATTCTCAATGCATTAACCTTAACGGTTAATACACATAAGCCAACAGATTTTGTAATAATTAGTGATTCCCTAAGTGTACTAACAGCAATAAATAATAAAACATCCCAAAGTGCTCTAATTAAACAAATTCAATGTCAGCTCATAAACAACAAAAATAATATATCCTTTTTATGGGTACCCAGTCACGTAGGTATCTATGGAAATGAGATGGTTGATCGTCTTGCCATACAAGCCCATAATAGCACAAACTTAATTCCAAATATTTCCAATCATGATCTTAGAAATCATATTGATTCAAAGATAAAGTCACTATTGATAAATAAATGGCAAACTATTAACAGCAATCAAAATAAAGTTCGTGCCATTAAAAATGAAACAATATCATGGGAAACAGCTAATCAAAGTGACCGAAAATTTGAAATCACATTATCACGACTTAGAACTGGCCACACACTACTTACACATTCATTTATCATGAAGAAAGAAGATCCACCTACCTGTGAAAAGTGTCGCACGCACCTAACAGTGAGACATATACTTCTGGAATGCATTAAGTACCGACAAGTCAGAAAAGAAATAAATCTTCCTGATAACTTACCACAAATTCTTGGAGACAACCAACACAACATCAAACTCCTACATAAATATTTAAAAAGGACTAATCTTATTAATAAACTATAATTAATCAGGACTCAATAAATCATAATTTTCAGTTTTTATATTTTACACTGTGTAATAACCATGATGTTAACACAGTATAAAAAAAAAAAAAAAACAAAAAAAAAAAACAAGAAGGCTACTGTTATTGCCCTATGCATATAAGCCCAGGACTGACGAGAGGAGTGAAGGATTCAACTCGGCTTTCAACGAAGGATCCAGATCGGTTCATTAAGAAGTGATAAAAATCAAAGAAGCCATGGAGTATTTTATTTTTTGATGTGAAACATTTAATGCGGCGTGTTAGGCAGTTTGTTACCTGACAACGGCCTGGCTACGTTTTTCTGCCATACGATCAAAAAGTTGTTCAACGGTGATATTACATATAATAAATCGTTTTTAAAAAAAATGCTCATATATGGCAGTACTTATGCAGGTTCAAAAACTCATTCATAGGTGGCAATTCATATTTTCTTTACAAAATAGTTAATACTAATAATAGTTTAAGTAACTAATTAAAAGAATTGAGCCGTATCAATTTTTAAGAAATTATTTAATTTTTAATTTTTTGGTATTGAATTAATATGCATTTTTAAATAAAGAATAATTTTTTTCTTTAAAAAAAATCTGAATATTTTGTTTGTTCTTTATACCATATTTTTTGATTAGGCCATATTTATTTCTTTAATAAACCATCTTTTTATGCATATTTTCTATACAAAATAGTTTCGATGTTACACATTTGCTAGGCATCGCCGCAACGGCTTAACTTTTTTTTATGTAACAATAATTATTTGAAATTATGTGGAGGTATGGGAACCCGTACTCTCTATGACCCTGTATAAGCCTTCCAACTCAGATTAAAATTATAAATTCGTATAAGACTTGTACAATGAATTCAAGAATATTAAAGTGTATTAACGAGTAGGAAGAAAGCTATCATACAGTCACTCACTGCATATACAATACACACACTGTGAATGTAAATGTAACCTAACTGATAAAATAAACGACTGTAATTATTATGAGGATAATGTCTATGTAATATCGTATGTACACTGTCCGGTAAAGAGAATGGATTATAGTTTTAAAAATGTGAATAGTCAATAGACACACTATGTTTATATCATAGGTGGGCAAAACTTTGACTGCACTCAGCTCTGAGTGAGAGGAAGGAAGAGAGATAGAGTAAATACAGGGTTCCTACCAATTATTATTGTTTTCTTTTTTTAATTAAAACATTTTCTGAAAAAAATATAATAATACCAACTCTTTTTTATGGTCACCAATAGTATACAAAGTATACAAAACATACAATACATTGAATACATACTCTGGCAATTTGTGCTGGTAATTTGGGGCATGAATGTTATATAAATTATAAAATAGAAATCTTTTCATCTTTTACATTTACAATTGTAAAAGATCAATTGTAAACCACATGTAAATTTTTTGATGATTTACCTTTAGTTTAGATTTTAGAATTAGATTTTTGGAAATGCCGAATAATTTGCAAATGTTGTAAATGTTGAAACTGTAATGCCGGCAGTACACACTCGGCGAGGCAAGGCGAGACATAACGAGCACGAGAGTGTCGGCACAATGCTTGGTCTGCCTTGTGTCGACTAGTGGTGAATACGAACACGAAGGACACTCTCGTCTACATTCGATTCAACTTTCAACCGCCATTGTTAAATATTCAACCGCTTTAATTGTACCCATGAATCTTAATAGTATAACACGAATATAAATAAAAACTGTATAAAAATAAAAATTACTACTCCGTAATTTTTAATTTAAAAATGCCATTTTTCTGGTATACCAACCTAATTTCTGGCCAAGTTGACTAACTGACAAGAACTGTATTGCCGGTCGAACACTCAGCAAGAGTGTATACAGCTCCACTCTCGGCTCCCCGCCTTACAAATGTCTCGTCCAGACATTCGCCGAGTGTGTACTACCGGCATTAGAATTAATTTCAAAGTTTTGTTAAAATCTTGCTCTATTTTCTTTATCATTCAGTGTATACTTAAAACTCTCTACGTAGGTATTATTATTAAGATTTTTTCTACATAAATACCCATAAACTAAACACAAATATGTACAAATGAATTGTCAGATACACAGACACACAGATATAGATACACAGACACACAGATATAGATACACAGACACACAGGTACACTTTACTCACATGTACACATGGCCACAAAAGTAGCGTTCATCTTCCAAATCATTCGATTTGCGAAAAAATGCTTCACATAAAAGTTGTTTATTATAACAATACTAACAATTTTTATTCGAAACATTTTCCTAAAAACCGAATTAATACGGTACAAATTAATTATAAAATTATGGAATATGAGGCGCTACTTTTGTGGCCAAGTGTACTAGTAATGAATGGGTCTAGTGCTGTAAAATGAATGGACAACAACTACTGACTACAGTAGATATTTAAGTCGAGTAATGAACGTTCTCGTTGGCATTTATATAAAAATAGGAATGCAGTTTTTATTGTTGGTGTATCAAATCCATTCCTATAGGTTTTTTTTTAGATTGGTTTAACAGATTGGTTGGTGTAGGGCAACATGTAGGCATTTATTATTTATACTAGAGAGAAAATGATTTTATGGTCAAGTAATAGACAAACTATCATGCGTGGCACTGGTATTTCTAAAGAGAGTCGTAGTTGACCGTAATGCTTACGTTTCGATTACGACAAAACTTGCGACACAAATCTCAGACATAAATTTCTTTACTGTTCACACTTTTTTTTTGTCTAATTTTTAATGATTGATTATGCGTTTGTTAGTAGTGCATGAAAATTTTTTTTCACATTTATTTTCAGAATATGAAAATACTGTTAATACTGTTATAATATTTAAAAACGAAATTAAAATCCGACAAATATCAAGGAAGCTATAAGCTTTTAAAGATTATTATCTGTCTCTTTCTTGCAAAAATACTAAAAACGGAGTTTTATGTGTATTTTAAATGGTGAAAGTGTAATATGACGTCACATAACATATCAAGAGGGCTATCACCCTCTTTGTCTAATCGGAAATTTCAATCATTCATATCTCGCTTATTTTTAAAGTTATTTAAAAAGTAATTTTACCTTGATATTTGTCAAGTAAACATGCTTCAATTCAAGTGAAAAAAAATTTTCATACATATTCCCTATTGCGTTAAAGGGTTTTCATTGTTTAATATGTTAGATGAGCACCTAAATATGATAAAATCACAAAGTGCTACTAAATTCCGGGGTGCATTTTTGAGATGTATTAAAAAAAAACACTTTTTTCAGTTTTTTCAAAATAACTAAACAAAAAGCAAAATTCAAGATTTTACAATAATAATTTTTTGTAGAGAATAAAATTTTCCATTGAAATATAATAAAAAATTTTTTCTCCATTTGTAGAACCCCTAATGTTTAGAAAGCGCTTATAACTTTTTAAAGAAGCCATTTAGGTATATATGAAAGAAGTACTTGGAAAAACAAAGAAAATGGCGTCCAGTAAAGTTCTGTACGACCTATCGCGACTGAGATATGGTTATTTGAAATTGATCATTTTTATCATTTTTTGCTGCATCCGAATTTAAATTTATTATATGCCTACACTCTTCGAAGAGCCAAATAAAAATATAGAGATCGTATACGGTCGGACAGGGCTTCTCAAGAGAAATCCAGTGATACCGCGTTACGTTAAAATTGTTGTAATTGATGTGTGCCTTATTGATTCGGTTCCCGAAAAAATGCTTAGAAATAAAAATTTTTTTCGTAAACCAAATAAATAAGGAACAAATCACCTATAAAATTTAAGAAAAAGGATGTCAACTTTTGTGGCCAAGTGTAGTGTTACGTAAATCCATTTTGTAGTCTTTCCTCTGTTGAAATAACACAGGTTTTTGTTTGAGAGATTTTTTGAAACACCCAATAGTTGTGGCCCTATAATACGGGTATCAATAAATATATTTTTTGTATTTGATAGAATAAAATTCCACAAAGTTCAAAGTCCAAAACAATGAAATTAAAAAAAAATTCCTTTTATAATTTGAATACTTTAAAAACCGAAATCAATCAAAAGAAACTATAGCATAAAATGGGAAAACTTAATGAATAACATTCGTTTAAGGGTTTTTCTTGCGTTTTTTTATCATATTATAAAAACATGCAATTTCGTAATTGAAAATCACTATACACAGTAAAAATAAGAGAAAGGGAAGAGAATAAATAAATGTCTAATAAATCTCTCAAGTGGTTGCCTATAAAATCAATTATTTTAAACGAATTAAATACGTGTATATTTACCAGCACCGTCGAATACACACGATCGCTTTATATTCTACAATGTTCTTCATGTTGTTTATAACATGAGGGGTAAACAAAAACTTAATTCTCCCTTAAGTCTTATAGATAAAAATTTATTTTACATGTCTTAATTGTGTACACTATCAGTTTTATTTGAGGGTTTGATTTTGTTAATAAAAAAAAAAAAAATTTCTGGGGACTTTAATTATAAGATATTTATTAGAAAGTTCAGGGAATTTTTATTAGAAAATCCGTTATTTATTGTCCTGAATTTACTGTCTTAAAGCATATTTTCTCTAATTTTTTTCTAATATAATAAAATAATTAAAGCATAATTTCTCTAATTTTTTTCTAATATAATAAATGAAATATTGTATTCAACGTTTATGTCAAAGATGAACATTTGACAAATGTTTTGTGAAATTTTCTGTTCAAAATTTTGAAAACCCATCCTCATTTCCTGTGACTCTTCAGAAAAAAGTTTCCTTGGCGTAGTCAGAATAGCTCATGATAGATTCATCGGAAATTAAAAAACCAAATTATTTCTGTTAGTAGGTAAATAAGCTCATGCTTGGACGAAGAAAAAAAAATGAAAATTTGAATTTTCAGAGTTGTGGGTACTATTTTTGGTATAACTTGCTCCACATGGTATAATTTGGTACAATTTGCTCCTCACACACTAGCCAATCTTATCTTGAAGGAGTGTATAAAATTTGAATAAGATCGGCTCATTATTTTTTGAGAAATCATGTCAACCGACTTCAAAAAAAGAGTTTTGAGAAAAACGCGATTAAAGACAGATATACAATAGCTAAGTATATGCCTCAATTTATTTGCCAAGGCTCTATCTCCTAGACTTTTACTCTAATTGACTCAAAACTTTGGGAGAATATTCTAGATTGTTTAATCGATTTTTTGAAATTTTCAAACCCATATAACCCCTTAATAATTTATAAAAGTTACTAGACAGATTTAAATAGAAGTCTATATACACTAAGTTACTAACGGTGTCGATAGCCAAGAAATACCTTTTATTGGACCCAAACCTCTTCGTCGGTCTGAATAGTATATTAAACAAGTGAAAATAACAACTGAGTTTCTTGCTTAAATACCATGTATAAACTGAGATCATTATCAATGCATGAACTGTTTATTTTACTTTTTACACACGCATAAAAGTACGGAGTGGTGTATAAATATATGTTATATATTCAAACGCATGCTGTGTTTATGTTATTACAGATATTTGAGCTGAAATTTTTGTTTAAACTGTAGTCTGTGTCTTCTATTCCTATTTTTTCGAACTTGAAGTCATTTTAAAGCTCTAGAATACACACTAAAAGTTTTAGCACGTTATCTATTTTCGTTTATGGTCCGTCAGATCGACACATGGAAATGGTGCTACAAATTTTTTGTCTAGTAGGAATACATGGAGAAATGTTTTTCGCATGCGTGTTTATATCTCAAATTGATATCACTAATTATTGGGCAACTATTGAAATAAGTTCTAGAATATATTTTTAAAGTCATAAATAATCAATTTTTATTCTTGCTGATACCCTAACTAAAATCTAGTCGATATTTCTAGATTTCAATCAAAGAAGAAACAGCAAGATTTACTGACAGCAAGGTCTATTCAAGTTTTGTATATTTGTAGCAACAAATGGTTCTTAATTAAATTAAATACTGATATGAAAAAATTAACTCGTCAACCAGGAATCGAACCTCGGGCTTCTGGATATCTAGTCCAGTATGCTTCCGCTACACTAAAGACGACTGTGACGTAATAGCCAACTTCTTCATATCATTCTTATTTTTATTTATTTAGACAGTATTACTTCTGCCGAAGTTATTATTAATATTTGTTTATTTGTACTTAAGCGTCAATATAACGATGTTTGTCCAAATTCCTTTCGGTTACGTATGACAAACTGTAGAAGACTTTAGCGTATAGTACTCAGACAAATTTCATTGTCATTGAATTTTTAATTAAATTAAATACTGATATAAAAAATTAACTCGTCAACCAGCAATCGAACCTCGGGCCTCTGAATATCTAGTCCGCTTAAGTATACACAAATAAACAAATATTAATCAAATGGTTCTGTTACTATTTGCATATTTATTTATTAGCAATTCGATTCTGTAACATCTTGTAATAAATCCTATTATATTTATATTTACAACTTTATCTAGTTAGTAGTACTGCATTGGCTGCAAAAGTTGAAGTTATTTTTTATAATTGTTTTATGCCTTATTGGTTTTTCGAAAAAATACTTCGGTTAAAAGTTGTTTATTAGAAATATAGTAACACCATTTATTCGAAAATCTTTTTCGAAAACCGACTGATAATAAGGAACAAATCAACTATAAAAACTGGCATCAACTTTTGTGGTCCTGATAGTACCTTACAATTACAAACATCCAAGTGCTATATTAAAACTATAATTCCAAATGTCTATTTTACTTTTCTAATTATTTCTTGTAAAAAGTTATTCAACTATGAGCAAAAAATAAAAACAGCATCCCAAACAGCCTCCCAAGTCAGCTCTGCTATTCGTATTTAAATAACAAGAAAAAATTGTACAGTTTTCTATTCGAGGTTCGAGGTAATTTATGACAAAGTGCATTCATATATATATATATATATATATATATATATAGTCGAAATCGAATATAACGACATTGAAGGGACCACATAATTAGGACGCTATATCCGATAGTTATCATAAGCAATATACAGTCGAAACCGGATACAACGACATTGACCGGGACCACATAACTAATAATAATAATAATAGCCTAAATCAGTCCATTGGCTGGGCAAAGGCCTCCCATAACTACTTGCAATTTTCCCTATTTTTTGCCCTGCGCATCCACTGACCACCTGCAAATTCGACAAGTTCGTCCCTCCACCGTCTTATCTGGTGTCATCTCCTTCTTTTGCAATTATAGAGTGTCCAAGTAGTTTTTGAGGTCCAGCGCATACCCCATAGGCTCGACACATGTCCCGCCCATAACTAAGGACGCTATATCCGATAGTTGAAATGGTACAAAACGCGCAAGAGGCGCGAGTTTGGTGGGAGGAAACAAAATAAGGATTATTTTATTTCTTATTTCATTAATCATTAAAATAAGGATATTTATCTTTTTTTCTACTGAAAAAGTAATGGTTAATAGTCGCTGATAGCCGTTATACCCGATGAATTTCGGTAAAGGTTCGTCGCTTTATCCGATGTTGTTATAGGCGGCATGTTAACATAAGTGTTTATATAGGGATTCAAGCGGGACCTTGCCATTAAGTCGTAATAACCGATCCATCGTTGTAAACGATGTCGGTGTAGCCGGTTTCGACTATATATATATATATATATATATATATATATACATATTTATATATATTGTTGTTTGCAGAGAGAGAAAAAAGTAATTAGCATCTAGTATTATTATTATTATAGTTCTTTAATTATACTCTTTAATTAATATATTGTGTACTTATATTTTTTTTAAAAGTAATTGTCTTTCAGTATTATTTTCTATATACAATCTTCATGTCTTAAAATAAAATAAACTACTATATTTTTTAATGGACTTTCATGAGAGTATTAATGAAGAAAACAAAATATAAAACAATGATTTAAAGTTAAGTGTCCCATATCTAAATTAGGCAAGACATAAAATAGCTTTGAAGGTAAATGGTCCTTAACCACTCCAAGTAGCCGAGCGGTCTAAGGCGTTATGTCTGCGCAGTATGCATACTTGGAAACTGGGAGGTTATGAGTCCGAATTCCGATTGTCAATTATAATAAGAAAAGGAGCCGTTAATTGACGAAACTGTCGGCGTATGGAAAAGAACGAAGTAACCGGCTATGCTTGAGAAGGTTTCCTTCACGAGCTCAAGATGAATATCGGCATAGTTCCTATCAGAGACGGCTGCAACCGCATACCCTACCAATTCCTAGTCTAGTCAAAAATTTCTTCCACTCCACTCACATCCTCACATCACAATGAACCTTATGGTTCAGGGCAGCCTCTGCAATCTATCCATTTATCTAAATGGTCCTTCTTTACACGTGAAAGTTCTCAATCGTATATCAATCGTAGGATACAGTAAGTATCCTCAGTGGGTGTTTTCCTAGTTGTAAACTTTCAGAGGCCTTTTTCCATGAGAAGCCTTTGAATGATCCTGGCCATGAGAATTTATCCAAGACCGGTGTGTTGCCTATTCTTTTATTTTATATTCTATAGATAAATAATTCGTTCACCATATAAATCTACTAAAAGGATTTTGAAGTATGTAATTGCATTGGAAATGCTTAAAATATATATATATATATACATGTATGTATTTCAATGAAAATAAATGCATATTTTAAAAATATACTTACCGCACACTAACAGGAATTTTATTTGAAATATAATAATATGTAGGAAAACACGAAAGGACTCGAAGGACAACTACTGCAGCACACAGCACTTACCTAGAAAAAGAACAAGAAAAAAAAATTGTATTATTCAAACTGCATTTAAACCATTTTCCTGATATTTTGTTGAGAGGATATATTTTTATGTATTGTATAGTACTTTTTAAATTGCAGATTGGAGTACACGGTGTTTATTCCTACTAGACAATTTCAAAAGTGCAATACACTGTGCAGAAAAGTTTTTATATAAATGATTTTTTCACGTTGATAAAAAGTTATTTTTTTAGTCCAGTCAATTGAGGTATCACGATGTAATCTGATGGCGATAGGTGAGGCAAATTAATGTGTGGAGTTTTAGACAATTACAATTTCAATAGACAATTAGGCAATTCATAAGTGCTATAAACTGTGCAAAAAAGTTTTTATATAAATGATTTTTTCACGTTGATAAAAAATTATTTTTTTAGTACAGTCAATTGAGGTATCAGAATGTCATCTGATGGCGATAGGCGAGGCAAATTAATGTGTGGAGTTTTAGACAATTACAATTTCAATAGACAATTAGACAATTCAAAAGTGCTATAAACTTTGCAAAAAAGTTTTTATATAAATGATTTTTTCGCATTGATAAAAAATTATTTTTTTAGTACAGTCAATTAAGATATCAGAATGTAATATGATAGCGATAGGTGAGGCAAATTAATGTGTGGAGTTTTAGACAATTACAATTTCAATAGACAATTAGACAATTTCAAAAGTGCAATAAACTGTGCAAAAAAGTTTTTATATAAATGATTTTTTCGCATTGATAAAAAATTATTTTTTTAGTACAGTCAATTGAGGTATCAGAATGTAATCTGATGGCGATATGCGAGGCAAATTAATGTGTGGAGTTTTAGACAATTACAATTTCAATAGACAATTAGACAATTCATAAGTGCTATAAACTGTGCAAAAAAGTTTTTATATAAATGATTTTTACACGTTGATAAAAAATTATTTTTTTAGTACAGTCAATTGAGGTATCAGAATGTCATCTGATGGCGATAGGCGAGGCAAATTAATGTGTGGAGTTTTAGACAATTACAATTTCAATAGACAATTAGACAATTCAAAAGTGCTATAAACTTTGCAAAAAAGTTTTTATATAAATGATTTTTTCGCATTGATAAAAAATTATTTTTTTAGTACAGTCAATTAAGGTATCAGAATGTAATATGATAGCGATAGGTGAGGCAAATTAATGTGTGGAGTTTTAGACAATTACAATTTCAATAGACAATTAGACAATTTCAAAAGTGCAATAAACTGTGCAAAAAAGTTTTTATATAAATGATTTTTTCGCATTGATAAAAAATTATTTTTTTAGTACAGTCAATTGAGGTATCAGAATGTAATCTGATGGCGATATGCGAGGCAAATTAATGTGTGGAGTTTTAGACAATTACAATTTCAATAGACAATTAGACAATTCAAAAGTGCTATAAACTTTGCAAAAAAGTTTTTATATAAATTATTTTTTCGCATTGATAAAAAATTATTTTTTTAGTATAGTCAATTAAGGTATCAGAATGTAATATGATGGCGATAGGTGAGGCAAATTAATGTGTGGAGTTTTAGACAATTACAATTTCAATAGACAATTAGACAATTTCAAAAGTGCAATAAACTGTGCAAAAAAGTTTTTATATAAATGATTTTTTCGCATTGATAAAAAATTATTTTTTTAGTACAGTCAATTGAGGTATCAGAATGCAATCTGATGGCGATAGGTGAGGCAAATCAATGTGTGAGGTTCTATTTTAAGTATACTGCCGTGTTTAAAGGAAGTAAACTTCATTTACTGCCTTTTATTAATTTGGATGCTAATAGATTTTTCCGTTGATTTCGGTTTGCTTTTATTATAGAGCAAATACATATACACACATACACAACACATAGATTTATTCAATACTCATATATACAAATTATTGTAATTTTGAAATAAAAAATAATTTTAAACTTATATATTTCGAAAACAAAACGGTTAAACGCGAATATAAAAGTTTATGTTTGAAAGAAAAAATTTAATTTCCTTATTGCTAACGATTAATATTCATTGTTTGATCATAACATAGTTTGTACATTTTGTAAACTTTAAATTTAAACTTTGAAATATTTATAAATTTCTAACCTCACTTATTTTTATTCTGCTTTACTGCGTTTTATCTTTGACTAAATAATACATATAAATAATAAAAAAAATTTATGTTTATAAAGGCAGTAAATCAGATATTACGGCTGTTCGATTTACAACAATAAAAGACAGATGATCTCATATTTAGGCATTTTGATTAATTATGATCTACAATCGCACTCAAATGAGTTTTAAAGGTGTCATGACACATATTATTAATCGTTCAACAATTATTTTGGAAAATAGTATTATTAATTTAGTCTTGAAATATCAAAAACTTAGATTTAACAAAACCATAGATTTTACTGCCTTTTACCTAAAATATTCATCTTTGAAACTGCAAGCGATAGAAGAAAAATTTTAAGACAAAAAATAAACTTTGTTCGTTTTGTCATAAACTGTATAGTTTCGCCACAATTTCAGTTCAATCTCATTTGTAATTTTCGGTATGTAAGCAATTGATATTCAAACGAAATAGAAAATAAAAATGTCTTTTTCTTGCAGTTTTTTAATCAAGTAAATAAAATATTATTATATATACCTGCATAGGCATAATAAGAAAAATTATTAAACACAAACTACCCATGAATTGTCAGAGAATGACGCCAACTCCAGGAGATCTTTTCATATATTTATTACCTTGTATTATATCTATAATTAAAATTATAATATGCCCTAAAGAGTAGTCAATGTAATTTTTGTTTTGAATTATTATAATTCAAAGCACTACAAATGTATATAAAATATAATCGAATCTAGGGTTGTCAATTGTTAATGTTGTCAAACAATAATTCGTACAATTCACTCAGGCTAAGTAATTTCGATTGAGAAAAGACCATAATAAATATGAAAAAAGGGGTGTGGCTGTGCCGTGGACACGGCAGTGGATTGCTCTTGAGAAGCCCTTTCCAACCGTATACGATCTGTATATTTTGATTTGGCTTTTCTACGAGTATATATATTGTTTAGTCGATATTGCATTATTTATTTTAATGTTTTTTACTTTAACACCATTTATATTCAGTATAACTATTTCACACTAATGTTTTATATACGCAATCAATAGATCTTTCCACCACGCGCGATCCGTCATGGTCTTCACTCAACGTAACGAATTCTTCGATCCTTTAGCTATCGAATGGTGTAATTTATTAAATGTAGATGATAGATGTTGTTTAAATTTTTTTTTAAATAGGGTTAGTTAGTCTTAGCCTAAGAGAGTCTTTCTTGGCCAAATACTTGTGTGATTCTTTAGTTAAGAAAATAATGAATAGAAAAAATATTTTACTTAAGTACAAAAAATAATTTTTTTTAAATTGTATTTTTTGAGAAAAATCTTATTAAACAAGACAAGACGTTAGAAAACTTTTATAAGTTAATGCAACAAACAAAAGAGATGTTACTCTCGTTAGTATATATTGAAAAGTAATTCTAAACAATTAGGATCTAAACGAAAAATTAGCCTTTAAAAGATTTTTGTAAATTCAGGGCAACCCTAGTAAAATTGGATGTTGTTTAGTAAAAATTATTATAAGCCTTATGTTGTCTATACTATGTTGTGTCAGTTTTATGTATGCTTGTTGGCGGACAAGTCATTCCAGTCAGGTTTTCTGTTAAAACAACCGAAACATGTTTTATATTATGTATACTTTGAGAGTGTATCCTTCTTCCTTTACTCCGTGGATGTGGATGTTTTTTTGCTTAATTCTACTATACATCAATCTATGTATTATATTACTACTACAAAAGCCAGTATATCAGTCGATAACAGGTACTATGGACCACAAATGTTGATATCATTTTTTTAAATGAATAATTGATTTGTGCCTTATTCGTTCGATTTTCTTATTAATTATATTTACAAAACTCTTCATCAAACTATTTTTATACCCAGTATATTTGTAAATATTCAAGGTATATTAAGTTTAGTTCCGACTTTGTAACGCTTGGAAATATTGATCGCAGAAAAAAATTTTTGATATAGGTGTTCATAAAATTACCTAATTAGTCCATTTCCGCATGTCCGTCCGTCTGTCTGTCTGTCCGTGAAGCCGATAACTCAAAAACGAAAAGAGATAACGAGCTGAAAATTTGTGTGTGTGTTTTAGAACAAAAAAGTAAGGTCAAGTTTGTTAATGAGTAAAATCGGAACGTGATTCCCTCCTCCGCTAGGGGGGAAAATTTATATCTTTGAAACCGTAAGAGATAGAAAAAAATTTGTTGTCAAAAAATCAACTCCTCTTTAAAATAAACAACTTTTGTTTGAAAATTTTTTTTATAAACTCAATAGTTTTCTCATAATTTGTACTCAAAGTTGAAAGTGAGAAATACTATTGATAGGTGAACGAAGGCATGCATGTATACATGTACATAGCATCCATACATACTATTTTTATATCCAGTATATTTGTTAATATACAAGGTAAATTCAGTTTAGTTCCGACTTTGTAACACTTGCAAATATTGATCGCAGAAAAAAAATTCATATCTTATAAATTTTGAATTTGAAGAATTATTCAAACATTGATATACAAACTCAGTATATACTGGGTATTTAAATTAACTCAGTTAGTTGTTACATTACTTGTTTTTATTGATTTTAACGTAATGTACGAGATTTAATTTATAAAAGTAGAAGTTTTTTACTTTTTAATCTATAGAAGGTGGAGCAACATTATTGAAAATGTATGCGTTCATTCAACATTTGCTATTTACAACATGTTAAAATTCCAATTTTTAATGATTAATTACATGAAAACCTTTCGTCAGATATTTTTTCCAAAAATTATTTTATACGTATGAGTTAGCAATTAATAACATCAAAAATTCGGATATTTATCTATACATTGCCGATTTTACCTATACATGTGTCCGATCAATATAATGCTATTTGTTGGAGGTGTCGGAAAACATATTATAAAACAAATATGTTATATATGCTATGCATAGATAGCGATGCATACAACAAATACGTTTTGAAAATTTGCCTATAGATGGCAGTATACACAACATGAGTACTTCAAAAATTTTGCCGATAGGTGGCAGTGCATACAACAAATGTATTTCAAAAATTAAACGCAATTTATCAGTCCTTGACGGGAGAACATATTATGTTACTTGATTATAAGGGCGGTAAAAAAGTTTTGCGGGCAATATGTCTGAATAACAAATACTACTCAAATCTAATACGATCATTAACACCGGCCATTTCAAACAATGATTATAACTAGCCTATTAATTTTCGGACTTTGACTATATATACAAGATTAGTTATTTGTAGAGGATTTGATTTTGCGATCAAGAGATATTTATAGATTAACGATTAAACAGAGAATAGGTTTACGTATTCTGCATTTTAATGTGCTTTGATTCTTGATAATTATATTGATTGAATATAATTTATGATTTTAATTATTTTTAATTTACTTTTCTGCATACTGGATTCTTATCCTTGCAGTATCGAAGAATAATTATTTTTAATATTTAAATCTTGAGTATTTTATATAAATTATAAACAAAAATTTTTTTAAATTGTGACTATGGAAAAAGAACTACATTAAAGGACGTTCATGCATGAGGCTTGATAGTAGATACAAAATTTTCTTTCAGTGAATTGAATAGCTCAATTATGTAGTTATCGTTTCTGCAAAATTTAAAACCTGTTGACGATCATTTCAAAGAGTAATCATCGATTAAAAATCAAAATTTAATACAGCGTCTTATGGAGAACAGAATTTTTTTACTTAAAATTATAATAATCATACTATTAAAGTAGCCACCATAATAAATAATGTTTATAAATATTCTTTGAAATATACATTTTAAATAATTGCATTAAAAAATGGCATTGACGAACGTTTGAATTAATTATTTAATAAAATTAAAACTTAATTAAAACCATATTTTGAAAACTGGCGACAGCGCACAGTAAAAAAACATGGTTTATTATATTATTATTAGTTTATTGTCAAATCAAGTCAAATCAATTTCTAATTTACATTTACTTTATTTTAAATACTTTTAAAATATTTAGGACAAATAAAAAATCGGTTATAAATCGTTGTAAGATTATTGATATAGTTGACAACTTTTTTAAAATCCTAAATAAATTATAAATGTCGAGTTTTTTTTTCAATACAACAGATAATAGTTGGGCGGGAATGAAGTTATACAAAATTACAGTCAAAATTGCGAACTTTTTTATTAATTATCTCGCGTTCTAAACGGTCAAAAATTCTGAAACTTCGGGATTTATTAGAAAACGTTATTTTTAGCCTGTGAAAAGAAATGAGCAAAATATGTCGAAAAGTGATTTCATTCTGGAACTACCTTAAAATAATTGATATTACTAACGTCGTCAAAGTCGCCCTTGATTTGAAATTCATCATGATTGCATTGTTTGAGAAAATTCTCTAAGCTATTTTATAAAATTTTCGAAATACGTTTCTAGGCATTTGTCACCACCATCTGCACCGCCTGTTTTCAAAACTTAAAGTATAGCGACAAATAAATGTATTTACATTTTTTATACAAAACTAGCATTACCCGTCGCGGCTTCGCCCGTAAAACTTTTGTAACGCCCTTATAATCAAGTAACATAATATTTTCTCCCGTCAAGGACTGATAAATTGCGCTTAATTTTTGAAATACATTTGTTGTATGCACTGCCACCTAAATTTTTGAAGTACTCATGTTGTGTATACTGCCATCTATAGGTAAATTTTTAAAACGTATTTGTTGTATGCATCGCTATCTATGCATAGCATATATAATATATTTGTTTTATAATATGTTTTCCGACACCTCCAACAAATACCATTATATTTTAGCCAATGTATACAAAAACTTGACAAATTATATACTAAAACCTTCCTCGAGTACCACTCTATCCATTGGTGAAAACAGCATGAAAATCGGTGCAGTTGTTTTTGAGTTTATCGCGAACAGACAGACGCGGCTGCGGGACTTTGTTTTATGCAATAGTGTGAATTGTAAAATAATATTATTAAGCCGACCCATAAATGGTAAACATAAACTACCCACAATCTTCAGTTGTTGGATTATTTGTTTCAAGCTTATATTCTTACAGCAATTGTTTTCAAATTATTAATAATTCATTTGACTAAGCAAGCAAGCAAACAAGCATTCATTCATTGTTATTAGTGAATAATTTCTTACTAAAATTAAAAAAAAAAGAATGATTTTTGTTCCTTGTACCATCATGATAGATTGCGTAGATGGTAATCATTAGGTGTATATTAGAGACGCAGCCGTAGGTGTGTATTGCTTAAGTTGTAATAAAATAATAGATGCAGCAAGCAAGCAGAGTATTTTGCATATTTAATGTTTAACATTTTAATCGCTATATAATTGAATTTTACAGTTTAGAATATTTAAATGCAAAAAAACATTCATCTTGTGAATAATAAAATATCGCGTATAAAGAATATAAAAAGTTGACTTTAATAGGGAATATGCATGGAAATTTTTTTTCACATTTATTTTCAGAATATGAAAATACTGTTAATACTGTAATAATATTTAAAAACGAAATTAAAATCCGACAAATATCAAGGAAGCTATAAGCTTTTAAAGATTATTATCTGTCTCTTTCTTGCAAAAATACTAAAAACGGAGTTTTACGTGTATTTTAAATGGTGAAAGTGTAATATGACGTCACAGAACATATCAAGAGGGCTATCCCTACCCTCTTTGTCTAATCGGGAATTTCAATCATTCATATCTCGCTTATTTTTAAAGTTATTTAAAAAGTAATTTTATCTTGATATTTGTCAAGTAAACATGCTTCAATTCAAGTGAAAAAAAATTTTCATGCATATTCCCTATTCATATATTTAATCAGTTTTATCAATGATATGAAAGTAGGTCTATTGGTAAAATGCCCTATTAGAATGCAATTCTTTGACAGCTTTCTTTATAAGCTTTTATTTTATCAATGTATATAATTCTATATGGTTATAAATATTTACTCAAATCGAAACTCATTTCCAATTATCCTATCGAGCTGAAACTTTGTGAATAACTGCAATTCTGGTGACAGTACTGTAATATGGTGCCATTTAGAAATCATGAATTTGAAAATATTATATTTTTCCCGGAGTAAAAATTTGGAATAGAAATACTAACACCCAGACAGCTATAAGATGATACCTATGTAATGCAACAACCCACATCAAAATCGATCCAGTAGCTTTTTAGAAACACATCTATTGCCACGCTTCCTGGTGGTCCACAATTATAAAACATGACAAAGAACCAGCTCTTTTTTCATGTTTTTCATGACAAAGAAAATCTGCTATGAAAAAATGCACTAAAAATTTCACAAAAAAAAAACGGATAAAAAAAATGCACTAAAAAGTAGAAAATATTTTTACAAAAAAACAAAACCCGACTCCAAAAGAGGATCCAAAAAAATCTGCTATAAAACAATGCACTAAATAGTAAAAAATAATTGCGTTATTTATTTACTTCAATTTACTTATAAATATCCATTTTTTTCAAATCAAATATTTTTATTTTTGCGGTTGGTGCCAGGCATGGTTAAGAAACATTTAATTTCACTTTAACTACAAAGCTGCTTATTTTAACAATCGATAACAAGACAGTAGATGCGGCTAGCTCCAAAAAAAAAATATTTGATTTGAAAACAATTGATATTTATGATTAAATTGCAGTTAATAAATAACGCAATTATTTTTTACTTTTTAGTGCATTATTTCATTGCAGATTTTTTTAGATCCTCTTTTGGAGTCGGGTTTTGTTTTTTTTTGTAAAAACATTTTTATAACATTAGTTTACGACAAAGAGTGATAAATTTATTTTCAAATTTGTAGAAATTTGTGAACCTACTATATACATATCAATACCAGCTTAAAAAAATAATACCTGATTGAAATATTTTAAAATCTATTCAAATAAGATACCCAAAGCATTTCCGATTAGAGTGACTCTTGCGGGGGTATTAAGATGAAATTTATGATAATAAATTTTACGAATAGAAAAAACACATGGCCACATAAAAACAAAATACAAACACACAACAAATTAATATTATTTACGACTCGTAATAATTCTTACTAGAAAACATACTAGACATTTTTCATTTTAAATGAAAACATATTAAAAACTCCTGAAGGTTATATGTAATAATATATTTTTAAGAAAAATAAAAACAGGTGTACTTGAACACAGAAAAAAAAATTTATGAGAATTCTTAAAACAACCAAAAAATATTATAAATAATTCTAAAGGCTTTAAATATCATATAAAACAACAAAAGTTTTTCAGTCCCCGTCTAGAATAGAAAATGAATGGCCCTCTTTCAACGACGTGACACGGTGGTATCCATATACACAGTTTTGCTTGATGTAGCTCTCTGCAGTTATGTGTTGGGTTGTAATGTTTTGAGGTTTTTTTAGAGGTGGTATTATTGCTTCTGAAAATGATCTATTGCTCAAATGCAGAAGGATTACCTCACACATTCTTCACCGTAAGCTTTATGGGTACGTTTAACACTTATAAATTACTCGTAAATATTTTTATTGTCGAAAGTTTAAATTTTTGAAAGAATAAAATGCTTATTTTTAAAGAATGAAAGTTTTTCATTTCTTAACGACCACAATTATTATAAGATATTTAATTTATGGAAAATTTTTTTTATGATTTTAATAATTTTTTTTTATATGGACTTTTTTTATTTAATGTATTACAGTAAAATATTTTATCAAATAATGTTCAGGATTAATCTTTTATTATATAATTTTAAAAGGATTCATTCAGCTTTTATCGTATATTTGTTAGCTTCAAATCTTGGAACTGAGTTTTCTGCTTTTTCTACTAAAACCGATTCTCATAAAACTTTGCACATTTATTTAGCCTTCATGATAGTCCAATAATACGGTACCATCGGGATGATTCACTTAACTTATGATTTACTTTCGAACGTTTCAACTTAAAATTGTGAATACATTTTTAACTAGCATAAAAAAGCATGCGTTGCCCGGGCTATAAAATATTCTTATTATTCTTATTAGAAAGTGCATAGGAAATTTATGTCAAATAATTTTTTTCTTTTTTCGGTATCACAACGGACCCTATGATCCAAGTGTGTCTCACCCCAGGACAGCCACCTCTAACCTAACCTAATTATATTTTTCTAAATTTTGACAGGATAAAACGTCAATTTTTTTAATTTTAAATTTATTGACAAAATCATTTATTTCCAAAATTTTGTTAATGCAGGTATTTCTAAAGAAACTACAAACTATATTAGTGTTGATATTTGACAACAGAAGTAATATTGTCAATGATATGAAAAAGTAGGCTCTTACGTCAGAGTCGTCTTTGATGTAGCGTTAAGCACGCTGGACTTGATATCCAGAGGGCCGAGGTTCGATTCCAACTTGACAAGTTAATTTTTCCTTATCAATATTTAATTAAAATTCAATGGCATTTATCTATAAAGTATACGCTAATATGAATAATATGATTCAGTCTGGGACATTGATCAGAATAAAACCAAAAAGACAGCCAAAAGCCAGATTAAATAGCATATAATAATAATTATATTCGTCCTTTCTTGGAATCAGAAGAAAGATATATGGATACTTTTATGATCCAAATTTCATGGCGTCCCAAAATACAAATTCATTGCAATTATATTGAGAAAGTCATAAATTTTTCGCTCTCCTTTGCTACCCTTTACAATAATTGGATCCAATCACAAAAATTTTCGTATCATTAAAACTGACTCGCTACAATTATCGAAGGAGTTGCAAAAGAAGGGTGTAGAAAATCTGACATTAAAAATGCTCAAGCGACGCATCCATATTTAGACACTCAGGTAGAATAATAAACTCTTGTGTAAATCATAAAAAAAACTTTCAATTCGTTTTTTATTCAATACTTTTTATTTTAATTAATTAATAAAGCTTTTAACTTACTCAATTCGAAAATTATTCAGCTAAACATTTTATATAGATCAAATTAAATATAAGATCTCTTGACGTAAAACTATAATGTGTTAAATTATTTTGCCATGAGGGCTTGTACGATTCCTGTGCAATATTTCTAAATAAGAAACACTTTTTGGGTGAATAATAAATTCGTTCACAAAGTAACATGACTTTTGCATTTAATACAATTTACATTTTAACTTAAACCACACACAACAAATTAAAGTATGGTCTGTCTGTGATTATATAAACTTTACTTTTTTTATTGACATATTTATGACTTCTTTTATATAAAATTGGCAGATAAAATGTAGATTATTTATTTGCAAAACAGCAAAAGAACATGCAAAAGAAAAAAAAAAGATGAACAAAAAAAAAACAAGTAGTTGTTAAGTTATTCACCTTACATTATAGCGAGCTGCAACAGGATTGTTACGACACTATATATATATATTCTATATGTATATACATTCAAAAGCCTAACACTGCAGCCAATGTATGAATACAACACAACAATAATAGCTACTTTTAAAATTATTCCTTGTGTAGGTTTTTAAGAGGAAAAAAAAACAGAAAGAAGTTTATAAAACGGATATGCATCGAATAGTTTTGTAAAATTCTCCATTAACAGGTATCAGATTTTAGTCACTATTATATTAAGCAAGTTGAATCGTGTTGTAAAATCAACGGTGACCTTAAGGACGTTGATGTGCTCACTAGAGTCAAATGAGTACTATCTTTAATAAAATTTATTTAAGATTAAAAAAAAAGTTGTAAACAATAATCTTACAACGACATATAACCTTTTTTTTATTTCTCCAAAATATTTTAAAAGTATTTATTGCAAAATATCAGTAAATGCAAATTAGAAATTGATTTGACTTTATTTGATAGATCTGACAATAAACTATGTTTTGTTATGACGTTCACAGTGTATATGTGTGTATGTATATGTTAATTTTTTTACTGTGTGCTGTCGCCAGTGTTCAAAATATTGTGAAAACAGTCTTAATTTTATTAAATAATTAATTCAAACGTTCGTCAACACCATTTTTTTAATGCAATTATATAAACAATATTTCAAAGAATATTTATTTATTTATTCCTGGTTGACGAGTTAATTTTTTTATATCAGTATTTAAAATTTATAAACATTGTTTATTATGGTCTCTACTTTAATAATATAGTTATTATAATTTTAAGTACAAAAAAATTCTATTCAACATAATACGCTGTGTTAAAAGTTTGGTTTTTAATCGATAATTACTCTTTGAAATGATCGTCAACAGGTTTTAAATTTTTGAGGGAGGATAACTACATAATTGAGCTAGCTATTCAAGTCACAAACAAAATTTTTTTATATCCTATCAAGCCTCATGAATGAACGTCCTTAGTCTCTTGTCAGCATTTTTGAATTGGTTTTTGGAATTTACGTTGTGAAACGTAGTGAAAACTAGTATTCTTTGTACTACCTTGAGCTATAAATTCACGTTATTTTATTAGTAAATTTATTTATATAATTAAAATAGTGAAAATATGAAGTTAATTTAAAACAAATTATATTAAGTAAGAATATATAATATAATTGCTGAGTTATTTATTTAATATTATTCTAAATACATGTTAAATTTTCAAATATTCCCTGTGAAAACATGTGGAAAATATTCAAACACGTTTGGTATGTTAATAATATTGATGATAATAATATTCTATTGTCTCATTGAATACTCTAAATACCTATCATATCACATCAATTGCATCGCACATAGCTTTTAGATAGATATATCGAAAATATATACAGGTGTATTTAAATTCGTGTCGAATATTTTAAGTATTCGAAATATTCGAGATTCAATCCTGTTAAGTAGTGGCAAAACATATTTTAATAAAAGTTAATTAAACGTTTAAAGTTGGAAACTTAGTTATTATTTTCGTTTGTAAATATAAGTTTATCTAAAGATATCGCACCACAAGCTACAACACGGGCACACCGCATCAAAATCAGTTCAACCGTTTATTTTGTACAACATAATAGTTCTTGAAACAGTTGTAAAGGAATAACTTTAAAGGACATTTTTTTCATTTGTTGAACAACAGTAACCGAAAAAAATTCAACCGTCTTATTTACTCATCTGGCGATCAAATTTTGCATATACTAATTGTTTCGGAAACAATATGTCACACGTTTTAAGCGTCGGCTATGCTTTTTTATAAATATTTAATACATAGAAATTACTCATTTAGTTTGTGCTTCTAGCCTCTTTATTAGCAGGAATAATTTTTAATTATCTACACTATCAATATATGATATTTGAATTGAAGCATTTATACTTCAGGATACTACTCAGATACGAATTGGCTGCATTTACCTGTGTTTTCATCCTATCAGTCTGGAATCGTACCATATAGTTCGCCAGGTTAGAAATTTTCATATACGCATCGGTAAAGTATTAACGCATTCCAACAAAGAAGTATGACGAACGGTTGGCGAACGTATACAGCGAATACGTGAGTTCATCCT
Source organism: Nineta flava (assembly GCA_963920215.1). NCBI lineage: Eukaryota > Metazoa > Arthropoda > Insecta > Neuroptera > Chrysopidae > Nineta > Nineta flava. The sequence goes on from OY986040.1 coordinate 120,855,343, forward strand.
CTATAGTATTTTTGAGAATTATATATAGAAACATACGGTTATTATTATTAAATTCAAAAACACAGTAGTTAAAGGTATCATATAAACAGTATAAAATAATGTAACTACATACATAATGCTACAACTAAAGTTAGAACTTACAAACAAACTTGTCTAGAATATAATCGAATTATTCACAGGGATTCGTCGAATCGACCGACTATTGAGTCTGTGTTGGTACCATAGACATACAAATTAGGAAGTATATATATTATTCGAAAGTTTTGAATCAAAACTATGTACAGTATCTATTTGATTCTGCTTTGAAATATATTTAAAAAGTATTAGATTCTCTATACAATTAGCTTGCAATCTAAAATTTTCCTATGGCAAACCAAACGATGCGTTCGATAATATAACCAAAATTAAAAAAGGACTATAATATAAGCTTTTAAAAATTGGTAACATACTAAAAATCGAAAAACTAATTTAACATAAAAGCTTGTAGAAACCTTAACCTTTTACAATTAAGTCTTAAATTAATATTTTACTTTTTAAGATAGTTCACACGTTACAGTCTATAAAAAAGTATAAAATACAAAATGATTATAATTTACTTATTACAACTGTGCCAATTGAACATATCTAGTATAACATATATCGTGTTTTAACATTTATGATACAATTTACTATGATACAGTTTACTATATATTCAATAATTTTGGGGTCGTAGTTGCTAATTATTACCATTAAATATCAATAGATTTTAAAAAAATTAGCAATATCAATTTTTTTTAACTTGTTTCAATATTATGTTTGTTTTTGAAAGAAATACAAAATTTTTCGAGTTTTATAAAAAAAAGGAATAAGCGCGAACTTTAACTTTGTTTGTAAAGACCTCGATTGACAATGGAAAAAAATTTTTTTTTAAATATAAATGCGAAACATTTAGATTAACAATTTCAATAATTAATATTGCAATAACATAAAAAAATCTGAAAAGTGGGTTTACAGGTGATCTACTAAGGTGTATAGATGCGTTATCTATTAAAAACTCGTATTTTACTTTTTAAATTTGTTTTAGAATGAGGATTTGATACCTTAGATGATACCATTTTAATTGTATTGTCATCACAATTACATAAATTTCAGATAGATTGGATAATAAGTGAATTAAAATTTGAGTGTAAATTTTGAACCAGAAATAAGAGAAAATTTTCTGGTATAATTATCATAGTCAAATAATGTAATTTTCAAAAAGATAATTATTGTTGAAGGTTCTTTGTGGTTGAATATGTAAATTGCATTATAGTATGTTACAAAGTTTTCCTAGTACCGTCGCCAAATTTATAATAGTATTTTATTATATTTAGATTTTTGATTGCAAGTTTCTAGAGGTTCCTTTTTATAATTATATGAGCTATGGTCTATCGAAGTTTCAAAAGGTTACAAAATAGACCGATTTTAAATAAACCGATTCGGGGCCTAGTCAATTATTAGCTATATTGCGCCACACTCTCAATTGCCCTATTACAATTCTTTATGTCTATGGTAGATATATAATAGGTAAATTGGTGTGTGTACTTTGTAGATTGTAGGTAAAGTATATTGTTTTTAGTATATATCTAAAACATTATTATATTACCAACGAACTGTTTGGTAAAACTATTATCAACTTGAAATAATGATACAATGAAACTTTTGTATATAACATTGATTTCCGTTTTATGAAAGTTACCCAACCAACCAAGCAAGCACACAGGTATTTTTATCTATATCATGTATATACATATATACTACATACATATCATACATGAAAATAAAACAATTTAACTTTTGGCTTTACCGTATATGAAAATGGTTAGAAACAAAATTCGTTCAAATACGAAATACGAGTGGAATTATCGCTTATAGTGTTAAGAATTCGGGGAGTTTTAAAAATATTGAATATTGGAATTAGGTTAGCGTTAGAGTAACGAAACGAAATTTGTCTATACTTTTCTCTTCGTCTTTACTTTGTCAGATTAGTGAAGAAAATACTTTCAAGAGTATCGTATTTATCACCAGTCCAAGTGGCCAAGCGGTCTAAGGCGTTATGTATGCGCAGTGTGCCTACTTGGAAACTGGGAGGTTATGGGTTCGAATCCCAACATCGGCAGTGTGTCAATTATTAAGGAAAAAATAAGAGGGCAGTTAATTGACTAAACTGTCGGCGTATGGACAAGAACGAAGTAACCGGCTATGCTTGTGAAGGTTTCCTACGGTTTCCCATCATGAACACCAGATTAATATCGGCATAGTTGCTATTAAAGTCGGTTGCAGCAGCACAAACTACCGATTCCTAGTCTGCATATGAATTCTTTGTCCTCCACTTTCATCATAAAAAATGTACAGTTAAAAATTAAATAAAGGTTGCAAAATAATGATGTGGGTGGCCTCTGTTATACACCGTGGAGTCTCATAAAAGGAGGTAAAATCCCATTATTATTATTATTATTATTATAATATTATTATTATTATTTTATTACATTGATTTCATTACATAGAATATATGTGACATAAATTTGCCGAATTTAGTGATTGAAATTCACTAAACATCTAGCTAGATTCTAGAGTTCGAAAATATTCCCCGTAATAGAAATTTGGTGGAAGTCTTGATGAATATTGTGAAACAGTAGAAGCGTTGCGAAACTCGAATTGATTCTATTTAAATAAAAAATTTAAAAAATAACTTTTTGAAAACAAGTTGGTTTTCTTATCTAACCAAATAAGGTGATCAGAATAATTGTCAATATTTGTTATGTGCAACACTTAAAATCTAAAAAAAAATTTCGTTCAAGTCTACAAATTAAACCCATATTTTTGAAAATAACCTTTAAAGTATACATATTATTGTTTGTGTATACTTAAGGACGTTCCAGCACTGTGTTACGCAATCAGTACAACAAACCGGTTTGATTTTATTATAGCACCAATATATAAACACACATATACAACACATAGACAAAAACACTGTTCACATATACAAAATAATGTTATTTTGAAGAAATTAAATAAATTTTTACTTTTATATTTCGAAAACAAAACGGTAACACAAGATTTTTAAAAAAAATTTATATAATAAATATTTAGCTTTACTCTCCTAGTTTTTTTTAAATTCTGTCGAGTATTTTTTCTAATACAACAGATAATAGTTGGGCGGGCATGAAGATTCATAAGCTTGTAATGAGAGAGAGTGAGAGAGAATGATAATTTTGATATTAATTATCTCGCGTTCTAAACGGTCAAAAATTCTGAAACTTCGGGATTTATTAGAAAACGTTATTTTTAGCCTGTGAACAAAAAATGAGCAAAATCTGTCGAAAAGTGGTGGTATACTGGAAAATCCTTAAACATCACAATACAATACTAATGTCAATATCCATTAAGATTACGTAAGACATACTATGAAGGAACTAGCGTATACTATATAAACAAAAATGTCATTGAATTTTTGAAAGGAAACATCGTAACAATACTCCTAGTGTTTTCATAAAACTGTTTTAATAATTATTAGAAAAAAAAAAACATAAGAAAAAGTTTCCATATAAATATTTGTATGTTCGAGATAAGAATATTCGAAATTTTTTTTACGAAATCCAATAAAATATACTTCTGCAATGGATAAAATAGCATAAAACGTAATATTTAGTGGTTTGTTTGTGGGAAAACATTCAAAGATTTCCCATACGAGACGAAAGTTGTTTTTATTCTTTATGTATAACAGCTACCTACCTGCCTGCCTTCTGTTGTTATGAAGTCAATACGAATATCCAGTCGTATCTTGACAGAACAAACCATACGACATATAGAATATTTTCTCTAGTATGTGTATATAAACATGCTTACATTTCGAAAGCTTTTCCTCTCTATAATCTTGAACGGCGTTCACAGATTGTCACGGGGTCAGAACAAAAACAAAAAACTATTTTTGTATTTTGAAAAGTGTTTTTTTTTTCAGACTTTATCCAAAGAAATTTACCTATTAACTTTGTACTGATGTTGCAATCGTAATGCAGTCGAAATAAATAATAAAAAAAATATACAATCTTTAGAAAAATTCACTGAAAATTTGTATAGGCCTTGAAATCCCCATGTTGTAATAGCATTTCAAAAGTTAAGTTTTCGAGGGTTAAAAAACAATCTTTATTTAAATGCCAAAGTCGCGAAACAGTATTTTTATTTATAAGTATAATAATTAAATAACTTCAAAATATGTATATTATTACACTTGACAAAGTGGAACGTAATTTGGCGAACACAGGTGAAAACCAATTAGTTAACGAATTGAAATAAATAAGTAAGTAAAATGACGTCGCTTGACTATTCATTATATTATATATATATATATATATATATATGGTGCCATTATATATAATATATATATATATATATATATATATATATATATATATATATATATATATATATATATATATATTATATATATATATATATAACATCAGGTTATCTTATTTTATCTCACTAAGTTTTGTCAATTCAGGCAATTATTTTATCATTATTCTAATTAATATGTATATACCACTCGGAGAGACAGTTTTCATCCGATCGGAATGAAATTGATTGTGTATTCGGTATTTATTACGAGAAAATTCGCTTATTTGACGAGGCCCCTGCGTATGCATGAATAAATGAATGATAATAGCGGGAATTTGGGGCCAAACTGCGACCAATAAGATCTATTGTGCTCCCTCATCTGGTGCCTAACGAGAAGTGGACTGACTTGGAGTAGCTCATCCAGCCCTGTTTCTTTTAGGAGTACAGGTTCTGGATTGGGTCTGGGGATTGTAGCTCCCCTGCACGTACCTGGTAGACTCCCAGACATTTATTATTCTGTATATGAGGGCGTCCCAGTCTATTTGTAGATGTTCTGTAGTTTCGTCCATTTCTCTATAAAACCTACAGTTGCCGTGATTTCCCAAACCTAGCTTCCTTAGTTGTCCCCTGTGTCTAGAATGCCCCGTAAGACACCTCATCAGAAGCCGCAATCTATTTTTGATCAGGCCAATGCAGGTTTTGCATGATTTGCGGTTAAAGTACCCGAGAAAAATCTTGACCTGCTTGAGCCACGGAAGGTTCTTCTAGAGTGTGGCTCTCTTGGTGTTTTCTTCTTTTCTGATCTGCCTCGGCTCCTGCTCCTGCGCAGGGTGATAAATAGAATATATTGCTTGATATGAGGATTGGGAGGACATTCCGTACAGTACGCATTGTACAGTAGATTATATTCAGTGATAACTGTGACTCCATATGATTTATAATATCCAATGTTTGTTTGTCTACTGTAGGTACTACCCTTTCAGTCAGTGACTGGTGACTGTATTAACTTAAGATGTATGTTGAGACATTCTAGATCTTTCTTCTACCTTCGCGTGTGTAACCCTACAAATAAATAAAAAATATTTGCATATATGTAGATTATATATGATTTTCTACCTAGAAAACATCAGTCACTCAGAAATACACTTATATACTTAAATATATATATATATATATATATATATATATATATATATATATATATATATATATGAATGGAAATGAAATCGTATGGATTTCTACGACCATTCGATGTCAGAGTGTGTACGAAACATTGAACTAAATTATTTGCCAGACAATATGTGTTACGATGGAATCGAACGTAATCATTTTTTAACGATTACATATCCTTATCATAGAGAATTTTCCTTGTTAACAACCTGCTTTTACATTGTTTGTTGATAATTACCATCACTTGAGGAGGATATAGTTGAGGAACAATGGTATCTAAAAGAAAGCATAATTGATTTTAGGAGCGTACCGCTACATACCTCCCCCACCATTTAAGAAAGAAAAACCTCTGAACAACATCCACATAATACGTCACATATTGCAAAAGGTTGGGTGTGTAAGAAAATGTGACGAATTGTTAAATGGGAGGCTAATTGTCTCTTACTATAACAAAATTTATGCATTCATTGCAATAAAAAGTGGACAAATTATACCCGGAAGAAGAGGGAGTCCTTCATTTTCACAAAACTAATATTTGTCGGGGATTTCTGTATAAGTGGACCAAGTGTGACAAACGGGAAGGGTTGTCAAATATTTTGACAAAAGTGGTGACATAATATATGAATAGCCCAAGTTTTAATAATCGGCTTTTAAAGAATTTGGATTTGAGTGGTCTAACGCCCGTACTAATATTGAATATCGTGCAAGGAGGTGTGTAAAGTTCAGTGGAATAAAAAGAAAATACAATTCTAATGTTTACCAAAAGAAAATTTGATCTTATAATATTATATACACAAAACTTATGTATCTACCTTTGTATATATTTCCCAAGAGATGAAGAAACAACTGAAAAATAGATATATAACCCAAGATATATTTATCAAAATGCAGTCATACTTAACTCAATGCAACATGTTTTTCGTCTTCGAGTATATCAAATATTATTATTTGTATATATATATATATATATATATAGGAATATATATATATATATATATATATCAATATATATATATATATATATATATATATAGATTCCCTTCGAGACAATACGATTTTATGTCTCGAATTGACTTACAGGTACTTTATTATATATTAACTTAAAGTGTTTCATATTTAATATAATTGTAAGTGAAAAATATTTGAGAAATCAAAATAACGCAGTAATCAAAAGAAAAAAAAATTTAATTGAAAAAACGTGTAGAAGAGGTGCCAAAAACATTTTTGTCCAAAAAAACCTTAGACAAATATATCTTGGGGTATAAATAGTATTGCAATTCGCCCTTACAGCTCATTGTGCTCCCATTTCTACTACATTCTGACGGGATGCGCTTTTTCCATATCTTGGCAATACCCAGAATATTCCCATTTCAAATATTGCCCTTATTTCTAGAACATTTGTTTGTATATTATAAATACGTATTTCGACTACAATGTAGTCATCATCAGTATGATTTAGCTCATCATAACTATCTCTGGGATATGGATTCAGAGATATGTTGCTTGTTGCTAATTTGGTGCGTGTCTCACTCACGTGTCTCAGCATATTCACTCAGTCAAATCGTATATAAGACAGAACTTTTTTAATGTCATTGTGAGACACGCACCAAATTAGCAACAAGCAACATATCTCTGAATCCATATCCCAGAAATAATTACGATTAGCTAATTGATACTGATGATGACTACATTGTAGTCGAAATACGTATTTATAAAATACAAACAAATGTTCTAGGAATTGGGGCAAAATTTGAAATGTAATTTCAAAAAACCTAGAGTTCTCTTTGATTATTCTAATAATCTTTAATAATATAAGAGTAGTTTTAATAAGAGTGATGTTAACAAGAGAAAATTTAATGAAGTCCAAATACGAATTTATAATACAAAAACTGATCTAGGTGTTGGGGGGCGAATTTGAAACTTTATATCAAAAACTATTTAAAAAAATTTATAGTATTTTTTCAGCGAAAAAAACAATTTATCAAAAGAAAAATCAATGAGCTTTGTACTGGTATTGCAATGGTAATGCAGTCCAAAAAGATAAAAACATGATATAATCAAAAAAGAAAAGATTGAAAATCTAATTTGAAATAAAAACCCAATAAATACAATCCAATACTATTCCTTAAAGCTCTATAAAAGGGAGCACTTAAAAAAGAAAATTAAGAACAATAGACATTAATTATATAATTTTAATATTCTATAAGAAAATTATATAAAAGAAAAAAGTAAAAATATATAATAATAATAAGAAAAACTCCGAGTCTGATTTATTTAAATGAAGCCATTTAAAAATACTAAGGAATTATTTTATACCAACCCTCGTGTATATATAGGAAAAAATTGTTTTAATACGAAAAAAATTCAGACAAAGATAAATGTATTCAATTTGAAATGGTATTGATAATGGTAATAAAAAAAGATGAAAAATAATTGTATTATTTTCGTAATATTATTGAAATATATTTGTAAAAGATTAATTAAAATTATGTATACTTATTACTTACATACAGAAAGAAGTAGGTAGGTAAGAGTATTAAAGTATAGACAATGATTCGTGATACGAATTTTAAAAACTAATTTTAAACATTTTAACGCACCGTTGAATTGCATTTTACTAATATATAGATAAATTTATAGTCAACTCATTTCAACTTGTATTCGGAAAAATTTTATCACACATGAAATTTTAGATGGTAATTATTAATAAACGATAAATACTGATATGAAAAAATTAACTCGTTAATCAGGAATCAAACTTCGGGCCTCTGAATATCTAGTCCAGCGTGCTTACCGCTACATCAAAGACGACTCTGACGTAAGAGCCAACTTTTTCACATCATTCTTACTTTAAACCCGACTTCAAAAAGGAGGATGGTTCTTAATTCGTCTGTATTTTTTTTTTTAATGTTTGTCACCTCACAACTCCCTCATTTATGAACCGATTTTGAATTTTTAGTTTTAAAGGGTTTGGTTTACCATTGGTCCCATTGTCACCAAATCTCATTCTGATGAGGGGATCCCCGGGAAATCGAGGAAAATCCTCATTTTATATGTGATAACCGATTTCGGCGAAATTTTTTTTTATTTGAAAGGGTATACTCATTCATAATGGGAAAATAAAAAAATTTTTTTTAAAACCGACTTCAAAAAAATTTTTTACAAAAAAAAAACCGACCTCAAAAAAAAATTTTTACAAAAAAAAAAAATCATGTAAAAAAAACTGATAAACTGAAAAAAAAAACGGATAAAACAAAATGTGTTATAAAGAAATGCACTAAAAGTTAGTAGGTCGTTTAGTTGGTCTACCTATATTTAGACAAATAAAACAAGTTATAGAACTTCAAACTCACTAAAAAGCGAGAAATAAACCTATTTTGACAAAATGGAAACCCGACTTCCAAAATCAAATATTCTATAACAAAAAATGCACTAAAAAGTAAAAAAATAATTGCATATTCTTGTGCCAATTTTAGTTCACCTAAGCAAAAATTTTTAATGTAACTAGTTTTTAAGTTTAATCATAAGCTTTTAATCAAAGAAAGTTTTATCAAAATCGGTCCAATAGTTTTTATGGGATGCTCGAACAAACAAAAAATAAACAGATATTTAGAATTTTATAATAGTACAGATGAGTTTGGAAGGAAAATAAAAAAGTATTAAATAAAAAGCTCAGTATACTATTGCGTATTTATACTATTAGCTCAGTTAATTGTTGATTTATTGTTTGATATTTATTTCTTAATTTCTTTTCCTAGTATAAATTGTTTGTGTATGTTGAGATGATTATGAACCAGTCCAACCAGGCCGAGCTTTCTAAGGCGTTATGTCTGCGCAGTATCCCGACTTGGAAACTGGGATGTTATAGGTTCGAACCCCGACATCGGCAATTTGTCAATTATTAAGAAAAAAAAGGGGCGGTTAATTGACTAAACAGTCGGCGTATGGACAAGAACGAAGTAATCGGCTATGCTTGAGAAGGTTTTCTGCAGTTTCCTACACGAACTCCAGATGAATATCGACATAGTTTCCAATCATAGTCGGCTGCAGCCGAATATCCTACCAATTCCTAGTCTATACACAAAAATTCCTTCCACTTCACTCACATCCTTACATCCTTAGGCATCACAATGGACCTTATGGTCCAAGTGTAGCCCATACAGGGCAGCCTCTACAATCTATCTATCTGAGATGATTAAGTTAAAATGCAAATATATACAACATACTTTATAAAATTATTCTTATTTCTCCCAAAATAAAAAGTAAAAAAAAAATTATTTAAATTAAAAATATTTGTAAATTTTAATTACTGTAAGTAGAAAAAAAATAATTGTGTATTGTATACACAGTATTTATGGTTCAAAGTATATGATTTGAATATTAATGATTTGAATGTGGAAACAGATATTTTCTTACAAGAATAACTAAATGTTTTACGAATATTTTATTAAAAATACTAGTCTATACTGCGGACAATGATGTTTTAACTTTTTGCATATCCATTTTTTATTCGTTCAATTTTAATGAATTATTTTTGTACAAATTTAATTATCTTTTTCTGTTTTTTTTTTTTTTTTCATTGAAAACTTAAAAAATAAAGAAAATTATTTTTAATTAACTCAAACTTGACGTACAGTTGAATACCTTTAAAAAGAATCGATTCAGAGAAAGCTACTGATAAATAGATAGGGGATATACTGGGGTATACAAGTAATGTACTTCGACATTTTGGCCCATTGTGGTCCCCCTTCTACTTCAGTCTGACGAGATTCGCATGTCCCATATCTTGGAAATGGCCAGGAGTTTGTTTATCAGATTTTCCTGAAAGTTCATATATTCGGGGTAAGATGCACCGAAAATCTTGTATCTGTTGTAATCGAGAGATTCGCAGTTAAAGATAATGTGGCGGATGTTGCTTCCTCGTCGCCGCACAGTCTGCACATAATGAATCCATTTTGGATTCCTATTACGTGTAAATGCTTTTGTAGATGATAATGCCCGCTGATGAATCCGGTAACCATTCGAAGTTGTATCCTATTCAGGCGGAGTGCATCGAGAGAGCCTCATGGATGCATTCCAAAACAATATTTGCCCGAGTTTTTATTGCTGTTTATTTTCCCAGTGATCACGGTGTTTAAGGTTGTTGTGAAACTGGTGAGGGAAAGTAGGGGTGGTGAGATTGTCCTATACTAAATGCATTGATATCTCATCCATTGCCAACTCTAAATAATTAAAAATTTTGCAATTAAATCGTTTCAAATCATTTAATTTTTGTAAAAAACATATATATTTGTAAAAAAAAAACATATTGTTTAAAACTTAAATCCTAAATTTCATTTTTTCGAAGAGTTTTAATAATTAAAAATATGTTTTTATGTACTTCAAAAAAGTTCATAAAAACATACGCATGGTGATATAACTAGATAAAACTAAATAAAACTAGATAAAAATAAATATAACTAAAAATAAAAATAAAACTAGATAAAAACAAATATAACTAAAAATGAAACTCAATTTAGAGCATTTTTCGATCTACAAATTTAATTATCTCAGAAATAAAAAACAAGATTAATTTGAAATTTGGTCCAGGTATTTATAAGATTTTAATAAATATTATGCCAGTTTTTCATAACACTGGCATTTCTGGTTGTCAAGATATATATTTTTGTATCAATGTTTTTACCGACGAGTCCATTTAACCGATGTAAAACTCTCTTAAAAATAGTAATTTTAACATTTTTTTACTCAAAAACTAAAAACAGGATCAACTTCAAATTTTGACAGGATATTCTTGAAATAATAAGCTGTAAAATTTTGAAGAACCTGTCATTAGTTTACATACTTCACTTGTTTACATACTGTCTGTGAAATCCCTATAATAGGTTCAGGTAGAAGTGAAAGCTATACTTACACAATTAGTGCTCTTTACATCGAGAGAAATATTTTTGGTTACCCGGAGATATTCTCTACTATCAAAATCGGTTCGGTCGTTTTACAATGATGCGAAAACAAACAGACAAAGAGATAAACATCCAGTTTTTAAGCTTATCTTTGATCAAAGGAAATTAAATTTGAAAATATTTACCATGTACATAATTGATATCTGTATATACTAAACTCAAGCTACAGAGTCCATCAAATCGATTTTCGATATATAATTTCGATTATTGGTTTTGATTTGTTTTTTATTAATTTTTTTATTAATAATTTTAAAAACGAAAACAATACAACTAAATCAATCTATTTAAAGCATAAGATTGAATCGTAAAGAGCTTGGATTTGTTTTTAAATGTTGGACAGTTTTACTATGAGTATAGCTTTTTTTCCCATAGCCTCCATCAACTCTATATTGTAGAAGTCTTATGAATATACATTTGTTTGTAAATGGTTAGTTATATATATTTCATTCTAATTTTAAAATATTTACATAAATTTCCAAACTATACCAAAGAATATTTGATATTGTAATGGCTAGACACTTTTAATTGGATTGATTTAATGCAATTACATGAATTTTGTTTTAAACTATAAAAAAAAACAAGTAATGTAACAACTAATTAGTTAGTTGTTTGAATACCCAGTATATTCTGAGTTGTATATCAATATTTGAATTGTTAACAATTTTCGAATTGCCCCACAAGTTTAAAAAAATTTCTTATGGTTTTAAAGATGGGTATATTTTTCGCTTTCCGTGGAAATTTTGAGTTGTTTATTTTAAAAAGAAGAAGAATTTTTGTTATTAAACTTTTATTATAACAGAACTTACGGTTTCAAAGATAGGCAGTTTTGCCCATTTTGCCCAAACAAAGTCCGATGTTGCCCATTAACAAACTTGACCTTACCTTCTTTGCTCTAGAACACACAAAAACATTTCAGCTCGTTATCTCTTTTCGTTCTTGAGTTATCGTGTCCACAGACAGACAGACGGACGGACATGCGGAAATGGACAAATTAGGTCATTTTATGAACACCTATACCAACATTTTTTTCTGAGATCAATATTTTCAAGCGTTACATAGTCGGAACTCAGCTTGATATAGCCTGTATATTTACATAATACTGGGTATAATGAACATTTGTTTCAACTAAATGTGTATATCAATCACATAGACATTTCTACTTTAAATTGTTAAACAAAAATTTAATTTTTATTGACAAAAGTTACATTTTTTACCACTTTTTAGAGCGAGTTAAACGAAAGACTGAAAACTGTTGTGGACAAAACATTTAGAAGTGAAAAGTATAAATCTTTAAACTTGACACTTTTATCGGTTCTAATTCCATGCAGAATTAATTCAATTCAAAGTTGTTTTTTTAAATAAGAAGTTTTGTCCGCAATTTCACGAAAATAAACAAGCAACCAAATTTTCACCGATGTTATAATTATATTTTTCAAATTCAATTCCGTTACTTTACTTACTGTTATCCATTTATACACTTCTTACTTTTTTCAAAAAAATCAAATTACAACAGAAAGTAAATTTTTTTAAATGATAAATATTAATAATAAATCATTAATTCGCTGAGTTAATTGCCCAGTTTGGTCAAACATGGTCCGATTTTGCCCATTCACGAACTTGACCTTACTTTTTAGCTCTAGAACACACACACAGAAGTTCAGTTCATTATCTCTTTTCGTTTTTTAGTTATCGTGTTCACAGACGGACGGACATGCGGAAATGGTCGAATTAGGTCATTTTATGAACACCTATTTCAAACATTTATGTCTGCGAGCAATATTTTCAAGCGTTACAAAGTCGGGGCTAAACTTAATATACCTTTGTATATTTACATATACCGAGTATAAAAAGTAAAAATTTTACCAAAAAGAGTTTGTATTTTATTTAATTTTTTTGAAAATATCTGGAATAGCAAAGAGTCTAATAGGAAACGGACTTGAAAGCGAAAAATAACTAAATAGTTTTTGAGTGCAAAATTATTTTGTTTGCTGTGTGCTACAAAAGTTTGTTGACAAGACTATTTTTGTTTTTTAGTGGGTTATTTACAAATAAAACCTATTTTAACAAAATGGAAACCCGACTTCTAAAATCAAATATTCTATAACAAAATGTGCACTAAAAAGTAAAAAAATAATTGCATATTCTTGTGCCAATTTTAGTCCACCAAAGCAAAAATTTTTAAATATATATGTACAATTATTGTTATTTTTGGAGGCGGTTTCACCATAGAGAAATTCACATAACTTTTGGACACCGCCTCCAAAAATAACAATAATTGTACATATATATTTAAAAATTTTTGCTTTGGTGGACTAAAATTGGCACAAGAATATGCAATTATTTTTTTAGTTTTTAGTGCATCTTTTGTTATAGAATATTTGATTTTAGAAGTCGGGTTTCCATTTTGTCAAAATAGGTTTTATTTCTCGCTTTTTAGTGACTTTGAAGTTCTATAACTAATTTTATTTGTCTAAATATGGGTAGACCTACTAAACGACCAACTAATTTTTTTATAACACTTTTTTATAATTTTTAGTGCATTTTTTTACAACAGATTTTCAGTTTTTTTTACAAGGAATTTGTTTTTTTTTTGTAAAAATTTTTCTTTTGGGGTCGGTTTTTTTTTTGTAAAAAATTTTTTTGAAGTTGGTTTTTAAAAAATTCCCGGAGATCCCCTCATCAGAATGCGATTTGGTGACAATGGGACCAATGGGAAACCAAACCCTTTAAAACAAAAAAAAAATTCAAAATCGGTTCATAAATGACGGAGTTCTGAGGTGACACACATAAAAAAAAAAAATACAGACGAATTGAGAACCATCCTCCTTTTTTGAAGTCGGGTTAATAAGAACCTGCCTTTAATTTTTTTTTCGAAATCGTGCAATAAAATCGTCTGGAATATAAGAAAGAGTTGTTGGTATAACATTCTTTCGAGTTATTCATTCAGAAGTAGAGAAACTCAATCAATCAGTATAGAAATTCTATTTCTACCATGTATAACATTTCAAACATCGATATGTAATATAATCGATATATATATATATATATATATATATATATATATATATATATATATATATATATATATATATATATATATATATATATATATATATATATATATATATACATGTCGATATATGTTTTGTTTATTTTTTATTTGGTTCGAAAGATAACTGAGTTGATTGATATGTTTCAACTGTATACGCGTAGAGAAGTGTATACGGCTTTCTTTACAACCAACATTATTACACTACTTGCAGCTTGCTACTTGCTGCTCGCTTGTCTGCCATCATAATATTCAATAAATTTCCAGAATAATAAACACAATACAATAACAAAATATATTCATTCCATCATGATATGTATCTATCAAACAAATAACTTACATGGTACATGTTATTTTCACTTTTTTAGAACTTTTTATAACCTAGTACCATGGACCACAAAAGTAACGCTCAATTTTAGCGAATTTACTGAAATAGAGCTATTGATCTCGTACCAAAGTCAAAATTTCTTCAAATGTCCATCATACCTAGTAGATGTCAAAAATCAGCATCTGTAAAATTTATATACATGTGTGTATGTGCCTGTAATCGCTTGGAATGAAACCGATTGGAATTAAATTGTGTGTATTAGGTGCTTTTGGTATTTC
Source organism: Nineta flava (assembly GCA_963920215.1). Taxonomy (NCBI): domain Eukaryota; kingdom Metazoa; phylum Arthropoda; class Insecta; order Neuroptera; family Chrysopidae; genus Nineta; species Nineta flava. The sequence continues at coordinate 120,870,484 of OY986040.1, forward strand.
AACGGTCGAGTACGTTAATGGACAAAATCGGAGCAGTGGTACAATTTTATATAATTTTTCTATTGTGGTTTTCCACGGTATAATTTTTCTATTGTGGTTTTTTACTAGTATATAACTTTATTAAACTTTTGTATCTTAATAGCAGTGTTGACCTTATTTAATATTATTTAAATAAATTATTTAAAAAGAAGTATAGTTTCTTACGTGCGTACATAGGTACACACACACTGTTTTTTAACCCGACTTCAAAAACGATGATGGTTCTCAATTCGTCAGTATTTTTTTTTTTTAATGTGTGTCACCTAAGAACTCCGTCATTTATGAACCGATTTGGAATTTTTTTTTATTGTTATTTTTGGAGGCGGTGTCCAAAAGTTATGTGAATTTTTCTATGCTGACACCGTCTCCAAAAATAACAATAATTGTACATATTGTAACGAATATTGGCCACGTATTTTGGAACGAAACTAAGTTACCTGTGAAAGTGGAATAGGGAATATGCATGAAAATTTTTTTTCACATTTATTTTCAGAATATGAAAATACTGTTATTACTGTAATAATATTTAAAAACGAAATTAAAATCCGACAAATATCAAGGAAGCTATAAGCTTTTAAAGATTATTATCTGTCTCTTTCTTGCAAAAATACTAAAAACGGAGTTTTACGTGTATTTTAAATGGTGAAAGTGAAATATGACGTCACATAACATATCAAGAGGACTATCACCCTCTTTGTCTAATCGGGAATTTCAATCATTCATATCTCGCTTATTTTTAAAGTTATTTAAAAAGTAATTTTACCTTGATATTTGTCAAGTAAACATGCTTCAATTCAAGTGAAAAGGACAACGTTTCTAGGACAACGAAATGTTGATATTGTTTTTATTATCAATACAGATTACAATAATAGTAGAAATATATAGTAGTGTGTGAAAACCAAGCAAACAGTGAACATCTTAAAGAATACTCTTGAAATTATAACTTTTGTAAATTATACACATAATATTTTAAATCGTCATTAAAATGGTAAAGTCAAAAAGAATTTACTTCATTCAATAAACGAACCCGGGCAAACCGCTACAATATATATTTAAACATTTTTGCTTAAGTGAACTAAAATTGGCACAAGAATATGCAATTATTTTTTACTTTTTAGTGCATTTTTTGTTATAGAATATTTGATTATTGAAGTCGGGTTTCCATTTTGTCAAAATAGGTTTTATTATTCTCATCACAAGAATCGGCACATATATAGATTGCATAATGAACAGTAACAGGTTTTATTAATTATTTGGATCTAACTCCTCATAATTATATCTTTGCATCAACCTGAACTCAGTCAATCTGGCACATTCTGTACAGGTTATAAATAGAAAACTATCCATGACAATGATAAATGCCAGTGAAAAACATATTTATATATAAATGTTGTTCAATCTATTTATATTGTACATATTTTATTTATAGTAGGGCGGATCCAATAGTGGTAATAATTTACAAGTAAAAGGGAGGGGGGGAGGACATTCAAACAAATTGTTATTGTTTTTTAAATTCTTTCTACTTTTATTTCTGTAACCAATAATCAGAAGTCTACAGTTAATATTTTATTTTCATAGTTTTTTAAATAGTAGGATGCGCAACCATAAAAAACGTTGCCCACCTAATTAGGGGATGAAACTTTAAGTAAAGATAATTCATATAGTGACTTAGAATCACTTGTCAAAGCAACCCTGCGAAAATCTCTGTTCCTCAAATCTTTTATTCTATAATAATTATAAGAAAAACACATCAATATTTATTTTCGTTAAATTTTATTTCCAATCACTTTTGTATGAAACTTTTATCATATCTATTATAGTTTCTGATACTTGTACTTCCGTGCATAGGTAAAAGGCAGTAAATTGTAAAAACAGAGAAAACTGAAATCTAAATTTTTGACAGTTTTAATGAAGTCATGAACATATTCTATGAAATCATGTAACACATTATTAGTAGTTCAATAGAATGTTAGTTCAATAAAATGTTACATGACTTCATGTAAAGTCATTTAAGGGTAATGTAACGACATTCATTTCGGGACAATGAAGTTTACTGCTTGTTACCTAAGCACGGTAGTTTAATTTTTGATATCTATATGTCTCTATATCTATGTATGTATACATAGATAATTAGATAGACCGTAGCGGCTGCCCCGAACGGGCTACACTTCGACCATAAAGTCCTTTGTGATGCCCAAGGATGTGAGGATGTGAGTGGAGTCGAAGGAATTTTTGTGTGTAGACTAGGAATTGGTAGGATGTGTGGCTTCAGCCGACTCTGATAGGAACTATGCCGATATGAATATCGGCAGATGAATCTGGAGTTCGTGAAGGAAACTGCAGAAAACCTTCACAATCATAGCCGGTTACTTCGTTCTTGTCCATACGTCGACAGTTTAGTCAATTAACCGCCCTTTCTTTTTTCTTAATAATTAACACCTTTGCCAAAAGATTTTTTCTGCAATCAATATTTCCAACCGTTACAAAAACGGAACTAAACTTGACATACCCTTGTATCTATTATATACCGGGTATAAAAATAGTATATAATTTAAGGGCAGATCTACATTGTTCCCGCTAAATACTAATGTCTACGCTCTTGTACTAATATTTAGTCCCATATAAATATAATCGTAATAATAATGAACTATATAACAATATGTTTTGTATATATATATATATATACATACATACAAAAGTTGTACTTCCGACGTATATGCTGTATGTATAGAAATGAAATGTTATTCTATTTGTTACACTATTATTATTGTAAATGGAACTTTACTTCGAAAATAGCATGGCATAACGTTTATCATTCGAAATATTTCTATTAAAATATGTCGCTTGAGACAATAACATATTGTTCATGAATACTTATGTTCCCATTATCTGTATTTAATAATATATAAGAATATGTATTAGAATTTCTTGATTAAAATATGAGAAACAAAAGTAATTTATATTATATAATGCTTGTATGCCATCGTCTGCGTGCGACGTTTTTGTATGGCCGATATTGTTGTTGACGTTAACAGAAAAATTTTGTAATTTATAAAAAACAATATTATAATTTAATTGACGCCAGTAATAAAAGCTGAAATAATAAAAGATAAATACAAATGAATAAAATTTATCCTAATTGAAGTGAAACATTTATTGCGGCGTGTTAGATCGACTGTTGACTCGGCGACGTATTCTCGCCACGCGATCAACAAATTACCCGTAGGTGATATTACATATAACAAATCAGTTTTAAAAAGATTCTCATAGATGGCAGTACATATACAGGTTCAAAAATTCATTCATAGGTATAAAAATACGATACGCATTGAATGTTTGAATGCAATTTATTGGTTAAAGAAAATGTTTTTAATAAGTTGAAGATTTGTTATAACATAAAGATATATGTTTACAGTACATAAAATACTTCTCTTCGTGTATGTACATATAGAAATAAAGGAAACATAAAAATTGTGACTTGGGACCACATTGATAGATGAAAGCAGGTCAATTAAAGTTAACTTTGAGAAAGTCATATACACGCACTCACCCATATATTAACAGAAACATAGTACAGAGTATTTTTAAGAATATGTCATAGGCCGAAATTACCCTGTAGAAGGCCTTTTCTAAAAGATTTTATCAAATTTTTTACCCGGTATATACAATATTTACCAGGGTATATTAAGTTAAGTTCGACTTTGCAAAGGCTGGCCTGTCTATTAACGCGATAACTCAAAAACGAAAAACAATAATGATTATGATTATAATTCGTTCTATGATGCGATATTATTTCCTTTAATAAACCATCCTTTCATGCATATTTTCTATGCAAAATCGATGTTTCACATCTTGCAGGCGTCGCCGCGACTGTTTAATTTTTGATTAGGTCAAATTATATTTATTAAAATACGTATATCGGTTACAAAGTTGTCATTATCAGTTTGATAAACATACAGTATTCGGTTGGTTTTATACAAATTTGTTTCATATGTTTTCTGAATTTTGGTATGATTTGGTTGGGTAGGACTTTGGTGAAGTAAAACTAGAAATATTTCAGATAGTTGTCGTGTGAAACGCGTTGTTGACGAAATTAGCTGAATTTTTTTATAAATTATTCAAAATATAAGTGTCTTACTTTTATTTTAAAGTTCAAAATTATTTACCGGTTTAGTTTTGATAAAAATATCTCTCAAAAATTGTTCGATTAACATTACAGCTCTATACAAAAGTAGTAATATCACCACACTTTTTATTTTATCTTAAAAAACGCGTCGAGCGATTTGATTCAAAAAAAAAAAAAAAAAAAATATATATATATATATATATATATATATATATATATATATATATATATATATATTGATGTGGGTTCTGAACAGAAACTTTTTATCACGTTTACTGCAAGACAACTGCCTTAAGTAAATTTTTGCAATTTTTAAATTACAGTTTAAAAAAAAATAAATTTTCTCCAGTGAAATGCATAAGCGATAAGAAACGAAATATTAAAAAAAGAATTTTTCGCGTCATGTCATAGTCACTAATTTTTCTCTTTCAACACTATGGTAAAACGTACACTTCCCTCAATCTATTCCTTTAAAATATACCCTTTTGAAAATAGAACTATATTAAAATCAGAATTTCTACTATGAACGAAATATTTCTGGTGGTTTGCGGGATCTTTCTAAAAAGATTGATTTCCGATCGATTAATTATCTTTTATATATTTCAATCTAAATCTGATATCATCACAAGACTGTTTCTAGGCGGAGTATTATTATACAAAATTTAATACAAAAAATATATTCTATCCATTTTTTCTTTCATTTCGTAATCCTAAGAAACTATATTAAAGTTTTTTTTTTTATAAATATATTAGAATTTTTTTATAGCAAATTTGATGAAAGCTTAGTTAAATTAAACGATTTATTACGTTAAAGTTTATCATAAAAACCATACACACATATAAAAACTTATTTGAAAACTTCAACTGAAGCTCTATGTAATAAGTAATATTTGACTTACGATTGCAATAAAGTTGAAGAAATTGTATGTGGTATAGTTCAGAGGTGGGCAAGAGTTGACTCCGCCAAGCTCTGAGTGAGAGGTAGGGAAGAGAGATAGAGTTAATACAGGGTAACCTACCAATTATTAATATTTTCTTTTTTTAATTAAAACATTTTCTGAAAAAAATATAATAATACCAAATCTTTTTTATGGTCACTATTATACAAAGTAAATAATACATGCACAATCATTCAATACATACTCTGGAATTTTGGGCTGGTAATTTGGGTCATAAAATGTACCTTTTTAGTATATATCATATTTGTGTATGAATAAAATAAAAATATATAAAAAATATATATAAATCTTTTGAACCTTTAAGTTTACCGCTGGACCATTGTAATAAAAGAGGGAAATTTTTGCAAAGGATAATTTTAAATAGAAATATAGTTTTGGAAATTCCAAATAATTTGTCTAAATATTTTACTATTCATATCCGAGAACTAATAAAGAATTATTTACCTGATTTAATTATTTTTTCTTCGTATGGAGTATGCTCAGTATAGTGTCATGGGAATTTGATGAATTAAGTTAAATTTTACATAAAGTGGGAATTTGAGTTCTTCGAGTTAGTCTACTTTGAATTGAAAAAGTGAAAAGTACTATTTGTAGTAGTGGAAATTATTTTTCGCATAATTTGTTTTTCAAAAAAAATAAAATATTGACTATACTATAGACTATACTATATAATTATTGGGCAATAATCGGTAGGACAACCTGTATTGAAACATCGTTCCGTCTTGCTTCAAAACATACCTTCTTTACTTACTCTCACCCAGCTTATGGAGAGCTCGTAAGGCTCAGACGAGCTGTCTGTGCCCACCTCTGAATTAGTTAGTACTTATCTCTTTTAATATTGCAATAAGAATTGTGTATATAAAAAAAATTATAAAGATTTTTTTTTATTACTTGAATAAACCAAATAAATTATTGTTGTTCTACGTGTAAAATTACTTTCAGATTAGTTTAGACGTGTATTCAAAAAAATCACTTGTCCTGAATTTAATTAAAAACCAGTGAAATAACAACTAACCAACTTAATTGTTATAGTAAGTATCCTGTAACCAGCCAAGTAGTCCAGCGGTCTAACACGCTCTATCTACTTGGGGACTAGGAGATTATGGATTCGAATCCCGACTTCGGCAGTTTTTCAATTATTAAAAAAAAAGGCGGTTAATTGACTAAACTGTCGCCATATGAACAAGAACGGTGTAACTGGCTATGCTTGTGAAGGTTTTCTGCAGTTTCCTTCACGAACTCCAGATGAATATCGGCATAGTTCCTATTGTAGTTGACACAACCTAACAAACCCTAGTCTACACACAAAATTCCTTCCACTCCACTCACATCCTCACATATTTAGGCATCACAATAGACCTTATGGTGGAAGTATATCCCGTCCAGGACAGCCGCTGCAATCTATCTATCTAAGTATCCTGTATATACTGAGTGAATTTTCAATGTGTGGTCTGTTTATTTTAGTTTTTGAGCAGAAGTTGTTGAAAAACAATTCAGTTTATGAATAAATGTTTCAAACAAAAATAAATATCAAATTTTGCCCCAAAGATTAATTATTTGTATTTTATAAATACGTATTTCGACTACAAAGTAGACACCATCAGTATGAATTAGCTAATTGTAACTAACACCGGTATATCGTACTTAATTAGCAACGAATAACATGTGTTCGATTCCATATCCAGAAGAAAGTAACGATTAGCTAATTCATACTGATGATGACTACTTTGTGAACGAAATGATAATTTATAAAATACAGATAGTAGATCTAGAAATTTAGGCAAAATTTGAAAATTAATTTCAAAAACCTAGAGTTTTCTTTGATTAATTTAATAATCTTTATATTTTCAAACAAAAGTTTATTTTTAAAAAAGAAATATTTTTTGTCCTTAAAAGTTGCTTCCATCTCGTATGATTTCAAAGGTTGGTATTTTCCTCCACATCTATTCACGACCCTGAAGCTCTAGACAGATATAATATACGTGTACGTTTCTATCTCTTTTCCTCTGTAATAATATGTATGACTCTGTGAAACTTATAACAAAGGAACAGACATAATATATGTGCATGCCTGTCTGTTTCCCCCATTACAAAAAAAATAAATGTCTTTTTTAAACTTCTTTATAGTTTCATTTCTGCTGTTGCAGTTTTTATATCCCAATGGCGAGTCCTGAGGATTAATGTTCAGAAATTTTTTTTACAATTTACCTTTATTAATCATTCTTAAAAGGGGCAAAGGCAAGTATTCATTGATATTGTGCCAAATTTAATTGTCTTTACATTCTACACTCAGGGCGACTATTAAAAGACAGAAACAAAAATCTCAAAACACCTCAGTTTTACTCATCATTTTTTCTAAATAGTTTGATTGCAGTTTTTACGAGACTTGAATATAATAAAATATAACCATAGACTATCGTCTGTCTCGTGCTTTATGCGTTTGGTTTATTTAATGATATTTGGGTGACATTTAATGTAATAACCATCAACCAAACATATCATCTTATCCTTTTTTATTTCATATAAAAATGGTGTAAGTTTAGATTCAACTGTTGTTTGTTTATTACAGTACTTTTTTTTCAGCATAAGCTGCTTATCTACTACACTTTAGCGACAATAACACGTACACACGAACGTAGCTATACCTACTTATGTACAATCTACTGCATAGAAATTGTACTGACCTACGATGAATTGTTTCCAGTAGATCGTGACATTCTTCAAATTGTGTGATATAGACAATGTAGAGATCTAAAACAAAATACCTAAATCTTTCTAAATTGCCGATGTAACTCTAATACATTCCCTTTATTTGGTATATTTTGATGATTATTTGGTAGATATATATGTAGTTTCGGTAGTACTATCTTTTATTCGAAACATTTTCTCAAAAACCGAATGAATAAGGCACAAATTGACTACACAATTTTGAAAAAAGGACATGACCTTTGTAGACAGTAGTACAAAACACATAGTTAAAAGTTCATAAGAAAGAAAAATCTCGCTATAATTTTCGAAAATGTTATAAACTACTACGTCAAACGCCATTTGTCGATATGTTAAAATCAGTCAAATGATACTATCCACTATTTTGATATAAACCTTAACCAAAAGCGTAGCTTCTCAGAAGCCTTGGAAAATACCCAAAAAAAGGAATTTGATTACTTACAGAAAATTTCCAGAAGTCCGCGGTTATTTATTTCCCAGGCAAGGACTGTTTTCCACGGGAAGTTAATAAGTGTTCCGTGCAAAAAATTGACAAAACTAATTTAATGAATGTTAATTTCTTAAACGACCACTGTTGGCAACAGAAAACGTCACCTGCCTTGACTTACCAGTAATACTACGTGCATTTCTTCCAGTTTATATTATGAAAACATTATATGAAAAAATCATTTAGTGTGGGGAGTATTGCTGATATATTCTTCTTAAATCTGCAACTTTACAGAAAGTACTGCGTGTTTAACATCCTGGCGTCGAAATTATGGAAGAAGATAGATAGATAGATATATCTTGGGGTCTAAAAAGTCTTGCACTTCGACCTTATGGTCTATTGTGTTCCCCCTTCTACTTCAGTCTGACGAGATTCGCTTCTCCCATATGTTGGCAATGGCCAGGAGCTTGCTTATCAAGTCTTCCTGAAGGTTCATGTATTCGGGGTGAAATGCACAGATTATCTTGTATCTGCTGTAACCTAGAGGTTTGCAGTTAAAGATAATGTGGCTGGATGTTTCTTCTTCCTCGCCACTTAATCTGCACACAATGGACCCGTTATGGAGTCCCATTGTGTGCAGATGCTTCCGCAGGGGATAATGCCCGGTAATGAATCCGGTAACCTTCCGCAGTTGCATCCTGTTCAGCTTCGAGAGATAGCGGTAAATTTTCTCAACGATCACGATGTTTAACATTTGACCACTCGTTGATCACCTGTTTACATGCAGTCCTTGGAGTTCCTAAAATAGGCTCTGGGCCTATGAAGAGTATTCATCTCCCTTCTTTGCTAAGGTATCTGCTTTTTCGTTTCCTTCGAAACCACTGTGACCTGGCACCCAGATCAATTTAACATTGTCCCGTTTTGTCAGCTAAACAAGTGGAGGAAATAAGTTATTGAGAATACTTAGCAATTTACAAGTTTGTGGGTGTAGTTTTATTGTTTAATTTTAAATTCCAGTTTCCGCATAGATTCAGGTCTGTATATTTTCGTAAACAGAAATTTGTTTCCTTCAAAATTAAGGTTTCCATTAAAATTGCAGGATTCTCAAATTATTTCATTTGAGAAAAAGTTTGATAACCTAGACTATACATCTTGATTAGTCTTTAGTTAAATATTATTATACGCACCACTAGAGGATGATAAACACGCCTGCTGACAAGACTATCGAAAGAATGGACAAAGAGGCATACTTCGTGCGTCTTGCAGGCAGCTTGATTTTGATATTCAGATGAATTTAACGAAAATCCTCGCAGCCTTGATCTATACATATTTAAGAAGGTTGATCGTTACAATCTTTAAAAAAAAAGTATTTTTAATCTGGGTGAAAACAAAAATATGAGTAATATGGTTGGTTAAGCAATGTGATTGGTAGACAAACATGAATGGACATCTTCTATCGTAAAAATACCAATGATTGCCGACTAGTCAATCGTTACAAAAAAACGTCACATTTTATAATCTAAAATTTTATTTCACTCCTCATATAAAATCTGGTTCAGTCTCGCTATAAATATTTCACATCATAATGAATATCATCCTTCTCTACTCGATTGTAGAAATAAATATTGATTAAACGTTTCTGTGCAGAGATTCAATAAATTCAGAGATGTTTTCATCTATGTTTTTTTTTTCATTCAGATGGTTTCATTATTTTCGATACTGATTGTACAGACGTGAATAATGTTAGTGTAGGTTTTTCATAGTTATAATAGTTGATTGGTACGAAAACTTTATTTAGTCACTTTTATTTAATTTGATCTGGCAATAATAAGTTTATTGTTTTTAGTGGTGTGTGTGTGTGTGTGTGTGTGTGTGTGTTGAATGATTTGTTTGGTCTGAGAGATTTTTATATAGAAAAAGATTCATATATTAAGGACAGTCATGTGATTGTCAGAAGAAAAAGAAATCCACACTGAAAGTAATATCGTTTTTTACCAGTCCAAGTGATCGAGCGGTTTAAGGCGTTATGTCTGCGCAGTATGCCTGCTTGGAAACTGGAAGGTTATGGGTTCGAATCCCGACATCGGCAGTTTGTCAATTATTAAGAAAAAGAAAAAGGGGCGGTTAATTGACTAAACTGTCGGTGTATGGACAAGAACGAAGTAACCGACTATGCTTGAGAAGGTTTTCTGCAGTTTCCTTCACGAACTCCAGATGAATATCGGCATAGTTCCTATCATAGTCAGGGTTGCAGCCGCATATCCTACCAGTTCTTAGTCTATACACAAAAATTCCTTCCACTCCACTCACATCCTCACATCTTTAGGCATCACAATGGATCTTATGGTCGAAGCTTCTACAATCTATCTATCTATCTAACATCCTTTTTCTCATTTGGCAACCTTGTTTGGCATTCCTACAGTCGCATGCGAACTATCACATGGGTAAAATATAATTATATATAATAGAAATCCCTGCATACCGATCAACTGTTTACGTACTGTATAAAATAAAGATTGGTCATATTCAACGACTACCAGGTACGATCGATGACCCATGAACCTTTCTGAACGTTCATGTGCTAGATACCGTAAATTTATAAAATTCTAGAAAATCCACTACAATAAATATATTATAAAATTCAATAAAATCGATAAGAAAGTTTATCTTTTTTTGTCTTCAATTAAATTATAGTTTATATTGTACCCCTTTGGACACAAAATGACTATACAATTTTGTAACAAGGACACGACTTATGTGGACCATAGTACAACACACATAACCAGTCCAAGTGGCCGAGCCGTCTAACGCGTTCGTCTGCGCAGTATGCCTACTTGGAACTGGGAGATTATGGGTTCGAATCCCAACATCGGCAGTTTGTCAATTATTAAGAAAAAGAAAAAGGGGCGGTTAATTAACTAAACTGTCGGCGTATGGACAATAACGAAGTAACCGACTATGCTTGAGAAGGTTTTCTGCAGTTTCTTTCACGAACTCCAGATGAATATTCGCATAGTTCCTATCATAGTCAGCTGCAGCCGCATATCCTACCAATTCCTAGTCTATACACAAAAATTCCTTCCACTCCGCTCACATTCTCATATCCTTAGGCAGGACAATGTACCTTATGGTCGAAGTGTAGCCCGTCCAAGGCAGTCTCTACAATCTATCTATCTATCTATAACACACATATAGTTAAACTTTTATTAGGAAAGAAAAATCTCGCTATAATTTCCGAAATAGTTATTAACTGCCGCGTCAAAAGACATTTGTCGATATGTATAATTTCGAACATGTTTATAAACTGCTTCCATATAGAATATAATTAAATCATTCTAACAGACAATTTGCCAACTATTAAATACTTTGATAATCATATAATCAAACATACAAACAACTAATTTAAACGTTAATTACTATTTTAATTACATCATTAAAATATTTACTAATAAAAGACATATTATACGTATAGCCGTGACACGGACGTATATCTTTTATTATCCTAGACATCATAAAATTATCGCTAGTGTTTCTTCGTGTCTTATACGTACTCACATATCATGATAAGTTGGTAGTGAGAGGGTGGGGGTGGGGAAGGGTGTTGTGTAGTCGGATAGATAGTGTCTTACATGAAGAGTAATCTCATTATGTTAGTCAGGGACGTATGTAGGAACCTTTTGACAATGTTATCTTAATGCAATTTTACCTACTCTTAATACAATATACAGTATGTTGGATAAATAAGACGCCGATCCTGCCTGGATCCCGTCACATGTAGGAATTGGAGGTAATGAAAGAGGTGATGTTAATAAAAGAGGCAACACTTTTACCGATACTTCCAGATACGAAAGTACCACCAAAGGATCTAAATAATCTTACAAACAAACACTCACACAATAGGGAATATGCATGAAAATTTTTTATCACTTGAAGCATGTTTACTTGACAAATATCAAGGTAAAATTACTTTTTAAATAACTTTAAAAATAAGCGAGATATGAATGATTGGAATTCCCGATTAGACAAAGAGGGTGATATCCCTCTTGATATGTTATGTGACGTCATATTACACTTTCACCATTTAAAATACACGTAAAACTCCGTTTTTAGTATTTTTGCAAGAAAGAGACAGATAATAATTTTTAAGAGCTTATAGCTTCCTTGATATTTGTCGGATTTTAATTTCGTTTTTAAATATTATTACAGTATTAACAGTATTTTCATATTCTAAAAATAAATGTGAAAAAAAATTTTCATGCATATTCCCTATTATTGGAATACATGTTGGTTGGCTGCAAGGCTTTCTGCAATCAATAATTGTAGAAACGATATTTGGCAGATAGCTCCTCATATGTCTGCAAGAGAGCACCAATGTTTACTCACTAGACTACAAATCGGACACACAAATTTTCCGCATAAACATCTCTTTGAAAAGATACCTCCACCATCATGTCAGTTCTGCCAAAGAGAAATGGCATCGGTCACACACTGGCTATTGGAATGTGCCAACTTGGAACAAGAAAGAAGAGCAGCAAAATTACCCAATACCCTACATCAATGTTTAAATAATGTGCAAAATGTCAACAAAGTGTTGGTGTTTCTCAAATTGACGAAGTTGATCGAAATAATTTAATATAAAATCATGTGTGATAGTGTTTAATTTTTGTAAAGTTTTATCTGTGAATGGTACAGTGATAATATGGTCGCTAATGACTCAATTGTTGAAGCGACCTTAAATAACAAAAAAAAAAAAAACTTTTCGAAAAATATTGAAAAGTATTTTTCAGTTTTTTGACTCATGCCTATTACTCAAAATATTCGCAAACCATTTAAAAATTACAAAGATGACTTTGTAATGATTTTTAATTTAAATGCAATAAACGGCTTTCAAAAAATATTGGAACGGTGCTTTTTCGTTTTTACATTCAATATTCCTCCAAATATTCAGACTTTAAGGTAGTTCCATGTTCCAGCATGAAATCACTTTTCGACAGATTTTGCTCACAGGCTATAAATAACGTTTTCTAATAAATCCCGAAGTTTTAGAATTTTTGACCGTTTAGAATGCGAGATCATTAATAACAAAAAAATCATTCTCTCTCATTAGAAAGCATGTAAAACTTCATGTCCGTCCAACTATTATCTGTTGTATTAAAAAAAAATACTCGACAGAATTTGAAAAAAACTTAAACAGTAAAGGACAGTAAAGATAAATATTTGTTAAATAAATTTTTTTTAAATCGCGTTTTACCGTTTTGTTTTCGAAATATGATAATTAACTTTTTTTTTTCTTTCAAAATTACATTAACTTGTATATGTATGTGTGCTCGTGTGTGTATTTGTGTTTGTTCTATAATAAAAGCAAACCGGTTTTTTTGTCCTGATTATACAAGACAATGTTGGAACTACCTTAAATACACCCTACACATAAACCAATGGTATACAAAATCGATTATCTAAGATAATTTTCTTTGTATTACTTGAAATTCCTGAATATGTTAAATGCAGGAATTATATTCCTATACACCTACGCTGATTCGTCACAGGAAGGAAATGGATTTACTATTGACTAGTTTTAACAAACTGTTGAAACAATTTGATATAATCGAGAAGAATATACCTCCTATGGGAAGAATATTAGAGGGTGATGAAGGTGTTAATCTAATGTTAAAACAAACTGCTAAATCACCAGTTAAATTGATGATAGATACCTCTTCCATGCTATACAAATTCCCTAATAGACATTCAATTTAGAGTATATTGTTATTTCTAACCCTTGTTTGGTGTGGTTTTTGTATGTAAGTAAGTGTATTTGAAGGACAGTGTGTATCAGTGAGAGCTTGTATGCTGCTACATACTTCAGGGACCAATGGGAAACCAAACCCTTTAAAACAAAAAAAAAATTCAAAATCGGTTCATAAATGACGGAGTTCTGAGGTGACACACATATAAAAAAAAAATATATATATATATATATATATATATATATATAAATATTAAAAAAAAAAATACAGACTAATTGAGAACCATCCTCCTTTTTGAAGTCGGGTTAAAAAGAGAAGAAAGACGGAATTCGGGTCTTTTGCACAACTCTGGCACGCTATAAAGTTTAAAATATTTACCTTTTACGCAACTTTTGATATGAAGTGAGATATTTTAGAAAAACTAATCTCATTTCTTTTTCAAGATGGAAAATTTATTATCCTCACATCAGAAAAGTGGGATTTAGATTTTTGGTGGAGAAAAACAAAACGTGCAAATTTATTCATTTTTTATGAGCGATTCACATAGAGACGATGTGTTAGTATGGGCTGAAAGTAATAAAAAACAGAAGGCGTTACGCAGGAGCTGCGTCAACTTAGCGAATTTCCTTAGAATTCATAAATTACTCTCTAGTGGCCACAATTATAGTTTAATCAAATTGAAATGTCGTATCTGATATGACTTAAGTATTTTTAAAGTCAATTTTATTACTACAACTTAACTCCTGATAAATTATTCGATGTTTCAAATATTAAGGGATATATATATATATATATATATATATATATATATATATATATATATATATATATATTAATATATATATATATATATATATATATATATATTAATATATATACATATATAAAAATTTTAACGATAGTGATTTTTGACATCTAGTAAGTAGAATCGATGGACATTTGAAGAAAGTTTTACGAAATTCGAACATTGGTACAAAAACAATAGCTGATTTCCTTTGGGGAAATTCGCTACTAGCTGGAGTTAACGGTTATTAAAGTTACCATATCTACCATCCAATTTTCAACAATTTCCCTGTAGCAACAATAAAACAACCTCTTTTGACGTGATATTACAATCTATTAAAGAAGATTAGCATAGGGTTTACTGGGTCTGAAATACGCTGTAAAGTTTTGTATTTGTTAAATTTTAAAATGCCACAACGATCATTGATTTGTAATATATTCAAATAACATAATGATTTGTAATTTTATTATTTGAATGTTATCTGGAACATACCGTATCCAATATAGTTAAATCATTTGACAAAGGTACAAGTTCGATAGACACAATATTGTCAGCAAAAAAAAAAAACTATTCATGTTTTATTTCAACGTAAATTACGACCCTAAACAACTTAAATATGTTTATTTTCATAGCAAAAAATATAGAAAATGTTAAAATATGTAAAAAAAGAAGCATCATGATATATTTTGATGATTTTGGATTGGTCGAATATTAACCATCAAGAAAAACTAATTTTTAGAATATTCATCTAATTTATTTGAAATTGGTACTAGTCTATACTGTTTTGAATTTTGAATTTACATAAGTATGAGAAATATCTAATAAAAGCTGTTGCAACACAAATTATTAATTTCCAAAACCGAAAAGTGGAAATAATAACTGCCTGAATTATTATCTGCTTAAATACTCTATATATTTAGTATATATTTATTAATTATCAATACGTGAACTGTTTGTTTTACTTTTTACACACCCACAAATGTATAAGACATACATCATTGTGTATAAAAGTAAACAGAATTCATTGATATATGAGCTGATATCATGGCAAAACTATTCAGTTTTTGGTTAAAAAAAGTTGTTTATTTTTTAAAAAAAGGACTTTTTTTGTTGTCTATCTCTTGTTGCCCGTTCACGAGCTTGAAGTTAAATTTTAACTCTACACACACACACACAAAATTTGAGTTCGTTATCTCTTTTCGATTTTGAGCTAACGTGCCTACAAACAGACATTAAGTCATTTTATGAACACCTATGCTAACATTTTTTTTGTCGGATCAATATTTTCAACTGTTACAAAGTCGGGACTAAACTTTCATTAGTATATATTATACATAATAGCCGGTATAAACACACAGTCTTGTATGCACTTATCTCAATACTATGTAATATGTTAATCTAACAACAATTTTCCGGCAAGCAAAAATTAATATCAACTGACATAAATCATTCCTTTGTTTCTCGCAAACATAAATAAATTGACTCATTACTTATCGAAAGTCAAACTTTAAATGAACTGTTTCCCGTAATATAATAGATAAACAGTATGGTTCACATTAAAGTTACATGCAATTAAATATTTTTAACTATGTGGTAACAATAATAATAATTAGCAAGAGGGGTATCGCAAATGGGTCCCTAACACCTAGACCAAGGGGTCCTCTGTGCCTTCCTTGAAAACAACCTGTCACCCGAAGGCGAGACGTCTCCGGGTAAGAGGTACTTTTTTATGCAGATGAAGCTATATAATTGTGTTGAGGCCAGATGCCGCACAGAAAGCCCACAGCTTCTCCACCGGGATTGCTCCCAGGATGGATGGATCCACGGTTTCGGACCCAAACATGCCTGATACCCTGCAGGTTACTGCAGATGCAAATGCCATGCATGGAGGTTTCATCGTCCTCCATACAGACCCTACAAGTGGGATCATCAGAGATCCCCAAGTTATGTAGGTGGTAGTTCAATCGATAGTGTCCAGCCAAGAGCCCCACCACCCTTATCAACTGTATTCTATTGAGTTTCAACTGAACACAGTCGAATGGCCTAGCTGTGGTTATGCACATCTTGGTTTGTCGTACGCCCTGCGCAAAGTCCCAGTAATCGAGATGAGGTTGTCGCAGCCACTCCTTGATTCGGTAAATTACGGAGAATCTTGCTATGGGATTGACAGGTTCAGGTAAAAGGTGCTGCGTTAACTATGAGGTAACTTTTCTTCAAATTTGTTTTTAATCATGAGATGGAAAATTAGTTGAAAAATGTACCGTACACTTTCTTGAACTAAGAGCAAATTTTCGTTGAAAACAGACAATAGTTGAATGTACTGTCTTGGAATCGACAATATCGAGTTGCATTCCTTTGTTCAAAATTTGATTTGTGAACCGAATTCATTCGCCATATGAAAAAAATGGTTCGATGAAAAGTTATTAGTAATTTTATAAGGAATACTATTTGTTCGAAACATTTGTTCAAATACCAAATGGATTCGGCACAAATGGAGTGCAAAAATTTGAAAATGAGACACTGCTTATGTGTTATTACTTATGTAGTTAACACTCAATATACAAAAAGAATAAACTTATTATTTTATGGTATTATATGTCTTTTGTTTATGAGCACTAGGTCGTATTTAATGCTGTCGGAATATCTTTGACCGGTTGCATAATTGTTTTATAAAACAATTACAATTAGGATGTGAACAATTTTTTGGCACCAGATTGTATTTTAAATTTATCTACAGAGTCAAATGATGTGCACAATTTACTGAGAATTCAGAATTATTTTATCAAAACAGTAAATAACTTCCATAACTTTCATGGCCAAAACTATTTGTTTAGTTTGATTTTATAACCATTATTTATTGTTTGATTTAATTAAAAAACATTGACTCAGCCATTGAATTTTTAGTTCATGGTTATTTGTAGTAATTCTAGGATTCCGTTTATAAGGAAACGAAATATTACCGTACTATGTGGTATTTTGAGTACTATGTGGCATAGTTATAGTTACTATTATTTTATCTCCGTGATAGTAATGTTAACTATACTTGGGCCACAAAATTAGCATTCTGTTGGCAAAATTTTATAGTTGATTTTTGCCTAATTTTTTCGATATTTGGGAAAATGTTTCGAACAAAAGTTGTAGTATATATTTTATAATGAACAACTTTTATCCGAAGTATTTTTTCGAATTAAAAAGGACTAATTAATAAAGCATAAATCAATTAAAATTTAAAAAAAGAACGCTACTTTTTGAATCATGACCAAATTCCGTATGTCTGAATAAAAAGAGGAAAAACTCAATTTAGTGTGTTCCTAACTAAATGCTTAAGCTACTATGCAATTTTAAATAAAAGTAATTTATCATAGAGAGTGTTCTTATGGAGATTTGTTTACTCAATGGATTAAATTCATTTCAATTACCATTCAAAAATCTACAAAATGTCCCAATTTTTCATTTAAATTATATAATTTGAACTTTGTAGAAACAAGTTTGCACAATTTTATTAACATTCACTAAACGGTTGTTGAGAAAAAATTATAAATAGAAATTTAAAAAAAATCTGTCTTTGTCACTTATATGTATATTAAAGGAAAAGGATATATATATTTTTGTTGATTTAAATTAAAGGTACATTCACTGCCAAAAGTTTATCTTATTATTTGTTTTTTCTTATTTAAAGTTAGTTTTTATTTAAAGTACTAACATCCGCAACTTAGACTGCCTACCAATCTTTGTTTCTTCTTTTGTAAGATATACTTAAAGCTATTTTCTGTATTCTCCATATTAATTTTCACCATGGATGTAAAAAAATTACTATTTTATTGTATTTAAGAATAAATTACAAATAATAACAATAATAAAGCGAATTAAATCATTTTTTAAAAAAATGTTTTTTTTTGCGGTTATTTAGAAGTAAAATAAATGTATAATGACATTCGTAGAAGAAAAAAAAGATTTATTGTTAAAACTTAACAGAAAATTATTTATTAATTCACATAATTATTTAATTTTGTAAGCTAAAAAATTATAATGTTCTCAGAATATTATCATTTCTTAGTATAGTTATTAAAAGATCATTTTCAATTTATTAAAATACAGTACGATAAATATATTTAATTCGGATTGAATACAACAAAAACTATAATTATAATTAAGGATGTACGAGCATTGGAGCTTCAAGAAGATTAAGGCTTGATTTTTTGTTTACATGTAGTTGAAGTACATATAAATCAATTATAAATTGATTGAAGTACACTTGAATTTATTATTTAATGTTAAAGTTCGAGTTTTAATGCATTGCTCTTATGGAGAAACCCATATTTAAACACATATTTTTACATATTTTGATAATTTTCACTTCGAATAAAATAAGACAAAAAAAAACTACGCAATAGAAAATAGAAATATTGATAAAGAGATTGATCCAATAAAATTACGGTATGACTGGCCTAAGATATTTAAGAAAACAACTGAAATTTCGGGTAAATAATATTTCTGTCGGCGGTAGTTTAATTACCCGAAATCTCAGGTTTTTTTCGTAAATATCTTTTTTTTAGGCCCGGTATAACGGGCCTAAATTAAATTTTAATTTTAACTAAATACTGACAAAAAATAATAAACATTGTTGTGAACTTTTATGAATGTACTATATAAGATTTTGAATATTTTTATAACATCAGTGCTATAAAAATACATCAGACTATGTATGCATCAGACTAAACATCAGTGCTCGTACATCTTTAAGACATCATTTGAACTTCTGGTTAATACTCCATTGGGTAAACGCACTTGTTTTTTTAAATTTGAATATTTATTTCATATAATGCTGAAGTGGTAGTGTGCTGCATGTGTAAGCATAGAAGTATGTTTTACAGGAAGGACTAGGGACATTTTTAAGCCTCTGTATCTCAGAGTCAAAAAATTCTGTTAAACATGAAAAATCCCTGCACCTGAGAAACTTACACAATAAGCATATGCTAATAATTTTCTATTTTTTGTATCTTGGTCCTTACAAAGATTTCACTACTTTTGAAGGCGAACATTTTTGTTTTCGCTGGGATATCACTACTTTTTGTATGCGAAAACTTGGCTCCTCTCACATTTTTCTAGTGGGATAAAAAATTCTTTAAAAATTACAGAATGTGATATTCGTTCAGATAAATAAAAGGCAATAGTCCGTAATAGATAGCAGACAAGATGCCATCAAAGTGAATCGATAAAGGATCCCATAGCCTTGATGTTGTATCGATAGGACTGTTCAGGTATTCCTCAAGGTATTTTTTTATTAGTCCAGAATTCTGGCATATGCAGTAACCGTTAATTTGTTAGTTAAATTGAGGGATAATGTAATAAAGACTTCAAAAAACTTGTGTCCTTCAAAATGGATGGTGTGACAGGCAGGTCCCCCACCCCCAACATGTTCAAATAACGGGGTATACATAGTTATTACTTGGCGCTACGTAAATAACCGTTACTTGGCGTGATTGAGTGTATGCACGTTAAAACAATATTAGTAGTCTTTTATGAACTAAAGGTTGAAGAAATGAGACCTACAATATGTAATTTATAAATAAAAATTTTACATTGACATGTTCAGACTTAGGACTGAGAAATTGAACCACTTAATTTGTAGCATAAGGTGGCCATCAAATTATGCATACCATTATTAAATTAACAGCATAAAAATCAGCTTGTTACTAATAACTATGTATACCCCGTTATTTGATAAAATTTTTGCTATAGTCAAACAAACAAGTTACTCTCTTACGCGCTTCGTTAGTCACTATTATCGAGAATTTTCGCGAGAGAAAAGTTGGGCGTCTCGTTAAAAGGAAGCTACTGACAAAAATTTAGCCTTTTACTAATCATTAAAAAAAACCGTACTGTAGTGTGGACTATAATGTTGTTTCTGCAACTTTTGGTAAAAAATCTCTTTAGGCCACCCCATTCATAAATATTGCTGTTGAGTTGTTTGAGTGGTTCGATATTTTATAATATTCAATTACAATCAATTAAAATATACTTAAACACACCTATTCAATATTTAAAGTTCATTGTACAAAGTTCCCAAATTCATCTTTGTCGCTGCATGTAGGCGAATTTGTGCAATTTAACATGCAGATTCATAATAAAAAACAAATACACACAAAATACAACAAACCACTCGGAAATGAAACAAACAAAGTATACACGAACAAAAGAATAATTTTATTGTGTTCAAAGTAGTGTTGGATTGAATGTGATTCATTTTGAGGTTTATCAATTGATTCATTGTTGACGTGAAATTACGTCTTTAAATTTGCTTCTATAGTGGGAGGCAATTCAGAAAACTGAAGAGACCAAAATCGGGGGATACAGTTTGGTGTTGCAGCTCGTAAACTGGTGTAGCGTACTATGAGGCATACATGAGAGAGAAAGACAATAAACATATTCGTCGGAATAAAAGTTAAAATCGGTATTAAAATGAAAATAACAAAAACTTTGAAGATTACGCCTCATATGATCCGTAAATATGCTCGTAATGGCAGAGAACGCATATCAGAGGAAAGCTCTTGTCGAAAAGAATTGAAAGGAGTCTAAAAAGTCCTGTGCTCAGTGAATGAGTGCTACGGCAGCGTCGAAAAGGAAATTAAAATAAAATGGGTGTGTCTGTGTCGTGGACACGGTCGTGTTTTTACGTGAGTATGTGTACGTAACGGGGTATCACGGGGGATTGCTCTTCAGGAGCCCTTTCCAACCGTATACGATCTTTATATTTTGATTTGGCTTTTCGACGAGTATAGGTCATAATACCATATACCGTCTGTTTTGGAATGCTTTGCTAATAGAGAAACAATGTTAAATATTATTTACTATAGTAATTACACAATGCTTCATAAAGAAATAAAAATAGTGAGGGTAGTCTGTAGTGTGTGTGTGCATACGTTATGAATAATAACGTATGCCGCAAGTAAGTAGTATAAATATATACCGCAAGTAAGTAGTATAAATATAATAAATAAGTAGTATGTATGGTTTAAGTAGTATGTATAAATGTATGTATGTATGGTTTTATAGTCAATATTTTATTTATTTATTTAACATTGATTCCCTATTAGAAATGCTTTTGAAAACAGACTGTATATTAACTATTTCACAATAATGTATTATATATGCAATCGATAGATCTTGACGAGAGCGGACGATTGAAACTTAAACGATCGTCCCAGCTTCTCCGAGTCAAAAGTTATTCTAAACGGAAATTATGTGACGTAGCGAAACGACCACAAAATGGCGGCGCTTCCCCTCCGCCGCGCACAATGCGTCACAGTCCTAACTAAACGTAACAAATTCTTTGATCCTTTAGATATCGAGTGGTGAAATTAAATTTTGGATGTAGATGATAGATATGCAGCTGCAACATCAAACTGTATCCCACGATTTTGTCAGTTTTCTGAATTGCCTCCCACAATGGAAGCAAATTTAAAGACGTATTCACGTTAATAGTTTTATATTCATTTTTAAAGAAGCCTCGAATATCGCCACAGTTTGAGTGGATCAGTCTATTTTCAAAATGACGGGGAGGAAACATATTAATGTTTCCCCCACTTTTAATCCATTTATCATATTATTTAAACGTGTGAAATATAACCATTATAATAAGTTGCCCGTCTACTTTTAAATACGTTCCCCTTACGCGCATATAATAGTCAAAACAAATGAATGCGAGTCTAAAAGAATTAAGCTTGTAAAAAGTATGCAATTTGTGAATCAACCCAACACTAATTCATATCAAATAAGCGGTAGACAGACAATATATAAAATAAATAAAAAAATGTCTTGATAATTTGTTATAGCATCATTTTTTTGTTCTGTTTGTATGTTTTGATTGTGAATTATAATCAAACATCTATTTTCGACACGCCTTTTTCAAGTACCTAATTTAACGTAGAAGGTGTGTGTGACTGTATCACATTATAATGTTCTTTTATTTGTGTGTACCAAATGTATGGGTGTATGGATAGATGGATGTTTGGATGAATGGTTGTTGTATGTTTTCCAATTGATTAAAATCGATTAATACAAATCTTTATACTTGTCTCTTTAACATTGCATACGTGCAGTTCAGCTTCTTGAACAGTTTTTTTTTATATTACAAATCTTGATAAGATTTGGAATGTGTTGTTGTTTGATTATAAACGTGTTCAGATGGATGAATAACTGTGAAGTTTTTTTTTCTCGTATGAATGATGACTACGCCAAAGAATACTTGTGAACTTTAATTAAAAAAACTTTTTAACAAAAAATAGAACCGCCGAAAAAAGAAAGTAACTGAAAATAACTTTATAACAAAAAATTAAACCTTCGAAAAAAGAAAGGAAAAAAATAAATAAATAAAGTCCTACACTAATAATTTTGAGTCGGCGTCAAAAAATCTCCATCGAAATGGGCGAAGAGTGCATCTGATTTTGGGTTAAAAGTAAACATGTGAAGATAAAGTGTCTTCACACACTTAATCCCTTAATTGGTCAGTCAACTCAAATAATCCTTCAGGTACACTTCAGTCAGATCCTATAAAAGACAAAACTTTTTTAAATATTATTGTGAAACACGCACCAAATTAGCAACGAGCAACATATCTCTGACTCCATATCCCAAATACAGTTACGATTAGCTAATTCATACTGATGATGACTACCTTGTAGTCGAAATACGTATTAATAAAATACAAATAATTGTTCTTGGAATTGGGGCAAAATTTGATTTGATGTAATTACAAAAAACCTAGATTTCTGTTTGATTATTTTTAATAATCTTTATATTCGAACAATCCTTGAAATTGGTTTCAATTTGTTGCGAAAATCGGAAACAAATTTTCTGCCGGTAATTAATTACAATTTTCTTAAATGATCATAAAACAAAAAATAATTATTTACATAAAATGCAAATCATAAAATGTATTGTAATATATTTTACCGGCCGGATACAGATAAGATTTCTCATATTTCCTGCCCGTTTAATTTGTGAGTAATAATATATTTACTAAATATTTTTTAAATAACATTTAATTGATATGTTTTTCTATTAAAACAAAAAAAACCACAATTTAACATTCACTTTTACAGATATTTGTTGTGTGTAATGGCCAAACTAGACGGAGAACATGGTTGCAGCAACATTGAACAGCAACTAGCTTGTTGCACTGTGTGTGGGGTGGTTGCAGCAACAAAAAACAAACTTTTTGTTGCTGCAACCACTCCACACACGGAGCAACAAGCTAGTTGCTGTTCAATGTTGCTGCAACCATGTTCTCCGTCTAGTTTGGCCATAAGTGTCATGTCTGTTTTATAAATTTATTATCTCTTTATAATTTAAGGATGTACGATCACTGATGTATAGTCCATTTAAAAAATTCTTCAAAATCTTTTATAGTACAATCATAAAAGTCCACAATAATGTTTATTATTTTTTGTCGTAAGTTAAAATTAAAATTTAATTTAGGCCCGTCATACCGGGCCTACCAAAAAAACATACTTAAAAAGAAAACCGGAGATTTCGGGTAAGTAAGCTACCACCGACAGAAATAAAATTTCCCCGAAATATCAGTTGTTTTCTAAAATATCATTTTTTTAGACCCGTCATACCGGAATTTTATTGGATCAATCTCTTTATTAATATTTCTATTTTCTATTGCGTAGTTTTTTTTGTTATTCGTCTTATTTTATTCCAAGTGAAAATTATCAAAAAATGTAAACATATGGGTTACCCCATAAGAGCAATGCATTAAAACTCGAATTTTAACATTAAATAATTAATTCAAGACCCTCGTAACTCCCCTCAAACTTTTATAATTGATTTATAGGCACTTCAACTACAAGTAAACAAAAAATCAAGCCTTAATTTTTTTGAAGCTTCAGTGCTCGTACATCCTTAAGAAGCAACAAACATGATTTTTATCTATATTAAATTGCGTTTTAATAAACATCATTTTTATTACGAATTTAGTTCAAGATCAAATAGCATACATTGAATGGTTTATGGTTTATTTTTTTTTTAATAATTAATATGTTTAATTAATATCCATTATATTATGTTTCATATTCAATTAATTATTTATAATTATTAATAAAACAAAATTGATGTGAAAATATCTAAAGCGCGATAATACAACTATGATTTCATTCATATGGTGAGTGAAATAAAATTCAGATAAGACCGTCACGTTTTCATGGTAACGATCGGCTATGTAACAGTCGGCAATTATCGGCATTCGTGTTCTAAATGGAAATTTAACATTGTGTTATGGATATTCATAAAACCTTGTAAAAATTGGAACAATTATTTTTCTTAACGTAATTAATTAAATTTAGACAATTTTTAATATAGAAACATATAAATAAATAAATCTATATTTATTTTAATTAAATAAAAACTTTCCTAGCATTATTGATGTAACATACAGGATGGAGAAAAAAAAAGGTATCAAACATTTATAATATTCATCGATATATGAATAAAATGTAAACATGATCTTTTGACTTGAGAAAATTATTTTAACTAAAGATAAACTGACTCTTGACTCAAGATTCTCGAACTGAAACTGAAATAATGATTTCTTTAGACCAAAATGTTAAAATTCCGGACCAAAATAAACATTTGTTTAATCCAAATGATAATGATATACTTCAGTTAAATATATTTCAGTTAAATATGTATACTTCAGTTAAAGAAGCTGCATAAACTTTCTCTTCTTCAGTTTTTTTTAAGAAAAATACTTTTTTTTTACAAGAATTTCATTTTCTTGACGAAAGAATCACAAGAGTATCTGGCCAAGAAAGACTCTCTTCGGTCAAACTGTATTTAAAACTATACGGTAACGAACTCATTTAAAAAAATTTTAAACATCGTTCAAGAATTTTAGTTTTTTTGCTCAACTAAAAATATGTTTTTGGTTCGACTGCGTAGTTATGAATAAAAAAAAAAACAAGGGTTTGTTCTATCAGTACCTTCTTGATTTCGAAATCTATTATTTTAAGTGCAGGTTTTTTTTTTTTGTTACACCCTATATAAAAATCAATTATACATTTTCCATATATTTAAGTAAATATTTAAATCATATTTCTATGTTTTTAATTAAAATATCATAAAAAATGGACAGACATATGGAATTAATATTTACTTTACATTTTTATCCATATACATATCGAGTATAACAATATCGAAATTTTCTCTTTCGAATACCGTAAATTAAATAATAATACACTATATATTCGAGATGTTTCATAATAAAATTTATACTCGTTCTTTTTTTTCAAATTTTTTATTCAACAAACATTTAAGATACGCAGAGCAGCAGCAGACTGTGTGTATTGTGGTGATGTATATATGTGCGGTTCTAGTATATATTCTCCGAAATGTGGTCGACAATAATAATATACATATGGAGTGTTAAAGGGTTATGTCAACTTATATATATATATGTAACCCTTAATGTTGTAGAAGGGTTACATATACAGGGATGTGGAATATTTGAAATGGATCCATTTTAAAAAGGTATTTAACATGTACCTAATTGGTATTTTCCATTTTATATTTTAAATGCATTTTGAAAAACCATATCCATTTTACTTGTACATTCTACACAGGTGAATACAATCAGTGGTGAATTTTCCGGGTAAACAAGGTAGGCCAGATACTTGGGTGATCAAAAATAGAATTTTCATTTGAAAGCGTACAAGTTTGATACATTCTTGAATCACTGAAAATGATCTTTATTTTACAAGCTTTTATTTAACTTACAATATATGTATGTATTTATGCATGTATGTATGTAACTTGCAAGCTGAATTAGAACCACTTCCTCTTATCCTACAGAGTTGAATTTTTACATGTTGGTTCAGTTCCGTTCCGATGGCAATGCATTTTGATGGTAAGCATGACAAGAATTGACAAGGGGAAAGGGGGTTTAGAGGTGGGGGGAACACGAATTTAGTATATCTTTGTTAATATTGAAAAAAATCGAAAAACACATAAGAAGTAAAGTTGTAGAAAATTAGTTTTACTATAAAAAGCTTGTTTTTAAAATTTTTTTTAAATAGAAACTTTATTTTCTAACATTGCCTGTACTCGAGTCGAATTTTATACGTAGAGGACAATGTAGAACGAAAATAGTCTTTTTACAATATATCAATTTTAATTAGTAAACGATTGGCGTCAAGCGAAAAAGTTGTTTTCATTCCAACTTCTAGCGTTTCAACGATGGCGTCAAAAACGGTTACGTAGCCCATGTCCTCACCCTACGCGAGTGTCGTATGTCAGCATAAAAATTTACCTTAAAATGAGGGGGGCTCCAATTTTGCAGCTGCCTAATAATGTAGTGCGCAAACTAATAGTTCATTTAGTCAAGCATGACTGCATCTCAGGCTTTTCTTATGTTTGATATTGTAATATTGTAATTCAAGCGGGATTCACGGGTGTGAATCTTTTATGAAGTGTCTTAGGCAAAAACCCGTCAAAAACAATGAAAAACTAGAAAAACGCAATTGAAGGTAATACAAATACGAATAATAATTCTTAAATATTTAATATTTTGGACAGAAAATATTTTAGTTTTGTAATATTTAAGAAAAAAAATGTACAAGCTTCATATCATATATATTAAAATTATCAGAAAACTGTTTTAATTTTTGATTTTGCATTTCATATATACACTCCCGTTCAATAAAATTGAACCGACCTAAACCGAAGCAGTCTCTCACAATTTTGATTATTCTTGTAGTAAATGTTTTGACAGATACAACATTTTATTTAATTTTTATACGTAAAAGGGAGATATAACAGTTAACATGTATTTATATTATATATTCTTATTCTATCACTGACTTGTTTACATAAATAAAAAACTTCTATTTTTTTTCTCATTTAAAATATATACTACTTATCTTTGTTTATAAATAAATAATATACAGAGAGTTACAAAAGTGAAGAGTTTTATGAAATGTAAGAAAATTAACATTTCAAGTTGGTTCAATTTTATTGAACGGGAGTGTACATTCGATTAAACTATTTATATTTAACATTATAGATGTATTTTAAAGAGTATTAAACCATTTCCATTTTAAATATGTTCTCTAGATTAGAAAACATTTTCAACATCCCTGTACATATAATATAGAAAAGGGTCTACACACGCATGGAGAACTACTTAAATATACTACATTTTGTAATATTACTTAAAGTAATGATTTCTGTGTGTGAATAATTTGAGTGTTTGAGTTTTACTTTAAAATGTATGACGGCAGAAAAGTTTTGTAGTTTTGTAAATGGAACAGTTTTTCATGTGTAGCTAAAATTAGGGTTAGATCAAAGTCGAGTAGTACAAGTGAAACATATTCAAATAGAAATAAGCAGTATTCTTTGATTGTTATCAGAAAAGGGTCATATTTTTATACTCTTTTACTTTTTAATATGCAGTAATATGATTCGTATTAAATTTCAGTGTTTTGGCAAGAAGTTCAATTTCTTAACACTATAGAAAAGTATTCAACGTGAGGACATCAAATATATTTCCAATATTGTTTGATCAAAGATAGTGATTAGTTGTAGGAAGCGCTCTCATGGTCCCGTGCTGTCGAAGTCAGTCCCTACTGGGTTCCCGGTCACAGTAATGTACAGGGGTACACTAAGGTAGAGAATAAGCTGGCAAAGCAAACAACTCACCTCTCTTACCGAAAGTGCGTCAAAGAAGGCCACACATGAAATTATCCAAACACTCCAATAGTTGTATAGTCCAATCACTGCAAGATAAATGAAGACAAAACTTATGCAAGTATTAAAACACAGGGAAGATTTTGTAAGCAACACCACACGAATAATCTCAGGAAACGTCTAAACATGAAGTCGGAGTGCATATACAGTTCAAGTATTACGGGTGCAATTTTATCTTACTTTCGCTGACAAAGGGAGTGAGGGGATATCAAAAATCTTACGTAAGATAAAAAAAATTATAAAACAATAAAAATGTTTTTAAAACCATATTTATAATCTAAATTAATAATACTATTTTTATTATTTTATTATGGTATACCGAATTTCTTTTCACATTTCTTACTAAAAATAATTTGTGTATTCCGAGAATTGACTATACACTACTTACTAAGTATAGAGTTTTTTTTAATTATATCTACCGATGTACAATTCGGGGAATTTCCAGCTTATCAGGATGGCTTGAAACAAATAAATATAACGTAAATTGTTCTCTGTTTAATGACATTGTCTATCGACTGTTTTTTTAAGAGAAATAATTAATTAAATTTAATTAATTTCTAAACTGTACATGGCTGAACGTAGATGACATTAATAATCCAACCGATTTTACGAATTTTAGCCTGAATAGTGAAGATGACTTGTAGAAACTTAGATAGGGATCTCTTGGACAAAAAATGATTCTGAATTTTCTAATTTTATAAAAACATTTTAATTTTAAAAATAATTGAGTCTTCGAAATAGTAATTTTAATATTTAATAAAAGTTTAAAAAAAATTTTTTTATCATTTGGGGGAAGGGGGAGCTCGCAATTTTCTTATTTTTGCTTACACACGAGGGGGGGGGTCTAAAATCATAGAAAGTTTGCTTACGTAATACTTGAACGCCCCCCTATAGAAAAAAATCACAAACGACTACTATAGGGAGTGCAACGGGAAGGAGGAGACAATTGAACATCTGAAGAGCCCAGTGTTTGGAAACAAGCTTCCTAAGCGATCTAGAGGAAGCAGCAGAGATTCAAGTAAAAACGATAATGAACTTTGTACGAAGCTGAAAATGTTTCAAAGTAAAGAATGGAAATTACAGATTTTCTGATAAAATGACGTTAGCACAATGGTTCACAGGTTTTCGAGTGAAAGGGAAGCGTTTAGCTGATCAAACCATTAAACCAAACCTAACTTATACTCAATACTTTTGACGAATAAAAATTCGTTACTCGAACATTCAAACATAAATCACACGATGTGTGGTGTATGCATTAAAATACATGTCGTAAGTTCAACTACAAATATAGTAATAATAAAAAATAAACTTTAACGTTATGTGACGCGATGTGTAACAACTACTAAATATAGTTTCAAAAACTTTTATATGTATATGTAGGTACTACTCGTATATCCCAAAAAATCAATCACATCCGACAACATTCATAGTTACATCGAAAAACACACACTCTATAATATTATTTTGATTGTCTTGTTTGTACAAGAAGCAGTAGTATACCTAAGTACTTTAGTTATAGTCTCTTTTGCAAAGTTTGTAGACTGTCAGTACAGGATATTTCAGTGGGAAATATCCTATACATCAGATTGAAAAGTGTATATATGCACACTATGAAAAAAACATAATAGAACATGTCACATAATTTATACCGACGATTACTAATACATTCGTATGAACACACAATTTAATAAAAAAATTTTGTTTTGATAATTTTGTATTTCGGTAAAAATATGACAATATGTCGTAGTTAGATTAACAAAATCAGTTTCATTACTTCAATGTTTAGGTATTTAGCTTAGGTGCTGCTATTAATTTGCCTATAAGTAGTATTGGCCAATTATCTGGGGTAGTACGATCCACCATTTTATTTTTTACAGTGTATCAGAAAACTATGTGGAATGTAAAAATACTTCAGATTTTACTTTAATAGAAATTATGGTTTCTGCATTCCAGTATTTAGTGGATTTTTACGTTTGGGGACCTCCTGCTGACACAAATATCATTCTTGGCCGTTGTTGATCTGCGTAAAAATATGTACAAACCTCAATAAAACCTATATTGCACAATTATTGTTATTTTTGGAGGCGGTGTCAGCATAGAGAAATTCACATAACTTTTGGACACCGCCTCCAAAAATAACAATAATTGTACATATATATTTTAAAATTTTTGCTTAGGTGAACTAAAATTGGCACAAGAATATGCAATTATTTTAGTGCATTTTAGTGCATTTTTTGTTATAGAATATTTGATTTTTGAAGTCGGGATCCCCTAATCAGAATACGATTTGGTAACAATGGGACCAATGGGAAATCAAACCCTTTAAAACAAAAAAACAAAATTCAAAATCGGTTCATAAATGACGAAGTTCTGAGGTGACACACATTAAAAAAAAAAAAACAGACGAATTGAGAACCATCCTACTTTTTGAAGTTAAAAATGAAACGAAGCTAAAAACTTAAATATCATCATTATAGTTGCCTTACTAATACTCCCGGCCTCTTCTTGTGCCACTGTAACTTTCGAAAAAACCCTTGGAGCTAACCATATCACCAAAAATGACAGTTGAATACTCGGTGAATTTTTAGGAATTTTTCGAATTTTCTCGGGGATATTTCTTAAAAATTGTAAACTCCTTTTTAAGTCATTATGGTCTACATTGGGATATGTATAAACTAAAAAGTGTATTCAACAAGAGTGTATTCTAATTTGATGATTGTTACCAAACGCTTACATTTGCATATTGATATAGAAATTAAACATCAAATTTAATATGATAACTCTTTCCGCTCTGTAAATATTTCAATTCGATTTCCCACGAGTTATGTTTTGTTAAAACATATTGTGTATACAAATTTCGTTACCATAAACACCAAAGTTATTATTATTATTTTTATTAATGTTAAAAAATTGAATAAAATTTCAATAAAAGAAACTTGATTCTTGAAGTTTTCAATTTGAAAAAATGTATAATCTTCGCATGGGGGAAGTGAAACTTCTTTAGCCGTAGTTATTACCTAATACCTTGTAATGTTATTTTTCTCTAGAATAATAAAATAGTCTATTTACTCTATATATGCAATAATTTAAGAGCAACCATAATATCTGACCAATAAGAATATAAGCCGCCCTTATATTTTTCCCTTCTTTCCTCTCATTCAAGGCTTGTCTTTTATTTCCCCTCTAATGAGTCATTTCTCCTTTATTGTATCAACAAATACATCTCTTAAAAATTTTCACTTCAAAACAATTTTCCCATTGTTTCAATTTTAAATTACTATTCGTGATTGTTTTGAGACAAAAATCTGACGTACAGAAATGAGTAAGAAATATTTTACGTGTTTGTTCTTCGTCTTGAAGACTCCCCAAAAAACAAACGCGCATGTAGAAATTAATGTGAAAAAAATATGGTATGCACTTGTAGCGGTGTCGCTTCATCATTATTATTATAATTTTGTTCTACATTTTTTATTGCATTTCAACTATAACTTCCCCTCTATTATCACGGTTGAATGTTAACAACCTTGGTAATTTACATATAAAAAACAATAACATTTTATAAATCAAATTAATAAAGATCAATTATATCTTTTTCATGTATTTATTATTTATTTAAATAATAATTTTTAATATAACATCCACTTTACAAATTGGCGCCCGAGAAAAATCAAACGAAGAGGGTGGTAAATTACCATATTTTTAAAGAAAAAATCATTTATTGGATGATTGGATTGGATGAGTTATAATTTAATATTGTAATTCTTAAAAAATGAAGAACAAAATTATAATAATAATTTAATGATGAAGCGACACCGCTACACACTCTCCCATTTATTTGCTTAAGATGGGAACTTGAATACTTTACTTCTTATCTTCTTTGAATGTCATGATATAGCCTGAAACACCCTATACTCTCTAGTATAAAGAGAAGAGACAAATTTCAGTAGTAAAAATATTCCTTGTTTAAATCACCCCTATATTTTCTGATACAGTCGACAACGATGTTCAGAAAACAACAACATATATTTGTACTCTTGAAAATAAAGTGAAAGTGTTTAAGAGCGGAAAGTTGACGACTGTGGTTGGTATTTTGTGGTTTAACCACAATGAACAAAATGAGGAGATCGTATTTTCCATACCGCATATCGTTAGTACTATTATTATTATTATTGTATTTAAGATAAAACTTTTGATAACTTTTTGGAACATTGATGTTGTGCTACACTCCTCTAAATGCCTGTAACTATATGCTGTTTATTGTCTCTGATATTTCAAAGCTTACAAATATGTTTATAATGCTATTGTTTATATTAAAATTTACAGTAAAGTACTTTCTCCATCCAATATTATCTTATTAATAGACAGTTTTAAGTTAGTTACTAGCCTAAAGTTTTTAAGCTTCTTAAAAATTTCAAAAGATACGCTGTAGAAATAACCCTTCAGTATCATGATATTCTTTTTTTAAATGCTATAAATTAGAGTTTATATTTCACAAATAGAACAGCCCAAGTTAAATATAACACCCAAAGTGTCAAGCATAAGTTGTTTAATTTAGAAAAAGGTGCATTTTTTGTATTTAAATTTTTGTCTATCTCTTAGCGTTTGAGCGATCTCTATTTTATCCCCTAACGGGGGTAAGTACGGTCCGTTTTTTGCGATTCACGAACTTAATCTTACTTTTTTGCTCTAAAACGCAAACACAAAATATCAGATAGTTAATTTTCACCCATTTTTATACATTGTATAAAGGTCATCGTAATTTAGGTGAAAGTAAATTGGAAATTTGGTTCTCATACGACAAATAATTGTATTAACACTTTCGCTACTATAAACACGAAACTAAAATGAAGTAATCAGGACCTGGAAGTTTAGCATTCAGTCCATGAAACCTTCAAGTGGACGAATTTATTCGCCACTTGGGCGTAAAAGGTTAACAACAAAATAATATCAACCAATTTTAGTGTCTATGTTCCCGTTTAAAACCTATTTTGACTAAGTGGGATATAAAACCTTCCCGAAAATTATTTTTTGGACATAGTTATCTAACAAATAATTTTCTTTTATATGATTACTCAAATAAAAGTTCCTGACAAGAGAATTCACAAAAATGTACAAACTGCTTTCCACTGCTTTATTTTTGGCATGTAAATTTTGCACGTGGTTTAATATCGACTAAAGAAAGGCTAAGAAGAGGACTGATATTTACTAAAAATTTATTTTATTGTTAATATAAAAAGTTAAGATTTACGGTACCATTTTTCATAGCCTCTACTTCGAACCAGCAAACAAGAAAGCCACCAACTGCTTACCTAAAAGAAAAGAAGAAAATTTTGTTTAAACATTTATTGCGGCAATATAAAATTTAAGGATGTTAAATTACTAAATAAATATCTAGAGCAGAGGCGGGCGCAGACAGCTCGTCTGAGCCTTACGGGCTCTCCATAAGCTGGGTGAGAGTAACTAAGAAGGTATGTTTTGAAGCAAGACGGAACGATGTTTCAATACAGGTTGTCCTACCGATTATTGCCCAATAATTATATAGTATAGTCTATAGTATAGTCAATATTTTATTTTTTTTGAAAAACAAATTATGCGAAAAATAATTTCCACTACTACAAATAGTACTTTTCACTTTTTCAATTCAAAGTAGACTAACTCGAAGAACTCAAATTCCCACTTTATGTAAAATTTAACTTAATTCATCAAATTCCCATGACACTATACTGAGCATACTCCATACGAAGAAAAAATAATTAAATCAGGTAAATAATTCTTTATTAGTTCTCGGATATGAATAGTAAAATATTTAGACAAATCATTTGGAATTTCCAAAACTTTAATTCTATTTAAATTACCCTTTGCAAAAATTTCCCTCTTTTATTACAATGGTCCAGCGGTAAACTTAAAGGTTCAAAAGATTTATATATATTTTTTATATATTTTTATTTTATTCATACACAAATATGATATATACTAAAAAGGTACATTTTATGACCCTAATTACCAGCCCAAAATCCCAGAGTATGTATTGAATGATTGTATGTAATATTTACTTTGTATAATAGTGACCATAAAAAAGATTTGGTATTATTATATTTTTTTCAGAAAATTTTATAATTAAAAAAAGAAAATATTAATAATTGGTAGGTTACCCTGTATTAACTCTATCTCTCTTCCCTACCTCTCACTCAGAGCTTGGCGGAGTCAACTCTTGCCCACCTCTGATCTAGAGACTGGCGTAATGGCTATATGATTTTCGCTAATTTCATTATGAGGATATTAAAATAGAATTTATGATCTAAATTATACACAGTTTAAATTATTTTCAAAGGTTTGAAAGAGCTTAATGATAATTTGAAAATAAAATATATTTTTCGACTATAATATATCACATGACCGGTACATAATGTTCCTTTAATTTTTATTAAGGACATTCGATCGCCAAACACTATCGTTTTTACTTATAAAACATGCATATACAAGCTCATACACTTGAGTTCAAAAAACATCAACCAGATGACACAATCTAAGGGATCTAATAATATACATTTATTCAGTAATTTAGATGCTTAGAATGTGAATTACTTTTTCAAAGGTATTGAATGGGAGTGTACATTGAAAATTTATTAGTTCATGCATAAGATATTGTACATTCATAAAATTCTACAAAATCTACAATACAATTTATGATTTTTTGTCGTAAATAAAAACAAAAATTTAATATTTTAATAAACACTGTGATAACTAATGGTTATATCTCCGGCTCTCGTCATTTTAAGCCTTAAAATTTAATTTCCCACCGCTTCCACTACTCCAAATATTTATATTTTGCGCTGTTACTGCTGTTTTTGAAATGTACTGAAAATCATTTTCAATACTGTTGATTAAAATGATTAATTATATCGTTTTATAACAGTATTTTTTAATTCAATTAAATAAACTATATAATTGAAATAATATTTTAAATTAATATTTATCACAGTGTCTAACTTATTAACACAGTTATACATAAAAACTTTTTGAAACTTCTATGTCGATAAGTTTTTCAAATGATAGACAAGAGGTTTTCAATATTTCAGGTCACATAATTATGTGATAAAACTTTCCATGTATCAAAGATTAAATGTTTCATCGAATATCGTGTCTCACACATTATCGACCTTAAAGCTATTCTGTCATTAATTCAGCAAAAATTCAATATAGCTTGAAAACGGCTAGAAATTTTATTGATATTTAAAAACAAAAAAGTTATCAAATACCTCAACACCTGTTTTATTGGTTCCAACACACTCAACATGTCAAATTAATTTATTACATACGCTATATACGATTTGACTGTACAGTAAAAAAATTTATCAAAGTAAACATTTGCGTATATGATATGAAAATAACAAACAGTAAATTGAGGCGATTTTTTTTTCGTGGGTGATATTTAAAATACCAGCGAAAACCTAAATTATATGGTTTTCATACTTGTGAACTAGACACATACATTACATGTTGCCACCCCTGATTTCATGCAATAATATTACACAGCCGTAAGTGTGTTTGCACTCAAATATCTATTGTAAAAGACGTTTAAAAATAGTCAATCGGTATATAACTAAATGGTGTATACCCTAAACTTAATATACCCTGGTATATATTACATACCGAGTATAAAAATGAAAACTGAAATTTTGGATATTCTGTTTAGAATTAGCCCAGTGAAATAGTTCAATTGAGCTTAAAGCGCATTTCGTCCCTTTTTAAATTCAATTTAACAGTTTAATGCATCGCTACGCCCAACTTTTCTCAGTCATACATCTCGAGAACTATTAAACCTGAGTAATTTTCGTATAGGATCCTTTTTTGGGCAAACTTAGCAAAGGAGTCAATTTTATAATAATCTCTATTAACGTACATGGCCATGGAGTTTCATTACCTTTGACCTCCAATAAATTTTTTAGCAAGCGTGGTTTTACTTATGTTATGCGAGTTTTTGTTAGGTTTTTGTTTAGGCACTATGAACCTAAACGAAGATAATTTCGTTGGAAAATCTCTAATTAGGTTTTCTAAGAGGTACTACATGGCTGGATTAATCACTATTCGGTACTATAATCCACAAAAGTAGCGTCCTTTTTATGAATTTTTTTCAGTTACTTCGTACTTTATTCATTGGGTTTTTAGATGTTTGGAAAAAAAGGTTTTAGATTGATAGATAGATAGGGTATAAATCTTGGGGTGTAAAAAGTATTGCAATTCGACCTTATGGCCCATTGTGCTCCACTTTCTACTTCAGTCTGGCGAGATTCACTTCATCCATATCTTGGCAATAGCCAGGAGCTACAATTAATAAAAGTTATTAGTATATTTTTTATAATGAACAACTTTGAACCGAAGTAATATTTTCGAAAACCGAATGAATAAGACACAAATTAATTATAAAATGAGTACAAATTTAATAATTTTAAATGTTTCATCATGATCAAAATGTTTTATACACCCTGTATATATTAATTCCATGGCGTTGGTTGAACATTTTTTCATATATTAAAACAGAATTGGAATGTGTTCTGGAGCTGTTCTATGTACCGTCGAAATAGTGATTATTATTATGATTATTGTTCGTTTTTGATGTAGCGAGAGAAGAAATATTCTTTCGGTTGGTCGGTCGGTATTCGAAAATGTTACCACTTTGCATACCCTTGGGTGTTTTTTTCATTCACCCTGACTGGTACAATAATACTAGTACACTACATAGTCAACCCCTTACAAAAATATTATAATAAATATTTCAGATCCGTAATAATCATAAAAATTATTATTCATTAAACAAAATTTTGTTAGATATTTAAATATTCATTATTTAATTAAAACAACACATAACATTTAGCCAACAAATTGTGTTTAAATAGGTCCGATGATCCCTTATAACAATGATCCGTGCATTTTCGTATATATTAATATTTATTTACTTGGATCATGTTTAAAATATGTAAATTAAGGTTTATTTTTTATAAAATTTGAAAAGCATTTTTTGAATCAAGCTATTAATCATTAAAAAACCGCTACAAATTTTATCTATACGGTAGATCGGATGTTTTTGGTATCGATTCTGATATTTTTTTGAAATTTTTGTTTAATTAAGAAAAAAATGTTACTTGAAGACACATTCGATGTTTAAAACTGATCTGTAGTTTTACCCAACTTTCACGTTTACAGGGCCAATAATAAGTTTTTGATACGATATTTGAAGAATATTATAAATATTATAATCAAGATTTGCGTCATCAGACATTGCAATAATAAGGCTTTGGGTGAAATCACTCCCCACTGGAAATTCTCAAGTATCTCCAAAAGATAATTCAACCAAAATGACCATATTGACCAAAGGCAAAAATTTCGGACACATAACACACAACCTTTAAATTAAATGAAACGCTGTTGTAGCCTATACATTTTATACACATACTTAGAGGGAAGAATCAGCAACCAGCCAAGTAGCCAAGCGGTCTAAGGCGTCATGCCTGCGCAGTATGCAGTACTTGGAAACTGGGAGGTTATGAGTTCGAATCCCGACATCGGCAGTTTGTCAATTATAAAAAAAAAGAAAAAAAAGGGGTGGTTGATTGACTAAACTGTCGGCGTATGGACAAGAACGAAATAACCGGCTATGCTTGAGAAGGTTTTCTGCAGTTTCCTTCACGAACTCCAGATGAATATCGGCATAGTTCTTATCATAGTCAGCTGCAGCCGCATATCCTAACAATTCCTAGCCTACTCACAAATTCCATCCAGTCCACTCACATCCTCACATCCTAAGGCATCACAATGGACCTTATGGTCGAAGTGTAGCTCGTCCAGGGCAGCCTTTACAATCTACCTCTAGAAGGAAGAAGGTGATCAAATGCTAAACATCGTGACCACTGGGAAAAATTACCGTGGCAGGAGCTCGGGAAAGTACTGCTTCAGAGTGCAACCTAGAGGCTATCTCTCGATGCACTGATTCTGAAGAGGATGCAACTGCGGAGGATTACCGGATTCATTACCGGGCATTATCTCCTGCAGAAGAATCTGCACACAATGGGACTCCTTAACGGGTCCACTATGTACAGATTGTGTGGTGAGGAGGAAGAAACATCCAGCCACATTATCTTTAACTGCGAACCTCTAGGTTACAGCAGATATAGGATATTCACTGCATCTCACCCCGAATATATGAACCTTCAGGAAGACCTGCTAAGCAAGCTCCTGGCTATTGCCAACATATGGGAGAAGCGAATCTTGTCGGACTAAAGTAGAAGGGGGAGACAATGGACAATAAGGTCGATGTGCAATATTTTTTAGATAGAAGATGTATCTATCTATCTATCTATAGGGAAGAATACAAAAAATCACTTAAATACCCCCCTGCACTAATATAAAATGTCATCAGCAGTTAGTAAAATGAGACTTTGGTGTGTGTGTGTGTGTGTTGAAAGTTGAAGAGTTAAAATGAAGGGAGGTGGTGGTAATGGAGGAAAGAGCGAGAGAGAATTTGAGGATGAAAATTGATGTTTTATATATGAAAAAGACGCGAAGAGTATTATCATTTCAAAGCGTGGTAAAGATGTCACATAACAGTAGCAGAAAACTTTAATACGATGATATGATTCTCTCAAATATACCGTATATATGTTTAGTGTAATATTTTGTGTAAGAGTGTGGGTGATGTTTGTTGCAATGAGTGTAAGTAACACTGTATATACTTGCTACTGTGTACTATTTTATCAGTTTTTTTTTATAGTATCTCTCTTAAAATGATTTTTTACAAAGTGTTTCACGATTTCGGAGACATATTATTTAGTACACCTTGTATGTACAGTATACTGCATAATATAAACAAAATTCTTGACAGTGTTAAAACAAAGCTAAAAATTCTTGACTACAGCTAAACAGTAAGGTCAAGTTAACCGTCCAAGTAGCCGAGCGGTCTAAGGCGTTTTGTATACTTGCTTGGAACTGGGAGGGTATGGGTTCGAATCTCGACATCGACAACTTGTCAATTATTAAGAAAAAAATACGGGCGGTTAATGGACTGTCGGCGTATGGACAAGAACCAAGTAACCGGCTATACTTGTGAAGGTTTTATGTAGTTTCCTTCACGAACTCTATAAGAATATCGGCATAGTTCCTATCAGAATCGGCTGCAGCCGCACAACCTGCCAATTCCTAATCTACACACAAAATTCCTTCCACTCCACTCACATCCTCACATCCTTAGGCATCACAATGGACGTTATGGTCGACGTGTAGCCAGTCGACGTGTAGCCGGTCGACCGTGGATGGACAAAATCGGATATTTTTCTCCCTTGTAGAGACTAAAATAACCGAGATGTGAAATGTTCTTTTTTCAAAAAGGAACATCTTTTGTTTGAAACTTTTTTGATAAATTCAGTATATACCGGATACTTAACTCGCTTTGAGTTATGGCACGACATTTTTGTACAGCCTAGGTAATATCGAACTATTTATTATTGATGGCAAACCTATAAATTTGTATAGCTTTAAGAATGATTTCGAAAAAAGGGTAGATTAGATTTTCAAAGTGACTAGAACTAGACTACCATTTAATTAAAAATTCATTTGAGTTTTCTTTTTTTTTTCTGTTCTAATATCAGTCTAAAGTATACCTCAAATACTGAAAAAATTTTCAGCAAAAAATTTTGTTTCATCAAAAATTGACTTTAAATTAACATGGATTTAGAGTTCCTTCATCTCCCAATGCATTTCAACCAATTTTCAAACAGCGTAGCTGTGTTTTGTCAGAATCAAATATCTTCACACTGTCAAATCAAGATCTGTCAAATCAAGTCAAATCAATCTAATTTACATTTACTGATATTTTACAATAAATACTTTTAAAATATTTAGGACAAATCAACAAAAGGATATAAATCGTTATAAATATTATTGATATACTTTTTTTAAATCCTAAATAAATTTTATTAAAGATAGTACTCATTTAACTCTAACACATGAACGTCCTTTAATAATCTGTAACATTCTGTACACATAATCATCTAGATATCTATTCATTTTCTATCCTTATTCCACAACTATATAATAAAAGGCACAAATAGAATACATAAAATTCCCACATAATAATAATAAGCATAGAAAAAAAAAATTTTATGTGTTATAATGAAATGAAACTTCACATTCAAATTATATCAAATAGGTCTATTCTTCACTGTTAATGGGTCTCTTTTTTACTTAAAAATGTATTTTGCTAGCTGCCTGGTAGGTGGATACGGCGATGGGTTCGGTATTATATGATGATGATTCACAATATTGAATGTATAATTTTATTCACACAAAATATATTATAGAATACGGTACACTGACGTGAATAAAAATTGTACCAATCTATGTAAAAAATTAATTAAACGAGTCTTTGGTTTTGGCAGCGAGGGACGAGATGAAAATAAGCATCCTTTATTCTCTTTCAATCTCTATTAAGTTAATACAAGAGACAAGCTACTGTCGTCTCGTCTCAACTCGCGGCATCTCTATTCATCACCATCCGTTACTGTTTGCATCTCAAAAGCAATAAGGGACTAAGCAAAATTTTAAATTACAATCTTAATTACATATTTTTACTCAAAACAAATGGCACAAATTAAATGAAAAAACTTCATTTATCTATAATTAATTGAACATCCCAGTCATACTCCAATTTACGTTACCCCTTCGTCTTACGCGATCCAGACTTTTTGAATGTTAGTTGCTTTTCAGCATTTTGTCGATTTCATCAGACAATTAATTCAATTTCACACA
Organism: Nineta flava; assembly: GCA_963920215.1. NCBI lineage: Eukaryota > Metazoa > Arthropoda > Insecta > Neuroptera > Chrysopidae > Nineta > Nineta flava. The sequence goes on from OY986040.1 coordinate 120,911,837, forward strand.
ATCGGGAGCTGACAATGATGATCTCATAGAAATAGGTGGGCAAAATATTAAAGAACTTGGCTTCTTAGACCCCCAGTTTTATCAGAGGATCAAATGACGGTACAAAACTTGACAGAAGTACCCGACTCAATTGAAAAAGCTTTAAAAATTTTGGAAAAAAATAGACTCAAACAAAGAGCGCATTTCTGTAACAAAACAGAGAATACGAAATTATTTGCGTGCTACAAGGGAATTTTGGTGAAAAGAAAAAATCATTGACCCATCTGACAACTTTTATTAGATTTTATAAAGCCTTCTACGTCAACATTACTTAGATTTACGTTTTTGCAATATACAATACTTCATATTATTAGTTGTACTATCTAAGATTTGATTACACATTTTTCTTCTAAATTATTGTTTTATTTGGTCCCAATTAAACATAATTTATATAAATTGAATATTTATACGCATATTTGTACCCCCCATTTACGTAAATTTTGAGGTATTACTGTTTATTCTTAAGGACATTCATGCATGAGGCTTGATAGTAGATTAAAAAAATTTTTTAGTAAATTTAATAGCTCAATTAATATCCTCCCTCAAAAATTCAAAAGCAGTCGTCAATCATTTCAAAAAGTAATTATCGATTAAAAATCAAAATTCAGCGTCTTATGGAGAACATAATTTTTTTGTAATTAAAATAATAATAACTATACTATTAAAGTAACGTTTATAAATATTCTTTGAAAAATGCAGTTTTTAAATTTGCATTAAACAAATCATGTTGACGAACGTTTGAGTAAATTATTTAATAAAATTAAAATTGTTTTGTTAGGTTTGTTTTTGCCATCATTTTTTGAAAACTGGCGATAGCGCACAGTAAAAAAATATACACATACTGTCAAATCAAGATTTGACAAATAAAGTCAAATCAATTTCTAATTTAAATTTACTGATATTTTACAAAAATTAGTTGTAACATATTTAGGACAAATAAAAAACGGATATAAATCGTTTAAAAGATTATTGATATTAGAGATTATTGCTTATTGATAAAGAGTTTACAATTTTTTAAAAATATTAAATAAATTTTATTAAAGATAGTACTCATTAGACTTTAGCTCAGCACATGAACTTCCTTAACACTTTGGCATTCGATAATAATCGAATTCTTTCAGAAAACTATTTCAAAAAAAGTTAATTTAATGTAAAAATTAAAATTTGTTCAATTTCTTACCACTATCGACATACAATTGAAGAAGTAAGGTTGACTCATAATTTTTGAATTTGATCGTACATATTCATAACACCTTCAAATGTATGTGATTTTATATAATTTATTCCAATTGTGTAAAGTCGTTTTTTCTTTTTGAATGTAGTGTGTTAGGTATGCAAAAAAAGGGCATTTCGTATAAAATATAAAGTGATTTTATTTATACACTTAATATCATCGTTTCCTTTTTGAACAACTCTTAATATAATTTAGACTAATTTATCATAGTGCTTTAATTTCAATTGTGCGTAAATAGATAAAATTTTGAATAAGGTTTTTCTATTTTTTTGTGTGTGTGTAAAAATTTTAATCATAAAAGGAATCTTTGAAAAAGCGATGATTATACAAATTTTTAATAAATGCCTGTGCTTTCTGTAGTCAGTTTTTATACCCGGTATATATAATATATACCAGGGTATATTAAGTTTAGTTCCGACTTTGTAACAGCTGTCTGTCTATCAACACGATAACTTTAGGTGGAGATATATATCTTTGAAACCGTATGAGATAGACAAAAAATTTTGAAAAAAAAATCATCCTCATTTTAAAAGTAAACCACTTTTGTTTGAAACTTATTTTCATGAACTGATTTTCATAAATAGATTTCTCATAAATAATTTTTCATTTCTCATTTTCCATAAATAGAATTTTTTTGTTGGGAGAAACAATTAAATAATATTTATGATATTATTTATTAAGTGATATTTTATTCCAATTTCAGAAAAATTTCGCCAAGTTTACGCAGCTCCTGCGTGACATTTTTATTTTGTACGGGAATACCCACGTACTATTATTTACAATATAATCATTGTTTTAGTAAACTCATTATGTCTGAATACTAATACTATTAAGGTAGGTCAAGCACTGTCTCATATAATCATTACAAAAAACCGATTTGCTGTTATTATAGAACAAATACATATACACACATACACAACACATACATATATTCAATATTCATTTTTACAAATTAATGTAATTTCGAAAACAAAACGGTAAAACGCGATTTTTTTTTAAATTTATTAATTAAATATTTATCTTTGCTATCCTAGTTTTTTTATTAAATCGTATACGTCGAGTATCTTTGTAATACAACAAGATGAGAGAGAGTGAGAGAGAATTATTACTTTGCTATTAATTTATCTCGCGTTCTAAACTTAACAAAAATTGTAAATTTTCGGGATTTATCAGAAAACGTTATTTTTAGCCTGTGAAAAAAATGAGCAAAATATGTCGAAAAGTGGTTTCATGCTGGAACGACCTTATTACTCAGAATATATACATAAAAAGTTCACAAAAACAATTATTTTTAACAAGGTATAATTGTAATAATATTCTATATATGTATAAGTTTAATTATTTTAAGTGTAATCTCTATCATATGAAAATGGTCTTTACTGCCGTAGTAATGCGTCAACTCATAAAGTTGAATTTTTAATTTGAGTAATACCAACCCATAATTGTAGGTTATAAAAAAACTATAAGTAAGTAATACAATTTATGTGTGCACAAATATATCTAATATAAAACATTTTTTTTCAGTCTGTTACATTTCCAAAAGCTCACATAATATTTTTCTTTAGATACTATTATCATAATACCTTAGAGAGATGTTCGCCACCATCCATGTTCGAGACGATTTATTTCGTTTGAAGTTTTTATACAGTATATATCGCGTCTTGCAGCGGGCTTTATGTAGTCTGTGGTAATATAATTCGAACAATTTATCTTAACTTTTTTTATTTGATTTTTTTTTATATTTTCCATAAAATATTTTAACGGTCTTATTTTCAATCAGAAACTTTTTTTTTTTGTAGGCTATAATTCTCTTTATAGGTTAATTCCTATGTTACTCAATGTTCCACATATTGATAGAAAGTACACTGATAGAAGGAATTTCTTTCTTGAAGAAAATATATTTTCTTCTAAATATTTGCTTCAATAGAGAAACCCTTGTTTTCATTCAAGACTACACAGTCGAACCAAAAATATATGATTAGTTAAGCAAAGAAACTAAAATTTTTGAACGGTGTTTAAAATTTTTTTTAAATAGAGTTTGTTAGTCTTGGCCTAAGAGAGAAAGAAAATAAAATTGTTGTAAAAAAAGTATTTTTCTTATTAAAACAAAAAAAAAAAAGATATCAGTATATATCAGTTATATAATACATATAATATAAAATTGAACAGATCTTGTAGTAAATGTTGTTTACTATACTTTCATTTCTTTTTTCACACAAAAAATATATACTAGTTATCTTTGTTTATAAATGAATAATTATACAGAGAGTTAAAAAAGTGAGGAGTTTTATGAAATATAAGAAAATTAACATTTCAGGTCTGTTCAATTTTATTGAACGGGAGTGTACAAACTTCACATTAATTAATTGATTTTCAATTTTAATACTGATACCTCTTTCTATCTAAATTATCTGAAGTATATCATTACGTCTTTAAAAAGTTTCATTTGTTTGGATTAAACAAATGTTTATTTTGGTCCGAAATTTTAGCATCTTGGTCCAAAGAAATCATCATTTCAGTTTAAGAACTTCGAGATTCTTGAGTCAAGAGTCAGTTTCTCTTTAGTTAAAATAATTTTCTCAAGTCAAAATTATAGATGTCTAGATACTTATTTTCTTATACCAAATATATATTATCTTCCCTATATATGAGAGTGAGAAATTCTTGGTTTAAAAAAATTTTTCTTACTGCAAGGAATTACTTCTATCAGTGTTGGTATTTATTACTCATTAAACTGAACATAATGTGCTCTAATTTTTAGCTTGGTTTCTTTTACGCAACAGACGTGGTGACCAACGTGGTCAGTTATCAATATATAGTAGCAAAAATGAGATGTGTATTTTTCTTCAGAATTTCAGAAGCTTAAATTTTGAATAATTGATCTAGAACTTTGTCATTTAATGTACGAATAAATACAATGTCACGAAAAACAATGTATTTTTTTGCTCAATAAATTATTTTTATCGATAACACTAAATGAAATTTATTGTTACTAAAAGTAAGTATTGATTACACAATAAATATAAATATTTTATTTTTGTATTTTTTTTTTAGGTTTTTGACCTAATAAAATATAAAAAATTTATCTTACAATTGCAGAAATTTTTAAATCTATGGTAATATTAACATAAAAATTGAACTTCTTCTGAGAAACAAAATATAAAGAAGTAAAAAAAGTTTGCAAATAAAATTGTTTGAAAACATAAACTCATACAATATTTTAAGCAGTGCGTATGTTAGGTCTAATGCCAGTATAAATACTTTTATTTTATTTTAAATTTAAATTTATGAATCCCATTTCAGGTAATATATATTTACAGTCTTTATTTCATGTGATGCTAAAATTTTATGATTTTTTTTGGAAACTTTAAATTGAAAATTGTATATTGAATGGTTTATTATGTTTATGAAAGTACTAAAATTCGAAGTCTTCCGAGAGAATAAGCTTGTACTATCAAGTCATTAACTGCCGTACCTTTTTTTTAAATTTTTGGAGTTGATTTATGCCGAATCCATTTGGTTTTCAAATAAATATTTCAATTAAAAGCTGTTAATATTTATATAGGGAACAAATTTTATTCTAAGCATATTTTCGAAAAAATCTCCCAAATCAACTCCAAAAATTATGAAATTTTGCAAACAAAAGTCACTTTTGCAATTGACTATACTCGAAGGCGAACTCCAAGAACTTTTAATATAATTAAGAAAACTGAAGCACAACGTTGAATAAAAACGGGAAATATTTTTGTTATTAAGTCACTAGTGACAGTTGAGGATAGAAATTTTCAGAAATTAAACCAAACTCGGTTTTTGTCACTATTTCCAAAGTTGTGTCCTTCTAAAACGGAAGATCAATCTTAACAAAGATGTTTCCTTAAAAACATCTTTTGTGCTAAACATTTTTAACCAAATGAATCCAGAAACAGAGGATGAAACATTCAGTTTTGAAGAACTTTACTCGAAGAATTTTTCGGATTTTTGAGATTTCCATCAAAATATAAAATATAAATCTAAAAAAATAATTCGAATGGCCTAGTTAAAATAAATTCTACTAGCAGTTTTTCAGAAAATTAGTATCCCTTGAGTACTTCTATTTGGGCGGTTTGATCTAAAGGCAAATATTTATTCAAGCTATAGTGTCACTTAATTTAAATATGCAATTTGAATGTTCCTACCTTGTTCGTTTTTAAGATATCTTGTTCAAAAATTCAACCTGATTAATAGTCACAAATGGTATTTTTGACATAAGAAGACCTTGTAATGTACTCGATTATAAACCTTAGATTACTTCAATATTTAGAAAACTTATTTCCCAGAATTACCTAGTAACTATTATAATCAGGCAAAATATACGTTTGGTATAAATTCCAAATCTTATCTTATAGTTAATATTTCCAGGGAGCTCTTGGAACCTACACATTTTAGCGCCCGAGTAGTTAATATAATTCAAGGATTATAGGATTTCCTGGAACCTACACAACCTTAAAACTGTAAAGATCCAAACCCCAATTATATTACATAATACTGTATACAGACGTTAACAAAAGTTAACTACGTCCCAATTTTAATAAATCTTGGAAAAATATTATGGTAAGGAACCCTATAAAAATATATATGTTAAAATATATTCTAATAATAATACCATTTCTTATTTAAAATATGATATCTAGTCAGTATGAACTTTTGTAATGTTTTCGCATGTATGCAATGTCCCAATAAAGTTTTTCACATTTAGGTTAAAATTTATTCGACATATATTACAGTAAAAATATATTGTAAACATAACCCACTAAATATGATATGTATGTATGTTTGTATGTATGTTATCCTTAAATATTTAATGAAATAATAAAAATTCGGTTGAACAAAACCCTATAAATAACGAAATTTCGAATACTGCATGTGTGTTTTTTGGCTCATATTCCTGTACAATATTATCTGACTTCGAATTATTATGTTATGTTAGTACGTATAGGTAAATTCCGCATTATTTTCAGTTCTTGAAATCCAGGAAAGGATACTCCCTCTCAGTTAACTTAAGTAACTGTAAATATTATTTATTTGGTTCTAGGTCAATGAAAAATTATATGTTTGATTTAAAAAACTGCAACGTTTCATTGATTATTTTTCAATTTCATCAGGTAAACTACGCAACAATGATATTATTAAATAGAATTAACAATCATTTAACAATTAACAAATAACGAATTTGCTTGTTTATTGTATTTAATAATGGTATTTGTTTTTATATTTAAGTATAATAATGAAATATAAAACTGGAATCAATATGACCTCCAAAAAACATATGAACTTGTAGTTTTCGATACCCAATCCAACGCAACCCATAGAAAATAGGTGATATTCATGCATAGATTTGTAGTCCACAAATTATACCTTGGAACTTGGAACTATTATAACAGAACAAAATAATAACGTTTCTTGATTGAATTAACTCCTAGTTTTTCCGCTATTATTATGCATTATTTATACTTATATTTTGTCTTAGATTTCCCGCCGTGATACCAAAACTGTAACAATAAACGCCTGAATGTAGTCTCGATTATTCGTGCTGATGTTAGAGAAATCGAGTATCGATAATCTGAGCCATCAGTTTTAGGATCGATTCACACTATAGTGTCGGTCACGGTTCGTACTCGGTCCGATCTCGGTCTGGTAAAATATTATCAAGTAAACAAGGTGTGTATTCATACTATCGGTCACAGTCAAGTCCCGGTTCAATCATACTCCAGTCGCGAAGAATAAAAATATTTTCGAGTGAGATCGAACTTGTAACGGCATGTGAATGATAGTGTGAATGCTCTCTGTTCCCGGTTTAGTCAACTATTACCCACTGAAGCGTATGTTACCGCTTAATATTATCAGACCGAGAAAGAACCTTGATCGGCATTATAATGTGAACATGACCTTGATAATATTTTACCAGACCGAGATCGGACCGAGAACGAACTGTGATCGGCACTATAGTGTGGATCGACGCTTAAGGATGTACCAGCACTGTGTTATGCAATCAGCACAACAAACCGGTTTGATGCACAAATACATAAACGCACATATACAACACATAGACAAATACACAGTTCACATACACAAAATAATGTTGATTTGAGAAAATAAATAAATTTAAACTTTTATATTTCGAAAACAAAACGGTAACACACGATTTAAAAAAAAATTTATATAATAAATATTTAGCTTTACTCTCCTAGTTTTTTTTTTAAATTCTGTCGATTATTTTTTCTAATACAACAGATAATAGTTGGTCGGGCATGAAGTTTACATGCTTCTAATGAGAGAGAGAATAACTTTGATATTAATTATCTCACGTTCTAAACGGTCAAAAATTCTGAAACTTCGGAATTTATTAGAAAACATTATTTTTAGCCTGTGAAAAAGAAATTAGCAAAATCTGTCGAAAAGTGCTAGTATGCTGGTACATCCTTAACATACAAAGATATGCATGTATATGTTAAAAATTAAAAATGCGGAATTTAATTCCTCCCATGTATCAATGCAATCCCGTTGCAAAGGAGTGAATTAACATTTTATTGAAGTAAAATTGGCTAGAAAAATTATTGTATTAGGTCAATTATTGATCGAATATTATTAATTTAGGTCCAATAACACGAAAAATATTATAAATTGTACACATTACCACAAAAATAGCGGTCATTTATCAAAATTTATAAGTAATTTGTGCTTTTTTCATTGGGATTTTAACAAAAATCGTTACGCAGGAGCTTTTCCAACTTTGCAAATTTCCGTAGAATACATAAATCACTCTCTAGCGGTCATTATTTTAGTGTGATCAAAATGAAATATCATATCTGATATGATTTTAGTATTTGCAAGGTGAATTTTATTACTAAATGGCATTGGTCAAGGAAAGGGGCACAGAGAAAGAATAAAATATAAAATATCTCTATTAATATTAGAATAATCGAAAAATGTATAAGGAGTAAAGTTGTAGAAAATCAAGTTTGTTAAAATTCATTACCTTATCATTTTTAATGTGTACAGAGATATTTAGAATAATAATCTTAAATTGTAAATATTTCTGTAAATATTAGTGTAACAGAAAAAATTACAAGAAACAAAATTACAGTAAAACTAATGGCCTACAACTTTACTTCTTATAAATTTTTCTATTTTTCGAATATTAAGCGAATTGAGAGGATTCATCGATTCAGTATTGAATCTAAGAATTTACTATAACACCATATGTGATATTTATGTAAATTATTTTTATTCTTCCATTTTTCATCCCCATATCAAAACACCCCACTATGCTTTATATATCAACTAGGTACACATATGTATAAAGATAAGATTATCTGATGAAATAAACATAAATATACTCAAATATTTCAGTTTTCGTTCCCTCGCATGTGATAGAACGGTTACGCATTTGTTGTATATCATGGAGTTATACAGTGTGTTAATTGGAAAAGTTTCCACCTAATTATGTTTTTAAGTATGCATTTTAGAAAAAAAAATGTTTCACACAAAAAATATATGCATGGACCAACTGTATACTGCATGGAACTGTAAAACTTTTGTTGAAACATTTCTTCTAAAATGTGTATGTAAAAAAATGTATTTATATGGGAACTTTGCAAATGAACACACTGTATAAGTTAAACACAACACCAATATATGAATTATTGTGGTAAGATAAAAGAATCGAAAAGTATATACATACAAAACATATTTATTTTTCTCTTCACTCGATTATATAAACACAATTTTCTATTTTATTCTGTTCTTGCGGTTGTTAGAAAATTTGTTTGCAAACTTAGGCATTAATATCCCTTACATATACATACCTCTTATTATTACTGTTTAAAAAATAGGGGATGATTATTAAGAATATGAACCCTCTTTTTTTTTTCAAAATAGGAAAGCGAGACCTTTTTTGTTATGTTTTGTGTTTAAGAGAGATATAGTTGGTCGTTTTTATAATAGAATAGCCATATGGTTGAAACGAATGGTCCATCCTCATTGCGATTATGAGATCTCAAAGATATATTGCACCTTCCTTGCTCTTTATATCTCTTTAAAAGCCCTTATGAATTACTTAAAAATGTAGATAAAACAAGTTTCTATTGTCTTATGTGAGCAACAGTATGGGATTTTAATAGCAAGTATAATTCTCCCTTTCTGTTCGTAAAGACAGCAATTAGTAAATCTTTCCCCCTCAGCTTTAGGAGGATTGCAGAAATTAATTTTGAAAAATTGTAAGAAAATATTGAGCTTTTAATATGATAAGTGTGTTTAAATAAAAATTCATTTAAATCGGACAAAATTAAGCGTTGCTAATCAAAAAATTGGTTTTTTGAATCTATCCATCCATCTTTATTCATTTTTGAGATGGATTGTTCATTGTACTCTCAATTTGAAAATTTTATAATTGATATGTGCATTCTTTCTTCGGTTTCCGAAAAATGATTCGGATAAAAGTTTATTATAAATACACTTAGAACTTTGATTCGAAACATTTTTTCGAAAATCGAATAAATAAGGCAAAAGTCTATAATCAAATTTTGAAATGATAGGTTTTGACGCCGTTTGTATTTGGGCCTTGTACCATGGAATCGATAAACACTAGAAAATTTGATATTGTAGAAATTAAAAATACAAGACAATAAATTTCAAATAAAATTTCAATCAAATAGGACAAAATTTAGATGTGCAAGTCAAAAAATGACTGTTTGTCTATCTCAAGCTTATTTTAAACGAATTTGATACAAAATTTTTCAAATCCACTAAACTTTAGTCAACTTAAATACTGATATGAAAAAATTAACTCGTCAACCAGAAATCGTACCTCGGGCCTCTGGATATATAGTCCAGCGTGCTTACCGCTAGAAAAAAAATTTGCAAAATCTGTCGAAAAGTGGTAGTATGCTGGAACATCCTCAACAATACAATTTTTGTCCAAATTCCATTTAGGCTACGTAAGACAAATTTTAGAAGACTAGCGTATACTTTATAGACCAATGTCATAGGATTTTTTAATTAAATACTGATATGAAAAAATTAACTCGTCAACTTATCTTTATTATCGTTTAGTCAACTTATCTTTATTACATTTGAGGACAGGAATTATTTTATCCCAACTCATCATCATGTAAAATTTCTATACTATCACTCCTGTAACACAATGTACCCTGAAACACCGGTTAAAATATGCACTTCTTTGTTTTGTAAATCATTTTACAAAACAATAATCTTTTGTTACAAGAGAACTGAGTAAGAGTTTTTTTTCTCTCGTAACGCTTTCTATTAATAAGTAAGTATATATAATTCACACATCATATTAAATTAAATTAATATATATATTTAATTTAATTATATTTTAAAATTATAATAATTATTTATATTATACGAGAGAATGGTAATACGTTTTAGATACATAATAACAATTTTAACGCATGAAGTATATATACAATAAAAATAATATACATAATCATTATAATTATTTTTTATTATTTTTAATAAAATGCACTTTTATTTAAAACTGAAATTGTTACCTTTATTGTTTTAAAAATAAAGGTCGTTCTAAAATGAGATGACATTTTAATCTTTTCATAATACACATGACGTGTTATTCCATAATTGATAATATTTTTGCTTTATTCGAAAGTTCTGATTGAGAGATTATGTGTGCCACAAAATATTTGACATATGAGAGCTCAGTTGTGGTTGTACATTCTTTTGGAGAAATTTTTCACAGTATGAGAAATGTTGGCGGTTTTGTATCGAATTTCTGCTTTGAGATTCTGAATTGGTCTCAAAGAAAAATTTCAAATGTGTTAAACCGCCCAGTTTCCATCAACTCGCTGCGAGATAACACGCTTTTGGAGTGTAGACAAAATGTTGGAATGGTAAAAATTGAGTTCTGGGCCGTTCAACGAAGTAAATTCTTATACCGCCCTGGCATTCACGTGTACATTCCTTTCGCCTAACAATGACTTTATTTATTTTCGCTTTTCCCATTCTGGACTGATCTACAAGAAAATAATTTAATGAAACACATTCAAGAGTCTCTCGAAGCACTTTCAACCTGAAGAGTATAAAACTTTTGTATGTTAGTTTTTTTAGGTCAAATCTTGCAAGCTGAAGAACCACTTCCTCTTATCCTACGGAGTTTTTAAATGTTGGTTCAGTTCCGGTAACAATGCATTTTTATGGTAAAAAATTAAAAATAAAAATAAATAAATAAAAACAGCGAAAACTAAAACATAAAAAAAAAATTAATAGTAAAAAAACATTTTTAAAAACAAGCTTTTATTTAAACGCTCTAAAAAGAAGAAAATAAACTTTAAATTAAATCAAACCTATCAACATTATACAATTTACATGATACTAGCTGCCAGCCCCAGGTTCGCACGGGTAGCATTAATTATCTATAGCCAGATAACACAAAATTGAAAATATTTTATAAAGTTTATTTTCGTCTTTTTAGAGCATTTAAATAAAAGCTTGTTTTTAAAAATGTTTTTTTATAATTAACATATTTTATTTTGTAAGATATTTTAACATAATAAAGTTAATGCTGTCTCAATTTCTTTGACGTCAAGTGTATAGTTATTATATTATTCTTTTAATTATAAAATATATATGTAAAATAAATACACATTTTAAAAATATATTAATAACATATTTTCTCACCTTTGTTCGGTTGTCGTTAATAAATCATTACATGCAGTTGTGGTAAATGCTGAAGACGATTGTGAATTTGATTCAAAATGTTGTAGAGCTGACGTTGATGATGAAGATGATGTTGTTTGCATTAGTATTGATGTATAACGTGTAATTAACATATTTAAATTATCTAAATTATTATGATCGTCACATGTGATCGCTGGTATTTGTATATTCATTTTTAATATATTTGATTTAAAAAACTCATTTATTTCAAATATTTATTTAATTAAAAATTTTTAAATTTCATCTGAAATAACACTATTGGAATTAAATTGCTATTATTGAAGCATAATTTTCAAGGATGAGGGATTTATAGTAATTAAGAATGGAACTTATAATGTACTCGTTTATATTGTCCCTGAGTTACCTTGTTAACTACCAACAAACTCATAAAGTTTTAATTAAATTCGAGGCTAAAATAAATATTGGTTTAAAATCTATACATTCGTATTTATTTAATCTTTATCTTAGATTAGGTTTTGGATCGAATATACCAGGATATCTATTGGTATATTCCTACAAACTCCTGTAATTTTAGGGAGAATGAGAGAAATATTGGGTGCTAGTTAGGAGGGATAGTAGCTGTTTAAAATATATTTATCAAATACCTGTATAAAGCTCAAAAAGAGAATAGTTTTTAAGGTAGTAAACTTCAGACAGTCAAAGCTATGTTAACTGAACATATCTAATGTAACATATATAGTGTTTTCAACGTTTATGATACAATGGGCCACAAAATTAGTTCTTTTATCATAATTTTTATTGATTTGTAGCTTATGAATTCAGAGATTTTTTCAGGAAAATGTTTCGAATACAAGTTGTTTGTATATTTATAATGAACAAGATTTATTCTAATCATTTTTTATAGAAATCAAATGAATAAACCAATTATAAAATTTTGAAAAAATGTAACGACTTTTGTGGCCATGTTTTTGGTGTCATGGCTGCAAATTATCGTTCATAACTGTTTATATATCTTTATATGAAATATTTCATTCTTAAAATTTTGCCGCCTATGTAAATATGCGCTTTTGATTCTTAGATAAATTCACGACAGTGAAAATCTTAATCATGTTGGCAACAACGTAATATTTTCTAAGATCCTAGAAATCTTAGAATGAATCCAGATTGGGTTTTAACAAATTTTTTAACAAAATGTAGCTATTGATTTTGTAACGATGAAACAATTAAAAAAAATTTATTAGATATATTTTACATTCTGTGTTTCCCTTACCGTCGAAGGCCCCTTTTTATCTTGATTGGCTATCATTAACAACCTTGGTCTTTTAAATACCCAAAGCTCACGGCATACCAAATTTTATTCTGAAAGTACAAGAATTGTAGCCTATAGAGCGCGTCCACACACATATTGGTATTTGAAAGATCAAATTCGTTAATGGGCAAAGCCAATCTATGAGAAGTGGGATTTTAGAGAGAGGTACACAAAAAAGTGATTTTATGCTAGAACTACATTAACAGAAATATTTGCAACTATAAAGTTTTGATACTTATAATAAGTATGTGATCCTTTCCTCTGAGAAAATTTCTTAGTCTATATGGCAAAATTTTTTTAATTTAATTCAATATAACTAACTTTCCGCTAAATATATACAATTCTATACTTAAATTACAACTTCTATAGTTTTTATAGAACTATATTTTATACTCTATAGTATATTTCTATCACATTATATTATAGTGCTGTAACAATTGGGGTGAGAAATGAACACCCTGAAACTATTTTCCAATGTTACAAACAATATTTTGTAGAACATGTAATCGCACTATGTTTAATAAAATGATAGATCATGTGTTGGATAAACTTTTTAATATGAAAATCATGTTCATATTACATAGATTTTTCACAGGTAACATCATCTATCTATACCCACTTTTGTTATTATTAAATTATGTATTTTCCTGTCTTTAACACAGACTGAGTTGTATTATTGAAATGCATTTACAGAAGGTGGAATGATTTTTATTTCTATTCTACTATGATCATGTTTTTTTTTCAATTTTATTTTTGTTACGTGCTTTTATCTCGTTTGATTTGTGCATATGTAATTCTTTCCGTTTCAAAATTTGTACTCAATAGTACGGTAATAGAATAGACATAAGAAACTCATGATAGTGTTTGAAAATAATTTCCGAAAAAATTTTTTAAGAAGATGTAAGTAAAAGTGGAAGCGTTGGTAAATTTGATAAATGTTTTGTATATATATGTTTTGTATATATATACAAAACATATATTTTGTATATATATGTTTTGTATATATATATATATATATGTATATATATGTATATATATTTATACATATACATATATATATGTATATATATATATGTATTTGAAACCGACATAATTTTATGGACAAGAAATGTATCTTATTTTAAAATAAACAACTTTTTTCTTAAACTGAATATTTTTGTAACAATTTCAACTCAAACATCTATAATTACTGCAGATGTGTATACTATATATGCACTACATTATGTTAGTCTATACATATTAGTAAGTCATATTTGTATTTTTTGTAGAGAATGGGTCATTACTTAACGAATATCTGCATGATAATATCTGTGAGTAATAATGAACTCAGTATACATAGGATATTAACACAATTAAAATGTAGAAATTTCTTTTTCAAACAGTACAATATAGTAGAATTGTTATCAAATTTTTATATCTATTTACATAAACTATGTAGGAGTTTCTACAGGATACGTTTGGTAAGATAAGTGTCTCATTTAATCGTTCAATGTCATGTAGTAAAGTGCTTTCAAAATGATACAAATAATTGATAAAACAGACAGACATATTACTTAAAAAGTAACACTCATCACATTCCGAAACAAACGAAAACAAAGGGTGGTCTCAAAATCCCTCATGCATGATAGTAAAAATACATATAAGTAATATTGTTTATATTATGTCTGAAAAAATACAATAAAATCCATCTTTGTTCGTTTATAATTACCGGAAATATTTGTGAACCCTACAACAATATTATAATATATATACTTATTATATATGTTATATATATAGTAGCTGACCCATGTCCGACTAACCCGTGACGCGATTGTTTATTACAAAAAGGAATGTTATTTGCTCAACTTAACACAACGTTTGTTGGATGAAATATTATATATAATATAAAATTCAATCAATATATACAAATCGATTTTTATTCAACAATATTGAATTATATCTAGATACCCTTAACACATTTGGTTGTTTGTATATTGATTGAATAAGAGATAACATTTGGTTGTTTGTAGGGGGTAATCTCTAAAACTATTAACCGATTCTAAAAATTATTACACTGATAGAAAGCTACACTACTTCCGAGTGCTATAGGCTATAAAAAGTTTGCATTACATGTGTTTCCGCGGGCATAATATTTATCTAATAAAAACAAACAACATTTGTATGAAACATTTTTCTTACACAACCCATAGTTTAGACACAATTTCAGTGCGAATCCTATGCAGGTAAATAAAGAAATGCTCGTGAAAATGGGAGTCAGATGTTCGGTTTTGTTGAAGTAAAAGACATGAAATTTTCAATTTCAGTTTTACAGCATAAAATACGTGTTTCCGTAATGATGGAAAGTGGACTCTCGGGGGAGTGAAACAAGAGGTGAGCGTTTATATGGTAAGTCCAGTCTTTAAAATAAGAGATATGACAAAAAATTAAATACATGCATAATTTATGTTACTTTTACACGCCCATAGGTGTATAAAATCTTGACTGTTTCTTTTTATTCATAATGAATATCATGTATTCATATAAAATAATGTATTTATATGAAAATATTCATATGCAAGCACAACGTCCTGCAATTTACTTCAAATAGAAGTTATTTGTTTTTATAAAATGAACTTTTTTTGTGTTCATTCTTCTTATGGTTTAGAAGATAAATTTTTCTAGGCAAAGCTTGTTATCTTTTTTCGCTTATGTTATCGCTTGGCAGATAGACAAGCGGATATGCAATGGAAAAATAATAACTAGTACACTTTAAGAGCACCACTACTGATTTTTTTTCTATTACCAATATTTTATCAATATATTATATTATATTGGGCTTAAAACCTTAAACTGATTCCCCAAATAATAAATAAAACTAATTGTAGTGATAGATATGAACAAAATTATTGTGGTGCTGAATAATATCACAAGTGGCCAATTGCAGAAACTGTTTTCGTGAACAATCAACTGCAAATAACACAATACCTCCTCAATTTGAGAAAAAATTTCTTACTTTCACTCAATTAAGTAGTATTCTGTTATAATTTATATAATTTTATACGATTTTTTTTAAATAATTTCAATGTTTCATTGGAAATGATAGTATAATTATTTTTTCTCATAAATTATATCTATTTTAAAATATCACTTTCATTTTCCCGCAGTTAGATAGATAGATACATCTTGGGATCCAAAAAGTATTGCACTTCGACCTTACGATTCATTGTGCTCCCCCATTTACTTCAGTCCGACGAGGTTCGCTTCTCCCATATGTTGGCAAAAGCCAGGAGCTTGCCTTATCAGGTCTTCCTAAAGGTTCATATATTCGGGGTTAGATGCACCGAATATCCTGTATCTGAACCGAATATCCTGTAACCCAGAGGATCGCAGTCAAAAATAACGTGCTGGATGTTTCTTCCTCCTCGCCACACAATCTGCACACAAACGACCCGTTATGGAGTCCCATTGAGGGAAGATGCTTTCGCAGGGGATAATGCCCGGTAATGAATCCGGTAACCCTCCGCAGTTGCATCCTGTTAAGCTTCAGTGCATCGAGAGATCGCCTTTTGGATGCACTCTGAAGCAGTACTTTCCCGAGCTCCTGCCACGGTACTTTATCCCAGTGATAATTGTGTTTAGCATTTGACCATTCGAAACTAGATAAGCGATAGGTGGTCTGGTAGTCAAGTAACTTACAAGACTGGAGGAAAATCTGGGTGGGTGGTAGATATTCTCCACCTTATCTGATCCTGTGAAGTGGGCAATTCACCACGTAGAAGCCACATTTTTAGCTATACAAAGCCTCGTAAACCCAGAGAAACGTATTTAAAATTTCTATCGTCTTACGATTCCAAGGTTATTAGGTTATTGGATTAGAATAACTATTAAAAACTGAAGAACGTATTCATTATAGTCCAGCTGCTATAAGTCAGTAATCTATCCCTTGTTAATACGATTGCCTAACGGACATATAGGAATAGTATTCGACAAATGCATATACTTTACAAATTTAAAATAATTCATTAAAATATTTAAAATTTTTAGTATCCATAAATAAACTAAACCACACATTTTTCATTGATCCCAACTAGATAATATTTTAACCCGATATTAACTACAAAATTCCGTGTAAAATAATATAATAAATTATTACCATAAATAACCATAAATTTGTCGTCAAACCGAATTACTGTGTTACGAATCAAAACAGAAAACTAAAAATTTTTTTATAGTAATAATATTAATTAATAAATACATAAAACGAAAATATCTAAAGAATTTCAATTAAAATAACTAATGATCATATTTCAAACAGAGTGGTAAAAAATATGGGACAGTATTAAACAAAAAAAAGTTTCAAGCGTTCTGAAAAAAATGCATTACGTAAGAGCCCCACATAGACCAAGCGATACTCATTTTCTTAGAGGAAGGAATTGTAATGAATATCAAATCAATTATATCATAGTGATATAGGTAGTTGTCATTATAGTGATGCTGCAAGAGACATGAGAAACGAGACGAGATGAGAATAAGTCCTGATTTTCCATAAATATTCGAGAGACTGACGATAGTAGCCTCTATCAATCTCTATAGATTTTTAATCTGTAAAAATATACTAATCACAAAACAGTAACATTATTTAATATTTGTTCACTTGTGTACACTTTCGCGTCAACATAACGATGTTTGTCCAAACTCCTTTCGGTCACGTGAACAAATATTAAATAAACAAATCACTTCAACAGAAGTAATACAGTCTAATAAATAAAAAATTGGAATGATATGAAAGGGTTGGCTGTTGCATCACAGTCGTCTTTGGTGTAGCGGAAGCATACTAGACTGGTTATCCAGAGGCCCGAGGTTCGATTCCTGGTTTACGAGTTAATTTTTTCATATCAGTACTTAATTTAATTAATTGTCACTTTATTGTTTCAATGAAAATAAAATAAATTAAATAAATTAGAATAATATGCATGAAAATACGATTAGATTTTAAATTAATATTTAAATATCTTAATTATATTTTTTCAAGAAAATCTTCAACTGTAAACATGAGACGAGACGAGACAAAAGAAAACTTTCACTACGCATTGCAATCAAAGAGACATGCTACTCTCATCTCGTCTTGTGGCATCACTAGTTGTAATATTATTATTGCAAAAATTTTTGTAAATATTGATGAACTTATGATGAACTTTTTTATTACGATTAAGATACAAATTTAATATTTTAACCTTTATTCTTAGCTCCATACCCCCTTCTTCTATGACCCATTTTGTCTATTAACGAAAATGCCTTTCGATGGACATTTGAAGATATTTTTCGAAATCGTTTCATCGGAATCACTATAATTACTGATTTTATTACTAGCCGAATTTAATTATGCTAAAAAAATCGCTAAAAATTTCTTTTTTCCGTGCCGAACAATATTGAATTTTATGAAATTTGTGAAATGCGAACTTTTGGTGGGTTGATAGGTCCTGAACATTAGATCCTGAATGAAAGACCTAAAACTGAAGACGATATCCTAAAAGAAATGTCTATCAAATCATCTTTTTGTTTTTAAGGATGAAACCACTTTTCGACAGATTTTGCTCATTTTTTTTACAGGCTAAAAATAACGTTTTCTAGTAAATCCTAAAGTTTCAGAATTTTTAACCGTTTAGAACGCGAGATAATTAATAAAAGTAATCACTCTCTCTCACTCTCTCTCATTAGAAACATGTAAAACTTCATGCCCGCCCAACTATTATTTGTTTTATTAAAAAAAAATACTCGGCAAAATTTAAAAAAAACTAGGAGAGTAAAGATAAATATTTATTTATTAAATTTAAAAAAAATCGCGTTTTACGGTTTTGTTTTCGAAATACAAATGTTTAAAATTATTTAACTACATTTATTTGTATATATGAATAGTGAGTATATCTATGTGTTGTGTATGTATACATGTATTTGTTCTATAATAAAAGTAAACCGGTTTTTTGTTCCGATTATATAAGACAGTGATGGAATTACCTTAAAATGGTAAATTGGCAAATATGTTAAATCACAAATTGCATAACCATCAAGGACAACTAAACTAAATTATCACACAGCTTTAAGCATTCAAAAAAGAAATTTCTCAAAGTTGTCAAGATGTTTATAGCATGCTTTTAAGGGGTTTAAGTCTATTTGAGTACTACCAGATTTTACCTTGGGTAATATAGTCATTTTATTGTGACGCTAGAAAATTCTATGGAACGGAAATACAGGTCTCTTGACAGAGTGGGAAAACAAACTTTTTCCGTGAAGTGCGTGCAAAGTTTACAATCGATAGTACTTGTTTTCATTACCACAAGAAAAATAGTGAACTAAAACCTTATAATATCTTGATTGTTTGTAGAATACGAGATATTAATCAGAAGATTTTCATTTTCCTGTAAATCATTTAACACAAAAATAAAGCACTGTTGGCTTAATCCTGGTTAATATGAGTTCTTTCATATTTTCATGAATATCGTTTATTATACTTTAAGATAAAAGTAATTTTTCGCAATTATATCCCAGATTTCCCATTTAACGACCTATCTTAAAATGACCGCGTATTCTCAATTTTCATTGATGATGTATCACCTCTAACATTTACGAAACATCCACATAGCCACAAAAAAAGTAGCGTTCATTTTCACAAAATTTTATTGTTGATTTGTCTAATTCATTCGGTTTTCACAAAAGAGGCTTTGGATAAAAGTTGTTCATTATAAATATACTTACGACTTTTATTGGAAACATTTTTCCGAAAAGCGAATCAATACGGTACAAATCAACTTAAAAATTGAGCGCTATTTTGACCCATGTATATAACGATAGGGATATGATGCTGAAATGGAGCAACTGATAATAACAGATATATTTAAAGTTATTAATTTACTTTTTAGGTAAAATCACCAATTATTTAATTTGCAAAACCATAACAAATTAAACCTTGAATTTACACAAACCAACACACAAATAATTATAAAAAAGAATTTAAAAAAACCTTCAAACTAATAAATAAAAAACAAACACAAATACTAGAACAATTATTACATTGACCTGACTATTACATGCAATTTTTTGGAACTTTTCAAAAAAAAATAAAACAGCAACACCAAACACATATTAAATACACACAAACACCATTAACAATCAACCCTTATGCACTCGTATTTACACACACACAAAAAGTGTATCCACTAAAGACAACATTTTTTTGTTTTCACTTTTCCCGGTAAAATTTTTAGACTAGAGAAATTGATTAGGTTAGGGGACAACAAAAACGTTGTGCAGCACCGACCGTCACGAGTTTTTTATTAATTGACAAACGCAGTTTTTAGTGAGCGCAGTTTAGGTAGTGAGCGTGTGTTGTTAAATCAGAGAGTCATTTATGACGACTGACTTAAGTATAGTAAAGTTTTGTTTATACAATGATTTTCAATTGGTGTTTGTTTGTACACTGGCTTTTGCTGTGTGGGGTTCTCTCTATTCTATGTAGTTAGTTGGAGTTAGTAAAACTATTCTATAATACGGCGATGATGATGCCTGGTGCAGTCTCTCTTATTCAGTTTTTATATAAATATGTATATAGATATACATACAACATTCAACTTTAGTTTGTTCAGTTGAAGATGGCCTTCATATAAAACGCCAACCTTTTTTATTCTTCTTTTTATTTTTTTGCTTTTTGTCAAGTACAGAACGATTATAATGGAAATGTTTTATTTCTGTGTTTGTTTTAAATGGTATAGCAAAATCAAGTTTTTGTATTGCTAAAATTTTCATGGATTTGGTTATTTAAAAGATGGCAGAGAAGTATAATATACATTGACGTTGTTTGAAATTAGTAAGTTTAAAGACTGGAATGAGCGTTGCCAGTTTTTAAACGCAATAAGTTTAATATGAAAAAAATACCTCATCTGCTAGGAATCGAATCTTGGACCTCTGGATTTTGTGCCAAGTGTTCTGACCGTTAGCACAGATGATTAGCTTGATGAGTTGATTTTCTCATGTCATTGGCAAGACTATCTCAACTCAACTCAATTATCTCAAAGTTATTTTAATTATCTCAAGTCAAAACTATAGATGCTAAGATACTTATTTTCTTATACCAAATATATATTATCTTCCCTATATATGAGAGTCAGAATTTCTTGGTTTAAAAACATTTTTCTTACTGCCAGCAATTACTTCTATCAGTGTACAAAAGTTTTAAGCAGAACCACTCAAAGTCGTCACGTCTATAGACAATGATTCAATACCGGCTTTTTTCAATTATCACTTGCTATTGTAAGGAGTAGAAATATGGTGATTCCAATTGCCTTGAACCTAATGCTAGGATAAGTATTAAACTCAGTTTGGAATATATACCAATCTTTATTTTTCCTAATAAAAAATGTCAGAATATGTTTATTAATAACTGAGGTAATAACATATAGTTATCTAAATAGCAAAGGGCATACGTATTGATTCTGCAAAGGTATCTAAATATGAAAGTATATTGAGATTAAATAGCGAGTTCACTACACTATCAAATAGGAATAGAAAATCTCAAAAAGCTACGAATAAAAACTGATTTTACGAATAAAAACTGATCTTTCGGGCTCATTATTACACCTCCTTCATTCATTCATATCTATCAAAGAGGCGTTATTATGGGAATTATATCGATTTCCCTCTATTTTAGATTTTTTTAAAAATATTTTTGTTATTCAACTAAAGTTTAACAAAAATTTGTTAGTATTTTGTACCAGTTACGTAAGCATAACTATAAACAAGCAAAAACGTACCCAATTATTATTAAAACCTATAAATTATTATAAGTAATATGCATCTGTATCGTTTTATTTCAGCTGTCATACCATACTACCTTTTTCCACCAAAGGATTCCGTATCTACATACCATGATAATCTAATAAGTAATTATTTTATTTAGGTAATTAATATATTTTACCGTTTGCAATGTAAATATTTCTGAAACATAGCCAACACAGAGAACACCGGAAGGTGTTCAACCAAATAAATCTTAAAATAAATTTCGTAGAGCATATTAAATTTTTCGAATGATTTAAAATAGTAGTAGTTTAATGATGTGTACAACGGGATCATTTAATATTGGTGTTTTTTGTTTTTGTTTTGTATTCATACTTAATCGATATTTTTATTTTTATTATTATATTCAATTGATTCAATAGCCAGTTGTTTGTTTGTTCAGTACAGGTTCGTTTTTGTTAAAGGTGAAAATGCTATATTCGGGCATTGTATGTTGGTTGCTATATAAATATATTTATAGGTACTGCTTCAAATATTTCTTATAGGCGCCACCTGATTAACCAGTAGCGTAGTGTCTGAGTGCAGTTACAATTTTTTATGTACACTCCCGTTCATAAATATTGAACCAGTTGAAACATTATAAGTGTTACTGTATTTAATCTTATATATCTATTGAGTAATATATCTATTGAGTAATATATATATATATATATATATATATATATATATATATATATATATATATATATATATATATATATAGATATATATATATATATATATATATATATATGCTTTTACTGGTTCAATTTTTATGAACTGGGGTGTACTGTATAAAAATATATTTCTCAAATTTTAATCACAAATTTTTTTAAAAATATTTTTTCTTTTTTCTACATCGACTAAAACGGAATCAAAAGTAAGGTATTGCTTTTGACATTTACGCTCTATTGAGTCCATTAGCTCTACTGTGTAGCTCAAACACCTGATCCGATTTAAATAAATTAAGTATTATTATATTATTTTAGTTCGGTAGACCTTGCGGTCACCTCGAATTTTAACGATAGATGTAATTGTAAGTCGGGTAATTTGACAAGTAACCCACTTTAACCATAGCAATTTGGACCAGTCTTAGTGGCCGTGCGGTATAAAAGCACTCTGCTTGGTACTTGAAGGTTGTGGGTTCGATTTACAATTGTGACTGTTTGCCAATTAAAATAAATGGAGTGATCAATTGACTGAGCTGTCGGCGTATGGACAAGAACGAAGTAGCCAGCTATACTTGTGAAGGTTTTCTGAAGTTTCCTTTCACGAACTGCAGATGAATATCGGCATAGTTCATTCCTTGCCTTCCACTCACAGCATTAATCTATATGGTTCAAAATTAATAATGGTTAAAAAAATAATAATGTGGGTGGTCTTTGTTATACACTGTCAAGTCTCAGAAACGGAGGTAAAACCCTATTATTCCTACTTATTAATACATAGCATTTTGGAAAGAGGATATCTACACCTCTAAAAGATTATACAGTTTTATTTATTACCAATTGAATTTGTTTTTGAAAAATGACATTCATTTTCGTCCATTGATATGTATGAATATATGTACACTCTCGTTCATAAAAACTGAACCAGTAAGTCACATTTTAATCGTTCATATATATATATATATATATATATATATATATATATGTATATATATATATGAACGATTAAAATGTGACTTATATATATATATATATATTATATATTATATATTATATATTTTATATATATATATATATATATATATATATATATATATATATATATATATATATATATATATATATATATTACTAAATATATGGATATTTATGAACGGGATTGCGTGTAATTTATTTTCTACAAAATTATAGTGGAAATGGTAATTATATTAATAAAGATACTATTAATTAATAATAAAAAAAGGGTTTGACCAACGATATCCGATTTGCTTTCACAGAATACACAATCATACTTATTGACTTATAAGAAACTAATTTTATTATGTTCTTAGTTTTGTTTATTAAGGATGTACGAGCACTAGATATAGTCCATTTTAAAAATTCTTCAAAATCTTATATAGTACATTCATAAAAGTCCACAATAATGTTTATTATTTTTTGTCGTTCAAATTAAAATTTAATTTAGGTCCGTCATACCGAGCCTAACAAAAAATATATTTAAGAAAAAAAGCTGAGATTGCGGGTAATTAAGCTACCGCAGACAGAAATTAAATTTACCCAAAATCTCAGTTGTTTTCATAAATATATTTTTTTAGGTACGTCATACCGGAGTTTTATTGGATCAATCTATATATTAATATTTCTATTTTCTATTACGTAGTTTTTTTTTTATTCATCTTATTTTATTCCAAGTGAAAATTATCAAAATATATCGAAATATGAGTAAAAATATGGGTTTCTCGATAAGAGCAATGCATTAAACCTCGAATTTTAACATTAAATAATTAATTCAAGACCCCCGTACCTCCTCCCTGAAACTTTTATATTTGATTTATATGCACTGTAACTACATGTAAACAAAAAATCAAGCCTTAATCTGTTTGAAGCTCCAGTGCTCGTACATCCTTAACGGCTGTATATATATAACACAATATTGATTAAGTCTAAGGACTCCATTCCTGACTTTTTACACTTAGTTTTTACGAAACAATACCCGTATCTATAATTACTCGAAAAATTTCTATGGTAACATTTCTATGGTACTCGAATCAATTATATAAAATTATGTTCTAGAAATGCTTCCGAAATACAGTTCTAGAAAATAATAGCTTTGAACAAAACTGAATTATATAATCTAAAATCGGTAATATTTAGCGAAATATGAAAAAAGCGAACAAGGATACTGTAATGTTTTGTATGCAGGCTCTTTGTAATGTAGACTCTTAGGGCCAAACTAGACGCAGAACATGGTTGCAGCAACATTGAACAGCAACTAGCTTGTTGCTCCGTGTGTGGAGTGGTTGCAGCAACAAAAAGTTTGTTTTTTGTTGCTGCAACCACCCCACACACAGTGCAACAAGCTAGTTGCTGTTCAATGTTGCTGCAACCATGTTCTCCGTCCATTTGGGCCTTTAGAGTATAGGACTTACTACTCAAAAATAAACATGTCACGCTTTTTGGTTTTATCTTCTTTATGCTTGCGACTTTGTGCAATATATACGGTTTACATGATGAAATTCTGATAAGATAATTCTCCGAATACTACTAATGAATATATTATTAATATTACATACGAAATTTTCATTAAATATGGTCTCGTTATTTGTGTAACTCTACATAACACAGAGTCCTCTAATCTTCATAAAATATATAAATTTAGTGGTTTATAAATACATACAAATATACACATACACACAGTAGAGACCTACGTTGATATTTACAGTTTAGTATCTAAATTACAAAGTGCATACAAAGTAATTTTAAATTATTGAAGGTGGAATTACTACTAATACAATCAACTAAGGCAAAAAAAGAGGTCAACCTCGTAATGAAGACGAAAAGTCCCATACTGGCTAACTAAAATATAAAAATTTCATCCCAAACTTCAACTTGGATTGTACAAATGTTATATGTGATTCCTAAATAAAAATATAATTAAAAAATATTTTATCAATTTGTTTCTTCTTTAAAATAAATTTATCCTTAATGAGATTCTAATTACAATATATTTAAAATAATTCCCTTAATAACTTTATAATGTATATGGAAAAGGTAAGTAGTATTAAATAACTATCTGATTTATAAGTAATATCTATAAATAAAATGTATTAAAAAGTTAATTAACTAATATTCAACGACTAATTGAGTTAAAGAATCGCACTATGAACTAGGATTCGCGATTGACATTGCTATGGCATGGCTTAGCGCTCTTTCTTAACTGTGGTTGACAGTACAAAAAAATGTTTGAGGCATAATTTGTAGAAAATTTTGTAATCTACAACTTTCGAAGGAAGCGGGATATTTTCTAAAAACTGATTTTCGTGACATTTCACCTTGAATATCTAAGCTCGCGAGCCAGTGATCTTATGAGAGTTTTGAGACAACATTTATAATGTCAAAATAAAGGCTCATACAAATTTTCAGCTTATTCCGTTTCATTACGAGGTGAAACCCTTACTTGATTGGACTATACTAATTTTAGACGAAAGTTTTTAAGCCAAGAGATTCGTCACAGTTAGACGGTAGTGAATGGATTCAATATTAGTAGTTGCATGATAATTTAGTACACTATTAATTTATCACGAAAATTGGAAAATCTTATCATTTTTTTCTTCGTTGATTTAAATATAAATCTTAACATTTCTTAAGTTAAGTTAGACATTATTAAGTGGAATTAAAATTCAAATTTTGCCCCAATTCCTAGAACAATTATTTCTACTTCTTAATACGTATTTCAACTACCAAATAGTCATCATCAGTATGAATTAGCTAATCGTAACTATTTCCGGGATATCAAAGATATTAAATAGTCAAAGATATTGTACACATGAAATTGATGCCAAAGAAACTCATATATTCTTATCCGATTTTCATTTGTTTTCAAGTTATAGCGCAATTAAAAAAATGTTATGTTGTGTTCTACAGTATTCAAAATTGTTGATTTATAACTTATAATCAGCATAATATGTTGACGTGACTCAAATAAAATACTGACAACTTTATTGTTTTGATAATGTGTCATGATATAATAAGTATATTTGATCATCAGTATTTTACATAAATTGTAGTAAATAACATCTTAAGACTATAGTTCCTAGCCTATGCTTTACCTATAATATATAGTCATATTGAATTATATACATCGAGATTATATAATCATTTTAACATTGTTTAGAAATGGAAAAGTTAATACAAAAATCATTGACATAAAACTTAACCTAAATTGGATGGATAAGTCATCCCTACAAACTAAACTTAGAAAAGCAAAAGAAAGAAAAAAAAATAGAAAATTGTGACAGTTATATAACGTTTATGACAACAACAACAAAATTGAAATTAGCATAAGAACATATGAGTTTTAATACATTGATTTCACGTGTATGTTAGTACACTCCTGGAGTTTGGTCCGCCCGTTCCTCTCGATTCACCCTGTATACCACCCGGTATATATTCATAAAACTTCAATTTAACTACCGGTCTTATTAGAACGATTACATCTTCACAATTTTCTGAATTCTCGTTATCATATGAGTATGTATGTGTGGTGTATATTATTATGGTGTGTGTATTAAAGATTATATTTATAGAATAGAAGTACACCGTAAATGTTGTGTTGAAGCGACAAAATGCCTGTTAAAATTATCAGTACTTACACTTGGTTGGTTTGTAATAATATATAATAATAATAATAGATTGTTGTTATTACACTATCTATAGGATACTATAAACATAGATTGTAGTTCAGTATGAGACACTGTTATGGTATCGAAAATTACCTGAACAAAATACTTTAAAGAACATATAGGCCAGGAAATGGGTAGATTTGCCGATTTGTATTTATTTATTTCATGTAGATTTGTATTTCAGAAATGACCAGTTCAGCTACTTTTATACCTAAAAATGGTTCCTTTTTTTTCTGTAAAATTAACAGTTTTGCCGCTATCGCTCAAAAACCTCTTTTTTTTCCGTTTCGCCAACTTTGAACGCTTGGCAAAAATGATGGTTGGTGAATCGGTGGTTGGACAATAAAAGGTCCTCATCTGGGCTATCAGCCCTACAGAAATATGCAATTCAAAATTATTGCGGAGAAGTGACATAAAAATGCATCTTTTTAACCCATTTCCTGAACTAATAATAATATACAGAACAATATACTTGATCAGAGTTGTTGTAAACTGCAATCTTTATCAGAAATTTTTAAATATTTATACACACTACTTTAGACACTACTCTTTATATTTTCTATCGAGCGTAATTTTAGACAAATTTCTCGTCATGGCAATAGCTATCAAACACATTTAAGGAAGTTTATACATGAAGCTTGAGAGTAGCTAAAATTTTTTGTATGTGAATTGAATAGCTCAATTATATAGTTATCCTCTCTCAAAAATTTTAAACCTATTGACGACCATTTCAAATAGTAATTATCGTTTAAAAATCAAACTTTTAACTCAGCGTCTTATGGAACAGAACTTTTTTGTACTTAAAATTATAAAAACAATATTATTAAAGTAAACACCATAATAAATAATATTTATAAATATTCTTTGAAATATGCAGTTTATATAATTGCATTAAAAAAATGGTGTTGACGAACGTTTGAATTAATTATTTAATAAAATTAAAACTGTTTTGTTGGGTTTGTTTTTGCCACCATATTTTGAAAACTAGGGGCAGAGCACAGTAAAAAAATATACACATACACCCAAATGTACAACATAGTTTATTGTCAGATCTGTCACATCAAGGCAAATCAATTTCTAATTTACATTTACTGATATTTCACAATAAATACTTTTAAAATATTTAGGACAAATAAAAAAAGGTTATAAATCGTTGTAAGATTATTGATATCGAACTTTACAACTTTTTTAAAATCCTAAATATATTTTATTTAAGATAGTACTCATCTGACTCTAGCGAAGCACAGGAACGTCAAGTTAATATATTTTATAGCAGTAGAGTTTCCTTTAGTACGAAAAAATAGTTAATAGATGACATTTACAAATACTATTTACTACTAATCCGAGCTGTTATAGGCGCTCTGCTTGGAACTTAAAGGTTCCTGGTTCGATTACCAACAGTGGCAGTTTCTGCATTAAATAAAATGTCGGCGTATGGATAAGAACAAAAGTAATCGGCTATGCTTGTGAAGGTTTTCTGCAATTTCCTTTCACAAAGTCAAAATTAAAACTATCAAAATTGGCTACACAACCTAGCAATTCCTACGTACAAATTCCTTGTTCTTAAGGAGTCGGTAAAACGGGTCTAGAAAGGCCTACTTGCCAGACTTCAATCTACCTTCCTCCCCAGCAACTACAAACTACTACTTACAATTGTAAAATGTGTAATTTTTTAATTTAAGGATATACGAGCACTGGAGCTTTAAAAAGATTAAGGCTTTTTTTTACATGTAGTTAAATCAATTATAAAGTTTCAGGGGGTTTGATACATGTGCGTATGTATAAAAAGTATAATAAATAGTACACGCATGAACTCAAGCCTATTACACGTATGAAGAGTACAAAATTTCGATTCTAATAGTTTCGATATGCCTTCACCGTCTCATATTGAGCTTAGTACATAGTGAATGAACAAAGCTTTAAGTCTTTGGGTTATTAAATACATTTCGAACTGGATTGTATAGTAGTATAACGACAAAGATACATTTACATTGTGTATGGGTTGATTCAGAATAATATTTTGTTTCTATAAAATTGTCAGCAAAATCACCTTTAGAATTGAATATGTACACGTTGACTGCGGTCCATGTGGTCTATAATACTTTTCTGAGCTAAAAATAATATTTGGAATGAATTCTTCATAAACAATCTTTAATTTTGTAGCTACATTGGTGGTTCACTTCCAGAAGAGCTGGAGACTCAAATGTTTTAGAAATGTTCTACAGACCACAACGGCAGAGCTCATTTTTCAAAATTTTTTAGTTGATTTAATGTTTCGAACAAAAGTTATAAGTATATTTCTAATAAACAATTTTTATGCGAAAAATTTTTTGAAAATTGAATCTATACTTCATATTTAAAATTTATTGACTAATAACCTATTTCCAAAGTTATGTTAATGAAGTCAATTTCTATTGGTGTTTGTTTCTTAGGACTGGTTAGGACTTCATCTGGTGGCAATAAATAGAAACGTAGCCAGATTCAACTATGATAGATACATACTTTTTGTTTTTATTGATTTCGATTTTCTATCTATTTCTAATTGTCAAAGAGTAAATTACGACTAGGTAATTTATACTGATGATGACTACTTTGTAGTCGAAATACGTATTTATAATACAAAAACTGATCTAGATATTGCGGCGAATTTGAAATTTTATTTCAAAAATCCAGAGTTCTCATTAATTATCATTTGATAATCTAATATATAAAAATTAGTATTTAAAAATAAACGAATAAATACGTGTAACAGCGTTTTAAGATAATCATTCCTGAACGTGGGGAAATATTATGTTTCTCAATTATAAGGTCTTTAAACAATTTTTGCGGGTGAAGCCGTAACGGTTAATGCTAGTTATAAAACTTAATTTAAACTATTCCAATTTTTAACATAAAAATTATAAACTCACCCTGTATACACACGTATGAATAACATTATAGACATTGGTAGTTATTTGATAAATTTAGCGTTTAAATGATTTCTTATCTTTCGAAAAATTTATTAGCTGTAAATATTTTATGAGAAGATACGTCTCTCTGATGACTTACATATTACATATTAAATTGTATCCATCTATATCTTATATCTATTCAAAAGAATAAATATTTAACGAAAATAAAATATTAAATACTTACTGATGGTGGTGGTGGTAGTCTTTGGGTAATTAAAACGTCATTTTTGTTGTAGTTGTTTTTGAAAAAATTCTTAATAGATTATAATATTATTATTATGGTGGCTAGTCATTGACCTTTTTAACTACATACAGTATCGGCGTCATAAAGTGGCGTTCTTATTACAAAGTTTCATAATTGATTTGTTTCGAAGTTATGCGGTAGTTTTCGAATAAAAGTTATCCGTTATAAAAATAGTAATAACTTTTGTTATGTACGCTTTTTTCGAAAAGCAAATGTATTCGACACTAATCAAATTTCAAACTTTTGAAAGAGGAGCGTCATTTTTGAAGCCACCTATGAAAAAGAGTATACATAATAAATTATTACTGTTTTTTATGTTGGTATTTTTAAAGAGAATCGATTTTTGACTAACTTCTACGAAAATAATAATTATACAAATTTGAAAATTATTTATTTTTAAATTCATAAACAAAGGCTTGTTATAGGACCAAGCCCATTTACAAATAATTTTTTTTACTGATTAATGAGACTGCACTCAATAAAAAAACTTCTGTATGTACACTCCCGTTCAAAAAATTGAACAGTCTAATCAGTCTCTCACACTTAAAACGTAGTAAATGTTTTTTACTATACTTCCATTTCTTTTTTCACACTTAAAATATATACTACTAATTTTTATTTATAAATCAATAATTATACAGAGAGCCACAAAAGTGAGAAGTTTTATGAAATGTAAGAAAATTAACATTTCAGATCTGTTCAATTTTATTGAACGGGAGTGTACATAGTCTGTTACATATATAGTAGGTTAATAAAATCCTACAAATCTTTGTATATAAAAATGAATGTTTGTCTGTCTATGTGTTAAAATTATTTTGAGATATAAAAGATAGCCTAATATTTTACGCACACGTCAGAATTTCTGTACTTCATTTTTTAATTGATCAAAACGTGTTAAATATTCTTTTCAAAATTTATTCTGTCAGTTTTTGCCGTAAATTTATATTAAAATTCAATATTTCAATAGTAAATAATCATAATATAAGGAAGGTTCTGGGGAAAATATACCGAATGTTTTAGATACTATTATTTGTCTATACTTTGGCGTCATATCAATATTTAATACTTAGATATTTTTACGATTCTGTATATCAAAACATCTTCTAATGACTAATCTACAAGCAACAGAATGAACTCCTTAATTTCAAGTTTTTTTTTAAAATTATTATATTCAGCAGTTGCAATATTTTGTAAGCATTATTTGAATTGCTATGGATGGTTTGAAAATACACATTGGGTATTACAAAAATTATTTTATATAAAGATTAAAAAAAAAAAACTTGAATAGCCTTGACATTGGTTCGTATGTACCCTATTTTTTAACCCGACTTCAAAAAGGAGGATGGTTTTCAATTCGTCTGTTTTGTTTTGTTTTTTTTATGTGTGTCACCTCAGAACTCCGTCATTTTGAATTTTTTTTTTTTGGATGCGGTGTCCAAAAATTATGTGAATTTCTCTATGCTGACACCGACTCCAAAAATAACATATATATTTAAAAATTTTTGCTTAGGTGAACTAAAATTGGCACAAGAATATGCAATTATTTTTTTACTTTTTAGTGCGTTTTTTGTTATAGATAATTTGATTTTTGAAGTCGGGTTTCCATTTTGTCAAAATATGGTTTATTATATACACTACATAAATTAAAATAGACCCAACAGCAACATTTTGTGTGCATTTATCACTGTCTATGCACATTATGCCATGATATGGTGTTACACTCACACGACGGACGACAGACAACAACGATGATGTATACATGCACGAGTAAGATGCAACTATATATAAATGATTGTAGTTATTTATGTTATAATACAATACTGATTGTTTAAGTGTGACAAAGTAAACCATATCATAGTACATTACATATAGACAGCGATAGATACACTATACAGTATTCCAGAATGGGTTTATTTTAAAAAACAAGCTGTATACTGAATTCGTTATGGATGGTTTGAAAATATACATTTAATATTCCAAAAATAATTTTATTTACAACAGAAAAATAGCCTTGACATTGGTTTCTAATTCTATATACAAAGATTTTATCATGCATTTATATTCAAAGAAGGTATTTATTTGTTTGATTTTTGTAAAGATCGAGTGATGATTCAAATAACGGCTGCTTCCACAACCAAAATTATCCCGTATCAAGGACAAACTATATTTTATACAGAAAAAAAACATAAAATAAATTTAGATATCCCTATTCCTAGATTTAATATTTAATGGGGGTCTTTGACGATTCCAAATGAATCAGAAATGATGAATGAAACAATCTTACAATAGGGTTAACAATAAGGTTAATCGAGAAGACGATATTCTTCGCTAGTTTTACAACAAATTCATTTTCAAACTTCCGTATATTTTTTTAAATATTTATAATGAATAATAGAATTCCGTTGAATTCCGTTTTCTTGAAATTTTATTAAACAGAAATTAAAAAAATTATTTTTAGTTATTATGTGTTAATTAAAAAAAAATTGTCAGTGACCTACGTCATAGTAATGACGTAGTAGTAATGACATTTCATTTACCATAAATGTATATGTTTACAAATAATTATTTAAAACAATATTTGGCATTGAATAATTTTATTTCAATAAAAAGAAGACATTCTTTGGTCATACCCACAAGAACCTTGAAGAACAATAATTGTATTTATATAAAAAAAAGTATTCAACAATTTATCGTAAATAATTGAATCTACGCGAATATGTCTTATGATGGATGACTCAATTGAAATAAATAAATAAAATTAAAACTAAATTATTTACGAAACTATATTATTTCCGACTCGTGACGTACCAGGGTCAAAATTGAATTTGTTTATAATAAAAAAAACGTTTTTCCTTAATATCTTTTTTAAAACTTAAAATATTAAAAATGACAAAGAATATTCTTAAATTCTATATAAAAAAACAAACGAAATGAGCCCATAAACATAAAAATCGGTTTATTAGAAGTCGAAAAAAAAATTACCAAAGTTTGAAAAACGCGAAAATTTTTAATTAAAATAAGAAATTTAAAAATTAAATCTTTTTTTTTTTTTTAACAATGGCAAAGTATACCTATTAATGTGCCAAATTTAATGGTTAAATTTAATGTGCCAAATTTTAGCCCTGAAAAAATAATTGGGTCCCTAACAATTAATAAAATAACATGTCACCTATTTTTATAATTAAAAAGGGTGCAAACTATGCTAGATGATCAAATCTTTTTTTTAAATGAAAGGTCTCAACAATATCTATAAGGTGAAAAAAAAAACTTTTTAAATTGTATTTTTACCCATTATTTTTGAAATTGTTTATAACGCGCAATAAACAAATTAAAAATAAACAGTTAAGAAATTATTTAATTAAACTTTATTTTCTTTTAACTTATAGATTTTTTAAAGATCTTTAACTTAAAAAAGATATCCCGATACGTTAACATTTTAGATAGTTATCATATGTTCTACCTTTTGCTAATTACCTTATAAACAAATTAATATTTTTCGGTTTTATAAGGCTTAATCGAAAGCTTAAACACCTACCTATCTAACTCTAAACTAAAAAAAAAAAATTACCGAGCAATATGGTTTATTCCTTAAAGAAAAGCAGGATACCATCTGTGGGTCTCAGCTTTAAAATAATAATTCAATAATTTATAGACAGTTCTATCAAAATAAGGCACAAAACACTATTACTAAAGATTACATAGGTTGCACTCATATTGTCAAAGTCTGAATGAATATACAGACTTTGCAATAAAAAATTGCGGTAAAAAATAACATAAAAATAACCTGCCTGAAACCCGATTTTGCAGCTAATTTGGCTCTAGTATTAATCTACTCCAAAAAATTAGAATAATAATTTTGTAATTAGACTTTCGTATACAGGATGTAATTATCAAGATTATAGCCATTGAGAGAAATTTGTAATAGAGTATTATAAATGAGTTAAACAAAGACATGCATTTATTTCAAAGAAAAAACGAGATAGGCAGACATATATTATTTCCCATTCCTAGTAACAATAGTTTTAAATACCTTTGTAATATATAGAGGTTTTGTATTTGACCTCGAAAATCGAAATTTTATAGTGGATCTTTACGTTTCGAGAAACCCAACTGCTAAATTGTTTCGAAGTTTTTTTTTCATTTCGAAGATATAAATGGAATTTAACATGAGTTCTTTTTTATCTGTTTAAAAAATAATTTTGTAGATGGTGACTATATTGAACTTTAATACATTTTGATAAATATGTTCTGAGGTCATTATTACATCTGTATCATATTTCCTTAGGCCCGGTACACACGTTACGGTATACCTGTGCAGGTAAACCTTCACAGGTATACCTGTGCAGGCTAGAGCACCCACACGTTACGGTAAACTGGCAGATTTTAACTCAGTCGAGAGATGGGTGACTGACGCTCTCTAAAATAGCAGACGCTCTCTACTCAAGAAACTAGACACAACTAACATAAAAACTGCACAGGCATACCGGAGTGACTCATACACACGCGCAGGTCTTCATGCCTGCGCAGGTAGTCAATACTGAATTTCGATTCTTCTCCGGTCGCCTGTACAGGTCGCTATGCCTGTGCAGGCGGCTGGTACATACGATCCGGTTTATCTGTACAGGTGACCTGTACAGGTATACCTCTCCGGTATACCGTAACGTGTGTACCGGGCCTTAGGACCATTTAACGAATGTCCCCTTTTTGACGGTTTTGTATTCAAAATAAATAGTCATGCAACGTAAAATAAAAAATATACATGATTTCCGAATTGAACCAAATTCAAAATAAATTTCATGTACGTCGTTGTCCGATTTGAAAACCTTCATGAAAAAACTTGTTCCCAACTCTCCAGAACCTCCCATATTGCAGACAGTAGACCCAATGACACACAGTCTATATCTAGTGTTTTGATTTGAAAGTTTCAGTTCATTCATTTTAGACATTTTGTGCATTTTGATTTATTGGTTTCATCCCGCTAACAGAGAATAATAAATTACAGATTACGCCAAAAATTTCAACCATATAGTATGTAAAAGCTAAATATATCACTCACAGGTATCATTAAAATACAATTTAGATTATCAATGCCTGGGTATATATATGGTGGTTTAATAACAACCCTCTCCTTTTGAAATGATAATTATAAATTTTATTATTGCATATTGAGTAATTGCAAGCTGCATTATGAATATTCAATATATTTTAATGATCTACACTGACAGGGATAAAAACAGTGGATAAATAATAATTTTAAAATAATTTTAAAAGAACCTTCATTATTGTTATTATCGAATATTTAGTTCTATAAAATTTAATTGATTATAATTAAGGCGTTTAGTGTAATAGAGTGAAAAATGATTAATTTATAATTTTTAGGTATTAACTTTCTTCAATTTTGAATATATAAAATATGAAAACGTGAAATAATCGTAACGTATAGATTATAAGACAATAATATTTAACAAAATTCCATTTTTACAAGCTTTTATTTAAGTTCACTCTCTAGTTGTTTGTTTAGGGAAAAAATTAGCAATCAAAACTTTGACTTGTTCTAATTGATCTGAAGTTTGGAAATTTAGATGGAATTGAAAATTTTCGAAAGGTAAATTGAGTTTTTAGTCTTGAATATAATAGACTTGAAAAAACTTGAATATAATAGACTTAAAACTAGAAAATAGTAAGCATACATTTTTTAACAAGTTTTTATTTGATGAACTAAAAAGAAGAAAATAATATTTTTTCCCCGAGTCACCAATATGTGACAATAAATAAAAACTTGGAGCGCTCAGATTTTAAATCATTATTAAATTGAATTTATCGTTTTATATTAACTGTCAAAACATTTAAAACCTGAGCGCCCCAAGTTTTTATTTATTGTCAAATATTGATGACTGGGCAAAAAATTTTATTTTATACTTTTTAGTTCTTCAAATAATAGCTTGATAAAAAAAAGTACTGTATATTATTTTCTACTTTTTAGTAGTGTATCTTAAAAATTTACTAAGTTGTTAACCAGAGTGCGACCATGAAACTTGTAGACCGAAGAGTATACCACGGGGTTGGGACAGGATACATGGACCTAATAGCTCTAGTTTATAATTTACCCACCAGAGACCATATCCAAGTGCATAGAGTTTCCAATATACTATCATAATTTGACTATTTTAGATCATTTAAAACTTAAAACAAAAAATTTTTGGCGGATACATTTTAGTAACTATATAGGTCTTATATATATAAATTTTTTTGCTAAGATTTCGTTAGCAAAAAATTATTTAACATAACCTTCAGTGATCAAATTGTAGACAAAAAATTTTAGAATAAAAGAATGAGAAAATTTGAAATTTTTTA
Source organism: Nineta flava (assembly GCA_963920215.1). NCBI lineage: Eukaryota > Metazoa > Arthropoda > Insecta > Neuroptera > Chrysopidae > Nineta > Nineta flava. Next base: position 120,948,815 of record OY986040.1, read on the forward strand.
TTTTGTGTAGATGTTTATTTTAAATGTTGCCATTTTATATGCCGGTCAGTGTAGCATGTTTGTTGTAATATTATCGAGAACAAACAATCCGTGCTATTTACTTTATACAACTAATTTATTATAAATAATTAATAATTATTTAAAATATATTGTTAAATTAATATATTATATTAATAAAATTTATTTGTTATAATTATATTATTATATTTAATAAATTAATTATTTATGATTTATATTTCAAATAAAAATGAGAATTTTTTATTTAATCTTTTTCAATCCTCTCTTTTTAAAAAATATTAAAAATATTTGTTTATGTCTGATACGTTTAGTGAGTTTTGAAATTTTCATGTTGGATTTAATTTTAATAAAGGTAACTGTTAGGGAGACTAAAAACATAAATTACGTAATACTACCAAATATTTAAGTTTAAGGTATTTCCAAAGAGGCTGTCAAGAACATCGCGAAATTCACAGTATTAGTAAAACGAATACTTAGAAATCAGTTGAATTTTTTTTGAGAATTTATCCTAATGGCGTTTTTGTGAAAATCGTTACATAAGTTCGAGAAATTTAACATGCATCTTCATAAACATGAGTGAAATAAAATGCACGATTGCGACAGTTTTTACTTCGAACTCTCTCAATATAGTTACAGTTGTTCTGAAATTCGACAGATACTTTCCTCAATTCTTTAGAAATATTTTTCCTTAAAACTTTGGGAGAATGATCATCGGATTGTTAAGTTTTTTGATAAAATTTGCGTAAAAAAGTGCATTTTTTTCATGTCCGCAGCAGAAGGGATATTTTTTTGGCCCGGTATGACGGGCCTAAAAAAAATATTAATATAAACTTACCACAAAAAATAATAAACTTTATTGTTGTATTGAGTTCATGCGTGTACTGTTTATTATACTTTTTATACATAAAAATATAATTTAGTGTATAAAGTTGCTATATATACATACATATGTATATGGACTTTTATGAATGTACTATATATATAGGATTTTGAAGAATTTTACATATTGTATAGTACTCGTACATCCTTAATAAATATCTCTATGAACATCATACATAGGCACATAACTAGATAAGCGAGATATCCCTTTGCTAGTCGATACAATAATAGATAATATGCGGTTTATCGATAAACACTATTATAATGAGTTTTGATTGTTTCGTAAACGAATTCTCTCTATTTCTGTGAATATAATCTATGTGTGTTCATGTTTGGCGGTATTCGATAATATTGTATATATATTGTATTGTAACCACAATATACCATCATCGACTAACAACTACCTACGTAGTACCTACCTACTACCTACCATTTGGTAGAGATGATAGATATATATTCAAAAGACCACATAATTAACAGGAATGATTCTACGTGAATATATATTCACGTATGGATTGTTTGTGGTTTGGTGGTAGTGATTTTGGTAGTTGAGAAAGAAATTAATGAAAATTTTACATAATTAATCTCCTCTTTAATTGATTCTAAATTTATTGATACATTTATGCCAATGAAAACATTCAATTTATTAAACTATATATTTGCATTTTAAAATAAGCCGAAATAAAAGTGGGGGTACTATATGTATAGTATAGTTCAGAACCTAGGGCAGTTTTCGTAGCCGTAAAAGGTCTGAGGCCGCAACAAAGTTTTCGTTCTGCTGGACAAGGTTTTCAAAGTTGTTTGGCTGTGCAAAGATGCATACGAAAGAATTTACATACACAAATTAAGAAAACAAATAATGAATTTAGACAATGGCCCAATTTTAAATTCTGATTTAATAAAATCAAACCATTTTCAAAATTAATACCTGAATAACAAGGTCAGCTGCGAATAACACCCTCACGTTATTGACAATAACAAGACTGTATGGTCAGAAAATGATTACCGCCAATCAATGGGTTGGGTCACCATACACTTAATCCTTTAATTGGTCAGTTAACTCAAGTAATCCCTTAGGTACTACCTCATTCAGATCATATAAAAGACAAAACTTTGTTTAAACCATTGTGAGACACGCACCAAATTAGCAACGAGTAACATATCTTTGACTCCATATCCCGGAGATAGTTACGATTAGCTAATTCATAGTGATGATGACTACCTTGAAGTCGAAATACGTATTTATAAAATACAAATAATTGTTCTAGAAATTGGACAAAATTTGAAATTTAATAATGCTGTTCATTAAGTAAGATTGGCAACAAAACATTTCATAGAATGTAACTTAAAGACTTCAATTGCATAAAGATTTTATCATACGTGTAGTATTACACTATATAGTACCGATTGTCTGTGTATACTACGAATATATACGAGTATATGCATCATATATGACGAAATATTTGCATAATAGCTTGTAAGATTCAACAAATAATGTACTTATATATGTATTATATTTACTTCTTGGTTTTAAATGTAATACTCTTATTTATACATTTTGTTATGTTTTGGTTTTTAATACGATTTGTTTGTTTATGTTATGGTAAAATTATATGAAAACCAATAAAAAAAACTATAATAATATCTTAAGGGAGTTCCAGCATGAAACCACTTTTCGGCAGATTTTGCTCATTTTTTTTTCACAGGCGCAAAATATCATTTTCTAATAAATCTCGATGTTTTAGAAGTTTTGATCGTGCAGAACGTGACATAATTAATAACAAAGTAATCATTCAATCGAAGCATCTAAACTTCATGCCCACCTAAATATTATCTGTTGTATTAAAAACAACTACTCGATAGAATTTAAAAAAAAAATTAGGAGAGTATTTCTTAATAAATTTTTAAAAAAATCGCGTTTAACCGTTTTGTTTTCAAAATATAAAAGTTTAAAATTTTTTTCTCTTTCAAAATTATACTAATTTGTATATAAATATTTGTATGTGTTGTGTATGCATGTATATATGTATTTGTTCTACACTATGTTTAGTTTAGTAGATCTCTCACGAGTATGAGAAAGTACATATGCATACATTAAGCAATGTGTATGAGAAGGAGGTCTTATAGGTTTGATAAACAAGCACATTTTTCATAATTGTTCGAGTGGTCACCAACCACTCTCATCACTATAAGACCTCCTTCTCATACACATTGCTTAATGTATACATATGTACTCTGTCATACTCGTGGGGGATCTACTATACGAAGATGTAAACTAAACAGACGGTATAATAAAAGCACCGGTTTGCTTTTTGTCCTAATTATACAAGACAGTGCTGGAGCTACCTTAAGTAATAATTATTAAATAATTGGAAACAATAATCAATAGGGAATATGCGTGAAAATTTTTTTTCACATTTATTTTCAGAATATGAAAATACTGTTAATACTGTAATAATATTTAAAAACGAAATTAAAATCCGACAAATATCAAGCAAGCTATAAGCTTTTAAAGATTATTATCTGTCTCTTTCTTGCAAAAATACTAAAAACGGAGTTTTACGTGTATTTTAAATGGTGAAAGTGTAATATGACGTCACATAACATATCAAGAGGGCTATCACCCTCTTTGTCAAATCGGGAATTTTAATCATTCATATCTCGCTTATTTTTAAAGTTATTTAAAAAGTAATTTTACCTTGATATTTGTCAAGTAAACATGCTTCAATTCAAGTGAAAAAAAATTTCCATGCATATTTCCATGCATATTTCCTATTATTTATTTGTTTACTTAATTGTATCAAGTACTACCATTATTTTGAATAATTAATCAGCCAATTTCGTCGACAACGAAGAGAAACGATGTCAACTACCTTTAAATTTAAAATTACGTTCAGTGAAAAGAGCAGGTTTCGGCTAGTACGGGCATATATGAAAAGGTAAATACCGTTAAGCTATCGCTGATACAGCTCAAGTGACTTCGAAATTTTTTTTTTTGAAATTTCTAAAAACTGATTAAAATAAATTTCATATACAGATAGACTATAATCTGTATATTAACGAAGTGAGGCTTTCGAATCAGATTTATAAAAAAAAAGAAGCTTTTATTATTAAAAAAATGCACAATAAAAATTATTGATATAGTAAAATTATTGTTTATAATACTGCACATCTACTTCAAAACAGTTATTTACAAATAACAATTACAATTGTAAAAATATTATTAAAGTCCTTCAAAGTCCTTCAAAGAACTTGTAAATATTGTAATATTATTTTATATTGTATTGTTTCAAAATAAATAAAAAGTTTTACAAATCAATATTTATATACGGTGGCGCATAACTAACGTTATGATTTAATTCATGAATAAGTTTTTTGTTTATTAAATTTTTTGTCGTATTTTTTAATATTTAAAAAAAAAATTAACCTTGAAAAACTTGGGAAATTTATGATGGAAAGACTTAGTACAGAACAAAGAACCAAAGTTGAATTTTATTTTGAAAGTCAACATTCGATTATTCAGACACAAAGCTCATATCGAAATTTCTTTCATGTCCCGGCAATTTACCGATTCAGTATTTTCGGGAACATGGGGCTGCCTTTGATATCCCGCGTGCTGGAAGACCTTGTGCAGTTCGAAATGATGTGAACTTTGCTCGGGTGCTAGAAAGTGTTGAGGAAAACCCCGAAACTTCCACCAGGCGACGTTCTCAGCAGTTGGTGATGTCTAGGCGGTCTTTGCATAAAATTGTACATACGTTACACCTGTTCCCATAAAAGATTCAAATGGTTCACGAGTTAAAACCAAATGATGCACAAATACGCTTTCATTAAATAAATCATAACGTTTCTTATGCGCCATCCTTTATATATATTTTTATATAAATGCATCGATTTGAGTGGTCCTTATTCGAAGGGAGTTAGTTTTATACACAATTTTATTTTATATTTACGTTTTTATGTTTAAAAAAAAAACTATTCCAATTTATAAATAAATAAATAAATTCAATCCATATTGTTATATACAGAGTGATTTCTAGGTGAGAATAATATATCTCTATAACCGAAAACCTTTTGCAATGGTTTTCCAATGTTCGGCATTGTATCTGAATGTTATTAAATTTAGTCATTGAATTTTAATCGACATCCAATACCGTTTTGAAAGTTTGCAGATGTATTCAAATATGATAATATTAAATAAATTCATACCACTTAGATAAAGTCATAAAAACATTCGAAAATATTCACTGAAATTTGGTGGAGGCTTTGATAAATATTGGGAAGTGATGGAATCGTTGGGAAATCAACTTCATTCTAAATAAAGATAAAAACTAACAAAAAATTTTTAGTTATATTATATTTTGTGAACGCACAATGCTTTTATTTTTACAATAATGTTGAAAGTTAATTGACTTATAAAGGCTGGAAAAAACTAAATTATTTTCTACTTTTTAGCCCAATTTGATTTTAAAAGAAAACCATTGTTTTAAAAAGTTTTTTCTGTTATTTTTTTTAAATAAATGTTCAAGCTTCTGTTTATAAGTCGTAATATTTGACATCGGTATATTTCATCTTAATTTACTATCGTCTTCAAATGTGGGGTTATTTTTTCTTAATTGTACATTTTATTTCGGGTGAATACATTCAGTTTCCGAAAAAATATTATTTTAATATTATATTACTAGTATTTTCAAAACAAATAAGTAAAACTCGAAAGAAATAACTAAAATTCCAAATGGATTCTACAAACTAACTACTAATTAAATGTAAAAGACTTCTTGCTGTTCCGAGTCCAGAGGATTATGGCTGCTTCTACACGAAATCAGAGTGTAATAAACAAATATACTTATAGGTCTAAAATATACAATATTCTTGTGTATTTTGTGTAAAATAAAACAGTGAATTATTCAATGTTAACTAAACTTTCAATAAACACAAGGTAAATTCATATCTAGTATAAAATATAAAGTATTTATATTTGTGTGTATGTATGTATTCATTTAATAAAAAATGAAATTGAATTTATATTGTATAGAAAAAAGTATTAGACCAGCCGTTGATAATTGAATAATGAGGCGCATGTTGTGTGTATACTAATGGTTTTATCGTGAAATATACGTACATACGGAATCATTACTTCGATAGCACATTCGATACTTCGATAGCACATCGATGCACAGTGTATGTTGTTCACAGTGCGAAAGCGAAACTTGTTGGCTAAAGGGTATTACTATCTTGTGAGACACGCATCAAATTCGTATAGAGTAACATATCTTCGATTCCATATTCCTGAGATAGTTACGATTAACTAATTCATAGTGATGATGACTAGTTTGTAGTCGAAATACATATTTATAAAATACATATAATTGATCTAGGACAAATTTTAAAATCTAACTAATGGTAACGGATTGGATAAAATAGCTGTTCTGCGTCAACATGCCGCATTTCATGATGACTGGATACAGCGCGATATCTGTACGATTAATCCTTTACTGTACACGAAATGTTCGATGTTTTCATATAGCTAGCTGCTGGTCTATTTACGATAGAATGTTTAGTCGACAGCGAAACTGTCGTCATTCATTTTTGTGAAAAACTACATAGTGGATTTGTAGGTGTATCCATTCGATTTACGGAAAAATATTAGGAACAAAATTTATTAGTATATTTATGTCAAACAACTTTTATTTGACACATTTTTTCATATAACAAACGGATTCGGTATAAATCTACTAAAAAATATATAAATAAAGAACGGCATTTTAGCAGTTGATAGTACTACTTGAATCGACTTCTATGCAGTACATGACTGAGAGTGCATCATATTTAGAATAGGTAGGGTTGGTACTAGTAAATATTATTATGAAATTTTTATTATTTATTACTTTTAGAATGGCAAAAATATATACACGACATATATATATATATATATATATATATATATATATATATATATATATATATATATATATATATACATTAATATTTATATATATATATATATATATATATATATATATATATATATATATATATATATATATACAAGGTAGCGCAAAAGTACCTTCGCGGTTTTAAATTAAAAAAAAAAGTATATGAAAAGTTAAGTAAATTAATATTTTGAAACTCATAGTACAAAGCGTGTTTCTTGTAGTTTTTTTCCAACTACTTACGAAAAATGATGTCTAACAAATGATGTCCCCTTTCGCGATGACAAATATGAGCTCTTTTTAGCACATCTTCCATGATCTTTCTTCTTCCAAAATCTCTCGCCTAATATTCACTCTAAGTTAAGATAACGCCGATAATTCAGATAACGCCAAAGAAAATAATCTGAAGAACTTAGAGGCCATCTCAAGTCTCCATTTCTCTAAATTAATCGATTCGTGACATGTGACATCAAAAGAGCAATTGTGGCTCTGGCAGTATGTGCATTGGCACCATCTTGATGAAATCAGTAGTGATGATCTTCTTGTCTTGGTATAACAAATTTTTCAGCATTTTCCTGTATCAATCTCCATTTACCGATAGTGTAAGATCAACTTCATCTTGGAAAACATAGGGCCCGATACTCCCAAGTATTTACTTTAATATAAGAAAAGAAAACACAATAAATATTAATTCCAAAAAGAATTATTGAAATTAAAAATCATGAAGGTACTTTTGCGACACCCGGTACTATGTATAGATTTATTATCGATGATTCAAACATGGCATTTCAATGTTTATTAAATGTATACATCTGACACGTGTTCGTGTACCACTTCTGGTTTTTTAATTTTTTTTTCATTACAAAATATATTATATTTTTCTATTCCAGGTTTACAGGGTATACACAAATAGTGTGAAATAATTTAAGGGTGGATGCTCAAAGAGAAACATTTTATACAAACTACTAAAATGAGTAAAATGAGTGAAAATAACAACTGGAAATGTAATAACTAACTGAATTATTTCCTTAAATATCTTAACTTAATATACCCTGGTATATATTATATACCGGGTAAGACTTAAATGCTCGACCGTCATTTAAAAAATTTGAAACTGTCATTCGATATCTAATATTCAAAAAATTCTAAACGGCCAATTTTCGAAAATTTCTTTAAACACTTATAGATTTGTTTTGTTGAAAATTAGTGGAATAAATTTTAAGACGTCGAAAATATTTGAGATATAATAATTTTTTCCTTGGAGAAAGGTTTTTTTTTATATATTATTTCAAAAAGAAAATAATAAGATCAATTTTGATTTATTTATTTTTCTTTTAAAACAAAGTTTTTTTTTTTTAAATAAAAAAAGACAAATGAATCAAATAAAGCGTTTTGTCCAATTGACATATATTTAGTATATTTTTACTAATATTTTTTGTTTTTTATTGTGTGTATCGAGTATCTATCTGTTGTAGGTTCTACAGCGACCTTTTGAAGACTAAAAAGATCCAAGATAGCGCGACAGATGGTTAGTAGCGTTAATATTAATTAAATTTCTTCTTGTGGCAAAGTATATGGAAATTAGTACAATAAAATACACTCTTCTATCCAAATTTTGGGTTCGAATTAATTGTAAGTACCTATATTGAATCAAAACTGATTTAGAATCTCCGACCTTTGAATAAATACTTCAATGTATACTTGTATATATATATATATATATATATATATATATATATATATATATATATATATATATATATATATATAAGGTAAAATGATTTGTATGATACAGGTTGAACACAATTAATCCATGTCATATTATGTACAACGAGTATATTGAAAAATTAATGTATGTAAAATGATTCATATAAAATGATGACATTACACGAACGGTCAATAAATCACAACGGTCGTTTTTCCTTGAATATCAATTTCTTATAGATGATTGTATATTGGATTTTTATGATTTCGTATTTATTTTCTTATGGTAAATTCTCGATTGAGTAATTTGACATTTATTGCGACATTTATTTCAAACATCAATAATGCAAATCAAATTTAAAGACATTAGTTTTAAAGATATTTGATTTTATAAAGATGTAAGACATCTCAGGCTCATACTATCGGAAATTCCGCACTATTGATTCCAGGAAATACAAAAATGAAGCTTCATAAGTACAATCAAATGCAATATATTTGAAACAGTAATTCACATTCTAAGCGTAAATATTAATTAATACATAATAATATTCAATTCAATTTTTTTTGTAGGGAAGTGTACACATAAGTATATAAAATTGAGAAAACCTCTAAAGACGTCTACACAGACAGTTTTCACATATATTTGTAGACAATGATTAGAGATAGTTTAAAGAATAGAGATGTTGTTGCGTGTTGTAACAATTAAAGTTTATTAATTTAAATCGGTCGAAACAAAATTATAGTCTACTGCACTAGACTATAATTTTATTCTATTTATAAGTTTATTTACACACAATTATCTATACACAATCGTTAGACGCATATACTTTTAAACGAGCAACATTTATATATATTTATATACATTTAAGCGTTTGTGATCTCGCGTTCTTGAAAACGGTTCTAACGATTTTTAAAGTCGATCTAGTTATCGTTAATCTCTGGAAAAACTCATCTTCTGCAGGTTTTCACAAGCAAAGCAATACCTTGAAACATTTTTTAAAGTAAGCTACTTGTAAAACTTTGGTATGATGTGTTATGCTAATTCTTGAAAAAAAGTAGATATATACTGGAAATTTGTATTCTGCACTATTAAACACTTTTACACAACAATTAAATTTAATTCGTAGAAAATGTTTTTTTATTTAATACAAATTAGCGGTGTTTCTTATTTTTATTTTCTAGGTTTGGCTGAAACGTTCCACACCTGTCTCACGTCTCACGAAGAGCTTGATCGCCCATTTATATACAGGATTGCACAGCTTATTTCAAGCATTCGAATGGTAATTTTTGATCAAGCGGCTATGAAATAAACCAATACCACTTTAAAATAAAAATCGTTAGATTCATTTTCAGAAAAATTCATTAGAGTAAAGGATCGAAGACATTTTTGGACGTATTTCTAATCCATGGACAAAAATGTATTTCTATTATTTCTATGGTCATAAGTGTATTTTAATAGATGCTAATTTTTTTTTTGATTTTTCGTTCGTAAACAAATATCTATTTATTCAAAAACTGCAGATTCGTTGAAACATAACCAGGCGCTGATCCAGCCCTCAAAAAAGGTTGTGGTCACAGACACCCGAAAATCGGCCAATTGCGAGTCGGAGTATGAACTCGCTCATGATCGATATAGTGCATTCCTACAAAGGAGATGTTTACAAAATATATGACGCCCAGACCAAGATTTTGTACAGTTCCACGTGGGCAAAGCCGTGGGGCGACCACTAGTAAATTAATAAACCTGACAAATGTAAGTTTGTTTGCTCCCGAAAATTACAAAAGTAAATGTGTGTTTGTTTGCACATCCCAGTGTCACATTTCGACTTACATTGACTGACAATAACAAAAAACTTTATAAAGTAAACTTTTTTTCGATTCAAGTTAGGTTACCTATGTTTACAAACTGTACAAGCTACTAACGTCAGTGCCACGCCACGCCACCGAAAAGGAATATGTGCATACAACACACGCATCCAGTGCATCCAGCGAATAGTCATCTCTTTTTTCCAATACAAGTATTCATGTGCCAAAAAGAAACAGATAATATGTCGTCAAAAATGAGACATAACGTGTCAGAATATCGTCTATGATGACTAAGTATTTCGCTGAAGACTAAATTCGCTAAGTACTAAATTTTATTAAAGCATTGGAAATAATATCATCAGCCTATCGACCTCAATAGACCGTCAAAGTGTGACGTCACAAGTCTATTAGGGTTTTGGCCATGCCCATCATGCCCACAACGGTGGATCCGCGCTTGAACATAACAATCTCAATATTACACATTTAGTTATAAAAAAAATCAATTATAAAACTACTCTTGTAGTTTGTCAGTATTCCAATACAACAATATCACTGATATTAATGATAAATAACAAATATACGACTTGCATTTAACATTTATTTTTCATAATAGAACGACATCGACGAGTATATATAGTTACGTTTTATTATATTGTAAATTGAAAATGAAAACATCTAAATGCTGAATTTACAATTCACGAAACCATTGATTTTCTTTTATTCAATATTCTATTTATGTCTATCGCAATAATAAATCAGTTAAACTATCATTTGTCTATATAGACGCAGGCCATATTCACAATATGTCTTCAAGTATAATTAATTAGTTCAAAATGAATCCTTGTTTTACTATACTTGATAGTAAAAATATTGAGCTATTTTTATTAAGACGGATACGGAAACATAAAATTTGGAATATCTTCCATAATATTGGTAAAATGGTATTATGATCCTTACAGTCTGGGTAAAAGTATAAAAGATAGGGTGAATCGTTTACATATACATTTGTAATATCTGTGCATATTAAATATCTCAACTTTGATTGCGAATATCTTATTTCACATGCGTAAATTGCAACCAAATTGCATAAAAATGTCACTGATATCTACTTGAATACGTAGTGAAAATTTCATTCGCTTCAATAGACTTGTTAGCTGTAATTACCTTAACAAACGTGCAGTCAACTGGCTATTTGCCAAATTTGCTTTTGCCTAATATTTATCCAGTTAGAACCGAATATTAACAATATATAGTACTCACTAGTATAGTTTCTCTTGGAAAAGACGACTTGGCGACATATTGAATGTATGGTGATTTTACTACTCGAACAATTTTCACTAGATAAAGAGCAATATTCATTTGATACAGATTCACTTACATTACGAACATTGAAAAACCTTTACTAGGTGTGATAATTCTATTTTTATTTTTCTATTCGGTTTTTTAAAACTTCCATAGTCGTGAAAAAAAACTAAGCCGTTGCGGCGAAGCCTGGCAAATGTGAACTATTTTGACATCGAAACTATTTTGACATCGAAACTATTTTGACATCGAAACTATTTTGTATAGAAAATATACATGAAAGGATGGCTTATTATAGGAAATAAATATGGCATAATCAAAAAAAATATTCAGATTTTTTTAAAGGGAAAACTTTTTCTTTATTTAAAAAATACAAAAAATACAAAAAAATACTTAAAAACTGAGACAGTTACTTAAACTATTATTATTATTATTAACTATTTTGTATAGAAAATATGCATTGCCATCTATGAATGCATTTTTAAACCTGTACATATCTTTTTATACCTGGTATATGTAAATATACAAGGTATATTAAGTTTAGTCCCGACCTTGTAACGCATCAAATATTGATCGCAGGCATAAATGTTTTGCATAGGTGTTCATAGAATGGCCTAATTCGGCCATTTCTGCATGTTCCGTGCGTCTGGGAACACGATAGCTCTAAAACGAAAAGAGATAACGAGTTGAAATTCTGTATTTGTGTTCTAGAGAAAAAAAGTAAGGTCAAGTTCGTGAATGGGCATAATCGGACCATGTCTGGGCAACATGGGCAAAACTGTCCATCTTTGAAACCATAAAAGATAGAACAATAATGTAAAGATAAAAATGTTCCTTTTTAAAAAATAAACAACTGGAATATACCGAGTATTAAAGCAAATAACTCAGTTAGTTGGTATTTTCACTTGTTAAAAACTGATTTCTTATATGTAATATCAACTATGAACAACTTGTTGATCGCGTGGCGAGTAAACGTCGCCGGGCTAATAGTCGGTCGAACACGTCGCAATAAATGTTTTACATCAAAAATTAGTAAAATATACTTTTCGCAATAAATATAACTCAATATATTTTATGAAATTTTGTCACATGTATAACAAGAACGAAGTAATCGGCTATGCTTGAGAAGGTTTTCTGCAGTTTCCTTCACGAACTCCAGATGAATATCGGCATAGTTCCTATCATAGTTGGTTGCAGCCGCATATCCTACCAATTCCTAATCTATACACAAAAATTCTTTCCACTCCACTCACATCCTCACATCCTTAGGCATCACAATGGACCTGTGGCCGAAGTATAGCCCGTCCAGGACAGCCGCTACAATCTATCTATCTATCTACCTTCTTCATATTTCCGCAATCATTGACTTAAACAAAAAATCCAAGGGTTCAATTTTACGATATCTATCTATTGATATGGAAGTTGTCAGACACTTTTATAGCGTATATATGTTACATGAATCTAGAATCCATTCAAATGAATGCCACATTAAACTTGCTAAACGTTGTCCATAACGCGGTATTATTAGAGAAATGGTGAAACGAAACGAATGAACGAAAGAAAGAAAATAAATATTAAAAAAAAAAAGGGTTGTGATGATCCTACATGAAAATCTTTGATAATATTTCCTCTATTCTCAGCTGTATTTAATAAAATAAAATGATATAAAAAGGAAGAATACTGAAAATTATTTTTCACATTTTCTAATATTTTTCACACTTGAATTACTATTAAAAATGTAAATAATTCTGATTCGGTTACATAAAATCAGTTGAATTGTGATATTTTTTTCTATTAAATGTATAGAGAAAAACACAAAGGATTAAATTTGTTGAGGATCGCGGGAACGTAGGATGATATTTTTTTAAACGATTGAACTTTTAATTTCAAAAGCTCATAAATATTTATTTATTTCTATTTAATGGAATTTTTTTTCACCCGTGTAAGGAAAAATGAATGGAAAAAAGTTTTTTGTTCAAACTACGCTTTTTTTACTGAAGCTGAATTAGAACCACTTCCTCTTATCCTACGGAGTTGAATTTTTACACGTTGGTTCAGTTTCGATGGCAATGTATTTTTATGGTAAGCAGGACTAGAATCGACCAGGGAAAAGGGTGCTTTAGGGAGGAGGAGGAAACACAAAATTTGGTAAATCTCTTAATATTGAAAAAATCGAAAAACACAGAAGATGTAAAGTTGTAGAAAATTAGTTTTACTATAAAATGCTTGTTTTTAAAAATGTGTTTTTTAATAGAAAGATAATATAAAAAGATATATCTCATAATGTAAGATATATTCCGCAAAGATACATCTCAATAGAAAAGGATAAAATTTTGGAATTTATTGAAAATTTTTATTTCATAATAGGATCAAATTTCTTCACTGCGGGAATACAGGAATCTATTACACGTGCATTTGTAAAATATTATTAGTTTAATTGAGGCAGTTGGTGTAATTGAATAACTAAAAAAGTATCCGTCAAAATTTGTATTCCTTGTATGTATATATATATATATATATATATATATATATATATATATATATATATATATATATATATATATATACATATATATATATATATATATATATATATATATCTCAGTATAGATTATCTTAAAATCTATTATCATTTAACCGTAAATTTATCCGTGGCCAGGCTACCTATATATTTACATATTACTCTATTGCACCGAACACCTTAAACTGATACATAAATAAACCTTGGGATATACAACTTTGACCTTACGACCCATTGTGCTCCCCCCCCCCCCCCGCCTTCTACTCCAGCCTGACGAGGTTCGCTTCTCCCATATCTTGGCATAGCCAAGAGCTTGCTTATCAGGTTTCATTGAAAGTTTATATATTCGGGAAGAGATGCACCGAAATATTGTATCTGCTAGAATCGCAGTTATAGATGATGTCGCCGAATGTTTTTTCCTCCTCACCATTCTGCACATAATGGATCCATTATGGGGTCCAATTGTGTGTAGATGCTTCCGTAGGTGATAATGTTCAGTGATGAATCCGGTAATCTTTCGAAGATGTATCTTGTCCAGGTTAAGTGCATAAAGTCTAAGTGACCGAGCGGTCTAGGGCATTATATCTGCGCAGTATGCCTACTGGGAAACTGGGAGGTTATTGGTTCGAATCCCGACATCGACAGTTTGTCAATTATTAAGAAAAAAAGGGCGGTTAATTGACTAAACTGTCGGCGTATGGACAAGAACGAAGTAACCGGCTATGCTTAAGAAGGTTTTCTGCTGTTTCCTACGAACTCCAGATGAATATCGGCATAGTTGCTATCATAGTCGGCTGCAGCCGCATATCCTACCAATTCCTAGTCTATACACCAAAATTCCTTTCACTACACTCACATCCTCACATCCTTAGGCATCACAATGGAGCTTATGGTCGAAGCGTGGCCCGTCCAGGGCAGGCTCTCTAATCTATCTACCTATCTGAGTGCCCCGAGGGATAGTCTCTTGGATGCATTCCGAAACACAGTTTTTGCTGCAGTTTATTTTCCCAGTCATCACAGTGTTTAAAGTCTATCGACTAGTATTTTTTTTTGCATGTACCGAGCACCTTGCTGCAACTTGATGAAACTAATATATGAATATAAGAAGTAATCCCTTTAATCACCCTCAAATAAAAGGCGATAATATTATAATTAAATACTAAAACATATTATTCCCACACAAATTTTCACCACAATAGTATCTCCATCACGCATAACCTTTTAAAAAAAAATACCCCATGGTATACAAAAATAAAAAAAAAAAAAGGAAAAACCCAAGACACCATTATTATTATTCAGTAATAATTCTTTGTGAAGAAGGGTGACTTGTGTTTGTTTGTATTATTATCGTATATAGAAGAAAATGAAATTATAATATTTATTTGCATCCATTATGAACAAACTCTTAAAAAGTCCTTAGGGAATCATCAAATTTCATACATATATATATATACAAAAGTTTTTGGGAGTAAATATATTTTATTGTCATATCATTTTCCATCGCCAGTGTTATAAAATAATATAAAACTTTTGTTGAGTGTTTTTTAACTTTTTTTTTTTGGTTCGAATTGTCATGATAAAAATTTATGATTGTCATTTTTTTTCTCTCGTATGTATAAGTAATTCTATAATTGCATGTTCGTTAAAAGTATTGATAAGTTATTTCAATAAACTTGGCAAATAAAAAGTTAGGGATAATTATTATGAAAAGTTTGGGGTCAATTATTCATATACTTTTTCATTTATTTACTTTTTAATCTTATCAATGTATACACGTTTTTCCATCGCAGAAAATAAATCTATAATTAAGGGAGGTATATTTTTCAATATTTCTTAGAAAACGAAAGGATGATAAACATTTTTCTAAAAAGATTATATATATATATATATATATATATATATATATATATATATATATATATATATAATATATGTATATATTTCTTTAAACTATATAATTATTACAATTCATAATTTAAAATAATAATAATAATTATATCTATTAGGGAAATATTAATAAATAATAATTTCATTCGTTTGAATATTAAAACCATTATTTCAATATAGAAAGTAGGTATCTACATAGATAATAGATACATATAGAAATGATACCTTTTAATAAATATAATGAAGACTTTTAGTGCTTCGAAAATATACTCACAATATTATTTTCCACCTGCGGCTCTTTCCGGCTCCTCAGACAGTGTTGGAAAAGAAGAGGTTGACACTGTAGGTATTTATATAGAGCAACTGTATGTCTTTTGGTTCGGTACTTTAACGGTAGGTAGGTATGTTCGTGTGTATTGGTATATATATATATATATATATATATATATATATATATATATATATATATATATATATATATATACTTCCGAAGAATATAATAAGAAGTGGCTGTTACTTCCATGATCCTATGGATTATTACTAACTTTTAGCGAATTTCCTCCAAAAGAAATACAGCTATTGTTTTTGCACCAATGGTGGAATTTCGTAAAATTTTCATCAAATGTCCATCGGTCCTACCTATTAGATGATAAAAATCACTATCGCTAAAATTTGTATATGTGTATATATATATATATATACATATGTACATTTTTTAAATGACTGTCGACTCTCTAGCGGTCACAGTTTTATTCCGATTGGAATGAAATTGGGTATTTGGGTCGCTTTTGGTATTCTAAAGGTCAAGTTCAAAGGAAAGGGGGTTTAGGGGGGAGGGGAAAACACAAAATTTGACTCCCTTAATATTTGAAATCTCCCTTTATATTTGAAAAATCGAAAAATTTATCAGGAGTTGTAGGTACTAAGTTTTACTATAATTTTGTTTCTTATCATTTTTCTGTTACATTAATATTTACAGAAATATTTACAATTAAAGATTTCAAGTTAAAATTCTAAATATCTCTGTTCACATTCGAGTTTGAGAAAAATGATCAAGTAATGAATTGTAGCAAACTTGATTTTCTACTTTACTCCTTATACATTTTTCGATTATTCTAATATTAAGAGAGATATTTAATATCTTGTGTTTGTTTGACACGAATACATAAAATATATTTTATTGTAAAAAATTTTGATTGTCGTTTCCATAGTAACTATAAAATATAATCATTATACCGTTTTTTTTTTGGCTATTAATAAATTTAATTTTTGCAAATACTAAAGTCATATCAGATATTATATTTCATTTTGATCACACTAAAATTATGACCGCTAGAGGGTGATTTATGTATTCTAAGGAAATTCGCTAAGTTGACGCAGCTCCTGCGTAACGAATTTTTTAAAAATTTAATGGATTATTATTACACCAAATAACTAATAAGTCTCGTTGCGGTCTATCTTGTCTATCTTCTAAGATGTCACAAGCCTGCCGATTGTCTCTGAATGAGCAATCGGAAAATGTCAATGTAAATAGTATATGGGGTACAAAACTATCGCACTATTTGCAAATTGCATGAACATCTGAATGAATCCATTCTCTGGGTCAACGCACAGCAAAAGAGCAAAACTGCTTTAAACAGAGTTAGTCAGCCTAACACTGTTTTTTTAAAATAGAACATAAGAAATCACATTCCATACGCACACTGATAAGACCCTAAGCAAAAAAGTTTTGTTTTGACTATGTCTTATCAGTGTGCGAATGCAATGTAATTTCCTATTTTATATTTTTAACAAAACAGTGTTAGGCCGACTAACACTGTTTAAAGCAGTTTTGCTCTTTTGGTATGCGCTGGCCCTTAAAAAGCCCAATATTCAGTATAGAGAGGAACATACTTGTGAAACTGCAAGACAGATATGGTCAGTGTGTGCAATCTGAGGCGTTCCGAAGATATTATCTCCCTTAATAGGCCCTCCCTTAGCAATATAATAGTAAGCATTACAGGGCACTGGATGAGCAGAAAAATGGTATGGCCGTTGCCACAGGGCACTGGCTGGGCAGGGAAATAGTGTCACCGCGATTATTGTAGGAGCTCACAACGATAATGATGAGGAAACGATGCCCCACCTTCTGTCAACTCACTGTCCAACTCTTGCTATGAGAAGACTTAAACATTTGAGTCAGCCATTCTTTAACGATCTCTCCGAACTTAAATCTGCCGACGTCAGATATCATCTGCTGTACTTGAGCAGCTACAAATGGTTCAAGAAGTAGTGGATCCTTGTGGGATGGTCCGCTTTTTCAGGCATCACAATGGGCCTCATAGTCTAAGTGTGTCCCATCCGGACAGCCACTTCAACCTAACATAACCTAACTTGTATTTACGTAGGTGGGTAGTAGCGGAGTAGTTACCGACCCCTGGATAAATATGGTACAAATCGACTAAAAAAGGCCTTATTCAGAAAGGCCAAAAAATAAACCTTGAAACTGGACTCAAACAAATATAATCCGTGGGAGCTATAAATGATTTTTCAATTATGGAAGTAATAATATGATGTATTTTGCATTAACTTAGTAGGTACAATATTATTATCACTTACGTCATTGTATTTGTATTTGTATAACGGTATATATATAGCGTTAAACACTTCAATAACCTTTTGTTACAACGTTTTCTTACCGCTGTGCTTGCAACCTTCTTGCTTGCCACGATTGTGATGGTAT
The DNA here is from genome assembly GCA_963920215.1 of Nineta flava. Taxonomy (NCBI): domain Eukaryota; kingdom Metazoa; phylum Arthropoda; class Insecta; order Neuroptera; family Chrysopidae; genus Nineta; species Nineta flava. The sequence goes on from OY986040.1 coordinate 120,967,587, forward strand.
GTGTGCTTTTAGTCTCTAGTCTATATTATTATATTAAGTACTAACTCAAAGCTTTCTTCACAAACTTTGGTGTGTGAATTGTTTTGTTGGCCACCTGGGGTTTTTCTCATCCTAATGATGATAGCACTTCATTATTAACAAAATTGTGTAGTGTTTTTGCGTTACAGCAAGTAGCTTGTAGAGTGTATAGTAGATATGTTCAATGCAAAAAAAAAAATTATTGGTTGGTAGTATACGTCATAAATTATTTTCGGCTGGTATGCCATAAATTATTTAAGAAATTTTTTATTAAAATATGTTTTATAATAGAAATTCTGTCAAATCAAAAATTGTATAAAATTTTATTAATTATATCTTGGATATTATGTTATACAAAACTTTAATATGATATACAAAATTTATTATATTAATTTAGTCCGGTCTTTATAACGGCTGAAAATATTGATCGGTGTTCAGCACACATAAATATGACTTGTAGTGTATGTAACAAATATACATATAATCTATAGTAAATACAGATGTTTGAGATAAATTAGTGGGACTACTTAATTAAATACTGATGTGAAAAAATTAACTCGTCAACCAGGAATCGAACCTCGGGCCTCTGGATATCTAGTCCAGTATGCTTCCGCTACACCAAAGACGACTGTGACGTAACAGCCAACCTTTTCATATCATTCTTATTTTTGTTTTTATTTAGACAGTATTATTTCTGTCGAAGTTATTATTCATTTATATTTATTTGTGTATACTTAAGCGTCAACAATACGATGTTTGCCCAAATTCCTTTCGGTTACGTAAGACAAACTGTAGAAGACTTTAGCGTATACTATTTAGACAAATATCATTGTCATTGATTTAAAAGTCTTCTACAGTTTGTCTTACGTAACCGAAAGGAATTTGGACAAACATCGTATTGTTGACGCTTAAGTATACATAAATAAATATAAATGAATAGTGGGACTACTGTTCAGTTTATGATAAAAAGTTTCAAACAAAAGTTTAAAGGTTTTGTTTATTTACAAAATAACACACATTTTTTGTATATATACTTTTCAAGTATCTGTTACGGGTTTTTTCCCAGTGATTATGGCTAAACACCGTGATGACTAGGAAAAAGTACCGCGGTAGGAGCGCAGGGAAATACTGCTTCAGAGTGCAACCTGAAGAGGCTATCTCTCGATGCTCTGAAGCTGAACAGGATGCAACTGCGGAAGATTACCGGATTCAATACCGAGCATTTCATCCCCAGCGGACAATAGGAGCATAGTGGACCATAAGGTCGAAGTCCAATACTTTTTAGACCCCAAGATGTATCTATCTATCTATCTAAGCTATTTAAAACAAAAAAAAACCACATTACTAAAATAATAAAATTGATATAAAAAAAAAACTCGATTATTTGAAATTTACGTAGACTTTTTTAAACAACGTCTAGATCAGAAAAATGAATAAATATTTTATAGTAAATATTAAAATAAAACACACACACAAAATATTTATTAAAAAACTCAAAATTTTATGAAAAAATACAGTGATATATTATCACATCAACGGCAAAGATATACCAATAAAATATGAGAGTATAATATATATAAAATATATATATAGATACATACACATTAATGTACACTTTGAAACAAAAATACTGAATCTATCTATAAAATATTTTACATCTCAAGTCTATAAAGCACGTGTTATAAAAATATCTGAGAATAGGGAATATGCATGAAAATTATTTTTCACATTTATTTTCAGAATATGAAAATACTGTTAATACTGTAATAATATTTAAAAACGAAATTAAAATCCGACAAATATCAAGCAAGCTATAAGCTTTTAAAGATTATTAGCTGTCTCTTTCTTGCAAAAATACTAAAAACGGAGTTTTACGTGTATTTTAAATGGTGAAAGTGTAATATGACGTCACATAACATATCAAGAGGGCTATCACCCTCTTAGTCTAATCGGGAATTTCAATCATTCATATCTCGCTTATTTTTAAAGTTATTTAAAAAGTAATTTTACCTTGATATTTGTCAAGTAAAAAGGCTTCAATTCATGTGAAAAAAAATTTTCAAGCATATTCTCTATTCGGGTAGAGAGTACTCTTTGCGTAGTACAAAATTTGTAGCTTGTACTTAGATTAGATAGAGAGATAGATTGTAGAGGCTGCCCTGGAAGGGCTACACGTCGACCGTAAGCTACATTGTGATGCCTAAGGATGTGAGGATGTCAGTGGAGTGGAAGGAATTCTTGTGTATAGACTAGCAATTGGTAGGATATGCGGCTGCAGTCGTCTCTGATAGGAACTATGCCGATATTCATCTGAATTTCGTGAAGGAAAACTGAAGAAAACCTTCTCAAGCATGGCGGGTTACTTCGTTCTTGTCCATACGCCAACAGTTTAGTCAATTTACCGCCCCTTTTTTTTCCTAATAATTGACAAACTGCCGATGTCGGGATTTGAACCCATATTCCCCAGTTTCCAAGTAGGCATACTGCGCAGACATAACGCATTAGACCGCTCACCCACTTGGACTGCTTTACACTTAGATTACTGTCAAATGATTTAAATTTGTTTCAATTTTATTTATTCGTGTATACATATAATATATTACGCTTTGCTTTTACAGTTTTGGCAAAGTACACTACTTTTCTTTAGGTAGACTTAATACCTTCTGTATGGTGTCTGTATAAAAGATTGTCTCGTGAATACAGACAGCAGCGCACATATGAATTGACGTGAGACGCGACGATAGTAGCGATGCCTATACAATATGCGAAATAGATATTAAATAACATAACAACGCAATACGATATCCTTTCTTGTAGCTAAAAAATATGGTGTGAACTACCACATAACCTCTATGCAAAGGCTGTTTGTAAATACTGGTTTTGTGGTAGATTAGATTTTTAGCACGTTTATAGAACATGGGGTTCAATGCCATTATTCGATGCGAGGGACCTTCATTCTTCTCTATCTAAAACTGTTCTACGACCAGGATATAAAGGTTATATGGCTGGCTCCACCCGTTTTAGTGTTCCGTCGCAATCTTTAAGAAATTATTTAATTTTTAATTTTGTGGTATTAAAATGTATTTTTTAAGAATAATTTTTTTCTTTAAAAAAAAATCTGAATGTTTTGTTTTTGATTATGCCATATTTATTTCCAGTCAAGTATCCGCGCATGTTATGGCCAAATCGACGGTTTGTAAAATAAAAAATGAATGGGAAATAAATTGTCGGCTTATAGACATGGACGAAGTAACCGGCTATGCTTGTGAAAGCATAGTTCTTATTAAAGTCGGTAGCGGAATTCCAAGGACTGCATGTAAACAGGTGATCAACGAGTGGTCAAATGCTAAACATCGTGGTCACTGGGAAAACATACCGCGGCAAGAGCTCGGGAAGGTACTGCTTCAGAGTGCAACAAAGAGGCTATCTCTCGACGCACTGAGGCTGAACAGAATGCAGCTGCGATGGGCTACCGGATTCATTACCGGACATTCTCCCCTACGGAAGTATCTGCACACAATGGGACTCCATAACGGGTCCATTATGTGCAGATTGTGTGGCGAGGAGGACGAAACATCCAGCCACATTATCTTTGACTGCGAACCTCTAGGTTACAGCAGATACATGATATTTGATGCAACTCATCCCGAATATATGAACCTTCGGGAGGACCTGATAAGCAAGCTCCAGGCTATTGCCAACATATGGGAGAAGCGAATCTCGTCGAACTTAGGTTGAAGAGGAAGCACAATGGACCATAAGGTTGAAGTGCAATACTTTTTAGACCCCAAGATCAATCAAAGTCGGTTGCAGCCGCACAACCAGCCAATTCCTAGTCTGCATATATATTCCTTGTCCTCCACTCACATTATAAAAATTGACAGTTAAAAATTCAATAAAGGTTGAAAAATAATGATGTGGGTGGCCTCTCAGAAACGGAGGTAAAACCCCATTATTGTATTTATTTTCTTTAATAAACTATCCTTTCATGCATATTTTCTAAACAAAATAGTTTCGCTGTTTCACATCTGCCAAGTGTCACCGCGACGGCTTGATATTTTTTTCAGACACTTTCCTCTATGCATCACGTACCATATTATTTGCGTCTATATATAGCGGTTAACAATATTTATGGATGTAAAAATGCCAGATTTAATATTCACCCATAATATTAACGTCTGTTTTATGATATATTAACGATTAAAAAGATATTATTACACAAAGTGTTTTTTGTTAAGTACCTGGTGGGTGAGTGTGTGTATGTGAAATGTGAAAGTTACGTGTATTCAACATTATTTATGACTTTCTTTTTTATATAGCGCGGAAAATAATCACTTGTTTTTAAAATGTTCAAGTGTAAGATGAAGAAAATGAAATCATTATTACAGACCAAATGTATACACTATTACCGACTGAACTTAAGGACGTTCATGCATAAAGCTTGATAGTAGATAACACTTTTTTTTTTAGTGATTTGAATAGTTCAATTATGTAGTTATCCTCTCTCAAAAATTTACAATCTGTTGACGATCTTTTCAAAGAGTAATTATCGATTAAAAATCAAACTTTTAACACAGCATATTGGTCAAAAAGTCAATAAATAAATAATAATAGTCGTATAAGTCATAAACGGTAAGTGACACACAAAAAAAAAACAACAAAAAATAGGACTTTTTGACCGATATCTCTTCACCAATATCAAAAGTTTAGAAAGAAAATTATTTATTGTTAATTATGTCAGTATCATTCATATTTCTTAATATATTTATTTGATTTTCATTATTATACTATGCATACCTCGTTTTTATTAACCTTACACCCGGTAATGCAACATTAAACGCGCTATAACTTTAAAAATATTAATTTTAGACAGAAAAGCTTTAAATAAAAGTTATAAGTAATTTGTAGATTTAAAAGAAAGTGAACTTATTAGCATTTTATTATTGGCATTTTATTATTAGAAGAGATATCGGTCAAAAAGTTAATAAATAAATAGTAATAGTCGCTAAGTGGTAGACGGTCCAGGAAATCCAATTATCTACAAGGAAGGTTATTAACATCATTTTTGGCCTAAAGTGCACGGTAATGGAGATATTGGCCTATATCTACAGTTTTATATAGTTTTTCTCAAAATGGCGGCACTTCCGGGGTCGAAATTTGTAAAGATTTTGTTAATTTACATTCAGTACGTGATACTGAACCTAATTTAAAAAAAAATTCCTTCTGTAATTTAGTGCAGCGCAATATTCACTATTGACTATACTATTAATATACAATTCAAAATATTATTAAAAGTTTTATAAAAATTTATTTTATAATATTTTTATTTTTAAAATAAATTAATGACCTACGAAAAAGGAAAATTTAATGTAAAATCAATCTGAAAAGATATTGTAAAACATCATAAATTCAAATTGAATATCACAGCGTATAAAGTGTTAGCTTGTAAAAAAAACTACGCATCAAATTGTCGTGCCAGGGGCTTTAAATGAAATCAATTCTTAAGGAGTAAACTCCAATAACTCTAAAAACATTTTTTTCATTTCATTATCATTATAACTTTTAAACGAAACTAAAAAATGAAATTAGAGAATTATTTGCTTTCCCCCTTTTTAGTAGTACCCTTGTTAGTTCAGATAACTCAGACAATGGATAAAATTATTTTCCACATTAATTTTATGCCATATAAAAAAAATCATTATTTTTTATTTAAAAAAATTATTTTAGAGCAATAATAATTCACATTTTAATGTCACAAATCAAAAATTAATGTCCAATGAGACCAGACTTTCTGTAGTCAAATAATTTTTACTACAGAAATAATAAGTTTTACAATTAAAGTTTTTGAATATCATTTTTCTTTCTTCAAATATTAATGAGACAAGAAAAAGTTTAATATCTATTTGTTTATAATAGTTTAACTACAAATTTTAAGACTAGACAAAAAAATGTATACAATATTAAGGTAGTTCACTCGTTACAGTCAAAGTAAAAAGTATAAAATATTACAACTATATCTAGTATAACATATATAGTGATTTAACTTTTATGATACATTTTTTCTATATGTTGTACTATGCAAGAATTGTTTTGGTAGTGATTCTTTAATATTTTTGTGGTCGTAGTTGAAAATTATTACCATGAAATATCAATAGATTTTTAAAAAATCCGCAATATATGTTGTTTTTTTTTTAAATTAGTTTGTCAAGATCAACTTTATAAGATTTTTTTTTTAAAGAAATGTATAGAAATTTTTTTCAAATTAAAAAAAAAAAAGAAGTTTTCGTGAACCATTAATATACCATGCATGTTAAGAATTATAACTTTGATTGCAAATATCTCGCTTCACAATGGATCAAAAAAAATATGTTTTTTAAATAAATGCAAAACATTTAGATTAATATTCTGTTTCAATTTCATCAAATTCTTAAGAAAAATGGGTTTACGAGTGAACTATCTTAAAATTAATGAGTTTTGTATTTCGACATGCCTTAGTAACAAAAATAATAATAATCATAAGCCATATTACGTTTTATATTCGTTTGTGACTGTCTGACATTTTGTCTGGGATTCGTGAGTGGTAAAAATATTATATTATTATAATAAAAAAAAACTATAGATATTGTAATTATTAATGTAGATTTTCTATAAATAATATGTAATACTCTGTACTTACGCCTTAGGTGTGGAATTAGTGTAAGCTGGAGTACAATTTTGAATATAAATACACACAAATTTTGTTTAATTAGGACCAGAGACCAAAAAAAATTCGTTACATAGGAACTGTTAGCGAAATTCCAAATCAAAATTAAATGTCGTATCTGATATGATTTTGGACCAATTTTATTAACAAATAGCATAGGTCAAGGGGGGACGGGGGAATTGAGAAAGAAGAAAAAGCAAAGATAAAATATCTCTCTTAATATTATAACAATCGAAAAATGTATAAAGTGTAAAGTTGAAGCAAATCAAATTTGCTACAATTCATACTAAATCAATTTTCTCAAAGCAAATGTATACAGAGATATTTAGAATTTTAACTTTCAATCATAAATTGTAAATATTTCTATAAATAGTATAAAAAAAAAATGATAAGAAAAAAACTTTTATAGCAAAACTAATTTTCTACAAAATTATTTCTTATAAATTTTTAGATTTTTCTAATATTAAGGGAGATATGCCAAATTTTGTGTTTCCCCAATTCTCTAAGTCGAACTTGAACTGTCAAATGCCAAATTTCCAATTGGAATAAAACTGTGACCGCTAGAGAGTCCAAAGACATAAATGATACAATATATATATACATATATATATATATATATATATATATATATATATATATATATATATATATATATATATATATATAAATATATATATATTTATATATTTAGGCATATATATATATATATATATATATATATATAAATATATATATATTTATATATTTAGGCATATATATATATATATATATATATATATATATACATTTATATATATATATATATATATATATATATATATATATTTATATATTTAGGCAGGGTGTTCGGAAATTCATTCAAAAAAACTATACCACGGTGTACAGCTGGAAAAAAACAACCAAAAACGTTTAATAAAGTTATTCGTTTTGACGCTTAGTTTTTGAGATATAATTAATTAAACATTAATAAATTCGACCATTTTGTGGGTGTCGCTACACTTATTATTATTTATTGTTATTATTACACTTATATATCACCCTAACTCCTTACACTATGCGCTCTGTGATTGGTGGAGTAGGGCGGCCACAGTTGATCATGCTAATCATAAGTGTAGCGGCACCCGCATTCAGAAATGCAAATGCTTGAATTTATTATTAATGTTTAATTAATTATATCTCAAAAATCGAAAAACTTTATTCAACTTTTTTGTTTATTTTTTCGATCTCTATACCGTGATATAGTCTTCTAGAATAAATTTCAGAACACCCTATATATATATATATATATATATATATATATATATATAAATTTTAACGATGGTCATTTTTAACATCTAGTAGGTAGGATCGATGAACATTTTTACGAAATTCTATCATCAGTACCAAAACAATAGCTGCATTTCAGGAAATTTGCTAAAAATTCAAATGAAATAAATTCCATATATTTTGTTTGATACTTTCAGGGATTTTATCTATATAATATGGATAATATCAAAATAATATAATATTTATAATACAATATAATATTTAATATAAGTTTAGGTAGGTATGAGAATGTCATGATGACTTCGAAGTGGAACGTTCATAATCGTTATATATCCGACTTCAAACTTCACCTCTCCCATATACTTCTTCTATATTCTCTATAATTGTAATTAGGTATAATAGTCATCCGTACATAGTACATACATAATGGTCGACCAACGAACCAACCAACTACCGACCGACATACAAATGATATTGTTGACGACATTTATATTAACAGATAATAATAATTAGATAATTATGTTGATCTTCTAGTTACTTACTATCAGTTTTTTATTATATTCTATTATTTTTGTAGGACATGGTATATGAACAAGTTTGTATTATTCAGTAATATTAATTTATTTTATTACTTTTTAACCCGACTCCAAAAAGGAGGATGGTTCTCAATTCGTCTGTATTTTTTATGTTTTTTTTTATGTTTTTTATGTGTGTTACCTCAGAACTCCGTCATTTATGAACCGATTTTGAATTTTTTTGTATTAAAGGGTTTGGTTTCCCATTGTTCCCATTGGCACCAAATCGCATTCTGTTGAAGAAATCCCCGGGAAATCGAGGAAAATCCTCATTTTATATGTGATAACCTATTTCTTCGAAATTTTTTTTTTTGAAAGGGTATACTCATTCATAATGGGAAAATAAAAAAAATTTTAAAAAAACTGACTTCAAAAAAATTTTTTACAAAAAAAACCCCCGGCGGTGTACAAAAGGCGATGTTCAAAAGTTATGTGAATTTCTCTACGCTGAGACCGACTCCAAAAATAACAATAATTGTACATATATATTTACAAATTTTTGCTTAGGTGAACTAAAATTGGCACAAGAATATGCAATTATTTTTTCAACCCACAAAATATGAAAATTAGAGTTATCCCACCCAACTGGGCGAAAACCTTGTTCCCTACAATGTGCAAAAATGACTCAAGCCCAATCAGCTGTTCATAAAATAAAAATCTTTGAAAAAACTGCCAATCTTTGAAACCGTAAGGGATAGGACCAAAATGTAAAGACAAAAAATGTTTCTTTTTTAAAAATAAAGAACTTTTGTTATAATCTTTCTTACGTAAATTCAGGATGTACCGGGTATTTAAGCAATTAGCTCCTTTAGTTGTTATTTTCACTTGTTTTCATAAAATTTTATTTCCAATAACTTTTATCATTTTATAGTTTAAGATATCTTTTTTTTTTTCTCAGAAAGTGCAATAGATATGAAAAACAGTATCGTACAAAAGTTGTTGGTAAGTAAGTATTGATGTATTTTTATCGTAATTATTATAGTAAAAATGTTATGCGTGATAAACGATTTGGAGGAGAGGTCACCCTCGGTCGGATTAGGCCCCTCAGGGTTGCCTAGGTAAGTGATTGAAGTCACTTTATGTACTATCTTTTTTGAAAGTTTCATCTTCTAATTAATTGGGCACCGTTTTTTACAGTCGCCGCTCATACTATGAAAGATATTGAGCGACACACATTTTTACAATATGGTATATAATTGTGTGGTGTTATGCAAAAAAGAATTAACCCCCGCCGATGGCTGGTTTTGAGATAAATGGTTTCAAAATCAGTAATATGATAGCGGCAAGATAAATGTAATATTACCTTAGAATTTTTATTTTATTAGGTTTTGAACAGCTGTTTGGGCTTGAATCATTTTTGCACATTGTAGGGAACAACGTTTTCTCCCACTATGGGAGAAAACGGTATCCCACTATGGGGTGGGATAACTCTAATTTTTATGTTTTGTGGGTTGAACACTTTTTGCATAACATCATCCAATTGCTTTTGAAAATTGCATGAATTTTTACAATTTTATAGCTTGTACAAATACGTTTTCGAAAATCAAACAGTCCACTTACTTATATGGATAATGCAATTAATTATATAATGAACGGTAAATAATAGAAATTTCTAGAACCATTTTTGAACAGTAGGTATCATCATCCACATTGTATAATAATAACAATTTCGTTTTCTTCTTGAATAGAATTGAGGTATGCATATTGAATTTGAATAACAAGACAAAGACGATGGGTTGTTATCCTTATAGTAAGAATTTTCTGAATGCTAGGATATTTAGAAGTATAGTACAAGGTGACGCAAAAGTACCTTCACGATTTTAAACTAAATAAAGTATATGAGAAGTTAAGTAAATTTATATTTTGCAACTCATAATATAAAGGCTGTTTCTTGTAGTTCTTTTCAAACTATTTACGAAAAATGATGTTTAACAAATGCTGTCCCTTTTCGCGCTGAAAACTGAAGACAAGTTGAAAGATATAAATTATTTTTATTGAAAATATAGAATGAGTGTCAGAATGTATTTGTTATTAGTTACCAAGGTAAAGGAACAAACTCATTACCATGGTATCAAAGGGTGTATGTAGTTGAATATGCAATGGTGTCTAATAAACTAAAGTATATTTTCGTTGCAACAAGCTCTTAATAATCTGCCATATCGTGTGGTTAGAAGGAGCATATCTGACATTAAAATATCGTCGAAATAAAGCCTCTTTCCAAAAAAAAAGTTACGAAATTTATCCTTTCTGCAGGCTGATATCGCTCCATATCGAAATTCCCAAGTATTTACTATAATCTAAAAAAGAAAAACTCAATAAATATTAATTCCAGAAAGAATTATTGAAATTAAAAATCGTAAAGGTACTTTAGCGCCACCTGTATTCCCTTAATGCATATACAGGATATTTTATAAATAAGTAAATGAATTGTACTATTATTGTAAGAAGTATAGCTTCAATCAGAACATAATACGTGAAATAATTAATCCGACCAAAATAAAATATGTGAGAGGGATAAATATTTTCCATACAAAAAGTAGTGATATCCGAGCAAAAATAAAAAGGTTCATCTGTAAAAGTAGTGAAATCTATTTACGGGCCCAACTTTTTAACAAAAATGAGATAATGATTGGTATATATTTATTGTGTAAGTTTCTTAGGTGCATGGTATTTCATATTTAGCTAGCCGAATATCTTATGTATTATAATTCTTTCTGAAAAAATTCGCTTGTTGCGCGTAACTCCTACGTGTGGAATTATTGCGAATGTAAGAGCACCAATGGTTGGTGCTTAATTGGTAGGAGTATCGCTCCGTAACAATCCCGATTCTTATTATTGATTACATTGATAATCTTTTTCACATTTATAATTAATAATAAAATCTATCAGTTTAATTAATCTGCTTACTATAGCGGACACAGACACTTGGTTTTAATTGAATACAATATCTTATTAATCCGGATTATAAAAACTGGGATATTTTTCATATAATTTTAAATAAATAAATAATAAATTTTGTTAATTTTTAAAACAGCCTGTATAAAAATAATTTCCTTTCTATAAGAGTATCCAACAAGTTTAATTAAAGATATAATACAATTTATGTATGAAATAAGTTAAGACATAGAATATGAGTAGCAGATATACAGCTATGATCAGTAAAATCGAACCAAGTTTACAAAAAAAAGAAAAAAGAAATATGTTCTTCTACAAAGCTGTACTCAGATCTAGAAAAAGCATCAGCTATGGAAGATCAACAGAGGTATTAAGTTTGTGAGGTCTTAAATTAGTATAATTCAGTTTTAAACATGCAGATACTCTAGGATTATACCCGAAAACTATTTTATCGAATAAGCGAATACCTTCTACTAAAGACTATGCAACAAAAACTTTTTTCCATCATGTTTGAAGTATCTTAGATCATTAAAAAATGTGGATAAAAAAAACAAAATTATGATGTATACTATTTTAGTAATTTAACTTTTTATTACTACTAGCGGCCCGCCCCGGCTTCGCACAGGTAGCACTAATTACCTATACCCAGATGCTACAAAATTGAAATATGAAACAAAATTGCCAAAAAACAGAAAACAAAACAAAATTTTATTTATTTATTTATTTTTTATATCGCTACCAAACATTGCATGACCATCCGCTGGGCTAATCTGAAGATTACTTGAAAATTGCATCAAAATCAGTCTACCCGTTTTGGAATCCATAGGGAACATACATACACACATCGATTTTTTACAAGCTTTTATTTAACTTGCAATGTATGCATGTATGTTTGATCGGGTCAAATCTTGCAAGCAGATTTAGAACCACTTCCTTTTATCTTACGGAGTTGAATTTTTACATGTTGGTTCAGTTCTGATAATAATGCATTTTTATGGCAAGCATGAAAAGAATCGACAAGGGGAAAGGGGAGTTTAGAGGGAAATTTGAAATTTGGTGTATCTCTCTTAATATTGAAAAAAATCGAAAAATTCATAAGAAGTAAACTTGTAGAAAATTAGTTTTACTATAAAAAGCTTGTTTTTAAAAATGTTTTTTTAATAGAAACTTATATATATATATATATAGTGTTGCAGATTTGGTGGCAGTAAGTCAAAAATTTATTTTTTATTTTTAAATTATTAATTAAGTATAAATAAAATGAGCACAATTTAATTTTAAATTAGAATATGGAATTTTAAAATTTCAATTTCAGTGCCTGGGCGACCGAGCTCTGCTCAGGTAAAACCTAGGTAAAACTTTTTCTACTGATTAAATATGATCATTATGTAAAAGATATACAAACTCTCATTCCCAAACTTATAACGTTCAAATCTTAAGGATACAAAACTCTAGTATCCAGTTACCTTTTGTCGAATTTACACATCATCGCATCAATGTACACGAAGTTGTCTAATACTTTTGATAAAAGTTTTAGTTAATACTTTGTTTGTGAAAACTTGCTGAAAACGAGTGTAATCTTAATGATTACACCTAGCTAGATAGACGTTTTTTCCACAAAAACCCCTATTCTGAAAATTTTATCGAAATCCATAGAGCCGTTTTTGCGAACAGCGTGCAAATAAATGAATAAATAAATAACTATGTAAATGTTGATCGTTAGAGTAGTATAGGAATTACGACAAAATTGATGGCATTTTTCGAATCAGTAGAATTTTGTGAATTTATCATAATATTAAACTGTTGATACTGTTGATCCATCAGGTTGGCTTATTTTATTTGAATTCGAGTGTAAAATCTATACATATATATATGATATAAAAACACCAGAGGCTCGGCTTGTGTGTGTATATTCACTATGTGCGTATATGATATCTGTTTAGTCTATACTAAAAGGATATTAAATACGGTTTTTCGCAACGATATTATTATTATTATACCATACAATGGCTTTTCCTAAAATGCTATTAATCAAAATAGGCTACACACAATGGTCACAGTGTTTACAGCAATTTCTTACTTTTCCTACTTCTAACTATATGGTTTTGTACAAAGTGGAAACTGGGATATATTAAGAAAGTCTTCAAACAGATGTTCTCAAACAAATTACAAACCATTATAGAATTTATCCTTTTTGGCCACTTTAATGTAGGTGGTTTTTAATTTACCAATTACTCAATCTTGATAAGTTACAATGCTCCATCTCACCATACTCACATTAGAGACACGACTGTGACAATCATATTATAAAGTGGTTTTAACACTGAATGAACAGCTAACATCCCCATTTGTATGAGGGTGCCCCAGATGCTTTAGAGGTGGCTCAGCAGCAAAAACTTGAAAAATATAACCCACTTGCTGCTGAGTTATCCTCGAAGGGCTATAGGGTCTATTTGGATGCATTTGCCGTTGGTTTGCTTGGAGCTTGGCTGGGTCAGAACAACCGGGTCGCAAGATCTCTAGGCATAGCTCAAAAACATACGCAGACCATGTCTCGTTTGATGGTATCCGACATGGTCCACTGGTCACGTGACATTTACATCGAACATTTAACCGGGCAGCGGCAGTATCATGAACGGCCTCGGTGACCAAGCACACTGGTACAGGATGGCCCGAACATCTGAGCCATCCACCCCCGTTATTCCTTGTTAACTTAAGTGATTAAAAGATTTGTGATATTGGCACTAATTATTTTTTTTAACTGTCTGACCTGTTTTTATTAACCATTGTTTTTAATGTGTAGTGCTTTTCAATATTTATTTTTTTCAACCTTTTAATCTGTTTTTATTATACCGGTTGTTTAGTTTACATCTTCGCATAGCAGATATCCCACGAGTAGGTTTGTTTTCTTACTTAAAGTTAAACTGTTGTGTGTTGTGAACAGATCAGTTGTTATGATTTGTTCTGTTGTTCAGACTTCAGTATGCTATAACATGTAATAAGAGTTGTATGTTGTTGTAATAAGTTATAATTAATGTAGTTGATGTAATAAGACCTCCTTCTCATACACATTGCTTAATGTATACATATGAACTCTCTCATATTTGTGGGAGATCTGCTATGCGAAGATGTAAACTAAACGGTATGTATATATTTTACTAATGGCTACACTTGATACGATTTTTTTTTTTAGTTGTACATATTTTTAACTTTGCATTTTTTTATATTATAAAAATAATATACTTCTTGAGTTACCTTGTAACTACCAACAAACTCATAAATTTTATTTGGGTAAAATAAACTCGATTGACAGTCTATAAATATAAAGTCTATAAATTTGGTTTTATTTAATCATTTTCTCAGATTATTTTTCAGGTCGAATATATCAAGATAACTTGTTATATTCCAACACATCCATGGGTTTGTAGCAGTTAAAGAGTTAAGGATTGAGTTGTAATACAAAAAGTTTTGTTTAATATTTAAGGTATTTCCAAACTATATCAGCTGATCAGGTACCCGTGCGAAAAGAACTATATAGAAAATTACATGCGAATCAGGGAGATTCCGCAGTAAAACATCATACATATACTAGTATATAATTTCATACGACTTTCAAACAGCGCGCCGGTACTCAGGATGTCAACTGAACCATAAAAATTAACCATCTGCTGCGGACATGAAAAAAATGCACTTTTTTACGCATATTTTATCAAAAAACTTAACAACCCGATGGTCATTCTCCCAAAGTTTAAGGAAAAATATTTCTAAGGAATTGAGGAAAGTATGAGTCGAATTTCAGAACAACCGTGACTATATTGAGAGAGTTCGAAGTAAACACAGTCGGAATCGTGCATTTTATTTCAACATGTTTCTGAAGATGCATGTTAAATTTCTCCAACTTACATAACGATTTTCTCAAAAACGCCATGGGGATAAATTCTCAAAATAATTCAGCTAATTTCTGAGGATTCACTTTACTAATATTGTGAATTTCGTGAAATTCTTGACAATCTAATAACAGTTTGGAAATACCTTAAGATAATAACATATTATTTGAAATAAAGAGAAAAACATTTTGAGAGTCATACTTAAGAGTAAACCCTCATAAATATATAATATTATAAATCATACATATTATATTTAATATTCTAATAACTATTATTACGTATTAAATGAAAATTCCACAAATAATATAGGAAGTATAATTTGGGTGTTATATATATACTCTCTCTGAGTATTTAGTATTAAAATATATCTAAGGGGTGATAATATGAATGAATTAAAGAAATAAATATTATTTTAGTAAACAGTAAAAATATTTATTATTATAAAATGTTGGAAATATATTGTTGTATAAAGTAACGAGAGTTTGCAAAATATTGTGGAAATACCTTTATTTGTCCAAGTAAAAGTTTAACAAAAACAGCTTCCAACCCTACTTAGTTTCACAAAATACAACGCGTAATTTCATCCCTTAAATAAATTTACAAAATAAAATTAAAAATGTAAAAAAATGCGAAATATAATAATTCTCGATACTGAGACCTAATAAAGTGCGCAAGTGTAAAACATGTCGACTGGGTGATTGTTAAAATTTTATTTGTAACAGTTTAGTAGAATCTTGAGATAATTTGATAAAAAACTCGAAAAAATGTTTGTCTTACAAAATGGATGGTTTGACCGAAGCGCCTCCACTCCCAACATGTCCAAATGACGAGATCATAAAATTAATTAAAATTAAAAGTAATGGTAACGATTATTATTTACTCTTAATTCTACTTTGAATATTTTGGAAGCCTTCTGTATAAACAAAATATTAATAAAAATTTTCACTAACAAACTCTTAATAAATTATTTTTGCAAAACACAACACATTTGATTTAGTAGAAGAATTTCAATAAATATTCATTTTATTTCGGGAGATATATGTATAAATATATATTATTCAAAGAATAAATAATTCATTGAATCAAATAAAAAGGTTTTTGTTTCGGGTTTTCTACACGAAATAGTTATTGTGAAACACATTTTTGAATTTCAAATTAAATTGTACAGTTCGGTACAAGAAAAATGATATCAATTCGTTTATTATTTTTTACTATCGAGTGTCCTCAGTTATTATTCCATCGTAAGTTCATTCATTCTGCTGATTTGAAGGAGATTGATGCTGAACTTCATGTTGGGCTAAAATCTAACATAATACAGAGATGGTTTCTGAAATTTAATTGTGGATAGCGATTCGTTGAGGATACTACATTTAGACGATATACAACACGGCCCATCAGATCATCCATTTTCGCAGAGGCGGATGAAAAATAACGATTCTTCAACTTAAAATAACGATAACTATTTGGGTTTTGAATATGTGGCATAATTTCTGATTTTGAAAATTATGATTTGTGTGAAACGCTTATTCGGATAAACCCGATAAACTCGTACAGCTGATTCAATAGATAATTGATACATTCCAGTTGTAGGTCCACATATATTAACATATAGTATACATTTTAAGAGGATAAAGCACGGGAAACATTGTGTTTTATTCATACCATCATTTAATGCGCAAATGTTAATAATTCCTGTATTAATTTATAACAAAATACATTCAGGTATTTCCAAACTGTTATTAGGTTGTCAAGAACTTCACAAAACTCACAATATTAGTAAAACGAATCTTCTGAAATCAGCTGAATTTTTTTGAGAATTTATCGCCATGGTGTTTTTGAGAAAATCGTTATGTAAGTTGGAGAAATTTAACATGCATCTTCATAAACATGGTGAAATAAAATGCACGATTCCGACTGTTTTTACTTCGAACTCTCTCAATATAGTCACGGTTGTTCTGAAATTCGACACGTACTTTCCTCAATTCCTTAGAAATATTTTTTCTTAAAACTTTGGGGGAATGATCATCGGGTTGTTAAGTTTTTTGATAAAATATGCGTAAAAAAGTGCATTTTTTTCATGTCCGCAGCTGAGGTTATTTTTTATGGTTTTTTTATGGTCGTTTGAAATTATATACAAGTATATGTATGATGACTAGTACATGTATGATATGTTATGTGACGAATGGGACAACAACGGACAGCTGCTTTCAACAACGCGTAGGAGTACCAATATATTTTTTTTACGAATATAATTTTTTATATAGTTCTTTTCGCGCGGGTACCCGATCAGCTGATATAGTTTGGAAATACCTTAAAACAAAAACTGTATACATAATATTACTGTATACACAGTTCCTTCTTCAGAACTAATTTTGGAAGGAACTGTGTTCCAAAACTAGTCAAATAACGTGCTTTTACGAAAATTTCAAATATTTGTTTTATTTAATAATTATAATAGATTTTCGTCAAATAACGGACCCATTCAATACAAAAAAATAATATTAGTTTATATTCTATGCCTAATTCGTCCAAGTTATAACATCCATAAAAATATTAATATCATTCATATTATATTGTACTAGAATTGTAGAATCGATTATATTGTCACTATAAAATTATTCGCTTCGATTGTAGGGTCTCAAACATTTTTTATGTTTCACTTTCATCACCATCACCATTAAGATACTATAATTAAATGTAAAATATCTTGAAAATTGCATTAAACTTTTGCGGTTCTAAAAAGGTTCACCTCCCCTACCGACGAACCAAAAAAATAAAAACACACAATTTCATACATACGGCTTAAAAAGTACCATAATTTATCTTCTTAAAACCATACTGAATATATCTATCTCTGTCAGTCGTCATGAGATTGCAACGATAAATAAACACCAAATAAGGAGGAATTTTTCTCTGTTAAGTGATTGATAAATTTTCCGGATGTAGGTAAAAAAAAAAATAAACCATCGACCCTTATGGTAGAAAAAGTAAAAAGAAAAATGAAAATTTAATGTTAATATTTATCCTTCATTTGTAATTTAATTATATTCAATTAATTATTTTAAGTGTTGGGATTTCACTAAAGGATATATATGCAATCATCCAGACAGCTGCGTGTAAATGTATCCCTAAACTCCCGTGTGTTTTGTAAACAGGAAGAAAATGTAGATGATTTGATATTATATAAAATACGTATACAAAAATATATCCAGTTCATTCCCTAAATACCAATATTGTATCATATTTTAATCAAAAAGCATTTGTAAAAATGTATTGGGTGTTCGATTTTTAACGATGTGTGATTGTGGTATTATGGATCATAAATGCAGCATTCAATTTACCAAATTTTGAAGCTATACTTCTTTTGGCGCGTTATGAGACAACACAGTATATTTGCAGATGTAGCACTCGCTCGATCGATGTTACACAGTTTTCTATCCTTCTCTATTGCACAGTGCTTGGGAGATATTTAGTAAAACAATGTGTGTCATACAGTAGAAAGACTAAAGTTATATAAACATTAGATCAGTGATTCTCAACCCTTTTTTTGTCGCGGCAAACTTTTAACGATTTCAAAATTTGACGGCACACAAAGAAAAAGATAAGTTTAAAAGTTGTTTACTTACTTATAATACACTGGGTAAAATAGTTTATGATAATAATTTTGAATGTCAAATAAAATAATATGTACTACAAAAACAACAGTACGTTTATTAAGGGATGAATTACAAGTTAATAATAAGAATACTTTTAATGAGAAATTTGAGCTAGATGTTTTTTGATAATTTCATTTATATTTGGTCGTAAAAATGACAATGCTACTCTCATATCGTCTTCTACATTTAACAGTTTCGATTTTTTTTTCGTTTTTATAATACTTTACTATATACATTTCTAAATTTTGGCGGCACACTTTAAAAATTTGGCGGCACACAAATGTGCCGCGGCACAGTGGTTGAGAATCGATGCATTAGATGCTTAACGAAACAGACAACAAGTAAGTCTGTCACATAAGTGATCCCACCTTTTCAGTGGAATGATCATTATTATTTTGGTAAATACCTACATCGCCTGCTCTTACATTAAAACATTTAAATATAACTATAAAGTTAATTAGGTAAAGGAATGTCTTTATCATTATTACCTAATCCATATTTCTGATAAATGAAGAATATTATAATTACAAGCCACATTATCAATGATATCATTTGTATAGGCTCGTAAACATTGTATATTAAATGTATATATTGATAAACCTGACCTGGTCTTGATAAATATCACTAACTCTGATTCTAATGTAAATAATGGATTCAATGCCACATTTTCAAACTATATATTTAACGGAAGACGTGATACTGATTCTGTTTAACCATGATAAAATGTCGAATCATTGATTTTAGTTACAATATATAATTTTTCTATTGTATTTTTTCACTACTATATCATTTTATTAAATTTTTATGTCTTAAGGTTGTTGTGAAACTGGACAGGGTAAGTAGGGTTGGTGAGTTTGTCCTATACTAAATGCATTGACATCTCATCCATTACCAACTCTAAATAAGTAAAAATTTTGAAATTAAATTGTTTCAAATAATTAAATTTTTGTAAAAAAGAATATTGTTTAAAACCTAAATCATAAATTTCATTTTTCGAAGAGTTTTAATAATTAAAAATATGTTTTTATGCATTTCAAAAAAGTTGTATGGTGATATAACTAAATAAAACTAGATAAAAATAAATATAACTAAAAATAAAACTAGATAAAAATAAATAAAACTAAAAATAAAACTAGATAAAAATAAATAAAACTAGATTTAGAACATTTTTCGATCTACAAATTTAATTATCTCAGAAACAAAAAACAGGATTAATTTGGTCCAGGTATTTAAAGACTTTGATAATTATTATGACAGTTTTTCATAACACTGGCATATCTGGTTGCCGAGATAAAGATTTTTGTATTCATGTTTTTACCGACGAGTCCATTTCACCTATGTAAAAATCTCTTAAAAATCGTAACTTTAACATTTTTTTACTCAAAAACTAAAAACAGGATCAACTTCACATTTTGACAGGATATTCTTTATAATTGAAATAAGAAGCTGTCAAATTTTGAAGAACCTGTCATTAAATTGTATTTTCTTCACAATAACCTTAATAATAGTGACCTTATTTAATGTTATTTTAATAAATTATTTAAATGCACGTATAACTTCTTGCGTGCGTACATAAGTACTCGCACACACACTTTTGTTTAAGTTTATATGTTCCATATATTTATTCTGTTTTGGAAACCACTAATTCTTTGTGATTCTATTCTAAAATAAAAACGCACTCTTTGCAACCAAATCCTTAGAAATATGCTTTGAAAATATAAATAAAATTAAAATTTATAATGAGACTGTGTAACAGTTCGTTTTATATAAAATAAATTATACATCATTTTTCATATTTTTTTGATCAAATTTTCTTCCCATTTTGCCACCCTCCAAATGGAAAATATGCAACATATTTTTATACGTAGGTATATTTATCAAAATAAAATCATTTTTCGTAATTTAAAAGGTGAGTCACGTAACATTCATGATACCAACTTGTAGTACCACCTCCTCCTTACTTACATTTTGAAATATGAAGATTGTTAAAATTTTAATTTATGAGCGAACGATAGAAAAAGTACTTGTACATTTTTTTTGTAAAAGATAAAACCGTTTTTTTTTTCTTCGAATGGAAGATCTTTTTCGTACGTGAGAAAATTGTTAATGTTAAAAGTTAAAATATTTACCAAAACAGCAAATTTTGTAGAAAATGTTTTTGTTTTTTTTGTTCTTGGGGCTTTGAAAAAATACCAACCTGAAACAAGAAAAGAAAAAATTAATAATATAGTGTTTTTTTTGGTATGTACAGGGTGTACAAGGAACAAGGAAGATCGTTATTATTCGTATTGAAAAGCAAAAATAAAAGAATGAAACAATTGTTGTGAAATTTTTGCATAAATACATTCTGGAAATTGCGTCTCATATCTGCGTCTCATTTGCCATAAATTTTCTATGTTTCATAAGTCTTCTCAAAAAGGTATGTGCAATCTATTATTCGTTTTTTCCTCTACAATTCATAGACTCGCTTCTGTTCTGTTAGATAAAAATAATTTTATTCCATAAGCAATTCGAATAAAACCCTAAATTAAATTAAATTTGTTAATCTATAGTAAACTCAAGCTACACAGACCAGCCAAATCAACAAAAGAAATCGCGTGATCATAGCACATGGTGCCGTATGATTGGCACGTTTGATAACTTGCAACTTTAAATCTGACTTAACACAAGTCTCAGTTGATTCTTATTCAAATTGTTGTTTACTGCTATCAGTTTTGTGATCCATCATTTCGTTTGTTTGTTTTAAATATTTATTTTTAGTTTTTATTGTTAAATTTGTTTTTGTTACTATTTTTATCGTTTTCATTCGTTATATTTAGAACAAAATAATAAATAATATGAAAAAAAAACGATAAAATTAAGTATAGTTACATTATCGTGGGTTACGTACAAAAAAATTATGACGTATAATTTTGGAAATAGTTTGATTAAAACGTCGAAAAAATCGTCAAAATATCTATTTTTATCAAATTTATGATCAAATTTTTAAATTATTTCTTTAGTTAAAATGTTAAAAAATATTAAACAAAGAATTAAATTATTCGCTTGTAAATATAATTCAGTAAAAATGTATTTTGGCTTATTGTGTACTGTCCCAACAACCTTAATTTGTTTGTACATAATTCATTTTCGACATATGTTTCAAAATTTTTTTTGTATTTTTGTACCTCCTCTTAGCTTTGCATAATTTATTTATATTTTTGTTTTACTTTTCTTTCATAAATTATTTTTGTATACTCGGAATATATAATATGTAACGGGTATATAAAGTTTAGTCCCAACATTACAACGGTTGAAAATATTGATTGTAGGAATAAAATGATCTAATTAGTCCATTCCCGCAAATCTGTCCGTCCGTGCGTCTCTTCGTCAACACGATAACTCAAAATCGAAAAGAGATAACGATCTAGAATTTTGCGTTTGTATTCCAGAGCTGAAAAGTAAGGTGAAATACATGAATGGGAAAAATCAGACCGTGTTTCCACGCATCAAGGAGGGGGGAGGGGGGTATATCCATGTTTGATATCGTATAAGATAGAAAACAAATTAAAAAACAAAAAATGTATTTTTTTTAAATGTATAGAACTTTTATTCATAAACTCAGTATATACCAGGTATTTAAGCAATTAACGCAGTTAGTTGTTATTGTATAAATATTATTTCAATTGTTTTGTTACAAATTTAAAATTATTTCTGTATCATTTTGTCTGATGAAGGAACTGTGTTTGAATAATTTAATTATTTGAATTATTAGGTCAATTACAAGTAATAGGGAATATGCATGAAGATTTTTTTTCACTTGAATTGAAGCATGTTTACTTGACAAATATCAAGATAAAATTACTTTTTAAATAACTTTAAAAATAAGCGAGATATGAATGATTGAAATTCTCGATTAGACAAAGAGGGTGATACCCTTCTTGATATGGTATGTGACGTCATATTACACTTTTACCATTTAAAATACACGTAAAACTCCGTTTTTAGTATTTTTGCAAGAAAGAGACAGATAATCTTTAAAAGCTTATAGCTTCCTTGATATTTGTCAGATTTTAATTTCGTTTTTAAATATTATTACAGTATTAACAGTATTTTCATATTCTGAGAATAAATGTGAAAAAAATTTTCATGCATATTCCCTGTTATTGGAAGGTTTTTTTTACACAATACTCAAATAGTATCCCTGCAGAAGGTATTCTTAAGGGAAGATTAAACATTGTAAACATTTGGTACAAAATATTCTATGCAAACATAAATATCGCGTTTAAATAATGATTTTAGCACGTACGCAAATTTCGAAATATGTTTTCGAAAAATTTGTTGTAGTTTTTTCAATAATCGCGATTATAAATTTTAACGTTCTCTCAAGTATTAAATGAGAATAATTTTTCTTGAATATTGCATAAATGTTTTCATAATAAGGAAAATTAATAATTTATTAAAAAATTGAACAAAAAAGAAAACTATTATGCAGTAATAGGAGGCGCACTCTCGTCTTGATAGAATTATAAATGTCTGGGCGTCTTCGTCGTTCGAGTCTCATATCTATATTATAGAATACATTTTTTTTTCGTTCTATGTTTGTTATGTAGATGAGACAGTTTTTTTGCCTTCCATAGCAAACACAGCAACAACACACAGCTGATTTATGTATTTTTATAAAGTCAAATAATAGAATCATAGAATTATTAGGTATGTTTTCACTATCCATTTAGTGTGGGGAATTAACGAAACCGATTCAATAATTGATATATTTGATTAAATTTATCATAATTCATTTTAATAGTTTTTTGAATATTATTTGCCATTAATATTTGATATGAAAAAGTATATATATCTTGGCTGGAGATCAAACCCAAAACCTCTGGGTTTCCGGACCATTGTTTTTCCAATCAAACTGACGAATAGAAAACTTTTACTATTAAGAAAAACCCAAGCACCCTTTGTATATGAAAATCTTTAATTTCAAAATTCTTAGATCAATTATTTGTATTTTATAAATATATATTTCGATTACAAAGTAGTCATCATCAGTATGAATTAGCTAATCGTAATTATCTACGGGATATGGAATCAAAGCTGTGTTACTCACTTGCTAAATGGGTGTGTGTCTCACTAAGTTGAGAATTGATCTAGGAATAGGGGCAATTTATTAAATTGATCTAGGAATAGGGGCAATTGTCGGAGGGAATGTGTTATATAATCAGGACAAAAAACCCGTTTTATTTTAGTATAGAACAAATACATTAACACGTAGACACATAGACAAATTCCCTGTTCATATATACAAAATAATGTTATTTAGAAAAAAAAGAAAAATTTTAAACTTTTATATTTCGAAAACAAAACGGTAAAATGCGATTTAAAAAAAATTTTTTTTTTAAATAAATATTTATCTTTACTATTCTAGTTTTTTTTTTAAATTCTGTCGAGTATTTTTTCTAATACAACAGATAATAGTTGGGCGAGCGTGACGTTTTACAGGATTCTAATGAGAGAGTGTGAGAGAGAATGATAACTTTGATATTAATTATCTCGCGTTCTAAACGGTCAATTATTTTGAAACCTCGGGATTATTAAATAAGACGTAATTTGTAGCCTGTGAAAAAAAATGAGAAAAATCTGTCGAAAGGTGGTTGTATGCTGGAACATCCTTAAACCAATTTGAAATTGTATGAGGATGAATCTATCGATCTATAGAAAGGAAAAACAAACCTATTTCTACATATATATTGCATATAATAAAGTTAATAGTTTTATTTGTTTTGGTTGCAAATGTAATCATTTTTTTTCTATATAATTTATGATACCTCTCACAATATAATAATTTTACAACAAATATCTTAAAAATGTTTATTTAACATTGAGAATATTATGAAGAATATTATTATTATGCAATGCATAAAATTATCTCATAAACAAAGTACATTATGTACGACAAGTACAAACATACATGTGATAGTAAACAGACTATATTATAAATTGTATGTATTCCGGCATTAAAATGTACTACAGAGATCAGTGACTAAGTAAGTATACATATATGACTATATGAGTTTAAGGAAGTTCCAGCATGAAATCACTTTTCGACAGATTTTGCACATTTATTTTCAACAGACTAAAAATAACGTTTTCTAATAAATGCGGAAGTTTCAGAATTTTTGAGCGTTTAGAACGCAAGATAATTAAGGTTAAAATTCAATTTAATGACAGGTTCTTCAAAATTTGACAGCTTATTATTTCAATAATAAGGAATATCCTGTCAAAATTTGAAGTTGATCCTTTTTTTAGTTTTTGAGTAAAAAAATGTTAAAGTTACGATTTTTAAGAGGTTTTTACATAGGTTAAATGGACTCGTCAGTTAAAACGTGCATATAAAAATCTATATCTCGACAGCCAAAAATGCCAGTGTTATGAAAAACTGTCCTAAAAATTATCAAAGTCTTATAAATACCTGGAAAAAATTTCAAATTAATCCTGTTTTTGGTTTCTGAGATAATTAAATTTGTAGATCGAAAAATGTTCTAAATCTAGTTTTATTTTATTTTATTTTATTTTATTTTATTTTATCTAGTTTTATTTTTAGTTATATATTGATTTTTATCTACCGCTTCTAGTTTCACAATAACCTTAATAAGAACGTAATCATTCATTCTCATTCTGCCTCATTAAGAGCATGTAAAACTTCATGCCCGCCCAACTATTATCTGTTGTATTGAAAAAAAACTCCATAGAATTTAAAAAAAAAACTAGGAGAGTAAAGATAAATATTTCTTAAATAAAATTTTTTTTAAAGTCGCGGTTTACCGTTTTGTTTTCGAAATATAATACTTAAAAAATTTTTTTTTTTAAATTACATTAATTTGAATATAAATATATGTATGTGAGTATACATGTATGTGGACTTGTATTTGTTCTATAATAAAACAAACCGTTTTTTTGTCCTGATTATACAAGGCAATGCTGGAGCTACCTTAAACTGAAGTTATTATGTATGAAATATAATAAAGAAATTATAACACACATAGAGCTTTATTACATCCTCGTTAATAGTCAAGAATGAAAAGGTTGTTGAAAATTAGAGTAATAATTGATTTATGCCCAATTATTTCAATATAGCTGCATCCCGCAACTTATACAGTGATTTTATAAAACACTAGCTTATACTCGCGACCTCGTCGCGTTCTCCGATCATTTTAAGACTAAAAAGTGTATACAAGTGATGCGACGTTTTATACTTAATGCTATTCGATTTTGTTTTATTAAAAATTATTGAGAATAATTTTTCTGGACCCAACACATATTCAAATTATAAAATAGAAAAAAAATAGTACGAAAAATATTTAAGAGAATTTTTTTTTCTTCACCTCGAGAAAAGAAGTTTTTTTTATTTACAAAAGAAACAGTAATAGAGTTAAAAATTGACATTTGTTCGATTAAATTCAGTTTAAATTTGACGTTGTCAGTTTAAGTACCATTGTTCAGTTAAAAATTAGTATTGTTCAAGTAAAAACAGTTGTACAGTGCTGCATAAAATCGAGAGAAAAGAATCAATTGAGGAAATAAAAAGGAAATTATTAAAATTCAAATTCTTTTTCTTTGTTCAAATCAAATTTTTGAGGTTTTGAAAATCAGTGCGTGTTGTCCAATTGACGATCTTTAGTAAAACTTTTACTAATATATATATATATTTTTTTGTGTCGAGCATCGGAATCTGTTGTAGGTTCAGCGCTCTTTCAAAGGTTTAAGAGAGCCTAGATACCGCGACAATTTATTCCGGGCGGAAACATTATTTGAAACCAAATTATTTGAAACAGGCGAATATAAAATCTCATGAAGTTATAATCAGAAATAATTTCACTCTCAGAAGTCACCGAGAAATATTTAGTTTTTGAGAGTAAGGAATGTAGGGGGTTCATAGTCTTCATATGTATATCATTTTAATCGAGAAACGACATGACTCACATTATCTAGGTCAAATTGATATGATCCCTCTTTTATATGTTAAATTAAGACTCTTGTTGGTGGCTTAACTTTGACTAAGAAAATCCTCAAAAAGTTTTAGGAAAACACTTTACCTAAGCAGTTTTTAAATGTCACCAATTGGAACACAAGTTACTATAAACGCAAACTCATGGTAAGTCATCGTCCGTAATTGAGCAAAGATGTAGGCTATAAAAGCTAGTTCAAAGTCATTGCCAAAAAAACTGACCATGCTGAGGAAAAAAACGTGAATAACTCTCTGTGTCTGTTGGAAACATCACATTTGGAGACAGGGAAGAAGTCTAACTTAGAATAGTAATTAAAATTCTACGCTCGAAACACTGAAAGAGGGATTAATGATTCTAAATCCATGCCCTGATAAAGTATAGTAATAATTAAGTAGTGTACTGATAAAATATTACAAGTTATTTGAAAAATTAAATACAAATACAACCAAATTTAACAAACTGTTTATATTACGTTAATTAAATTATGAATTCAATTCACGTTTTTATGATGCCAAAATGCTAAACAAAAACTGAAAAAAAAACTTCTACAAAATTAAACATTCATTTAAATACATCTCTCATTCGAAAATATTATTTGTTTACCATTTATAAAATGGTTTATATTAAAATTAACCCAAAAACATTATTACTATTCTAAAATGAAAATAACAAATTCAAAATGTGTATGGTAGCAATGTTGGTCGTTATATATTTATACACAATTATTATTATATGAACGAACATTATTAGAATTTTCATTGAAAATTTTCATTTTAAATATATTATTTTACATGTAATTAAAATTAAATGTTATGTAAATATTTACATGTATAACGGGATTTGTATGTACTTCTACATATAATATGGGATATTATTCATTTTAAATGAAATTATCCAGAAAAACATTGTTATTTTAGTGGTTGTAATTCGACAATTTTGATATTAACGAGTTAATACGAAACTTTTTAAGTAAATACTCTGTATAATAAATATTTTTGTATAGAGTGTTTATAGTAAAATTTAAAAAAAATACACTAAAAGTACGCACGTAAAAAGTTATACTCCTTTCTAAATAATTTATGAAAATAATATTAAATAAGGTCAACACTACTATTAAGTCATAAAAGTTTAATAAGAAGATATAGTAGTGCAAAACTACAATAGAAAAATTATGTATTGCATTTAAAACCAATGATTCTACATATTATCATGGTAAAACAGAACCAACGGCACTTCTTCCGTTAAAATTATAGTTTGAAAGATTGCGGTGTAGCAATTTACCTAAATAATAAAAATCATTCCCCTTTCGTTCTATTATATATAATTATTTTCTTGTATTTGGGGGTAATTTCAAAAATTATCCCACTTTGAATATAATATTGCTATGCATCACTATTTTATAAATAAATTTTATACGGTACGGTATTCTTTATAAAGGTATGAATTAGTACCATGGTTATTTCCATTAAAAACTGGTTAAAAGTATTACATAATATTTTAATATTTATTGCACAGAGAGTGTGGGTTGTGTTTTTACAAGTATTCACCATACACTCTGCATCTAATTAAATTAAATATTATTTTTAATACTTTTTAGTTAGTAAAATTTTAAAACTAAATGTTTATAATTAAATAAAAATATATTCATAAATTTTAAATACAAGTGTAATTAGTTTAATATCTATGTATGTTTCTGTAAACATACATAACTGGAAAAATGAGACAAAGAAAAAAAATTAAAATTAATTACGTTTATTTCATACTTTAGCGAACATATATTATATGTCAGAGAAATGTACCGAAAAACATTTTAACCGATTTTAATAGTTTTTAAATGAAATTAAATCAAAATTATCTGATCTTATAAGATACCTGAAATTTTTCGGTATCGAGATTTTCGTGGAATTATTACTTTCTGAATCGAATTTGAATTAGAAAATAATAATAATATTTTTAATTTAGAGGATGATAAACTCTTAAGTCTAAAGACGATATAAAATAGGACCCAAATGGTCCAAGAATTTTTCTGACGATGAGGTTTATAAGAATTTCTTAAAATTTCATGAATAATACAAAATTAGATGTTGTTTTTTGAAGTTATACTTCTGAAGGTGTGTTTTAAATTCGTTATATTTGGAAATTTAGAAAATCCATGAAACATCCAAGAAAACAAGTCCACTTAAATTATAGGTCGACTTTTCTCTAGCAGATGGCATGCATTTTATGATTAAAAATATTGGTTGATATTTTCACTAATAGATAGCAAACAATATGTCTGTTTTATCAATACCAATTTTGATGGCTGTAAAAGATGCAGTAGTGAACGTGATTCTGGATTAATTTATTAATTTGATTGTATTATCGACAAGGAAAGTGGTCCTCTATTTTTTAAATTTATAGTTGATTTGTGCCGAATCTATTCAGATTCCAAAAAATGTTTGAAATACAAATTGTTCAGTAAATTTTATTCGAAACATTCATTAGAAAACTCAATTAATTCGGTACAAATCAACTCTAAGGTTAAGAAAAAACACTACTTTTGACGTTGATATTACAATGGGCCGCAGAATTTGTGCCTGTTTTTCAAAATTTGCATAGTCATTTTGTACTTTATTAATTGTGGTTTTTGGGAAAACGTTTCGAATAAAAGTTGTTAGTATTAGTAAAAACTGATAACATAACTGAAAGACTATCATACGTTGATGGATAGACGCTAAGTTTACAATAATTCACTCCTTTCGTTTGTATACTAATATAAATTATTACCATGCACATAACATTTTTTGTTCTCAATCACCGCCAAAGAAATATCACTTCTAACGCGCTAATATAAGTACACTATCCATTTTTTTTTGTGTGCATAAAGTAAAAAAAAAGTAACCAAGGACATTTTATCAGTACCATAGCATAATACCATAAAATAAATTTTACTAGCATATTATTACATTAGAATGGGCCATAAAAAAATTGGCAATATACTCACTCACACTATTGAATCACTATATATAATAAAAATTGCTATTTAAAATTGTAATACAAAAATATAATATCGAACATAAATATCAAACCAATAAATTTATGAAATATATATATTTAAAGATGAAAATAATACATAAAATAAAAAAGAACTCGTACCATTATTTCCCATTAAAGTGTGACTTTACTTTACTCGGGTTGTGTTTTTTATTTTATTTTAAAGTTCATTATAAATTCAATACGTGAACTCAAAATTGTTGAGACATAAACGGAACACATCGAGAATGTTGTTAGTATATCTACTTACTGCATGTATGTGAAGATGGGGTCCATTCTATTCACATTGTTACTTATCGTACGTGATATGTGTATGGGCGACTGTATTCATACATGTATACACTTTAGGCGCATACATGAACCTAATAATATAAACTAAAACGTACCACAAAACAAGGATGAAACGAAACGACACATTGTTGTACAGCGTGATTTTGATTTGTGTATGGTTACATAATATGAATAGAAATTTTTTGGGTATTACCAACATTAATATTTTATATGAAATACTAACTATTAAATAAAATAAATATTGATAAATCATTTTCATTTATTTCCGAAGAAGAAACTGTGTAGATTAAATCATTTAGATTCAAATAAGATAAATAACAAGCCGTAGGAAAATATTTATTTGTCATTTAATATTACATTTCTAAGTGCGACCCATGAAATCCATAGTCAACTTTACTTATGTAGAATTTTCCAATTTTTACTAATATTTAGAGGGATATTCCAAATTTTGTGCTTCCCCCAACCTCTGAGTTCCCCTTTAATCTCGGTGACTTCATTACGAACGTACACACACATATACACTTCTGTTTATAAAAATTGAATCAGCAAGTCATATTCTAAGTGTATATATTGCTAAATATATGTAAAATATTACATACAGTAATATTTAGAATGTTTCAACAGGTTCAATTTTTATGAATGGGAGTGTACATCTTTTCAAAAATTGTGTCTATAAACTTAAGTTAACTGAAAACGTGGATATATGATAGGATAGAAATTTGGTGGAAGTGTTGATAAACATTGGAAAATAGTGGGAGCGGTGAGAAATTTAATTTTTATTTAACTGTCTTACAACAAAAATAAATAATTAACAAAAAATTGTTCAATATAATAAACTAAAAAGTAGAAAATAATAGACATAAGAAATATTTTTTTTATAATAAAAAAATATAATAAATTTTTCTCGTGAGTCTCCAATGTGTGACTATACAGAAAAGCTTAAGGCTGGAATTAAATTTTGGGGCAAACATTTAATAACGGAGCACCTCTAGCCTTTTTTTATAGTTACATATTATTGACTCGGGCAAAAATATGATTTTCTACTTTTTAGTTTATTTAATAAGAGCTTGTTTTAGAAAACAAATTAAGTGTGTCAATTATTTTAAATCATTCTGTATACAAACATTGTGTAATAATAATAATAGTAGTTATTGTGCTTTGTTGAAATTTATTTGTGAACATAAGTTCTACGGCTGCACGCACACATATTCTAGACTTCTTCTATAACATACATTTTTGTTCCGTTCACAAATTTATGCAGTTTTCTAAAGAGTCATTCGGACATTTAAAATGTTTTCGTGCTTTGCGTATAACGTATGTGTTTTAAAAGTCATTATTATCATATATATATATATATATATATATATATATATATATATATATATACATATATATATATATATATATATATATATATGTATTTTCTACTCAGTGTATGAAGAAAGCCTAACCTCTTCGGTATGTTCATTGTACGAAAATAATAAACAGAGTTATTTATCTAACTAAAGTTTACAGTATCAACATCTTCTAACAGAAGTTGTTTTTTAAGACATCTAATATGAAGGTGTCTTTAAAAAAAGTTATACTTTGTGTATTTAAAAGAGTGCGAAAAACTTAAATTTTTGCTTTTGACTTAGGCAGAATGCCGGCATTAGCAAAAAATTCGGTTTTAGCCTTAAATGGTACAGAATAAATTTATCCCTATTATGTATGTAATTTGCGTATTGCTAGAAAATTTTTAGCATAGAACGGTCAAAGATATTAATAAAATTTCAATATACAGTGGAGGCTGTGAACAATGGGCTCCCATTCGAGAACGGCATTAGTAAAAAATTCGATTTAAGCATCAAATGATATAGAATAAACTGTTCTTCATTATGTATGTATTTTCCTGCTACTAGAAAATTTTTTTGGCACAGTACGATCAAAAATATTAATAAAATTCCAATATAATAAATGGTGTGGAGATTCTGAAAAATTTTCTCTCATTCGAGAACGACTTTAGCAAAAAATTCGGTTTCAGTATCAAATGGTAGAGAATAAACTGTTCTTCATTATGTTTGTAATTTTCCTGCAGCTAGAAAATTTTTTTGGCATAGTGCGGTGAGAAATACTCATATAATGCTAATATAATATATAACGAAGTGTATGTGATTTTTGTATTGGCTTTATTTTAAAAGAATATTATTAATAATTATTTTTTAGCAGCATACAATTGTGAAAGAGATTGCACAATTATAAGAATATTTACGAGTAAAATAGTTATGTCACGGTTAACGAAGCTTATGTGTTGGTGCTGGGAAGCAAATATTTTTTAATACTTTTTGGTATTGGCGCTGGGAAGTAGAAGGTATTTCTCAGCTTTCCCAGCTTTGTTTCGTTATATTGTTAGGTACGCTTAGCAAAAAATTCAAACATTTTTAGATTTGTTTTAGGAACTCTAGTTTTTGATTCAAGGGTGGAGGCGCTGGG
Source organism: Nineta flava (assembly GCA_963920215.1). Classification (NCBI taxonomy): domain Eukaryota; kingdom Metazoa; phylum Arthropoda; class Insecta; order Neuroptera; family Chrysopidae; genus Nineta; species Nineta flava. The sequence goes on from OY986040.1 coordinate 121,000,374, forward strand.
AAGTGCATACTATGTCTCAGCTTTCCAAACTTTCGGAGAAATTTTTTTTGGTTCATTGGCTAGAAAATGGCTAGCAAAATATTCACATGCTTTTATTTTTGTTCTATGACTTATAATTATCGCACAATTTAATTTTCTAGCTAGCTTAAGTCTTAAGTTAGCGCGCTGGATCTCGGAAAAGGTATTTGCAAAAAATTTCAGCAAAAAATAGAAAATAATTAGCAAAAAATTATCCAAAAAATTAAAATAGTTTTTTTTGCTGCTAGATGAAAATGCTTAGCTCTAGCTTAGTATACCTGAAGAAACAGAAGTGTTTATCTATTTTGGACGTATAAGTCTGACTTCATTTAGGAGCAGACACACTTCTTGAAACTCTTTGAACATAAGAACGGGGGTGTTTTATTTTGCACTGGTCGACTCGAGTGCATAGTCGTTGTAAATACGTACACTTCATGAAAAACACATTAACATACACAAAACATTAACTAGTCAGTCGACAGTTAAATAACTATAACCTCTAGAGCATAGGTGGGAAGACCTTGACTGCACTCAGCTCTGAGTGGGAGGTAGGAAGAGAGATAGAGTAAATATCGAGTATCCTACCAATTATTATTATTTTCTTTTTAAATTAAAACATTTTCTGAAAAAAATATAATAATACCAACTATTTTTTATGGTCACTATTATTCAAAGTATATACAATACATACAATACATTGAATAGTATTTTTTACTTGGGGATAAAAATGCACATAAAGTTTCAATTATTGTATTCAAATTTTAAAAACTTGAATATTTGAAAAATAAGGAATATGCATGAAAATTTTTTTTCACATGAATTGAAGCATGTTTACTTGACAAATATCAAGGTAAAATTACTTTTTAAATAACTTTAAAAATAAGCGAGATATGAATGACTGAAATTTCCGATTAGACAAAGAGGGTAATAGCCCTCTTGATATGTTATGTGACGTCATATTACACTTTCACCATTTAAAATACACGTAAAACTCCGTTTTAAGTATTTCTGCAAGAAAGAGACAGATAATAATAATCTTTAAAAGCTTATAGCTTCCTTGATATTTGTCGGATTTTAATTTCGTTTTTTAATATTATTACAGTATTAACAGTATTTTTATATTCTGAAAATAAATGTGAAAAAAAATTTGCATGCATATTCCCTATTGTCTACAATAGTTATTCTAAAGTATTGTAAATATTTATTATGTTTCGTACATATACAAAGAGTCACAAAAGTACCATTAGAAACCAGAGCCACAACATGACTGTAATAAAACAATAATCACAAAACAATTCATTTTACTACAACAATTTTACTATACAGTCATAATTACTATTATCAGTATTCTTGCTTGAAGCGAAAACTTTCTATAGAATCGTTTCGTATCGTACTTACATTAAAATCATTGTGGCTGTTATCTTCTTTATTTATCCAATCTTGGATGTTGGATAAATTAATTGAGATTGCGTTGGACAAAGTTTGAGCATTCCCTTATGTATTTTATAAATGTAATGTATCAAATATTTGTGTTTATGTTGTAAAGGTAAATGATAATTATATTAAATAATTATTATTTAAATAAATAATAAATATATGTGAAAGATATAATTGATTTTTATTGATTTGATTTATGAAATGTTATCATTTTAATGTGTAAATTACCATGGTTGTTAACATTCAAAGCAACCGTGATAATAGAGGGAAGTTACAGTTGTCATGCAACAGATAAAAATGATTAATGAAGAAGCGATACCGCTACATACTTCTAATGTATGTACAATCAGTGATCATAATTTGTAACGAAAATGATCTAATAAAATTTTTATTTTTAGGCTGTTTATTTAGTTCCAAACTATCAATGAGTAGTTTATGTTCACATAGCCATAAACCGGGAAGGTGCGTCCATTTGTCAAGTAATTCAAATTCCAATAATTATAATAATATTATGTATTTTATTACTTTAATTGCTATAATGTAATAAAATATATTATTAAGTATTATAAATATTTAAGTATTTTGAATTTAAATTTTTTTTACAAATGGCCACACCTTACTGGCTAAGAACCACCATAAAAATTAAAAATTGCAGTCAACCATCTTCGATACAAATTAGGATCACTACATTCCACGTGTGTAATACATTTATTAGGGTGATAAGGAACCATTATGAGTCATTATTTACCAATATTTACAGAATTTTGGATTGGTACTCATGGCTCTGTAAAATTTCTACCGATGATATTTTCCTACTTACCAATCATCGTTGCTCAAGAATGGGAAATAATCAGTTTTAAGTGAACATTAAATGAAAAGTGAAAAATAAACACTTTTTAACAAAAAATAGAACCGACGAAAAAAGAAAGGAAAAAATAAAAAATAACTTTTTAGTCTAACTAAGTCCTACACTAATGTAAATACCTAAATAATTTTGAGTCGGCGCCAAAAAATCTCAATCGAAATGGGCGAAGAGTGAATCTGCTTTTCTGTTAAAAGTAAATATTACAAAATATTACACTTTGTTTGTTTGGCGCTGAAAATTATTTTGGCTTTTCAGTAACTTTTTTATACATACAGTATATATATATATATATATATATATATATGTATATATATATATATATATATTTTTTTTTTTTGATATCAAGAGGGGGAAATGCATGAAATTGCACTGACCGAGAAGTCTCCTTTTCAGGGGACTTTCGGCACGGTGCGGGGCTCGGACCAGAAGAAGTCTGGAACATACCCGCTAAAACCCTAAACTATTGAGGATACTCCATTGTACCCCGCGCGGAACCGCCGTCAGGCACTACTTCGCCCGGGGAGGACTAGCTTACTACTGCCTATTCAATTATTGTCGCTGTGGACGTCTCCTTGGTCGATCTCTCTGAAGAATCTTCATCATCTTGGCCGCTGCGTCGGCCACTGCCTTCCAATTTTCCTCACAGCGGACCATCAAGTCAACGAGGTTTTCTGGTGTACCATGGCAATGGAGTCTTGCATCTAGTACCGCTCTCTCTGCAGCGAAACGGGGGCACGAGAAGAAAATGTGCTCCGCCGTTTCCTCTTCATGTGGGCAACTTGGACATGGTGGTTCGAAGTCCAAACCGAACCTGTTGAGGTAGGCTCGGAAGTTGCCATGTCCGGTCAGCAACTGCGTGACATAGAAGTCCACTTCTCCATGCTTCCTGTTGAACCATTTCGCGATGTCTGGAATCAGACGATTCGTCCATCTTCCATTTGTCGATGATTCCCAGCGTCTTTGCCACATCTCAAGTGTGCGGTCTCTTTCTTCTGATGCGAGTGTCCTGATGTTGTCAGTGTCACTCTGCCTTCGTTGGTAGATTCTCCGTCGCTCGTCTGCCAAGATTTCGATTGGCGGAAGACTAGCCACTACACACACAGCATCATACGATACCGTGCGGTAAGCGCATGCGACGCGCAGTGCACTTCTCCTGTAGACTCTAATCATTGGGCGAGCGTAAGAAGCGGTATCCATGGCCGACGACCAGTTTGGTGCGGCGTACAAAAGGATCGAGCTGGTGACCGTTGAGAGGAGCTGTCTACGGCTCTGTCGTGGTCCTCCTGTGTTTGGCATCAACCAGGTCAGTGCGTTTACCACCTTGGATGCTTTCTGGCTAACTATTCGAAGATGTTCGTCGAACCAAAGCTTCGTGTCGATCTGGACGCCCAGGTATCTCAGTGACTTTTGAGATTCAATCTCGCAATCTCCGATGGAAAGGGTGATGGACTCCCTTATTCTTCGGCCGGTTACCAAGACGACTTCTGTCTTGTGGTCGGCCAGTTGCAGCCCAACGGATGTCAGCCACTGGCGTATGCAGGACACTGCTCTGTTTGCCTTGAATGTGACCTCTTCCAGGTACTTGCCGACAATTACCACGATATATATATATATATATGTATATATATATATATGTACATATATATATATATATATATATATATATATATATATATATATATATATATATATATATATATATATATATATATATATATATATATATAAATATATACTTATGTACATAAAGTGCTTTCAAAGTGTTTACACACAGAATACAATCGATTATGATATTTATTTTATAGTGGAAGCGCTGGAAAATCAGATTTTTTTATTTTTTGCGGCTAAAATTTGAAATTTTTCTTCAAATTTATTTGGTACCAACTTTGAAAAATACCCTATTTAATTAAAAGAAAATTTTTGAATTGTTGAATTGAGTACCTCCTTCTTTCGTCGGTAAAAAATAGTTCCATTTATGAAATTTTTTATACTAATGCAGAACCCTTTGAGTAAATAAAATGAATGTTGGGGAAAAGTATTTATGGGTGGGGGGGTACGGCATCGCAGTTTGTATATCAGAAACGGGAAATAGGAAAAGCCTTTTAAAAAATGTTTAAATACAAATTTGTTTATGCCACTAAACACATGCACTCCGCGACCGTACAATTTTGTTTCGAAAACGGCAAGAAGCTAAGCAAATATCCAAGTACAAAGTTTTGTTTGAAATATTTTTCGAATGTCGAACGTAGTCTGTCAAAAACGTCTGTTAAAACATAATTACCGATAATTTCACAGACATACCTAGTGGAATATATCTAGTTAAATATTATATACCTGTACAGAAAGAACTTTCAATGGTCTGAACCTCAGATCATTACTTTTTTTTTAGCGCTATCTATGTTGTAAAACAAACGAGAACTTAACCCCTTTCTTATATTTACGCCTTTTGTTTGGGGGATTGTATTTATTCTGATCCTGAACTGAATAACAGTTTTATATTTATATGTATTACACTTGAATTTGTTCGTTCTTAAGTAAATATCCTAATGAATTTTATATGTGGTTATATAGAATGTAAAACTAAACTATGTTGTAACTAACCTACTATATAACTCTATACGGTAGATGATGATAATACGATGTACCTACTTGAAAAACTTTATTATGTATCATTAATATTTTAAAATGAAAAACAAGTTTTATTCTTGTTGCTAACAAGAAATATCTAACGTTGAACTTAGTTACTTAAATCGATTCGAATTTTAGTGTGTAGAAAGAAATATAAAATTACTAGTGATATTAAGATAGGACGGCACGCACTATAGCCATCATCATGGCCGAATCATCGTTTAGTGAATTTTGAAGAAAATATAGTTATTGGTTTTGTACTGATGAACGAATTTCGGACAAATTTCCTGTCGAAAATGACAATCGTTAAAAACTTTATATAAATATTAAATAGTCAAATGGATTTTCTAAAACTTTACTACTTACACATTTATATGCCTTCGATTTTTCTAATATTAAGAGAGATATTCTATATTTTGTGTTTTCTCTTCCCCTAAGCCCTTCTTTCTTCTTGATCGATTCTATTCATAAACGAACTTGGTCTTTCAAATACCAAAAGCAATTTGAATACGAAATTTCATTTTGATCGGACTAAATTTGTGACCGTGATCAATATCAATGTTTTCTATCATTAAAAACCCGGGACTAAACTTAATATACACTGGTATGTATTATATACCGGGTATAAAAATATTTTCTTTGATTATCATAGATAATCTTTATATATCATAAGATATTAATTTATACATATCATAGCCCGTTTTTACACGCGCAGTAGTATTTTTTGATGGATGTTTTTAATTTGATGAAATAGGTGTTGATAGTCTGGTTGCTTTTGATTGGTATACTTTGATCATGTGACTGAAGTAGCTGACAAAGAAATATGAAATATGAAAGCTGACATATTAAATTTGCGATTGATATATTTGAAATGAATTTTTGCGTGTGTATAGCAAAGTAAGTTCATGTATATGAACTACTTTTATTGCGATTGAAAACTTTCATCAAAACTTTCAAGTGTAAAAACAGGCATAAGTAATATGTGGCTCGACTCTCTGTAGAAACCGTAAAGAAAGGATATTATATAATGACTGAGTTGAATATACGGAACACTTAAGAATGTATATATATATATATATACATACTTATATACAATATATATATATATATATATATATATATATATATATATATATATATATATATATATATATATATATATATATATATATATATGTATAATATATATATTTATAGTGAAAACTACCCTTATGAAAAAGGTGGTTAATAATATAAATCTACATTCTATTCTATAGTGAGGTCTTGAACGAACAGCTAGCTAGAAAGTATTGTATATGATAATAATATTTCTAAAGTTGTAAAACACTTCGCAAGAAAACTCTTTTATAGTATAATAAATATATTTTTTAGTATTTATTTATGAACATTCTATTTTTTAGGATCAAATAAATATTTTGCTTGTTTTTTCTTTTATAACTGGTAAATTTTTAATTGTATTTATTGTGAGTTTTGAAGTATTTTAATTAAAATATTTTCTAATTTGTAAAATAAATTAGCTGGTACTGATTTAGGGTTAAGTTCTGGGGAGGGTCACAGACTTGAGTTTCTCCAGTTTAAATAGTAATAATAATATTAGCTCAAATCTACACGGCTTCTTCCAAAGAGCACCATAAATTTCAGCCTCGAGCTAATCAACTGCAGATACTTTGGGTAAAGTTATGGAAATTGTCACTCCATCTTAGTTTTTCCATATGGCGTCCATTTGGTCGATAACGTAATATGTCCACCTCCATCTTAATTACTCCACATCCTTGATCTTAGTTTTATTCCTAATATCACAGGATCCAATTCTATGTTCTCAAACTTGAATAACTATAATTTTGATTCATATTTGGGCTCTAACTTCTTCGGCCTCAATTTTTAAATATTATAATCAAGAAATAAATATAAATACACTCAAATATTATTTCGAAACCGGCAAGAGATGGATTAAACTACTAAGTTCGACCTTAAAAATATTAAAACTTATTTTGAAAACAAAATCGTCACAACGTAATATCGGTTTTACCTCCAAATGGTGCTAATTAAATCTTTTACTAGGAAATCGCACTAATTCAAGTAACACCAGACCATTGAATCGACCAATATACTCTTTCCTAGATAGATTTCAAAACATTTCAGAATCGTTTATTAAAGAAAACTATATTTTTCGCATACTTTTTCAAAAGAATTGTTAAAGTTTTGCAAATAACAAAAACTCATGGAAGAACATCTAATTGCTTCTGTATCAAAGATGTATTGGAGGTCTGATCTACAAAGTACACCGCACAAAAAGGTAGGATTTTTGCCCTCGGTTTAAATTTTTTATTATTTTTTGGCAGCTTTTGATGATCCGATTAAAATTTTTACTGGGTGCAAATTTGATAAATTATCAGCTTATTAAACAAGATTGTATGTAATAACTTTGAAATTTTTTTTTAATTTTAAAGATATCTTGATTGTAAACAAGTTTGATTGGATAGATAACATGAAATCTAATGTCTAAAAGCCATTAGCCCGAAAAAGTCAAAATATTACATGTAATCTTAGTCAATTATCGGATTGCACCCAGTAACATTTTTAATCATAAGCTGTATTAATAAAGAAAGATTTAAACCGAGGGTCAAAATCCTACCTTTCTGCGCATTGACTTGTATTAATGTATAAAGAGGAATTCCGAATAAAATTTTCATTAAATAACAAACAAACAATATGAATAAATCATATTTTCTCTAGCAGATGTTTGTTGATGAAAATTTGTTGTGTTTTTTGGGGTAATTACTTTCAATTTTGTGAAGAAACATTATACAATCGAATCAATCATTCGAAAGACGACGAAGGATAAATAAATTGGAGAAAGATAAACTATTTAGTTTGGAGAATACAGTATTTATTTTCGATATCTAATGGTATAGAAATCTGATTCCATATAAGAAATCTGATATTGTAGTTTATTTATAGATTATATTTGCTAGTGATTAACAATTCTAATTAAATGAAAGCATCCTATCAATATTTATCTCATGATAACATTAAATTGTTTGTTGGAAACTGATATACCCTTTTATCTTATCGATTTATTAACTAATCCATTGGAGAAAAAAACCTTCTATTTGTCAAAATTTGTACTGAATTTGATGAATTTGATGAATCTTTCGGCAGTTTAAATATGTTTTTAAGAATACATAAACCAGTCCAAGTGGCTGAGCGAACTAAGTCGTTATGTCTGCGCAGTATGCCTACTTGGAAACTGGGAGGTTATGGGTTCGAGTCCCGACATCGGCAGTTTGTCAATTAAGAAAAAAAAAAGGGACGGTTAATTGACTAAACTATCGACATATGGACAAGAACGAAGTAACCGGCTATGCTTGAGAAGGTTTTCTGCAGTTTCCTTCACGAACTCCACATGATTATCGGCATAGTTCTTATCATAATCGGCTCTAGCTGCATATCCTACCAATTCCTAGTCTATACACAAAAATTCCTTCCACTTCACTCACATCCTCACATCCTTAGGCACCACAATGGAACTTATGGTCGATGTAGCCTGTCCAGGGCAGCCTCTACAATCTATCTCTATCTAATTAACCGCCCCCTTTTTTTTCTTAATAATTGACAAACTGCCGATGTCGGGATTCGAACCCATAACCACCCAGTTTCCAAGTAGGCATACTGCACAGACACAACGCCTTAGACCGCTCTGCCACTTGGACTGGCCGACCAGGTCTTCCTGAAGTTCCATATATTCGGATTCTGCTGTAACCTAGAGGTTCGCAGTTAAAGATAATGTGGCTGGATGTTTCCTCCTCCTCGCCACACAATCCGTACAAAATGGACGCGTGATGGAGCCCCATTGTGTGTAGATGCTTCCGCAAGAGATAATACCCGGAAATGAATCCGGTAACATTCCACAGTTGCATTCTGTTCAGCTTCAGTGCATTGAGTGATAGCCTGTTGGTAGCCTACCATTCCGAAGTAGTATTTTCCCGAGCTCCTGTTGCGGAACATTTTCCCAGTGATCACGTTCTTTAGCATTTATCCACTCGTTCATCACCTGTTTACATGCAATCCTTGGTCTATCTAAAATAGGCTCTGGGCCTATGAAGGGTATTTAGACCTCCGTCTTTGCACAGATGGATACTGTCTACGATGGTTTTCACATACCAAAAATTCATAAAATAAATAAATTCAACATTGAATAATAAATTAAAAAACTCAATTAATTTTCCCTTTATAGATAGACACATTCATATCTAATATTCAAAACCATTTTCCAATTTATATTTTATAATATTGTAATGGAATCATGTCATATCAATTTACAACATTTAATTTAAAACAATTCATTCAATGATTTTGTAAACTGAATGAATTGTATACTACTGAATATTATGTATGCATATTATATAAACGACTATTCCTTGTCATATTCACAATTCCCTAGGGATATAATGTATATATATATATATATATATATATATATATATATATATATATATATATATATATATATATATATATATATATATAACTTTTAAATGTATGCATTGTACATATTTGAATCTTTATTATATATAAAGATTCATTAGTTGTAAAAGAGTTATTAATTGTTTTTCTACTCATGTTACACATTAACAATAACAGAGAGTGATGAACAATTTCTTTTAATTAATTACTTATTATTACTTAATTAAAATTAATAATCATTATATTTATTATTCGAAAATTGATATCAATACTAATAAAAGTAGTCTAAACTTTATATTTTAAATAAACACTTTTATACAGTGTGCTTCATATGGAAAAGTTGGCTCCATATGGAAAAATTAAGTTGGCTCCATATGGAAAACTTTTTTATTATAAGATTTACGAAAAATTTATTTACGATATTCAGCTATTCACTTTTGACGTCGAAATTATAGGGTGCTAAAAATTGAAAAAGTTCGATAGGAATGTTTTGACCACTTCAATTATAAATTAAATTTTGTATATTTTTGTTCTAAATGTAGACCATATAGAACAGATTATACGGGAAACGGTTCAAGAAATCACTCCCGAGATATGTAGGAGTGGATTTAAAGAATTTTGTAAAAGAACAATTACATGTATGGAACGCGAAGGTGGATACGTTGAGGCAAAAACGAACTGAAGATAACTGTTGTTACTTACGTCAACAATAATAATTGTATTTGTAATGTAATGTATGAAAAATAAATGTTCTGTATTCATTATTTTGTTACATATCATTCATTAAATGTTTCAAATCAGCAAATAAACATTTGAAGTACGGTGACTGGTTAATTAAAATAACAGATAACGTGTTTTATAAGTAGGATTTGCAAAATTTAATTTAAAATTGGAGTGGAAAAAAAATTCCTATCGAACTTTTTCAATTTCTGCACACCCTGTACATTCGATGTCAAAAGTAAATAGCTGCATGTTAATATTTTCGAAAGCAGAAATTTTTATAAAGGATAACTTTTTTTCGTAAACCTTATAATAAAAAAGTTTTCCATATGGAGCCAACTTAAGTAGACACACTGTATATATTATATATAATGTAAATTGTAACCAAAATAGGTAATAAAACATAATAAAATATTAGGAAAGCATAATATTTCAGATAATATGGCCAATTTCTATATGGACATTTAACTCCTCCTACAAAATATCAAATAATTTTTATTTTTGCAGCAACCGTTCAAGGTCATGTTTTTTGTTGCTGCAACCACTATACACACAGAGCAACATGCTAGGTTGCTCTTCAATGTTGCTGCTCAATGTTGCACGTCTGTAGTGCCTTTAAGGGACTACATTTATACTCCTACATTTTATATATTGATTGCTTTGATACATAACAATAAGTATTAGTATGTTTATAGACTTTTGTGAAAAACATCAGATGTTATTTACAAAATCTTCATTACTTATTCAAATTCTCATACAAGATTTAACAACAAACATAATAATTTTATCTTCTAACTAATTGTCTTCGACTTAATATCAGAGGATAATTCTAGATGTATATTCTAGATAACATAATATGTTTGCAGAAAATCTCTCTCTTATGCTGTGTGTAACTCTTGATAAGGATTAAAAGTCTGCCTAATTGATAATGCTTTTACTACAGTTTCATAAATATTCAAAGTAGAATTAATGTAAAATAAAGAATAATTCAAACTGGCTATATTATTGTTGGCTGTGTATGGTGACTCTTCCCATCTGGACAAGCGTTTGTAATGTACTCGATTCTAAATCTTAATTTTCTGTATATACCTTTGCATGCATTACACATTTTCTTGAGTTACCACGGTAACTACTAACAAACTGATATTAATTATTAATTAGGCAAAATAAACGTTTGGTTTAAACTTCAAAATACTGTTTTTTAACAATTATTTGTAGAGTAGGTTTTAGCATTTCTTGGTTGCTTTACTATTTACACCTACAAACCAACTTTCTCTGGGAGAACCTGATCCGACCTCTCTCCCCCCCACTTTATCACGCATAACTTCTTCAGCCTCACCCCCAAATATTTTATCGCGCATAACTTCTTTTCTATATTACTTACGAGAAAAATGTATCAACACTTTCTTTAATAAAATCAAAAAACTTTTGTATGAAACTTTTTAAATCTATTATAGTTTCTAATATATATATATATATATATATATATATATATATATATATATATATATATATATATATATATGTATATATATATATAGGTATGTACCGTTATATATTTCTTTTCTCAGAAACCGTAATAGATACGACGATAAGTTTCATACAAAAGTTGTTGTAAGTAAAATTTTGTGAAAAAATTTGGGGGTGAGGCAACCATCTGTCGGTTTCTCGCACGACTTAGGCAAGTGGTTGAAGCCAGTACATGTATTATATTCTCTGAAAGTTTCATTCCATAATTAAATTAAAAAACAATAAAAAATCATTACCTTCCAAATGCCATATGCATGGTAAAAGATTCGGGGATGGGACAATTCCTTGTCGGATTAAGGCAGGGTCAGCCTAGGTAAGTGATTGCAGTCTCTATATGTACTATCATTTCTAAAAGTTTCATCCTCTAACTCGATGGGTTCTTTACGGTCATCGCTCCTACTATATAAACTTTTTTTTCTTGCAACACCGGCGAAAATACAATTAAATGATGCCGTAGAAAGTTCCTCTAATGAAATCGTAAAGTTTTTATCGACAAACATGTCTACAAACATGTCAATTCATTAATTTCGGGCAAAATATTGTTTTTCTTCAAAATCTAAAGACAAAATTAACTGTTTATCATCTACTAGACAAAAAGTAATCAAAATCTTAACCCACACACACGAATTTTAGTTGGAGTTAATAAGCCAAGACAATATCAAAGCAGCCGGCTCACCACATGTATTGCAAACGGTATGAAATGAATGTTAGTGAAGTTTTCTACACTCTATTCGTAAATTATCACCCTTTTTTGCTGCTTTGCCATACAAACCTTATGTACTATCGCAGCGTATAAGGTATATACTCGTTTATAAAATCTAAGAATATAATAATCTTTTCTGTATACACTATACACTATACTGATGCGAGAGGCTGGCTGCTGTGTCGTTCGCTCGCAAGTATGTTGTGGTTTCGAGCCAAATGAGTGTTGTAAATATTGTCGAGACAATATTCTCTATATTCCCCTCTTTTATTTTATATCACATCCTTTTATATATATTGTCATATAAAATGAGTTTCTAACCACAAAATTTCTTTTTTGTTTATTTTTACTACAATGTGTTTCAGAAGATAGATACATAAGGTCCTGGTGATACCATAAGGTAACGGTGTTGCCTATTGAATTGAACTTTTGACCAAAGTTTATTAAGTAACGATTTGCTTCAAAATTTCAGCTGTCTGAAATTTATTAATCAAAATAGATTAAAAAAAGGTTAAATCAAGATATGACTACCAAACTTATTAGTTATAAAAGTGGACATCATGTAAACTGGGCAAAAGGTCATATTGTGTGTTTTCTAGGATATGTTGAATCCAAGTACTTGGATTGACTGTTTATAAACAGCCAGTATTTTAGTTTAAATATAGGTAGATCCGACATTGATTTTAATCTTCACTTCTACTCCGCAAATTTTGCATATCGTGATTCTTCTCCAAAAATGGTAAGTAAGTGTTTTGTGCAATCAATCGATTGTCATGATTGGCTCAAAAACATTTATTATTTCTTATATGTTTATTATGAAATGAGGGTTTTTAAATAAATGTGACAAAATTAGTGAATTTTAAGCAAATTTCGTGACTCATACAGTAAGATATTAAGCGATATAACCGCTTATATGCACCTTGACTGTATGCATAAACCGTATCGCATATAATATACATCTTTATACAAATACAATTCACAATTTACAATAAATTTAGACACTTTATTCAAAATATAACGTATTTTTTATTTGTAATATGGGTAGTAAAATCGTGTTATAGTCGCTGCAAAAATGATGCTATGAACATTTTATCGATACGGTAACTTATACAAATATATGTCGTTTATTTATAAAAATGAAAGTGTCATTCATATTTTTAAATATTGCAATTCTAAACAAATCTGTAATTTTCTTGATATGAAATTTAAAAATTATAAGATTGCTAATAGTTTCTTTAAACTTGAAAAAGGTTTTTTTTTGTATAATTTTTGTTTCATAAAAAAAAATTAGAAATGTAAGACTGCCAATATTTCCTTAAAACTTTAAGCAGATTTTTTTTTGATAACAGAGTATCATTATTGTTTTATTTACAGAAATAAAAATGTAAGACTGCCAACAGTTTCATAAAAGTTTAAGAAGATTCTGCTTTGTTTCTGAAGAAGACTAAATTTAGTTTAAAATTGTATGAAAATAAATAAAAAGTTGCTTTATAACAATCAAAACCAATTTTTATTTTACTGAGTAACTTAAAAATAACACTGTTGACATATCCGGGTTCTACATTCCAAAATCCGGGGTTTTCACGCTTCTTGTCCTGGTTGCCAGATTTTAGAGATACCATAGTACATAGCTGTATGTACTATCGACAAAAAAATAGGCCCTACTTTAACACAAATTTTATAATCGATTTGTGATGAAATTGTTTGATTTTGGAAAACATTTTTCGATTATATATTGTTCATTATAAAAATAGAAGTTTTTTTCAAAACTTGTTTTCTAAACTAAGAATCGGAATAAGTAAAATTTTAGGGAAAAAAAATCACTTTTTGAGTCAACAAATGCATTGCAAATCGAAAATTAATATCGAACCATTATGAATGATGTGATGTGGTGTCGAAAATATTCGACAGAGGGTGATTTTGATTTATTCTAAAATATCTTACTATTATTTTTAAAGCTGAATAGAAATCTGGTGAATGAGTTAATTTTTTATAATTAATTATTCAATGACATGTGCGTCTATATAGTATACGTTGGTTCTCTCATGCTATGCCTTCGCAACCTTAATAAAAATTGCCATTAGTATTGTACTGTGGTGCTTAAGGTAGTTCCAACACTGTCTTGTATAATCAGGACAAAAAATCGGTTTGCATTTAATATAGACCAAATACTTATACACACATATACAACATATACATATTTATAGACAAATTAATGTAATTTTGAAAAAAATTTTAAATTATATTTCGAAAACAAAACAGTAAAACGCGATTTAAAAAAAAATGTATTTAAGAAATATTTATCTTTACTATCCTATTTTTTTTTTAAATTCTGTCGAGTATTTTTTTTACTACAACGTAGATAATAGTTGGGCGGGCATGACGTTTTACATGCTTCATATCTCGCATTCTAAACGGTAAAAAATTCTGAATCTTCGGGGTTTATTAGAAAACGTTATTTGAGCCTGTGCAAGAAAATAAGCAAAATCTGTCGAAAAGTGATTTCATGCTGGAACTCCCTTAAGTATATAATAATAATATGTTAAAGGCATCTAATCGATAATATCAATGATTGGTTATCAAAGATTTATATATATACTACCAATTAAATATAATCATTCGAAACTAATTTATATGCGACCTATTTTTCAGATGGAATATATTCAGATGAATTATATATTCTACGTGCTATATATATTACTAGCTCATAATAAGAGTCTCAAGTGATGAAATAGAAGTGTCTCAGGTGTGTTTACAATGAAAATTATGACATGGTATTAATTTATTTAAAACATTTTAAATCTCTTTATAATCTGTTTTAGAATATATGTGTTACAAATTTTAAAACAACAATTTAGGATATAGTACAGGGTGTCCAGGTACGAATGTTCGAAACTTTACAGGGTTATTTGTTAGGTAAAAATAAGGAAATAATACAATACAATGTGTCCTAACTTGGTCCATTTTCTGCTTGTCTACAAGAACCCCAATATCTAAGAAACGGTTTAAGTTAGAATCTTGAAATTTGGTACGAATGTTGGTCTAAGTGGGATACATTTAACCTTAAACGCCATTTTTAAACGGATTGTTGCAGCAAAACAACAATTTTTTCAGGTTAAATGTATGACCAACTTAGATCAACATTCGTACCAAATTTCAAGATTCTAACTTAAACCGTTTCTTAGATTTTGGGGTTTTTGTAGAAATCACATACAGACCGACAGCTGGAAAACGGAGCAAGTTAGGACACTTGTTGTGTTGTATTATTTGCTGATTTTTACCTGACAAATAACCTTGTAAAGTTTTGGACATTCAAAGCTAGCCACCCTGTATATGTTTTTAGTAAAATATATAAAAGGCATTCGTTTAACACTCACGGCAAAATCTCGAAAATGAAAGAAATTCGATATAAATTCATTTTCAATATTTGACGAACTCTCATTACATGACATAAATGTTGATTAAGATTATTTATAGGCTTTATACATAAATGTTTTTTGGCTATAAATTTGAGATAATATTTTTAATGGATTAAGAATGTGTAGTATTATTTGTAGCCTGGATAAATTAAATATTTTCTGGAGTAAATTATATATTTTGCAAATTGTTATAAAATTGTTATTTCTTGAAATATATGTATAATCGTTAAGCCGAAAAACACAAATTTAACTAAAACTAATTTTCATTACCAATTTACGTAATTTGTATCAATATTAATACGACCAAATACCGGTAAATTTGTTTATCTCTCAGCAAATGTACTTTTATTAACAATAATTTTTTATTTTACTAGGAATACAAATTTCTGGGGGAAAAACCTTAATTCGTATGAAAAAGTCAAGTTTATATTAATTTTCGAATCATTTTTTATCAGTAATTACTAACGCGATAAAACTTTGAATGCTAAACGATATTTATCACTGATAAAAAGTATATGAATCCTGTTTACATTATAATCCAATTGTACCTTGGAAAATTTTTATTCAATGGAATCGAATAATTATGAAAGAAAACAAATATTTGAGTTTTTCGCAACAAATCGGAATCGAATAGACGCAGATTCGAAATTTATCATCAAGGAATTTATCGTAAGCATAAAAGATTTAAAAATACTAGAGAGTTCATTTAAAAGTAAAACTACCGGTGAAGAGCGAACCGTGCTCACTCAATCGAGGTTCCGTTTGAGAACTTTACCAACTAGGTTTGTCTTAATAATATATTGATGTTAAATCAACACAAAAACATCAATTTTTTCTGCAATCTTGAGCAATCTGTAGTTCTTACATCTTACTAAATATGTTTTTACATTACTCTGATAACATCCAAATTTAAGCTTTTGAAACCTAAAAGATCGGAATGGCTACATCAAATGAATTCACAAATGTTTGAAAAAAAAGACGCAGTTCCGGTCCGTGAAAAAGTCCTGCACGTGATTCGAAGACGTTTAGACTGTCGCTGGCCACTGTATATACCCGATAGGCTGGCGCTGTATTCGCTGTTTTTACATTTCCTTTTCGACACTGCCATAGCTCCTGCATTCATTTAGCACTAGACTGTACTAGTAGTACTCTGTAAGCTCTTTTTAATATAATACTAGACTTAATATCTTAGCCTAGCGCGTTTCCACAATACAACCATTTATAACTGTACACACAGCTAATTCGTAATCATGCACGCACATGATGACGTCACAGGCAAAACAAAAATAGCGTGACAAATACATAAAGACATGATCTATCTGTTGTGAGCTCAACTATTGCAAATCCATTATTAGTCACGAAGTTATTAGCGATTGAAAAAGCGATTTTCATCACATAAGAATGATCGACTACCAGTGTAACGAGCGAATAAACGTTTTCACTTCAAAAATGTTTCGAATACTTAAAAGTAACCTTTCAAGTGATCTCCCACACGATACACTACTTTTTCATTTATTTTTTCTTGGAATCTTTCCCCCTTAATTTAAAAAGAAAATTTATCGAAACACGTGGGTGTCGCCAAAACCTATTCATTTTTATTTATTTATTTATTATTTAAGCGTTTTAGGTGCTGAGGCTATATATGCTGTAAAAAATACTAATATCACTGAAAAACACTATCATCATCTTATCACTTTTCATCTCATCACCACTAAAAACTAAATCACACAAAACCCAAAGACTAAATCACACACTGAATCATAAAACCAATACCACAACACTTGTTGTTATAATGAAATTTATGTCAGAAACTGATCTATGTAATGAAAATATTTATATTTTATCTTCATGAAATTACATTTAAACACTAACTCCTTATATAACACGATAGTTGTTTTTGTATTTGATAAAAGTTCAAAATAACGGTGAAACTTATTTAATAATACTTAAATTTTATCGAATACCACTAATTTTAAGCTTTGAAAAACTTTAAGAATACGGGAAAATGGAATCTACCCGAACCTATTCATTTAATTAATCGAAATTTCAAATTTCCCCGTGACACTATTTTTGAGAGAAACGTATGTACAAGACAGACAGATGACCGCAAAATCTCGTCTTTGACGGTCTGCCATTTGCCCTGTAATATACGGAACCCTAAAAACGTTTAATTCTTGTATACGCCTTGTATTAATTTTTAGTAAATTATTAGTTATTAAATTTAAAGTATTTACTTGCGTTTCCTTTAATTAAATACATTTCAAAATATTTTTATCCTGCTACGGAAATTACAAAATATATTCGCAATTAAACGAATTTCTATTTCTGTACAATTAAAATATAATTATGCAGATAAAAATTAAAACGACTAAAAACTAAATTCCACTATAATAATTAAATTATTAAAATAGAACTAATTTCTAGAACTATACTGTTTAAAAGAAGGTCGGAATTATCCTATAATTTCATTGATCATATAAATAATTTTGTTTTGCCATTATTACTCAGGCATTATATTATAGTCATTATAGTTTACTAGTGTACAATGGGCCACAAAAATAGCGTTCTTTATTCCAACTTGTATAGTTGATTCGTGTATTATTAATTCGATTTTCGGGAAAGTATTTCGAATAAAAGTTCTTAGTATGTTTATGATGAACAACTTTTATCCGAACCATTTTTCTCGAAACCCGAATGAATAAGGCATAAATTAATTATATAGTTTTGAAAAAATGAACGCTACTTTTGTGGCTCATAGTATAAATATAATTTTTGGAGTATAAAGTGAGTTTAACTGAAACAAATTAGGTGGAATATATAATTATTATATTCTTCCTTAAGTGAAATAGTTATGTGTTAAGACATAAAAGATTAGATGAAAGATGGATAAAATGAAACCTTCCTAAATTTTATGGTTTAAAATTCAAATGTTTAGATGATTTTAAAGTATTCCTTCATATTATCTTCGGGTCGCAAGTTTTAAATAAAAAACTCTAAATACGATTGTCTTATCACTTGTAACTATTCACAATTTTGCACACTTTCTAGGTCATTTCTACCGACCTCTTAAAGACAAGGAATTAGCATACAGACTCAGAATTTGGTTGGTTGTGTCGGCATTAATAGAAACCATGCCGATATTCACCTGGAGTTTGTCAAAGGAATCTTCACAAGTATATGCAGTTGTCCATTCGCCGACAGTTTAGTCAATTAACCATTCCCATTTTTCTTATTCCGGCAATGGTTAATTGACATAAATAGTTCGAATCGCAGCCATGTCAAGAATTCTTTATATTCAAGTTGGTTGATAAATCTGTGCTTGCACTGAAGTAAAAACTGATCATCTCAGAGAAAGATAATAGTTGTATACTTCTAGAAGTGAGGGTATAAATCCTGGTAGGAAACTGCTTTTCATTGCATCTGTAGTACCGAGTTATGAAATATTTCCCAGCTATTTTAACAGAGAATAGGATATATACTTGTAATGTGCTCGATTTTATTATTGATCTATACAGCGTAGTACAGTACATATTTCCATCAGGTTATCTTGTAACTACCAACAAACTCATAATTGATTATTGATTATTCAGGCAAAAATAAAAATTCGTTTAAAGTTCATAAATTGTCTTTTTATTTAATAATACTTTATTAAAATAGGTTTTAGGTTCAATAATCCAGTATATCTTGATATATTCCTACATACTTGTTGGGGTAGAAGTAAAATGATTCCAATTATCTATAGACAGAATTTTAAGATTCAAAGTAAACTTTATTTTTCCTAATAAATAATATCTAATACAGTTTGTTGATAGTTATTGAAGTAACAACAGGTAGTTACCTAAATAACAAAGGACATTCGTAGTGAGTCCACAATGGTATTTAAATATGAAAGTATATTGAGATTCAGTAGCGAGTCCACTATATTTTCAATCTATAATTATATAATAATGCTGAAGGGTTTGTTTGTTTGTTTGTTTGAAAGCGCTAATCTCTGGAACTGCCAATTCGATTTGAATTTTTTTTTACATTAGATAGCCCGTTTATTGATGATGGTTAAAGGCTATATACAAATTTAACGCGGGTGAAATCGCGGGGGATAGTTAGTTTATTTATATACAAGAACTTTGAAAGAAATGTATAAAATTAAAATGAACATTAGAAATACATTTGAGGATCTATCTGTAGTTTATTTACATATTATTATTATTGGATACAATCAATCAATTCACAGTAGATCAATCAATTTATACTACTGAATTTCAAGGATATCATTTCAATGCAGAGACCTTATCTGTTTTATGTAAATATATGGTAGGAAGTTATGGTCTCATTAATTTGATAAGTGTTGCATAAATAAATAATATTTTATATTTACTTCAATGGCTATAAATGAATAATCACCTGTATGTATAGCGAAATATTTTATCAAAGTAACAATTACATGGTTTCTTTTAGGTAATTCTCTGGTGTTTTGTCAATTATTTTGAAAAATGAAAAGTCACCATTAATAAAGGTGATTTTCAAATAGATAATCCAATAAGGATTTATTAAAAAGTATTTTAATCGACCGAAAAGTCCTTTAATTGGAATTTGAGATGATTTAAATTTAAGAAGAAAAATTCATAATATTTGCCTAGTACTTTGGTTATCTCTCATGGTGCTTCCAAACAGTGCGATCTATTCGGAATGTGACGGGGCGATTGATACGTTCTTCCACCTTCTGGCAGAATGTCCATTCAGAGCTATAGAGAGCTATCTAGCCATTGGCTCAACCGAAATGAGAGAATGTGAGGTAAAATAACTAAAGTGGAGCTCTGTTAAACCATTCACAAATAAGTCAGGTAGGTTCGACAACGTACTAGAGGAAAGACCTAGAGGAAATGTAGCAGATGTGGTAGAGGATAGTGTATGAGGGGATGGGTTTCTAAGGGGTTGGTAAAAAAGCCTAGAAAGGCTTAGTTTCCAGGCTTCAACCTCCCCTCTACCACTACTAGTAGTAGTTTGGTAATAGCTCAATTTATTTTTTGTTTAAATTGTGCGTGACAGCTCTGATACGAGACTGTAGTTTACTCTTATATATTATTTTATTTTGAAATATTCTGCTTAGATGGCGCTAACATTAATTCATGTATAAAAAATTTAAATCTAAAATTTATTAATAGCCAAAATACAAATTTGCATATTTCTATCTTATATATAACGATTTATATTGTGCTAGTATAGTTTATAGTTTCTAAGGAAATGATAATCAAAAAAATTTTAATAAAATAATTTTACAGTTATTTTTTAGAAGCTAACATTTAATATAAAATTCAAAATATGCAAACATTATGTTGCAAACATTTAATAAAAATTTAATTTTAACTGGACGGTTCGATGCACATATAAGCGATAAAATACAAAACATCAAATTTTAAAATTATTCTAAGAATTGGAATTTTTAAAAATTAATATCATTTTATAAATATATGGTGTATAGATGATTTAATTTTTCTGAGAAGTACCTAAACATTCCTTAGTAAGCAAAATTGTTGGGAAATATTATCGTTTTAACAAATGCATGTACTGACCAATTTAATTTTATTATTAACTTAATTGTTTGATAAAACTGTATATAAATTATAAGTCACGGACATTGTAGTTTTCTAAATATTCTATTTGGAATTTCATACAATTTTGTTTTGTCAATTGTCGATTATTAAGATTAATACAATGAAATTTGATTCAAGGTCAGCAGTAATATATTGTTGACTTAGTTTTTATAGTACCTACACTTTTAATAAAATTAATTGAATTTAATGATAATATTTAGCTAATTTAAATTAGGTGGATAAGAGTTATTTTCTGAAATAGTATATTTATAATCGAATGCAGTTGATAAGGGTGGTGGGGCTCTTAACAGGACACTGTTGATTGAACTACCACCTTCATAACTTGGGGATCTCTGATGATCCCACTTGTGGCTTGAGTATGATCATAATTTTTGTCTACAATAGTACGAGAGCCCACGACCAAGATTTTTGTCTCATCACACCAAGGATGAAATAATACAGAATCAATAGTTTAAATGACTTTGAGCCCAAAAATGCGATTTTCAGAAATTTTGCGTAGTGTGTCTGGCCTGAGCGCATTTTCAAAAATGTCATAAAATTTGGCCGACTTGTATCATAGCAAAACGCCGGATTTACGGAATGTAGTTAGATGATAGCCCCGAGATACCGGAAACACGGTTTTCAGACAATTTAAAAAATTAAAAAAATATACATAGCACCGCATTTGAAAATCATTTTTGTATGTTAGTTAGAGTTAATTGATGCGAAATAACCAATTTTCAGGAAAAAATCGACTTGCCGAATGTCTGAAATGTCTGAAAACAGTATTTTTAGTAATAAAATCACAAAATCTACGGCCATTTCCAATATCAACCATATTGTGATAATACGATCTGACTTTTTTTTTCATAGCAGAAATCGTCCCCCGCGACCTTGTAAGATTATTGAAGATTACTACCCCCCTTGACGGGTCTAGGGTCATCTAAACTATTGATTCTATATAATTTTATCCTTTGTGCGATGAGACATGGTTTTGGTTGTGGGCTCTCGTATTCGTTCATTTGTCAACTTCAAACCAACTGGAAACCTTACTTATTTATTCTTAACCGATTATTTTGACTACTTTGCACATACACATATGAAATAAACAATGTATAAGGCACAAATCAATTATAAAATTTTGAAAAATGAACGCTTTTTTGTAGCTTTTAGTACATTATTTATTGTAAAATGCAGCCGATTCAAATAATTTGTTAAGTAATTACTTTTGTTTAATAATTTATAAAGAATTATTTTTATTAAAACACGAAAGGACATATTCATAAATACATCTCAAATGAATTGTGAGATGAGTATCTAGATAGATAGCTATCTACTGTTTATTACAACAAGAGTTGGTCCTTAAAACAACAAAAACATTTTAGGGATGTTGATGTGAAACAATGATATTATTAAATACTAAACTATATTAAAATTATTATATCGCCTTTATAATAACAATCATGATCAAACACATGGGCATTGTATATTTCATAGTCTATTGGGGGGTGTAGTATATTCCGCATTTTTTATCTGCAATACAAATTATTTGATGGGTAAATTCCGCGCAAATTATTTGTGGCATGTAGCGAACGAAAAAATTCTAGGCGTTTTTTACCAACCCCTATAGGACAAAGAATTTGTATGTAGATTAGGAGTTAGTAGATTGTGCAAATGCAGATGTACACTTTGATAGGAACTATCCCGATATTCATCTGGAGTTTGTGAAAGGAAACTGCGGAAAACCTTCACAAGCATAGCCGGTTACTTTCATTCTTATACATACACTGACACATTAGTCAATTAATCGCCCCATTATTTTTTTAAATTATTTTAATTGAAAAACTACCATCGAAATGCCTTTAACAGCTCGGCCTCTTAAACTGGTTTAGTTTTTGGGGTACATACAACTATAAATCAATCTCTCTTTTTGGGCTCAAGTTTCAATGGGTTAAATTTGGAACAGATGTTATAATAATTCCAGCATTCTATTTTTTGTGTCCGTCTGTCTGTCCGTCTGTGAACACGATAACTCAAGAACGAAAATAGATAACGAACTGAAAATTTTTTTCTGTGTTCTAGAGTTCGTAAATTGGCAAAATCGGACCATGTTTGGGCAAAATGGGAAAAACACCTATCTTTGAAACCGCAAGAGATATAACAAAAGTTTATATTTTTTATATTTTTCCATAAACTCAATAGTTTTCTCATAATTTGTGCTCAATAGTTCCTCGGAAACGGAAAAATATTACCATCTTTAAAACCATAGGAGATTTAAAAAAAATTGATAACAATTCAAACATTAATATACAACTCAGTATACACTGGGTACAAACAATTAACTCAGTGAGTTGTTGCATATATACGTTTTGCATAATTTTGATTAATCTTCTGCTGGTTCTAATCATCTCAATTAAGAACGATGTTTACCTACGCCTCATATATTCTATATCTATTTTAACCCAAATTCCCAACCCGTATCATCATCTTCATCCAAATATTATTTGCATTTACATATCTACTATATATATATATATACACTTTTTGTGTTGTTGTAGAAGCTAATTAATTTTACAGAGCAGACTCGAAGACTATATCTCTATGTTTGTTGAATATTATTATATTTTGTGTTTATATGTTCCTTAATAAATGGCTTCATTTAAATATTTAAATATTTACTCGAAAAAAATTATCAATACTTGTTTATGTATTCAAGTAACATTGTGGCTTTTTTCTTGTGGGTATTGTTTCATCTTAACTTTTTTTATACGAATTTTTATACGAGAAAATGTAAACTATTGCAAATGTACACATGATGCGATTTTGCAAAAATATCTTCAAATGTAGGTACTATTCGACTTGATCACAGTCGTATATATCGAAAACTACACTAGATAGAAGTAATTCTTTGCTGTAAGAAAATTTTTTTTAAACCAAGAATTTCTGACACTCATATATAGGGAAGATAATATATATTTGGTAAAAGAAAATAAGTATCTTGACATCTATAGTTTTGATTTGAGAAAATTATCTTAACTAAAGATAAACTGACTCTTGACTCAAGAATCTCGAAATTGTTAAACTGAAATGATGTTTTCTTTGGACCAAGATGCTAAAATTTCGGATCAAAATAAACATTTGTTTAATCCAAACAAATGAAACTTTTTAAATAAGTAATGATATACTTCAGTTAAATATAACATCTTCGGGTAAAGAAGTTTTATTTCTCCCGTGAGCTTATGTGGATGGGGCTCAAGCAATTTTTGTATTTATACTTTTCTTGTTAACCTAACTGGAACTGCGATACAATCGAGAAAACATGCAATTTAATAAAATTTTCACTTTTTAGCGAATTTCCAGAAAGTTTCTTCAAATTTCCATCGATCCTACCTAATAGATGTTAAAAATGGCCATCGTTCAAATTTTTATATATTTATATATATATATATATATATATATATATATATATATATATATATATATATATTCGTTTATGTGGCTGTGGACTCTTTAGCGGTGACAGTTTAAATCCAACTGGAATGAAATTTGGTATTTGAGGCGTTTTTGATATTTGAAAGGTCAAGTTCATTAATGGGTAAAATCAGACAAGGGAAAAGTGGGGTTAGAGAAAGGGGGAAACACAAAATTTGGAATATCCCCCTTAATATTCGAAAAGTTGAAAAATTTATAAAAAATAAAGTTGTAGAAAATTAGAGTTACTATAATTTACTATAATTTGGTTCATAGCATTTTTTCTGTTACTCTAATATTTACAGTTTAAGATTGAAAATTAAAATTCTAAATATGTCTACACATTACAGTTTGAGAAACATGATTTAGTAATCAATTGCAGCAAACTTGATTTTCTTCAACTTTACTTTTCATACATTTTCCGATTGTTCTAATATTAAGAGAAATATTTGTGTATTCTTCTTTCTTTATTAATAAAATTGGCCTTGCAAATATCAAAATCATATCAGATACGACATTTCATTTTGTTTAGACTATAATTGTGACCGCTAGAGAATAATTTATGTATTCTAAGGAAATTCGCTAAGTTTACGCAGCTCCTGCGTAACGAATTTTGTTATAACTTTGATTACAACTGCATTGTATCACCTTCATTTAAACTTTTATCGCAATTGAAACAAAAATTCACTTCAGTATTGGCCATGTCAAAACTGTTTATCAGTAACACATCGTAACAAGATCATGGGCAACACATACGCTAATAGGGCCTACAGACGTGTAACCTGTGCAGAAACATTATGAATGTTCTATACTAGTTTGCAAGTGTGTATAGCTGTTGCAGAACAAAAAACATGTCCTTGAACTGGTATCACTAAAAATCAAAATTATTTGATATTTTGTAGAAGGACTTTAATGTTCCTGTACAAATTGTCGTCTGTAGAGAAATTTGCAACATATTATCTAAAATTTTATGTTTTCCTAATATTTTATTATGTTTTATTACCTAGATTGGTTACAATTTACATTATATAAATATATACTTTATTATTTTTACTTTATTTTTTGTATTGATTTTAATATATTTTTGTAAAATTTTTTTACAAAATACATACAACAACTAGTTACTAGAGATACATACATATAAATAAACTATACAAATTAAATGAGATAGATAGAGACATGATGACAAATGATTGAATTTAAGATTCAATTCGTCATAAAATAATAATTTTATGTTCCACAATTGTGGTTGCACGTCAGTAGAGAAAATATTTTGTAGGCGGAGTTCAATGTTGCTGCACAATGTTCCGCGTCTGTAGTCTACTTAACACAGATTGACTTTCTTATTGAATGGGGGAGAAATGATTAAAACCTTGATCGATGAAACATTAATTGAAATAATTGACACTGAGTACTGTAAATTATGCATGCATGCCCGCATACGATTCTGTTATTTACCAAAGGTCGTTGAAATCAATTCTATGACGTATTTAAATTGGCTATAAACAAATTTTTGTACAATAAATACAGTGATATCTTTATCAGGGAAGTAAACTAAATAATATAAAAACATTAAAATTAATGATGTTCCAGCATTGAACCACTTTTCGAAGTATCAGAATTTTTGGCCGTTTAGAACGCGAGATAATTAATAGCAAAGTAGTCTTTCTCTCTCACTCTCTCTCACTAAAAGCATGTAAAACTTCGTGCCTGCCCAACTACTATCTCTTGTATTAAAAAAAAATAACATTTTCTAATAAATCCCAAAGTTTTAGAATTTTTGACCGTTTAGAACGCGAGATAATTAATAGCAAAGTAATCAATCTCTCTCACTCTCTCTCATTAGAAGCATGTTAAACTTCATGCCCGCTCAAATACTCGACAGAATTTAAAAAAAAAAACTAGAATAGTTAAGATAAATATTTATTAAATAAATTTTTTTTTTAAATCGCATTTTACCGTTTTTTTTTTTCGAAATATAAAAGTTAAAAATTTTTTTTTTTCAAAATAATATTATTTTGTATATATGAACGGTGAATATGTCTATGTGTTGTGTATGTGTGTATATTATGTATTTGTTCTATAATAAAATCAAACCAATTTGTTGTCCTGTTTATATAACACAGTGCTGGAACGTCCTTAATAAATTAATGACAACACATAAAATATTCTAGCTTCATTTAGTTATAGTTAATTATGTTTAAATAAATAGCCATATAGTTATCACACACTGATAGAAATATAATAAAAACAATGCCATTGCCTGGCCTTATCTGAAATCGTATATTTGTTTATTTTGTTTATGATTAAGGTTGTAACATTTCTACTATTCAGAGCAATATGTAAAAAAGATAATATCATCAATTATTTAATACAGCAGCTATGTCAATTGAACGTACATATCTAGTGTAACATATATAGTGTTTTAGCTTTCATGATTTAATGTACTGTAACTTTGTATACTGACTTGTATGTGTAGTGATTATTAATTGTTTTTGGTGTCGTAGGTTAACGCCTTTAAATGTGAATAACTTTTTAAAAAAGCTGGTGTAAAAGACTCACACGACCTCTACATACAAAGTAAACTGAATAGCTCAATTATGTAGCTATTTTCTCTCTAAAATTTTAAGCCTGCCGTCGATCATTTCAAAAAGTAATTATCGATTAAAAATCAAAGTTTTAACACAGCGTGTCATATGGAGAATATAATTTTTTTGTACTTAAAATTTTAAATTTTAACTATATTATTAAAGTAGCCACCATAAAAAATAATGTTTATAAATATTCTTTGAAATATGCAGTTTATATAATTCCATTCAAAAAATGATGTTGACGAACGTTAAAATTAATTATTTAATAAAATCAAAACTGTTTTGTTAGGTTTCTGGTTACTACCATATTTTGAAAACTGGCGACAGCGCACATTAACACATATATATATACACTGTGAACGTTATAACAAAACATTTTTTATTGTCAGATCTGTCAAATCAAGTCAAATAAATTTCTAACCTATATTTATTGATATTTTACAATAAATACTTTTAAAATATTCAGGACAAATAAAAAAAGGATATAAATCTTTGTAAGATTATTGATATACTTTACAACTTTTTTTAAATCCTAAATAAATTTTATTAAAGATAGAAAGTACTCGTTTGACTCTAGCGTAGCGCATGAATGTCCTTAACGCGTAGTACAAATTTCAATCAATTTATAGAAACATGAATTAGAGAGTGTAGTACCTTAAATACAGTGTTTATTAATGAACTTGTTGGAAATGAGACCTTTGTATTGTCTGATTATAAAATAACACAATTACTGAGAAATAATCGATCATTTTTATTCCACATAATCCTAATACAGGAAGGATATTGACTGGAATATTCAAATACTCTAAATAAAATTAGGTGCGGTGTGTTAAAGCATTGATTTATTGTAGCGGCTGCAAATTTGAAACCAGTTTCTTTGACAAGAAAGAAAATTTCTCAAGCAGATGTTCTTCTAAAACATATGTCCTTATAGACTACAAATGTAGCGGTTTTTTTTCTACATCTTTTTGTTAATTTTTTCCTTATTCTTTCGGTTTTTGGTAAAATGTTTCGAAGAAAATTTCTTAGCATATTTATAATGAACAAATAATATCCCAATCATTTTTTCGAAAACCAAATGAATAAGGCACAAATCACTCATAAGATTTTGAAAAATGAACGCTACTTTTGAGGCCATGTGTACTACTTACATATTTATTTACCATTTTTTTCTGATAGGATTTTATCGATCCGGCAATGATTGATAAGAAAAATTTTTAGAATAAGAATGCAGCTGAACTTATTCACGATAACAACTTTGTTGAATTTGTGGAATGCCCTTTTTTAACCCTTCTTTCGCACAAAATATTCATTAAACAAGAAAAAAGTAACAACTAACTGAGTTCATGCTTAAATACCCGGTATAAACTGAATTTATGAAAAAAAAGTTTCTTACAAATAAAAGTTGTTTTATTATTTTTTAAAAAAGGAACTTTTTATGTCTTTAAATTTTTGGTCGATCTCTTACGATTTCAAAGATAGATAGCTTTGCCCATTTTGCCCAAACATGGCCCGATTTTGCCTATTCTTATTGCCCATGTGACCTTAAGCTTTAGCACGAGAACACATAAAAAATTTCAGCTCGCTATCTCGTATCGTTCGGTTTTGAGTTATCGTATTGACAGACGGACGGGCAGACACATTTGTGAAAATGGACTAATTACGTCATTTTATGAACACCTATGCCAAATTTTTTTTTCTTCGATCAATATTTTCAACCGTTACAAAAACGGAACGAAACTTAATATAACCTGGTATATATTATATACCGGGTATAAAACGTTTGTGAGAAAAAAATTTTACTTTTTGCTAAGACTTTAGTGTTTAGGATCGAGTGAAATACTCAATTTTAAACCACTGATCAAGATTTTGTCGAAGTGCTTACATTAAAAGCATACCGAAGATGATTTGATCGATTCAAACTAATTCACACTATGAGTGATCATGCGTTTTATCACTATGAGTGATAAAACTTCTCACTGTTTGTTGAAATCAAGACTTACCTTTGTCGTTTTGGTTTCCGACATTCAGTCTTTGGTAGTGTATCAAAAAATGATACCATTTTTCGTACACTTCCTGTACGTGGAATTATATCAACCATTATGTTTACCAGAAAATTAACACACACAAACTCACAAATTTCACAAAGATTCACACTTATAGCACTAACCTAAAAATTAAAAATCACTAACAAAAAAAAGCCGGGCACAACTCACATTGGAACATTCATTCACAATAAAAAAAATACTCAAACACTAATTAATACAACCCGTATATTAAACTGATATTAATTCTCACACACAAAAACATTTAAATGAAACCATTTAACCCACACGTCAGGCCGGAGTAGCGAGTTGACTTAAATTAAGTAAATAACATTTTTTTTAAATATTATTACTTTATTTATTTATTGCAAAAGACACATAAAAACACATAAAATATGAACACATACAACACAACCTACATTAAGTGTATTAAAATTAAAATAAATGAGAATTGATAAGGAAAAATATTTTACTTGCGCATATGTGACTTAAGTCAATGTGTTTTGTATGAACTGAAATCTCTTAATACATTTATTGACAACTATAAGTACTATTAGCTGTGATAGAATATTATATGTATTACTTAAGGACGTCCGCCCATGCGTGATACTTGATATTAGATAAAACTTTTTAATCTATAATATTTGACAAGTTTAATCACGGAATTATTAATTATATTTCTGGAAACATTCAAAATATCTATCGATCATTTAAATGTTATTTTTAACACATAAATTCTTATGAGAAAATTGCATTTTTTTATATTTAAGGATGTACGAGCACTCTTGTATAGTCCATTTATAAAATTCTTCAAAATCTTATATAGTACTTTCATAATAGTCCACAATAATGTTTATTATTTTTTATCATAAGTTAAAATTAAAATATAATTTGGGTCCGTCATACCGGGCCTTACAAAAAATATATATAAGAAAAAGATAATAATAAGCTACCGCCGACAGAAATAATCCTAAATCTCAGTTGTTTTCTTAAATATCTTTTTGTTTAGGCCCGTCATACTGGAATTTTATAGAATCAATCTCTTTATTAATATTTCTAATTTCTATTGCGTAGATTTTTTTTATTCGTCTTATTCTATTCCAAGTGAAAATTATCAAAATATGTGTGAAAATACGGGTTTCTCCATAAGAGCAATGCATTAAAACTCGAACATTAACATGAAGTAATTAATTTATGAAAAAAAGTTTCAAACAAAATTTGTTTAATTTTAAAAAAGGAACATTTTTTGTCGTTAAATTTGTGTTCTATCTCTTATGGTTTCAAAGATAAACAGTTTTGCCCATTCACGAACTTGATCTTACGGTTGACG
The DNA here is from genome assembly GCA_963920215.1 of Nineta flava. NCBI lineage: Eukaryota > Metazoa > Arthropoda > Insecta > Neuroptera > Chrysopidae > Nineta > Nineta flava. Next base: position 121,031,189 of record OY986040.1, read on the forward strand.
GCTTAAGCTCTAGAACACACATACGAAATTTTAGCTCGCCATCTCTTTTTGTTTTTGACTTATTGTTCTTAAGGACGAACGGTCGGACTGACATACTTTTAACATTGAGTCTTATGGAGAAACTACAAATTTAATCTTTATAATCGAATAAAATGCAAAGAAATTTTTTTTAAACTATGCAAATTGTTTTTTAATAAACAATGATTTATTTGAGCCAAAGATGAAGGTATGTTCAAATGCATTTTGGAAAGTAATAATGAATTATATAAGTAATTTTATGATTTTAGAGAAGCAAAAAACAAGTTTTACTTTTTTATTTAAAATAAAAGAAAACATTACGAGTCACGACTCACGATTATTATTCTTTACCAAATAACCATAGAATATTTAAATCTAGTTTCAACGTATACATTAAATCTGTAACGCTGTGGGAATGCGTAGTCGCTTGATATCCCCTTACGTCTTTCCCCGCAAATTGACCCTTTCGAACGTCCTTAGTATCTCAGTATACTAAATGTTTACGAAAATAGCGACAAAACTTGCGATAAACTATATTGCGGATTTTGTAGAATTTCATGAATGTAATATATTAGAATTTTATAAATGTACTATATCAAGCCACACGAACGTCCTTAAAATACATAACATGTGTGATTTTAATATAAATTGTGTATTTGTCATATTACTTAAGTCAGTTTATGTATTATAGGTACTTAAACTATTTGTCATAATATGTATGTATGAATAATTATTGAACCAGGTGATACATAGATAGTCATAGTATTTGACTATTTAATAGTATTTTTCAATTTTCCAAACCTTGAAATCTACACTTTAACACTATTATATGAACTTGTAAATACAACTATATCCTTTATTCTGAATAATACATATTATTAAATAAATTGCCTCAAGTGGAAAATTTTCGACACTTTATTTATCCTTTTTGCGTTAAAAAATATTTGTATTTACCCCAACTCTGTATTTATATAATAAACAAGCTTATACCCGCGACTTTGCTGGCATTTTATTGTGATATCACCGACTCCTGTCATTTTAAGACTAAAACCCTCAATGTAATTTCCCACCGCTTCCACTACTTTTAATATTTATTGTTCCTTGCGCTTTTACTACTTCAAATATTTATCGACACTTCTACCAAATTTCTATTTCAGGACGATTATTGTCTAATTTTATCTCTCGTAGCGTAACTATATATCAGTTTTCAAGTCTAATCAGAAACAAAAAAAGTTTTATCAAAATCGGTCCAGTAGTTTTTGCGTGATGCGCGAATAAACAAACAAAAAAATAAACAAAGAAACAAACATACATTTAAAGTTTTATCATAGTAGTGATTCAAGATTATTATAAATTTAGTCCCAAATTTGTATTTGTACAGGTACTCCTAAAATAATTCCATTTTTTCATGTCTGTGGTATACGAAAAGAAATGATAGGCTTAAATTTCTAGGTTGGCTTCTAAACCTAAATAGTGAAACAGATAAAATATCCCCGACAAAATATTCCAGGACACAATATCCCCAGGAGAAAATATCACCGGACAAAATATCCCAAGGACAAAATATCCCCCGACATAATATCTTTTGATAATGGGCCGTGTTTTTGGGCGCCCGCAGAATACAGCGTTCTATATGTTTCAAATATCGTGACAAAAATTATTGAAATTAAATAAGGTAACTATTACAACCGAGTACTACAATCTTTCACTTCATCGATTATACCCCGAGTTGGTCGGGTTTTCGTATTTTTGGGCCCCGTACTAAAAAGCGTTCTATATATTTCAGATATCGTGGCAAAAACTGTTATTATTATTAATATTATTGATAGTATTCTGTGATTTCAAAATTTTCCGAGATATTTTGTCGGGGATATTTTGTCCTTGGGATATTTTGTCTGGGACATTTAGTCTGGGGATATTTTGTCTTGGGCATATTTTGTCCGGGGACCAAAACTCATGTAACCATATATTCTGTAATATATACGTTTAGAATATGACTGACTGTTTCAAATATATTTAAGTGTAATTGTAATTGAGCAAAATCGATTCACATAGGTGAAAAATATATATCTTAAAAATTGTATGAGACAGAAGATTTATTTAAATACCAAAAATGGTATTTTTTTTTTTTATTAACTGACTTTTTTTTTAATAAACTGAATGTTTTGCCATAATTTCAGCTAAAAGATCTGTAACTGCTGTAGATTACAGAAACATGCATATATGATTATACTACAAATATGTATACTACCTTGGTATATGCAGTAATATTTTTATACAGATAAAATAAAATAAATAGTTTACGCACTGCTTATGCAAACAACATGACCAGTTAACCCAATTTAAAATTCTATTTGCGGTTAAATTACTTTAGATTAAACTGCACGAATAATTATCTTACACACAATATTGCGGTTTCAATAATACAAATTTCTGTTGATATCAAAAGTAATTTATGTTGTGAAAACACAAAATGATTACGATGTGTTTTGCATAGTTTGATACAATTAATATTACACACAATAATATACACACTGTGTTGGCAAGCTTTTCCAATAGAGAATCAATGTTAAATAATATTTATTACTAGCTGTCCGTCTGGTTACTGTATAAAGTCAGTCAGTACACATGAAATGGTTAAATATGTTCATTGAATTCTTAACTTTAGTATGTGCATCACCAAATCCCCACTCTTAAATGACAAACAAACAACCGTACGCATACATGTGTATGGTTGATGACTGTACATGTGATGACTTTGATTACATATGTACTGACTGACTTCATATAGTAACTAGACGGACAGTCAGTAATAAATAATATTTAACATTGATTCTCTATTGGAAAAGCTTGCCAACACACACAGTATAAAGTATCATTACAAATGTAATCGAGCAACACTCAACTTCTATATACAGATTAGTCTTTAGATCCAGGCGCGGATCTAGAGTTGAAGTTGGGGGGGGGGGGGGGGTTCACAGATTAAAAACAAACAAAAATTAATTAGAATAAGTAAACAATTTATTTTCGTATTTTCTTAAAAATTGTAATAAATAATCCATTAAAAAAATTTGCAATTATAGAATTCGTATTATTTCAATTACTAAAGCACTACAAAAGAGTATTAATCTTGGGAACAGAATTTTTATTATTATTCTTGAAAAACTTTCAAATTAAGAATTAGAATTAAAAAAAACTAGGTTTTTGAAACTAATTCAATATTTGAATACCGTTGTACCGTTTATAATTCAGCGGTCTACTGGTATTAACTAGTTAATATCTTTATTTATATATTATATAATGAAAGATTTCGAAACTAAGAAAAATAATTGAAATACTTTTAAAAGTCAAATAATAAAAGTCAATCAATTGAAACTAATTAACTTTAGACAACCAATACACAATCAATATAGTTATGACTATATGTGGTTCGTATAATATTATTATTATTGTCCTGATTACAGACATTGATAAACTATATAAAATCTGTTATTACTCGATTGGATGATAAAAAAAATCAATGTGTATAATTTTATTCCAATACAAACAGTTTTTATATGAAAATATTTTTTATAGAAATTTAGTATCTAATTCGTATTTTCGAATATTAAACTTAAACAAAAACGCACAAACTAGTTATTGATTTTTTCCTAATGTCTATTGTTTCAATTAAAATTATTAAACATATCAATCAACCAGAAATGATTATTATTTTTACTGAAGTATTAAAAAATGATTTTTTTAAATTGAATTTTTTCAAGAAAATCTTCAAAACGAAGTGAGACGAGGCGATAGAAAACTTTTAAAAGTCACATGCTAAATTTATGTTAAATTTAACATATCGCTGTTTTCAAGATGGGTACTTTATGGCCTTTAAATATGGTAAAGGAATGAAAGATAGCGCAAAACTACATAGTACTTAAATGTCAAATAAAGTAAACACTAGTCGCTTCCGTTGGTATAATATACCCGAAAGACAACCATACTAACAATGGAAATAAATTGACGTTAGTTTACAAAAAAACAATTTAAAAATAAATTTCATTTAAATCAGATAAAATTTAGCTAGCATCCAAAATGGCGTATCTATTTAAGTGACGTTAAACATATTCTATGGCAAATGGATAACGTAAAAACCATTTTAGCCACGAACTATATTTTGTTAATATTTCAGAACTAAATAAATTCGGGTGTAGTGAATTATTTTGTATCTTCAGATTTGTGGTAACATAACTATCAAATATAAAAATCATCTGAATTTTCTTTATATTCAAAATTATACAAAACCACATTCATTTGCCACTTTGTCTAAATTAAATTCCATCTTTGACTACGAAAACAACAAGTACATGCAAATAGAATTTAGTATTGGTTTTGTCTTATCTTTATTTGGTAACAAATATCATCCATCCACCACTCTCTATTTACTTTCTTCGATAAAACTTAATGAACTGATAATTTTGTATTATCAATTTTTTTGTTAGATATTTTTTATCAAAACAAACATTAATAACCTAATTTAAAAATAATCTTAATCAATTTTATTAATATTCATTAAGGTAATTTTTTTTCATTGTTTTAACACTGATTCAAAATGTTTCCGTATATTGTTGGACGAAAATGTAGATTCAGGTTTGTTAATAGACCTAGGAAGACATATCTAGCCCCACAACTCGTATTTTGACAAACGCACCTGCGCACTAGTAGTAGTAGCAGTGGGGAGGTCAAAGCCTGGCGAGTAGACCTTATAGCCTTTTTTACCGACAACTAAAGGACAAGACATTTGTATGTAGATTAGGAATTAGTGAATTGTCGACTGCAGTTGACTTTGTCAAAGGAGACTGCAGAAAACCTTCACAATAGCCAATTAACCGCCGCATTATTTTTTTTAAATTTAAAAAAAAAATTAATTTAACTGCCGCCCTTGGGATTGAATCAGAAACCTTCCATTTCCAAGCACAGTGCCTTTAAAAGCTGGGCCACTCCGACGGTCTGCAGATATTTGCCCGTAGAAATTTACTTGGCACTTTGCAAGAAAATCAATATATTTCAGATAGGTAACGAAAGATCACGGGGAAAAGTGTTGTTCCCTTTTGAAATAAACTGTGTATTTTTAATTTTAAAATATGTAATGTTAGGAAGGCTTGATAATACCAAATTGCTTTAAAAGAACGGAGAATGAAGTATACAGGAGCATCACAATGGACCCATTTTAGCCATCCATCCTATGGTAGAGAGAGCTGTCTAGATGTACTGACGAAATTTTTTATTAAAGCAATGTTGAAAAATAAATCAATACAAAGCTATATATATTAGACAATTACGCAGTCTTTAAACTAATGACCTGGTTTTAAAATATAAACTACTTAGAACATATCCTGCATTCAACGGTAAATCATTCTAACTAAAGAAATAACATGTTTAGAATTTCGGATTATAAATCATAAATTTAAATACGAGCAATGATATTATTTCTATTATGTAATATATATAGATATAGACCTGTGGCTTAAACATAGGGTTTCTAAGGGGTTTCTAAAGGGTCGGTAAAAAAATGCCTAAAAAGGCTTACTTGCCAGTCTTCGGGCTCCACTCTACTACTACTAGATCTGGGAAGACAACAATCTTTTCAGTTAATCTATGTTCTGAAATACAGGTACCATGCCACTTTAACATATATTTGCAAAATGTTTGTAATTGAATGTAGAAAATATCTACACATGCGTTTTTCAAAATACGAAGATTCCTAAAAACATCTGAAAATTTTAAATCTAATATCTCTGTTCATTACAGAAATAAACGCAGCAAAGAAATGGTAAAGTTCTATTCAAAGTTTAGTTTTAATTTTCTTAATGACAATAAAATATTGGGTAGCTTTTATCTCTTATAATATCTCATATTTCGAAAAAAACACACTTGTAGATATTTTTTTCTATGTGCATTTTAAGGACGTTCGAAAGAGAGAAAAATGCAGATAAGTTCCTGTAAATTAAATATGTTATAAAAAAAGTCTTTACGAATTCATTGGTATGCTTCTAAATGTTAGTTCAAATGGTTCGGTTCATTTTTTCGTTTTTTTTTTTTCGATATTGAAAATCATACTTTTAACATGGGGTCTTATGGAGAAACTACAAATACAATGTTTATAATCGAATATAACATAGTTTAAAATGCAGACAAGTTTTTATAAAACTATGTAAATTGTTGTTAAATAAACAAGGATTTATTTGAGCCAAAGATGAAGGTATGTTCAAATGCATTTTGGAAAGTTATAATGAATTATTTAAGTAATTTTATCATTTTAGAGAAACAAAACACTTTACTTTTTGACGACTCACGAGTATTATTATTTACCCAATAACCATCGAATATTTAAATCTAGTTTCAACGTATACTTTAAATCTGTAACGCTGCGGGCATGCGCAGTCACTTGATATCCCCTTACGCCTTTCCCCGAAAAATGACTTTCGAATGTCCTTACAAAACTATGCACAAAATATGATGCCAATACAAGCTGTGCTTCATAACTTATATCAAATAATATGAATAAAATACTTATTTCCCCGGGTATTTTCTATAAATTTTAGTTATTTCACAATAAACATATTTTTTATAGTCCCGTATGAGTAAGTCTAGTGAATCAAGAAATCTAGATTACAAAATTTTATTTACAATTATGCTCAAACAATTATGTTAATAGTGAATTTTACCAAGGCCAAAATTGTACTGGAGTTATAAATAGCATATGGGACTTTCTGATATTTTATATCTTTCTGCCGTTATTAAAAATATTTCGGAATAGACAGCAACCGTTATTTCGCCTGAGGTCAAGTGAATGATTAACTTGAGAATAATTTCTCATGTTTTATTTAAAAGTCTAAAAAGTAAAACACAACCAAAATTTCTACTAGTTACGAATTATCCTATTTATTTTTGTGTTCAATTTGCGAGTTCTGTACCCATATTTATACAAATCTTAATATTTTTAGAGATTTTGTACCTCAAAATGCAAAATGACTTGTATTTAGATTTCGGAAATACATAATTCCGGTGGGGTATACCCGCGGCTTCGCCGCGTTTTATTCGTATATTTTCGGCTCCCGTCTTTTAAAGACTAAAAAACTCAATGTAGTTCCAATATTTATCGACACTTCCAAATTTCTATTTAATTTCTATTTCAAAGAATATTTCCGTTTTGAATCTCGTAAACATAAAGTCTAATCATAAATTTAGTATTTTTTACGTGAAACTCGTACAAACAAATAAACAGACAATTACAATTTTATAACATGAGAGATGAATCAGCCACCAATTAGTAATATATCCTCCTCGGAAAATAATTTCGATGAAGTAATTCACACTGATAATTTCTACAAAATAACCAAGCGACCAATATCTCGTATTTTTTTAAACTACGCTAAAGCACTATTTCAGGCTAGACTATCATAATTATGAATTAGTAAACTATTTTTCAAGGTTATATGTTTAAGTTGTTTGGATTATTAATTAATTTATAAATACTATTCTCTCATAATATTTTTATTAATATTTTATTTATTTATAAATATATAGTTATGCGATTTAATGTAAAACATTATAATTTAGTTCCCTAGTACATGTTGGTACGTTTTTATTTTATATTTATTTAAACAATTAGTATTAATTTATGTCAATTAAATAATAAAATGTCATAATGTCCTTTAATGATTCGGCAAATATACATTTTCTGTATAATGCTCTACAATCTATATTTAGAACCAAGGCGAAATGGTTCGAAGTTCTGAAATTCCAAAATAAAAATATTCATATGAAAATCTCAAATATCCGTTTTATCAAATCTTTATATAAATAAATAACCACTCAGGTAGCTGCGTTTGTTAAGGCGCTCTACTTGGAACTGCGAGGTTCCGAGTTCAAATCCCGACGATGGCAGTTTGTCAATTATAATTAATGGAGCGGATAATTGACAAAAACTGTCGGTGTATGGACAAGATAGAAGTAATCGACTTTGTTTGTGAAGGTTTAAGGGAAACACATTAGCCACAAAAACAATTGTCACGAAGTTATTGTTGTTATTCGTTGTAATTAACAATGCTATTAATTATAACAACATTTTTATGTGAACATTTTAAATTAACTGTGACATTATGATTGTAGAAATGTACGCTAGTAGTGTGTATACTGTAACAAAAATTCACCGAGAATCATTGACATCAGTCTCTTCATAGACATTAGAAACATGAAAATTAATACATAATTTTGTACCTTTAGAAATACTTTTTTTCTTCTAAATATATCTAATTGTACTTTTTGGAAGCTGCTCATCAATTTTTTCACTGGCATTGTATGTAATTATTTCTTTATAGTTAAAATGAAAGTTGACTTTTTACATGTATATCCGTATGTGTACGAGTTTTGACAGAACCATAAATTTAAAAAAAAAACACGAGATGGCGCAGAGGTCGCCCGCCAAAAATACTTTACTAGTGTATATAATAATATGTTGTAATCTCAGTTATGTCATAGTTTTTGATTGGTCTCTCTAAAATATTGTTTGTTGTATTACAATCTCGACAACATTTTTACGTTTTCTAAGTATTTCTGCAAAAATGGTTTACATGGACTGTCACAAATATGTTATTCAAACTATTAAGAACAACGACTCTTTATACGCTCATTCAGCGTATAAATAAATACAGAATATATTTAATTACAGTGTCTCATTTTTCTAGCTAATTGTGTCGTTTGGTACTTGTGCCGTTTGCTTTGATATAAAATCATAGATACCGGTTGTTAATTAAACCATTATCCCACCAAAAACAGCGATTTTAGCGGTCAGATTTTATTACACTTAATATACACAGATAAAACTTGCAAAGTAAAATATGAATACCATGCACCTGAGAAATTTACACAATAAATATATACCAATCATTTTGTATGCGAAAACTTTTTTGTTTTGGTGAGATATCTGTACTTTTTTCTATGTCTACTGTATGGGGGAAAGATTTTGTATGGACTAAAATTTTACTTAGGCTTGTTGAATATCGTTAATAAATGAGGGATGTGAGTAGGTAATATAAAAATTCGGTAAAATTTCCCATTTTCCAAGTAAAAATATTAGGTTTTCCGACTTTTCTGAGTAGTTTTCGTCTAAGATTATCTTGAGTGTAATAAAATTTTCGACAATACATTAAATTTCCCAACTTTGTAACTTGAGCCAGGTCTAAATTGGTTCAGGTTCTACAATGTCTTTCCCTTTCTCACTGAATTTCTATGAACTTATAAATTGCCAGCAGTTCTTGAACGGCATAACCATCAAGTGAGTAATCGTTGCAGATACCATCACAGCCCTAATAGAAAAAAAAATTAATTACAATAATTTATTGTTTAATTTTTTAACTAACATGAAAACATCGCGTACCTCCGGATTCGCGTAAGACGGGAAGGCGCTTTACATTCGTTTCTGTTAACTGCAGTCTGCCGTAATCTAGAGATTCGCAGTAAAAGATAATGTGGCTGGTTGTTTCTTCATCCTCGCCACACAATCTGCACATAATGGACCCGTTATCGAGTCCCATTGTGTACAGATGCTTCCGCAGGGGATAATGCCCGGTAATGAATTCGGTAATCCTCCGCAGTAGCATCCTGTTCAGCTTCAGTGCATCGAGAGATAGCCTCTTGGTTGCACTATGAAGCAGTACCTTCCCGAGCTCCTACTGCGGTACTTTTTCCCAGTGATCACGGTGTTTAGCTTTTGACCACTCCTTGATCACCTGTTTACATGAAGTCCTTGCTATATATGCAGGCAGCTCTTGATATATTCTTCTAATTCTTTATATAAACGTATTCGTCAGATCCCATTCTCATTAACGGCTCCAAAGATATTCCTCAGAATTCTACTCTCGATACGATAAAAATGTCAACCAATGCTTAATGTTTTACTTAACAACCTGGTATATTGCAAAAACAATCTTAATTAACTTTTACACGCAACTAATAAAAATAAATAAAATGACTACTAAAACTTCTTTCATTTAATAGTGTGTGAAACTTAAACCTTTTTTTTTTTGCTTTTGCTTTCAACTAAACCTTTTTTTTCAGTCGTATGCTTTATATTACCTTCGAAACTAAACCTTCTCTATTTATCATAGAACACGCAGTTTTATATATGGTAACTAACGTTGATGGTGTCTATAAAGAAACCTGGCCTGGCATCATGATGTTGTTATATGACTCTCTTTCTATGTATGTGTGTATGATATATAAAACAAGTTCGTATTTCTGTTTTCATCCTGCGGCTAAAAACATTTCCTAAATCAATTTGTCTCCCATTGCTGGTGGTGGTGGGTACTATACAATCTCTTGAGAATATAAACGCTCTTGTATTTTGTATTATATATCGACAGTAAGGTGGTATATTATAGATATCTCTAGAGTAAAATGTATGTATAGTGTGTATATACATTGCAATTGTTACTTACTTTTTTTGGTGTAACATCATCCCCTTATGTACACAATGTATCAGGAATAGCATAGGGTGTATGTGTCATTTTATTATCGCGAGGTTGAAGCACGGCCACCAGTCCAATTGGCCGGTTAGCTGGGAGGTTATGGGTTCGAATCCCAACATCGGCAGTTTGTCAATTATTAAGAAAAAAAAGGGGCGTTAATTGACTAAACTGTCAGCGTATGGACAATAACGAAGTAACCGGCTATGCTTGAGAAGGTTTTTTGCAGTTTCCTTCACGAACTCCAGATGAATATCTGCATAGTTCCTTTCATGGTCGGCTGCAGCCGCATTGCCTACCAATTCCTAGTTTATATACAAAAATTCCTTCCATTCCACTCAAATCCTCACATCAAAATGTGTCAATCCTAAGGCATCAAAATGGACCTTACGGTTGAAGTGTAGCCCGTCCAAGGCCGCCTCTACGATCTATCTATCTATCTATGAAGCACGAGCGATGAAGCATTGATATGAAAGGTTCAGATCACATAGAAATTGCTATTGAGATTCATTTAGTTGTTTTTCTTGGTATGATTGTTTTTCTCGGTGTCATAGAGGCCTTATTCAGCATTGTTCAAGGCATAGTTTAACCAGCACATTCATTAATAGTTAAATGAATGTTTGTTGAACTTCGAGATTAGCTATTGAGACATACTTATTCAAATAATATGATATTTATACCTCGAAACATTATCCTTATTACTCGAAACAAAATTGTATAATTTTGCTTGGTCTGTTAATAATGTCTTTTGCATTTGTTCGGCACGGGACTTGGCTCGTTGGATTCCTTTCGATGTGATCTTTCCTTTGATATGCGTTTTCTATAATTCTGAGCATATTTACAAGTCATATGAGATTAAATCTGAAAATTTTATACCGATTTTCACTTATATATCGGCTAATATTTTTATTGAGTGACCTTTCCTTTTAGTAGTCCTCCTTACACCAAGCTCTTGGCACCCAAATCATCCAGTTCTAGTTAAACGCGACACCAATTTATAACCTTACAGCTAATTCGTAACCATTCATGCACATGCGTCTACAATAATACGATGGCGTCACAGACAAAACAAATACAGCGCGACAAATACATAAAGATGATCTCTCTGTTGTGGGCTCAATCATTTTAAACGCATTATTAGTGTCGACGGTTCGATTTAAATCTTACAGTATCTCGTCACACAAGAATGTTCGACCAACCACGAGTGTAACCATTCCAAGCGGTCTAAGACGTTATGTCTGCGCAGTATGCCTACTTGGAAACTGGGAGGTTATGGGTTCGAATTCCGATATCGGCAGTTTGTCAATTATTTATAAAAAGGGGCGGTTAATTGAGTAAACTGTCGGCGTATGGACAAGAACGAAATTACTAGCTATACTTGAGAAGGTTTTCTGCAGTTTCCTTCCACGAAATCCAGATGAATATCTGCATAGATCCTATCATAGTCGGCTGCAGCCGCATAGCCTACCAATTCCTAGCCTATACACAAAAATTCCTTCCACTCCACTGAAATCCTCACATCCTTAGGCATCACAATGGACCTTATAGTCGAAGTGTAGCCCGTCCTGGGCAGCCTATACAATATATCTATCTAACCACGAGTGTAACGGATAGAACTTTCACGTCAAAATATGATTACTACTATTTTATATATCTGGAGCACTGTGTACATACCATTAAACTTCATACACTTTTGTGTACGTTTTTATCTGGGCTATTATGTGTGTACCTATGTATGTAATATAAGGGGTTGGATATCCACCACAAGAAAAAAGAGACATTAACGTTAATTTTTCAATGAAAAACCATTATTTTCACAAAACTTTCTGCACACAATATGCTGGGGTTCGCTCTATAAATAACATTTATTTAATTTAGAAAAAAAAAAACACTATTATTTATATCTTAAAGTTTCATCACATGTTTGATTGCAATTTTATTTACGAACATATGGATAAAGTTTCGCATGTCCAATCGAATATCAAATTAATTTCACCGTTTGAAAATGGGGTGGATCAACATTATAGATTCATTGATCGAACAGGTTTTCTTTCCTAATATTACTCGAACTGATTCAGCTGTATATTCGTATATTGACAAAAACATGATATTTCATATTTTTTCTGATCTTTTGTATATGATAGCAAACTGGTTGTGTTCTGGCAAAGAAATTCTGAAATTTGAGAAATATTAGTCCAAGAGTCAACTGTAAGGTTCAAGGTGTACCGTTTCCAATCAGGATAAAATTAGTGTGGATGATGTTAACTATAATTGAGTGGACATCATACGTTTTCAAAGATAGACAGTTTTGCCCATTTTTCCTGAACATAATCTAATTTTGCCCATTCACTCTTGACCTTACCTTGTAGCGCTAAAATACGCATACAAAATTGCAGCTCGCTATCTCGTTTCGTTTTTGAGTTCTCGTATTGACATATAGACAAAGTCGGAAGTAAACTTAATATACCCTGGTATACAAGCGCGGATCTAGGGGGAGAGTCATTGGGTCATGACCGCCCCCCCCCCAAACAAAATAACTTTTTAAAAGTATAATTTTCCTTCTTTCTCAAATCTTACATTGAGATGATAAAACAATGGCGTGAATGAAATACAGATTTCTAAGTAATTTATTACTTCTGAAAAAATTATAACCAAAATTATACGCTTCCTGTAAGAACGATTATTTTCCACTCTACGACGTCTTCAAACATGGCTGCGTTCTAATGAAAAATGACTTACCGTTTTCCCGTTGCTAAATATTCATCGAAATATTCCCATTGATGTCAACGACATTATCACGTCATTTTCAAAAATAAAGAATAGAAGATTATAATTTGTGAATTTGTCCTGTGACTTTTCAATATTCGTAGAAAGTTCTATTTCTCTTTTTATTTATTAGCGAATTTCCTGAAAGGAAATAGAGCTATTGGTCTCGTACCGACTTCAAAATTTTGCAAAAATTTCTTCAAATGTCCATCGATCCTACCTAGTATATGTCGAAAATCACCATCTGTAAAATTTATATATGTATATATAATGGACATATATATATATATATATATATATATACATAGATATATATATATATATATATATATATATATATATATATATGTATATATATATACATATATATATGTACATATATATGTGTCTGTAATGGCTCTAGTGGTCACAATTTTAATCTTTTAGCTTTTGCTATTCAAAAGGTCAAGTTCGTTAATGGGTAAAATCGAAAGAAGGGAAAGGGGGTTTCAAAGGGAGGGGGAAACACAAAATTTTACATATCTCCATTAACATTTGAAAAATCGAAAAATTTATAAGCGGTAAAGTTGTAGGTATTAAGTTTTACTGTAATTTTGTTTCTTATCACTTTTTCTGTTACACTAATATTTATAGAAATATTGACGGTTTAAGATTGAAAATTAAATTCCTTAATATCTCTGTACACATTTAAGTTTGAGCAAAAATGAAAAGGTGATGAATTGTAGCAAACTTGATTTCCTACAAGTTTATTCCTTACGTATTTTTCGATTGTTCTAATATTAAGAGAGATATTTTACATTTTGTGTTTTCTTCTTTCTTTATGCCCCCCTTTCCTCTTGACGTATGTCATTTATTAATAAAATTGGCCATGCAAAAACTAAAATCATATACGACATTTCATTTTGATCAGACTAAAATTGTGACCGCTAGAAATTGATTTATGAATTCAAAGGAAATTCGCAGCTTGAAGCAGCCCCTGCGTAACGAATTTTTTTTTAATAATATGTTCGATGTTGAGTTGTCACTCTCTGAAATTTTAGTCCTCGTCCCCTCCTCTCCCAAATCTTAATTCTAGATCCACGCCTGCTGGTATATATTATATACCGGGTATAAAAAATATCAGTTTGACGAATCCAATTTACACTCCCAAATTAATACCTATACATTATTAATTACCTTTGAAATTATTAATAAAATATTTAAACAGTTGTTTTACATTTTGTCAGTTTCAATTACATTAACATGAAAAAAAAAACATATCCCTTTGAAGTATTTATTAATTGAGTAAATATTATTTTTTCTAATAGAAAGAAGAAAAAAATGACGTCTTTAGTATAATAATATTCTAACATCTATCGATAAATTAATTTAATGCCCCTTTTTTTTCACCATCGTTATTATTAGTAAATGTGTTAAAAGAAAAATATCATAGTACCTACGATGTAAAAAAACGAAAGTGGAAAAATCTTTTGATGAAAATGAATGAAAAATAAACTGATGAAAAATGTATTAAATTGTCCGTGAAAATGTTATTACTTTTAAAGACACGTTTACAATGGGAGTTTAAACTTATACAAGGATGTACAAATGGCGTCAAAGTTATCATTTCAAACTTTTATAATTTATGCCTAATTTATTCGGATTTTGGAAAAATGGTTCGAATAAAAGTTGTAACTATAGTTATAATGAACAACTTTTATTCAAAATATTTTTTCGAAAACCGAATAAATACGTCAAAAATCTGACTTTTGAAGCAATTTGTACACTCATATACTGTAAGTGGTCATCAATATGGCGGTCAGAAACGGCACGATTTTAAATTTCAAGTTTAAAATAGTAAACGAAAGATAATTTTATCACCCACAAAGCCAAAACATTTAGGTGTGGTTATATTTCCAATAATCGGCATTCAAATAGTATATCTTCATAATAATTCATAACTAAATTTTATGGCACTGAAGGTAAAATTGTCAAGATTTTCAGTTTAAATTTAAAATCACGCCTGTTCTGGCCGCCGTATTGGGGACCATTTAGTGTATATGAGTGTATATTAATCGGATAACATAATCTGAAAATCATTTCTTATCGTACTTTATAAAATTATATTCATCGACATATCGCCGGAATTTCTGAAATAAAGTATACATTGTCGAATTATTAAAAAACCTGTCATGATTTCAGATTGACCAGTAACAATGGTCGTAATGTTCATATGTTGGCAATAGTTGCCAATATTTTTGTTGGGCTTTACAAGGTTTAAAACTTGTCCTCTATGTTTCCGTTTTGGCCAGTTCTTGATTGTCCGAGCTGTTAGTACACAAACAGTGAACAACGTTTATCCGAAGCATTTTTTCAAATCGAATGAATAAGTTATATAATTGTGAAAAAGAGCACTTCTATTGTGGCCACAAGTTGCAATGGTGAATCCATTCGATAAAAAAAAATAGTTCCATGTGTTTATTCTAGAAAACTATTGACGACTTTTACTCTAAAAATATTTTTCGAAAACTGAATGGATTCGGAACAAATCAACTATACAAATTTTGTAACGATATTCGATCATTTTTCATCGCCATAGTACAGGAAATACGATAACTTTTTTTTTATATCGAAACAATTTTTCGATTTGTATTTTTTACCATCTTCACAATTTTATACAATTTATTTACGCAGGAAATTCTAGAAAACGTAACACAGTTAGAATTCATCGTCTGTAAGAAGAAAACATAAAACATACGGATCGACCCTCTAAATAAATTTAATTAGTGTTTACTGTGCTTCGGTTTTTCTAAATATTAGTTTTACGAATTCAATTCGATAAGTACGATTTTCTAAATGTAATTACAAGATAGAAATTTATTTATTTTTAAAAGATTTATTTTAAATTCCGTCTATAAATTCTTATACAGGCTGGTATCGTCAACACTAGCCATTGTGATACGAAATTTGCAACAGTGTTTAAATGAGTTGAAGACAAACATACATTTATTTATACAGAAAAAAGAGACAGGCATACGCATATATTATTTCTAATTCTTAGAATAATTATAGTTATATCTATAATTGTATATGTCTGTCTCTTTAATTCATTTAAACACTGTTGCTAATTTCTAATCCTAGTGACTAGTATTAACGATGACAGCCTGTGTATTATCTTCATATATAATACAATACCGAATATTTTCCAATGTTGTAAATCAATATTAACATTCAATATTAAGTACGTTTTATTTTTAGGACTCTTGGTGCCATGGCAGCGGACAGGCATTCAAACTTAACCAGAAATGTAATAATTGACTAAGCTAATTGTTTAAATACTCTATAATATTTTATTCGTCGTTTTAAATGATATAGATGGAAGATAGCAATTTGTTTGAATTTTTAGAAAATATTTCAAAAAATCATTGCATACATTTTGTTGAACTCGTGATCCAATAACCTTTCATTTGAAATCCTACACAATGCCTCTGAAAATTTTGTTTTTCATATCCTAATTTACACCTAGAATCAAAATAAAACTTTGTACACATTACGTCTCGAATTAGATTACCACACTGTTTTCTCTGCGCTGAATATCAAGTTATTATGTCGAACGTAGAAATGATCTGTGACAGGCAGTGATTCTCTTTTACCAATTTTGGCACGGAACACTAAAAATTACAGACTTTTTGTAATAATAAAAAAGTATTGCACTTCGACTTATTCAAATATTCGGGTGAGATGGACCGAATTTCTTGTATCTGCCGTAACCGAGTGACTTACAGTTAACGATGATATTGCTGCATGATTCTTCTTCTTGTGTGTAGACGCTTTCGAAAGTGATAATGTTCGATATATTTTTTGATAATCTATCGAAAAGTTTTTTACTTTACTAATAAATGTTTACAGAAATAAATTTGCTGTTTGACGTTCATAAAACTGTTGAAAAATAACAACCATAAAGTAAAGACAGATGACTCATCCTATTAGTTACATTATTGGACTATCAACGACTAATCGCCTATTTGGTTTCTATCCTCGAGTACCAACTTTCTTATTGATTCGGGTTCGTCAATAAATGTTCATATGCAAAAAAAAAAAAATATGACCACTTCAAAGGATTGTTTATTTTCTATATCCAATGTCTATAAAACAGAGGTGGGCAGGAGTTGACTCCGCCAAGCTCCGAGTGAGAGGTAGGGAAGAGAGATAGAGTTAATACAGGATAACCTAACAATTATGAATATTTTCTTTTTTTAATTAAAACATTTTCTGAAAAAAGTATAATAATACCAAATCTTTTTTATGGTCACTATTATACAAAGTAAATAATACATACAATCATTCAATGCATACTCTGGAATTTTGGGCTGGTAATTTGGGTCATAAAATGTACCTTTTTAGTATATATCATATTTGTGTATGAATAAAATAAAAATATATAAAAAATATATATAAATCTTTTGAACCTTTAAGTTTACCGCTGGACCATTGTAATAAAAGAGGGAAATTTTTGCAAAGGATAATTTAAATAGAATATAGTTTTATATTCCAAATAAATTCCAAATAATTCCAAATATGCTCAGTATAGTGTCATGGGAATTTGATGAATTAAGTTAAATTTTACATAAAGTGGGAATTTGAGTTCTTCGAGTTAGTCTACTTTGAATTGAAAAAGTGAAAAGTACTATTTGTAGTAGTGGAAATTATTTTTCGCATAATTTGTTTTTATTTCATCTCCTTACCTATTACTATCGTTCTCCTGATGGAAGACGCCTACCGTCTTCCCGTGGTTTCCATCAATTATTATGTTATTATTTATTAGTTATTATGTTATTATTATTATTATGTTTTTTGGTGTATCTCTCCATACTGTAAAAAACATTATTTAAACAATAAATATTTTATAAAACTATTTCTAAATTGATTGAATAAATTATTGGGCAATAATCGGTAGGACAACCTGTATTGAAACATCATTCCGTCTTGCTTCAAAACATACCTTCTTTACTTACTCTCACCCAGCTTATGGAGAGCTCGTAAGGCTCAGACGAGCTGTCTGCGCCCGCCTCTGCTATAAAAGGTTTTAAGGGTAATAGAATAAGACTATTATTCCCAGATATTTCCACTTTACCAAAGCCATATATAATATTTTTATTGTATCATGTATCGAGCAATCATAAATTATTTGTATGTGATAATTTATACACCCATAATCGTGATGGTCTCTGAAGATGATGTTCCTTCAATATATAAATAGTATCCCTTCAGAGACTATCCTTAAATATACGTTTCCTAAACTGTAAGTGCGGTTACATATTGTTTTTAGTGTACGAAAGAATATTAATAACTGAACAACATACATCTTTTGTTGCTACACTAAATAAATCTGTAGAATACATCGCACCCTTCACAACATCATCAAATAGGGCGGAAGTTTGTGTCTTATATAATGGCGAAAAAAAAAGGAAAAATCTCACTCATAAATTTTCTTACTTCCGTGTAACAGTGTAATATATATATAACATTAGAAATTGTTTTGTATATTACACAGATTTTTTTCTATTATAGTCCTTTTCAATTTATATTGAAAATGTGCCAAATATATTTAACAGAGTTGAATGAGCATTAAGAAAATCGTGCAAAAAAATTGGGTAAAAAAAGTTTTAGAAAAATTGTCGGGTAATAAAAGTTGGAGAAACTTTTATTGAAACTGCACGACGATTGGAATTTTCGGCAGAATGAAATACCAGAATGAAAAACCTCAACTAAAAAGAACTGCCGATAATATTAGAAAAAAAATACAATAAAGTAATAACATAGAAATATGTAATAAGAAATATATAACTAACTGAGTTAAATGTTTAAAAGTTCTGTACATATTAAGTTCATAATTAGTGGATGTACTGTTTACTTTACTTTTATACACGCACATATGTATAAAATGTTTGCTTTAATATAGTCCGTTTCAATGAATATTGAAAATGTTCCAATTGGGTACAATATGAGAGAGAATTGAATAAAAAAAATAGTGAAAAAATTGTCGGGTTAACTAGAGTTGCTGCGAAAAACCTACCATTGCAGAAATGGTTTCTATGTACGAATTATCGAAAGAATGAATTTCCATAAAGAAAGACAAAACAAAAGAGCTGCCTAAGAATGTGAGAATGTGAGTGGAAGGAATTTTTGTGTATAGTCTAGGAATTGGTAGGATATTCATCTGGAGTTCGTGAAGGAAACTGCACAAAACCTTCTCAAGCATAGCCGGTTAGTTCGTTCTTGTCCATACGCCGACAGTTTATTAACCGCCCCTTTTTTTCTTAATAAATGACAAACTGCCGATGTCGGGATTCGAACGCATAACCTCCCAGTTTCCAAGCAGGCATACTCTGCAGACATAACGCCTTAGACTACTTGGCACTTGGTCTGGTCATATATGACTACTAACTGAGCTAGATGTTTAAAAATCCTGTGATATTAAGTTCATTATCAATGGATGTACTGTTTATTTTACTTTTACACATAAACAGACGTATAAAAATATGACCTTTGGTGTATATATCAAGACACTAAAGCACTGTACACATATGTATGTATATTCATACGAGAGCTTCTGTCATTTTCAGCTAAAACATGTTTGAGCTAAAATTGTAGCTAAAGTTTTATTGGTCTGTCCCTCTTCAGCCAGCAGTTAAAGATGATGTGGCTAGATAGTGCTCCGTACATAGCTTTAAATTCAAATTGAAAATACCACAAAAACAAGAGTTGTTTATTCTTTGACTTGGGAACTGAATTGCACTCATTCAGTAGTGTATGTGATGTAATATGGATCACAAAATTGATGTCATTTTTTTAAATTTTATAATTCATTTGTGCCTTATTGATTCATTTTTCGAAAAAAGTCTTCGAATAAAAATTGTTCACTATAAATATACATATTACCAACTTTTATTCGAAATTTTTTTTCGAAAACTGAATAAATAAGGCACAATTTAACTATAAAGTTTTAAAAACTTGTCATCAACTTGTGTGGGTCATAGTACGTTGAGTTTCGCTCATACATAGCCCAAAGATATTCATTCATTCACACTGTGTTCTACATAGTGGTAGATACGTAGTTAGTAAAACCGTCCGTATAATAACATCTCAACAAATTATTAACTCCAAGCGTTCTCTGCTTGCTGGTGGCTGTTGCTCCCTTGTTTAATTTCAATTTTTTTTCCCGCAGTACTAGATGTGGGATAGGTACACTACTATGTACAGTTGTTTTGTTGTTGCTGTTGTTGTTTATAATTATTGAGCATGTATCATGCAACAATGATTATACATTTGCTATAACATACTGGTTGGCCTGCATAAACGCAAGTTATCATTCTTAGAGATAAGAATACCGCAGGGCCATAAACAAATAAAAAAAATTCGTTTTGCAGGAGCTGCTTCAACTTAGCGAATTTCCTTAGAATACATAAATCACTCTCTAGCGGTCACAATTTTAGTCTGATCAAAATGAAATGTCGTATATGATTTTAGTATTTGCAAGTCCTTTTTTATTAATAAATGATGTGTATGTAAAAAAATTGAATTAGAGTTTAATTTAAAAAAAAAAAATTGAGTGTTTAGTTTTAAAAAAAAAAGACTAAACACTTTATAGAAAATAATTGAATTATCAATTATTTTCATAAAAATGAAATTTTGTTAATTTAGTAATTTTAATTAAAAGAGGTATAATGATGTATTTTTTAAAAAAAATAATGAAAACTAAATATACGGTACTTTAGAAAAAAAAATCCAAAGCAGAGTATTGTATGTGGAATTATGAAAATTAGAAAAGGATCGGTGCTAACGCGATACACGTAAATATAAAAAAAATAACACGTTGAACCGAAAGTCTTTCAATAAAAGCTGGGCCCATTAAAAAGATAATATTGAGGTAGTAAGATCTTTACTATCCAGTAAGTGTCTAAGTTATCGACAAGTGATTCGAATCTGAAAAAAAATAAAAAAGTACAAAAAAAAGAACAAAACGAAATATATGTTAAAATAAAATATATATTTGAAATAAACAATTTTTAATTTAACATGTTGATAGCCTATCCTTAAAATATTAACTTTGGTTGTACAAGTTATGAAAAAAAAGATTACATGAATATGTGCTAGATTGAACTGTAGTAAAAGAAATATCGTATAAAAAAAAAACGACACTACAGTAAAAAAAAAATATGTTCAAATATGTCTGATTTGCAAAAATATAAATATGGACTACAAATTTAATTCAGATACATAGTTGTATATAAAAGAGACATTACGCTTCTGTAAAAAAAAATACACGGCCGAAAACGCCAAGCGTATACAAACAATATAGTTATAAATTGAAAAAGTCATTGCATATTCACATAAAATATAAATTGTACAGCAAAAATGTGTATAGAATGTGTATTGAATTGTGACAAGTTTGAGAGACCACAAGTTTCGGAATGGTGAATTAAATAAATTATACAAAAAAAATATACTTAGATACAATCAGATAGAAACCATCAATTCGCCTATTCGATACTTCAGCACAATCCATAATAAATATTCAATTTGTAAATTGAAGAAATAAAAATTCAAAATACCATCTGATTAATTCATGTGAGACAACTACTTTTAGTAACTGTCTTGAGACAAGTACTTTTTGTAACTCCTTTCTTTTTGTAACTCACAGAGAGAAGTAATTTTTGTAACTGTTTTCTTTTGGTAACTCTACAGAGAGAAATACTTTTTGTAACTACCAGAGAGAAATACTCTTTGTAACTACCAGAGAGAAATACTCTTTGTAACTGATTTGAAATATGTGCAGAAATATCGAAGTAAGCTTGGATATACGCAAGTCATATCCAATCTAAGTAAATGTTTGTTGAAATTATGTAAATTCTCAACTAGCATAAACCAATAATTATATAAATTACTTTTTTTTGAATAATAAAAATATGAAAAAATATCAATAATGAATTTTATACAGTGGAGTAGTAAAAAAATTATTCTCCAATGACATACGTCGAGGGAAATGGGGGGGCATAAAGAAAGAAGAAAACACAAAATATAAATATATCTCTTAATATTAGAACAATCGAAAAATGTGTAACGATTAAAGTTGTAGAAAATCAAATTTGCTACAATTCATTACCTTATCATTTTTGCTCAAACTCAGATGTGTACAGAGACATTAAGGAATTTAATTTTCAATCTTAAACCGTCAATATTTCTGTAAATATTAGTGTAACAAAATTACAGTTTAACTTAGTACCTACAACTTCTTATAAATGCTTCGATTTTTCAAATATTAAGCGAGATATGTCAAATTTTGTGTTTCCCCCTCCCTTTAAACCCCCTTTCCCCTTGTCCGATTTTACCCATTTCTTATGTCCATAGATATATATAAATTTTACAGATGGTGATTTTGACATCTACTAGGTAGGATCGATGGATATTTGAAGAAATTTTAGCGAAATTTTGACTTCGGTACGGTACCAATAGCTCTATTTCCGTTCAGGATATTCGCTAAAATAAAAATAGCCATTCACCATGCCCTTGTTTTCTATTAATTAGGGGATTAAACATAGTCCACCAAAAAGTGATCAATTCTAATTTAACATTCCTTGATATGAAATGCTTGATATGAAAAATCATACATGTCTAGGGTGAGAATCAAATGGTTTCATCATTGGTCATTTTTGAGAGATACGAGGTACGATTTTTACCATTCACGAACTTCTTACTATTAGGCTATTCATCCCACCATGTTAGCATGAGACACGACTAAGTTTACCACATTTATGTGGTTGTAGAACTTGGATATCGGCCAAGATTAGACATTAATTCGATTAGGGTTTGTAATAGTAAAAAGGGTAATTGATACCAAACCCGCTATGGAATTATAGATAGATAGATAGATATATCTAAGGGTATACAGATGAATTGCACTTCGACCTTATAGCCCCTTCTACTTCAGTCATATTTTTACAATAGTCAGGAACTTGCTTATCAGGTTTTCTGGAAGGTTCATATATTCGGGGTGAGATAATGGATCCATTAATAAGTCCTATTGTGTGCAGATGCTTTCATAGGTGTTGGAATTATTATTCATGCTTGAAAATTTTTTTGAGAAAACCCAAACTCTCTTAACTACATCAATACCAAATACCACCCTGTATTCCTAGTCATATATATATAAAAATATATATATTATAGTTTCATAGAGAGATTCATTTATTCTATTGTGTGCTGCGCGCTGCGCTGCTGCGTTAGGCTTCGCTCTCGTATTCGTTTATTTGTATGAAATGAATGTGCGTTTTATTTCATTATATTTCATATAAATTATATTATTTTGTAGGTATTACATACTATATAATACTACTACTCTATTCTCGTATATACGCTTAACTAAAACAAAATAAATGATATTCATTAAAGCATTTTATTACAATTTGTCCAAAATAATTGTATTATATAATACAACAACAAACATGCATACATACATACATACAAACAAACATACATACAAACGTACATACATACATTCAACAAAGTACATTCTTCAACTCTAAACGAATAAATTAATTATTTAAACGTTTTTATGTGTTAGAGAAGAGGTATTGTATGGTTTTTTTATGTGTATTATATGGTCTGATTTCACTTCTTTTTTGTTTTCGTATTTACAATCATCATAGCAAGGGAGGTGGTGTTTTTCGTGACGTTTTTTTTATTAGTTATGCATTGTAAAATTCGAGTCTGTTATTTCAACATCGGGAATCTGTACAAGCTTTTATTTAATATTATATCTTTGTATGTTTAGTTGAGGCTAAATCTTCAACTTTCTACATACACTAACAAAATTTTTGACTTTCTGGGCAGTCAAATTCAGATAGGTTTAAATTTTTTGTAAGGGAGTGTACACTCCCGTTCAATAAAAGTGAACCAACCTGAACCGAATCAGTCTCTCACAATTTTGATTATCCTTGTAGTAAATGTTTTTGACAGATACAACATTTTATTTAATTTTTATACGTAAAAGAGAGATATAACTTGACATGTATTTACATTACATATTCTTACTCTATCACTGACTTATTTACATAAATAAAAAACTACCATTTCTTTTTTCACATTAAAAAAAATATATTTATCTATGTTTATAAATAAATAATTTACAGAGTGTTACAAAAGTGAGGAGTTTTATGAAATGTAAGAAAATTAACATTTCAGGTTGGTTTAATTTTTTGAACGGGAGTGTACTTACAATTTTTTTTCAAGTTTTTAAAGAAATTAGTTATTATTTTACACTAGAAAATAAAAGTTTTTCCCTGAATCTCCAATATGTAACTATAAATAAATGTTTGGGGCGATCATGTATTAATTATTTCGACCCAAGGTTTTATTAGCGTCCCAAGTTTTTATTTATACTCAATAAATAAGCTGAACCTCGGAATGGTAGGCAAGAAGATTTGTTTAGGGCATAACTCAAAAATGGTTGGAGACAAAAATAAACATGTCCTTTACATAAGTTGTGGATAATTTTATACCCTACCCTAGTTTCATAAAACCTCAAATCGGTATGATTTGACGTCAATAAAAAAACCTATTTTCGTTACGTTTGACCTTGAATATGTCAAGACACGTTCACGTGATTATATGAAACTCTTGAGCCAGTGTTTAGAATGTTATAAGTCCAATTTTTAGCTATTACCCCTCAATCCTAGGTTGGATCCGTATTTCATTGGACCATAATACGTATAAGTAAATGCGTGCATTTTTCAACATTTTCCAACTAAGATGGCGTGCTTTCTAAGTTTCGTGCATATTAACTAAGATGGCGTGCATATTCCTACAGGAATCCACTTCAACTACATTACGTATCACAATGATCAACGTGCAGATCATATACCTTTTTTGACACCAGCTCCTCAACTAAATTCATTAGAAAATGTAATTAGGTACGATTTTGTTGTTGTTGTGTGCAGTAAAATAAAAGTTTACTAAAAAAATAGAAAATGAGTTTTTGTTTGCATTTATTTAAAGCTAAAATAAAACTTGAAAAATTGAATTGAAAGGCATTAGCTGGTTAAGGTTTTAAGAAGATCTAAGTATGTTTATATCGTTTCGAGTATTTGTACAACTATGTCTCAGTTCCAAGTCAACAAAAATTCATTTTATTGAGATCTATGTATTTATAACAAAAGCAAATTGATAATTATTCTAGTGAACTTTAATTATGTCAGAATACGAAATACAAATCAAATCGAATACTATATTTAGAATTAATCAATTTATGTTACATATTAAAACTGTGATCATGTTATCACTGGGATTCGAAGTTGAGTCTAAGTAACCGTAAACACATCGTCTTAGTTTAAATTTCGAGTCCATACACCATTCTTTGTTCTATGAGCCTCAAACGTAGCGCTCATTTTTCAAAATTATATAATTAATTTGTGCCTTATTCATTCGATTTTAGATACAACTTTTTTTTCACTACCTACTGTATCATGTTTTTAAATTTAATATTATTTCAATAAATTATTTAAAATGAAGTATAACTTGTTACGGGCGTACATAAGTAAACACATTTTTACTACAATTTCTCAGTTTTACAAATACGATGGAATCATAATACATATTATTTATAATCTTATCATAGATTGGTGGAACACAAAATGTAAAAAGAAATCAATACGAAAGAAATCAAGTTCAATAGAGAATTGATACCTCAAAACAAATACAAAAAACGAAACAAAACAGGTAAAATAAATATAGGAAACAGAAAAATTTATAACCAACGAATCGACCACAGAATAGCAAGTTGTATAGTATCGGTGTATGAAAGTGACGTTCGTGGGTTTATAGTAGTTCTTACCATAGTTCTTACCCACGAAAACCATCTGAATAATTCAAGTATCGGTCATGTTTTATAGTGTACTTACATTGGATACATTACTATACCCTTGAGATTACTTCAAGGTACATATGTTACCACCATTAAGACCGACCATATACACATACAACAGCCATATCGAAAAATCATGGGTGTTAATGTTATATATATATATATATATATATATACTAGGGTGGTACATACATGTTCATAAAAAAGTGTGTAACAAGAAAAAATCACTGCGCTTTTAATATAGTTTATTTACAGTACAGAAATTTATCGTGTATATCCTTTGTCCTCTGAAAATCCTTTGTATATCTGAAAGACAATGACTCTCTGACGTATTAGAGATATAAAATAATCGACCAGTACAAGTGGCCGAGCGGGCTAAGGCGTTATTTCTGCGAAGTATGTCTACTTGGAAACTCGGAGGTTATGGGTTCGAATCCCGACAGTTTGTCAATTATAAAAACGGTCGGTTAATTGACTAAACTGTCGGCGTATGGCCAAGAATGAAGTAACCAACTGCCCATGAGAAGGCTATCATAGTCGGCTGCAGCTGCATATCGTACCAATTCCTAGTATATACACAAAAATTCCTTCCACTCCACTCACATCCTGACATTCCTAGGCATCACAATGGACCTTATGGTCGAAGTGTAGCCCGTCCAGGGCAGCCTCTACAATCTATCTATCTATAAAATAATCACCATATAATATGCGATATCATCTTCATTAACAAATTATTTATTTATACACTTTTTGAAAATGCCCATATTAGTCGAAACATGTCACTTTTGAAAAATATATTCATATAAATAATCCTTATAATATATTTATCTTTAGATTTATACAAGAGTAAACAACAAGAGTAAATCGAATGAAAGCAATTTTAACAAGAGTTATTTCAATAGAATTTATGATATTTTCATTTATTTTGTTTAATTTTTTATTTATTTTTATTTTTGTCTATTGATCTCTATTTTCTATCTATTTCTGATTGTCAACGAGTAAATACTACTAATACTAGCTAATTTATACTGATGATGACTACTTTGTAGTCAAAATACGTATTTATAATACAAAAACTGATCTAGGTATTGGGGCGAATTTGAAATTTTATTTCAAAAAGCTAAACATCTCATAAATTATCATTTGATAATCTAATAAATAATATAAACAGTCTAAAATGTTCCAACATGAAAACTGTTTCATTTTCATATATTTAAAAAATTGGCTCAAAACGACAAATACATGAAAATTTCACAAGAAAAATTCCTGATAAATAGAGGTATCAAACTAGTACAAAAACTCCTGATTTCCAAAACCGATATGATATTTAACCAAAAAACGAATAATAGGGAATATGCATGAAAATTTTTTTTCACATTTATTTTCAAAATATGAAAATACTGTTAATACTGTAATAATATTTAAAAACGAAATTAAAATCCGACAAATATCAAGGAAGCTATAAGCTTTTAAAGATTATTATCTGACTCTTTCTTGCAAAAATACTAAAAACGGAGTTTTACGTGTATTTTAAATGGTGAAAGTGTAGTATGACGTCACATAACATATCAAGAGGGCTATCACCCTCTTTGTCTAATCGGGAATTTCAATCATTCATATCTCGCTTATTTTTCAAGTTATTTAAAAAGTAATTTTACCTTGATATTTGTCAAGTAAACATGCTTCAATTCAAGTGAAAAAAAATTTTCATGCATATTCCCTATTGTATTTCAACGGGTTTTCATTACATTACATATTTCTATGACCATATTTTTAGGTAACAGAAATCATTATTTTAATGATTTCCACACTTTTTCACACTGGTTATTATTTAGATTTAAAAATATGTGCTTAAATATTTTGTATAAAATTTTTTATACCGAATCCTAACTAAAACATAAACAAAATATAATCCTTCAAAATACAATAGGATAATAAAATTTAAAGGAACATAATTTTTTGTTACACATATAAATTTTTACTATAATGTAGTAAGAGGTACTACAATATACAATAGCGAGTTATATCTAGGTATATATTGATATAAATAACATAAAGATTGTCTACTAAAATTTCTATAGAGGGTCATCGGTTGGTCGACGATATGTACATAAAGTCTTAATATCCACATAGACAATCTGACCAGGGACTGAAAGTACATAAAGACAAGAAACAAAAAAAAAAGTCACCTTAGATTTATATCAAACCTCAATTTTTTTACCATTTTCTTTCGAGGAAGATATAATGTGTATATTATATGAACCTTAACGTCGTCGAAAGATGTCGACATCTATATTTATACTGACCATATATCTATACACTATGTTTAGTTTACATCTTCGTATAGCAGATCTCCCACGAGTATGAGAGAGCACATGTGTATACATTAAGCAATGTGTATGAGAAGGAGGTCTTATAGGTTTGATAAACAAGCATATTTTATATATATATATATTCATTCGTCTTTTGGCTCAGCTGCGTACCTGTGGTAAAATAGTGCTAAGAATTGTTTTAAACAGGATTGTGTACACTATTAACTGCGAAATGATCTGCACTTTATGTGACTTACATCATAAGGAAGATCTGGTGCACCTACTGTTGCTTTGTCCTTCCTACAGCTATGTTCGGAGACAATTTTTGAAGGAAATTAACGTGGTTGGTCCAGATTTGAATCTGTCACAAATTCTAATGACTTATAATACGGGGCAACTCAGAAAAATATACAATTTCGTAAAGACTATTCTGTGCACAAGGTCATTTCTACTGAATGAGAGAATCTTTTGGCTTTAAATGTCATTTATTTATTTCTACTAATGTTATTATATCTGTATTTTGTTATTGTTGTTATGTATACTCTATTTCCACTGCTAGTTTCCAATTTTTAATATTTGTTTGTCATTTGGGCTAAAAGTTAAATCTCTTTGTACAAGATGTTAAAATCTTCAAACAAATAAACTTATTATTATTATTATTATTATTATTATTATTATTATTATTATATATATATATATATATATATATATATATATATATATATATATATATATATATATATATATATATATAGATATATATATATATATATATATCTATATATATATATATATATATATATATATAGATATATACCGGATATAAGAATCTTTGAATCAATTGA
The DNA here is from genome assembly GCA_963920215.1 of Nineta flava. NCBI lineage: Eukaryota > Metazoa > Arthropoda > Insecta > Neuroptera > Chrysopidae > Nineta > Nineta flava. Next base: position 121,060,542 of record OY986040.1, read on the forward strand.
ACTATCAACTCTGCTACGTGGATCCGATAGCCTACATATCACGCAAAAGCTACAAAGCTTGATAAGTAAGAATGAAATTTTTCACACGGCGTGCTTTGGGTATTTTTAAAGCCAAGTTCGTTAGTAGGTCAAGGGAAAAATGATGCTTAGAGGGAGGGAAAAACACAAAATGTGGAATATTTCTTTTAATATTAGTGGACTGAAAAAATTTATCATGAATATATGAAAATCCTTTTTAATATAATGGCAAATATTTCTAGATAGATATTTAAATTAAGTAACAAAATAACATTTTTTCCAAATAAAGCACCGAACAATAATTCTGTTTATAGCACAAAGCACACACATATGTAAAGCTGTTTTGTTGTACAATGGAAGTATAATTTATGATCTTAAAGTATATATGAAAATATGTATACCACTACTATTCAAGGCAATGGCACGTCAAATTTGGACGGAGAAGCGACCGGATGGCGAGTAGTAATCTGGGTCTTAAAGTGATACTGAACCTTCCCGTACCGTCCGAATGGACCGCAAATGGACGGGAGTGAAGACAGAGAGGGGGGACAAAACGTAAAATTTTTTGACGAGGCAACCGGATGAAAATGCGTTTGCTTTGAAGTTTATATCCTATTTATATAATAACATTTGTTTGCCATCCGAAACACGCACTCTCGAATTTAGAAACAAAAAAAAGGTCATGAGGCTCCAAGATTAGTGAGCTTATTAATTGGTACCACTATATGTTGTAAAAAAAATGCCAGCCGATTCTGATGGGCCGTTTATAAGAAACAACCCTTCAAAGTCGCCAAAAAACCATTTTTTTCGAATTTTTTAAACAAAAATCGAAAAAAAATAGTTAAAATTGTTTAAATCGGATGGCATTCGAAATTTCAGCTCTAATAAGTGAAAGGAATTGTGTGTATCAATGCCATCCGGTTTTGATAAAATTCACCCTCATTTTCGCTTAATTATCGGTAAGAAGTTTCAAGAATTATATGCGACCGTACGACATTATTTCAATTATAACGATGTTTGGGGCCAAAATGAGGGTGAATTTTATCAAAACCGGATGGCATTGATATACACAATGGCAAGTGGTAACGCCATCCGGTTGCCTCTCCGTCCAAATTTGACGTGCCTTTGCTTTAACTAGCATATGTATGACAGCAGCGCTGAATATATATATATATATATATATATATATAAGGAAAATTCAAAAAGAGAAAAAAAGGGTAGTCAAGGGGTAGCAGAGACATCATACAGAAACAATATAAATAAAATATACCCTTAACATTTTATCACCCTTCTTTGTGATTTGTTATTGTTACGATCGCTATGACAACATTGAACATATATTTTAATCCATATGACGACTGTTTAAGAAACATTTCTCTCGACTAAAAAGAAAAGTTTTTCTTATTATTGCATAATATAAAAACTATATACACTGATGGGTACCAAAAAATGGCAGGCCGTTGCTAAACATGAAAACGTTAATTTATCGTGTAACGTGCAAAAAAGTTTATGCATTCTATATGACTAAATCACAGTTTTATATGGTCTTGCTGTTAGGCTTTTCTCTGGTTTATCTGATAGCATTAAAGCCATCCTTTACGCTTTGTTCTAGAATGCCAGAGTTCGTGGGTTTGATTCCATTCCTAGATGTGAATGAATTTCATATCAAGCATTTGATGTCAAAGAAAACGCTTACATCAAATAACAGCAAATATCTCCTAAACGAAATGATCGAATTATTTGATTTTTTTTACACGCTTTTATTAACTTGGTATGTATCTATGTATCTATTTATGTATGTAACGGAATCTTTGAACGTGATTTTCACCCATTTTTAACTGTCGTATCGAAATGAAACTTTGTATGTATATGTAGTTCGGATGACAATGCATTTTTGACATTCATGACCGGAATCGGAAATGGGAAAAGAGGTTTAGAAGGAGAGGAAAACACAAAATATGGTATATCTCTCTTAATATTGGAAAAATAATCCCTTAATATTGCTTCGACAACTTAATGTTTTTTTTTTAAATCGAATTTATGACTTTATTTATACAACTTCAATGTCTGTCACATTTATATGCCTTTCAGTGTATACATAGTCCATAATATACAATAAAACAAAGTTGAGCTCAGTGTTGCATTTAGAGTTTATTGCTGTGTAGTTTGAGTAAACCACAACATTCGAGGTTCGATATCATAGCAATCAGCTCCACTTCTGTATATTTGTTTGCTTCAAAGCTTCTAGATACATAGATAGAATGTAGCGACTGCGAAAAATCTGAGACTTTAATCAAGTTCAAATAAAACCGCGCAGTGCAAAACAAATGATTTAACTATCAATATTATGTACTATGGGTCAAGTCCTGGTTATTTTTCAAAATTTTATATATCATTTGTGTCTTATTCATTCGGATTTTTTTAAATATTTATAATGCACAATTTTTATCCAAAGCCTTTTTAACGAATTTCTTCCAAAGGCAATCAGCTATTGTTTTTGTACCATGTTATATGCATTTTTTTTGTACATGTTTAGGTAGTTCGTCAAAATTTCTTCAAATGTCCATCGATCCTACCTACTAGATGTTAAAAATCACTATCGTTAAAATTTGTATATATGTATATATATATATAATATATATATATATATATATAAACATATGTACATATAAGTTTATGTATCTGTGGACTCTCTAGTGGTCATAGTTTTATTCCGATTGGAATGAAATTTGGTATTTGTGGGCGAGGAAAAAGGTGGGTTTAGAAGGAGGGTGAAATACAAAATGCACTTAATATTTGAAAAATCGAAAAATTTATCAGGAGTTAAGTTGTAGGTACTAAGTTTCACTATAATTTTGTTTCTTAACACTTTTCTGTTACACTAATATTTACAGAAATATTTACAATTATAGATTGAAAATTAAAATTCTAAATATCTCTGTTCACATTAGTAAACGCTTTAAAATATTGTGTTTTTAGAGCTAAAAAGTAAGGTCCAGTTCCTGTACTTGCAAAATCTTTGTTTTTTCGTTTGAAACCGTATTATAAACATAAAAAAATTAAAGATAAATAATACTTTTTTTTAAATAAAAAACTTTTGTTTAAAACTTTTTTTCGTAAATTCAGAATGTATTCGGAGTATTTTAGCAATTAACTTACTTAGTTGTTATTTTCAATTGTTTTTTGTTATATCAGTCATAGTATCCAAGTTTGGTACGACATCCCGCAATAATCATAAAAACTAAACCACAACAATCAGTGTAAAATCGTCTAATTGGAAAAATCTCTATGTACAATGAAACAAACACATCTTATAGGACAAGAAAAGTTTATAAAACAATAATGAAAACTTTTATATCATTCTATATGTTTGTGTTGCATGTTGCATGGAATGGAGTAGAGAGACAACCAGAAAAACAATCCGCTTAGTATTTTGAGATAATATATAAAGGATTCTCAATTCGATAGTAATCAACTCCCAACCGACCTCTTCCCCCGCGATGTGTTCACTAAAACATTAAATACTGCTGAATATATATATTTTTTCTTACGATACATACGAATATAGGTAGATATAATTAATGTTTATTTTGGTTGTTAAAAAAATATTTATAAAAATATAATCTTGTTTGAAGACTAAAAAACAAGAAATGTAAACTTTAATGTAAACAAAAGCATGGGGCGCACTCTACTTACTCTTGTAGAAGTAGAGCCATTACGAAGACGTAAGTAGAGAACACCCGTAATGCTTTTATTTACATTAAAATTAATTTCGTTGTCAATCTCTTTATTCTATTTTCAATTATTTTGCAATTTTTAATTAATATTTCAATAAAAGCATGTTTTTTTTTAGTTTTTTAAACTCTAAATTTTATTTCTTGTTTTTTAGTCTTAAAACAAAATTATTTTTTGTGTTGTTTCATTCTTCATTATTATTTCTACAAGAGATGGATTGAATACACATCCAGGATGGGAATCGAACCCACAACTTCTGGCATTCTAGACCAACACTCTACTTCTGAGCTACCAGATGTTATGGTAATGGAATGTATATGATTTCTTACCATCTTGATGTCAATGCATTATTAATTTAATTATATTTACTATGTGTTTAATTGTTTTTTTGTAAATTAATTAAATGTTTAAAAATAAACAACTTTTGTTTGAAAAAAAGTCTGGATAGTATTAAGTGCCTAGCTTCGATTTTTCATCCCCCATTGCTACTAAAATAGAACCCGAATCTACGAAGTTGATCGAGCTCGAAAAATCTAAGCCTATGATGACCTCCTCCCCTTCAAATGTAAGCCGAGATCTACGCTTGAATCGAAGAGTAATCAATATTGAATAACATTTGCTCGACATTTAACAATTAATCGAAAATAACGTTTATGAAAGTTATTCAGGTAAAATATGAAAACATCATGAAATAATAAAACTGTATATACGAACCGTTCCACACGTATATATATATATATATATATATATATATATATAAATAAAGTAATTTGCAAAAATTTGCCGTAGCCGAATGGTGTTTTCGCGATACTAAAGAAAATTGACATATTATAAAATACTTTACAAAATGAAATTTCTGTTGCATAATCCATATCGAATGAAAGTTTCGAATTTATGAATAAAAGTTTTAGTACATTCAAAGTTAAAAATTTTGATTTTGATTTCAAATATTACATAAATAAGGAATGGGGGTTTTACCGCGAATTTTGCGTTTTTGAAGTGAAATAACTTTTACACGGTTAATTCGTTAACGATCATTGAAAAAACCGGGTTCTTATAATTCCGTAAAGTATCGATAATTCGAAATTTCAACACTGTAGCTCTTTTCGTTCAGAAGATATTTCGGGGTCAAATCAACTCCTAATATTTCCATAAGTAATAGCACTCTAGTAAAAAGCCCGAATGTGTCCCTTAAACTCGGCCTTACGCACTACTGTGCTCTAGATAAAAAAACAATTTTTTTCTATTATATCATTTTTCATTATTTTGAACATTTCAAATAAATCGAAATATTTTTCATTTAAATTTTTCAGGACGAACGGTGAGCAAACGATTGATAAACGTAATGGAAATTTAGTTGACAGATATAAATATACATATACGATTATATTCATACATATACATGTACTCTATAAAATTCACTGTGTAGTTATTTTTGATTGTGCGAAATGCCCTTTTAGTATCTGTATATTGTGTTCAACATACCATCACAAATATCATCAGACTGTTCAAACTTCAAAATAAATGTATAACCATACGCAATATAAAGTATAAAATATACAGTACAACTGTATCGTTAATTTCTTCTGTTCATCTTTTCCATTTTACCAATATTATGAGAAATATTCCAAGTTATGCGTTTACCATCCCTCAACGTTGGTTAAAATTTTGCCCACAAACAAACTTCGCATACCAATTTTGAATCCAATCTGATTAAAATTATATTCTGTAGAGCGATTACAGACACATACGTATTGAGAACTGACCTGACGGCTGGACTTATCAAACATGGATGACAATTGTGTGTAATGAAAGAGTAATCCAATTGTTTACATTCAGAAATCATATTTAGGTTAAAGAATTTATGTCAAAAAATTATTACACCCGGTATATACACTATGTATTTTTAAAGACCCAATCTAGAAAAAATGTATAGTGCATCTATCACTGTCTATGCACAGTTTAACATGATATAGCGTACTTTGTTACACCCAAACTGTACTCGTACAGGTAGACGTCCCCACAAAAGACTGATTTAGTGGCAAATGTCTGTGGTGAGAACGTTTCAACCCCGCCTCCGATTTTAATGCAGTTTAAATGTAACAAAGTACACCATATCATAGTACACTGCATATTGATAACGATAGATATACTATACATTGTTTCCAGATTGGATCTATTATAAAATACAAGCTGTATGTACAATGGTATAGTTTAACGCGATAACTCCGAAACCAAAAGAGATAGAGAGCTGAAATTATGTTTGTGTGTTCTTGAGCTAAAAAGTAAGCTCAAATTCGTGAATGTGCAAAATAGAATCGTATTTAGGCAAAATGGAAAAGACTGTCTATCTTTGAAGCCGTCAGAGATAGAACAAAAATATGACTTTTTGCTCTGCAAAAGTTAGCAACTTTTGTTTGAAACCTTTTTTCATAAATTAAGTATATACCGAGTATTTAAGCAATTAACTCAGTTAGTTATTATTTTTTTCAAGTCCAAGTGGCCGAGCGATCTAAGGCGTTATGTCTGCGCAGTATGCCTACTTGGAAACTGGGAGGTTATGGGTTCAAATCCCGAAAACGGCAGCTTGTCAATTATTAAGAAAAAAGGGGCGGCGGTTAATTGGCTAAACTGTCGGCGTATGGACAAGAATGAAGTTACCGGCTATGCTTGAGCATGTTTTCTGCAGTTTCCTTCACGAACTCTAGATGAATATCGGCATAGTTCCTATCATAGTCGACTGCAGCCGCACATCCTACCAATTCGTAGTCTATATACAAAAATTCTTTCCACTCCACTCATATCCTTAGGCATCACAATGGACCTTACAGTCGAAGTATAGCCCGTCCAGGGCAGCCTCTACAATCCATCTATCTGTCTATATAAATACTGATTTTCAAATTACAAACATGGACAATAGGTTTTCCATACGATTCGATCGAACTTCCTTAACTATATTCTCATAATTGACAGTAAATTGTTCAAAAGCGATTTCATTTGATTTATCATACACAATATTTATTAAAACTTGTTTTTCAGTTTTAAAGAGCTTTTACTGTACATGAAATATAACAAAACAGTATATCATCTCCATATATAATATCACATATTGCAACATGACGTCCGTGAACTGAGCAAACGACTTTAAAGAAAATTCAAACTAATAAAAATTGCACCAAAATTGTACATGTTTGTACTCTAAAGAGGAAAATAAATTACATCACTTCTTCGGAAGACTAAATTTGTTTTTGCTTAAAAAACAGTACTGGAATAGTACCTAATTGTTTACAAAATCAAAAACTCAAATAACTTGACAGAAGACATTGAGCATAGCACAAAAATTGGAATTCGAGGAAAATTTTATAGTCAACTTATGGTGTACATATTGTATATAATCAAATAAACTAAAAACTAAAAATTTTAATGCCTAAATAACTTGGAAAGTCTATATCGAATTTTTCTGCATATCGCTGGAAATACTTTTCAGAAATACTTCTTCCCCAGATCAACTTTATTCCAGCTAGTAACGCTCTATTTAAATCAATTCCAAACAACAGCCCAATTCTAAGTTAATTTACAAGAATTTGCATTATTAAAAGTAATTCTTGGTTGATTTTCAAGGTTACTTCATGGATACATTCGTTTTTTTCAATTTTGTGGTTGATTTAAGCCTAATTCATTCGGTTATTGGAAAAAAGTTGTTTATAATGAACAACTTTAATAATCTGAAGCATTTTTAAGAATAAGTCATATGAATAAGGCATAATTCAATATTGTTTTAACGTTGATCGGACAGTACTGTACATTTCATAATAAACAGAAACATCCTTCTTAATAGAAATTAAAAAGATAGCATCTAACATCACTAGTAATAGAATTTATGTAATTATTTAATACGTAAAAATAATAAATAATCGTGTTTTGTCGATTATTTTGACGATTTGATGTAAATTTTCGTGAATTTTTTATCTTTTTAATTAAAATATTTACAAAACTCTTCGTCAGATTTTTTTTTTAATTTTACGTAATGTACGAGATTTAATTCCATTTTATTGACATCAAATGCTTGATATGAAAAATCATACACGTCTTGGGGTGGGATTTAATTTATAAAAGTAGAAGTTTTTTACTTTTTAATCTATAGAAGGTGGAGCAACATTTTCGAAAATGTAAGCTACTTTTCGCACACTCAGTGTACGGATGTCACTAATTTACATGTCATTCATGTTGGCAGGGAAATTATACAAACATACATACATATATATATATATATATATATATATATATATATATATATATATATATATATATATATATATATATATATATATATATACATATATATAAATGTATAGACGCAGGTCGTCTCATCTATGGTAGGTTTAGTGACAGAAATGAAATCAACCAGGAACAAAATGATAAAATATTACGAAAATAAATTATGTTTTTCAAAAATTCTTTTGTATTTTTATTTTTAATAAAAATCAGAATATTTTTACAAAAATTATTTTTAATTCGTGCGCCTTGAATATTTATTTTTTTAAATAGTCAAAGAAGTAAACACTTGTAACGCGCGTACGAACACACTATGTGTTAAAATATATAGAAATTAAAAAGTTTTTGTGATAATGTAACGGTGTTGTTAATCGAATACGAATGGATTTTTTTGATGACCATAATTAGCTGCAGCCCCATCCCCAATCTATTAAAGGTATGAATAGTTTTGATAGAGTAAATTAAAAGTGCGATATACCGTAGTCTAGAGCTTTCCGACGACAGAACCTAAAGCATTGCCTTCATATACAGATTGTTTTTTAAAATACACCCAATTTGGAATACTGTATAGTATATCTATCGCTGTCTATATGGAATGTACTATGATATGGATTACTTTGTCACTCTTAAACAATCAGTATTGTATTATAACATAATTAACTATTATATTATACTTATCACTGTCTAACTACAATCATTTATATAAAGTTGCACCTTAATCGTGCATTTATACATCGTTGTTATTGTCCGTCGTCCGTCGTGTGAGTGTAATATCATATCATGGCATACTGTGCATAGACAGTGATAAATGCACAACACAATGTTGCTATTGGGTCTATTTTAATTTACGTAGTGTATACTTACGATTAATTAATTAGTATACACAAAACATATGCGAAATTTTTCACAGTATCAGCTATCATTTAAGGATGTACGAGCGCTGATGTATAGTCCATTTATAAATTTCTTCAAAATCTTATATAGTGCATTCAAAAAATTCCACAATAATGTTTATTATTTTTTACGTAAGTTAAAATTAAAATTTAATTTAGGGCATACCGTGCCAAACAAAAACGATATTTAAGAAAAAATCCTGAGATTTCGGGTAATCAAGTTACCGGCGAGAGAACTAAAATTTACCCAAAATCTCAGTTGTTTTCTTAAATATATTTTTTTCATATTATCATATTTCTATTTTCTATTGCGTAGTTTTTTTTTTATTCGTCTTAGTTCATTCCAAGTGAAAATTTTCAAATTATGTCAAAATATGTTTAAAAATATGGGTTTGTCCATAAGAGCAATGCATTAAAACTATAACATTAAATAATTAATTTAAGACCCCCGTTAACCCCCCTGAAACTTTTATAATTGATTTATAAGCACTTCAACTACATGTAATCAAAAAATCAAGCTTTAATCTTTTTGAAGCTTCATTGCTCGTATACATCGTTAAAGTGTTATGTAAACATAAAATTTTATTTCCACAACACTGAAAGTTGAATATATAAAATAATAGAAAACCATTAAATTGATTTTATAAAACCGATTATTGTTTAAATACACCTGGTTTAGTTCACTCTATCATCTATCCATCATCAACACGAAATTTTAATAAATATTTCGTCACAAACACAACAAACACATTTCAAAATAGACAATGATGATGGTTGGTCACCACCACCCATATCATTCAAAATATGTAATAACACTATACGTATGTATAGTTGACCACTAAAGTTGATATACAATTGCAAATTCGCCCCAATCCCTAGATCAGTTTTTGTATTATAAATACGTATTTCGACTGCAAAGTAGTCATCATCAGTATAAATTAGCTAGTCGTAATTTACGCTTTGACAATTAGAATTAGATAGAAAATAGAGATCAATAGACAAAAATAAAATAAATAAAAATTAAACAAAATAAATTAAAATATAATAAATTTTATTGAAATTACTCTTGTTAAAATTACTTTCATTTAATTTACTCTTGTTAACATCACTCTTAATAAAATTACTCTTATATTGTCTCGGGATATGCTATTCGTTGCTAATTTGGTGACAGTTTCACTTTTCAAGAAACGTCGTGAAAACAATATAAGAGTATGGAGACAATATAAGAGTAATTTTAATAAGAGTAAATTGAATGAAAGTAATTTAAACAAGAGTAATTTCAATAAAATTTATTTTATTTTAATTTATTTTGTTTTATTTTTTTTTTGTCTCTGTTTTGATTTCGATTTTCTATCTATTTCTAATTGTCAAAGACGAAATTACGACTAGCTAATTTATACTGACGATGACCACTTTGTAGTCGAAATAGAGTACTGAAGGGAATTTGAAATTTTATTTCAAAAACCTAGAGTTCTCATTAATTATCATTTTATAATCTAATAACTAAAGTTGATGTCATTTGAATTGATTGAAATGATCTATCTTTATAGTACAGTTACAACACCCTTAACTCCATAGCATCGTAAAAATGTTTGACATGTTTCGGTATGTTAGACCATTTTTACAAACTGTGAAGAATTACCAATAACCTACACTATATACCGTACGTTTAGTTTACATCTTCGTATAGTAGATCTCCCAAGAGTATGAGAGAGTACATATGTATACATTAAGCAATGTGTATGAGAAGGAGGTCTTATAGGTTTAATAAACAAGCATATTTTTCAAAACAGTGAATAATATTCATAACTGTTCGAGTGGTTGGTGATTTCATACAACACAACACAACATTGCTTACACTTTCTCCTTCTCATACACATTGTTTAATGTATACATATGTACTCTCTCATACTCGTGGGAGATCTACTATGCGAAGATGTAAACTAAACGTATGGTATATTAATATTTCTAGTGGCAGATTTAGGTTCGATGTAGCCCTAGGGCCCCGTCCAATGTGGCGTCCTTTTCGCTTTCTGGTATAATGATTATTATAATAAAACATTTAGTTTATAAATTTTGAAAATTATTATATTTTGTGGTTTATTTAATTAAACTAAATAATAAATTTCTTAAGATTAAACAATAAATACATTTTTTATGACTTATCACATATTACATTTTTCTGACTTTCAAGAAAGCATCGATTATATCCTCATAGTTAATTTCCTGCAATAATTTTGCTTCAAGAGACAACAATGCAAGTGCATTAAGTCTGTCCTGACCCGTATTTGCTCGCCAATAGCTTTTAATGGTGAAAAAATATTTTTTTCTCAACAATTTCTTGCTGGCATACTTAAATAAATACGTAAAACAATATCTACATTTGGATAAACATCAAGAATTTAGAAATGAATAGCCGGTCTAAAAAATTTTACACTATAACAGTTTTATTTAGAAAATATTATATAATATTCAACTCATAGTTTTCTATTTTATTTTGTAAATATGAAAAAATAAATGGTTTACGGAATGACATATTGTTTTATTCTATTTTTTTTCATTTAAGTTTTATTTCCTACAAAAAAAGCTCATCATAAAATAATAGCTTTTTGGTACATGGGGAGGAACATATAAAACTATTTATAAATGATAATATATAAAGAAACTAATAACATTTCATGTCCACAGAAGTATATTTGAAATAAAATTAATTGAAAATATAAAAATCAACCCTCAAAAACCATTTTAAACCAAAATTTTAATGAAATTGTTTTTGAAGCCTACCGTACAACTATTACTGTTATTCCAAGGCAGTATGGATACATTCTCGATCTCACAATCTAGAATAGATAATAGAAAGCTTCTTTATTTGAAAAAATATTTAAAAAAGTGGAAGCGGTGGGAAAAACATTGAAAAATTATTAAAATAAAAAATAAATTTTTAATTTACCACGTTTTTAAAACGGACTAAAAATCTATCCTAGCCTCATGCAGATTTATAACCCCATCCTGAAAATTTTTGATTACGAATTTTTAAAAACTATGAAAATACTTGTAAGATATTAAACGAAAAACGTAGGGCGCATGCAATAGATAATTGATGCATAATAGTTCATCTAAGTCACTAACAATTTTATTGCACTGTAAATAATATGAACTGTTGAGTAAGGTTTCTCAACGCCAGTTACTCTCTACACTCCTTACTATTATCTATTGCATTCGCCTCACGATTTTCTTACAAGTATTTTCATAGCTATTAAATATTCATAATCACAAATTTTCAGGACAACCTGTATGGAGTTAGAAATCTGAATGAGGTTATAAATCTGTATGGGACTAGGAGAAATTATTTTATACTTTTTAATCGGTTTTAAAAACGTTTTATACTATACTACTTAAGGACGTTCCCAAAGAGTAGTCGTGTTCAACTTAAAAAAAATCCCATTATGTAAACTACAATAGATCAAATAAAATATATTTGAGGTACACTGTTACTTTTTGCTGTAGTGTTACTATATTTTATTTGATCTATTGTAGTTTACATAATAGAATTTTTGTTTAAATTGAGGACTTAAACAATATTTATAAGATAACTAATACCGCTTGTTTTTGTTATTTTTGTAGAAAGATATTTATTATATATCTTCAATTACTTATTCTCAGTTTTTTAAAAGAATCTAAAGAAAATTACTATTGATATTTAATAAAACGTGTGTGACAACATTAATCGGGCTAAGTTTTATATGATGAACATACAAATTTTAACTGTGAATATTTACAAATTTAGTACCGTAAGGACCACATTACAAAAAAATTCTACGTGTAGAAGATATTTTTAACTACATATATTCAAAATTACAGAAGAATCGTAAGAAAATTGATTTTCTTTAAATTGAGGACTTAAACAATATTTATAAGATAACTAATACCGCTTGTTTTTGTTATTTTTGTAGAAAGATATTTATTATATATCTTCAATTACTTATTCTCAGTTTTTTAAAAGAATCTAAAGAAAATTACTATTGATATTTAATAAAACATGTGTGACAACATTAATCGGGCTAAGTTTTATATGATAAACATACAAATTTTAACTGTCAATATTTACAAATTTAGTACCGTAAGGACCACATTACAAAAAAATTCTACGTGTAGAAGATACTTTTAACTACATATATTCAAAATTACAGAAGAATCGTAAGAAAACTGATTTTCTTGGGAACGTCCTTAACTAAATTATTAAGTTGACATACTCATTCAACGCAAAACTCAATGTCCTTTAATTGTTTATTCTGTGATTTTTTTCGCAAGGATAAAACTGATTTTCTTGGGAACGTCCTTAACTAAATTATTAAGTTGACATACTCATTCAACGCAAAACTCAATGTCCTTTAATTGTTTATTCTGTGATTTTTTCGCAAGGATACACCATCTAGGAGTTATAGGCGCAAAATCCAAATAAAAGTATAAAAATGACGAGGTTTTTTGGTTGCCGAAAGTTATCTCGAGATCGCCCGTGTTAGCATTTTTGTTTTTTACATGTTTGTAATCCATTATATAAGTTTAAAAAAATAAAAAATACTGCAACACCTTTTTTGCATCATACAATACCTCTACTGACTGGCGTCTAGAGATAAAATTCAAAAAATTATATACCTCCTGTATCTCCTGCAATACACACAGATAATAATATATCATCAGATTAATCGAACAAAATAAAAACTAATTAGAAATATTCGAATAAATAAAAAATATTTGTTTTGCGTTGTCGTGTTAATGACGCAATAACAATCTGTATTGAAAACAAAGAATAACAATAATAATTGTATCTAAATAATAGTTCCATTACATGTAACCGATATTAAATAAAATTGATAGCCAACATATTATACCAAGCCAATCTGTTCATGATACATTCGAACATTACTGTATTCGTTAAAAATTATTATATTCATTTATTGACACTAACGACATCGAATATTGTATACAATACTCCGAATGTATGTAATAGCGACATAAATTGTGTTATAAATCTACAAAACACAAAAAAAAAAAAAATATAATAAAATAGATATTGCCTAAAGGGTCAAATAACCTTGTTGATGTCAAAAACACACGAGTTTTGTGGAAAGTACTTCCCACGCATAATAATTATATCGATAATAAAATTGTTATCCTTAAAAACAATTTCATCATAAAAGCCGCTCCATACAAAATGTATGAGAAAATAAATTTTCTTCACAAATTTTTTTTCATGAATTTTTTCGATGTTTTAATAGTTATTCTGCTATTTGGTGCATAGATAAATCCAACAAATCAAAGATCATAAAAATCGGTCCATCCGGTCTTGAGTTTACCCGACTTTGTTTATTATATATATATATATAAGATAAGATATATTATATATATATATAAGATAAGAAGATAGTCTGATATCAAACATGTGTATTGTTTCCTTTGTCATACAGAGACAATTTTGATCGTGATTAAGCAAAGTACTTATATATTGTACCCATATATACCAGCCAAGTAGCGGCGCTTGTAAATGCGTTTTGTGTACTTGGAACTGGGAGGATATGGGTTCGAATCCCGACATCGGCAGCATGTAAATTATTAAAAAAAAAAAAACGGGGCGGGTAATTGACTAAACTGTCGGCGTATGGACAAGAACGAAGTAACCGGCTATGCTTGTGAAGGTTTTCTGCAGTTTCCCTCACGAAATCCAGATCAGTATCGGCATAGTTCCTATGAAAGTCGGCAGCAGACGCACATCTTACCAATTCCTATTCTACACCCAAAATTCCATGTCCTCCACTCACATCCTCAAATCCTTAGGCATCACAATGGACAATATGGTCGAAGTGTGTCCCGTTCAGGGCAGTCTCTACAATCTATATATCTATATATTGTACCCATACAACATTATTAGCATGTATTGTTTATATATGCATGTATCAACATTTTGAATAGTACGGTACTACAGTTTCAAAGAGTATGAGAATATGAATGGAGTGGGTATATAGCACCCGTTTTTACTACACCACAGGAAACAACATTGATTGTTGATATATGTTGTGTAGTATATATATATATGTATGTATGTATGTATGTATATTGTTTATATGTTGTGTGTGAACATTGACTATAGAGACCGCAAGTATCAGACGGCAACCAAGCAGGAATGGTAAGACACAATCCAGCCATAACCGAGATACAACAACATACTGTGTTTGTTGCATATTCTAACGTTGTAATTTCCACACAAAAACGAATCGAAAACGACATATTCGATAGTTCAATATATGTAGATTTAATAATAACAACAACCTTCTTAACTATCCACAAATGTCGTTACCACATACAAGTGTTTTATATGTATCTAAAATGTTTGATGTTTAATGTATGTACAGCATAATGATACAAATATACAGAGTGGTGCCCTTTTTAGTTGGCACGCTTCGGGAAAATAACATTCAGGAACAAACCGTGTAAAATACATTAGACTTAGTATGTCAATTGGGGAAAATCTTGCATTCGTTAAATAAATTTTTCCATTTGATTTTCTTTGGCATATTTATGTTTGGGAAATGCCCCTAAATAAGTATCAAAATTTTGCCAACTGAAAATCTGGTCCCATTTTTATACCCGGTGTATGATATATACCAAGGTATTATCAGTTTAGTTCCGATTTTGTAACGGTTGAAAATATTGACCGCAGAACAAAATTTTTCGTATAGATGTTCATGGACCTGATAACTCAGTAAGTGTGTTCTAGATCGAAAAATTAAGGTCAAGTTCGTGAATGGACTAAATCGGAACATATATAGGCAAAACTGTTCTTTTAAATGTTCCTATTTTAATTATAATTAATTCTTATTCTAATTAACAACTTTTATTTGAAACTTTTTTTCATAAATTAAATTAATTGCTTTTATACCGGGTATTAAAGTCAGTTACTTGTTATTTTCACTTGTTTTAAACTAATTTTTTTCCTTGCCAACCTGCAAAAGTTTTGACTCCAATGGACTTTTTAAACATTTTTAAAATGACAAAATACTTCTTTTGTTTAAAATGGCCTATTTAAACAAAAGAAGTATTTTGTCATTTTTCCTAACTAAAAAAAATACAATGTTTGAAAAAATTTCAAAAATTCTTAAAAAATTCCTTCAAACATCCATTAAAAAAATTCCAAAAGCTTGGTTTTTTAACCGTCAAATATTCGCAAATATAAAACATTAGTGTCTATTGTAAAATATGTAAAACGTATATAAAACAGATACGTTTTACATACATTTTAGCGGCTATTTGACGATTAAAAAACCAGACCTTTAGAATGAAATAATCTGTAATTACTCTTCAGGATTTTTTATTCAAAGGTGGTTCGAAGATTTTAAAGAATTTTTGAAAAATTCAAATATCTTATTTTTTAATATGGTTTTTCAGTCTTGAAAACGGCGGTTTTTACGTTTTTTCAAACATATTTGGATGTTTGGAATTTTTATTTTGTATCCATCATAATATTATCAACACAAGATTTTTCTGTTTTTGTATATTTCTGTTTTTTTCATAGCTCAAAGTAAAATAATTTTGCTATCCAAACGATTGATATACCAGATTTTATCAATGAATATATGCCTAGAGCAGTGATTCTCAACCATTGAACCGCGGCACATTGTACCGCCATGTACCGCCGTGTACCGCCAAATTCTTAAAGTGTACCGCCAAATTTTAGAAATGTATATAGTAAAGTATTAACCAACATAAAAACGAAAAAAGCATCGAGACTGTTAAATGTAGAAGACGATATGAGAGTAGCATTGTCATTTTTACGACCAAATGTAAATGATATTATCAAAAAACATCAAGTTCAAATTTCTCATTAAAAGTAATCCCTTAATAAACGTATTGTTGTTTTTGTAGTACATATTATTTTATTTAACATTCAAATTTATTATCATAAACTATTTTACACAGTGTATTATAGGTAAGTAAACAACTTTTAAACTTATCTTTATCTTTGTGTGCCGTTAAATTTTGAAATCGTTAAAAGTGTGCCGCGACAAAAAAAGTTTGAGAATCACAGGTCTAGAGTATCCTTGGAAAAACAATTTTTTCTATATATTTTCAATTTATTTTTTACATAATATATAAATCACATGTGTTTTATGATAAGGTTGATTTTTCAATTTGAATACATTTTCTTCGATACTATTGATATTACATTTGTATAAAAAAAAAAAAAGAAGTTAAAAGATAAAATAATCAGACCCATCAATTTTTCTCAATTTCTTTCTTCTTATCGCAGATTTCATTAGAGTTATTTCAAAATACATAATCATTTGTATCATTTCAAAATTTTACGGGGTGTCCCAAATAAACAAATAGAAATTGAAAACATATTTTTGGAAATATTTATATCACAAGAGTTTAAATTGTCTTTGCTTTGCTACCAGAAAATATATTAATTTAATAAGAATGTAAAATGAAAAACAATTGACTTATTAATCCCATTTTTATGGCATTGAATATTTTAATTCCATTAATTACGTGTCTTAATCATTCTCTTAGGGTATTAATTTCGAAAAGTCGAGTCCTTAAGGTTTCAATGTGATAATTCTATATTTACAATATTTTACAAAAAAAAAAAAATTTCCACACCCCATTTTAAATGATGAAAATCAAGTTTATTATTGATAGAAGAATATTCACATTTTAAAAACGAATAGGCTTTACACGAAAAAAAATGTACAGTATGTCAGCTCCGACGCTCGCTAGAATTTATTCTTATAAGAGACTTAATTATGAAATATTATGCTTAGATGGCGCTAACAGAATAATACAAATGCTGCCATCTATTGTCAGGTATGTACATTGCTATGTTACGAAAAGTTATTTTATTTTGAAATATTCTCCTCAGATGGCGCTAGCATTAATTCATTTATAAAAAATTTAAATTTAAATTTATTAATTGCAAAAATACAAATTTACATATTTCTAACTTATATATAACGATTTATAGTGTGCTAGTATAGTTTATAGTTTCTATGGAAATGGCAATCATCAAAATTTTAATAAAATAATTTTATAGTTATTTTCATTTAATATACAATTCAAAATATTATTCAAATTTTTATAAAAAATTTATTTTAATTTTTTGTTTCTTGTAAAATCAATCTGAAAAAATATTGTAAAACGTCATAAATTCAAATTGAATATCATAGCGTATAAAGTGTTAGCTTGTAAAAAAAACATAAAGCTTTTTTTTGTTAACACAAAATTTTACTACCCATCCCATCAAAGTGTCGTGTCGGGGGCTTTAAATGAAATCGATTCTTAAGGAGTCCTAAGAATCCAAAACTATATATAATATAATATTAAACTCCAAAAATTCAACCCTCTGCTCAAATATCCTGCGTCTTGCTTCACATTTCTAGTTCTATATTTGATTACTGACACGGAGTCCAATATTGCTTGTGATTCAACTCACATTTGGCCGATTTTTATTATATTTGTATTGCATGGGTGATCGATTTTGATTAATTGAGATCATAAGGCCTAAAGGATTGTTGTTTTATTGAAAACTACTAAAAGACAAATCACTAAATTGTAAGCCGAGTATAACTGATAATTTTTTTGTACAACTATAATATATCAAGAAAATTAATATTGTAACATATAGGTATCCACTTTCCTCCTGTTGTTGACCTAAACGTGACATGTACGTGCTGAACGGGGAAAAAAAATACATATATATATAGTACATGTTTTATCCCTTATAAAATAATTTTTCCCTAGCAATTTTCAATATATATCTGCTTGTTTCAACCTTTAAAAGAACATCTATAATAATAAATATTCAAATAGGTACTGTGCAAGTTCTCAAATCTAAAAATTATTATTTGAATTTTTTTACATTCTCTCATAACGTTTTCCGAGTTATTATTTTCGTTTTTTTCATAAATTTTTTCTTACTATAGGCCAGCGAATAGCAAGGGTACCTACATTAAGTTTAGCTCCGACGAAAATTTTCTATATGGATGTTCCTAAAAAACTATCCGTCTCCCATTCTGTGGTTCCGTAAACAATATAACTCAAAAACGAAAGGGATAAGGAATTGAAATTTTGTGTGTTTTCTAAAGCTAAAAAGTAAACTAAGTACCCCCACAAGGAAAAAATATACATCTTTGAAACCGTAAGAAATTTTAAACACAAGAAAAATTCATTTTTTTTTAAATAAACAGCATTTGTTTCAAACTTTTTTTCATAAACTGAATGGACACAATTTCAGCACAATCATCTGTTATGACCTGACTACAAAGTCGCACCCAGTCGCCTCTTTTTATTTTATTTCATTATACCCGGTATATATGAAATATATTTACAAGATATATGAGTTTAGTTCCGACTTTCTAACGGCTGTCTGTCTGTTCGCTTGTAAAAAAATGACCTAATTAGTCCATATCTGCAAAGTTATCTGTCCGCGCCCGCCTGTAAACACGATAACTAAAAAATGAAAAGAGATAACGAGCTGAAATTTGTGTGTGTGTGGTCTAGTGCAAAAATGTAAGTCCGTAAATGGGCAAAATCGGACCATGTTTGGGCAAAATGGGCCATCTTTGAAACCGTAAGAGATAGAACAAAAATGTAAAGAAAACCAATGTTCCTTTTTTAACAATACACAACTTTTGTTATAAACTTTTTTACATAAATTCAAGATATACCGGATATTTAAGCAATTTAATCAGTTAGTTTCTCATGTTTCTTACCGTCTCAAATGCACTAATAGCCATTTAAACAAAAACAAATGAAAGCAAATATTAGCTTTGGTTGAATATGCCGGGTATTTAAGCAATTAACTCTGTTAGTTATTATTTTCACTTGTTTCTTATCCTATCAAATGCATTTTAATAGCTATTTAAACAAAAATAAAAATATTAGCTTTGGTTAAAAATCTGTACCACTAAATTGTTACTAATTACAAAAAAAAAAAAATGTCTTCCCTTATTTAATTACCACTTGAACGTAAAAAATGTATATTGAAAACTAATTACTCGTGTAACAACTAATTTCTGTGTCTGTACATAAATTGTAGGTATTGGATAAATATTAAGGTAAAGAGAAAATGGTTCTACTAAAATATTTTTAACCCTCAACAATTCTATGAGTGACTGACGATTCCGGCAACCACATCCATATCTATCTATATAGGTGTACGTACATACTACATACATCAAATACATACATACGAAACGATTGCTTTGCTACTAACAAAGTTTCCAACTTTCAATGGACGTGACATGAGTTTAATATTAGACAGAAATATAACAGAAAATATGTAACATTATTCCCAATCGACCAAAACAACAACATTCCATTTCCGACATAACAATTTTCATGGATGTTTTAATTTGATCAACTATATTTGTTAATATAACGAACTATTTACTGAAAGAAGTTCGTAAACTATTGAAGCTACTGTTTTATGTTTGTGATTAGTACAAATAAAACAAAATAGAAGAGGAGCATTTCAAGTGGCCGAGCGGTCTAAGGCGTTATGTCTGCGCAATATGCCTACTTGGAAACTGGGAGGTTATGGGTTCGAATCCCGACATCAGCAGTTTGTCAATTATTAAGAAGAAAAAAAGAGGCAGTTAATTGAGTAAACTGTCGGCGTATGGGTAAGAACGAAGTTACCGGCTATGCTTGAGAAGGTTTTCTGCAGTTTTCTTCACGAACTCCAGATGAACATAGTTCCTATCATAGTCGGATGCAGCCGCATATCCTACCAATTCCTAGTCTATACAAAAACAATTTCTTCCACTCCACTCACATCCTCTCATCCTCAGGCATCACAATGGACCTTATGGTCGAAGTGTAGCCCGTCCAAGGCCGCCTCTACAATCTATCTATCTATCTACTTCACAAACGTTTTGTCTCCATTTTAAACGAAATCAAAAGGCTACTCTTATCACGGCTATTTACAATACGATCTCGTATCGTCTCGAAATTTTAGATTCCAGACCGTGAAATACCGTTAAAAACTTGTATCAACATTTTCAACACTGAAATTAAATGATTTGTGATCCTAAATATTATGGTCCTTCCTGCGTCCTTAATTAACCTGGTCCCAACAGAACTAGGCAATGATTTATCATGAAATACCTATTATAATTTACTTTCCCCGATTCTTGATTGACCTGTTTGAATTGTTGAGCACACATTTATTTTGCTGTGAAAACGTTTATTCATTCGCTACACTTCGTGGTCGGTCGAACATTTTCGTGTGATCAACAGATAGATCATATCTTTAAGTATCTGTCGCGCTGTATTTGTTTTGCCTGTGCCTTCATCGTACCAGTGTAGACGCATGTGTGTGACTGGTTACGAATTAGATAAAAACGCGTTTAGATAGGACATTGATTCGAGTGTCATTGTGAAGAGCTTGAGACCACTACTAGGAAGCAAAGGTAGATAGATATTCGCCGGAATATAAGTAAATACGTCTTGAATATTACAACATAATTGGAGATTTCGTCTCATTTGGCTCATAAATATGCTCGCGCTGAAATGATTCAAACGAGCTTTAAAAGTCCAGTGCCCAACGAATGTGAGAACGATGGCAGAGTTGGAAAGAAACTGAATAAACGGCACACAGCGATTACGTAGCTGGTCCAGCGATAGTCCAAACGTCTACGGATTATGAGTAGGACTTTTTTACGAAGCTAAAAAATTTACGAAGCTTCTTATTTGAAAACAATCTACAAAATTCACTTTCTATGATTTTCCAACTCTCCGTTTCTCTCTCAAACACCCTGCTTTGTGGCCTCAAGATCCCACTCTTGTGCCTTTAAGTGTCCTGGTCCAAACAGGATTAGGTATGTGGACTGATTTAT
This sequence comes from Nineta flava, assembly GCA_963920215.1. Taxonomy (NCBI): domain Eukaryota; kingdom Metazoa; phylum Arthropoda; class Insecta; order Neuroptera; family Chrysopidae; genus Nineta; species Nineta flava. The sequence continues at coordinate 121,082,356 of OY986040.1, forward strand.
CATGAAATAACTATTAATCAATATCTTACCCTAAATATTTAAAATACAGGTATGATTATTGACTTCTCGATTCTTGATTAGATATTGACGATCGAAAAACCACAATCTCAAAAAGTTCACACTTACCATCCTTTTCGAACTCTCTGTAAGTAATATAAAATCCAGTGAAAACATTGTTTTTCTGTTGGTATTGTTTTAGTGTGAGTTACGTTCTGTGTGTTATTATGGGCTCGTTTACATGTGAGTTTTGTTGTTGTCTACAATTACGATGTTTAAATATTAATCAACATAAACCCAAAACAACCAACCTCATCCCGCACACCATATCGCTATATGCATATCAAAAAACCACCACACACAAAAACATATCATTGTAGTAGCTAGTTGAGGTAATACCTGAGAAGGAGTCCGATTGGGGTAGATATTTTAGAATTATTTTATTTTTACGTGGTGTTCAAAGGAAATGATTTCCTTATTTATAGAGAGATAGATAAATTTTGGGTTATGAAAAGTGTTACACATCGATCTTATGGCCTATTATGCTTCCCCCGGCTTCTACTTAAGTCTGACAAGGCTCACTACTCTCATATGTCGGCAATAACCAGGAGCTTGCTTATCAGGTTTTACTCAAGGTTCATATATTCCGGATGAGAGACACCGAATATATTGTGTCTGCGATAATCCAGAGATCCATTGTGGAGTCCTTTTATGTGCAAGTGGTTTCGTATAGGTGATAATGTCCGGTAACCATTCGATGTTGTATCCTGTTTAGGTCGAGTGTATGGACAGACAGCTTCTTGGATGTATTTCGAAACAGTAGGTACACGAGTTTTTGTTGTGGTATATTTTCCCAGTTATCACGATCTAAAAACCTGGAATGCTGGAATGTGAACCATAACTTTGACTGGAATACATAATTGTTTTCATGATGGTACCACTTCTGCTCAGATTCCAGCCGATCGCCAGCAAAAGATTCATACTCGTCAAATCACCCCTTAATTAAGGATTTATTTTTTCTGATCATATTCTGTCTGAATTTATATACCTAAGTTATCCCTTTCAGTGTTCTATCAGGTTTCCTGTGTGAAAATAGAAAGAGACATGAATTTATACTATTTATTACCAGCCAAGTAGCTGCGCTTGTTAAGGCGCTGTTTCTACTTGGACCTGGAAGGTTATGGGTTCGAATCCCGACACCGGCAGTTTGTCAATTAAAAAAAAAAAAATTAATGGGGCGGTTGATTGACTAAGCTGTCGGTGTATGGACTAGAAAGAAATAACCGGCTATGCTTGTGAAGGTTTTCTGCAGTTTCCCTTCACGAACTCCAGATGAATACCGGCATAGTTCCTATCAAAGTCGGCTGCAGCCGCACACCTACCAATTCCTAATCTGCATACGAATTCCTGATCCTCCACTCACATCATAAAAATGTAATGTAAAAATTAATAAATAAAGGTTGAAGAATAATGATGTGAGTGGCCTCTGTTATAGACCGTCGTGTCTCGGAAACGGAGGTTAAACCCCATTATTATTATTACTATTTATTAAGAAAGGTCCGTTTCCAGAAGTTTATCTAAACACAGATACTACTACTTAAACCATCTTGTAATAGGGAATATGCATGAAAATTTTTTTTCACATTTATTTTCAGAATATGAAAATACTGTTAATACTGTAATAATATTTAAAAACGAAATTAAAATCCGACAAGTATCAAGGAAGCTATTAGCTTTTAAAGATTATTATCTGTCTCTTTCTTGCAAAAATACTAAAAATGGAGTTTTACGTGTATTTTAAATGGTGAAAGTGTAATATGACGTCACATAACATATCAAGAGGGCTATCACCCTCTTTGTCTAATCGGGAATTTCAATCATTCAAATCTCGCTTATTTTTAAAGTTATTTGAAAAGAAATTTTACCTTGATATTTGTCAAGTAAACATGCTTCAATTCAAGTGAAAAAAAATGTTCATGCATAATGCCTATTAGAGCTAAGACCATATAACAACATTGCTCACGGTTTTTTAAAACCTTAAAACATTAGGTATTTCCTATATATTTAAATGTAAAAACCTTTATCCTTTTAAATAGATATATAATATTTAATTTTGTTGTTTCGGTATTCGCATGAATATGCTACAAATTTTCAATTAATTTAAAAATATGCTGTGTTTACCTGTATCCGACGTGAAATTAAAACAGATGTGTTTTTTTTTTGTATATTTTCACAAAGGCATACCAACTTAGGTTAGTAATATTGGTTTTAATTAAACAAATTTTTACTTGCTATTCAATATTTATAATGAATAATGTACATGTTTTGAACAAACTGATTCTTTTCATCATATAAATATATAATTAGGTAATATACGCGGCTTCACTCTCGTGAATCATCACCTTCAATAACCTTAAAAAACTTTTTTTGAGTCAAGAAACTTAGAGCCAATCTGGAATTTATAAATTTTTAACATAAATACAAATTTCGAGGCAATAATGTGACCCATAGCTTTTCTCACGAGAATTTTCACTTCAAGAACTGTACAACTGTAGAAACCGAAATACTTGCAACAAACCTTGGACAAATTTTTTTTTAATTTGAGGTAATGCACTTGTAAACCCATTTTTCTTAAAAATTTAATGAAATTGAAATTATGTTATTAATTTAAATGTTTTGCATTTATTAAAAAAAAAATGTTTACCAATTATCGCAAGCGAGATAGTCGCAATCAAAATTTTTGACATGCATGGTATACGTAAACAGTTTGTGCATATTGCAGATTTTTATAAAATTGGAAAAATTTTCAAAATTTACAAAAAAAATAAACATATAACGATGAATTAATAAAATATCTATTTATATTTAATGGTAATAATTTGCAACTTGCGATCCCAAAAATGTTGAATAATCACTGTCAAAACAATTCTTGCATAGTAAACAACAAATAGTAAATTGTATCATAAATGTAAAAACACTTTATATGTTATACTGGATATGTTCAATTGGCATAGCTGTAATAAGTAAATTAATCATATTGTATTTTATACTTTTTGCTTAGACTGTACTGAGTAAACTATCTTCCTGACTTGCTTTTTCTATAACTGCCTTTTACAGACAGGAACTTGTATAGCCTAAAGATCTGTCTTCTAGTAATAATTCTAATAAAATTGGTTAAACCATACATTAATGGATAGTTATGGATGGAAACGTATTATGGATTTCATAAACAACACTCACGCTCTAGCCTTGGCTTTCATAAAATATCCTTCCATAAAATATTTACATTAAAGAAACTACTAGAACAGAGGTGGGCGCAGAAGGCTCGCCGGAGTCGAACGGACTCTCCATAAGCTGGGTGAGAGTAAGTAAAAAAAGTACGTTTTGAAATAAGACGGAACGATGTTTCAATACAGGTTGACCTCTACCGATTATTGCCCAATAATTTATTCAATCAATTTAGAATTAGTTTTATAAAATATTTATTGTTTAAGAAATATCTTTTACAATATGGAGAGATACACCAAAAAACATAATAATAATAACAATAATAACAACAATAATGATGATAGCAATAACAATAATTACAACAACAACAACAACTATATATATTCCCACTTTATGTAAAATTTAACCATTTAGAAATTAGTTACAAATTACCAACCCTCCCTCCCCCCACCCAGCTTTATCATTTGCATTTTTTTTGTATCCAGTGTCATCAAATTCCCATGACACTATACCCCCTACTAAGAAAAAATAATTAAATCAAGTAAATAATTGTTTATTAGTTCTCCGATATGAATAGTTTAGGCAAATTATTCGCAATTTCCTAAAATCTAATTCTAAAATCTAAACTAAAGCTAAATCATCAAAAAATTTACAAGCGGTGAATGTAAAATATCAAAAGAATAATAATTTATAATTTATATAACATATATATTTTATTCATACCCAAATATATTAAAAAGGTACATTTTATGCCCCAAATTACTAGCCCAAAATTCCAGAGTATGTATTCAATGTATTGTATGTATTGTACACTTTGAATAATAGTGACCATAAAAAATAGTTGGTATTATTATATTTTTTTCAGAAAATGTTTTAATTAAAAAAAAAGAAAATAATAATAATTGGTGGGATACCCTATATTTACTCTATCTCTCTTCCTACCTCTCACTCAGAGCTCAGTGCAGTCAAGGTCTGCCCACCTATGTACTAGAATCTCGAATGTTTTAGTATCTATTCTCGTAATGAAATTGATACCAATATTAAAAACAAAACAATAGTTTTTTCGATGTCGAAACGATAAAAAACATAAATTATTTTATTGACTGTATTAACAACTATCTATATCTCGTATAGCCCCAACCAGCGAAGTGTCCTTTTGTATGTACATATTGTATATACTGTTGTCATGATGTATATATTCATCATGACAACAGTTTGAAGAGGGATCACTTCTATTTACATACATACAGAATGTCACAATGAAGCGATTATTTTGACAAACATTATAGAATTTGTGACTATAAGTAGCAAATTCTAATTAACTATAGTTTAGGACAGCTGTTCCCTCCGCTAACCTTTACACTAGCCGTGAAAACAGAACTTTGATACATAAGAAATTAATGGTATAGCGTAATAGTCATCAAAAATTGGCGCAGCCGAATGCATTTATTTGGTTATTTCATAAAGCTAATATCAAACAGATATTCGATTGTTTATTGTAAAAATATTAATAATAGTATATTGAGCAACAAGTGTGGTAAGTTGCCGATTGCGCACGAGAGCGATATTGTCCACTCATTCGCTCGAGTGGGTAATCAACAACACCACACGAGTTGCAGATACTATTTTTTTTACTAATGCGGGAATAGCTCGATTTTAGCGCCCGTTCTTTCGTGGAAAGTAAACTTTCCGCATGCAAATAAATATTTGCAATACATCTAAGTAGTCTGATAATAATTGAAAAGAACGAACAGGTGGTAAAATATAGCTATTGCAATAAATTAACCATTAAAAAAATTTTCGATTATGAAATGCGTATTATTTCAATTACTAAAGCCCTAGAAAAGAGTATTAATCTTGGAAACAGAATTTTTTTTATAACTCTTGAAAAACTAATTAAATATTTAAAAGGAGCATTTTATTATACATTTGCCATTTTTAGCCAGTAGACCTATTTATAGTTCTTAAATTTGTACAACTGGAAATAAAGTATTATTTAACTTTATAAATATAATGAAAATAAAAGTTTATAAAAAACTTTGAGATATCAATATTCGAATAAATGCTGAAGATAATTTTATTTAATTGATCATTGAATTAATTGTCTTCAGAAAGTTATTTTTATACTTAATTTTAAAAAAATATCATTAAAAATTATTTTGAATAATTAATTAAACTTATATCAAATCAACCATGATTATATATTGAAAAATATTTGTTACTCATGAATTGATAAAGATTGATTAAACAATAACATCATTTTTTCAGTAGTAATACGTAATGTATTACACTCTAAATTTCATTCCCACCATTTAATTATCTCAATGTAAGAAAAAGTAAGAAGCAATAAAATTATAATTAAAAAATAAATTATATTTAGTTTGGGGGGCAGGGGTGTCACGACCCCCATGACCACCCCCCTGGATCCGCGCATGTTCATCGTGTAGTAAAGTATCTGATAAAGTCTATAAAAACGTATGGCCCAGCATTTGTGTGACATTCTGTATATAAATACTCACAATTTGTACTCGAGCACAAATCAGTGGTCAATTAGTGTATCTGTGTTTACGTAATGTCTACAACACAACTGACGATCACTCCTATTACACAATCAATGTTATTGTTCGTTACTGTTATTATGATTATTATTATTATTGTAGTTGTTGTTGTTGTTATATTACATAATATGTGTGACGTGAATTGAATCCCTAAGGACGTGTTAGATTTTGAATCATTATCATTGTCATGTTTATAGTACAAAGTACATACATATATCTATTTGTTTTTTATGGAGCTTGAATAACATGCTTTAAAAAAAAAAGAGTCTATTGCATTAATTTGTTTTTGTGTTTTTCATTCCTGTTGATTAACAAGGAGCATGTTGATTTAATTAATTAGAAAACAAACGTCTAGGTCTGGGAGATGTGTCATTCGAATGCTGGAATCCGGTTGGTATTTGATAGGAATATTTGTTGTATTAATTATTCGAAAAAAAATAGAAACTCACAGTAACGGTTTAGAAAAAATTTGGAAATCGGTTATCTAGTAAAAAAAATTAAAGGCTTCCGAAGTTCATTCTTCATCTCTTTCCTCATAAACGAGAATTTAAATATTATCACCGCTTTTATTTAATTTAAAAGTTTTAAGCTTCATTTCTCTGTTATTATCCTATTGCAAAAAATATCCCACAAAAAATTATCCCAATCAAGGCATTTTAGTGTTATCCGATTTCTATTTCTCTATACATATAAAAGGGAAATATGTTGTGTGTGTGTATGTATGTATGTATGTTCGGATCAAATCTTACAAGCTGAATTAGAACCACTTCCTCTTATCCTACGGAGTGGAATTTTTACATGATGGTTCAGTTTCGATGATAATGCATTTTTATGGTAAGCATGACAAGAATCGACAAGGAGAAAGGGGGTTTAGAGGGAGGGTGAAACACAAAATTTGGTATATCTCTCTTAATATTGAAAAATTCGAAAAACAAATAAGAAGTAAAGTTAAGATATATCAATTGAAACAATAAAGATTATAGGAAAAATGAAATCAATACTGCCCAAAAAATGAATTACTCTTTGTGATTAGTGCTGAGTTTTGTGATTACAGATTTTTACAGATTAAAAATGTATTGAAATGAGATTGAAAGAGAATCCTATATTTTTTGTTTGAGAATGCGTGAATAACGCGAAACATATCATGTCATTTTTGTTTAATTTAAAATAAAATATACAACAGTAGAAAAACGCAAAGAATAATTTAAAAAAACGAAATTTTATTTCTAAATCATTTACAATTAATTTTTACAAATTAAGACTCGATACGATACAGAGTCCTATATATTGAAAGAGAGTCTTTTTTTTTTTTAATGTATAATTATACTGTATTTTCAACTTAGATGTCATATATACAGTGTGATGTTGAATTTTTGTGTATGTTTCGAGTATTATGAAATTTCTGGGGAGACACGCACTTCACTTAATGTTATTATTGTTGGTGGATCTTGGATTGTCACTGTTTTCTTGATTTATTGTTTTTTTTTTTTTTTTTTTTTTTTTGTTTTTTTTATTATTTATTTATTTTTTTAAATTGTTGCATATAGTTTAATTTGCTTCAGGAAGTTTATTACTTTATGTGTGTTATTCTCGTTGTCGTTTAGTATGTCCTTTAGGTTGTTTGGTAGTATTATATCCGATCTTACTTGTGAATATTTTTTACAGGATGTTAGGATGTGTTTTACGGTGAGAGGGGTTTTGCATGTTTGGCAGATTGGTTGAGGCGACTTTGATATTAGATAACTGTGTGTTAATTTTGTGTGACCCATTCTTAATCGAGTTATGACAATCTGTTTTTTTCTGTTTGAATTGGATGATGTCTGCCATAATCTTATATCCTCTTTTATTTCTCTTAGTTTGTTGTTCTGTGTCATTTGCCAGTTTAGTGTGTGTTTGTTGGTGAGTGTGTCATCTATATGTTCCAAGATGTCTTGTTTAGTGCATTTATTATATTGTTGGCCATCGATGTGGGCATTTTCGGCTGCTTCGTCTGCTAGTTCATTACCATGTATGTTTGAGTGTCCGGGTATCCATAGGAATGTGATGTGTATCCCTCTTTCCAGGAGTTCGTGGGTACAGTTATTGATTTTTTGTATGATGGCGGAGTTTATATATGAATTTTGAAGTGCCTTTAGGACACTTAATGAGTCCGTGATTATAATAAATTTATTGTTGTTTGTGATATATTTTATGTGTTTTAGTGCTTTGTAGATGGCTGTTGCCTCTGCAGAAAAGTTAGATACAATTGGGTCTAGTTTAAGTTTGTAACTGATATTATGGTAGACGAAAGCGCATGCAGTTGATGTTTCATTTTTTGATCCATCTGTAAATATTTTCGTATGTCTTGGGTATTTTTGGATAGCTTCTTGGTATAGGGTTTTGTGGATGTTTTTTGTGGTCGTTTTTTTTGGAGTATCGTTTAGTGTTAAGTTTATTTCTATTTTTGAGTTGTTCCAGGGTGGATTATTTTTGATGATTGTGGATTTGTGAATTTGTGTTATTTGAGAGTCTTTATTTATCGAATAACAAGATTCTAATTTTAGTATCATCTCTCGCTGACTTATTTTTGTCTTGGCTTGTTTCTTTCAACTCTAGCGGCATCACTAATCTACCTGAAGATTTCACATCTCTTCCGAACAAAGAGAGCTTGGTCGCCCAAGTACTAAGTACCTATATATTTTTTTTTCAGATATACGAAGTAAAATATTGTAAATTAAATTGGCATAATAATAATACCAAGCCGAAAAATTTATATATTTGAATAAGACGTTATATTAAAAGAAAAAACAAACAAACAAAATCATTATCTCAAACAAACAAAGAGAAAATTTCCATATGAAAATAAAAATACATGTAAAATATAATAAAAAGAAATTTTCATAAACAAAAAATCTATTAGATTGTTTGAGTGTAAAGCTTTCAGAAGGTGTAGAATTACCTAGATATACAAAAACTGCATACGAAAATATTTAATATATATATAGAAAAAAATAAATGAAAATATTATGCATAAAATAGTATTTTCTTGTATTTTCCTCAAAATAAAAGAATATGTTAAAAAATAATATTATTTTGACAATGTAACAAAGGAAAATTCTACCATTATACTACCTATTCTTACCAACTCATACATAAGTGATTTATTAGTTCCTTTACATTTTAATTGAAATACATACAAGTTTCTTGATAAAGGTTGTTAGAGCAACGTTAAGATAATAGTCTTAAATTTTAATCAATAGTAACATGAAAACAATTATACGATCAGTTTTTGATTACTTAACTTTAAAAAATTGGTAGAACGTAGGTAATTCGTACAATATGGAATATGCATGAAAATTTGTTTTCACATTTATTTTCAGAATATGAAAATACTGTTAATACTGTAATAATATTTAAAAACGAAATTAAAATCCGACAAATATCAAGGAAGCTATAAGCTTTTAAAGATTATTATCTGTCTCTTTCTTGCAAAAATACTAAAAACGGAGTTTTACGTATATTTTAAATGGTGAAAGTGTAATATGACGTCACATAACATATTAAGAGGGCTATCACCCTCTTTGTCTAATCGGGAATTTCAATCATTCATATCTCGCTTATTTTTAAAATTATTTAAAAAATAATTTTACCTTGATATTTGTCAAGTAAACATGCTTCAATTCAAGTGAAAAAAAAATGTTCATGCATATTCCCTATTATCATGGAATTAAATTACTAAAAGTATTAAAGATAAAAATTTAAAATGAATACTTAATTAGTTAAACTGTCAGATATCTTTATTAAAATGAGTAAAGTATTCTGACGTGTAGTTTTCAGGATATTTTGATATAAAGAACAAAAAAATCGTAAAAATATTATATGATTATAGTTTTTAAATAGAATCAAGTTATATTCTCATTAATATGCACTCGAGCATTCCAAACTCTGTTAAGAGTGAAATAAGGGTGCTTTATTTGTTTTATTTTTTAAGCTACGGATATTTCAATAAATATTTCTTATACTTTGGTATTAAAATTGACAAACTTGAGAGTTGTGCAGGGAAAAAATTCCAATGTTTTTGGCTAAAAAATTGAAGTTTGGACGTAGCTTTTATGGTCACAAAGTGGAAAAATAGGAATTAACAAGTATTTTAAATGATAATTACACTGTTATCTTTACATTATCAGACGACGTCACGCTCATGTTTCCAAGAAAGCAAAATCTTTTATTTTTATTTTGAATCGCCTAACAAATTCTATAATGAACTAACATCACTTTGAATAGGTGTCCATAAAATGACCTAATTAGTCAAGGTGAACAAATCCATCCGTCCATAAACACGATAACTTACAAACGAAAAGAGATAACGAGCTGAAATTTTGAGTTGGTGTGTGTGTTCTAGAGCTTAAATAAGATCTAGAACAAGCTCGTAAATGGGAAAATTCGGATCGTGCTTCCCCCCGCCAGTAAAATATCCATCATTAAAATCATATGAGATGGAAAAAAAATTTAAAGAAAAAAAAATTGTTTCAATTGTTTTTTAAATGTTCCTATTTTAAAAAAATGTAAACAACCTTTTTAACCCGACTTCAAAAAGGAGGATGGTTCTCAATTCGTCTGTATTTTTTTTTTAAAATGTAAACAACCTTTGTTTAAAACATTTTTTCATTAACTCAATATTTATCAGGTATTTAAGCATTTAACTCAGTAAGTTGTTATTTTACTTTATATTATTTTAATCTAGTTTAATTGGGATAGGTGCGTTTGATGAAAATCGATGTTCGGCCATTAATAGGTGATCAGTCCTTTTCCGTGTTGGTGTAAGGATATTTAAGAAGTGGAAGAGATGGGAACCGATTGATAGTGTTCATAATAGTACTATTTAAAATTCTTTACCACCGCTACCACCATTTTAACCACTCCATCATGATCATTTTCTATATTGGTTTCTTTTTTAATTTTAATAAAAAATTTCACTTCTGGTAATGTAGTAACGATTATACAGCTTCTCAAATACTGCTATGTTGCGTAGGAAATAATCATGTTTTCAAACAATTCCAACCAAAAATATGTATAAACTTACTTTATAACCTTTGTGTATATTTATTCACATATTATGGAAAATAAAAAAATCTGTTTTCCCTTTCTTTTTCACAATAATAACAATAATATTAGAAGATACAACAATTTTCTTTTATTTGGTGCGATCAAAAATTGTTGCATGTGAATAGAGGAATTTTCTCCTATATGTGTTTCTTTGTTGTGAAAATTCGAGTATATATATATATATATATATAATATATAGATTTTTTGTATGAAAATGCCACTAACTTTCATATACATAAATACCAACTGCTGACGCCTCGAACCAATATCCGGAAAATAACATACATAACTCAAGAAATATCAACCATAAAAGAAAGGTATTCTTTTGTTGTAAAAAAAATAAAATTACTTATTCTATTTTGAACTTGAATATTGTTGTTAGACTATATAATATGTTCCCAAAGGATAATTTTTGAATATACATTATAGAAATATAAAGGTGAATTTATTCCTATCCTACAATAATTTGTTTTTTCTGGATGATAATCCATTAAAAATGACATTTGTTCAGAATCTACTAATAGTTACTTATATATATATATATATATATATATATATATATATATATATATATATATATATATATATATATATATATTAGCACTGCAGGCCTCAAGGGCCCATGGTTTCAATTTTCTCATAAATTGCTTTCCATTTTCTTCTGCCCATTGTCACTTCTTTCCAGTTCTTAATTCCAATCCGTTGAAGATCCTCTATTGTGGCTCCCATCCATCTCTTTTTCGGTCTCCCTCTTTTCCGCTTTCTACTCTCTCCTTCGGAAATCATTCTTTTTGGAATTCTTTTATCAGAGATCCGACAAATGTGTCCTAGCCATCCAACGCGCCGTGCCTTGATAACATTTACAATGCTGGGGTCCCTATGCATTGCATAAACTTCTTCATTTGTCCTTCTTCTCCAAAGACCATACTCATCCTTCACACCTCCATAAATTTTCCTTAGAATTTTCCTTTCTAGAATAGTTACTTATATCGATAGAAAATAACATCACAATGACCTAAAAATTTGTGACTCAACGAACAAGAAATTTATAAATTACTAGCTGAAATCTCCAGAGTGGCCCAGTTTTAATGTATAATTGATTTCCAATAAGAATATATTTCCAAAATTTTGTTAATGCAGGTATTTCTATAGAAACTATGAATTTTATTTGAAACTTAGACGACGGAAAACGTTATAACTTTGGAACGGTTTGGAATTTTGTATTTTTGATAGTTGTTCCGAAGTTGTAAGAAAAATTTACCTAGGGTCTTCTCTCATCATTACTTCGGTATCTCCTATAGTTTTTTCCAAACAATTCGGACAAACATACATACACACACACACAACATATTTCCCTTTAATGCATAAAGGGAAAATTCCTGGAAAAAATGTAGATAGTATATATTAAGTTTTTTTTTACAGCGTGTATTTATTCATATAATACGTATAACGGTATTATAAGTTCAGGTCCGATTTTTTTCCGGATAGAAATGTAGACAAAAATTTCCGTACAGAAGTGCATAAAAAGTTCTCATTACTCCATTGCCGAATAGCAAGACAAGCTCTTCCAACACAATTAGAGATAGAGGATTTAAGACGAACAGAGATGACGAGCTGAAATTCGTGAACGGGTCAAATTTTCTTTTCTAGCGGTGAGAGCACCTGAAAATATTTATCTTTGAACCGAAAGTCATAAAAAGTAACAATAAACTTTATTAAAAATAAACAACTAAGATTTGGAACATTTTTTCATAAACTGAATAGTTTTATGACATCTTCAGCTCAAACATCTGTAATTACTCTATGATTACAAAAGCATATACGTCTATATAGCACGTTTATATACTCCTATCATTTTTACACATCAGTGCAACTGTTACAAGTATTAATGATATCATTATATACAGGCTATTTATACAAATAAATCAGTTTAAAAAATGCAGAATGTTCGGTCATAATCGATTATATACTCCACTATAGAGTCTTGTAGCGGTATCCAATTTGTAAAGATAGATGATAGTTATATTAAATAGGTAGTTATATTATTATTATTTAAATAAATAATAAATATGCATAAAAGATATAATTGATCTTTATTGATTTGATTTATGTAATGTTATTATTTTTAATATGTAAATTACCATGGTTGTTAACATTCAAAGCAACCGTGATAATAGAGGGAAGTTATAGTTGTTATGCAACAGATAAAAATGATGAACAAAATTATAATAATAATTTAATGAAGAAGCGATACCGCTACAGTCTCTATATAGAGGTAAAGAATATTTGTATAATCGATTTATTTATTGAAGCTGAAAAAATCATTTCAAATTGAATAAATTTTATTAAAAATTTTCTGTATGAATAACGATTATGAATATATGAGTCATACTTGTGAGAGCTTTTGACTATTATTATTATTATTATACGTTTTGAATTTATATGTATTGTGAAGCGAACGAGCATGGTATGTGTATGCCATGTATATGACGAGTATTTTACAGTCAATGAAAATTTTGGTGTTAGGGAAAATAATATTTATAAATATTTTAACAGGGTGATTCATTCAATTTAGTTCAAATTTTATACAACAATTTAAAAATAAATAAACACTGATAGACTGATCAATGAATGAAGTTTAGTTCGGTCCGAAACAACGTCAGTGCAGGTGATTGGTACACCTAGCTACAATTTAAACAACCCGAGCATATTTGTCTCTACAAAAGAAAGAGATATCTAAAATTACAACAAATACTACCAGAATGGTTCTTAAGGTATATTTTTTGCCTTTACTATCCAAAATATTCAGTTTCATTACATGCAACTTGGGCACAATGTATTTAGAATAACGCTGCCAATGGCCCACACTTTTGATACTACTATCAAAATTTTTGGTATCATATTTACCGAACTTTACTTTTTATATTTACTAACCAGTCCAAGTGGCCGAGCGGTCTAAGGCGTTATGTCTGTGCAGTATGCCTACTTAGAAACTGAGAGGTTATGAGTTCGAATCCCGACATCGACAGTGTGTCAATTATTCAGAAAAAAAGGGGCAGTTAATTGACTAAACTGTCGGCGTATTGACAAGAACGAAGTAACCGGTTCTGCTTGAGAAGGTTTTCTGCGGTTTGCATCACGAACTCCAGATGAATATCAGCATACTTCCTATTAGAGCTGGCTGCAGCCGCATATCCTACCAATTCCTAGTCTATATACCTTTCACTCCACTCACATCCTCACATCCTTAAGCATCACAATGGACCTTATGGTCGAAGTGTAGCCCGTTCAGGGCAGCCTCTACAATCTATCTATCTTTACAAACTTTCAACCAAGGATAAACGAGGCAAAACGGAAAAGGTTACCAGATATTCCCAACAGAAGGATTAATAGTCAAAATAGGTGCGGAACTATGTCAAGTACATATAAAAAATAGTACACCTGGATAGTGTTAATTTTTAAAGAAACACTCATTCAAAATGTATACATAAGGGCAAGGAGAGAAGTTCTGGGTCTAGTATTCAAAAAATTAGTTTTTTTTATTTTGAAAATGCTTTTATTTCTCAATGAAGTCTCCCTTTAGGTCAATACACTTTGTCCACCAATTACTTTGTTTCTCCAATTACTGGATTATATCCGTGAAGTGAGATTCTTGACCCATATACCGCTACTATCGACTCTTCATTTGACTCAAAACCTTTTCCAGCCACAAACTTCTTAAAATTTGGGAATAGATGAAAGTTAGAGAGACCCAAATCTGACGAATAGGGAGGATTACTGGTGATATCGAAGATGCCCTTTATACTCTTTATACACTTTCACCAATTTTGGATGCATTTCTGTTGGCAATAAACCATCCTAAACAAAGAATTTTATAACGAAAGGGTATTCAAGTTTATTTCTTTTGTCAAAAACACGCAACACGCTTACCAGAGGTGGGCGCAGACGGTCGCCAGAGTCGAACGACTCTCCATTAGCTGGGTGAGAGTAAATAAAAATGGTATGTTTTGAATGGTATGTTTTGAACATCGTTCCGTCTTACTTCAAAACATACCATTTTTATTTACTCTCACCCAGCTTATGGAGAGTCGTTCGACTCTGGCGACCGTCTGCGCCCACCTCTGCTTTGCACAGCTGTATAAAACAAACTATTTGTTTGATCATGTTCATATTTGGTATTTACTTTTGCAATAAATGTGACAACATAACAAAACAGTAATTTCATTTGTAGCAGCGCTATGGGCTACTCGACTTTGCTTCTGACCAATTTTTTCAAAAAGAAACACTCTCTCAGGGTTGATATTTTTGTGTTGTATCTGACATCATTTCGAGTGCTATTTTGACTAATGCTTTTCTGTTAGAAAATTGTGGAAATTTTATTTTGTGGTAATTTCTTATACAGCCTATTTACTTGTATTTAAATAGCCACACATTACCAGTGAGTATCCCAAAATTTACTAATATAATTGTTAGGATACAGAAATTGACACACTAAAAATGGAAATATCCTTCATATGCTATGCATAGCTTTCCGAATCACTCTGTAGTAGCCGAAACGACTACAACACAGACACAACACAAATATGGATATTTGAAGAGGATTCATGGTGAATTCATGCGTTCAGTAGTTATTGGTAAGAGTCATTTCAATTGAGATGAGATGGTTGTATATGAGATGGATATTATATGAATGAATTTTTTTTTTGTAGCCTGAACATCTTAAAGAATGTCAGTTACAGAGATGACATTAAGAAGGTATTACACTCACTGACTGCCCTACCAGCCTGAATAGCTGAGGGGACTGATACATAATAGTTCGTAGAACTGTACAACATACGTCACATGGTTGAAAGTGAAGTGAAAATCCCTACATCAAATAAACATATTTAGGTGTATATATGCGATAAATGGACAAAAGAATCAGTCACTTTGAATGGCTCTATTCATATATAATGCCTAACATATAAAAAAAAAGATGCCCCGTTTTGTATATTATTATTTTGTGTAAGGAAATTGTGTCTGAAGTCATCATAATAATAATAGTCGTCGGAAGAACACATTATAGAGTTATGGTGGTTGGCTTATAAGATTGCTCTCTCGATCTGATTCAAAATGGTTGATTCAAAGTATTGGAGGAAAATTGCTACTCTCATTTCTTTGAATCGATTTATTTTTAGACAGTATTTTAAGGATATTCATGTGTAAGACGTGACAATCTATTCCGTCCCTTAACACAAATATTTTCAATTTTTTGTAAAATCTTTTGATGTAAAATTATTTTGTATATGTTTTATTTTGTATTTATTACCGGTTTGCATTATTACGACAATAGTTTTTTACAATTGGAACTTTATTTTTTTTTTCAGCTAACTTTGAATTTTGATTTTTATGTTTTATCCATATATCTTTGTTTTCATTCATTATATAATTTATATATTATATAAATTACATAATGAATGAAAACTACTTATATAATATATAAGTACCTACCTAAATATGTTTACCTTTTGTTAATCTGTGTACATTTTTGTCATTATCCTATATTTTTTGTTAAGGAATTTTTGTTTCAACACAAAACTTCTTGTTACAAAAATCTCAAATAATTGTTTTTAATACAAAATGTAGGTAAGATTTGATATTAGACTTTTAATCTTTGAATACCCAGTATATACTGAGTTGTATATCAATGTTCGAATTCTTAATACCTTTATTGGGTATACCAATAGTATATGAGATGTTCTGTATCAACATGTGTCCGCCTTCGTTCGACTATGAATAGTATGCTATTTGCTTTATGAGCACAAACTATGAGAAAACTATTGAGTTTATAAAAACTTTTCAAACAAAAGTTGTTTATTTCAAAAAGGAGAAGATTTCTTTGTTTTTAAATACTTTTCTATCTCTTTCGGTTTCAAAGATGTATATTTTCCCCTCTGGTGGGGGTAGACACGTTCCGATTTTGCAAATTAACCAACTTGACCTCACTTTTTTTTCTATAGAACATACATAAAAAACTTTAGCTCGTTATCTCTTTTCGTTTTTAAGTTATCGGGTTCACGGACAGACAGACAGACAGACGGACAGACATGTTGAAATGGCCAAATTGATTACAAAGTCGGGACTAAACTTAATATACCTTGTATATTTACATATACTGGTGAACTATCCTGTTCACTAAAAAATCCTATTCACTGTAAAAAAAACACTTTTTATTTCATAAAAAATCCATATTTTCTTGATTTTCCATATAAAAACGATTTGTGATTTATATATATATTTTTTTATTTATTTATATTTTTGTTCGATACTTGATATATAAAATGAAAAAATATTGAATTTAATAAATAATAACCATTTACATAATCTTGTGCGTATAGTGCTGGCGTATCGTATCGTATACCTTTATTTTTTACCGACCGAAGAAGGAGGTACTCAATTCAACCTGTATATTTTTTTAATGCATAGTATTTTACAGAGTAGTTCGAAATTGGTGCCATATAAATTTGAAAAAAAAATTGGCCCTTAAGGGTAGAAAATTAAGGAATCGTTGATTGTTCACCACTGAATTTTCATCTGTGAGCCGATTATGTTGAAACTTGACACATATATGTAGTTCTAATGAAACTATAAGCCACAAAAAAATAAAAACTTTTTAACAAAAAATAGAACCGACGAAAGAAGAAAGTAACTGAAAAGCAAAAAATAATATCTTTGTAACAAAAAATTAAACCTTCAAAAAAAGAAAGGAGTCCTACATTAATGTAAAACCTAAATAAATTTGAGTCGGTGCCAAAAAATCTCCATCGAATTGGGTAAAAGTAAATATTACATTTTGTTTGTTTGACGCCGACTCAAAATTATTTAGGTATTTACATTAGTGTAGGTCTTAGACTTAAAAGTTACTTTTTTATTTTTTCCTACTTTTTTGTTACAAAGTTATCATTTTTTGCTTTTCAGTTACTTTCTTCTTTCGTCGGTTCTGTTTTTTGTTAAAAAGTTTTTATCAATATATTCGGGTAAAAAATACATTGTACAATATTTTTTATTTTTTTATTTATTGACTTAGTTATTGCATACAAAATTTTCTTTTGTTCGAATATTTTTCATTCAAGAAATATTTGATATCAATAAACTATGCCGACAATCTCTATTCTGAAATATATAACAAAGGATAACCGGTCGTTTGTTACCATCTTACCTGTATTCCAAGACATATCGTGTAGGTTTTCGGAAGCTTTTTAAATGCTGACAAATGATATGAAAGTAATTTTACAGAAATTGTAATTATTTGATAGTTAGATTATACTCACAACAGTCGTGATCTATTTTCAAAGTTGTACAATCATTTAGGGGAAAATGTTTCGAATAATAGTTGTTCATTATAAATATACTAACAACTTGTATTCGAAACATTTTCCCAAAAACCAAATAAATAAAGCACAAAATAGCCATACAATTTTGAAAGAAGGACACGACTTTTGTGCATACTATAAATAGTTGTTTGTCAAATTTGTGAATCATAACTATTAAATAGCGTGATATACCTAGATCAGTGATTCTCAACCTATTTTTTGTCGCGGCACAATTTTAATGATTTCAAAATTTGACGGCACACATAGAAAAAGATCAGTTTAAAAGTTGTTTACTTATCTATAATACACTGTGTAAAATAGTTTATGATAATAATTTTGAATGTAAAATAAAATAATATGTACTACCAAAACAACAGTACGTTTATTAAGGGATTAATTACAAGTTAATAATAAGAATACTTTTAATAAGAAATATTAGCTAGATGTTTTTTAATAATTTCATTTATTTATTTTTGGTCGTACATTTAACAGTCTCGATCTTTTTCGTTTTTATGTTGGTTAATACTTTACTATATAGATTACTAAAATTTGGTAGCACACTTTAAGAATTTGGCGGCACACAAAAGTACCGCGGCACAGTGGTTGAGAATAATAGAAAAGTATATTGTATTCATTACAATATTTACTTTTTATTTTATTTTTCGTATTTCACAAACATAATTTCGTGTTCACAAACATAATTTCGTGTTCACAAACATAATTTCGTGTTCATATATTTTATACCGGATATAAAAATTAAATTTCATGTATTAATCATTGTTTTTTTTCATGTAGTTTCTCATCCCGTATACCTAACTACGAAAAAATTAACTATCACTTTGGGGTGCGTCTAGATCACTGATCTCTATAATACCCACATACTACAGTTACAGTATTACTTCTAACTAATGGTAATCACATGCACTCACTACTTAAACTTACATTTGGGTCAATATTACCTGCTATGGTAGATTGATAACTATGTATCACAATACATGTCACAGTTAATAAAAAAATGGAAAATCAAAATGTTTTAAAATTTCCAACGGGTATCCTTTTTATATCCTTCAAAGAATAGCTCCCAGAAGTAAAAAAAATTCCAGACTTTTATTTTTAAAATTATCGGGGTTATCCAGATTGGAAAATTGTGTTAATTAACGAAAGCATAGTTATTGGAAACATTGGAGTAGAAATTTTTTGCCGACGGATTATTGTTTGTGGAAGTATCCACTAACTACATAAATTTTTTCTTTCCTTAATATTCATATTTAATGGCTTAAAAAAATTTTTCTGTTTAAGTGTCTGAATCAAGCTGAGCCGAATCACTCGTTTCAAGACCTATTTTTTTAGCAAATTTCCTGTTCTTTAAGAATCTTTTATTCGATTTCCGGTATCTACAATAGTTTTTGAGATATTTCTAAAAAACGAAAACCCCTTTTTTTAACTAATTTGTTTATAACTTTTGCAATTTTTTTGACGCGGGACTTCAACTTTTTCAAAAACTTTCTAGATGCAATTACGAATCGAATGACACCTTGGTCATAATTTTTAAGGCGAAGTAGAATTCGAAAAAAAGGCACACTTTTTTTTACTAGTCTATTAAGTGCTATTCATTAACCTGCAGGTCGTATCGGCCGGCCAACTACCTAACATTTTTGAGTCCACTATTTTATTTTTTACAGTGCATATACACGTAAACAGACATCATAAACCTTAATATTATACAAACCATTACAAAAGATAATCAAAATATTTAGAGCACGGTATTGCAAAAGGCCGAGTTATATTTTTATGGTATTTTTCTAATATTATAAAAAATGGGATATCAGTTGTGAAACATCAATGTTCATATCACATTTTAGTGACATAATATTTATTGAAGACATCTTTATAGTATACAAACGGTTTTTTAACTATTGAAGGTGACATCATTAACAAATTTCCCTCCCACTCGAAATTTTTAACCCCCTCGCATATCCTTAATAGATTCGAATGGAGTCTAGGAGCATGAGTATCCAGTTTTACTTATTAACGATTCACCAATTTTCATCGAAAGGGGGCTGGTATAGTTTCTGAGAAAAGCTATGGACGGTGACACGACGGATGGTTTTTCGTATTCCTATTTTCAGGAACATCCAAATTTTATTTTCACTGATAGTATTACATATGTTTTATTATTATTAACATGCTTTTATTAGCTTGACCTGTATGTATCTATGTGTGAATGTAATGGAATTTTGTGAAGTGAGTTTTCATCCACTTTCGGCCGTTTGAACAATCTGAAATTTTGCAGATGTATTAGAAACCGATGACAATACAATAATAAAATTTAAAAAAGAGAAGCTATTAAATTTATTAATAGCCAAAATACAAATTTGCATATCTCTAACTTATATATAAGGATTTATAGTGTGCTAGTATAGTTTATAGTTTCTATGGAAATGTTGATGACTGTTAAAATTTAGAAACAAATATTTATTTGACGAAGATAGATAGATGGTAGAGGCTAGAGTGGAGTGGAAGGAATTTTTGTGTATAGACTAGCAATTAGTAGGATATGCAGCCGACTATGATAGGAACTATGCCGATATTCACCTGGAGTTCGTGAAGAAAACTGCAGAAAACCTTCTTGAGCATAGCCAGTTACTTCGTTCTTATACATACGCCGAAAGTTTAGTCAATTAACCGCCCTTTTTTTCTTATTAATTGACAAACTGCCGATGTACGGAATTCGAACCCATAACCTCCCAGTTTCCAAGTAGGCATACTGCGCAGACATAACGCCTTAGACCGCTCGGCTACTAGGACTGTTTATTTACAGCATAAAATCGAATCTATCCACTCGATATATTTTAACACAATAGAAATTCAACTACAGTATTTTACGAACTCTCGGTGTATAATATTTGTTGGCTATAGCATATATAACTTGAGTTGTTTTTTTTATTATTTCATTGAAATCTTTTATCAAAATTTACGCCTGTCCATCAACATTGTAGTCACTCAGTTAGATTATTATTATTATGATTATTATTATTATTTTTCTCAATTTTTATTCCAAAATATCTTACATACAAAGAATACAAATGCTTGGTTTACATGATGATATTTTGACGAAACTATAATTATTTATTTTTTCTTCATACCGGTCGGAAACCCTTATTAGTAAATTTGCTGAGGAAAATTAAGCTATTGGTTTTGTAATGAAGAAGGGATTTTAGAAAAATTTCTTCAATTGTTCATCAAACATGCCTAGTAGATGTAGGTCACAGTTTTGGACTTACATCTACTAGGGAGGACGCTGTAGGCCAAAATATTAATCTTAGCGAAATAAAACCTCTTCCTGCTTTTGAAACACCAAATCAGCAATAGCTCTCCTACTATTAATTAAATGGGATTTTACAGTACAGCACAGTCCACTGTACAGCACGGTTTTTATTAATGATTAGTAACAGGCTAAATTTTTGCCAGTAGCTTCTCTCTCGCAAAAATTCTCGATGATAGTGACTAATGAAGCGCGTAAGAGAGCAACTTGTTTGTTTGACGATAGCAAAAATTTTATCAGTCACAGTTAATTTGTTAGTTAAATTGAGAGATAATGTAATAAAGACTTCAAAAAAACTTGTTCCCTACAAAATAAATGGTGAAACAGGTAGGTCCCCCATCCCCAACATGTTCAAATAACGGGGTATACATAGTTATTACTCCGTTACTTGAACATTGAGAGAGAACAGTTGGGCGTCTCGTCGAAAGAAACTTACTGACAAAAATGTAGCCTGTGACTAATCATTAAAAAAAACCGTGCTGTATTGTGGACTAATCAAAATTTTCAATTTAACATGATCAAACCTTCGTTTTCACTGTCTAAAGTTTCTGACCTTTCACTGTCTAAAGTTTGTAAGAGAATTTTAAGCCATTTTTAAAGCTATAGAATGTCATTAATTCAGCATTCTGACTTCATTTCTAAAGTTTTTAAATCTATTATAAGAACGAGTCTATTCTTTATATTTGCATTCTCACTTTTGAAGCAAACATTGATAATCATAGATATACCAAAAAACTGACAATGTGAACTAGGCAAAACCGTTACCACTACATGAAATCAAACATAAGACAACAATAAAATGGTCTAGAAGATATGGGTTTTATTTTTTAAATGACAATCTTCTTTTTCTTCCACAAAATACATAACTGAATAGGTGGTAGTATAGCTCTGTAAAGCTCACACATGAAAATATAAGAAATATGACACATTTCATTTCATTTTGTATAGCCTCATTTCAAGGTCTTCATTAAAGTTTGGTTAGTTTTTTTGTTCCCATTGTTATTATTTGGTTTGTACTTACGTTTTATGATTATCCTTTACGGCAATAGTTTTGTACCTACCAAGAGGGGGATCAAATAATAACAAAAGGATACTTTTAGCTTTTATTATGATTGTCCTTGTGATCAAGAGAACAATCTTTTTGTGAAAATTATGTATTGTTATTATTTGACTTTTTATTTTATACGGAAAATTGTAAAAGTCATTATCATCAAACGAAAAAAAAAAATGAAATCAGGGAAAGATTCTGGTGAATTTGATGAAAATATTACAATTTTCTGTAAAATCATCTTTTTATATTTCTTGTTTTATTGTGGATGGTTCTTAGTATAAAAGAATCTCCGGATAAATTCGAAATTTTTTTGTACAATTATATAAACGTTTGTATAATTTATTGTAGAAAGTTTTACTATGTGGATGGTTATATAAAACAAAACATGTCGCAATTATTTATTTGATAATCTATCAGTTTGTGGATGGTCATATAGATCGAAACATGTCGCTATTATTTATTTAAGAAATTGGACTGCAAAATAACATTTGAAGATTTTATGCCTTTAGTAAAATCATAAGTTGTTCATTATAATAACATGAATTGAATAGCCGTACCCATATGGATAAGATGTGATAATTAGTCCACACACGACGGCTCACCAAAATTGTAGTATATGATTCAAAGGAAGCACAACCAATTATAATTATTAAACTCTTTTTAGAGAACTTTGTAATATTTCCCAACGTTTTGTTTTAATCTTGAGTTTTTGATGTGAAACATTTATTGCGGCGTGTTAGACCGACTGTTGGCCTCGCGACATTTTCTCGCCACGCGTATAACGTTGTTCATAGGTGATATTACATATAACAAATCAGTTTTAAATAGATTCTCATAGATGGCCATACATATACAGGTCCAAAAACTCATTCATAGGTGACAATAGGTACAACAAATCAGGTTTAAAAATAAGATACGCATTGAATGTCTAAATGAAATTTATTGGTTAAAGAAAATGTTTTTAATAAGTTGAGGATTTGTTATAACATAAAGATATATGTTTACAGTACATAAAATACTTCTCCTCGTGTATTTGCACATACAAAAAAGTATACATAACAATTGGGGCTTGGGAACACACTGATAGAAGAAAACAAGTTAAGAAGTAAACAAACCTTTAATTTTATATTGCATTTTTTGAATTTTCCAGAATACCCAGCAAAGTAGAATGCAGACAGTAAACTTTTTAAAATTTTAAACGTTAAAAGTTTCCAAATATTTCCACTAACTATACTAGACTATTATGTAGACACGTTTCTACATAAATAATCTTGGTAAATTGTATAATAATATTTCGCGACTTTAAATGTTTCTTAAATATTCTATCTCGAAGTTCATGTACAGAGAAGATTATAGACAAATTATACAAACTTTATAATAAAGTTATGTTATTTTAGGTAAGGAGCTAAGGGCAATTCAGACATCAAACTATATGTACCGATGAAGTTTTCCAACTAGGAAAAAAGAAATCTTTTTGGGTATATCTCCAACAAAAAATCAATACGGACATGAGATATTGTAATCTAAGAAAGCTTAAACCAGATAATAATGGTCGCTGCAGATTTTATTGAGGTGATTTAGAATTTTCTAACTGACTGTAGATCCTGTAGAGATAAATACGATCTTAGAACTACGGTACATAATAAAAGAGAGCTGCCAACTGAAAATGCTTAAATCTAAGTGTACGGTAGAACATCGCCAAGTTCTGAATTTCACAACTCTTTGCCCGAATTCTGTACAGCTATTCCAGCACACCTACACATATGCTTCAATGTTCACTGGGGTTGTGATTTTCCTGATTCGGGCTGATGAATATACCTAGTCATGAAGTATTCCCTATTTCATGTACCTATACAGAAGGTTCTGAAATTCATTCAAGAAAATTATATCATGGTGAAGAGCTTCAAAAAACAAACAAAAAAGTTTAGAAAAGTTTTTCGATTTGACGCTAATTTTTTAAGATATAATCAATTAAATATTGATAATTTCAACCAATTACAGAGCACATAGTGCACTTATTCTCACATTTTTTTGAGTATTTTTTGTTAAATATCTTTTTTATTTATTGCGTTCGGTATTTATGTACTTTGGTACATACTTAACAAAACCTAGATGGTTTAGAGTAGCTAAGAATGATGCCAGTATCCGATCATCAATTAATAAACAACTCCCCGCTCTACTGCTGATGCCACGCCTCCTTACACTATGCGCTCTGTGATTGGTTGGATTTATTTACGTTTAATTGACTATATCTCAAAAACTAAGCGTCAAATCGAAAAACTTCATTACATTTTTTTTTTTGCAGATCTACACCGTGGTATAGTTTTCCTGAATTCATTTCAGGACATCTTGTATATATTGGTTACCGAGAATTGGTATATTTGTTCACTCAACGATCGTTAAAACCCTTAATTCACTTCCAGAAGGGCAGAATACTTGTACAAGTAAAGGCAAAAATAAGAAAATATTTTATATCACGTTATTTATCTTGCCTAGTAAAATTCTAAATATCTACTGGGACAAACATGTCAATAGCTTGATTCTCACGTAAATATCATTAGGTACTTTTTTTTTAGAAAAATATGCGATGGGGTTTTAGAAGGTGTATTAGTTCTTTTCAAAATTGACAACCGTCGATACCCCAACTATTTGTACAATTTTAACAATCCCCTATAGAATACAGTATATTATAAATAGAATTTAACTACTTGTTAGTAAATCTATGATACATATATTAGAATTAAAACATTGTAGAATCATTGCAATAAGTATTGAAGTAAGTTTAAGGTAGTAAATTTTAATTAATAACGGTTCATATTTAAAGTTATAATTTAATTTCGTACAAATATTAATATTTTATGTTAAAACTAAATAAGTTTTTCACTTTGCTAAGAATATGGTCTCAATACGAACATCGAAAAATTAAAAGCATGGCCAAAAGACCTCGGATTATGTATCTAAAAGTACAAAATCAACAGTGAGAATTTCAAACTTTATTTTAGTGAAATTAGGTTACTTTTAGTGAAATTATAACCTTAATGTTTTCTTGATATTATAAATCTCTAAGAAGAGTTTAGTATTGTCGTATCTTCAAAATACAATCAATCATTGTGAGGTGAATCAGGGTACATTTGAGCTTTAAGTACTTTTTCAAATAAGAGAATTATTGATATTTTAGAACCTGAGATAAATCACACAAAAAATGGGAATTATTGGGTTTACATTTAAAGCATGTAAAATAGAACGTTTGTCCGGCTATTTTTTTAAATTTTATTAGAAAAACGCGTTGACGCAACGCACAATTTTAAACAAAAATATGAGGGAAAAAAAAGTAAACGCACAATTTTTGGGTGCACTTAATCCTTTTTTAAGATTATTCATGCTTAAAATCAAATGTTTTATTATAATTATATGTCTTTGAATAAGGATACGCATCTATTTCACATGTACATATGAAACAAACGGTGCGATGGTGCATTCGTATATTATCGTTTTTTGACGTACAAAACAATATCTTCTTTTTTATTTCTACCCCAAAAGGGGATTCAAAAATAATGATAAAATACCACTTAAAAAATACGGAATAAAATTGGAAAATTAGTGAGAGATTGTCAAAAGCAAATAAGAAATTTTTTTCATAAATAAAATGAAAATCAGCATTTCAAACATCAAATAAAAATTGATACTTTGGATTAACCATTATTTCGATTATCCGTGCCAGTCTTTGTCAACATTATCCCAGATAATCGAGAGTACACTCTACATATATATCCAGAATGGTGTGCACGAAAACCAAGGTTGTATCACGATCGAAGATTGTTAAATGCATATCACATGACTAAAATTTGCTTTCATCAAAATATATGTCAATCTCATTAAATTCTCTGGAAGCTATTCACCTATTTAGTGGAAGAGAAAGCCCCTAGACTCCAAAACCAGTTTTCATATAGATATCTGAGTCACATTCGAATAGATGTCTTCTACTAGATAAATTATCACCTTTCGGTATTTAAACAAATCATCAAAACCTCCCACATACAGACACAGAGGAGACTAAATACATCTATGATGTCTGTTTAATTATACAGAGTAATATATTAATAACAGACGAATTATCTAGCATTATTATGAACTAATACGGGAAATCCTTTAAAAGTAAGCAAAAGCATTACGACACTCAACTCTACGTTCAATCGCTTACGGTAAAATACAACACAATCATGTACAACATACATATAAAACTTATTATTGCTGTAGGCCTTTGGTGCACTTTCACTCTTGACGACCGAATATGCATCAACAGTTTTCAATCCACACATACAAATATAATATATATAGGGTTGTTCTTCAACATCTCTCTGGGTAACACCATAAACTAAATAAAAACCCTCTCTCTCTCTCCTACAGCTCTTAATGTTTAAAACCCTTTCACATTAGAACCCTCTTTAAAATGTCTATATTACTAATGTGACAGTAGTTTTAAAACAATTTATTGAATGGGGTCCAGGATTTACTAAACAGGTTATGTTCGATTTAAACAAATTATAGGAGATTCTGTTGAAAACGATACACTCTAAATAGGAATCCCGGATTAAGAAACAACCCTATAGACTTTGATAATTTCAATCACAAAATGGTTTAAGAAATTCTTTAAAGTGACCATTTTGGACGTCGTGATCGCTCTGCTCTGTATGCACAAAATTTTTATATAATTTCGGCAAGATTAAAAAATCCACCTGAGGTTAGTGAACCTACCAAAATCGTGGCCCACTAAGAGTGTTTGAATGTATATGATATTACATTTTCTGGATAAAATGGCCAATAAATATACGCTGGGAACACCTAGGGCACTTCTTGTTCAGAAAACGTAACCGGTGAGAAAATAATCACAAAAATTTTTTTGTGACCCCCACAAAATACCTGTTTCAGAAATAGAAGACCATCATATACTCAGTGTTGAAACTGATTGTTATTCTTTTACCAAGTCACCTCTACAGCTATTAAAATGTTTGGGCTAAAACCTAATTTAATAAGAATAGTTAATGAATACAAATTTATGGATTTTAAACCAATGTATTCTTAGCCTCAATATTTAACAATGCATACACGTTTGTTGGTAGTTACCAGAGGCATGTAACCTAGAGGCATATGTATTGCCCTTAAAGCGTCTAGATATTGAAGTCCAAGATCTAGAAGCGAGTACCCTACATTCAAGACCCTTCTTAGAAACGTTCACTGCCCACTGTAGAAACTATAACAGTCAATAGTTTTATAACTAGCTAGATAAATATTTTTAGTTTGAGACTTACAACGTCTTTGGAAACTCGTCAGAGCATTTTGTCAACAACAGGCATACACTCCTGGAGTGATAGGAGTGTTTGCAACAGGCATACACTCCTGTTCCAAAAAGTTGAACTAATTAAAACATTCTAAGTGTAACTCTATGTAATATTATACATATATCAAGTAATATGCATGCTTAGACTGTGACTTACTGCTTCAATTTGATTAGTACTTGCGTTCTAGTACTCGACAAGAAGCTCAATTTAATCCAATGGCTCACTTTTTGGCAACTTTCTTGTTAATAAAATTTTTAGAAGCACTGTTTTCTCATACCAACTCCTCCGTCTTTAAAATATGGTATTGTAACCAGGATTTGCCTGTGTACTGTAACATTACACTTACAGTTAAAGTATGTACAATACTATCCCTTCATGTTTTGTTGAATTATATATATATAGAACTCTCTCATTCAATGCCTAAAGCCAATGTTCACACACAGAAGCATCAAACTGACTTCGAAAAAGTAGCAAATAGTTAATAGCACATTGTACCGGATGTTTCACAGTACTCTGGACAAGATAATCTCTTCGATGTTAGCCCTTTAATATAGTTAATATTAAGTGAATGGTAAATGAGTGCACGACCAGTGAAATTCGCAAGATTAAAGCCAATTGGGTTCGATTAGGAGGTTATCAATCAAAAATCCAAATTGTTTTTTTTTGTCCACATGGTCATTAATATGTTATTTAAAAAAAAAAGGACCATGAAAATTTAGTCAAAAAGACTGAAAAAAAAAAACACTTCAAAAAGGGCGATTTAAAGTTGATAAATGACCAAAACAGGACATATATGTTACTTTTTACTAAAGATTTTTATGGAAACTTTTCATTAGCACGCCGGTTTTAATGCCAATCTCTCTATGTTTTACTTATTTTTCATCTTTGAATCAATAATAAGATGAAAAAGTTAATGGTCCAAAATTAAAATTGGAGTTACGAACGTGGATAAAATTATTAAATTTAAAAGAAATTTTTAGATTTTATAAATTCATATTTATTTAATGATTAATTACCAATCATTTTCGGTAGATTTACTTGTTCTTTAAAAGTTACATTTTATATTTCAAAACCATCCCCATCGCAAAGCGATCATTTTCGGTGGATACCGAATCGCACAGAACTTTTCAGAAATTGTATTATTTGTTTAAATGTACAATGTCTACAAGAACATTGTGTCACATATATATCCAAGGTCCAAATGCGTTTTTTCGATGAATATAGATATTAACAATGAATGAAACTTGCGGACATAGTAAAAAATAGTCGGTCCACCGAGAATTTGACAATTACATACTTCCTGAAATAGCTAATATATGTGCCATGTACAGTAATTGATAGAATTGTCTACATAGAAAAACTGTTTACTATACTTCACAATACTGTAGTTCAGCTACTTTCAACTTTATAAAATATATACTGACTGATTTTGTGAGAGTAGTCAATCCTGTAAATTACCTTCTCCCAACCAATTGAAACAAAGCAGAATGTAAAAACCTCTATCTGACTTGAAAATAATAAATTATATAAATTCTATTAGGTTATATACAACTCTCAATACACTTATATAATAGAATTGCATATAAACACTCACAAAACAATATTTTTTTATTATAATTTTCTTTCAGTAAAATGAAGTTAGTTTATTTAGATTTTTTTCTTCCCAAAAGTGTTTGTATATTTTTATTTATACAATAATAAATAATACAAAATAATAAATATTTTGTAGGGTAGAATATTATTTGTAGGTTTATGTGTTTAGTTATGGTTGTTATCGTGTAAGAAAACTCATTTTGAAAATTGATATAATCAGGGTTGGCTTTCAGCAAATACAGTGGTCTTAAGAAAAGTGATTTCAGCTAGCTAAAATTAAGATTAGTAAAAATATATGATGAGTCATAGTATATGTTTTCGAGGTCAATAAAAATTATTTAATACGTATATAAATTAAATCATCTTCTCTACTACATATTATAAAATTGTAAATACCTGTTTATTTGTTTATTCAAGCATCAGTTATAAACAACTGGACCGGTTAAGATGCAACTTTTTTTTCTTTAATAGATTATGATTAGATTATTATCTATGAAATAAATTCTATGAAATCAATATTTTGTGAAATCGAAGTGTCGATAAATATTTGAAGTAGTGGAAGCGCTGGGTGCGATAAACATATGAAGTAGTGGAAGCGGTGGGAAATTACATTGACGTTTTTATTCTTAAAATGACGGGAGCCGTAGATATAACAATAAGATGCGAGCGAAGTCCCGGCGAAGTTTTTCCTTGAATTTGTTGAATGTTAAGCTAAACGATTGAAAATAGAAGAAAAACTTATTGAAGAGACTTATCTATTCATAATATTATCATCTTCAACTTTTGTCTAAACCTATTTTCTGTACCTTAAATTCCCCTTCGTGGGACATCAACACTTTACAATATGGTTTATTGCGGTAAAATACATCTATTCACGAATGCAGTTCTTAACACTTTAATCGACTGTTTTTTTCGACTAAAAGACAAATTAATCAAATAAAATAAATTATAGAGTTCCACAAATTACGGCTCAAACAATAAGTCCGTACCTGTATAACATATGCAAATAGAACACAAATAAAAGTATATGGAACAGATTTATATGGTAAATATTTTTATTGAAACTATTTACAACACGAAAATTCATCGTCTTATTCTGAAAACATATACATATATATGCAGAATCTATTTTATTTATTAGTTTCAATTATGCTAAAATCTTAGTAGTACAGTGCTTCCAGGCACTGTTAATAAATGTTTCTCCTTAAACTTTATTAAGGATGTACGAGCACTCAAGCTTCAAAAAGATGTAGACTTGATTTTTTGTTTACAAGTAGTTGAAGTGCATATAAATCAATTATAAAAGTTTCGGGGGGGATGGAGGAAGTTACGAGGGTCTTGAATTAATTATTTAATGTTAAAGTTCGAGTTTTAATACATTGCTCTTATGGAGAAACCCATATTTTGACATATTTTGACAATTTTCACTTGGAATAAAAAAAAAACAAGCAATAGAAAATAGAAATATTAATAAAGAGATTGATCCAATAGAATTCCGGTATGACGGGCCAAAAAACAAGATATTTAAGAAAAAAACTGAGATTTCGGGTAAATTTTACTTCTTTCGGCGGTAGCTTAATTACCCGAAATCTCAGGGTTTTTTCTTAGATACTTCAGGGTTTTTTCTTAAATCTTTCTTGTTAGGCCCGACATGACGGGCCTAAATTAAATTTTAATTTTAACTTACGACAAAAAATAATAAACATTATTGTGGACTTTTATCAATGTACTATATACGATTTTGAAGAATTTTATAAATGAACTATACATCAACGGTCCTACATCCTTAACTAATCTTTTCATATTTTATGTAACCTTAATGAAATTAACATAATTATTATGTCTAATCTGACAAATTTTGATAGTCAATTTCTGCGAAACAGCAAGATATAATGTTTAGATATCATCATATTTTAACAACAACAAAAACATTTTTAGAAAATTTTGATATCACGCAAAATATTGAACAGAATAGCCTTCTTTTTTTCGTCAGATCCATTCGACAGATCCATGGATCCACGGGAGCTTTACCGTCACTGACCTGTAGATGATCATATATTTGTTTCCATAAAAAATTACAGGGTGAACCAACTATAATATCACCAACTAACCAAAATCTCAGAATTTCCCGTGAATCCGTATGATTTGTATTCAAATCCCTCGTATCTCCATTGGAGCTATTAAAAATAACTATTTTTTCTAAATTTCAAATAATAATTTCTCAAAAACGGCCCAATTCTGCCAAAAATTTATTTGGAAAAGTTTTCTTTTTTGAATTATCAGAGTGCAGCTATACAAAAACCGTATATAAAGTGGCGTAAATTTCAATTAGAGGTTGAAATTTTACGGAATTCCATGCAGAATTACAACTTTCAATTATCTATTTGATTTTCCAATCTAAGAATTTTGATATGGAAAGCTTAATTTGAGATTAACGATTATCGAATGAAACAGCAAAAAGTGGTGATAATTTTATTTTAATTTTACAGTTCATTTGAATCGAATTTATTCGATTTTAGAAGAAATGTTTGGAATAAAAGTTATTAGCATATTTATAATGTACAACTTTTGTCCAAAGCATTTTTTCGAAAGCCAAATGGATATGGCAATAAACAATTATAAAATTTTGAAAAATAAACGCCACTGTTATGGCCAGTAGTACACTGAATATACAAAATTGGCAATCGTTTTAGTAGGTTTTCGATATTTTATAGGTTTCAATAGGTTAAGTTTCGTGAAAACAGTAGAATTAATAATTGTCAAAATATCTCTCGCATCTCTTTAAGATAAATCTCTTCCTAGAGTTTTATTTGATCTTAAATAGATCAATTAATGTATATGTTAATAAATTTCGAGAGTTATTAAAGTAATAGTAATTAGTAGCTTATAACCGCGGTTTTGCTCGCGTTATATTATTGTTTCTCGGTCTCCCGTCATTTAAAGTCTAAAAACCTCAATATAATTTCACACAGCTTCTATTATTTCAATTCGAAACTTCCACCAAATTTCTATTTTAGCAAATATTAGTTCTAAAGTGTAATCATAAGCTTATAAACAAAAAAAAAGATTCATCAAAATTGGTCCAGTAGTTTTTGCTTGAACAAACAAACAGACATTTACAATTTTAGTAGAGATTATTGAGCTTTCATTCTAGAAACATAGACGGCATATATTCGATTACCAATATTATGTAAATCAACTTTATAAGATCGTTTTAAAATATAATGTAATTCTAACGAGCTTTGATCAATTAACTTCTAGAAATAAATAAATTATATGGACTTTTTTCCTCATTGCTTTTCGATTTTTAAAGACAAATCCGTTGTTTTTAATGTTTCTAAATATATTTGGTCAACCCTATCACAGACATAGTACTACATAGTTAATATTCGAATATCTAGAAATAGAAAATATTTAATATTCATTGTAAAACTTCCACGCTACTGCATTTTCAATTTATATATCTCTGGT
The DNA here is from genome assembly GCA_963920215.1 of Nineta flava. NCBI lineage: Eukaryota > Metazoa > Arthropoda > Insecta > Neuroptera > Chrysopidae > Nineta > Nineta flava. Next base: position 121,115,355 of record OY986040.1, read on the forward strand.
ACTAACTCTGCTACTACAAACCATGAGCTTCTTTCTGGTGTGTATGTGAATAAATATATGCAAACCAATGTTGCATACACATATGTAATACAAATTGCCTACAAAGCAAAAATATACATTTATTTTACTCTATAACAGTCAGTAGTAGTAACATACCAGTCATAGTCATCATATAGTCAGTTGTGTTATATGCTGATTGTTGCAACTGAGTAGTAATAATATGGATGGTGTAAAAGGCTGTGATTACATCATAGTAGTCAGCTTTCAGCTTTGTAATATTCATCTATTCATATTATAATAAAAAACATTGTTGCATCATATGATTATTGAATAAATATTCAAATACAATACTTTTTTAATCCGGGTTAATAAAAACTAAGCGGCTTTTGTGTTATATATTATTCTAGATATGCTTGTCGTACACATGGCTACAAAAGTAGCGCTCATTTTTCAAAATTGTATAGTTGATTTGTTGGCGTTACTTTTATTGTCCATAGTACTTGCATCAACTGAAGGGCTGCTGTAGCATGTACTAAATTATGTGTTTTTATCATTAAAAATACGTTTTTCGCTCATAAACAAAAATTTATTTAACCTATTTTCGATATTTAAAGTATTTTCAAACTATTATTAGGTTGTCAAGAACTTCACGAAATTCACAATATTAATAAAATGCATCTTCATAAATCAGCTGAATTTTTTTGAGAATTTATCCCCATGGCGTTTTTGAGAAAATCATTACGTATAGTTTGAGAAATTTAACATGCATCTTCATAAACATGGTGCAATATAAAACTTATTTTGACAAAATGGAAACCCGACTTAACAAAAGATGCACTAAAAAGTAAAAAAATAATTACATATTCTTGTGCCAATTTTAGTTCACCAAAGCAAAAATTTTTAAATATATATGTACAATTATTGTTATTTTTGGAGGCGGTGTCAACATAGAGAAATTCACATAACACCGCCTCCAAAAATAACAATAATTGTACATATATATTTAAAAATTTTTGCTTTGGTGAACTAAAATTGGCACAAGAATATGTAATTATTTTTTTACTTTTTAGTGCATCTTTTGTTAAGTCGGGTTTCCATTTTGTCGAAATAAGTTTTATTTCTCGCTTTTTAGTGACTTTGAAGTTCTATAACTGATTTTATTTGTCTAAATATGGGTAGACCTACTAAACGACCAACTAATTTTTAGTGAATTTTTTTATAACACATTTTTTTTACCCGTTTTTTTTTTTTTTGTAATTTTTAGTGCATTTTTTTATAACAGATTTTCAGTTTTTTTTACAAGCATTTTGTTTTTTTTTTGTAAAAATTTTTTTTTTTGGGGTCGGTTTTTTTTTTGTAAAAAATTTTTTTGAAGTCGGTTTTTAAAAAAATTTTTTTATTTTCCCATTATGAATGAGTATACCTTTTCAAAAAAAAAAAAAAATTTCGCAGAAATCGGTTATCACATATAAAATGAGGATTTTCCTCAATTTCTCGGAGATCCCCTCATCAGAATGCGATTTGGTGACAATGGGACCAATCGGGAATCAAACCCTTTAAAACAAAAAACAAAAATTCAAAATCGGTTCATAAATGACGGAGTTCTGAGGTAACAAACATAAAAAAAAAAAAAAAAATACAGACGAATTGAGAACCATCCTCCTTTTTTGAAGTCGGGTTAAAAATGCACGATTCCGACTGTTTTTACATCGAACTATCTTAATATAGTCACGGTGTTTCTGAAATTCGACACATACTTTCCTCAATACCTTAGAAATATTTTTCGTTAAAACTTTGGGAGAATGCCCATCGGATTGTTTGGTTTTTTGATAAAATATGCGTAAAAAAATGCTTTTTTTTCATGCCCGCATCCGAAGGTTATTTGTTTTATGGTTCAGTTGGCATCCTGAGTACCGACGCGCTGTTTGAAAGTCGTTTGAAATTATGTACTAGTATATGTATGATGTTTTATTGCGAAATCTCCCTGATTCGCATATAATTTTCTATACAGTTTTTTTCGCGCGGGTACCCGATCAGCTGATATAGTTTGGAAATACCTATAAGCTTAAAATTATTGTAAAATTCAACAAATTTAAGTAAAAACTTGAATGGAAAAAGTCCAATCATGTGCATGTCTTATAGTATTATGTCTTATGTCTTTTTTAGAATTAAAAAATATTAAAAAAATAAAAATATTAAATATTAATATTTTTATATTTTTTTTTTTTTTTTTATTATTTTTTTTTTAAATATTTTATTTTTATTTTTTTTAAATTAGTATTTAACCTTAATTTTATGATCCCTAACTTTTACCTGGACGCCCAAGTACTTTTTTTAATTATAAGTGAAAAACGTATTTTTTTATTAGTTTTTATTTTTGTAAAATACAAAGATCAATCATTAAATTTTTACCATTTAATCGCCTTTTTTCCTCGGCTCTATTTTTCCAATTTCTTTGTTAGTCAGTGAATAAATCAATTACCCTGTTAGTTTGCGTATTACAATTTGTATTGAACACAACAAAAAAACTATAGTACATTGAATAAATTATTATTATAATGACAAAATATTCCAAAAAAACCTGAACTCATTATTTTTGAATGAAATCGATCGATTTCAAATACTAATATATGGTCATTGACCCTCGAATTTAGTTTTTATTTACAAATTGTGTTATTTCTAAACATATAGAGAATGAAATAATATATATTCTATAGAGTGTTTTTAAAATTAATACCACCGAATATCTTGAAAAATTAATATTTAATGGTGTTAAAATTAGAAGAGTATAAAGGAGAGTTTGGTTGTTGATTATCCTAAACATAGAATCGGATCTTATCAAGTATAACGAGAAGAGCAGAAATAATTTTTAAAAGGCAGATAACAATATTATAAATGTCGGAGTGCAACGTCTGCCACCGTAGTCCTGCTGCCTATATCATATTAATTAATTAATATGATATAATGTCTTTGTTTGTTGCTCGAATAAATACATTTGTCTCTCTCTCTGCGTAGAACATATTTTTTGAAAATTTTATTACTGTGATATTATAAAATATATTTTATATAATAAATATATAATTAAATTATTTGCAGCCTATATAAAAAAATTTTTAAGTAATAAAATTTTAAAAAAATGTGTTCTACGCAGAGAGAGAGACAAATATATTTGTTCGAGCAACAAACGAAGACACTATATCATACTAATTAATAAATAAATTAATATGATATAGGCAGCAGGACTACTGTGGCAGACATTGCACTCCTACATTTATAATATTGTTATCTGCCATTCAAAAATTATTTCATTCAATTAACAGATGAGGGAAGGTTTACTAATGCCGGATCTTAGACCATTATAACTAATGGAAGTCTTTACATAAATAAGTTTCTATTAAAAAAACATTTTTTTAAACAAGCTTTTTATAGTAAAACTAATTATCTACAACTTTACTTCTTATGTGTTTTTCAATTTTTTGAATATTAAGAGAGATATACCAAATTTTGTGTTTCCCCCTCCCTCTAAACCCCCCTTTCGCCTTATCGATTCTTGTCATGCTTACCATAAAAATGCATTGTCATCGGAACTGAACCAACATGTAAAAATTCAACTCCGTAGGATAAGAGGAAGTGGTTCTATTTCAGCTTGCAAGATTTTACCCGACCATACATACATACATACATACAAACATTGCAAGTTAAATAGAAGCTTGTAAAATAAATGCCTTTGAAAAAAAAACTTCGAAAAACTTTTGCCAATTTTATTATTATTATTTGATGGGCGGAGGGCCCTTAAAGCTTGAATGCCACCCGGACCCTCTTAAGCCCAGCCCGACACTGGAAGCACCCTCTATATACAAGTTACAAAACCAGAAAATGATTATTATGCAGCGACGTATTTTCCTATATATGTAAATGATATTAAAATGCATGGGTTTATATACAGAATGAGTCGGAAGGAATGCACCAAACTCCAGGAGTGTATCGTATACGTGAAATTTATTTAATAAATAATAGTTTAAAAAAACTAAAAAAACACGGTTTTATAAAAAAATCCAACTAAAAAATATAAAATAAAATTTAATAAATTTGGATTAAGAAAAGTGTAAATAAGAAACAAATGTATATTAATGGAAAAAAGCGTGGGATGCATAGTGTCAATAGTTATTCCATTAATATACATTTGTTTCTTATTTACGCTTTTCTTAATCCAAATTTATTAAATTTTATTTTCTATTTTTTAGATGGATTTTCTATAAAAGCGTGTTTTTTTAGTTTTTTTAAACTATTATTTATTTTTCATTTTTTAGTTGAACTTTCTATAAAAGAGTGTTTTTTAATTTTTTAAACTATCATTTTTTAAACAATTATTTATTTTTTCAATACTTTTCAATTAGTATTTTTAATCAGGGATTTTTCAGAAGTTTCACTTCTACCGTGTGTGGACCAGCCAAGTAGCCGAGCGGTCTAAGGCGTCATGTCTGCGCAGTATGCAGTACTTGCAAACTGGGAGGTTATGGGTTCGAATCCCGACATCGGCAGTTTGTCAATTATAAAAATAAAAAAAAGGGGCGGTTAATTAACTACACTGTCGGCGTATGGACAAGAACGAAGTAACCGGCTATGCTTGAGAAGGTTTTCTGCAGTTTCCTTCACGAACTCCTGATGAATATCGGCATAGTTCCTATCATAGTCGGCTGCAGCCGCATATCCTACCAATTCCTAGTCTACTCACAAATTCCTTCCACCCCACTCACATCCTAAGGCATCACAATGGACCTTTCGTCGAAGTGTAGCCCGTCCTGGGCAGCCTTTACAATCTACCTCTCTACCGTGTGTGACTTGCACACACACAAATTTTTTTTTTAAGTCAGTAACTTATCTGGGAAATTGATGAATCCTGGCTAATCTAATCAGGATAATCGGATATTTTAATCGAATTATTGTATTGTCATCGATCTTTGACAGGTGTGCAAAATTTGAATTAAATCTGACCGTTCAAAGTAGGCGAAAATCGAGCCCAAAAGGGTCGGTTACATACATACATACATACATACAAACATACATACAAACATACATACAAACATACATACAAACATACATACAAACATACATACAAACATACATACAAACATACATACAAACATACATACAAACATACATACAAACATACATACAAACATACATACAAACATACATACAAACATACATACAAACATACATACAAACATACATACAAACATACATACAAACATACATACAAACATACATACAAACATACATACAAACATACATACAAACATACATACAAACATACATACAAACATACATACAAACATACATACAAACATACATACAAACATACATACAAACATACATACAAACATACATACAAACATACATACAAACATACATACAAACATACATACAAACATACATGCAAACATACATACAAACATACATACAAACATACATACAAACATACATACAAACATACATACAAACATACATACAAACATACATACAAACATACATACAAACATACATACATACAAACATACATACAGGTGAAACTAATAAAAAGCATATAAAAAAAACACATGTGTTCTTATCCGATTTTCATTTGTTTTCAAGTTATAGAGTAGTTAAAAAATGTTATTATGTGTTCTACAGTATTCAAAATTGGTGATTTGAAACTTGCAATCAGTATGCTATGTTCGAGACTTACAACGTAATGGATAACTTTGTTGTTCTGATAATGTGTCAATATGCATGCTGTGACAGTTATTTAACGTTTAATAAATAAAAAAATGGCAATCGCATAAGAACATCGGCATTTTTTTGGCATTATTTTCACGTGTATAATACACTCCTGGAGTTTGATCCATTCTTCCCAACTCAACCTGTATATGTGTACATGTATAATATATTATAAACAAACAACAAACCCAATGAAAACTTTGCGACTTTTCGGCCGTGGTTAAGACAGCAATTTAGTAGGTTTTTGTGTTTATAATATAAATCTCCATCCACATTCTAACCATCTCTAATGATATTAATAATACATATATATATATATATATATATATATATATATATATATATATATATATATATATATATATATATATATATATACATTTCGTAACATAATTTAAGACCGGAAATTAAATATTTGAATTATTACCCTACCCTATAGTTTACCCAATTCGTAATAATTATGTTTTGGTAGATTGTAAATTTTGGATACTTACTCTTGTAAATTTTCATAAACCATTTTATTTTTATTTTGGAAAAATATACAGAGGTCAGTAGTTCAATAGTTCGGTAAGTTGACAGAATCTTTTAGTTTACCTTACTAAAGAAAACTATTTTTTTATGTATTAAAAAAGTTTTTAACACACATTAACATTTTTCCCTTTTATAGAAGATTATACGGCGACTAAACTTGATTTCTTACCAAAAAAAGTAAAAATAAAATCACAGTTAAAAACTTACCTTTTAAAACTCGATATTCCACCGGCAAAACCAGGTGGTGAAGTATCACATAAATTACTTAGCATTAAATCCAAATCATGTGCTAACGTATTCAGCAACTGTAAAATAAAGCGAAATAGAGATTAAGGATTTCGGTTAGAAGCTTTATTCTAGGAATTTGTATATCGATGAGTTTAAGACCTATCGGATCTGTATGTCATCAACCCGTATAATTTTGAAAGTGTAAAACAATTTAAAAAATATATATTTATCTCTGTAAGTTTGGAATGTCAATTTTTCGTCCTTTGATTCTTCAATATACAAATTTTTAGCCTTAAAGAAAGAACGTTATATAAAATATTTCCGAGCCGTTGCCTTATTAGGAGATGTAATCGTTTGAAGGAAATACAAATTCGTTAAAATTATATGACAGAAAACCGATAAATGAATAATGACGACTATTAAATAAATATTAAAATAACTGAGTTGATTGCTTAAATACCCGGTAAGAGTATTGACAAATGTTTGCCTGCAATTTCGACTAAACTACCTGTTCATCAAACAACAGTTGTTTATTTTCAAAACTCACATTTTATGCTTTTAAATTTATTGTTGTATCTCTTACGATTTCAAATATGGATATTTTTCCCCCTGGCTGCAAGATGTGCGGTGGGAGTTTCCCGATTGACGAACTTGACTACACTCTTTATCGCTAGAACACACGCCCAAATTTCAGCACGTTATATCTGTTCGTTTTTGAGTTATCGTGTCGACAGACGGTCAAAGAGATACCAAAAATTTTGCAATACTATCAACCGTTACAAAGTCAGAACTAAACTTAATACACCCTTGTATATATATATATATATATATATATATATATATATATATATATATATACGGGTTATAAAAAGGAATGTCTATCTGATTTGGTAGTGATTGAATAAATACGAATTCCGTTGTCAAAATAACAAATTATTAAAAATTAATAAATTTTAAAAATGCATCTTCTTCATTGTAAAGAAAGTAAACAGCTGCAATGACGGAAATAAAAACCGGATATATCCAATGACTAGAAAATTATTTATTAACTATTATTTATAATAAGATTTTTACAAAAAGAAAAAAAGAGAAAATATATTTAGACACATTTTGTTTACTTTTCAACTGACGAATAAAGACAATAAAAATAGTTATTATTTATATACATTGTTCTTCAATGAAAATACAATGGGAAATTGTTGAAATGAAAATATATTTAAGAGATATTAAAAAGAAACGTTTTAATGCTGTGTGAAGTTACTGAAAAGTTAATGGTTTCGTTGTTTCGTATAAAGCTTTCGTTACACATAATGCGTGCATGGTCGGTTTTCCACTTAGGCGCACTAGGCACTTGCCTAGGGCGTAACAGATTTGGGGGGGTGCAAAGTTTGGAGGACGAAAGAAAATAAATCCCATTCGACCCCAGCCTACTAACGTAGGTAGATTTCTTGAAATGTTCATTTTGAACGCTTACATGAAGACTGCTAGTGATGCCGTTAGAGATGAGAAAAACGGGACGAGAATAAATCAGCGAGAAACGAAACGAAAATTAGAATCCTGATTTTCGAAAAATATTGGAGAATAGAAATAGATATTTAATATTCCCTTTCAATCTCAATAGATTTTTAATTAGGATTAGTAAATATGTACGAATCATAAAACGAGAAAATCAATTTAGGTGCTAACGATTTAATTTTTTCTATGGTTTTTATTGTTTATAAATATAAAAATTAAATATTATTATCTAAGCTAATATTAAAGAGAAAAGATTTGATTTTTTGTATGTTTGTTTGTCATGGATAAACTCCATAAAAAATACTTAACCGATTTTAAAAATTCTTTCACCTATAGAAAGCTACATTATCAGTAAGTAACGTGGACTGTATTTTAATTTCAAAAAACTAGAGATCTCTACGAAAATTGTAATAATGTAACCCAAAGATATCCTAATCTATATAAATATAAATTAAATGCTGTTCGTTGGTAAGCGCATCTCTTGAGAACAGCTGAATCGATTTGGCAATTTTTTTTTTATAAAATGTTCGTTAAAGTTCGAATAAGGCTTTAAAGGTAAAAAAAGCTGGAAAAGTTGCCCGGAAAATTGGAAAGTTTGAAGTGCATATTTTTATGGAACTTTTGTATGATTTTTTATGTTTACTTCTTTAAAATAAACAACTTGCAAAGTCGATAATTGTCCCTTACACACCCACTCCTACCAGGGGATGTGAAAATATCTAACAAAGACAAAAAATGTTCCTTTTTGAAAAACAAACAAGGCTGACACCAGGGGGTGCGGGTGGTTAAGGTTAATTTTTGAAATACTCTTGCTTTAACCCGAATTTTTCCGAAATATCTTTGCTTTTACGCGGCGAATTCGCATAGCTAGTATTCAAGAGTCCATGACACCATCTAGAATAGACTTCCTAATCCTATATCCACCCGGTGATCTTTTTATGTTTCCAATGAAATGTTTATGTGAAATTCAACTTGTCGCAATGAGTGTTAGCTCAAAACGTGAGTGCCAAATCGTACTTTCTTTCAAAACAAACTCTCTTACACCTGTATTCGTGAAAGTAAAATCTTTATTGTTTTTTTTTTTTTTTGGAACTGAATCCTAAGAAAATCATAAAATAATAGACTCCAATACAGATCTTTTCTTTTTGTGCATTGAAGAAAAACTACACAGAGGAGACACAACAAACACAAAACAATACTAAACAATACAAAAACCCGGGGTAGGGTAGAATCGGAGAATAAAGAAAGCAAACTGCTGCTTTAAAAATTATATATATATAATATAAATGTATATATAATATATATATATATATATATATATATATATATATATATATATATATATATATATATATATATATATATATATATTATATATATATATATATATATATATATATATATAATATATATATATATTTGTATATATATATAAATATTGTAATCCTTATATACTACACATTAGAAAAATAATTGCTTAAGGATAGTAGTGAAAGCAAATGATTAAAATAATAATAATAGGAACAAAAGAAAATGAAAGAAAAATTATGATGTTTCTTGCAATGAATGGTTTGAGTGAAAATTATTAAGATAATATAATCTCTATTATATTTTTCACACTTTTTGAAAAGAGAAAATAATCATATAAAAGAAATATATATAATTATTATTTTATTATATTAATGAGAAGGCAAGGGGAACGGGAAAGATGTATACTAAATGATGACGAGTCCTTTTTTGTCTGTAGCCTATTTTTTAAGTGCTCTAATTATTACTTTAGTAAAATAAATAATTTATTTACTAGAAAATTTAAAAAGTCTGTAGGGTAAAATTGCTTAAGAAAATATACACTTTTTAATACATTTTTATTAACTCGCTTTCTTGCGAGTTTGTTTGTTTGTTTGTTTATTTGTGCGGAAAAATTTTTGCAATCGATTTTAGAACAACTCTCCGATGTGCTAAAACTTGAAAATTTAAACATAGCTCAGAACTGGATGACAATGCACGGATCTGGATTTAAATTTTGTTTTTATATTTTAAAATACAAATTGTATAAAATTAATTTTAGAAATTTGGTGGAAGTGTCTATAAATATTTGAAATGGTGGAAGCGGTGGGAAATTAGATTAAGGTTTTTAATCTTAAAATAATAATTTAAATTAAAAATTATATTATTAATTTATCGCGGTTTTAGAACGGACCAAAAAGTATAAAATAATTTCTCTAGCATTCTCTACATTTTCAGGACAATTTGTATGGGGTTAGGAATCTGTATGGGGCTGGGAGAAATTATTTTATACTTTTTAGTCCGTTTTAAAAACGTGAAAGTGACTAGTGTTTACTTAATTTGACATTTAAGTAATATGTCTGAACATTGATAACATATTATTTGACATAAAATGTTTGATTTGAAAAATCATTCACATGTAGGATGGGAATCGAACCCACGATCTCTTCAATTCTAGACCAATACACTACCTCTGAGCTACCTGAGATATTATGGTAGTGGAATGCATATGATCGTTCACTGTCTCTGATGTCAATGTATTATTAATTTGTTTATTTACTATATACATATTTTTGTATTGTTTTTGTAAACTAGCGCCCATTTATATCCATTGTTAGTGTGATTGCCTTTTGGTTATATTATACCAACGAAAGTGACGAGTTTACTTAATTTGACATAAGTAATGTGTCTTCATTACTTCTGACATTTAAATAATTGATTCGATTTTTGGAAAAAGGATTCCAACAATAGCTGTTAGTATATTTTATAATGAACATCTTTTTTCCGAAAATTTTTTTCGAAAACCAAATGAATAAGGCATAAATCAAGTATAAAATTTTGAAAAATAACTTTTGTAGCCATATGTTTATATATATGCATCTCATATAGCCATATTCTGAATGATATAAAAGCAGAACAATGAACAATGAACAAATTGTAGATATTACTATATGCAATGCTTGTAAATTCATTCAGAATATGACTATATGAGATGAACATATGTAGTCTTCGATTAAACAAACAATCTGTATTTTTTTTGATGAATTCGATGAATCTGTATATAAATACAGCTCAATACTCGAAAGCTATGCGTTTCTGGGCATTGTGCCCATGAGGACTTTTCATCAGAATAACTTATAGAATATCATATTAAATTTTTCGCTAAATTTCCATAAGAAATTGGGATACAATTTTCATAAGATTTGTACAAGGTTCTTTTATTCGAAGAGCACAAATTCGATAAGCACAAATCAAGTATAAAATTTAAAAAAATGGCATCAACTTGTGTGGCCAAGTGTACAATTAAAGCCATTAACTGGGAAAATAATTTTTACTTAATTTTTTTTTAAATTAACTAGAAACTATTCGCGTGTGGTAAAAATTACACGCTAGCGTGTAAATAAGCACAATAGTTAAATAAAAAAATTATAATGATTCCAAAAAGTAGTATCATCATGGCAAACCATCATTGATTTTACATTCAGAACAATAATAATTATAGAACTAACTACTGATACGAACAATAGCGTCATTAAGATATGACTGACTGCCTACTATCTAACTCTGTGTTCAATGAGTACTACTACATTTACTAAATAGTAGTAGTATACTAATGTATTGTTTAGTATACTATATATAAACTCTCTTCACGTCCCTCAAACCCCCTGTATATACATACTTGTGTACCATAACCCCATGGTTGAAACACCCCGAAAAACTATGATTCATGCTAGAAACATTAGTTTGTTGTGTATAGAAAAATCACCACAAATAAAGTGAATATCAAAATGTTTTATTTTTGTTGTTTTTTTTCTATAGAGAATTTTTTATGAAGTGATTATTGCTGTCATCCCCTCAATTAATCATATTTGTATAAAACGTATGTTTCACACATACCAATGTTAATAAATTGGGTTTTCTTTTCATCCCCTATATGGGTAGATAATCTAGAAAATGTTAAATATGTGCATATTATTAATAATGAAAGTTGGTCACTGGTGGTATTTCAGTAAACCGGTAGCTCTATACACGTAAAAAAGTACATGGTTTACTATAAATCTCAGTTTTCAGCGATTTTCTTAAAAGCTTAAAGGGTTTAAACAAAATTTACAGAGAATTATATAGACCAAGAAATGGGTCGATTTGCATGACACTTCTCCGTTACATTTGCGAATTGCATATTCTTGTAGGGCTGATAGCCCAGATGAAGACCTACTATTTTCCCATCACCCATTTTTTTCCCACGCGTTCAAAGTTGGCGAAACGGAAAAAAAAGAGATTTTTGAGCGATAGCGATGAAACTGTGAATTTGACAGAAAAAAAGTAAAGGTACCATTTTTAGGTATTCAAACAATTTGGCGCATCGGAAATTAAAATCGATTAATCAAATTGCTTATTACCCACATATATATATGTATATAGGCCGGACACAATATAGGTCAAAATCTTGACCGATTTTGATTTTTTTAATCTATTTGTTATCTATCGGAATAGAAGAAACCTATTGATTTTCATAATAATTCATCGAATAGATTCGTTTTTTATATTTAAAAAAAAACACAAAAAGTGGAAGCGCTGGGAAGTATGTATATAATTAAAATATGATATTAATCTAAATGTTTTTGACCGATTGTGCAGGGAGATATTCGCAATCAAAGTAGAAATTCTAACATGCACGGTATACGTAAACGGAACGCGCCTACTCCATTTTTTTAACAAAAAAGTCTTATAAAATTGAACTTAACAAACAAATTTTTTTTTTAAATTTCGTTACGCAGGAGCTGCTTCAACTAATTTCCTTGGAATACATAAATCACTCTCTAGCGGTTATAATTTTAGTGTGATAAAAATATCATATCAGATATGATTTTCGTATTTGCAAGACCAATTTTATTAATAAATGGCATACGTCTAAGGGAAAGGTGGGCATAAAGATAGAAGAAAACACAAAATACAAAATATCTCTCTTAATATTAGAACAATCGAAAAATTTATAAGGAGTAAAGTTGTAGAAAATCATGTTTGCTACAATTCATTACCTGATCATTTTTTCCAAACTCTAATGTGTACAGAGATATTTAGAATTTTCTCTTTCACCCTTTAATTGTAAATATTTCTGTAAATATTAGTGTAATGAAAAACTGATAAGAAACAAAATTTATTACTTAAATGTCAAATTCAGTAACCGATAGTCATTTCCGTTGGAATGGATAAATAGACACTATTTTACAAAATAACAATTTAAAAACGATTTATATTTTGCGGATCCACTTTATTGGCATGTTTCGATCTTAGCGATCATCTTCAAACTACATTTTCAAACTGATTTTCAACCACTATTTCCTCGAATGAGAATGACTAATTCACAAACATTGGGAAAAAAAGAACAAATACTATATAATATATAGATCGTTTGTTAGTTATAAAAACCAGTAACCAGTGAAAACTATATAATACATTGACAACTATCAAACCAACCATGTCCGTCCGAGGCAACATCGGGCATATATAACCACCAACAAACAAACATACATACATACACTTACTACAGTACACCACCAGACAGTGAAACACAAGCGCCGCTATTGTCGTCGGGAATTTCACCCTCGTCTTCCGTTTTATAAGCAAGCAATATATAACACAAAATAATGTATTCAAATTGGTGATTTAAAAACCGATTACCATTTTTTTTTTTTTTTTTGTGAATAGATTGAATATATAATCATCATAAAAATAATAATAAAAGAACCTTAATTTTTGCATAAAAATGGATGCTATTGAATGAGGTTTGAGAATGTCTGTTGCTTACAGTTTTTACGATTGTGGTTTCTTTTTTTTTTTTTTTTTTGAAAAACACTTGTTTGATATAGAAAGTTTTAATTAAAACGTTTAATATTTACATCTTTTATCTAAACCACAAATCACCCTGACGCAATTTGACACAAAATTGTATTGCAAAAGTTTTTTCATAGTAATTTTAATTCAACAATTATATCTCTTAAATGACGGCATTTTGATTCCAACCATTTTTCAATTGAATTTTTTCAAATGTTCTTCCGGGTTGACTCAGACCATTTTACAAGCTTTTATTTAAATTGGAATGTATGTATGTTCGGGTCAAATCTTGCAAGATGAATTAGAACCACTTCCTCTTATCCTACGGAGTTTAATTTTTACATGTTGGATCAGTTCCGATGGCAATGCATTTTATGGTAAGCATGACAAGAATCGACAAAGGGGAAAGAGGGGTTTAGAGGGAGGGGGAAACACAAAATTTGGTATATCTCTCTTAATATTGAAAAAATCGAAAAACACATAGGAAGTAAAGTTGTAGAAAATTAGTTTTACTATAAAAAGCTTGTTTTAAAAATGTTTTTTTAATAGAAACTTATTTCATATATTGTATTCAAAAGATCATCATGTTTTATCATACTCATGATGATCTTCCTATTTCACCCCGTATCATGTTTTCCTTGAAAAATACACTCCCTCACAATATTTTTTTTATTTTAATTCACTTACGGGACCAAGGCTATCTATCTCTGAAGTGGTCTATCTTTGGAGACAAACCCTAAATTTGTTCTTTAAAATATTGAAAATTAAAAAAATGACGCGTTATTGAGTTTACGTGCCCATATATATGATATCATTGATAATGTGGCTCGTAATTCTAATATTCTTCTTTTATCAGAAACATGGAGTAATATTGATGAAGACATTCTTGTACCTAATTTCAACTGTATAGTCAAATTTAAATGTGTAGCTATTTACCAAAATAATTACGATCATTAATCTTCCTATAATGTATAATATTGTCTTGTTTTTCAATATCACATAAATAAAATTTTTGTCCACTGCTTATGTGACAGGTAGACTTCTGTCTATTTCACTTAAGCACATAATGTATGTATATATAACTTTGTCTATATACTGTATGACACACATTTTCCAGGGAATTCTAGATCAGTCGATTGTTATATCTGCGATTCGTTACGTTGAAAATACACCCTGATCGAATTCTCATAACGCGCCAAAATAAGTATAACTTCAAAAAAGCTAAATTTGTGTAAACTGATGAAGAATAGACAAAACTGCCAATTTTCTGTGCTAAAAGTTTTGCTTTTTCGAAAATAATCGACCCAATTCTCGATGCTACAAAATCCACTTGAATATCTCCTTTTTTCTTCAAAACGATCCTGAATAATTGGAACTCTACTGTATAACAGAATTGACTTCCATCTTATTACCAGCCCAAGTGGCCGAGCGGTCTAAGGCGATATGTCTGCGCAGTATTCCTACTTAGAAACTGGGAGGTTATGGGTTCGAATCCCGACATCGGCAATTTGTGAAATATTAAGAGAAAAAAAAGGGGGCAGTTAATTGACTAAGCTGTCGACGTATGGACAAGAACGAAGTAACCAGCTCTGCTTGAGAAGGTTTTCTGCAGTTTCCTTCACGAACTCCAGATGAATATCAGCATAGTTCCTATCATAGTCGGCTGCAGCCGCATATCCTACCAATTCCTAGTCTATACACAAAAATTCCTTCCACTCCACTCACATCCTCATATCCTTAGGCATCACAATGGACCTTATGGTCGAAGTGTAGCCCGTCCAGGGCAGCCTCTACAATCTATTTATCTATCCATCTTATTTGAAGTCGGTTTTTTCAATAAGTAATAACTAAAAATAATGTATGACACAGGGGGCAATCCAAATTTATTATTTGCAATAATACCGGAACTAATTGAAGGTAAATTTCATGAATTGTCGTTCGATTCGAATTAAAAGAGAAAATTCATACTCTCCAACCCTGTATTATGAATGTTATTATTACTAACTAGGCATACAGATAATAATAATATTCAGAACTATTTAACACGCAAATCATATGTAACGAATCGAATTATCAAATTATAAAAATACTAATGCACACATTGAAAAATAGAACAAATATACAGAATAATAGAAATTACCCCAAAATAAGCCATATCGAATTGCACACATGCATTCAACAAAATAAAAACTATTATGAGTATCGAAAACCAGCCAACTGTTAATATAGTTGCGTTTTTTTTATCACAAATTTTTTTTTTCACAAAAATAATTTAATACATAAAGTTGGTAGCACGTGCTGTTCACAATGATAATTAAAACCAAAATATTGAACACTAAATTTTAATATTTTTACAAATTAACACACAATATTTTGTTTATATATTTTTATATGTTTATAAACAATTTCATAGCAGATTAGTCTCTACAGTTGCATATAAACTAATAAAACACAAAAATTATTAACACATATTGTTGTTAGTTTAAAAGCGTTGGATCTTGAAATCACTTTTCAGTAAATACTATTCAATTTATTTTTTTTTTTAGAGGCAGAAAATAAAGTTTAATAATTACTTTTCAAATTAAAGAATAGATTATTTTACTTTTTAGAACCTGAGATAATTGATCAATGATCTGAGATAATTTAAAATTGGCACTGTAGTAGATATGAAAAAAAGTGTCATACAATAAAATAGTGTAATAAAATTTTGTGAAAAAAGTATTGATGGGTTTTTCTCGTATATATTATAGAAAAAAATGTATGCGCGATAAAATATTTGGGGCTTGTTGCACCGCTTTCGGATCAGGTTCTCGCAGAGTTGCCTAGACAAGTGATTAAGGTCAATATGTATTATATTTGCTGAAAGTTACATCCCCTAATTAAATGAGCACTATTTTTTACGGTCTCAGCTTGAACTATAAAAATTAATTTCATGTGCGAAAATATTTGCTCATTCATTTGTTATACGGCGAACGGCGGGTCATAGGTTGCTGACCTTTTGGTTTAAAAAGTTCGTTGCATAGTTTTTCTTTGTTTGAGAAGTATTGAAAGTATTTTATCTTTCTATTACTTTGATATTCTCAGAACTTTTAGATTATTGAATTTAAGTGTGAAGGATTACCTGCACACTCCAACGGAACTAATAGGTGAGACTTATATACAAAGTGTTTCAGAGTTTTGTTGTATAATCGTAGAAGGTAATAGAACTTATAAAAATGACCAAAAAAAATTATTTATGCGAACGTTGATACGGAAATGGTTTGTTTTCGAAACATATCGACAGGAAAATGGGAAGAAAATATTCTTTTTCATGAAGAAATATCTGTTAAATGTCTAGAATGAATAGCATTCTCACTATGAGTGTATTCGTATTGGCGTTCGTTTTGGCTTATGAACGCTTACGTTACTCTTGAAAATGCCGTTCGTTTCAGGCATTATAAGTACATGTAAGCGTCAGTTGGCATCAATATTCAATTTGTCGCATGAAAACAGTCTAGCTGATTTACAAAAACCCGGTGCACATGACAGATATATAAACAAACGCTTATACAGTATTCATTTTGGGAGTTAGTACGATTTGCCGCTCATGCATTTGCTACCCTAGCTCGATGGATAAAAAAAAAGTCAGTGAACTACAGTGTCTATCGTTGAACTCAATCATTAGAGCACTTTGTCAGCATACATAGCGTCAAGTTGTCCACTAATAAACAACGTTTGGTAGCGCTGAAAGCGTGCAAGCACCCAAAATGAATATATCCAATATGTATAAACAATTTATTACTCTATAGCCCATATAAGGCAACTTTATAACCATAATTTATGTGTATTTATTTGCATATATAAGCAACTTGATAGCTTATTAGTTTATAAAGTTGCATACTATATTACATATTATTCATAACACATAAAAATAGTAATTACATAAAAAGAAAATGAATTAAACTACTTTTCACTTAAAACTTTTCACTATTCATTATTTTCATTAAAACAAAAATCCATCACAAAACAAAACTACCACAATTCACTTCACTGTACAAAAAAAATGTATAATTTCATCCACCACAAGGTATGAAAAAAATCCACCCTTCATATCACTAGAATTAAAAGTACGAGTTTTTTTTTTCAATTTTCACCTGTCTACGTTAAATTTTTCGCTATTGTTGTTGTTAACAATTGTACAGTGAATAATAATCCACAAAAACGAAGTATGGTTTAATGAAAGTGCAGCCTAGAAAAAATAACACCCTCATATAATAATAATAATAATAGTAAACCTCCCTTCATATAATGCACATGTTTGTATGTATGTATGTATGTACCATTTTTATTAACATACGTGAATTAAGCAAACGACATATGTTCTATTTTAAATAAGGGGGAAGTTGATAGTAATCATATATACGTCACTGAAGATACTATATATTGAGAATAATGGGTGCTTTTCATTTTATGCTATACATGAGTCATCATTTTAGTGGTGAATTTTAGGGATGTTCAACGGGAATTCCAATACATTATTCGAATATTTGTTTGTCGAATTGCATTCCATTCAAGATAACTGGAGCCAATTGCAATATGACCATTGATATCGTACCATATTGTATACAATATGTATATTTACATTTCCATACAACTCATTAAAAAAGGTTCGCGCAGATTCGTAGCGTTTGTTTTCTACTTTGGCTAAAAATGTGCTCTCACGACAGTTTGAAAATTTTTTATTTTATTGGTCAGTTCTTTAAAATATTTGAGATTCTTTTTTACGAATTTCTGCCCTTATTTCATCTATTGGGATATCTGGCTGTGGCCGTAGCTTAATCATCTAGCAGTAGATACTAAGTTGTTTAACCTACTATCTCTAGTTTATAGTTTACCCACCAAAGAGAATTTCCAAATGCTAGAGTTCCCAATAATGTCTAAACTGTTTGGTCAGATTAAATAATTATTTGGTTGCATAACAATTATTCAGTAAAAACCCATTTTATTAACATCATCATTCCAAGCCTACAGTGTAGTATCATTTTTATTTGAGTCCAAAGTTTTGATTTAAGCATTTTCTTCATTTTCCGATCAATATAACCAGAAATGTATGACTGGATAGCCTCAAAGTTACGGCCTCATTATAATTTTGGTCTTCTTCATGCGTAAAATTCTGATTAACCAACTAATATATTATGATATTAGTTTCCATAATGTCCTACACATATTTTGTAGGACATTTATAATAATTTAGTAAAATATTTTAACTGATAATAAATATTAAACCAAAAATATAAATATTAAATAAAAAAAGATTAATAACTGCTTGAAATTTTAATTGTAAAGTCTAAAAACATCGTAAATTCGATGACACAGCACGTTAAAACAATCTTGGTGTGTTCACTTTTTAGAAACATTGTATGTTTAAGAATCACTAGTACAAAATTCATACAGAATATATATGAATATATTTACGGTGATAATCAACGGTCTTGTGGCGCAACGGATAACGCGTCTGACTACGGATCAGAAGATTCCAGGTTCGAATCCTGGCAAGATCGAATAAAATTTTTAATAATTTTTTTTTTAAATTCAGTTTAATAATTTGTATTAAAGTAAAATATTTACTAAAATTAAAAAAAAGAAAGTAAATCATACTGAATAAATAATGAAGAAAGTATAATTTTAATAGTGGAGTGTACACTACTTTGGATATGTTTTAATCTAAGTCATGTGTTTAACAACCTTCGATAGCTCAGTTGGTAGAGCGGTGGACTGTAGAGGTTTAATATCAATAGTTATCCATAGGTCGCTGGTTCAAATCCGGCTCGAAGGAATCTTTTTTTTTAATTTTATTTCTAAATTTTTTTTTTTAAATACTTACTTGAATATAAGAACTTGTTTCATTCTTTTGATTTTTTTTCATATTTTGATTCATGATTTTTGAAATTCTTTATCTGAAACATAAAACATAGAATTATTAGTTTATTTCTTGTGTTTTAGTTTCAATTACATTTGAATCTTTTCAGGATTTGTGAATGGACATAAGACGTGCATTGATCTACGAGGGTCCAATGTGAATGGACATAAGACTTTATGGTGGTATTTTTTTGGAAAACATAATTAAATGCAAAATTGATTACCTATAAATTTAAAATTATCTAGTCGATTTAAGTTTACAGTATTTTATAATCATATTCAGGATGTTTCTTTAAAGTAGTTCACTAACAAACAAATAAAAAATTATTTTGACCAATTTTGAAGCGAGATATTTGCAATCAAAGTTAATACTCAATTTTTTTATAAAACTGGAAAAATGTTCTATACATTTCTTTCAAAAACAAATATCTTTAAAAGTTGAACAAACATATCGTTTTTAAAACATATACTGCGACCCCAAAAGTATTGAATAATCACTGTCAACACTAGTCTTGTATAGTACAACATTTAGTACATAATATCATAAGTGTTAAAATACTATATATGTTATACTAGATATGTTCAATTGGCATAGCAGTAACAAGTAAATTTATCAAACTGTATTTTATACTTTTTGCTTTGACTGTAACGAATGAACTACCCTAATGGTGGAAACTTAATAGTCCACAGTACAACACCCTTTTTTTAATGATTAGTAATAGGCTAAATTTTTGTGAGTAGCTTTCTTTTGAGGAGACGCTCAACTTCTCTCTCGCGAAAATTCTTGATAATAGTGACTAACGAAGCGCGTAAGAGAGTAACTTGTTTGTTGGACGATAGCAAAAATTTTATCAGTGGCAGTTGATTTGATAATTAAATTGAGAGATAATGTAAGAAATACCTCAAAAAAATCTTGTGCCCTACAAAATGGATGGTGTGACAGGCAGGTCCCTCACCCCCAATATGTTCAAATAACGGGGTACACATAGTTATTAGTAACAAGCTGATTTTTATGCTGTTAATTAAGAATGGTGTGATAATTTGATGGCCACCTTGTCCTACAAATTCAGTGGTTCAATTTCTCAGTCCTACGCTCTGAACATGTCAATCTTATGATAACATTTTTATTATTAGTAACTGTAGGACAAAAAAAACTTAATAGATTTACGCTTTTTCAAATAGAACACTGTCCTACAAAAATATTGGTAAGTCCGACAAGAAAAAAAGTGCCGAACGCCGCTTAGTAAATGCCCCTAAATGCATGCAACCGTCGCTTATAAAATTTCGAGAAATACGCGGATCAAAAAATAAACAACAAACTTGTCCAATAATTAGAAAATATGTTTTAATAAGTTTAAAGTAAATCCTCCGAGACCTTTCTCTGTCGGGTGTAGCAATCGTCTTTGAAATTTTTAATTGTAATCGGTATTTTTCTTTGTAGATTTGATTTTTATTGTAAAAAATGGTTCCCGTTTTTTTTCTCATCCGAGACCTGTTTCTCGAAGTATTCGTATATCTAGACGATATACTGTAACGGCTGTCTGTAAACACGAAAATAGAAAACAAGAGCTAAAAAGAAAGGTCAAGTTCGTAATAGGCACAATCGGAACGGGTATGTCCCCACTATGGGATAGGGGATATATAACTTTGTAATCGTATGAGATAGAAATAAACAACTTTTATTTGAATCTTTTTTTCATAGATTCAATAGATTTCTCATAATTTGTACTCCACCGTTGCCCCGACAAATATCCACCTTTGAAACCGTAAGAAATGTCCCTTTTTTATACATAAACAAATTTGGTTTGAAACTTTTGTCCATAAACTCAATACATACCGAATTATTTAAGCAATTAATTCAGTTAATAGGGAATATGCATGAAAATTTTTTTCCACTTGAATTGGAGCATGTTTACTTGACAAATATCAAGGTAAAATTACTTTTTAAATAACTTTAAAAATAAGCGAGATATGAATGTTTGAAATTCCCGATTAGACAAAGAGGGTGATAGCCCTCTTGATATGTTATGTGACGTCATATTACACTTTCACCATTTAAAATACACGTAAAACTTCGTTTTTAGTATTTTTGCAAGAAAGAGACAGATAATAATCTTTAAAAGCTTATAGCTTCCTTGATATTAGTCGGATTTTAATTTCGTTTTTAAATATTATTACAGTATTAGCAGTATTTTCATATTCTGAAAATAAATGTGAAAAAAAATTTTCATGCATATTCCCTATTGTTATTTTCACTTATTTACCATTCTAGTATAAAAATTTCTCTAAGAATAATTTCTCAAAGCTTCAAAAATAACGTACCTAAAAGAGTGCCTTTTGGGGAAGAACTAACTTTTGGAGAAAATTTTTGTTCAAGCAACAAAAATATTTCCACAGAGTTTTAAATTTTTCTTTTTAACAAATTTTTACTTACTTCATCAAGAAAAATTTAAAGTATAAACGAATAATTTTTTATTGTACGCATAGTTTTTTTTACTGTAAATTAACTTTAGAACAATATAAGGTTTCATTTAAATGATAAGTACTTTCATTAATGGTCATTATTATAACTATGGCAATTATAATTACTAATTGCTTTGTGTTTGTAATTGCATACCTATTTGTCAGATAATTGCAACATATTATAATTAAGCAAATAGCCAAATAAATTTGTCATAAAAAGAGATTACTTTTATTATAGGACAACAATAATTCATTTTATTACAGAACATTAAAGTTAAGAAATTTTCCAAACTTAAAATATTAGTCATTAAATGCATGATCCACATGTTGAAATTTGAAGATAATTGACCTCTTCTAACCTGAGATAATAGGGAATATGCATGAAATTTTTTTTCACATTTATTTTCAGAATATGAAAATACTGTTAATACTGTAATAATATTTAAAAACGAAATTAAAATTCGATAAATATCAAGGAAGCTACAAGCTTTTAAAGATTATTATCTGTCTCTTTCTTGCAAAAATACTAAAAACGGAGTTTTACGTGTATTTTAAATGGTGAAAGTGTAATATGACGTCACATAACATATCAAGAGGGCTATCACCCTCTTTGTCTAATCGGGAATTTCAATTATTCATATCTCGCTTATTTTTAAAGTTATTTAAAAAGTAATTTTACCTTGATATTTGTCAAGTAAACATGCTTCAATTCAAGTGAAAAAAAATTTTCACGCATATTCCCTATTGCTATTAAAAATGACATTAACGTATGGGAGAATCGGTTAAAATGACAGATTCTTTAATTTACTTCCTTGAAAGAATGTTACCGTTTTGACGGAACAATGTTAAATTGATCTGCCGGGTCACAGTGGTTTCGAAGAAAACGAAAATGCAGATACCTTAGCAAAGAAAGGACCAGGAATACTCTTCATTGATTCAGAGCCTATTTTAGGAATTCCAGGGACTGCATGTGAACAGGTGATCAACGAGAGGGCAAATGCTAAACACCGTAATCACTGGGAAAAGTACCGCGGCAGGAGTTTGGGAAGGTACTGCTACAGAGTGCAACCAAGAGGCTATATCTCGATGCACTGTGGCTGAACAGGGTGCAACTACGGAGGGTTACAGGATTCATTACCGGGCATTATCCCTCGCGGAAGCATCTGCACACAATGGGACTCCATACTCCATAACGGGTCCACTATGTGCAGATTGTGTGGCGAGGAGGAAGAAACATCCAGCCACATTATCTTTGACTGCGAACCTCTAAGTTACGTCAGATACAGGATATTCGGTGCATCTCACCCCGAATATATGAACCTTCAGGAAGACCTGATAAGCAAGCTCCCGTCTAATCTATCTCCTCTTTTCCTAATTTCCAAGTCCACGTACGACCGATTGACTAGCTATATCCCAAAAACTGGTCAGTATAAATACAGGATTGGCAGATAGCCAGAGGGTCGTTGCGTTCGAAAAATATTTACGAATATATTGAATTTTATTGTCGTGAAATCCTCAATGCAGCTTTAAAGTCTTCGATCATATACAAAATGGCAGGTAGCCAAAAGAGTCTAAAGAGATATAAGCCTGCAAAGCTTAGCAAGGATAAAGTAAAGTATCGAAAAAGGAAAATATCGACTCTAAAAGTGACCTTTTTTGAAAATTTTACAGTTGATTTATGCTGAATCCATTTGGTTTTCGAAACAATGTTTAGAACAAAATTTGTTATAGTATTTTTATAACGAAAAACTTGTATATGCAACATTTTTTCCAATACAAAATTGATTCAGCACAAATTGACTGCAAAAATTTGAAGAAAAAAAAAACAACTCTACTTTTCGGAGTCGATAATACATTGAGGATTCTTTCTGGGCAGCATAGAAATGTATTTTCAAATATAAAATGTTCTTTTGAAAGACATTTATATAATTATGGATTAACTTAAATGGATGACATTTCTTCGCATGGACAAACAGCGTAAAAAACAAATACGAAAGAGAAATTTTTATAATATGTTTCTAAAAAAAATAATTAACTTGGTACATACATTTTAGATTAGTGTATGCATCCACGTATGTCAATTTAACAACTGGCGTCCAACTGGAGTGACTGAGCCTGAGCGATGAGTGATTGTATTTGGTCGGACAATAGGTAAAAATATATATCACATAATGATTTAACGATATTAATTATGAAATTGTTTTTTTCTTATTTCTTTTAATAATAATTCCATAATAACATTTAATATTGTCATTCTTTCTTTTGCTAATAATAATTCAAGGAATCCGTATCGAATATTTGATCACAATTAGAATTCTGCGGCAGGAAATCAATGCAAAAAATATTGGGAATTATTATCTTATGTTAGTATGTAAGATTGTAGTATCAACTCCATAATTTATTCAAATCATTTTTCATAAACTAAATGAATTCGACACATTTGTCGAACACCAAATAGATTAACATTCTATGGCATCAATATTTGATGAAAACTCTTAACATCTTGAAGGGGATCGTCCCCACGACCTTTGGCTGTCTGGACCAATTCACTTTCAACTCCGTTTAGTTGGAAGACCTCCCTATAACTACCCTATAAACTCCAACATGTGCATGATTAATCATAACAAATATTGATATCTGATGTTAGATTATGTAAATTCTAAATTCTCTAAATTCTAGATAATCTACATTCTAAATTTTCTATATTCTAAATTCAAGATTCTCTAGATTCTAGATTCTCTAGATTCTAAATTATCTAGAATCTCTAGATTCTAAATTATCTAGATTCTAGATTCTCTAGATTCTAGATTCTCTAGAATCTAGATTCTCTAGATTCTAGATTCTCTAGATTCTAGATTCTCTAGATTCTAGACATTCTAGATTCTCTAGATTCTAGACATTCTAGATTCTCTAGATTCTAGATTCTCTAGATTCTAGAATCTCTAGATTCTAGATTCTCTAGATTCTAGATTCTCTAGATTCTAGATTCTCTAGATTCTAGATTCTTGATTCTCTAGATTCTAGATTCTCTAGATTCTCTAGATTCTCTAGATTCTCTAGATTCTAGATTCTTGATTCTCTAGATTCTAGATTCTCTAGATTCTCTAGATTCTAGATTCTCTAGATTCTAGATTCTCTAGATTCTAGATTCTCTAGATTCTAGATTCTCTAGATTCTAGATTCTCTAGATTCTAGATTCTCTAGATTCTAGATTCTCTAGATTCTAGATTCTGTAGATTCTAGATTCTCTAGATTCTAGATTCTGTAGATTCTAGATTCTCTAGATTCTAGATTCTCTAGATTCTAGATTCTCTAGATTCTAGATTCTCTAGATTCTAGATTCTCTAGATTCTAGATTCTCTAGATTCTAGATTCTCTAGATTCTAGATTCTCTAGATTCTAGATTCTCTAGATTCTCTAGATTCTAGATTCTCTAGATTCTCTAGATTCTAGATTCTAGATTCTCTAAACTCGAAAATAAGCTTTACTCGTGTGCGAAAATAAGCTTAAGAAGCACACCAACAATTATTTTACGAATATTGAAATCTATTCGGATTTATACAGAACCTTCAAATAATTCCTTCACTTAACTTTTAATTACGTTAAATAATTTAGTGCTAAAAATTAATTACAAAAAATATAAAAAAAATATATAATTAATCCATGTTTTATTTTTAATAATTGTATTTTAATAATGAGGATGAATGAGATAAGAAATTGTTTTTATTATTGTCATCGTTGTTAATTCACCAACAACAAAAAAGTAAAATTACAATTATTATAAAATTGTGAAATAATAACAAATTCTTTAAATTGATTCAACAGAACAAAACTAAAATATTTTTTTTAAGGTAATTTATTAATTGACGAAATTATGCAACATTAATTAACTTTATATTTTAATTATTAAAGACGATTTCATATAGATTTGTTAATAGACACATTTATAATTGCTTTACAAAATCATAGAAATGACTGAGGAAAAACTTCAATAGAACAATTCAATAGCCCACAGTACGGCACGGTTTTTTTAATGATTATTAACAGGTAAATTTATGTCAGTAGGTTCCTTTCGACGAGACGCCCCACTTTTTCACGCAAAAATTATCGATAATAGTGAGTAACGAAGCGCGTAAGAGAGTAACTTGTTTGTTTGACGATAGCAAAAATTTTATCAGTAACAGTTAATTTGTTAGTTAAATTGAGTGATAATGCAATTAAGGCCTCAAAAAAACTTGTGTCCTACAAAATGGATGGTGTGAAAGGCAGGTCCCCCACCCCAACATGTTCAAATAACGGGGTATACATAGTTATTACTTGGCGCTGCTTAAATAACCGCTACTTAAGTCACTATTATCGATAACTTTCGCGAGAGAAAACTTGGACGTCTCGTCGAAAAAAAACTCCTGACAAAAATTTAGCCTGTTACTAATTATTTAAAAAAAACTGTGCTGTACTGTGGACTAAATAGATAGCAATCTGATTAGAAAAATTGTATGCAATATATTTATATGTTGAATAAGTCAGTGAGAGACGATGCTCAAATTAGAATCCTGATTTTCGATAAATATTTGAGAGACAGAGAAAAGTTTTTTATTCTCTATAGATTTTTGAGAGAAAAATAAAATAATAAATTGATTACCATAGTCAAAAGCCAATTGTGAACATAAACAACCCTTCTGCTTCGGCCATCTAGGTGGCTCCTGCGTATATATCGAATAACGTATATTTGAAATGTTTCTCTCGAAATCAAACTCTCGCTTCAACTATGAGAAAAAAAAAGCATTAAGTTTATTAGAGGTATTATCAACATAAACTTTTTTTTGTAAACCTCTCAAATTTTGTAAAATAATAGGTTTCAAAACAAATTTTGATGCCCAATATAGGCTTTGTATGAAATTCAATATACTTTACTGAATTAAATAGAGTAACAAAAGTAGTTACCAAGAAAAGCAAACAAGTGATATAATCAATTAAAAACTTTATTCAAAATGGTAAAACAATTGTTTGTTAAAAAAAAAACAATGGAATGCGTAAATATTTAGCTGCGCTTACAAGAAGCGAATGTCAAACAAATTTATTAATAAAAAAATAAAGTAATATTAGAAAATCAAATTTAATTAATTACTGATGCATATACATATGTAATTTTTCTACTTCCATAATTACTGATCATAAAGTTCTTTTCAAAAACATCTTTAAACAACGATTTATGAAACATGTTCAAAATACTCCTAAGGTTTTGCCAAACAGATTATAGAGCTTAGATTTCAAACTGACAGAGTATTATCCAACATATTCCAAAATTTAACATCCAAGAGTTTCAAGTCAGTCATGAAACTTGACGAAAGCCTATAAGACCTTTATATTACGCTGGATGTATTTGAACTCGAGAGAAAATTTACGCCGTTTTTCAGACAAGTTAGATTTCCAAATATTCACATTTAATCCAAAGTCCCCAGGTTTTGAAGGTTTACTTCCGACTACGGGTATTAATATGATCTCTACAAGATGAAAATACCTTCAGTACACATTTTCATGCATTAACAAAAGTTCGTCTACTAAATATTAGGCAAACTATTGTTAAAGCATGAAATAAATCTTTTCTTCAAAAGAATACTGCAATATTAATTCTCTAACCTAAAAAGGAAAGGATTAAGCTAATTTCCACAACTGTAATTTGAATTATAGTTCAAGAAATATTTCAACAAACAAAAATTACGCCGCCTTAAACAAAGTTTTTCTACCGCCGTATAGTATTTTTCGACTTCGCAAACTGAATAAGAATATTTCACGAATATTTCGAAATGTACCACGTGGCCAGTTTTAACGCCCCATCGTTGAAAATGCTAGAAGTTGATAAAACCAACTTCTTCGCTTGATATATATATATATATATATATATATATATATATATAAATATATATATAAATTTTTCAGATGTAGCATATATATGTATGCATGTATACACCACCATATATGTGTGTAGCCACTCTAGCGGTCACAGTTTTAATCTGATTGAGATGAAGTTTGATATTTGATGTGCTTTTGGTATTTGAAAGGCCAAGTTCGTTACAGGGCAAAATCGGACAAGGGGGAAGGAGGGTTTAAAAGCAAGGGGAAACACAAAATATGGTATATCTCCCTTAATATTGGAAAAATCGCAAAACAACATCAGAAGTAAAGTTGCAGAAAAATTAGTTTTACTATAGATTTGTTTCTTATCATTTCTGTTACACTAATATTTCCAGAAATATTTCCAATTAAAGATTGAAAGTTAAAATCCTAAATATCTCTGTCCACATTAATATATTAGTATATTAGAAAAAATGATCAGGTGATGAATTATAGCCGACATGATTTTCTACGACTTAACTCCTGATACATATTTTGATTTTTCTAATATTAAGAGAGATATTTTATATTTTGTGTTTTCTTCTTTCTCTATGCCTTCCTTTCTAATTGACCTATGCCATTTTTTTTTAAAAATTGGCGTTTCAAATACCAAAATCATATCAGATAAGACTTTGGATCCGACTAAAATTGGGACCACTTATTGACCACCAATTTATTTATTTTAAGGAAATTCGTAGAAAGATGACGAAGTTCCTGCGTAACGAATTTTTCAATATATTAATGCTACAAATATTCGATGTATTAAGACACCCAAATATCGTTACATCTAGTACAGCTGTCTACCTTGATAACTTCGTACGCGTCGCAAAAAACTTACTAAGGAAACCCGACGTCAGGCAGTTTTACAGAAGTTATATGGATGTTTTCGAACAAGCGTCCCTTCATTCATTATTAGAACTTATATTAAATGACAAATATGATGATGTTTTTAAAACAAAACAAACAAAAAAAAAACTATATATAAATGTTACGGTCTACAAATAACAATAGATGTTTAAGTATATAATTCGTTTTTCACTGTAGTAGAGAAATTTTTTCATTTCTTCGAAACAAATAGATAATTTTCTGTTCATTTAATGAAGAGAGTTTGGGGTCTTAAAAGACTCATCATATTAATTGAATGTTTCATTTATCAGATAAACTTTGAATGTTCAACATATTGAATGTTCAACATTTGGGGAACTTTTTTATTGAAGTTATTATGTTTTAAAAATTTGTATTAGTGAGAGTATTTATTGATTTTTATCAAATCGACAAGAAAATGTTTCATCAAATGTTTGTATTAATAGTTTGTGTATTTGTGATGCGATACTGTAATGGTATTTCGGTTAATTTATCAAATGAAAATAGTGGAAATTTTATACCTGTAAGTGTGAAGCTGTTTGTAAAATTATTTGTCATTTTATAGAAAATTTTAAAAAAAATTTAAGGGTCATTCATCACAGTGAAAGCAGAAAGTTAAAAATACAATATGATTAATTTACTTATTACAACTATATGGCAATTGAACATATCTAGTACAACATATATAGTGTTTTAACATTATTGATACAATTTTCTGTATGTTGTACTATGAAAGAATTGTTTTGACAGTGATTATTCAATATTTTTTGAAAAAAATCCGCAATATATGTTTTTTTATAAAAACTAGTTAAATACAACTTTATAAGATATTTGTTTTTGAAAGAAAGGTATAGAAAATTATTCCAATTTTATAAATAAACTAGCTATCCCCCGCGACTTCGTCCGCATTTATGTGAAAGCCAAATATATATGTATTGAAAATCATAATAAAAATCACGCTATCTAGAGCACGGTAGTGCGCAAGGCCGAGATTTAAGGGAGACTTTCGGACTTTTCACTACAGTGCTATATCTTATCGTTAATTTAGGCTCATTTTTTGGGTGCTGTATCTTTTGAACGGAAAGAGCTACAGGGTTGATATTTCGAATATAGATACTTTACGGAATTATAAGAACCAATGTTTTCAATCAATGTTAACGAATTAACCGTTAAAAAGTTATTTCACTTCAAAAACGCAAAATTCGTGGGTACGCCCACAATTCTTGGTAACTAATAGATCAAAATGATTAGCTACTTCCAGATATGCTGTAAAGTTGATATTGGGCATGTAGATAGCTGTAGTACCCAAACCGACGGGAAAATTGCGAAAACTGGAAATTTGTATCGGAAAAGTGGAAAATTTAACATTTTTTGTTTTAAGACTAGTTTAACGCAAACTACCATGTAGAGAACGATATATCATATATACCTATTAATTTTTATACCATATAGAAATAGACATTGCAATTTGAATACAGCAGTATGCGTTGATTTTAAAAGTTAAGCAACGGAAGCCTCGGAAAATTGGAAAAACATCCTCCAAAATTATGTTTTTCTGTTCTATTAATGCTATAAAGTTTGAATTTTCACTAATCGACCCGAAATAACGTCAAAATTAACAGAATATTTTGAAAAATTTCATTACCTACATCGCAACCACACCGAAAATGGGAAAAACATCCCTAAAACTTACCTCTTTACTTCTATTCATGATAGAAAGATCAGTTTTTTTCCATCACAACCCTTCGAACTTGGTAAAAACACCCCCAAAACCAACCTTTTTGTTCTATACATACAACAAGATGCAGTTTTTTGCAATCGACGCTTAATAGCTACAAATTAGGAAGTTATTTCGAAAAACTTAATATTTTTTATTGCAAACTCCCGAAAAATCGAAAAAACACCCCCCAAAATTACGTTTTTCAGCTCTATATATGATGAAATGATGGAATTTTCACCAATCGACCCGAAATAAAGTCAATTTAACAGAACACTTTGAAAAATTTTTTTACCTATAACGCAAACCTCCGAAAATGGGAAAAACACCCCTTAAACTGCCTTAAGGCATTTTGATCAGACTGAAAATATGACCGCTAGAGAGTGATTTATGCATTCTAAGGAAATTCGCTAAGTTGACGCAGCTCCTGCGTAACGAATTTTTTTTTGTGAAGTGGAGCCAACGAGTCAAGTCATTTCTTCAAAGACTATAACGTTGATAATCAATTATCTGTAATAAACGATTAGTTTAGAAGTCATAATCGAAACAAATCAAATAACATCTTATATATACTAAATTTTATATAGTTATTTTAATAAAAAATATATCACTCTTATTTCACATTAATTTGTGGCGTTTTAATAAAAGGCCTATGATATATGATCGATGAATATTATTATCAATAATCCAATGTATAAAATTTATGCTTTCTTTTCAGTTTTCTTTGGCAATAACACTGCTTGAATATTTGGTAATATACCGCCTTGAGCAATTATTACAAATTATAACAAATTATTTAATTCTTCATCATTACGAATTACTAATTGAAAATAAACTGGTTTATTTTTAAACAACTTGTTTACTTAAAAAAAGTTACATTGTAACAATACAATAAAACAA
This sequence comes from Nineta flava, assembly GCA_963920215.1. Classification (NCBI taxonomy): domain Eukaryota; kingdom Metazoa; phylum Arthropoda; class Insecta; order Neuroptera; family Chrysopidae; genus Nineta; species Nineta flava. Next base: position 121,146,967 of record OY986040.1, read on the forward strand.
TCAATGTTTTCTATTTAGAGTATTAAAACATACTGGTATATTTAGTTCAAAGTTCAAAATGAATTTATTAAATCTTCCGTTTTCCGTTAATTATTACAAAACATCTTAAAGTTATAGTACCTAGCCTAGACTTCACCTATACAATCATCTTATGAATAAAATACATCGAGTTATTGTAGAATTTAATATACATCGTTTAAATTTAATGGAAAAAACTTATATAAAAACCATTGAAATCATAACTTAACCTAATTTGGGTGGATAAGCCACCCCTAAGAACTAAACCTTAAATAAATAAATAAATAAGTTAATAAATAAGTATGTACAAATTAGATTACAACAGAATTAGTTGCAATCGACATCGTGTGGCATTCGGTATCTGTTTCTGAAGAGCAACGTATTTGGGTCAAAACGGCCCAGTTCGTTGATCTCCGGGAACGGGTTTGTGCGGGATGATTGGAAGAAGGATTTAGCGGTTGTTTGGATAAATGTTCGGATAGTAGGGTGCCCAGTTTCTCGGTGGAGGGATTCAGCCGGATATCGCAGGGGGGCTTTCGAAATCGTCCGAAGACAACGATTTTGAAATTTTTGCATTTTCGCGAGTTGCGATGGTGCAGCGTTCGACCAAATTGGGGCAGCGTATGTGAGTACGGGCCGAATACATGACTTGTAAAGTCGATGTTTCAATCATTCGTCCAATCTACTCCTAATGTTGAGGAGTGGGTATAACCCCGCAAAGGATGCGTTTCCAAGGGCGAGACGTTTTTTAACGTTCTTCGTCCAATTCAACTGTCTTTGAAGAGTTACTCCCAGATACTCAACACTTTGAGTCTGTTGGATTGCCGTGTTAAACATTTTCAGTTCAAGTGGGTAAGAAGAAAATTTAGCCTTCTTTGTGAACAAGACGGACTGAGTCTTCGTAGGATTAATTTTGATTTTCCACTTCTTGAAATAGCTTTCAAGCGTGGATAAATGTGACTGGAGGGAGCTCGAAATAAGTTTCGGCTGCCAGGAAGTGCAGTAGATTGCTGTATCGTCAGCAAAGAGGGCCGTTTCGGTAGCTCGATCTTTCGGGATATCATTTATGTAATATAAAAAGAGGCGGGGTCCAAGCAAGGAGCCTTGAGGTACACCTGCCTTTACTCGGTATTGGTTCGATGTACTTTGTTGGAGATGAATTCGGGAATTTCGGTTAGATAGGTAGGAAATCAGGAATTTCAGGATGTAGGTAGGTATGTTGAATTTGGAAAGTTTGTGGATAAGTCCATCGTGCCAAACCGTATCAAAAGCTTTTTCGATGTCCAAAAGGACCATGCCTGTGGATTTATTCCAGTTAAATCCAGTAGAAATATGATCAGTGAGTCGGTGAAGCTGAGTCACTGTTGAGTGTTTTGATCTGAAACCAAACTGTTGGGGAATCAATTGTCCGTGGATATCTTCATGCGACTGCAGCCGGTTCAAAACTACTTTCTCCATGACCTTGCTGAGAGATGGCAGCAAACTGATGGGTCGGTAGCTTGAGGGCGACTTAAGTTGCTTTCCCGGCTTCGGAAGAGGTAGCACTTTGGCAGCTTTCCAGAGGTCAGGAAAATAACCAAGTCTCAAGCACGCAGTATAGATGTAACTGAGCTGTACAACCGTCTTCCGGGGAAGATAGCGGAGCACAACGTTAGTTATTCCATCATCACCGGGAGCCTTCCTACACTTAAGTTTTCTTAAAATGTTTGAAACCTCCTGAGGTGATACGCATTCGACTTCGGTTGGGTTAATGATGGAAGAGCGAATATTTTCCAAAGATTCGGACACCAAGCGGGCCGTTTCTTCGTCGTGATATTCGTCGCCACCTGTTAAACTGTGCGCCTTAGAGAAGGTGTCAGCAAGAAGTTGTGCTTTGTCTGAATCTGAGTAGAGATACCCATTTTCTGACAAAAGAGGGGGCAGTCTGTTGGAACGTTTACGCAAATTTCTAGCAATTGTCCAGACACTATTGTCACGAGTGGTCAGAGCCGAAATCCTCTCATCCCACATTTCATCCCTGGTGCGCGTGACTTTTCCTCGAATATCAGCTGACATTTGCTTCATGGCGTCATGAAGCTCAGGCAGCCTAACTCTTTGCCAAAATTTACGTAGTTTGTTCCGAGTCCGTATAAGTCGTAGTGTGTCATCATCTAGATTAAGTTGAAAGCCGAAAGATCGAGTTTTCTTAGGGATAGATTTTTCGGTAGCAGCTACGAGATTTCCCGTCAGTTTACTAACCTCTAAATCTATCTGTTCGGTCGTTTTGATCTGTGGAGTGATCAAAGTTTCGACGTTGAGATACTGTTTGAAAAGTTTCCAATCCGCTTTCTCGAAGTCCAGCCTGGTCTGCAGAGTTACAGCACCCCTCATTTCACCTAGGGTGAAAGTGATAGGGCGGTGGTCACTCTGCAAATCCAAGTGAACATCAAGATCCGACATAAGGTCACAATTCTTGAGTATCGCTAAATCGATGGTTTGGGGTAGGCGGTGGGCAGCATCAGGGTAATACGTGGGTTCCTCAGGGTACGCAACAATGAAGTTACGTTTGAGGGAGTGTGCAAAAAGTGCATTCCCGCTAGAATTGTTAGACATACAGTTCCATGATATATGGCGCGCATTATAATCACCCATGATCACAGCGCGATCATGGGTCCTTAAAACGCGGTCAATATCTTTTCCCTGTAAGAGTCTATCAGGGGGGTTGTACAAAGATGTAACTTTATAGCTACCACTATTAGCCGAAATAAGAATTGAGATGGCTTCAAGACTACCATCTTCAGGAGGCAAGAGAGAATGCTGGACATCGTGTCGAACGAAAAGAGCAACGCCCCCACCATTTCTGGTGGCTCGGTCGCGGCGATAGGTAAAGTACCCTGGGATTCTAGTTCTCTTGTCCGGCTTTAACCAAGTTTCGCTGATGGCGGCAACATGGATTTGATGCTGTTGGAGAAATGAGTGAAGCTCTGGAAGTTTGCGAAGGAGACTTTGAGAGTTCCACTGTAGAAATCGGATTTGGGACCTAGCAGAAGGATGGGATGCCATTTTCGAATAGATGAGCAGTCATCTTGAAAAACACGAGGAGTTTTTCGGAGTTCGAATTGCACGATTTCCATGCAGTCTCCACTTCAATCCTGAGTTTCAGGAGGGCCATGAAGTCAAAAGCGTTGTTCTCCGTTGGAGTTGGAGATGCCGGGGATTCTAGGGCCTCGGTCAGGAATGGGTTAAATGGTGAAAGAGGGGTGTTACACAAAATGTCGATTACCTCCTTTTCTGAATTCTTCTTAGGGAACCACGGATTGGTTGATGGCACAGGTGCTGGAACGTACTTTGTTGAAACCGATGGTGATGATGTTGGCTTCCTATTGGCTGGAACTCTGCTTGGCTTGTTGACCTCTTTTGCGTGAGGGAGGGCCGGGAATTCCCTGGCCTGAAGCGATGGTGGTTTTGGGCGGCCTTGCGCCACGCCCGGAGCGGCCTTGCGCCTCGCTCCTACTGCTGCTGAGCGGGATGCCGCCGCCGCCACGTATGTCATGCGTGCGGGACAGTCCATAGAACTTGCCGGGTGCGAAGCGCTACAATTGCAGCATTTCGCAGGATCCGACCGCGGGACTGCGCATTCTCGTGAGCCGTGGTTTTCACCACACTTCACGCAACGCACAGTTCCTCGACAGTTCCGTGAACCATGCCCGTATACCTGACAACGGTAGCATTGAATGGCTCCCCGCTTGTTGATATACTTTTCGATGCCAACTCTGACACCACAAATCCACTTTACGTTGAGGACGCTTTGTGCTTGCGTCCCCTTTTCAAATTGGATGAGACGAGATACCCTTACGCTCTCGTCTCCAGTTTTGCTGAAAAGCACGACCTTATTAGGCTTAAGGCCGCACTTTTTGAGCTCTTCAGCCACCATATCGTCGGTGTGGTGGCGCATGGTGCCATGAACAATGAACTTTGGTTCATGGTCACTTTTATTGCCGTAAAAGTGGAACGGCAACTGAATCGCCTCTAACTTGGCCTTACATTTGGTGTAGTCCGAGTCGGTCTCACAGTGGACACTTATTGTGCTGGGCCCAAAAGTGAACCTGATCGAGCCCTTGGCTGCCGCTTTTATGGCTTCCTCGACCTGCCTGAAATTGGTGAGACCCATGTGAACCACAATGGGACTTGGTTTCTTTGCTGCAGGTCGAGTTGCTGACACAGCTTCGGTGACATCGACCAACAGTCCATATCTGTTGCTGACTTCAGTTGCCGCTTTTTTATGGACGGTTGGGGCCAACGATCGCTTCTTTCTTTTGTTGCTGACGGGTTTAAATCCGTCCTCTTCCATTGGTGATGCTGTTGCTGTTGATGCTGTTGATGCTGCTGCTGGTGTCGATGTTGATGTGGAGAATATCGTTGGCTTCGGTGCCACCGCCATGCCGGCGGTGGTGTTCATCTTCAGTTTAAATTCCAACCTAGATAACAGAAGAAATACACATTAAATTTAAAAAATTAAATAAAGGCGCCTAAATAAACTGAAAAGTATTTAATGGTTGTAGGAGTTACAATCAAGAAATATATTTCAGGTTATTTTTATTTTGAATATAAAAAAGATTAAAATTCAGTTCTGTTACAAAAGTCCCCGACAATAGAATCTAATAAAATATTGTCAAAGGTAAATTCGTAAAAGAACGAAATAATACTTTCTTTGGTTTTTCCTGAATTGTCAACTCAGCATGAATCCAGTATAATAATGTATTATAAATAGATTCAATAGAGTGTAAAAACCCAGAAGAAAAAACGAAAAAATTTTTTGTTTCCGACAATAAATAAATTTATTGTCAGATGATCGCAGGTAAGAGATCTCAGATAAAATTTGAGATAAATTGTTTCGATACAGCGATGTTAACAGTGTCAACATCTAACATGGTATATTTATTTAGCTATTTTTTATTTAAATACTAAATGTCTATCTAATCAAAAAGGAGGCGGTAACCTTGTCAACAAATCAGATCGATATATGCTTCATATGTTATTTTAATTACAATTAAAGTTGTTAAATTTTCCGTTTGTAAGAAAGGTAAGTTTTCGAGAAAATCTTAATAAAATAGTTGCTTCTTAATAAGTGATGATATGGGATAAAGGACCGAGCTATTTACAAAGTAAATAGATCCAGACTTCAAATAATAGCTGTTCCTTAAAAAGTGATGATATCCCATAAAGTTTCGAGCTATTTACAAGCTAAACAGCTCGGTAAACTATTTATTAAAAAAATAAATGAGGGGTAAATTAATTAAGTATAAGAAAAAATTTGGTTGAAATTTATGTCGTAAGTTTTCCCTTAGTATGTTTTTAAAATTTTATAACGCGGCAAGTTTTAAAATATTTGAAATCATCAGAAAAATTAACTTGCCGCGTCATAAAATTTTAATAAAAACATACTTTACAAAATATTGTACAGAATCTCATATATGTTAGGTATACAAGTGTTACACATTTAATTTTAGCGAATTTCCTGAAAGGAAATAGAGCTATTGGTCCCGTACCGAAGTCAAAATTTCGCAAAAATTTCTTCAAATGTCCATCGATCCTACCTAGTAGATGTCAAAAATCACCATCTGAAAAATTTATATATATATATCTATGGACATATATATATATATATATATATATTATATATTGATTTCCCCCTCCCTCTAAACCCCCCTTTCCCCTGGTCCGATTTTACCCATTAACGAACTTGACCTTTTGAATATCAAAAGCGCCTCAAATACCAAATCTCATCCCGATAAAATGAAAACTGTGACCGCTAGAGTGATGACAGACACATATATATATATATATGTATATATATATATATATATATATATGTGCTCAAATACCAAATACCAAATCTCATCCCGATAAAATGAAAACTGTGACCGCTAGAGTGATGACTTTTGATTTGAGGCGCTTTTGATATTCAAAAGGTCAAGTTCGTTAATGGGTAAAATCGGACCAGGGGAAAGGGGGGTTTAGAGGGAGGGGGAAACATAAAATTTGAGATATCTCCCTTAAAATTTGAAAAATCGAAAAATTTATAAGAAGTAACAATAATATTTACAGAAATATTGACGGTTTAATATTGAAAATTAAATTCCTTAATATCTCTGTACACATTAGAGTTTGAGCAAAAATGATAAGGTGATGAATTGTAGCAAATTTGATTTTATACAACTTTATTCCTTACGCATTTTTCGATTGTTCTAATATTAAGAGAGATATTTTATATTTTGTGTTTTCTTCTTTTTTGATACCTCCCCCCATTCGCCTCGACGTATGTCATTTATTGAGAAAATTGGACTTGCAAATGCTAAAATCATATATGACATTTCATTTTGATCAGACTAAAATTGTGATCACTAGAGAGTGATTTATTCTAAGGAAATTCGCTAAGTTGAAGCAGCTCCTGCGTAACGAATTTTTTTTTATTAATAAAAACACAAAAATTGCAGGACAATTTTTAATGCGTGTTACCTCAGCACTCCGTCATTTATGAATCGATTTTGAATTTTTTGTTTTAAAGGGTTTGATTTCCCATTGTCCCCAATATTATACTAAAACCATACTATATTGATGTCTTAGCCCTTCAGAAAGCGAGCAGAGCCAGTTGACGTAATATAACGCGAAGCGGTCTCCTTTGTAAATGTGAATCTAAAATGAGTAAAGTATCGCGAAGCGAAAGAAACGCGTAGCATATGCGAAGAGAAACAAAACGCTACGCATTTTGTGCGATGCCTTCGGCTTCGTATATTTAAGCCTTTCAAAAATGATTGATATCCGACCAAAAACATAAATGTAAGAAAGGGCCGAGTTTTCGGGAAAATCCTTAATGTAATAGTTCCTTCTTAAAAAGTGATGATATGAGAGTAAGGACCGAGCTATTTACAAAGTAAATAGCTCTAGACTTCATATAATAGTTGCTTCTTAAAAAGTGATGATATGGAAGAAAGGACCGAGCTATTTACAAAGTAAATAGCTCTAGACTTCAGATAATAGTTGCTCTTTGAAAAGTGATGATATCCCATTAAAGGCCGAGCTATTTAAAAAGTAAATAGCTCGGTAAACTATTAACTAAAAAAAAATAATGAGGGGTAAATTGATTAAATGTAAGAAAAAATTTGGTTGAAATTTATTTCATAAGTTTTCCCTTAGTATGTTTTTAAAATTTTATATAACGCGGCAAGTTATTTTTTCTGATGATTTCAAATATTTTTAAACTTGCCGCGTTATAAAATTTTAAAAACATACTAAGGGAAAACTTATGAAATAAATTTCAACCAAATTTTTTCTTACATTTAATCAATTTACCCCTCATTATTTTTTTTTAGTTAATAGTTTACCGAGCTATTTACTTTGTAAATAGCTCGGCTCTTTAATGGGATATCATCACTTTTCAAAGAGCAACTATTATCTGAAGTCTAGAGCTATTTACTTTGTAAATAGCTCGGTCCTTTCTTCCATATCATCACTTTTTAAGAAGCAACTATTATATGAAGTCTAGAGCTATTTACTTTGTAAATAGCTCGGTCCTTACTCTCATATCATCACTTTTTAAGAAGGAACTATTACATTAAGGATTTTCCCGAAAACTCGGCCCTTTCTTACATTTATGTTTTTGGTCGGATATGATATAAATTTTAAAATTTTAAAATATAAAAAAAAATTATTTAAAAAAAATCCTCCCTCCAGCCGGATTTGAACCAGCGACCTATGTATATCTATATCTATTGAATTTTTTTTTCTTCCGACTTGCTTTACAAATATCAATATTTAAGGCTAATTAAGAATTTTAACGTAATGCTAAATAGCCTATAGCATTCCTCATGAATGTGGCTATCTAACGCAAAAAGAATTTTTTTAAACGGACTGGGAGTTCCATAAATTAGAAATCAGCGCGTTCAAACAACTAAAATAAAAAAGTTTACTCGGCTATCTTCAATACCAATTGTGATTACCCATTGTACACTTGGCCACAAAAGGTGATGCCATTTTTTTAAATTTTATAGTTGATTTGTGTCTTATTCTTTCGGTTTTCGAAAAATAATTTCGAATAAAAGTTGTTCATTATAAATATAGTAACAACTTTTATTCGAAAACCCCATTAATAAGGCAAAAATCAAGTATAAAATTTAAAAAAATGGCATCGATTTTGTGGTCCATATTACAACTTAGGATTGTAGTGACTCACACTCATACATCAGATACACATATCTGATCCATCAGTGTCAACATTGCAATTGAACCTGCGGTACAGTGCAGAACGATACATTTACGTATACACGTATATCTTTGTCTCTTTTTATATGCTTACGTATGCATATATGTACGTATGGAAGCGGATCGACTTTATAGGTATGTTCTGGTAGTGTAAAGAATATTCGATGCGATTCTTTCACTATAGAACGCATGCATTTCAGATATATAAAGTAGGACAACAACAGCTCAAAGCACAGTAACAACTTAAAAATTTAAGTAGTTACTAGTTACTAGTTCAGTAACAATTTAACATTCGTTGAAATCAAAAAGTTAATAAAATTCAAAAGTATAATCTAAAAGTGGTAATTGGTAACCAAAAAGTAGTGAAATAAAGTTTTCCAAAATATACATTTCAAGTACTTTCTTTATCACACGCACCCTTTCGCTACAAGATATTAAAAATTATAAGGCAGTGTTCTAATTTGACTCAAGAACCAGAAAAATTCGGATGATCAATCAAATCAATAAAATGTTTTTTTTTTCAGAGTTCAATAGAATCAATAACAAATTCTGGATTAACAACAGCATCACCACAATTTGCGTCGGATAAATCATCATCTATGGATCCTCCACAAAATCAAATATTATTTAAAAAATCACTCACAAAACAATCAAAAACCTTACCAGGTTTTAGTAGAAGTGATTCAATTCAAACTAGTTCATCACATGTTTATCCAGCTGCGCATCATTCTGACGGTAAAAAATTAACAGGGATTTTGTAGTTAAAGCTATGAGTAGTTTGCGTAATAAGGCAGCTTAGCGAAAAGGCTATACAGCTTTCAAGGCTTTTGTAATAACAGTCGATCATAAGAAATCAATTTTCCTTTAAATTTATATCTTAGGAATAAACTAAAACTAAAAATACAAGCTATTATCGGTAAGCATTAAAAACCAAAAAATAATTAAATAAGTTATTATAAAAGCTTGAAAATTTCCTTATCAATACTATGGTGATTTAAGGTCGTTCATATATACCGGGTGCCCAGAGAGTACCGCAGGGGATTGATAGGATAGATAGAGAATAAAATTCTGGGACGAAAAGTCCTCTACCATTTTTGAACTGGACGCACAGGTAATTAGTTATTAATTGAAATAAGTAACCAATCAGAAGCACGCAATAGCGGTAAGCAAGGAAGTGGGAGGGTCAGTTATTACTTACACTTCCCTGCTTACCGCTATTGCGTGCCTCTGATTGGTTACTTATTTTAATTAATAACTAATTACCTGTACGCCAGGTTAAAAAATGGTAAAGGACTTATCGTCTCAGAATTTTATTCTCTATCTACCCTACCAATCTCCTGCCGTACTTTCTGGACACCCAGTATAGTACATTCATAAAATTCTACAAAATCCAATATAGTAAATTCATTAAACTATACAAAATCTACAATAAAGTATATAATTATTTGCCGTAAGTTAAAATTAAATTGGATTAAAGTTGAAATTTCAGTACAAATTTTGAACCGGAAAGGTTTACATTCGTGCAAAAGCTTTTAGAAATAGAAATTAGTAGAAAAAAGTATGCTTTCACTGCTTAGAAATTTGATAAATATTTAGTTTTTAATCATAATAAAAGGAGGACATTCATCAAGTAGTTTTGGAGTTTCCGCTGAATCGCAACCACTACATGGCGAGTATACTGTAGGTGCTACAACAGGCGGGGGCAGTACTGGATTGTATGAAAGTACTGGATTTGGTGGGAATGGATATCAGCATGGTAGAGAAAATTACTTAGTACACAAAAATTTAACAAAAATTCTTTTAACTGTTCCAAAAAAAGTTTCATACAAAAGTTGTGTATACATATAATAGTGATTTATTTCTACGATTCGACACTAATGCTCCGGTAGTCTCCATTGTGGATTAGCTAATTCTAAGCAAGCCAACTCGAAAAATTTGTATTTTGTATACGAAAACAAAATTATGGAATAGTTAAAGCAATTTTTTGCATGCAAGCTTTTAAGCTTTCCCATTTAGTAGCTTATAAAAGTAGTGCATAATTATATTAACCAAATAGAAAATTAGTATATTTATTTGAATTTATCTGTTGTCTAACCCAAAACCATAAAAACACTGTAGCAAGTTTAATAGTGGGTACACCCACGGGCCATGAGCACGATGGAATTAAAGCATATAAAACCCCTGTGGCAGATTATCATTTCCATGAACATCATATCAAAGGTGACCATGGCGGTCATGATGCTGGTGGATACCATGGATACGACGGTGGGCAATATGGAGGTGGACATGATGTTGGACATTATGGATACCATCATGACGATCATCATGATCATGGGCATCACCATCATGCTGGGTTTCATGAATCATTTCTATTTGGAAAAGTAAGAATAATACATTTAATGTTTGTTAAAAGGAAAGATTGTTCTCACTCTCGCCGAGATGCAAAAAATCTCACCTCATCTTCACCGTTTTTAGCTCGCTAAAAACTGTTTTAATGTCAATATATCTAGAACTCTTTAACTCAAAATTACAAAATAACCTGTAATGTCGAGGAATATGTTACTGTTGCATGTTTAGTTATAAAAGATTTCACTATTAATATAACTTCATTATACTTCAATGAATAACAACATCCAATACACTACATAAACATTACATACAGTTTTGAATTTCAATACTTGTATTTAACTTGAATCAATAAAATAACTCCTTAGGCGAGTCTATTCTGCTCGGTTTATATACGTAATGATAAGTAACCAGATACAGGTAGAATTTCTTAGAACGTAGTAAAGTTTATAAGTAGACTACTGAGAACTCTAGCGCTTGGATATGCTTTCTGGTGACTAAAGCTAGTATGTCTATGTTTCCTGCCCCAACCAAGTCTTCGGTTGACAAGTTTCGTGTTCGCACGAAACATCGTGGTCTATCAGAAGGTCGAAATATCAAATTGTGCCCTATTTAATTAGATTTTCAATAATTTCGATTTCGGCAGAATATGACGTTTCGTGCGAACACGAAACTTGTCGAACGAACAGAGGTATATAAACCGAGCAGAATAGACTCAGCTAAGAAGTTCAGTATTTTATTGATTCAAGTTAAATACAAGTATTGAAATTCAAAAGTGTATGTAATGTTTATGTTGTGTATTTGATATCAGAGATCACAATAAATTGAGAATGCACTCAGAGTTGTCCAATTTATAAATTAATAAACAAATTGATTTTAGGGTTGTACAAATTAAATCACTAAAAACCTATAAACTTTGAAAAATGTCTACTGCCGTTGTTTATACAATTAACATATTACTAACTGCGGTTTAAATAGGTACCTCCCAAATATATAAAAATAGCTACCTAATGATGTAACGTCACTTATTATATAACAATAAACTCGTATTGTGATCGAAGATATTTGATTGTAATAAACTTTATTATGATTGTAATTAACTTTATATATATTTATTAATTGCCTATATAATATCGCTAGTGAATAATTTTTCCAGTGGTATTTAAAACGTATCGATCTATTATGCTAATTTTCAGGCATTGGCATTGAAAACACTACTAATTCCGTTAGCTGGTGTCGCATTACTAGGTGCTGCGGCTGCATTTGTAACAAATCCTGTATTGCTTCAACTAGGTGTTGTTACCGGAAAGAAAAAACGTAAGCGTCGTTCTGTAATAGAACCAACACCATTCACCAATATATTTACACAGATACATCAATTTCCAGTAGAGAATATCTATCCAAGTAACGATAAAGTGAAACCTGATCGATATTATCGAAAATCTAATTAAAAATATGTTTAATTTCTTCTTTTTTTGTGTAATTTATTTAATGCTTGTAAAGGGATAAATAAATAGGATAAGGTTGGCCAAGTTATTCCCCTCAAGGAGAAATATCTATTTGAGTGGTCTATTTTTATCAAAATAGTTACTGTTTGAAGGTTATTCGGAAAGTGGTCAAAAAGAACCAGTAAAGCTTACAGAATCGTTTACACGATGTCAACATGTATTGTTTTCACTTTTTCTTTTTCCCACGAGACTGCAGGTCAATTGCAATGAACAAAAAACAGTTATTTTTCTGGTGTAAACAATCGACCTAACTAAGCTTCTGACAATTTTTTTCTGACTACTCAGTCGCTAGTAATATTTAAACTATTATATTGACAGATAATTTTATCAGTATTATTTCTATGGTTGCTATTATCCAATCACTCAACTAAATAGTTCATTTTCATAACGCTAGATGTACGTCTTGCACAACCTTACCCTACGTTTCCAACGTGACCGCCGTTTAATTTATTTATACAAATTCAGATTAAACATTAACTGAAAAAATAAGAAAAACACTTTTACGCCAAAACAAATACATTTATGTAAATTAAATTATCAATAAAAAGCTGGTCTCAATAACGCTATGTAATCACTATCACGCTAAAAGCATTCCCTAATCCTATGCCCACGGGTATTATTATGATGCCCGATAACCGTTTTAGAAGTACCCGCCGCTTTTCAACTTTATAAAAAAGGTTTCTGTAAAATGTTATGTACCATTTTTTCTATGTTCAGTCATTATTTTATATACGTCAAAGTTGTTTAAAACAAATAAATGACGCCCGCTATCTTACCGATATTCCAAAATGTGCTCAACTTCATAAAAATATAAAACTTGAATTAATCCTTGAATTGAATTGTTCATATTATTATATTTAAAAAAGGCAATTGTTTTTTAACCAAAATCCCCTAATTTCCCAAATTTCTCGACAAACGTTGCATTATAAATACCATGACCAACACACAAAAAAGATGACCGAAATTACTACTGACAAAACTACTAACTACTGAAAATTAATATTTCCCATCATTCAGAAATAAAAACTTCTAAATTTCATGATAAAACAGCAAAGTTGGCAACGCTGGTGACGTCACGCAACATGGCGCGTTTTTCGGGACCGTTTGAAAAGTACTTTGTTTAAAATTTGACATTTTTTCTACAATAATTTCTTACCTCTACATTAAATTCAACAGGTTTTTAGCGGTTTTCATTTTTGACAAGATTACTTTATTTCAATATAATAATTTTTTTAATATGTCAATAGATAGATGTGTCTTCACAGTCTTGCAAAAACGTTACATTCATGTAAATATAATTGCCTGTAAGTTAAAATATCAGATATGCAAACTTTTTCAAACAAGAATAAAAAATATATATCATGTTTTTCAAATAAACATCCAATTTTTCTCCTCAAAAACATAGTTAAATTAAACTATTTATTTGTACAAACAAATTAAAATCAGCCCTGCGAACTAGTGTTTGATTTACTTAATGAAAACAAAAAACAAATGCACACGTGGCCACATAAGTTGTGTCTTTTTTTCCGAAATTTTATAATTGAATTGTGCCTTATTCATTTGATTTTCGAAAAAATATTTCGAATAAAATTGATCATTATAAATACACTAACAAATTTTATTCGAAATATTTTCCCAATAAATAAGGCACAAATAAATTGTAAAATCGTAAAGAACGCTACTTTTGTGACTCATAGTACATATAGTTTAATTGTCAAAGTAAAAAAAAAACAATTGAAACACAATCACTAATATAAAGTTAAAACTTTACAAGTAATTTGAGTTGAACGAAAGAAACACAATGTCAAAATATAAATGTAAACCTAAAAAATTAACTTCAACAAAAAGACGAAATCGTAATTCATTATTATTTCGTAAAATACCTTATCTATTAATGAATCGAAAAACTACATCACAACAAATTAAATTAAAAAAATTAAAAATTGAATCACCACAATTAAGATACGAAATGTGTTCGAAGTTTGTTACACGAAATCATAATAATAATCACAACGATAATGATAATGATGACTTAGTGAAATGTAATGTAAAACGACGAGCTGCAATTGATTTTAAAATATCATATCCGAAACCAAGTAAAATAGTGCGAAAAATTGTAAAACAAGCAAAACAGGATGAATTACGTGAAAAAGCATATGGTTTAGTGGATCTTTCACCACAAATACCAAAATTTTATATAAGAAAATCGGAAATTGAAACTATCACTCATGATACGCTACTGGAACTAAAACAAAATACTCAGTCCGTGTATAGTAAAATTCCGGAAAATGATGATTCTATTGATGTAGATGCAATTTTAACAGAAGCCAACAACATTTTTGATAATTATGATACACCATTAAATCTGAATTATGTGATACCAAATCAAAATCAATTAAAATATCAATCGATAAAAGCATTTCCCGAATTAATACCGGATGAGAATATTGAAAATGTATTAAATTTAAAATTCACAACAAAATTCAATGAAGATTACCGAAAGTTTATTATACAGAAAATGATATCAAATGCGGATACATATTTATCACTGCCGGAAGCAAAATTAAAATTAATCTATGCGTCAATCGAAAAACAAATAAAGAATATAAATTTGTTCGTACCAAATACAGAAGTTAATGATGATTTTGATTTGAAATATTTACAAAATCTTATCGGAAATTATCAGCAAAATCCGATTTCCTACGATAACGTTCACACTTTCTGTGTCAAAAATGAAATTGAGAAATTTATGAAAGTTTATCCAAAACGGTTAGACAAAGAACTCAAAATTATTGAAACGGGAAGTAATTCCGTTTGGGATAATTTAACAACACCAAATATGCCGTGGATTACAAACTCTTCAAGTGATACCTCATTGGATTCCTCTTCTATTATGGAATCTATAAGTAATAGTAACGATTCTACACCTACAAAAGAACCAGTTCGTATTTTGGAAAATCGATTACTTAATAGACCATATCCAAATTTGAATTTTGAAACTACCATGGGATCAAGTAAATATTCCACTAGTTTTATGGCAACATCAATTTCCTCTCTAGATCCAATTCCAAATTTGAATCTCGACGCAATAGAACCTTCACTTCCCACCGAATATCTATCAATCGAGACTCCGATTCAACAGTTTAATCGTCAAGTTTCTATGAAAGGAAATACTTGTTCATCATCATTCATGGCGACAACTATTCAAACACCATTTCCAAGTTTTTATCCAATAAATAATATTTTTAAGAAACCCTTAGCGAAAAATGATCCATTTACGTCCAAAGATAGATATATTGAACGTTTGGTAAATATTGAACGTCAAAAATTACATATGGCTCCGATTAAAATTCCCGAACCATATTTACATCCAATTAAGGATAATCCGGTGGAAGAAATTGTGCCAAATATTTCGGAAGATAGTTTTTGTTTGGATAAATGTTTATTGAAGAAAAAATATGCACCACATACAATTACGTCGCGAGAACAAGAATTGATTACGGAACATGATGCAAATATTGAGAAATTATTGGAAATTGAAAGGGAAAAGATGAAAAATTTCTCAAGAGATATGTTAGCTGCACCCGCGATTTTGAAAACTAATTATAAAATGAATAAACGAAATTTCTTTTAATTTATTGTGCGATTTATTACAAAAATTTTCAGGGTTAAATCAGGAAACGTCATTATTAATTCGGAAATAATTACTGGAAACAGTAGGATGAATTTTTCTGTAGATATATTATCTTTAGGATTTGTAAAGAATGTGTAAGTATTTTTACCGATCCAACAACTACTAAGGGTGTATTCGTTTTGGGCGCTTTCACACGTGCTTTCCGCGCTCACCCTTATAAATGCATTTTATTGACGTTCGTATTGGCTTATGAACGCTTACACTGTACACATGGCAGATAAATAAACAAACGCTTATACAGTATTCGTGTTGGAAGTAAGTACGATTTGACACTCAGCTTTTGCTGCCGTACTGCGATGGATAAAGCGTCTGTGAGCGTGGTGTCAATCGTTTGAACTACAACCATTAGCGCGCTTTATCAGTATACACAGCGTCAAGTTGAACACGAAAGTGTGTAAACGCTCAAAATGAATACACCCTAATTCCAAACTTATCAATCAATTTTGGTTTCATTTTTCGCTCTAATAGTCTCTAATTATATATTTCTTGCTTGCCATCATTAGCCATTCTTCAGAGGTTTGTTGGATGATTCTACACATTTTAATTTTTCATGTTGTCAATCGACTGTTTTACTGAGCAAGCGCAGTATTGTTTTTTATGTAAGTTTATAGTTATAACAAAATATATCTAAGTGCAGTATTTGCGTGTGTGTGATATCTCCTTTCTTGTGATTGATTTACTTTGACCACGTGGCTGACTAGGTTGGCGAAGAAAAAATAAAATTTCAACCTACGACGAAGGGTATTGGGCAGGGAGGTTGGTGCAGCAAAGATAGTTTATAATTTACCCACCAGAGAGCATATCCAAGTGCTAGAATTCCCAATAGCTGTTAAAAAATATGCGATTGATAACTTTCATGTGAATTCCATTGTGTGAACAGCAACGTAATTTTTGTTATATCAACTATTTTTAATGCGATTTAAATTTTTCACGTGTATAAACGGGCTAGTTGCACGAAAGCTACCTTACATACGTTTAGACAATTAAAAACAAAGCTTTAGAATTAAATAATATGTAATTACACTTCCGGATTTTGTTAAGGGATGTTCAAAGATTATTTAAGAATTTTGGTATACTCAAAAATTTCATTTTTTCATATTGTTTTTCAGCCTCGAAAACGACCGTTTTCGCGTTTTTTTTAACATTAAATTGTTTATAACTCAAAAACGGTCAAGTTTACGAAAAAATGGCATGAGACATTGTTTGTTGAAAATGACATAAAATACCTAAATAAACTCTATTTGAATCAAAATATTCGGTCATTCGAATTGGCAAAAAAAATTGGAACCTTAATATCAAGCATAATATTTTGAAGGCATTCTGACATAAAAATGGTCTCATAATGGTGTCCGACACTCATGCGGCGACTCGTGCTAGACTAACAGTAAAATTTTGATCACATGTATGTGTATTAAGGTCGCATGAGTGTGTCAAATCAGATTCTTTGTAAACCGGTTTATTTAAACACATTATTATTTTCTTCAAATTTTGACAAGCTTTAAAATTAACCAAAAAAAATTAAAACTTACACTATTACACGAAACAGTTTTAATTTTGAATAACAGAACAGAACTAATTTGGTTTCAAATCACTTTAAATTTACGCGAGACTTCAATCGATTAGCAAGTATTTTTAACACATTTATTTATTCACGCACTTGCAAATTTATCAGGGAAAACAATTTCCCAATTCTGATCTACTTAGTATTTAATTTTCGGTATAGAAGTTCACCCAAAAATAATCCTACATTAGGCACTTTTAATCGAAAACACTTTAAATTAAGAACACCATATTTTTCCTCATAATCAAAAACTTTGGAATACACCCCAAAAAAAATTAATTCTATCTATACAAATTTGAAAAAAACTTAAACTTCCATTAAAATATTTGTGTCTATTCAGTGAGTTTCCAAATTAATCAGAAAAAAATCATTCCAATTGAAATCTACACACTTCCAAATTATCAAGTTTAACCAGAAATTATCACAACACTAAGAACTAATTTGTTTGCAAATCACTTTAAATTTTCTTGGAAAGTATTTTTAAACATATTTCTTTCCAATTCATTAGAAAAAATAGTTCCAAATAATTGAGATTTAGTATTGATTTTGATGTATCATCTAATTAGAGAGCTTGGATTTAATTAGGTCCAGTCCACCATGCATTCAAATTTTCAAATTATCTCAGAAATAATTTCACCGACAAGAACTAACTTGATTTCAATTCACTTCAAATTACCTGACTGTTGAATAATTGTGGTAATTGATTGGTATTTTTAAACACATTATGAACTGATTGAAGAGCTTTGATTTAATTGTCAAGTTCATCCAGAAATAATTCTAAACTATGTACGGGTTCTTTGACAACATAAAACAAAACACCTTAAACAATAACAATAAAAGTTGATGAACTAAAGTTAAAAATTATTACTCAGAATAATTTTTTATAAATTGTTAGACGTTGTGTTATAATATTTTGTTCCGTCAGTGCATCCATCTACCAGAAGGCACTGACCTTTTCCAGTACGCTGTGCATTAATAAATGCACTTATACTACTCAAGTAATATATTTATTAGAATACATAGGCTGTGTACAGGGTGAATGGGTAAGTATAGGCCAAACTTATAGCTAGGTAATGGACCATGGTAAAACTTAACGGAAAAAGCATTTTGGAAAAATTTCTAAAATTCATTATTATACTCGGTATATAATATATACTAAGTTATATTAAGTTTAATGCCGTTTTATGTAACGTTTGAAAATATTGTACGCAAAAATTTTGGTATAGGTGTTCATAAAATGACCTACTTAGTCCATTTCCGCAAAGTTGTCCGTCCGAAAACACGTTAACGAAAAAAGATAGCGAGCTGAAATTTCGTATGTGTGTTCTAAAGCAAGAAAAGTAAGGTCAAGTTCGAATGAATGGGAACAATCGGATCATGTTTGGGAAATCGTAAGAGATAGAACAAAAATTTAAAAATAAAAAATGTTCCTTTTTTAAAAATAAACAAATTTTGTTAGAAACTTTTTTCATCAATTTAGTATACACCGGGTTTTTAAGCAATTAACTCAGTTAGTTGTTACTTTTTATTTGTTTTTAGAAATATTTTACGAAACTATTGGTTGGTAAATTAAAAAAAAACTTATCTAGGATAATGTATTTAGTATTACTCTTGAATACAATGTAAAATGATTGCACATCTGCCTGTAAATTCATGTTTGTAAAATATTTGTTGGATGTTAATTTGTTATAAATATGGTTAGTTATAAATATATTATTGTTATTATTAATTATTATAAAAATACATGTATTAATTTCTAATTATTATTTAAAAATATTACAATTAAACTTTCTTTCGTTAAATTTTAATAATAGTCTTAATTTTGTGTAAACTTTTCAAACTCATTAAAGTGCTATTTAATAGCTTTAATTTTGTGAAGTTTTGATTAAAACTTGATAGTAAGAAACAATTTAAGTCTTTGTGGACTTTATAAAACTTTTCCATTTATTATTACAATACTATTGCAATATAAGTTAGCTTTCCGACCCATTTTTTGCGTAATTATAATATGCATAATATCCAGAGCTGGGAAAAGTAATAGATGAGAATAGTATCGTATGGGTTCGATTCCCATCCTAGATGCTTATGATTTTTCATGTTAAGTATTTGATGTCGAAAGAATAATATCAATGTCTAGACATATTACTTAAATATCAAATTAAGTAAACACTAGTCACTTGCGTTGGTATAATATAGCCAAAAAGCTACCATGTACTAACAATGAATAAATAGACGCTACACAGGCACCAAATTAGCAACAAGCAACATATCTCTGAATCCATATCCCAGAGATAGTTACCATTAGCTAATTCATACTGATGATGACTACATTGCAGTCGAAATACGTATTTATAAAATACAAACAAATGTTCTAGGAATAGGGGAAAAATTTGAAATATAATTTCAAAAAAACCTAGAGTTCTCTTTAATTATTTTAATAATCTTTATAAATAGACGCTAGTTTATAAAAAAGCAATTTGTAGGATATTAGGAAATAATATAATAGTTATATTAATACAAAACTTTATACAAATTTTTAGAATAAAATAAAACTTTATACAATACAAAAGTTTAAACAACACACAGTCTGTTTAGAAAGAAAATCTTACATATCATTGTAGCAAATGAAAATAATCTTTTGACTGCCGCAAATGACGGTAAGTTCTGAAATACTGATTTTATAGAGAGATATTAATATAAACACTTACATTTGTTTTTTTGTCATCTCAATATCAAAAAACCACGAGTTCAATTCTGTTGTCCGCCATAGAAATGAATTGGTATAAATAATGAACTAAGTATAAATAATACTTAGAGTAGTAGTTTAACTTGCTATTAATTTATACAAGCTCTCTTCCCGCCTTGATGAACAACAGTGAGTGCTTGTACTTAGTACTTGTAAAAGTATTTTAAGAATTACCCGATAGTACTTTAAGTATCGTTTCAGTAAGTATTAAGGATTTATGATACAAGTTGGATCATTTTTGAGATTAATTTTATTTTTGTATTATTCCTTAATATAAATTAAATACGTTCAATAATCATCCTATGAAGTTTGGTAAACCCATTCCCTCACACTCTGTATAATATATACTGATTATATTATTATTATTATTATTCTTGTAAAAGAGCTCAAATGCAGCTTAATATTATAAACTAAGTACTTTTAAATTTAATTTATTATTATAATTTTTATTACTTAAATAAATATATTATTTATTTAAATTTGTTTTAAATGTAATTGTTTATATTCATTTAGAGAATAATGTGTTTCTTTTATTATTGATTTGATATGATCCGTTTAAATAGCTTTTGAACCATACATAAAGTGAGAATCAGGAATGAATTTCAGTTAATCATATATTCATTTATAAAGTTAGAACCGCATGGGCGAAAAAATTCTGTAAGCGAATAAAAATCATTAATAATTTATTAATTCATCAGAATCAGCCGTGGTGTAACGGTAGTACACTGGGTCAGAGGTTCAGGGTTCGATACCTGATGGATGAGTTAATTTTTTCATATCAATATTTCATTTAAAAATTCAATGACATGTTTGTCTATATAGTATACGCTAGTTCTTTCATACTAAGTCTTACGTAGCCTTGGAATGGAATTGCCATTAGTATTGTATTGTGACGCCTAAGTATACACAAATAATAATACGTACCCCTCAGAAAATTTTATTACAACCTTTTTAAACTCCGTAAATTTGTAAAATATTTTACATATATAATGGTGTTATAAGTTTAGTCCCAAGTTTGTAACTATGGAAAATAATGAGCAGAGAAAAACAAACTTTGGTGTAGGAGTTTAAGATATTCCAATCATTTCATTTTTGAATGACCGTCGACCTGCATGTCAACATGTTATTAACTCAAAAACGAAAAGAGATAACGAGGTAAAATTTCTTGAACGTGTTCTAGGGCTAAAAAATTTCTTCGAGTTTAGGAGGAAAAATATCTATTTTTAGAACCTTAAGAGAAGGCATAAACCCTCTAATCCAACAAACACCTTTTATTTGAAACTGTTTTTCATAAATTTCATAGTTTTCACCCAATTTCGTCCCATTTTCAATTCAAACGTCTGAATTTGTTGACTTTAGAAGTTATGCGATGTATGAATATACCATAACAATGTATATAGTAGTATTGAGTACCTTGGTACTCAACAAATCTTTTTTTTTATACATCTATACGTGTGAACAAGTAAAGTAAACAGTACACGCTCTGATACAAAATCAGTATATATAGATTTTTAAACAATTAACTCAGTTTATAGTTACATTTCTTTTTTTATACGGGCCATAAATTTTAACTAATCTAATTGACCAGTCTTATTGAACCAGCTTTAGGTGAGCATGATCTAAATTCTAAACCATCAAAAAAATTTACAAACGGTTTACAATTGTCAAGCGGTAAACGTAAAAGATCAAAAGATTTATAACTTATATAACATTTATATTTTATTCATACACAAATATATTAAAAAGGTACATCTTATGCCCCAAATTACCAGCCCAAAATTCCAGAGTATGTATTCAATGGATTGAATGTATTGTATACTTTGTATAATAGTGACCATAAAAAAGAGTTGGTATTATAATATTTTTTTCAGAAAATGTTTTAATTAAAAAAAGAAAATGATAATAATTGGTAGGTACCCTGTATTTACTCTATCTCTCTTCCTACCTCTTAATCAGAGTTCAGTGAAGTCAAACTTTGCCCACCTATGCACTTAACAGTCCACCAAACTTATGCAATTATATATTACAAGATTAAACCTGCGGCTTCGTTCACGTTTTATTGTTATATCTCTGGCTTCCGTCATTTTAAGACTAAAAACCTAAATATAATTTACCGCCGCTTCCACTACTTCAAATATTTATATCGTTCCCACCGCTTCCACTACTTTAAATATTTATCGACACTTCCACCAAATATCTATTTTAAGTCTAATAATAAGCTAATTAACCGTGAATATCATAAGCTTTTAAATAAAAAAAGTTTCATCAAAATCGGTCCAGTAGTTTTTTGGTGATGCTCGAACAAACAAACAAATAAACACACATTTAGAATTTTAAAATAGTAGAGACAAAGTGATTTAGGTTAAGACTGTAGAGTTTTTTCTCGGAGGAATATCTACAAGTGTATGGGAGGCCGCTGAGGAGGATAACCTCAACACGTTCTGCCATAGTCCACAGTTTTTATACTTGCAACAACCAAACAACATATGAGAAGCCCAATCTGAATATTCTCAATATGGTACGGGATTTTCTCTACAGCCTGAATTTGTAAACTGTTCAAACTATATTTACAGGTTTAAAGATCAATTTTAGGATAATTAAACTATCTATTACTTTGAATTAAGACCCATTCAATCCATCTAAATACATGTTTAATTAATTCAATTATTCTCAAAATTTGACCTAATAATTTGACTTGAAAAAAATGACGTAATAAAAATTAAGATTGTTTCACACGATCAGATATTACATTTTATACGGCCAACTAACTGAAGAACAAAATAATTTTGCGAAGATGATTTCCCTAATGTCATGTGATAAGTTTCATGATAACACTGAACTTATCAATGAATCATATGCAGAGCTGGGAAGAGTACCCAGTAATCAGTATCATGCATAGAAAAAGTATAAAATACAATATGAATAATTTACTTATTACAACTATGCCAATTGAACATATCTAGTAAAACATAGATCGTGTTATAACATTTATGATACAATTTACTATATGTTGTACAATGCAAGAATTGTTCTGACATTGATTATTCCATATTTTTGGGGTTGTATTGACAAATTATTACCATTAAATATCAATAGAGTTGCTCAGCTCACAAAGGGGCCTCACCCCTTGATCCCTGGGTCAGCCTTTGGCCTTGGATCCGCGTCCTTGACATAATTCAAAAACCGCACCCTTCTAGCAAAACTACAAGTAAAAAAGGTAATTTTTGGGTTTTTCCCCATTTTCGTTAGAAAAATTAATGTTTTCCGATTTTTTCCGTAAGTTATTCCACATTAAAAGCAAAAAAAACCGAATCCTTCAGGCATGCCTAGAAGTAGGTTAAAATTTGACCCTCGGCGCAGTCTTCGGCCTTAGCTTCGTATCCTTGACATAATGAAAATCGCATCCTTCCTGCATGAATAGAAATAAAAAAGGTAATTTTGAAGAGTTTTTCACATTTCCAGGAGGTCGCATTGAGAAAATTAAAGCTTTCCGAATTTTTCCCATAAGTTTGAAATTATTCCGCGTCGAATGCAAAAAAACGCATCCTTCTAGCATGCCTAGAAATGGGTAAGAATTTGTATACGTGAGTTTTTTTTTTAAATTAATTTTTTAAAGCTCAATTTTATAAAATATTTATTTTTGAAAGAAAAGTATAGAAAATTTTACCAGTTTTATAAAAAAACGGAGTATGCTTGAACTGTTTACGTATGTTACCAGTAATGCATGCTAAAAATTTCAACTTTCATTACAAGTATTTCATTCGCATCACAACCGTTCAAAATTTTCTTTTAATAAATCCAAATTTTTAGATTAATATCGTATCTAAATTGCATCAAATTCTTAAGAAGCACGGAGTTTACGAGTGAACTACCTTAAACTGAAAACACTATTTCAATCAGACAGACGTCATCTGTGTGTGTTCTATCAATACTTTTATTTGATGATTGAGAAATAAAATGAATGTTTAATGATGTACGAACGCTGATGTATAGTCCATTTAAAAAATTCTTCAAAATCTTATATAGTACATTCATAAAAGTCCACAATAATGTTAATTATTTTTTGTCGTAAGTTAAAATTAAAATTTAATAAAGGCCCGTCATACCGGGTCTAATAAAAAAAATATTTAAGAAAAAATTCTGAGATTTCGGGTAATTAAGCTACCGCCGACAGATATAAAATTTATCCGAAATCTCAGTTGTTTTCTTAAATATCTTTTTTTTTGGGCCCATCATACCGGCATTTTATTGGATCAATCTCTTTATTAATATTTCTATTTTCTATTGGGTAGTTTTTTGTTTATTCGTCTTATTTTATTCCAAGTGAAAATTATCAAAATATGTCAAAATATGTGTTAAAATACATGTAAACAAAAAATCAAGCATTAATCTTTGTGAAGCTTCAGTGCTCGTACATCCTTAATATTTATAAATAAGTATTTATTTATTTAAATCTTTAAATGTTTTGTTTCATTTATTTGGTTATTTTGTTTCTTCTTATGTTGTTGTTAAGTCATCTTAATTATCGTTTTTCTTTTTCTTTTTTATGTCTTAAAATTATATACATAAATGATTTCAAGAATAAATATTTATAAAATCTTTAAACGTTTATATAAATAGTAAATACGTTCTTGTATACAGGTTTTATTTTTAAAACGATAAATAGTCTAAGTGGTATTGGCGCATGAGTACCCAAAACTATTCCGTCTAAATTTGTGCGCGTAATTCTCTTTAGTATATATTAAGGATGTTGCAAATATTAGCTTCCGCATCCGCAATAATCAATACTTTTTACAGAGCTTTTGCGGATGTGACTGTTGCTTGTTTTGTTTAGCATTCTTGATTGTAAATAAATCACAACATGTTCAGACGTGTTATCATATGAATGTTTTTTAATTCTTTCAACAATTTTCATTATTGTTTGAGTGTTTTGCCTTGGATAATCTATTTGACAAATGACCCAACAATGCCACCACCGACGCAAAGTGTAATTTAGTCTAATTTTCAACTAGATTAGCATGTTCGAGATAAATCCCAGTGTATTAAAACATATTCTTGCAAGGGCCGTACAATCACGGCTTTGAGGAATCATCTAAAATCGTTGCACCCGGAGCAGTTTAGCCGGTTTAACGCGGGATTAATCTATGAACCTCTGCGAAACAGGATGGAACCTAAAAAGGCAGCAGCATTGCTCTTTATTAAATATTATGTACCAAATTATAAATTTTCATACTAAAAATTTTATTATTATATAAAGATAATTAAAAATTATTACCACCTTATTCCTTTATTCATGAACGTAATTAAGGATCTCTTTAAAAAAACTTGAGGTTAGTTCAAAAGTTCAAAATCATAGATGGATAGATTGTAGAGGCGGCCCTGGACGGGCTACACTTCAACCATAAGGTCCATTGTGATGCCCAAGGATGTGAGGAAGTGAATTGATAGATATGCGGCTGCAGTCGACTATGATAGGAACTATGCCGATATTCATCTGGAGTTTGTGACGGAAACTGCAGAAAACCTTCTCAAGCATAGCTGGTTAGTTCGTTCTAGCGAATCAAAGTACGATCTAGATCTCATTCGATTCGGAATGATGTCTAGGAAGAATTTGCGAAAGTTTCATGTTCGCACATAAACAAGTACAAAAGTTATAAACAGATAAATATTCCAAAAAAATGGTTCTACTCTATTGAAAATATCTCAAGAACTAAACGCGTTCGGTAAAATTTTAAACAAGTAAAATTAAAAATTTTAAAAATCTCCAACGCAATAATATAAAATATAAGATGTACTTCCCGCTACCTCCACCAAATTTATATGTAAAATGATAATGTTAATAATATGCCTATACATCTCCTCATCTTGAAAAGAGCTGATAATATTCAAACGACTGAACAGGTTTTTATCCAACATATTTAAGAACCACCGCAAGGAAACTAGCTATCTAATAAAAAAAAAACCCGTATTTAAATCGGTTCACGCGTTTACGAACTATTATCCCAAAAGTAGGCCCACAGGCAGACACACATAGGCTTCAATAATCCTGAAGGATGAAATTTCCAAAAAAACCTCTGAATGCTGAAAGTTGAGCTCCTCTCAATAGGGAATATGCATGAAAATTTTTTTTCACTTGAGTTGAAGCATGTTTACTTGACAAATATCAAGGTAAAATTACTTTTTAAATATCTTTAAAAATAAGCGAGATATGAATGATTGAAATTCCCGATTAGACAAAGAGGGTGAACGCCCTCTTGATATGTTATGTGACGTCATATTACACTTTCACCATTTAAAATACAAGTAAAACTCCGTTTTTAGTATTTTTGCAAGAAAGAGACAGATAATAATCTTTAAAAGCTTGTAGCTTCCTTGATATTTGTCGGATTTTAATTTCGTTTTTAAATATTATTCCAGTATTAACAGTATTTTCATATTCTGAAAATAAATGTGACAAAAAATTTTCATGCATATTCCCTATTATACTTTTAATCTAATGCTCAAAATCAGTCGTGGTCATTTTTTTAAATATATTAATTTAAAAAAATTTTGGTATCATTTAGACCAGTGTTTCCCAACTTATTTTTACCATGCCCTATCTAAGTCTTGTAAAAATTGTGATACCCCCCCCCCCCCCTATGTAACATATACATACTTTTAGATATTAGAAAGAAAAAAATTCCGGTGAAAAATGGTTTTCTTTGTTTTTCCATAAAATGAACCTATAAAATTAACTTCGAAAAACATTATATCAAATCCAGATATGTCCATATATGAGAAGAATGTTGAACTATGAGCCGAGACTCAATGATGTGATGCATATAGTGTTATAGTTGGTTCAACATTTTCCTAAGAGATGGATACCAATCCATGAGTATTCTATGATTAAATAGAAAAATTTTGTAGCCCCGAATTTACTCATTGGGTGTGATCATTAAGTGAATATCAATCAATATACCATAGCGATTATTGCCAATTACAGCCCTACATTTTAAGCAAACATTGAGATTTTTTTTTCTCCCAAAACGTGGAATCTTTCCAAAACTTTGGGAAATTGTGTGTTAATTTATAATTTATCGATGAAAACAATTTCAAGAGAATCTATAAAAATGATTTTTATAGGAAAAGTACATTAAAACAAGTAATGTAACAACTAACTGAGTTAATTATTTGAATACCCAGTATATACTGAGTTGTATATCAATGTTTAAATTGTAAACAATTTTTGAATTGTCCCTCAAGTTTTAAAATTTCTTATGATTTTAAAGATGGGCATATTTTTTCGTTTCCGAGGAACTATTGAGCACAAATTATGAGAAAACTATTGAGTTTATGGAAAAAATTTTCAAACAAAAGTTGTTTATTTTAAAGAGAAGTAGATTTTTTTGTCATTAAACTTTTGTTATATCTGTTACGGTTTCAAAGATAGGCTGTTTTGCGCATTTTGCCCAAACATGGTCCGATTTTTTCCATTAACGAATTTAATCTAACTTTTTTGCTCTAGAAAACAGAAAAAAAATTCAGTTCGTTATCTCTTTTCGTTCTTGAGTTATCGTGTTCACAGACGGATTGACGGACAGACAGACGGACATGCGGAAATGGACTAACACCTATAACAAACATTTTTTTCTGCAATCAATATTTTCAACCGTTACAAAGTCGGAACTAAATTTAATATACCTTGTATATTTACATTATACTGAGTATAACTAGAAAGTAATAATGGATCATCCATCTGAGATTTTTATCAGACTCAAATAAAATCGTGGAGCGCATAACAAACAATTTGACAATAAATAATATGTAAGGATCAAAAAAGACAATCAAAAGCCAGATATTATTTCACACAAAAGAACATTTTTTTAAATAAATAATCTCGATAGTAAATTAAAGCTTATTTCAAAATATATGTTCAAATTTATTTATAAGTGGTTCCAGGATGAAACCACTTTTTGACAGATTTTGTTCATTTTTTTTTCACAGGCTAAAAATATCGTTTTCTAATAAATCCAGAAGTTTCAGAATTTTTGACCGTTTAGAACGCTAGATAATTAATAATTAAGTTCGCAATTTTGACGGTCACCTCTCATTAGAAGCGTGTAAAACTTCATGCCCGCCCAACTATTATCTGTTGTTTTGAAAAAAAACTCGACACAGTTTAAATAAAAACGAGGAGAGTAAAGATAAATATTTTATAAATAAATTTTTAATAAGTCGTGTTTTACCGTTTTGTTTTCAAAATATAATAATTTAAAATTATTTTTCTTTCAAAATTACATTAATGCGTATATAAATATATGGGTGTGAGTATATATGTATATTTGTATTTGTTCTATATTAAAAGCAAACCGGTTTTTTGTCCTGATTATAGAAGTCAATGCTGGAACTACCTTGAAAATTCTTTTTATGTAAACGGTTTTATCGTAAAATCGATGTTGTACTTAGAGGAAAAAATAAGTACTTAGAGGAGCGCAGTATGCAGTACTTGGAAACAGGGAGGTTATGGGTTCGAATCCCGACATCGGCAGTTTGTCAATTATAAAAATAAAAAAAAGGGGCGGTTAATTGACTAAACTGTCGGCGTATGGACAAGAACGAAGTAATCGGCTATGCTTGAGAAGGTTTTCTGCAGTTTCCTTCACGAACTCCAGATGAATATCGGCATAGTTCCTATCATAGTCGGCTGCAGCCGCATATCCTACCAATTCTTAGTCTACTCACAAAATTCCTTCCACTCCACTCACATCTTTACATCCTTAGTCATCACAATGGACCTTATAGTCGAAGTGTAGCCCGCCCAGGGCAGCCGCTACAATATGTCTAATCTATGGGCCACAAATGTTTTTCAAAATTTTTTGGTTAATTTGTACCTTATTCACTCGGTTTTTAGAGAAATGTTTCGAGAATAAAAGTTGTTAATTGATTTTTACGAAAAGTTGATGTCATTTTTACTAAAAAAATGACATCAACTTCTGTGGCCAACTGTACAATATGTGTTTTATTCAATTTATTTTTTCTAAATATGAAATATATTTTGAAATAAACTTTAATTTATAATTATAAATTATTGAAAGGTATATAATTTACAATAGACATTATGTTTGTAAAATGCACGGAAATTGTGATAATATCAAATTGTTCAATGTCATTTTTCAGATGTGGCTTTAAAAAAATCCGGTTCCTTGATATTTAGTTCAGTACCTACATTTATCTTGCAAAACGACGAGTATTCGATTTTTTTTTCTACTTGTAGAAAATGATAGCTGGGTACAAATGCTGCAAGGTGAACCTCACTCATTGGTAAGGATCGAAAAGATATAAATCTGGTTGGGGGTGCTTACCAGTTACTGAGATTCGATAGACATCTAACCCTCATCGAGTTGAAGGAGAGTGTGTCTTGATTGGTCTGTAACGGGACAGCCTTTTCATTCTCGGACAGAATGTTCTTACAGAGCTAAAATGAATTCGGCTTGAGTGAAATGGGAGACTCTGAGATAAAATAATTTAAGTGGAGCTCTTTTCTGCCATTCGCAAAGAGGGCGGGTAGATTCAACAACGACTAGCCAAAGCTGGATGAAACGAACCAGGGTGAGGGGATGATATAGTAGGTTGAGGGGATGTGTTCCTCAAAAAGTCGGTAAAAAATGCCAATAGTGTAGGTTACTTGTGCTTACTTGTAGGTTTCGGCTTTCCCTCATTGACAAAGGTGGAAAAAAGGCTTCTTACCGAGTTAAAATTTAAATAATTTTGTTTGTAAAACTCAACATTTAACATGTAACCTTATGGCAACATATATTTCACAAGCCAAGCGGTAGGTACGGTAGGGGGCCCGCGCAGCCTAGGGCCCGGCTCTTGCGATCTACATGTAAAGTAGATAGTTTATACATACTTTGAAATGAAACAGAAAAATTAAAACTTGTTTTGGAAATTTCTGAACAGCGATAACTTTTGAATGAATCAACCGATTTTGACGTGTATCATAATACGCGACATTTGACATTGTTTAAGAGGTGCATTCGTAAAAGTATTTATGTTTTGAACTGTCTAAAACTCTCTGGGATGAGCACGTTCCACCTAGGCAGCAAGACATGAATGACTCAGATTCTCAGAGTGAGGAAAAATATGACGAAGTTGTCTTAGACCAAACTGCAAAGGACGCCATGTATTTTTCCCGAAGCGGTTTGGACGTCTGTCAAAATTGCATACCATGTGCATGTAAACTTTTATCACAAT
This sequence comes from Nineta flava, assembly GCA_963920215.1. Taxonomy (NCBI): domain Eukaryota; kingdom Metazoa; phylum Arthropoda; class Insecta; order Neuroptera; family Chrysopidae; genus Nineta; species Nineta flava. The sequence continues at coordinate 121,177,314 of OY986040.1, forward strand.
ATAACATGTTCATCAGAACGTACATCACCTTATATGTTGCATATTGTGTAATTCTCACAATTTCGTTCACGCAAGTGACTTGTGAGAGACAATTTTCAGCGCTGAAGCGCATTAAAACGAGACTTCGCTTCCTATTAGGGCAAGAACTGTTGGATTCGTTGATTATATTAAACACTGAACCGGATCTTATCAAGGATGACGAAAATAGCAGCTTTTACGATCGAGTTATTGACAGCTTAGATGAAACTTCTCCTCTTTAAAAAAAATGCTGATTGGCTAGCATCCGATTTGTTATATTGTAAGTAATTGGAACTATATTTACCTAATAATATATATAGTTGATAATTAACAATTTGTATATTTCATTATTTAGATAGTATCCCATCTACCATAAACCCGTTCCAGGCCCCGGCCCCGAGCTTGTGGGAAGCCACCCGGGCCTTTTCGGCCCAGTCCAACCCTGTTTAATTGTAATGAAACAGGACGATGAATAATGAAATTTGACGATGAACTTAACAATAATACTCAACAAATTGGAACATTTTCAACTTTTGTGCTTTTAATAGGACCTTTACACATGCTCAATATCTCTATTAATCAAATCAAAGTATTCTAATAAATTCTAACAAAACTTTTCTAATAAATTTATTAAACATTAATGCTACCAAAGTTTTCTTTAAGGAAAATATCAAAAAAGTTTATTTTATAAAGTTTGATTTAGTTGTTGATTTGACTCTACTCAAAGGACTACGTTAAGACTTTTCAATTTTAACTTTGTTTCTTGGTACTGGTCTCTTATTTAGCCACTGAACTGTTCAATTTTAATTAAAAAGTTTTTATTTTTTATATAAAGTTTTTAGACATATTTTTGTTGAATCCACCCCTGTCTGAAAACTATTTGTAAATAACTATTCGAACTTCAAACCATAATCCCATCAATTTTTTTTTATACACTTTTTTTTTACATAATTTTTTGTCAATAAAATGTTTTTTCATGAAATAATGTGCTGTAAACATTAATTTTTTTTTTAATTCTATTATTATAAAATTTTTTCTACAGTAGATGCAACATTGAATTTTTATTTCACAAATCTAACAGAAAATTTGTATTCATTAATTTTCTAATTATTATTGGAATATTTTTAACGCTGTAATCATGCAAAATTATTTGAAATTTTCTTTAATTTTGAGTTTTTACGTGTTTCAAATAACAGAAACTGCTCCTGCTGACCAAGTAAGAACATTAATATTTTATTTAAAACAAATTTTTGAAGAAAGTTTTTTAGCAAATTTCTTGAAAGGAAATAGTGTTTAGCTATTGGTCTCGTACCAACTTCAAAATTTAGATGTCGAAAATCACCATCTGTAAAATTTATATATATATATATATATATATATATATATATATATATATATATACATATATATGTGTCTGTAATCGCTCTAGCGGTCACAATTTTAATCTGATTTGAATGAAAGTTGGTATTTGAGGCGCTTTTGTTATTCAAAAGATCAAGATCGTTAATAAGTAAAATCGGACAAGGGGAAAAGAGATATGTCACAAAATTTGACATATCTCCCTTAATATTTGAAAAATCGAAAAATTTATAAGAAGTAAAGTTGTAGGTATTAAGTTTTACTGTAATTTTGTTTCTTATCATTTTTTCTGTTACACTAATATTTACAGAAATATTGACGGTTTAAGATTGAAAATTAAAGTCCTTAATATCTCTGTACACATTAAGAGTTTGAGCAAAAATGATAAGGTGATGAATTGTAGCAAACATGATTTCCTACAACTTTATTCCTTACGCATTTTTCGATTGTTCTATTATTAAAAGACGTATTTTATATTTTGTATTTTCATCTTTCTTTATACCCCCTTTCCCCTTGACGTATGCCATTGTGAACGCTAGAAAGTGATTTATGTATTCTAAGGAAATTCGCTAAGTTGAAGCAGCCCCTGCGTAACGAATTGTTTTTTAAATTGTTGTAGGATCTTCAAGCATACTTTAAATATTTAGCAACACGAGTCGATGAAGTTCGAACAAAATGTGAAGAAGAATCGGGAGCAACTTATGGTATAAATACAAATTTTATTTTTATTTTTTCAAATAATTTAATTTGGCAATAAGCCCTTTTAATTTTTCAGATGATTTAGAAGCTTTAGATGAGGGAAAAATTCCTGAAACGGAAACTGGTAAATGTATGATTGCATGTGAATTTATTGAATATGGAATCGTAAGTCATTTTTGAAGTAAATTCAATAAATCCCTAATACGTTTACCGTGCATAGGGAAGGGTATCCGATTTCTTCCCCCAGATATTTTTCGGCCAAGAGTAGAGTTGGGCTCGCACAATGAGATTCAGTACCAATACTACAGTGAGAATATTAATTTAAAATAATTTTTTTGACATGGTGGTTTTGTCAAACATTCTTGTGTGGCGAAATAATGTAAACTTCAATCGCTCAAATAATGCTTTTAAATTGGTTGATCCCAGAACAGATAGATAATTTCTTTACGTATCTGCCGCGCTGTATTTGTTTTGTCTGCGATGTCATCGTATAAGTATAGAGGCATGCAATGGTTATTATTTTAGTGAAAAGTTATAAATTGGTGTCGCATGAAAACGCGTTTAGCCACGACATTGATTCTGGTGCCAATGTAGTGTTTCACGAGGCACGAGGCGAGGCGAGGTTTTGGTATCACCTCGCCTCGCCTCGCTTTTTTAAATATCAACCTCGCCTGGTCTTGGCGTCGGCCTAGGCAGAATGTTGACTAGCCTCGCCTCGCCTCGGTTGGGCTAGCTATTATCCTAGGCGAGGCAAAATTTTGATTTTGGTACGAGACCAATAGCTCTATTTCCTTTCCGGAAATTCGCTAAAATAAAATATACAAACTAGAGAGAGAGAGAGAGAAAGTTGAATAAAAGATGGCTGCGCTTTTTGGCGTGACAAGTTGAAACGTTTAGAGTTGAAAAAATAACGTAAAGAACTTCGTTCCTGACGGGATCCCCCGACCGCACAATTTTTTTTCTCTAAAATAAGAATATGCAGTCGATTAACAAAATAAAAATAATACATTTACTTTTCTCTATAAAATTTGCAAACCGGCGATGAACAAATTTATGATTATTACTATAAAAAGTAATCATGGCATAAAATTTATTTTTCCTTTAAAATGCATCTATTGCTTCATGTTTTTTGTAAAAATATATGTTACTATATATATATATTTTTTTTTTTTTTTTGTAAATTTGCCTCGGCCGAGGCGAGGTTTTTGGGTCAATATACCTCGCCTCGCCACGGTTAGTAACGAGGATTAAAATTTTGAACCTCGCCTCGCCTCGTGCCTCGAGGACTGAGGCGAGGCGAGTTTACCTCGTAGCAGAGTACTGCTAGAATGCGAAGTGAGAGAATAAAGATATAAATGAAAATCACAATTAAATGTAAATTACAAAAAACTTGAATATTCGTCTTATATCTCGTAAATGTGCTCGCAGTTAGAAAAAAACGCACATCAAAAGAAAGCTCGCGTCGAAAGAAATCCAACGAGCTACGTCAGCGTTGAAAAGGAAATGAAAAAACAGTGCAAAGCGATTATGTAGCTGGTCCATCGGGCATACAGCGGCCAGCGACAGACCAAACGTCTGCGGATCATGTGCAGGGCATTTTCACGAAAAATTTACGGCACGGCACCCGACTTGCGCAATTCTTCTTTTATATTATAATCGTTGACTGGCGATATATGAACGAGTCATTAAAACTTAACATTATGGCAAAGTTCGCATTTCTACTTTACATAGTTTTCGATAAAGACCTCTAAGACGGACACGAGAATCATCTTACAAGAGTTAAGGTACGGAACTCTAAAAACAAGTTTTTTTTGATTCGTAAAACTCTGAATTTTCTGTGATCCCAAAACCACCAAATTTTTTAATTTTGAAAAAAAAAATCGGATACCCGACCTTTTATGCGGTAAGGCTATTTATTGAAACCCAACTAATGGGCTAATAGATAACTACGAAGTAATTTCGCCAATTTGCTTTTTATTTTAGATTGACGAAAATCTTAAATATAATAAAGATGGTATTTATGATATGTTACCCAAATATTTACGCGAAGATCAGGCATTAGATAGTTTCCGAAAATTGACGGATCGTTGTGAAAAAGCTGGTAATTATTAAATTATTCTTTTAAGAGTAAGTTTCCTTTTATTTTCAATTTAAATTTTATCACAAATTTTAGTTGAGAAAGTAGAAGATGGAGATGTTTGTGAATTGGCTAGAAAATTAAAATTATGCTTCCAACAACATGCACCAGATGTAAGTTCCTGCCCCAAATTTGATGATCAGCACAATTATTTCAAAATAAATTATAATATTTCTTTCTCGTTTTCTAGTTTGGTATTAAAATATTTATGGATATTGATGACCTTGGATATTCCGATTATAAATAAACAAAAACATTTAAAAATGATTGTAAATTCATAATTTTTATAAGATTTTATCGTTATAATAAATAGAAATTTTTGAAAAAATATTTGTTTTTTTTCAAACCTTCCAGCTTATTCCAGAAAATTTTAAATCTTAACTAATAACTAATAGATTGAACGTATATATATATATATATAAATGTATCCGGCTAGAATATATATAACCTGCCCCGGCTTTGAAGATATAGATCTATTTAAGAGAAATAATTCCGTAATACATTGTTTTCATATAACTCTATTGGTTTACGCGGCGAGCATTACGGCGCACACCAGTAAAGCTCCCAATCGGCATTATTTTTTCCGACTTCTTCAACTGTTATCGACAAATTTCAGCAAATTTACACAAAACCTCAATGAATTATACACTTAAAACTTCCTCATGAATCACTCCGTTCATTCGTGAAAACTGTATGAAAGTTCGGTAGTTTTTGAGTTTATCACAGACAGACAGACAGACGCGGTGGGGGGATCTATATATATATATATATATATATATATATATATATATATATATATATATATATATATATATATTCTGTAACTGAAACCTGGTGAATCACTACCCAGGGTAGTGATTCTGTAACTGAAACCTGGTGAAAATACTAAATGTGAGCACATCTCTCGATGCCGTAACTTTCACCATAGTGAAAATGTGAGCCATCTCACGTGAGTTTGTTCGACAAGGAATTTCTTAACGTATGCGTGGATCCAAGAAAGAAAGAAAAGAAGTAGAGAGAGAGAGAGAAATAATCGATGGCTTAAAACGACGCATGGTGATGTCCATGAAGAATAGATAAATATTCTTCATGGTATTGTCAACGAATGTATTATATATGTATTCTTTGGTTATCTATCTACCTCCGCAGTCTACCTCGTCCAATGTCGGGATGGGCGCGCATAAAATTGAAAATTATTTGCTTTTGTTTATTAGTCACATTCATGTTTCATTCATGTTGAAAAATTGAAATATTGAAAAATTAAACAATCGAAGCAAAGCAATTTATTTTTACACGGATGCCAATGTCAAACACTACTATATTCATAAAGATAACTACTATATTTTATCTATGATGTCAAAGTACAGTCTGAGAAAAAAATATTCCATATCATCTCACGCAGTAATTTCGTATTTTCACTACAACCTTACAGAATCAGGCGAGTAAACTCACGTGAGATGAAAATGCGAGAAGTGAGTAATCTCACTTAAAATACAGAATCGGGTACCTGGATGTAATATTAATGTCACTATGAGCTCTGAAAAAGAGCCAAGCTATTTTTAAATGATGCATATAGAGGTCATGTGAGTGTTTAAGACCAAATTTTTTTTACTTTGTAGTATATTTTCGAATTTCAATCATATGGTCTTGAAAATTGCATACATTTTCAAACTTTATAATTAGTATTAATATTAGTAATTAATATTATTATAACTGTTGTCACGGACGTATATAAGGGCAGGGTGTAGGGACTTCGGACACCGCCCTGAACCCACTCAAAAACGCTAATATTCACTGAATATCAACCTTTTGTATCCGTGCCATAAAATAGCATGCGATGAATAATTTTCAGTACAAATTGATTGATTTTATTGGCATTTAGAGCTCTGCTTTTTTATGGCGTAAATGACGGCTAAAAACTAGTTTACCTTTGTGTATTGTTGGACCCCGCTCATATGAAAGCTATAGTTACGCCCGTGACTGTCGTCGTGATTACCTGTTTAATTATTCATTGTGATTTCTTCTTTCGAGAAAATTCGCAACAACTTATATTAATTTTTATTTTAAATTCTATTATTATAAAAATTTATTCTACAGTAAATGCAACAGTGAATTTTTATTACGCAAGTTTAACAGAAAATTTGCATTCAATCATTTTCTATTTATTGGAAATATCGGAATATTTTCAACACTGTAATCATGAAAAATTATTTGAAATATTCTTTAATTTTGGGATTTTACGTCTTTCAACTAGCACAAAGTGCAACTTCTGATCGAGTAAGAAATTAATTTATTTAAATCAAAAGATTTTAAGAAAATTTTTATTGTTGTAGGATCTTGGAGCATTGTTCAAATATTTCGAAACATTAGGCTATGAAGCTGAAGAAAAATGTGAAAAAAGCGCAAATTATGGTATGAATACAATTTGTTTTTTTTAAATAAATTAATTTGGCAATAAGTCTTTTTTCAGAGGATTTAGATGCATTAGATAACGGAAAAATTCCTGAAACGGAAACTGGTAAATGTCTGATTGCATGTGCATTTATTGAATATGGAATTGTAAGTTTTTTTTTCGAAGTAAATTGAATAAATCTAGATTACCGTGCATAAGGTAGGGTATGCGAAATAATCGGATATCCGACCTTTTGTGCTATAAGGCCATTTATTTGAACCCAACTAATGGGCTAATAAATATCTACGAATTAATTTCGCCAGTTTTCTATATATTATTTTAGATTGACGAAAATTATAAATATAATAAAGATGGTATTTATGATAAGTTACCCAAACATTTACGCGAACATAGAGAGTTGAGGAATTTACGAAAATTGACGGCCCGTTGTGAAAAAGCTGGTAATTATTAAAATTCTTGTCCGAGTAAGTTTCCTTTTTTTTATTTAAATTTTATTTCTAATTTTAGTTGCGAAAGTAGAAGATGGAGATGTTTGTGAATTGGCAAGTAAAATACAATTATGCTTCCTACAACACGAAAAAGAAGTAAGTTCCTTCCCATAATTTAATGATAAATTAATTTCCGAATAAATTTTAATTTTTCTTTCTCGTTTTCAAGTTGGGTGTTAAAATGTTTATGGGTCTTATTGACCTTGAATATTACGATTATACATAAACAAAAATATTTCAAAATACAGTGAAATCTTTTATTATAACGAACCTAAATATAACGATTTCCTCGATTTAACAAATTCTTAGATATCCCCTAGAACTGGCCGTAAGAATTAATGCAAAATATACCTTTAAATTTACGAATAACTTTTGTAAAAACCTCTTTATAACGATTTTTCAATCATTGCAAAATATAAATAGAAAGTACAATTAACCTCTGCATAATGTATTCTACTAATCCATCTAACAAGCATTCATACCATGGTCACAATGTTGATTGTTTAATAAATATTGATTATTTTGTACCAATTTTTCATATTGTGGTTTTAAATAAATATTAAAGTGAATTTATTACAATTGTTTTACTTTTTTTTTAAGTATGCTTACCTTAAACATTATATTATCGAATGATAATTAGTGAAAGCTCTAGGTTTTTGAAATAAAATTTCAAATTCGCCCCCTTTACCTAGATCAGTTTTTTGTATTATAAATACGTATTTCGACTACAATGTAGTCATCATCCGTATAAATTAGCTAGTCGTACTTTACTCTTTGACAATTAGAAATAGATATAAATAGAAAATTAACTAAATTAAAATATACTAGATTTAAAATATAATAAATTTTAAATTATATTGAAATTGCTCTTGTTAAAATTTCCTTCATTCACATTTATTCCTGTTAATTTTACTCTTATTAAAATTACTCTTATATTGTCGCAGCATATGTTACTTGTTGCTAATTTGGTGACAATTTCATTTTAACAAGAGTAATTTCAATATAATTTAAAATTTATTATATTTTAAATCCAGTATGCAGTACGAATAATTATGTTAATTATGCAATAATCATGAAAAACGATAAGACAGTGGCTTTAGATGCGTCAATTCACATAATTTTCTATTGAATATATACAGGATGTCTGAGGTTATAATCCGGAAAATTGAATAGGAGATAGATTCCTAAATATAAGATGAAAGATATTTGGATATTTTTAAGCTTCGTGTTCGAGATACAAGTTGTTAAAGTTAATAAAAAAACTTTCATTTTTTTAAATGTCTCAAAAACGACTGATATCGATTACACATATTAGTAATAATTAAGTGGCTTAATTTAATGTAATATATTATATTTTAAAGAAAAATTAGAGTACGCCACTGCTTTTTTATATTATTTTTATATTGTTTAATTAAAAATACATTTTTTTCCCTTTTGCATTTTCTGTCCATCTTGTTTATTTTTCGAGAAAAAAATTAAATTTCCCTAGAATAGTAAATTTTATTTTATTAATACATTGAAAAAATAAATAAAAAGTAAAATCTGAGTCACTCTGTATATATACTAGCTGAAAAAGCTGACGTTGCCCGGAAAAATGCTGACTTCTTATAGGAAATTAATGTCAAAAAAATTATTTTTTTGGCAAAATTTAGGCCATTTCAAAACGTCAATTTTTTTATATTTTTAATTTATTAACGAATAATTTATAGTTTTTTTTGGAGTCGTAAGGATAATTTACTACTTGTCTTGCGCTTATACAACTTTACTTACGTTAATTTTTTCAATCATTTTATCAATATTTCTGCACAATTCTAAAATAATACAATCGACACCGGATATAACGACATTGAAGGGACCACATAACTAAGGACGCTATATCCGATAGTTGAAATGGCACAGAGCGCGCAAGAGGCGGAGGTGGGGTGGGAGGAAGTGCGTAGCTAATAATAAGACAAAAAAACCTTTCTTACTTACTGAAAAAATATGACGGTTGGTCGTTATAGCCGATACATTTCGATAAAGGTTCGTTAATCGTAATAACCGATCCGTCGTTGTAAACGATATCGGTATAGCCAGTTTCGACTGTAATTGAATTATTGATAATGACGTTACCGACCCCCCCCCCCTTAATTACCACAGAAAGCTAGGTCTTATTTAAATTATGCAGTATAGGTATGTCAAACCTTGAACTTCTGAATTATAAATACTATGTTTACGAGGCTTAATACTAATTATTATCTGTATATTTTATAACAATACACAATAATACGACTTCCTATTTTATTTAGATTTAATAATACGAACAGCATTCATACAGAATTATAATTTGAATCATATTTATTACGGTTCAGATACATAAGCAGTCGTACAACTAGATACATAAGCAGTTACGCAATGAAATATATGCAGTTGGTTTTGCAAAACTTTACTCATACACATCTTTTCGATATTACTTAATATTAAGAGAGATATTGCTAATTTTGTGTTTGTCCCTGCCTCTAAGCCCCGCTTTACCCGCGACCGATTTTGTCATTAACGAACTTTGAAAGAAATTTTTACTTGGAATTATGCTTAAAACGTCTAATAGTCAGAAAAATTCCCAATCCGTGTTTTTTTGTAATTTAAAAAGCAGTTATAGCTCAATATTTAACGGCAGCTACTCATTAGTAAATTTTTGAAGTATAAGTAAGTTTTATCCGATTAGTTTGAACAATATCTAACAAAAAACAAACCTAAAAATGTATAACCATAATACCAACAAAACAAATTACTTCCCGTTACCTCCACCAAATTTATATGTAAAATGATAATGTAAATAATACGACCTATACATCATCTTGAAAAAGAGGTGATAATCTGAATAAACTGATAATCGTCCAATGGCTGGACACCGCAATGCAACCAGCAATCTAATATAAAAAAAACCATTTTTAAAACGGTCCACGCGTTTGAGAGCTACGATGTCACAGACAAACAGATACACATAAACTTCAAACTTATAACACTCCTATTTTTGCGTCGGGGCCGGTTAAAAATTAATCATTTGTAAAATTCCCAACGCAATAATATGAAACTTAATAAGAACTTCCCGTTACCTCCACCAAATGTATGTGTAAAAAAAAAAATTTTCCTATATACCATCTTATAAAAAATGAAAAGAGCTGAAAATCTTCAAACGACTGAACAGATTTTTATAGCTAACAAACATCGCAAGGAAACCAGCTATCTAATAAAAAAAACCCTCTTGTTGTGTCGGGGCTTAAAAAAAGGGGTAAAAAAATATAAACAAAATAAATACTCTAAAATGAAGGAAAAATACATTATTTCAAGGTTCGGGGCCATATTGCGTAATTTAATTTGAATTAAAATTAGTTTTACTTTAAACAATACGTTTTTTACACATGCAAGTAAATAGGGAAATATTTATTTAAAAAAACATTCTAAATGCAACTTCAATTTTCCAACGATTGAATTTATGTAAATTATCACGCGAAAATAATGTATCATTTTTGTTGCGTGACAACTTCCTAAATGATGTTTTTCATCTAACAAAAAATAATACATTTTCAAATAATCTATATACAGAGTGTATCTTCACAGTCTTTGAGTCATCAGATAATCTAACCTATGCATTTTCTTCCGATATGACAGATGTATGACTAATAACCAGTGTCGGATTTAGGTTAGTTGCTATTCGAGGCCTATTCCGAAATAAAGCTAGCTATTGTTTTTTTTACCAATGAAGGAATTTCGGAAAAATTTCTATAAATGCTCCTTGAACCTGCATAGTAGATAATACCGTATGTGTTGGCAAGCTTTTTCAATAGATGATTTTATATTGTCTCCTGGGAGTGTTTTTTGTATTTGAAGACGAGCACTTATTAGAGTGTAGAGTGTTGAAGTGGACAGATAGTCCTGATATTTTTGATTTGAGAATGATAGTTTTGGGTCCGGGATCATTATCGAGTAATCACTCATACTCCCATAATTAGCTCTGTCAATCATATTTATGTGACACTGGGATAACGTCTAAGTTCAAACGCATTAATGGATTTGTAGCCGTTAAAGGATTAATCAATTTGTGTAGATCCTTTGCCTTTATCGAGAAATTAATCCTTCTATCTAGAGCACGGTAGTGCGCAAGGCCGAGTTTAAGGGACATTTGGCCTTCTCACTTACATCGCTATTACTATCGCTATTACTACAGGAAATATCAGAGGTGATTTGATAGAATATTAACAGTAGAAAATTTTAAGTGAGCTAGATTCTCAAAAAGCATTCTGTATTAATTATTAAACAACATATATTCTTACTAATTTAATTAATTATTAATGAATATTATTAAACAATAAATCAATTATATGTATATTAATTCATACATAACGTGTATTGTATATTACATGTCGATGTCGGTAATTATCAACACGATTAATCGAGAGTTATCATTATTACATATATTATTATAACCATACAAATTTAATTATTAAAGTATAATTAAAAATAGAGTCGGGGGCACCACACGTATTGTTTTCAAGCAAATAATCAATGATGAAATATACAATGATTAATGGATTTTTATCTATAATGATACTCTTTAATTCACAAGTCAATGCAAATATTATGGTAAGATAATTTATCTTAAGGTATTATATCCCTAAGAATTGTTATACCCGGTATATCATATAGTATGGTATTGCGTCTGATAAATTTTAAGGTAGTTATTTTGCAGTAATCGTGTTAAAAAGTTTCAGCTTAGAGAACACATCAATTATATGAATAGAGATTGTATACTATACTTTTCTAACTTGGATTTACACTCCCGTTCAAAAAAAAAATGAACAGACATGAAATGTTAATTTTCTTACATTTCATAAAACTCCTCATTTTTGTAACTCTCTGTATATTATTTATTTAAATGTGAAAAAAGAAATGGAAGTTTTATATTTCTTATTTTTGTAAACAATTTATGTAAACAAAAACATTTACTACAAGAATAATCAAAATTGTGAGAGACTAATTCGGTTCCGGTCTGTTCATTTTTTTTTTTGAACGGGAGTGTACATACCGCATCAAAAGTCGCGCTATCATTTCAAGATTTTATAAATGATTGGTGCCTCATTTATACGGCTTTCGAATAAAAGTTGTTAGTATAGTTATAATGAAGAACTTTTATCTAAAAACTTTTTGTCAAAAGCGAATATACGGCACAAATCAATTAGAAAATTTTCATTTGATAGCTCAACTTTTGACGCAAAGTATATCTCGTATACTTTTTCGCTTGGATTATATTAAAATGTCAATCTTTTCGTTAATTGTTCGTTACAATAATTAAACGGTCAATAATTTTCTTTTCCTTTCTAAATGTAAATATGCAGCTATTGTTTTTGCACCAATGTTGGAATTTCGTAAAAATTTCTTCAAATGTCCATCGATCCTGCCTTTTAGATGTTAAAAATCACTATCGCTAAAATTTGTATATATGTATATACATATATACATATATACATATATACAAATTTTCTTTTCCTTTCTAAATGTAAATATGCAGCTATTGTTTTTGCACCAATGTTGGAATTTCGTAAAAATTTCTTCAAATGTCCATCGATCCTGCCTTTTAGATGTTAAAAATCACTATCGCTAAAATTTGTATATATGTATATATGGAAAACAGGACTTCTGGCAAAGTTTCGAGCATTTTCAAATCGATGTAATCAAAAATTGGATACACAATTTTCTGGTACATTATTTTTTATTGAAAATCACCAGATGCAATTAATTTTAAATTGAAATATTCGTTTCGTTTACAGCTGGAAATGCAAATGATGAATGCGATATGGCTGGATTAATAGCAAAATGTTTTAATCAACTACAAGGAAATAATCCACTTGGCCGTCACCAGAAATCAAAATAAACAATGTTTATGATAAATAAATAAATTACCTAGAAATTTTATTTACAATGAAATACGATTTTTATGTATTTTCAATTGTTATTAAATATATTATTATTCATTTTCAAGATCAAATTGATTATAACTTCCATTATCCAAAAGTAATTCTTTCAGTTGTTTTCAAAATAATTATTTCATCTTTTCAAATATGATTACTGAATCGAATGTTGTTTCGAATCGGCGATAACTATGTTACTGGCAGGAATACCCATGCTGGACAGGATAGCCTTGAGAAGCGTCCAATTTTAACGAATTTTTTCCACGTCCAATTTTAACGAATTTGGCAAATTTTTGCTCGAGATTGCCAGTTTAGGCACACGCTGTATATAGAAATTATACAGCTGGAATCCTAAGCGACCTTGCTGGATGTAACATTAAAACTATATGCTTTTACATTTGTAAATTTCTTCAGGCTAAATACTCACCTATTCAAGCCGTGCAACACATACTAAATTCGTTGAAATCGGATTCGTTCGCATTTTAAGTGGGATATGTTTTCAAACAAGTACAGTTTTATTACAGAAATGATATACAAGTTGCCTAGTAAAAACTGTATTAAAATTAGTATACTATATCGATAATATTATGGTAAGATTTTTGTAAATTTATCAGCAAAATTTAACTTAATTGTAAAAATGATAGGTTTTAGCGAAATAAAAACAATGAAGATAAGACGATCTCTTAAAAACTGTTAACACCGAATTTAATTTACATTTAAACGGTAAGAAGTTTGAAGAGTGTTGTTCGAGCCACTTGGATTCGGCCTAAATCGATTATAAAACTATACATACATGTTATTAAGACTATTCACTCGGTTTACTAAAAAATGTTTCAAACAAAAGTTATGCAAATATTTATAAGGAACAGTTTGCATATATAAATATCGAATAGAAAATTTTCAAGCAAGCCTTCGAATCATTTAATGATTTTATATTTATTTATACTGATTTAGACTTAATTTTGTTGTTTAATTAGTACGAAGATTAGACCGAAAGGCTTACATAAAAAATCACTGTTATCTCTATATATATATAAAAGGGAAATATGTTGTATGAGGGTGTGCATATTTGTACGAATTGTTTAGAGAAAGCTATTGCATACATCAAAATAGAAGATCAAAATTCCAAACCGTTTCAAAGTTGTAGCCGTTTTCTAACGGCTAGATCTCTAATATAGTTTATAGTTTCTATAGAAATACTGGGATTAACAAAATTTTGGGAATAAATTATTTATCAATACATTAAAAATATACAAAAATTGACGTTTTGAACTATCAAAATTTAGAAAAAAATAATTTTTTGACATAAATATGCTATAAGAAATTTTTGAAACTCGGGCAACACCGGTCTTTTAGCTAGTACATATAATACATGTGCGGCTATATTTCAATGGGTAGATAATTTTTATGGAAGTTATTATCCATAAATAATTAAATATTTTCATTAACACCAATCAAAATTAATAATTTTATAATTATAATATTAATTTTATGCGGATATGACTTTTATCACAATTATAAATAGATCATTACACAATCTGTTACCCTAAATATAATTTTCTAAACTAAATAAATTTCCATACCATTTGCATACGAACACTATTTTGAAAATAAGATTCATTAGATTAGTAACAAAAATATTTGTAAAATGATTTCCAACAAATTATTCTGTTTTCTAACAATGTTTCTAGTATCGCTAATTGAGATACAAGAAGTACACGGTGGTATGGTTCGTTTAAAATCTGAAAAATGTTCTAAAATATTGTTGTTCTAATGTCCAAAATACCGTTTTTTTAGATGCAAAATGTAAATGAATTTAAAGGAAAATGGGCGACAGCACGAGCTAATTGTCAAAATTCGACACAAGACAATTCGCTTTCAGGTTGTAAGTATAAATTAATTTTTCAAGTTATTATAATATAAATTACTAAATATATATATATTTCATAAAATAACACTTTCAACTGGTTCAATTTTTATGAACGGGAGTGTACATAATCGCATACAAAATATAGGTCATGTAAATATATTGAATTTATGAAAAAAAGTTTCAAACAAAAGTTATTTATTTTAAAAAAGGAACATTTTTTTGTCTTTAAATTTTTGTTCAATCTCTTATGGTTTCACAGATAGAAAGTTTTGTCTATTTTGTCCAAACATGGCCCAATTTTTCCCATTCATGAACTTGACCTTACTGCTTAGCTCTAAAACACACTATCTCTTACTGTTTTTGAGTTATCATGTCGACGCACGGACAGACAGACGGACTTCACTTAAGAACACTTATAAACATCTATACCAAAATTTTTTTTCTGCGGTCAATATTTTCAACCGTTACAACGCCGGGGCTTAAATTAATATACCTTGGTATATTGTTACGATACCTATAATTATAATTATTAATTTTCACATTATTATACCCAGTATATGTAAATATACAAGGTATATTAAGTTTAGTCCCAACTTTGTATACCCAGTATATGTAAATATTCAAGGTATATTAAGTTTAGTCTCGACTTTGTTACGCTTGAAAATATTAATCCTTGACATAAATGCTTGGTGTAGGTGTTCATAAAATGGCCTAATTTGGCCATTTCCGCATGTCCGTCTGCCTGACTGTTTCCTTTCGCTAGGGGGGAGGGACATGCACCTTTGAAACCGTAAGAATTAGAAAACTTTTATTTGAAAATTTTTTTCATAAACTCAGTAGTTTTCTCATAATTTGTGATTAAATGTTCCTTGGAGAGCGAATTGTTAACAATTCAATCATTGATATACAACTCAGTATATACTGAGTATTCAAACAATTAACTCAGTTAGTTGTTACATTATTATTACATTATATTGTTATTTGTTGAAACATATTTATTATTATAAAATTTCAATTTCAATTTATTATTGAAAGTTATTTATTTAATTTATTTAAAAATATTATAAAATTCTAAACTTGACATTCAAAAATCAATTTATTTATAAAAGTGATAATTTTTGTCAAATCAGCATAAATAGGCATTTAAACAATTTCAATCAGTATTTATGCTGATCATAATTTTTTATGTAACATTAATACGTTTAAATTTTATCAATTAACGTATATAAATACGAATGCAATTAAAGTCAAAATCAGATTTAGATATAGATATAGATATAGATTTCGATCAACTTAAAATTAGATTTTCGTGAGAAAGGAATATTTCATATTACCCAAAACAAAAAATATTCAATTCAATTTTTAATTCAGTCTAAATTAATTTAAGTACTAAATAATTTAAGTAGTTTTTTAGGTGATTTTGTTTTATTTCTGACTTTTAAACCAACTTGTAATATTCCTCACCAGAATATTACTCGTATTCAATTGGAAAACATTTATAGTACAGGAAATGGGTTCAAAAAGAGGAATTTTTATGACACTTCTCCGTAATATTTGCGAATTGCATAATCTTGTAGGGCTTATAGCCCAGATGAAGACCTACTATTGCCAAATTGTTTATCTTATTAATACCTAAAAATGGTTCCTTTTTGCTGTCAAATTCACAGTTTCATCGCTATCCCTCAAAAACCTCTTTCTTTCTTTTCGCCAACTTTGAACGAGTGGCAAAAAAAATGGGTGGTGAATCAGTGGTTGGACAATAGTAGGTCAATACATCTGGGCAATCAGCCCTACAAGAATATGTAATTCGTAAATATTACGGAGAAGTATTATGCAAATCTACCCATTTCCTGGCCTATTGGGTAACATTAAATATTCCAATTGATTGTGGTCAAATATTTGAGACGTCAAATATCTGAAATATTAAAACATTAAAAAGCCTACGAAGTTGAGCTTTAATCAACTGCTCTGGTAGAAGCGGACCTTCTTCATCTGCAGCAATTAATTTTGCACCAACGAGCGCAACAATATATTCAATATATTATATATCGGGTATAATTCAAAAGGGAATCAACGATTTTTTTTAACCAAAATTGTCTACCTTTTTGGTGTGAAAAAAAACAACGTTACGTTTTTTTCGAAATACAGAGGTGAAATAAAATTTTTTCGAGTTACAGAGGATACAAATATGCTGATATACCTTGTAGGGAAGGAAACCAATATTATATTCGAGGATTTAGACTTATCAAGGTTCTACTGTATATATCTGAAAGATCCTTAAATCAATTTTGTTCAATAGTTTTGGTATTCATAGCACACAGTAATACACTTAAAAAAATTTCCAAGCATTTTAATTTATTATTATTTATTAAGTTATGGAATTGAATAGGTAATTATTACTCGATACGCGTACCTGTTCTGTTATTGAGATTTAAATTATATACATATACTGGCCCGTAACGAGGCTGATGCAGGTGGTGCGGTGCAGTGAGGTCCCCGGCTACCAGGGGACCCCAAGACCCAGAATCAAAAAGCTTCACTAAAATATTAAGATACCTACTATAATTTCGAGATAAAAATTTTTGTATATGTATAATTTTGTAAAGTATATTTTATAGGAGATAGGTGATTTTGGACTACTTAAACGCCCCTTTATGGAAAAAATATATATACCTACATTTCAAATGTCTGACCTTATGAAAACAAATTTGAAAAAAATCTTATATAATTGTCATAGTTGACGTTTTGATACCAGCTTTAACAAAAAAACTACACTTCAATAGTACTGGGGGTAATAGCAGTAGTGCTGGGGAGGCCGAAGCCTGGCAAGTAAGCCTTTCAAGACTTTTTTTACCGTCCCCTAAAAGACAAGAAGTTTGTATGTAGGCTAGGAATTAGTAAACATTATATTATCGAATGATAATTAGTGAGAACTCTAGGTTTTTGAAATAAAATTTCAAATTCGCCCCCTTTACCTAGATCAGTTTTTTGTATTATAAATACGTATTTCGACTACAATGTAGTCATCATTAGTATAAATTAGCTAGTCGTAATTTACTCTTTGACAATTAGAAATAGATATAAAGTCGAGATCAATAGAAAAAAATAAAAATAAATAGAAAATTAACTATGTTAAAATATACTGGATTTAAAATATAATAAATTTTAAATTATATTGAAATTACTCTTGATAAAATTTCCTTCATTCACATTTATTCCTGTTAATTTTACTCTTATTAAAATTACTCTTATATTGTCGCAGGATATGTTACTTGTTACTAATTTGGTAACAATTTCGGGCCCCCAAAACCGTCGGTACAGCCCTGTACATTACTTTATACAAATATTTGAATTAATTCTTTCTTTAATTTTTCTTAATATTTTCCAAATCACGAAATCTAATTAATAATAGTTTAAATGCTTTGAAATTTTCGTTTTTACATAAAATTAATTGTAATAATAAATTTATTTCAATTCAAGGTTAAAATTGAATAGGTCGCATTATTTAATCCAGGTGCTACGCCACTTTTCGTTGCCGATTGAAATTCAAGGTACTTTGGCTGTAAAATGGTACTATAAATGGTTATAAACAATTAAAACAATAAATGTTTTTACATTAAAACAATTTTTTCTGGTACTTTGACTCATTCTAAGGAAATAAAGTGCTTGTGATTTTTTCGTACAACCCATAGTTTTCACGGAAAGAATTCTGAAACTATTTCCATAGTAAAAAAGGTACAAACTTTGAGAAGTTTTTCCGATAAAACTACGTAAAAAGTATTACAAAAGCCAAAAACATTCCATTTTCTTATTAATCCGACTTCAAAAAGGAGGATGGTTCTCAATTCGTCTGTATTTTTTTTTTTTTTATTTTTTTTTTTTTTTTTATGTGTGTCACCTCACAACTCCGTCATTTATGAACCGATTTTGAATTTTTGTTTTAAAGGGTTTTGTTTCCCATTGGTCCCATTGGCACCAAATCGCATTCTGATGATGGGATCCCCGGGAAATCGAGAAAAATCCTCATTTTATATGCGATAACCGATTTCTGCGAATTTTTTTTTTTTTTAAAGGGTATACTCATTCATACTAGGAAAATGAGAAAATTTTTTTAAAAACCGACTTCAAAAAAATTTTTTACAAAAAAAAACCGACCCCAAAAAAAAAATTTTTACAAAAAACAAACAAAATGCATGTAAAAAAAACTGAAAATCTGTTATGAAAAAATGCACTAAAAATTAAAAAAAAAAAAACGGATAAAAAAAAAATGTGTTATAAAGAAATGTTAGAAGGTCGTTTAGTTGGTCTACCCATATTTAGACAAACACCATCGAAAATCGTGTTCAGCAGATTAAACTACATTGAAACAACCCTTGTGCAGACATGGACGTCAATCTAAAAAGTGGCTTGGGACTCGGATTAGTTTGCTTCTAATAATGATTAGTAAATCTGAATGTTTTAAATAAATTTTAGCGGATCGACGAAGTTTTTGATACAATTCTTTTTTTTTCAGTGAACTTAATGGGTCTTATACGATTAGCTCAAACTGGTGCCGAAAATGCTGTATGTTATACACAATGTCTTTTAACCGAGTTAAATGTTGTAAGTTTAAATGTTATTTATTTCATCCTATATCAAAAACTGGTTATTGAAATCAGTAACATTGTCTTGACATCAATGTTTTTGATATGATAAATGTTACACATCTTGGCTGGGGATTGAACCCAAAGCATCCGGTATTCCAGACCAGTGCTCTGCCAACTGAGCTACCCAGATGCTATGGTAGAAAGTGTATAATTTCTCACTATCTGATGCACAAGCATTTTTATTACTTGTTATTTACGAATATTCAATTGTTTTTTTAAACTTCTCGTGCAGTCGATTCATCCATTGTTAGTATGATCAGTTATGTTATACTAACGGAGGTGACTACTTGCGTCTACTTAATTTGATAATTAAGTAATATGTTTACAAATGTTCAGACATTCAACTTAAATGTCAAATTAAGTAAACGCTATTCTATAATATAACTGAAAGACATCCAGTTGAATACTCAGTAGATACCTTACTAGCTAAAATAAGTTTGAAAGTTCTAAACTGACTTTAACAATATTTTAGATAAAAAATAATCAATTTAACACCGAAGATGCCGAAAGTATGATGGCTAATATGAATAATGATAATATGAAATCACGAGTCCAATCGTTAATAGACAATTGTAGGACTGCAGGTATATAATCGTCGATTGGCATTTATTCAAGGCAATGGCACGTCAAAATTGGATGGAGAGGCAACCGGATACCATCCGGTTTTGATAAAATTCACCCTCATTTTCGCTTAATCATCGATAAGAAGTTTCAAGAATTATATTCAACGTATGACATTATTTCAATTATAACAATGTTTGGGGGTGACGAAAATGAGTGGTGAATTTTATCAAAACCGGATGGCATTGATACACACAATTCCTTGCACTTATTAGAGGTTAAATTTCGAATGCCATCCGATTTAAACAATTTTCACTATTTTTTTCGATTTTTGTTTAAAAAATTCGAAAAAAAAGGGTTTTTAGCGGCTTTGAAGGGTTGTTTCGCAGAAGGGTTGTTTCGCCCATCAGGATCGGATGGGATATTTTTTACAACATATATTGGTACCAATAAATAAGCTCACCAATTTTGGAGTGGTTGCCTCATAACTTTTTTTTTCTAAATTCGCGAGTACGAAAACAGCCCGCGTATTTCGGATGGCAAAAAAATGTTATTATATAAATAGGATATAAATTTCAAAGCAACCCCATTTTCATCCGGTTACTATCTCCGCTCCCGTCCATTTAGGGTCCATTCGAACGGTACGGGGAGATTCAGTATCACTTCAAGTCCCAGATTACCACTCGCCATCCGGTTGCCTCTCTGTCCAAATTTGACGTGCCATTGCTTTAACTAATATAATTAAATGTAATCAAATCTAAGGCAATATAATTATATTTTTACAGTAAGTCAAAATACATCAACAGGAAGATGCCCTCTAGCGCAAGCGTTGGTAAATTGTTCGACAAATATATTTCAAATGGTAATTGGATATTTTATTTAATATTTTCTTCTATTCTTATAGTCAGTAAGTATTTTTTGATGACGATTCGTATAAGGAGGATTGGAAATAGAATGTGTCTGTCCTTCATATCCGAATCAAATAATATTAGCTTAGAAATTTCATTAGGCTTTAATTTCTTATGTATATATTTGAACATGGTTTTTACGCCCCTAATCTCTGTGGGCTCCAAATGAAAAAAAAAACAAGCTTTTATTAATAGGTTACGCACTAAAAAGAAAAAAATATTTAAATTGTTAATTTTAAAAGCTTTTGGCGCTGTATACTAATAACAATAACCGCCGCAAGCGTTTATAATTAACTATAAAAGTTTTTTTTTTGTTTTTAGTGCTTTATTTACCAAGTTAGCACGCACCAAATTAGTAACGAGCAACATATCCCTGATTCCATATCCCAGAGATAGTTACGATTAGCTAATTCATACTGATGATGACTACCTTGTAGTCGAAATACGTATTTATAAAATGCAAATAATTTTTCTAGGAATTGGGACAAAATTTCTAATTTAATTTCAAAAAACCTAGAGTTCTTTTTGATTATTTTAATAATCTTCATACTAATATACCTTGTATATTTACATATACTGGGTAGAACTAGATCAATTTTACTAC
This sequence comes from Nineta flava, assembly GCA_963920215.1. Classification (NCBI taxonomy): domain Eukaryota; kingdom Metazoa; phylum Arthropoda; class Insecta; order Neuroptera; family Chrysopidae; genus Nineta; species Nineta flava. Next base: position 121,198,965 of record OY986040.1, read on the forward strand.
TTTATCCAAAGATAAGATTTTACTATCTTGATGAATCAAAAACAAATCATAAATTAATATTATAATTATTGTTAACTTTGACCCAAATATTTTTATAAAGCCATATAATATTTTAATGATAAAATAATTATTATACAATGTTTGCCGTATTTAAAACTATATAAAATAATGGTTAAAAATTTTGTATTCAACATCTGAAAGCTCTGAAACGGACAAAAGTAAGTTGGTTAGTGCAGATTTTATGAACTACGGCTTAATATTTATATTATATGTTAATATGCACTTATGACTTATCCATTATCTGTAAAATCCACTCCCTAAGTTTACCAGAATGAGTGTTTCATTTCCGCGAAAAATTGTATACACAATCCATCAAAAAATTTTATCTTTGGGTAAAATAGGATAAAATTATAGAATGATATTACTATTAAAAATTATGCAAATTATTAACAGATAATTTGTATTTTACAGCCACAAGTATCCATGTTCGCCAGTATGATTAAATAGCTAATTAAGTCAAATCAATTAAAACAATGTGTAATTATATAACCTACGCTAATATATTAGATAATAAATAACATTAATGACATTTAACTACTTTCAATAGTATAAAATTAATAATTGAAGCAATTAATTGAAATTTTATTTAATTAATTTGAATTTCCTGAAATTTTTTTCAAATTTTCTGGTAAAAAAAACGTACTAATTTGATCCAAAAAGTTCAAAAGGAAAGAGGGATTTAGAGGGAGGGGTAAACACAAAATTTGGTATATCTCTCTTAATATTGAAAAAATCGAAAAACACATAATAAGTTAAGTTGTAGATAATTAGTTTTACTATAATTAAGTTCCTTATCATTTTTTCTGTTTCTCTAATATTTACAGAGATATTGACGGTTTCAGATTGAAAATTTCAATCCTAAAGTTCGTTTCAAGACTAAAAAAGTAAAAATAAATAATAGTTTAAAAAAAACAAAAAAACACGCTTTTATAGCTAGCCGAACTAAAAAGTAGAAAATAATTTTTATCAACAAAATAACTAATTAAATTGTAAAAAAGCGTGTGGTGCTTAACATCAAATTATAATATCAAATCAATATCCTTAATACCAAATTATAGTAAAAAGCAACCCACGCTTTTTTTTACAGTCAAATTAATTATTTTGTGAATAAACATTATTTTCTACTTTTTAGTTCGGCTAGCTATAAAGCGTGTTTTTTAGTTCTTATAAACTATTATTTATTCTTTCGGATTAGAGAAGATGTCAAAAAAAACTCAATGTGAAGAAATGAATAAGCTTTTTTAGCGAATTTCCTGAAAGGAAATAGAGCTATTGGTCCCGTACCGAAGTCAAAATTTTGCAAAAATTTCTTCAAATGTCCATCGATCCTACCTAGTAGATGTCAAAAATCACCATCTGTAAAATTTATATATATATATATATCTAGGCATATATATATATATATATATATATATATATATATATATATATATATATATATATATATATATATATATATGTGTCTGTAATCACTCTAGCGGTCACAGTTTTCATTTTATCGGAATGAAATTTGGTATTTGAGACGCTTTTGGAATTCAAAAGGTCAAGTTCGTTAATGGGTAAAATCGAACAAGGGGAAAGGGGGGTTTAGAGGGAGGGGGAAACACAAAATTTGACATATCTCCCTTAATATTCGAAAAATCGAAAAATTTATAAGAAGTAAAGTTGTAGGTACTAAGTTTTACTGTAATTTTTTTTCTTATCATTTTTTCTGTTACCCTAATATTTACAGAAATATTGATGGTTTAAGATTGAAAATTAAATTCCTCACTATCTCTGTACACATTCGAGTTTGAGCAAAAATGATAAGGTGATGAATTGTAGCAAACATGATTTTCTACAAGTTTATTCCATACGCATTTTTTGATTGCTCTAATATTAAGAGAGTTATTTTGTGTTTTTTTCTTTCTTTATGCCCACATTTCCCCTTGACGTATGTCATTTAATAATAAAATTAGCCTTGCGAGTAGTAAAATCATATACGACATTTCATTTTGATCAGACTAAAATTGTGACCGCTAGAAAGTGATTTATATATTTTAAAGAAATTCGCTAAGTTGAAGCAGCTCCTGCGTAACGAATTTTTTTGAATACTTCACGCCTTTTTTCATCTTAGATATTATACAGACAGGACGAAAATCGCATGTACATAAGACCCCATGAAAATATCTATTCGAAAATCATCCTGTAAACTGTGACATTAACAATGACCTTATAATCATATTCAAAGTTGAAGAAAAGTTATTTCATTTAATTTATATTAAATTGAAACGTTTATTTAATATAAAAAGTTGCAGGTTTGTTTTATCATTTTGAAAAAACATAAAATATATTTGAAAATCTCTATAGTTTTGGAAAGAATTATAATCACTTTCAATAAAAAATTTAAACAAGTGAAAATAACAACTAACTGAGTTAGTTGCTTAAATACCCGTTATATCCCGAATTTATGTAAAAAAATTTATAATAAAAGTTGTTTAGTTTTAAAATAGGGGCATTTTTTGTCTTTACATTTTTGTTCTATATTTTAAAGATGGGCAGTTTTGCGCATTTTGCCCAAACATGGTCCAATTTTGCCAATTAACGAACTTGACCTTTCTTTTTTGCTCAGTAGTTACCTAAATAACAAAGGGCATACGTAGTGATTCCGCAAAGGTACCTAAATATGAAAGTATACTGAGATTTAGTAGCGAATCCATTACATACCTTGTAGTGATTCTGCAAAGGTATCTAAACATGAAAGTATATTGAGATTTAGTAGCGAGTCCACTACATACATACCTGGTAGAGATTCTGCAAAGGTATATAAATATGAAAGTATATTGAGATTTAGTAGCGAGTCCACTACAAATTAAAGAAAAACCGAGCTTATTGTCGTCAATGATGAGTGACACTCACTGTTTTATTAATCATATTATTATTGAAATTGGTGTCATACAGACTATTATTAAATAATAGAATTATTGTGCAAATTTATAATCATGATAATCATGATAGCAGGAGATAGATTGCACCAACTACCGTATGAAACAAAGAAACACACGAGTATCATTCATTGGACCACCGGATATTACAACAATTTATACATTATTTTCATTTATATTTGTGTTATTTGCAAATTATACTTACCACCATATTTAGTACAAGATGCTTCAGCTAACACAATTACCACTAATTGATTTGAAATATATATGTCAAATAAGAACTGTAATGTATAATCACTAAGTAACTATTGTTGTTTGTTCTTTAGAACAATGACATCTGGTGGCAATAATTAGAAACGGTTTAGTCAGGCTCAAGGAGTAGTGATAGTTACTTATGCGTTACTAGGGTATGAAAAATATAAATAATTGTTAAAATGTAGCCTGACTAAAGCAGCCATTTTGCAATATGACGACAAAGGTCTATGGTTTGAGTCCTAGTGGTTATATCATCTTTTTCACACTTTTCCAACTTTGTTATCAATTTACACGGAAACAAAATTTCAATCTATACTTACTCAAGCTGGAGAGTCTTGAGTAAAGTTATTGAATACTTGAAGCGATACCGCTACAAGTCCATCCATAAACGCAGACGAAATTACGTGATCATAGCACATGGTGTAATATGATTAGTTCGTTTGATAACTTGAACCTTGAAATCTGAATTAATACAAGTCTCAGTTCATTCGTATGCAAATTGTTATTTACTGCTATCATTTATGTAATCCATCATTTCGATTGTTGGATTTTTTGTTAATACTTATTTTTACACATGTTCAGTGCATGTATTAATTGTTATTGTCGATGGACTGTGAAGCTTGAGTTTACTATAGTGTCATCGAGTTAGAAATTTATTCTAGCAGACAACTGCAATCGAGCATTTTTCATTAAGCAAATTGTTTGCTAATCCACATTTATGCAGTTTCTAACTTTGGTTAGCGGCAAAAGCAAGCTGTTTTTGTTTTAATTAGGTAAGTGAACCTATAAATGACAAAGGGTGGAACGGAGATTTTGTTTTCTTTAGTCAGTAACGATGTTTCGTCAATGATATTAGAAGTATATTAATTTGTAAAGAAGCCTCGAATATCGTCACAGTTTGAGTGGATCAGTCTATTTTCAAAATGACGGGGAGGAAACCTATATTTAATACTAAGTATTAAATATATGATTAAAATATGGTTTAAATAAGTTGCCCTTCTACTTTTAAATAAGTTCCCCTTACGCGCATATAATAGTCAAAACAAATTAATTCAGCTCTACACACTGATGTTACACTACGTTATAGAATTGCCTTACTTCTAGGATAATTTTACGGGGCTTGATTAAGGATTTGCTCTAAGGAAGAGACTTTTACTTGATCAAAATCATCGTTTGTTCATAGGGACAAGGTTAGGTTAAGTTGTAGCGGCTGTCTTGGGCGGGACACAATTAGACCGTAAGGTATAAGGTCCATTGTGATACCTTATGCATTAAGGATGTGGGTGGAGGACAAGGAATTTATATGCAAACTAGGAACTGGCAAGTTGGCGGCTGCAGCCGACTTTGATAGGAACAAGGCTGATTTTTTCTATAGTTCGTGAAAATAAACTGCAGAAAACCTTTACAAGCATAGCCGGTTACTTAAGTTCTTGTCACGCCAACAATTAGTCAATTAACCGCACCATTAATTTTTTTTAAATTAATTTAATTGACAAACTGCCAGCGTTGAGAATCGAACCAGCAACCTCCTGGTTCCAAATAGAGCACCATTAACCACACGGCCACTTGGACTGGGGACAAAGAGTGAATTAATCGCAATCAACTAAAAAGATTTCAATTAACCGCACCATTAATTTTTTTTAAATTAATTTAATTGACAAACTGCCAGCGTTGATAATCGAACCAGCAACCTCCTGGTTCCAAATAGAGCACCTTTTATCACACGGCCACTTGAACTGGGGACAAAGAATGAATTAATCGCAATCTAAAAACTAAAAAGATTTCAACTAAAGTTATTGAATACATTTTAAGATAAACATTAGTAACTTCTAGTATCATTACTTCTGTAACACACTGTATAATAAAGTGGACACTATTTATATAATTGACGGGACAAATATTTATTTTAAACACTCTTATTAAATAAATTTTTTTCATCTATACAACGGTAGAACTTAAGTTACTTCAAATCAAATAATCGAATCAATTGATCCTTTTAAAATTTCAATCCTTTCAGTGTGTAATTGTTACTAAAATATTTTGAAAAAAAATGTTGGAAATCAAACAAATATTAATTTTCTTTTTTACATTATTTCTAATTTTTGAAAATGTTATTAGTGAAAGAAAAACTGATATGGTAAGTTTATATAGAATTTTCATTCAATTTAGAAATAATTAATGACGTTCATCATGTGCTAGATATAATACATTCATAAAATTCGATATAATAAATTCATAAAATTGCTAAAAAAATCCAATATAGTACACTACCATTCAATAAAATTGAACCAACCTGAAATGTTAATTTTCTTACATTTCATAAAACTCCTCACTTTTGTAACTCTCTGTATATTATTTATTTATAAACAAAGATAAGTAGTATATTTTTTAAATGTGAAAAAAGAAATGGAAGTTTTATATTTTTTATTTATGAAAACAAAACAGTGATAGAGAAAGAATATGTAATGTAAATACATGTTAAGTGTTATATATCCCTTTTACGTATAAAAATTAAATAAAATGTTGTATCTGTCAAAAACATTTACTACAAGAATAATCAAAATTGTGAGAGACTGATTCGGTTCAGGTCGGTTCAATTTTATTGAACAGGAGTGTACATTCATAAAATTCTACAAAATCCACAACAAAGTTTATCATTTTTTCATATCGGGATTTAAAATTAAAATTCCTTATTTTATACTAAACATGCTTGTTTTAATTTAATAATTAATTCGATAACGTTCGATAATACTATTTTTTTTAATTCAATGAAATAAATTGTGTGAGCCAATAGTATATTACGTCCTTAGGCCAGAAAGTTGGATTTCCTGGCGTATGTGATGTGATGGCCGAGGCGAAGCCGAGGCAATCATATCACATACGTCAGGGCATCCAACTTTTTGGCCGTAGGTCGTATACTATTTTTCTTGCTCCACCCGCCGAATGTACGCGCTTTCTGGCCGCATTTTACGTGTGTTATTGTAAACAAATGAATAATTGCTATGTTATAAAAACAATTGCTATGGTAGCGGCCAGAAAGTCTCGAGCCTGTAAAAGCGCACTGCAGCTCGAGAAGGCCATGAAAATCGTTCATTCTGGCGTAAAATGCGGCCAGAAAGCGCGTACATTCGGCGGGTGGAGCAAGAAAAGAATATTGTGAAGTAATATCTATCACCGTGTCGGATTTATTAACATAGTTGTTACAAGTTTAAATATCAAAAATTATATTTTCCACATAAGGCGTCATGTTAAAAATTTGATTTCTAATCGTTGATAAATTTCTCAAAGGATCGATAAGAGGTTTTTGGAATTTTTGACGAAATATAATTACGTGATTAAATTTGCCAAATATGAAAGATTAAAAGTTTTATTTAATATCAAATCTCACGAATGAACGTATTTAAATTGAATTAATAATTAACTATAAAAGAATAAGATTGAATATAAGATTAGTTTAGCTTTTAAAAATTCAAAAAAAACCCCAACGCAATCTTGTGAAACATAATAAGAACTTCCCGTTACCTCCACCAAATTTATATGTAAATACAAAAGCCAACTTTTCCTATACATCATCTTGGAAAAGAGCAGATAATCTTCAAATGACTGAACAGATTTTTATCATAGCTAAGAACAATCGCAAAGAAACTAGCTATCTAATAAAAAAAAACATATTCAAATCGGTCCACGCGTTTGAGAGCTACGATGCCACAAACACACACACATAGTTAAGTGCTTAAATACTCGATATATACTGAGTTTATGGAAAAAAGTTTCAAACAAAAGATGTTTATTTTTTTTTAAATAAACATTTTTTGTCTTTAAATTTTTGTTCTATCTCTTACGGTTTCAAAGATGGATATTAACCCCCCATGGCGAGGAGATGCACGGTTCGATTTTATCCATTCACGAACTCGACCTTACTTTTTAGCTCTAAACACCAAATTTCAGCTCGTTATTTCTTTTCGTTTTTGAGTTATCGTGTTTACCTACAGACGGGCGGGCGCATATGCGGAAATGGGCTAATTAGGCCATGTTAAGAACGCCTAAAATTTTTTTTCTACGATTCATATTTTCAATCGCTACTTAGTCGGAACTAAACTTAGATTAGTTTAGCTTTTGTGTTCAAACTTTAGTTAAAATATTTGAAATAAAAACAAGTGAAACAAGTCAAATTAAAAATTCCGGGTATAAAAACTCAAAATTATATATTGAAAAACACGCTTAATAAAACTATTTTATGAGTTATTAGTAACACACTAGAACACAAAAAATAATTATATAGCATATTGTAAGAGCGTGGAGCGTTGAGCTTTATGCTGAAGTAAACGATTATACCTATCTCAAAGAAATCGTCAACACAAAGCGCCCTCGGCTTTTATACAATTAGACATTTAGTTATTATTTTTTTAACGCGATACTAACAAAAGCGATTCAAAATTTCAAAAACAAATTTAATTAAAAATATAGGAATTTTTCCCAACGCCGCCACCTAAATCCAATTACGTAGTTATCCTCCCTAAAAAATTTAAAACCTGGTGACGATCATTTCAAAGAGTAATTATCGATTAAAAGTAAAACTTTAACACAGCATCTTATGGAGAACAGAATTTTTTTGTACTTAAAATTATAATAACTATATTATTAAAGAGCGCTACTTTTTTAGCAAGTATATCACCTTTGATACCATTTCGTTCACAGGTAGTACAGCCTGCACCACATATCACCTTACAATTTCCTGTAAAGATTTTTTTTTTTAATTTTCCAATAGTCAACAGCAACGCATAACGCCTTATGCCCTGCACACTGATTAGATCTTTTATTTTTATACAATTTTTATACAGGTAAAACGTGCGGAATTAACTTCCTTCCTTTCGCTATAATATAATAATTTGTAATCACATGTGTAATATAAAATAATTAGTATCTTTTATTTGAATGCTATGATCCGAATATAGATTTTGTAATATTTTAATAACCGTTATTAATTTTACTGATAAAACATAATACATAATATTTATTTTATTATTATGGTATGAAATATAAAATCATTTCCTATCAAAAAGGATCAAGTCAAGTGAATCTGTAAAAATTTCCACAATGAGAGATCCACTAATTTGAAAATTATCTAAATATTAAGATGCAATGAGGATGGCTTAATTTATATAAATTACTATTTCAGTACCCCGGAGGTACAAATTATCAAGGCACAAATTGTCATGCAATCAATATGACTATAGTCATACTATTATAATGACAAGGAGCTCAAAGTTTATATGTCCGAAATTTTAAAATTGGCTATTTTATTAATTAGTAAACGATGTATCCAGTTGCCTTTCTGAAACCCATTTGAGTCAAATTCCATTTCCGGTAGGGTGGTTTTACCCAAAACTTATTTTTACAAGCTACGATTTTACATACAGTTATATACAGGTTGTTTTTTAAAAAACACCCAATCTGGAATACTATATAGTGCATCTATCTCTGTTTATATGTAATGTACTATGATATGGTTTACTTTGTCACACTTAAACAATCAATATTGTATTATAACATAAATAACTATTATATTATACTTATCACTCTCTAACTACAATCATTTATATATAGTTGCATCTTACTCGTGCATATATACATCGTCGTTATTATCTGTCGTGTGAGTGTAACACCATATCATGGCATACTGTGCATAGACAGTAATAGATATACTATACCAACCAGTCCAAGTAGCCGAGCGGTCTAAGGCGTTATGTCTGCACAGTATGCAGTACTTGGAAACTGGGAGGTTATGGGATCAAATCCCGACATCGGCAGTTTGTCAATTATTAAAAAAAAAAAGAAAAAAAGGGGCTAATTGACTAAACTGTCGGCGTATGTACAAGAACGCGAAGTAACCGGTTATGCTTGAGAAGGTTTTCTGCAGTTTCCTTCACGAGCTCCAGATGAATATCAGCATAGTTCCAATCATAGTCGGCTGCAGCCGCATATCCTTCCAATTCCTAGTCTACTCACAAATTCCTTCCACTCCACTCACATCCTAAGGCATCACAATGGACATTATTTTCTCAAGTTTATGCTGCGATATATTTTCCCAGTAATCACAGTATTTACCATTCATCCACTCGTTGATCACCTGTTTAGGTACATGCTGTCTTTGGAATTCTTAAAAAGGGCTCTGGGCCTATGAAGGGTAATATAATATCTATGCAAAGGCTTGAAAAACCCAGATGTTTTTAGAAGGTTTTATTAAGCTCACTTCTGTATATTTGTTTGATTCAAATCTTAATTATTGACTGTACTATAGGCCACAAAAGTAGCGCTCAATTTTACAAAAATTTGTACTTGATTTGTACCTTATTTATTCGGTTTTTGGGAAAAAAATTCGAATAAAAGTCGTTAGTATATTTATAACGATGAAATTATATCCGAAACATTCTTTCGAACGTCGAACGAATAAAGCACAAATTCATTAAAAAATTTAAAAAAATAAGCACTTCTTTTGTGGCCATGTGTAAGTACAATAAATCCGTTAAACTTAATAAGTATTTTAACTTAATTTCTTTACGTCAAAATTATTATTTTTTCCTATAAACATGTCTTAATTTATTTAATTTGGATTTTTCTAGAAAAAAATTATGCTGGATTACAACACACAAATCATGAAAGAATGGAAAAAAGTTGATAAAGTATGCAGAGACCAATCTGGATTTAATTTTACTATTGGTAAGAGACTAAAAAAATTTATTATCATAATTAGAACGCGCTCTGTCAACTTGGAACTGGGAGGTTATGGGTTCGAATCCCGAGATCGGCATATATATGAAAATACTGTTAATACTGTAATAATATTTAAAAACGAAATTAAAATCCGACAAATATCAAGGAAGCTATAAGCTTTTAAAGATTATTATCTGTCTCTTTCTTGCAAAAATACTAAAAACGGAGTTTTACGTGTATTTTAAATGGTGAAAGTGTAATATGACGTCACATAACATATCAAGAGGGCTATCACCCTCTTTGTCTAATCGGGAATTTCAATCATTCATATCTCGCTTATTTTTAAAGTTATTTAAAAAGTAATTTTACCTTGATATTTGTCAAGTAAACATGTTTCAATTCAACTGAAAAAAAAATTTCATGCATATTCCCTATCCTAGTCTGCATATGAATTCCTTGCCCTTCACTCACATCATAAAAAATGTACAGTTTAAATTAATAAAGGTTGAAAAATAATGATATGGGTGACCTCTGTTATTGACCATTGTATCTCAGAAACGGAGGTATAACCCCATTATTATTATTATAACATAATTAGATACTAAATACATTTGTTACTAATTTTCAGATAATCAATTAACTTTAGTTGATCAAATTAAAAAAGGATCTGAATCGGCAATATGTTTTGGACAATGTGCCCTAATCGAATTTGGAATTGTAAGTAAAGTTTTAATGAATAATCAAAACTAACACACTGGCAGCATACAGCATTATTTTCGGCTGAATGGTATTTAAATCCTGATCAGTAATCATATGATTACTTATCGGACGCCATTTTAGTGATCACTTTTGAAATCCGAGATATTCTTTGCCTTCAAATTTAAATTATAGAATCTCTGTTTAGAATTGGCTCTTGAATAAACTAAAGCGAACATTATTTTTTCTTATAGGTTGACGAAGAAACTGACATAAACCCATCAAAATTAATAAAAATGGTACCTAGTACCTGGAGAAATGGTGATTTTAAGGATAATTTTGATTTATTAATGGATAAATGTGATCTCAAAAGTAAGCTTGAATATTAAAAGTAAATTTTCGAATAGTTATATTGAAAGATAAAATATTATATTTTATTTCAGCTAAAGACGACAAATCGTGTTCATTGGGTTCCACAACTATTAACTGTTTATCAACCGTCTCAAATATTGTAAGTATTGGGCTACAAAACGACCGTAAACACATCTAGGTTTAGTTATATAGACTTATATAGACTAGAGTATATAACATTTATTTATTTTTTCATACACAAATATATTAAAAAGGTACATTTTATGCCCCAAATTGCCAGCCCAAAATTCCAGAGTATGTATTCAATGTATTGTATACTTTGTATAATAGTGACCATAAAAAAGATTTGGTATTATATTTTTTTCAGAAAATGTTTTAATTAAAAAAAGAAAATAATAATAATTGGTAGGATACCCTGTATTTACTCTATCTCTCTTCCTATCTCTCACTCAGAGCTGAGTGAAATCAAATCCTGCCCACCTATGGACTAGACTTACCTTATTACCTTGTTTTTACTTATTTGCATAGATTAAACTAAAAAATATAATAATAGCATTGAACTAATTGTTTTTTACTGCTCAATTTTAAATTATACAACGTTAAGTTGTATGACGTAATTAACCATGGTGCTGTCAGCTATCAAAATCTAGATTATAAATTTACGTTGTTAATATTGTTACAAGATTTAAAGCTTAAACAATATTTATAACGTATTAGTTGTCCATGTTTATCGTTGACACTTGTTTACTTTAGCATTGACAGACAGCGCACTGTTTAATTACGTCACGAAATGTGGCCCACTTATTGGAAGCGCTTAAAAAGTACCGTTTTTTAATTTGACATTTTATGAAGGGATTAGCGTATACAAAAATTTCTACAATATTTTTTTTAATCTCTAAATTATATTAAACAAATTTTTAGACATTTTCATTTTTAACCGGATTAGTCTATTGTAAATAAAATGATCTACACTAGACAATTTTGAAAAGTACCGATAGAAATTTGATATTTGTTTTCAGATTGAAACAATGCCAATTGCAAACATAACAAAATTAATACAAGGATTTATCAACCCAGACAAAAAAGATAAGTGAAGAGCAATTAAATTGTTAAGATTGTAGTAATAAAATACTCAAAAAAAGTTGTGAGGAAATTTTATGTATTTCAAAAAATTGTATATTTTTATATGATAACTATAAATAAAGAAAAATGATTTTTATATTCGTATTTCTAATTTACTAACCTCTTAAATGCCTTTCTTAAAAACTTTATACATTCATTAACTAATTTGACACACCCAAAAATTTTGAGCTCGATATCTCACCGTCTTTCCACTACTTCAGATCCGAAATCCGTAACAATATACAAGATGTGTTTGATTTTTCATATCAAACATTTGGAGTCAAAGAATGTTATTAATGGTCAGACGGATTACTTCAATGTCAAATTAAGTAAACGCTAGCCCTCCCTTTGGTATAATATAACCGAAAGGCAACCATACTAACATTGGAGTAGTAATAAATATATGCATTGGATAAATAGACGCAGTTTAGTACAAAGTTTTAATAGACACAGTTATGAAGATGGTTTAAACGCCGAAACATGTCACAACATTTTAATAAACATGCATTGTAAATAATAAAAAAAGCAACATACAGACGAATTGAGAACCATCCTCCTTTTTGAAGTCGGGTTAACAAGTGGACTTTGAAAAATAAAAAAATTTTGAAATTATAAATAACAATGGAGTTCCACAAAATAAAGCTCTCTACAATAAATAAAATAGACGCTAGTTTACAAAAAATTGAATGTATATTTTAACTATGTTAGGTCACTTTTAACGAAAAAGCGTTTCTATAGCAACTAGTTTTTAGGACTTAATTAGTTAAACTTTTTTTATATTGTTCAACGAGTCTACTAAAGTCACTACAGCAAAGCCGAGTCTCAAATATCCATCTAGATAAAGTTAACGATATGGCTATTCGGACACACGCGGGTCTCTTGCGTGTCTCAGCGTGAAGCGTTTAAAACCATTATAATATATTTCTCATCAGTCATACCCCGAGTTGGTCGGGTTTGCGTGTTTTTGGGCCCCCGCACTAAAAGGCGTACTATATATTTCACATATTGTGGCAAAAGCTAAAGTACTAGGTTAAAGAATAGTTACCTTATTTAATTTCAATAGTTAAGCATTATGTTAACTATTTCAACGGAGTACTACAATCTTTCACTTCATTGGTCATATCCCGAGTTGGTCGGGTTTGCGTTTTTTTGGGCCCCCGCACTAAAAGGCGTTCTATATATTTCACATATTGTTTCAAATACTAAAGTATTCAGTTGAGATAGTTACCTTATTTAATTTCAATAGTTTTTGCCACAATATCTGAACGTTAGTTTAATATAAATTTTAACTCATGCTGGAGACCCGCCTGAGTCCGAATAGCACGACCCTAAAGTTAATTAGGATTTTAGAGATATTAATAAGTAATAAAAGTTGTAATACCATAAATTTATTGAAATAAATAAAATCTCATAACATCATATCATGAAGCAACAAAGCATACAGGTAATACTATCTGAAATCAATAACTTCATCCATTTCGAAAACGAATTATGCTGGACCACCTCGATTAATGTATTCAATTTCTTCCTCACTAATAAGTTCTCGACGATATCTAGCAGGTAACATATAATCTTCGATAACTGGGCCTGCTTGAACTACTTGAAAAGAACCTGCAGGTGCCTGAAAAGCAAATATTCATATATCAAATAGTTCAATATTTACTAATAAAAACTCTTACCTGAGATGATAAAGCTGGAGCAACCGCACCCTACATATGAAATTACAAAAAAAAATATATTACAAATTTTATTAATTAACCTTAATATTGGATTTTACCCCTTTAGGTGGAGGAATTGAATGCTTCCCAGCCCTGAATGTTATTCCAGGTATTCTTTGGCATAGTGTCCTATGTTGTGAAAAACATCGAGTTATCGTTCGATATGACATTTTTAATAAGAATTTCGAATATTAAATAAATTTTATGTTTGAGGTTATTATATAATTTTATTTATTATGACAGATCGATATTTATAAATAATTTATGCTCTTTGGTTGCAGGGAGCTCATATCTATTATCTTTATTTTGTTATAGGATTTTTTTTTGCAAGTGTGCACTTTTTTGTAGTTTCTTCAAAAGTCCGAGTACATTTGGATTAAAACATTATAAAAAAGAAAATATATAATCCTTGAAACGATTTTGATGAAACCTTTTGTGTAATGTTTCTTTGAAAAAAGGAGTAAACAGAGCATTTTTTAAGGTACCACGACATGAAGAAAGACTCTCGAAATAATATCAGAGAGAATATATTAGAAAAGGGTTATAATACAGTTCGTGCATCGTACTCATGAAGAATAGATATATTAGGAGATTGAACGACATAGGCAATTCGTCTGTTTTTGTGTCCTCAAAAACGTGTAGAGATCATAGTTATTATTTTCGCCACTAGTGGCAGTGCGAATCTGCCCGTACGGAATTATTATTATTATTACATATTAAAATCAACGGTTATCACATCTTACAAATTAAAATTGTAAGTATAAAAATTGTTTAATTTTATAAATGTGAAAAAATGGGACGATGTTGTACAGGGAAAGCATAGATATACTGCTATATATCTATGAGTGAAAGGTTGTTTAAGGTTAGGAATGCGTGTCTGCATTTACGAAAGGAATATGGTCTGTAATTACCGGTTGTCATCTTCTTTCTTTATCTAATATATGTTAGTATTGTAAACATATATTTGTAATTATTAATTGCAATTATCACTATGATTCTTCATCTTTTAATTTATTGCTGATTATTAAGAATTCTCTATTATTAATATTTAATTATTACTTGATAATCGAAAACAATTTTTTATTATCTATAAAACTAAGACTTCTTATTAACTGAATGAAAGTGATTTCTTGGCGCCTACATTTAAACATTTAAATTCCGTACGGCACTGAGACCAGTGACCCCTACTGATAAAAGATAGTTACACCAATTCTTGACCGTTTTTTTAACATTACGTTCGCTCTCCTAATATATCTATTCTTCATGATCGTACTAAACAAAAATTAAAATTATCAACGGTTTTTACAATATTTCTGGCTTTATGCTTTAAATGAAGCATAAACCATAACTGGTATCTCAGATAAGAACCTCTTATCCAAAAGTGGTCGCTTTTTATCACATTTTGGCATGTAACACGAGTCCTGTCCAATAACCCCTCAATTTATTGAACACTCGATCTAGCTGAGTATTTATTTTAACTTCACGAATGTGACGTTTAATCTGTCCTAGTGAAGGCCATTTCTTTCTTTGCGATATATATAGTATTTTTATGAAAAAAATGCATTCCAAGACATTTTTACGGAAGATTAGGAACCCAATCAATTTGATTAATGAGGCTGTATTCTACATATTTTTATAAAAAATAAATATTTTTTTTGTTAAAGGCTATTATTTTTTCTCATATTTAAAAAAAAAAACAAAAAAAAACCCGTATTACAAAATTTGGAGGACCTACTGGAATTCAACACTCATGAATACTTATATTTTAATGGGAAAATGATAAAATTCTAGCGCTTCTTACCTGTCCCAATCAAATACATTAACTTCATCAACCAAAATAACCGCCAAAAAATGCTAGGAAACAAAAATTTAGCATTTAGAACAATTTAAAATTTTTAGCGGATTGTTGTTTAGTTCTGACGTCCATATTTTCTATGGAAAGGATTTTTTGTTTAAGATTTAGTATTTTTAAGTCAACTACAGGATTTTTTAGACATGAATAATCTAAATTGTTTCATTATTATTAAACATACTATTAATTGTTTTAACACAAAAGTTGAATTAATTCGAATAAGCTCTTATAATATCTGAAAAAGCAACCAACAAAGCATATAATAGACAAATATTTTATAATTTGGTCGTGTTCAAAAAAACTAAGTCCTTTTTAAACTAAGTAAGTCAGTCTAAAAAATATTTTACTTCTGAGTATTGGGAACTCTAGCACTTGGCAATGCTCTCTGGTGGATAAATTATAAACCAGAGCTAGTAGATTGATATTTCTTTCCTCAACCCCCTTGTACTCTTCGGCCTACAAGTTTCGTGGTCTCACTCTGGAGAACAACTTAATAACTACAGCTAGTAGGTAGAAATATTAAGCACCGCCCCTGCCAGAGATCCCAATATTCTGATCATATTTACTAACTTGTCATCAGTGTCATCATCCCCTAATTTACTGAATTTAATAATATGTAATAAAACATTTTTTTTCTGATTCGTTATATTCAACTAGAATACAAAAGTTTAAAAATACGACAATTCCAATAATAAATCACCTAGATTTTCTACTAGACTTTATGAAATCTACTAAATTTAGGGAAAAATCCCCCAATGTAAGTTGATTAGTATCTGTCATGTGTCCTAACAAAAAACTTAGTAGTAACTTAGTTTACAAAGGATTCAGATATTCTGAACACGACCATTGTATAATAGGCGCAATTTTCATGCAAAAAGTTATTAAAAACCAACAAAAAATGATTCTAAAAATGTCATTTTATTAAGTTACACGTATGTACAACACAATATCACCTATTTTATTAAATATATTGATCAAATACTATTTTGTTTATGAAACCAAAAAAAAATAAAATAAAACAGATTCAAGTAAAAAAAAAAACAAAAATATGAATATATGTATATATAAATATTTATAAATTGCGTAAATTCTTTTTAAATGTTATTTATTTCATGGTAATTTAATTTTATTCTCCTAAAACACATAATATATATCGAGCACCTATAAAGGAGTCACTGTTATGTATATCATCGAATACGAATAAATATGCGGAAAAATCTTAATTCTGTTGATTGTATAATAGTCAATCATTTATAGTGGCACGATATATGCAAGAGCAGCAATGTAAATTGTATAATATTTTTTTAATGAAAGATTAAGAACAAAAAAAAACCATAATTTAGGCCAATCTTTTTACAGTATCAACAATATTACATGAAAACACTGTTTTGTTGTTAAAATATCAGCCTCATTTAGAATGAAATTTGTTAGGTTTATACAAAATAAGCGGTGTATTTAAGATCTTATGCTACAATGCTACTTTTTTTTTTTCATTAAAATTCTTCTTTCATGCATGTTTTTAATGTATTTTTTGAAAAATTATGGCGAATTTTTAAATTATAAAAAATAAAAATATAGAAGCAATGTTTTTAATTGAGATAGGCTAGGTATACTGTGATTGGCTCTACATTTGGAAATAATTAACGGATAAGAAAATGATTTATATAAAATTTCATTTCCATCCACTTATTCGTTGACACAATAAATCAAACATAGCTTGAAGTATTCAGTTCAAATTTGTTTGACTATAGGTTTAAGATCAAGTTAAATTACAAAGTTTCTGATCAAAAATCAAAGAATTTTTTTTTGAATGAACGAAAAAATTGACAAAAGTCGATTACAAAAGTATAATCAGACAACAAAAATGTCGACACTCTCGTAATCTATACACCAGTTTGATTTTTCGCTTTATGATTAAAATTAACCAAATTACTTTTTGCTAGGCAGATGTCGCTGCTATTAAGACTTTAACGGCATCTGTAAAATTTGTATTATTTGGCTTCTACCGTTTGTTAATCAAAATATAAAAAGTATATTTTATTCTTTTAAACTCGAGAAAAAATTAAAAAATTTACGCGTTTTAAATATTTCCCGTAGATATCTCCAAAATACCTTTCCCTAAAGATCCATGTCTTCGTGTTGCGTTAATACTTTAAAAAATATTAACTCTCTGTGCACCACTGACCTATAGTGGAGGTCAGTGCTGTGCACCGTATTTGTTATTTTAATTTTTGAATAATAAATTTTTCAAAACATACACTAAATGCAATTATTTTATGTTATTTATTTATTTTTCACAATGAATCTATATTTTTCTTATACGTCATACTAAATTATTTTTAAAACTAAATAATAAATTTGCGAAATTGTACAAAAAGCTTCCTTTTTTTTTATAAAAATGTTCCATAACAACATTGTTCTAAAGAAGGTTGATGATTGTCACAGTAAAATAAATTAAACGAATAAAAAATAATATTTATAATTAATTAAATTACATAGGCCAATGACCAAGTACATTTTACCCGGCAAAAGCTAAAGTAGTTCTAGATTTTGGGTGTGTTGTATGTACACTAGGTGTACTTTAAAATCCATGTTTTCGATTTAATTCGTTTTTCAATTTAGTCTCATAACATGTTTTTCTAAACCTTATATTTACGGAAATATTGAACTTCAAATAAAAAAATATTTCAAATGAAGCTATGAGGTGTCACACCTACAATTGGTTTTTGTTCCTTAGAACTATGACATCTGGTGGCAATAATTAGAAACAGAGAGATCGGACTCAACTGTGATAGTTACATATGCGTTACTAGGGTTACATTAATCAAATAAACAAAAAATTATTATTTTGTTAATGAAAATGTTTAAATGTAGCCGCATTAAAGCCGCCATTTTGGAATATGACGTCATTGGAATACAAGTAATTTTACTAATATCAAAGAATGCAGATATACATAGAAGCTGATAAGTCCATTTTTTCTGTCCCCACAAATATGTTAGTTAGTACCCTGAAAATAGGCGGCGATAGCTGGTACTTAACTTAATTTTTCTCATAATTGAAATTATTCAATTTAATTTTAACCTAAAACTTAATAAACAATCGCAGTTATGACTTTAGTTAGAATCTTGTCAACATTGTTTGTAGCTACGAACATTATGTTTTGAACTTTTAATTTTTCGTGACTGTGACGGAATTATTGTGTAATCCTCTTAAATACCTGCTATCGCCGCCTATTTTCAGGGTACTAACTAACATATTTGTGGGGACAGAAAAAGTGGACTTATAAGTTTCTATGTATATCTGTATTCTTTGCTAATATGCATGAAGAAATAATATCTCTGGTGGATCATATTTGAATAATTTGGATGAATAAATTATCTCTTCCTCTGTTTTGGAAATAAATATTATCTCAAGAAGACAAACAGATCTACATGTTCATCTATAATGGTAAGTAACACTGTCAAATTCGGATATTTTAGCCCGTTTTTACACATGAAAGTTTTAAAGAAAGTTTTCAATCACAATAAAAATATTTGGTATAAATAAAGTTACATTACTGTCCACACGACGAAATTAACTTGAAATATATCAATCGCATGTTTCTGAACAGCTATAACTCTCATCTTGTTTACTATTTCTTTCTTTGTTAACCACTTCAGTCACATGATCAGAATATACCAATCACAAGGAAGTAGGATATAAACGTATCGTACACACCATTCTTACATATTACGTTACATATAAGATTTCATGAAATAAATCGTCAAAATAGAATTATTCTCTATTTCATCAAGCAAAAAACATGTATAAAAAAATGCTGCTGCGCTTGCTCACCAAATCAATCGCATGAATAATTACTTCTGAAGTTACTTGTGTAAAAACGAGCTAAGATTTAGAAATATTTAATATCAACACATCAGCATTCTCTAATGCCAAAAAAACATCAACGTCCACTTCTAAAGGATGAAATCCTTCAACAATGCAATTAAATATCTTTTTTTGGGCTCACAAATACCTTCTTTTTATTATTTTGCAACGTTTAAAAACATTTATGTATTTTGAAGCTCAATATTTTGGTAAGTATGAGGTTTAGAAAAACATGTTTTAATTTTTCAAGAATGACACTAGAAAATTTTGGAGGACTTAGGTACCTAGGTAGTATAACATAAAATTCAGAACTACATGATATTTTGTCAGATAATCTTAATTTTTCACGGCCAGGTCATTGGTCTAATATTTTGGATTTGATTTTTTTTTCTTATTTTGGTAACATAGTTTTGTGTTATGATGGAGTGGCAAATAGTGTGCCGTTTTGTGTTTTCAACAAGTAGGCGGAAAAATAAAAACGGTGTGCCCCATCAAATACGAACAAAATTAAGAAATACTTATTTTTATGACTTTGTATGGTAACTCCTTTTGAACAGTATCGGGGATGATGAAGTTAGTTTATTGTTGGTAATTCTTATGATTTTTGAAAATTTTTTCTTTAAAAATTAATAAAAATAACACTGCATGTATAATTTTGTCAAATAAAACAAATACTTGAGAAATTACAACATATTCATTTTATTTGATTAAATATTTAATAAAAATTATTTTCTTTGGTCATTTCCAATAATTTCCGTAGTAATTCGGAGTGATGTATGTACAAATATATGAAAACAAACAGAAAATTATTATTATTTTCTATCAATCCCAAAAAACCCAACAAATTAAATAAAAAAATAAAACAGGGGTTTATAATTTTTTTATTTACAAATATACTCTTTTGTTTTTAAATAATTTTTATTTATTTATTTATAGTCACGTGATTTTTTTTAAACTAATATTTTTTTTTTGCTACGGTCCATTTATTTTTAATTACAAATATCTATAATAAATTTGAATCTATTTTTTTATATATGAAAAGTAGCCGATTACAAAATGAAAAATTAATTATAATTTCGTCTCTTGTCTATATAATGGTTTGTATCGTATCTCAAGAATTTTCCCGAATTATCTTTGACATTGCTCATTTGAAATAATAATAATAATAAATAAATAATCCAACAATTGTAACTTGAATTTATGCATTAGTTAAATCATTGTGAATTTTCGTGAATATAGATCCAAGTAGTAAGCCATCCTCAGAGAAATTAAAAAAAGAAAAATCTATAGTGGGCTTTTTTAACCTGCCTTTCCCTACCATGTAACACTATATAAACATTTAATTAACACCCTCTCGCCCCGTCCTGCTTGTTTTGTATTACGTAATAGCATAATGATAAAAGATAAATTATAATAAAACCTTTTCTATTGATTCATTTGTTTAAACTTTTATTCAGTAATAAAATTAATAAGAAATCAAATAAATAAAAATAATTTTAGTCTACCGCTCGACTACCCCTTCCTCTATCTAGCCTTTTGTTATTGATCAACGCCCTACTGATCAATTCAAGAAATATTTAATAATCAATCACTTTTCGCCAGGCTTTGAACCACATTAGTTTTATTGCCTATTTCTTTATTAATCTTTCTTAAATATTATCTGTGTTATATAACACCCGTAAAAAATGAGACGTGGTTTCCGGATAGCCCTTAAGACAAAATTATATAAATAATACTTTTGTGAAAGCACTGGTCCGGAATATCAGAGATCTTAATATCAAAACATTGATGTCAAAATAATGTTACAAATGTTCAAGCATATTACTTAAATGTCAAATTAAGCAAACGCTAGTCACCTCCATTAGTAGAACATAATCGAAAGACTACCATACTAACAATGGATAGATAAACACAAAAAGTTTACAAAAACAGTTAAATATAAATAATTATTCACTACTGCAGGTTAATTGTTTATACATTTATGTATAATTATTTATATTAAAAAAATCCTTCATATTTTCTAGTTTTGATGAATGTCTTTCACTGATGATGGCATACTAATTGGACCGAAAGTGCTAGGAATATTGATTTGGTTTATGTGTTTCTTTACTTTTAATTCGGTAATTATCTCCCCAAATTTAGCACTTTCTAATACATCAAATATTTGCGCATTAATGTTCTGTAAAAAATTTGTCCTTGATGATTGTTCTTATGTACACAAGAAATTATCAAATACACTCGCGATAATGTTCCATCTCGCTCTAACTTTAATTTTTTTTAAATCTAAATTCTTAGAGATTAGATGGGGTAGCACTTTTTAAAGCTTCTGTAAGAATGTGTTAATAGTACAGTCCACGATACTATTCCTAAGACGTGCATAAATATTCATGAGATTAATTCATAGTAATATCATATTATGAACAACGCCTCTTTTGATATCCGTAAATTTTTGTGACACGATACCGATCTAGGAATCATAATACCTCTAAACAAATTTTTTTTTTTTGCTTTGTAAAATTTATTTTCTTAAGTCCAATATTTATTATTCAAATGAAAATTGAAGAAAGTTATTTGTTAATAAATTTCTCTTGTTAAACAATCACAGATGTTTCTTTAGAGATTCTTTTTTTCTCAATGATGTGATGTTTTTCTGTTTTTGAAAAGTTATTAAATTCTAGAAAAATTCAATAAATTTTCAAGTTAAGTAAACTGTGAAATGATTGAACCAATTGCAATGTCAGTTAAGTTTACACGCAAAACAGATTCCAAATTTATAATACTGTCAGTATTGGTGAGGTTATTTGTGACGCTGTAATTGGATGTATTACATAATTAAGTTAACCCATAGAAGTGTAAGCACCATTGGACTGCTTAGTGACATATTTTTTTTAGTTTTAGATCTCTGTATTGGGAACGCTAGCACTAGATATGCTCTCTGGTGGGTAAATTATAAACGAGAGCTAGTAGAACGATGTTTCCTGCACCAACCCTCTTGATATACCCTTTGGTCTACGAGTTTTGTGGTCGCACTCTGATTGAACAACTTAACTACTGCTAGTAGGTTGAAATATTAAGCACCGCCCCTGCTAGAGACCTCAATATTAGAAACTTAGGAATCTTGTTATAATTCATCATATAATTCAACAAAATATTTTCCAAGCTTCTGTAAGAAGAGGGATTTAAAAAAATTATGATGAATATCTTTCACCTAATGTTACACCTCCAGCCTTTTGCTATGTGGCTATCTTAATCGTTTGAGACATTCCATAGTGGTAGACGAACAAAATTGATAGAAGTAACTAAATTTTAGAACTGGCATCTGCTAGAATGGCGAATTGTATTCATGCGCATAAAGAAGATTAGTTTCTGAGCATTGGATTCTCTGGCAGGGGGCGATGCTTACTGTTTCAACCTACTAACTATAGTTACTCAGTTGCTCAACCGAGTGGGACCACGAAACTGGTAGGGTGGAGTCAATAAACATCAACCTACAAAGTCTAGTTT
This sequence comes from Nineta flava, assembly GCA_963920215.1. Classification (NCBI taxonomy): domain Eukaryota; kingdom Metazoa; phylum Arthropoda; class Insecta; order Neuroptera; family Chrysopidae; genus Nineta; species Nineta flava. The sequence continues at coordinate 121,222,050 of OY986040.1, forward strand.
ATAATTTACCTACCAGAGAGCATATCCAAGTAGTAGAGTTCCCAACAGGATCATTCAGATTGATGCCTATTCCCTTTCCATATACACGTTCTATGAATTTATCTTCACAATTAAAACGGTATGTACTCACACAACTCTTAGATTAATGCCTAGTCTTGTTTATATTACTTTGGATTAAAGTTCTGCGAATCTTGACATTGCGAATGATTCATGGCAAACAATTATTTTTATTATTTATAAAATTGACTTCTTTTTTTTTATTTTGTGGTCATTAAAGCATAAAATACTCTCAAAAAACTTCTAAAAAAAGGTAGTTGTAAAATGTAAAAAATAAAAATTAAAAATCAATTCATTCCTTTTTCAATCGGCAGATATATCGAAAAACGACATGTTTGGTGATATGCCTTGATCAGATCAGAAAAATTAAATGACTAAAGAGTTTTCGACAGTTCTCTCGGATTTGATAGAATTTTTAATACTGTGAACATATTTTAATTGCAGGTACATATAATTTTAGATAAGCGGAAGTGATTTTTAATTTTTTTTTAACTCGCACATGAAATTTTATGATTTGTATAAAATCAGTCTATTGTTTCCTTTCCGTCAAATATTTATTTCTGAGATTTATCAGTTTCGATTGAAATCCTCTTTACTATCAAAAAAACCATATTATTTGAATTTATTTTGGTCAAAATGTAAATAGAATGAAAAAAAACTATGATTTAAGGTAGTTATCGTGTGAAAATTTAAAAAAATTATACTTTACTTGTTAACAAATTTAAGGCTTACGTTTTTAACACCATGACTTTGCACTAAAGCGCAGCTTTCTTCGACAACAATAACAACAAAATTGCATTTATAATGCAATTTAATGCAAAAATCTCATGAACTTGTAAGTGGGGACCTAGCATGAAACAGGACGGATCACAGAACGACATTGCAAGATCAATTGACATGAAATTGAAACACGATATCTACATTCATCTGAAATAAATAATATTCGAGAGATTTACTTAAATAAGAAGTTAAAAGACCCCGATTGTTGATCTCGATAGTAAATAGCCTATTGTATGCAAGAATCACGCAAGACATAACATAATAAATTTAATGGACTCAAGATAATGCTGGTAATAATTCGATACCAAATGGTGATACGGTCGATAATAACTCGATACCAAAACGAAATGAAAAATTTGTTTGACCTAAATTATATTTTAAGTAAATAGTGTTCAATCATTTAGCAAGAAACACAAAAATTAACGAATAAAATCGAATAAAAATATTTGAAAATAAATTATTTTGTACTAAGAAACTTATATCGCGTAATTTTTAGTCTTTTGATAGTTCGCTAACAGATTCCAAGATTGCCACACTGTTTGGATGAACACATGATATTTAGCAACTCTTTTCAAAGATCCACTCTATGCTCAATTGTTTTGCAAATTACGTTCAGGAAAATACATTTTTAAATGTTTAGTAGTTCTGACTTTCATATGTAATATGTTATTTTCCACAACCCAAAATATCCATAGGTATTACATTTAAAGTTCTTTTTGAGGAAAGAAGTGAGGAATAAACTTCGGAAGCAGAACTGTGACGGCCATTGACTGTAGATATCTGAATGACTAAGACTGGATACTTTAACGTGCAGCGACTTCTTTATCCTCACCGGTAGTCAAGCAGCAATAAAATCCCTAAATCCGATATACCAGACATCTCAAACAACCTTGGATTGCTGTGCGGCTAATAAGTTGGCGGCTAGGTTCAATGTGCACCTGATATGGTTAGCGGGCCATAGGGACATTACGGGCAACTGTAGTGCCGATGAGATGCCCAGAAATGGTACAAAGCTGTCGGACACGAGCATCACAACATCTAGGTGTCCCCCTTGCGAACTGCAAGCTACTCCTGAAAGAAACCATATTAGGCAAGGGCAACAAAAGGCGGCAGGCGGAATGCCCTTGTGAAACTACTAGGCAGACCTGGCCAGAGTACTATTCAAGGCGTTCCGAAGATACTATCTCGCTACGAGGGTCATCTATAGGCAGCACATTGGTTGGGCGGCAGACACGCGGAAGGTCTGGGACTACCAGTGCATCACGACTACTGTAGAAACTGCCACAGTGACGTGGAACAAAAGACCCTGACTCATCTACTCTGCCACTGCCCTTATGATGAAAAGACTCATTCTTTTGGGTCAACCATTTTTCCGACTTCTCAGAGCTAGTTACTGTACTTGAACAGCTCGAAATGATCAAAGTATAGCAAGGATGTGTCAGTCCCCTTTCAGCATCACAATGGACTAACCTAACCGCTTTCCATATTTTTTTCAATCACCATATTTTTGTATTTATTTTCTAATAAATATAAAATATATTATTTTCCAGAAATAGCTAAACACCCTATTTTCCCTATCTAGAGGTGGTGGCAACAATTAATCATTCCCCAATTTAAACGAACTATCACAAGAAAATAGCCCAAAAAAATGATAGTGTTTTCTCTAGTTTTTGTGCTCGTTTGTAAATTTACTCGACGAGTGAGAGACCATATTTTTCTCAAAAAATTTATTACTATTTCTTTATACATCATAAGTTTTTATTAGGTGTGTGGATTAAAAGGTGTTCGTTTGCAACGCCTTTATTAGAAAAAAAATGAATATTATCCTAGAAAAAAGCAAATTGTTTACCAGAGTAACATTCAATATATTTTTAATTAATTTCTCTAAATAATAATTATTTTGAAAAAAATTATTAAATTATCTTACACATCAAATTTACACGCGTAGTTTGGAATCAATTTTCCAAAAATTAATATTGTTTAATGTGTCTTGGATAATAGATTCACATTAACTCTTAAAAGATTAATCGGAAAATTCTTTATATTTAATAATTTATTTGGAAAATTAAAGCACCATTATTAATTTGAAAATTCTATATATACCCGTAGTCAGTTTTTTTATAAACAGTTTTAGAACAAAATTTAAAAAAAAAATTAAAAGTACAATGGAAGAGAAATATTTGATCAAATTGAGATGGTACAAAATATATTTTTTAACATTTCGATTGATTTGTGCAAAGGTCGAAAACATTATTATGCAATTAACGTTGTGTATAAAATTGTAAGCTTGATTTGTGGGAAAGATACATTTGTGCGTATTTAACTAGTGAATACGTCCAACAAACAGAAATCTTCGTAAATAATTTTCACATATAAATTTGAATATAGAAATATATTTTATTTATTAAATACTGAAACACACTGTAGCAAATATTTTTAACATAGAAGTTGTGTGCTATAATTAAGGGTTTGTTCAAAAATATACTGCAAATAATGGTCATGTTCGGATCAACTAAGTCCTTAGCAAACTAAGTAAGTCAATCAGTCTAAAAAAATTTACTTCAGAGCATCTAAGTTTAGCGTGTTTCTCTCAGGAAACACTTACTAACCTGTCAGTAGTTTGGCCAAATTGGAGAAGTTTCCCTTAATTTAGTGGATTTAATAATATGAAATAAGAGAATCCCAATAGTAAATCATCTAGATTTTCAATTACGCTTTATGAAATCCACTAAATTTAGGACAAAATCCAACAATCTGGCAGCACTTACTAAGCAAATTGACGTCACAATCGAAATTGCTTAATATCTGTCAAGTGTCCTGGCAAAAAACTAATTTAGACATATTTAGAAACGTACTTAATTTACTAAAGACTAAGTTGTCCTGATAGATAGATAGATTGTAGAGGCTGTCCTGGACGGGACACACTTCGACCATAAGGTCCATTGTGATTCCTAAGGATGTGAGTGGAGGACAAGGAATTTTGTGTGTAGACTAGGAATTGGTAGGATGTGCGGCTGCAGTCGACTTTGATAGGAACTATGCCGATACTCATCTGGAGTTCGTGAAGGAAACAGTAGAAAACCTTCACAAGCATAGCCGGTTACTTAGTTCTTGTCCATACACCGACAGTTTAGTCAATTAATGCCACCCCGCACTCTTTCTTTAAAATAATTTATAAACTGCCGATGTTGGGATTCGAACCCATAACCTCGCAGTTCCAAGTACACACAACGCCTTTACAAGCGCGGTTACCTGGCTGGTCAAGTTTGTCCTGAACGCGACTAATTTATCCATCGGTCTTGTAGTATACTTTTTGATTATTTTTAATATCGAAATTTACTAGAAAATGTTTATAAACATAATTTATTATACCTGTTATTAACCAAAATAACAGGTATAAAGTACATAACACACAACATTAAGGTAGTTGTCTTGCAGTAATCGTGTTAAAGAGTTTCAGCTCAGAACATGCATCAATTATATGAATAGACTGAGATTGTAGACTATACTTTTTTGACTAGAATGAACCTTGTTTACTTGCTCGCTTGGATTATATAAAAATGTCAATCTTTTTGTTAATCTATTACAATAATTAAACGATCAAAAATTGTTTTTCTTCAAAATATAAATATAACATCATTTTAAATTGTCCTAGTTTTTTTTTTTGCTAAATCCCTCGACGTGTTTTAAAAATAAAATTAAAAGTCTGGTGAAATTAATACTTTTGTTTAAACCTGTAATGTTAATCGTACAATTGTTGTGAGCGATTTTTATCAAAACGAAACGGTAAATAATTTCGAAATTTTAAACCAATTTAGCCTCATGATAACTTTTGTCCCATATATGGGACAAAATATTTTAGGTACGTTGAAAACAATTTTTTACTTGATCGATGGAAAATTTTTTTTTTTTTATTAATCTATTTTAGTTGAGTATTATAACTATCCGATTATAAGAAAATTTAAAAAAAATGTTAAGTTAATAGTTTTTCAAAATGTCCCATGTATGGGACATACGTTATCATAGGTTGTGATTTTTTGTTCTTTTTTAAATATTCTTTCTTAAAAATGAATGTCCCATATTTGGGACAAAAGTAATAATGGGTGTAAAAATGAACTAAGTGGCTGGTGGTAATCATGAGGTTAAATACTTATATTTTGAATAATGTATCAAAAATTCAGTCAATTTCGTCGACAACTACCTTAACACGACTTGGCACAAACAGTATCACGTATATTAAAGAAAAAAACTCATCAAAACATATTTTGTAAACCATAGACATACAAATTCTCTTTTTGAAATTGAATGTTACTTTAGTAATAATAATTGTGAATATATTTCGCAGTAAAAAATACGATTTATTTTAATATTTGTTTCTTTTTTTTTTTCGTCTATAAAATTATATTCTAGAAAACAAAGGAAATTAACATCATTTTCTTTTATTATTAAATTTTTTTTTTTAATAATAATTAATTAATATTTTAATTAATTAATACATACATTTAATAGGCTTAGAGAGGTACATTATTATTTTCTAGATAAATAAATAAAAATATGTACATATTAAAATGGTTAATTTATTTTTTTGAATTTTTTTTCTCATTTTTGAAAAATCCCAAGCAAATATATTTTTAAGTCTATTTTTTTGTTTAAATTTGTTATTCAGCAGTTACCAGATTTTTCTGTTTTGTGAGTTATATTTATTTATATATATATATATATATATATATCTATATACAGGGGTCTAAAAGCCGTCCCAAAAATTAAGAGTCCTTAACTTTTTTGGGATATTATTTTATGAAGATAACTTTAAATGAATGTTTATTCTAATTGGTTTCATTTTCGAATTGAGTTTGTGACGAATATTTAACATACATCTAATTTCAAGGTTATAGTGTAGTATCATCTGATTTGATAGTTGTCGGTTAGTTTGGTCCTGAATGTCGGTGATCGAACAATTTAGTGGACCAATTACCACAGAATTGACGTTGTATATCTATATCGAAAATTAAACTGGTCTTTTATCTAGTCACACTTTGGCAGCGTTGAAGGAATCTTAATTTCGAAATACTGACTAAATGTGAAACTATTGGAATCAAAAACAATTCTTTGCCAACTAAAACTGTAACTTGTACTCAATGGCAGCCTTTAATTTTTTAATTTCAGAGCTAAAACCTGTGTGTAATTCGAAAAACTGTTTGGAATAAAACTTCATAGGAAGCCAATTTCATGAAATAATTCGGAAAATAAATCCGGTTCTTAATTTACAAAACGCACTTCCAGAACGTCCCCTCTATATATATAAAATTAGAGAGCAAGAATAATTAATTTTGTTGACTTCCTTTTCTCAAATTTGGTTTGACACCAAAATGAATGTGAAAAAAAAATTGTAAGATTCCCCCGCAAATGTTCAAAAATTTGTGTGTTTTAACCATTGGCACATTATTTAATTTATATATATTTTCTTTTTTTTAAAACCACACGTTGTAATTATATAGTATATATGGCGTATAATTTGTTTATTATTATCGTGTCACTTTTTTGTGGATAGAGCGACGATATTACGCCCGCTCCTCCCCCTTCTTTATATTACGGGTAGAAGTAGGTGTGAGTTTTAATGTGTGCATTTTTGTTAGATTTCAATTAGATTTTCCCTTTTTTGTTTGAAATGAATCTTTTTAATTACCGTTGGTATTTCTATTTGATGTAATTATTGTATTTTTATTATTTGAATCGGTTCCATATATTTTACCAGCTTTTTTCGCCATTGAACCTAGTAGTTCTAATGAACATTTATGCGCTGAACGTAATGATAATGCCCATTCTTTGAGACCTATTTCATCCTGTAAACAAAATATAGTAAACATTTAGGTGAATATTGAACTTTTATGTTTGATACATTTAAGTGATGCAATTGAGACTAACAGTAGTATTAGTAGTGGAAAGGAAGCTGAAACCTGGCATTCTAAGGCCTTTTTTCTAACCTCTGAGAAACCCATCATCTCAACCTTTATCTTCTACTTCGCCTGAAGTTTCTTCTCATTACTGCAATTGAGAACTTTTTCTCGACCACATAATTAAAGATGATGTTAACAGAATCGAGCCAGTAAGAACAGGCAAAATTTAGAGACTTGTAATTGGCTGAATCTTATATTACACACAAATTATGAACTTTGGTAACTCTTATCATAACTGTGACTATAGTAATTATCCAATCGAATGCCTGATATTTCACATGACTATATAAACAAGTGAGATACCTTGCGCTCATGATACCTGCTTCTTGAAAGTGTTCTCAATGTCCGAAGATGTCCCTGATTTTAGCAGAATGGAATACATCTCATAAATGTTGAACACCCTTGATTATCAGATATTGTGCAACTGCGACCCAATTGGAAAACATGTAAACAGACTGCTGAACCTCGCGAACGATTACCCTAAATTACTTTTGTATTTTTGTTCAAGCCTCGCGCTGGGAAGAACGCTAAATAGTTAGTCCACAGTACAAAAAATAATACATAACCCATTGCGTAAATTGATTTCTGTGTAAGATCTTAAAATGGATAATATGTTCTTGAAATTACTTACTGGATTTGTGAGAACCACTTTTGATTCTCTGGTACGAATAACAATACATTGTTCACTTTTTACATGCACTAAATCAGCACTAATTTCTTCAATTTGATCCATAAATACTAATTCAGGTTTGGCACCACCCGATTCTGGATGTAATTCTAACCGATTTGGATATAATTTTGCATATCGTGTTTGCCACGCTGATGCAAATGGACCACCTAATTTTTTAATATACCCGTGTAAAATACAATCGGAATCTGTAAGTAGAAAATTTTATCATTAGCCTCATCAATATTTTTAAGGAATTGATTATTTAGTACCTTTCTCATCAGCATCAAATTTCTGTTTTTGTTTTGCTTTACGCTTGTTTTCAGATTTATCAGCTTCCGAATTGACAGTTTCAAAAACAGTTTCAGCAACTTCCCCTTGCCAACGTTCCGAAATAACCAATGGGAAATTTTTATATAATTCTTGATCCGCATCAGTTAACTTAATACCTTTTGTATCCTCTTCATCAAACGATCCAATATCAAATGCATCGGCTGCATTTACCTCACCGCGAGGAGGTATTAACGGCGGTGTATATTTTTGTAAGTATACTTGTTGCCAATCAATACCAGCAAAAAATGGATGTTCTTTTAATTCATCAGCGCCATTACCCCTGCATCCTAATCGTTTATCAATATCACGTTGTAGTAATCCCTCTAGTAATTGTCGCAATTCCCTACTAAATGATTCTGGTAATTCCACAGTCATTGTAAGTGTCATACGATCAATTTCATGTTTATCTTTGGTCTTATGTTGACGAAATGGACTGTGTCCTTTTAATAATTTATACAACATACATCCAAAACTAAACCAATCAGCACTGGAATCATATGCTGTACCTTTTGATAATACTTCTGGTGCCATATATCCATGTGTCCCACTGCAAAAACATACGAAAATTAATTCTAATCAAAGTAAAGGTAATTGGAGTGTAAATTCATGGTAAAAGAGTGAAAGTGTCCGCAAGCTTTTTGTAGAAAGATTCGACCATAAGTATAAGTTTAAACGTAAGTGTTGAATAGCGATAAATGAAATAAAATTTCTAGTTGTAGTGGTTTTAGCACAATTGTGTCAAACTATTGCAGAGATAAGACATTTTGTTTGCAGATTGCAAAACAGAGAACTAGGTGAAATTTCTTGAATATTTCAAATTCTTCAAATATTTCGTATATTTAACGCCCGAACTTCCTTTGACCAAGATATAATAGAGAGAAATGAAATACAGGAGAGTCTGGCAAGAAAAGAGTGTCATGGGTGTTTTATTCCATCATAGAAACTTGTTTTAAAGAATCTTCTCGGAAACTTTGTCGAAAGAAGACAGAAAACATTGTAGACTCAAAACACATCTTTCGGAACCCAAACTGGGAAATAAGGGTGATTACAGATAGAAAACATAGTAGAAACATTAGACAAGTGTCTAGGATTTTTGGATCCGCTGTTTGAGCGAATATCAAACTGCGAAGTGATATATATACCATCTCTAGATCCAATTTAGATTCTTTCATTATTAAAGAAAACCGACCCGGATAAAGTGCTATAGGCTGGGACATCCTAAAAAATCAAAAAACTTTTTGAAGTTTAGACATACACATCGCAAACATGTCCAGAAAAAATGTATATTATACGTGTGTATGATTACACTTTTCGAAACCAGAACTGGGAAAACAAGCTTAAATACAGACTATATAAAAAGATGGTGAAAACATCAAAGCAGTGTCTAGAATTTTTGATTCCGATGTTTGGGCGAATATCAAACTGCGGAGAAATATATATCATCTCTAGATCCAATCTAGATTCTTTCGTTTCTAAAGAAAACCGACCCGGATAAGGAACTACAGGCTGGGACATCCTAAAGTTCCAAAAAACCTTATGGAAGTTTAGACTTACATCTCAAATATGCTCACAAAGTTTACAGAAAAAATATATATTATACGCATGTATGCTGTCTGATTGCTCGTGCAAAGAGATCTAAAAAGATTTATTCGGAATAATAATCAAAAATAATTATAAATTGAATACAACAAATAAATTTACATACAATTCACAGAATAACTTTAATTAATTTCTCTGAAATTTCTTCAAATTGAAGGTCACACAGATTTAAAATGAATGGAGTGTATTATAAATAAATATGGAGCTGGCACGGCATTTAGTCCGAGAAAGGAAGTAATGATTGCATTAAATATGTATAATTATTTAATTTTCTCATAATTAATAAAATTGTGGGAACTATAATTTTTAATTAAATGTGTGATATAAAAAAATGAACAAAACAATCTTACACGCTAGCATGTGGCTTCTTTTTGGAGAAATCACAAGCCAATCCTAAATCAGATATTCGTACATGTCCATGTTCATCCAACAATATATTTGCTGGTTTTAAATCTCGATATACAATATATCTCCTATGCATATGTTCCAAACCTGTTCCAAACAAGAAACACATGAAGTTAAAAAACCATTGAAGTTAAAAAAGTTAAGACCACAAAACACTCATATGCTTTTCATCATTATAGATTATGAAGGTCACCTTTCGGTTCCTTTGAGTGTACGTGGTTTATGGGCGACCTTTTACAAATTTACCTAAGATAACTTCTGCAGCATAAAATTTCATTTCGGGTTCATTGAATACTCCATGTTGGGATAGATGATAATGTAAATCACCACCATTCATTAAGTCAAGTATAAAACATAATTTATCTGGTGTGTGGAATGCGTACGTCATACATACGATAAACGGACAATCGGCTCCGGTACTCACCAATGATAACATAATTCGTTCATTTAATGCTAACGTTTCGCCTTGTTTCATTTTAATACGCTATAAGAATAAATGATTGTTAAAATTGTCCAGACTAAGCCCTTTACATTTCAAAGTTTTTACCTTTTTGTCTAAACATTTCATTGCATACATTTTACCGGTATCTGCTTTTCGACAACCATACACCTCACCAAATCCACCTCGGCCAATTATCCGATGTACACTGAAGTCATTCATTGTTAACTTAAAAAAAATTACAAAATTAATTTTTTGTTGCAAAAAATTCATGCATCGATTGAGTTTTGTACGTTTTTGTACCTTTTTTAACTTTTATAGGCTTAAGCTTTTTTGTTTTCTTGATAAATCATTGGTCGTTGAGTTTATTCAAAAAACAGAATGAGAATGCTTTTGTAGACATTTTTATTTCAAGAGAACACATTTTCTACACTGGCGATTCTAAACTATCCAAGGTATATAATAGTATCCAATGTACGATCCATCAGACAGATAGATCGCTTTGGGCCCGGCTGCTACATTACTATTTCTCAGAGTTTTTGCCATACTCTCAAGGAAAAAATAAAGGAGGTAACAAATTTCGAAAAGCAACATGTGCTTATCTGCTTAACCAAGGCCTTCAGTAGAGGAAAAAGTTATATCTCGGAATAAAACAAAAACAGATTTCATCTGCACTCATGATTGGATGGTTAAACCTATGATTATGAAATGGAAAGGTATAACCAATTACAATCTCATAATGATAACCCAGCTCATAGAAGGCCATTGTGCTCCCCCTTTTACTCCAGTCTGACAAGGTTCACTTCTCCCATATCTTGGCAATAGCTAAGAGATTGCCTATCAGACTTTCCTGAAGGTTCATATAATCGGAGTGAGATGCACCGAATATATTGTATCTGCTGTTAAAGATGATGTGGCTGGATGTATCTCCCTCCTTGCCGCACAGTTTACACACAATGGATCCATTGTGAATCCTATTCTGTGCAGGTGCTTTTGTAGGTTATAATGTCCGGTGATGAATCTGGTACCCTTTCAAAGTTGTATCCTGTGTTTAGGTTGAGTGCATCGAGGGACAGTCTCTTAGATGCATTCCGAAACAGTATTATCCAGAGTTTTTGTTGCGGTAGTCTGTGTGAGATAGTTTTTATCTAATTCCGAGAGAGCCGAAAGCGATATAGGACGAGTCGTCTACCGCGTATATGCACATATTATACCCTCAAGAAACGAATATGTTCGGAAAGTGAGGAAGAGGAGGGTTTGCCTTATAACGCTTTCGGCGCTACAGGAATTAGACAAAGACGAACTTATACAGGTAAAATAAGGAACAACTCCATCGAGTATACAGCGGATAACGGAAAATTCACTATAAGATAAATAGATAGAATTGAAGATAGAATTGAAAAGGCATAGGTGAGCTTTCACGTCTGATTGCAGTCTCATCTCCAATAGTACTACTAGCATAGGGATCAGTGTTGCGAATGTTTTTAGTGGGTAACAGTAGCTTCTTTAATGAGGATAATTTTCAAAATAAGCCAGAACTTTATTATCTTTTAGTGGCTTCCCGATGTGATTTTAGATTCGACACAATTGGTTTCTTGAAAAATATTCTGGAAACATTGAATTAGGCGGATAAAAACGCCATCAATGAATCATGTAAGAGGTAAATTTTGAATATACTTACTTGAATATTTAATTCTAAATTCTTCCATTGACAAAACCTTGTATATTTATCACTGAAAATAAAACATAAAAGATATATATTTATTTTATTTATTTATTAATTAGTCATTATTTATGTTATTGTTGTTGTGTGTTAAAAATAAAAACATAAAATAAACCAAAAATAAAAATAAAATAAGAAAATCATTTTTATCAGTAAGAATGTTTTTTTTTTAATGTCATCATAATATTTTATCAATTTTACTTCATTTATTTATTTACTAGTATACCCTGTGTATTTACGATCTCTCTCCAATCAATCAGGAACACATATTAATTTAATGACGATATATATTTTTTTGGGGAATTTACATTGATAATTAATATTTGTCTTGGAAAATTCACTTGGAAATCACTTTAGCACTTTATAGTGTGTGTATTTAGTTAGTGTAGCGCTTTATATTTCATTTTAGTAGTTCGTACAGTGCTGCAAAATCGTATTATACGACTGTTGTTGTGACAAATATTAAGGTACGTACACAGTGGTGGATTTGCCGGGTAGGTAAGGTTGTCAACTATCTAGAGCGGCAAATGTTCCGGGAAAGCAAATTTAGATCATTTACACTAGATATAACGATACTTGGATGATACTTTAGCTACTTTTTTTTTGTTCTTATATTCTCTTTCATTGTTTCAATATATCAAAAAAAGATGATATAAAGATAAATAAAGGATAGGGCGGCAATTTTGCAGCTGCCTGGGGCGGCGAATTGTATTAATCCGCCCCTGAACGTACACATTGACGGATGGTGGTGACACAGCACGAACAGCTTGTTTTAAACTTTCGAAAAAAGTTTCAAGTAAAAGCTAAAAAAACAATATGAACCAAGTGGTTTCGCATATGGTCACCTCTTCCTTATATCTATTTTGAGAAGTGGTTTCCCTCGATCAGATATTTCAAAGCCGTGCTACTGAGGTTTTATTTAACTTTTATTAGAATAGAGTTTAGGTTGAATAATATTGGTTCCGATATCGGGAATCGAACCTGAGCTTCCTCAATGAATATGTGTAGCAATTTTCATTGCTTGAACAAAAAATGCAAAGATCCATTGGAAATTGACGCTTAGCCTCTCCCCATGTAGCTATGTAATAGAACTAGATCACAGGGAATGGTCTCTACAGATTTTGTCATGAAGAGTAGGAAACCGGAATTAGCATTGTGGGGATGCGAAAGTATTTCTCTCAAAGGCACTATCATTTGGGATGGACACATCTACAGTCAGATGAAGTCAATGAGGTGTCGCCAAGGGATATCCTAACGTTTATCAAGACCATAGAACTCCTGGAACACCTTTGAAGGAAATAAAGATCAAATTGGTCGCAATACGAAAGCTTTTTATAAGACTTGCTCCTGATTCGAATCTAATCTAATCTAAATAGAACTAGATACGCGCTTTTGTGAAAATATTCCAATGTATCCCGGTCTTTAGTAATGTCGTTCGTGCATAATTGACTGAAAATGACACAAGGTATACATAAATAATTGACTAAAAGTCAATTGTTATTCTCAACTTGGTATTTATATTTTGTTTTCTAATTGACGACACATTTTTAATGCTGTATGTTCATATTACGCGTATTGTCTCATAAAAATAAAAATATCGTCACGCAAATGCCTAACAAGGTGTAGATATTATATGAACAATACAAAAGGTAATATACAAGTATCATTTTCACAGAATTTTCTTGAGAAAATTAATATATACTAATAAATATAAATAATCATATATTTTCATATCGTATTATATGAATTTTTAATAACATTAGGGATTCAATTATTAGGTGGAATTTTCATTGGATATTATTATTGATTGAAGTTAATTGAACGTACGAAGTTGTTGTCAATAAACCAACAGAAAAGTTTCTTGAACCAAATGACCCGATTATTCATTCGCATTTCCTAATGTCCTATTTAATCGAATCTAGGAAGGATTTTTCTTCTTTGGTTTCAAAAACAAAACCACCAATTTTGATGTCATTAAAAAAATTTTTTCTTTATATATTACTCGAAATCAGAAACATTTCGGTTAGGGCAAACCATTTTTCTCTGATTTAGTTCGATATCGAAAAAAAAGTTTCAAACAAATTATAGTGTACTTTAAAAACAATGTTCCTTAGAATGTTTTAGTAGGTTAAGTTAGGTTGGAGTGGGTGTCCTGGAAGAGACTCACTTAGACCGTGAGGTCCATTGTGATATCCAAAGTGGACTGACCCATAAATTCTACTACTCTTTAAACCATTTGCAACTGTTCAATTACATCAATAGATGTAGGGTTGACCCAAAGAATATTTTATTAGAAACATTACGATTGGGGCAAACCACACGGAGAGAAGTATAGAGTAAACTTTACTATCACAAAGAAAAAAATACAGTAACTATTAATATGCCTCCTAGTACTATGGGTAGGATTGCTATCCGTCTGGATTTCACCGGATTTGTCCTAGTTTAGAGGGCGTCCGGGGAGGGTTTCATTTGTAGTCTGGATTTAAAGAAATTAAAAATATAAGTTTGCTGATAATTTTTTAAAACTGTAAGATTTAAAAATTAATAAGATTTAAAAGATATAAAATTAATTAATTAGATTTTAGATCAAATATCAGGATTTCTTGGTATATTCCAAAACGCCCTTCCACGGAAATGAATTAGATAGATTAAAATAGCAAATTAAAAAAAGTAATTTTAAATGATAAAATTAATATAAACAAATAAATAATATTAATAAAAAATTATAGAAAAATGTTTTTTTATTATTTAAAAACTCTAGAAAAAAAATGTTTTTATAACATAATGAAGAAAAAAAAAAACAAAAATAAAATGTAATTGTTACAGTTACCTTACGCTCACCTTTCTAAAAACTTTTTAAACGGTTCTCCTCTTAAATGGTTAAAGATTTCTTCAATGTAAGGCTGTAATAGATACAAAATAACTGAAAATTAAGTTAAATACTTCAGAGTTTTTATTTCAATTAAAATTTTAAACTAAATTTTTTTTTTTTTAAATAATAATTATTGCAAGGTAGTTCACTCGTAAACCCACTTTTCTTAAGAATTTGATGAAATTGAAATATGATATTAATCTCAATGTTTTGCATTTATGAAAAAAAACTAATTTAAAAAAAAACACATACATTGCGGATTTATTTTAATCTATTGATATTTAATGGTGATTATTTTCAACTGTGGCCCAAAAACATTGAATAATCACTGTCAGTACAATTCTTGCATAGTACAAAATATAGTAAATTGTATCATAAATGTTAAAACACTATATATGTTATACTAGATATGTTCAATTGTCATAGCTGTAATAAGTACATTAATCATATTGTATTTTATACTTTCTGCTTTGACTATAACGAGTGAACTACCTATAATGATTTTTTAATAGGATAATTGGCATATTTTGAAATGGATCTTATATAAACATCAAACGTCAATGTTGTTTGGCATATAATTAAAGTATATTATCTATGATTATTATATGCAAAACAATGATGACATTTAATGTTTGTTATGATATGACGTCACGACTTAACACAATAATGCCCGTACAGTGTTTTCATCGTATTAAATGACAGATTAAAAAAAATGAATTTTAAAATTTAATTTAAGGAATAATATTATATTTCTATCAGGATAAACCTACATATTTCGGTTCCTTAGGGAATAAACTAGATTAATAAATCATTTTTAAAATAAAATTTGCAATTACGTGTCAATGAAAGTGTATCTTGTTAGAGATAAATGAAAAAGAAAAAACATCGAGCCGAGAAAATCGACTGTTTATCGTCACTTTTTAAAAGAAATGCCCTTTTTTCGTGATTTATTTATTCTCTAGCCGCTACATTTTTAGTTCGATCGAAACTGAAATTTCGTAGCTGATTTGCTTTTGGTATTTGCTTTAGGTAAGGCAAAGTTTGTTAATTAGTAGAATCGATCAAGGAGAAAGGAGGACTTCGAGAAAGAAGAAAACACAAAATATATAATATATCTCTTACTATTCGAAAAATCGCATATGTATAAGTATAGTAAAATTGTAGAAAATCAACGTTACTACAATTAATTACCCGATCATTTTTAATGACATTCAAATCAAGTTACCATGGTGACAGAATTTTAATATTCAATATTGTGGGTGTTATATATAAAATGGAAATATTTCTGAAAATATTAGAGTTACAGAAAATATGGTCAGATAATGAATTGTAGTAAAATTTATTTACAACAACTCTACTTATTACACATTTTTTTGATTTCAGAGAAAAATTCAAGATTTTATATTTCTCCCTTTGTCTTTAAGCACCCCTTTCTATTTTTCTCTTTAAGCACCCCATATCTAATTTTATTCATTAACGACCTTGGGCTTTTAAATACAAATAGCACGTTACATACCAAATTTCATTCCGATCAATCTACAATTGCGGCCTCCAGAGCGCGCACAGACATGTACACATGCTTATACCAATAATTATGTTACATTCATATATGGAATATACACTCCCGTTCATAAGTATTGAACCAGTTGAAACATTCTAAGTGCTACTGTATGTAATATTATAAATATATTTAGTAATATATATACGCTTATAATGTGACTTATTGGTTCAGTTTTTATGAACGGGAGTGTATGTTTATAAAAAAAAACATTTTTGTATTGTTTGTTTTATATTTTATAACATCGATGAAGTGTACCTACGTAATTTTATTAAACAAATACGCGAATTGAATAATTTATGCTGATTAATAAATTGAAATCACTGAAAGCGTAATATGATTAAAAACAATTATTGTTAAATATCTAAACAAAATAATTCTATTTTAATTCAATAGCATAAAATATGATTATATGTATGTCAGGCAAGAAGTTAATCAATGGCTTATTCGAATACAACACGTAGGCCGAAAAACGATTCCCTCCCGAGTTGCAATGAATTTATTGATAACATATAAACAAATATCAGTTACAGCATTTTATAAAATTATACATAATCGATTATTTACTCGAATTAAAAGAGAATAATCTGAAGATGACATAAACACGAATTCAGTTAAAGAAGTTAGGTAACCAATTATTTAAAACTGTTTTTGTAAACTAGCGTCTATTTATACCCTTTGTTAGTATGTTTGCCTTTCGGCTATATTATATCAACGGAAGCGATTAGCGTTTACTTAATTTGACATTTAAGTAATATGTCTGAACAGTGATAACATTCTTTGACATTAAATGCTTGATATGGAATATCATACACATCTAGGGGGGACGGGAATTGAGCCGATGATCACTGGCATTCTAGATCAATGCTCTACCATCTGAGCTACCTTGGATAACCAATATTAATTTACCCGGTATACAAGTAAAAACCCGGTATTTACCATGTATAATATATACAAGGATATTATAAGTTTAGTCCCGACTTTGTAACGGTTAAAAATATTGACCACAGAAAAAAACTGTTGGTATAGTTGTTGTAATATAAAATGACCTAATTAGTCCATTTCCGTATGCCTATCTGTCAACACGATAACTCAAAAACAGATAACGAGCTAAAACTTAGAGTTCCAGAGCTAAAAAGTGGGGCTAGGTTCGCGAATGAGCAAAATCAGTCATTGCGTGATCCCGCTAGAGGGGAATATCTCTACCATTAAAATCGTAAGAGATTGAGAAAAACTTTAAACACTATGTTAAAAATCCGACTGTTACGGAAAGAATTTCATATAATGTATAACCGCAAGTGTATGAGGCCCTTTGAATGAATGGTTGATCACTTCTATCCAGAGGAGATCAGAAAGGAATAAGGCAATTAGAGAGCTCACTCTGAAGGAAACTTCCACGGCTCAGGTAGGCCAAGAATAGTTTCGGGGACTTTAATCGTAAAAGATACAAAACTTGCATTGACCTGAGCAAAAATAGACGGCTACTGACGAGTTTCTTTACGGGGAGCATTGTAGTCTCAGGGGACATCTTAGGAAGGTAGGCTTGGGAAATGAGAGCAACTGCAGGTTTTGTGGAGAAATTAAAGAAATTCCGGAACACCTCCTAATAGATTGTGACGCCCTCATACATAAAAGAAAAAATGTCTGACGAGTACGAGTATATTCCTTGTCAGGCACCCGATGGGAGAGCATAATAGATCGTACATTTTGATTAAGCAGTTGGTCTTTTTTGAGAGAAAACTGAACTTTTTAAATGGTTCGGCCTGTAAGCTATTGCGCAATATGTTTAGTCTCAAGAATTAAAACAAGTGAAAATAACAACTAATTAACCTATTTTGCTTAAATACTCGGCATATACTGGGGCAAAACTATTCAGTTTATGAAAAAGAGTTTCAATCAAAAGTTGAACATTTTTGTATTTAAACTTGGGGATGCATACATGTATCTATTTTGCTCGTTCACAATCTTTTTATCTCTAGAATACGCTCAAGAAGTTTTTGTAACTTTTAGAAAGAATAATAATTTGTTAATTCATTTTTAAAACATTTGAGACATAATATAAATCGTCCATAAAATTAATAGAAAAAAAAAACTCAATTATATACCTCAAATAAATTAGGCGGTACTTCGTTTTTCATTAAATATTTTTGAACATGTGCTACGGATTCTTTGGAGTAATCCTGCAAAAAATAAATAAATTGTGTTTAGAAAATCTTCCAAATACATTTGAATATTTACCTAAATATTATATAAACTTACGTGTGATCGCGCTAATAGTTCTTTCATTATAAAATTATCATAAATTTCTCTGGCTAATTTTCTTTTTTCTTCTGGACATTCCAATTTTTCATATTGTTTTATCTGAAATTTAAAAAAAATTATCTTTTGATTAAAAAGTAACAAGTATTTGAAGATATTCTACTGTTATTGTTTGTCCGACAACTTTGGCAGTCATGAATGCCATTCAATAGGAAATTAAAAAGGGTACAGTCGTCATTTTGAAACGGAACATTTCGTTGGTTTTCTTAAATTAGGTCGTTATTTAATAAACCATCGTGGAAACGTTCAGTTCGTTCTATCGGCAATACCGTCCTGGAGATACAAATAGTGGGAAAAAGGTTCCTGTTTTCAAGATGGTACATATAGTGATTTCAATCAGTTCCGAAAATAGATATCAGATACAGTCCCATTCAATAAAACCAGATTCCATAAAATTGAACCAATCTGAATTGTTAATTTTCTTAAATTTTATAAAAATCCACATTTTTGTTGTTGTGAGCAGAAAGTGTAATATTATTATTATATTCATCAAATATATTTGATCCCAAAAATATTAAATATTGGTCTACTCTGTTTATTATATTGAAATCAATATATATATGGATCCTTTATTAATTTTATTTTTTTAAATAGTGTGTAGGCTAGTAAGAATCGACGACTCTGTATATTGTTGCATTCCCACCATTGACACCAATTTTATGTAGCGCCCTTTGGTGTAAAATTGGTTGTTGCAGGTGTTGAAGGTGCCACCAGAGCAACTTCGTAGGCTTATTTAATTTTAAATATTTAACGTTTCAAATATTTGACAATAACCAATTGGAAAATTTGATATTACCCAAATGTTTCCAATTTAATACGAGTAATATTCTGGTTAGGAATATTACAAGATGGTATGAAAGTCAGAAATGAAACAAAACACTTAAATAACTTTAAATACTGATATGAAAAAATTAACTCGTCAACCAGGAATCGAACCTCGGGCCTCTGGATATCTAGTCCAGCGTGCTTACCGCTACACAAAAGATGACTCTGACGTAAGAGCCAACCTTTTCATATCATTCTTATTTTTATTTTGACGGTATTATTTCTGTCGAAATTATTATTCATATATTTATTTGTGTATACTTAAGCGTCAACAATACAATATTTGTCCAAATTCCATTTAGGTTACGTAAGACAAATTCTAGAAGACTAGCGTATACTTTATAGACAAATGTCATGGAATTTTAATTAAATACTCATATGAAAAAATTAACTCGTCAACCAGGAATCGAACCTCGGGTCTCTGCATATCTAGTCCAGCGTGCTAACCGCAACACCAAAGACTTAACTTAAATAACTTAATTTAATTTATTTGCTATTTAAATTAATTTACTGAATTAAAAATTGAAATGAATTGTCTTTTTCGGATTAATATCCGATTCTAATTGAATTTACATTCTTTTTATACAAGAAAATCGAGCCAGTTAAAATATTTTTATGTTACACGTTTTTTAATAATTTTATCAACAAATATACTTTTAAATGCATTCATGTTGATTTGACAAAAATTTCCTAGTGAATTTTTATACATAAATTTGTTGAATGTCAAATGTAGAATTACATAATACGTTCAATAATAAATTATAATAGTGTCATTAAAAGTAAAGAATTATAAATATATGTTATCGATAATAAATAAAATATGTGTTATAAAACCTATTTTGACAAAATGGAAACCCGACTTCTAAAATCAAAAAATAATTGCATATTCTTGTGCCAATTTTAGTCCACCAAAGCAAAAAATTTTAAATATATATGTACAATTATTGTTATTTTTGGAGGCGGTGTCACCATAGAGAAATTCACATAACTTTTGGACACCGCCTCCAAAAATAACAATAATTGTGCATATATATTTAAAACTTTTTGCTTTGGTGGACTAAAATTGGCTCAAGAATATGCAATTATTTTTTTACTTTTTAGTGCATCTTTTGTTATAGAATATTTGATTTTAGAAGTCGGGTTTCCATTTTGTCAAAATAGGTTTTATTTCTCGCTTTTTAGTGACTTTGAAGTTCTATAACTGATTTTATTTGTCTAAATATGGGTAGACCTACTAAACGACCAACTAATTTTTAGTCAATTTTTATCCGTTACTTTTTTTCGTCCGAACACTTTTTTTTTTATCCGTTTTTTTTTTTTTTTTTTTTTTATAATTTTAAGTGCATTTTTTTATAACAGATTTTCAGTTTTTTTACAAGGAATTTGTTTTTTTTTTGTAAATTTTTTTTTTTTTTGGGATTGGTTTTTTTTTTTGTAAATTTTTTTTGAAGTCGGTTTTTAAAAAAATTTTCTTATTTTCTCATTATAAATGAGTATACTCTTTCAAAAAAAAAAAAAAAAAATTTCGCAGAAATCGGTTATCACATATAAAATGAGGATTTTTCTCGATTTCCCGGGGATCTCCTCATCAGAATGCGATTTGGTGACAATGGGACCAATGGGAAACCAAACCCTTAAAACAAAAAAAAATTCAAAATCGGTTCATAAATGACGAAGTTCTGAGGGGACACACATTAAAAAAAAAAAAAATACAGACGAATTGAGAACCATCCTCCATTTTTGAAGTCGGGTTAAAAATGAGTATCGTTACAATATACAGGGTCTAAAAATGCAATAGTAAAGACAGATAATACTAATAGAATACTTAATGTCTTCTAAATAGGGAATTCTTTTCACTACACTTCATCGGATAAGTATTTATCCTAACAATAAAATTAAAATGAAACCATGGTCAAAATTTGAATAAAAGATAATTTAAAAAATAAATAAATTTCAGTTGAATACAAACAAACATACGTACACATAAACACTGAAGTGGCGTATTTTTTCAAAAATTTCCAGTCGATTTGTTTCGAATCCATTCTGTTTTCGAGCAAAATGCTTAGAACAAACGTTGTTACAATTTTTATGACGAACAACTTTTATTCGAGACATTTTTTCGAAAACCAAATGGATTCGGTACAAATCGACAGCAAAAAGTGTTATAAAAAAAGCACCACTTAAATGGTTGATAGTACATAATCTACAATTCACATGAGTAAGCGTCATTGATGGAAAAAAATTAAAAAAAAATAATACAAACAAACTAGAGTAGAGATACCACCTACATTCATTCATAAATATTTAATAAAGCTCTCTTCTGTTCACTAAACGATCCTGCACGTTAGAAGAAGCTCTAAAGTTTACGCTTAATAGTATAGTTAGTGTTATTAAAATATAGCTATTCTCATGGCTGACTGTGTGAGAAAAGTAACAGCTTATTCTTACTCTCTTAACTAAGTAGTTTTTAAAATATAAATGATAATATTTAACTGTCAATAAGATTATACAGTATGTATACAGTAAAATCGTAAAGCTATTTACAGTGGAATTCACAAACAATTAAGGATTCCTGATATAAACAGTGCAGAATTTAAGGTATTTGCCGCCCTTCATAATTTGAATGTGTTTGTTTAACTTCCCCGTAAATCATGCCCAATCATCCTGCATGTAAATTAATGCCTTTTGTATTTCTGGGCAGAGATGTTCAAATTGTATTTATATTATTTTATAATACTTTAGTTTTGACAATTTAGTTAACCATGCTTAATCTTCCGTACGCACTAGTGGATACAACTTCAAGTTACCGGATTCATCACCGGATATGATCACCTACGAAAGAATCTACACACAATAGGACTCCACAATGGATCCATAATTTTCAGACTGTACGGAGAGGAGGAAGAAACATCCAGATCACCTTTAATTGCAAATCTCTCGATTACAGCAGATACAATATATTCGGTACATTTCACCCCGAATATATGAAACTTCAGGAAAACCTGATAAGTAAGCTCCTGGCTATTGCCAAGATATGGGAAAAGCGAACCCGTCAGACTGAAGTACAAGGGGGATCTCAATGGGCCATAACGTGCAACACGTTTAATATCCCAAGATTTATCTATCTATCTAGTAGTATTTTATTGGGCAATAATGGGGTAATGGGGTAACTCCCCCCTACAAGACAAAAGTACTATAAAATAATATAAATACAATTTGCAGCTACATATTTAAAACTGATTATTCGATGGTTGAACGCCGAACTGTATTCCTGTGTCAAGTTCCACACATAAGATGGGGGCCGTATCTCCAATACGACTGAAATTATCCTGGTAAGGAATCTAGGACAGCTCTGCTAGCGCTCTCTACAGTTGAATTGCTATATAGCTTGAAGATCGTTATAAGCAACTTCCACTATATTTTAAAAACAAAACCATTTAACTGCGCTAAATTTCATTAGAATTTAACATTTTAGATAATCAATATGTTCAAAAATTTGCAGATATAAACGTAGAAAAACAATAATTTCGTCATGAATATACTCTATATGACTTGTGTGATACATAGATATAGAAGCATCTGAGCTACAAAACGGTCAAAAGTCAGTCTATAATACATTGATTCTTAGTATCCTTATAGCACGCGCATCGTCATGAAACTGACAGATACAGCCGTTAGATAGAATTTATTGTTTTTAGTAATAGATGGAACTACCATGCAAAATAAAATAGTATATATTTTCAAGAATAGAAGACACTAATAGTTTATTTCCAGTAATAATTATTTTTTGAATTATATTAATATCTGATATTTAATATTCAAACTGTTATAATTATTAAAAATAATTGTTAATTATTTAAATTTTCTTTAAATTTTGGAAGCTAAATAAAAATTAATTATGTTCTCTCTATTTTATCGGTTTTTCGACACATGCCAAAGAAGTATAACTTCTAATGCGCTTACATAAGTACACACACCCAATTTTTTGTAAATATTTTAGGTTAAACACGCTATATATTGTTCATACGTACTTAGTTTACGACAAAGGGTAGTTGTTAGAGTATATGTATCTATATACATATATTTAAAAGTATTTTAGCAAAGTAAAGAAGAAATTCCTACAAAAAGCAATATATATATATATATATATATATATATATATATATATATATATATATATATATATTACTATTTAATAATTAATGCAATGCCTCTCTTTCTTGTACGAACGGGACATGGTGACCGACCGACATGCAATTTCACTAAAGTAAATACGAATAATTATTATTTATGAACACATAAATATACATATATATATATATATATATATATATATATATATATACACATATATATACATAGTAAAAACTTTTTAGATATAGTCGAGGAATCAAACGACAAAACTTTTAAAAACATACCAAAATTTATATTAATTTGAAATATAATTTGAAATTAGGCCAATTGCCAGGTTAATATAATTAAATTGATTTCCAATAAATATATTTCTACATTAGCCGACCCGTGTATTTACGCCAAAACTATTGGGTGTATGAGCAAAATTAAAATGAAAATTAGGTCAACTTACGGCCTTTCAATTATCTAAGTTGACGTCCTCCAATCATACCTCTCATTTTTTCAACACATTCTATTCCAAGGTAAGTCCGGTTTACGGTTAAAATGATACATAAAATTTATAGTAAGGAATACTTTGAAAATTTTTATTGACAAAGGTGGGAAAAAAGACTCAACGAGTTAAAATTTTAATGATAATTAACATTTTAAAACATTTAACATGTAACCTTATGAAAAGATATATTTGATCATAGATTATAATGAAATTTGACGGTGAACTTAACAATATTACTTACTCAACAAATGGGAATATTAACGTTTGAAATTTATATTTTTGTGGTTTGTTGGTTTTGTTTGGGTTTTATATGTATTTATGTAATTTTACTGGTGCTTTGAGCATGCTCAATGACTCTTTCATTAAAATTATTTTATTAAATTTATTGTACATTAAGATAGTTCCAGCATGAAATCACTTTTCCGACAGATTTTGATAATTTTTCTTTCACAGACTAAAAATAACGTTTTCTAATAAATCCCCAAGTTTCAGAATTTTTGACCGTTTAAGCATGTTAAACTTCATGCCCGCCCAACTATTATCTGTTGTATTTAAAAAAATACTCCTGACAGAATTTAAAAAAAAAAAACTAGGAGAGTAAAGATAAATAATTCTTAAATAAATTTTTTTTTTAAATCGTGTTTTACCGTTTTGTTTTCGAAATACAATAATAGTTAAAAATTTGTTTTCCTTTCAAAATTACATTAATTTGTATATATATATATATATATATATATATATATATATATATATATGTTAGTATATATGTGTATATGTTTATGTTCTATAATAAAAACAAACCGGTTTTTTGTCCTGTTTACACAAGACAATGCTGGAACTACCATAATATTATCAAAATGATCTTCAAGGAATTTTAAAATACAAAAATGTGTATTATATAAGGTTTTATTTAATTGCTGATTGAACTATACTCAACGGACGGTCGAACTACCTTAATACCGGCAGTACAACTCGACCAGGGAAGACATTCTTCAAAGATTCTTCAGGTATATCAACGTAATTTCTGGCCAAGCGGCAAGACACCTTGACTAACTGACGAGAATTGTATTGCCGGCCGAACATTCAGTTAGAGTGTACACAGCTCCGCTCATGGTTCCTCGCCTTACGAATGTTTCGCCGAATATAAAGAGTATGTTTCAATGAATGTATGTTACCAATTTATATTGCTTAGCCTCCGTACTATATTTAGTTACATCCTTCGTGTGCGGTCTAAATACACTTGCGAGCCAAACGACTCTAGAGATTATTCAAAACGTTTTTCCAAAATTTATGTATCATTTTTCCATGAATATTGTGGGTAAATATTTGTTTTTTGTTTCCAAATAAAACCTAACATGTCAATTACATTATTTAACATTTTCATTGAATTAAATAGTATGATCGTTATTTTCGGAATAAAGTAGTCTTTCGTAGAAAAACAAAATTAATAATATGTCCTTTTATCCATTTCTACGAAATTAAATGGTCTATCCTAGGAATATTTATATTATCTGTCCAGATATCCAGATAATTTAATGTGTTTTTTTTTTTGCGGTTCAAAGTCAAATTAACTGTTTCGAAGAAAATCTGATAAAATTAGGATTATTAAAATAATATAATTTGTAAATGAAGATAAACACAGACTACAATTTCCCACACAAAATTTTTTTGTATAATTTCAGAAATGGAACAAAACAATCTGATTTCTACGAATCACCTCTGGTAAAAGTTGAGAGAGAGTATGTGTTTAACATTCTTATTGAGGGTTCCGTAGTACAATAAAGGGATAACTGATGATTTCAACAAACTTAGCTGAGAATTATGTCGATTAAACTAGCATAAAAATAAAGAAAACTTCATTGAAATCGGTCCATCTGTTTGGAAGCTACCATGGCACAGGCAGGCAGATAAAGGTTTCAAACTTCGAATTGCTCTTTTTTGGGGTCGGGGTTAAAAACTGCAGGCGGGGTCAATTCTATACATAGAAAATATTCTCAAAATAATACTAAATTTTGTTAATTTAATGATATTGAATGCCAAAAAACTGATTTGAACATATTTTTATCTGTCTGGGTATTCCCGCATCGTGTTGAGCCAATTTTGATGCGGTTTTCACCAAATGGCATGGAATTTTGCCGAGTAACATCTCTTCTTCTCTACTATTTTAAAATTGTAAATGTCTGTTTGTTTGTTCGAGTATCACGCAAAAACTACTGGACCGATTTTGATGAAACTTATTTGCTTCAAAGATAGAATTCGAATATATTCACTGAAATATAAATTTGATGGGAGTCGATAAATATTTGAAGTAGTGGAAGCGGTGGGAAATTACATTGAAGATCTTAGTTTTAAAATGGGGAATTAAAGGTTAAGAAACTAAGTGGTTTGGGTTCTAAAGGTTTTTCCTTGTAGACTCTTTAGATGCAGAACCCATAAAAAATGTTACATTGTTCATATGCTAAAATAAATTTGGGCTTAAAAATATAAACGTAAAATTTACCCTAAAGCTATTATTGTCCTAACTTTCCACGAAATAACAAAATGGAAAAGTAATAAATTTTTGTACCCGGTAAATTCCCTTACATAATTTGATCATGTACCAAGGAAAAAATTTTATTAATAATCATAAAAGAAAAAAAAATGTTAGAAAAATAATAATAGTATAAGGAATATAATGTCTTTGTCGTAGAGAGTCAGTAAGTCAACTAGTCTGTTTGTCTGAGTCTGCCTGTCTGTCTGTTGGTTGGTTATACATACATTCAATTAAGGATACCTCATTATTTCATATTTTTATAGTACCAACTATTCAACACCACACATGTTTTAAGCTAAATATGGTCGACATGAATATACATTATGTATATAAAATGTTGTGTTTTTCGATTCTTAAGGGAGTTGGGTCGTAATTCGTTTACGATCAAGTTTCGAAAAAATATATGATGGAAATAAACATTTTAGTAATGCACGTGCAGATTTTAAACACAATTGTGTATACAGACTGTGTTGGACTGCTTTTCCTATAGTAAATCAATGTTAAATATTATTTATTACTAGCTGTCCGTCTGGTACAGTATGAAGTCAGTCAGTACACATGTGATGAAAGTACACTTTAGTATGTGCATTGTGCATCACAAAATCCCCGCTCTTTAATGACAAACAAACAACCATACGCATACAGTATAGCTGTGAGATAACAGACAGACTTTATTTATATGTATATTGACTGACTTCATATAGTACCAGACGGACAGCTAGTAATAAATAATATTTAACATTGATTTACTATAGGAAAAGCTGTCCAACACAGTCTGTATAGTTATTGCGAAAAAAAATAACAAACTTAGAACTTTTAACATTGGTTTAAATGGAGATATACTAAATAGTAATGAATAAACACATGCAACATTGTTTTTAAAATATGCACTGCATATGACATTCATGACATTCAAATTAGCGCGAAAGTAGGATAAAAATATATTCACATTAATACACTAATACCAACACACTTCTCAGCTTGCCACTTTATAAGTTAACAGTTGTACCAACTGTAAATTCAGTATGTTGATATTATAGCATTGGCAGACTTCATACAATGAAAATGATATTAGTAAAATCAAATAAAAATATAAATTAATTATAATCGAATGTCATTTATTTATTATGTTTTTAATTTCCAATGTTTTTGATTCTTTATTAGCAATGAATATAAAATTTTTATACCCAGTATATTTGTAAATATACAAGGTATATTAAGTTTAGTTCCGCTTGAAATTGTAACGCTTGAAAATATCGATCTTAGAAAACAAATTTTTGTTATAGGTGTTCATAAAATTACTTAATTAGTTCATTTCCGCATGTCCGTCCATCTGTTTGTCTGTCTGTCTGTCCGTGAACCCGTAACTCAAAAACGAAAAAATATAACGAGTTGAAAATTTGTGTGTGTGTTCTAGAGCAAAAAAGTAAGGTCAAGTTCGTTAATAGACAAAATCGGAACATGTTTCCCCCGCCAAGGGGGAAAATTTATATCTTTGAAACCGTAAGAGATAGAAAAAAAATTTGTTCACAAAAAATCTTCTTCTCTTTAAAATAAACAACTTTTGTTTGAAAATTTTTTTCATAAACTCAATAGTTTTCTCATAATTTGTGCTCAAAGTTGAAAATGAGAAATACAATTGATAGGTGAACGAAAGCATGCATGTATACATGTACATAGCATCCATACATACTATTTTTATACCCAGTGTATTTGTAAATATACAAGGTATATATATTTGAAAATATTGATCGCAGAAAAAAAATTCATATCTTATAAACTTTGAATTTGACGAATTGTTTAAACATTGATATATAACTCAGTATATACTGGGTATTCAAACAATTAACTCAGTTAGTTGTTACATTACTTTTTTTGTATAAATTTTGTTTTTTTAAAGTTTGTTGTAACTAATATGCTCTATACATTAACATAGGAAAGGAGCACCGACACTTATGTAGACTTAGAGACCACATCTACCGTGTAATGATGAGGAAGAACAAAAGGAGCCTCGCTCTAAATATATTTTACGGGATCCAAGCACACCAAACTTTTTTCTTTTTGAAATTTTAACCGAAGATCCAAAATTTGAGCTAGCTTGAAGAAAAATTGACTACGACAACTGATGGATTTCTTTATGGGGGTCTGTATACTCAAGGTATATTTCTGGAAGTTGAGATTAGAGACTGGTGAGAACTGCAGGTTCTACGAGTAGACGGGAAAATTACGAAACTCATCACTGTGGTGCCCTAATACACAAGAGATTCAGTACTCTTGGATACCTACCAGTTTTCCGAGATTTTGGCCCGGGCGGATGATACGCCCTTCCACCTTCTGGTGGAATGTCGACAACGAACAACACATTGCTAGACGAAACGAACCAGGCGTGGTAGAGAATGGAAGGGATTGAGGGGCTAGGTTTCTTAGCGGTCGTTAAAGAAGGTCTAGAAAGGTCTACTTGCCAGACTTAGGCCTACCCTCTACTACTACTACTATCTCTGCTACAAAATAGTAAGATCCATTTGATAAGTTTACCACCGTTTTCAAGATATTAGCTAGATAGATAGATAGATTGCAGAGGCTGTCCTGGACGGGCTACAGTTCGACCATAAGGTCCATTGTGATGCCTAAGGATGTGAGGATGTGAGTGGATTGGAAGGTATTTTTTGTGTATAGACTAAGAATTGGTAGGATATGCGGCTGCAACCGACTATGATAGGAACTATGCCGATATTCATCTGGAGTTCGTGAAGGAAACTTGTCCATATCTTGTCCATATGCCGACAGTTTAGTCAATTAACCACCCCCTTTTTTTTTTTCTTAATAATTGACAAACTGCCAATGCCGGGATTCGAACCCATAACCTCCCAGTTTCCAAGTAGGCATACTGCGCAGGCATAACGCCTTAGACCGCTCGGCCACTTGGACTGGTTACGATATTAGCTAAGTACTGTTTTCAAGAAAAAATTACCCAGTTACTATTTGTTTACATCTACTTTTTCTGAGCTAAAACCATTAGCCTGTGACAGAACTTCGTTTCAAGTTTCCATTGTATATTTTAAGAATCACCATCGATTGCCAATCGAATTTGGTTCATCAGGTACCAAGTGAGAAAATGATCATAACGGTGTTAACTTCAGAAGTTTATAAATAAACATAAAAAAAAATGGTATAAAGAAAAACACTTGACAATCATGACACGAAGGGTTGTTATTTTTTTTCTTGTGTTGTAGGTGATAGGAAGCGGATTGCATAGTGTAAATATTATTATAACCGAAGCTTTTTGTTACAAGCAAGTATCTTTCCAGTTTCATTCATAATTATTATAAAATAAAGGGGGAAAATGTATCAATCGATACGGTTGTATGCGAGATATTATACGTGGCTTTATCTCGTATTGCAATCACGATATTTTCTTATCAATTCTAATTAGAATGACACGATGACGTGATGAAAAGGAAAACCATTGGTTGGTTAGTGGTAGACATGTACTACTATCAATTATGTATTTTCTGGTTGAGATAGGATAGAATGATTTTGTTTTTTACTATATAAAAAAAAAAGAAACTTCAGTAAAAATGGGTTAAGTGTTGTGTTGTTGAACTTTCACACCATTGAAAGCTTTTTCAAGAAAAACAAAAATACTTTAATTTTCAACGAAATAAATGAAAAGTTGTTTGAATTTCGGATATATTTTTTTGACGTGAATATGTCTGTAAATTTAGTGGTAGACAATTCAGAAAACTGATGATAACAAAATTGGGGGGTAGAGTTTGGTGTTGTAGCTACATATCTATCATCTACATCCAAAATGTAATTACACCACTCGATAGCTAAAGGATCAAAGAATGTGTTACGTTGAGTGAGGACTGTGACGCATCACGCGCTGTGATGGGAGAAACGCCGCCATTTTGAGGTCGTTTTGCTACGTCACATAATTCCCGATTAGTATAACTTTTGACTCAGAGAAGCTAGGACGTTCGTTTCAGTTACAATCGTCAGCTCTCGTCAACATCTATCGATTGCGTATATAAAACATTAGTGTGAAATAGTTATAGTGAATATATATGGTGTTAAAGTAAAAAATTAAAATAAATAATGCAATGTCGGCCTATTCGCTTCGAGCGCAACCGTACTCAGCGCCATTTGTGGTCAAAAAAACAACTTCATGACCAATGAAAGTTTATAAAAACCATAGGCGTTTAACAAAAAAATTAATTAAAATAAATAAATAAGATGTAAAAGCTAAATTTACTGTAACTTTTTGTTAAACGCCTATGGTTTTTAATACACTGACATTGGTCATGAAATTGTTATTTTGACCACGGATGGCGCTAAGTACGGTTGCGCTCGGAGCGAATTCTGGTCAAAAAGCCAAATCCAAATATAGAGATCGTATACGGTTAGAAAGGGCTTCTAACTGTGTGTTTTACGTGAAGTTTTACATGGGCGTGGCCCATGACACAGCCACGCCCGCTTTTTCTCATTTTTTTGGGGATTCTTTTAGAAATGAATTTTTATCAGATATTGATATGAAAAATTAACTCATCCACCAGGTATCGAACCTTGGACTTCTGGATTTGATGATCAGTGTGACACCGTTACACCACGGATGGTGTAGATGAATGAGTCAATTTTTTCATAGCATTGACAGTACTACTTTTTGAAGTCAACATTAAGATATTATTTGTGTATTAATTTATTAATTTGCGTCATAATACTATATAATGTTAATTTCCATTAAGGTTATGAAGACTTAGTACGAAAGAACTATCATATACTATATAGATAAAACATGCCATTGAGTTGTTAATATTGATATGAATAAATAATCACTATTCATTTATCAATATTTTCAGTATCCTGTGTTGACTTTAGACTTTATAATTCGCTTATTTTCTTGATCAATTTCTACAAATTCCCATCAGTTTGGAAAAAGACCGTCACAACTCATAAAAATGCAAATAATAATTACCCCACAACCGATTTTCCCAAAATGTGCATTTTTTTAGTTGTTTTGAGTTTTTTATTAATCATTAAACCTTTCATCGGGGAACAGACCTTTCGCTTTTTTATACATATCCACCTTTATGAGCTATGGTTGGTATTCGCATAAAAAAGGCCACCTTTATGAGCTAAAACACTTTGTAAATAAAAATAAAAACAAATTAGGTCGTAAAACTATAAATAACTTACCTCTTCATAAAATCTTAATTGAGGTATTGGATCTTCGCTAACATTTTCACAAAAGTCTTTAAATAATAGGTAACCTGCAACAAATTTAAGAAAACATTAATTCTTTCTTATTCATACGGCGTAATTCTAAATATTGTTGACTCATCTTTTTTTATAAAAAATATAACTAATTATTGAAATGGAGCCTGACTAAAGACGCCATTTTGGAATATGATGTCATGAGTAACTTTACCAATAGGATCTGTGATGTTTCAATGAAGATTGCCACCATGTTATAAGTGTTATTGATATCTGTTAGTATGAATTATACGCAGTCGGATTCGTGCCATTATTAATCATTCCAAAATTTACTTTGCTCGGTTAAAACCCGTGCGTTCGTGAAAGAACTCGCGCGTAGCAACGAAAATATCACTGTAATGGATTGGAGGATTTATATCTACATCCTTGCAAAATTGTTCTCACGCATCCACAAATTGTGCATGCATCCACAAAAAGTAATGTGGTGCGTTATGTGGCTTGGAGGGATCACTGAAACTCACTTTTTAGCGAATTAGCTCCAAAGGAAATACAGCTATAGTTTTTCTACCAATACTGGAATTTCGTAAAAATTTCTTCAAATGTCCATCGATCCTACCTATTAGATGTCAAAAATCACTATCGTTAAAATTTTTATATATGTATATATATATATATATATATATATATATATATATATATATATATATATATATACATATATATATATATATATATACATATATATATATATATACATATATATATATATATACATATATATATATATATATATACACATATATATATATATATATATATATATACATTAGTTTATGTGTCTGTGGACTCTCTAGTGATGATCACAGTTTTATTCCGATTGGAATGAAATTTCGTATTTCAGGCGCTTTTGGTATTCAAAAGGTCAAGTTCGTTAATGAGTAAAATCGGACGAGGGGAAAGTGAGTGTTTAGAGGGAGGACATATCTCCTATAATATTTGAAAAATCGAAAAATTTATCAGGAGTTAAGTTATACGTACTAAGTTTTACTGTAATTTTGTTTCTTATCATTTTTCTGTTACACTAATATTTACAATTAAAGATTGAAAGTTAAAATTCAAAATATCTCTGTACACATTAGAGTTTGGAAAAAATGATAAGGTAACCAATTATAGCAATTATTATGTGTTTTTCGATTTTTTTCAATATTAAGAGAAACAATACCAAATTTTGTTTTTCCCCCTCACTCTAAACCCCCATACCCCTTGCCAATTCCGGTCATGCTTACCATAAAAATGCATTGTCATCCAAATTACTTATACATACAAAGTTTCATTGCGATACGACAATTAGAAGTAGGTTAAAATTGACTTAAAAGATTCCGTTACATACATACATAGATACATAGAAACAAACATATATACCAAGTTATAAAAGCGTGTTAAAAAATAGGCCTTATACACACAAAAGTTGGCCACCCCTGATATATATAATTCGTTATTAGAAATTTCAAACAAAATTCAATGTTATTTGTAATAATTTTGTGTTTTGTCTGCTTTAAATATTTCATCGAGTCCCTAACTACTTATTAATATATTTGACTGATATTTTAAATTATAAGAAAAGCGGAAATCGGGTGAACAGAAATAAATTTATAAAACAAACATATGTTTATTTTAGAATTTTTGTAAATGCGTAGGGTTTAGATAACCACATTGATCTAAGAAGAATCATGGAATTTCGTAATTCATGCTACATTGAAACTTCGTATTTGATAGTTTCCGATCATTTTTTATTTATTACTGCCTGGCCGTCTGGTACTGTATGAAGTCAGTCAGTACACATGTAAATAAAGTCAGTCAGTTATCTCATAGCCTATACTGTATGCGTATGGTTGTTTGTTTGTCATTTAAGAGTGGGGACACAATGCACATACTAAAATGTACTCTCATCACATGTGTACTGACTGACTTCATACAGTACCAGACGACCAGGAAGTAATAAATAATATTTAACATTGATTCACTATAGGAAAAGCTGTCCAAAACACACAGTATATTTATATGATGTTTCGGAAATGCACGGCACCGGTTATATTCCTTTATTTTAAATTTCAATAAATTAATTTGAGACATATTTGAATGAACTTGTAGCATAGGTTAACAATGGGTTGGTCGAAACAGAATTATTAAATGAATCTCCGGAACACCAATCAGGTCGGTATGTGATCAGTATAACATGTAAAATACAACTTGTTCAACTCACTCAGCTGTCCGATTTCCTTTTATACCCAATAAATCATTCTAGAAACATCATTATCGAATCTTCCATGTCTCGGATGTATCAAAAGTACACTGTAGATTTGATAGTTTTCAACCATTTTTTAAATGAGCCATGAAAGATAAATACCAAAACAAAAACTTAAGGAGGGAGAAGAATTTTTTAGTGCTCTTAAACATTTCGTCGGAACGAGTAGTGGTACCGTCAGGTCCAAAATCTATTGGAAGTTTTTCCTTAGCAAATTCATATTATACTTGAAAAGTTCCCAGATTTTTTTAAAACTATAAATAAAATAGCTTACTTTTTAGTGAAAATTAAGCTATTGGTTTTCTACCGGTGGAGGAATTTTGGAAAAATTTCTTCAAATATTCATCAAACCTACCAAGTAGATATCGAAAATGACCATCGCTAAAATTTATATACATAATGATGCTCTAGAATGATCTATTGGTATAAATTATTGGACGGTTGAGTGAGAACAAGTTGAATTTTACATGTGATACTAATCACGTAAAGACACAGATATAATATATATGAATCTTTACGCGATCAGTATCACATGTAAAATACAACTTGTTATATATATGCATGTACTCAATAAGGATCACATTTACACTCCCGTTCATAAAAATTGAACCACCAGTAAGTCACATTCTAAGCGTATATATTACTAAATATATGTATTACATACAATAACACTTAGAATGTTTCAACTAGTTCAATTTTTATGAACGTTTTAGAAAGTGATACTTATCGCGTACATGCATATGTATATACATACACAAATATATATATATATATATATATATATATATATATATATATATATATATATATATGTTACGGTAAAAGTAGATATTGCGGCAAATGTACACATTTTCCGGTAAATGTGCACATTTGCCTCCTCGTTTGGGTAATGTGCATTCAACTAACATTTACAATTTCAAAGAAGGGAAATGTACATTGAATTCACAATGACCATGTCGTTTTGGTAAATGTGAGCATACAAAATATGAAATCGCAAAATACGAAATAGAGATATCGATATCGATATGGGTCGAGTTGGGTTGGGTCTGGTTGGATTGGGTCGAATTGGGTTGGGTCGAGTTGGGTTATTCCTGGTTGGGTTGGGTATATATTTTATCATCTAATTTCATCATGTTTTAGCTCTCTCTGTTGGAATTTTGCATATTTTTATCGTAATCGTGCC
This sequence comes from Nineta flava, assembly GCA_963920215.1. Lineage (NCBI taxonomy): Eukaryota > Metazoa > Arthropoda > Insecta > Neuroptera > Chrysopidae > Nineta > Nineta flava. Next base: position 121,257,446 of record OY986040.1, read on the forward strand.
AAAATTTTCCAACTTTTCTTAAAACATGAAGGTAAGAGTATACATTTACCAAAACGTGAAGGCAAGAGTACACATTTACCAGGAAATGTACATATACATTATATTCAGTTCACATATACATATATAACTTTTTGGGAAATGTACACATTTTACGGTAAAAGTGTACATTTACCGTAACATATATATATATATATATATATATATATATATATATATATATATATATATATATATATATATATATAGGGTGAGTCAAAAGTGATGGAGTTTATTGAAAGGATGGGTAGGGGATGAAATTCTAAGATAAAAAGTCCTTGGGCATTTTTGCACCTGACCCACGGTTAATTGGATATTAATTAAATAAAGTAACCAATAAGAGAAACGCGTTAACGGAAAAAGAAATGGTAAGGAATTAACGAAGCGTCAGTAGAGATACGTGAGGGGAGCGAGCTCTCCCTACCACTAACGTAGATGCGTTTCAAATCCGGTAGAGTTTTTATAGTAGAATTTTAAAAATTTTTGGGAAAAAAAATTTACTTCTTTTTTCCGAAAAATCTAATTAACTGAATTATTCAGTTTTTGATGTATCAAAAGTACACTGTAGACTATCAGAATTAGATCTACAAAAACCAATGGCGGTCTTCACATACATTTGTAACTTGATTGATTTGTCGTATTTGGGTTAAGAGAGAGAGTGGTACACATACTATTTGTGTGTAGGTGCACCCAGTACATCCTTAAAATTCATTACTTATGATGTTAATCAATATTTCAATTGTAATAAAAATACTTTAGGTACCCCTTAACATGATTATATTTATGAATACCACTCAATAGAATGAATGATTAATGATATGAATGAAATTCAATAACAGTTCTGAAATTTGAATGTTCTTATACAATGAGTTTTTTAAATATTCACAGTAAAATTAATTTACTATCAAACTTTTAATCATATTTTGCGTCGCGGAAGATTTAAAGAAAAATTAACTTGAATTATTTTAAGTTACATATAGGAAAACATCGCTTAAGTAAAAACGATACTTGACCTTGGTTAGTTAGTAGCCCGTGAAAAAAAGCTATAAGAAAATGTCTAAAGACAAAAGTTTCCAATTAAATTGTTTATAACAATTGATCGCTACTGAACTTTTCAATCCTGGTATTTTTGGCTCAAGCTTCACTTATTTCTCAATTTCATGATTTTTTTTTATTTTTCTGATCGATCCTTTTGACGTTAAGGGTGTGGGGCATCAATTTTTAAACGTTTTTCCCAAAAAATGTTTGAAAAACAACTTTATATTTATTGTTGAATTCGTGCTTTAATAAGCTCATCTCCTATTTTAGCATCTGAAATTAGGTCCCAGAATCAAAATTTAACTTTGTGTACTTAACGTCTGTGTAAAGTGTGACCACAAAGTTGCGGACTATTCGAATAAATTTGAAGATTGTTTTCCTCAATGGACTTGAGATGTGGAGAACAACGAAGTAACGAATTAATGCCGTTCATCAACAAATGCCTGTGGATTATCTTTGGAACGAGGTAGCCACAGGTTGTTTCTAGCGAGTGAGAGTTGAGGTGGATAACAGACAAAACAACTATGGGCATAGAAATTCGCCGCAGAATGTAGCGGTGGGCTAGACAAATCGTGCATGGCAGCTTATATAACGTTGCCCAAGCAGGTGCTGCCCATGAGGTGGATAACAGATAAAACACCTATGGACAAAAAAATTCGCCGCGGAATGTATATACAGACCGTTTTCAAAAGCATTTCTAATAGAGAATCAATGTTAAATAAATAAATAAAATATTTACTATAAAACAATACATACACATACATACTGAAACTGAATGTCTGGACTGGAATATTGGGTGACCATATTATAGGACCATTCTTCATTGACGGATCTTTAGATTCTCAAAAATATTTGAGTTTGTTACGAAATAATATTTTGCCAACTGTTAGAGCTCTTCCTAATTTACGAAGATGGTTTCAACAAGATGGTTGCCCTGCACAAAATGCCATGATAGTAAGGCTGTTCCTGAAACAAACTTTCCAGGAACGTCTTATGAGTGTTTTTGGAACCTTTAAGTGGCCAGCCAGATCGCCAGATCTATCTCCTAACGACTTTTGTTTGTGCGGTTTTCTCAAAACACAGATCTATTCGCAGAATAGGCCTGAAAATTTGCAACAATTAAGGCAAAGAATTGTTGACAATTGAGCGAATATTTTTCCTCAAGTGCTAGAAAATACCCGAGTAGATTTCTACAATCGCGCGGACATTGTTTAGCAATTAATGGAGGAATATTCGAACCGTTGGTTTAACTTTTTTTTGTCGGAATTCTATTTTTTTTCTTTTAATTTGTGTGGATTGTTGTTTTATGTTATACCGTTAATCGAATACTATCATTTATTTTCAAACATTCCACATACAAATATAAAGGGATATTAAAAAAAAAATTTTCAATTGTTAGAAGTAATGCTAAGTTTAAGAAGACAACAATGAACATATTTAACCCACTCCCATTACATGTTAATGCAGTACTGAATACAAAACAGTCCAGCAAGCATAAACAACAGACACACTAAAGAGTACCCTCACTATTTTGATTTCTTTATTAAGCATATTGTGTATAGTTATTGTAGTAAATAATATTTAACATTGATTCTCTATTAGCAATGCTTTCCAACACATACGGTATAACGTTACCCAAGCAGGTGCTGTCTACAGATTTAGACCATGATCCGAGTTTAATGGCGCATGTTTGTTGTTGCCATATGCTCAACCTAGAAGTTCAAGGACTATCTCTGCCTGTGAAAGACAAACGGACACCAAAGTGTTCGTTCCATAAGTGTTCCTTTTTGCCAATTTTGGCACGGTGCGGCATGGAATACTGAAAATGACCAAATCCTTAGAATCATAAATGATTCATTCCTGTTACAATATTTTAGAAATTTTCATTACATAATTCCCTCACGACACAAGAGCTATTTTTAAAAAAAAAAACAACAACATACAAAGAACGCCCCCAATTTTTTTTTCTATATGATAAAACAATAATAATAAAAAAATGGATGCAAAACACTCACACAACCTCTATACACAGAGTCCAATTGTATTGAATTTGAACAGAAGTATGTAAATTATTAGCTACTAGCCGTACCCCGCCCGCTTCGCTGAAAATTCGGATTCGGATTCTGAGATACCATATGTTATGGTAGTGGAATACATATGATTTCTCATTATCTTGATATCGTTGTATTATTAATTATAGTTTATTTACTATTTACATATTTTTTTTAGAAACATTTTTTAAGGACGTTCATACATGAGGCTTGATAGTACTCGTAGATAAAAATTTTTTTTTTAGGGAATTGAATAGCTCAATTATGTAGTTATCCTCCCTCCAAAATTTAAAACCTGTTGACGATCATTTCAAAGAGTAATTATCGATTACAAATCAAACTTTTAACACAGCGTCTTATAGAGAACAGAATTTTTTTGTACTTAAAATTATAATAACAATATTATTAAAGTAGACACCATATTAAATAATGTTTATAAATATTCTTTAAAATATGCTGTTTATATAATTGCATTAAAAAAATGGTGTTCGAATTAATTATTTAATAAAATTAAAACTGTTTTGCTAGGTTTGTTTTTGCCACCATATTTTGAAAACTGGCGACAGCGCACAGTAAAAAAATATACACATACACAGAAATATACAACATAGTTTATTGTCAGATGTGTTAAATCAATTTCTATTTTAAATTTACTTATATTTTACAATAGATACTTTTAAAATAATTAGTACAAATAAAAAGGTTATAAATCATTGTAAGATTATTGATATACTTTAGAACTTTTTTTATATCCTAAATAAATTTTATTAAAGATAGTACTCATCTGACTCTAGTGTAGCACATGAACGTCCTTAATTGTTTTGTATACTTGCATCAATCTATCCATTGCTAGTATGGTTTTTCGTTTATATTATACCAACGGAAGTGACTAGCGTTTACTTAACACATTTAGGTAATATGTCTGAACATTGATGGCATTCTTTGATATCAAATGCTTGATATGAGAAATCATTCACATTTAGGATGGTGGCAATCAATACCTTCTACGTATATATGGAGGTAAAAAATGTATTTAAAAAAAAATAAAATGTTTGTATACATACCCAACACTTGATTAAATATCTTATCAAAGTTTACTTCTTGCTTCTTTTCCAAATATTTATGCATTACGCTTCGTACACTGTAACAAAAGATTAAAATGAATTAAAATTTTTATTATTTTTTGTAATTTTTTTCATATTTGTTAAGGTGGTTGGTGTAAAAGAATCTGACATATAATTTGTAATATATTATTATTTTCTATACTCTGTTTATATGTAATATATACAGGTTGGATGTGAAGAAACTTCGCCAGATCATTGGCCTTGAGGAAGCTAAACGGACTATGTCTTTTGGAAAAATTTTAATAGTTCTATGTTTTCAGAGATATTTAGGATTTTAATAACTAAACCATCATTTTGCCAAATTAACATAATCTGATCTAAAATAATATATTTTGTATCATAACACAAAAATATGTTTCATCCAATATAATATTCTCTAAATAAAAGCACACATTTGCCTGTAAATTCATGATACAAAAATTGGTTTTGATGATAATTTAATACTGAGATAGAATAAGCGCAATGCTATAAATATTTTGGCACCTTGGTTAACAATAAAATAGATCACCAGCAGGAAGCTTGTTAACGTCTATCGAATTACAATTGGACTTGAGAACGAGAATAGCATGATGCTATGTGTTTCCTGTGCTTTTTTACGATCTTGAGGGTTGGACCTTAAAACAAAAAACGATTAAACGAATAGAAGCATTTCAGATGTGGTTTCTACAGGCGGTTGCTAAAAATATCTTGGGTAGAGAGAATTTCTAACACTGAAATCGTACTCCGAATGACCAAATCATCAAAAATCATCTTCAACTTTAAGAACTACATATTAATACACCAACTGGCCTTAAGTAATATAAGATGAAACTTATACACACGAATGAAGAGATGCTTGAATCAATATTAAATTAAAACACAATTTTCTTGAAAATTACTTAATCAATACTTGATTTGAGAAAACTTAATACAACTCTTGTGGAATTTTTTTAATGATTTCATTTCCATTATGTTTTGATCCGAACAATTAAGGAGATAATTCGTATTCACTTTGAAATAAAGGTCAAAACATATATTTGAAAACCACCAAAATAAGGAATTGAAGAAAAAGTTCGCTGTTGAGAAATGTATCAGCAAATTTGTAGCCTTGGAAAAGATATATCTGCCTGTCTTTCGAACCAGAGTTTAGGCCATTCTGGACGGGACACACTTAGGCCATAAGGTCCATTGTGATACCTAGGGATGTGAGTGGAGGACAAGGAATTAGTGTCTAGACTAGAAATTGGTAGGTTGTGCAGCTGTATCCGTCTTGCAGAAAACCTTCACAAGCATAGCCGGTTACTTCGTTCTTGGCAATACGCCGACAGTTTAGTCAATTAACCGCCCCTTTTTTTTATTTATTTTTTATTAATTGACAAACTGCCGATGTCGGGATTCGAACCCATAACCTCCCAGTCCCAAGTAGAGCGCCTTAACAAGTGTGGCTACTTGGCCGGTTTCAACCCAGAGAGTAGTAAACAAATATTTTAGAGGAGAATCCATAGACCACCAATAAAACGCAATAAAAAAAGGGATGTAACCTAAATATTCATAAAGTTGTAACTTTTCCAGAAATTTTTCCCATAAGAAATGGGTTAAAGGTATACTGAATAGCGTTCGACTCATCTCTTTATTCCATTTACCAAATCTACCATAAGGGGGCATCACTTACGCATCGTGATTTTTGAAAGTTTGTAAGCCCTTACAAGTGATCTCGACCCTAAAAAAAACATTTCAAGTTATTTTTTATAAATAGAACCCGTCATTTTGTTGTTGCTAAAATGAAAACTATTGAAAATTTGACAAAGATGCAATAGGGAATATGCATGAAAATTTTTTTTCACTTGAATTGAAGTAACCGAAGTTTACTTGACAAATATCAAGGTAAAATTACTTTTTAAATAACTTTAAAAATAAGCGAGATATGAATGATTGAAATTCCCGATTAGACAAAGAGGGTGATAGTCCTCTTGATATGTTATGTGACGTCATATTACACTTTCACCATTTAAAATACACGTAAAACTCCGTTTTAAATATTTTTGCAAGAAAGAGACAGATAATAATCTTTAAAAACCTTATAGCTTCCTTGATATTTGTCGGATTTTAATTTTGTTTTTAAATATTATCATATTCTGAAAATAAATGTGAAAAAAAATTTTCATGCATATTCCCTATTAGATGACCAACAGGTTTTAATGATTTCCAAACGTAATTTGCGGATTCAAATACACTTCCCTTGTCATACTATTCCGAAAAATGGCTAAATGTTCCGAACGAAATCCAAATAACACAATCAATTCCGTTTTGGAATTTTTTAAAGATGTAATCAAATCAATTATCATAAGTCTCTAACAAGAATCAGTAATAACACTCCGCCATGCGTCCACAAGTCACGGCAGACACATATTAAAGAACAATGAAAACTGCGGAGCAGAGATGTTACGTATTTACAAATGCGGTTGCTGACGTGCAAAAATAAACGATAATAATTTATCAACAATTGTAAACATGACATTAACTTTTTATAAAATAAAAAACATTGAAATTTATTTTCACTTTAATGGAGAAAGTATTTGTGATGATCATTTACCACGACAACACTAACTTTACGTAAACCAAAGGTGAGTCAACGAAATACGACGCGACTACGTAAATAATCAGTTGTTTTGTTTTCAAAATTAAAACACAAACATGTCGTCACATACACCGTATAGCCAAATTCTCTATCATAGATAGACAGACAGGCTGCCTTGGACGCTTAAGGATGTGAGGATGTGAGTGGAGTGGAAGGAATTTTTGTGTATATACTAGGAATTGGTAGGATATGCGGCTGCAGCCAACTATGATAGGAACTATGCCGATATTCATCTGGAGTTCGTGAAGGAAACTGCAGAAAACCTTCTCAAGCATAGCCGGTTACTTCGTTCTTGTCTATACGCCGACAGTTTAGTCAATTAACCACCCCCTTTTTTTTCTTAATAAGTGACAAACTGCAGATGCCGGGATTCGAACTCATAACCTCCCAGTTTCGCTAGGCCACTTGGACTGGTAATTCTCTATCATTGTCTCGATCTCGATCACGGTGATTTCTGTCTCCAGTATTCGCGTGGTTCTCTCCAGTATTAGTTTTTCTTGATAAACAAAATTTGGTCATATGAGCATTTAGAACTCGGGAACCGGGAAAGTTGCAGACGACTACCAGAGAGATTCGCATCAGTTTTGCATTTCCATCTGCATCGCAGGTCAATTTACAACCGTTACGAAGGTTTGTGGATGCGGAGTCGTATGCATCTTTCTCTCTCTCTCTGGTACGGAGTACTAATTACACACATTATTTTCACATGACCGAGTTTTGTTGACGAAGCAAAATGAATACTGGAGACAGAAATTACCAAGACATTTGTTACAAAGTAACAAAATCGTCAATACCGACCACCGCAAGCACAAAACAACAATACAGATTCTATATAATAAAAATAATATTTGATAAGAAATAAGATAAAGTACCATTCGGTCTGGATGAATGGTTAAGTGATGCGATGTATATAGAGATAGTAAGTATATTATATAGCTTTGTATAATAATATTACCCACAACAACAGTCCAAATAAAGCTACAAAATTAAATTGAACGAACAAAAAGTAAATATATATATTTCTATGCTTTGTGTGTTGATGATTTGTGTGTATGTATAATATTATCTCTATACAGGTTGTATAATCGATCATTATGGTTTGTATTTGCGATTGAAAATAAGATCACTGCGCTAAAAGAACAAGAGTTTTGATAAATTTATACAAAGGTTTTGTGTTTAATGCATCCATACCTAAAGGTTTTGTGGCAGTCCTAAACCTAAAGCCCATTACACAATGAAAAAAATAAGGTATAAGATATAAGAAATACGATATAAGATATAAGATATAAGGAACCGTTGATCAATTCAAAATTCAAAAATAAGGAATAAGATATAGCAACAGAATTTCCGTCGCGTTGGATATCTATTCCTTATTTCTTATTCCCAGCCAATCACAATGTTATGCGCAGGATTTTATGCGCAGTCGAGGGCTTGGTACGTAACATATATAAACGACAAAATTATTGGTATACACAATGAATATTGACGTAATTTTTAACGTATGAGTTGTCGGTGTAACACTATTGATAAGTTCGAATCGTCCTTTATCGAAGGATCATGAACACATCCTATGTATAACATATCTGTTAGTAATAAAATAAATGAATTAAATTGTATAAACAAATGAAATGAAAGAAAAACAAACGAGGTAAAACATACACTCATCAGTATTATTATTATACAGTGGTTTCAAATTATCTTACTCTTTTTAATAATATTCTTATATAGAATCTGAAGAACCGCATTGCTCCAGAATCTCGTACCATACAAAAATGAACCCCCCCCCCCCCACCCAAACTAAATATAATTTCTTTTTATACCCTGTATATGTAAATATACAAGGTATATTAAGTTTAGTCCCGACTATGTAACGCTTGAAAATATTAATCCTTGACAAAAATGCTTCACAAAAGTATTCATAAAATGGCCTAATTCGGCCATTTCCGCATGTCTGTCCGTCTGTGAACACAATAACTCAAGAACGAAAAGATATAACGTGCTGAAAATTTTTGTGTGTGTTCTAGACTTAAAAAAGTAAGATTATAGATTAAGATAGAGTAAGATTATTATATATTATTTCGTTATAGGGCAAAATCGGAACGTGTTTCCCCCTGCCAGGGAGTCGACGAAGCACGTCGACACAAGGCAGACCGAGCGTTGTTAGTACACTCTTATGCACGTTATACCTCGCCTTGCCTCGCCGAATGTGTACTGCCGGCATGACATTGAGATAATTGAATGGTGGGAATAAAATCTAGAGTGTAACGTAATTTATTACTACTGAAAAGAAAAATAAATAATAGTTTAAAAAAACTAAAAAAACACGCTTTTATAGAAAATCCAACTACTAAAAAATAGAAAATAAAATTTCATAAATTAGGATTAAGAAAAGTGTAAATAAGAAACAAATGTATATTAATGGAAAAAAGCGTGGGGTGCATAGTGTCAATAGTTATTCCATTAATATACATTTGTTTCTTATTTACACTTTTCTTAATCCAAATTTATTAAATTTTATTTTCTATTTTTTAGTTGGATTTTCTATAAAAGCGTGTTTTTTTAGTTTTTTTAAACTATTATTTATTTTTCATTTTTTAGTTGAAGTTCGCGCACTAGCTCTATCTCTCTTACTCTCATGCAAAGGATGCGGAAAGAAATTGATGAATCCTGGCGAATCTAATCAGGATAATCGGATATTTTAATCGAATTATTGCATTGTCATCGGTCTTTGACAAGTGTGTAAAATTTAAATCAAATCTGATCGTTCAAAGTAGGAGAAAATCGAGCCCAAAAGGGTCGGTTACATACATACATACAAACATACATACAGGTGAAACTAATAAAAAGCGTATTAAATGCTATTCTTTATCAATTCATGAGTAACAAATATTTGCCAATTGGTTATCGATAATCATAGTTGACTTGATATAGGTTTAATTTATTATTCAACATAATGTTCAATGATATTTAAAAAAAAATTAAGAATAAAAATAACTATCTGAAGAAAATTAATTCAATTATCAATTGAATAAAATTATCTTTAGCAATTATTCGAATAATTAACAATTGATATCTTACAGTTCTTTATAAACTTTTGTTTTCATTATATTTATTTACTTTTTAAACTCAAACAATACTTTATATCCAGTTGTAAAAATTGATCATTCAAATATTTAATTAGTTTAAAAAACTTGATTTTCTTTAATTCTAATTCTTAATTTGAAAGTTTTTCAAGAATAATAATAACAAATTATTTTCCCAAGATTAGTACTCTTTTCTAGTGCTTTAGTAATTGAAATAATACGAATTTCGTAATCGAAATTTTTTTTAATAGATAATTTACTATAATTTTTAAAAGAAAACACGATTTTTGATTTCTAATGTTTTTTTTTAGTCTCTAACCCCCTTCCCCCAAACTTTAACTATAGTCCCGCGCCTGTACACAAAACCCAGTCCTACACGATCTTTCAGAGGAAGCATTTCAATCCTCCTTGTATATTTTGTTTAAAGAAAATCATTTTCGTCGAAGTATTCATTCAGTTTTATTTACTATTTGAAAATTACAAGGTCTTCATTTAAGTTTTTCCATTCGATTTTCGAACAAAATGATTCTTTATAGAAACACTGAGGAGGATTAGACCACAGAAATTAATTGTTGTTTTAGTGTTTCTATAAAGAATCATTTTGTTCGAAAATCGAATGGAAAAACTTCGAAAAAGAATGAAGACCTTGTAATTTTCAAATAGTAAATAAAACTGAATGAATATTTCGACGGAAATGAATTTCTTTAAACAAAATATACAAGTAGTGTAAAATATACAGCGCATAAATTCTTTTTTAGGATACCATACCCTAAGTCTATATCTGAAGAAAAACAATGGCCTGACTCGTCTCAATTATTTAGTAATTGAATAGAAACATTCATTTCGTGTTTATATATTTGATTATCAAATGATAATTAATGAGAACTCTAGGTTTTTGAAATAAAATTTCAAATTCGCCCCAATACTTAGATCAGTTTTTGTATTATAAATATGTATTTCGACTACAAAGTAGTCATTATCAGTATAAATTAGCTAGTCGTAATTTACTCTTTGACAATAGGGAATATGCATGAAAATTTTTTTCGCTTGAATTGAAGCATGTTTACTTGACAAATATCAAGGTAAAATTACTTTTTAAATATCTTTAAAAATAAGCGAGATATGAATGATTGAAATTCCCGATTAGACAAAGAGGGTGATAGCCCTCTTGATATGTTATGTGACGTCATATTACACTTTCACCATTTAAAATACACGTAAAACTCCGTTTTTAGTATTTTTGCAAGAAAGAGACAGATAATAATCTTTAAAAGCTTATAGCTTTCTTGATATTTGTCGGATTTTAATTTCGTTTTTAAATATTATTACAGTATTAACAGTATTTTCATATTCTGAAAATAAATGTGAAAAAAAATGTCATGCATATTCCCTATTAGAAATAGATAGAAAATAGAGATCAATAGACAAACATAAAATAAATATAATTTTATTGAAATTACTCTTGTTAACATCACTCTTATTAAAATTACTCTTATATTGTCTCAGGATATGTTATTCGTTGCTAATTTGGTGAGACTTTCACCGTTTTGCACTTTCACCGTATTCATTACATTTTAAAGATATTCATGCTAAAAACTTCAAAACCTCTTTTTATATTTGCAAAATTTATTAACGATTATAATTCAAATTTTTAACATGAAATTATGTAAAAATATGATTTACAAAAAATATAGTTTTTATACCCGGTATAATAAATTTTGAAAAGATTTTGGATATTTTTTAAATAAAATATAATAAAATACCTAATAAAATTTAAGTAATATCCTCTTATGACGTAAATACCGTAATCTAGGGTTAATTAAGCGACTTTTTATACCCGATTTATATAATATATATCAGGGTATATTAAGTTTAGTTCTGACTTTGCAACGGTTAAAAATATTGATCGGAGGAATGAAATTTTGGTATTGGAGTTCATAAAATGCCCTAATTAGTCCATTTTCGCTAAGTTTAACGTCCGTCCAAACACGATAAATCAAAAACGAAAGAAATAAAATTTCGTATGTCAGCAAAATCGGACCATTTTTGGACAAAATAGACAAAACTGCCTATTTTTGAAACCATAACTTTTGTTTGAAATTTTTTTTGTCATAAATTCAGTCTATACCGGGTATGTAAACAATTAACTCAATTAATTGTTATTTTCACTTGTTTATATTAAAAACTTGCTACAACTAGTTTTTATTACTTGTTATTTGACCTATCTAGTCACCTCCATTAGTATAATATAACCAGAAGGCAACCATATGGATGGTATACAAAAAGTTTACAAACACTTATAAATACAGTGAGATGAGAGAATCATATAGCGAGAAATTATACACGTTCAACCATAGTATCTGGGTAGCTCAGTTGACAAAACTGGTCCGGAAAGCCAGAGGTCATGGGTTGACCCCTAGTCAAGACGTGTAAGATTTTTTATATCAAAACTAGGGATGTTGGCATCCGCGGATGCGGATGCGGATATTTTGAGGCTCACATCCAAGGATGGGATGCGGATTTATATGTCAAGTTTTTTTAAAAAAATAGTTAATTTAGATACATGAATAAAGAAAAAAGATGGTAATAATTTTTAATAATCTTTATATTATAATCAAATTTTTAGTATGAAAATTTAAAATTTGGTGCATTATATTTAATAAAAAGCAATGACGCTAAACAAAAATGCTATAAAAAAAACAAGCAAGAGCCGCATCCGCAAAGAGCTTTGATTATTGCAGATGCGGACCCTAAAATTAATGCGGAAGTTCCGCGGTTGCGGATACGGACCCGAATATCCGCAACATCCCTAATCAAAATATTGATGTCAAAATAATGTTATAATCATTTAGTAATCGAACCCCTCGAAAGTATTACTCATTTTATGTACACATTTAATCGACTATATCGGTTCGAATATAAAATAATTTTTCATCAAGTAATAATATAATATTTGTTTATTTTAAAATTTGTATAAATTATTTACATTATTGTTTTAAAGTTAAACCAGCAGTTGTATTATGCAGCAATATTGCTTTACAATATACACAGAGTACCAATGAAAATGAAACAGACGGATCATTTTCCTTGGGGAACGAAGTAGCGGACGCGTTGGCACGAGAAGGGTCATCTCAAACGCCCCTTTCACCTGAGCCTATCATTCCCATAGCAAGATGCTCCGTAATTTACCGAATCAAGGGGTGGCTGTGACAAGCTCATCTCGATTAATGGGCCTTTACGCAGCGCATGCGACAGGCCAAGTTGTGCATAAGCACAGCTAATGAAAAAATCAATATTATTTGTTAGTAGATATACAGACTGTGTTCAGTCAGTACACATGTAATGAGAGCATATGCGTATGGTAGTTTGTTTGTCATTTAAGAGTGTGTGTACTGACTCATTGACTGTGTATACTGTGTGTACTGACTCATTTAAGAGTGTGTACTCATTACATGTGTATTGACTGACTCCGCACAGTAATCACACGGCCTGCCAGTAATAAATAATATTTAACATTGATTCTCTATTGGAAAAGCATTCCAACACAGTCTGTATATAGCTCGTGCTTGGACGAAGGAAAAAAAATGAAAATTTGAATTTTGAACAAAAAGGTACTATTTTTGGTATAATTTGCACCACGTACTGCCTTGTAAAATAAGTTGTGATAAACTAAAAATCCTTCGTTCAAGCACTAGTCAATCTTATCTTGAAGAAGTGTGCAAAACTTGAACTAGCTCGGAGTCTAAAATCTAGACATATTGTATTTAATAAGACAATTTAAAAAAATTCGTTAGGCAGGAGCTGCGTCAACTTAGAGAATTTCCTTAGAATACATAAATCACTCTCTAGTGGTCATAATTTTAGTGTGATCAAAATGAAATATAATATCTGATTTGACTTTAGTATTTGCAAAAATTAAATTTATTAATAGCCAAAATAGAACGGTATAACGCTTATAGTTTATAGTTACTATGGAAGCGACAATCAAAATTTTTTTACAATAAAATATATTTTATGTATTCGTGTCAAACAAACACAAAATATTAAATATCTGTCTTAATATATGAATAATCGAAAAATGTATAAAGAGTAAAGTTGTAGAAAATCAAGTTTGCTACCATTCATTACTTGATCATTTTTCTCAAACTCTAATGTGTACAGAGATATTTAGAATTTTAACTTTCAATCTTTAATTGTAAATATTTCTGTAAATATTAGTGTAACAGAAAAATGATAAGAAACAAAATTACAATAAAACTGAGTACCTACAACTTAACTCATGACAAATTTTTCGATTTTTCAAATATTAAGGGAGATAGTCAAATTTTGTGTTTTCCCCTCCCTCTAAACCCCCTTTCCAATAGCCCGATTTTATCCATTAACGAACTTGACCTTTAGAATACCAAAAGCGCCTCAAATACCAAATTTCATTCCAATCGGAATTAAACTGTGACCGCTAGAGAGTCCACAGAAATTTAAAAAAAAGTAAATATATATATATATATATATATATATATATATATATACAAATTTTAGCGATAGTGATTTTTAACATCTAATAGGTAGGATCGATGGAAATTTAAAGAAATATTTACGAAATTCCAACATTGGTGAAAAAACAATAGCTGCATCTCTTTTGGAGGAAATTCGCTAAAAATTAATTTTTTGAAATTTTCAAACTCATGTAACCGCAATTAAGACTTTTAGGCAATTCAAGTCTCGAGGTCTCCCGTTTTTTTTAAACATTCTAAAACAGATTATTTCATGATTCTACCCAGTTTATATATCTGATCTCCATCTAGTGTGTTGAAAATTTAAATTATTTTACAAAAAAGTTCCGGTTGTCAATAAGCAAAAACAATAGGACCTCTGAGACTCTAGAGCCCATAGGCAACTGCCTATTATGCCCACTAGGTGATCCAGCTCCGGATCTTCGTTATGGTACCTTAAAAAGCTTGATTTTTCCCATTATATCCCACTTTTATGTACAATCAGTGTACTTGTTTTGAACATGTGGTCTATATTAATAAATATATATATTATGATGATTATTATAAAATAGATATCATAGACAATATTATATATTCGAGAAGAATAATTATTTGTTTAATAACAAACATATACGCAAACATTTAGAAGCCAAAATTTTGTACATGATTTTACAACTATAAAGGATTCTGTTGCATAATAAAATCGTTTTACTATTCACACAAAATCAATCAAACAAATCTAAAGAATTCTAGAAAATTACAAATTAACGATTGTTTTTATACGCTTTTTATTAGTTTCACCTGTATATATGTTTGTATGTATGTATGTATGTAATCGACCCTTTTGGGCTCGATTTTCTCCTACTTTGAATCAGATTTGATCAGATTTAATTAAAATTTTGCACACCTGTCAAAGACCGATGACAATGCAATAATTCGATTAAAATATCCGATTATCCTGATTAGATTAGCCAGGATTCATCAATTTCCCAGATAAGTTACTAACTTAAAAAAAAAATGTGTGTGTGTGTGCAAGTCACACACGGTAGAAGTGAAACTTCTGAAAAGTCCCTGATTAAAAATACTTATTGAAAAAATAAATAATTGTTTAAAAAATTATAGTTTAAAAAACTAAAAAACACGCTTTTATAGAAAATTCAACTAAAAAATGAAAAATAAATAATAGTTTAAAAAAACTAAAAAAACACGCTTTTACAGAAAATCCAACTAAAAAATAGAAAATAAAATTTAATAAATTTGGATTAAGAAAAGTGTAAATAAGAAACAAATATATATTAATGGAAAAAAAGTGTGGGGTGCATAGTGTCATAAGTTATTCCATTAATATACATTTGTTTCTTATTTACACTTTTCTTAATCCAAATTTATTAAATTTTATTTTCTATTTTTTAGTTGGATTTTCTATAAAAGCGTGTTTTTTTAGTTATTTTTAACTATTATTTATTTTTGAACTTATTATGTCTGAATACTACATGCAAGTCAAATCTAATACGATTATTAAAAAAGATTATTGAAATAATCAAAAAGAACTCTAGATTTTTTGAAATTACATTTCAAATTTTGCCCCAATTCTTAGAACATTTGTTTGTATTTTATATATACGTATTTCGAGTACAATGTAGTCATCATCAGTATGAATTAGCTAATCGTAACTATCTCTGGGATATGGATTCAGAGATATGTTGCTTGTTGCTAATTTGGTGCGTGTCTCACAATGATATTAAAAAAGTTCTGTCTTTTATACGATTTGACTGAGGGTATAATCTGACCTGAGGATTATTTGAGTTGACTGACTAACGGATTAGGTGTGTGAAGAGCCCCACCTATTTATTGACGGTATTCTTTGGTGACTATGGGGCGTTTGTTTTGTCACTAAAGTGAGGGTATCGAAGCTAACCTTGATATTCAGGGATTTGATTTTTTTTTTTTGAAATTCCAACCATTTAAAAAAAAATCTAATACCTGAATATCAAGGTTAGCTTCGATACCCTATTTTTTTCCCAGCTAAAATCTAAAATTATTGGATTATTAATAATAAACTATTTACGAAGGAAAACACTCACTGATGGATAATGTCAAGTTAATAAATAATTCTCTGTACAGAAAATCCGATCGATATTTATGAAACGATGATGATTAATTCTTCATTTTAATTAGTTCCTAGAAATTAGTACACATACATGCATGATTATTCAAATCTGGAACACAGATACACAAATTAGGGTGGCTCATTTTTACCTTATTTATTTATTTTTCGAGTCTCGTATAAAAATGTTAGTTTTTCATGTTAAAGGAACCCTCTCCAAAAAAAATAATTTTTTAAATATAGTCGATTAAACTTGAACTTTTAAAATTTTTTCTCGAAGTGTTATTTTTTTTAACTATTCGCTGGGTGCACAGTTGTCGAGGCTAGCGACAATGTGACAATATAGCTTGGGTCTTATAGGGTGATATTTTGACACAATTGACCTAATTAGGGGTTCGGGTCCGTCATATTCTAAGAGCACATAAATACCACTTAAATGTGTCGTAATTTGAATTGGCGATATCGCAAAAATAGACTACGCGCTAATCAGAGCCTAGCTTGGGAATCGTAGGGATGATATTTTGACACAATTGACGATTTAGGGGTTTGGGTCATGTAATATTCCGAGAGCACATAAATAGCACTTAAATGTGTCGTAATTTAAATTGGCGATATCGCTAAAATAGTCCATGTTCGTATCAGAGGGTAGCTTGGGGCTTATAGGGGGTGGCTTTTAAAAAATTTACGTTTTAACGGATAAAGTCTGTGATATTCTAAGAGCACATAAATACCACTCAAATGTGGTGTAATCTGATTTGGCGATGTCAAGAAAATGACTTATGCTCATTTTTAAGGCCAGTTTGGATCTTCAAGGATTTATTTCTGGGGAAATAAAAAAGTTATGGATTTGACTCTTCGACATTTGAAAAGCACATAAACATTATGTCTTAATGATAAGCTAAACGAGCACTTTTAATTTTCAATTTCCGCCGAAACAAAAAAGCACAATAATTTTAATTTCAGCAAATAATTAGCACATAAAAAGCACTTAATTTTGATACGTAGTAAATTCATTTTCGGGACTTTGATCTGCTAGCTTAAAGGAGGTTCAAAACTCGGCTATAGTTTGTCAAGTGGTTGAAAGATGGCGTCTATGAATATTCAATTTTATAGAATACGTCTTTTAATCACATGACAAACTATAGCCGAGTTTTGAAACCGCCCCGTAGTGTTGTGCTTTTTTATCACATTGTCGCTAGTCTCTACAACTGTGCACCCAGTCAATAGCAAAAAAAACCATTCTGAAAATGTGTGCACAAAATATAAATTTTTATAGGTCGCTTAAGAATTAAAAATGTTTTGGAGTAGGAATTACTGCCCATTAAGTGATCTATAGATATGAATATAAAAGCTCTGTTATTTTTCACAATCAATTTACATTATTTTAAACCAAAATAAGCAATAGTATCATGAATATATCATTACTGAATACGCAACCGATATTAAAAGCTTAATTTAGGGATAATTAAGTAATCAGTATCCATGGGATACTAACCGATAAGTATTAAAACTACATTTAATTTATCTTTGAGAAAAAAATAATATTAATATTTCAAAATTGCTTCAACATTCAGTGTATAATACTATTAAAAATTAAAAATTATCGAGCAACTTTGGAAAATTTTTATTTTGAGCTAAAATTTTCAGAATGTCATTTTTTTCAGGTACTAATCTTTGGGAATGGTTTTTAAAACATGAAAATTTAATATATTTTCATACAAAACTCGAGAAAATAAAAGTCAGGTAAAAATGGGCCACCCTAATACATATACATACATAAGTTTACGTTCTAATACGTAATATATTAATTATGGTAGATAGGAAATTATTTCATTTCTACAAAGGTTACCGTATACTCCCGTTCAATAAAATTGGACCGACCTGAACCCAATCAGTCTCTCACAATTTTGATTATTCTTGTAGGAAATGTTTTTGACAGATCAAACATTTTATTTTATTTTTACACGTAAAAGGGAGATATAACACATAACATGTAAAGATTATTAAAATAATCAAAGAGAACTCGAAGGTTTTTTGAAATTACATTTCAAATTTTACCCCAATTCTTAGAACATTTGTTTGTATTTTATAAATACGTATTTCAACCACAATGTAGTCATCATCAGTATGAATTAGCTAATCGTAACTATCTCTGGGATATGGATTCAGAGATATGTTGCTTGTTACTAATTTGGTGCGTGTCTCACAATGATATTAAAAATAGTGGTGTCTTTAATACGATTTGACCGAGGGTATGATCTGACCTGAGGTTTATTTGAGTTCACTGACTAACAGATTAGGTGTGTGTGATTTTGTGACTATACGGCGTTGTTTTTGTCACTAGAGTAAATAATAAATATAAAACTTTCATAAACAATATACAACTTATCTTTGTTTATAAATAAATAATATACAGAGAGTTACAAAAGTGAGGAGTTTTATGAAATATAAGAAAATTAACATTTCAGGTTCGTGCAATTTTATTGAACGGGAGTGTACATACATTTCATTATAATATGTCTTTGATTTGATTTCATTCGTTCCTGCATCTACTATATTCGACTTAGATAGGCAAGGTAAAATAGTCCGGCGGACCTTTGAGTAGTTATATCTGCAATTAAAGTAGTTCACTGATAAATCCAATTCTATTAAGGGCGGTCATGCATGAGGATTGATAGTAGATAAATTTTTTTTTAATTGAATAGCATAATTATGTGATTATCCTCCATCAAAAATTTAAAATCTGTTAACGATCATTTCAAAGAGTAATTATTATCGATTAAAAATCAAACTTTTAACACAGCGTATTATAGAGAACAAAATTTTTTTGTACCCACTTTATTAATAAAGTAGACACCATAATAAATAATATTTATAATAAATATTCTTTGAAATATGCAGTTTATATAATTGCATTAAAAAAAAACGGTATAATAATGTATAGAAAATTTTTTCAGTTTTATAAAAAAAATGAAGTGAACCGTTTACATATACCATGCATGTAAAAAATAACTCGCTTCACAATCGGTCTAAAAATTAAACCGTTTGTAAGTTAATTAAAGGACACTGAGTTTAATGTTATATTCAAATTTTATCAAATTCTAAAAAAAAGAAGAGTTTACGAGAAAACTACCTTAGATATAGATAGATATCCGCTTCTTCCATATCTTAGCATTAGCAGGAGCTTGCTTATCAGATTTTCCTGAAAGTTCATATATTCTGGGTGAGATGCACCGAATATCTTGTATCTGTTGTACTCGAGAGATTCACAGTTAAAGATGATGTGGCTGAATGTTTCTTTCTCCTCAAAGCACAATCTACACATAATGGATATATTGTGGAGTCCTTTTGTGTGCAGATGCTTTCGTAGGTAATAGAACTACCTTAGATAGATAGATCATAGAGGCTGCCCTGGACGGGATACACTTCAACCATAAGGTCCATTGTGATGCCTTAGGATGTGAGTGGAGTGGAAGGAATTTTTATGTATAGACTAGGAATTGGTAGGATATGCGGCTGCAGCCGACTATGATAGGAACTATACCGATATTCATCTGGAGTTCGTGAAGGAAATTGCAGAAAACTTTCTCAAGCGTTACTTCGTTCTTGTCCATACGCAGACAGTTAGTCTATTAACCACCCCTTTTTATTTTCTTAATAACTAACAAGCTGCCGATGTCGGGATTCGAATCCACAGTTTCCAAGTAGCCATTACTCGCAGACATAAAGCCTTAGAGTCCTTAGACCACTCGGCCACTTGGACTGGTTAGAATTACCTTAATTCATTCTATGCAATGAATTGATAATTTTCATTACTATTCTACAGACAAAATTGGCCATATTTTCTTTTTGTTTGATTTTCTATACATACATGTATAGAATGCCAAGAAAATAGGAAATTATGTGGCTAAATAATGATAGTAATAATAATAATAATAATAATCACATGATTAGAAAACCATAATGTCTACATTACATATACAATGATAACGAATGTGAAAAATTTACCATATGACATACAATCCCTAAACATATATATATATATATATATATATATATATATATATATATATATATATATATATATATATATATACATATATCGCAGATGGATCGTCGAATCCGCTGTTTTACAAAACCGCTAGTAGTTTTACATAACAACTCCGTTATGTAAAACAACTAAACGACGTTCAGCTGGATTTTCATTGCGATACGTTTTACAAAACTGCTACCCATATTTGGACGTAATGCAGAATAGCTTATCTGTAGTCACAAAGAGCGTTTTGATATAGGAAAATATATAGAACGCCTTTTAGTTCGGGGCCTAAAAACACGCAAAACCCGACCAACTCGGGGAATGATAGATGAAATGAAAGATTGTAGTACTCGGTTGTAATAGTTACCTTATTTAATTTCAATAATTTTTGACACTATATCTAAAATATATAGATCTTGTTAGGAAAAAAGACAGCTTTAGTAATGGGAATTCCATTAGCCCGTTTACAATAATTCTAAGCTATGAATTTAAGACTTAAACAATATAGACTGCTAATAAATATTAGTAATAATCATTATATTATCGAATGATAATTAGTGAGAACTCTAGGTTTTTGAAATAAAATTTCAAATTCGACCCCTTTACCTAGATCAGTTTTTTGTATTATAAATACGTATTTCGACTACAATGTAGTCATCATCAGTATAAATTAGCTAGTCGTAATTTACTCTTTTAAAATTAGAAATAGTTAAAGTCGAGATCAATAGACAAAAATAAAAATAAATAGAAAATTAACTAAATTAAAATATACTGGATTTAAAATATAATAAATTATAAATTATATTGAAATTACTCTTGTTAAAATTTCCTTCATTCATATTTATTCCTGTTATTTTACTCTTATTAAAATTACTCTTATATTGTCGCAGGACATGCTACTTGTTACTAATTTGGTGACAATTTCACGCGTTTCATTAGTAATAATAATAATAATATATTATTATTATTATAATTATTATAATTAATAATAATAATGATATAAACTAAAATCTACAATCTGACGTTTCATTTCACGCTGTTTTACATAACGTCTAATCGTTGACCCGCTGCATTGATAAATGCAAAACGTATAAGCAATATTACGTGTTAAAGTTCAGTAATTATGTAAAACAGCTAAACCTCGTTCAGTTGTTTTGCAGAACGGAGTTGTTATATAAAACAACTAGCGGTTTTGTAAAATAGCGGATTCGACGACAATCCATCTGCGACATATATATTCTGAAGCTGATATGACTCTGTTGATCTGAATGACGATGACGCCAATGAAGGCATGGTCGAGTATATGATTGTGTATGTATATGTATACAGGGTATTGTTATTGTACAAACAGAATATATACCATATACATATATTATATACAGTAGAACTTCTTCATACTGCGTAATTCGTCATGGATATACCTTTAAGGATGATACGGAGATAATTATATCGAAAATGCTACAGAACGAACGAAAATTAGTATAATATTTGCTCATTGCTCATTTTTTTTCACAGACTAAAAATAAAGTTTGCTAATAAATTCTGAAGTTTCAGAATTATTGACCGTTTCGAACGCGAGATAATTAATAGCAAAGTAATCATTCTCTTTCAGTAGAAGCATGTAAAACTCCATGCCCGTCCAACTATTATCTGTTGTGTTAAAAAAAATACTCGAAAGAATTATAAAAAAAAACTAGGAGAGTAAAGATAAATATTTCTTAAATAAATTTTTTTTTAAATAATCGCGTTTTACCGTTTTGTTTTCGAAATACAATAATAATTTAAAATTTTTTTTTCTTTCAAAATTACATTAATTTGTATATAAATATATGTATAATAAATGCAAACCGGTTTTTTGTCCTGATTATACATTACAGACAATGCTAGAACTACTACCTTAATGCTAAAAATACTATGAATGGAGAAAATTTATTATTTTCGGTATGTCGGGCCCTAAAATAAGATCTTTCAGAAAAAAAACTGAGATTTCGGTTAAGTTAGCTACCACCGACAGAAATTAAATTTACCCGAAATCTCAGTTTTTTTCTTAATATATTTTTTTAGGTCCGTCATATACGAATTTTATTGGATCAATCTCTGTATAAATATTTCTTTTGCGGAGTGAAAATAATCAAAATATGTCGACGCTCACGGGTTTCTTCACAAGAGCAAAGCATTAAAACTCGAACTTTAACATTAAATAATTAATTCAAGACCCCCGTAACTTTTATAATTGATTTATATGAACTTGAACTACTGTAAAAAAAAGCCTTAATCATTTTGAAGCTCGAGTGCTCGTACATCTTTCCGGAAGAATTTCTAAACCGTTCTACACACACATTTTTAGAAATGCAGAGATTTCACTGTAGTACTATATATTGTATACATTAATCTACATTGTAATGTAAACTCTGTAAACAATAATCATCAAACATCAGGCAACAACAACAACAACTTAATACAACAATAATAACGAGGAGGATCATATTAGTCAACGAGTCAATGTACAATCAAATTCAGAAATAAATTATCTGATTTACAATTTTCCATTAAAAAAACGTAAAATATAGATAATGAATTTTGCAAAACATTCCTTCGTCTAGTCTAAAATTTAAATTTGGTTATGAAACCCGTAAAAGAATTCAGTTAACTTTTATTATACAGCTGGGGTTCGCTTCTATAATATAGTTAGCTTCAATTTATTTGAAGTCAATTGTACTACATATATACCCATGTATACACATACGAAAAAAAAAGGATTTTTTTTTTTTAATTAATAAAGTAACTTTTAATTAAAAGCTTTTATAATAAATAACGTCCTTAGTATAATAATACTAACTTAGTATTAAAATACTGTGACAAAGTATAAAAATGATCAAAGATAATCCATGAGAATCGTTAAAGTTTAATTTGCGCCAATTTTTAGATCAATTTCAAGCAAAAAAGATCTACTTGCACCGTTTAACAGATATTAATTCAGTACCCGACACGGTTGTTTAGACTATCAGTCTAGGGCCTAGGCCATTCGGTGTAAACCCAGACAAAATCGGTTCTAATTAACACCACAAAATTTATTTACCACATGGATCGAACTCAAATAGTAACAAAAGAAAATAACAACTAACTGAGTTAATTACTTAAATACCCGGCATATACTGAGTTTAGAAAAAACTTTCAAACAGAAGTTGTTTTTTTTTGCTCTTAAAGTTTCAAGAAAGCTCGGTACGATTTTTTCTATTAACGAACTTGACCTTACTTTTTTTTAGCCTTAAACACACACAAAATTTCAGCAAGTTATGCCGTTTCGGTTTTGAATTATCGTGTTTACGGACAGGCGGACCGATAAGCGTGCATGCGGAAATGACCTAATTAGTTCAATTTTTGCAGTCGATATTCAACCGCAACAAAGTCGGGACTAACTTCAGCATAACCTGATAGAAGGAATTTCTTACTTGATTGAAAACATATTTACTTGATTCAAGAGATTCCTTGTTTTCATGAAATATATATATATATATATATATATATAAATATATATATATATATATATATATATATATATATATACATTTATGTATATATATATATATATATGTATATATATGTATATATATATATATATATATTTTACCGTGTATAATAACAAAAAAATTTATTGCATATCAAATTGAGATAAAACCAATAGAGTTCCATGTGAAATTTTTGAAAAAACAATCCTCATAAATAAGCTTCGTCACTCCCAAAAATTGGTAAACAAAATTGGTTTATAGAAACCCTCAAACGATATAATTAAATAGGTAATTGGGTATTAAATATTTTGAAAATTAAATAATATATATTACTTGTAACATTAACACAATTACTTATACAGAGAGTTTGAAAAATATTGAAGGAATAACTATCATACTTTTACCATCCAAGTGGCCGAGCGGTTTAACGCGTTATGTCTACTTGGAACTGGGAGGTTATGGGTTCGAATCCCCACATCGGCAGTTTTTTCCCATGCGGGAATCCACACATCCTCAGACATCAAATGGACCTTATGGTCCAAGTGTATCCCGTCCAGGGCAGCGGCTACAATCTATCTATCTATCATACATGGTTTTCGTACCGATGAACGTATTTCGGAAAAATGTCATATATTCAAATATTCATTGAACATATAAACAGGGATGTTTAGAATTTTAATCTTGGATTTAAGCAAAATAGTATGAATTGCAGTTAAGTTGATTTTCTACAACTTTACTTCTTATACATTTATAGATTTTTCTAAAATAGATATTCTATATTTTGTGTTTTCGTCTTTTCCTGAAAGTTCCTTTTCCCCTGGGCCGAGTTTACTCATTAACGAACTTGGTTCCTGATGGGAATTTCTGATGGGAATGTCATTTTGATCGGACAAAAATTTTAACCGCTTCTACCGGTCGAATTATTAAATAAAGAAAGATAAGTAACGAAAGCTTCAAAGTTTGTCAAACTCACATTGTCGCCCGTTTAATTATAGTTTTGTATCAAAATATAAAAGGATTAGAGTACTTTAATTAATGATAATCTAACGGAACAACATACACTTAGAATACAAGAATCTAGAAACCCCATATGGTAATACATTAGTAATTACATTTTATTTAATACCCATATTATGTTATGTACACAGGATGTCCCACTTAAAATAGTACGTATAAAAGTATAATACAAAAATTAGGACAGGCTAGTAATTTGACAACCACGTCTTAGAGTTTTCGTGAAAATAATTGGCACAAGAATATGCAATTATTTTTTTACTTTTTAGTGCATTTTTTGTTATAGAATATTTGATTTTTGAATTCGGGTTTCCATTTTGTCAAAATAGGTTTTATTTCTCGCTTTTGAGTGCTTTGAAGTTCTATAACTTATTTTATTTGTCTAAATATGAGTGTAGACCAACTAAACGACCTACTAACTTTTAGTGCATTTTTTTATATCACACTTTTTTTTATTTTCTTTTCGACGCTACTCGCATTTGTTTGGCATTGAATTTTTTAGGCATTTTGGATTCATTTCGACGCGAGCTGAAACTCTGACTTGCGTTTTCTAAAATTCCGAGCCTATTTACGCGAGTCATATGAGA
Source organism: Nineta flava (assembly GCA_963920215.1). Lineage (NCBI taxonomy): Eukaryota > Metazoa > Arthropoda > Insecta > Neuroptera > Chrysopidae > Nineta > Nineta flava. The sequence goes on from OY986040.1 coordinate 121,283,138, forward strand.
GGACATTTTCTATTATTTTGTAATTTTCAATTTAAAATCGATTGCCACTTATATTCCGGCGAATATTTGTAGGTCTCACTAAACTAATTTATAACTTTACACAAAGCTAATAGGGAATATGCATGAAAATTTTTTTTCACATTTATTTTCAGAATATGAAAATACTGTTAATATTGTAATCATATTTAAAAACGAAATTAAAATCCGACAAATATCAAGAAAGCTATAAGCTTTTAAAGATTATTATCTGTCTCTTTCTTGCAAAAATACTAAAAACGGAGTTTTACGTGTATTTTAAATGGTGAAAGTGTAATATGACGTCACGTAACCTATCAAGAGGGCTATCACCCTCTTTGTCTAATCGGGAATTTCAATCATTCATATCTCGCTTATTTTTAAAGTTATTTAAAAAGTAATTTTATCTTGATATTTGTCAAGTAAACATGCTTCAATTCAAGTGAAAAAAAATGTTCATGCATATTCCCTATTCTTAACCATTTACGCGCGCCGGCACTGGTACGATGACGTCACAGGCAAAAAAAATACAGCACGACAGACAAGTTTTCACATCAGAAAGCGTATTTTTTGGTAGCCACTCTATATATAAACAACATATAGACATACAAATTATATTCTATAAGTTATATTCTATAAGTGATAACACTATTTGCGGTAAATATAACATAAAATCTGATAATATATTACGATATACTTTTTATCAAATTGAAGTTTTGAGGTTTTGTCGACTTTGTTGGTGAAAACTTGGTCTGACGCACTACCGTGCTATTAGATATCTAAAAAATTCGTTACGCAGGAGCAGCTTCAACTTAGCGAATTTCCTTAGAATACATAATCACTCTCTAGCGGTCATAATTTTAGTGTGATCAAAATGAAATATAATTATCTGATATGACTTTAGTGTTTGCAAAAATTAAATTTATTAATAGCCAAAATAGAACGGTATAACGATTATAGTTTATAGTTACTATGGAAACGACAATCAAAATTTTTTTACAATAAAATATTTTTCATGTATTTGTGTCAAACAAACATAAAATATTAAATATCTCTCTCTTAATATTAGCATAATCGAAAAATGTATAAGGAGTAAAGTTGTAGAAAATCAAGTTTGCTACAATTCATTACTTGATTATTTTTCTCAAACTCTAATGTGAACAGAGATATTTAGAATTTTAACTTTCAATCTTTATTGTACATATTTCTGTAAATATTAGTGTAACAGAAAAATGATAAGAAACAAAATTACAGTAAAACTTAGTACCTACAACTTAACTCCTGATAAATTTTTTGAATTTTTCAAATATTAAGGGAGATAGTCGAATTTTGTGTTTCCCCCTCCCTCTAAACCCCCCCCCTTTCCCCTCGTCCGATTTTACCCATTAACGAACTTGACCTTTAGAATATCAAAAGCGACTCCAATACCAAATTTCATTCCAATCGAATAAAACTGTAACCGCTAGAGTCCAGACATTTAAAAAAAAAATATATATATATATATATATATATACAAATTTTAGCGATAGTGATTTTTAACATCTAATAGGTAGGATCGATGGACATTTGAAGAAATTTTTAGAAAATTCCAACATTGGTACAAAAACAATAGCTGCATTTCCTTTGAAGGAAATTCGCTAAAAATTAATTTTAATGGTGAAAACACAATGTATGTATATACAATATCTAAATAAATTTTATAGACAAAAATAACTTTTAATGAAAACGAAAAATATTTGGAACAGACACTAAGTACATTGATTAAAATGTTTAAAACCTGGAAAAGTATTTTAGACTAAGCAAGGAAGGGAAAGATTTCCAACAAATTCTAGAAATGTTTCAGTCAAAAACAATTGATAATTTTTCCAAATTTTTCCGGCGAATATTATACCTTCGAGTAGTGCTCCGCAAGCTCTTCACAATGACACTATAGAATCAATGTTCTAGCTAACCGCGTCTCCAAGCTACACCAATTTATAACTTTACACAAAGCTAATTCGTAAAAATTAATGCGCATATCATGATAACGTCACAAGCAAAACAAATACAGCGCGACAGACACGTTAAGATATGATCTATCTGCTGTGGGCTCAACCATTGTAAACGCTTAACTAGTTTCGAAGCTATTGGCGATTGAACTCTTACAGTAAGTTTTCGTCATACAAGAATGTTCCACCTTTTTCACGTCCAAAAAAATTCGGTTTCGGTTAAAATTGAGATAAAAACTGAAAATTTGTTTCCGTTTCGGTTGTAAAAAACTAAAAACTTATTTCGGACCATCCATTCCAGGTGTGTTACTTGTTACAGTTATCCTTTAGATGGACAACTACTTAATGATTTTATTAACATGTGATTGAAACATATCGAAGAGAAACCTGACGTCCATTTGTATGGTAATAAATATTGTTTGTTTATTGTAAAAATATAATAAAATAAGCAAAAGGTTAATTTGTTAATCAAAGAAATATTATAAAAAATCGGTGAAGTGCAAGAAGCTGTCCTTGCACAATTAATGTTCCGTGGAAAAAGAAACAAATCTCTACTATTATAAAATTGAAAATGTTTGTTTATTTGTTTGTTCGAGCATCACACAAAAACTACTGGATCGATTTTGATGGAACTATTTTTGTTTGAAAGCTTATTTTATCTCACTACGGAAGATAGAATTCGAAATATTGAAACAGGTTTAAACAAATGCATAAGAAATTTTATCATAATATTGTTGAATTTGTACTTCAAAAAGCTTTCATTTGACACCTTAAATGGGCGAACTTTTATTGATCTACGTGTCATTTTTTCTTAAAAAATTTTAATGACACCATGACGTGCCATCAAAGAAGAATCTTGACTTAGTGATAAAAGGGAAAAAAAACTAAATGCTATGAACTGACATTCTCTGTTACACTTATCATGCACTTACTGTTTTTTTCCCAAACTAGCCATTATTCCCGAATTCGTTTAAAAACGTTTAAACTATGCATAATTGGGATAGTGTAGTCTCTATATATTGACTGTAACGAGTCTTATAGGGACTACAGAACTGTGCAGGAACATTTTAGGTTGCTAGTATCTATAGCTGTTGCAGAACAAAATTACATGTCCTTGATCTGGTTGCTGTAAAAATCAAAATTATTTGATATTTTGTGGGAGGAGTTTAATGTTGCTGTACATGTTGCTCATGTGTAGCGATATTTGCAACATATTATCTAAAATTTTATGTTTTCCTAATAATTTTTTATGTTGTATTACATAGATTGATTACTTAGAAAAAAACTGTAGAGATAAATACAAATAAACTAGTAGATAAATAAACTACAAATTAAATGAGATAGATAGAGACAATATGACAAGTGATTGAATTCTTAAGATAGAGTAATAAAGTATTAAAGTAATGTTCCCAATTTTGGTTGCACGTCTGTAGGTAAAATATTTTGTAGGCGGAGTTCAATGTTGCTGCACAATGTTCCGCGATTGTAGCTTACATAAAACTCCTGGAATCGATATAATAGAATACACGGCTGTAGACGAGCCCCTCCACTTCATTTTTGTGAGAAATAGTAGTAAAAATAAGAAAACGAAAATATAAGAGAGACTATAATTGCAGTCGACGACGAAAACAAAACCGAAGAAGTGTAGAGCGTCGCTCGCACTTTGTCACTCAGTAGCTCACTCCCATTAGTTCGGTCAGAAACACGCGCGAATCTACCAATCTCTTCCACGCAATCTGATGCCGGTTCAAGCACCGATAGCCTTGTTCACAATGAACTTTGCTACAGTAAACGAAAATATTAATTGTTTCAATCAGACACCTAAATTCCTTAATCAATCTCGTGCCCGAATTATTTTGTGGCATGCCGTTAATGGCACGCGTGAGTGATATTGGTTGGCCACCGCTGTCCTACGTATTGCTTTTGAAATTTTTCCCCTACCCCAATTTAGCTCCTGGTGTCAATTGATCACGCTTGAATTTATCTTCAATCCAAATAAATCATCATTTTGTCTTAATAGCGAGAAATAGCTATTTTTAAGCGTTTTTCTTCCAAACACCAATTTACCCGCTGAAATTAACCCCGAAAATTCATCTTTTTTATACTTTACGTTAATAATTGGATCATCAAACCGTATCTCTGTGTTAAATTTCAAACGTCGAATAGTTTTAGGCAAAATAGCCTGTGACAGACAGACAGACGGACACCGAAGTAATTCCATAAATGTTGCCAATTTTGGCACGGAACACTAAAAAAACAACACAAATTATTATTATTTTAATAAAATAATTTCCTTCTCATTAAAATTATAAATAAATTTAAAAAAAAAGAGAATTAACAACAACAAAACATTTAAAACAAGTACAACATAATTTCAATTGACGTCAAATATTTACTTTTATTTTCTTTTTTCAAACCAACCAAGTGAGATTGTACACATGGTCACAAAAGTAGCGTTCTTTTTTCATCAAAATTTTATACTTGATTTATCACTTATTCATTCGGTTTTCGAAAAATTGTTCGGTTAAAATTTGTTCATTATAAATACACTAACAAATTTTATTCGTAACATTTTCTCAAAAACCGAATGAATAAGGCACAAATTAATAATAAAAATTTTGAAAAAAGAACTCTACTTCTGTGGCTCATAGTACCTTAGTTGCTTTGCTTGTTCATTATTATTTCTTCAATGACTTACTGGACTGACATTGGGTGTTATATAATTAAAACATATGTGTATTATTATGATTTCCTCTATATGCAGACCCAAAACGTAGTTTATATATAGAGGTTAGAGAACGTACCCATACTACGTAACCTGTTTAGGGTGGGGGGAGGCCTTTAAAATACTACGCTCAGTCACGGGAGCGAGGGGGATGGCTTAGATTTTTGTCACGTAATCATAAATTAACATAAATTAAGTTTTCGGTAGCAAAATGTGCTTATATAAGATTTTCTTTTTTATAATATTTAATTTACTAGTAACCCTTAAACTCGGCCTTGCGCACTACCGTGCTCTAGATTATAAGTATGCATGCAGTCTTATGCAATAAACGCCATTAAAAATCATATTTTTCAATACTACGTAACAACTTCCGGGGGAAGGGGGGGGGGGGTCTTTGTTAATACTACAAATAGTCACTGAGGGGAGGGAAGGGTCGAAAAATCTTAAAAAATAGGTCACGTAGTATGGGTACGTTTCTTTATGTGTTGCGAGTTCGAAAATCAATGTTGGAATGGCAATTCGTATCCTGGACCTCGTTTGTAGTGGTTGTTCGGATAATAATGATACCTGAAAAGGGGGACCGTCCCACAAAGAGCCACTACTCTTTGAACCATTTGGAGCTGTTCAAGAACACCAGAAGAGGTTTGACGTCGACAGATTTCAGTTGGGCGGAGAGGTCGTCAAAGAATGGTTGATCCAAATGTGTCAGTCTTCTCATAGCAAGAGCTGAACAGGGACAGAGAAGATGGGTCATGCAATAGTCGTGGTGCACTGGTAGACCAAAGCTTGCCTCCCAGCCAGTGCCTTGTAATGGCTGCTACTATATTGTTTACGGAATGCTGTACCACAAGTATGTTTCGCCTTTCTACGTAATATTGGCCTTTCTTAAAATGGTTTCATTCAGGAGTAGCTTGAAGTTCGCAAAGGGGACACCTGGATGTTTAGTAATGCTTGTGTCCTCTAGCTTTGTGCCATTTCTAGCGAACTCTTTAGCTTTGTAAATCCCTGGAATGTCCTTTCGGTCCGAGACCCATATTAGGTTTATACTGGTACTTGCCGATAGTTCATTCAGAGCAAATCAGCAATCCTGTACCACTTTAGAAGATAGATAGAAGGAGCTTAGGGATTTTATATACGCTTGGCTTTCAGTGAAGATGGCAATATCGTTGCACGTTAGAGTGTTCAATCTTACCCATTAAGATATCTCGTTAATGGCCATCACTTCCGCTTGTTATACACAGCAGTGATCTGGAAATCGGAATATAGCCTTACGTCTTGGTTTTTATAGTAGACCCCACAGCCTATTTTATCCTCAAGCTTAGATCCGTCGTGAAAATAATGTATAAACTTCTACGCGACGTATATGTAGCTTCTACGTGACGCTTCCACATAACCTCTATATACACCCTGTAATTGGTATATGGAGGTTGTGTAGCTTTTACATCAAATTTATTATTATTATTATTATTACTATGATTATTATTATTATTAAATTAATTTAGATTTTTAGTGGTTTTCCTGCATATTTGTTTACATCCGTTATTGTTTATTTTTTCATCGTTTAATTACGCATAAAAATATTAATATTATTCCTGAATTTTTATTATTTCATTAAAATTTTTTTTTAAAGCAACAAATTATGATGGTACTTGAACCACAAAAGTAGCGGCCTCTTTTCAAAATGTTTTAATCGATTTGTACTTTACTAATTCGATTTTTGGATACCTATTCAAATAAAAATCGTTAGAATATTTATGATGAACAACTTTTTTACGTAGCATTTTTTTCGAAAATCGAATGAAAAAAGCACAAATTAACTTTTAAAATTTTGCAAAGAATAAACGCTACTTTTGTGGCCTATAGTAGAAGAATAGTTCCAAAATAAATATTAGGTTACTGGGTATAATTAAATTTATCTTCTTGGAAACATATATTTATATAAATCCTTTAAATATGCATAATTACTTTTATGTTTTTATAAAAAGAGAGTATAACGAAAAATTCTAAGAAATTTGTACCTGAAAAACCGAAAAACCTACACAAAAAACAATATTTTCGTTGTAATTTTTTGTTTGTTGTAAATGTAAATTTTTTCTTATTATTATTTTTGATTATATTCTGCATAAACATTATATTATGATAATTAGTGAGAACTCTAGGTTTTTGAAATAAGATTTCAAATTCGCACCTTTACCTACATCAATTTTTTGTATTATAAATACGTATTTCGACTACAATGTAGCCATCATCAGTATAAATTAGCTAGTCGTAATTTACTCTTTGACAATTAGAAATAGATAAAAAAATTAATTTTAAATTATGTTGAAATTACTCTTGTTAAAATTTTTTCTTCACATTAATTCCTGTTAACTTTACTCTTATTAAAATTACTCTTATATACACGTTAAATTGTCACCAAATTAGCAACAAGTAACATATCCTGAGACAATATAAGAGTAATTTTAATAAGAGTAAAGTTAACAGGAATAAATGTGAATGAAGGAAATTTTAACAAGAGTAATTTCAACATAATTTAAAATTTATTATATTTTAAATCTAGTATATTTTAATTGAGTTAATGTTCTATTCATTTTTATTTTTGTCTATTGATCTCGACTTTCTATTCATTTCTAATTGTCAAAGAGTAAATTACAACTAGCTAATTTACACTAATGATGACTACATTGTAGTCGAAATACGTATTTATAATACAAAAAACTGATCTAGGTAAAGGGGCGAATTTGAAATTTTATATTCTGCATATTTAAGAGTGTAAATATCTGAGCCAAAAATATTTTTAACGAAAATGCTAATTAATTAACATAAACAAATATGTATGTATTATAGTGTGCCCCATTTGATTAGTTTTGAAACATAAAATTATTTCAACTAATAAATTATTATATTAATATTATTTTAATAACTGTGTATTATATTAAGGTAGTTGGGTCGTCGTTTGCTGATTAACTATACACTCAAATCAACAATTATTTAAAATATATTATTATTTGTGTATATTAAGACATAGGTGGGCAGACCTTGATTGCACTCAGCTCTGAGTGAGAGGTAGGAAGAGAGTTAGAGTAAATATAGGGTATCCTACCAATTATTATTATTTTCTTTTTTTAATTAAAACATTTTCTGAAAAAAATATAATAATACCAACTATTTTTTATGGTCACTATTATTCAAAGTATACAATACATACAATACTTTAAATACATACTCTAGAATTTTGGGCTGGTAATTTGGGGCATAAAATGTACCTTTTTAATATATTTGGGTATGCATAAAATATAAATGTTATATAAATTATAAAATATAAATCTTTTGATCTTTTACATTTACCGCTTGTAAATTTTTTGATGATTTAGCTTTAGTTTAAATTTTAGAATTAGATTTTAGGAAATTCCGAATAATTTGCCTAAACTATTCATATCGGAGAACTAATAAACAATTATTTACTTGATTTAATTATTTTTTCTTAGTAGGGGGTATATTGTCATGGGAATTTTATGACACTGGATACAAAAAAGATGCCAATGATAAAGCTGGGTGGGGGGGGGGGGTGGAAGGGTTGGTAATTTGTTACTAATTTCTCTGTCACTGACACCGCATATATAAATAAAAAATATAAATTCAGTTTATACTTCCATTTCTTTTTTACACACTTAAAAAATATACTACTCATCTTTGTTTATAAATAAATAAAATTATACATTATACAGAGTTACAAAAGTGGGGAGTTTTATGAAACGTAATTAAATTAACATTTCAGGTCTGTTCATTTTTTTTTTTGAACAGGACTGTACAACATTAAAATATCTCTAATATCGTGAACCTGCATAACTTCAAATAAAATATGCAAATGCATGTAATCCGGCCTTCAGTGATGATGAATTTCCACACATCTGATTTATAAACCAATAATAAAATTATATTTATAATATCGATCAGACCACATAATTTCAACAAGTGTAGAAATAATTTACAATAATTTTAGTACCGGAAGACAAATGAAATTAAAAATACTGTAAGTGAAAAGAAAAGTGCTTGTATGCAACTGAAGGGGCTTAGTTTGGGCATCCCAAGCACTTAAAGTACATGAGTGCATTGAAGGGCGTGAACCAGTTTAGCAAATTGCGTCAATGTCACGAAAACAACATTGCCGTGTTTAGGTAAAAGCAGTAAAGTGTAAAAAGTGAAAACAGAGAAAACTGAAATCTAAGTTTTAGATATTTCTAAACTAAATTAATAATATTATTTTCCATAATAATTATTGAACGACTAATAATATATGTTACATGACTTCATGAAAAGTCTTTATTTTAGATCACAATTAATTAAAATGCTTAAGTTAAGAGATCATCTGTCTTTAACTGTTGTAAATCGAAAAGCAGTAACATGTGATTTACTGCCTTTATACTCTGTAAAACATTAATTACTCCTTTTCTTCATTGTTTTTATTATTTATATGTATTATTTTGTCAAAGGTAAAACGCAGAAATCCTTACATAGTATAAAATAAAGTCCTCCAGCCGCGTCTGTCTGTCTGTTCGCGATTTACTCAAAAACTACTGCACCGATTTCCATGCTGTTTTCACCAATAGATAGAGTGGTTCTCGAGGAAGGTTTAAGTATATAATTTGTCAAGTTTTTTTTATACATTGGTCCTTAAATATTTAAATATTAAAAAAATGGTTCATGAGGAAGGCATAGTAAAATAAAAGCTTTTGATTTTCATTGATAGATGGCAGTGAAACTATATTCCTACACATTAGTTCATTAAACTTACAATAGATGGCAAGATATCAGTGGTGTATATAAGTGGTATAGAAAATATTGTTACTTCGTTATAAGGGCGTTACAAAATTTTAGCAGACGAAGCCGCGACGGGTAATGCTAGTACAGAATAAAACAAAGTGACGTTAGAAATATGTTAATATGTCAACGTTTACAAAGAGTACAAACTATGTTATGATCATAAAATGGATATTAATCGTTAAAATTAAGAAATTAAATTTTTCTTTCAAACATTACACTAACCTCTAATATTATGATTTGGACAAACTATAATTATAACAGACTATAAAGAGTAAATAAAACAGGAGTAGTCATATTTTTCAGTGGATAAAAGCAGTGCAGTTTGAAAACTATTGCTTTTTTACTTTGAAAAATGAATTTACTGCTTTAATATTTAGGAAATGTACCCAATTTGCAATATTTGACTAACTTAAAAATTATTATCTTGTTGAAATTACATTCTTAATGATTCATGATTACCAAAGCACTGCAGAATTCGACTCTTGACTGTATAATAAGGTACATATACAACGCTGAAAGTCAAGCTAAAATTTAAATTTTCTAATTGTTATTTATTCCGATTTCGGAAAAATGTTTCGAATAAAAGTAGTATAGTTACAACTTTTATCCGAAGCCTTTTTCTCGAAAACCGAATAATAAGGCACAAATCAATTATAAAATTTTTAAATTTTAGCTCAGCTTTTGGCGTTAACTGTACGTACACTCCCGTTCAACAAAATTGAACCAACCTGGCCCGAGTCAGTCTCTCAAAATTTTAATTATTCTTGTAGTAAATGTTTTTGGCAGACACAACATTTTATTTAATTTTTATACGTAAAAGGAAGATAAAACACTTAACATGTATTTACATTACATATTCTTAATCTATCACTGACTTGTTTACATAAATAAAAAATATAAAACTTCCATATCTTTTTTTGACATTTAAAAAATATACTACTTATCTTTGTTTATAAATAAATAATATACAGAGAGTTACAAAAGTGAGGAGTTTTATGAAATGTAAGAAAATTAACATTTCAGGTTGGTTCAATTTTATTGAACGGGAGTGTACATTCAAGTAAAAAGAAATATAGTCTACAATCTCAGTCTATTCATATAATTGATGTGTGCTATGAGCTGAAACTTTTCAAAACGATTACTGCAAGACAACTACCTTAAATATCTATAAAAGACTTTCGACATCCGTGCACACAAAAGTATAAAAGAATTTTATCTATGTATAAAATATAAAACCTATTTTGACAAAATGGATACCCGACTTCAAAAATCAAATATTCTATAACAAAAAATGAACTAAAAAGTAAAAAAATAATTGCATATTCTTGTGCCAATTTAAGTTCACCTAAGCAAAAATTTTTAAATATATATGTACAATTATTGTTATTTTTGGAGTCGGTGTCAGCACAGAGAAATTCACATAAATTTTGGACACCGCCTCCAAAAATAACAATAATTGTACATATATATTTAAAATTTTTTGCATAGGTGAACTAAAATTGGCACAAGAATATGCAATTATTTTTTTACTTTTTAGTGCATTTTTGGTTTTAGAATATTTGATTTTTGAAGTCGGGTTTCCATTTTGTCAAAATATTTTTTATTTCTCGCTTTTTAGTGACTTTGAAGTTCTATATCTTATTTTATTTGTCTAAATATGGAAAGACCAACTAAACGACCTACTAACTTTTAGTGCATTTTTTATACCACATTTTTTTTTTTATCCGATTTTTTTTTTTAATTTTTAGTGCATTTTTTCATAACAGATTTTCAGTTTTTTTTACATGCATTTTGTTTTTTTTTTGTAAAAATTTTTTTTTTTTGAGGGTCGGTTTTTTTTTGTAAAAATTTTTTTTGAAGTCAGTTTTAAAAAAAATTTTCTTATTTTCCCATTAAGAATGGGTATACCCTTTCAAAAAAAAAAAAAAAATTCGCAGAAATCGGTTATCACATATAAAATGAGGATTATCCTCGATTTCACGGGGATCCTCTCATCAGAATACGATTTGGTGGTCAATGGGAAACCAAACCCTTTAAAACAAAAAATTCAAAATCGGATCATAAATGACGGAGTTCTGAGGTGACACACATAAAAAAAAATAAATAAATAAATCAAAATACAGACGAATTGAGAACCATCCTCCTTTTTGAAGTCGGGTTAAAAACTAATACCGAATATATGTGCAATTTGATAATTAATCACTAATAGCAAGCCAGCAACCAACTAACTACAGTTTACAGAGTTAGTTAATTTCTACAAATGCTATGTTGTAATGTTTGTTGTAATGTTGTACAGTTTACAATTTTAATTACATTTTATTTTAATTAAATTAATTGATTTAAAGAATGCATTTCTATATAACAATTACACATATATTTATTTATTGACATATATAAAGCTTACAATTGAAAATTTCTCAAATATTTATCTCTCATATTATATATACGCTTTTATTATAATAAACATACTAGCATTAGCATTTTTACGGCTTCGCCCGTAAAAATTTTGTGAAGCCCTTATTACTGAGTAACCAGTCCAAGTGGCCAAGCGGTCTAAGCGATCCAAGTGGCCGTTATACCTGCGCAGTCTGCCTACTTGGAAAATGGGAGGTTGTGCGTTCGAATCCCGACATCGACAGTTTGTCAATTATTAAGAAAAAAAAAAGCGGCGGTTAATTGACTAAACTGTCGGCGTATGGATACGAACGAAATAACCGGCTATGCATGAGAAGGTTTTGTGCAGTTTCCTTCACGAACTCCAGATGAATATCGGCATAGTTCCTATCATAGTCGGCTGCAGCCGCATATCCTACCAATTCCTAGTCTATACACAAAAATTCCTTCCACTCCACTCACATCCTTAAGCATCACAATGGACCTTATGGTCGAAGTGTAGCCCGTCCAGGGCAGACTCTACAATCCATCTATCTATCTATTACTGAGTAACATAAGATTTTTCCCCGCCAAGAACTGATTGTCTTAAAACGCTGTTTTACACGTACTTGTTTGTTTGTTTATAATTTATAGGCTAAATATCAATTTTCATGTCTCTAATTTTAAACTACTGCACTCCCATGCAAACGCTCAAGTTTCATTCACCACCTTGAGGATCCATTTATCTAACTTTAAAAAAAAACGAAACTATCGACTCTCTATTTTATATCCTTAAGGGTTGATTTTCGAAAAATGCTTGAACCTCTTTATTTATTATAGCTGACTCGCATAGGCTTTGTACTGAAATTATATCTAAACTATTGGTTGTATGAAAAAATATTTCATACAAAAGTTGATTGTTTTTATTAGATAAACATTTGTTATATTTATAGATTTTCTTTATCTCGCATCGTTTGAAAGTTAGGTTTGTAGCGTGCCACGCGCGAACACGGATGCATGAATTGCAAACTTATAGCCTATGTCACCCGGAAATAATGTAGCTTATTGACAAAGAAGCGTGTGCTATGATGCGACAGGTTCGATGCACCTGTGTATATATAATCCATTTTTAATACGACTTTAAAAAGGAGGATGATTCTCAATTCGTCTGTTTTTTTTTTTATATAATCCAAACGAATTAAAGTATACGAGGTACATTCAAAAAGTATAGCCTGTAATCTCGCACTTCTTACCCGGAGACTTCTCGCCTTCGGGTGACAGGTTGTTCACAAGCAGGGCACAGAGGACCCCTTGGTCTAGGTGCTAGGGACCCACTTGCGGTACCCCTCTTACGTATTATTATTATTATTATTACAATTATCTATAATCTCAGTCTATTCATACAATGGGGAATATGCATGAAAATTTTTTTTCACATTTATTTTCAGAATATGAAAATACTGTTAATACTGTAATAATATTTAAAAACGAAATTAAAATCCGACAAATATCAAGGAAGCTAGCTATAAGCTTTTAAAGATTATTATCTGTCTCTTTCTTGCAAAAATACTAAAAACGGAGTTTTACGTGTATTTTAAATGGTGAAAGTGTAATATGACGTCACATAACATATCAAGAGGGCTATCACCCTCTTTGTCTAATCGGGAATTTCAATCATTCACATCTCGCTTATTTTCAAAGTTATTTAAAAAGTAATTTTACCTCGATATTTGTCTAGTAAACATGCTTCAATTCAAGTGAAAAAAAATTTTCATGCATATTCCCTATTGATTTGTGTTTTGAGCTGAAACTTTTTAACACGATTTTTGCAAGACAACTATCTTAACACGAACTTGGTACTTGCCAAATACCAAAAGCACATTACATACGACGAACTAAAAATGTGGCCTTAAATATAAATTTTAATGATGGTCATTTTCAACATCTATTAGGTTCAATGGACATTTGAAGAAACTTTTCCAAAATCACATCATCGAAAAAAAAAACATTACCTCAATTTCCTTGAAAAAATCGCTAAAAAGTAGTATTTTGGGTGTGGTTGAACCATTTTTATATTGATATTTTAACGACTTTCATCTTCATTTATAAAATAAAATAATATAATACTTTTATTGTCCACAATTATCATAAGTCCATAGTCAAAATAAATATTTTAAAATAGTAAATGTTGGTAGAAAAACTTCCCCGCGCAGTTACAGGAATAAGTATATCAGACATTCCTTTATGTACAGAAAACTATTGACGAACCACGTAAATTTTTGAATGTTTATTTTTTGTCAATAATAAATTATTAATGCAACACTAAACAATTTGAATATTTTTAAAAAAAATTGAATTTTTTTTTTCGTCTTAATAAAATTTAACATACATATTATTTTGGGCAGAAGTAAATTCCGCACTTTTTGCTAGGAATAAAAATTGCGGATGGGTTAACTGCGCACTTTTAACTTCGACTTTTATCCCACCAACTCGCTCTGCTCGCAAGGGGGGTACCCCCTTGACATCCAAAGGCGGCCTTTGGCATTGGCTCCGTGTCACAGAAAATAACATTGCATGAATTGTAAAAAAAAATTTTTTGGGGGTGTTTTTCCGATTTTTCTCGTTGGTTTCAAGCAATTTCGCGTTGAATGCAAAGAATAGCATCTTTCTAGCATGTCTAGAAGTATCTTAGAGTTTTTATAGATCAGTCAGCTTCACTTCTAGCTTTATAGTATATTAGATTAGACTATTTTTCATCCTTGAAGTAATATGGGCCACAAAAGAAGCGCTCATTTGTCAAAATATACTAACAACTTTTATTCGAAACATTTTCCCAAATAACCAATGAATTAGGCATAAATCAAATAAATCAAGTTTGTGGTCTATAGTACATAAGGGAGCGTCCATAAACCACGTGGTCCTATTTCTTCCTTCTGGAACGTGGTCCTATTTCAGCCCCTCGCTCCCTTCTTGTAGCCTAACGTAGCCTTTCCAGTGATACCCCCCCCCCCCAACTATTAAAAAAACTTATTTTATTTTAAATGAATAAGACTGATATTTGTTAAATATATTTATATATATTTCTTATATTTATTAGCATTCAGACGTAAATTACATAGCTCTCACCACCTCCCTCCCCTTACGTAGCTCAGCGTAGCATTCAAACTGATTCCCCTCCCCCTTGACTTGACCGAGCTACGTGGTTTATGGACGCTCCTTAAATGAATACAACGTTGCCAAATCAACGAAGCTCGTACAATAGACCGGTATTAAATGAACCTAAGTGTACCGAACCAACGTCCTTAAATTGTGGATGTATATAAAAACAAGTGAAAATAACAACTGAGTTAATTGCTTAAATAGCCGGTATATACTGAATTTATGAAAAAAAAGTTTTGAACAAAAGTTGTTTATATTTAAAAAAGGAACATTTTTTGTGTTTAAATTTTTAAATCTTTTGCGGTTTCCAAGATGGTTAAAAAAATTGTTCGATTTTGTCCATTAACTTGGCCTTGCTTTTTAGCTCTAGAACACACATACAAAATTTTAGCTTGCTATCTCTTTTCAAAATCGGAACTAAACTTAATATACCCTGGTATGTATGATATACCGGGTATAATACAGATGTATGTATGCATGTATTTATGTATTGAGAGTAGGATTCATCAATGGAGGAGAAATAACTTAACTCTATTTGTATGAAACTCGTTAATTCTTTGTTCGATTATATGATTTGAAGAAAAAAAAGTGCGGAATTAACCTGCTCCCATATTATTTTGTAGATAACATAAACAATATGAGAATGAATTCTTTAAATATTTATTCCTATATTAATTTAAATATTTGTTTAAGTTTCCATGCGTATGTGTATATTCACGTTCGTTTCATATTCTCTACACATACTAACAAACACTAAAAGGTACTAAAAATGACTCAAAAATAAAGCTTTAAAAGAAATTACCCGTATTATTAAGGCGGGTATATCCGAAATATGAACAAAATTCTAATTATTTTTGAATAAATATTCTACCTACCATTCTACATTAAACACCGCAACTAAACTTTTGCTTGAACTAAAAGTTAACACAAAATCTTTGTTAAGTGTTCTTTGAAGTACACTCCCCTGCAATAAAATTGAACGAAGCTGAATCCAAAAAGTAAGAAATTTTGAACCATTTTTTTTTTTTAATTTTTTACTACGATTTTAAAAATGCTTTCATTGCTGCGTATTGCCAACATAAACAGTGACTACAAAAAAAGGATCTTCCTGGTTTATTTTCAAGTTTAGGAAAAAGGAGAACATTTATTTTTTTAAATGTTTCAGGAGAATCAAAAAACTAAAATGCAGATTTTTTTATAGGCATCAATCGGCCTAACAAAGACTCTTTCTAAAGATACATTCAAACAAAACTTTGAATAATTTCTAGTCAAAGCAAACAAATACAGTTTGCGATGTTCGGAATAAATTTATTCCGAGAGATTCTCCCTAGTATGTATTTAATCTGGTTAAAGTTATTTCTCCCTGGTAAAAATTTATCGTGGAAGTTTCTCAGGTGCAGGGTATTTCATATTTAACTTGGCAAGTGTTTTTCTTTGTATATTAAGCATAATAAAATCGGTTAACTTGCCAAGTAAAATATGAAATACACTGCACCTGAAAAACTTAAACGATAAATTTATACCAATCATTTGCATACCTTTGATAAATAACGTGTTCCTCGCATAGATTTCCTTACTTTTGTAGGTGGACATTTTAATTTTTGCCGAGAAAACTTTGCCCTTTTACATTTTTGTTCTTGGTGGGATTCACTGAGTCCCTTGGAATATTGGGTTAACAATTTTTTCATTATTTTTAAACTATCGTATTTTTGTAAACTACTATCCATTGTCAGTAAGGATGCCTTTCGGCTATATTACACCAACGGAAGTGACTAACGTTTACTTAATTTGACATTTAAGTAACATGTCTGAACAATGGTAACATTCTTTGATGAACAGAGGTTATGGGTTAGAATTCCATTTGATGTCAATGAACGTTACCATTGTTCAGACATATTACTTAAATGTCAAATTAAGTAATTTAAGTAATTAAATAAGTAATTAAGTCAAATTAATTAAGCATTTGATGTCAAAGAATATTATTGGGTTAATATACTGGGTTCCGTTTCCAATGCCTTTTTCATTACGGTCAACAGACGGCTATGCGCCCTATTACCCTTAACATTATTCAAACATCAATGTTTTGATATAAAAAATCTTGTACAACTTGACTGGGGATTGAACCCAAGACCTCTAGTACTCCAGATCTGTGCTCCTACAACTGAGCTACCCAGATTTTACAAAAAACAGTTAAATTTATTAGCCTTTGTAATTTGGCAGTCACAACTCATTAGGTTACTCCTTCAGTTGTTGCATTTCTTGTTCAAGGTTATTCCATTTTCGTGAGAGATCAGTTTATATTAAATATTTTTTTGTTATTGTTGAGTTTTCTGTGAGCAGGAGTTGTTAAAAATAAAGTTTTACTCAATAATAAAATAATCATACTTAAGTTTAATGAATTATATTTCATGAAAATATATATTATTATTATGATATATGAATTATGTGTGTGTGTGTGTACACATATGAGGTAATATTTTAAGACTTATTTATTATTCATATAAATGATTTACGCATTTACGTAGAAATTGTTTTGTTTTTTTAATTACTAATTATTTAATTTTCATGTTAAATGGAAATTAAACATTTTCTTTAACGAGATGACGTATTGATAAATTATGAGTTTTAGGTATGAAATTTATTGTACCCTATAGATATATCGAGGTTTGTTTGAAAGTAGTCCGGTTAAATAATAATCTAAGGATAAATTATTCGATTTTTTATGGTAGCCAATACTTAGAACACTTTTATTGACAATACAGGTCAAAAAACGCTTTTTAGCTAATTTCCTTCAAAGGAAATGCAGCTATTGTTTTTGTACCAATGTTGGAATTAGTAAAAATTTCTTCAATGTCCATCGATCTTACCTATTAGATGTTAAAAATCACTATCGCTAAAATTTGTATATATATATATATATATATATATATATATATATAAGCATATACATATATATATGTACTTTTTTTTAAATTACTGTGGACTCTCTAGCGGTCACAGTTTTATTCCGATTGGAATGAAATTTGGTATTTAAGGCGCTTTTGGTATTCTAAAGGTCAAGTTAATGGGTAATATCGGACGAGGGGAAAGGGGGTTTAGAGGGAGGGGGAAACACGAAATTTGACTATCTCCCTTAATATTTGAAAAATCAAAAAATGTATCAGGAGTTAAGTTGTAGGTACTCAGTTTTACTGTAATTTTGTTTCTTATCATTTTGCTATTACACTAATATTTACAGAAATATTTACAATTAAAGATTGAAAGTTAAAATTCTAAATATCTCTGTTCACATTAGAGTTTGAGAAAAAACGATTAAGTAATGAATTGTAGCAAACTTGAATTTCTACAACTTTACTCCTTAAACATTTTTCGATTATTCTAATATTAAGAGAGATATTTAATATTTTGTGTTTGTTTGACACGAATACATAAAATACATTTTATTGTAAAAAATTTTGATTGTCGTTTCCATAGTAACTATAAACTATAAGCGTTATACCGTTCTATTTTGGCTATTAATAAATTTAATTTTTGCAAATACTAAAGTCATATCAGATATTATATTTCATTTTGATTACACTAAAATTATGACCACTAGAGAGTGATTTATGTATTCTAAGGAAATTCGCTAAGTTGTACGATTTTTTTTTATGGATTCAAAATTTAAATAATTATGTTTTTAAAACTCAACATTTAACAGTTAACTTGATTATTTGTTGCAGTTTCCTTATTTGTTGCAGTTTCGATATTTCAATAGCTAATCTTGATGATTACACCCTGTATAAACGTATATATAATCGCGTATTAAATTCAGTGACGTAGCCATGGTTAAGTGATAACGTAAAACTCTTTATAGCACGCTTTAAATTTTTTTCATTTTAATCTAATTTTGTTTTATCAATAATAAGTAATTTTATAAAACTCGCCACGTAGCAGAGCTACGTAGATTTAGCGAATTTTGCCAGATAGAATGATTGAAATGAAATTAAGGTATTATGACGATACTTAATATTGATTATTGCTGTGTTACAGAAAAATACACCAGATAATGAATTGGAGTAAAATTTATTTTCTACAACTTTACTCAGTAAAAAATTTCAATTTAATTAATATTAAAAGAAATATTCCAAACTTGGTGTTTCCTTTTCTTGTCAAACCCCTTGTTTCACTTGATCAATTTTTTTATTAATGCAATCGCTTTTCCATTGCATAAACCAAGAGCCCGCAAAGCTCTTCTACTTGAATATTAATGCTTTAAATATGAACTGCATGAAATTTTGCACAGGTGTTTCTTATATAACGTAGGCAAGCTGTAAGGAAAGATTTTTGGAAATTCATCCCTCCAAGAGGTTTAAACAAGGAATGAAAGTTCGTCATTTTTGAAGTTCGAAATATTGAAATTAGTTTTTAGGCCATCCGTTTATAAATAAAAGTCAGTTGTATCAGCGTTTTTGGAAATTTATTCCCTAAGGGAGTAAAATGAGGGACGGAAGTTTGTATGGGAAGTGGGTCATTTTTGAAGTTAGAAACGTGGAAGTTGCTACTTAGGCGTTTTACATTTGAAAAAAGTTGGATATTTCGTGAGATATTGCCGATGGGAAGTCCCGTCGGGCACACGGCTAGTAATATATATAAAAAATTTAACGATTCTCATGTTCGACATCTGTTATGTACACCCCCGTTCATAAAAATTGGACCAGTTGTGTTACTGTATGTTATGTTATACATATATTTAATAATAATAATGGTGTTTTACCTCCGTTTCCGAGACACCACGATCTTAACAGAGGCCAGCCACATCATTTTTTTCCACCTTTATTAAACATTAATTTTTAACTTACATTTTTTATATGTGAGTGGAGGTCAAGGAATTCATATGGAGACTAGGAATTGGCAGGTTGTGCGGCTGCAGCCGACTTTGAAACCCTTCACAAACATAGCCGGTTACTTCGTTCTTGTCCATACGCCGACATTTTAGTCAATTAACCGCCCCGTTAATTTTTTAATTGACAAACTGTCGATGTTGAGATTCGAACCCATAACCTCCCAGTTCCCAGTAGAGCGCCTTAACAAGCACGGCTACTTGTTTGGTATATATATATTAAGTAATATATATATTCGCTTAGAATGTGACCTACTGGTTCAATTTTTATGAACGGGAGAATATGTTCAATGAACATTTGAAGAAATTTTTTCCGAAATCTTTTCCTCATTACAAAATAGCTGAGAATTTTCTTGAAAAAATTTGCTAAAATAGCAAGTGCCCAAATGTTTGCAATAACTTTTACAAAAACGAATTATGTACTATGAACCACACAACCAGTCTAAGTGGCCGAGCGGTCTAAGAAAACTGGGAAGGAAACTCTTGGAAACTGGGAAGTTATGGGTTCGAATCCCGACATCGACAGTTTGTCAATTATTTTTAAAAAAAGGTGGGGGCGGTTAATTAACTAAACTTTCGGCGTATGGATACGAACGAAGTAACCAGCTATGCTTGAGAAGGTTTTCTGCAGTTTCCTTCACGGACTCCAGATGAATATCGGCATAGTCCCTATCATAGTCGGCTGCAGCCGCATATCCTACCAATTCCTAGTCTATACACAAAAAATCGTTCGAAGTGAAGCCCGTCCAGGGCAGCCTCTACAATCTATCTATCTATGGACCACACAAGTCCCTGTCATTTACTAAAATTTTATAATTGATTTGTGCCTTATTGATTCGTTTTTCAAGAAAATGCTTCGGATAAAAGTTATTCATTATATATAGAATAACAACTTTTATTCGAAAATTTTTTTCGAAAACCAAAAGAATATGGCACAAATCAACAATAAAATTTAAAAAAATTACATCAACTTTAGTGACCAAATGTATAGTAATTAAATGTAAAGGTATTTCGAGAATCGTTAGTTTCATATAAAAATAAACAAAAAAACTATAATATTATTGAAAAACATACAAACAAACAAATATAAATATTAATTATTGTAAATAATTAAAAACACATAAACTACAGTTATTTCAAAATAATTAAATTATGGTAATTTTCAAGAAAATTATAATATTATTATTATATAAACTAGTTTTTCCTGAGACTTCGTTGACTGAATGAATAACGGATATGGGTTAATGGATTTTATTTAAATTTATTATTATAGCAAATTTTTTATGAGACATTCCACACTACATAAACCGTTTTAAAACTAGCTATAAAAAAATTTGTAGAATAATTTAGTTTCATTTTTTTAATTGTCTATTAAAATTAATCATGTGCAAATTTTATTTTTATGTTCATCAGAATTCAGGAAGTATATTTTATGGTATCACCTGATAGACCAGCGACCAAATTACGGGCCACGGGAACGTATCCGACCCTACATAAGATTTTTATCTGGTCCTTGTCCCATATTTATATCCACCTAAGACTCAAGGTATGAAAAATTATACTACTGTTATGATTTTTAGTTTAGGCGCTATTATACATTTAAGAATTACGGGAATAGTGAATAAATCCCCTTCCCCTAAAATAGGACATATCACAGATAATACTCTGGAATGGAATTAAACCAAAATTTGTTATGATTACTATTTATTCAGTGGTATTTTTTTATGGATGGAAATCGTAGAAACAGTTCCGATTAACATTAATTCAGAAAAAAAAGCTCATTTCATGAACGTCAGCTGGCTAGAGCCTTTCAAGCGACTCTTTCGCCTGTTCGTTTGGTCACTCTTAACACAAACTGGTAAATGTTTTGCCTCCTTTAGCCTATTAGCGGCGTAAGGATTGGGTTCCAAGAGTCTGTGTTTCCAGGTTGAAGACATGGGTAAGAGCTCTTCTTTTGCAGGTGTAGACCTTGATAAGATTATTGGGCTTAATGACCTTCATATTTTTTTTTAAGTATAGGTATTGTATAATTTTCCTCTGGGGTTTCAAATACAAATCCAGGGGATAACCATTTGAATTGACCATTAAAAAAACTTTAAAAGCTTCGGGAGTTAGCTTCCCTTTAAACACCTGCTTCTGATTACATTTATCGGTAAGAGGAATATTTTGCTCGAATTTTATATGTTGTGCTTGTTTGTTCGACAATCACGTAAAAACCACTGAACCGATTTTGATGAAATCGATTTTTGTGTTTAAATCATATGATTAGACTTAAAAACTGGTATTATTTTATCTCGTTACACTGGCGGGAGCCGGAGATATAAGGCAGCGAAGCCGGCGGATATAAGGTAGTACTAATAAAACTTTACTTAATAAGATATAACTTTCTTGATTTCTTTATTAATTTCTTATTTAGTGAGTAAAATAATAAGTTGTTTATATTTAAAACTTCACTATTTAGGAAGATCTATAGAAGAGTGTGATAAAATAAGACCTAAATTATAGAGAATAGACAAAAAAATTTAGTATATTTTTATGAAAAAAGATTTAAAAATTTTCTTGAAGCTATTAGAAAAGATAAATTAAGATTAGTACTTGCAAGGTCTTCCGTCACTGTGACCCGAAAGGTCTATTGTGACATTTCCCTTCTTTATTAGAATTCCCAGAGCCGGACTTTACAACTTTTAGGAATATATTGTGATATCCATGAGAGACTTAAACCCAAAAAATCTATTAATCTATAACCTTTTTACCCGTGAAAGAATTTTTTAATATAAAATCGTCCAGAAGCATTGAATGAATCTAAATTTCAAGAATTCTCAGTTACCGCCCTAAAATTAGCTTTAAATAGTGTAGAAAAATACGTTTTATCTTTGAGTTGTCTCTAAAATTGAGACCATACAAATTTTATTTGAATAATCCAGCAACCTTCAACTGAAAAAATATAGATACTTTCCCTGGATCATATTATTACAGCTCATTTTATAAAACCGGATTAAATGGAGTCTTATATTAGGGAAGGTGAATGGAGTCTTAATGAAGTCTTATATCTACTAGTAAAAAAAAAGGCTTCAAAATTGTCTGTATTATAGGCCCTAAAAAATGTAGAGTGAAAAATAAGCACTGGTTTTTATTTAAACAATGAAATACAAATAATCTTAATATGAAACGTTGAATGAATCTCAAATCATATTGACTTTGACTGAAATTTATTCGTACTCCACCTAGAAATAAATGAGCCCAGCATATCTGGCAAACTATTTAAATAAAAATTTGGAACCAGTTATCTTAAGAGAAGAAACTCTAGAATATAACAATTAATTTCTATGTATTTCTATTTTTTTAGTTCATTTATATTTTTCGATATCGTTTCTAATCAATTTTTATCAAGTTGGCTACTCTATATCAAGCCATAATAATCAAGATTGACTATTACTGATAAACTAAAGCCACAAATTAAGAAATCATCCATCACGTACCGAAAACAAAAAAATAAGGGAGGAGAATATGCCACACACAAACGATGAATGAATGAATTCGAAAAGCAATTGAAAAAAGAACAATACACATAATTTTCACCAGAGGGCAACAACCCCTATACATGTATCTTACAATACCTCCTAAGCCTATCCACAATTGAACCGAGTCCGTCATTCGTGTAAATTTCATTCATTTTCGTATGTTTTCCACCCCCCACACACAAAAATTTCTGGCTAAATTCGAAGTAAGAAAGAAAACAATGAAAAACTATGGTAGATTCTTAGAACAAAAAAAATTATTTGAAATAGTTTTTTTTTATGAACGCACCTAGGATCTGGTAATATAATTTTTTTACTAGCTCTTGCGGCAGGTGTACATTTTGACTTTTCCATAGCCATCAGGTAGCTGACATCAGCTAGAACAGCCTCCAAGTCAGCCATCTTGACGGTATTATTTTAGTAGTATATTACACACAAAAATAATAATACTATATCACATCAATTTTTCCTGGGTATTAAACACAATCACTGTTTATTAACATTGTTAATAAAATTTTGTTTTTATAATTGTGGGTCTGTACTAAAATTTTTTTTTTAATAAACACAAATCAAAATAAAACAAAAATAACTAATTATTTTTTATAATAATAAATGTACAATTCATTTTTGGTTGATGTTGTAAAGTAAAAATACTTATAAAATCATATTATTCGTAATTGATTTATACACATTATTAATATTATAAATATTATTGAAAGTTTTTTTTTTGTTAACACAAAATCACTGAATAATGTGAATACATTTACACTGTGATGTTCGTAGTCGTACCATGTAGTGTACTTTCTGACAGTCCTGATCGATTCTTAAGAATGAGACTACATTTGCCTATATGGCTGTATATAGTTGTATATAGTTACGAGTTTTTGATGTATACATATAATATTGTATGTGAATGTATGTGTGCCATATATACACATAGAGAGCGCACGGCGGTATTACAACAAGAGTACAAGTACACCACTCCACATATAATAGAAGCGTTTGGCTTCGTTGGTGTTATGTCGTCGTGAACGAATGTTATGTCCCATTTTCACGAGACCTATTGTCGGATATGTTCGCATCGTCATCAACCATTTCAATTTTTTTTTATAGTGGATCCGTAGGGTATAATGTCTGTATCCTCATTATAGCAAACTGTTCTCATCAATATCGAGTTGTAACAGATTTATTTACATTTTTCTTTGCAAGATTAACAAGGCCGGGTAATCTAGAAACAATAGAGTATGTGAAAGGCCTCATTCTAGCAAACTCCTCTCATGAATGTCCAGTTGTAAAAGATTCTAACTACACTGGCCTTGGCAAGATTAACATGGCTAAGAAATTTAAAAAAATTGAACTTTGGAGTAGTAACAGTAGTAGTGGAGAGGAACCTTTCTAGGCCTTGTAAACCGACCCCTAATAAACCCATCCTATCAACCACCTCTACGCTCTACCACACCTGGTTCGTTATCTTTAGCCCTGTGTTTGTTGTCGAACTTACCCATCTTCCTTGCGAATGACAGGATAGAGCTCCACGTTAGTTGTTTTACCACAGATTCCTCCAAAAGCTAAACACCTCATTCTGTAATTGTCATTTTGGCTATGTGAAGACATTCTATCAAAAGATGGATCGCACTTTCCTCTAACATCATATGAGATAAATGCCTCTTGAGTCTGCCGTGACCAGCAAGCATCCCAACCAGAAGGTTTATCTCTTTCCCGTTTTTGCCAAATAAGCCAATTTGATCTTGCGGCATAGTACGCAGCTATCATTTGTTTCGATTGTCTGCAGCCTGCTATAATTTTCCATTTCCTATTCATGGACCTATCCATTCATTCGTTTAGGGCAGAAGTAGTCTGTCTTTTAGTTATTCGGAGATATTGACGGAAAACAAAAGCCATAGAGGAATGGAAAGAAATCTTATGGTAGGCCAAATCTCATTAATCTAGAATTGTAGCTCTACTAAAATTGAATTGATTCACACTCAAGAAGCATGTAAACTTAATAAAAAAAGTTCCGTTTGCAAAATCTACTCCCTTCAGTCATTACTTTTCTTTTTACTTAAACATTACCTTTTTTGTCTAATTCTTATCGAATTAATTAAGCGCCACCATAGAATACATCGTTTTTCACAGCCCGAACAGATCGATCTGTTCTCTATTCCAATTGAAGCCTGCAATGTTCACTCAAAATACCAACTATGAGTAATATAAATACGAAATCTAAAAACGTGGCTGAGTAATCTCTCTCTATTAGAACACTTTTTGAAAGATTCGAGATCGAACTCTCCTAATTTTCGGCACTGTTTTCGTATTATTTCAAATATTCCTTATCTATGTATAATAAATGGCGATCCAGTGTACAGTATTGATTTTCATTCTTTGTTTTTAATGCGTTTCAATCATCGGCTATAAGTATAAATGCCGTCGATAATTATGTTATAAAAAGGTTCTCTGGCAAGGGCGGAGCTTAATATTTTGACCAACTTGCAATAGTTTCTAAATTGATCACTAGAGCGGGGACACAAAACTTGTAGGTCGAAGGGTATGTCACGGAGGTTGGGGCAGGAAACATAGATCTATTAATTCTAGTTTCAAACTTATCCACCTGAGAGATAAATACATAGTTTTACGCTAATTGCATCTACCTTATAACGTGAACGACAAAAGATGGAAACTATCTGGTTGTCAAGTTTTCGAACAAATTGTTGGGAATCAGTCATGTTTTTAAATCACTGTCCATATTTTAAATCCCATGGAGACTACACATGTGTAGTCTCCATGGGCCTAACCGTGAAATACCGTACATAATTGAAGGGTACACAGCGCTACCTCAATTAGCCAAGAGGTACTAAAAACTTTAATTGTGTAATGGAAATACACGTGATAGCCAAACATACATTGACACACATACCTATTACACATACACGCTGCGCTAGCGCATTGAAAACAATTATAAAGTAACAAAAAAAATTTTTAATTAAATAAAAAAAAGCCTGGGACTCAGGAATGATGTGAAAACATAAACGTTAATGTCGTATTTATTGTGAACAATGTGATTGATTGACAAACATAAATGGATATCTCCTATCTTAAAAATGCCGATGATTTCTGACTGTCAGATAACCTCAAAAAAGTGACATTGTATAATCTGTCATTTCATTTCCCATATAAAATCTTGTATAGTCTCGCTATAGATGTTTTCACATCAAAAATCATTAAAAAAAGAGTCAAATGTCATCGGACAAAAACGTGATACTGAAGAAAAAATGTTACAAAAAAAAACGAACTACCAAAAATTGTAATAATGTAAAAATAAACGTTGCGTAATAAAATTGGTAAAAAAACTTCGTTATTAAAATTTAAAAAAATCATCAAATTTTATAAGAAAATACATAATAACTGTTAAATAATCGACTGAATAAAAAATTATAGATATATTGATATAAAAACACATGGGATCTCAAATACTAATTAAATAAGAATCTCAAATGCACGCTCCTTATAATAAATGATTTCCAAAATTATACAAAGTATTCATAACTAGCTACTTCCAACGACGTTCACCTCATTAGTATATCTACAGCAAATTTAGTTCGATACCAATCGCAGTCAATAAATGTAAATCAATTCCCAAGTGAATTTGATTGCAGTATCACTTATGATGTAATATCAGAAAGTTATTGAACATATTAAACCTACATAACCAAGATGGTAGGGTTTATCAAATATCAAACATTGACAACAAAAATTTTGTTATTAAATATTATTTTTCGACTATGTACAACACATCTGTATTTTATTGCAAACTTCCTTCTTCCTAAACATTTCTGTAAAAAAAACTTATTAATTATTGTTATAAATCTTTGCATACGTCAATTGTGATATTGACCTTTTGCACATAACTATTTTCCTACTTTTTTTATTAATTAATTGGTGATTAAAATTTTTTTTAGAAATTCCTTTAGGCATATTTATGCGTGTATTTAAAAAATTATTTGTAATTATTATTATCAGTTTTAAAAACAGAATGATTCAGATATTTAAATTTGCGGGAATTTATTAATTTTTGGAAATATTTCAAAAATTACCGCCAAATCAGGGGTGAGAAATTAAAAACATTTATTTCGATATCTAATAATTTATACAAAGCTATTCATTCTACTTGAGTTTCATTTTTCGATTCATGTAATTTTTCTTTAACTTTATTCGAAATTTCTTCTACTTTTGAGTTCGTATTTTCAACAATTTTTTCATCAGATTTACTGTCGGTTTTTTCACTGTCATTCTCTTCTTTATCGTCAGTTGTGGAAGTTTTCTCTACTATTGAATCTGTAGGAGGCGTTTTTGAATCATTTTCTTCTAACTTATCACTTTTTTTATTTTCATCATCTTTTGACATATCTTCCGTTTTCTTTTCATTATCTTTTGATTTATCTTCCACTTCCTTTTCTTTATCTGTTAATTTGTCACTCATTTGTTTTTCAGTTTCAGCTTCATTATCCTCATTCTCAGATTCACTTTCACTTTCCGATTCACTTTTCTCAACCTTTTGTCGTTGATTATTTGGTTTCCGTTTCTTATTTTTCATTTTTGCCTTTTTCTTTAATCGTTTGGCACGTTTCTTGGCCGTTTTTTCGTCAGCTAATCTTCGATTATTTTCTAATTTTTCTTGATATTCGAATTCTAGTAGTTCACGTTTACTCATCTCTTGTATAAATTTTTGTCGAGCATATTCTTTACGTCGTAAATGTCGATAAACATGAAATTCACCTGAACCAGCTCCAGCACTAGATCCCATAACATTCCGAACAAAATCCGGTACGGGTGGTACATTTTTTGATTTTGGTTTTTCAGGTATTATGACTGGTTTTTCCTACAAATTAAATTACGTTAATAAATGTTAAGAGAAAAACAAAAAAAATTATTGAATAATCTTACAGGATTTTTCATCAATTTGTCTAATTTCATTCGTTGAAGATCTGCTAAATTTCGAACTTTGGTAACTTTTTCTTCATTATTTTTATGATCTGGTGGACTAATTTCATCATTCATTTTTCAGAATGTTTTTTCATAAATTTTTATTTAGGTTATATTAAAACAAGCACAAATTTTCAAGTATTTAAATCAGCTGTTTTGTATTTTGAATACTAGCGCTCTCTATTTGCTGTCAAGATTATTTCTACATTATATTATAGGCGACGCCAATATCTACAGACGAGTTTAAAAATTGAAAACTTCGCTGATGACAAACACAAATCAATAACTTATTTTGTTTGTATTCAATGATGATTGGTTAGCACCTTTTTTTTAATGAAAATTCTAAGTTTAACCTTTGGACCTCAATATTTTTTATTCTTTCTGAATATTATGCTAACTATTGCTCAATAATGGCTTTTTAAAATTAAAATTTTAGACATACTGACATTAATCGAGAATTACTTCTAATTATATTCAATAATGTCCTATCGTAACAATCCACACCTATAGAAACGTATGCGCTCCTGCAATTAGTGCCTAATCATATAAATATCATATAATATGATCATAACTTTTTGGACATGTTCAATTAGATGTAAAGTTTTAATAATCAAGATTTATCAACAACTGCTTGAAACCCATTTAAAAATAAACGATACATTCACGCTATATTTTCTTATCTAAAATTTCTGCAGCTCGTTGTAAAGTTTAGCATTCACTAAACATACAAAAGAACAAACCCATATACGATAGCTAAGCATATGTGTAATACTCCTTTATAAAATTAATTTTTTTTTTTTGCTTTTTAATGGTGGAAATTTTTGGCTTGTCAGAAGATATCAGATATCGGGTTATTCAAGAAAATTATACATATTTTATAATTTATGTGATGGATTGTAATTGACATGTCCCATCGATGATTGAGATCTTGTATTTGGGCAAAACCGTTAAGGCCGGCAGTACACTCTCGACGAGACACGGTTGGAGTGTACACAGCTCCACTCGCGGGTACTCGCATTACGGATGCTTCGCCGAGACATCCATCTCGCCGTGAGTGTACTACAGGCAAAACGGCATCTGAATGTTTTTTTACTCTTGTATCCTTGGAAAACTAATATGTACCGATAGGCAATTACGGCTCTTCCTTCGATAACGTAAACTTTAAAAAACGTGTTTTTAAGTTGCTCGAACTCTCTCAACATATTTAAGACTTTTCCGTGCGTATACAACAGCAATATATTTCTTTATTTTATTAAAATGATGACAATTTTTATACGAAGCGCTTAATTGCAAAAGATTTCAGAGTATCATGTTGTGGCGTTGCAAGTTCTTGTTACTTCGGAATTTGGCGCTAGCCGTTAAAAATCAAACAAAAGCCAAATCTCACAAAGTTATCGTTAACCTCGGCTACTTAAAAAACTTCCATTTGATTATGTTATCTGTCCACCATTTTCTTGAACTTTCTTCAATTGTTTACGAATAGATGACGTCAAAAGGAGAAAAAATAACATACATGTGAATAAAGTAAGCAGTCAATGACTTATTATTATTTATTATGCTGTTTTTTTTATTATATAAATGTAGCATTTTTATTTTTGTATTTATTATTCAATAATTACATTCACATTAAAATTAGAAGAGAAAATGTGGAAATTCTCAATTTGTTTTGATCTCTTTTTAAAATCTGTTATGTATATGTGTTGTGTGTATGTGATAGAGAGAAAAGAGATGCTTACGTCCTTGTAATAGCAAATCAAAATACTATGTTTGTTTTTTTTTTCTTCATATTTTTGTTTTGTTAAAACTGTTTAAATATCACTAACTACAATAATTCAATAATTACTTTCTATTATACAAATATATATTACCTAAATCAATAATAATAATTAAGTTTTTGCATATAATTTAATTGATTTATGTTTTGTTTATAATAAGTGCTGCAGAATAATAATCATTTATGAATAAATAGATGGGTAATTAGAATGCCAGGTTTTCTAGAATTACCATTTTGTTTCTAATATACAACATATAGGAATTAACAATTAATGAATTTCTTTTAAAGTATTGATAATCGTCGTCGGACAATATGTAATTATATTTTTGTCAAACATTTTTGTGTTTGTCGCACGTAATATCCAATGATCCAACTGTTAATCTTTTTCATTTTATATCGATTATATTTCCTTCTGTAACTTGAAACATCACCTACCATATTATTAGGATACAGAAGTTGCAAAATTATGTTCCATAACTTAAGAATGTGTTAAATCAAATCAAAATCAGAAAAATAGATCATGAGAGGTATATTATGTAAAAAAGATTTTTGCGAACCCAATCGGTCTTATTCTAATTAGTATTTTTGAACGAACACTCGGTAGTTTTAGATTAATTAACTAGTTGATATTTCATTTTACCCCAACAATACACTTACAAATGTGGGACCTGATATCTCTCGTCATTTTCGAAGTAATGAACCCCTACTTTAGCAACACATCCTATTTCGAAGAGTAGGATCTGTAGAATTATACCAAGATATCCGAATAAATATGCGATTAAAACCTACGTTATAAAAGTTAAAAGATAATGATTTGACCATTCAACCAAATGTTTATTTTGCCTGAATAATGAGTTTGTTGGTAGTTACCAGGTAACTCAGGGGAACAAGTATTGTACTCATAGGTATCCAAATATTGAAGAAATCTAAGATTTAGAATCGAGTACATTACAGGTCCAATGAATGTGTGAATCAATTTTCATTGTTGAAACAAAAAATAAAAATATCCATTGAACATAACTTTGTAACAGCCTGTATAAAATGACATGTCCGAAGAAATTCATTAATAGTTTTAAATAAAAATTTTTTCGATCAATCAACCTTTTAAATAGTCGATATTTTTTGAAAATATAAAACAAAATATTCTACAATTCTTATAAATTAACTTCTACATAAAAATATTTATTGGACGATTTTCAAAATTTGTATTGTTTTGTTTTTTTTAATACTTGTAAGTAATAACAATTTTTGTAAAAAAAATCTAAGGTGTGTAACATCTTTCGTTATGCAAAATTTCATGCGCACCGCGTTTCAAGAGCGAGAAGTATACTTTCCAATTTTCCCATACTACAAATTATACTCCCAAAAATCACTTACTTTTCTTACACCTTAAATATATAAAAACTGTTGAAGCATTCTAAATATAAACGGCGTTATATATACGCCCGTTTCCATTTTTTTTTTTGTAAAAAACCTTAGCAACATTTTATATAAAAAGATATTTTTAAATATTATTTAAAAAATATTATATTAGGCAAGAATTTTTATGTAGGGTGCTACAAAAATATCCAATATCCAAAGCAATTTAATCATTCAGCACCCTAAGCCTAACAGAAACAATAATATAGCCATCTTAACAAAAGTAATATAAAAAAAACGAAAATTGGTCGTTATTCTTGGGTAGTTCATTTTTTCTGAATCGTACTGAACGTAATACACGAAGGAATCGTGTGTTGTGCAGAATTAAAAACGATTTTGCATTAATTGGTGTAGATAAACGTTCTAAAATTCTCTCAAATAATTCGCGATAAACAATTAACCGAATACAAGAATAATTGTTCGGTCGAAATAATTGAGCGAGTAGAACGACAAACGTAACATCGTGTTGATTTTACTGAAAGTTCCTAGTTGAATCATTTAAAGATGTAACTGTTCATTTCAAATGATTAAATGAAAGCGTATGAAAAGGCTATTTGCAAGGCTGCTGTAAAAATAAACCATAAAGATCTAGTTCTATTTACACACAGTATTTTCGAACTTATTTTGAAGTGATTAGAAAAAAAATTGCTCTTCTCAACAAGATAAAAATAATTTTGATAAAATTGCACTTACATCGTCATCGGAATTTTTCGACAAAATATTCCCAAACAATTTCTGAGACGAAAATCTTAGCCATTTTAAATGACGTATGATCCTGAATTTTTGATGTGAAAACATTTATAGCGATACTATACAAGATTTTATATGGTGAGTGAAATGAAATTTCATATTATATAATGTCACGTTTTTTGTAACGATCGACTATGTGACAGTCAGCAATCATCGACATTGTTAAGATAGAAGATATCCATTCGTGTTTCCAACCAATCACATGACTTGAATACATTGCTCACAATAAATACGATATTAACATTTATGTTTTCACATCATGTCTGAGTCTCAGACTCAAAGCTTTTTTTGGATACTATACAGGCTTTGGTATCGTTTAACATTCTTTTAATATCACAATTAGAATTCTAATTTGGGAACCAGAATTCATCAATTTCTTTGACTTCCACTGAAAGAGAAGAACCTGTACAGCACCAACAACATTGGATAAAAAATTCATTTCTTAAAAATAAAATTCGAAGTTCTTGAAAAAGAAAAACTAAAACAAAATTAAATTGGAAATAAAAAAACGAAAAAATAATTAATAAATATTTATAATATTCATTGAGAAAAACTGTGTGGGGATTTTTCAACCTTAATTAAATTTTTATAACAATTATTATTTGCTCTTAACTATTTTTATATCTAGTTTATCTTAATAAAATAATTTTTCTTTTCTCTAAAAAAAACAGCACAAAAAAGGCAAAATTCTCAAAATTAAAAAAAAAATTTATAAAAAAAAAAACGAAAAAACACATTTTTACATCCTTGCAAAAATAGATCTCAATTGTTGTTTCAATTAGTAAAAAATTTACCAGGAGGTTGCCCACCACTTTTAATAAAATGTTATATCCAAGAACTTTGGCAACCGTGATTCATGATTAAAAACATCAATTGAAAAAATATAGGCTTTTTTTTATAAATAAATAATTTGTTAATTATTACGAAATTTTACAATTAAACCACTAAATTACTAAAATTCACGTCCCAAAACAAAGTTATTTAGTTTTTAGTATCACTTATTTCATTAACTCATAACTTGAAAATTCAAATAAAAAAGAAAAAATCACTTTAGAGTCCATCTAAAGCAATTGAAAAAATATTTATTTACCCTCCATGTACAAAAAAACAAGGTAAATCGATTTTTCTTTCCAAATTTTTATAAAAGAATATAAATAGTACAAGATCCCGACCTAAACGATCTCTTTTCTTAATGAAACGATATTTTTTATTACATACTCGTACACTATAATCAACTCAAGCTAGACACTTCATCCATATAAACGACGAAATCGCGAGATCATAGCACATGGTCTAATATGATTGGTTCGGTTGATAACTTGAATCTATTAAATCTGAATTAACACAAGTCTCAGTTCATTCGTATGCGACAAACAATGTTAGTTCGAGCCCTTAATTAAAGATAATTAAACTAATTTTTTTATAACTGCTCTCGTTGGTTTTTTTTTAAATTCGACAAGTAGGATCTAGGTTGTTTTAGCGAGTTTTCTCAGAGGCAGAAAATATAATACATATGAATTTGTAAATATTAGTTACAGTAAAACTTATCACTAGATAAATTGAGGTAAAATTAATTTCCTACAACTTTATTCATGTTAAATTTTTCCATTTTGCCAGTATTAAAAGAGATATTCAAAGTTTTGCGTTTCTCTATCCCTCTAAACCTCTCCAATTTCGTCCATTAACGAAATAGACCTTTCAAATACCGAAAGCAAGTCATGTCCCAAATTTCAATCCGATCAAACTAAAATTGTGACTTGTAGAGCTCTCCTACTTAAATATTGATAATTTAAAGCGCGACAACCATGAGTAGGATCACTTTTTTCAGACAATCTAATACCATTGTGTTCGCAATAAAATTATCTTTATTTTGATACATATTTTAATTAGAACATAAGATAAGTGTAAATAGATAATACCAACTCACCTGCTTATACCAGTCAAACCGAAAACACCTTTTTCTTCATCTTTTGCATGCAGTAAAAGATGGCTAACCCAACTCTCCCTTCTTTATTATGGTTAATACTCTCGATTGGTGTTGCATTTTTCGAGAAAATTAATAAATGAAGAGATAAAAAAATCTAATTAAACTAGTTTCAATTAAGAATAGTCCTGAATTGTTATTAATGCCAACCCAACCACATAAGTATGTTTAAAAATTCATTAAGAGGAGAGATCGTTTAGATGGGGATCTTAGACTAAAACTGTTTGTCTGAATTTTTTTATGGAAACATAAATGTTTCTGTTTTTTTTA
This sequence comes from Nineta flava, assembly GCA_963920215.1. Taxonomy (NCBI): domain Eukaryota; kingdom Metazoa; phylum Arthropoda; class Insecta; order Neuroptera; family Chrysopidae; genus Nineta; species Nineta flava. Next base: position 121,317,799 of record OY986040.1, read on the forward strand.
TATGTTATTGGCACACCATTTTATTTTCTCTAAATTTATTTAAATTAAAATAAAGCCACAATACAATAGTTTTCAAGAAAAAAGAAGTATGATAATTTTTTTAAATTTGATATTTAATATATTGCATATTATTTAAATTTGTTTTAAATATATAAATTTTTTACAATTTTTTCTTTTTTAATTAAAACAAAATCGTTTATAGCTGACAATGGATTGTTTTTAAAATTTGTTTAGCGGAAAGTTCTAAGAGTTTATGTTACTTTTCTTATATTTCAAGGGTGGTTATAAATTTTCAAGATTTTACAAAGAAAGCCAATGCCATGATTTTGATCCATTCAAATATGAAACATACAGACTGTGCCTTCTATGAACGAATAACAATTGGGTAACCTATTAAGAAAAGGGAACCTAGTACTTGGATGAAATGCGCTTTGGGATTAGATGTTTACTAGTCTAACCTCCGTGACATGACCTTCGGTTTACAAGTTTCCTACTCGCACTCTGGTGAACAACTTAAAAACTCTTGTTGTAGGATGAAATATTAAGCTCCGTGCCCTGCCAGAGATCTCAATATCAAGTGTCAATTTTTAGAAAACAATCATTTTCAATTACAAACGACTCATACATAAATATAATGACAGTTAAATAACACATAACCTAGAAAACAAAAATTGAACTTTTTTTAAATGAACAAAATTTGGTGATTCCGTTATACAGAGTAATAATATAGTAAAAACTAATTACTTATGTTTAATAAAAAAAAGGGTTTTAAGGTATCATCAAATCTTCAAGGGGTATTTAAAGTGACGATCTTATTATCTTCTTCTAAAAAGATTATATAAATATGCAATATAATTTTAAAAACTCTAGTGTCTTCTCCAATGATAATAAGGTAGATAAATATATTTAAGGAGTCATGAGGATTATAATGATGTAGGTGTTATGTACAGACTAAGACTCATCGAACGTATTAAACTCCAGGAATACTTTCCATACAAAGTTATTTTTATATGTAAAATACTCTCATAAAGTTTGCTGTGTTCCTCCAGGCTCATCCTGTATATTGTTTTTTTTTTTAATATTACTGTTTTTTGTCAAAATAGATTTACATAATGGAATTATCATAGAGCACGGAAGTGCGTATGGCCAAGTTATATATTTTTCTTGGAATATAATTCGGCTATAAGTTAATATAACAGTAATACGGGGCGACATAGAGCATTTTTTTGAATTTATATTTTTTTAATAAATGTTCGAGAAAAACAAGCGCAAGGACAAACGATTATTTAAGTTATTTTGTAGTTGTTTTATTTTATTTAACGGCATTCCCACACTTTGACCGTGTGATCGACGCTGCCAGTAATTACGTACGGATGAGTTTTATGGAAATCTGAAAAATAAAAATTATGAAAGTTTTTGAAAGTTTAACTTCATTTACTAGTATTAGAAAATTATAAAACGCCAAAAATAGTATACAAAATATTCCAGAGTTTGTTAAGGTTAAGGTGTTGACGTGTGAGTAGACTTGACGATTTCCTATTTATTCCAAAATATATATATTTAAAAAAAGCAATATTACTTACCAACAGATGTGCAAAAATGTTTATGCGCTTCGAGTGTTTTAGCACAACGTCGATTACGAATATCCCATACTCGTAATGTTTTATCATCACTAGCTGATATTAAAAATTTACCAGCTGGATGAAAAACAACACCACGTACCCAATTATCATGACCAATTAATGTAAATACACAAACACCAATAGCGACGTCCCATACACGTATTGTTTTATCTCTTGAACCGGATGCCAAAAATGGTCCTTGATATGAACCACCACTTTTTTTATTATCCTTACTAGATGATTCATTTATTTCGTTAAAAGATGAATCTGGTGCCCATGCAATACATTCAGCAACATGGTCATGATCACGTAAGACAACCTATTCCACAAAAAGAAACGAAATGTACAATTATGTTCAATAAAATAGATCCAAAACAATTTCCATTTATTTAAAATTAATGTAATTTTTCACTTCTCATTTGTTTGGAAGGTTATTGCATTTAGGATAGGTTTATTTTGATACTTATCTATCACCTAACTTGTACCAAATTCTTCTGCTTATTAGAATTACCCCCTGATATCATATCAAAATTATGAATGAATAAAATTGTTTAGAACTAACCAATCAGAAAAAGTGAAAAACTTACTAACAACTTTGAATTACTTATGCCGGCAGTGCACTCTCGGTGAGACATTCGTAAGAAGATGATCCGCGAGTGGAGCTTTGTATACTCTCACCATTAGTGTTCGGATAGAAAAATGGGTTTGTTTTGGTAATGTTCTGAAAAATTAGAGCAAATTCATTGCTCCTGTCATCCATTGTCGACTATATTAAAAACAATTTAAATGGCGGTTGACAGTTGAATGGTGGTTAAAACAGTTAAATGGTGGCTAAAATCCAAGTTATGTCACGAGCGTAGACGAGAGTACTCAGCACCCTCGCATTCACCGCTCACTTTCTTTGACTCGTGGTCAAAAAACAGACTCAAAACGGAGCTCTCCCGAATACACTCTTGCGCTCATTAACATCTCGCCGAGAGTGTACTGCCGACATTACAGTTACAATGTAACAAAATGCATTTCAATCCCAAAAAGAAAGATGTAACTTACCTTGCATTCTTTGCTATTTGTCTGCCAAACTCGTACTGTTTGATCATTTGAGCATGATGCAATATAAAATCCATCGGGGGAAGGTCTTACCATACGAACCCACTCAGCGTGGCCTGTATACGTTTTAACACAGTACCTTAACAAACAAAAATTAGATAAAACTTTCATACGTGTTTTTAGTGTCACATTTATACTGCAAGAAACAATGTTTGGAGTGAAAAATGCCGCGTACCAAAATTTTGCATGCCCCTAAAAATTCTTAGGAAATATTGTACAATAGAACTTCTGGTATTCGTACTCCAATTATCCGGATTTCTTTGAGGGATAAAAAGGTCGTATCCAAGTGGTTTTTGCAGCAGCGAGTACTGGGAAACCTTCTTTCAGGGCCGATTATTTTCAATATCACAAGAACAAAAATAGCTCATCGATTCAAACTTGATAAATAAATTTGTTATTTCTAGAACTTGTAAAAATCAATTTTTAAGTGAATGACTCCACCATTAGAAAATGAAACTTGACTCAAAGGATTTCTTAGTTGTGTTCCCTGATTTTCTAAAAATGACGATTTTTGCCCGTTTAAGATATATAAATAGAAGGACAACAAGCAGTAAATATAGGATCATTAAAATTAAAAATAATATCTAAATGCAGATGCTTCGGCTAATCCGGACTAGATGGGATCGGGCCTTACCCGGATCACTGGAAATTCAGATTAAACGGAATTTGCCTTAAAATGTACGTAATACAAGAGTCCCGAATTAGCGGAACTCTACCGTATAAGACTTGTACGTATACTTGTATGTGTTATAGTTTTTTTTTAATGTATTTTCTCTACCTGTATACAGAGGTTGTGTGACGTTCAAACTAGATTTTTGCTTGTGGAACATAGAACTAGGAAGTGTGAAAAAGAATTCTAATTATCTTTTATATAAAAAATATTAAAAATGTAATTTAAGAAAAGCAGACTTTAATTATTAATAAGATCATAAGAATTCAATTTGATTCTGCTTACCCTGTGGATACTTCCCACACTTTAATTGTTTTATCTCTCGACGATGAAACGACAAAATCACCAGCTGGCATAAATGCCACACTGCTCACGTTATGATCGTGACCATGCATTGTTTTCATACACTCATACGTCTGTGAAAAATTCCATATTTTCACTGACATATCTGCACTACAAGATACTGTGGACAAATAGAGATATTCAGGTTACGAATTCATTACGGAAAAGCAAAATGGCAAAGATTTACATACCTAAAAGTTTGCCAGTATGATCGAATGCAATATCTTGTACAGAATCTGTGTGACCTTTTAAAGTGCGCTCATATTCACCAGTTTCGAAATCCCATACTTTTAATGAAGCGTCTTCACTAGCCGAAACCATTATACTAAATATAGGATGAAATATAACCTAAAAAATAAATTCGATTAAAGTGAGTTCTATTTTATAATCTGGGAAGCTCAGTAAGGAATTTCATACGTCTTAATTTTCGGTCACCATATTGTGCAGTCTAGCAGAGAATATAAAGTATACAACGAAACTTAGGTCGGTTGAATCAAAGCGGTTGCGTTCCATTCCTATTGATGGTTCGACGACGTTGAAACTTCAAATTTTAGAACAGATTACTTCTAATCGCTATATTTATTTTAACCTTAGACGATGATAGAAACTAACTTTACTTTAAATTCAGTCAATTTTTTAAACTTTTTCGAATGCCTTCAATTATTATAGTTATAGAACTTGGCCCCGCTTTGGGCCAATTGTTCAGAGTTTCGTTATATACTTAGTAACGTATGAACTTCATCACTATCTCTGAGACTATTAACATTTGAACTTTAATTACTTTTGTGACAGGCGCTCGATGTCCCGTAAGACAATATTTTTCCGGTGGACGTGGAATCCATTCATTCGGAGATCGTTTACTACGCGTTGGTGCACCTTCGATAAATTCTTTTTCGGCTTCGGATAATTTCATTTCTAATTCTGATACTTTTTTTTGTAAGCGAATAACTGATGTCCATTTTTTTTCAAGTAAACCACCAAATTTACGTTCAACTTCGCCAGGCATATCGGCCTCTTTTTTGAATGCTTCTAAAGCATCCATATATCCATTGGTACTTAAATAATCAGCGATAGCTTTGTTTCTATAAGAAAAAAAAATTTAATTTTAGAAAATTTCCCTAAAACAATTGAATTTATAAACACATACAGCTCCTCCCTCTGCCGTTGTGACAACACCATTTTCATGATCGTTTTCAAAATACGTCAGTGGGAAAAATGTCTTGAGAAAAATATCAGATGCCTTAAATTCTAGATTCCATAATCTGAAACAAGATAAAAAAACACATTACAAATTTAAGAAAAAAGCTGGTTTGTTAACATTTGCTAAACTATATGCTAAAAACAGGTACGCCTACATACTAGCAAGTTACCCATTAGTAACCAAGTATGCTTTTTCTACAGCATGTGTATTCTCAACCTATTTCAATACAGCAAATTCAATATTTCAGTTTAAAAATTACTTCACTGCTAATTTCTAGTAAATGCAAGTAAGATACGACAGAATATTTAAGATTTGCAGAATTCTTATTATTAAAAAGGGTTTTTAGTCCACTGATTTCAGGCGGAATTTATGAATAATCAGTTTCTGAAAATGGTTCGTTTTCTATTGGTTGTGCACTAATTTTGTTCATCAGAAATTTATCTATAGAAAAGGTTCTAACAAATTTGACGTACGATCAACAGTTTTCGAGAAAACGAGGACATCACTTTTGGAGAAAGGCATATTGTAAGACGTATTCTCCTAAGGGCGTAGGGTGCAATCGACCAGGGAGAATAGAGCGTCTTTATGTTTAAACGGCCGTCTCTGATTATCTCCGGTGGATGTCCAACTATCGTATAAAATATTACTCATACCTCTTAAAAAATAAACGTGCAAATTTTTCAATGGAATTATCTTCATTTGGCACTATGAAAACATGGCAAAAAGTCCATAACAAAATCGTGCGTGCAAAAAAAAGGTATCGGAGCTCAAAGGTCCCGAATATCAGTTTTTCTTAAATATCTCGTAATAGTATATTACGTCCTTAGGCCAGAAAGTTGGATTTCCTGGCGTATGTGATGTGATGGCCGAGGCGAAGCCGAGGCAATCATATCACATACGTCAGGGCATCCAACTTTTTGGCCGTAGGTCGTATACTATTTTTCTTGCTCCACCCGCCGAATGTACGCGCTTTCTGGCCGCATTTTACGTGTGTTATTGTAAACAAATGAATAATTGCTATGTTATAAAAACAATTGCTATGGTAGCGGCCAGAAAGTCTCGAGCCTGTAAAAGCGCACTGCAGCTCGAGAAGGCCATGAAAATCGTTCATTCTGGCGTAAAATGCGGCCAGAAAGCGCGTACATTCGGCGGGTGGAGCAAGAAAACACTATTGGCCAGATGCGGTGTAAAATGGTGTGTTTAGAAAAGTAATTTAATCACGTCACGTTAGTAAATTAAATTTTTAAATATTTTTAGAGTTTTGGGCGCAAATTATGATTCTTATGTTTTTTTGCTTTTACCATCCAATAAAGGGCTGATCAGATTCGCTTAGGACCTAAAAATTTTTAAATACTTCTCTGTGTTAAAACGAAGATTAAACCACATCGTTAATAAAAAAATCTACTGCGTACTCTCAGTAAATGCAAGTAAATGAAATACTTTTAAATCTGGATTTCAAGGTCTCATAATTAAAAAGTGTCCTAACAATGTGTGTGCATTAGAAAAGTTCGCTCTCTACTAATATAAATTGCATTAACTATACAAATGCAAATAAAAAATTCGTATTCTTTCTTTCAAGTTTAAAATACAAAGAATTTTATTTCTCACCAACTCAAGAGAACCCAGTTATAAAAACAACAGAAAAAAAAGTAATTTGCATTCAAGAAATATGATTTCATTTTTATAAATTGTGTGTATACCTATTTTAAAAGACTGATGTAATATAAAGATAACTTTTACTATTAGTTTTTATGACGTTTATTCTTATTCGGGTTAACAATCAATATTTACCAACATTTTCTTACTTTAAATTTTAGTTTGTTCATTTGTTTTTAGTGTCGAAATAGTCACGAAAAGTGAAAACCTACACCTGTTTCGAAACAGGATGTGCTAATTTAGCTAAACAAAAATTAATTGATGTTGTTAAATTAGCACATCCTGTTTCGAACGCTGAAACTTGCATTCTTACTGATTCCTCCGGTACTGGCATTGGTGCAGTTTTGCAACAAAAAATTCAAGAGAATTATTAGCTATTGTTTTTGGCATAAAAAAGTTTCGTCATTTCATTTCAAATCGAAATTTTTTCATTCAGACTGACCACAAACCTTTAATAAATGCTATTAATTCTCGTAATGAAAATTTATTAAATCGTGATATACGTCATTTAAACTTTGTCAGTCAATATACAACTGATCTTAGATACATTAAAGGTAGTGAAAACATTCCGGCTGATTGTTTATCTCGAATTAATACAATTTCACTACCTTCAGGTATTGATTTGATTGATATTAAGAAGATTTCTGATCACCAGAAATGTGATCCTCTTCTTATTAATTTGTTAAAAAATCCAAAATATTCTTTAGAAATTCGTACTCCTCCGAATTCTCTTTTTAAGGTTTATGTGGAGACTTCTTTGAAAATTCCCAGAATCTTCGTATCTGACATTGATATAGAAGATATATGGAAAGCTGTCCACAATCTTGGTCATCCATCAATTAGACAAACCTTGAAAAAAGTACGCACATTCTTTTTTAACCCTAATCTTATTTCGCGAATCAAAAATTTGACTCGATCATGTCCGATCTGCCAATTAAATAAAATCACTCGTCACACTAAAAGTGATTTTATGCCAATTGAAGAACCAAGTATCAAATTTTCTTTCTTACATTTAGATGTTGTTGGACCTCTTCCTCCTAGTGAAGGATATCGGTATATCTTCACTATCATTGATCGTTTTTCGCGTTGGGTCGAGGCTATTCCAATCAAAACTATCACGTCGGAAGAAATTATTAACAATTTGATTGCCTCTTGGTTCTCGCGTTTTGGTTTACCTACGAGGATCACTACTGATCAAGGTAAACAATTTCAATCACATATTTGGAAAGATTTTTTGTCTTCTCTAGGGATTAAACATATTTCCACTACTGCTTATCACCCTAACAGCAACGGTATTATTGAACGGTTTAACCGGTCACTCAAAATTTCTTTAAATTGCTGTCAAAAAAATAATAACTGGTACAAAATTTTACCTTGGGTTCTTCTAAATTTGCGCTCCTCGGTCAAGGAGGATATTAACCTTTCTTCTGCAGAAATTTTATATGGAATTCCTCTTCGATTACCATATGATTTCTTTTCAGAAAACGTTGATACATATCATTCTGTTCAACAATCTACTCGAGAGTTGAAAAATAGAATGATAAACGCAAAATTTTTCTTTACCAGACAGTTCACCAACAAAAATGTATTTTTACCCAAAGATTTAGATTCATCAAAAAAAGTTTTTATACGCGAGGATCATGTCAAACCTCCACTATCTTATAATTATAGAGGTCCTTTCTCTGTTATCAAGAGATTTCCTAAATTTTTTGTTATTGATATCAATAACAAACCTACCTCTATTTCGATTGACAGGCTAAAACCTGCATACTTTTTTCAATGTTAATCTTTTCTTAATTTACTTTGTATTTAATTTTAAGATGTACATCAACTATTAAAGTTTTTTCCGAGTGAACAAGGTTGTTTTATGTTACAACCTTTTTCTAGTCGTTTTTCTTTAGTAGTTGATGGGGGGAAGTATGTAGCGGTATCGCATTTTCATTAAATTATTATTATAATTTTATTTATCATTTTTATCTGTTGCTTAACAACTATAACTTCTCTCTTTTATCACGGTTGTAATCTAATTTTTGTATATAACAAAAGTTTATTTCTACCCCAAAATGTCAAATTAAAAAAGGTACTTTTCAATCTCAAAAAGCGCGCCATGTTACGTGACGTCATTAACCAGTGTAATGCCAGTCAATGCTAACACAATTGTCAACGATAAACATAGAAATTGCAGTTTCGTCCCTTGGAATAATTGAACTGAACTCCTAGAAAAAGAATTATCACTAAGCTAAAAGAGATAGCATTGACAGGCGAACATAACATGGTGGTTGACGTTACGTTATATCACGCCGCGTTTAAATGCGAGTTGATTTTCATGACTTTTAATATTAAATAATTTAAAATTGAGCAGTAAAAAAACAATTTTTTCAATGCTTTTATTATTTTCTTAGCTTCATCTTTGCAAATAAGTAAAAAACCATTTCCACAGAACAACAGCTCCTAGAATCTAGACGATTGGAAGCGTATATGGGTTTCTGACACCTAGTTTAATGGAAGTAAAGGTGTTCCTTAGAGATGGATTGTATTAGAAAAAATACTCGACAGAATTTAAAAAAAACTAGGAGAGTAAAGCTAAATATTGATTATATAAATAAAAAAAAAAAATTCGTGTGTTACCGTTTTGTTTTCGAAATATAAAAGTTTAAAATTATTATTTTTCTTCAAAATAACATTATTTTGTATATGTGAACAGTGTTTTTGTCTATGTGTTGTATATGTGTGTTTATATATTTGTGCTATAATAAAATCAAACCGGTTTTTTGTCCGGATTATATACCACAGTGCTGGAACGTTCTTAAAAAGTAATCCGACTACTTTCGCTAAAATATCTCGCTACAACCTATTTGCTCATTTTAAAATGGCTAAATGCATCAATACTTCTATTTTAAATGTAAAATGGAAATGATTTATCAAAATAAATATAAAATGGAAAATGCCATTTACATTTTAAATACCTATTTAAAATGAAACCATTTCAAATATTACCTACCCCTGCTCGTTACAGACATGCAGGACCAAATAGTTGACAAAACAGAATTAAAATACATTAAATATTTACAACAATCCCATAACAATGTTTAAATTTCATAAATATTATGGTAACTAACACACTCACACACACATATACAACATTCTAATATCGTACACCCACTATAACCCAACACATAGTCAACTTCATTGATTACTTATTTACAACTGACGTCAAATAACAATGTGTTGAGAGAAGACTAAACCATGTTGTAAAATACATGGCATTGTATTGGATCCAACAATACAACGCACATAGCAATACCACCTGAGCACAAGACACCGGTACGGATACGAAATTAGTGGGTACGACATTCTAATAAAAATTGTTGTTACATCTACAGAATATTCTGAGTGACAAGTTTTTTTTTGTGACGTCTTTAGAACGTAGATAGTTCTTGGTTGAATAATAGTCCAGTAAAATAGTACAAAAAAATGAGCTTACTTTTTAAAAAATACACGTGGAGATTTTCCAAAGGAATTCTCTTTGTTTTGGCACTATTAAAACATGGCAAAAGGTCCATAACATTGCACTTGCAAAAAAAATAATTGAAGGTCAAAGACCCTGAAAATCAGTTTTTCTCAAATATCTCGTAAACTATTGGTTTTACGTTAACAGAGATCATCATTAAATTTAATTTTTAGCTAATTCTATACAAATAAAGGTCCTATACAAAATTCACGTAAGACCAATAGCTGCCGAGATATACGGCTGAGCAACGTTTTTCGAATGCAATTCATAGTCGTGAAAATTCCTCTTTTCTCGAATAGAGGTCATTTACGCTGGTAGAAGTCAGTATCAAATTTGATACAGAAATGCTGAAACTTAAGTTCAAGCATTTCTAGTATCTTCAATTTTTTAATACAAAAATAGAATTTTTTAAGATTCTACACGAACAGCTTTTATTTATATCATTTTTTAAATCCAAGGTTAACTTATGCATTAACTGTTTTTCTTACAAGGTAAAAAATTGATAAGAATCTTGAAATGATCATAATATTGGACTGATATCTGAAAAATGTTAACCGTAACATGTAGCTACCAACATGCGCGGATCTACGATTAAATTTGAGGGGAGGAGTTTCATATCATAGACTTTAAATTCCTTAGTATGAAAAATTATAACTAGGTAATTGCCGAAAATAGACAAGTCAAATTATCTAGACATTTTTTTGTTAGTAGTAGTAGTCGAGGGGGGGAGAGGTCGAAGTCTGGCAAGTAGGCCTTTTTTACCGATCTCTAACCCATCCCCTCAATTTCTTCTATCCTCTACTACCACGCCTTGTTCGTTTCCTCTAACCCTGTATTCGATGTCGAACCTACCCGCCTTGTTTGTGAATAACAGGACGGAAGTCCACTTTAGTTGTTTTACTTTCGATTTCCAATCTGGCTCTATAAGGACATTCTGCCAAACGGTGGAAGTTCGTATGATCCGCCCCGTTACTGCCCGGACAGATCGCTAGGTTGATCTCGCGGCATTGTACCCAGCTATAATTTGTTTGGCTTGCCTGCAGCCAGTTGAATCTTCATTGCCGTCAACTCCGCAGTTTGCTGGTATCCATATCAAAGTGACCTATTTTGCCCTTGCCAGACTTTCCAATGATTCTGCATTGCTTTGCTTTGAGCGCAGCTTGGTAATTTTTAAATAAATTCAAAATATAACATGACTTCCCCCCCCCCCGCTCCCCCCGATTCCGCGAATGACTACCAAGTAAGGTCAATTCAAAAGAAAAATTATTTATAATTATCGTACGTAATATTGCATTTGAATGGTAATGAACTACTACGATTTCATTCGTATGCAATTTCAATTATTGCACAATTATTTGAGAATACAGTAAGTATTTTTATAATGGTTGTCAATAATGTTTTAAATGGATGGTGTTATGCAAAAAGCGTTCAACCCATAAAACATGAAATTTGAGTAATCCCAGCCAAGTGGGATAAAACATTGCTCCCTACAATGTGCAAAAATGATTCAAGCCCAATCAGCTGTTTTAAACCTAATAAAATACAAAATCTAAGGTAGTATTACATTTATCAGCTATCATATTACTAACTAGCATTACCCGTCGCGGCTTCGCCCGCAAAAATTTTGTAACGCCCTTATAACAAAGTAACATAATATTTTCTTCCGTCAAGGACTGATAAATTGCGTTTAATTTTTGAAATACATTTGTTGTATGCACTGCCACCTATTGGCAAAACCTTTGAAACGTATTTGTTGTATGCATCGCTATCTATGCATAGCATATTTGACACATTTGTTTTATAATATGGTTTCCGACACCTCCAACAAATATCATTATATTTTAGCCAATGTATACAAAAACTTGACAAATTATATACTAAAACCTTCCTCGAGAACCACTCTACCCATTGGTGAAAACAGCATGAAAAACGGTGCAGTAGTTTTTGAGTAAATCGCGAACAGACAGACAGACGCGGCTGGGGGACTTTGTTTTATACTATGTAAGGATAAGGATTTTGAAACCAATTATCTCAAAACCAGCCACCCGTGGGCTTTAACCCTTTTTTGCATAACACCACACATATATCCTTTGGAAATAGCTACCTATCCTTTTGAAATGGCTACCTAAAATCTGTACATTTGATGTAGGAACTATGCCGACGCTATCATGAAATGAATAACCTGACGGCAGTGAGAGACTATCAACAACTTTGATATAAGCTTCCGGGGGCCACGCTCTTGGTTATATGTTACACTAGCTGGCACGTACTGACGTCGTACTTAAATTGCCTAAGCTATTGGTCGTTCGAAAAGAAGTTTCAAACAAAATTTTTTTGTTTTTATGAGATAAACATTTTTTGTATTTAAAGATTTTCTCTATCTCCCACCGTTTAAGGATGTTAGGAAGAGAAAACCGGAGGCAAAAATACTCTAAATAAGAAATAACAAATATGAAAAACTTTTGGTAGTGAATGTACCTTTAATTTAAATCAACAAAAACATATATCCCTTTTCTATCTATGCACATACGTATAAGTGACAAAGACAGATTTTTTATTTATTTATATTTATTTATTTTTTTTCAACAACCGTTTAGTGAATGTTAATAAAATTGTTTCTATAGAGTTCAAGTTATATAATTTGAAAATTTCGAACGCTTTGTAGCTTTTTTAATGGTAATTGAAATGAATTTCATCTATTGAGTGAACAAATCTCCATAAGAACACTCTCCATGTTCAAATACAGTTTTTTTCAATTGCAATAACTTTTAAAACGGTTTATTAAATAAATCATTTGGAAATTTTCATTGTAGCTTTAGCACAATTGGAGGAACTAAATTCTCCTTAAGTTACATTTTGGCGACAGCTGTATTGAAAAAAATGGTTGCACAAATAATGCATTATTTGTGCAACCATTATGTAGCGATACGGTATCTTAAGAAAATCCTTTACTTTTCGGTAAAAACCGCATCAAAATCGGCTCAGCCGTTTTATTTCAACTATTATCAAAAACCAAATTTAGTATTTTAGAATATCCAAAACCATTTTCGACACTTATTATTTTGTGTGACTCTCTCACTATTATTTTGGTTTAATACAAGTGAGATCTTAAGCGGGCTAGTTTGTCCTTGATTCGCATTCAAAAATTTGTGTAGCATACCTCCGTAAATCGAAATCGGTTCAACCGTTTAAGGTGATGTAGGAACAAAACAGGCTGGCGAAATTTTCAAATCGGTTTTTCTCATTATTTTAATAAACAAATTTAGTATTTTCGGAAACCCAAAATTATTTTTAACACACATTATTTTGTGGGGCCCTGATCAAATGAAGTCCTCCTAGTTTTGTTGATGTGAAACATTTATTGCGGCGGGTTAGACCGTTTGTTACCTGGCAACGGCCCAGCGACGTTTTCTCTCCATGCGTGAACAAGTTGTTCATGGGTGATATTACAGATAACAAATCAGTTTTAAAAAAGATGCTGATAGATGACAGTACTTATACAGGTTCAAAAACTCAGTCATATTTTAAGAAATTATTTTATTTTTGGGTATTAAATTAATATTTTAAATTAAATTTTCGGAGATTTAAAATCATTAGTTCGTAATTATGAAAATGTACAAAAGTACGATTCCCTGAACAATTCTACACAATGGTATAAAATTTCCCTGAAAACTAGGCAAAAAAAAAAACAAAACACAAAGGATATTCATATTAAAAAAAAATCATTTTGAATAGCCCATTCTTTCAACAAAATAATCATTCTTTCTTTGGTTTCCCATGATCCAAATAACTATGAATATCTATTGTCAGCAAATTTGATCTATTCAAATTGAAACGCAGTAAAAGAAATTGCATAAGATTTATTATGCTTCTAAAAAATAATTTCTCAAGGTTTTTTTTTTTAAAGATATATGCAAATGAATTTAACATTTACATACCGTAAAAAAAAAACTTTTACACTTTAAATAAAGCAATTAACGAACAACTTAAATACTAAATACGGTCATTAGTCAGCTGCGATTACCTTGAAAATTGTCTAAAAATAACTTCAAATCGATCGATCATAATAAAAATTTAGAAAGAAGCTACTTGCCAACATTTTGGTTAACGAGGTCTGCACTAATGCCACTGATGCCAAAAATATTATTTCTGGTCTTTGGTGGGCTATATGTTTGCGTAGATAGAAGTGTTTCTCTAAACACGACATCTCAATTTATACCACTTGAGATCTTGACCGAAATTGTCTCACCAAGTTTTCAGTTATTCCAAAATTTTCTCGAAAACGGCCATAACAAGTTTCTTTGCTCACTAATCCTCTTAGTAACTCTGAAAGGGGTAAAAATACGAATTGAAATCCAAAGAGGCTGGGTGCGATTGGTCTATTCACACTGCCGACAACCCATTTGGATTCTTTGAATAGTAAAGACCAGTATATTTAAGACGCTTTCTTACAAACCTTATCAGGTGTTTATTATGCAATCATACGTCTAATGAAATTGGTTCAGAGTCGATAACATTATTTGTTCTAGAGATATGCCAGGCGAAAAAAAATTCACAGACATTTCTATAAAAAAAATGGATTCGAAGTCTAGGGACCTCGAAAATTGGAGGTATGTCAAAATTTTCAATTCGAAAATTCGGACACAACACAATAACTTTCCAAATGAGGAGTAAAATATACTTTGAATAAAGTGCCGGTTATGTTCCGGCTGGACGTTGATGAGAGCTAAATCCGAAAATTTCACCATCATAACTCTTTCTCTTCTTAAAAGATTTGGTTCAAGAAATTGTAGACATAATTGGATTCTAATCGTTAATTTCAATTCTAGTTTTTTTTTTAAATTGAAAACAGATGTCAAATAAAAGGAAATTACCAATTTTTTATGCAACACGTTAGATGAGGTCATCCTTAAATTACGTCACCAAAATGCTAATTTAGGATGAGTTTATTTATACTGGTTTCTTTTTTATTTCAACTGACAATTGGACTTTCAATTTCAATAGTAACTTTCAACCAACAATCGGCTAAAAGTTACCGTAGCATAACTTTTGGAAACACCAAATGACGGATTGCAGTAAACTAGGGCGAATTCGGAAAAATTTATTGAATGTTTTTTGCTTATTTTGGTGATATTTGCTTATTTTGGCTAATCTTGGAAATATCGAAAAATTTATTAGAAATAAAGTTATAGAAAATTAGTTTTACTAGAATTTTGTTTATCTATTTTTTTTAAACTCATATTTACAGAAATATTTACAATACAATTTAAGGGGACATCCATTAATTACGTGAGCTCAAAATAAGGGGGAAGAGGTCCAGTAAAATCTCATCAGATCTCATTTAAACTGGGGGGATCATAATTGAAAATCTAACGTCAACTTTTAAAAAACATAAATTATTATACGCATTTAAAAAAAAATAAAAAAATTGCCTTTACTTTTCTTAGAATATCCCGTTTTGTACGTTAAAAAAATCTCATCTCACGTAGGGGGGGGGGTCCCACCAAATCTCACCAAGGGGGAGGGAGCAGTTCAAATTAAAAGAAAAACAGCTCACGTAATTAATGGATGTCCCCTAAGATTGAAAGTTAAAATAAGAAATATCTCTGTACACATTAGCGTTTGAGAAAAATGATGAAGCAATGAATTGTAGCCAACATGATTTTCTACAACTTTATTCCTTATACTTTTTTCAATTGCTCTAATATTAATAATAATAATAATAATGGAGTTTAACCTCCGTTTTTGAGACACGACGGTCTATAACAGAGGCCACCCACATCATTATTTTTCAACCTTTATTAATTTTTACTTTACATTTTTATGATGTGAGTGGAGGATCAGGAATTCGTATGCAGAGAAGGAATTGGTAGGTGTGCGGCTGCAGCCGACTTTTGCTAGGAACTACGCCGATATTCATCTGGAATTCGTGAAGGGATAGCTCTAATATTAAGAGAGATATTTTATATTTTGTGTTTTCTTCTTTCTCGATACACCCCCCCCCCCCATTCACCTTGACCTATGCCATTTATTAGCCTTGCAAATACCAAAATCATTTCATTTTGATCAGTCTAAAATTGTGACCACTAGAGAGTAATTTATGTATTCTAAGGAAATTCGCTAAGTTGACGCAGCTCCTGCGTAACGGTTTTTTCTTATCTTAATTATGTGTTAACTTTGTTGCAAAAATTTTGTTTTAAACTGGTTCTGCTAATAAGTAAGGAACACTATATGCCCTTTTATAACACGTTTATTTGGATATAGTAAGCGAATCGTAAACTACGTATTTCTATTTAATTATACTTCTTATTTTGGTCAAGACAAATATCAAGGTAGTGTACTTTTAGAACATCTAATTACGGAAACAAACACAAACACTTGACCAAATATACAATTGAATTTCCGGTATATCGTGAATCTTAGTTAATATGTAAATTAAATACTGATTATTTATTCACAAAAAAAAAATATTTTGAATACATAAAAATATACACGTTAAGTACTCGATAAATATCTTAATAAATATTTTTTTTTTAACCCGACTTCAAAAAGGAGGATGGTTCTCAATTCGTCTGTATTTTTTTTTTTTTTTAATGTTTGTCACCTCAGAACTCCGTCATTTATGAATCGATTTTGAATTTTTTTTTGTTTTAAAGGGTTTGATTTCAGGTTGGTCCTATTGTCACCAAATCGCATTCTGGTGAGGGGATCCCTTGGAAATCGAAGAAAATCCTCATTTTGTATGTGATAACCGATTTTTGCGATTTTTTTTTTTTGTAAGGGTATACTCATTAAAAATTTTTGCTTAGGTAAACTAAAATTGACACAATAATATGCAATTATTTTTTACTTTTTAGTGCATTTTTTGTTTTAGAATATTTGATTTTTGAAGTCGGGTTTCCATTTTGTCAAAATATTTTTTATTATGAAAACCTAATGTGAACTGCCATATACATATACAGCCATATACATACATAACTTCCATATACAAACTAAGTTACCATAAAGGTTGTGTGGCAAGTTTATACCACTTTTTTGCGCGCGTTTAAAATAAGAGAATGGAGTATTCCTAATGGAATCATAGACTTATTTTTTCGTTTAATAATAAATCCCGAAGTTTCAGAATTTTTGAGTGTTTAGAACATGAGATAATTAATAATAAAGTAATCATTCTCTCTCATTAGAAGCATGTAAAACTTCATTCCCGCCCAACTATTATCTGTTGTATTAAAAAAAATACTCGACAGAATTTAAAAAAAAAAAAACTAGGATAGTAAAGATAAATATTTATTAAATAAGTTTTTTTAAATCGCGTTTTACCGTTTTGATTTCGAAATATAATAGTTTAAAATTTTTTTTATTTCCAAATTACATTGATTTGTATACAAATATATATATAATATATGTATGTTTTATGTATGTGCTGGTATACACAAAAAGCAAACCGGTTTTTTGTCCTGATTGTGCTGGAACTACCTTAAAGCAGGGAAATTAGAATACGTAAGTTCGTGAACGAAATCCAAAAAATCTGAAAAATTACTTCCCATTTTCGGATCGATTTTTGCCGAATCCAATGCATTTTGGAAAAAATGTTTCGAACAAAAATTACTAACTCATTATAAAAAAAACTAACAACTTTTGTTTTCAGACTTATTAGATTCGTCACAAAACAACTTTAAAATTTTGAAAAACGAACGTCATCATTATAGTCGATTGGACTTGAAATTTCAATGTTCTAGCGCTTTTCGGTCTTGAGGTACACTTCCGTTCATAAATATTGAACCAGTTGAAACATTCTAAGTGCTACTGTATGTAATTATGTAATATTATATATATATATATATATATATATATACACGCTTAGAATGTGACTTACAGGTTCAATTTTTATGAACGGGAGTATACAAGAACAATGGTCAAAACTTGAAAATCTGATGAAACCCTATATTAATTTTTGATCTCGAAAACTTATCGTTTATATTAAGTTATTGTATATAGAGGTACAAATATTATATATTAAAACAGTTAAGAATTGAAGGACTAAACAAAAAAGCTATTTACATTAGCAAAATCACAAAGTCGACAGAGTGGAACTTTTCGTTATTATTTAATATCCTTGCAAAATTTAGGTAATATTACAATTTTTGTTTCAAAGTCGTTGTATACTTTGCAAATAGATGAGGATCTATTTGAAGTGAATAAAATTCCTAGTAATATTAAAGAGAATTTTATTGAATTCATTGGGAGAACTTTAGGAGGCAGGTTATACTCAAGAAGGGAAGACTCTCTAATTAAATAACAGTAATTATTATCTAATTTTCTATCTTAAGAAAATTCAGTCATTCACGTTACATCGATGAAAGGATTTGGTTTAAAAAAATAAGTTGTTGGCGAAGTTATTTTGACTGACATAGTATTAATCCTTATCGAATTAAATATGTTAGTTGTCTTAGGCATTTAAATTTAAATCAAAATTGACCTTTAAACCACCCGTATCATTTAAATGAATAACTTAGAAGATATAACAGATACTCCGTGCGAAGCCGGACGATTTAGTAATTAATTTTTCAAATTTTTCTGACGTCTATAGTCTTTTTAGTCTAGTATTTGAACACGTGATGGATTCCACTAAAATGATTGCAGTGTTCACTTAATTTAAATGTGAAAAATCCAAATATTTTATTTCATCATTTTAGAATATGTTTAAAAATTCGTCACATAGGAGCTGCAACCATCAAATTATTATTTCAATTTTAAAAACAATGGATAAAATTTATTTATATGCTTCAAAATATAATTTCGATATCTGAGAAATTGTTCAATTTATTATGATTTATTGGGTACTGTGGTTATCACCTTCAGGTAGTTCACTCTTTACAGCCAAAGCTACAAGTATAAAATACTATACAGACTGTGTTGGCAAGCTTTTCCAATAGCGAATCAATGTTGAATATTATTTATTACTAGCTGTCCGTCTGGTTACTGTATAAAGTCAGTCAGTACACATGTAATGGTTAAATATGTTCTTTGAATTCTTAATTTTAGTATGTGAATCACATATCCCCACTCTTAAATGACAAATAAACAACCATACGCATACATGTGTATGGTTGATTACTATGGTTGATGACATTGATTCTCTATTGGAAAAGCTTACCAACACACACAGTATGTTTAATTTACTTATTACAACCATGCCAATTGGACATATCTAGTATAATATATATAGTGTTTCAACATTTATGAAACAATTTACTATATGTTATGCTATGCAAGAATTGTTTTGACAGTGATCGTTCAATATTTTTGGGGTAGCAGTTGCAAATTATTACCAATAAATATCAATAGATTTAAAAAAAACCTGCAATATATGTTTTTTCTTTTTTAATTATTTGTTTTTGAAAGAAATGTATAGAAAATTTTTCCAGTTATATATAAAAAAAAGGGTATGCGTGAACCGGTTACGTAACCACGCATGTTAAAAATTTCAACTTTGATTGCGAATATTTCGTTTCACAATCGGTCAAAAAAAATCTATCAGTTTTATCAAATTCTTAAGTGGGTTTACGAGTGAACTACCTTAAAATGACGTTTCAGTTATTATTCTCAAAGAGTGGTCAAGGGTTGCCTAGAGGAACTGCTGGAGCTGGCAAAACGGAACAATGTTAAATTGATCTGAATACCAGGTCACAGTGGTTTCCAAGGAAACGAAAAAGCAGACACCTTAGCAAAGAAGGGAATCGGAATACCCTTAATAGACCCAGAGCCAATTTTAGAAATTCCAAAGACTTCATGTAAACAGGTGAATGTTAAACACCGTGATCATTGGGAAAATATACCGCAGCAAAAGCTCGGGAAAATCTGCTTCGGAATGCATCCTAGAGGCTATCCCTCAATGCACTGAATCTGAACAGAATACAACTACGGAAGGTTACCGGATTCATCACTGGGAATTATCCCCTGCGGAAGTATCTGCAAACAATGGACTCCATAATGGATCCATTGTGTGCAGACTGTGCAGCGAAGAGGAGGAAACATCCAGTCACATTAACTTTAACTGCGAATCTCTCAGCAAACTCCTGATTATTGCCAAGTTATGGGAGAAGCGAATCTCGTCAGGCTGAAGTAGAAGGGGCATAAGGTCGAAATGCAGTACTTTTTATACCCACGAAAGATGGTAGATTGTAGAGGCTGCCCTGGACGGGCTACACTTCGACCATAAGGTCCATTGTGATGCCTAAGGATGTAAGTGGAGTGGAAGGAATTTGTGAGTAGACTAGGAATTGGTAGGATATGCGGCTGCAGCCGACTCTTATAGGAACTATGCTGATATTCATCTGAAGTTCGTGAAAGAAACTGCAGAAAACCTTCTCAAGCATAGCCGGTTACTTCGTTCTTGTCCATACGCAGACAGTTTAGTCAATCAACCGCCCCTTTTTTTTTTTTAATAATTGTCAAACTGCCGATGTCGGGATTCGAACCCATAACCTCTCAGTTTCCAAGTACTGCATACTGCGCAGACATGACGCCTTAGACCGCTCGGCTACTTGGCTGGTTACCTCACGATATATCTATCTGTATACAAAGGGCCATAAGGTCAAAATGCAGTCCTTTTTATACCCCAAGATATATCTATCTATTGTTCTCAAAACACAAAGTATTCATTTTGATAGGAACATATCAATATTTTGAAAATTGAAAGTGTTCGATTTCAGCACCGTGTACTTTTAACCCACATTCAATTAAAATTTGCAACCCACATTTAAAATTCCAAAAATTTATCAATAAAAACCAGTGTAGACAATAGTATACACAACATGTCTGTGATAACCAATTTCGACCTCTATATACAGACCATGCAGTCATCGATTCACTTAATTTTTATACTTGGAAGTCTTTTAATGCCAAAAATATCTTATCTGGAAATTGGAGTGAGTCAATATTTTTTTGTGAAGAATGCCCAATGTGAGTCAATATTTTATTGTGAAGAATGCCCAATCACAGAAAGGGAGGGAGTTCCAGAGTGCTAGACGTAGTCTTTTGGTACTTACGGTTCTGAGGGACTGTACGCCAAGGCTTCAAGATGTCTCAAGTCGTACTAAAGAAATATTTATATCAACAAGGGCAGGAAACTCGATAGTATTAGAACTGGTTGTTATTAAACTGGTTGCTAAAGTCATTGTAATAATTTTTAGAACAAAAGGTTCTGAAGGACTGTATTCCAAGACACAAAAGAACTCTCAAGCTGAAGGTAATGTATTTAAAATTTTTCGCCAAACCGAAGATTACTTTGAAAAAGCAGCGGCGAATTTTTAATCCTATTGAACTTCTATTTTCCCTGGCCTGATCTGATATCTATATACTAAGGCCAACAACGAAAAACCAAGTTTTCCAATTTGCAAGATTTCACAATTTTATAATTTAATTTGTGCCCTATGCATTCGGTTTTCGGGTAAATGTTTCAAATAAAAGTTGTTAGTATATTTATAATGAACAATTTTTATACGAAGCATTATTTCGAAAGCAGAATGAATAAGGCAGAGATAATTATATAATACTAAGATCACAGAAAATTCAGCCGAGGTCTTTCGTATTAGAAAACTTGATTTTATGCGATTCGTCCCAATGTTTAAGTAAAAATCGTATACCCCACCTTTTACGGAGTAAAGGCATGTGTTTAAACCCAGATACTGAGCTAGTTAGACAGCTCACAAGAATTTTCGTAACTCAGAAATAATAAAAATTTCGTTTGCCGGAAGAAATATTACCGAAATTTCCCATATTTTTTTCCAGAAATTCTTCATAAATCCCTACATCAAACTTCTGCATAGAAGTTGTTTGAGTGTGTCGCACCATTTTTTGTCGTTCAACTAAATTTACATATCAATGAAATAGTTGTAATTGACCCAAAACAAGTCTATAATAATAAATGATTATATTTAGAAATGAAAACAAAATATGAATTATTGTACGCAGTAAATATTAATATTTCATTAGCATAGATTTTTATAATTATTAATAAATCTTGATCTTTGGTATCAAAAACAATCAAGGTTAAAATACTATATTTATTGTATGTAGTAAGTGCCATTTTAAAATATAATATTGCAAAAAAAAAAAAACCACTTATTAAATATCTAAATAACATATGTATGTAACTTGTATGTTGTACAATATTATGACTAATTCATTGTTACATTTGCAAGACATATTTTGTACAGTGTGTGTCTTCAATCTGTGTCCGGCGAAGTCCGGGTACACCTGCCATATACAGCTTGTATTTTAAAATAGACCCAATCTAGAAACAATGTATAGTGTAAACCAGGGATGTCAAAGATACGGCCCGCGATCGCAATGTGTGACAGACAGAAGAATCATGACTTCACTCGATTCCTCTACGGAAGTTTTAAAATGCGCACACCACAACATTTATAAGTAATTTCAAGGGTAGCGCGTACCTAGACAAGCGAGAGAGGTAGACAGTAACGCCATCTCTTAGCAACAAGCGGAAATACCACGAAGGCTACAATCTTCCACGCGCTTCGAGTCTAGACTAGAACCTGCCTTATTGATATAAAAGGAGTACGTCAGCACGACGTTAGTCAGTTGAGTCGAGTAATCGAAGCGATACGGTCGGAGAAAAAATTTAGTTAATTTAGTTGTACTGCGGCATAGTGATTGTGAAGGTATTGTGCATTTGTTTGTGTCGTGCGCATGCGATATTCATAATTGTTGTGTCGAGTTCCATAATTGTTACGATTTTAGCATAGTCACAAAAACGTAAAGTTGATAGTGAGTGCAGAGTTTTTCAGTCTAAATGGGAAATTGCATACTTTTTCACAGAATGGAAAGGTAAACCACTGTGTTTGATTTGCAGATGGAGTTGATAGATCTCACAGGCACCAGTTCAGTTGCAAATGGAGTTGATAGATCTTCAATCAGACAGTATTTTGAAAGAAAAATTTAAAGAGGTTAACGCTCTAACATTTTATACACAATATTTCAAGAGTTTGGATAACTACCCGCAATTAAAAAAGCATGCAGCACGCATTCTGTGCATGTTTGGTAGCACCTATTTATGTAAGCAGATGTTTTCCGCCATGAAAATAAATAAGAACAAACATCGCACAAGACTTACGAATGAACATCACCAATCAATTCTTAAAATAATTACAATGAATATGATACCTGACATCAATGAGCTTGTCAAAAACAAGAGAAGTCAGGTATCTGGATCCTCGAGCTCAAAATAATTACCCTCTTTTATAACTTTGATATGATTTTTAATAACCGTATATTATATACTATATAATTAAGTAAATAAAATGTTATAATAATTCAGTACATTTTTTTTTATTTGAATCTGGCCCGCCTATACATTCTAAATTTAATATATGGCCCTCTGCAAAATTGAGTTTGACACCCCTGGTGTAAACTGTCTATGCACAGTATACCATGATATAATGTACTTTGTCACACCCAAACTGCACTCTACAAATGTCTGTGGTGAGAACGTATCAGCAGTTTAAGTGTAACAAAGTACACCATATCATAGTACACTGAATATAGACAGCGATAAATACACGATACATTGTTTCCAGATTGGGTCTATTTTAAAATACAAGCTGTATATGCTTACACAAACTATTTTACAACTGTTTGACTGCATTCCCTTTTTCCAAATGCGATTTTTAGATTTTTAACCAGGCATTTCATAGAAATTTCCGGATATTCGTGATATAATGTCCTACCAACTTAACTGCTGAATTTTGTCCGCCTTAAATTTCCGTATATTTCTCATATTGTCAAGACATCGATATTCCCTATTTTTAGTCGTCTTGCTAACTCTGTCAAGTTAGGAATTTGCAAATGGTATTGTTTACTTGAATTTAGCTTTCGGCGATCCCGTACAAAATCAAGCTTCTAAATAACAGTAACAGGATAGTGACAGTAATTACAAAAGTTGCTAGTGGTTATGAAGAGTAACCTGACGATATATGTATTGGACTAAATGTGACTAGAAATTGTCCAAGTTCAAGATCTAGTATAAGTAAGCTCAGGCGCAATTTGATTTTTATGTATTTGCAGTATTTCTTATCGGCTTAAAAAATTGTGCATTTAACAGTAAAATTAGTTAGAAAATGATTGCGATTAAACAGCGGTACGACTATTTCCGACATAACGATAGAGTTCCGTGTTCGAGCGGAAAGAATAGTGACTCGCGGGAACACAGACGCCCACATATTGTAAAGTTTTTATCAAGCTACGTTAGTTCAAATTAGTAATATAATCGGCCGATTTTTAGTCAGTAAAGTACGCACTATCATATTACTAAATGTCTACAGCCTTGTTTAACCACAATAGAAATTTTTCTTGTCATCAACTCGAAAATGGTTTGGGAATGTCTGGACAAGCTGAACAATGGCTCTTCTCCGATATTGTGAATCATTTCTACCGCAGAAGTTCAGGAAAAATGATAAAAGTTTGTCATGAGAGGAAACTTTCAGGGTTCGGACAAGCATGAAATATTATCCAGAGTTTAAACCATATAGAGTTCAAAACGTGCGTCAATTTGAGCAACTACAACTACAGATAAGGCCTGGAAAAGGAATGTAATTGCCAAATCTGTGGAGAAATGTATCAAACTCTAAATAAACTTCACAGAGAATTTTACACAAAAGAGAATCGAAACTTTGAAGTCTAGAAGAAATCTGCCTGGGTTTCTTGGCTGAGACCCCTCAACAAGCATCAGGCGAAGAAGCACAATATATATTTTAGATAGCATACAATATTATCCATACTCCCCAATAACCAATTACATACACGGTATTATAAAACATATGTAATTTGACTTGTTATAAAATTATATGGTTTCCTTAAATTATGTCATATGTTATATGTTTAATTGATTTTATTGTTAGGTAGTCGAGTAAATACCAAAAATTATTTCTAACTGTATATAACTGTTTGCATAAAAACCATTTTATTTCTAGAGGTGATCCACACAATTAAATTACTTTTACTTTCTTCAACATATTTCAGTCAACATTTAGATTAGAAAATACAAGATGATCATCTTTAAGGATTTTAATTTTTTGTTTTAAGTAAACAATTGAACTGTGTGCTTTTGGTGTAATGAATAATCGAAAACTAATTTAGTGTGTGATAATATATTATCATTTTTCAAATTCCAACAAATTTCCCACTATTTAAGAGGTTATATAAGCAGAGAAGAAGTACAGTCAGTGACCAAAAGTGGTGTATATCATGCAATGTTTGTAATCGATTTATGTCGAAACTATTCTGTTTTCGAAAAGTATTTGGCACATAAGATGTTTGAATTTTTATAAAGAATAATATGGCAAAAATCGTCAGCTGCAAGAAAAAATAATAAGACAATATAAGAAATTGTTGTAAAATTCATTTTCTTCAACTAATATTGGGAGAAAAATTCACATTTTATGTTTCCCCTTTCCTCTAAGGTCCCGTTTATTCTTGGTCAATTTTTCCCATTAACATAGGAACTGAAATTGTGGCCTGACAAAATTTTGGTAACCAATTACCTGTCAACAATATGAAAAAATTGACGTTTGTAACTGTCAAAATTTAGAAAAAATAATTATTTTACATAAATTAATGAAAATATATAGATTTACTGAATGTAAACAAATGGATTACTCTTTCGTTGCACACAATAGTCAGCCATGTTTTTTAAGCTCCAACCTCAGGTCGGTTTTCAATAGCTGAATTTTCTTATCAAAGAAAATTCACGTAAGTAATTAACAAAAATATTTAATTTTTGTTCCGTTTTGAAACGGGTCTTAAAATATATTTAATTGTATGAGGATTTAGATTATAAGAGACAGTCAAATTGTCTGACGTTACAGATTAACTTAATAATAAAAACAAGATATCCTATAACAGATAATTACTAAACAAAGGTATCATCTGTAAGAAATTTAATAATATTACACATAAAAGGTATAGTTCTTTCCGTATTATTACCAAAGGTTAAAGTTCATTATTTTAATTCTACAATATTGGAGAGTTACCTATCAACACATATTAATCATGCAACACAAAGTACAATTTGATTTTTTTTAACCGAAATCAAGGCAGTTGGTGTAATTAATCATATAGTCGCTTCACTAAATTCTAAATAAAATCTTCTATTCATTTTTATACCCAGTATATGTAAATATACAAGGTATATTAAGTTTGATCAAGACTTTATAACGCTTAAAAATATTGATCGTACAAATTAAAAAACATGTAAATAGTAAATAAACAAATTAATAATACATTGATAGAGAAATAGTGAAAGATCATATGCATTCCACTATCATAACGTCTCAGGTAGCTCAGAGACAAGAGCGGTGGTCTAGAATGTCAGAGGTCGTAGGTTCGATTCTCATCCTAGATGTGTACGATTTTTCATATCAGACATTTGATGTCAAAAAAATGTTATCAATGTTCAGAGATATTACTTAAATGTCAAATTAAATAAACGCTAGTAACTTCCGTTGGTATAATATAACCGAAAGGCAACTAACTATACTATCAATGGATAAATAGACGCTAGTTTACAAAAAAAAAATCAACAACTTTTGTTCAAAACATTTTTTCGAAAACTTAATGGATTCGGCATTAATCAACCATAAAATTTTGAGAGAAGATTGAAGATACCAGTATTGTAATAGTGCCAATTTTCATATCTTGAACATAAAATGCAAAAATGTATTTGAACTCGTTACTAAGCCTCCGAACTGTATTGCTCAAAATATACTATAAAAAAAAACATTTCATATTTGCCGCAAAATATATGACATCACAGAACTAAATTAGTGTTGAAATGCAATTAAAATTTTTTATTATTAACCATAAAAAAAATAGAATTTAATTAAAAACATACGAAATTACCCCTCGTAAAAAAAGATTCGCATAACAACATGCAATCAATTGTTATCTGCCCTTTTACAATGTTATCGATTTTCTAAACACATTTTTCTATAAGCGAAAATACACCCACTCTTATTCAAACTTAATCGCGTATAAGATTTTTCTATAAATACTATTTAAGAATAAAATGTATATTTTCAATCAGAACCGGATTTGCTTGGTGCTTGGGCAGATTTGATCAAAAAAGAATGTCGCCTATATTCGAATCCGGAGCTTTAATTAATATTTACCCTTTAAAAAATCATAAAATTATTATGAAGCAGGAAAGCCTTGCAAAATCCTTAACAAAACTACTTAAATATTAGTGCAAGAGTGCAAATATTAGTGCAATTTTTTTTAATTTTCCACAACTTAAAAAAAATCGTACATTTTCCAAAAGAAATTTTTTAATTTGAATGATTAGTCAATGTTTATGACTCAGACACTATTGATTGAAAACTGCATATTTACTGCAAAAATATTTTCAACAAGCATACGGAAGAAAATTAGAAAAGAAATCGACTTCCTTGAATCTTTTGAAAATTACAGGAAAAGGCGTAATAAAAAATATAAATGAATCTAGAATAAAATAAAAGTCTATAACTCATTTCAAAATAAAATTTTCTCTTCGAATAACATTTTCATATAACAATTATGAATGTTCTAATAACAGACGACTCTCCAAGCCGATCAATATTGTAGGCATCCGTCTGTCGCCCAAATCAATGACATCAGAATTGAACATGAACAGGCAAACAAATGTCAGTTACATGAAAAAATTACCCCAAATGACTGCAAATCCTTCATTTCAAGTAAAAATTTCATAAATATTGTACACAAATATGATTTAGAATATACATTTATACAATATAAAATATTTTTCAGATAAACGGCCATTTTGATATATTTACATGACAGATACCCAAGTTGACAGTTAGGTCAATTTTCCATACAATTTCGAATTATATTTTTATTAAAATTTATTCATTAACTAATCTTTTTACAAGTACTTACAATTTACAAAATATTCACTTACAATATAAATTAACACACACGAATATTTTTATAAAACTGACAATGGTTCACAACTAGTTATGATTTGACGTTCATACAATATCTAGTTATGCCATCTGTTTACTAGTTTAATTTTTTATTTATTTCAATTTTAAGTTGGTACACATGGTCACAAAAGTAGCGCTTATTTTTCAAAATTTATAAGTGATTTGTGCTTACCCATTCGGTTTGCGAAACAATGCTTCGGATAAAAATTGTTCATTTAAATATACTATCAACTTTTATTCGAAACATTTTCCCAAGAACTGAATGAATATGGTACAAATTAACTAAATTCTTTTGAAAAATGACTCTTCTTTTGTGGCCCATAATACTAATTAATTGGTTTTTTTTTAGGATTTAGCGAAAATTTTTGCTATATAAGCAATTATACTATCTATTTATTATCTATGAAGTTATGGTAGCTTTATAGGAATTTCCTCCTTCATTTAATTTTCAAACAATATTTAACTTTTTAAACTTCAAAGCTAACAAGAGATATTAGAAACCTTTGGCCGTAGCTGCTGCTTGTCTGTTGTAACTCTAAAATGAATAAATCGAATTGAATACAATTTTTTTGTTATATATATTCTCAATCATGATCGTAACTTATTTAAATGTAAAAATTTCTATTAAAGATACTTCGAGTTTAAAATCATAATTTCTAGTTTCGAGTAGCCTGACGGGGGGAGTGGGGTTTATAATATATTAAAATACTTCGATGCGTCTCTATTGTAAAGTAAATGTAGTAAAAATACGTTTACATTTATATGGAACGGGAAAAAGTTTTATAATTGTTGTAATTCTATACGTCCACCACTTTGTCCTTGAAGATTATTACCCTAATCAATTGTATTATCCTGTTTATTATCCCATGGAGAGAGGTACCGTGTAATATTTTTTCGATTTCAACCAGGCTCGTAGTCCGTACTTACGCCTTCTTCAACAACATGCTAATCGATAATTTAAAAAAAATTATAGATTATTTTTTTGTAACAGAAAATGAACATCTACGAAATATTTATGATTTTTCAATTTTCAAATAAAACTCTGAGCTTAATTTAAGTTCGTTGGCGTACACCTTATCCTATAATAGATAAAACTTGGCTTATACCAAAGAATACAATATACACTTTTACGTAAAAGTACTACTTTGTTTTTTATCAAATATAGAATTGTATTAAAACATCGGCCCATCTATTTATTATTCGATTTTACAAATTTTTTAACATGTGTCTACATGTTTGTGTTTCCAAGAAATCAATATCTCGAGAACGGCTTGAGGCCAATATTTGACCGTCTTTTGGTTAGTGTAACTCAGGGGTCTCCAACCTTTTAGTATCTAAGAGCAAATCCTAAATTCTAGAGCGTATATTTCAGTGTGTATGATATTGATTCCTTAGTATGGGTCTAGATTCTAGAATACATATGACACAATATTATTTCAGACACCGTATACTTGGCATCAAAAGTCGAGCTATCATTTCAAAATTTAATAATTGATTTGTGCCTTATTTATTCTGTTTTCGAAAAAATGCTTCGGATAAAAGTTGTTCATTATAACTATGCTAACAATCTTTATTCGAAACATTTTTCAGAAATATATTCGACTTTTGACACCAAGTATACAGTGTCTGAAAGAATATTGTGTCATATGTATTCTAGATCCATACTAAGGAATCAATATCATATACACTGAAATATACGCTCTAGAATTTAGAATTTGCTCTCAGATTCTAAAAATTGGGGACCCCTCGACAGAGTCGAGATAGTTGAAGGATTGATGCAGTATCAGTCTCGAGGTGTTTAAAGAATTGATACGCATGTTAACTGTCTTTCGTATCTGTGTGCTAACAGACAGGGCCGATTAGCGAAATCTAGATCTGTTATATATTCTGTAAAACACCACTGGATATCTCTGCAGTAGATACGCGTGATCTAGTTTAGCACATCATCTATTACCATAATAAATAACAGTATGCATCCTTGTTTCACTCCTACATTTGGATGGATGTTACTTGATTGAGTTCCTTTATGCCAAATCTTAACAGCATTACGTTCAATAAAATTGAACCAACCTGAAATGTTAATTTTCTTACATTTCACAAAACTCCTCACTTTTGTAACTCTGTATATTATTTATTTATAAACAAAGATAAGTAGTATATTTTTTAAATGTGAAAAAAGAAATGGAAGTTTTATATTTTTTATTTATGTAAACAAGTCAGTGATAGAGAAAGAATATGTAATGTAAATACATGTTAAGTGTTATATCTCCCTTTTACGTATAAAAATTAAATAAAATGTTGTATCTGTCAAAAACATTTACTACAAGAATAATCAAAATTGTGAGAGACTGATTCGGTCCAATTTTATTGAACGGGAGTGTACATATTTTTTATGATGTTGATAATTTTTGCTGGGAATCCTCTAACTTTTAAAGATTTCCAGAGAGCGTTTTACTTAAGTTTACCAAACGCTTTTAATGTACTCTTGAATAATTTCATTTGATCCCTAACTGCTTTTGTTAAAATTGATGAATGGATTGTAAAAATTTGACTGACTGCGAGCCTGATTTCAATAAAATAAATTTTTAAAACATTACGTAAGGAGTTATTACATGCTTTATTGAAATTAATAAATATAAATAAGAGTTTCACAGCACAAAAATATATATTTTTTTTTAGTTCACATTGAATGAAAAAATCTAACTGAATTTTTTAAATCTTGTTTTACACATTAATATAATTGTTATTTAAAATATAAGTAAATTACACAGTAAACATAATATAAATAAATAATAATATTGTTTTATGAGATCATAAATACTTCTACCATTTCATTCATTCTAGCTAAGTTTCAACAGTTACGACAGATAAAATATTATAAAAACTGGAGCGAGCGAATATATATAGAGTATGAAATTAATATCTGAATATTTTATTGTCAATTGTGGTGGCTACAATAAAATCTCTACTATCTAGTTTTTAAAACACCAAAGCTCACTTACAAAATGATTTTCCTACAACTTTACTCTTGTTAAATATTTCCATTTAACCAATATTAAGAGAGATATTCCTTATTTTGCTATTTCCTCTACTTCTAAATCCCTCTTCGCCTTCGTCGATTTCGCCTATTACCGAAAGCATGTGAAATTTCATTCCGAGCGGACTAAAATTGTGACGAAAATTGATCAAAACACGTCATTATTAAGAACTGAATACAATTTTTACAGTACAGAGACAATACTTCTAGAAATGTATCCGGGCAGCTGAATAATGTTTCTTACCAAAAAGTCAATTCCCAGAGAGTATAAAATAAATAAATCACTTTTAAATCAGGAAACAAATTTGAACAGTTGGATTTCGGTTAATTGCAGAGACATTGGAGATAACTCAGCTTTTTAGAATCATTTTGCAAAAATCAATTATGTTCCTGGGATCGCAAGAGAAACGAAAAACCGAGTATGTCTGAATGTAGGTACTACAATGCATAAACATCAGACCCACAAAGCTAATTTAAATGAGAGCTGTAGATATATTAAACACGATTTCAAGTTCGCAGAATTTCTAAACTCAGCGCAAAATAATTGGCAACTAATAACGTAGATTTTACGATTAGCTAACTAATACTGATAATAACTTTGTTTTACAATCGAAATATCCGGTTTGTGAAGAATTGTAAGTAACTTGAAACATTTTTGTGGAAATATTATTGATCCAACTATCGCCTTAATGAAAATGAATAAAAAATGACGCTTCGCTCCACTTTGTTACTGAATCTATTTGTGAGACACTGAAGGGTTATGTTATTACTATTTAGGTTTAAGTTTTTATGTTTGTTTTTTTTTTTGTATATATAAAAGTAGAAATGTGATAAATTTTATAAAAATTGTTTTTATTATGAATGTAATATTTCGAGTACTGATGGGTGAATAATATTTAAACAAATTCAAGGGCCATCCATTAATTATATCACACACAAGTTGACTTTTAAATCAATTTTCTTCTTACACCAAACGTTGCAAAATTCATAAAACCTGTCTGTTGTGACATTACACCAAATACCTACGAAATTGTTCCTGTAATCCTAGCAAAAAACTTCTCCCAATTCTTGTCACAATGTGTAAAATATTTTGGACATGATTCCCTTTAATGTGTGGCATAATGGTTTTGTTCAGAACAACTAGGTCCTCAGTAAACGAAGTAAGTCATTCAGTCTAAAATAAATCTAAGTTCAGTGTGTTTCTCAATCCTGACACACTTACTAGTTTGTCAGGATTGTTGCCAGATTGGAATATTTTAAATATTATATAATAATTTAATGGATTTAATAATATTAAATAATGAATGCCATTATGTATCGAGCAAAAATATTTTGTATTCTGACTCGTTATATTCAACTTGAATACAAAAATACGACAATCCCAAGGATAAATCACCTAGCTTTTCTAATAGGCTCTTAAGGTCACAATTTAAGTTGCTTAATATCTGTCAAATGTCCTGGCAAAAAACTAAGTTAGATATTGAGAACTCTGGCAGGGGGTGGAGTTTGATATTTCGACCTACTGGCAGTAGTTTTTATGTTATTCACCAGATTGGGAACACGAAAATTGTCGATCGCAGAGTATGTCATGAGGGTTGGAGCAGGAAACATAGACCTACTAACACTAGTTTCTAATTTATCCACCAGAGAGTATAAAAAAGCGCTAGAGTTCGCAACAATTAGTAACTAACTTAGTTTACTAAGGATTTAGCTGTTTTGAACACGACCAATTTATGAATGGCTCTTAAAATATAAATTGTAGGCGCTATTGTTTATACATCATATCAACTGAATTTTTCAATAATGTTGCTATAATGTAGCAACGATTTTGTTGCTACATTATAGCTTGAAAAATTCAGATATCGATCTTTATATTGATAGATACGACGTATGTTAGAAATACTTGTAATCTTATATTTTAGATGAGACATTATTATACTAAAATGGGGCAATGTGTTGACACGAATCTTAATTGCACATCATTTTTTTCATCGATTTTCCTTACACAAACTTATTTTTAATTGGCACACCCATTTTGAAAAAATAAAATTAATCTTTTTTTTTTTAAATATATTTTCTTTCAATCATAGCTTAAGTTATTATGGCCTGTAAAAATTTACATCGGAGGGATATCGTAAGAAATAATAAATATTTCAACCTTAATAATTAGTAATAACCGCGAGACACTCGTAACTGATTGAGTCTACAGTAAAGTTGCAGTGATTATGATATATTAATTTTAGGGCAATGGAATGTAGCGATGATTAAAACAGCCGAAGCGCCCCAATAACTATAAAATCCTCAGAATCTTTTTTCTAAAAGTGAGTCTTGAACGAGTTTTTGTATCCTGTAAAATTTTCTTACCAAAAACGATGGTAATGGATTTGTTCCCATAGACCGTGTTCTGTAAGCTAATTATATTAAAGCTAAGAAATAGTTTAAAGCCATACAGAAGAAATTATTTGCTGTTCTTATAGCCCGATTCACAATTCAGTCTTATTTACATTGAAAGTCTAGTAAGATATTTCTTTAGTTCTTATAAAATTTATTATTATCTCAAACAATGTAAATGTCAATGTAAACGAGACTTGAACTTTATTAAAGGAGTGGAGAAAATTAATTGAAGCGATTTCTAAGCTGTTTTTTTAGGATAAAATTACGATACTTAAGCGATGATTGATTTAATAAATCTGATATGGTTTTTTTTTTAGTTAAAATAATCTTAAAAATTAAACATATAAAAACTTTTTTTTGGAAGTATTAGTTGGTTAATAGAAAAAAATTATAGTAACAAATAATAATTACGACTGTGAATATTGCACAGAAATTTTTCAAAACATAATTTAGACTTTAGATTAAATGGCAAGTTTTAAGATGGTTTCTTTTTATTGGTTTTGTTCAGTAAACTATGGAGGTTAGAATATAGAAACCTCCATAAGTATAACTAAGTCCTTAGTAAACTAAGTAAGTCAGTCAGTCTAAAAAAAATTACTTCTGAGCATCTATACTATATAGTATACTCAAGGTAGAGAGTCCATCCATATAAACAGACGAAATCGCGTGATCACAGCAGATAGAACGAAGCCGGTCTGTTTTGACATGTGTTCACGTGTTCAGTGCAGCGTTGCCTACCATCCGGAATTTTCCGTAAATCTACGGAATTGTATACTCATCTACGGATGATAATAAAATTCTACAGAAAATTGTAAATGTCATTTATTGATATTTGATATCATTTATTGAGAAAATAATAAACGTATTATAATGGAACTTTAGGTGATTATTATAATCATGAAAATATATATATTCTTCATGATTATAATAAATAACAATTTTTGCATCCATTTTGGCAAATCCGTAGATCTACGGATATTTTGAAATAAAATCTACGGGATTATACGGAAATTTCGATACTAACCTACGGATTTGAAAAAGTCGAGTTGGTAACACTGGTTCAGTGAATGTATTTGTTGACAACGATGGACCCTCTAGCTTGAGTGTACGATAAGTTCAGCGTGTTTCTCTCAGGACAAACTTGCTAATTTATCAGCAGTGTTGCTAAATTGTGTACCAAAATGTATTGAATTTGAATTCGAAAATTTAATAATAAAATAATCTCAAGAATAAATCACCTAAATTTTGACTAGGTTCTATTAAACTCATTAGGAGAAAATCCCCAATCTGGCAGCAGTAACTAACCAAAATAGTGCCACAATCTAAGTTGCTTAGTATCTGTCAAGTGTCTTAGCAAAAACCCTAGTTTGGTATATTTAGTAGTTTACTTAGTTAATTAAGGACTTAGTTGTTCTGAGCACGACCAATATGAGTTTAACATAGCAGTAACAGCATTATGGACATCACAGAACAATCTATTTTTTACAATTATATAGCCAAGCGTAGTACAATTGAAGTGTCTGAAAGAAGGCAAAGATACGCTATAGATTTTCATAGACCGCCATAGAATTCGGCGATTTTATCCTTTTTACTAAGAGCTTTTTAAGTTAAATTTAATATTTTGTATTGACTGGATCGTTACTTGACAAAAATCTATTATAATTATTAAATTTAAAAAATATTTGAGATTTTCTGAAGAAGGAACTGTGTTATAGAAACTATAATCAAAATAAAATTATTGTTACGTTTTGTTAAATCTCAAATATTGGTTTTACTTAATAATTAAATTTAAAAATAAAGTTGCTGAAATTGAAACCTTCAGAAATTGATACATGCCATTTAATCTGATATTAAATTAAAAAAATTTGTTTTAATGTTTAGGTTATCATAAATACTCTATAAAATAAATATAAATATGTTTTTTCTTCTCGATTTAAAAAAAAATGTAATAAAAGTATACGTAGTGGAGGACTAATTTGTTTTTTTTTTTTCGTTTTAAAACCGAATTGAGAAAAAATAAATATAAGCGTTTGTTTTATTTATTGAAAACGAGTTGCCGAGATAATTTAAACAAGCTACAAAATGGACGATTTTTTTTTAGTTATCAGATTTGCAGATAAAACTTGTATCGAAATATTATCGCAATATATACAGCGCATACACAGAGTTTAGAGCATGATAAAATTTTATGTTAACAATTTTCCTACATAGAACATTAAACGTAAAAAAAATAAGCAGCTATACGATTCGATATAACGATGCATACAAAATAATTGGACGAATTAAATAATCACATTTCTCCCGAGTCTTTAAATATTGTATAAAAAATAATTATATTTTAAAGTTGGGGCAGTGAGATTGACTCCAAGAAGTGGGTAATTTTATATTTAAATTAAATTATTGGTTATTTCGTACTCAAAGACTCCACACGAATTCCTATTACTGTGGAGGTTTTCCCGTCTCTCAGTCAGAGGATTGAAGTATAAACCAAATACGATAGAGACTTGAAATTCACACATATATAGATCCTCGCCTCGAAGAGAAAAATCACATTTAGGACAATGATCAAGTACATTTTACCTGATAAAAGGCCATGTAGTTCTGGATTTTGATGTTGTAATATACCTAGGTTCTCATCTGGTGAAGAATCCTAGATAATGAATTAGCGGAAGAAAATAAGTCTCCACCAGGATCACAAAACAAGTCAAGACCTAGGCTCTAATAAAAAAATTAAAGTTTTCGAATTCAGCGCATCTGTCGCGCGCGGATTGGTATGGCGTATTTTGTGTTCCTTCTTTTGGTTTTTCATCAATAACTTTTTGCTAGTGTGTCCTATGAAAAATATTAATTTTTTTCGTTTTGGTAGAGCATAAAATTTGCTACAATTTTCTTTCATACATGTTTTTTAAAATTTATATTTACCGAAATATTGAGCTTCAATTCACAAAAATGTTTCAGATGGAGCATATGTAATTCCACATACACTGTCAGATATCCTTTCCACTATATTCATGAAGAAATATTATTTCTTGTGGATCATATTTGATTTGGAAGAATCAAAGATGTAGGGTGCACTACATCTTCAACCTTTTTGAAAATTTAAAACATAAATGTTTGTAGACCAACATATCTACATTTTCACCTATGAATTGTAGAAAATTTTATGTTCTACAACAAAAGGATAAATTGGATCCGCTAGTGAATCGTTGGATGCACTAGTGAAGAATCTTTCAGCACGAACCCAAAAAAAAAAGACACAAAAGACAAAATTCCGACGCGCGCAGTATTCAAAAGTTTGAATTTTTAAGGAGGGCCTACGATATACCCATTATCCAAAACTACATTACCTTTTGTCAGATAACCTTTCTTTTTCACAACCTGATCACTGGCCTAATTTTAGAAGGTGTATGCCAAACCGTAAAATTCGAATACATAACGGTTTTTTTTACGTTTAACGTTCATTTTCTACTGCTAAGCAACGCTTTGTAATGTAAAAAAAATTTGTTTTTATAAATATTAGTTCTATATATTTGTTTTAGTAAAAAATTATAATTAATATATTTTACAATAGTTGTGGCAGTTTTGAATTTTATTTTTTAATAATATATAAATTTTTTTTAAATATAAGTTAAGAATTTCTTTTTATTGATTGACTCCATCATTTATCATTTTTATACACAACATTTCAAACTCTACTTCATAATTTACTCCATGATGTACACACATGCATACAGGAAATCCGTTGATAACGATATGATATAATTATTTAAATCGTCCGATTAATATCTATTTAACTTTGTAGTGTAGAGTATGGCACATATCAGTATGGCAGAACAACTTTTTTTAACGAAATCATGTTTCTTTTATTTAAACGGACAGTTATTTTCGAATTAAAATGTATTGGACGTTTAAAAACAATTTTATTTAAAGGATATAAAAAAACTTTATATCTAATAGCGAACTATTCTTTTTCTCATTAAATTTTAGTCGATCATTTAATCAATTTAAATGTGAGTTTAAATGTATTCAATTTTTTTGAGATAAAGTATAATTTTTGGAAAATGACCTTAAGCACGGTTTTCCAAACTGTGTTTCGCGAAAAAATGTTAATAACCAAGCATTTTTTTTCGATGTTTTGACAATACTAATTTTACGCGTGATATTACGCACTCCTTCCAATTTATTTAAATATTATAGATTACGTGTTATCACTTTCCAAATTCCAGAATTTTTTAAATTTTCTATCTGAGAAAAAATTGGGAAATCCCTGCCCTAAAGTTATTATCATCAGCTTACCATTTCCTGGTGGTTCATCAAAATTGAACCACCAGTAAGTCACATTACTAACTATATATTACTGCGTATATATTACTAACTATATGTATATTACATACAATAACACTTAGAATGTTTCAACTGGTTCAATTTTTATGAACGGGAGTGTACATGCATTCCTTCTTAGATTATGAGTAATGTCTTAGAAGAGGAGCATACTACATTCTAGCATATTATGGCCAAAACACATACGAAATTCCAGGTTTACACGACATAAGGAATCTAAAGTAATCTTTAAAACAAAACAAGGGTAAATTTACAAAAACTTGCAACAATGTATCAACCTCATTTGGTAAAAGAATAAAGACTGGACTCAAAATGCTACTAAATTATGATAGGCTCATTTTTGGATATCAATTACCGATTATCCTAACGGATTTCGAACGATACTACGTGCATCACCTTTAAAACTTATTACATCGCTAGTTTAGTTAGTTGATCTATTCAAAAATGAATGTCTGCTGTAAAATATTATCTCTGTAAATAATACGGACGGAAAATCGTTAAATAATAAAAAGTAACCAAAAGAAATTTTTGAGGAAGACAAAGAACAGTTGTAGAATTACCAATATAAGTAAATACATCATGGAGTAAAATTCCTTACAATACACAATATAAATATACTATTTTCAAAAGTTTAAATCAATCATTTGGCTACTACATAAAATAATATTTGGATTAAAAATCAAATTTTACAAATATTATTACCAAGAAAACCAAAATTAAAGCTTTTTTTAACTGGTGTCAGTTGTTCTTGGTTTAATTTCACCACGACTGAATGCCGCACAAATACATTCGCATACAAATCGATATTGGCTCTGTAAAAATAGAAAATTAGCTTAATAATCATTGAAAAATCAATACGTTCTCCCTCAATATCACTGATTTCGATTATAAATGGATTGTGAATCGTTATTGCGTAAAAAAAAATAAGTGGTCCAAATTGAAGCAATTCCGGCACTGTAAGCTGTGCTACTATATGCATCAAATTGAACCATGTCTAAACTATTGGTAAAGTAGTTCTAAGGAACAAATACCAATAGGATAGCCATTCCAGATATATGAGGGTCACTGCTGAATATACAAATTATAGAAACCTACCGCATTTTGAATCATCATAGCACGTTGATCACGCATTGTTTGTACAATATCTAATGGATATACAGGTTGATTCGCTTCCACAAGGCACATAGCGGTATCCATTAATATTAATACACCTGTACGACCAATACCCGCAGAACAATGTACAATTACAGATGTTTTTGGTTCTTGATTACGTGTTTCACGTACACGATGTGTAAATTGCAAAAAACGTTCTGTATCATCCGGTACACCATGATCCGGCCATGCCAAATACTATAAAAAAAATAATCCAATTAAAAATACATGCAAACTTTGTTTAAATTGCTGTATAGCATGGCCACAATTAAACTATTAGGAAAGAACAAGTTTTTGCAAAATTTTGCCATCGGTACAACACAAATAGCTCTATTTCCTTTTGAAGGCAATTAGCTAACAATATTTTTTGTATCGAAGCATATTTATGTAACAGCTTTAAAATATATACTATCAAAGAGGTATCCAGGGCTGTGTCTGAGTATTAGGGCGCCTGCGCGCCAGAGTGTATGGCCGCCTCCAAGATAACATCATATATAAGACAAAAAAGTATTTTTAATTAGAAGCTTTCTCAATAAAAAAAACAAGAAACAAAAAAATTCTTATTATTTCCCTAGTGATTAAGCCGCCTCTTAATTTGGCCACCTGCGTGCTGAGCACGCAATGAGCACTGGCCAGGCACGACCCTGTTGTGTATTTCTTATACAGTTTTGCTTATGTAACAATGTATATTTTAGTAGAAAGTAACTGCTTATATAAATGTATTCGTATCGATAACCATCATGACCCATCCTAGACCAATACATCATCCACAAGATAGAAGTGATGGCTATATGATGGCTCATATTGGATCTTAAAATTTGATTTTAAAACAAATGAATACTAACCTGCATATGTGTAATAGTCCGACTGACATTTGTAATACTATCATGTAAATTTAGCTCACGAAACACATAACTATTAGTGACATCAAATGTTTCCACATTACATGTAATTTCCATGTGTCTATAAGTTAATATACTGCCAACATTTGGCCAATACTGATGACATTTCACCCGTCCACGTTCCACTAAAGTTGTTAACATTGCAATTAACGAACAATCTGTTTCTAATACCATTTCCCAAAAATCATCGACGGTTGTACTTAATGGACCTTGTGTTGCAATATAACGATTTACAATATCGGTACCTACAAAAAAATCCCACATTCATATTATTCTAGCACACACAGGATGCATAAAATTCATGTAGCTTAAAATGTGAAAATTGGATTTGCGCAATTAATGTTCCATATGAATACGTGTTCCATATTGTTATGGGCAAAAATAACAGGTAAACTGCTATAATCTTTAATATGTTATGCATAACCTGCTATTATTTATTAAATAATAATCTATCTGGATTCTTTTCATAAAATCGTCAAACTAATTGAATTTTCTTTTTTTGGGTCTAATTTACCGTGTAATGTAATTTACATGAAAATCAATAACTTAACTCTAAAAACACGAAAATCGTTCTCATTTGACGATTTGATGAACGCATACCATTAACTTTGGGCCCAATTTGGTTTATAAACTAAACTTTCATTCCATCGATGACAAGAAATTTTTTGTAGTTTCTTTTTTCAATTTTTTCTAATAAAAATAATTAATAACTATTTTGAAGGAATAAGATGACCTAGTTAATTAAGTTTTTTTTAAGAAATCAAATTAAAACATTGATTTATATAGAAACCGATAGTTTCTGAAGATAGTATCATTTTCATTTAAACAAGGCTAAAATTAGCTGACTATTCCCTGACTTTTCCAGAATCTCAAATGACTTATTCACGTTTTCAAAGTATCCCAGTTCACTCATCACCTTGATCTCAAACATTTTTTACAAAAGGTTATGGAGACATGAAAAGCGAATTCGTTTTATTTACGATTTTATAGAATTTACAGACACCAAAGTAAATTTAGAAGTGTTCCGATTTATCAATATGAAACACTAAAGTGATTTCCAATTTTATTAAATAAAATACCAAGCGATGTATTTAATTTTTACCTGTAATTTGCATGTCAACGTAATTAGCATTGATGTAATCGCCGTTAACTCCATTACATAAAACAACACGTGTGACGTCATATGGTGAAATATCTCGATAACGATTCTTATCAACATTCTCTGGACGTCGCGCTTCATTACATGTCAACTCTGGATGTCGTCTATACAGTTGTTCATAATGATTAATCAAAGCTCCACTTGCTAAACCATCAGCCAGTAACAGCATTGATTGTTCCAGAACGTTCATTTGATGCGTATCATCCATTAATATGCCTTGTGGACTTTCAGGTACATAACAATATGGTGGCTCTTCTAAACCTGTCGTAATTGTTTCGGGACTTGGTAATGGACGCACTGTTAACACTAGCTCGCCTTTACCATCGCGTGCAGCTCGAATTAACGAAACTACTGCACTGTGTGATGCACTTGTGACATCGTGACCATTTATCAATAACAATTGATCACCTTCACGTAACTTGGGTATACATCGATCGGCGGGTGTATTCGGGGCAACACGTGAGACTAAAATTGGCATGTCGTGTTCAGAACCACCACGAACATTAAAACCAAAACGGCCTTGTTCATCTGGTGTCAATTTAACACTTAACAAGCCATCGGTAGGCACTGGAGAACTACTAAGGCTATATGGTGGGGTATCGTATAATCCATTCGGTTGGACTTCGTCATCAGCATAGCCTAATATACGACTTGCTGGAGGAGAAAATGCTGTTGTATCATCGGTAGTCACACACGGTGGTGGTTCTAAAAAGCCACCTTCATCGTCTGACATTTGTATTGAATCTTCCCATGCTTTTCGTGGTTCACGCGATCCTAATGATGTAACCTTATTGTCGCACCACGGTGATCTGGAACTACTAGTTTTGGTGGTTGTTGTTTTTGTTTCTTCCACTTGAGTGACGCTTGGTATAATAATTGTTGCTATTTTATTTGGCGATCGTGTAAATGGACGTGATGGTGTGCGTGAACGTAATTTACCCTGTTCAACGGTCTGTGATTCAGTACGACCAGAATATCGGAATCGGGAACCTAAAGATAATGGAAAACGGCGAACACGTAAATGGGGTGAATGTAAACGGAAAAATGTGTGATGTTCAACGCACGCTTTCCATAATGTTTTCGCTGAACGATTTGAATGCATATTAAAACCTAATATTGTATCGTACGATTCGGACTGTAAAACAAAAAAATTAATTTTTTCAAATTTGTTTTTCATTTATAATTTGATTACATAAATTTTTAAGACTAAGCGCACACAGTGTAACTATTTTACGGCAAAGGTTGCAAATCAACCAGTGGAGCTTGCAATTGTTTTGTTACTTTAACATAGTATAGTGGTGGGGTTCACACACGAGTTGATGGAAATGAGATTAGTTTGCAATTAGTTTCAAATCGGTTGTACGCAATTGTTTTCGTTTCGCAACGTGGTCGAAGAAGATGCGTTTCCGCCTAAGTCAAATAGAAATCCACGATAATTTGTTTAAATACTTCTTGTATCTCAACTCTCCTGGCAATAATTGTTATTTGTTCATAATATGTAAACATAGCCACCAAAGAAGCGCCCATTTTTCAAAATTTTATAACTGATTTGTGCCTTATTCATTCGAATTTCGAAAACATGCTTCGGATAAAACTTGTTCATTATAAATATACTAACCACTATTATACAAA
The DNA here is from genome assembly GCA_963920215.1 of Nineta flava. Classification (NCBI taxonomy): domain Eukaryota; kingdom Metazoa; phylum Arthropoda; class Insecta; order Neuroptera; family Chrysopidae; genus Nineta; species Nineta flava. Next base: position 121,360,524 of record OY986040.1, read on the forward strand.
ACATTTTCCCAAAAACCGAATAAGGTAGTACAAATTAACTAAAAAAATTTGAAAAATGAGCGCTTTTTGGTCATAACTACAATTTTTATGTTGTAATAATAACCTGACTCATGTTATAATAATTCCCAGACTTAATCAACTCGGATTTGAAGTAATAAAGGGTAAAACAGCTCCCAGATCTGTTATTCTAACAAGCTCGGGTTGAATATAAAATTTGAAATAATTAATAACTAAAAAAAACCCTGTAGATCTGACTAAGTCTAAAGCAGATACAATTCATTCAGTCTATATATTTTAAGCGTGGGTACTGTAAGTATTACAAACTGTAATAACACATACGAGGAGCGGAAATATGTGTGATATTTTGCAACTCCTTTCTTTACATTAAGGATGTACGATCACTAAAGCTTTAAAAAGATTAAGGCTTGGTTTAAATGTAGTTGATTAATCAATTATAAAAGTTTCAGGGGGATTACGGGGGTCTTGAATTAATAATTTGATGTTAAAGTTCGAGTTTTAATGCATTGCTCTTATGGAGAAACCCATATTTTGATAATTTTCACTTGGAATAAAATAAGACGAATAGAAATATTAATAAAGTTCCAATAAACTTCCGGTATGGCGGGCCTAATAAAAAAGATATTTAAAAAGCAACTGAGATTTCGGGTAAATTTTATTTCTGTCGGCGATAGCTTTATTACCTGAAATCTCAGGTTTTTTTCTTAAATATCATTTTTGTTAGGCCCAGTATGACGGACCTAAATTAAATTATAATTTTAGCTTACGACAAAAAATAATAAACATTATTGTGGACTTTTATGAATGTACTATATAAGATTTTGAATAATTTTATAAATGGGCTATACATCAGCGCTCGTACATCCTTGACCGCAAATATTTGTCCATTATTTATCATTATCGGTTTATGTGATAAAATCTAATCTAAATCAAATTACGTAATTTATTTGGTATTAATGAGGTTATTTTCTTATATAATAAATGAGTTTTATTGAATAAATGGGTTTTTATTTATTCAACCGTATATACAGGGTGGCCAGATTTGAATCCGCAAAATTGCATAGGCGATAATCTCCAAAAAATAAGAAGAAAAGTACATGTGAACCGATGTTTTCAAGCTTCGTTTGCGAGATACAGATTTTTGAGATACGCCAATGGAAACGCTGATCAATATTTATTAATACTAACCAGCAATTTAAGGATTTTGGATTACGCAACGGACATGCAAAAATTGACGAAATAGAGCCAATGAAAGAAGAGTTCTAAATTATTTTAATAGAAATCCTCAGGCTATGTATATTGACATCATGTCTTACTAAAAGATACTTCACTCGCAATCTCATTACGAATATCTCGCTTCATATTCGGCCTAAAATTTTGACCTAAATTAATTAAAGGACACTGAGCTTAAAGCCATATTTCAATTTCATCAAATTCTAAAGAAAAATGAGTTTTCGAGTGAACATACCTTGATAAGAAAATTTTAACGATGATTTGATAGAAAAATCTTCATTTCAAGCTACTAAAGGTACGAAAAAATATCACAATATTTTTAGCATGAGTTTAAATTCTTTGAAAAGCAGTTCAAAGAATTTATTCAGCAGACCCCAAACCCATAAACGTGTTAATTTATTTAAATGTTTATTTTTAGTAGTACCACAACTATTAATACTTAAATAAAATTTTGTAATAACTTACCGGTTCTCTACGAAGTTGTATAAAAAATTGTTTACGTTTAAATGATATTTTAACAATTTTCGACCATGAAAATGTATTTATTCGAATATTATTTTGAAAGACAACAAGACCAATTGCTGTAACACCTAGTTGTATATCTTTGTTAGCTGAATCTTGTGCTTGATGTAATTCAACGCCATACATATCTAAACGTTTCGCATGATCCAAAAAATTAAATTCAGCATCAGCTGGTGACTGGCCTCTAAAATAAATAACAAGACACAAATTTGATTTATATAAATCTGATCAAGATTACGTATTAATTTAGAGATAATTACTTGTGTAACTTATGAAGTTCACATATTTTTCGTTCCATATCTTCAGTTTGATCTGGTATTAATTTTAATTCGGATAAATAATTTGGGCCATGCTCGTCTGGTTGATAATCACCAATTTCAGCTAAAAAATATTTATTGCTTAGAAAAGATAGTTTACTAACTTTTAGATTACTAAATTTTAGATTTATCGATTTGAGGCCGATTTAATAATTATAAAAATGTATTAGAAAGAATTAAAAGCAGGAGAACGAATTAAATAACTTAATGTAATAATAGGGAACCAAAGTCAGTTATTGTGGACATTTTAGTAAACTCAAACTAGAGAGGCCATCCATATAAACAGGCGAAACGCGTGATCATAGCACATGGTGCAATATAATTGGTTCTTTTAATAACTTGGACCTTTAAATCTGAATGAAAATGAAAACGATAGAACGAAGTCTGTCTGTTTTGACATATGTTCACATGTTCAGTGAATGAATTTGTATCGATGGACTGTGAAGCTTGAGTTTACTATCTACTTAATAAAATCTACTAACTCACTGACAGACAACGCACATCTTAAACCGGTGGGTCTAGAAGCATGAAATTTTGCACAAGAGTTCGTTATATGACGTAGGTGAGCATTTTTTAAAATTCATCCCTTAAGGGAATTAAATAAGGGACGTTTAGGGAAGTTTATATGGGAAATGCGTCATTTTTTAAGTTAGTACCATGGAAGTTGTTATTTAGGCTTTTACATTTGAGAAAAGTAGGATGGTTCTTGAAATGTTGCCGATGGAAAATCCCACCGGACACACGGCTAGTAGAAATATAAAAAATTTTAAATCTCATTTTCATGTCTATCCAAAAAATACTCATCTATGGAGATCTTGTTGTACTAAATATTGTGTATTTAAAATTTCATTCATTCGTATTTAGTGTTATTATACATGATTCAAGAATTCATAATATACTTACATTGAGCCATATACGAAGCTAAAAGACATGCTGTACTCGGTGGCAACAATAATTTTTTACACGCAATATCTGTACGTATTTGTAAATAAAATTGATAACGTGTAAATTCTTCAATTAATTTACTTGGATCGGATACATAAAATTTTACTCGAAAATATAATTGAGTTCGTCCATTTAACTGTTTTTTAATACTTTTTGTTGGATCCAACCACCGCTATTTTAATATTAAGAAAAAACGATAAAGACTCATAAAAATTTATCAAGTAAACAACAACATTCCTTTCACGATAATAAAAATACTACTTACAATGTTATCATAGTTTGAATTATCATTTGTTACCCCATTTGGGTAATATTGAAGGCCAAAATAATCTTTTTCATATAATTCTAAATGTTGATTCACTTGGTTTAATAAAACTGATCCTTTCGCACGTTTCTAAAACAAACAAAAAATGCTCTTTTGTAATACTAAAGCGATTCAAAGCTACAACTGGAATGGAATTTAATAGCCTTATTTCTTTTTAAAGTCAAAATATACGTATTTAGCTTTAGTAAAAGTTTCTGAGACTCCACGGTCTATAACAGAGGCCACACACATCATTATACCTTTATTAATTTTTAACGATACATTTATATATGATGTGAGTGGAGGACAAGGAATTCGTAAGCGGCTAGATAGGAACTATGCTATATTCATCTGGAGGTCGTGAAAAGAAAGTGCAGAAAATCTTCAGAAGCATAGCCGGTTACTTCGTTCTTGTCCATACACCGACAATTTAGACAATTAACCGCCCCATTTATTTGACAAACTGCCACCGCCGGGATCGGACTCGTAACCTCCTAGTTCCAAACAGGCAGAGCGCGTTAAAACGCTCGGCTACTTGGGTTGGTTATTTAGCTTCATTACAATCAAAAATATTCTTAGTGCTCTATAATTCACTTATTTATATACATTTCAAAAACTAACTAGGTCCTTTATGTAATTCATTTCTTTTAAACAGAATCCTTTTGACTATTAACATATTTAGTTTTATTTTGTAAACTTACGTCTATTCATCAATTGTCAGTATGATTGCCTTTCGGTTATATTATACAAACGGAGGTGACTAGCATTTATTTAATTTGATATGTAAGTAATATGTCTGAACATTGGTAACATTCTTTGACAACATATGTTTGATATGAAATATCTTACATATCTAGGATGGGAATCAAACCCACGACCTCTGGAATTCTAGGCCAAAGCTCTAGAGTCTAGACTCAACGTTCAATGAAAAATATTCTTAGTGTTAATCTTCACTTTTAATATACATTTCAAAAAACTAGCTAGATTCTTTATGTAATTCATTTCTTTTCAACAGAATCCTTTTGAATCCTTACGTGATTTCAACAATTACGGTCAGTCTAATGACGATTCTTCTAGGTTTAAAACGTTTAAAAAAAATTTATTTATGAGTATGCAAGCTTACTTTTAGACAAACTTGTTTTATTCTGAGTGTAATCGAGTTGGATGCTAGTACTTACTATGGGCTACATTTGGTTTTTGGGAAAATGTTTCGAATAAAAGTTGTTAGTATATTTCTAAGAAACAACTTTAATCCGAAACATTTTTTTCGAAAACCGAATAAAAAAAAACACAAATCAAGTATAAAATTTTGAAAAATGAGCGCTACTTTTGTGGGAAAGTGTACAATCGGCTGCAAAAGTATCGCTATCGAATAAAATAATTTTATCGAATAAAATTTGTTAGTATATTTAAAATGAACAACTTTTATCTGAAGCATTTTTCCAAAAATCGAATAAATAAGGCACAAATCAATTATAAAATTTTTAAAAATTAGCTATACATATGAAACCAGCATACAACTCTGGTTCCTTCAAATATACGAAGGGTCGTGATATACGGACTCACGCGGGTCTCTTGCATGAGTTAAAATTTAGATTAAACTAACGTTGAAGTCTTGTTAAAATAAAAATTAATTATTTAATGACGCATAATAATCTTTCTAAGTTTTGAACGCTGTTATTTTTTTAAGCATAAATTTCTATAAATTTAAAAAATGTTTTGTATTATAATATATTTTTCATCGGTCATACCCCGAGTTGGTCGGGTTGTCGTGTTTTTAGGCCCCCGCACCAAAGGGCGTTCTATATATTTCACATATTGCGGGAAAAACTTAAGTACTCGGTTGGAATAGTTAACTTATTTAATTTAAATAGTTTTTACCACAATATCTGAACGTTAGTTTAATCTAAATTTTAACTCACGCTGGAGACCCGCCTGTTTCCGAATAGCACGGCCCTTATTAATAAAAACTTACTGGTGTCCACCAAATAAATGCATAAAATTAGATACCGACGAGGAAAAAAATAAAATGAATAAATTTTGAGGGTTATTTTCAGTTTTGTTCAAGTGTTGTTTGTTAGGTAATCAAAACCACGAGATGGTATGTTTATGGTGACTAATCAAGTTACCGCAAGTATAATTTGTTGATTTTAATGAACATCCGGATCAAATATAGAAACTTCAACATCAAATATATTTTGATAACTTATCAAGAAATCGATTTTTTTACTATCAATTTAAAATTAAAAAATCTATAAGAATCTACATTGAAATTTTTTAACCTGAGATATAGGTCTGTTATTTTGACCAGAACAACTATGGAAAAAATGTTGATAATTTCAAAGGGAGGTAAAATTGCAGTTTAATATTCGACTTACCTCAACAGTAAATACATTTGTGGATCCATCTAGAAATACAACAGTAAGACCAATAACTTTAAGCCGTCGATCACGAATAACGGCAAGTTCCGAGGCACGTACATGATACGTTCCGCTGGAGCCAGTAAATGCTCGTTTAGAAACCCTTTCAATCATTTCTCATTCTAACTTAATTTCTGTGTTAAGCAATTTTTGAGATTTATATAATAATAAAACAATCATTGTCTGCAACATAGTTTTTTATTTAGATAAACAACATTTTTCGAAATTTTCTTCGATATTCAGATGATTTTTTTCTCTTATTATAAAGGCACTAAATTTTCAGATTCAATTATTTTAATCACTTTTACAAATTGTTTATTATTGTTCAACTTTTCTTTTAAAAGTTAAATTGATTTTATTGTTTCGTTTATTGTTTTTATTATTACGAAATTTCTCATAAAGAATAAACAGCAGCCATTTTTCTACGTTTTATTAATTATTTGTATTAGAAAATTGATTTTTATTAATAATTATCACAATAGATGTTTAGTAATTAATTTTTATAACACAAATATGTTATCACATTTAAAAATTTAGAATATTAAGGCAATTGATGAGTCTTCAACCATTTTGACACAGACCCACAGTAGTGTACGATACAAGAAGTCATCTTTTTTTGTTGTAATTAAAAAAATATTGAAGGGATTTTATTTTATCTCATCATCATTCAGAATTGTAGAGACTCGTTTACACTATATGCGTATCACTGACTAATGCTACTATCAAGAAGATATAGATATCTTCTTGGCTACTATATTACGGAATACATGTAATGGCTATTGGAATTAGCTTTGTGTGTATTTTAAGCTGCCATTTTATTGGTTGTGTATAAAACTGTGGAAGTTTCAAATATATTTTTATAATAACTTATTGATTTTGTGTTAACGTTTGATTAATCAAGCAGTAATATGAATACTCAATACGAACTTTTAACGTCCTCGATGACGTCTTTTTAACTTAAGAAACATTGCTAAATTACGCAATGAGCTCTTTGTTTTAGATTTAAGGGCTACAAAATATTAGCTTCAACTGTATAACTTCAAAATACATAGATTCAAGACATATTTAACGACTTTTGAACTGTTTAGTAAATTGTTTTGAAATTTTCGTAGTAGCTTAGCATTAAGTGAGAAACATTTTACTAAATTTTCGTTCGTTTCGTAGCATTTTCGATATACCTCCCAAACATCCTTAAGAAGACTTCGAAACAGAGAAGTATTATACTTTCGATAAACTTACCAACTTCATGAAAATACTATTCAAAGATTACTATTAGTTTAAATTTTAAAAGAGCCAAATAATTTGGACCAACGGACAACGGTATCAGTAACCTAACCACCAACATATATATAATTCCACCACCAACTGAAATAAATGTAACCTAACTTCTGTGAAAATTTAGGTTATAGAAACTATATGATACATATATATTTATTAGGATTGCCCTGATTTTTTCTAGAGCAACGTTACCTTGTTTTGAAATAATTTGAATGCTAATACCCAAATGAAAATTTGAATTTAAAATTTTGAATACAGCCAGATTTTATGACTATATGTCTACGAACATGTTTTCTTGCATGTACTTAACTACTAATTCAACTTAAAAATAATTCGTTTTATGAATATTAATTACATAATCTAAATTTACGATTAATTTGTCATTGTTTCCTGATGAATGAATATAAAATTAAATGCTTTATACAAAATAAAGTCATGTGTTCGTGACCATTTCCATTTTTTTTCTATTTTAAGTATATGGAGTGAAAGTTGAAAAAGAAATTATTCTAATTTTTCCTCAAATTTAGGTTTACATTATTCGAAAATTACTCGATCAAATAAATAAAAAACAGAAATGCTTGTTTCAAGCTAATTCCTAATCATTGATTATAAGTAATGTCTGTATCATTTGGCTCAAAATTATTCATTAAATTGTACAAAATTCTAAATTATTAGAAAAATTTTCATATTTCACTTGATAACAAAAATAAAATTTAAAAAATATAGGGAAAAATATCCAACCATTTATAAATTACTTACACTTCATCCCAAAGGATTGAACATTTGCGAACAGTATATCAATTTTTCAGTGAAAATTAAATTATAAACCATTAAAAATGTCTACAATGACCTTTGGACAAAAAACATTCACCCCAACGGCACCAGATAAAGGAAGTTTTCCACTTGATCATGAAGGAATATGTAAAGAAACAATGTTTAATTATATGCGATGTTTGAGGTTAAATAAAAATAATAATTCGGCTTGTCGCATTGAAGCGAAAGATTATTTGGCATGTCGTATGGATAATAATTTAATGTCTAAAGAAGAATGGTCCAAATTAGGATTTCAAAATCACGATCAAATTAAGAAGTAAAACATTCAACAAAAATTTGTATACAATGACTGATAATAAGAGTTATAACATATTAATTGCTTGTACGGGAAGTGTGGCTACCATTAAATTACCATTATTAATTGAAAATTTGTCCTTAAGTAATAAAATATTACAGGTAAATCTTATCTGTTACATTTATCGGCTAACTGTAAGTTTAATTACTGTCCAGGATGTAAAACCTAGGAGTTTTGCAGGACAGGATTTGACCGAAAATTGACAGAGTGCGAATAGTTTAAATTGTAAATATCAACTTTTGAATGTTAAGTTTGATTTGTTTTAGATACGTGTTATTGTCACAAATCATGCCAAACATTTTTATGATCCTAAAGACATACCCAAAAATATTGAAATTTACTGTGATGAAGACGAATGGAAAACATGGAATAAACGTGGTGATCCTGTTTTGCACATTGAATTATCAAAATGGGCAGATTTACTTGTAATTGCACCGTTAGATGCAAATACTTTAGCAAAAGTTGCAAATGTAAGTGAAAATTTTAACAAATAAATTTCACAATTTCAAATATTAATGAAACATTCAGAAAATATACGCTCTGGCATTCTGATTTTTAATTTAATTTTTAAAGAAATTTATATCTTAATAGTTCATAAGGTTTTTTTTTTACAAAAATTCAGCTCTAAAAATTTTAGGTATAATATATTACAAAATTCCGGGAAAAAAAATTAATAATTATTATTATTTGTTTAACGGCACTGCGCTCGCTGCGCGGAACTCTATTTTCAACATTAAATAAAAAGTATTAAAAATAGAGGTCAAGTTCTGAGAGTGGACATTTTTTTCGGAAATCTCCTCCTCTTTAAGAATCTGTTAGTAGAATCTGTTAATTTCTCTAGCACCAATAGTTTTTGAGTAATTTTCAAAAAAGTTGACCCCTTTTCTTTGGAATCTTTAATTGTTTATAACTTTTGCAATTGTTTATGTACGGATTTGAAATTTTTGTTCTAGATGTCATAACGAGTTCAATGAGCTATCACACGTATTTTAATTCGCAGTAGCAAGAATTAACATGTTTTTTAACTCCTTGACTAGACTATGCCCAAAATTCTAACTTTTAAAAGTTTCCGAAATATTTGAATTTTCCCATTACCAAAAAAAAAAAAGATTTAAACTAATATAGAACGCAAACGGAACTGTTATTATTTTAAGTTTTCCAGGAATTTAAATCTGCTGGAAGGTGAATCTTTTACACCGAGTAAATATCTAAATAGAATTCGATTAGATGTAATAGATACTCAATTTCTTAACTGTGGACATAGTATGCTAATGAAATTAATTAATTAAAAATCACAGGACATATCAAGGATTTGTGTATTTAAATATATAACGATTTTTGTTTTAAAGGGACTATGTGACAATCTATTAACATGTGTGGTTCGTGCATGGGATATTAAAAAACCATTATTATTTTGTCCAGCAATGAATACAAAAATGTGGGATCATCCAATAACATCACAACATGTATCATTATTAGAAAGTTGGGGGTATACATTAGTACCATGTATTGCAAAAACATTAATGTGTGGTGACACTGGTATTGGGGCCATGGCTGATGTACAAACAATTACTCAACGTGTATTAGATAAACTGAAGTCATTGTAAATATTTTAAAAAAATTATTATTTTTATATATTGTTGGTATCAACCTTTGAAATAGTCAATTACTTTGTAAATTAATAAATTAATATTGTTATTCATAAAAATTTGTGTTTTATTTATTCTTTGATTCTTGTACAATAAAACCTGCAACTTTTTAATATTAGCGAAATTTAAGCAACCTCTATTATATAAGTAATTTTTATGAGCATCAACTTGATAATTTAAAAATTTTCTCTTATATCTTATGGTTTTCAAAATAAAATTTGGAAGTGATGGAAAGGGGATAGTTAATTAAGTTCATTTTAACTTGAAACCTCAATTTAAATAACATGTTTATTAGAAAGATAAATATATCTTGGGGTCTAAAAAGTATTGCACTTCGACATTATGGTCCATTGTGCTCCCCCTTCTACTTCAGTCTGACGAGATTCGCTTCTCCCATATCTTGACAATAGCCAGTAGCTTGCTTATTAAGTTTCCTGAAAGTTCATATATTCGAACATATACTGATTACCTATCCGTTCAGTAACTAGGTAAGTAAAGTTGTAATATGATGGGAGCGTTGTCGACGACAGCGTCGAAGAGGTCACATGATACGATTTGACGTCCGAGCTTCGATGCCTTTTTTGGCATTAGGACTCTGACTAACCTAATTTGACAGTGAAATTATCTCATTTGTCTAAATTAATTCATCTAACACTGCTCGAGTTGCAGTTTCTACGTGGATTACAATATAGGAGTAAAATAGCGAATTTACAATAATCAATTCTAGTTATAATAACGATTGGCGTCAAGCGAAAAAGTTGGTTTCATTCAAACCGTAAGCGTTTTTGATGTCATCAAAACTAGTCACATAATCGAACGTGTGACCCGTTTCTACGCCGAACGCCACTGTCAGCTAAAAAATGTACCTTAGAAAGAAGGGGCGGCAATTTTGTAGCTGTCTAGAACAGCGAGTTGTCTTAACTCTGCCCTGGTACTACAATTTTTTATTACAAACTTCACATTTTTCTCTAATACTATTTATTAAATATTGAAAATAAGGTTCCGTGCAGCGAGCGCAGTACCGGTAATTTTTTTTAAAAGCATAATCTTGATCAACAAACTACATTAGGAACGCGCGGAACCCTATTTTCAATAGAATTAACAAAACTGTTGAGGAATGTTTCATTAAAAAATTAATTTTTACTTCTTTTTCTCTAGGTTCATAATTACTTAGCGTCAACATAGCGGATGTATAAATAAAACAAGGTGTTATATCAAAATAAGAATTATTTATTTTTCGTTTCTTTTAAAATTCGTAACGTATTATCGGAACCACCAGTTACAATTAAACCATTCTTCCAATCACAACATAATACTTTATCCTCGTGACCACAAAAATCAAATAATGGTGCCCGTGTACTTCGTATATCCCACATTTTCACTTGTTTATCATGACTACCACTAATAAAGAAATTTTCATTAGTATCTGACCATCGTACAGTTTGTATCCATTGTGTGTGTGAAGTGTATGTGCCTTTTACCACAGAGCCCTCTGCAAAAGATGTAAGATATTAATGTTAAATAGCATGAGTACATTCATTAGATGTAGACAGTGAGAAAAAAGTAATGCAGAAATATGAAACCATTAAGGTAGTTGTCTTGCAGTTGTAGCGGTATCGCTACTAAAATCAAATATACTTTAGTTTATTTTATACCTTTGCATTTCAACTACATTCTCCCTGAGTTATCACGATAATTATTTATGTTCATTACTTTGGTAACTATCAACAAAGTCATTTAGACATTTTGATAAATTCATTTTAATAAAGATCATCTATATCTTTATTCCTGTCTTTTTATTTATTATTTGTAGGATTGTTAATTATTGGATTCTCTTATATTCATCCAACCTCCTACACAATAATCGTGTTATAAAGTTTCAGTTCATAACACACATCAATTATATGAATAGACTATTTTTTTGATTAGAATGTACCTCGTATACTTGTTCGCTTCGATTATAAAAATGTCAATCTTTTTGTTAAACTATTACAATAATTAAACGGTCAATAATTTATTTATTTTCTTCAAAATATAAATATAACATCATTTTACATTCCTAGTTTTTTCGGCGAAATCGCTCGACGAGTTTTTTAAATAAAATTAAAAGTGTGGTGAAATTACTAGCTTTGTATATATCTGTAATGTTTATATTTCAGATTTTTAAACACGTTTACACACACGTATATATAAGTCTGAAGACTCGTATTTAAGCAATTAAAGATGTACCAGCATGAAACCACTTTTCAACAGATTTTGCTAACTTTTTTTTCACAGGCTAAAAATAATGTTTTCTAATAAATCCTAAAGTTTTTTTTTTAAATCGCGTTTTATCGTTTTGTTTTCGAAATATAAAAGTTTAAAATTATTTTTTATTTCAAAATTACATTAATTTGTGTACTGAATATATCTATGTGTTGTGTATGGGTGTTTATGTATTTGTTCTATCATAAAAGCAAACCAGTTTTTTGTCCTGATTATATAAGACAGTGCTGGAACTACCTTAAGTTGTTATTTTTTAATTTTTACAATCTATTTGGGTCGAATATATTTGTTTTTCGAATAAATGCCTCGAAAAAAGTTTATCGTCATAAGAATAGTACGAAAACCGAATGAATTCGGTATATATCAGCTATGAAATTTGAAAAAAAAAGAACGCCACTTTTACAGTCGACTATAATTCTTACCATTAGATCGAATATCATAAATTCGAACATGTCGATCTGCTGAACCCGTAACAATTAAACTATTCAATGTTGAATAATCAACATCAAAAAATGCTTTGTTTCCAACAATTTCTTTTTTAATTCCACCTAATTCAACGTCCCATAAACGAATTGTGTGATCCCAACTAGCCGAACATATCGTATTGTTATCGATGTATGCCATACCACTAACAGCTTCTTTATGACCTTGCAGTGTCATTATGGGCGTCTGCAATTAAAAAAAAAAAAGATTATGTGGAACCAAACAAAATACTATTTTATGAAATACTTACCCGAGATTTTCCACCTTCTGTTCGTAGCCTTTTTGAAGATGGTTCATCTTCCCGTGTATTTGAAGTTGCGGTGTCTTCTAGTTCTAAAAAAGGCATAAGTTATAATTGTTTTTTGTAAACTAGCGTCTATTTATCCATTGTTAGTATGGTTGACTTTCGGTTATTTTATACCAACGGAAGTGACTAGCGTTTACTTATTTTGACATTTAAGTAATATGTCTGAACATTGATAACATTCTTTGACATCAAATGCTTGATATGAAAAACCATACACATCTAGGATGGGAATCGAACCCACGACCTCTTGCATTCTAGAACAACGCTCTGCCTCTGAGATGTTATCGTAGTGGAATGCATATGAATTCTCACTATCTTTTGATTTCAATGTATTATTAATTTGTTTATTTACTATTTACATATTTTTTAATTCTTTTTTTTTTTTTGTAAACTAGCGTCTATTTATCTATTGTTAGTATGGTTGCCTTTCGGTTATTTTAAGTTTTACAGTTTAACCTCAACTAAATATACACAAAATAGAAAAGGTTCTTACTTGCTGACCATAATTTAATATAGGAATCCCACCCAGAGGACACAATTATTGTTCCTGTAGGATCAACTCGTACACATTCAATTCCACGTTCGTGACCACGTAGAACAGTAACACATTGGACGGCATTCTCTTCCACTTTCCAATGCCATAAAATAGCTGTCTGATCATGTGACCCACTCACGAATATTCCTTGTACATTATCTAGCTGAGCCCATGCCACTGCCTTAACTGGTCCTGTATGTCCAGGCATAACAAGTTTGTGTGTGCCTTTTGTACTCCATAAGTGTATTGTATTGTCATAACATCCTAAAAGAAATTAGGGTAAAAACAGAAGATAACTTAAATAATTTTCATGTAATAAATGCATTGATAGGTGATCGTTCCAAAAAAATATATAGAAGTTAACAATTGATCTTACTTATTCAATTCATATACTGGGAGCTCCCTTTAGGAAATATTAATTTTACAATTTAATTGCATTTTTCATACCAATATTAATTAATAAAAATTCAATGACATGTTTGTCTATATAGTATACGCTAGTTTTTTCGTACTATGTCTTCGTAACCTTAATGGAAATTGCCATTAGTATAGTACTGTGGCGCTTAAGTATACATAAATAATATGTGGGAAAATAAAACAATGATATGATAAAATTAACTCATTCATCTATATCATCCGTGGTGTAACGGTAGCACACTTGTTATGAAATTCAGAAGTCTGGGGTTCATTACCTGGTGATGAGATTTTCATATCAATATTAATTAATAAAATAATATATATCAATATAAAAATAATTCAATTGCAAACACAATGGTATTAGTTTGTCAGAAAAATGTGATCCAGGCTCACGGTTGATGAGCTTTAAAGTATAAAAATTTGAGATGGATTGCTCTACAGTCCACAATTTTAGTTCGATTGGAGTTATTTTTTGCTTTCCGTATTTGAATAACGTAGTTCGTTAATGGAAAAATTTACCAAGAAACTGGGGGGGGGGGGGGGGGGGAGGTAAGGTTGTAGAGAGGGTAGGAGGCTGAACCACAAAACGTTAAATATCTCTCTAAATATTGGCAAAATGAACATGAGTAAAGTTGTAGGAAATTATTTTTACCTCAATTTATCTACTGAATACTGATTAATATAATCATAATAATATTAAAATTGTCGCCAAGGTAACTTAGTAGTAGCGGAGGGGGCCGTAGCCTGTCAAGTAGGCCGTTCTAGGCCTTTTTTACCTACCCCTAAGGAACCCATACCCTCAGCCTTTTCTATCCTCTATAACGCCTTGTTCGTTTTACCTACCCGAACCTACCCGTCTTCTTTACGAATGACAAGACAGAGCTCCACTTTAGTTGTTTTACCTGAAATTACCCCATTTCGGTTGAGCCGAAGCCTAGATACCTCATTCTGGCTCTGTAAACATTCTGTCAGAAAGTGGAAGGGCGTATCATCCGACCCGTTACAGTCAAGGTAACTTAATTTCATATGTATTATAATTCCTTCCTCTGAAAATTCACTTAGACCACGTAGCTCCTATGTGCCGAATTTAAAAAGAATACAAACGATAGTAGATATAAAAAATTAATGAAATTATTTTTTAAATTAAGGGTGCTCCTGAACAGATATTTATTGTCAATCCATCCGCGATTGGTTTGTTTGTATAGTGTGCTTTATGTAAATCGGGGTACTATATCAAATTTATTTCATTTTTGAATGGAGTTCATTCATCTATAACTTATTAATATTTATATTTCCTAACCAGGTATATTCAACTTTTTTGTGCTTGCTTTTTACGAACTTCTGAAGCGACAGCGGACGCCAGTGTGAAAAGGATGTTGATTTCCACGAATAGAAACTATTTTTTCAGACTTTTAGGAACGTAAACTGTAATTTTAGCAATATATACTAGCGATATTAAAAATTCAAGTAGCCAGCACTTATATCTTGGGAACTAGACGGTGATAAAAGACAAGCAGGTATACAATTGAGCGATAACAATACAGTTCCATTGAATTTTATGGAAAAGGGCCATTTTCTACTGAAATATTAAGGAGATTGTGATATTTTGGATACCAAGCTTTGATTGCGGATTCTGTTATTTTCCTGGAACTCGTTATCGTTCCTTGGTAGCTGATTATGGTTCAAGTTTCCGGAAAGGTGATATGTTAGGGAATGGAAACAAATATGTTAGATATGTTTCTCGGAAATTACAAATGTTAAAATTTCCACAAGTATAGCTTTAAAGGTATATATCACATTAATTTTCAACCTTTATGTGTTCTATTAAATTCCATTGTTAAAACTTGGCACCTAAAATATGAGAATCGTGGAGAAATATTTACCTGTAAGAATCCATTTGTGTCTGAGATCAACAGCAGATACCCAATCGTCATGTAATAAACAATCTTCGGGTTCAGGTGGTGGATTCTTTATAATATATTCAATATCAACCGTTAACTCAGTAGATAAACCAAACTCTGATAAATGTTCTTGAAGCGGACATCGTAATAATTTATCCGCAACGATGAAATCAAATTCTACACTAGTTTCGTTATTGGACTCTTTTAATAATTCATTTAATAATGTGTTTAATGCGGTTGTATCGATTGTTAATGGTACGGAATATGGGAAATCAGCAACAGCATACCTAAAAACGTGTACAAGTTTTACGAAGTTTTTAAACAATTTTACAAAATTTGTACATATTGATATACTTACTGGTCTTGTTTAGTTAATAAACGAATATTAACTAGACCTGTATTCGAATTACCATCAGTTTCCATTTATTTGATTTTAACGTAAACCAGAAATACATAAAACAAATTTTTAAATTTATTTGAGGTTAAATTTGTCTAATGTTTATGTATAGGGAATTTTTTTATTTAAGATCATGCATGCGGTTTGAATTTACCGCGCAGTTTAAAAGCAAACAAGCACTCATCTTTAACTAGGGGCGGAAATTTATTTTAATAATAATAATAGTTTTTATTGATGTACCCATTTGGGCTATTCAATCTACAAATATTCTGTAACAATTTATTATGTATTTACAATTTGAATAAATCATATAGTTATAAAGAAAACATTACATTAGACTCTCGTTCCATATTTGCCTTATTTTTCCCAAATATTTTACAAATAAGATTTGGCTTTCTTTTTCATTAGGCATACAGTTCTCCCACACGCAACAAGCTAACTTTTGCTAAATATGTTTCCCTCAATTCACTTAACCCAACACACTCAAACAATATGTGATATTTACTCTCTTCAGTCTGCTCGCAAATGACACATATTCTGTTTCCATGTTCATCTCGTCTGTTTTTGTATTTCCAGCTTCCTAGCCTGAATCCTGCCAATTTTCTCCTCCATTCTAGTTCAATATTGAACATGTACTTAGCTCCTTGCTCGTAATGTGCCAATTGGTTGAACTCAAGTTTGTTTTCTTTAAGGGCGTCTTGTAATAGATTTATATACCCCCATTCTTTTATTGCTTCGTATATTTCCTTGTTCATTTGTAAATCGATCGTTGTGTCACCAATATTTAAAACGTTTAATTTATCTTTAACTTTTGCTCCCCAACTTCTATGATCACCCGTTACTCTACTAATAACACACGCGTATTGCAAGGTTTTGTTTTGATTGCCCAGTTGTTTGATATAATGTTTCACTACATTTTTGAAGATAAGAACTTCGATTGGTAATTGACCCACTTCCAAAAACACCCCACAATTAGCTGTGGACTTACTCACCCATAATACTTGTTTAAAAAATATTGTCCGCACTTTTTCAATTGTCTCAAATTTTTCATCAACCCCCCATATTTGGCTACCATATAAAAGTATAGGTTCAATCATTACTTTAAACATTTTAATAATGATGTTTGCTGGTATCCATTGGTTGCAGTACATGAATTTTTTAATTTCACTCATTCCACGAATGGCTTTTGTATTTATGTTATCGAAGTGCTTCTCCCATTTCCCATTCCAATTAAATAATACCCCTAGATAATTAAATTGATTGACATTCTCTATCTCAGTTTCATTATATTCCCATTTTTCATTTTTACTTTATTTCTGTCCCTTTCTGAACACTAAAATTTTTGATTTCTACTCGTTCACGGTTAATCTATTTTCGTCACAATACTCCTTTAATTGTTTCAGTGCTCTCTTTACTCCTACTATTGATTGGGATAATAAGACCATGTCATCTGCATACAAAAGTACTTTAACTTCCCTTCCCTTTAAAGATGGAGCATGTTTCAATACGTTTCATTTTTTCAGGAAAGTCATTTATATACCACGCAAATAAAATTGCCGAAAGTTGGCACCCCTACCTCAAACCCCTGCTTGTAGGTCTAGTTTCTGTTACTGTATTACAATCCATCTTTACACAGAACCAAATCCAAGCTCGATATTTTTTATTTCTCAGTCTTTGATTATTCCATCATTCTTAAAAATAATTTGGACCCAGATAAATAAATAGATAAATCTTGGAGTATGAAAAGTACTGCACTTCGACCTTATGGTCCATTATTCTCCCCCTTCTACTTCAGTCTGACGAGGTTCGCTACTACCAACCATATCTTGCCAATATCCAGGAACCTGCTTATCAGGTTTTCCTGATGGTTCATATATTTGGGGTGAGATGCACCGGAATATTTAGGAATTGCTGTATCCAACAGATTTGCAGTTAAAGATGGAGCATGGTCTGCACATAATGGAGCTATTCATTGTGTAGTCCTATCGTGTGTAGATGCTTTTCTAGGTGATGTCCGGAAAAAGTTCAAAAACAGTATTTTCCTGAGTTATTTATATACCGCATATTTATATATCCCAGTGACCACGGTGTTTAAAGTCTACCCATTCAAAATAAGTTCTGGGTCTATGAAAGGATTACCTTTCATAAGACTTCCTCCTTTACTAAGGTATCTGCTTTTTCATTTTCTCCGAAACCACTGTGACCTGGTATCTAGATCAATTTAACGTTGTTCCGTTTTGTCAGCTTTGACTTTCCGCGAGAATGTATACATTCTGGTTTATGTAGCTCCTATGTAGGTTTACCTGGACGGAAGCCAGTAAGGCGAGAGATTTTCCTGCCTGAAAGATGATGGCATTCATTCTCAAGTTGAGGCTAACGTTTGCCTTGGGTCTTTCCGTACCGAATCCGTCCCCAGTTTAGAAGCCGTTTGTATACCAAACGATTCCTGTCTTGAGATAGGATGGTTCTCTCTCCGCCCACATGTCTCTTATCACAAACTACTGTGAAATATCTTGAGAAGGAATATATTTTGAGAGGCACATTTCAGAATTTAATCTAACAGGAACTAAAATACTGTTGAATACAGTTTACTGAATACGAAATGAACCACTGGACCATTTTTCAAAGGGATATATTGATTAAATAATAAACGCCAGAGACATAATGATTATCTGATTTCGCTTTTAAGGAAAGTATTAAAGGATTCAATAGAATAAAAAAACAAAAACCATCAAATTTTTTTTAGTATTTAGACAAATACATTTTTATTTTTACCAACACAAATAAAGATGCGCAATACAAAAAAGAAAAACAAAAAGACATGAAAGAAAAAAAGGAAAAGTAATCAACAATTAAAAAACACATATCTTATATTCTAATGTTCTAACATTGTCGAATAAAAATAGAAATGCTTCGCACCCAATAATTAATTCATATTATCATTTCTAATTAACTATTATATAAAAAAAAAGGTTGAATTCATTCAATATTCTTTTTATATCATAGTTCCGTGATAATAATTTATTCAAAAATCACTGTACCAAAAAAAAAGTATTTTTGACACTATTCTAATTTTTATCCAAAAACGGAACGAAAACTAAAACTGAAGCAATTTTAATTTTTTTTTTTTCCAAATTTCATTCGACTGTGTGTTTATTTTTAATAATTTTTTTTTGTTATTTTTTTTTTCATTTTTTTTTAATTTTTTCATCATCCTAAATTTAAAACTAATCTAATAATTTTTTTTTTAAAATATACCTAGCTAAATCTTTATACCAAACTAGTGAACTTAATAACTAAATATTACTATTTATTCTACGAATCTCTAAATTTACATTCTAAAAACGCGGGTTGCGCCACCATGATGAGCTCGTTCCATCGTCAAGCTGTTTTTTTTTTTTTAATTACTAAAAGTCTTAATTAATAAATTTTTTTTTATACAAAGAGTAAAGGGGGTAATAATAGTAAGTTAGATAATAATTCAAAATCGATCTCATACACACAACGTTAGCGATTTTATAGAGGGGGGGGGGGGGAACAAAAAAGAATTCAAAGCTTTATTTCCGATTGTATGTATGAAATTTACGATTTATGCGGTAGTGTATAGAGACAAGTGTGAAACTCTTAAATTAATTGTATAAATGTTTTATTCCAGCAATTTTAGCGATTATTAAATGATCTAAAATAATTTTTGTTTATATAAAAATACATCGCAGTTTTTTTTTTTGTTTGGAATATGTTTTTTTATACTTGATAAAAAGATGTCAATTCATAAACGAAAGATAGGTTTTTCCTATCAAACTCTATGAAAAAGCACCTTTTAATTATATTTTTCATCAATAGTTTTCTTTTTAAATGTTACCATCATTGTCCTTGAATATACACATTATATTAGTTTTTTTTGGCTCGCACACAAACATTCAAAATTTTTTTTAGGGTATGCAGCATAATGCCGACATCACACGAGGGTGGAATATCAAGCCCCTAAGTGGTAATAAAAAATAATCTAAGTTTAAATCTATACGCATATTTTCTGATCTAACTACTGACTGATCTTCAGTTTTAAAAGAGTTTCCTTCCCACGTGTGCGTGGCAACGCCACCCTAGCACGCAAACAAACACAAGTAAAAAGCTTGTTTTATTTATTTATTTTTTTAATAAACCTTATCAAAACTAAATCAGTTATAAATATAATTTCATATCTCATTTCTAAATATGATGTAAAAACATTTTGTTTTTGTTTTACGAACGCTCGCTTTTAGTTAGCTAGAGCGATTCGTTAAATCAGTTATAAAAGCGCTTGTACACGCGCTTATTGTATGTTTTCTTGTTTCTTCTAATCTATTCAATGACACTCCTTAATTTAGAGTATAAACAGTCATATATTTGGTTTGTAGCTTTCATGTTTTAAATAAATATGACCATGTGTATTTGGCTTCTATTTTTGAAGAAGGTTTTCTAAATTGATGCGAGGCATATTCTTGAAGGAATTTTTCAAAAAGGAAGAAGAGTATTAACAAACACGACCTCTATTTATCATGTATGTTCATTCCGTACTTAATTCCCTTCCTTTTTGAAGAATTTCTTCAAAAAATTCTATTGCGCTTTTTTCAGTGAATTGTGGCTTCTATTTGAATAAATTCTCCAAAAATAAAAGAGATAAAGCAACACAATCTATCTTGTTTTATATATTCATTTCATTGATTATTGCAAATCAAGATATCATTTTGACGTTTCATTATAGGTTATGTAAAAAATTGAACATAAAATCTGACATCTTGATTGTGTTTGAATTAAATATTACTGAAATAATAAGGATTTCTTTTGATATTCTTTATTATTGTGATTCAAGACCTGCTTTCATCAATCTTTTGATTTAATTTACAATTGTTTAATATGAGAAAGGATAGTTACAATCATTTAGAGGAAGTTAAACATGTTTAGGTACTACCCTTAAATAAAAATTACATTCATTTGTATAATAATCACAATAAATCAAATAATTTTTAAGTTCAAATGAACTGAAATAGTTTTTTTTTCTTCTGGTAACAAAAATAAAGGTAGTTTCTTTTTTAGTCCTAAGACATCAGAGGATGAGATAATGATTTTTCCAATAATAATTGATATTTTCTTATTTTCTTAAAATTACGCCCATTGTCAAGTATTTACGAAAGCTGTGAGTACTTGTAAAATATTGACGTGTCTCTTTGGAGGAACCATCTAATTCTTGTTATTTTTCATGATGTCATAAACATAAAATTTTGACTGAAAATAAAATAAAATTTCTAAATAAACCGACTTGTGTTGTTTTTGGCACCTATCCACCATGATAGAGTACCCATAGTTACTCTATTTATCATTCAAATTCTATCCAAATTTGTTTGCACACTGTGATTTAAAAAATCAAATTGAAACATTTCAAACTATTTTCAATTTCTTATCAAAATTTTTGTGTTTTATATACAATTTTTCTATTTAAAAAATAGTTTTCAAAATGTTACTCAAATTGTCTTTTTTATGTTCGAAATATTCTAATTCTTAATTTGTGTAAAATGTACTTTTTACTGAATTATAAAATATAATTTTATTATTCTATTTTTTTATAAAATTTTTCCTGTACATAGATAAAAACTTGTATTTCCGAAAATAAAACTTCATCAAAATTTTACACATTATTCAAAAAAGAAACTTCGATTTGCATTCCAATTGTTGTTATTCAAATATATTTTTAATGTAGATTAAAACCATGTATACATTCAAAAATTATTCGGTCTAAAAAAAAATTTACAATTTGATTTTATAGGTATTTTTACAAATTATTTGCAGTGCTCTCATTCTTTTCCTTAAATGCATAAATAGTTTTAATCTTCGGTAAAAAAGAGTTCATTTAGATTGTATTCATTTTGGGCGCTTACTCTTGAAAATGGAGTTAGTTTTAACTCTTTCAAGCAATAGAATAAAACAAAACTTGATGCCGCTGAAAGCGCCCGAAAAGAATACACCCTTAGTGTTGAGTAAAAACTAACAGCTATTTATTAACTGTTTTGTTGAATTCAAAATAAAATATTAAAATTTAATTAATCAAAATTTAAATCGTTAAAAAAATTAATTTTTCCACAGTGTTGTTTTTTTATGTCATTCAACGTTCAATGGAAAGGAAACGTATTGCTTTTTTTGCCTGAAAAAGATGATGGTTGTACTATGAACCACAAAACTAGCGCTCTTTTTTCAAAATTTTATAGTTTAATTGTGGCTTTATCCATTCGATTTTTGCAAAAATGCTTCGAATAAAAATTGTTAGTATATTTATAATGAACAATATCTGAACCACTTTTTTGAAAACCGAACGAATAAGATTCAAATATAAAATTTTGAAAAAAGAGCGCTACTTCTGTGGCTATGTGTACCTATTACGAGCGAATCAACAAATATCTAACGTTATTATGTTTATGACTAGTCAAATTT
The DNA here is from genome assembly GCA_963920215.1 of Nineta flava. Classification (NCBI taxonomy): domain Eukaryota; kingdom Metazoa; phylum Arthropoda; class Insecta; order Neuroptera; family Chrysopidae; genus Nineta; species Nineta flava. Next base: position 121,383,109 of record OY986040.1, read on the forward strand.
ACCACTTTTTTATCCAGACCTTCGTTAAGATTATTCATAAAATATATGGATGCTATCTTTTCCCATAAATATTGTTACCTTGATCTCTAATCTGTCCATGCAAACGATTATATACAATAGATTTCCTATTTTATTTAAGTGCGATCATTAGGCGAGAATCAAAGTCGCTACCAATAGTAACGATTCAAATGTCTGCCAATGATCTTCTTAGTAATCTTGTAATTGCTGATCCAAACTAGGCGCTAATGAAATGTATGGCACTTTTTCCTAAATATTTAGTAGGTAACAATATTTAATTGGTATTATTTCCCCGCAAGCAAAAATCGTGTTTAATCCGTCTTATTCTAGTCCATAGGTATTTGAAGGACAATTATAATTTTATAATTATATTTACAAAGCATTAAACGCCATACTTAACTAATTTTTAATTCTTCAACGATTTTTCCCATTTATAAATTTTATTTTGTATTAAATCAATGATTTTACTAACATATCCAATAGTTTTGTACAATTTCTTGACAATTGGACCAATTTTCGTGGAGCTTGTCTAGGGAAATAATAACTTAACCATAATAATAAATATTATTAAAAAACAGAATGGCGGTTTAAAAATAGAATTAGAACAATATATTTTCAATAGATTCATTTTTTTTAAAACTAGAGCCTGTTTTTCGTATCTCTCATCACCTCACAGTGGTTTTTCATTTTAAAATTTTCATTTTTGGGTATTTTAGTAGTATTTTTTATTTTTCATTTTATACCGTTAATTAATCGAACACCGATATTTAAAAAAATATATTAAAAATATTTTCAGAGTTTAAATCCCTGTCAATTGGACTCTATCTTCTGAAAAGGCACGTGATCTCTAAAATCAATCTTTAAGTCTGTTCCATCAAATTTTATGTGTGACTTTTTCAAATACACAAACATATTATTTTATATTATTTTATTTATTTTTTTTTATCTAAAGTGGGTTTGGTGCGAATAATTTTTTTTATTGGGTTTGTTTCTTGGATTATAATTTTTTACAAAATAAAAAACTTGATATTTTTCAGATTTTTGTTTATATTACAAAAGTGTTGTAATAGGGATATACAATTTTTTGATTTTTTTAAATTTAAGATTTATGGCATTGAGAAACAAATAAGAAATTTACCCCCTAACCGATTTGGTTGCACGTTTACTTAGCTTGACTTTTTCACGATTTCCATATCACTCTCCTGAGTGTGGTTTTTTCGAGTATTTAATCAAATACAAAAAATTGTAACCCAAAAATAACTTTGAAACGAGCTAAAAATAATTTATTTAAATATTAAAAAATTAATAAATTTGTTCAATTTACAAAGCCATTATTTATTTATTATTATTCTACATGCGCGTTTTATTTTTTAATAAGAAAAATTGCAATGATTCAAAATAAATATTTTTCGTATTTACAAATTCTTGTGATGGTAAAATCCAGGCTGCCTTGATCTTAGTCTTGAATTGAAGCCTTGATTCAATACATTCCTACTTTTTAACAATTTTTCGAAATCGATATAAAATTTATATCAGTTCGAATTTATAATAGATAAATTTAAATATTAATTTTATTTAAAAAAACAGATGACAAACTAATCAACCTCCCTTAATAGTTTTCTTACAAACTATCAAACAAAACTCATTTTGAAATCTTCATACCTATTATCTTGGAATCTTGCAATAATATAATATTAAAAAAATGATGTACCATTCTACAATGTCCAAATATCCCTCCATATATAAAGGGGAATACAAAAGCGCGATATTTTAATTTCCAAAAAGCACCACAACTCTTTTGTGTAGACAAGTTTTTTTCCTTTTAAAAGCGTTATGTCTTTACAAATTTTGCACACTACATGATTAAATAATATATCACTTTTTTCCTGGGGGAGGATAGGTGAAAAATGTTACTTTTAAATTTCCACTATTTACTCTGTTAATATGAAACTTGAAAGTGCATCCAAATCTATCAAGCATCAAATTAGCATGAGTGTTAAAGCAACCTTTTTTTTCGATTGTATCGAAGAGATGGAAACAGAAACGTATGTATGATATACAGCGTGTATACACAATATTTGGTACTCAAAATGTACAGTGACTGTTTTGTTTGGAGTGTTTTAGAATTCATTAGTGACTTATGTGTAGGGTTTCTGTGAACAGCTCTCATATTTTTTTTACGAATCCTATATACAAGGTGATCTCATATTGAATGGATGTCACGTGACTGTATTAGCTTCTAAAATCTAAAATAATTAACTAATATTTTTGCGTTTTAGGCGTGAGTGAGTTTAATAAAGATAGAAAACTGTCATACCTTTCCCAAAATTTTAAGATGAAATTATCTAGGACAAACTCTTCATAACAGTTCTGGTATAAAAATAGATTATTACAATCAAGAAGAGTTTTGCCAAAATATCCTCTGAAATAGTAGAATGGGAATTTATTGGGAATAGTTCTCACTTTAAGCTGGGAACAAAAATACATCACTAATTGCCCCTAATGTTAATGACATAAATTTCGATATAAAATTTCTTACAATTTACTATTTCTAAGTTGGTTGATATAAATTTTTTGGAATTATGGATGATACCCTGTTAGAAGAATTTTTTAACATTACCTTAACTGCACAATAAGGCTTTCTTTATATATTTAAAACAAAAAGTGTAATATGACAGTCGAATTATAGAGATCACCCTATATAAAACATAAATAAAAAATTTCTAAATACACGTGCTATTATGGTTTTCATAAATTCTATGAGAGAGATATAACACACAAAAAGTGAGAAAACGATATTTTTTTTAATATCAAGTGATGATATTTTTAAATTCCTCACATAAATTTAAAAAAAAAACATATTTTCAAAAATATACTTGGGTAATTATATCTTTTTTAATGTAATGAGAGAATACTTTTCGACTAAAACGGTATACGTAAAATTTTTGGACAACAATTATAGTATCGTTATACCCAATTCAAACCAGCCTTAAATTTTTTGTACGAGAAATATTATTTTTTTTCTACAACAATATATCACTGCGTTCAGTCAATTCTTAAATTATATTTAGATAGTTTGATTGATATTATTTACAATTCAAATTCATCTCTTTCACATTATAAGTTAGGTGTCAAATCCGTTGAGTGTTGAGTACAGATATGGCGGTATTATTGATGTGAAAACATCTATAGCGAGACTGTACAAGATTTTATATGGGTAGTGAAATGAAATTTCAGATTATATTGGCATTGTTAAGGTAGGATAAATTCATTCTTGTTATCAACCAACGTTTAACGACATTAACGTTTATGTTTTCACATCATGCCTAAGACGCGTATGTAACGGGTTAATCTTGTCACTCATTGTGATTTTATGTCATTGTGGTGTAATCAATCCATTGACAAAAATTATGGACTGAGCTATTATTTGCATGTGCCAGTGTATCAAATGTATCTGGCGAATAGTTCAAAGACCGATAATCCGTGTGTTACAGTATTCATTAGAACCAGATAGATATTAGCCACATAATAGCTCTTTCCTTTTCTATCAGGTTGACATGTGTCGATGCGATATGTTCAGTCCATACGTCGATAGATCAATCATATAAAGAGTTTAACATTGTAATAATACATGTCTCACGTATTAATTGATCTTGCGAATTTTATACCTAACTGAAATTGTAAAAGTAGCTAGTTGTTTGTGAAGTCTAAGTTTTTTCCCAGAGAGAAAAATCTAGACAGTGACGATGTTATTAAATGTGATCGTACGTATACAATCATTCAACTTTAAAAAAACATATTTTCAAATTATCTAAAACTTAAATTTCCAAATTCAATTTATTTCTATTCTATAAATCGAATTTAAAACTTTTTACTATATAAAATCAAAATAAATTTTTTTTTTAATATATACAATTTCATATAGACCAGATATCAAGTAGGTAAAATTTTGAAACAGAAAAATTTTAACTAAATTCCTCACACTTTTTTAAGGATATTACAAAGCTAGTTCCATGATTCTTTTCGACATTCAAGCTTTTTGTTGGTTAAAAACAATATTTTATGGATAAATTGTTCACAATCTGATCTATAATCGTATAATTCAAATAATAACTCAAAATAACGAGAATCGAATGCCAAATAGTGTTTTATTAATTGATTTGCAACGTTTTGTTACAACTCTGAAATTACAATTGCTTTTTTAACATTTTATACTGATTTATTTGAATTTCTCATTTTGCATAGACTAAGGATGTCACAAGATAGTAACGAAACGTTGCGAATCCAGTTAAAATACAATTTGGTTTTAATATTCTCAACATCCTGAATTATTGTTTTTACAGAAATTATAAGAAATGCAATTTCTTCACTTTAAGGTTCAACCCTTTACTATTACTAATCATTAATTACAATTGGTATAAAATGTTATAACTATGCTAAAATAAACTCTTCAATAATTTTATACTGGACATCTGGTCTAACCGAGCTGGTATGAATAAAGTATTTGATAAAATAAAAAATCAATAATCACTGATAGTAGGTTGGGGTGGGGGGGGGGGGGGGTGTTGATAAACAGGTTTTTTTTTGTCAATATAAAAATTTATTTCTTTTAAATAAATTTTCCATGGAAAATAATCCATTTTATATGGTGTCACGATTTTTTTGGATTTATACATATACATTTGAAAACATATTATTAGTATGCTTAAAAAATTATGGTAAGTGTGCAGAGGTCGGTCTATACAAAATATTATTATTTGTTTTTTTATTTTTGTCATAGGCAAGAAAGTTTCTTTTTTTTTCTTTTTTGACATTTTCCTGTTTTGATTAATATGTGTGTGGAATGTCTTATTAATTATTTAATTACAATATAAAAAAAGAAAATAATTCTTTAATAATATTGGCTTTCCAAATCTTGAAAAATATATATCTTTTTGGACAAAAGTCCAAAAAAAATCTAGATTATATTTATGGTTTATTTATTTTTGGAAGATTAACGATAATTAAAAATCGGAAGAGTTTTTTCTTTTGTGTATGTAAAATTGTGTACCAATTTTACGCGATAGATAGTTCATCAAAAAATAATAATTAGGTGGAAAAAAAACTCTGGTTTTTTTTGTTGTTTTTTATTAAAATGTGACTTTTGATTATTTCAGATAATCACCGTCTGTGTCGTGCGTATCGCGTACATGATGCTGCTCGATATTACAATATGCAACCCAATAAATTCTTATTGAAAATAAGCGTTCACTTAATAAAATTTCTATGAAAAAAAAACATGACTACTACAACTCTATTAAATATGCGGAGACAGGGGGGAAATCAAAAATCAACTGTGAAATTCTTCATAAGAAAAAAAAATCACTTTAAAAAAAGTTTTTCCTTTTGTTTTCAATTATGCAAAAATATTAAATTTTTGTTCATTTCAGAAGAAAATTGATCTCAAAAATTTGAAGAACAACTGAGAACGCACACTATCGAGTAACAAACAATTGCACAGGGACATAGTTGTTGTTGCTTCGATGATGATGTTGATGATTATGTGAATGATGATAGACTCACTTGGGTTGTTGGGTAACGTAAGTCTGGTAGGCCGTAGTATCATCTGGGGAAGCAGCAGTTGAATGTTCCTCCAATGGCATAGTATGTATAATTGACGGGCCAGGTCCCGCAGTGTAATACTGGTACGGATGTGGTAGATACGAACCACTACCTAATTGTAATGATGCCATATGCGTAGCTAATGGGGGTAAATATGGTGGTTCTGATGCAGGTACAACATCCACTGGTTGTTGCACAACATATTGCGGCAACCATTGTGCACCAGGCATAGCATAACCAGGCACAGCTTGACTATAACGATGGTATGGCAACATGTGAGCAGCAACTCCATTTTGTGCTACAGTTGTTGTTTCATATACTTGTTCGTTGGGATCACGCCATGTTGCATTTGGAACACGCACTCCGCCAGTTGTATTGTTACAAGTTCCCTTCTTTTTGTTACCACCATCAGCGAATTTTACAAGTAATGGCTCTTTTGCACCAGCTAATGGACTACCATTAAACATTTGTATAATTTGTTCACATTTTTCACGAGATTCCATGCGTGCAAAACCAACACCTTTCGACATTCCAGTTGTATCACGTAGTATACGTGTTGAGATAACTTGTCCATATTTGGCTAACATGTTGTCAACATCATTCTCCTTGAAGTTCAGTGGTAAATTTGCAATGTACAAATTTGTCGGGTCCTGTTCTTGTTGCTGCGCATATAAGATTTTACAATTGAATATTTTTTATTTCGTTTATTTAATGGTTATGTTTTTATGAAGATTTAGAGAGTTTTGAAATGAATTCTTGAAAGTACAATGGTTTGGTTATGAAAATCAAAAAAATTATGTAACATTATTATTTGTGTATACTTAAAACGCCACAGTACTATACCAATGTCAATTTCCATTAAGGTTAAGAAGACATAAGTATGAAAGAACAAGCGTATACTAAGCATGTAACTTAACAATCATTAACAACAAATTCGAACGTTTTTAAGATATCTCACCAATGATGAATTGCTATTGAGTTTAAGAAGTACGACTATGCTCGGATTCGAATCTTATTTCAGAATAGTTCAAGCTAGAAACTAGACAGATAATATTCTAAAAAAATTAATAAATTAATATAAAGAATTGTTCCTGGTAGATTAATGAAGTTTGCAATTGAAATAGAAATCCGGATTCGAATCTTATTTCAGAATAGTTCAAGCTAGAAACTAGATAGATAATATTCTAAAAGATTTAATAAATTAATATAAAGAATTATTCCTGGTAGATTAATGAAATTTGCAATTGAAATTTGCCATCCGTAAATCACATCCCAAAATGAATACTTAAATTATAAAAAAAAAATAGAACTTTGTTCCGTATTTAAAAGATTCCGCTCTCCAAATCTTACATATTTATCTTAAAAAATATCTTAAAATAATTTGTTAGGAAGGTATCCAGTTAGCCCCTAAATTTACAAGGACATTCTAAATAAAGGATTAAAAATATAAGGTTCAAGGACATGCTGACTTTGTTATATATTATGACTATTACCGACACGATTCGGTGGCCAAATAATAAAGTATAATTAACAAAACACCACACAACCCGTATTCCGAGGACATTTACAAGTAATGAGTGTTATAAAAAGCTAAAAAAATATTTATTTTATCAATGGGATTTTAAAATATTGTAATTTTAGCTTAAGATATTATTTTTGTTTTTAAATTAAACATGCAAATATATTAGTTTATAATGAAAATAGTTATGCAAAGATTATTTAGACTAGAGTCATGCTTAAATGCATGATTCAAATTTTATGCCTTTATTGGTATAGGTTAACATTTTTTGATACATTTATTTTAATCTGTGATGAGAAAAGCTAGCGAACACATAATTTTTTCCGTAGTTGAACGAAATCTACTCTCTCAAAAGTCTTGAGAGAGATTTTGATGAACCAAAGAATATCTCACGCTATTCCGTCAATATTAGGAAAGTTGCGGATATATTTTATGATAATTTACACTTAAATATAAGTAAAATGCAGATCGATCAAGTAATGACCATCATGTTTTGTTTACAAAATAAAGATATAAAGCCAGCTGATTGGCTGCGGCTCTGTTAACTTTGTCAAAACTTATCTCATATCTTCCACATTCACATCGATTGTGGATTTTGCACTGGATGGGGATTTAGATATAAAAATGTTTGCATTCCATTCGCGATTGTGGAAGTGAATGCAGACATTTACAACATCCCTGATTAATATCTTTAGGTTCCCATCAATTTAATCCAATTAATTTTGTCTTCTACAAACGAGGTTTTTGTATTCATATAAAATGTGTATTCAGATATTTTTTTCCTCATAATAGAAATTGAAATGATCGTTTGATATCAACTCGAATATATATTTGTAGAGAGTCAGGATTCGTAATTGTTTCCAAATTGCAATCTCTTTGATAGAAATCATTTAATCAGACTTTTCGATATTCTATTATACTTTACGTAATAGAATTGGAAAGTGAATATTAATAATTTATTTAGCTGAAACCACATCAAAAAGAGAAGAACATAATCTTTCAGAGGAGTGCTAATGCTAACATCTTACTAATTTAATAAGCTTAACTATCCGAGTTTGTTTTATACAATTGACAAATCTGTTTTATTAAATTGAAGTAAAGGAATCCTATTTGGAATTGAAGTAATGGAATCCTATTTGGGTCAATCATTCTTTGGCGAATTCTCTGAGCTAAAGTCTACCAGCGCAAAGTAGAGCATCTACCAGCATGGAGCTTTACCAGAACAGCTCCAAACGGTTTAAGGAGTATTGGCAAGGATGGGCCGATACAATCTAACCTGAAGGAATCCTAACCAATTATCGTTGTCACAGAAATAACTTCGAAGACAAAAAGTTAACTCTATTGCAATAAAGGTTCCGTGTACCATTTTCAGAAAAGAGATTCGTTAATAGTCTTTAATTTTTCAATTTCATTGAAATGATTAGTAGAGTATAAAAATAAGTAAATTAATATATTTGCATGCGACTACAAAAATTTATTTTCTACAATTAAGGTTATAATAAAAAATATGATTGAATATTTCTACCTGAATTTTTATATCTACAAAAAACTGTTTCTTTTTCAAAATTGTTTTTTACAATTAGTCTAAATTAATATTGTAAAAAATAAGAGAGGAATTAAGAAAGTTTTTATAATTACCTAGGATTTTTAAATATTTTACAAAAATTTTTTTAAATAAGCAACTAAAAGGGTGATCAATTCACACTAATTTTAAAGTCTCTGATTTGTAAATAACTTATTGGAGATTTTTAAGATTGCAATCTCACTGAAAATATATTTAGGAGTGAATTCACATTTAAAGCTAATGGGATCAAAAATTGAACTGATACAAAGAAAACTATGTTAATAAATTTTCGATCTGGTAATTTTTTCTTAAATTTTTGGTTTCAATTTCTAATATTTTTTTGATAATGTCTGAATCATTTAAAAAAAGTTAAAATACTAGACGCAAGAAGTAAAAGTTGAATTTCACCTTTATTTGAATTATTTGCAATGGCAACCAGTGTATGAGAGTTTTTTTGAAACTATTCTAGCAATTATTAATTTATTAACTAAAAAATTTCAATTCGTGAAATTGCAGCCTTATTTCTAATCAAAATATAACTTTTAGAATAACAATGGGAAAAACCTGAAAATATATATTAAAAATCCTGTACATGATAAAATCATTAACAAGGTTCGTCATAATGAGCTCTCCGATTTCGAAGAGGTACAGTTACGAGTCAGGAAGAAGTAAATTGGCGGGAGTAATGACATTGAATTGATCTGTATGGTCCCGGTTTTAGAGCCAGCAATGGTTTGATTTAGTGAGTATAACACTTTCGTTGTCAAGAAATTTATTAAAAGCAGCATCGATAACAGTTTTGCATTGAAACGAAAATGACAGAGACTTTGAAAGTAACAAACTTTTTCACGACATTTTGTAAACCAACAAAATTTCAGCTTCCATTTTTAATATACCCCTCTACAATTAAAGCGCGATATTCATCGCGACTAGTAGTAGTACCCATCCCCTCTTCTATCCTCTACCATACCTGGTTCGTTTCCTCTAGCCCTACGTTCGTTGTCGAATCTAACTCTATTCTTTGCAAATCACAGGGCAGAGCTCTACTTTAGTTGTTTTATGTCAGATTCCCCCAATTCGGTTGAGCCGAAGGCGGGAGAGCGTATCGTCCACCCCGTTACAATCCGAATAGATTCCATTGTTAACCTCATGAGAGATAGATACCTCTTGAGTCTGCAGTAACCGGTAAGAACCCCAACCAGAAGGTTTATCTCGTTTCCTGATTCATAGACTTATCCACCCATTCGTTTCGGTCAAAGGTAGTCTGTCTTCTAATTATTCTGAGATATGGTTCCGGTCCCTGACACGTCAGTGTGTCTCCTTCACGGACGTGTTCGTCGGCCGTTTCATTGGCCTCAACCCCGCAGTGTCCTGGTACCTACATCAACGTGACCTCTTTCGTACTTGCTAGACTCTCTATCTAGTGATTTTGCGCATTCGAGAATCAGAGAAGATGTTATTTTAGCGGAGCAGATTACTTTGAGCGCAGCCTGGCTATCTGAGCAGATATAGACCCGCTGGTCAGCGCAACCCACTTCTTCCTCCATATTTTCCACTGAGAATATGACATAAACCTCGATTTGCAAAACAGTGGCGTATCGTCCTAGTTTCATCGCGGGTAAATCATGATTGATACTAAAAAAGACGCACACACTCAGTTTGTCATTGCCTTAACTACTCTGTCCTCTCTTGACGCGTCACTGTACGAAATCGGGAAGTTCATTATGACGTACTCTGTATTTGGACCGTTCTAACAATAATAATCTCAATCTACAAAAAGTATGACGACTTCTTCAAATGATATAAAGGGAAACAAATGAAATAAAAATAATAATGAATAATCAATAAATACGGAGGGTATAATATCCTACATTTGTTAATAGTTAAAAAATTAATTATCTACATCAAGAAAAAAGAGCCTGAATAAAAGTATTGATAAATAATTTTGTTACTGTTTGACACAGGTGCCAAATGCGGATGAAAAACACAACCAGTGGCACCAGGTCAGTTAGTGGTTTACAGGAGGTATTACTTGCATGCACAACGTACAGCGGTAGATCTATGCAGCCACCAGATACCCACTTTCGCCATCTGCGCCTGTATTCCTTTAGCTTGTAATGCCTTCACTGCACCCTCAGCTGAGGCTGGTGATTCAAAATCCACAAATCCATACCCTATAAATGAAGGAAACAAACTTTACAAATCATATGTCATTCAAATTTCATTCATTCGATTTATACGATTATAAGAAAAATAATTTTAAAGGCAAAAGTATGTCACTTTTTCTAAGTTGATATTTTTTAATCTCAAATTTCTTCCTGGTAATTGTAATAAAATTTATTTTAGTACAATAACAAAAAAATTTCGGATACAAAAGACAAAAAATAAAAACGGATTCATGCTAATTTTCACATTTACATAAATAACGCATAATGGACGTTTAAGTTATCATGCAACTCACCTTTGCATAAATTTTATTTATTTTTGGTAAATATAAATTACGTCTTAACTAGGGTGGGGTATACGACTTATGAGAGAAAAAATTTTGGCATAAAGTGTGTATAAAAAAATTCCCTAATACGATTTTGATTAAGTTTTTTAATAGTTTTAACTTTAGTAGATATAAAAAAGAAAATTTTCAACGTTCAACGTTTGTGTCAACGTTCATTCATCTTTTTAAATCTACAACAATAACTCACTTATTATCTATCTGTTAGCAATTTATTTTGGAAAACGCTATTTAATATCTCAAGAAAACCAAATCCAGTCGATTACTATTTAAATGAAAAACAATTAGTTTGAGGGAAATTTTGAAATATATGAGAAATGGGCGAAGAATTATATCTGGATGAAGTTTGCTGTAATCATCTAGGTATCATTCTAGTCTTTACAATAACTGTGAAAATATTTATATAATTTACATAGCATTAAGTTTACTTCCTGAAACTCTTTTCTTTGAGCTTCCTTACATTAGTCCTCGGACTTTGAAAACCGTACACGTTCTGAGAAAACACTACAAATACAATTTTAAGTTAATTTTTGGTCAACATATAATTTTTCCAATACAGGGATGACTTTTAATTGACGATGTTTAAAGTAATCGTCTTTGATTTGAACAATAATCAATTGACGATACTATTAAGATTAATAGAAATGAAAGCCAATCAAATTTGTGTGCAATATTTTACGTATATTTGAGTGGTATTGGTCGTGTTCAATACTAAAAGTATTTCTAACTTAGTTTTTGTCAGGATATCGGTCAGATACTAACAGTGTCGTAGCGTCACCTTGCGGGGCCCAGATGGAAATTTTTTATGGGGCCCCCACAACAATATAATAATATATAGTATTTCGAGAAAAAGTATTACAATTATTGTTACAAACATTCACAATACAACAGAGGTGAAATCAATATAAATTTGTTTTTATTTAGCAAACAAAATGACGATCGCGGAAAATAAACTTCAAAATGTCATACGCCGGACTTTTGCTTCAGCAAACATTTTTATGACAGCTTCAAAAGATCATGTCTTAAAACATTAACAGTTCAGTGTTCTACGGACACTTTATTATTTTTAACTTCAAAAATGAACGTTCAGCTGGAGCAACAATGACGAGAGTTGTTAAAAATAACATTAAGGCAGTGCAAACATCCAGAAAACTAGCTGACAAAACACAATGTTCTATTATCAACAAATGTGCGAGCTGTTTCACAGAATGAAGTTTTTTTATAGAACTTTCGAGACAAGCACGGAAAGACAACAATTGTTCATGAAATTTGTCACTGATGTTTTCATCATAACGTTCGACCAGCTTCTTAGAATTTTAGCTACGGTAGAATACCACTGATTGGCAAGTTAGTAAGTATCCTAAGAGAAAAACGCTGAACTTAGATGCTCAGAAGTAAATTTATTTTAGACTGACTGACTTACATAGTTTACTAAGGACTCAGTTGTTCTGAACACGACCAATGATTATTATTACAAATGAATCTAGTGCTTAGTTTATATTTGAAATATAAATAATAAACGCATCAACTCATATATGCATACAATACTTTGCATAAATTTCAATGGCTTTCATTTCTATGAATGTCAATAGTATTGTTAATTGATTATCAGTCAAATGGAAGGATATTACTCTGTGGGTCGTCAATTGGAAGATATCTCTGTATGATTCTCGGATGCATATCTTATCATGAGAAGACAGTACATTAACTAATAAACATAAAAGTTCTCTTATCGCGTATTTGTCGAAAGTTACATACATGCCATTTAAATTATTCTAACTCACATTTAAAATACTAAAATTTACCTTTACATTTATTAGTATTTTTATCCAAAATTGCCTTCGTTGATATTATATTTCCAAATCTGTAAAATAATAAATAATATTCGGTTACCATCTCTAGATCTACATTTACCAATAGCAAAATTTGTACGTTCCTCGAAGTTAATTGAAATTTTGACGTCGTATCTTCAGTCTAGATAGACTTAGTGGTGCAGAATTATAACAAAAAAGTTATTTACATTTTTCGGCATCCCATCTCTAACTCCCTTATCTCTACCATCTCGACGAAAACCCATAGGAAACCAAAACCAGCTGACTTTTTCATTACAAAAAGTCGTTCAGGGAACACACCAAGCAAACATCTCACACCCAATCGTGCAGAAATGATCCAGATAGCAACTCAATAATGACGGTATGTATGACAATTTGATGACTTTGCTCTAGATGTAGAAAAACTAACCCTGCAATTTGGACAGTATCGATTGCTCGCTCATCTTTGTTCCAATTTCGATCTTTTATCGACATAAATGATGACGGCGTTGAAACATCAACGTGTTGTATGGAAAACGAATAATTAAAAAAACATTTCTACAGTGTTTTTGTACTTAAACTGTAGGAAATTTTAACCTGTACAATGTAGCTTCTCTGGTGAGATTATCGTGCAAAATAAAGTAATCCCCTAAATTCAAGATGAAGGAAACTTTTTTGTTGTAATACTGCACTATTAGGTATTTCTTGAGAGAAGATACAAAAATGCGTCCAAATTATTTTGCCGTAAATTAACCTTGGGGAAATATTTAAAAATAAAATGAATTTTATGTGACAGTAATACTTACTGTGAACACATATTCACAAGATCTTTATCAGTTGTATTTTGTGTGAGGCCTCGTATGTAGAGATTAGTCTTTGATAGTTGATCATGCACACTACCGCTAGCTGTAGATCCAGAACCTGTACCACCTGTTCCACCAGAAGCCACTGGATTGCTTAGAGAGGTGCTAAGTGTTCCTGATTGACTACCAGTTGCACTACTTGAACTGCTATTTGTGTTACTTGGAGATGCTGCAGTTGGGACACGACTTCCATACTAAAATTGTTTAAAAAACATCAGTTAGACATCCAAGTCATTACAAGTTGGGAATATTGAAATTGTTCATACGATCAGCTTCAGATTTAGAGTCATTGGCAGTAAGATTTATGAAATGGCTGTACCTCACAGAGAGTAATTTATCATAACAGGAAAGCGATATTTGTGGTGTATTCGTTTTGGGCGCTTACACGCTTTCAGCGCTCACGCTATTTAGCGCTATTTATTGGTGTACGTGTTGGATAATAAACGTACTCTACTCTTGTAAATGCCGTTCGTTTTGGCATTACAAGTACGTGTTCGCATCATTGGCATCAACATTCAACATGGCGGTTGAAAACAGTTTAGCTGTTATTCAAGCGTTTGTTCATTCAGTGCACATGACAGATAAATAAATAAACGCTTATACAGTGTTCGTTTTGGAAGTTAGTACGATTTAGCGCTCCTGCTTTTGCTATTCTACCTCGATGGATGAAGCGCCTGTGAGCGTGGTGTCTATCTATGAGCGCGCTTTGTCAGCATACACAGCGTCAAGATGAACACTAAATCAACGCTGATGGCGCTGAAAGCGTGTAATCCCAAAACGAATACACCCTTGATTGCCATGACAAGGGATATAGTTATTGCGTGATCATTTCGATCAAGTTAATAACATTGAATGAAAAAATTGAAATAAAGAAAGTAACTACAGTGGATCGTTCACACAAGGATATTGCGCCCTGTGTGATACTCTTAAAATTTGTTCCTTGAATTCATTCTGGTTCATTGTAAAAACGCAACGATATAAATAAATAATGTACGATAAAAATTACAATTAAATATGGCTAATGGTTACACAGTGGGTTTATATTAAATTTTATAAAATGGCCTCTCTAAATCCGAATCTGAAAAAGTATTATACCAAACTTTAATCTCAAAATTTCTTACTCATAAAATGAATCGTTAAATGTCACAAATTGTTACTCAAATTTAAATAAATTTTGAAATAAAAAAAATAAATCATACATAATAATAAGGTGTAGAGGTAGTAGTATGAGCAGGTCTTACTGGATTTGGCTGAGCATATGGAGGCGCATGTTGTTGCATATGATGTGGGGTAGCATATCGAAAGGCTGGTGTTGGAGTAGCATAAGGTTGTGTTGGCCAAGCGGCAGTTGTTGCAGCGCCACGATGTTGGGGTTGTTGAGGCTGATAAGCCGCAGCACCTTGTTGTTGAGCTGCTACTTGCACCATAGCAGTCGCTGGACCTGGTCTCATTCCTACACCAGTGGCGGTTGCTTTCATTGCACCACCTTGTTGGCCGACATTCTGTTGTTGTCCATAAGAACCACCAGCACGAGGCCCATTACTATTCTGAAAGGCAAACAGTATACGAAAATTTTATTAAATTTTTGTAAATGAAATTTTTTTTTATTTAATATTATTATAGTGATTTTTTTTAAATGTAGTGAAAAGTTATATATATTTTATTCTCCAGTGTATCTTTTAATCGAAAGTTTATCCCAAGAGAACCTCTTTGGAAAACATTTATTAAAATAAAACAATAACTGTTCGTGATACATTTCAAAGATTTTTATGTGACAAAATTCTCTGTGAACAAGTTTGTGAGTAAAAATCTGTGATTTTTTATTTCGTCTAAGATGTTTTAAGTAATTATATGGAGAATCTGATTGAGTAATGTGCTATATTTGCATGTTGGATCATTGTTTCTCAATCGAAAACATTGTTCATCAAACATTTGCAATAATCGGAAATTGGCTCTTTTGGTCACGCATTAAGGGGATTGACAACCATCAACAAACTTTTCAAAAAGGCTCGTCGCTTATATTGGCCCAATAAGTGGGCTCAACTTCTCTTGTATCCATAGTTACTAACTAGTATTCGCAGGTATTAGTTAGGAAGTTAACTACTTATTACAACTTTGCTCTAAACTTGTTGGTGTAGATTAGCTAACAATCTAGCTTAAATCCATTAGTATATACAAAACATTTGAGTACTTATTACATATTGATCTTATTTGTATGCCAACATTTGTTCCACTATTACTTTTACCTTGATCGCATTCTCGTAAACGACTCAAATGATTTCGATTAACTTTTCAGAGTAGGAGTTTTCGGGAACAAAAAGTCGTTCTAAAATTGGTTTCTTCCGGTTTTACGCAAAGAAATAGTGTGAAACATGTCAGCAAGTTGTAAGGCATTGTCGTTGTGATGTTGTGTCAACTGGACAAAAAGTAGATACTCACTGGATCTATTGAAGATCCTATATATAAATTTTGCATTAAAAAATAAATTTAAATGAATGTTTTACGTCTACCGCGAGCAGAAATCGGTCACTTAGGTACTAGACATTACCTGACCTAGTGGTTGAACGATAGACAAAAAACAAAACTAACCTGTTTTTTGTTTCAACTAAAAATTTCTATTATATCAGATGATTTCATTCAGTTATTATATCATCCCAAAACAGTGACTAACTTTTATTGAATATGTATGTAAAATGCCACTATGTTAGAGCATACAAACTGTATATAATATACAGAGTGTCCCATAAGTCACGGACACAACTGAATGTATGGATAGAAAATTGAATTCTGAGACGAAAAGTCCTTTAACATTTTTTAATCAGACGTACAGGTAATTAATTATTAATTAAAATAAGTAACCAATCAGAGGCGGGCACTGAGCTACGACAGATACACGTACATGCATTCCCCACCAACATACTTACAAACACTCACTCACACGGGTGCCTCTAATTGGTTACTTATTTTATTTAATAACTAATTACCTGTACGTCGGATTAAAAAATGGTAAAGGACTTTTCGTCTAAAAATTCAATTTTCTATCCATACCATCAGTTGTGTCAGAGGTGTCCTTATCGGACACCCTGTATATGGCTATCAGAACTTCCGTTAAATTCATGTTTTTAAGCAATGGTTACATTGGAAACAGATAAATGCTGTTGAACAGTGAGTAGTCGTGTTAGAAATATTCATTTTATTATTTCTGTATTCAACATTTAGGTATACGCAGTGGCGTAACAATGAGGTGGCAAAATTACACATCCGGATCATTTTGAGGACTAAAAAGCCGCATTCAAGTGGATTTTGCAGCAGCGGGCATCGGGAAACCCTGTTCAGGCCGATTATTTTCGAAAAAACAAAACTTTTAGCCCAGAAAATCGGCAGTTTTCACTTTCTTATTATACGGTTTTCGGCTAAATGTTTCGAGTAAAAGTTGTTACTATATTTATAATAAACAATTTTTATACGAAAACTGAATAAATAAGGTACAAATTAATAATGAAATTTTGAAAAATGAGTGCTACTTTTGTGGCCAAGTGTACTAAACATGTTCCGAATGATAAAAATTGAATATTTGAATAAAATTTGTAACTAAAATAATAATCTTTATCTAATATTGAACTTTGGTATTAATTGCATTGATATATTCTACTATTCAATAGTTTTTATAACATTTTAAATCATATCAATAGTTTTAGAATAAAACTTTCTTTATTTCTTTCATACAGTAGAATTTTTTTTATATATTCTGTCTATATACAATATACAGGATGTGATGTAAAATTGCGGAACAAATTTGTGTATGATGCACTTGTA
The DNA here is from genome assembly GCA_963920215.1 of Nineta flava. Classification (NCBI taxonomy): domain Eukaryota; kingdom Metazoa; phylum Arthropoda; class Insecta; order Neuroptera; family Chrysopidae; genus Nineta; species Nineta flava. Next base: position 121,400,810 of record OY986040.1, read on the forward strand.
GTGGACTCGCTACTAAATATCAATATACTTTCATATTTAAATACCTTTGCGGAATCACTACGTATGCTACTTGTTATTTTCGGTAACTACATGTTGTTACCTCAGTAACTATCAACAAACATATTTTGATATCTAGAGCACGGTAGTGCTACAGGCCGAGTTTAAGGGGCTTTTGCCTGTGTACGTTACCGTGATATTACTAGCCGAAATATTAGACGATATTATTTATTAGAAAAAATAAATTTTGGTTTGAATCCCACAATTCTGACTATTTTATTTTATGATTTCAAATAATTGAATTCATCTTTTCTACAACTATAACACACTCAAGTCTACTTAGGGTGTATTCGTTTTGAGCGCTTACACGCTTTCATCAAGCGTTGTTTTTAGTGTTCATCTGGACGCTGTGTATGCTGACAAAGCACACGAGTGGTTGAGTTCCACGATAGACACTACATTCATATACGTTTTCTCTATCGAGTTAGGGAAGCAAAAGCATGAGCGCCAAATCGTTCTCACCTCGAAAACGAACACTATATAAGCGTTTGAATATTTATCTGTCATGTGCAACGTTTTTTTGAGTGTATTCCATTGCAATTTATAATTTTTTGAATGTTTTTAATCTTTAAAAAAAAAACATAACTTACAAAATCTTATTCGAAAAAAAACTGCATTACCGACATACTTTTTCAAATTGTCATGTTAGGGGATTTTGATTTGATTTTACGGGCTTTTAAAGTCACTCAAACAAACATTCTATTGCTTGAAAAACAGTTAATGAAGGGCAAATGACGCTTACACGTACTTATAATGCCAAAACGAACAACATTTTCAAGAGTAAATAATAAATTGCGCCTAAAAGCGTGAACGCTGAAAGCATGTAGCGCCCAAAACGAATACACCCTTAGTTACACTAACCAAACGATCATATATACCATAATTCAATTAAAAACACAAACACCTAAATAGATAGGTTTACGCAGACATTATTAGAAATCGGGATTTTGTCACTCGACATTTTCTGTTTTTATAAATATATAGAATCGAATCCCAAGAGGATGGATGAATGTTTTGGGACGCCATTTATACATCTAACAGAGCTTATTTCTGTAAAAGAAGATTTTAAAACTAATCCCTTGAAAAGATATGTTTTAACGTACACACTTGACATTATTCCTTTTGTTTTGTTTATCCTTCATCTAACATCCTTCATTTTACAAATGTTTCTAACCTGTTAGCCTTCTCTTGAGTCCACTTTATACTAATGATAACATTGTTCCCAGTTAATTAACAAATCAACTAGAATTAGTACAATCAATAGAGAAGCCCGTTACTCTTGTAGTTATTTAAAAAAAAATTAGGTTCAGTATCACGTATTGAATGTAAATGAACAAAATCCTTACCAATATCGACCCCGGAAGTGCCGCCATTTTGAGAAAACTGTATCCGCCTATAGAGTTAAGTTCATTTGTAAAGAACTCTCGAATATCGTCACAGTTTGAGTGGATCAGTCTATTTTCAAAATGAATGGGAGGAAACATATATTTAATACTAAACAGTGTTAAATATATTATTAAAATATGGTTTAAATAAGTTGCCCTTCTACTTTTAAATAAGTTCCTCTTACGCGCATATAATTTCCAATACAAATGAATTTGATTCTATCTCCGTTACCGTGCACTCAAGGGCAAAACCTTTCTTGTAGATAATTGAATTTCCTTTTTTTTTTTTGTTTATTAATTTTTTTTGTATCACTTACCGTTTACGACTATTACTTTTTATTTATTGACTTTTTGACCGATATCTCTTCTAATAATTGTTTAAACAATAAAATGCTAATAACTTAACTTTTAAATCTACAAAGTGATACAAAAAAAATTTATAAACAATTAATAAAAAATAGGAAATCCAATTATCTACAAGAAAGGTTATTACCATTTTTGGCCTAAAGTGCACGGTAATGGAGATATTGGCCTGTATCTTCAGTTTTATACAGTTTTTCTCAAAACGGCGGCACTTCCGGAATCGAAATTTGTAACGATTTTGTTCATTTACATTCAGTACGTGATACTGAACCTAATTTAAAAAAAAATTACTCCTGTAATTTAGTGCAGCGCAATATTCTCTATTGACTGTACTAAATATGTTGGAGACTAAAATATGTTTGTTATTAACATTGCCAGCAGCATTTTTGATAATGGTCTAAGATCCGGCATTAGAAAACCTTCCCTCATGTGTTAATTGAATGAAATAATTTTTAAAAGGCAGATAACAATATTATAAATGTAGGAGTGCAATGTCTGCCACCGTAGTCCTGCTGGTTATATCATATTAATTACTTAATATGATATAGTGTCTTTGTTTGTTGCTCGAACAAATATATTTGTCTCTCTCTCTGCGTAGAACACATTTTTTGAAAATTTTATTACTTAAAAATTTTTTTATATAGGCTGCAAATAATTTAATTTTATATTTATTATACAAAATATATTTTATAATATCACAGTAATAAAATTTTCAAAAAATGTGTTCTACGCAGAGAGAGAGACAAATATATTTGTTCGAGAAACAAAGACATTATATCATATTAATTAATTAATAGATATAGCCAGCAGGACTACGGTGGAAGACATTGCACTCCTACATTTATAATATTGTTATCTGCCTTTTAAAAATTATTTCATTCAATAACAGATGAGGGAAGGTTTTCACTAATGCCGGATCTTAGACCATAAGATTTGTGATTAAAATTGTTTTAATTTTTTTAAGGAATGTTAATAATTAGCAAATACTAATTTTTCAGTTGAAATTTTTTTATAACATTATTAGTAACATTTATCAACCATAAAATTTTTTCGACCCATTCGGTCTAGATCGAAATACGTCAGAAATGTATGTTACTACTATTGGTGGCAGAAAATAATGAATAGTAATTAATATTGGTAATCTTGTTAGTAAAATCATTTGTAATTCCTCTTCTCAAATCTTAACTTTTATTATACCCGGTACATATAATATATACAAGGGTGTATTAAGTTAAGTCCCGCGACCTTCTAACGGTTGAAAATATTGATTGCAGAAAACAACTTTGGGTATGGATGTTCATAAAAGAGCTAAACTAGTTCATTTCTGCATGTTCGCCTGTCTGCGGACACGATAACTAAAAAAACGAAAAGAGATAACGAGTTGAAATTTTTTGTACATGTTCTAGAGCCAAAAATTAAGGACAATGGTTCGTGTTTGGGCAAAATGAATAAAACTACCAATCTTTGAAACCGTAAGAGATAGAACAAAAATTTAAAGACAAAAATGTTCCTTTTTTAAAAATAAACAACTTTTGTTTGATACTTTTTTTTTCCATAAACTCAGTATATACCGGGTGTTTAGGCCATTAACTCAGTTAGTTGTTATTTTCCACTTGTTTTTCTAATGTGTTCAGATAATTTTACGGTTAAATGATAATAGATTTTATGATAAGCAATATAATTAGAACATTTTTATTAAAATTAAAATAATTATGTTTTTAAAAGTCAGCATTTAACAAGTAACCTTGTGGGAACATATATTTTATAGTAAACAATAATGAAATTTGACGGTGAACTTAGTAATATTACTCAACAAATTGGAATTGGTTTGAAATTAATATTTGTATAAGTATTATTGTGCTTTGCCAGTTTTGTTCGGTATTTTTATGCTTTTGCGGGTGCTTTGTGCATGCTCAATAACTAACTCTATTGATCAAATCAAAGTATATATTATGTGATTAAACTTTTTTTTAAACTATTTTATTAAATTTATTGTACAATTAATATTACTAAAGTTTTCTTTTAGGAATTTTAAAATCTAAAATAATGATTATTTTATAAAGTTTTATTAAATTGCTGATTTGACTATACTCAAAGGTCGATCGAACTGCATTAAGTATGGTACGAATTAGTCAAGATACGGGAGAAGCTAATCTCGACAGACTGAAGTAGAAGAGAGAGCCACAATGGACCATAAAGTCGAATTGCAATACTTTTTAGACCCCAAGATGTATCTATCTATGATACGAATAGTTTATTGTCCACGGCAGAGTAGTTTTACGCACCTGTAGCAATTACTACATTATCTTAAACTTGGCATGTCCTCTACCGCGGACTATCATATAAAGCTTGTCTTTTAAAATAGACCCAATGTGGAAACAATGTATAGTGTATCTATCGCTGTCTGTATGTAGTGTACTATGATATGGTGTACTTTGTTACACTTAAACTGCATTAAAATCTGTGGGCGGGGTTGATACGTTCTCACCACAGACATTTGTTATGCTATGTACTGTGTTAAATCAGTCTTTGGTGGGGACGTATTAGCTCCATTGTCTGTAGAGTGCAGTTTGGGTGTAACAAAGTATTTTATATCATGGTATACTGTGCATAGACAGTATGCACTATACATTGTTTCTAGATGGGGTCTATTTTAAAATACAAGCTGTATATATACGAGGATATAAGTTTAGTCCCGACTTTGTAACGGTTGAAAAAAAAAATTGATCGAAGAAAATATTTTTAGTATAGATGTTCATAAAATGACCTAATTAGTTCATTTCCGCATGTCCACTCGTCTGTCTGTCAGTCTGTAAAGCACCATAATTCAAAAACGAAGAGAAGTCGAGCTGAAATTTTGTGTTCTAGAGTTCTAAAGATCAAGATTGTGAATGGACAAAATCGAAGCGTGATTTTACCCGCCAGGAAGGAAAATTTCCATTTTTCAAACGGTAACAGATAGAAAAAAAAATTCCTATTTAAAAAAATAAACAACTTTTGTTTTAAACTTACTTTCATAAGCTTAGTATGTGCCGGGTATTTAAGCAATTAACTCAATTATTTTTGCTTGTTTCCTAGCATTTTTTTTTTTATTAATGATGCTATTTATTATTTGATTGATTGTAAGTCAGCCTTTAGAGATTATTTTGATATTCGATTGACGTACAAGGAAATAATATTGTTGCAAAAAAATAAAAAACAGAACAAAACTACTTATGAATTTGTTAAATGTTTTCATAATAAATTTAAAAAAATATGACAAATAATATTCACACATCATTTCATATAGACTGGCTTAGGCATTTCCCGGAACTACAACGTCCTCTTGTCTTCAACGCAAAAAAAACGTCGATTACTTGTTGCTTGGTTATTACTTATAAATAATATAAATTGTGCATCCATTCATATGTCAACTAAATTTGGTAAGTTAATTTAGAATTCAATCAGAATTTTCAAGTAGATAACAAACAATATCTTATTATACTTCCAAATTTGGGTGGGGAATGTAACAATTTATGAATTTTAAATAGTTAAATGTAAAAAAAAAGTAAGCATTTAAAAAATAAGAATTCTTTTATACAATCGATATGTATTACGTAACCATTTAAATAGCAATAGTTGCTGTACGCTCTTTAAATACTGCGCCACAACAAAAATTATACTTTTCAATGATAACATTTTTCTGGAAGCTTTGGTCAAAACTTTTTGCATGCTTGCTTTTCTTAGCCCTTCTGAGAATTTGCTCATTTTGATTGCTACTTTTATAAAATGAAAGGTGTAATCAGCGTCGCTTCAACTAGCTAAGGTACTAAATTTGGCTTGAGCGCACCTGCGCGGCGAACTTGCCAGTTAATAAGTTGTGAATTGTACTGATGCTATTGTTCAGAACCAATGTTTTCGTAGTCAAAAATTTCATAAATCTTCCATCTTTGTTTATTAAACGTCATGCCATGTCAATTAACATTCTTTGTATTTTCTAAAAATGCTTGAAAGAGGAATCGATAGTTTTTATTACCTGTTACATGTTTATTAGTTTAAGCTGTCAGACCAAAATCATTCATCATTTTCGCAAGATTGGGATTCTTCCCATTAAAGTTATTAACCTATACTAAATATGAAATGCTGTTTTTATCTGTCCTTGGTAGCGTCCTCACATAACAAGGAACGTCAATTTTATGAAATTAACTTTTGTTTGAAACATTTTGTCGAAGAATGTATTCGACAGAAATCGATAGAGTTCTTGATATGTTTATACGGCAATTATAGTTTCAAGTTTTACACTACCTCTTATCGTTTCCGAAATTTACACTTCCTGTTAATGAAATATTTTTTGATTCGGTCTAAATTGAACTTTCAAAGTCGATTGAACGCTTATCACGCCGCCTGAATAGTATCACACCTTTATAGGAATTTCTGGGAACCGAAATAGTGCAATTTTATCTGCAAGTATATGAAGATCTACAGAGATGAACTAATCCAAGAAATATTTTGACAAATTCTCAATCTTGTGAAAATAACCTGTTTTTTTGGTACGTCAGCTCTTAGACTATATAGTTTTTTATTTTAGCGAATTAACTCCAAAGGAAATGCAGCTATTGTTTTTGTACCGATGCAAACAGATGTAAAAACTGACCATCGTTAAAATTTGTATATATATATATATACGTTTATGTGTCTGTGGACTCTCTAGCGGTCAAAATTTTAATCCGATTGGATTGAAATTGAGAATTTGCGGCGCTTTTGGTATTTGAAAGGTGTAGTTTCTTAATGGGTAAAATCAGTCAAGGGAAAAGGGGGATTTAGATACAAAAAGTTTGGCATATATCCCTTAATATTAGAAAAATTTATTAGAAGTAAAGTTATTGAAAATTAGTTTTACTATAATTTTGTTTCTTATTTTTGCTGTTACACTAATATTTACAATTTAAGATTGAAAGTTTAAATAAGAAATATCTCTGCACACATTCGAGTTTGAGAAAACTGAAGAGGCAATAAATTGTAGCAAACATGATTTCCTACAACTTTATTCCTTATACTTTTTTCGATTGCTCTAATATTAAGAGAGATATTTTATGTTTTCTTCTTTCTCTGCACACCCTTGTTTCCCTTGACCTATGCCATTTATTAATAAAATTGGCCTTGGAAATACCAAAATCATATCAGAAACGACATTTCATTTTGATCAGACTAAAAATGATGACCACTAGATAGTAATTTATGTATTCTAAGGAAATTTTCGCTAAGTTGACGCAGCTCCTGCGTAACGAATTTTTACACTATTTAATTGAATTTCTTCGAAATAATAAAAAACTTACAATTACTTATTGTGAAAATGATTGAAATAGTATAAATTAAACAACGCATCTAACTCTAAGCCAATTGCAAGAACACTAAGCACGATTCGACTGCAGCACAGAGTAATAAAATAATCATTCGAATACGATATGCACAAGCTACTACTAATGATGATTTGACATCCGTAATAATGTTAAATTGTGATAAGGAGGTTTCTGTAGGTCGTTGTATATAAATAGACTAGAACATATATTCATATGATTGTTGTATGGGTGCTGCTGGCTGCGTTGTGTTGCTGCTTTCTTACAAACAGAGAGCAGAGCAGGCAGGCAGGTGATATAATAGATTTCTCTATTACCTATACAATCGCGAATAATAATATATCGGACTGACTAGTAATAATTGTAATGTAACATACAAATCTGACTTGTACTCAGCAGTTAGAGTTATATGTAGTTTGAATGAATACCTTGAACAATTTCCACGGCCATGCAAAGAGAATGACCGCGACTAACCTACATCTGTGTGTATATGTGTGTGGTGCAGAAATGCCGGACATAGTTGTATGCATTCCATCACGGAGGAGGCCAGTCTACTCATACATATACAACTCACAGCAGTGAGACAGAACTAGCAATGGTAGCAGGCACCAATTTCAAATTCTATATCTTTTTATTATTTAGAGTTTTTGTTTGTTTGTTTGTTAATGCAGACTACAGACGCGGAACATTGTGAACATTATAAATGTTCTATACCAGAGGTGGACGCAGACGGCTCGCCGGAGTCGAACGGACTCTCCATAAGGTGGGTGAGAGTAAGTTAAAAAGGTATGTTTTGAAATAAGACGGAACGATGTTTCAATACAGGTTGCCTACCGATTACTGCCCAATAATTTATTCAATCAATTTAGAATTAGTTTTATAAAATATTTATTGTTTAAAAAATATCTTTTACAATATGGAGAGATACACCAAAAAACATAATAATAATAATAACAACAATAATGATGATAGCAATAACAATAATGACAACAACAACCATATGTATTCCCACTTTATGTAAAATTTAACCATTTAGAAATTAGTAACAAATTACCAAACCTTCCCCCCACCCAGCTTTATCATTGGCATCTTTTTTGTATCCAGTGTCATCAAATTCCCATGACACTATACCCCCTACTAAGAAAAAATAATTAAATCAAGTAAATAATTGTTATTAGTTCTCCGATATGAATAGTTTAGACAAATTATTCGGAATTTCCTAAAATCTATTTTTTAAATCTAAACTAAAGCTAAATCATCAAAAAATTTACAAGCGGTAAATGTAAAAGATCAAAAGATTTATATTTTATAATTTATATAACATATATATTTTATTCATACCCAAATATATTAAAAAGGTACATTTTATGCCCCAAATTACCAGCCATGTTCCTGTACAAATTGGTCATATTATCTAAAATTTTATGGTTTCCTAATATTTTATTATGTTTTATTACCTAGATTGGTTACTTTATATATACTTTCTTATTTTTATACTTTATTTTTTATATTGAAATATAATTTATTTTTGTAAAATTTTTTTACAAAATACATACAAATAAATAAATTAGTAACTAGAAATACATACAAATAAACTAGGAGATACCAAAATAATTGAGATAGACAGATACAAGATGACAAGTGATTGAATTTTTAAGATTACCGTCATAAAGCAATAAAATAATAATTTTATGTTTCACAATTTTGGTTGCCCGTCTATACAGAAAATATTTTGTAGGCGGAGTTCAATGTTGCTGCACAATGTTCTGCGTCTGTAGTCTGCATAAGAGGAGTTCTCTTATGTTTGTCTGTTGTGTTCGCGGCGTATAGTGAGTGGTAGCAGTGAGCACCTTCAACGGCCTCTCTATCATATACTCTAGTAGATACAATGTTTAACCCACACCAATCAACTATTTTGTAGTAAGTACTCTCTGATGATGATGATGTGAGATGGTCACTCACTATATACACCTATTGTGTGTTGTTCAAACAGGTGGATTATTATTAATAATAAAAAAGAAAAATAATTGAAAAAAATACTGATGTTTAATCAGATAGATTGTAGTATGGCAGATAGAGGCAGATTCAATTTGCAAGACTAGTACTATTATCTCTCTTCAACACTGCGGAAGACGACAAAGGTTGCATTTAGGACAGTTTCAAGTACACCAGCAAAACCAGAGCCGGTGTATGCACTGATTTAGGGTATAATTTTATACAACGGCAAAACTGGACCCAATGAACATGATAGTTTATGGTTCGACCACATCTTCTCAGAGCTCTTTAGTCTAAAAGGAGGTTACTTCTAGGAGGTTACACGCATGAAAACTTTTCTAGAAAATGGGTTCGAGTTTGACGAGTTTTATTTATATAATTCGGTTCAGAAATTACATAGATAAATTATTAGGTGGGTACCTGAACATTCAAGAATCGGCGAAAATGAACCACGGCTCGCGATCTACCCAGAATGAGCGCAGGTACACTATCAAACGACCCAGTGCCATTTCTTGGAATACAAAGCACAATAAAATATAAAATAAAAGAATGGACGGAACATGAGTCCAACCATTCTTGGGAAAATGCCTATGACTAAGGCAACCATTTTCGGTTACAGTAGATACAAGGGATTCGGTGCATCTTACCCCGAATATATGAACTTTCGGGAAAACTTAATAAGCAAGCTACTGGCTTTTGCCAAGATATGGGAGAAGCGAATCTCGTCAGACTGAATTAGAAGGGGAAGCACAATTTGCCATAAGGTCGAAGTGCAATACTTTTATATACCTTAAGATATGCCTATCTATCTAAGGAAACCATGGATGACCAGGTCACCCATGCAGGGTCTCATAAAAAGTTTCTCATGGAAAAAGTCTTTCGAATGCTTACCACTCGGAAGGAACTAATTGAGGATTAATAAGAATATCCACAAAATCAATTTTACAGAGAACGATCTTTGCAAGTTTCATCATGGAGTGCGAAAATCTCTCTCAATAGACACTTCTCCAAATCTGGGTGGACAAATCTCCAACCAGATTTAAAGGGAACACATTTAAAGGGAAGGTGGCACAATAGATCAAACAGAGCATTGTAAAAGCTCTTCAAAGACTTAAAAAAAAAGTATTTAATTTTATAATCAACTAGCATTTATAACCAAGTAACATAATATTTTCTCCCGTCAAGGACTGATAAATTATACACTTATACGTCTGCATATGAACAATGGACTGTATTAAAATATAATCCACTGTTACATATCAATCACTTTATGCAGACTGCTGTCTGTTGCATGCGTATATAAATAACAGTCAAAATGTGTACAACCCCACTCCTGGCAGGCATTGTATAACACACAGCACCTAAGCAACGAACATTTGTTACTATGCACTGATAAATTATACACCTATACATCAATAAATTATACAAGTATACCTTTTTTATAATATGTAAGGACCAATTTATACAAAAAATTAACAAAGTATATACTAAAACCTTCCTCGAGAACCACTCTATCCATTGGTGAAAACAGCATGAAAATCGGAGCAGTAGTTTTTGAGTACAGGCAGGCGCGGCTGGGGGACTTTATTTTATACTATGTATGGATAAAGATGACTCCTAGACTAAATAAACTTAAAAACACAACAGTTTTATTTTTATTCGATTTGCAGAATAGATATCTTTTTGCTACAACGAAAAAAAGAGTAATTGGCAATATTCTAAAACTCTATTATTTGTATAAAATACATGGTTAGTGCTACTTCCATAGCTAACAATTTTGTGAAATTAATATCCATAATAAAATCTGATATCCGTGTTGTGTGTTCGACATGTATAATTAGCTTAATAAACTCTATATATTATAATCTTTTTACGATGCTATCGTAAATTGAGATTGTTTTTTTTTTCTTTCATATTTCAAATAAATACTGTTTAGAAAAAAAATAAATAAAGCCATGGTGAAATAACCGCATAATGACCAGTAATCATTAGTGCATTTTATATATAATTAGTAGATATATTTGTGTTTAGCCAAGTGTGCTAGCGTAAAATACGTTCGCTTATTGTAAGAATTATTTGAGACCGTTAACATTAATGTAATATCGCTTTTCGTAAGATCGTTTAAAAATGAAATGGGCTAGTATACACAGTAAAAATAAAATAGTGGACCAAACTATGCCAGGTAGTTGATCGATACAACCTACAGGCATATGAATAGCACTTAGTTAAATACCTAAACATTGAAGTACTGAAACTGATAAAAAATTTACTATCCGCTTGTGGCATTTTCTATTGTGATATAGCCGTTTTCGACTATATATATATATATATACGAGGTGCGTTCAAAAAGTAAGGTTCAAGAAGTAAATTTCGCGAGCTACGTACACTCCCGTTCAAAAAAAATGAGCAGACCTGAAATTTTAATTTTCTTACATTTCATAGAACTTCTCACTTTTGTAACTCTCTGTATATTATTTATTTATAAACAAAGATAAGTAGTGTATTTTTTAAATATGAAAAAAGAAATGGAAGTTTTATATTTTTTATTTATGTAATCAAGAACATTTACTACAAGAATAATAAAAATTGAGAGAGACTGATTCGGTTTAGGTCTGTTCATTTTTTTTGAACGGGATTGTACATTCGATTTTCGATTTTTTTATTTTGCGTGTTGGTACACTCGTCCCGAACATATGTTCACAGTTTCAACTATATAGCATTCTTTGTGAGAGGCATAGTGTGCTCGATGATTTTCTGCTGTCGAAAAAGATGGATCAAAGAATTTGCATCAAATTATGTGTAAAAATGGAATAAGTGCTCCAAAACACTCGAAATGTTGACTGTGGCATGCAGTGAGTCTACTCTGAGTAAAAAAGTGGTACAAGCTCTTCCAAGAAGGCTGAGAAGATGCCAATGACGATCGATCAAATGCCAAGGCTTTGCTCACTGTTTTCTTCGATTACCACGGCGTAGTGCATCAGAAGTTTTTACCACAAGGTCGTACGGTCAATAAGGAGTATTACCTTCCGTTTACGAGAAGCAATACGAAAAAACGTCCGGGATTGTGGAAATACAATTCATGGCTTTTGCATCAAGATAATGCACCTGCTCACTCATCGTTGCTTGTGCGTGATTGGCATAAACAACACCATAATAATGCCTCAGCCACCATATTCACCGGATTTAGCCCCCTGAGACTTTTTCCTGTTCCAAAAAGTTAAGAAACTCATGAAAGGACGGAGATTTGCAACGATTGAGGAGATAAAAACTGCATCGCTGGAAGAGCTCAAGGCTATTTATTTCAAAATTACATTAATTTGCTAATGTGTTGTGTATGTGTGTATATGTATTTGATCTATAATAAAAGCAAACCGTTTTTAGTGTTGATTATACAAGACAGTTCTGGAACTACCTTTAGATAAACCTTGCAATAGGAAATATGCATGAAAATTTTTTTTCACTTGAATTGAAGCATGTTTACTTGACAAATATCAAGGTAAAATTACTTTTTAAATAACTTTAAAAATAAACGAGATATGAATGATTGAAATTCCCGATTAGACAAAGAGGGTGATAGCCCTCTTGATATGTTATGTGACGTCATATTACACTTTCACCATTTAAAATACACGTAAAACTCCGTTTTTAGTATTTTTACAAGAAAGAGACAGATAATAATCTTTAAAAGCTTATAGCTTCCTTGATATTTGTCGGATTTTAATTTCGTTTTTAAATATTATTACAGTATTAACAGTATTTTCATATTCTGAAAATAAATGTGAAAAAAAATTTTCATGCATATTCCCTATTGCTTGGTTCTCACGTAGATATCGCTACTTTTTTTACGGAGAACATGTAAGAATTGAACTCTTTTATCATTTATGGTACGATATTAAATCTCTGATTCATATCAGTAGAAACTATTATGAAACACTAATTGTTCTTTTCAAAAAAAGATAAAATTATTGAATACATAACTTTGTCACGTACACAACATGATTTATAATCAACGTTAATGGGTTATAAATAAATGCAAGAATTTTTATAAATTTTTCCAATAAACTTTACAAATAAAGCAATTAAATCAATTACCATTGCATTACTTTAGTTTAGTCTGCATGCTATTTGTGTTTATTTTATTGAGAACAATGGGTTGTATGAATAAAATGAAGCAATTACTTTGTAGTCAAAAATTGTTGAAAGCAATGGCTAAATATTATGTGACTAATATTATGAATTTTGTAGTATTTACTACAACTTTAAAGCAAATGCCATGTACACTATCCTGCAATAAAATTGAACCAAACTGAATCCAAAAAGATCTCAGTTAATGTTTTGATGTCGATATTGAGCATTATTTCACAGACTTAAATTTGTACTTGATTTTCAAAAAAAAAGGTAATTAAATAATTCTAGAATCGCCGACAAATGTAGTAGTTGATTGTTTCTGATTTGTGAAAAGTTTAAAGTTTATTTATTTACTTTTTTCAAGGACTTTATTCTGTGAATTAATTAAGCCCCAGGGAAAAATTGTCGATGAAAAACGATTATAATGAAAAATCGGATTCAATTAAATACAAGTAGTATTTATTACATAAAGCCAAGAAATTTCTGAATGTTTAGTCAAACATTAGTTTGCATGAGTATACGCATAATTGGAGAAGTTTTCAAGAAATTCAAAATAGAAGTAGAAAATCTAGTTATTGTAGTATTCAGAGTTCGTTTCAGGAAGGAGAAGCCTTTTAAGCTTAAGTTTTTCCTTATCTTTGTAGAATGTGCATTACAAAAAAAAGTTACAACCCTAGCAAAATGTCTACATCCCCACTCCTGGCAAACAATGTATAACACACAGCACCTAGAGCAACGAACATCTGTTACTATGCACTGATAAATTATACATCAATAAATTATACAAGTATACCTATTTTATAATATGTAAGGACCAATTTATACAAAAATATGTTTTTCGACACCTCCAACAAATATCATTATATTTTAGCCAATGTGAAAAAAACTTGACAAATTATATACTAAACGCTTCCTTGAGAACCACTCTATCCATTGGTGAAAACAGCATGAAAATCGGTGAAGTAGTTTTTGAGTAAATCGCGAACAGACAGACAGGTCCAGCGGCTGGGGGACTTTATTTTATACTATGTAAGGATACTTTTCTTCTATCATCCTACATAGGATTAATTTATGATGGTTCATTCTTGTCGGAATCATCTCTAAATAATTATATTGATAATCTAGTTTCATTAATAAAATGTCTGATACGAACAACATAAATGAATAATTATAATTTTAACTATTTTATTTACTGTTAAATAAAAAGTTGTTCGGCATGCTTGTGAAATTCTTTGCACCTTCGTCAGAGAGAATTTATTTTCTTTTTTTATCTCAATATATCAAGTTATAAATATAATAAAAATAAAACATAAGAACATATTAGGAAGTGAATCAATACTTTTACAGATAAATTTAAGTGTTCAGTAGAATTTTATGTTTGGTAAAAAAAATTCAATTTGCCTGAATATTTCTGAATAAAGGTTCTCTTAAATATAGATCGTTAGAGTCGGAAGTTGTTAAGATATTCAAACTACAAAGTTGATAAAAACAGTAATCAGAAAGAATGAGATATCCCTGAACATATCTGAATTAACCAGATTGTATTGTGAGGTTTTGTAATAATATTTTATACGGAACCATTTAAATAAATAATTTAAACTAATAAAAAAATACATTTATAAATATACTGCTTGTATTTTAAAATACACCCAATCTAGGAAAATGTATAGTGGATCTATCGCTGTTTATATGCAGTTACTACGATATGGTGTACTTTGTCACGGACATTTGTAGAGGGCAGTTTGGGTGTAACAGAGTACATTATATCATGGTATACTGTACATAGACAGTGATCGATGCACTATACATTGTCTATCGGGTCTATTTTAAAATACAAGCTGTACATAAATATACATATATATATATATATATATATATATATACATACATATATATATATATATATATATATATATACATATATATATATATATATATACATATATATATCCTTACATAGTATAAAATAAAGTCCCCCAGCCGCACCTGTCTGTCTGTTCGCGATTTACTCAAAAACTACTGCACCGATTTTCATGCTGTTTCCACCAATGGATAAAGTGGTTTTCGAGGAAGGTTATAGTATATAATTTGTCAAATTGGTCTATTTGTATAAGTTGGTCCTTACATATTATAAAAAAAGGTATAGTTGTATAATTTATTGATGTATAGGTGTATAATTTATCAGTGCATAGTAACAGATGTTCGTTTGTTAGGTGCTGTGTGTTATACATTGTTTGCCAGGAGTAGGGATGTAGACATTCTGCATAAAGTGATTGATATGTAACAGTGGATCACATATTAATACAGTCCAATGTTAATATGCAGACGTATAGGTGTATAATTTATCAGTCCTTGACGGGAGAAAATATTATGCTACTTGGTTATAAGGGGGTTACAAAATTTTTGCGGGCGAAGCCGCGACGGGTAATGCTAGTATATATATAAATTGTAATTATCACGTATGTCATCAGTAGCAAAATTTGTCCTGTAGGATTAGAGAACCAAAATAGAGACATATACGTTTTAGTGATAGACCTTTTAATTTCAAATAACGATTTGTTTTTTTTTTTCGGGCAGATTGTCAAACTTTACAATAAGATGAACAAAGACGTGAAACATTACTTACTCTTTTCTTCCAATTGATTTGTTTGACATTCTGCCCGAAACAAAAACAAATCGTAATTTGAAAAAAAAAAGGGCTATTGAAATCTCTGACAGGGGCGGAGCTTAATATTTTAAACTACTTGCAATAGTTTCTAATTTATAACAATTACATAAATTTTAACTAGGAAGAAGAAGTTAAGAAGTCTTATCTTTCCACCAATTTGTCAAGAAAAAAGTTCTAACTATTTAAATTTTACCATTTAATCGTAGCCGGTCTACCTTAATATCAGTAAATTGTTTTGAAAAAATTGTTATCATTTTTGACGAAGTAACCCAATGTGAAGTATTTAGATATACGTGAGCCTGATAGAGCATCGTTGTTTTGCAACGGGCTTCACCTAACAAATAAATCAAGAATATTCAAAAAAGAAAATTGATTAATAAAAAAAAGCCACAACAAACCTAAATGAACGATGAATTAAAATGCCGTTGTTAAAATGTACCAGTTAAATACCTCAATTTAAAAACAGGTAAATCTTGATTAATTAAAATTGTCTATCAGAATGATTGGTAACATTATCTGTTTTATCTATGTATAATAAATGTATGTACGAGATTAATCTGTTACTGTGTGTGTGTATGTATGTATGTATGTATTGTATGAATTATTTCCAATGGATTAATTATATCACGGATATAATTAAATTGAAATAAATTTGATATACTTTTTAATTTGGGTATTATTATTTTTTTAAATATTTAATTTAATCGCGATGTTGTTTTTTTGTTCGATCATTTCCTCAATACAAAACCAATTTACATAAAAATTTGTTGACCATCAATTTTTAGCGAATTTCCTGAAAGGAAATAGAGCTATTGGTCTCATACCGAATTCAAAATTTTGCAAAAATTTCTTCAAATGTCCATCGATCCTACCTAGTAGATGTCGAAAATCACCATCTGTAAAATTTATATATATATATATATCACAATTTTATTCCGATTGGAATGAAACTTGGTATTTCAAGTTCAAAGATCAAGAGGAAACAAAAAAATTATTATTTGAATTTTTGGCAGAGTTGTGTACAAAAAATGGTACTATTTTTGGTATAATTTGCACCACGTATTGCTTTGTAAAATTAGTTGTGATAAAAAAAATATTCTTCGCCCAAGCACTAGTCAATCTTAAAGAAGTATGCGAAACGTTGAGCAAGATTGGTTCATTATTTTTTGAGAAATCATGTCAACCGACTTCAAAAATAGAGTTTTGAGAAAAATGCGATTAAAGACAGACAAACAATAGCTAAACCATCTACCTCAATATATTTTCCAAGACTCTATCTCCTAAGACTTTTACTCTAATTGATTTAAAACTTTGGGAGAATATTCTAGACATAAATGTACTATTTAAAAAAAATCTATATTCTGAAATTTTCAAACACATGTAATCCCTTAAACAATACAATAAATTTCATTTTAATATATAATAAATAAATAAAAATATATAATTATAATAATCATTATACAATGACCTTGACAATGACCACACTTAATAATAATATGTAAAAGACCATCAACTCTCTTTGAAAATTGCATATATATATATATATATATATATATATATACATGCTACACATGTATATTTTATAGTCATTGGCTGGTTAGCCAGTCTCTGTTGGAGAATTGCAACAGTAATAATAATATATTCGCAAGGTAATAAAAATTCTTTGACATACTTTTTATAATATACCTTAGCTGCTTAGCATATAACTATCATATTATACAAATCAGATATACACAAGACCGTATAAAATACTGGTTGTGTTGTTATATATGCGGACTATGAACAATTATGATACTATCTTGTACACATGGCAACAAAATTAGCGTTCATCTTTCAAAATTTTATAATTTATTTGTGTCTTATTCATATATTAAGGACGTTCCAACACTGTGTTATATAATCAGGACAAAAAACCGGTTTGATTTTATTATAGCACAAATACATAAACACACATATACAACACTTAGACAAATTCACTGTTACATATATACAAAATATAAAAAAAAAAAAAATATTAACCTTTTTTATTTCGAAAACAAAACGGGTAACACGATTTAAAAATAAAAATTTATATAATAAATATTTATCTTTACTCTCCTAGCTTTTTTTAAAATTCTGTCGAATATTTTTTTAATACAACAGATAATAGTTGGACGTGTATGAAGTTTTATATGCTTAAATGATGATAACTTTGCTATTAATTATCTCTCGTTCTAAACGGTCAAAAATTCTAAAACTTCTGGATTTAGTAGAAAACGTTATTTTTAGCCTGTCGAAAAGTGGTGGTATGCTGGAACATCCTTAACAACATTTATTTGAAATATTCTCCCAAAAACAAAATTTTCTCGCACTCAAGGTTTTTTTTCTTGTATTTCTCCGCTGTTGAATCATTACCCCCTTTAACGTCACATTAAATTTCAAACAGATACCTCACTAAAGAAGTTTCACTTCCAAATTTCTAAACGTATAAAAATTATTAGAAAAATAAGTCCAAAAGTTCATTTTCAGAACCTTAAACACGACGATTTTGAAAATTATCGACAATTATATGATTTTTGAAAAGCCCATTTTTTGATGATATAGGCAACAATAATTACACGTAATAATGTTCTCCAAATACAAATGTAAAATCTGATTCTTTTCTTTCTCGCACTGAAGGCTGATCATTTATTTCCCCTCTATTGTAACAAAAAAAAATTCGAACAAATACGTCGTTAAAGAAGTTTTATTTCAAAAATGTTTCGAATGAAAGTTGTTCATTATAAATATATTAACTACTTTTATTTGAAAACTTCTTTAACGACGTATCTTTTTGAAATTTTTGTGTTATAATAAAGGGGAAATAACTGACAAGCCTTGAGTACGAGAAAGAAAGAAATTATAGGGGAAATAAGAGACAAGTCTTGAGTACGAGAAAGAAAGGAATTACATTTTACATTTGTACTAGAAGAACCTAATTACGTGTAATAATTATTGTATATCATATAAATGGGCTATTTCAAAAAGCGTATAATTTTTTTAAAATTTTCAACTTGTTTGAAAACCGAATGAAGCACAAATCGATTATAAAATTTTGAAAAGCAAACGAAACTTTTGTGGTCTTGTGTACCTTTATAAGGTATAACATAGTACTTAGTACTTGTAATTAATATTTATAACAGTTACTATTTACATATTATTAGTAGTAAAATAACATTTTCATGCGTTTTAAAGCGTTATAATTATGAAAAGTTCTAAGTTTTAAAAACATAATTCACATGTTAAAACATAAAATATTGCATGCAATTAAAAGTGAAGTTTACATAAATAACAAACTGTATACTCGAGTGCATTTACCACAAGTTCGGACTAAATTTTCTCCTTGACTTAATTTTGATGTAACCTTTTGTATTATTGTAACAAATTGTTTTTGTAGACATTAGAAATTGAGTACTTATTCAATAAACATACTTTTGTCTTAAAATCTATATTCTAAAAAAGTATGCTCTGGCCGCCATCTTGTTATACGAAAGTTGGTAAGGCAGTTTTTCAATCAATCACAGTCCATCTGGATGATATTGTTATCAGAACTAAAGTTGTGTGCAAAATTTCAAAGCTCTAGGTCAATTAGAGCTAATCAAAATTTTGATTGAAAGATTTTTCCCTCACCGTAGTGGCCGATGACAATTGATTCCATCTCTATCATATTTTGTAAGTATATAAAATACTGCTTCTTGTATGCAGTTCTTTTTTTTAAGTCTATGATTTAACTATCATATAGAAATTTTGTTAAATTATCTATTTCTATAGGATTGTATTCAACATCAAAGTAACAACAATAATATTTTAACCCTTAGCTGCGACGATTGTATTCAATAAGGAGCAGTTGGGTGTAATCAGTAAGGAGTATGTAATTATAAATTTCAACTAGCCAGTCATATTGTTTTCATATCAAAGATATTTACAAATTGTTATTATTCATGTAGCATAAAAGGGTTGAAGTCATGAACGATTTAAATGTAAACAAGATACTTCAATGGTTACCAAGTTTTTGCCTCTATATAAAGGCTACTTACTGTATTATTGAATATAGTAGGAATGTATATTAATTTTAAATTTTAAACATCAACTGAAATTCCAGCACATCTTTACGTCTCCGTTTAAGGTTATGTTCTCCGATGAAAAAAAATTGAGAATACAAATAAATTTCTAATTGTTTTGTACCAAACGAAAGTCTTATTTTGTTCTATAGACAATGTTTTGTTTTTTAGAATTTGCTTGAAAAAATTTTTCGACGATTTCTAATGTTTTGAGATTTTGGAAGATCTTTTTGCATGGACACACATCAAATTTATCTATTCAGTAAATTAGATACAACCAGTCCAAGTGGCCGAGCGGTCTAAGGGGTAAAGTCTGCGCAGTATACCTACTTGGAAACTTGGAGATTATGGGTTCGAATCACGACATCGGCATTTGGTCAATTACTAAGAAAAAAAAAGGGGCGGTTAATTGTCTAAACTGTGGCGTATGGACAAGAACGAAGTAACCGGCTATGCTTGAGAAAGTTTTCTGCAGTTTCCTTCACGAACTCCAGATGAATATCGGCATAGTTCCTATCATAGTCGGCAGCAGCCGCATATCCTACCAATTCCTAGTCTATACACAAAAAATCCTTCCACTCCACTCACATCCTTATGGCATCACAATGGACCTTATGGTCGAAGTGTAGGTCATCCAGGGCTGGGCTTTATTATTATAGGGAAGAGTTTGTAATGTCTTAAGGTTTTCGGGACTACTAAAAAAATGACATACTTTTTGCATAAAATGAAAAACCTACAAAATAATTACAAAAATAAAAATAAACTCAAAGGTTAGGATAGGTTTGGCGACTATCCAGAATGGGACACCCTAATACCATAAGCTCTATTGTGATACCCAAAGATTAATTGGTCCATCCTTGCTACTACTCCTTAAACCATTTAAAGCAGTACAGCAATAGTGCTTAGACGCCTGTAGACTTTAGCTCAGAGTGGTCATCAAAGAATGGATGATCCAAAAGAGTTTTTTCCTCTTCTTCACTATACCAGCTCTTCCAATAGTCGTGACGGCGCACTGGCAGCCCCAAATGGCTCAAATCTATAAACCAGGCGGGTACGTTTGGCTTGTTTCAAAGTGGCCTGTGCAATTTAAGGTCCACCCTGCTTACAATCTGATTGATGCAAGAGTTTTTTTTTCGTAGCATAACATTTATTGCACTATAACATTGAAGTTTCTCATTGACCAAACATGCATTTAAGAAAAAGGCAGCAGAGAATCAAACGATAGATAGATAGATTGTAGAGGCTGCCCTGGATGGGCTATGTGTGTGAAGTGGAAGGAATTTGTGTGAGTAGACTAGGAATCGGTAGGATATGCGGCTGCAGCCGACTATGATAGGAACTATGCCGATATTCATCTAGAGTTCGTGAAGGAAACTGCAGAAAACCTTTTCAAGCATAGCCGGTTACTTCGTTCTTGTCCATACGCCGACAGTTTAATCAATTAACCGCCCTTTTTTTTTCTTTTTTAATAATTGACAAACTGCCAATGTCGGGATTCGAACCCATAACCTCCCTGTTTCCAAGTATACATATTGCGCAGACATAACACCTTAGACCGCTCAGCTACTTGAAATCAAACGATAACCTGATTAATAAAAGATTTGCAGTGCATACGTCTGTTATCTTTCCAATATACCACATTGCATATATTCAAGTAAATACGTATGTATACTTCCGTTCATAAAAAATGAACCTGTAGGTTACATTCTAAGCGGATACATTACTAAATATATGTATAAAACTACATACAGTAACACTTAGAATGTTTCAACTGGTTCAATATCCATGAACGGGAGTGTATACTCATGTTTCCCTTTGGAAACATAAACATTATCTTCTTAACCAACCCCTATCCATCCATATGGCTACATACTAATGTATATTATTATTATAAAACCACCCTTATATGGTTGATACATTTACGCATTTAACAATAATATATTATGCTTCAGAGAGACAGAAAGTTGATGAGAGGGGAATGTTGTTTTGCATTTCCATATTGTTTTTTTATTTTTATTTCAGTTGGAAAAAAAAAGAACATTATTGCAAAATTACTATGCTATACAGATGGTAACCATTATTTTAAATAAAAATATCAACATTAAAAAAATAAAAATAAAATATGCGTGCATTAAAAAAAACATTCAATGTGACGACGTTGCCAAAAATTGCCTCATTTTCTGGGTCATTTTATAGAATTTTCCGTATATTTATAGTAATATTATTATTTATTTCCTATTAAAATAACTAAAATTGTTATTATATATTCAGTTAACATTTTCATATCTCGAAAATTTGCATGTTATTGGGTTGGTTATAGAAAAATATTCTCGTTAACTTTTGGTATTTATCAGGGCTCGTAAATATTCGGTAATTATCGTAGTGCTTAGTCGCTACATATCGGTTTTTTTTCTTCATAATAACCCCCTAGACTGCTAGTGTTATTTAAGACTTTATGTACACTCTCGTTCAATAAAATTGAACCAACTTGAAATGTCAATTTTCTTACATTTCATAAAACTCCTCACTTTTGTAACTCTCTGTATATTATTTATTTATAAACAAAGATAAGTAGTATATTTTTTTAATGTGAAAAAAGAAATGGAAGTTCTATATTTTTTATTTATGTAAACAAGTGATAGATTAAGAATATGTACTCCCTTAATAATTAGCGTTCTTCAATTTTATAGTTGATTTGTGCCTCCTTCATTTGATTTTCGAAAAATTGTTTCGGGTAAAAGTTGTTCTTTATAAATATATATACTAATAATTTTTACAATCAACTACAAAATTTTGAAAAAAAGAACGCTACTTTAGTGTCCATGTGAACTTTAGACTTCAAAATTGGCGTTAATTTATGGGCGGATTCGGTCTTGTACATACGCCGATAGTATAGTGAATTAACCGCCCCGTAATTTTTTATTTAAAACTAACTTAATTGACAAACTGCCGTCATTGGGATCGAACCAGCAACCTTCCAGTTCCGAGCAGAGTGCCTTTAACAGATCGACCACTCGGACGGTTTCGTGTCTAAGAACCTAATTCGCCTTAACCTAGATCGGCAGTTAAGTTTAAGTGAATTTTCATGATAGGTCAAAGAACCTAATTATTCATTCCATCTCCCCCCTACCTATAAATTTATTTTGAAAATGATAAAAGACAAGATAAAACTTGTCTACTCTTAAAATCAATCTTTGCATCTTGGAGACAACTCTTGTTGAAACACGAACCTGGTCCCCTCTTTTGTTATTTTCATCGTATCCAGGTTTGATTACCTCAAACTTAATTTAAGATTTACAAATAGGTAAGACGTGTTAACATCATCATTGAACGAGAAGATATGTTATGAGAATTATTTTCAACTACTAAATCCTCCGTAAGTTAAGTTCATAAATATCTCCCTTTGCATAATTTTTTGGGTGGACGATTATTTCCCAGAGTATCACAAAATAGTATGTGTCAAAAATGGATTTGGATAGGACCATTTAGTCTTTGTTGTAGCCCATATAACCAAAAGCCTGATCCACCGGAAGTTTTCAAAAATCGAACAGACCGCAGTTTTAGGTAACAACAAAACTTTTCATTTTAAGAAAATTTTTACACGGTTATTTGGTAGAAAATCTCTTACTCATCCAAATCCCTAACCTACTTAACTATAGGAGATACGAAAAAATAACACAGAACATGAAAAATAAAAGTTCCTCCAACTTTTGTTTGAAAATTTTCTAGTTTTTTCCCCTCAATTTTAAAATATAACCGAAATTGCATATACCTGATTATATTTAAGGTTAATAATATATTACTTTTACTCTTTTCAATTTGTATATCTATACTTAACTCAAGCTTCAATAACAAATAACAGCGACAATAACAAATACTTGCACTGAACACGTAAACATATGTCAAAACACACCGGCTTCATTCTATCGTTTATTCATAATATTTTGTTGTAAATATGAATTTAACGAATAGAAACAATAAAAATAACAACAAGAAGAAATATAACAATAAAAACTAAGAATAAATATTTTAAAAGAAATCAAACAAACAATCGAAATTCGCTACGAATGAACTGATACTTTTGTATTAGTTTAGATTTATAGATTCAAGTTATCAAAAAAACCAATCAAATTGCACCATGCGCTATGATCACGCGATTTCGTTGATATGGCTGGACTTGATTGTGATTTAAACAATAGTCAGGAATGATAACAAACATTTTAATAATCAGAAAAATGCTCTAACAACGATTTAAAAAACAAAATCGTTAACCCTAAACTTTTCCCGAGTGATAACGATCCTATATACTGCACAATTCCACAAAGTAAAGCTCTCAACTATAAGTTAATGCAAATTTTCGGATATTCCTCAAATTTCTATGCATACAACAATGTACAATAATTTTACTTGGCAAAAACTATAAATGTTGATTTAAATATTATATTAGCTGGATGACGGCGCGGCAGACTGACGGACTCTGGTGGCTGACATAAACGTATGCTGTTTTATTGTGTTCCAGTTATGAGGCGAGCAGCGAGTTGTTGGTTGGGTTGATATGTTGTTTGTGTAGTGTAGTATATAAAATTTAATTATTTTTGTTTTTACTTAATTATTCAAATAAACTAACACTTTACATTTTAATGACATGACACATTATATTAATGTTTGTGATATATAAAAATATCCAGTGTATATCAAACAGTTTATTAAAAATATCATAAATAATAATACTGCCATACTTGTATGAAAATATCATTTGAAATTTGCATACTGAACTCTTTAATTTCATATTGTAATGTTTTTTTATTTCCTATATGTAAATATTGTGGAAATTCATCAATTTTATCGCCGAATAAACTTTTCACGAGTATATGAAAGGATATGTGTTAAGTTTGGGTTTGGGTAAGGTTTCAATAACCCATAGGCTCTCCTAGATATATATTTAAAACGTTGTATCGAATAAATTGACTTGGGTACAAAGATATCAATTGAGAGTCATTAAACTTTAGAAATACAATAAAAATATTAAATATTGTCTACTAAAAAAGTATGTTTTCTTTCATTATTATTTCGCTTCTTATTGAGACGTGCTTTATAAATTCGAGCTTTCAAAATATGCAAAGAACATAACTTAGCAGTGATTATACATAGGTTGAGTTGTCGCAAACGTTCCGTGTCTATTGCTGGCAGTACTCTCGTTGAATTTATCCGTGAGATATTCGTAAGGTATGGAGCCTCGAGTGCACTTACGTACACTCTCGCAGAGAGTGTTCTGCCGGCAATACAGTTCCCGTTCAATCATGGATGATATAGTTTTAAACGTTGCTGATTGGTTAAAATCCACGTTATGTCGCAAGCGAACTTAGCACGCTCGCACTCGCCGCTTGTTTAATTTGGTAAAAAAATAAACTCGGAATGGAGCGGTATCGACGTGAAGCGAGTCGGCGAATACGCGCTCGTTACAACTCCCCGCGCCTCGACGAGAGTGTACTGGCGGCATAACAGTATACTACCAAATTCGCCTTAACCCAGAGATCAGTATGTCTAAATTGTTCAATGTTTTTACGTTGTATACCGTGTTTTAAATATTACAATTCTCATCTAAATGAAAATATTTAAATAAAAAAACAAACAAACAAACAAAACGATAATATAATCGTATCACATACCTCGAAATATGAATGTGTGTGTATGTACTAAGTAAATACATATTTTATTTATAAACAATACAAGTTTGTTAGTTAACTTAGATTTTCTTTCTTTGTCAGTGGTTTAAATGTATTCAATAATAAATATTATTTTATATAAATGAAGGTCACTCAGTTAAAGTTTTTTAGTTTGATTTAATAGTATAAGAGTTATCGTTAAAAAATATCTGAGACTTCAAACTGGCAGGCTTTTTAGTGTCGAAACGAAGTATATTGTTGTAAACTTCCATTTTCCTATCCGGGAGGTCCAGAACAAATTTTAAAGAAATTTATGTTTGTAATAAATATTCTCGATACCTATATTGTAAACTTGAAACTGCATGTTTGATCACGCGCAGTGTAGGGACGCAACTGCATGTCAAAGTTTGTCGATTATTACTCGTAAACTAGTACAGCTTACTTAGCAAAAACAGGGGTTCATCTGGTCGAAGGAGGAGCCACGTAACTAAAAAAATAATGACCCCTTTAAAGCTTAATATTTCACTATAACTGTGAACACCAATTAGCTGTATGGTCGACTATCAGAAAGACTGCAAATTGGAAGAAAAATTCAGATTTTTTTCAATAGAATGATTGACTCCTAGACTATAACTTACAACTATTGTATATTGTATTGTATTTGAGAGAGAGAATTGTATTTATCTGCCATGCATGAGTTTAAAAATAAACATTTATAACAAGTCAGTAGTCTAATTAATGTTATATTCTGTTGAAAATTTTCTATTTAGTCTAGTAAACAACGGCGTTAGTGTATCGAAAACTGTTGTGCGGAAAGAATTTCAGATCATTACACTGTGGCCCCTTATTTTAAACAATGCACTTGTATATTTCTTCAAGGAAGCGTTTTTCAAAAAAGACTTTTTTGTTCGGAGAGGAGGGTATCTTATGACCTTCAAGGTTATTTGAAGATCAACTTGCATTTTTCAAATGGGAACCCATTTTTTTTATAGTAAAATCGGGTAGAAGCAGAGGAAAAAAGAAAACTAACCTTGGTAATATGCTCTATTTTGGTTAATAATATATTACCGTTTCTATATATTATAATAGGGAATATGCATGAACATTTTTTTTCAGAATATGAAAATACTGTTAATACTGTAATAATATTTAAAAACGAAATTAAAATCCGACAAATATCAAGGAAGCTATAAGCTTTTAAAGATTATTATCTGTCTCTTTCTTGCAAAAATACTAAAAACGGTGTTTTACGTGTATTTTAAATGGTGAAAGTGTAATATAACGTCACATAACATATCAAGAAGGCTATCACCCTCTTTGTCTAATCGGGAATTTCAATCATTCATATCTCGCTTATTTTTAAAGTTATTTAAAAACTAATTTTACCTTGATATTTGTCAAGTAAACATGCTTCAATTCAAGTGAAAAAAATTTTCATGCATATTCCCTAATTTGTGTCTTATTTATTCGGTTATCAAAAAAATACTTCGTATACAAGTTATTCATTATAAATA
The DNA here is from genome assembly GCA_963920215.1 of Nineta flava. Lineage (NCBI taxonomy): Eukaryota > Metazoa > Arthropoda > Insecta > Neuroptera > Chrysopidae > Nineta > Nineta flava. Next base: position 121,428,001 of record OY986040.1, read on the forward strand.
TACCACCAAACTAGGAGCCAATTCTAGAATTCGTGTAATCTCGTCTTGTTTAATGTGACATCACATTTCTTCTATTTTTAATTGTGATTAAAACAAAATTGTGGGGTGTTTGCTTCAATTTTATCGAAAATGCTCTCTAAATTTATTCCCATTTATTTAACCTTCCGTCAGACGCAATAGGTTCGGGCGCAGTGTACTTAATAGGCACACATTCAAAAAGCGTAATAAACATCTGGTTTAGTTCATTTATACAACTTCCCAGTGAGATATATCTTTGTTTGGGGTGTCAAAAAAAGAAAAAACACAAGCTAAAAAAAAAATGTTTTAGGCATAAAATTACTTAATAAAATTACTACATAATTAGTTGAGCAAATGTTAATAAAACTTTAATAAAAAAGTAAAAAAATCATTAGGCAAAGGTGCAATATAGTGAAAAATGTTCATAGTATTCATATCAACATTAATCTTCCAAGATAGTTTTACCAAATCTTCCAGAATAGGGTCCCCTTCAAAAATGTCACGGAATTTGGCGTAATGAACTTAACTGAACAAAACGTGATAACTTTCCGTAATGTATGGGTGAAACTAACTGAAAGGGTTGCGTAGAGTAGGCTGAAAAAAACAGCTACTGGGACTACCAGGTGGAAACACAGCATAGGGCTAAGACAAAGTGACAAAATAGCAGTCCTGTGCTTGTAAGATTAATTGCGCCCGACGGAAGGTTAAATAATTTTAAAAAAAATGATATAAAAAAGTATGACATATATATAAACCAGAAAATGAAATTACTCTTCAATGTAATTAACATCATAACATGTAACGCGTCTCATAAAATGAATGATATGGGAGGTTTAAACCAATTTTATATTCATTTAAATTTCCGTAATGATGTGAAAATCGTTAATACTTTAAATATGAACTAAATAGCATACACTAATTAGTAGATATATGTAAATTAATGCAGTTACATTTTGTTGCAAATCAGATGGTTATTAATCCGCATTCAAATCAAAATTTGGCTAGCATATCAACCATACGATCGATATTGTCGATCACACATAAATTAAGGATGTACGACCACTGGAGCTTCAAAAAAATTAAGGCTTGATTTTTTTTTACATATAGCTGAAGTGAAGATAAATCAGTTATAAAAGTTTCAGGGGGGGGGGGTCGAGTTTTAATGCATTGCTCTTTAGGAGAAACCCGTGAGCGTTGACATATTTTGATAAAAATAAGATAAAAAAATAAAAAAACTACGCAATAGAAAATATAAATATTAATAAAGAGATTGATACAATAAAATTCCGGTATGACGGGTCTAAAAAAAATATTTAAGAAAAAAGTGAGATTTCAGGTAAATTTAATTTCTTTCGGCGGTAGTTGAATTACCCGAAATGCCAGTTTGTTTCTTAAATATATTTTTTTTAGGCCCGTCATTCCGAAAATAATGAATTTTCTCCATTTAACTTACGACAAAAAATAATAAATATAAATTTACAACAAAAAGCAGGACCGATTTTGACAAATGGATTGATGGAACTGAAAGAAAACTCAACATGGTGTAAGATAGAGGGTAAATTAGCAGACGAATAAAATAGAATTTTCTGATACATCCACAATATGGGAATTAAAAAATTCTTTAACATTTAAGGATTACAAAAATGTACATTAATTTAGTATACTGTGTAACAACAGTAAATTTAGTTAAAAATCAATTCTAGTCGGCTATTTATGAAATTAGTAGTAGTTTGTTCGTAACAATTTTGAACATGACATAGGTAATATATAATTACAAACAACAAAAATTAAATACCTGTTTTACACTACGCAAAAAAATGTCCTATTTAAATAATATGTCGTGTATTGAATTCTAAAAATCGTGATTTATACTACACAATTTGATATACAATGAATGTTTTGCGATTCTGCGCAATAATTCCTTTAAATTGACAGAAAAATGGAAGATTATATTCTTAAAAGGTGTTTGGATCAGTCATTTAAATGTTCGTAACAAAATTGTCTATAGGTTTGACAAAGTTGTATTCAATAATTATATAGATAGACATATCTTGGGATATAAAAAGTACAGCACTTCGACCTTATGGCCCATTGTGCTCCCCCTTCTACTTCAGTCTGTCGAGATTAGCTTCTCCCATATATTGACAATGGCCAGGAGCCATTTGATCAAGTTTTTCCGAAGGTTCATATATTCCGAATGAGATGCACCCAATATCTTGCATCTGCTGTAACCGAGAGATTCGCAGTTTTAGATAATGTGGCTTTACACGTGAAACATTTGATGAGAGTTTTCAATCGCAATAAATGTATGTGATATAACGATACTTACATCTCTTTGTATATGCAGAAATATATCAATCGCATGTTTTGTTAATAGCTTATAACTCTCCTTTTGCTAAATATTTCTTTCTTTGTCAACCACTTCAGTCACATGATCATAGTAAACCAATCACAAGGAAGTAAGCCAATCACCCTATTCTTACATCTAACTAAAGTTACATATAAGATTGCATCAAAATAGACGGCAGGTCTATTGTGTTATAATAGCATAGTTTCATCAAAAAATACTACTGCGCATGCTCATCAAAATATGCGTTATGAATAGTTGCATGCAAAGTTACATGTGTAAAATAGCCTAAGATACCATGTGATATTCTTTGTGATATCATGCACTCAACTTGAACAGGATACAACTTCAGGAGGTCACGGGATTCATTTCTGGTCATTATAATTTACACACAATAGGATTCCACAATGGATCCATCATGTGCAGACAATGCAGTGAGGAAGAAGAAAAGTCCAGTCATATTATCTTTAACTGCAATTTTCGATTACAGCAAATAAAAAAGGTGCATCTTAACCCGAATATATGAACCTTCAGGAAAACCTGATAAGCAATCTCTGGGATTAGATAGATAGATTGTAGAAGCTGCCCTGGACGGGCTACACTTCGACCATAAGGTCTATTGTGATGCTTAGGGATGTGAGTGGAGTGGAAGGAATTTTTGTGTATAGACTAGGAATTGGTAAGATATGCGGCTGCAGCCGACTATGATAGGAACTATGCCGATATTCATCTGGAGTTCAACTGCAGAAAACCTTTTCAAGCATAGCCGGGACTTCGTTCTTGTCCATACGCCGACAGTTTAGCCAATTAACCGCCCCTTTTTTTTCTAAATAGTTGACAAACTGCCAATGTCGGGATTCGAACCCATAGCCTCCCAGTTTCCAAGTAGGCATACTGCGCAGACATAACGCCTTAGACCGCTTGACCACTTGGACTGGTAAGCTCTGGGATTGCCAAGATATAAGAGAAGCGTACCACGACAGACTGAAGTAGAAGGAGGAGCACCATCGTCGACAGCGAATCTCTCGATTACAGCAGGTATAATATAATCATTGCATCACACCCTTGATATATGAAACTTCAGGAAAACTTAATGAGCAAGCTTTTGACAATTGCCAAAATATGGCCGAAGTAAAAAGTGCGATACTTTTATCAACCGCAAAATCCATTTATCTACGTAATGCCAAATAAATTTACAATCAGATGTTGTGATGTCTCAAATTAAAAATACATTTTTAATTTTTTAAAAAGCTATTACAAATTTACAAATTGTCTCCTTTATGGTATAGTGTAAAACAGCTATAAAACAAAACATACTACTAGACATACTCAGTTGACCTTAAAACGTTTTGTTTGGTTTTTGGTTTGTATATCTAAAAATTGAACATTTATAGGAAATACTATAAAAATGTGCAGGTCATTAAACTTTATTAAATTATGTATAGAAGACGAAATAGCAGAAAAAAATCACACAGTTAAATAAGAGGGAAAGAAAAAAATATTTCTTAAGGCTATATACGCGAAATTTTTTTTATATAAATACTAAACAAAAACACATTTCTGTTGTTGGTTTATGAATGGGAGTAGAAGTTTTTACTTGCTGTGTGTGTTAGATAATCAAGTTTTGTTAATGATTTATTTTATATCTTTCTCAGTGAAACAAAGCCGGAACTCGTTAATAAATATCTAAAAGTGTATGCACAATACATATAAAAATTTTCAATATTGTTTTTGTTTTTTGAGAGATCGCCATTTTGATTATAGTTTTTTTTATACTATTTTAACACTAATAAATATTTGAAAATGTAGAGGGTGACGGGAAATAGTAGAGTGGTAAATCTTAATAAATTTCGATTTTTGCCCCAATTTCCTAGATCAATATTTTTTGTATTTTATAAATACGTATTTCGACTACAAAGTAGTCATCATCAGTATGAATTAGCTAATTGTAATTATTCTCCGAGGAGATGTTACTTGTTGCTAATTTGGTGACGGTCTGCACGTGCAGACGGTCTAGGAAATTGGGGCAAAAATCGAAATTTATTTCGAAAAATCCTAGAGTTCTCTTTAATATTATTTATGGTAAATCTTAGTTTAAAAAAAGGTATCTACTTGGACCTGGGAGGTTATGGGTTCGAATCCCGACACCGGCAGTTTGTCAATTTAAAAAAAAAAATTAATGGGGCGGTTGATTGACTAAACTGTCGGTGTATGGACTAGACAGAAGTAACCGGCTATGCTTGTGAAGGTTTTCTGCAGTTTCCCTTCACGAACAGCTGCAGCCGCACACCTACCAATTCCTAATCTGCATACGAATTCCTGATCCTCCACTCACATCATAAAAATGTAATGTAAAAATTAATAAATAAAGGTTGAAGAATAATGATGTGGGTGGCCTCTGTTATAGACCGTAGTGTCTCGGAAACGGAGGTTAAACCCCATTATTATTATTATTATTATTAGTTTAAAAAAAGGTGTGGAAATATGGTGTGAAAACATAAACGTTAATATAAAGATTATGAAATTACGTGATTGAGAACAACCACAAAATTGACAAATCCAAAAATCTATGAAAGTAGCAACACCATATGAAAGTATCTATATACACAAATTCAGAAAACAAATCATGAATTTAGAACAATGGATCAATTCTAAATTCTGATTTAATAAAATTAAACCATTTTCAAAATTAATACCTGATAGTCAAGGTTAGCTGCGAATAATACGCTAACGCTATTGACATTAACAAGATTATATGGTCAGAAAAGGATTACCGCCAATCGACGTAGTGTGTTGTGCTTTAATTCGTCAGCTAACTCAAGTAATCTCTTAGGTAAAACCTCAGTCCGATCATATAAAAGACAAAAACTTTTTTAATATAATTGTGAGACACGCACTAAATTAGCATCGAATAACATATCTTTGGTTCCATATCCCAGAGAATAATTACAATTAGTTAATTCATACTGATGATGACTACTTTGTAGTCGAAATACTTATTTATAAAATACAAATAATTGTTCTAGGAATAGTGGCAAAATTTGAAATTTAATAAACGTTAATATCGTATTTATTGTGGGGTAGTGATTAGTTGACAAACATGAATGGATATCTATTATCTTAACAATGCCGATGATTGTCGACTGTCATATAGCTGATCGTTACAAAAAACGTGACATTGTATCTGAAATTTTATTTCACTCCTACATAAAATCTTGTATAGTCTCGCCATAGATATGTTCACATCAAAAACTTTACAGAGCTCCACTTTAGCTGTTTTACCTCAGCTTCACTTGAAGCGAAGGTTAGGTATCTCATTCTGGTTTTGTAGTGACATTCTGTCAGGAGGTGAAAGGGCCTGCTACATCTAACCCCATGAGGGATAGATGTCTTTTAACCCTGCAGTACCCAGTAAGCAACCCAACCCGAAGGTTTATCTTAAGCCATGTTGACCTTGCTCATGTTGGGTATGACCTTGCGTACCCAACTATCATATGTTTGGCTTGTCTGCAACCTGCTGTTGTTGAATAAAACTTCCAAAAAAGTAAATTTTGACTTCTCTAAATTTTTTTCGGTAATTTCCATTTAAACTGTTATTTGAAATATTTTTTCGAAGAAATGAATATCAATTGCGGGTAAAAGTTATGCTTGTATGCAAATACTTGGTACAGAACCAATAAATTGTCTAGTTCACTTGTTGACTATTTTTACGAATACAAGAGAGATCCTTTCTATTCTACTGTTTTTATGGATATGAAATAAATTGAATTTAATTGTACATAAATCCAAAGAACAGTAGATCCATCTAGTGAGTGACTGATGTTGTTAGAAGGAAAGATATATTTATGTGTAGCATATGTATGTATATGTAAGTATAAAATGTCTATAATATTATATACTCAATGTTTTGTCTTTCCACGTAATCGATATTATTTGTGCGCATTCGTTTGTATATTAGTAGAGAGCTAAATCAAAATGTCTCATTTTTACCTCCATATAGAGACTACCATGTAATTCGTAATGTTCTTTCGTTCCAATCTTCTGGTCTTTACAGTTTAGACTTTTCTGAAGAGTAATATTTTTGACCAATGAAAAAAAAACCAATACATTCCATATATCATAATTAAATTTTGACTTGAGAATACTTATTCGCTCGTTATTCTGGTAGTCGGTCGAACTTTGTTGTGTGACGCTAATAATTTCGAGATTAATACTGCGTTTTCAATGGTTGGATACACAACAGATAGATCATCCTTTACGTATATCTGTCGTGGTGCATTTGTTTTGCCCGTAACGTCATCATATCAGTGTATGCGCATACGCGAGAATGGTTACCAAGTAGCTTTGTGTTAAGTTATAAATTGGTGTAGCGTGAAAACGCGTTTAGCTAGAACATTGATTCTGGTGACATTATGAAAAGCTTGCGGAACACTACTTGTGTCAGCGTAGCAAAAGAAGTGAAAAAACGGGGCAAAGCGATACGTCGCTGGGTATACAGCGGCCAGTGACAATCCAAACATCTATGGATCATGTGAAGGGCGTTTTCACGAAAAATCAACGGCACGGGCCCGAAATACTCCTTTCTTCTTGTATATCACCAGAGCTTGCATCCAAAATAACTTAATCGAAAATGGTATTCAGAGGTTTTTCTGGATTATCTCGAAAATGGCTCAATATGGAATATTGATTAATTCGGTAACATGTACCCAGATTTTCTGTACAATTTCCTGCAGATCAGCATTTTCAAGATTTTGGAGTATCGCCATGCTTTTAAATAAAAAAGGAGGTTGTAGAGACGATTAAATGCATTGCAAGTTCGATGTAGCTGGTCGACTGATTGTACCCGAAAATGGAGGGTGTGAGGAAATTGGACGCAGGAAAAAGGTAAAGCCGTGAGTACAGCTACTTTACTTTTGCAAGAAAAGGTTGTGTTCACATTACAAAAATACATATTTAGAACAAAAGGTAATTTAATATTTGAATTTTATATTAATAGAAAAAAAATTCTAAATTTATGTTCTATAATTTACAAGGTTTTTAATTACATCTGTATATAGAGGTGATGTGAGTGAACCACAGTAGTTCATGTTATGCATGAGTCAGTCATAAAACTATCAACAAGTCTGTTTATTATTATTAGATTTATTTTTATTTTTTAAATTCAAATTGAAAATTGTTGCAATTCATATGAGTGAGTTCCTTGTTTGTAAAAATACATTTTATTTAAACTATTGCATTGCGTTTAACCAACTCTTTCAATGTTTCGAGATAATAAAGATAGAAATTTCACGGTAACAAAAATTGTTTTGGATATTTAAAATGGCCGACTATCAAGGACGTCCATATCGGGACTTATTTACAAATTAAAAAAAAATGATTATGACATCTTATTTCATATATGTCACCAACTTGTGTCTCAAATCACTTATCAACTCGGTCCAAGACGACCCAATATTGGATAAATGAAGAAACTTTGAACAATTGAACAGAATTTTGATTTCTAGTAATTATTATAGAATAAAATTTAGTATATTATTGTATATACTAAACTAGATTGCATAGTTGGAGGGCTTCGCCCTTCTGAATCGTCCACGTCAATGAACATTCATTTAATATATTGTATATCAGTAGGCACATGATATTTTTCCCATATTATCGTCTTATATGAAATATCTGTAGAATGAAAAGATATGGAAACTTTCCGTTTAGTCTAGCACGAGTCGGCACATTAGTGTCGCAATCCATTCGGAGACAATTTTTTAATCAGAATGCTTTTGGTATAAAGAAAGAAGAAAACACAAAATATAAAATATCTCTCTAAATATTAGAATAATCGAAAAATGCGTAAGGAATAAAGTTGTAGAAAATCAAATTTGCTACAATTCATCACCTTATCATTTTTGCTCAAACTCTAATGTGTACAGAGATATTGAGGAATTTAATTTTCTGAAAAATATAAACTGTGACCGCTAGAGTGATTACAGACACATAATATATATATATATATAATATATATATATTTTACAGATGGTGATGTTTGTGACATCTACTACGTAGGATCGATGGACATTTGAGGAAATTTTTGCGAATAGCTCTATTTCCTTTCAGGAAATTCGCTAAAAACCAAAGCTTTAAATGCAATAATCTGTAATCACTCTTCAGGATTTTGTTAAGAGACGTTCAAAGATTCTTTTAGAATTTTGAAAAATCAAAAATTTCATTTTTTGAAGTTCTTTTTCAGCCTCGAAAACGTCCGTTTTTGCAAACATTAAATTTTTTAACTCGAAAACGGTCAAGTTTACGAAAAAATGACAAGAGACATTTTTTGTTTAAAATGACACAAAATACCAAAAAAATACTTGGTTATTGGAGTTTCTCAAAAACCAAATGAATAAGACACAAATCAACTAAAAAATTTTGTGGCACTGAAATACCCTGCACCTAAGAACCTATGCCCCTATCACATTTTTATTTTTTGTGGGATTTTTAATTTGCATGACATATGATTTTAATATTAAATATTTAATAGATAATATTTCATTGTTTATAGTAGATAATTTTGGAATGTTACTACAAATATTAATTCAAAACAGTTATATATTTCCGATCAAATATTTTATTATTTACAGAAAAATTAGATCAAAATTACAAACTGACATAAATTCAATTCTCAATGAGAATTTGCTAAAAAAAATACGTATATTATTTTTAATAGTCCCGTATTTAGGCCAAAACTATTCGGTGTATAACAAAATTGTGATTTTTATGAGATAAATTTGGATTTAAAGATTTTTCCATTCTCGTACCGTTTAAAGGATAAGTTTGATTGCATTGAAAGAGAATATGTGTTCAAAATCGTTGTTTGTATTATTCATATTTTTATAATTTTAAGACTAAAAATTATTTTAAAAAGTCTGAAGACAAAGCACAACCATTATATATACACAGCATTTGGGATAAAATGGTTTACTTCTACCCTTAATCACTTGGTGGAGAAGTCTATGAACAGGAAATTGAAAGTTCCAACACGCTACAGACAAGCCAAATAAATAATAGCTGGATACAATGCTGCAAGGTCAATCTGGTTTATTGATAAATACCGGAAAGAGATGAACCTTCTGGTTGGGGTGCTTAACGGTTCCTGCAGACTCAAAGGCAGACTTCCTCATGAGGTTGGAGGTTAATGTGATCTGCCCTGGCTGTAATGCGGCAGACGATACACCCTTGCACCTATTGGCAGAATGCCCTTATAGATTAGAATGCAGTACCTAACCTCCACACAACCGATGTGGAAGTATCAGAGGTCAAACAATTACAGTGGAATTTTATCCTCAGTGGAACACAGGATTAGAGGTAACGAATCCGGTGTGTTGATGACAGAAGAGATTGAGTGGATGGGTTCATTAGGGGTTGGTAGAAAACCTTGGCTGCCAGACTTCAGCCTCCCCTTCACTACTACTACTTCTAAGATAAAATGTTTTTGAGGTAGATTGAAACCATTTTATACCTCAAAGTCACCAACTAATTTAAATTTAACAAAAAAATATTCACGACTATAACAAAAAATTCCATTGCAAACCAATTTAAAAATACCTATAAATAAATAAAGAAGTATTTTATTGCATCTAGTAAAATTTTCACAAACCAATCTAAAAATTGGTAAATAAATCTTAAGGTTTTTTTTTCTCTCTATATTGGAAAATTCTTGTAGCCTTAAAGAAAACTATAAAATTTTATATTTAATTTATATTTCCGTCATAAATTATGGTTGGTTTAGTGATAAGAAAAATTTATGACCCAAATGAGAAGAAAAACATGTTTAATTCGAAATTGCATTTAAAAAAAATCGACTTCGAACCAAAAAATTATCCATTTGAAATTGATTGAAAAAATATCATTTTTAAGGTAGTTCCCTCGTACGAAATTGAAATATGCCATTAAGCCGATTAATTTAAAAAAGGTCAAATTTTTAGACCGATTATGAAGCGAGATATTCGAAATCAAAGTTGAAATGGTTTACGTAAACGGTTCGTGCATACTCCATTTTTTATAAAAATGAAAAAATTTTCTATACATTTCTTTAAAAAAAAAATCTTATAAAATAAGTTAAGTTAAACAAACTAATTAAAAAATTTTATTGCGAAATTTTTTTAAAATCAATTAATATTTAATCGTAATAATTTGTAACTACGGCCCCAAAAATATTGAAAAATCACTGTCGCTACAAGTCTTGTATATTACAATATTTAGTACATTATATCATAACTTGTTAAAACTTAACACCATATGTGTTAAGCTAGATATGTTGAATTGGCATAGCCGTAATAAGTATGTTTACCGTATTGTGTTGTCAAGAGTGTAAAACTACCTTTAATTATAGAAAATTTAAAATCAAAACATGTAAATCATTTTATGTAGTAAATATATGTTGTTAGATGGTACACAATCAATTAAAATAAATTAAACAATTTCTCGGAAATCAGATTATTTCCAACGAATTATATTTACTAGCATATAATTTAATTTTATTCATTGCTTTTAAAATTTAAATAATTAACTTGATTATTCAATTTAAAAATTTGATAATAAAATTATAATATATTTTTACGATTTTTTCATTGTTATCAAAATATCTCCAAAACTTTAACAAAATCTATGATAATTTATCTACTTAATTTTCAGTTTTTTAATTTTTATCTATAACAAGTGAGTTTAATTTTATGATAAAAGTGTGATTTATCCGGCTATCTATTGTGCTCCGTCGCAAATTAATTAAGTGCTCAGCAAAAAGTTCCAATAACACATTTTTTTCGAAATTTTGAATAGTTTGACAGATGTAAATCTCACAACTAACCGCTGTTGGCGCCACGCCAACTGCCCTTAATTACGAATTAATTATAACATATTCCTTCCCTTCATTGGATGGTAATCGAACACATGACCTCTGGCATTCTAGAACAAGTCTCGAATAGAAGAGGTCTACAATGACAGAGGTTATGGGTTCGAATCCCATCGTAGATATGTATGACTTTTTATATCAAGCATTTGATGTCAAAGAATGTTACCAATGTTCAGACATATTACTTAAATGTCAAATTAATTAAACTCTAGTCACTTCAGTTGGTATAATATAAACGAAAGGCAACCATACTAATGGATAAAAAGACGCTAGTAGTTTTCAAAAAAAATAATTTAAAAATATTCCTTTCAGTTTATACAATAACCTTATATAATTGACAGTATTGCTGATATATTCTTCATAAATCTAATTCAAATGCACTTTTAAAATAAGTGAACGTATTGCCGAATCCACGACTGAAACAATTTCAACCAAACTTAAAAACTTCAAAGTCATTGTTTACTACTCAAAATTTGTATTTAAATAGTATTATAGGTATAACTATTTGTGGAAATATAACCTGACTAATACCGCCATGTTGGAGTATGACGTCATGCGTAACTTAACCAATAGTCTGAATTAAAAAAATCAATAGTCTGAATAATAATCAAAACTTACAGCTTATATTTTCAAATCAAAAATGTAAAATAAAAAAATGGAGGACTATTTAATCTTTTCCAACATTTTGTTCGTCCTTACATATAATAAATATGAGTGGCATTTTATTTAATGCCTAATGGCCAAACTAGACGGAGAACATGGTTGCAGCAACATTGAACAGCAACTAGCTTGTTTCTCCGTGTGTGGAGTGGTTGCAGCAACAAAAAGTTTGTTTTTTGTTGCTGCAACCACCCCACACACAGTGCAACAAGCTAGTTGCTGTTCAATGTTGCTGCAACCATGTTCTCCGTCTATTTGGGCCTTAAGTGCATCGGTGCAACGAGGGTGTTTGCCATGTTGTATATGTATGTATGTAATACGCCCTGTATATTATTATATAGTAGTGAAATCGATACGCATACCGCAGGGTGTGTTGTCCTTATCAACTTTCAGCATGTCTTATATTGTCCGACGATGTAGGGTCTCGTCAACGTGCAACACAACGAGTCAATACTTTACTCTTGCACACACATACTAGACGAAATAAAATCCATTCGACGTTGTAAAAGACATAATATCGTAATAATAATTATTGTAGAGAAAAAGAATGAGTATTAAAACATCGCTAGGGTTTGTAAAAAAATACCGTCTTCATTATTTTGCTTTTGAAAAAAACAGGAAAATAGTAATTTTATTTTTGCATTATTTCACAGTCTCTCAACCCTTTATAATAGATTTGGTTTTATTTGTATTTTGATTCTGCGCTGTGTAAATAATCCTACTAAAATAGGGTAGAAATTGTATTATGAACTCATTATTAAGGTTCTTCGATTACTAACACAGCTAGTTTAGATGAACAAACTTATGAAATGAAATTATAGACAGGGTCAATTTTATATTTGGAAAATATTTTCATAATGATACTAAATTTGGTCAATGGATGCCAAAAAATCGATTTAATAAATTATTGTTGTTTCTCTGTTTGTCTGTTTATCTCTCGTCACGTTAAAATAGCTGAACCGATTTAGATGTGGCTTTCACCGGATGGTAGCGGATGTTATCGGACAGCTTATAGACTATAAAAACGGGGCGAGATAAAAAAAAATCGTTACATACTAAATATGTTTATCTCATAAAAATAAACAACTTTTGTTTTAAACATTTTTTCTTAAACCAATATTTTATCCACAATTTAAGTGAGAAAACAAGGTACGATCCCTACATATGTCTAATAATAAAGTCTCCACAGCTTTCAATTAATCAAAATCCCTGACTTCTTGACATTGGGTTATATTTTCCAAGACTATACTTCATCAATTTCTAATTTTTTCTCAATTTGTTGTAACCTCTGTTTTTTTTGGGATTTGTGTAAACACATAAAGGCAAAACCCGAATTTCCGAGAGATTTTGTAGAATTTCTAGTCAGGAACATAGCGCCATCGGGCACGATTTTGTTCGGCAATTTTTATGTTTTTTCAGAAAGAAGCAGTTAGTTCTACCACTTTGCTCACAGTGCGGCGCCATGTTGTTAGGGGGTATCCCTTTTTTACTTTCATTACACCTAATCGCAAGGGGGTGTAATTAGGGGTCTTCTTTAAAGGGTATTTATTTATATTCTTGTAAGCTACATCATATGATATTTCATCCTACCTTTTGAACAGGAACATAGGAATATAGCGTCATCGGGTACGATTATGCTCGGCAATTTGTATGTCCTTCCAGGAAGAAGTAGTTAAGAGTTCCACCACGTTGTTAGGGGATATGCCTTTTTTTTAAGTCATTACACCCAACCGCAAGGGGGTGTAATTAAAGACCTTCTTTAATTAAAGGGAATTTATTTATATTTCTGTAAGCTATACCAGCTATACCGTATGATAAGATATTTCATGCAACCTTTTGAAATAAGATTTACCGAAATACAAAATTTCGACTTCCTAGGTTTTTGAAGGTTTCAATATAATTTGACCGGATTTCGAAAAAGGGCATTAAAGCAAATTACGTATATGATGTAGTAATAACATGGGAAACTTTTTGGGATGCTGGTACTTGAAATTTCTTATGCAAAATCAAAGACATTTTCTGAACTTTGTTTCTTAGATTAGAATGATTGAAAAAACCGTTTCTTATAATTCCGTAAAGTATCTATATTCGAAATATCAACACTGTAGCTCTTTTCGTTCAAAAGATACAGCACCTAAAAAACGACTCTAAATTAAGGTGTAGTAATAGCACTGTAGTGAAAAGTCCGAATGTCTCCCTTAAATCTCGGCCTTACGCACTACCGTGCTCTAGATTCTGAAATCTACTCCTTACTTTTTAAGTTGCTCGACTAAGTACCTGTCTTTCCTGATTAATTTCAACTTTCTTGGCTTTTCTCTAAGGACAAAGTAACTAAATTTTTCATGTTTTTCTTTTTCGATTTTCACGTAGCTACAACGAGATACATCTATTTATGAATAATTTAATAAAATATAAACTAATAAAAACAATATGCTAACTTGTAAATATGGCGTCGTAATTATATATGCAGGTGGAAAATCGTGTAAACATTTTAATTTAATTCTAATACATGTGTAATCCATTTGAATATAAAACCCGCAGCATATTAGAAACACTAAACCGAATACCATACACTATAAGGTACTATCGCGGTCAAAAATGGTATATATTATAAAAACTATCGATTTATGCTAAATCCATTACGAGTTCAAAAAAATGTTTCGAATAAAAATTGTTCCGTATAAAAGTACTAATAACGTTTGTTTCAAACACTTTTTCGAAAACTGAAAGGATTTGATACATATCGATCGTCAATATGGTGAACAATATACACCATTTTTGTCGTCAATAGTACATATTTTATAAATTAGTTCCATAATCATTTTATTGTTTCAGAAATTTTAATCACGTATTAAGTATAAGCATCTTCCAACTTGCATACATAAAACAATTCAATAAATAGAACCTAATAGTTTATTTATTCGACTGCAGGGCGATAACTGTCCGTGGCTCTTATGAAAATAATTCGTTCAGTAGGAGCTACGTAGATTAATCGAAGTTTCTTCGAGAAAGGAAATCTTATTTTTTTTGTAAATATTAGAGATACAGAAAAATTGGCTAATTGCAAAAAAATTGAGGTAAAATTAATCTATACATCAAAAATTACATGTCCAGATTCATTATCAGCTCTTAAAGGGATGAAATTGGGGTAAAAGTTTGTACTAGGATCTCGTTTCATTTTAAAGTTAGAAACATGAAAATTGATATTAAGGATATTAATAATAAACAATGTAATACGTGTTGTTCAAGCGAAAATCAACCCTTAAGAGGGTGAAATAGGGTGTCAGACTTTCCATTTTGTTCAGACATGAATATCGTTATCTAAATTACACACCATAAAATACGTGTTTCCGAGTTTTCGGAAAATGGAACCTCAAAGAAATGAAACGCGGGGTGAGAATTTGTTTGGAGGTTTAGTTTTTTATAATATCATATTATTCAGTTACAAAGGGTCATTACAATTACAATTTTCGCCAGCGATGCCGCAATGGATAATGTTAGTTTCTTATACATTTATTTATGTTAAATATACTTAGTGAGCCGGTTTTTCACTCAACAAACTTCAAATACCAAACTTATGACCTGTGAAATTTCAGGCGAAGGTTGAATCATTTCATAGGGGACAGTTTATGACACTGAGGGTTTTGAAATTGAATAGCGTTTTATGGTATAAATTTTATTTTTTAACTGAGGATCCCCATTTTTTGTTGCATTTTATATAAATCTACGGAAAAAAATACCAATTTTCTTTATATTTTTTATATTTACCAAATATTTAAACAAATAGTCGATTAAAATTCACGTTTTCAAAGACATATTGGAAAAATAAAATTTTAGAGTCTATAACTTTCTTTTTTATCGATTCGCTGAGCCAACAGATTTCAATAATTTTTCATGTATCGGTTTATTTTTGTATCGAAATTCGAAAACTATAAAAACATTTTTCAATAATTAAAGACCCTATTTTAGAGAACTTGTCATAACACGTATAGTATTTTGTTGGATTGAAACAAAATATTTTAATAAGTACAAAATTACTATGCTGTTTGCTATTGTTTGTGTCATACCTTTTAATCTGCGTCCAACCAAATACCTAAACTGGTTAATGACTAATCAATGTTTGTATCATTTATTATGACGATGGTGTTGTGTGTTTGTGTTGAAATTGAATAATTATAATGATGAAAACGAGTTGTGGCTATTTGACCGCACTCTGCACACATGTAAACAACTTCTAACTGCTACTATTTGTAATTTAAAAAAAAATTAAATTAAGGACGTTCATGAGCTACGCTAGAGTCAAATGAGTACTGTCTTTAATAAAATTTATTTAGGATTTAAAAAAAGTTGTAAATTATATCAATAATCTTACAACGATTTATAACTTCTTTTTATTTGTCCTAAATATTTTAAAAGAATTTATTGTAAAATATCAGTAAATGTAAATTAGAAATTGATTTGACAGATCTGACAATAAACTATGTTTTGTTATGACGTTCACGTGTATAAGTGTATATTTTTTTACTGAGCGCTGTGGCCAGTTTTCAAAATATGGTGGCAAAACAAACCTAACAAAACAGTTTTAATTTTATTAAATAATTAATTCAAAAGCTTGTCTACACCATTTTTTTAATGCAAATGTATAAACTGCATATTTCAAAGAATATTTATAAACATTATTTATTATGGTGACTACTTTAATAATATGGTTATTATAATTTTAAGTTCAAAAAAATTCTGTTCTCCATAAAAAACACGCTGTGTTAAAAGTTTTTTAATCGATAATTACTCTTTGAAACGATCGTAAACAGGTTTTAAATTTTTGAGGGAGGATAATTACATATACTATCAAGCCTCATGCATGAACGTCCTTAACATACTCGACATTAAATACGCATTGTATTAAGTGCGGGAATTACTATTTTATCGGAGGAAAGAGGATTGGTTCTAATTATAGTAAAAATCACAGAGGGTAAAGACACTCCGGGGGCCAGGCCACATTTCGTGGTCGATTGAGGTTCAAAGCTGCACCAAAGTATCTGGTACTTTTTTCGTAAAACCCAGTTTTTTAGGGAAAAAACTTTTAATACACTTTTTTCGAACGGATATTGCGCTATTTTAATTTTTAAAATAAAACATTTTTTTGTGTACTTTGATTTATGCTAAGCAAAAAAAGCATCATTTGATTTTTCCGTAAAATTCAAAGATTTCTCCGAAAAAACTATCAAAGTGTTGTGTCTGTTTTGACTTTTAAAATCAAAATAAACAACAATGGGTTGTAAACATTTAGTAAAATGTAAAATGATTTAAAAATAAAGTAATTGAACGCGTTGTTTTGGGTTAAAAATAATTTCTGTCTGACGTCATCCTATTAAGCAGATTATATTTTAAGGATTCCGTAGCAAGTTCTATACAAAAAATTAGTACGAAACCTTCGAAATCAAGAAAGGTATCATCATTATTTTCAGAAGGGAACATAATACAACGATCGATGCTTTATCAGCGTATGAAGAAATTATTTATAGGAGTGAATGTTTGAAGCTTTATGTCTGTTTTTTTATGTCAATTTTTAAGTTATTTTTCTACTAATATTTTATATAATTTTTTTTATAGTCAAACTATTTTATATGATCTCGCCCGTAAAGAGCCTCTCTCTCATGTCAGGGACCGGAATCTCGGTCTCGGAATATCACGGAATAATTGGAAGACAGATTACCTCTGCCGTAAACAAATGGGTGGATAAGTCTATGAATAGGAAATTGAAAGCTACAGCAAGCTGTAGACAAGCCAAACAAATGATTTTGGCAAGAACGGGAAAGAGATACACCTTCTGGTTGGGATGTTTGCCGGACACTGTATGCTCAACATGCATCTATCCGGTATGAGGTTGGATAAGAGTGCGATCTGCCCGGATTGTAAGGGCGGATGATACGCCCTTCCACCATCTGGAAGAATGTCTTTGAGGAGCCAGAATGAGGCAATTAGCCTACGGCTCAAGCGAAATGGTGGAAAAGAAGGTAATACAACTTAGTGGAGCTCTGTTCTGTCATTCGCAAAGAAGACGGGTAGGTCAGCAAAAAAGGTCCCGAAAAAATAATTGCTTGGAGCAACTACTAAATTTTATTTGATTAATAATTAAAATTTCATGAGAGCGAGTTGTATGTGATCCAATCAGATTGTTCATTATTTAGATTAAACCATTTATGTTATAAATTAAAAATGTGAAAAAGAATAATGTAACCGAGGCGATTCGAAATATAAAAGACCTTCGGCTATCCGGGACGGTATGTTTGATTTTTAATAATGTATTAAAATTTTTTATTTTTTTAAATATTACATTAATTAATCATGAAATACATAAATGAATCAAATTTTAAAATAATTGTTGCGTGTGTTGAATAGGTAGTACCGAAATAATACGTTATTGAACCCCCCATATATCCAAGTACAAAAAACATATTTGTATACACTTTTTCAAAGTTCTTTGTTCCACTTATAAATAAACAACTTAACATATTTGGGTTTAAAAATAAAATTCACTTTATTCGTCATAATTTCAGATTATTTTCATATCTATACTAAACTTAGTTTGTTTCATTAGGTAGCGTTCATTTTTCAAAATTTTATAATTGATTTATGTCTTATGCATTTGCTTTTCGAGAAAATGCTTGGGATAAACATTGTTCATTATAAATACACTAACAACTTTTATTAGAAACATTTTCCTAAAAACCAAATGAATAAGGTACTAATCGATTAAAATATTTTGAAAAATGAGCGCTACTTTTGTGACCATTGGTACATCTTTCCTTTTCTATAGATTACCTGAGTACGCCTTCTAGTTATTATCACATTTGACCTGCACTATGATGATGTCGTCAAACATAGATAGTTGAGAATTTACAAAGGTTATCGTATTTAATTCCGATAATTAGTGGAGACAATTCTTGGAGACAAACATAATAATTTCGAGACCTCCGTCTAAAATCTACTTATATATTCAGTTGTATGACTACTTCTAATTAGTTGTATAATTAGAAAGCTTATGTTAATCCAGGCTGATTGTATGTAGGGGAGACTGGGTCACAGTGAATCGCGGGGTACAGTGGATAATTCACTATAACTCAGTATGTGTTACACGCACTCTTCTACGCACGTAGAAGAGTGCGTGTAACACATAGTTTAGAGCGTCGCAGCTCTTAAATTTTTACATTTTATTGCTTTATTGGCTAATAAAGAGATGTTTTTTTTCAAAAATAAAAATTATTTCATTTATAAAAAAAAAATTTTTTAATTATCTCTACGGAACCCTAAACATTTCAACATAATTATTTACAAATTGATTATCTACAAATAAGTTATTATGTTTTAATGGCGCCAACAACATATTAAAATATGATAATACTTATAAAAATAATAGGAAAATTATATTCATACAGTTTAGTAGTATTCCTGTTCTGACAAGAAAAATGAGATGTTAATAACTTATGAAAAAGAAAAAAGAATCATGATATTACGATTTTCTATTGAAAATGAAAAATAAGATATAAATTTACAACAATAAACTACTAAAAAGAAAAATGCTATATTGATTCTATGAAATATTTTCAGTTATTCAACTCAAATTATTATTTACAATGTTTATTATTAATTTTCCCCAACTCTTAAGGTAGTCTTCTGGTCACGGATAAATGATTTATTTGTTCTAAATATTTTAAAAGTATTGTAAAATATCACTAAATTAGAAATCGATTTTACTTTATTTGACAGATCTGATAATCTGTGTTTTGTTATGACGTTCACGTGTATATCTGTATATTTTTTTTGCTGTGCTCTGTCGCCAGTTTTCAAAATATGATGGCAAAAACAAACCTAACAAAACAGTTTTAATTTTATTAAATAATTAATTCAAACGTTCGTCAACACCATTTTTTTAATGCAAATATATAAACTGCATATTTCAAAGAATATTTATAAACATTATTTATTTATTATGGTGCCTACTTTAATAATATAGTTATTATAATTTTGTTCCATAAGAGGCTGTGTTAAAAGTTTGATTTGTAATCGATAGTTACTCTTTGAAATCATCGACGACAGGTTTTAAATTTTTGAGGGAGGATGACTACATAATTGAGCAATTCAATTCACTAAAAATTTGTATCTACTATCAAGCCTCATGTATGAATGTCCTTAATGGAAGTTGACATTAGTATTGTATTGTGACGATTAAGCATACACAAATAATAATTTAAAACGATTGATTTTATAAAATTTTATTTAATTACTGGAATTGACTATTCTCAAAAGATGGCCGGCCAGACTACCTTTAAAGTTCAGTTGACTTTCAAAAATACAGTGACCATGTTCTTATCAATAAGCATACATACATTCATTTGAGACAATATATTAACGCCTGGTCTAGACTGCTGTATAAGTATAATCAATAGTCGGGAATAGTGAGTGTATAGATGATAATGTTATGTTGTACGAACGAAGGTTATTCGAAAATAATGTCTCAAGTATACGCGCAATAAGAAATATTTTTAAACAATTTTCTAGAATTATTCTATGGTGAATTCATTTTACCAAAGATCTCACCCTCCTTATGTGTTTCAGGATTATTCACTCCATATATTACGAGTGTTTGATATATGTTCTATTACGGTCTACGTGGACAGATTTTTTTTGATAATAATTGATTTCTCATACTCTTATTTAAAACTTGACGTTCCAACACTGTTTTATGCAATCAGTACAACAAACCGGTTTGATTTTATTATAGCATCAATACATAAACACACATATACAACACATAGATAAAAACACTGTTCATGTATACAAAATAATGTTATGTTGAAGAAAAGGAATAATTTTAAACTTTTATATTTCGAAAACAAAACGGTAACACACGATTTTTTAAAAAAAATTTATTTAATAAATATTTAGCTTTACTCTCCTAGTTTTTTTAAAAATTCTGTCGAGTATTTTTTCTAATACAACAGATAATAGTTGGGTGGGCATGAAGTTTCACATGAGAGAGAGTGAGAGAGAATGATAACTTTGATATTAATTATCTCGCGTTCTAAACGGTAAAAAATTCTGACAATTCGGGATTTATTAAAAACCGTTATTTTTAGCCTGTGAACAAAAAATGAGCAAAATCTGTCGAAAAGTGGTGCTATGCAGGAACATCCTTAAGTTATACAGGATGTTCGAAAAATGTCGTTCCAAACAAGGGTTGATGGTAGTACTCATCTATATGATCAAAAAATGTTTTCTAGACAAAAAGTGGACTAAGGCGTTTCTCCACAGTCAGGACATCTGGACTGGATTAAAGATTTTTAGATCTAAGGCTAATTTACTAGAAAAGAGCGTACCACTGGCATTAATCTTAAAATATTTAGCAATTTATCAAGAAAATAATAATTTTGAATAGAATCGAGATATTAATGGAATTCATTTATCATCATTGAGGACCGATATTTGAAAAACCTAAGTCTTTTTAGCTTTATGATTAAGCCGGCCCTGCGATAAGATGAGGCATTAAGTAATAATATTTGGGCAAGCTTTGTGGAAAAAAGGGAGTAAATTTTCTTTCATTCACTTGTTTTTGACCTCTACCTCCCCTCTTGGTCACGCTTCATCACATGTTAGTCAACCCCCTATCTAATGCTAAAGAGTTTGTTATCGCGTAGAAAATAAAATTAATTTTAAATAAAGAAGGAAAAAATGATAAAGGGATTTCAAACGTCGCGTCATGTCACGATTGGTTGGACCCCGTCTCTCGTACACGTCACATATGGCAATTGATCACGTATAATTTGGTGGTGTTGTGAAGCATATTTTCTTCCCAACCAACTTCCTAAATGTTTTTTTTTGATGAAATGATTCAACGTCGTTAAACTGAAGTGTTTGTGCATGTAGATGCGAAATGTAGTTGTGAAAATCGATTCATCAATTTGAATATTATGATAATTGATTGTGTATTTGCTGTTTTGGCTACTTTCAAAGACCTACAGCTAGGACGAATGTCCCATACAAATTAATTGTCCTATACAAATTATTTCCTATGCTATAGGAGTCTAAACTTAATTTTAAAAAAGGCACCTTAAAAAAACCACCGTCTAAAAGGTGGAGGAATATTTGATAGGTCGTTCAATAGGTTTTCCGTTTTCTGGCATCAAAATAGACATGCGCACGATAAAATTATAGCCGTATGAATTATTTCACATCAATATGTTATTTTCATTCCGAGTAATACTTTAATAGATTTTATAAAACTCCATATGATCTCAAAATAATAGCATTAATGAATTGGCATTTTCCATTATTCGCTACGTAGAATTCAATTTCACTGAATTACTTTATTATATTATCCTAGAATAGTTTTCGCACAAACAAAGTGTATTATTTACATTATATGTTACGGTGTGTAGCAGAAATCGAGGCAATGTATAAAATTTAAAACACCGTAATCTGCGTAACTTTAAAGGCCGTTCATTAACTACGTGGTCGTCGAAGCGAGGGGATGAAGATGTCTAAGATTAAGCTACTTATAGGGACAACAGACGTGTAACCTGTGTAAGAACATTTTCAGGACAAATGAATTTTCGGTGATAGGTTGCTAGTCTGTATAGCTATTGCAGAACAAAATTACATGTCCTTGATCTGATTGCTGTAAAAATCAAAATGATTTGATATTTTGTGGAAGGAGTTTAATGTTGCTGTACAAATTCCTCGTGTGTAGCGATATTTGCAACATATTATCTAAAATTTTATGTTTTCCATAATTTTTTAATGTTTTATTACCTAGATTGGTTACTTTATATACTTTATTTTTTGTATTGATTATAATATATTTTTGTAAATTTTTTTTTTAAAAATACATACAAATAAATAAACTAGAGATAAATACAAATAAACTAGTAGATAAATAAACTACAAATTAAATGAGATAGATAGAGACAAGATGACAAGTGATTGAATTTTTAAGATCAGAGTAATAAAGTAATAATTTTATGTTCCCAATTTTGGTTGCACGTTTGTAGAAAAAATATTTTGTAGGCGGAGTTTAATGTTGCTGTACAATGTTCCGCGTTTGTATCCAACTTGAGTGTTTTACCATGGTATAAAAAATACATTTATTTTCAAATAACCGGCACAATTATTCGAAATTAAGGTAAGCGAACAAATCACAGACCATGGCTCGAATACTGCTTTACTGTGTTGCAGGATTTTGTTTTTCGGTGATGACTGAAGTCGTAACAGGTTAAAAAATTTGGAGTCAGATATGTGCACGTGTTTGAAGTGAGCCTTATCTTGTTGTCTCAGAAACCAAAGATCAAGATGATGTATTTCCTATTAGAAATGTTCTCATGAATGGGTTGTTTCAGCGTTCTTCAATTCAGCTTGATTTCAAAAATCATCACGATTGTCTACATGGGGAGAGACGGGGTTAAAATGTGGTCAAAATAGGACTACGTAGTTTATAAATGGTTTTAAGGTCTAGACTCATATTTCCACATCAAGATGGACTCGTGAGAATTGGGTATCATAATTTGAACGAATAATTCAATAATTCTATACAGACACTGCATATCCTAAGAAATTACGTTATGTGACACATCCGTTACATTGTTCTAGGAATATAATAATTAATTGACGTGTACATACATATAATTAGAATAATCTGTAAAGGTCCTCTTTGTGTATTGTCGTTTCATTATTGAATTTACCATCAATACATACTACCCTATATTATTGTCATGTGATTTATTAAGTATCCTGAAAGGCACACAAATAGTGGACATAAATACGTACAGTAAAATAAAATATAAGGGTAACATCCCAAAAATAGTTGAAATATCTCCATCAGAAATTGTTCATTATTATTCACGCAGGATGTGTTAATTTAATTTATTGCTGTATTCTATTTTTTGGAGTTTTTACTTAAAAGAAGATCTGGATCAAAATTTTTGGGGGTATTCTTTGGCTAAAATGTTTAACTAAAGACTACACTAAAAATTTTTCTGTTTATTTTGATCTGCTGAATACGATTTTCGAAGGTGCTTGACATAAAATGGGACGATAAATTGGTATAAACAATTTTTTTAATTTAGAAAATCAGGAACAATAGGGAATATGCATGAAAATTTTTTTTCATATTTATTTTCAGAAGTCGGGTTTCCATTTTGTCAAAATATTTTTTTTTTTTTTAAATTTTTAGTGCATTTTCTCATAGCAGATTTTCAGTTTTTTTTACATGCATTTTGTTTTTTTTTTTTGGTAAAATTTTTTTATTTGAAGTCGGTTTTTAAAAAAAGTTTCTTATTTTTCCATTATGAATGAGTATACCATTTCGAAAAAAAAAAAATTCACAGAAATCGGTGATCATATATAAAATGAGAATTTTTCTCGATTTCCGGGGGATCCCCTCATCAGAATGCGATTTGGTGACAATGGGACCAATCGGAAATCAAACCCTTTACAACAAATTCATAAATGACGGAGTTCTGAGGTAACAAACATTTTTTTTTTAAATACAGACGAATTGAGAACCATCCTCCTTTTTGAAGTCGGGTTAAAAAAGCTAGCCTTCAATTTTTTTTGATATTTGACACGACAATCCACACTACCTCAAGTTTTTTATGTTTTTCGAGACGAAATGAGAAAGACGGCATTCCCCCTTTACCTTGCGGCACACACTATAAGATTATTAGCCTTAATACAATCACTGCGTAGCGTACTTTGCTTCGTAGCAACGGCACTTTACTATGCCCATATCAAAATTGAGTGTAAATTGTTATACCGCAGATTATAGCAGGCCATTAAAGACGGCATAATAGCGACATCCGTAGTCACCATGTCAAACAACAATAACATTTTTCATCAAGATTAAAAATAAGGGCCGTATTATTTTCTAAATTGAGGAGGGTAAATCAAATAATAGAAACTTTATTATGGTTATTGAATACTAAATTCGCTGAACATATATTTCTTAACAAACCAATATTTCTTTATTGATTTAGGTCGTTATAAACGAGTTATATACCAAACAAATGGCCACCTCGAAAATATCGAATTAATGATGTTCAATTTATTTATGTATGGCAGACATACCGTACGTTTAGTTTACATCTTCGCATAGCAGATCTCCCACGGGTATGAGAGAGTACATATATATACATTAAGCAATGCTTATGAGAAAGAGGTTTGTTTTGTTACTGTTGTGTTGTATATGTGCCTGTATAAATTTTAGAGAGTGGGGATTTTTTGTTGAATACAAATATTATTAATTGTTTTGATAATATGCAATCATTACAATGTGAATGCTTTTGGAAAATACGTGTTTGTGTATTTATTGGTATTATTACAACAATGGGTTATTATTACACAAAAGAAGAAAAAGTGCAAATTGTTAAATGGTACTTTTCCGGACATTCCGCACAGGAATGTGTCAATTTATTTATTGTGGCATTTGAAGGTAGACAATTACCAACCACTCGAACAGTTATTATTCACTGTTTTGAAAAATATGCTTGTTTATCAAACTAATAAGACCTCCTTCTCATACACATTGCTTAATGTATACATATGTACTCTCTCATACTCGTGGGAGATCTGCTATGCGAAGATGTAAACTAAACGTACGGTATATAAATAAGTCAACAACTTCTAAAATGGGGTAGTCATTTATGTGAGTTTGGATAACATAAAAAGTATAAAAAAGCACAACCAATGAACCTGAATAAATTAGGTATGTTCTTTTATCTATACATAAATATATGGGGGGGTGTTGCAGTCTGTGTATTGATCATTACTATGAAAACATATTTTCTGGAAAACTTAAAGTTACTATTTGTTTCGCATATCTCCTAATCTCGTACAAACCAAATCTTCAAGATGTGATTCACATTGGAAGTTGGAACTTGGGAAATTATCGCATCAAAATTTGAATTTTTCTGCTATTATACACTTCACTACGTACACGCGTCGGCAAACTTTTTTGGTTATGGGTCAAAAACAACCAAAATGTGAGTATTAAGAAGACGTTTCAGATCAGTATTTTTAATACATCAATTAAGTCGTGTCTGGCTTATAGATAGCCGCCTAAAGACGAATACAAGCATCTGAATTTTTGGTAGTTAAGCTGCTCATCTTCTAACTTAAAATAAATGTCATGTGTGAAAATATTTGCTGGTCGGAACTCAAGTGGGCCACTTGAAATTATCAAATGTACCAGTCGTTAACCCACAGGTTATAGGTTGCCGACCTCTATGCATACAGCATGAGTAAAATATTAGCATCGAGTTATAAATTTCATTATTATAAAAACATCCCTAATAAATCGATTCGATTTTGCCAAATCAAATTGTTTTCGAAAATATGTTTCATACAAAAGTACTTGAAGTTTTGCTGTATCTCTTAACGTTTGTGAACTGAAATTTACAGGGGGGTTAGATTCATTATCTAGTTTTAAATTACATTTTACCCCAATAATACATTAAAAATCCGAAATCATTCGTCGTTTTCAAGGAAGGAACAGTGTAGCAAATATAAAATTATTACCGATTTTGATATAAAATGTTAAAATTAGCCATTCCCAATACAATCACCAAAATACATACCTTGATACCTTTCGTGATACCTTTGCAACAAATTTTATCAGGATAAATGATTCAAAATAAAATCAAGAACATGTTCTGTTAACGGTGGTATGAAATTATACGACACCACACATCTTGTATAATAATCTTTTACAGAAAAATAAAGCTTCAAAGGATTTTCGTTATCTAAGAAACATGAGCGAAAACTAGAATTATAATATCTCATATCTCAGCAATTCAAGCAACCCGTGGTTTCTATAACCTTAACAAACGAATTACCTATTTGAAAGCTGATAACTGCTAATTTTATGAGTTCCATACACATAGTGTTTTCACTAATTCTGGTTATTAATTTTAGTTAAAGTTGGTATTATTATAAATAAAAATATGTAATGTTTTTGTATTTAAGAACATTATTATTATAAATATGTTAAGTAAATAAAAAGTTTTATAAACAGTTATTATAATCAATAATATTATCTAATGTTTATTGTATTAAAAAAAAAACACTGTGTACACGTCATTTACTCGTGACATTGACTCAGTCAGTTCTCACTATGTGTAGCTGCGTGTAAGTAACTTATTAAAATATTTCATTTAAAACATTTTGTTTTGCTTTGAATTGTAAAATAATAATTAAGTTGATATTTTGGTGTTTAAAATGATTTTAAGGACGTTCAATTGCTTGCTACGCTAGAGTCAAATGAGTACTATCTTTAATAAAATTTATTTAGGATTTTAAAAAAGTATAACAATAATCTTACAACATTTATAACCTTTTTTTATTTGTCCTAAATAATTTA
The DNA here is from genome assembly GCA_963920215.1 of Nineta flava. Taxonomy (NCBI): domain Eukaryota; kingdom Metazoa; phylum Arthropoda; class Insecta; order Neuroptera; family Chrysopidae; genus Nineta; species Nineta flava. The sequence continues at coordinate 121,455,337 of OY986040.1, forward strand.
AAAGTATTTATTGTAAAATATCAGTAAATGTAAATTAGAAATTGATTTCTTGATGTGACAGATCTGACAATAAACTATGTTGTTTATTTGTGTGTATGTGTATTTTTTTTTACTGTGCCCTGTCGCCAGTTTTCAAAATATGGTGGCAAAAACGAACCTAACAAAATAGTTTTAATTTTATTAAATAATTAATTCAAACGTTCGTCAACACCATTTTTTTTAATGCAAATATATAAACTGCATATTTCAAAGAATATTTATAAACATTATTTATTATGGTGTCTACTTTAATAATATTGCTATTATAATTGTAAGTTTAAAAAAATTCTGTTCTCTATAGGACGCTATGTTAAAAGTTTGATTTTTAATCGATAGTTACCCTTTGAAATGATCGTCAATAGCTTTTAAAATTTTGAGGGTGGATAACTACATAATTAATTCAATTCATTAAAAAAAATTTTTTTATTTACTATCAAGCCTCAAGCATGAACGTCCTAAAGGTGATAGTTATCTTGTAGACATCCAGTTTAAGTCTTATAGAAACCCTTCTACAAAATTATAGCCGTTTTCTAACGGCTACATCTCCAATATAGTTTCTATAGAAATACTTGTATTAACAAATTTTGGAAATAAATTAGTTGTCAAAAAGTAAAAAAACTGTCAAAATAAATATTTTACATAAATTTCCTATGCGACCTCTATACGAAGTTTTGAAGTCCGGACATTACCGGCTTTTTCAGCTAGTCAACTATAAAATTCTGAAAAATGAATGTTACTTTTTTGGCCCATAGTACACGTGGTCACAAAAGTACGTAAGTCAGATGTTTTTTTTTCTCGTATATTCCCTCGAGTATAGAAAAAAAACCATAAATTTAGAGACATAACAGAAGAGATTTGATTTAAAACATTGGATTCATTCATCATATAAGCAGCAACATGATTACATAATTACATATGTGTTAGTTTAAGCACGCGTCAAAGTATTAAGTTTCCTGTTTATAATACAACGACCCACCTACCCACTATTAAACATATGTACAGGATGTTCAAAAACATGCAAATATCTAAAAGTAAGATTTTTGACGTAATGTTCGTCATGATTAAACGGTATTAACTTCCAATCGCCATTATATACCCTTCTATGAATTCGCGGCTCATTGATATCCCCTGTTTAGTGGTTCTAATTATGGATACTACACAAGGATACCGAACTCATCACTACTACACAAGGATGTAAACAAATAATTGGCAATAAAAAGATGTCAGTAGTGTCGCTTCTATGCCGGAAACAGTGGTGAGAGTATAAGGCGCGAGTTTTAAAAACATTACGCATTTATAGTATTATAAAAATTTTTTGCAGCCAAAGTATTTTTTCAATAAAATACTTTTTTTAAGTAAATGATAAGTAATTTTAATTTTTCAATAAGGAATTAGTTGAAACAAATTGCATTCTTCAAAATAATCACTACGAAATAAAACTGGTTACTTGCTTACTTCACTCCTATTTATTATACTATATTCACTTCGATACGGATTAGAGTACGGATGAACAACTAGCGACGCTAGTGGCATAAAAAGTAAATATTACTATTACCATTTCGTTGCCATTTTTTGTCAATTCTCCCGTTTGAGTTCGGTATCCTTGTGTAGTATCTATGGTTCTAATGTTGGGTAAATTGAATCCATTTTGAATTAGTTACAACTAGTTGTTCATACGCCGTTGTAGAACTCTTCGACTTACTTCACAGCTCAGATTATATACAATGTCTTAATTACATGAACCGTCTCCGAGCGACTCTCTAAAAATCGTTCAGTTCTTTTTGAGATTAGCACTGTCAAATAGACAGACGCAGCAGCCGGACTTTACTGTATAAGATTGCGTCACGCGATTGGGAAAGTTTGAAGTCAAAGTTCTATATCAACAGACAAATCTTTTAGTCCTTGGTAGTAATTGCCTTTGGTTATACTTATAAGTCCAATAAAAAACACTGAAGGGTCCAGAGTACCAAATGAGATTAGCGATGACATCACCACGCAGTGTCTACCCTTGATTGAGTTAGTAAGAAACTTGGTAGTATTAATAATTCAACTTCAATAAATAAAAGATTGGCTTGTTACCCGCAGTTATTACATTTTAGGTAATTCAGTTTCTTAAGAAAATTCAGTTATTGGCGATGGATCCAATAGTATGATTTTAGCAATCCTAAAACTGCAATTAGTAAAATCGGAATGAAATTTTATATCTGAAGTGCTTTGAGTATTGTAATGGACAAAAACAGTTTACTGGAATTTCGCTTTTAATATTCAGTTAATAAAAAGCGGGAATTAAAGTTTCGAATTGGATCAGAACCGAAAAAAAGGAGAGACTATTATTTCCGCCGGATCGGAACGAAAAAAGTATGCCTACTTGGAAACAGGGAGGTTATGGGTTTGAATCCCGACATCGACAGTTTGTCAATTATTAAGAAAAAAAAAGGGGACGGTTAATTGACTAAACTGTCGGCGTATGGACAAGAACGAAGTAACCGGCTATGCTTGTGAAGGTTTTCTGCAGTTTCCTTCACGAACTCCAGATGAATATCGGCATAGTTCCATCATAGTCGGCTGAAGCCGCATATCCTACCAATTCCTACTCTATACAAAAAATGCCTTCCACTCCACTCACATCCTTAGGCATCACAATGGACCTTAGGGTCGAAGCGTAGCCCGTCCAGGGCACCCTCTACAATCTATCTATCTAAGGTCCAGTACATGTTTAAATGCGCGTATCAATATACTCATACTAACATCTCCAACATTCACTGCAGTTTCCGTTTGGATACTATAGTTTCATCATATGCGATTTCGAACCCTCATAGAGTAGTCACAATTGCCAATAAAATAACATGATGGTTTTTGGAGACAATTAAAAATTCACTCGGGCATGAACCGAAAAAACCGTTATCTTTGGGAGAAGGAAAACTATACCTATATATTCTTTAATTGAACTGGAACAAAAATAATGGTTCGAAGTCCTAAAATAAACTATCTTGACTAATATTCTAATATTTTCGGCATCTTCTCATAAAATTATATTTTTATCAGAATAGAGCAGAAGTCAACTTTCCATAATTCGGTCACTCTCCGAATAATATGAAAGGGTCAATTTGAATTTTAAAACACCTTGTAAACGTTGATGAAACAGTAGTTGAAGAAGTGATTCTCACTACTTAATACTACATAGTATGTAACATGCTATAACACTTGATACAAAACTGTTATAATTTCATGTTTTTAATAATTAAAGTATGCAAAATGTTTTATAGTTAGTCGCAGAGTCATGTTGTTATTGTTGTTAAAGCTCAAGTGATGTATTTTAACATAACACACACACACACACACACACACACATGCATGTGATGTTTGTTAGCTAAATTTATGTTAGTCGACTACAATCCATTCCATCTTTTGGAATTACTATTCATACAGGATGATTTATTCACAATACCAGAGTTCTGAAAATTGTTTAAAAGAGCCCACTGAATATTCGTTACTTGTTCAATTGCTTTAGTACCAGTTCAAGTGGCCGAGCGGTCTAAAGCGTTATGTCTGCGCAGTATGCGTACTTGGAAACTGGGAGGTTATGCGTTCGAATCCCGACATCGGCAGTTTGTCAATTATAATAATAAAAAAAAAAGGGGGCGGTTAATTGACTAAACTGTCGGCGTATGGACAAGAACGAAGAAACCGGCTATGCTTGAGAAGGTTTTCTGCAGTTTCCTTCACGAACTCCAGATGAATATCGGCATAGTTTCTATCATAGTCGGCTGCAGCCGCATATCCTACCAATAGGGAATATGCATGAAAATTTTTTTTCACTTGAATTGAAGCATGTTTACTTGACAAATATCAAGGTAAAATTACTTTTTAAATAACTTTAAAAATAAGCGAGATATGAATGATTGAAATTCCCGATTAGACAAAGAGGGTGATAGCCCTCTTGATATGTTATGTGACGTCATATTACACTTTCACCATTTAAAATACACGTAAAACTCCGTTTTTAGTATTTTTGCAAGAAAGAGACAGATAATAATCTTTAAAGGCTTAAAGCTTCCTTGATATTTGTCGGATTTTAATTTCGTTTTTAAATATTATTACAGTATTAACAGTATTTTCATATTCTGAAAATAAATGTAAAAAAAATCATGCATATTTCCATGCATATTCCCTATTCCTAGTCTACTCACAAATTCCTTCCACTCCACTCACATCCTCACATTCTAAGGCATCCTCACATTCTATGCAATTTCTCAGCATAGAGAAATTCACATAACTTTTGGACACCGCCTCCAAAAATAACAATAATTGTACATATATATTTAAAAAATTTTGCTTAGGTGAACTAAAATTGGCACAAGAATATGAAATTATTTTTTTACTTTTTAGTGCATTTTTTGTTATAGAATATTTGATTTTTGAAGTCGGGTTTACATTTTGTCAAAATATGGTTTATTTCTCGCTTTTTAGTGACTTTGAAGTTCTATAACTGATTTTATTTGTCTAAATATGGGTAGACCTTTTAATTTTTAGTACATTTTTTTATAACACATTTTTTTTTTACCCGTTTTTTTTTTTTTAAATTTGTAGTGCATTTTTTTATAACAGATTTTCAGTTTTTTTTACATGCATTTTGTTTTTTTTTTGTAAAAATTTTTATTTTGGGGGTCGATTTTTTTTTGTAAAAAATTTTTTTGAAGTCGGTTTTTAAAAAAATTTTCTTATTTTCCCATTATGAATGAGTATACCCTTTCAAAAAAAAAAAAAAAATTTCGCAGAAATCGGTTATCACATATAAAATGAGGATTTTCCTCGATTTTCCGGGGATCCCCTCATCAGAATGGGATTTGGTGACAATGGGACCAATGGGAAACCAAACCCTTTAAAACAAAAAACAAAAATTCAAAATCGGTTCATAAATGTCGGAGTTCTGAGGTGACACACATAAAAAAAAAAAAAAAAAAATACAGACGAATTGAGAACCATCCTCCTTTTTTGAAGTCGGGTTAAAAATAAATAGGTAATGTTTCAAAAACAAATCGTAAATTTTTTTGCTAATCTAAACTATAAAAGAATCACGATACAATAATTAAAAAGAATTTTTCGCCTACTTATTTTTTATGATTATTGTTTATTTTGTCTGAAGGTCGGTCATTACTACTATAAAAAATTTGGAAATAATATTTAAAAAAAAGACTGTTTATAAATTAAATATGCGTAGACAATTTCTACGCCGGTCAAAATCAACACAAAAAATCGCTAAATTCACAAAACATGATCTCTGATTTTTTACTATGTTGTTTGGACCCATTAGGCTATGTATATCCAAGTTTGCAACTTTTAAAAAGTTGTGTAAAAATTTGTACACGCGAAATTTTTGGACTTGTTTCAGATTCTGCTATATATCTCCTAATCCATGCATTTTTCTTTGAAAGCTATTCTATACGTTTTTTAAGAACATTTAATTTGCGACAAATTAAGCTCAATCGGAGCTCTGTAGGTCAATTCATTACCGAATTACGGCACTTTGAAAATAGGCCAGTATTTCCAAAAATTGAAAATTTTATTTTTAGACCTTCTTTGGACCGAAATTGCGTCGAAACCATTGGTTCTGCGAGTAGAACTTGCAGAATATAACTTGTAGGTAATTTAATTAGCTTTAAATTAAGCGCAAAGCGAAGTCTGTAAGCCTCGTAGTTCTCTCAAAAACCCAATTGACCTGCAGAGCTCCGGTTGGGCTTAATTTGCCACAAATTTAATGATCTTAAAACACGTGTAGAGCTTTTGATCAAAAATGCATGGATTAGGAGATATAAAGCGAAATCTGAAACAAGTCCGAAAATTTCGCGGTTTTTCGTCTGTAAAGATTTTTCCACAACTTTTTGAGAGTTGCAAACTTGGGTATACATAGCCCTAATGAGTCCAAACAACATTCTAAAAAATCAGAGATACATCATGTTATGTTAATTTTTTATTGATTTTGACCGGCGTATTCGTTCACAATAACTCCATATTTAAAATTGATCCATATAAATAATTTTCATAATACCCAAATCCGTATTTTTAGGACTATAGAAACCAAAATTATAAATATATTTAAATATAATTTGCATTAAAAATTTTATTTTGAAACAATTTGTTGACTTAGACAGATAATAAATTAACATACATTGTTACAACATATGTTAGATATCTCTTATAACACAGATTAATCAATAAACTATTTTGATATTATTTTACACAGATGTGGTGTTGGCCATGGTATCCATTAGTTACAACCTAAACATTCATACATTTATTTAAATTCATTAAAATATATTTCCTGAATATAAATAGAAGTTTCATGTGGTGTTTGAACTATAATAGAACACCAAGTATCCGGATTAATTGGGATCAGATCCGATTCGGATAATTAAATATCCAGATAATTGGATAAATCATATGAAAAAGGTCATTTATTAAAATAAAAAGTTTGGAGTCTGAGATTCAGGCATGATGTTAAACCAGAAACGTTAATGTCGTATTTATTGCGAGCAAAGTGATTGGTTGACAAACATGAATGGATATCTCCTATCTTTAAACATTATATTATCGAATGATAACTAGCGAGAACTGTAGGTTTTTGAAATTAAATTTCAAATTCGCCCCCTTTGCCTAGATCATTTTTTTTGTATTATAAATACGTATTTCCACTACAATGTAGTCATCATCAGTATAAATTAGCTAGTCGTAATTTACTCTTTGACAATAGGGAATATGCATGAAAATTTTTTTTCACATTTATTTTCAGAATATGAAAATACTGTTAATACTGTAATAATATTTAAAAACGAAATTAAAATCCGACAAATATCAAGGAAGCTTTAAGCTTTTAAAGATTATTATCTGTCTCTTTCTTGAAAAAATACTAAAAACGGAGTTTTACGTGTACTATAAATGGAGAAAGTGTAATATGACGTCACATAACTTATCAAGATGGCTATCACCCTCTTTGTCTATTCGGGAATTTCAATCATTCATATCTCGCTCATTTTTAAAGTTATTTAAAAAGTAATTTTACCTTGATATTTGTCAAGTAAACATGCTTCAATTCAAGTGAAAAAAAATTTGCATGCATATTCCCTATTAGAAAGAGACAGAAAGTCGAGATCAATAGACAAAAATAAAAATAAATAGAAAATTAACTAAATTAAAATATACTAGATTTAAAATATAAATTTTAAATTATATTGAAATTACTCTTGTTAAAATTTCCTTCATTCACATTTATTCCTGTTAACTTTACTCTTATTAAAATTACTCTTATATTGTCTCAGGATATGTTACTCGTCGCTAATTTGGTGACAATTTCACAAAATTGGGATATTCGTTTAGGTTTTTAACTTTTTTTTTTGTTTAAAAGAAACACTCTTCGATAGTGCTATTTTTATATCTTATTCCTGACTTGAGCTATACACTATCTGATTTAATGTTTTTGATAACGGGGTCATCAAGCTTAGTACTTTGGTATTTATTTATTTTGTGGAAATCCATTGCAATGAGACGGGTTTAAAAAAAATATATTTTTTTCAAACAACCTAGTTTGAAAATGATCGATAATATCGAAACATGCCACGATAATTACAAAATAAATTATTATTGAATTAAGTATATACAGTGTGTGTTGGACAACTTTTCCTATAGTGAATCAATGCTAAATATTATTTATTACTGCCTGGCCGTGTGGTGCTGTATCAAGTCAGTCAGTACACATGTAAATAAAGTCAGTCAGTCATCTCATAGCAGCTATACTGTATGCGTATGGTTGTTTGTTTGTCATTTAAGAGTGAGGATTTTGTATTGCACAATGCACATTCTAAACTATTAAATTATACTCTCATCACATGTGTACTGACTGACTGATACAGTTCCACACGGCCAGGCAGTAATAAATAACATTTAACATTGATTCACTATAGGAAAAGCTGCCCAACACACACAGTATAGTTTTGCAATTATTATTTTTTTCTAGCCCATTTTGTTCGTCGAATATGGATGCCATACATTTATAACGTAACACTCGCCAAGCTATTTTTCCCAATCCCATAAATAAAAAATAAAACGTGTAACATCGTAATCGCATTTGTATTATACCAGTAGTTGGAAATGGAAGTGTTTCAACAAAATCATTTATTGTTTATGACACAATTCGATTAAAATTAATCAATACATGTAAATAACATACGGTCAAATACAGTATATAGACGTTTCATCAATAAATTTGTGTGTAAGTTTAATTGGATTATATTATAACCGCATTTCTAATTGGGTTTGTTAAAATTATTTCGTTTTTAATTAGTTGAGATATAATCAAGTGAAAATAACAACTAACTGAGTCAATTGCTTAAATAGCCACTATATACTGAGTTTATAAAAAAATTTTTCAAACGAAAGTTGTTTATGTTTCAATAAGGAATGTTATGTTCTATCCTTTAAGGTTTCAAAGATGTATATTTACCCCCACGGTGGAGGATGCACGGTCCGATTTTGCCCATTCACGAACTTGACCTTACTTTTTAGCTCTAGAACACTCACACAAAATTACAGCTCGTTATCTCTCTTCGTTTTTTAGTTATCGTGTTTACGGACAGATAGGCGGACATATGGAAAAGAACTAATTAGGTCATTTTATGGAAATAGATTTTTTTCTATCAATATTTTCAATCGTTGCAAAGTCGAGACTAAACTTATAATACCCTGGTATAAAGAGGATGAATTCCATTTATGAAGACAACAATGGATACGATGAACTTAACTGGTCTCGAATGTTTCAAATGTTAGTTGCATTCTTATACGGTTTCAAATAGTGTTCCCTGATAAATTGGCTCTAATAAAACACTAATCCTAATACTAATAAGTACTAATATCATTTATGAAGAAGCAGTTGTTAACTACAAAAACTAGAAACACGATGGAAAAGGTACCTCCGGAGGTAAGGTGAGGTTTTGTAACAGGTAAAGTAAAGTTGGGTTATCTCTGACCCAGTACCATAATAATCCGACCTCTCGGAATGATAGAAATTGACTATCTTATTCCGGGCACTTCAAATGAGCCACTCTGAGTAATCCAAACATGAGTAATCCAATGGTTTACTCATGAGGGCATGGGTAAAATTAATCTCTTTTCAAAACCGTGAAAGATACTTTAAAACTGACTTATGGAAAATGCAAATCAAAATTAATGATTTATCGATGTTGTTGTGCTTAAAGCACATTGTTTGTATTATTGTGGTTTTATCGTGGATGCATATAATATTGATACGCATCTAATCTACGAACAGAATATTTTGATCGTAATAAACAGTTAGGTTATTTATTATGCGGTTGATGTCGACGCCAGGTACAGTAAACTGATCGTTCATTCCACTTGGTACGGTGGAACGTACACTATGTCCAAGCAATTTACTTTTTTCTCGTAATATTTAATAACCTATCCATCAATGATTGAAACCTAATTATTATATTCATCAATTGTTTGGTTTTTTAACATTTAGTAATAGTAATTTATTCCATCGCATTAAATCGAAAGATTGGTTTTACAGAAATACCGATGCGTATAAATAGTTACTACCGATTTGTGGCATAGTTTAGACATTATTCCTTTGTTTATTATCTCACACCTAGTTTTATGAGATGCCTGAGTAAGGACTGTTCCATAATATTAGCCCTAAAATTGCATGCGTGTTCTCCACCCCTTTTCATGTAAACTCTTCAGTAAATTAAAAAAATTACAATTGTTACACAGTAAAAAATGAAAAACAATAAAATAAAAGTAAAAATAATATTCCACTGAATCAAAAATAAATAAAACAATTACGAGGTTGATGAAGACAAGTGTACGAAAAGTAATCCAGACAGATATTCACTTCGTCTGAACTCATTTAAAATATTTGGAGCAGTTAGTAATTGCATATTATTTAGTTGCGTTCTAAGATCTCCGGCTGTTCCTTCGCAATCCTACAATAAATGCTCCAAGCTCTCGCATCCTCCACATAAAACACACGTGCACTGATTGTTTATCTTAACGCTATTCCATCTAAAGCCATATATACGGAAATTAGCTATTAAATGTCTTTGGTTTTTACCTACAACATTCAAATACCTAGCGCCATTCTAATAATGGTTCAACCTGCTGAAAAGTTTTAGGTTAATCTTGGTACCTATTTCCCTCAGAGATTCTTGCGTAGATATTTCTATAAGTTTCTTTTTAATTATTATTTTTTTCTCAATTGGGTCACAAATACCAAGTTCATCCAGACCAGCTAAGTGACAACAAGTTGTATCTTACATGTGATACTGATACGATGCTCTAGATTCTAGAATGATGCTCTAGAAAGATCTAATGGGTATATAAGGGAAGCGGAAGGCAGAGTGCCATCAAGGTGTATTTTACATGTGATACTGATACGATAAACCGATTCAAACGCCCAAAAACGTTACACTATCGAAGCTTCGTGTTTTAACCTAGTTTACGCAGCATATACCGTACGTGTTGGAAAACATTGCTAATAGAGAATCAATGTTAAAACTATACACAATATGATTAATAACGAAATAAAAATAGTGGGGGTACTCTTTAGTGTGTCTGTTGTGTATTCTTACTGGACTGTTTTGTACTGCATTAACATGTAATGAGAATGGGTTAAATATGCTCATTGTTGTCTTCTTAAGCTTAGCATTATTTCTAACAATTGAAAATTCTTTTTTGTACATCCCTTATTATTTGTATGTGGAATGTTTGAAAATAAATGATAGTATTCTATTAACGATATAACATAAAACAACAATTCACACAAATTAAAAGAAAAATAAAACTCCAAAAAGAAAAAACAAATAGAATTCCGACAAAAAAAAAAGTTAAACCAACGGTTCGAATATTCTTCCATTATTTGCTAAACAATATCAGAGTCGATTGTAGAAATCTACCCGGGTATTTTCTAGCACTTGAGGAGAAATATTCACACAATTGTCAACAATTCTTTGCCTTAATTGTTGCAAATTTTCAGGCCTATTCCGTAAATAGATCTGTGTTCTGAGAAAACCCCACAAAAAAAAAGTCGTTAGGAGATAGATCTGGCAATATGGCTGGCCACTTGAAGGTTCCAAAACCACTCATAAGACGTTCCTGAAAAGTTTGTTCTAGGAACAGTCTTACTATCATGGCATTGTGTGCAGGGCAACCATCTTGTTGGAACCATAGAGATTCCAGGTCTAAATTTGGAAGAGCTCTAACAGTTTGCAAAATATTATTTTGTAACAAACTCAAATATTTTTGAGAATCTCAAGATCCGTCAATGAAGAATGATCCTATAATATGGCCACCCAATATTCCAGTCCAGACATTCAGTTTCAGTATGTATGTGTATGGTATGGTTTTATAGTAAATATTTTATTTATTTATTTAACATTGATTCTCTATTAGAAATGTTTTTGAAATAAGTTATAATATTAGTATGTCTAAACTTTTACTCGCATTGAAGATGCAGAAATAAATACAGTGGGAATAATTATAAATACATATATAATTATATAAACATAGTCTCAGCAAAAATACGAACGTGGGTGGAAAGTTGCAATTGGTTTGATATCAATTGGAGTAACATCATCATTAAAACAATGTATGATGACATTATTATTAACATACAAATGACGTCAATAATACTAAATATAAAATTTGAAATTAAAATATCCTACATATTATTTTCTATTATCATTATGTCAATATCGATAACGTATACATGTTAGTTATTTATATTGTTCATAAATTTTATCCATGAAGAAGAATTAATAGCAAACGATGATTCATTTTACACCCTCAATTCGCTATATTTAACTATTGGATGACTAAACACATCGTTGGCGTGACATCTATTGGTATGTTTTTAAACTATTTTTATCAATCGTTGTTTTGTTTACTGATTATGATATAGATTTTGATTGACGATTTAATCTCTTCTCTAATATTTTAAAACTGTAATTGTCCGTTTGTTGGTTCAAGCATCACGCAAAAAACTACTGGATTGATTTTGTTTACTTATTATGATGTGGGTTACGATTGACAATTTAATCTATTCTCTATTATTATAAAACTGTAATTGTCTGTTTGTTTGTTCGAGCATTATGCAAAAACTACTGGACCGATTTTGATGAAACTGTTTATGTTTAAAAGCTTATGATTAGACTTAAAAATTGGTATCTATATCTCGCTAATCACGATGACCAATCTACAAAGTATATATAGAAATAATTCTGTATCTAAAACTATCCAAAACTCCCAATTTAATCGACTATTCTGGGTAATAGAAAATAATTCGAAAAATTTCTTTACGAAAATGATATGACATGATCATTCTAAAATGCCTTATTCCATTTGTTGCAATACAAAAAATAAATTGTTTAGAAATATTTTTTTTATAAAATATTAGTCACACAAAATTTGTTGACCTAACATAACCTTTCTAAATGAATGATTTTTTTTTCACTTTGGCAAAGCTATTGAAAAAAAAAATTTGAAGAAAGTATTAGTGTTATTTGTATTAGGGAACATACCCATACTACGTGACCTGTTTAGGGGGGGGGGTAGATCTTTAAAATACTACGCTCGGTCACGGGAATGGGAGTGGGGGTGGCTTTGATTTTTGTCACGTAGTCGATCGATTTCGCCGAGAGAAATCTCGCGCTTTTTCGAACTATATTTGACTATAGCGCGGAGTGTTTAACTAAACGTGCTTCTTAAACTCACAGTTAGTGGCGCTGATGCACATATGTCGAGATGTCAGCTGATTGAAAACAGACACTGTTTGTCCGACAATTTGTAGTCCAGTGAAGTACGAACAGTGAAGTATGAGACGGATTACCAAATTATTTTTATTTGTTTCACTTTCTGCTTGCAAAATGATTAATAATCATAATTGTCAATACTACGTAACAACTTTAGGGGGAGGGGGGGGTCTTGGCATATACCACAAATGGTTACCGAGGGGAGGGGGGGGTCGAAAAATCTTAAAAAATAGGTCACGTAGTATGGGTACGTTCCCTTATATACTTGTTTGAAAGTTTGTCTAGCAAGTTTTCAATGAATTTTGACCTTAAATGACCTCCCCAAACAAAACACAGTGGAATTTAAAAAAAAAAAAATTACATATATTAGTATTGCAATTTTCAATTGTGTTATTAATTTTCAAATTTTGCCCCAATTCCTAGAACAATTGTTTGTATTTTATAAATACGTATTTCGACTACAAAGTAGTCATCATCAGTATGAATTAGCTATGATGACTACTTTGTAGTCGAAATACGTATTTTAAAAATACAAATAATTGTTCGAGGCAATTGGGGCAAAATTTGAAATTTAATTTAAACAAACCTTGAGTTTTCTTCGATTATTTTAATAATCTTTATATCAATTGTGTTATGTTTAAACGAACAAATTGTTTGAAAACAAATTGTTTGAAAATTTTGAAATTTGTAAAGAAAACGTATGCAAGTTTTAAAGCAGTGCATTTGCTACGCATTACGAAAATTTGAATTTAGGGTACGTCAATAGCCTTTAATCTGTGTTTTATCTTAGAAGTGGTGGGAAATTACAATGACGTTTTTAGTCTTGAAATGACGAAAGCCGGAGATAAAACTAAATTTTTCCATATTATATGTTGTTTCTTATTTAAAGTAGTTTGGCACCCGATTGTATCTTCCAAACATCCTTAAGGAACAAGCAATCACAAAACTTGTACTATAAAAAATCTACAAAATGACTGTGAATCAAATTTTATCCACAAAATGATAAAAATCAATGTTTACTTATACATATAACAAATTTTTATCGTAGTTTGGACTTTAAATCAAACTTACAAAATAATATAAATGTCTTATCACATTTAAAATGACAAAACTGATAATGGGTAAACATTGTTAAAGTTTATTGAGATTCAAGATACCTGTTTTGCATAGAACAAATATAAATTATTTTTTGCAAGCTAAATTTAATTTTCGATTCAATTAGAATACATTTTTTTTTTCGCTTGTTGTATTTTGCTGCTCAAACTAAAAAATCTCAAAATTAGTTAATGAAATATTCTCATTCGAAAAAAGTAATGAAAGTGGTGACGTGAAGAGAGTCAAACTTTACAAACGCTCTCAAAAACCGGGACTTAAGGAAGTTCCAGCATTCACTTGTATAATCAGAACAAAAAACCTGTTTGCCTTTATTATAGAACAAATACAAACACACATATATATATATTTATATACAAATTAATGTAATTTTGAAACAAAAAAAAAATTTAATTATCATATTTCGAAAACAAAACGGTAAAACGCGATTTAAAAAAAATTTATTAAAGAAATACATGTTTATCTTTACTCTCCCAGTTTTTTTTTTTTAAATTTCTGTCAAGTGTTTTTTTTAATACAACAAATAATAGTTGGGCGGGCATGAAGTTTTACATGTTTCCCATGAGAGAGAATGATTACTTTATTATTAACTAGCATTACCCGTCGCGGCTTCGCCCGCAAAAATTTTGTAACGCCCTTATAACAAAGTAACATAATATTTGTCCCGTCAAGAACTTGAAATACATTTGTTGTATGCTCTGCCACCTATTGGCAAAATTGTTAAAGTACTCATGTTGTGTATACTGCCATCTATGCATAGCATATTTAACACATTGGTTGCTTACTGCCATCTTTCGATCTATCTTTGTTTTATAATATGTTTTTCGACACCTCCAACAAATATCATTATATTTTAGCCAATGTGAAAAAAACTTGACAAATTATATACTAAAACCTTTCTCGAGAACCACTCTAACCATTGGTGAAAACCGCATGAAAATCGGTGCAGTAGTTTTTGAGTAAATCGCGAACAGACAGACGGACGCGGCTGGGGGACTTTATTTTATACTATGTAAGGATTATCTCGCGTTTTGAACAGTCAAAAATTCTGAAACTTCGGGATTTATTAGAAAACGTTATTTTTAGCTCGTGAAAAAAATGAGCAAAATCTGTCGAAGAGTGATTTCATGCCGGGACTATCTTAAAAACAGTTCTCTACTCTGAACCTATGTAAAGGACTTTGCGACCAATACTGACACATATTTTCATCTAGGAAGTCTGAAAGCCCTGATGTTATAGTATGATCCAAATTTCTGTTCATGGTATTCAAAACACACTACGATATTCCCCATATATACAAGGGTTATTTTACACATATAACTTTTCAAGTAACTATTCATAACGCATAACTTGGTGAGCAAGCGCAATAGTATTTTTTAACCCGAATTAAAAAAGGAGGATGGTTCTCAATTCGTCTGTATTTTTTATTTATTTAATGTTTGTTACCTCAGAACTCCGTCATTTATGAACCGATTTTGAATTTTTTGTTTTTGTTTTAAAGGGTTTGTTTTCCGATTGGTTCCATTGTCACCAAATCACATTCTAATGAGGGGATCCTCTGGAAATCGAGGAAAATCCTCATTTTATGTGTGATCACCGATTTGTGCGAAATTTTTTTGTTTGTTTGAAAGGGTATACTCATTCATAATGGAAAAATAAGAAACTTTTTTTAAAAACCAACTTCAAATAAAAAATTTTTTTACAAAAAAAAAACCGACCCCAAAAAAAAAAATTTTACAAAAAAAAAAAAATGCAGGTTAAAAAAACTGAAAATCTGCTATGAAAAAATGCACTAAAAATTAAAAATATTTTGACAAAATGGAAACCCGACTTCAAAAATCAAATATTCTAAAACCAAAAATGCACTAAAAAGTAAAAAAATAATTGCGTATTCTTGTGTCAATTTTAGTTCACCTAAGCAAAAAATTTTAAATATATATGTACAATTATTGTTATTTTTGGAGGCGGTGTCCAAATTTTATGTGAAGGTGAAATTTTATGTGTAACATTAAAATTTAAATAAATACAATATTTTTTCGAAATAAAAACGACAATATTTTTTCAATTTCTCTATGCTGACACCGACTCCAAAATTAATAATAATTGTACATATATATTTAAAAATTTTATTTTTAGGAAACAATATACATCGAAAAAAAACTATGGTGCAGCCTTGGACTTGAATCGGCTACGAAAAGAATCCAGGCACCTGTATTAAGTAGTTTGATGCGTTACTCCCGACTCACGCTATATAAATATTAATATTATAAAACTACAAGAATGAATATATTGATAATAATAATAAATATTTATAAAATAGTTTATAATATTTTATATTAAAATTGTTTATTTTATAATCTTATCTTGAATATCAAGCGCACATATTTTATATGTAATGTAAGTTAGTACACTGGAATTTTACAATCACAATCTTGACTATGTGTATTGTTTTATAAATTTTTGATATCATTATATATATATATCTATATATCTCGTTTTTATAGCTTTTGTTGTAATTTTTATGGGTATATTAGAAAATTTATTATCTATTTATTAGTAAAGACGATAAAATATTTTAGTGAAAAATTTCGAGTTAATAAACAATTTTTACATTCAATTTAATACAAAAAGTATGAGAAAGTTGAATAAACTGTTATTAAATTTTTATGTGCAATTGTAGTTTCACGAACCTCGACAACTTATCGAATCTATCCTTGAATAAAATTGTTGACAAGCTCAATAGGGAATATGCATAAAAATTTTTTTTCACATTTATTTTCAGAATATGAAAATACTGTTAATACTGTAATAATATTTAAAAACGAAATTAAAATCCGACAAATATCAAGGAAGCTTTAAGCTTTTAAAGATTATTATCTGTCTCTTTCTTGCAAAAATACTAAAAACGGAGTTTTACGTGTATTTTAAATGGTGAAAGTGTAATATGACGTCACATAACATATCAAGAGGGCTATCACCCTCTTTGTCTAATCGGGAATTTCAATCATTCATATCTCGCTTATTTTTAAAGTTATTTAAAAAGTAATTTTACCTTGATATTTGTCAAGTAAACATGCTTCAATTCAAGTGAAAAAAAAATTTTCATGCATTCTCCCTATTTAAATTTAATTTCTGGATATGGAAAATATTTTCAAAATAATACTAAATTTGGGTAATATAATGATAATTGATGCCAAAAAAACGGAGTTTAAATGTGTTTGCGATCGCATATACGTTTAAATGCTCGTTTTTGATGCAGTTTTCACTGAACTTTGGATCGGATAACATATCGTCGTTTTAACACAAGATCATCACAACTCAAAACAAGTGAAAATAACAGCGAGTTAGTTGCAAAAATACTCGGTTCAGACATTGAGTTCATTATCAATGCGTGAACTGTATATTTTACGTTTTGAGCCGAAATTGTGGCGACACTATTCAGTTTATGAAAAAAAGTTTCAAATAACAGCTGTTTATTTGAAAAAAACACGTTTTCGGTCTTGAAAGCCTATCAATTACGGGTTTCAAGATAAATATTTATAGAACTAAAACTTAACAAAATATTTAAACATTTTTTGTCTATAAATTTTGTTTCCATCTCTTACGGGTTCAAAGATGGATATCGACCTCCCTTGGGGAGAAGATGGACTGTCCGGATTTGATCATTCATGTGACCCCACTTTTTAGCTCTAGACCACACGCAAAATTTTAATTTGTTTTCAAGTTATCATGTTTACGAACACACCGATTGTCGGACATGCGGAAATGGACTAATTAGGTCATTTTATGAACACCTATACCAAAATTTTATTTTGAGATCAATGTTTTCAATCGTTACAAAGTCGGGACTAAACTTAATATAACCTTGTATATGTTATATACGTAACATCCTCATCAAACTTTTGTTAGCAGAATTTCAAACCGTTACCATTTTTGAACTCTGACCTGGATGTTTTTAATTATAATGAACATATTTATAGGACGATAAAACAATACAACTATAATTAATTATTTTGAAAAAACAACAATATTATATTATCGTTTAATGTCGCCATTAAAAGTAACGACATATACAGGAAAAGTCAATAGGTCATCTCAAGGACAAATCAATATAACATCAAATTCATATTCTATACAGAAACGTACAGATTGTCCCCCAACTCGATTTCAGGTTAAACATCTAAAAAAGTTATCGTTAGGACGTAGTGTTTTCATAGTGAAAATACTAGAGTAATGCTTAAAACAGCATTAGAAGAAAATATACTAATTCGGCACAAATCAATAGCAAAATTTTTACTTTTTTTTTAGAACACGTTTAATGAGTCGATAGATGTCTTGAACTCCAGGCAGGACAGAAGCAGTTCATTAGACCATCCACGTAAACGGTGGATGGACGACATTGTCGAGATCATACGTAAATTGAGTGTTTGTACTTGGAGAATGAAGGCGACGACATTGAGATGCAGTATCGATGTTATTGCTGCGCCCAAGGTTCTTCAAGAACAATAGTGTTTTTGAAATAATAAAGAGAGGCCAACCGGTATGTATTCATAGAATATAAGTCATAAAAGAGACATAAATAGTGAATATAACTAGAGAACGAATATTTCAAATATTATGAATATATTAAAATTATAAGCTTGCTTTTCTTTAGCTAGAGAGTATTTGAGAAAAAAAATTGTATACAAATTATAATTATTTTAACAAGAATTCATTTAATTTCTTTAGTGTAAAAAAAAAATCGGTCACTAAATATGATATTCAACTTCAAATATACCATACCATTTAGGGTTCTGTAGGTTCTACAGAAAGACAAAACATTATTATAGAAGAAAATCTCTTTGGTAGTTTCAGAAAAAAGTACTAAGATTAAAAGAAAATAAATGGAAATGTAACATTTAAGTTAATTATTTAAATACCCCTGTATCCATTGAGTTTTTATTAGTGCGTGTACTGTTTATTTTATTTCTCCGTACGCATAAATTTGTATAGCAAGGTGTATAAATTACGTGGGCGTGCTTCTAATCTATTACAGATGTTTGAACTGAAATTGTTTTTAAAGTTTTCTTCGGTTTAACCTCCAGATCACGCTGAAGAAATTTAAGCTTTTTATGGCCCTGTCATTTTTAAGTTATCGTGAAACAAACACCTACACCAAAATTTTGAATAATTTCTGTATAGAAAAGTGGGTTCAAAATTCCCTAATAATTACCGGTTTTCCAGCATAATTTATCATACATTTTTACTCAAATTTTTTAACTTTTGCAAATGAAATTCAACCGCAATTAAAATTTCCTGATTATTAATGATACTTCTTAGAATTTCCTGATATTTCCATCATAATTCCCGGTTAATGTGGTCACCCTGAGTTTCTACGTCACTTTAAATTTTCCACATCTGGTAAATTTCTACATAAATATTGTCGCAAGTTGAACTAATTGTGACTGATGAGTTATCAATATATTGTCTGAAAATATGCCAATTATTTTCATTCGTAGTGTTCGGCCGCATTTAGAACTACTAAAGCCTAAAAAAATTTACTTCTGACCATCTAAGTTCAACGATCCACTAAATTAGGGGAGAATCGCCAAATTTGACAATACTGACAAGTTAGCAAGTGTGGCCTGTGAGAAACACGCTAAGCAAAAGTTATGTGAAAAAAGTCGGACTATGATTTTAAGTTTAACCAATGATCGTTCAGTAAAGTGTGGTCATATTTCAAATAATTGAACCTCAAATCATAGATTAGGGGAAAATCCCTAATCTGACAGCACTTACTAAGCAAAATGGCGTCACAATCCAAGCCAATGATCATTCAGTAAAATGTAGCTATATTTCAAATAATTGAACCTCAAATCATAGATTAGAGGAAAATCCCTAGCCAGACAGCACTACTAAGCAAAATGTCGTCACAATC
Source organism: Nineta flava (assembly GCA_963920215.1). NCBI lineage: Eukaryota > Metazoa > Arthropoda > Insecta > Neuroptera > Chrysopidae > Nineta > Nineta flava. Next base: position 121,475,224 of record OY986040.1, read on the forward strand.
TAAGTTACTTAGTATCAAAAGTGTTCTAGCAAAAAACTAAGTCAGATATACTTACATTTCAAATTTTGCCCCTATTCCTAGAACATTTGTTTGTATTTTATAAATAAGTATTTCGACTACAATGTAGTCATCATCAGTATGAATTAGCTAATCGTAACTATCTCTGGCATATGGATTCAGAGATATGTTGCTTGTTGCTAGTTTGATGCGTGTCTCACGGGTATTTATAAAATACAAACAAATGTTCTAGGAATAGGGGCAAAATTTAAAATGTTATTTCAAAAAAACCTAGAGTTCTCTTTGATTATTTTAATAATCTTTACAGATATACTTAGTTTACTAAGAATTTAAATGTTCCTGAATTCGACCAATCACTACTTTAGATCAGACGTTTACGGAACCCTAAAAAAAATAGTATTAAAAAAATCAATGCAATGAACACGCTCACACAAAAGCATCATCGTAGTATACATACATTGATAGAACCGGCATATTTTATACCAAACACAGTTAACACCACCACCAACAAATACCAGCTGAACGACACACCAACAACTAGCCCACTTACACCATACGTCGCCGCTATACACCGTCGTCGACGTGTGCATGTCTGTATGTGTATGTGTGATGCACATTCAAATTGAGAATCATCGTCAGCGTAGGTAGTATTTACTGATTTTAAACTATGAATGCTCTTCTCTACGTAGTAACTAACGAAGTGGTATGCAAAGAACGTTCGGTATGCACACACCCGAAAATATTTGTCTGTCAATGATTTTTCATTTGGTTTTTCTTGGACCATTAGATCATTCCCCCCCTCAATCCATTGATTAATATGACCAAACTATATATTTAAAACGGTATCCGTAAAATATCTCAATGATAAAATTATTATTATACTATTTATGAAATGTTTAAGGATGTTCCCAGCATACAACCACTTTTTGACAGATTTTGGCCAGTTACTTCGTTCTTGTCTATACGACAGTTTAGTCAATTAACCGCCCCTTTTTTTTTTCTTAATAATTGACAAACTACCGATGTCGGGATTCGAAGCCACAACCTCCCACTTGGACGGTAATAGTGTAACTAACTCGACTTTGTTTTATATATATACATATATATATAGATTTTGTTATTATTTATCTAGAGCACGGTAGTGCGTAAGGCCGAGTTTAAGGGACACATCGGACTTTTCACAACTGTGCAATTACTTAAGGCAATATTAGAACACTGTTTGACCGCGAAATATCTTGATTATTTTTGGAATAATTAAAAAAGAATTATTAGGTTTTCTACAACTTAGTCATATAAATAAATGGTTTTTTATATTAACCGTTAAACTATTGTTCAATTCGTAGAAAATTTTTTTGGATTTTCCTAACATACGAATTAAATTTATTACCTGCTGCTAGGTTTTTCCAAAATTGCTAAATTAACCCCTTTGGTGTGTATATAATAATACCTACACTAATGATTCAATAAATGACTAATCGGTAATATTATTATACCCAACATTCAGTGATTAGTGATTTAATCAAACATTCGTGTAATATGGGTCACAGAAGTAACGTTCTTTTTCCAAAATTTTATAGCTGATTTGATATTATTAATTAGGCTTATGGGAAAATATCCGAAGCATTTTTCAAAAATCAAATGAATACAGCACAATTATAAAATTTGTATACTAACCGTGCTAAGGGTAAGCTTTACCAGAATTTTAACATTTTTGGGTTTTCGAGTTTGCATTAACAACCTACTCGATGGCCCACACTGGTATCGCATTCAAAATGTATCAAAGCTTATTGGTTGTACGAAAAAAAGTGTCAAACAAAAGTTTTTTTTCTATTTTGTATCGTTTAAAAGTTAGGTTTCATGTAGAGTTGTCACGAGAAAACGGAGAATGCATATTTTATATTGCTTGTACATTAACCGGTTAAAATTATTTACTATTTGGTGAAAACCATATCAAAATCGGTTCAATTGTTTTAACGTAATGCAGGAACAAACAACAGCCAGGTTGACCAAAATTTTTATCTGTTTTTGAGCATTTATTATCATGATAAGAATCAAATTTAGTATTATTTTGAAAATATTATCCATGTACAAAATTGACCTTGTATACAGTTTTAATATAAGGATAGATTAGGGCGAAAACAGGGTCTTGAAAAACAACTAATTTACGTAAATACAACGGCATCACATTGAATCCGATAAACGAAAAAACATATATATTTAAACTTGAAACTCAATAATCAAATTTCATATTGTTTATTAAATTTTTTTAGTACACTAATCAAAATAGTAATTATTCTGTTGAAATTCATTGTGATTCAATTTTATTGAATATAATTGTATTTAGTAGCATATTAAAAATATCCAAATTTATGTGTAGTATAATGCGTGCATAAATTTATTAAATTTTAACCAATAATTAATATTTAAACAACAATAGTGTGTTGATTATTTATTTATAATATACATATTAAGGTGGTTGGTGATGTAGACCAAAATTTTAGGCTATCGTACCTTACATTCAAATCTATATATTATTTACCTGATAAAATTACCATACTCTCTAGTATGAGTCTATGAGTAGTCAGTCTAGTGAACAGTAGTATTAAAATCTATTCAGACCTTTTTATGTAATACGGAAACCAATAGATAAGCAGACAAAATTTTTTTGGCATCACCATATTTAGTATTTTGAAAATATTTTTCAAGTACAGTTTTTATCGTATTTAAAATGCATAGATTTTTTTGTTGATTATAAGATGAGCTTTCTCAATAAAATTTTTAATTAAAATAATGAATGTTAATATTTGTGAATTTTGTGAATCAACTTAATATTATTACACCAACTGCCTTAACAAATATTTAAAAGTAAATGCTTGAATAACATTAATTACAAACATTTATTATTAATTAACAATAATTATTATAACAATATTTGTTCCATTACGTTTCTGTAATTTAGGAAAAACTGCTATGCGAGTGGTCAAATTTACCAGATTTATCAGATATTTATTTCAAATTAATGGCTGTGAGGAATATTTTATCTGTAAAATACAATATTGATCTAGTAATAAAAAGTAATTCGTTAATTTTTCCATACCAAAAAACAGTATCTTAATGGATAGGAATAATCAAAATTTACCTCTTGCAATGTTCGAAACTTCCCGACATTCGATCGTAATTCGACAAAAATGTGAGGACTAAGATTTCGCATATAATTGGTATTGATATCCCAGCAAAAACAAAAACATTCGCGAAGTGAAATCTATGTAAGAACCATTAGTTTTAACAAAAGTGAGAAAATGATTGCTATATATTTATGGGTAAGTTTCTCAGGTGCAGGGTTTTTCATTTTTTACTTGGCAATTATCATTATATATTAAACTATATTGAATTAAAACTACCATGTAGAAAACACTTTCCATAAGATTAACATTGTAATTTTAATTGTCATAATTTTCATTTTCTAGGTAAAAATGTCCGGTTTTCAGACTTTTTGGGTAGTTCCAGCCTAAGAACTATCCTCCTACCAAATACCAACCTTCTAGGATAACTGGAAGTACCCTAAAATAATGATGAGTAAGTCAGTCAACCCCTAAAAATGTCGATTTTTAGAGTAAAATAACTTGGAAACTATTAAAGCTGTAATGTTGAAATTTGGTAGTCCAAGTGAGTCTTGAACTAGAGGCCTCTATATAAAAGGTGAACACATTGCCTTTATGGCACGATACATTAAACTTGAGTCGAAAACTAACTGATATCGAATACTAATTACACAAAAAATCCCACACCCTTGCTGTCTTATGTTAACAAAAAGTAGTACATCCTATCAAAAGCATAAAAAGTAGTGCAAGGTTTCCACTCATTACATTTAAAACATTTTTACCCGCCCAGGACTGATTTTCTACATAAGCAAAATATCAATATTCATCATGGCTCTAACTTTAAAAAAACTAAACTTCCATACAAATTCTCACTCTTGAGGATCCATTTAAAAAAAACTAGGAAACACGTATTTTATGGTGTATAACTTAAATAACAATTTGCATATCTCAAAGAAACTCTGACTCCCTATTTACCCCCTGAAAGAATGATTATCTAAAAACCTTTAAACACGTACTACATTGTTTATTATTAATAGCCGACCAATTTTCATGATTCTAACTTAAATAAACCGGGATTCCAATACATACTTTCACCCCCTTAGGAGTTGATTTTCGAAAAAACCTTTCTTAGTGCACCTCCACATTCTCTAAGGAACATATCTTCCAAGTTTCATGATTCTAACTCCAATAGTTTTAGCCGGAAGCTAAATAATGAATCATCAATCAGTCCGGTCATGCAATTTTATATGTATAGATAAACTTGTCCAGTAAAATATCACTACTTTGTTCGGAGAATATGCGACAGCTTGCGTGATGCATTTTTAACCGACTTCAAAACGGAGGATGGTTCTCAATTCATCTGTATTTTTTATTTATTTTATTTTTTTATTTATATTTTTTATGGGATAGTCTTTTGTGACGAATGCCTCGACTATGAATGTGATATATCAACCTAGAACATCTATCTCGCAGTGTTGGTAATATGTAGAAAGAAAAATATATGATTATAAAGGCATAAAGCGCGATTCAAAGCAAAACTAAAACACTTAACACATCGAAACTTCTTTGCCTCTTTCTCATCTCCACTTGACCGAGATTTTCTAAATATATTTTGTTTATACAACAATTTTTTTTTTTACTTGTAATTTAATTACAAAAAGCTTTTAATATAAAAGGGGTTGTTTAAAAAATATCCCAATTCAACAAAGATTTGCATTTAACTAAAACTTGATTTATTCTCGTTGCAACCGTTGTCTGTTCACCTGTCTATTAGACGTTTGTAATGTCTACATATCAAAATAAGACAAATAATTTGAGATGTATAAAATAGTTCATTGAACCTAAAGAGAAAACCATATTTTAAATTTTATGATTTCCCCTACGAACAGGGATTTAAAACAAAGGTATTTGTGCAGGGTGGCGACCAAAAAATAATTTCAAAGTTTTCCCTGACTCTGATTTAAATTCCTTGAACTACCCGCAAAATTTTTATTCTTCGAGGACATATAACATTTTTAAGTTTTAGATTAAAAAAATCGAAAATTTGGTAAATTCGAGAAATTTTTGTTTTAAGTTCGATTGGTTAAAAATCGAAAGTTTTTATCGAGAGGTCTCAGGTCGAAGAGTTTTTTTTTCGAAGAGAATTTTCCTGTCTATTCTAGAAGTTTCTAGTTCTAGGTCTGAAAAGCATTCTTCCCATCCTGATAGGATGATTTGCTTGACCCTAAAGGGGAAATCATATTTTAAATTTTATGATTTCCCATACGAACAGGGAAAGACTCAAAAAATAAGATGTTTATGCAGGGTGGCGACCGAAAATGAGTTTCAAAGTTTTCACTGGCTTTGATTCAAGTTCTTTGACCTTTCGGCAAAATTTTTATTCTTAGAGTACGTAATAACATTTTTAAGATTCAGCTACAAAAGTTAAAAATTTTGAAAAATTCAAGAAGGTAATTGTTTTTTACTTAGATTTTCGAAAATAGAAAATTTTAGTTTAATTTTTTTAACAGAATCATTGTTTTTAGTTTAATTTTTGTATATTCGCTCTGCTCGCAAGAGAACTCCGCCTGGCGGCCTTGGTTTCGCGTCCTAGAAAGAAAATACATCCTGCGTAGTGTAAATTTGAGGTTTTTCCCATGTTGGGAAAATTAAGTTTTCCTAATGTAAAAAACCGCATCCATCTAACATTTCTAGAAGTGGGTTAGATTTTGTATAGATGAGTCAGTTACACAAAGGGCTATATATATTATAGGATATAGATGAAAACTCTAAAATGGTGGGACCTAGGGCAAGGTTAATCAATATGCTTCAAGCAATATCATATTTTGAATGCCAGTTTCGATCTAAATTCTATGAGAACCTTTCTATAAGGTTTTGAATTATCAATAACGATGATTATACAATTTATAATACATATTTTCTCGAATTAATTTGAAAATGACTTCTAATTTAACTTAATTAACAACTGGAGCTTTAATGCAGCTTATTTTAGGAATAATATTTCCAAGAACTGTTTAGTGCAATTAAAAAACGCATCAAGTTATTTGGCCATTAATTAAATGAATATTTTAAAATTTACATAACACAACTTTTTTTATAAACCATGGGGAATATTGTAAAGTGAAAAATTTATTTTTCTCAGGCTTAACATGCAATGGCCTCTGTAACAAAAACATATTTACACAAAATGGGTAAAAAAGAATAATAAATTTTATCCTGTCAATTTAAATTTAAAACAGGAATTGAGTAATATAAAAAATACACGACGTTTAATCTGTCTGCCTGTTCGATTAATTCCTGTAGAAATGAATAATTCAGATGCAATCTATATAAATGTGTAGTTTCGGTCCACTGATCGTACATTTTGCCACAGGGGACGCTGTCACGCAACTTTTTTTTCTGCAACCCTTTTAATGAAATTTTAAAAATAAAATACCATCAAGCTTTTTTTTTTTTGTTAATCACATCAAAAACGCGGAAGTGTTCGCAGAAATTTACAATATTATCTTATCTATTTTCAATTGTAATATTACATGAATACATTTTTTTTCTCGAAATTTTACACTTTATAGTACTGTTTATCAGCTGAAAAAATAAACGGCAGTTCTAATCCGAATTCGACCCCATTAAAAAAAAGCATAAAATTTGCCATGCAAAGAGTAGCCATTCAAGATAATTTGTAATAGAAACACGTAGTGAAATAATATTTTTCCCAAAATTCACCTCATCTTAAGAAATAAAAATCAGTTTTATTCGAATAATTCTTTTTCTATGTATTTTATACCAAAAGATTTACGAATAAAATATTGTTGTTCGAGAAATTATGAATTTTATAGAATAAAATCGGTTTTTTAGTTTGTATCTAAAACGGCGAATTATTGGACTAAAATACAACATCAAAATGATTAATGAATTTAAAAAACCACCCCTATCTTGCATACTGAAGTTTTATTTGTATTTGCTGTTGACTATCGTTAGTAAAAAATTAGACTGTTTAGTCAATATTGTATATGAAATAAAATATAACAGTTAGAGGCGAAAACTCCTTCCAAATCCCGGATAAATTCGGCACAAATCGACCATAAAACCATAATTTACTTACACGTATATAATATTAAATAGAATTTTGTACTCGCCTCCTGTCGAATCCATTCGATTTCCGAACAAATAGTTTGTACAAAAGTTGTTAGTATATTTATAGTAAGCAAGTAACCAATTTACCAAGTTTTCAGTTCCGAAGAGGCATTAGGTTCTCTAACTAACTGGGAAATACATTTTAACCTAACAATACGCCCATAAACTTAGACATAAACATGTGGAAAACAGATTTTGCAAAAATTCATAACGAAGATGAATTTTTCTTGCCATTATATTGACTCCTTACTTATTACCTCGAATGCCCAGATAAGGAGTTTAATTTTTATCCTCTAAAATGCTTACTATCGATAGTATCAGTTTTTTCAGTTAAGGACCAGTAGCCTTATCTTTTTTCAGTTAATAATTATACGAATTCATGTTTTCAATAATTGAGATTTAATAAGAAAATAAAGACGTTAAGAAAAAATTTAAATAAATGACTGTATACCATAATTTGAATAATCTTTTAATATGATTAACTAATAGAATATTTTAATGTGTAATGTATGTAACCATTTTACAAATACCAAACTAATTATAAATATCCCTGTTGGATATTTCAAGTAAAAATGTATGTATAGAAGAAAAAAAATGTCACATATTGTGATGACTACAAAAGAAAAACATAAAAAAAATACTTAAATATTGTGTAAAAAAAAAACTTCTAATAAAAATTGAATCAATAAAATACCAATAGATTCTTACTATCAAGTTTTATATTCGACGCATGATATATTTAATTTTCATTCATAACTCAATCCAACATGCGAATTCTAACAGACAAAATATATTTTATTTCCTGTATTAATTAATTTTTCTAATTAAAAGAATTAAATATGTATCAAAAAATTTACTACATAAAAAAGATGGTTATTATTATCTATGATAAAAAAAATTGATAACTACAAAAACACTTTAAAAATGTTCTTTATGAATTTTAATGGATGTTCTAGATTTAGAAAAATGGCATTTTAGATTTAAATGGAAATTAATAAAATCATTTTGAGTACGGAAATCAAAACCTAACAGGATAACATATGTCGGAATGAACTTTCGCCGATGGGGTTAAACGTCTAGGCTTCAAAAAGGGTGGGGTCAGACGACGGCCGGCGACATGTGTGTATTGAAAACTATTGGTAATGAAGATGATCATATACCCGGCTTGAAATAAAATTTTTGATTTAGAAATAATCATATATTTACCATTAACTTGTAATTCATTTTACGTGGGATCGTTGCGGTGTTCTCCATCCTGACAGCCATAACAACCAGAGTCAACTTGCTAAAATGACAACTTTTCAAGATAACTGCTTGACAACTTATTGGGGTGTGCCCTTCAGTTAAATAATGAACTTAAATGTCACACTAAACACTGTCATGTCAATAAAATAATAACTACTTCACAAAAACACACAAAGCTATATTTACACAACAAAATTTTATAGAAAAACGTAACATTTGAAGAGTAGAAATTACTTTAGTGCAGGACAACACCACTAACCGAGGCACTGGCAACCATCTTGGCCGTGACAGCAGAGATGCATACACTAGTGACGCCCTCGACGTCTGGTATAATTTATTTCATTTGTTTTTGTAGTCTTATTGTGCTCTGGTTGTAAATTTATGAACTAAAACTCACATTTGATTACAGATTTCTGCTTAAAATAGAATATCATTTTCATGAAACTTTTGCACAGCTTTTCAAATAGAAGTTTTATTTCATGAAATAATTAATTTCTCTTGTTAGTTTTAATGGTTGCAAAATGTTTTAATTTATATTCTTTTAATGGGTCGTTCTCATGTGCAATTTTCTAAGCTCAATAATCTAGTCGTTAGAGAGCGCACTGTGTATAAAAAAACTTCAATCGGTTATTTTCGTTTTCTTTAAGCATAAATCAATAGGGCTTAACTAAGAAATGAAACATGCAAATTCTTTAAAATAAAAGAGATAATCGAACTTTTTTATAAAGCAAAAATTATGTGACAATTTGGGAGACTGAAAACAATTAAATAACAATTTACAAAATTTTATTCAATATTAACTTATTTAAACAGTACGATAACTTAATTTTCCAACAATTTATCACAGGCTAAGTTTGGAAATCTTGTGTGTCATTCAAAGGTTCAACAATTTTTAAACATTCATCAACAAAATCCGTAAATAATGAATCTCCCATAGCCGATTGTACGTCTTTATACGGATTGTCGGATTTATCAACAGCATTCAGTAATTTTTTTAAATCAGCCACTTTTAACATTTCTTTGAGTTTCTTAGATCCACCTGGAATAAAAATAACGAATATGATCTCCTTCAAAATTTTAGTATTTTAAATTTGGTCACTCACGTAATCGTTCTAATAATTCTTTTGGAATTGTATCTTCAGTAACAAATTCTGACTGTTTTTGTGGTTCTTTTCTATTAGGTTCAACTGTTTCATTTGTATCTGAATTTTGTTTTGGTGTGCAATTTTCTTCTTTGTGTTTTTTGCAACAAGTTACTGAGCAGCTATTTTAATTTCAAAAACAAATTTAATCAAGTCACTCATGAAAATTAAATAATAGAAATAAATAAACAAAAGTTTACTTACTATTGTATTCTACAAACTGGACATTTATATTTTCCAGGATTTTCATTACAAACCGTACAGTTAACCATTTTGTTATTAATTTTTTTGTATTATTTAAATTTATTTAGATAATGGATTAAATTAAAGATAAAACACATGAGGCAAATAAGTTTATTTACTTCAAAAACACATGTGATTTTATTTCATAGGTGTCAACTCAACGTTATGTTTAAGACGTCAAATAAACGACATTTATTGACGTACCGTAGTATTGCGACAGCTGCGCCACACCGGGTGTCAATTTCTTGGGGCAGCAAATTTTACAAATTTAAATGAGAATCATGCTAAAATAAAATTTTATAATTTCGAATACATTTGATTACTTATTTTTATTTAAAACTTTCGTACAAACATACATAGTACATACTTAGAGTTACTGACAAAGGAATCGACATATCTGTATCGAATTCTCCTTAAATCTTAAAATATAAAAGTAACTTAGTTTTAAATTCAACCCTTGAAGGGCGCGGTTTTATCTCGAATCCATTAAAACTAAAGAGACGCTTATGGAGATAAAATGTGTATTCTGTAAAGTCTATGAAAAATTATTAATAAAAATTTTTTATTTATTACGCCAAAATTATATATTTATTTATTATTTAGGCAACGCCACTGGTGGAACATTTTAGAAAGAAAAAATGAATAAAATTAAATTAAAAAAATCCAGCAGCTTCAAGGTAGATTACTGCGCTTTTTCAAACTAGTTTTAAATTTATATTCTGTCCGCTGCCGGCCACTTGCTTCCAGAAAAAATAAATGGTTAGTACTTGTATACAAGGGTGGGTAGAAAGTGGTGGAAAATAAATGGATCATATCATAAACAAATCCAGCATTAAAGGTTTTGTCCTACATTATTACATATTATAAGTTAGTGTATCTATTTGGCAGATGAGATGTGCGCATTATAAAGTTGAATAAAGCTTGCATCACGCGTTATAAAACTGTTATACTAATATAACGTTGCTGATGGTTTATTTGTATGTGATGCGGGCCTTATATGCACGTATGACTTACTAACCAACTTCAATGAGTGTGCTTAGCCAAATGTCTATAGATAACCATTGAATTCATCTCAGTAACAGCAGGTAACAGCCTATGGGCAATGTAGGGCTAACGCAAAATTATCTAAGCCAAATGAAGGATCGTCGCCTACATGTTTAAAACGTGAATGAAGTAATTGGAGTATGACATTAAACAGTATAAAACTCAATATGCCACCAATATTTATGACGATAAATGCATCGCTTACTTCCCCCATCAAATTGACGCCTATGAAATTGACAAATTGACAAGTAATTAAAGAAAAATAAGTGTTACCACAACAATAAATTTGAAAATATACTTAAAAAAACCATAAAACTTACTTATAGCTGCTGCTATATTAACAATTAATATCGAATTTCAAAATATTGAAGAAAAACTATCTCCGTCACATCTGAATATTGATTGCAACAATGGAATGCGTTTAATAAAACGATGATTATATTTAATGTTAATAAATAAGTACCCATTTATTTTGAATAAAAAATGACGTCATAAAATGTTGTCTGTCTATATATTATAAAAGCAGAATTTATTCCCAAGTATATAACCAGTCTGGTCAGTTAATATTAAGTCTGTGGTAGTCCAATAACCCGGGAGTTTATAATAATTTTTTTTTTAATATTATTATTTATTTATTTAAGTTGTGTGATTAGGTCAATGTTAATAAAGACTTTATTATTATTATTATTACTATTGTTATTTATTTTTAATTTTTTTATTTGTAAGCGGTAATGTTTATTTGTATATTTGCGGTTCCTCTGAAAAGCTACTACAGTGATTGTTGTTGAACAATAATAGGCATTTAAAAAAATTTAAATACGTTTAAACAACTAATCAATTTAAAAGTATCGCTTCGTATTTCAAATTTGTTGATTTTGGTTTTTGAATTGTTGTGGTTTTAAATTCATTTTCTTGAAAATTTTTTATGGGATTTTGTGTTATTGGATATTTTTAAGCGCACGTAAGATATTTTATTTATATTTATTTTATATTTGTTTGTTTATGTTTAGAAATTTAAAACATTTACTTGTTGTCATATACTGACAACTATGTTTATTTTTTATACAGTTTAAAGTTTTATGAATGTTTTGTTTAATTCATGCGTACTTTTATTGAAATATTTTTAGTAAAGCGAAATATTTTTACTTTTACAATATTAAACAGGGTGTAGGGTGGATTTTGTCTCTGAGTGTTATATTTCTGCGAGTGTTATAAGTGCAATCCATGAAATCCACACGATCAACTTCCCAGCATTTATTTTTTTACCGCAATTTTTTAACGGACATTTCCCAAATTAAAAAAAAACTCCATTTCCAAAACTTTTTTTCCATTAAAATTCACAGATTTCTGTTATCTTTCTCTTGTTTTACGTAATTCCAAAAAAAATCTCATTATGATAATTACAAGATAATTCAAGAAAAAAAATTAATTTTTCCAGGGTTTCAGAAAAATGGTCAGTAGATAAGTTGGAATAAAATGTATTTACTAGAATTTTACTTATGGTAAATTTCCCTTTTTTACTAATATTAATAGACATTCAAAATTTTTTGTTTCCTTCTGCCTCTAAGCCCCTTACTCCTTGATAGAATTATATAACATTTCTTTCAGATCATATTGACGTTGGTATCCAAAAGAATTGGTACCCAAAGATATCTATATAACTTCATTCGCGAGATTTTTGAAAAACGTCTACATTTGTGCGTGTGTAAATAGTAAAATAAATAGTTTGTGCATTGGTAATGAATTCAGTTTATACAGAGTGATTAAGCAATTAACTGGGTTGATTGGTATTTTAACTTGTTTTCAGTTATATTTTCATATCCGATATATATAATATATACAAGGGTATTATAAGTTTAGTCCCGATTTTGTAACGGTTGAAAATATTAATCACAGAAAAAATAATTTTTGCTATAGGTGTTTATAAAATGACCTTATTAGTTCATTTCACTTTGTCCGTCTGTCTGTCTGTTTGCCCGTCTTTCTATATGTAGACACGATAACACAAAAACGAAAACAAGTAAGGTTAAGTTCGTGAATGATAAAAATCGGATCAGGCTCCCACCCGCCAAGCGGAAAATATCCATCGTTGCATTGGTAAGATATAGGAAAAAAATTTAATACCGATAAATGTCCCTTTTTTAAAAATAAACAACTATTGTTTGAAACTTTTTTTTTATAAACTCAGTATGTAGCGAGTATTTTAGCAATTAACGCAGTTAGTTGTTATTTCCACTTGTTATTTTAACAATTATTTCATGATTTTTTATTTAATATCATTGTGTCGAATGATAAAGAAAGGACCCGGAAATTAGATAACAAAAGTTTATTTATTTATTTATTTTTGAATAATAAATTGTTCATCAAAATTGATAATGAATTTTGTTGTTTTTATTATTGTAAAAGTGAAATTAAATATGTAAATAAATTCTTTTTGTTTTGTTTTTTTCAAAATTAATTACACAAAAAAATAATTAATATTTTTTTTATTTGAAATATTATTTACATTGAAGGAGAAATATTTCTTATTGTGGTTGATTACAATTTTTTTATGAGATAATTTTTTTACAATCGTGATGATCACAAACCTGGCCATCAAAATTACCCCAAAACATATTTTAATCAAAATATTTGTTGTAATATATGTATTTTGCCTTAAATATGCCATGTGCCTTTTGCATGGAAGTAATAAGGCTACGTAGATTAGACCTGCAAACCGGAATGATGGAGAGATTTGTTAGAGGTGAAATTATTATTACACGGGAAATGAGGACAAGGGTTTTGGTTAGAATAAAATGTTCTGAGAAGTGGGAAGATGGAAATGAACGCTAGGGATAGTTTTATTAGCCTCAACTTGGAGAAATAAGCCACCGCCTTTCAAGTAAAAGTCTACGCCATACCGGTTTAAGTTCCGGAAAGCTTACGTAGGAGTAACATAAACCAGAACTAAAAGCCTTATCTGCCACTGAAATCACCTCAGGGGGTAGTCAGAGATTACCTAGAGGAACTACTATAGTTGGCAAAATAGTCACAGAGGTTTCGAAAAATATGAAAAAGCAGATACCTTAGCAAAAAAAGAATACCTTTCAGGCCCAGAAACAATTTTAGGAATTCCAAAGACAGCTTCTAAACAAGTGATCAACGAGTGGGTAGACTGTAAATACCGTGATCACTGGGAAAATATACCGCAACAAAAAAATATACCTCGACGCGCTCAACTTGAACAGAATACAACTTCGAAAGGATATCGGATTCATCACCAGACATTATCTACATACAATAGGACTCCACAAAGTATCCATTATGTGTAGACTGTGCCGTGAGGAGGAAGAACATTCAGCCACACAATGTTTCATTGCGAATCTATCGACTACAGCAGATACAAAATATTCGGTGCTTCTTACCGCGAATATATGAACCTTCAACAAAACCTGATAAGCTTGCTCCCGGCTATTTCCAAGCTATGGGAGAAGCGAAACTAGTCAGACTGAAGTAGAAGGGGAACATGATGGGCCATACGGTCGAAGTGCAATACTTTTCATACCCCAATATCACCAGTGCAAGTGGCCGAGCGGTCTAAGGCGTTATGTCTGCGCAGTATGCCTACTTGGAAACTGGAAGGTTATGCTCGCTGTGCTCCCCAATGCGCACGAGGTTATACTCCGCTGTGCTCGGTCGATTGCCTACCCGAAGCGGCAGTTTTCCGAGGATTAAACTCTTTATGACTCTCTATCACAAGGGAGGTGGGCCAACCTCGGGCGAGGTGGGCTCTCTTATTAGTCGCCTTTTACGACATTTGAGCATTCTGTGGGCCTATTCTACTACGGCATTCCCCAGCCACAGGGAATATTATAATAAAATTTCCACATATATAAGCTAGGTAAAACCAAGCAACATCGTGAAACTGTCACCAAATTAGCAACGAGTAACATATCCTGAGACAATATAAGAGTAATTTTAATAAGAGTAAGGTTAACAAAAGTAACCTTGAATGAAAAAAATTTTAACAAGAGTAATTTCAATAGAATTTATTTTATTTTGGTTAATTTTTTATTAATTTTTATTTTTGTCGATTGATCTCGACTTTCTATCTATTTCTAATTGTCAATGAGTAAATTACAACTAGCTAATATATACTGATGATGACTACTTTGTAGTCGAAATACGTATTTATAATACAAAAAACTGATCTATAGGTAAAGGGGTGAATTTGAAATTTTATTTCAAAAACCTAGAGTTCTCATTAATTATCATTTGATAATCGAATATTTAGGGAATATTATTATTATCGTTATTATTCGTGTACTCTACACAAAATCCATAAGTATACACAAAGTATTTATGTTGTAATTTTCCACGTATCAGCTGCTGGTCTATATATAATATTACTTTCGATATTTTAATGTGAGAATGACCCCATTTTTGCTAACTTCACGAGACATATATTTAAACTAAAACATCCTCTGATACATGTGCTAATAATATTGAATAATGTATAGTTGTATGATCTGATTGTAGCTCGCTGTGATATAGGTTGATTATTTCAATTAGCTACCGTGAAATTTAATCAATCAAAAAAGTTTTCTTGTGAAGGCGTGATCTACACTATCACGTACTATTGGTCTTAGATCCGGCATTAGAAAAACCTTCCCTCATCTGTTAATTGATTGAAATATTATTGAAAACGCTTATTGCAATATAAACAATTTAGCAATGTAATGTCTGCCAGGGTAGTTCTGCTGCAATTAACATTAATTAATTGATTAAAAATTTATTTTTTTATAATTAAATCCCTCACGTGGTAATTGAATTTTGCTTGTTAAATAACATAGTATACGATACGACAAATCTTCTAATAGCAGGCAGCGCTGCTTATTACTGCTACGGTTACAGGTGTTCAAACTTAAAGTTTAAAGAAAAATCGTTTATAGCTGCGCACGTTATTGAAAACAACCTCAAAATTGACAAATCGAATTTAAAACTACTGAAATCGGTACAAAACCCCACAGAATTAGATGCATACGAAAGTTTCTACGTACACAAATTGGGAAAACAGATAATGAATTTAGACAACGGCCCAATTCCAAATTCTGATTTAATAAAATTAAACCATTTTCAAAAATCGAATACCTGAATATCAAGGTTACCTTCGATTAACACCCTCACTTTAGTGACAAATACAACGCCGCATAGTCACAAAAGGATACCGTCAATAAATCGATGAGGTTCTTCACACACCTAATTCTTTAGTCAGTCAACTCAAATAATTCTTCAGGTCAGATCATATCCTCAGTCAAATCATACAAAAGACAAAACTTTTTTAATATCATTGTGAGACACGCACCAAATTAGCAACAAGCAGCGTATCTCTGAATCCATATCCCAGAGATAGACTTAAGTGCATTTGTAAAGAACCCTCGAATATCGTCACAGTTTGAGTGGATCAGTCTATTTTCAAAATGTAGGGGAGGAAACATATATTTAATATTAAGTATTAAAAATATGATTAAAATATGGTTTAAATAAGTTGCCCTTCTACTTTTAAATAAGTTCCCCTTACGCGCATATTATAAAGTCCAATTCAAATGAATTTGATTCTAGTTACGATTAGCTAATTCATACTGATGATGACTACATTGTAGTCGAAATACGTATTTATAAAATACAAATAAATGTTCTAGGAATTGGGGCAAAATTTGAAATGTAGTTTCTTGCGTATATAGATGATATCTTTTCAATGACCATAGCTTAAACCCCTTGTATATAGGTGAAATGTTTTCAATGAACATGACTGTAAAAGACGTTTTACTGCAAGATTACCTTAAAATCACTATATAAATCCAAGCAAATCAGATCAATATCACCTTTGTATTAAAAATTGCCTTTATTAGGACATTAAAAGTCATATAATATAGTTTATGTAATATATATATATATATATATATATATATATATATATATATATATATATATATATATATATATATATATATATATATATATATATATATATATACTTATATTAAATTACATGTTTTATATATTGTTTTTGTTTATGAATTATTACAATAATAATAATAATCATATAATCGGATAATTAGCTTCAATAATGTGTTTGTAAACTGTAATAGGTAATACCAAAGTGAAAGTGATATATTATTTTACAACTATCAGTTCATACAAGTAATTGATTTACGTATATTAAAAATAAGGAAGATATTTTATTTAATAAACTATTTTTATGATTCAGAAATATTGCATGTTGTATTAAAATTAAATATACAAGCAGTGACAATACGATTATTTGTTAATTGATTACATAGTACCAGGTAGATCGATCTTTGCTCGGGCAGATATGAAACGTTCAGCTAAATATATATTTTAACCCAAAATGTATATATTGGATCTTAAAAGCATCCAGCAGGTAGCTACTTTCTGTCGAGTTTACACAGCATCATCACACCGATGTCTTACAAGTTATCTACGTTTGAAAAAGTTTCATGCTATTTCTTTGATTGAGAAAAATAGGAAACAAATATTTTTGTCAGAGATAAAACCTGACTGGATGAACTTTTTGCCGCCGAAAACACGTATTCTGGAAATTTTATCGAAATTGTTTGAGCTGTTTTCGACAATGCAATGACAATTAAATAAAATAAGTTTCTATTAAAAAAGTATTTTTAAATACAAGCTTTTGATAGTAAAACTAATTTTCTACAGCTTTACTTCTTATATGTTTTTCGATTTTTTCAATATTAGGAGAGATATACCAAATTTTGTGTTTTCCCCTCCTTCTAAACCCCCCTTTCCCCTTGTCAATTCTTGTTATGCTTACCCATATATTTAGGTAGTATTAAATATATGTGCTTACCATAAAAATGCATTGTCATCGAAACTGAACCAACATGTAAAAATTAAACTCCGTAGGATAAGAGGAAGTGGTTCTAATTCAGCTTGCAAGATTTGACCCGAGCATACATACATTGCAAGTTAAATAAAATGATTAAAAAAGAAAACAAAAAATTTTAATTCTTATCTTTAAGGACGTTGTCAGAATCAGATTACAAAGGTCAGTCATTATATGGTGAAATAAATGATATTGAAAATGATACTACTGAAAAAAATCGAATGTAATCGAATAATCGTGAGAGATGTTGATACAAAGAAATTAACAGAGGTGATGGTAGTAGTAATATGGGCCCTCAATTTGTTTTAAATTAAAAAAAAAAAATCAATCAATTTGAAAGGTTTTATTCAAATTTTTCTGGTAACTTTAAAATCACCATTAGCTTAAACTGTTTGAAAAAATATTAACATTCTCACATAACTTTAAGATTATAAAAAATTCGTTACGCAGGAGCTGCTTCAACCAAATTTCCTTAGAATACATAAGTCACTCTCTAGTGGTCACAATTTTAGTCTGATCAAAATGAAATGTCGTTTATGATTTTAGTATTTGCAAGTACAATTTTATTAATAAATGGCATACGTCGAGGGGAATGGGGGGAGGGGGTATAAAAAAAGAAGAAAACACAAAATATAAAATATCTCTCTTAATATTAGAATAATCGAAAAATGCGTTAGGAATAAAGTTGTGGAAAATCAAATTTTCTACAATTCATCACCTTATCATTTTTGCTCAAACTCTAATGTGTACAGAGATATTAAGGAATTTAATTTTCAATCTTAAACCGTCAATATTTCTGTAAATATTAGTATAACAGAAAAAAAGATAAGAAACAAAATTACAGTAAAACTTAGTACCTACAACTTTACTTCCCATAAATTTTTCTATTTTTCAAATATTAAGGGAGATCCCCCCTCCCTTTAAACCCCACTTTCCCCTTGTCCGATTTTACCCATTAACGAACTTGACCTTTTGAATATCAAAAGCGCCTCAAATACCAAATTTCATTCCGATAAAATGAAAACTGTGACCGCTAGAGTGATTGCAGACACATATATATATATATATAAATTTTACAGATGATGATTTTTGACATCTACTAGGTAGAATCGATGGACATTTGAAGAAATTTTTGCGAAAATTTGACTTCGGTACGGGACCAATAGCTCTATTTCCTTTCAGGAAATTCGCTAAAAATTAATTGTCAGTTTTTGAAAAGAAATATTTGGTAGTGATACATTAGGGGTCTGATTAAGAGCTATGACGACTATATTTGTAATATTCATTATTGATGGGTATTATATTAAAATTGCAAATATTTCTGTATATAGTTAAAAAAAAAAAATATGGTCAGATAATAAATTGTAGTAAAATTTATTTGCTAAAACTTTACTTTAAAAGTTTCTTTACCTGTACTTACCGTTATTTTATCTAGTTCAATTTGAGTACACATTCAAAAGTATTGTATTAAGGTAATAAAAATATTTACATGTTTTCAGCGACTACCATTTATCGATTTTCTCGGTTAAATGCACCCACATGACTAGCATTTAGCGCTTTTCTTAGTTAAATGCACCCAAATGTTACATTTGCATTAGGTAAATAATAATAATAATATATTTATTAACAAAAAGATCAGTACACTGATGCTTGTTTAGTCCCATAAAAAGAAAATATAAATATTTACAATTCGCTAATTTTATATAGCGTCCTTTCTACTAAAAAATTTTTTAATTTTAATTTAAACTTCATCTCTTCTTTTATTTGTAACAAGTTCGAAGGCATCTTGTTATAAATATTGATGCTTGCAATCAATGGACTTTTAGTAGATGTTGAAAGTTTGTGTTTAGGAACAGCAAGCTGAAAACCATATGGGTATCATCCACCTTCTCAAAGCTGTTAACATTGGCTCTAACATACATTACTGCTTCATAAATAAAAATTGAATAATTTAAAATGTTTAAAATATGATGCACAAGAATCTTGTGGTCTTAAATTGAAGATGTATCGAACTGCCATTTTTTGTTTAAAAATAGTTCTTTGAAGGAGCTTGAGCAGCCCCAATAAAGGTAATAACCCATTGTAAAACTTAAAAAAACCGTCCTCCCATTATCTTGCATAAAAGTATCCATTTTAAACAGGTTTCACTGTGAAAAATATTTTAATATTCCCTATTAATTTAATTTAGTCTAACTTTTTTTTATGATCAAAATGCTATTAGGGATAAATATCTTTATTCATTTTCGATGCAAGTAAATATTAAAGTATACTCAATTATAATTACTTTCGTCTAGACCAATTATTTCATTTCTTTGTTTTTAATAGTATTTAAGTTAGTGTATAAGAAGTTTCTTAGTTTAAGTATACCGTGTGTTCAATAGGGAATATGCATGAAAATTTTTTTTCACATTTATTTTCAGAATATGAAAATACTGTTAATACTGTAATAATATTTATAAACGAAATTAAAATCCGACAAATATCAAGGAAGCTATAAGCTTTTAAAGATTATCTGTCTCTTTCTTGCTAAAATGAAAGTGTAATATGACGTCACATAACATATCAAGAGGGCTATCACCCTCTTTGTCTAATCAGGAATTTCAATCATTCATATCTCGCTTATTTTTAAAGTTATTTAAAAAGTAATTTTACCTTGATATTTGTCAAGTAAACATGCTTCAATTCAAGTGAAAAAAAATTTTCATGCATATTCCCTATTGAAAATTTACCACCTAAGTATTTTTTTTTTTTAAAATATACATTTTAGAAAAAAATGTTTCCCGTAGTATAACTTATCTTTTAAACGGTGCAAGATAGGGAAAATCTTTAAATACAAAAATTAGTTATCTCATAAATACAAACAAGTTTTGTTTGAAACTTTTTTCCATGCATCTAATATTTCTAGCGTAAATACAAAATTTTCGCCCTTACGTATTTACATCAAACTATGGCATGTATGAAAAAAAGTTTCAAACAGAAGTTATTTGTTTTTATGAGATTGTTGAAGGGATTGATTGATATGATAAATAATTATTATTTAAATAAATAATAAATAAGTGTTAAAGATATAATTGATCTTTATTAGATTGAATTATGACATATTATATATTTATATGTAAATTATCAAAGTTGTTAACATTCAAAGCAACCGTGATAAAAGAGAGAAGTTATAGTTGTTAAGCAACAGATAAAAATGATAAATAAAATTATAATAATAATTTAATGAAAATGCGATACCGCTACATACTTCCCCCCATCAACTAATAAAGAAAAACGACTAGAAAAAGGTTGTAACATAAAACAATCTTGTTCACTCGGAAAAAACTTTAATAGTTGATGTACATCTTATAATTAAATACAAAGTTAATTAAGATAAAATTAACATTGAAAAAAGTATGCAGGTTTTAGCCTGTCAATCGAAATAGAGGTAGGTTTGTTATTGATATCAATAACAAAAAATTTAGGAAATCTCTTGATAACAGAGAAAGGACCTCTATAATTACAAGATAGTGGAGGTTTGACATGATCCTCGCGTATAAAAACTTTTTTTGATGAATCTAAATTTTTGGGTAAAAATACATTTTTGTTGGTGAACTGTCTGGTAAAGAAAAATTTTGCGTTTATCATTCTATTTTTCAACTCTCGAGTAGATTGTTGAACAGAATGATATGTATCAGCGTTTTCTGAAAAGAAATCATATGGTAATCGAAGAGGAATTCCATATAAAATTTCTGCAGAAGAAAGGTTAATATCCTCCTTGACCGAGGAGCGCAAATTTAGAAGTACCCAAGGTAAAATTTTGTACCAGTTATTATTTTTTTGACAGCAATTTAAAGAAATTTTGAGTGATCGGTTAAACCGTTCAATAATACCGTTGCTGTTAGGGTGATAAGCAGTAGTGGAAATATGTTTAATCCCTAGAGAAGACAAAAAAAATTATTAACAATTTGATTGCTTCTTGGTTCTCGCGTTTTGGTTTACCTACGAGGATCACTACTGATCAAGGTAAACAATTTCAATCACATATTTGGAAAGATTTTTTGTTTTTTTTAAAGATATAATTGATCTTTATTAGATTGAATTATGACATATTATATATTTATATGTAAATTATCAAAGTTGTTAACATTCAAAGCAACCGTGATAAAAGAGAGAAGTTATAGTTGTTAAGCAACAGATAAAAATGATAAATAAAATTATAATAATAATTTAATGAAAATGCGATACCGCTACAAGATCAAGATTTTCTGTGTTAATAGATTTTCTTTATTTTGCACCGTAGAAATGGTAATTATTGCATTATGTTTCCTCTTTTTTACCGACGAAAAGAAGGAGGTACTCAAGTCAAAGTGTGATCACGCATAACTTTTTACAGAGTAGTCCGATTTTGATAATTCTTTTGCTGTTGGAGAGGGGATTTTTCAAAGTTGGTCCCATATAAATTTCAATAAAAAAATTAAATTTTAGCCACAAAAAAAAAAAAAAATTAAAAAAAAAAAGATTTCCCAACGCTTCCACTAAGAACAAATATCATAATCGCGGTATATTGTCTGTGTGTAAACACTTGGAAAGCACTCAATATGGTTGCGCAATTTGAATGTTTTTTTTAACCGACGAAATAAACGGAGGATATATATATATATATATTTTATGTATGACCACGCATAAATTTTTACAGAGTAATCCTATTTCAATAATTCTTTTTTTATTGGATAGGGTATACTTCGAGGTTGTACCATAAAATTTGAAAAAAAAATTCGCCCTTAAGGGTAGAAAAATAAGGAAAAATGGTTTGTTCACCCACTGAATTGTCATCTGTGAATCGATTCTGTTGAAACTTGGCACACTTATGTAGTTCTAATGACACTATGACATGTACGAAAAAAATGCACTGATAAGTGAAAAATAAAAACTTTTTAACAAAAAATAGAACCGACGAAAGAAGAAAGTAACTGAAAAGCAAAAAATATAAACTTTTAAACAAAAAAATATACTTTCGAAAAAAGAATGGAACTGAAAAGCAAAAAATAAAAAAGAACCTTTTTAGATTAGTCTTACACTAATGGTAATAATTACCTTTTCCATTAGTCTTACACTAATGGAAATACCTAAATAATTTTGAGTCGGCGCCAAAAAATCTCCATCGAAATGGGCGAAGGGTGAATCTGATTTTCGCTAAGTAAATATTACAAAATATTACATTTTGTAATATTTTGTTTGTTTGGCGCCGACTCAAAATTATTTAGGTATTTACATTAGTGTAAGACTTAGACTAAAAAGGTTCTTTTTTATTTGTTGTTTTTCAGTTACTTTCTTTGTTTTTATTAACTGTGTAACTTTTGTTTGAAACATATTTTTCTAAAATGCATAGTTTAAAAAAATATTTAGGTTATAATTTTTCAAAAGAACATACGGTATATCATATATATATATATATATATATATATATATATATATATATATATATATATATATATATATATATATATATATATATATATATATATATATATATATATATATTTAGCGTTTAATATTTGTCCAGACTAAGTCTTTCAGTACGTGTTTTAATAATATTTGCTAAAAGTAAATTAATATTTATGAAATGCGATGAAAGGCCTTGTAAATTTTGATGATTATTTACTGATATTCTATATTTGATTATAGTAGTTACTCATAATTATAAGACAATGTTTAAAAACGAATTATATTGCAAAAAGATTAATACTCAAACGTGCATCAAATAGCCCACAAAATTATTAAATTACATTTAAGCCACCAAATATTTGAATTACATCGGTTCATCAAATTTTTGGATATTTGATGCAATCCACATCCACTACATAGATTAATTAACTGGAATTAAATATTGCATTAATTTAAGGCTAACAGTGTTTTAGGCAACTTCGAAATTAAAAAATTCGTTTGGTATTAATTAATAATTCATAAATTATGATATTAGTTTCCATAAATTTTCAGAAAAACTAAAATTAAAAACAAATTTTGTAGGACATATTGAATATTTTAGTAAAATATTTTTCTTACGAGTATAGCTTGAAATTTGCAAAGGATATTCGTAGATATTTAGTCATGCAGGTGTTAAAATGCTTTGCATCATTTCAGGCAAGCTCTTCGGCTCAACAGTTCCCCAGAATGTCATTTAGAGGCGCTTGGTAATCCGCGGTTGTCCTACGGATCAGGTATACCCAACTCAAGGATTTTATTGCTGCTTGGCAATCGGAGAGAATAGAGTCGGCGGTAACAAATATAGGCTGTACAAAATTTTTGTCCAAGTATTCGTACCCGCATCGTAGGTGTATGCAAAATATGTTTATCCCATAAATCAAAATAACTTTTGCTTGAAACATTTCTCATACACCCAATAATTTTGGCTTAGATACCTACAGATCGGCCGTCTGTAATATATAGGTTGTAAATCCTCTCTAAAATTATTAGTCTATATAAAAGGAGGTGTGGTCTTCATATGTAAATTTTTTGAAAATCGATTAATATTAATGCGGCATTCCTTAACAATGGTATCTGAATTGTTGGTGCAAAAAATCTTGGATGTAGGTTTTGTATATTTTATTAAACTAATGCCAAGGAAGGTCAAACTATAAATTTAAAAAACAAAAATTCTATATATTTTGAATGAATTTAGAAAACTTTTATCATAATAGAGCAGCACATGTTTGTCAAGGTTTTTCTATAAAAAACATTATCGTCATGCAAAACTGAATAGATGAATTTAAGTTATTATACCAATACTCTTGTTACGAAAAAGAAACTCTCGAATGTTGCACCGTACCGATATCTCAGCATATATCAATTTTTTTTGTACAGTTTAGTGATTTATACCCCGTATTATGAATATTTGCATTTCATAAAAATAGCCTCTTAATAAATAGGGATGAGTAAAATGTCTGAGCCAAATAATTATAGACGTTATCTTGCTGTGAATTCATGAAATTATACCCAATCATTTTAAGAACTATAAAGATTATTAAGTTAATCAAAGAGAAGGTTTTTTTAAATTAAATTACAAATTTTGCCCCAATTCCTAGAACAATTTTCTTTCATTCTCTCTTATAAGAAGCATGTAAAACTTCATGCCCGCCCAACTATTAAATAATAAATAAAATAAAAAAGCCTTATATTTCTTACTTAAACAATATTACAAAACAGTTACAAAAAAATAAAATAAAATGTTTACTCTTAAAAACAAAAGCAAGAACCCCTCATTAATCGAAGGTAAAGGCCTCCTCTAGAGATTTCCAAGTGTCTCTATTTGTTGCTGTATCCATCCAACGATCGCTTGCAACTTTTGTTATGTCATCTGTCCACCGGGCAGCTGGTCTGCCTCTCTTTCTAGAGCCTGCTGGTCCGACCCAAGACGTCAGTCTGTGCGTCCATCTATTGTCTACCAACCGTGCTATGTGTCCGGCCCAGCGCCACTTTAGCTTTTTGCAGTGACATAGAGCATCAGCAACCTTTGTATTTTTTCTAATGGTTTTGTTGGGTACTTTTTGAATTTTTTTCAAGTTTAATAGGCTTCTTTCCATACTGCTTTGGCATGATCTAATTTTGTTTTCCGATCTATAAGTGAACTTCCAAGTTTGACTGGCGTAAGTTAATGATGGAAGAATACAAGTATCCATGACTTTTTGCTTAATTTTAATTGACTCTCTTATTAGAAGCATGTAAAACTTCATGCCCGCCCAAATATTATCTGTTGTATAAAAAAAAAATAGTCGACAGAATTTAAAAAAAAACCAGGATAGTAAAGATAAATATTTATTAAATAAATTTTTTTTTTAAATCGCGTTTTACCGTTTTATTTTCGAAATACAATAGTTTACATTTTTTTTCTTATCAAAATTACATTAATTTGTAAATAAATATTTGTATGTGTTGTGTAGGTGTGTATATGTGTTTGTTCTTTAAAAAAAGTAAACCGATTTTTTAACAAGACAATGCGGGTACTACCTTAAATATTAAATAGCTATTTAAAATGGATCCATTTCAAATATTAACCATCCCTTTATTATTTAAGTGGCTATTGATGATAGGATGGTTTTTCTTTTCGGAGAACATTTATTATAACTTTTAAATTTCCATGTAAACGTCAATAACAAATAGGGAAATATGCATGATTTTTTTTACATTTATTTTCAGAATATGAAAATACTGTTAATTCTGTAATAATATTTAAAAACGAAATTAAAATCCGACAAATATCAAGGAAGCTATAAGCTTTTAAAGATTATTATCTGTCTCTTTCTTGTAAAAATACTAAAAACGGAGTTTTACGTGTATTTTAAATGATGAAAGTGTAATATGACGTTACAAAACATATCAAGAGGGCTATCACCCTCTTTGTCTAATCGGGAATTTCAATCATTCATATCTCGCTTATTTTGAAAGTTATTTAAAAAGTAATTTTACCTTGATGTTTGTCAAGTAAACATGCTTCAATTCAAGTGAAAAAAAATTTTCATGCATATTCCGTATTACAAAACGTGCAAGCTCCAAAAGTAATCACCGACTGAGATTCGAAACCTTAAGGAGCAAGTCAGATAGAATAATTCAACTCAATATGAACCTTAGAGAAATACCGTAATTTAGCTTGCTATACCAGCTCTAAGGCTAATAGAACACCTGTGAAGATATCTAATAAAGAAAAGAATCTTTACTTACATGATAGATAATAATATTAACAATAATGATATGAACGGCCGGTCGTAAACTAGGGCGATAACGATTTTGACCGATATTTTTTAAGTATAATGTTACTTTCTTTATAGTTATATCTTGAATGGTTTTTTTTTTTGTTCTTTTTCAAAACTGGTACAGCCAATGGGTATTTTTTTTTTAATAATGTGTTTATATACGTTATCTGTGCAGCATGTTTTAAACAATATTTATTATATATTTATTATTTTAACATGGGAATGCATTTTTAACCCGACTTCAAAAAAGGAGGATGGTTCTCAATTCGTCTGTATTTTTTTTTTTTTTTATAATGTGTGTCACCTCAGAACTCCGTCATTTATGAACCGATTTTGAATTTTTGTTTTTGTTTTAAAGGGTTTGGTTTCCCATTGGTCCCATTGTCACCAAATCGCATTCTGATGAGGGGATCTCCGGGAAATCGAGGAAAATCCTCATTTTATATGTGATAACCGATTTCTGCGAATTTTTTTTTTTTTTAAAGTTATGTGAATTTCTCTATGGTGACACCGCCTCCAAAAATAACAATAATTGTACATATATATTTAAAAATTTTTGCTTTGGTGGACTAAAATTGGCACAAGATTATGCAATTATTTTTTTACTTTTTAGTGCATCTTTTGTTATAGAATATTTGATTTTAGAAGTCGGGTTTCCATTTTGTCAAAATAGGTTTTATATTATTCATATTTTCTTCAATATCAATCAAAGTTGCGTGTACAGTTCAACCTCTATAATAACTCGACGACATGTTAAAAAAGGTGAACAATTAGGAGGATTCTAGTCCAGTGCCGGATTTACTCTTCTAAGGCCCATAGGCGGAGTTTTTGTGGGGGCCTATTTGAAACGAAAATTTTTGATAGAAACGGGAAAATAACTAGATTTTTAGTTGAAAATTGTTTTATTTACTAATAAATGAAATGATCGATACTTCAAGGATTAAAAGTTTACAAAATATTATTTGTAAATCATTTTCCGACTTTCCTGCTCAGCAAAACTATCAACAATGTCATCAAAATGTAATTCTCTCAGTAGATCAGATTCCATGCTCATGACCGTCAAACTCGTTAATCTATCTTGCCTCATGCACGTTCTGAGATTTCCTTGCAATAATTTCAATTTTGAAAAAGCTCGTTCGCTCTTTTTGCTCGTTCGCTCTCGCATGTTCAAAAATCAAAAACATTGCAGAGCTGGGTCGATTTGGTTACCTACGACTGCATATTCAAAGACAAAAAAAACAAGCCGGGTTGATTCGGTTACTTACGATTGCATTCTCAATGGTCTGATTGTCACTAAATTACATTTTTCAAATTTTTTTTCATTTTTTTCATTTTGTGAGGGCCCCTAGGCGCCGCCTAGCCCGCCTATATGGTAAATCCGGCACTGTTCTAGTCCACAGTACAGCACGATTTTTTTTAATGATTAGTAACAGGCTAAATTTTTGTCAGTAGTTTCCTTTCGACGAGAAGCCCAACTTTTCTCTTGCGAAAATTCTCGATGATAGTGACTAACGAAGCGCGTAAAAGAGAAACTTGTTTGTTTGACGATAGCAAAAATTTTATCAGTAACAGTTCATTTGTTAGTTAAATTGAAAGATAATGTAATAAAGACTTATGTCCTTCAAAATGGATGGTGTGACAGGCAGGTCCTCCACCCCAACATAGATGGAATTAGAATTATTACAAAGGTCTAATCCACAGCTTTTTAATCTCAGATCACTTCCGATCACATCAAAGTTTGATTGACCTCTTTGATGTACACCACACCCGAAATTTTTATTATTTGCTTCGTTTAGGACGCGAACATTTAACCTTTGATAGTTAAATTTTAACGGCTTTTTTGCGTTAAGGTAGTACGAATAATAGTTAACCAATGTTATTGTTAAAGACTACCTATATTGACATCTATACAATGTTTAATCAGTTACTTGTTTAATTATAAATACATACAATTATATAGTTAATAACAAAATCATCGAGGTAGGTAAAAAAGATCTAGAAAGGCCTACTTTGCAGTATTCGGCCTCTCTTTCACTACTAAATATAATTAAGATAAGAAAAAATTTATATATGTCATTTGAATCAATTCATTAAAATAATTCAAAATGCCAAAGAAGTGTAACTTTTAACGCGTGTACAAAGTATACACTCGTGTACTTTTTTTAATACTTTTACCAACCGGTTTTTCTGAATTTGAATAAACAACGCTATTGGGATTGAATAATTTGCATAGAATGTTATAGGTTATAGGATTACTGATTTCCGCATCGTCAAGTTTACCTTTGTTTTAAAAATGACATAAATTCTACTTTTTTGTATAATAATTTCGTAAATTAAATTTTTGTCTTATAAGTAGAACATTAAAAACTCTATTGATGTATTAAATGATTATAAATCAATCATTTTATTTAAAATGAAAAAAATTTACATAAATGCATCTCATATCAAAGCAATGCGGCTCACCCAAATAAATTGAATCATTAAAATACATTTCTTTTTGTTACTTTTTACCCCCATATACAGTATGTATTATAGAGGTTATGTGTTTGGTGTCAAAATCAATGGGTGTTTTTACATATGAAAGTTTTTATGCGAAAGTTTTCAATCGATTGTTTTACTGAGCAAGCGCAATATTACTTTTTTTAAAAGTTTTTAGTTATCTCAAAATAGAGAAGGATTCTATTTGAAGCAAGTTTACTACATGCAAAGTTCTGTGTAACTTAAGGACGTTCCAGCACTGTGTTATGCAATCAGTACAACAAACCGGTTTGATTTTATTATAGCACCAGTACATAAACACACATATACAACACATAGACAAAAACACTGTTCACATATACAAAATAATGTTATGTTGAAGAAAAGGAATAATTTTAAACTCTTATATATCGAAAACAAAACTGTAACACACTTTTTAAATTTATATTATAAATATTTATCTTTACTCTCCTAGTTTTTTTTTAAATTCTGTCGAGTATTTTTTCTAATACAACAGATAATAGTTGGACGGGCATGAAGTTTTACATGCTTCTAATGAGAGAGAATGATAACTTTGATATTAATTATTTCGCGTTCTAAACGGTCAAAAATTCTGAAACTTCGGGATTTATTAGAAAACATTATTTTTAGCTTATGAACAAAAAATGAGCAAAATCTGTCGAAAAGTGGTGGTATGCTGGGACATCTTTAATATGTAAATGTAATTATTGCGTTATGTATAATATTTCCTTGCTTGTGATTGATACACTTTGATCATGTGACTGACACGATTGACAAAGAAAGATCCAATATTAAACAAGATTGGAATTATACTCGTAGCTATTAAAAAATATGTTGAAACCTTTAAGTGAATTTCATCATGGGAACAACAATGTAATTTTTGTTATATCAACTATTTTTATTGAAAACTTTTATCAAAACTATCACCTGTAAAAACGAGCAATGTTGCATTTTCACTGAGCCTTTAAGATCGCCTGTGTTTATGTGTGAATGATCAAATACAGGCTTTTCCATTAAGAATTGTCATTTTAAAGTTCGAGCCATTTTTGTACTTGTAAAGATATGAATGTTATTTTACGACAGTTGAATAGTAAAAACTATCCCATTGAACGAAAATGGTACGATATACGCTTCAACAAAGAATAGAAATAGTGAAAATTCACTACAGATATGGTGAAAATTTTGCGGAGATGGTTCGTAAAGTTCGCATTATATTAGGCCAGAATGAAGCACTGTCACGAACAGAAATTGTGAAGATAATTAAGAAATTTGAGGAATTGGGCCAAGTTAGTGAGGTTGAGTCACCAGCCCGTCGTCGTAGTGTTAGGTCAGCCGAAAACATTGCTGTTGTTGCTTAAAGTGTCTCAGAAAACCCACGTATTTGGTTTAACAAACCAGTTGCAAACCAAACATCACATTTTGCATAAAGATC
This sequence comes from Nineta flava, assembly GCA_963920215.1. Classification (NCBI taxonomy): domain Eukaryota; kingdom Metazoa; phylum Arthropoda; class Insecta; order Neuroptera; family Chrysopidae; genus Nineta; species Nineta flava. The sequence continues at coordinate 121,505,718 of OY986040.1, forward strand.
TACACCTGCATGCATATAAGGTGGCAGCTAGCGCAACAATAGTGGAGAAACAATAGCACCATTGCGTCAGCTATTTCCCGGACATGTTATTTCGCGAAGAGAAGACATCAACTGGCCGCCTAGGTCATGCGATTTAACACCGCTAGACTTTTTCCTGTGGGACTACGTTAAAGAAATAGTTTACGCCAATAATTCTACAACAATTGAAGAGCTCAAGCATAATATTCGGGCTATTATTCGCGAAATAGAGCAACCAATGCGCGGCAGAGTGATGCAGTAATTCTTCAAAATAATGGAAATTTGTTACAGTTATGGGTCACTTTAGCAAAAAAAAAACTGTTAAAATTAATTAAAAATGCTTTTAAAATTAGATGGGTATTTTCTACCATCGATGATGTGTACTAAAAAAACTTAAAAAGTATTTTACTTAATTGTGGGAAGAAATAAAAGCTTTTCACAATTTTTAACGGCGCCACCACACCAAAATTTCTAATTTCTGTTGCATGTCATATTTCCAATTCCTATCATTAGGCTATCTCGTTCGTACTAAATTACCGTATTGTCAAGAGGATGATTAATTACGTGTGCAAGGTTTCATGAGAATTGGTTAAGTAAAATTAGGTGAATAGTTGGTTGGCATATCTGATGCAAAAAAATATACGGAAGTAAAGCAAAATAAAACCATGTAATAAGGTTTTGGACTAAATCGTTCCAATGGAAAAGGGATTCGATTTTTGATTCTGTCGAAAACGGCTCCATTTTCAATGTAGCTCATTCTATTTGTCTTTTTGAGACTTCAATTTTGTACAACCCAATTAACCTAAAACGTAATCTCTATATGGAGGTTGTGTGTCGTAGGTTCATACCAGATTTTTGTTTTGTTTCAAATAATCAGACTTTTTAAATGTAAATAGACTAATAGACTAATGTTATAATTATATATCGCTACCTAACTATTAAACATAATCTAAAATATACACTGAGATGCATAGTAAATGGATCGTTATTGATGAAAGTTTTTAAAAAAATATCTGGAACGGTCCATATCCAACTTAACCAAACATCGTGCATCCAAACAATATTTGTACAGTTTTCAATTTTCAATATAGATTTTTCAGAATTTCTCATTAGATCTCATTTGTGTGTAAGATGATAAATGATTATATTCGAATCATTAATAAAATGAAGACAAATTTAAAATATATATATATATATATATATATTCTTTATTAAAAATGTTAAATGAATATCTGAATATGTTTATTGATAGTTACTACGATAATTTTACAATCACAATTACCTTAGCATCTTGAGGAGGATGTAGTTGAGGAGCAATGGTGTCTAATAGGGCCTACAAAAGATGAAGATTGTGCAGCAACATTATGCAGCAACCAATTATGTTGCAAATGTGTATGTCCTGTACAAATTGGTCATATTATCTAATATTTTATGCTTTCCTAATATTTTATTATGTTTTATTATCTAGATTGGTTACAATTTACATTATATATTTTATTATTTGTAATAATAATATATATATAGATATTATCCAACACTAGTTTTATACATATAAATAAACTAGATACATACATATAAATAAACTATACTAATTAAATGAGATAGATAGAGATGAGATGAGAAATGATTGAATTTTTATGACTAGCGTCATAAAATAATAATTTTATGTTTCATAATTTAGGTTGCACGTCTGTACAGAAAATATTTTGTAGGCGGAGTTCAATGTTGCTGCAACAATGTTCTGCGTCTGTTCCATACTTAAAAGAAAACATAATTGATTTTAGGAGCGTACCGCTACAAGTGCAGGAGTTTATTCTGTGTAGAATATTTACAAGTTAAAACTTTTTTCATCACATACACTAGAGAGATAGATAGATTGTAGAGGCTGCTCTGGACGGGCTACGCTTCGACCATAAAGTGCATTATGACGCCTAAGGATGTGAGGATGTGAGTGGTGTGGAAAAAAATTTTGTGTATAGACTAGGAAGTGGTAGGATATGCGGCTGCAGCCGACTATGATATGAACTATGCCGATATTCATCTGGAGTTCGTGAAGGTTTCGACTGCAGATAACCTTCTCAAGCATAGCCGTTTACTTCGTTCTTATCCAAATGCCGACAGTTTAGTCGATTAACCACCCCTTTTTTTCCTAATAATTGACAAACTGCCGATGTCGGGATTCGAACCCATAACCTCCCAGTTTCCAAGTAGGCATACTGCGCAGACATAACGCCGTAGACCGCTCGGCCACTTGGACTGGTATCACATACACTAACTGCCATATTCATCACATATACTAGATACCATGCATCACATACACTCCCGTTCATAAAAATTGAACCAATTGAAAAGTTCAAAGTGTTACTGCATATAATATTATACATATATTTAGTAATTAATACATGCGCATAGAATTTGAAATACTAGTTCAATTTATATGAACGGGAGTGTACATATAACAAACTAACCTATTTCTATAAATATAATGGATTAATTAATCTGAATATTGTTCGAAAAAATAATTATTTTCGGGTTTGGATGTCCGGGAAACTACTTCTTCCCCTCACCAAAGATTTTATCCAAAAACTATACTCCTGATACTTCTTATGCTATAGAAATACTGAATTATATAATCAATAGCGAAACGGTGTGACCTATAATCGTTCACAAAATAAGTGGTACCCATATAAACGCACGCACTCGTATACTTCATCGCGAAAACAGCAAAAACGGTTTCAGCGGATCACAAAACATGAAGATTCGTCGAAAAATTAAAATCAATTTTTTTCATGATTCCATGATTTTGAATAAAAACAGCTTTATTATTGAAATGACGAAAAAATTCGGATATAAACGACCATAGATACATTTGTCGAATAAAACTATCTTTTTTTTCCAAATTTTTATAATTGATTTATGCCTTATTTATTCGGCTTTCGAAAAAAAGGTTTCGGTAAAAAGTTGTTCATTAAAAATACTCCAACAACTTTTATTCGAAACATTTTGCCAAACTATAAAAAAAGAACGATGAACTTGTATTCGATGTCGTTCAGTGTAAAGTATAAACGTTTAATAATAATTTTTATTTTGTTTAATTGATAAATTATTATAAAATTGTATATAATTAAAATTGTATATCTACTTGTAACGATGAAACACAAATAATAATAATAGGTACGACTTACTTTTCTCTCTTACAGGCGGTTTTGAAAATATTGTAAGTAGAAATAGTTCTAATTTTTAATAATTGAGTAATATTCAATTTTAATAAATAAAAAACTGCACGTTTCCTAGACATGCCCTTCTCATCAGGTACAAATTTCTGTATAGCTTCTTAAAGCGTCTGCTATACCATTAAAGTATATACAGTGAAACCTGGATAACGGAAATTTCGTGAAATCCTGATAATCTATACTAATATTATAAAGCTGGAGAGTTTGATTTGAAAAATTCTTTTTGCATTAGGTAGCCTGTTTATTGAGTTCGGATGTAGGCTATAAAAAGTTTGCATTTATCGTGTGGCAACTACGCTGAAATCCGAACTTTTAACGGTGCAAGATAGAAACAAATCTTGTACCGTAATGTTTATCTAATAAAAATAAACAATTTTTGTATGACACATTTTTTCATACAACAGTTTAGACACAATTTCAGGGCGAAGGCAGCTAGTCTAAATTATAAAGATTATAGATGAAACTATTTGTGTTTATTTCTTAGGACTATGACATCTGGTGACAAGAATTAGAAACAGAGTAGTCAGGCTCAACTGTAATAGTTACATAGTAATAGGGTTATGTTATAAAAATAAACAAAAACGTCTCCATCTTGGAATATGACGTCAAAAGTTTACTTTTTACCAATAATTCTACTATCAATATTTGACAAATACTCTATATATTTAATTTTCCCATTTCAGGTTGAGTTTTTAATTTAAATTAAACATACTATGTATAACAAATTAGATGTGCATATACGAGTATATCTATCTATTAATTAAATGCTATAGGACATTTGTATATCCACTTATCTAGGTATAGTTAAGCCTCGATATAAATGAAAATTTTATGAATTATAATATTGTAACGAATATTAACCTAGCAGTTGGCCACGTATTTTGGAACGAAACTAAGTTACCTGTGAAAGTGGAATTGAACAAATTATGTAAGGTTTCTAGGACAACGAAATGTTGATATTGTTTTTATTATCAATACAGATTGAAATATATGGCAGTATGTGAAAGACAAGCAAACGGTGAACATTATAAAATATACTCTTGAAATTATAACTTTTGTAAATTATACACATAATATTTTAAATCGTCAATAAATTGTTAAAATCAAAAAGAATTTACTTCATTCAATAAACGAACCGGGGCAAACCGCTACAATATATTAGCTTATAAACGCGGTTTCGCTCGCATTTTATTGTCAAATTTCCGGTTCCCGTTATTTTAAGACTAAAAAACATAATTTAAGTTCCCACCGCTTTCACTATTTTTATTTCAGCGAATATTTTCAAATTTTATCTCTCGTAGTGAGAAATAATGCATACCCGTTTTTTATGTCTAATCATGAGCTTTTGAAAAAAAACAGTTTCATCAAAATCGTTTCAGTAGTTTTTAAAGGAACAGATATTAAACGCTAGTCGCTTCCGTTGGTATAATATAACCGAAAGGCAACCATACTAACAATGGAAATAAATAGACGTTAGTTTACAAAAAAACAATTTATTTTTAAAGCCAAGTTCATAAAAATCAATATATATATATAAATAATATATTAAGTAATAAGTGAATTTTCTCAAATCACGTATCACAATGGATATGAAAACATTTTACAAATTACAGTAAAAATTAATATCCTAAAATTTTATTAATGATAAATTGTCGATTTTACTTATTTTACAAAGATAATTTTACTCTCCCTATAATCTCCTTCCACCTTTTACAATGATGTTATCCATTGTAGAACATTGCTGTCGAATATCGAGCGCATATCATTTGCCAAATTTCATTGGATTCAAATTAAAAGTTTGGGTGTCTAGAGCGCGTACAGACACTTGAAGGACACTGTGGACCATAGCTTTTTTATCTTTTTGGATTATAGCATATACAAAAAGTAACTTTGAAGAAAGTGAAAATACAAAAAAATTTAAAAAAGCTTCTGGTTTGATGATTTTAAAAACCAAGATAAAGACTGAATGTTTTTTTTTTGTTTTCTATCAAAATATAGTGCCTATTCGCTTCGAGCGCAACCGTATTCAGTGCCATGCGTGGTCAAAATAACAACTTCATGACCAATGAAAGTTTATGAAAAACCATAGGCGTTTAACAAAAATAATTAATTTAATTAAGTAAACAACATGTAAAAGCTAAATGAACTGTAACTTTTTGTTAAATGCCTATGGTTTTTAATATACTGACATTGGTCATGAAGTTGTTATTTTGACCACGCATAGCGCTGAGTACGGTTGCGCTCGGAGCGAATACTCAAATAATAGAGATTTTACTGTATTTACATAACTGCATTAAAATAAATAGAAACTGTTATCATGGTGCCAAGGACAGAATTTGTTGAATCAATTTGGTGTAGCATGAAATTCTTGTAATTTTTATGAATTGATTGAAACTTATTGTAAAAAAAACTGCACGTGAGATATATAATTTGTATGCGGGTATGTTCAATACTTACTTTGTAGATAAAAGAATACATACATATATATTATTATAATATTTATTATGGATTTTTGTGTGACCTATACGATTACCTTGGATAAGATTAACTATTTTTTTCAATGGGCAGATATTGAAAATCTGTTTTTTATTAACAGAGTATATAAAAAAGTTTCCATTTTTGAAATTATATACCTCACAATATTTTTCTAAAACGAACGCAATATGTTTAGAAAACCCAAAGCACATCAGCAGGTCAGCAACGAGGTTGCTTCCTAAGGACCCAGACCACAAAGCTTTACTTAGTAGTAGTAATAGTAGCAGTAATAGTGGAGGAGAAGTCGAATACTGGCAAGTAGATCTTTCTAAGCATTTTTTACCGACCCTTAAAGGACAAGGAAAGACAAGGAGAGAATTGGTAGATTGTGCTATAACAGCCGACTTTGATAGGAACTATGCCGATATTTATCTGGAGTTTGTGAAAGGAAACTGCAGAAAACCTGCACAAGCATAACCTGTTACTTTCGTTATTGTCCATACGCCGACAGTTTAGTCAATTAATCGCCCCATTATTATTTTTTAAATTTATTTAATTGACACATTGCCATCGTTGGGAATCGAACCAGAAACCTTCCAGTTCCAAGCAAAGTACCTTTAAAAGTGCGATCCCTTGGACTGGTTCAAGCTTTACTTAAATATTAAGGTACTATTTCGAGATTAAATAATTAATTTAAGAATTTAATTTAAGAATAGACGCTCGAATTAGGAGGCCACTAACCTAAACATATAAAATGAACTTACAACAAAGCTCTCTACAAAAAATATATTCCTCTATTAATTAAAATTCAATTGTCTAGATTGACTATTATTCTCACATGCACCATTAGATCCTAGTACATGATTAATTTAGGTCCTGACATTGATAACAACACAAAAATCAAGTGAATAAACCACACACTAAAGAATACACCGAATATTATTATTAATAAATTGTTCTACTTAAAAATGTCAGTAAACTCATTCTATCATCTCAAAGAATACAATTTTTTTTCTTTCTTTTAAACATGTCTACTACTTTACTAAATTACTACTACAACATTAAGGTAGTCCGGCCGATCTATGAGTATTGTCAAATCAGCAATGAAATAAAACTGTAAAAAATATTTTTTTTAAATTTTACAATTCCTAAAAGAAACCTTTGATATGATTAATTGTACAATACATTTAATACAAAGTTTAATCGCATATTATATATACGAGGTCTGTCCGTAAAGTATCCGACCTGCTTTTATATCTTCGCACCAGAGTGTTCAAGCGACCTCTGCGAGGCATGAACGTCAACAGTAAAGCCTCACAAATTTTTTAATGTATATGTACAATTATTGTTATTTTTGGAGGCGGTGTCCAAAAGTTATGTGAATTTCTCTATGCTGACACCGACTTCAAAAATAACAATAATTGTACATATATATTTAAAAATTTTTGCTTAGGTGAACTAAAATTGGCACAAGAATATGCAATTATTTTTTTACTTTTTAGTGCATTTTTTGTTATAGAATATTTGATTTTTGAAGTCGGGTTTCCATTTTGTCAAAATAGGTTTTATTATTTCATCATTGTCAATAAAAATGTTCATCATTGTCAATAAAAAAGTATTGATTACCATAATATCTACTACTATCATAGTTAACCGTAAATTTATTCGTGGCCGGACTAACTTAACAAGTATTATGGGCTGTTGGCTAGCTAATAAATGAATGTACAGCCCCAGCTCAGCTAAGTGGATGTGTAGTAACACCACTTTTTATAAAACGAACGAACTTATTATTAAATGTTATTATGAGATTAATATTTATTTATCTGTTTTTTTTTTTTTTGTAGTGTTTTGTAAAGTGTCATTGTCGCAAGAACATCATTCAATTACAAATTAAGTGTATCATTTTTAACCCGACTTCAATAAGGAGGATGGTTCTCAATTCGTCTGTATTTTTTTTTTCTTTTTTTTTTAATGTTTGTTACTTCAGAACTCCGTCATTTATTAACCGATTTTGAATTTTTTGTTTTTTTTTTTTGTTTTAAAGAGTTTGATTTCCGATTTCTGGTGTAGGGATTTGCAGGGGAATCGAGGAAAACCCTCAAAATGCTTGTAAAAAAAATTGAAAATCTGTTATGAAAAAATGCATTAAAAATTAAAATAAAAAAACGGATAAAAAAAAAATGTGTTATAAAAAAATGCACTAAAAATTAGTTATCCATATTTAGAGAAATAAAATCAGTTATAGAACTTCAAAGTCACTAAAAAGCGAGAAATAAAACCTATTTTGACAAAATGGAAACCCGACTTCAAAAATCAAATATTCAAAAACAAAAAATGCACTAAAAAGTAAAAAAATAATTGCATATTCTTGTGCCAATTTTAGTTCACCTAAGCAAAAAATTTTAAATATATATGTACAATTATTGTTATTTTTGCAGGCGGTGTCCAAATTTTATGTGAATTTCTCTATGCTGACACCGACTCCAAAAATAACAATAATTGTACATATATATTTAAAATTTTTTGCTTAGGTGAACTAAAATTGGCACAAGAATATGCAATTATTTTTTTACTTTTTAGTGCATTTTTTGTTATAGAATATTTGATTTTTGAAGTCGGGTTTCCATTTTGTCAAAATAGGTTATATTATTATAGTATGTTGGTTGTATTTACTGATGGCGTTTATACTACTGACTGACTGGTATGTTAATATATGATGGAGGCTTTTAAACGGTTTCATTTGGCATATCACGTTTCAAATCTGGCAATATACTTTTCACCTGTCTTCACCTTAACCGATTCTCATGAAACTTATGATTTTTCAACTTTCTCTAAGCAAAAATTTATGCTGCAAGGGTATTGTATGTAAGTTGTTAATATATGCTCTATTTGCTATCCTAATAGTTAATTTGCTACTCTAAAAACTGAAAATAATGGATATTCCAAATTTTTGCTTTATTAGAAAGTAGTGATATTTTTCTGAAAATTTTTTCCATAATACGTTTACATAATTGCTGAGAAAAGTTGGCAATATTGCGTTTCTTCTTTCCCCAGGCTAAGTTGAGACTTTTTTAAATAGTATTAAATAGATTATATGCATTTTAGTAAAAGCAACGACCATAAAAAACGGTGACCATTTATAGGGCCTACAAACGAGGAACATTGAACAGCAACATTGTGCAGCAACCTAGGATGTTGTTGCGTGTGTATAGCTGTTGCAGCAACAAAAAACATGTCCTTGAACGGTTGCTGTAAAAATCAAAATTATTTGATATTTTGTAGGAGTTAAATGTTCATATACAAATTGGCCATATTATCTGAAATGTTACGCTTTCCTAATATTTTGTTATGTTTTATTACCTATATTGGTTCAATTTACATTATATATATATATATATATATATATATACATATATACTTACAAATAATATATACTTTATTATTTGTATAGAACTATAGAGTATAGAGTATAGAATATAGATATAATCCCAACACTAGTTTTACTAGAGATACATACATATAAATAAACTATACAAATTAAATGAGATAGATAGAGACTAGATGAGAAATGATTGAATTTTTATGACTAGCGTCATAAAATAATAAAATAATAATATAATGTTCCATAATTTTGGTTGCACGTCTGCATAGAAAATATTTTGTAGGCGGAGTTCAATGTTGCTGCAACAATGTTCTGCGTCTATTCCATACTTTAGTTAGGGAATGAAACTGTCAGAAAAGATAGTACATATGGTGACTTCAATTACTTGCCTACGCATCCTTCTTTTTGAGGTTTTGCAGTTTTTGAGGTTCCTTTGAGGGTAAAGTTTTGTATTGAAAGTCCTTTAGAAAATAATAAATAACTTGCAAAGTCGATCATTGTCTCCTACCTACACTCCTACTCCCACCAGGGGGTGTGAAAATATCCAACTATAAAACCTTAAGAGATAAAAAAATTTCAAAAACAATAAATGTTCCTTTTTGAAAAATAAACAAGGCCCACACCAGGAGGTGCGGGTGCTTAAGATAAACTTTTGAAATATCTTTGCTTTTACGTAAGCAAAGCGGCACATGTTTGCTAGTGTTATAATATATATATATATATATATATATATATATATATATATATAAATATATATATAAATATATATATATATATAAATATATATATAAATATATATATATATATACTAGCTGACCCGGCGAACTTTGTACCGCCTTATAATTAATAAATGTTGTGTTTAGTTATTAGCCTAGTCTTCTATCTATCTATCTCGCTATTTACCTATCTTTCTATCTATCTATCTATCTATAAAAAAATAGATATCTAGCTGTAAAAAATAGGGGTTGGTGATAGAAGGGTGAAAATTTAGGGTTGTATGTATTTTTTAATGCCACATATTTTAAGCCAAAAAATATATAAAAAATTTCCAAAAAATAGGTCCACCCAAAAAAAAGTTTGGAGTGGACCACCCTTATCACTTAGGGGTATGAAAAATAGATTACGACCGATTCTCAGATCTACTGAATGTACATATAAAATTTCATAAACGTAGATCAAACCGTTTCGGAGGAGTATGGCAACGAAAACTGTGACACGAGAATTTTATATATTAGATATATATATAAATATATATATAAATATATATAAATATATATATATATAAATATATATATATATATATATATATATATAAATATATATATAAATATATATATATAAATATATATATATATATATATATATATATATATATATATATATATATATATATACATGTTGTTCAAGCCGTTTAGCATAGCATAGTTTACCATACTCTCTTTTATATATTTTGCTCCGTTCTGTAAGAAGCGTACTACCTTAATCTGAAACATAAACTATTGCATTCGTATAGTTGTTTATATGACAGTAAATATATGAGTATTTCACATCAAATATTTATAGCATAACTTAAAACTATGATATATTTATTTAAATACATACATCGTCACATAGTGTACTTTTAATAACCGGAAATTGTTTTTTAAAAGAATAATAAATTGTTATTAATTGTGACAGTCAACTCTTAAGGCTACCTATAACAAAATTTTCCTTTATTCATATTTTTATGTTAAAAAAAAAAAAACGTTCAGAAAATTGAACCAATATATTTGTGAGTATTTAGCAGAGATCAGAATATTTTTTTGAGCTGTGCATTTAAAATTTCAAGTGGAAAGGAAGCTATTTGGCACAATCAGTTTGAATAAATTTCCTTTTTTTTTTATAAACAAAATACTTTTTTTATGTAATGCAAACACAATCATGTGATTTTTTATTTAATGTACAAATTCCACCAAATTTATAACATGTATATGTTATAAGTTTTTAAGAGAATCGGACAAGTGCAGCTTACACATGCAGAGTTCCGTACTATAATAGGGAATATGCATGAACATTTTTTTTCACATTTATTTTCAGAATATGTAATTACTGTTAATACTGTAATAATATTTAAAAACGAAATTAAAATCCGACAAATTTCAAGGAAGCTATAAGCTTTTAAAGATTATTATCTGTCTCTTTCTTGCAAAAATACTAAAAACGGAGTTTTACGTGTATTTTAAATGGTGAAAGTGTAATATGACGTCACATAACATATCAAGAGGGCTATCACCCTCTTTGTCTAATCGGGAATTTCAATCATTAATATCTCGCTTATTTTTAAAGTTATTTAAAAAGTAATTTTACCTTGATATTTGTCAAGTAAACATGCTTCAATTCAACTGAAAAAAAATTTTAATGCATATTCCCTATTCTTATATTAAATCTCTATAAGCGTCTGGGGGACTTTATTTTTGTAAAGGCGCGTTCTCACAAATCAAGTTTAGTTGACCGATTATAGTTGATCAGCAAAAGTTGAATGAAATCATTTCTAGTGAGAACCTTTGTTTCAATAAAGTTGATCAAGTTTTTGGTGGATCAAGAAAAAATTGACTCAGTCAAACTCTATCGTTCAAGTGTACCATTTGTTTTGAAATGTTTAGAAATGTACCATTCGTGTGAAATCAGTTTATTTGCATCAGTTTATTGTATTAATAAGTCTTATTCAACTTTTTTTGATCAATTATAATCGGTCAACTAAACTTGATTGGTGAGAACGCGCCTTAAGGAAGGAAGGATAAGAATAAGGAAAGGATATATATTATTATATTACGAAAAGTTATTTAATTTTGAAATATTCTGCTACGATGGTGCTAACATTAATTCATTTATAAAAAAAATTATTAATAGCCCAAATACAACGATATATATGACGATTTATAGTGTGCTAGTATAGTTTATAGTTTCTATGGAAATAACAATCAAAATTGACATTTCAAAATTGAAACAAAAATTTAATGAAATAATTTTATAGTTATTTTTTAGAAGTATAGTTTCAGTGGAAATCACAATCAACAAAATTTTAATAAAATATATATAAGCTCTATTTCTCTTTCTCTCTACTTCATACCTTTCTTCTCTCTCGGCATGATTTTTTCCGACTTCTTCAACTATCATCGTCATATTTCAGCCAATTTACACAAAATCTCAATGACTTATACATCTAAACCCGCCTCATGAATCTCTCCGTTCATTGGTGAAAATCGTATGAAAATCCGTTCAGTAGTTTTTGAGTTTACCGCGTACAGACAGTTAGACGCAGCTGGGAGACTTTATTTTATAATAATGTAATGTAAGGATGTAAGGATTATATATAGATGATTGTTATCTATAAGAAAATATTAAATTAGAAAAATTTGAACCCTCATCTTTTTAGCGAATTTCCTGAAAGGAAATAGAGCAATTGGTCTCGCGTACCGACTTCAAAATTTTGCAAAAATTTCTTCAAATGTCCATCGATCCTACCTAGTAGATGTCGAAAATCACCATCTGTAAAATTTATATATATATATATATATATATATATCTATGGACATATATATATATATATATATATATATATAAATATATATATTCATATATATATATACATATATATATATATATATAAATATATATATATATTCATATATATATATATATATTCATATATATATATATATATATATATATATATATATATATATATATATATATATATGTCTGCAATCCCTCTAGCGGTCACAATTTTAATCTGATTGGAATGAAATTTCGTATTTGAAGCGCTTTTGGTATTCAAAAGGTCAAGTTTATTAATGGGTAAAATTGGTCAAGGGGAAACGGGGGTTTAGAGGGAGGAGGAAACACAAAATTTGAGATATCTCCCTAAATATTCGAAAAATTGAAAAATTTATAAGAAGTAAAGTTTTAGGTATTAAGTTTTACTGTAATTTTGTTTCTTATCATTTTTTCTGTTACCCTAATGTTTACAGAAAAATTGACGGTTTTAGATTGAAAATTAAATGCCTTAATATCTCTGTACACATTAGAGTTTGAGCAAAAATGATAAGGTGATGAATTGTAGCAAACATGATTTTCTACAACTTTATTTCTTACCCTTTTTTCGATTGTTTTAATATTAAGAGAGGTATTTTATATTTTGTGTTTTCTTCTTTCTTTATGCCCTCCTTTCCCCTTGACGTATGTCATTTATTAATAAAATGGGTCTTGCAAATACTAAAATCATATACTACATGTCATCAAACTAAAATTGTGACCGCTAGAGAGTGATTTATGTATTCTAAGGAAATTCGCTAAAAAGTTGAAGCATCTCCTGCGTAACGAATTTTTTTTTTTTAATTTCTGCATCTATTTCAAGATATCTCTAATAAACATCAAATTACCTAGAGGGAAAAACCCGATTAAATGGTAGATCGAACTGGTAGTTTTTGAGATTAGCGCGTTCAAACATACAATCGCATACCAGCATTATAAATTTGCGATATTAGTAGAGATTTCGTGTTCGTTCTTTTCGAGAGTTAAAGGATCCTAAAAATATGTTATTCTTTTCGTTGTTGTTGTGTGTGTTTAAGTTGATACGGGCATATTATTTAAAAATTAACGATGCTGCACTTAAATAGGTATAGTGATGTCTTTTTGATTTATTCAAAAATAAAAAAATAATAAAATTTAACAACAATAATATGCATTGCTCTTAAAATATATATGCATTTAACATGTATGTGGTGTATCTTTTATTACATACAAATAAATATGTGCCCACTTTGTCCCCAAACAAAAGCATGTTTACGTGCCTCACACGTTACAGAACGTATACAATTTTCAATATAAATATTAACATCTGATATACATTATTTAATAAAAACAAGTAATGTAACAACTAACTGAGTTAATTGTTTGAATACCCAGTATGCACTGAGTTGTATATTAATGTTTCAATTGTTAACAATTCTGCCTATTCAATGTTTATAAAATATGAATTATTTATAAAAAAGATGGGCATATTTTTCGCTTTCCGAGCAACTAACTATTGAGCACAAATTATGAGAAAACTATTGAGATTATGGAAAAATTTTCCATACAAAAGTTGTTTATTTTAAAAAGAAGAAGATTTTTTGTTATTAAATTTTTGTTATATCTCTTACGGTTTCTGAGATAGGTAGCTTTGCCCATTTTACCCATTAACGAACTTGACCTTACTTTTTTTGCTCTAGAACACATAAACAATTTCAGCTCGTTATCTCTTTTCGTTGTTGAGTTATCGTATCCACGGATAGACAGACGGACGGACATGCGGACATGCTTTTATGAACACACATGCCAAACATTCATGCCTACGATCAATATTTTTAAGCTTTACAAAGTCGTGAACAAACTTAATATACCTTGCATATTTACACATACTGGGTAAAGAAGTTTCATTACGATTCTTCAAGTTAGTTTCTTGATAATAATTCTACAGGTGGTGCAAAAGTACCTTCACGATTTTTTATTTTAATAATTCTTTCTGGAATTAATATTTATTGAGTTTCTCTTCTTTATTTAGATTATAGTAAATACTTGGGAGTTTTGTTATGGAGTGATACCAGAGCCTGCAGAAAGGATAAATATCATTCCTGTTTATTTGAAAAGCGGAAGAAGCTTTATTTCTACTCAGAAAAACTATCGACGATTTTAATGTCATATATCCTCCTTCTAACCATACGATTTTGCAGATTATTTTCTTTGGGGCTATCTGAAAGAAAGGATTTATTTAAACAAGCCACAATGCTTGGAACAACTTAGAATATTATGGAGATATCTTAAGAAACTTTACGAAAGGTCAGGAAGATGGGCTGAAAAGAGCTCATAGTTTTCAGCGCGAAAGGTGCTATTTGTTAAACATCCTTTTTTGGAAATAGTTTGGAAAAAAACTTCAAGAACTTCACACTTTATATTATGAGTTGCAAAATATAAATTTACTTAACTTCTCAAATACTTTTCACAATTTAAAATCGTGAATGTACTTTTGCGTCACCTTGTAGAAATTAGAACAAGAACTGATTCTAAATTATGGTGCTTAATTTTTGTAAAATTTGATCATTTAATAACTAAACAAGTAGTAGTAGAGTGGATTGTCTGTGAGTGCTACATTTCTGAGTGTATTTCTAAGTTACATGAAGCCCACACGATCAACTACCCAATATTTGTTGTTTTTTTTTTCTGAATACTTTTCGTAAACTTTTAGCGGTGAGACATTTCAACAAATTTCACTGAAATCATTTAACCAAACTACCGCCAATTGTTGAAAGTATCGATTTTCATTAATATGATATATTTGACCATTAATAGGGCCTACAAACGAGGAACATTGTGCAGCAACCTATTATGTTGCAAATGTGTATAGTGGTTGCAGCAACAAAAAACATGTCCTTGAACGGTTGCTGTAAAAATCAAAATTATTTGATATTTTGTAGGAGGAGTTAAATGTTCCTGTACAAATTGGTCATATTATCTAATATTTTATGCTTTCCTAATATTTTATTATGTTTTATTACCTAGATTGGTTTCAATTTACATTATATATTTTATTATTTGTAAGAATAATAGATATTATCCAACACTAGTTTTATGCATATAAATAAACTAGATACATATATATAAATAAACTATACAAATTAAATGAGATAGATAGAGACAAGATGAGAAATGATTGAATTTTTATGACTAGCGTCATAAAATAATAAAATAATAATTTTTGGTTTCATAATTTAGGTTGCACGTCTGTACAGAAAATATTTTGTAGGCGGACTTCAATGTTGCTGCAACAATGTTCTGCGTCTGTTTCATACTTAACCTATAGTATTAAGAGACTTCTTGATGTACCCTCTCAAACTTTTGTCCCCTCCATCTAAACCTCACTTTCCTCTTAACTGAATTAGTTAAAATTTCATTCAGATTATACTGACGTTAAAATGTTAAATATTGATGGGAAATTTTTGTTTTTTGACAAAAACACTTGTCATTGCTAATGCAAAGATTATAAACGAGTATAGTTTTTCCATATTTAAAATTTAAAAAAATGTAAAATCCACGGTTCTTCGCTGATATAGGTACGTATACACTTTATTAATGTAATTCTATAAAATTTTAGATTGGAAACATATGTACATACAACAATTGTACTTGTATGTTATTATTGTATTACATTCATATTACGACTTATATACGCGTTCTTTAAGGGTCAACACTCTATTGATTTGGAAAAATTACATATTCATGAACTTCCAGACAACAGCACGGGCTAGCAACCCAAGCTTACCATGCTATGTGCGTACAGTGTGTCATGGAAGTAATGCTTAATATATTAAGGTGAAATATAAGAGGTTGTCAACTATGTCAATTTCACACTTTTAGCGAATTTCCTGAAAGGAAATAGAGCTATTGGTCTCGTACCGACTTCAAAATTTTGCAAAAATTTTTGCAAATGTCCATCGATCCTACCTAGTAGATGTCGAAAATCACCATCTGTAAAATTTATATATATATCTATATCTATGGACATATCTATGGACATTGATTGGAATGAAATTTGGTATTTGAGGCGCTTTTGGTATTCAAAAGGTCAAGTGCGTTAATGGGTAAAATCTAACAAGGGGAAAGGGGGTTTAAAGGGAGGGGGAAACACTAAATTTGACATATCTCCCTTAATATTCGAAAAATCGAAAAATTTATAAGCAGTAAAGTTTTAGGTACTAAATTTTACTGTAATTTTGTTTCTTATCATTTTTTCTGTTACCCTAATATTTACAGAAATATTGACGGTTTAAGATTGAAAATCAAATTCCTCAATATCTCTGTACACATTAGAGTTTGAGCAAAAATGATAAGGTGATGAATTGTAGCAAACATGATTTTCTACAACTTTAATTCTTACGCATTTTTCGATTGTTCTAATATTAAGAGAGATATTTTATATTTTGTGTTTTCTTCTTTCCTTATGCCCCCATTTCCCCTTGACGTATGTCATTTATTAATAAAATTGGCCATGCAAATACTAAAGTCATAAACAACATTTCATTTTGATCAGACTAAAATTGTGACCGCTAGAAAGTGATTTATGTATTTTAAGGAAATTCGCTAAGTTGAAGCAGCTCCTGCGTAACGAATTTTTTCCATTATTTCTCTACCTCAACAAACAGTCCTAAATATATACCCAACATAGTACATATTCAATTTGAGGTGTTTACCGGTTACTGTAGGCTCTAAATGCATCGCTTATCAAGTGGAGAACAGTGCGGTGTACCCGGACTGTAACGGGGTGGATTATTCGCCCTTCCACCGGTTACTGTAGGCTCTAAATGCATCTCTTATCAAGTTGGAGAACAGTGGGGTGTACTCGGACTGTAACGGGGCGGATAGATAGATTGTAGAGGCTGCCCTGGACGGGCTACACTTTGACCATAAGGTCCATTGTGATGTCTAAGGATATGAGGATGTGTGTGGAGTGGAAGGAATTTTTTGTGTATAGACTAGGAATTGGTAGGATATGCGGCTGCAGCTGACTATGATAGGAACTATGCCGATATTCATTTGGCCAAATGAATATCGGCTAGTCTATACACAAAAAATTCCTTCCACTCCACACATATCCTCATATCCTTAGACATCACAATGGACCTTATGGTCAAAGTGTAGCCCGTCCAGGGCAGCCTCTACAATCTATCTATCCGCCCCGTTACAGTCCGGGTACACCCCACTGTTCTCCAACTTGATAAGAGATGCATTTAGAGCCTACAGTAACCGGTGGAAGGGCGAATAATCCACCCCGTTACAGTCCGGGTACACCGCACTGTTCTCCACTTGATAAGCGATGCATTTAGAGCCTACAGTAACCGGTAAACACCTCAAATTGAAGGAAACTGCAGAAAACCTTCTCAAGCATCGCCGGTTACTTCGTTCTTGTCCATACACCGATAGTTTAGTCAATTATTCGCCCCTTTTTTTTTTCTTAATATTTTTTGGCTATCTGTCTGTCTGCCTGTTTGTTCCGGCTAATCTCCGAAACGGCTAGACCGACTTTGACTGGACTTTCACTGGCTGATAACTGATATTATAAGGAGTAACTTAGGATACTTTTATTTTAGAAAAAGAATTAGGGTTCCGCGCAAATGAAATTAAAACCCATGAAATTGTGAACAAAATCCGAATCTCCCGAATCTTCAGCGTCAGCGAACCAGGCGGGGTTTGTCTAGATTTTCATCAAAAGTATGGAATTTTTTTCTTGATAGATTGTTTTGTCTGAGATAACTTTAAGAATTTACCTTAACCTCTAAAAATGTTTCGAACGATTTGAAATTTTTATTATAAGTTATTTGATCCTCAAATGATAAGAATCTACCCATAGTATACAATTTGGGAGTTTTTAAACGATATCTTCACTGAGAATAGACCGTCCAAGTGGCCGAGCGGTCTAAGGCGGTATGTCTGAGGCGTTATGTCTACTGAGGCGTTATGTCTACCGTTAGGAACTGGGAGGTTATGGGTTCGAACCCCGACATCAGCAGTTTGTCAATTATTAAGAAAAAAAGAGGTGGTTAATTGACTAAACTGTCGGCGTATGGACAAGAACGAAGTAACCTGCTATGACTGTGAAGGTTTTCTGCAGTTTGCTTCCCGAACTCCAGATAAATATTGGCATAGTTCCTATCATAGTCGGGTGCAGCCGCACATCCTACCATTTCCTAGTCTACACACAAAAATTCCTGGCAAACCACTCACATCTACACATCCTTAGGCATCACAATGGAACTTATGGTGTAACCCGTCCAGGGCAGCCGCTACAATCAATCTATCTATCTTCACTGAGAGTATAAATAGTATCAGAGCATTCGATCGTAAAAACCGGCTCTGGAGTTACTCCCAATAATAGTAAATGAGCGTTACTCTTTTTTTAAATTTTATGCTTAAGATAAAATAAACTATTACATCCTGTATAAATTTAACATTACTTATTATTATTTAAACCTAAAAAAACGAACTCTCCGTCTCTGATATTCGCAAGCCCATTGAACAACGATGTGCATTATTTAACAAACAAAAACAAACAAACAAATCTGATGCATATATTTACAAAAATATTTTGTTGTTGTTGAGTTATGTATTTAGAACGGTAGACATTTTAATGGCTTTTTATTGCACTTAATTTAATCGAATAATTTTGCTGTATTACGGGAAAAAACTGGTTGATTAATAACAATCATTATAATCTTTATTCAAAAATATACAATTTTTTACATTCGTATCATTGAATGTGTAAAAAAAAACTGGTATCAAAATACAAACAAAAAATTACGTCATGCAGAACGACTGTCCATTTTTGAATCCGTAAAAAATAGAACAAAAATTACAAAAACAAAAAAATGTTCCTTTTTTAAAAATAAACAACTTTTATTTGAATTTTTTTCTAAATTTAGTATATACCGGGTATTTCAGCAATAGGGAATATGCATAAAAAATTTTTACTATTGTAAGGAAGCTGTAAACTTTAACCAAAATAAATTTTATAACAGTTTTGGTGCCATAAAAAAAATGTTATAAGATTTTTTTACAATATTTAATGGAAATTTAATACTTTAGTATGGTCTCGAATATCTATAAGTTGGCAATAGGGAATATGCATGAAAATTTTTTATCACTTGAATTGAAGCATGTTTACTTGACAAATATCAAGGTAAAATTACTTTTTAAATAACTTTAAAAATAAGCGAGATATGAATGATTGAAACTTCCGATTAGACAAAGAGGGTGATAGCCCTCTTGATATGTTATGTGACGTCATATTACACTTTCACCATTTAAAATTCACGTAAAACTCCGTTTTTAGTATTCTTGCAAGAAAGAGACAGATAATAATCTTTGAAACTTATAGCTTGCTTGATATTTGTCGGATTTGTTTTTAAATATTATTACAGTATTCACAGTATTTTCATATTCTGAAAATAAATGTGAACAAAAATTTTCATGCATATTCCCTATTTACTCGAAGTTTTGAAGTTTTTTTCATCTTTAATTAATATCAGTTAACACCATAATATATGACATAGTAGGTGAATAATTAGAAATTTTTAAAAATTCACAGCTTGTAAACAACTTTGAGACCAAAATTGAAGTTTTCAGGATTGTTTTGTGTGATATTTTTTTTTGTAAACTAGCGTATATTAATCCATTGTTAGTATAGTTGGCTTTCGGTTATATTATACCAATGGAAGTGACTAGCGTTTATTTAATTTGACATTTAAGTAATATGTCTGAACATTAATAATATACCTTGACATCAAATACTTGATACGAAAGATCATACACATCTAGGATGGGAATTGAACGACCTCACGACAAATCATATGCATTCTACTACCATAACATCTCAGGTAGCTCAGAGGCAGAGCGTTGGTCGTGGGTTCGATTCACATTCTAGGTGTGTATGATTTTTTATAACTAGTATTTGATGTCAAACGATGTTAAGGTGAAGTATATTACCTGAAAATTTCCGGACTTTTTAAATTGATTGATAGAAAAGGTTACAGCTATCTAAAAATATCGATTTTTCAAAAATTTATTGACTTTGTGAAGCCATATATCAAAAGAAATGAAACAATACGAGTCTATGATTCGTATTGTTTCGTAGACATTCGTAGAGTATCTCTGAATATTTCCGATTTTTTTGGAGCTTCCGGTTGTTATGAGTTATGGCACCGGACGGCCCAAAAATGCGTTTTTTCTGAAAAATTCTTCTTCG
The DNA here is from genome assembly GCA_963920215.1 of Nineta flava. Taxonomy (NCBI): domain Eukaryota; kingdom Metazoa; phylum Arthropoda; class Insecta; order Neuroptera; family Chrysopidae; genus Nineta; species Nineta flava. Next base: position 121,526,641 of record OY986040.1, read on the forward strand.
AAGTAAAAATTGCGCGTGCAAGTGGATGGTTGGCCTTGATTTCAAACTGACGAATTAAACAGAATATTGAAAATATGTATTGACAAGTCTATTGGCAATGATTCACAGTAAAGCTCTTGATAACCTTTTTATGGATAAATACTCTGATACTATGCGAATGTTGGGTAACTTAATCTGATACTTTGACAGAAACCGATTCATTCCTGTCATCGTTTCAGGCGTAAATTATGCGATTGCATAGGATATAACACCTCTTGAAATTCAATGAAAATCGGGAAGTTTGACATGGAATATCTCGGAAACGGCAATTTGTTCAGAATGCCAAGAAGAATATTTTCCCAAAGTTTGGCGACATTGGACAGAAAGCCATTTTCTATATGCAGTTATGTGGAGTCTTTTTCTACCAATCAGTGTATAATTGAAAAATGTTTATTTAAATATTTTATAAACAATGTGGAACTTAAATGATAATATTTGTGTTAGAAATAAATACACTTTATAGTATGCCGTGCATATAATTATTACCATTCTTTGTTTTATCTGTATAATATGTAAGTGTTAGAATAAGAATAGAATTTAATAATATAAGAAATTTCTACACTATATACGAGTACACTACACCTGTATACCTCTGGTATAGTGTCATACATATTTCTTTGTAATTATCCATTCCAGAGAGATAATACATTGCACAACTTTTAAGAACAACGAGTTAAAGTGTACCATCTTATAAAACAAATACTGTAAATATTGTAAGTATCATAATTTTTTATATTATAAATCTATGTGTTTATTTCTTTCTTTAAAGAGACTGCACGATCCAATGGATTCTTTTTTTTTCTTTTTTTGTGTCATCAGACAAATAGTCTTTAATGTTTTATATAAACAATACATCAATTATTATTCTTTTACAAGATGTTTCAAAAAACAATCTTAATCAATTCTTTCTTTATTAAATTAAGCAATATTGTTATTTTAAAAAATATTTGTTATTTTCACTATTGTTTCGGGAACACAGTGCCTTCATCAAAAAAAATTATAATGAAAAAAATTTACAAGTATTAACAAAAATGATAACAAAGATTTGAGGGAAATACATATAAAATCGGTAAACGAGCTTTAGTTGAAATAAAATATAGAATTGTAGAGACTATTTTTGAAATTATAAAAAGATTGTAAACTACAGGTAATACAAATTAAAGTTATACAAAATACTTTTTATCTATATTATTATAAAACGGTAATTGTCTGTTTGTTTGTTCAAGCATGACGCAAAAACTACTGGACCGATTTTGATGAAATTTTTGACGTGAATACGTTTATAAATTTGATATATAGAAGGGGGGAGGGGTAATAAAACAAATCAGAAAATAACATTGCATGAATTGTAAAAAAAGTTTTTCGGAGGTGTTTTTACGATTTTCCGGGGGGTTGCAATGAAAAATCTGAAGTTTTCCGATTTTTCTCGTCGGTTTCAAGCAATTTCGCGTCGAATGCAAAAAACCAAATCTTTCTAACATGTCTAGAAGTACCTTAGAGTTTGTATAGATTAGTCAGTCAGCTTCACTTCTAGCTTTATAGTATAGTGGACTCGCTCTGCTCGTATTGATCCCTTAAAAATTTTAATATAGGGCATCTGTGAAGAAAATGATCTATGTTATCAAATTCATCCAAATTACACATCCCACGTATCAATTCTGTGTCCCATCTATAAACTAACATCCCTCCCATCTAATAAAGTAACACTTCGAATGTTTGAACTAGCGCGATACTTTTCCTGGGGAGTATAAAGTGTATACAGTCTGTTTTCAAAAGCATTTCTAATAGGGAATCAATGTTAAATAAATAAATAAAATATTTACTATAAAACCATACATACATACACATACTTACAAACATCTGGCTGCTTGTGTTATGATGTTTGTTTGATGTCATTTAAGAGTGGGTATTTAGTGATGCCCACTTAATTTATAATATTATTATTCAATACATATGCACACACACACTACTGACTACAGGGTACCTCCACTATTTTTGTTTCTTTATGAAGCATTGTGTAGTTATATAGTAAATAATATTTAACATTGATTCTCTATTAGCAAAGCTTTCCAAAACAGACGGTATATTCGTCATATTTGACTTTTTAAACACCGTGTATCTAAATGTATGTAGACAGTGTGGATATACACACAACCTATGAATAGTGTTAAACATATAAATAAATAAACAACAGTAAGTATTATTAATACATATTAATCAATCAAAACATTTATATTCAATTGACAGTATTATTTATAATACTTGTGTTCTTTATTTTCTGTATTTATTATGATGATTTGTATTTATTTATTATTGGTTTTAAAAAAAAATATATTTTAGAGATGGCAATATTAAATATAACTTATAAGTACGAATAAATTTTACCTTTGTATTCAAGAAAAATATATTTAATTGGAAATCTATATATACAGACTGATCATATATTAACGTGCCTATTTGTCGGGGCGTGATAGTATTCAACAATCTAAAAATCAAAGAATGTCATATAGACAAAAATCGAAAAATGCTTCATTTAGCGTGCAATCTTTAACATGTTTCTTAATATTAGAATGAATATCAAATAGTGAAGTAATTCTTTACTTATTTGCAAAGATTAGACTAAAAAAAATAATAAAATCATTGAACAAATGGTTATTTTACTGCTCAATATTATTCAAATTATTTCTCAATATTATTACTCAAAAAATTGCTCAATTTTAAATTATTCAACATTAAAAGATGTAAGAAATAGCCTGCATTTCAATCAACATCCTATTGCGGCATGATAAGATGTGACGTAATAAACCATGGTGCTATCCGCTATCAATCTCATAGACAAGAAACTTACGTTGTCAATATTGTTTATAGAGAAGTTTCTTTAGCAATATTTATAGCTCTTTTTTCGTGCGTTTTCAATAATTATCGCTTTGGTTGACACTTGTTTATTTTAGTATTGACTGACAGCACACTGGTTTATAACGTCACGAATGATGGTGCGCTTTTCGAAAGCATTTAAAAAGCACTTTCTTTTTAATTTGACATTTTTTAAATTTTAATTGAGGTCGGGATAAATTTTTGTAGTCAAGTTTAGATTACATTAAACAGATTTTTAAAGATTTTAATTTTTGGCAAGGATCATAATAGTTGTGGAAAATATACTTTACGGGACTGTGATCGGACCATATTTTCTGTAACTCTACGAATATTTATGGAAATATGCATTTTATCACATCCAATTTTAATAAATTTATCAGGTGTATTGGATCAAATAAAACTCAACGATCAATACATTTTTGAATAACGACGTTTCGTCACTTCGTTGTGACATCTTCACAGTTTTGAAAAATAATATTTTTAATAAGAAAAATTAATATTACGATTGTCACTATGGTTTTGATATTCATTCACCAACTTTGATTTGACAATGTGCATTTTGTATCTATTTATAAAAAAAAATCAGTTTCTACTTAAAGCGTAAACGACAACGTTTTGACATTGTTTTTCATTATTGGCGGAATAGTTGAAGAAAGTTTATAAATTATATCCATATAATATGTAGATAAGAATGGTACAATAAATCCTTTCTAGATGTACAAAGATTACATCAGTGATTAATTCCTTTCATGTGATACAGTATTTCTTGTACATTAATCATTGCTGTCTTTGTATGTTCTCATTTCTTTTATTTTCCCCTATTTTAATGAATTTTTTACTCATATAATATTTATATTTCAAGAAAGGATTTACTGTGCTACACTTTATAATGTACAGGGTTGGAGGCATCAATAGGGAATATGCATGCAAATTTTTTTCACATTTATTTTCAGAATATGAAAATACTGTTAATACTGTAATAATATTTAAAATCGAAATTAAAATCCGACAAATATCAAGGAAGCTATAAGCTTTTTAAGATTATTATCTGTCTCTTTCTTGCAAAAATACTAAAAACGGAGTTTTACGTGTATTTTAAATGGTGAAAGTGTAATATGACGTCACATAGCATATCAAGAGGGCTATCACCCTCTTTGTCTAATTGGGAATTTCAACCATTCATATCTCGCTTATTTTTAAAGTTATTTAAAAAGTAATTTTACCTTGATATTTGTCAAGTAAACATGCTTCAATTTAAGTGAAAAAAAATTTTCATGCATATTCCCTGTTTTCTGGCCAATGTTTATAAAGGTACCTTTTTGTGCTATGAATTCTTCGTTATGAATGGTCTTTACTGTTCATTGGATGATAAACGAATTACAATTCTAATGAACACTATATTCGTAATGTTTTTTTTGTAAATAATTTTGCCAATTCTCTTTATAGTCTAGTCAAAAAGTTAAAAAAACTGTTAATTCTTGCTACTGTAAATTAAAATACGTGCGACAGCTCGTTGAACTCGTTATGACGTCTAAAAAAATATGCAAAGATTTCAAACCCGCACATAACCAATTACAATACTTATAAACAAAGACTCCAAAGAAAAGGCGTCTAGTTTTTTGAAAATTACTCAAAAACTATTGGTGCTAGAGGAATTTTACAAACAGATTCTTAAAGAGGAAGAAATTTCCGAAAAAAATGTTGACTCCCGGAACTTGACCTCTATTGTTAATACTCTTTTTTAAATGTTAAAAATAGGATTCGCTTATTAATAATTTGCCCAAATTTCGTTAGCCTCTTAGATATAATTATATATATCCTCCATCCAAAACCAAATAAGTTAGATACTTATTATAAAGACCGAAATCATTGGGAAAATATACCGCAACAAAAACTCGGGAAAATACTGTTTCGGAATGCATTCTAGACTGTCCTTCGATATACTTAACCTAAACAGAATATAATTTCGAAAGATTACCGCATTCATAACCGGACATAAACACCTACGAAAGTACCTACACACAATGGGCCTCCACAATGGATCCACTATGTGCAAACTGAGCAACGAGGAGGAAGAGACATCCAGTCACGTCATCGTTAATAGCAAATCTCTCGATTACAGCTGATACAATATATTCGGTGCATCTCACCCCAAATATATGAACCTTCAGAAAAACCTCATAAGCCGGCTATTACCAAGATATGGAAGAAGCGAGCCTCGTCAGACGTCGCAGGTAGAACGGGGAGCACAATGTGAAATCGGTCGAAGTTCAATACTTTTTATTTTACATCGGATGCTACACCTATTCTTACCTATGCTTTTCCGTAGTATATCACTAAAGTTAGTTCGAAGGTAGTTCTTTATTTCCCTTTCTTTCTTCAATCCCATTGGTAAGACCTGTTCTGCTCAATTTGAAAGAAAGAACGAATAAAGATCAATATTATGATATTATTATTCATGAAGTGTGATTCAACTTTCTGTATATCTTCTGTGTATATTATTTAAATCATCCTAGAGCATAGTATATTCATTCTATATTATAAAATAAAACATGTCGCGGCAAAATATCAAAACTATTTTATGAATAAATTAAAAATAAAGAATACTTATATCAAATTATAAATGTTCTACGTTTGGTGTTAATATCTCACTATTTATTATAAATAATAAACCATATTTTGACAAAATGGAAACCCGACTTCAAAAATCAAATATTCTATAACAAAAAATGCACTAAAAAGTAAAAAAATAATTGCATATTCTTGTGCCAATTTTAGTTCACCTAAGCAAAAATTTTTAAATATATATGTACAATTGTTGTCATTTTTGGAGGCGGTGTCAGCATAGAGAAATTCACATTACTTTTGGACACCGCCTCCAAAAATAACAATAATTGTATATATATATTTAAAAATTTTTGCTTAGGTGAACTAAAATTGGCACAAGAATATGCAATTATTTTTTTACTTTTTAGTGCATTTTTTGTTATAGAATATTTGATTTTTGAAGTCGGGTTTCCATTTAGTCAAAATAGGTTTTATTTCTCGCTTTTTAGTGACTTTGAAGTTCTATAACTTATTTTATTTGTCTAAATATGGGTAGACCAACTAAACGACCTACTAAATTTTAGTGCATTTCTTTCACATTTTTTTTATCTGTTGTTTTTTTTTTAATTTTTAGTGCATTTTTTCATAACAGATTTTCAGTTTTTTTTACATGCATTTTGTTTTTTTTTTGTAAAAATTTTTTTTTTGGGGTCGGTTTTTTTTTGTAAAAAATTTTTTTGAAGTCGGTTTTTAAAAAAATTTTCTTATTTTCCCATTATGAATGAGTATACCCTAAAAAAAAAAAATTCGCAGAAATCGGTTATAACATATAAAATGAGGATTTTCCTCGATTTACCGGGGAACCCCTCATCAGATGCAATTTGGTGCCAATGGGACCAATGGGAAACCAAACCCTTTAAAACAAAAAAATTCAAAATCGGTTCATAAATGACGGAGTTCTGAGGTAACACACATAAAAAAAAAATACAGGCGAATTGAGAACCATCCTCCTTTTTGAAGTCGGGTTAAAAATAAAATTATAAGTTAGTTTTAAGGAAGTTCCAGCACTGTATTGTATAATCAGGACAAAAAACCGTTTTGCTTTTATTATAGAACAAATACATACAATCATATATACAAATTAATGTTTTTTTGAAACAAAAACAACTATTATATTTCGAAAACAAAAGAGTAAAACGCGATTTAAAAAAAAATTTATTAATAAATATTTATCTTTACTATCCAGGTTTTTTTTTTAAATTTTTTTTTAAATGATAATAGTTGTGCGGCCATGAAGGTTTACATGCTTCTAATGACAGAGAATTATGACTTTGTTATTAATTATTACGCGTTCTATACTGTCAAAAATTCTGAAACTTCGTGATTTATTAGAAAACGTTAATTTTAGCCTGTGAAAAAAAAAAGAAAAATTAGTCGAAAAGTGATTTTATGCTGGTACTCCCTTAAATATAATATTTTTTAATAGTTTTTTTTTTATTTATATTATAAAATAAGAACAAAATACTCTTTTCTTAGTGACCAATATATTTTTTATTATTATTTTTATATGATTTTTACTGAAGTTATTAATAACATTTTATTTTTTTGCATAAATATTATCTAACGGCCATAACGGCACTATTTGTATTTGATTTTTTAAGTTAATATTTATTATAATATTTTATTACTGGATGTTTTTCGAAAATGTCAACATAAATTTGCTTTTAATTTTATCTTAATTAGCGAATTCTTTATACTTAATTTTTTTCGGTATGTATGTATATTGGTCTTAATTGTATGCAAAAATCTGACCGATTTTATGTTTATTTATACAATTTTTTTAGCACAATTTTTATTATATTGATTTGTATGTATAGTATGTACAATGGACCACACAAGTTCATGCTATTATTTAAAATTTTATTATTGATTTGTGCCTTATTGATTCGATTTTCAAAAAAATGCTTCGGATAAACGTTGTTCAATAGAAATACTATTTTTTCAAAAACCGAATGAAAAAGGTACAATTCAATTATAAAATTTTAATAAATGCCATGGACTTTAGTGGCCAAGTGTACTATTGGTCACAAAAGTGGTGTTCTTTTTTAAAAAATGTACAGTCCTTTTCTACCTTATTCTGGCGGTTTTTGGAAAAAGGTTTCGAATAAAAATTGTTAATATATTTATAATGAACAAGTTTTATACGAAACATTTTACCAAAAACCGAATGAATAAGGCAGAAAATGACTATACAGTTTAGAAAAAAGTCACGCCTTTTGTGGACCATATATGTACACTCCCGTTCAATAAAATTGAACCCCTAAAATTGAATCAATCTCTCGCAATTTTAATTATTCTGGTAGTAAATGTTTTTGACAGATACAACATTTTATTTAATTTTTAAACGTAAACTATCACTGACTTGTTTACATAAATAAAAAATATAAAACTTATAATATACAGAGAGTTACAAAAGTGAGGAGTTTTATGAAATGTAAGAAAATTAACATTTCAGATAGGTTCAATTTTATTGAACGGGAGTGTATACAAATCTATGAAGTAGATGTTCATCCACTTCTAATTGTCATATATCCATTTGAAACTTTGCGAATATATGATCTGAAGGAATTAAAAATACGCAACGAAATGAAGAATTGGTGACGGTGCTGAGAAATATAACAGCTAATTTTAAATGTGTTGGACGTTTCATGATTATAATTCTTTGACAAGAGTATAAAGTTTTAATTAAGCCCATAGCGCTTCATTATTTTACAATAAACTATTTAATTATTTAATTTGAGGCTTTAAACCGCTGTAAAAGACTACAAAAGAGTGTTTGGTCAATAAATTCCTGGACATATGGAAAGTCAGTTTTCATTTGATATCTATATATGATCAAAATTTTTTGGTAGTTATAAATTTGTCCTTTCGATCGTCTTAATATAAATTAATCAGTATATCGCAGAATTTCGACACTTTAGTAAAACAGTCATTAAAAAGATTTATCCAATTTGCCGAAAGGCATACGATAAGCAGGCGGATAAAAAAAATTTGTTTATCAAATTTTACGTTAAATGTCAAGGTAAAGAGAGTAAAATTATTAAAATTTTTTGTGTCTTGCAGCTTAGACTACTTTTCCGTTTTTGCTATTACAGTTTTAAAAAAATATTTCAAAGACCTTGTTGAACAGTTTAAACAGCTAAAAATATTTCTGCGTAAGATGTAACTGATGTAATAGGGAATATGCATGAAAATTTTTTTTCACATTTATTTTCAGAATATGAAAATACTGTTAATACTGTAATAATATTTAGAAACGAAATTAAAATCCGACAAATATCAAGGAAGCTATAAGCTTTTAAAGATTATTATCTGTCTTTTTCTTGCAAAAATACTAAAAACGGAGTTTTACGTGTATTTTAAGTGGTGAAAGTGTAATATGACGTCACATAACATATCAAGAGGGCTATCACCCTCTTTGTCTAATCGGGAATTTCAATCATTCATATCTCGCTTATTTTTAAAGTTATTTAAAAAGTAATTTTACCTTGATATTTGTCAAGTAAACATGCTTCAATTCAAGTGATAAAAAATTTGCATGCATATTCCCTATTAGATTAAACTAAAAGTATAGATGTTAAGGATGTTCGGGAGGTATAACGAAAATGCTACGAAACAAACGAAAATTTAGTAGAATGTACCTCAGTTAATGCTAAAGCTATCGTTAAAATTTCAAAATGATTTATTAAGCCGTTTAAAAGTTATTGCAATTTAAAAAAAATTGGAATTTTTCTTGTGTTCTTATGGACATTTGTTTACTCAATAGATTAAATTCATTTCAATTACCCTTAAAAAAGCTACGAAGCGTCCCAAATTTTCAAATTATATAATTTGAACTCTATTGAAACAATTTTGCTCTATTTTATTAACATTCACTAAACGGTTGTTGAGAAAAAACTTATAAAGGGAAGATAGATAGATAGATTGTAGAGGCTGCCCTGAACGGGCTACATTTCGACTAAGGATGTGAGGATGCGAGTGGAGTGGAAGGAATTTTTGTGTATAGACTAGGAATTGGTAGGATATGCGGCTGCAGCCGACTATGATAGGAACTATGCCGATATTCATCTGGAATTCGTGAAGGAAACTGCAGAAAACCTTCTCAAGCATAGCCGGTTACTTCGTTCTTGTCCATACGCCGACAGTTTAGTCAATAACCCACCCTTTTTTTTCATAATAATTGACAAACTGCCGATGTTGGGATTCGAACCCGATATAAAGGGAAACTAAAATTTCTCTCAGTTGAATCATTATAAGTGTTACTGTATGTAATATTACACACCTGTTTAGTAATATATACACTTAGAATGTGACATACTGGTTCAGCTTTTATGAACGGGAGTCTACATGGTATAAAAAGAAAAAGGATATATGTTTTTGTTTATTTAAATTAAAGGTACATTCACTGCTAAAAGTTTTTCATATAATTTGTTACATCTTATTTATAAAGTACTTATATGATTGCGCTTATATGCCTAATTGTCTCCTCCTAACATCCTTAAGAAAGGTATTAGTAAGTATGAGTAAGTATTTCCGTGAAAGACGATTATCAATAAAAATATTATTTTCCCCATGAGCAACAACGTTCAATTATTTCTTTGGAACAATATACAAGAACAAATAAAAAAACCAAATATTTTGAAGGCTAAATAATTATGGAATTTATGAAAAAACAAAAGTAACAACTTATATTATACAGGTATTATATGTTAATATTCGTACCCTTGAACTTAAAAAAAAAATGTCCCGACCTTAAATACATTATGAGAAAAAATATCAAACGATATGATGATGCTATTTATATATTATATAAATAATGTCTTGCAATGATTATGATCCATAACTTCATTTGAGCATTGATCCGGAAACGTATAGTTTTCAACATGTAGACCCGGAAAACAACAATGAAAAAAAAACACATATTTTCATTAATACTATCATCGGTCCTAGGTGTTTTATTGACGAACAAACTTTTAATTTTCTTTGAATGGCTCGCTACTTGACGATGAAATTCCATGATAATTATTAAATAAAACAAATATTTTGAAATTTTGATCATTTAATTTTTATTTGTGAAGAAGGGACGGGGTTCCGACCGAACTAGTCAAATAAAGTGATTTTACGAAAATTTCAAATATTTGTTTTTTTTAATAATAGGGAATATGCATGAAAATTTTTTTTCACTTGAATTGAAGCATGTTTACTTGACAAATATCAAGGTAAAATTACTTTTTAAATAACTTAGATATAAGCGAGAATAACTTAAAAATAACTTAAAAATAAGCGAGATATGAATGATTGAAATCCCCGATTAGACAAAGAGGGTGGTAGCCCTCTGATATGTTATGTGACGTCATATTACTTGAATTGAAGCATGTTTACTTGACAAATATCAAGGTAAAATTACTTTTTATTGTTATTTTTGTTATTTAAAAAGTAATTTTACCTTGATATTTGTCAAGTAAACATGCTTCAATTCAAGTAATATGACGTCACATAACATATCAAGAGGGCTATCACCCTCTTTATCTAATCGGGGATTTCAATCATTCATATCTCGCTTATTTTTAAGTTATTTTTAAGTTATTCTCGCTTATATCTAAGTTATGTAAAAAGTACTTTCACCATTTAAAATACACGTAAAACTCCGTTTTTAGTATTTTTGCAAGAAAGAGACAGATAATAATCTTTAAAAGCTTATAGCTTCCTTGATATTTGTCGGATTTTAATTTCGTTTTTAAATATTATTACAGTATTAACAGTATTTTCATCTTCTGAAAATAAATGTGAAAAAAAATTTTCATGCATATTCCCTATTAGAAATAGATAGAAAATCGAAATCAATATACAAAAATAAAATAAAAAATTAAACAAAATAAATTTAAATAAAATAAATTTTATTGTAATTACTCTTGTTAAAATTAGTTGCATTCAATTTACTCTTGTTAACATAACTCTTATTAAAACTACTCTTATATTGTCTCAGGATATGTTATTCGTTGCTAATTTGGTCACTTTGAAAACTGTCACCAAAGTAGAAATGAATAACATATCCTGAGACAATATAAGAGTAATTTTAATAAGAGTGATGTCAACTTGTAATAAAACTGGAGACACGTAAATTCTGTACATGGGCAATATTTTCCAAAGAATGCTTATTTTAAGAATGCTTGACATAAAGATAAGGGATGCCAATAAACCGATTTTAAGATCTTCGTATATAGGTGTGTTGGATGGTAAAGGATTTTGCTGGGTAACCTGTTTGCAAGGAAAATTTTTTGTTCAATGCTTCCGTATTGGCTTGGCAGCTGTGCCAGGAAAGGAGATAATCTTTAAATACCAAAAGTCTTATAAAAACAAAAAACTGTTGTTGAAAATTTTTTTTATAATTACAATATAGTTTTAGCCTAACCAGTCCAAGTGGTCGAGCAGTCTAAGGCGTTATGTCTGCGCAGAATGCCTACTTGAAAACTGGGAGGTTATGGGTTCGAATCCAGACATCGGCAGTTTGTCAATTATTTAAAAAAAAAAAGAAAAAAAAGGGGGCGGTTAATTGACGAAACTGTCGGCGTATGGACAAGAACGAAGTAACCAGCTATGTTTGAGAAGGTTTTCTGCAGTTTCCTTCACGAACTCCAGATGAATATCGGCATAGTTCCTATCATAGTCGGCTGCAGCTGTAAATCCTTCAAATTCCTAGTCTATACACAAAAATTCCTTCCACACCACTCACATCCTCACATCCTTAGGCATCACAATGGGCCTTATTGCCGAAGTGTAGCCCGTCCAGGGTAGCCTCTACAATCTATCTATCTAGCCTAAAAACAGGACGGTTAGTATCTAAACATAAAATTTTAAGATTTCCCTTGATTGAATTTAATATATTTTGAGAAGGATAGTTTTACCAGAAGCTCAGTCTTTTCGAGGAATAGTTACTCCATAATAGTTACTTCAGATGTATCATTGTATCACACGACAACTCTTGCTAGCACATAGTCCAATCGCATGTGACTTCTGAAATAGGGCCTGTAAATTACATGTCTTTTAAGTTAAATATTATTGAATATTATTGAATATCACAATCGGTGTAAAATAAATAGCTGATGCATGTCTATTATTGTATATCTCAATAGTTTCTTGGCTGGAATTATAAGGATAAATCAAAATTAAATATTTAATTAATAAATGCCAACTTTATAATTTATTTAAATCTTATTGCCGACATGTTTATAGTATATTTATATTTTTTGGAAAATTTCCCTGTTCAATAATATTAAAACTTTTCTTATAAATGAATCTATATAAAATTAATAATATACAAAATTATAATTAACTAGTAACCTGTCCCGGCTTCGCTCGGATGTGGATGTGATCAACTAATGTGGCGTTATTGACATGATTAATACTATGTTGATGAAAAGAGCTGCGCATGATTCGCTACGTAAGAAAAGCATAATTATTTTGTTGCGGTTTTTTTCATATATGTAATACTCTTATATGGGCAGTCCTTATAAGTGAAAGCTGTTCCTATTAAGTGAAACTCGATGAGGGTAAATTACTAATTTACGCTTACCTGTTTATACCTGACAACCTTTCATTGTTGCACGAAAAAAGGTAAGCAACCTTACTTTAGCGCTTTATTTGATTGATATAATAAATAATTATTATTTAAATAAATAATAAATATATGTTAAAGATATAATTGATCTTTATTAAATTGATTTATGACATATTATATATATTTATATGTAAATTATCAAAGTTGTTAACATTCAAAGCAACCGTGATAATAGGAGGAAGTTATAGTTGTTAAGCAACATATAAAAATGATAAACAATATTATTATAATAATTTAATAATGAAGAAGCGATACCGCTACAAAGTCGTTTACTCTCAATTGCCGATAAATTTTTTTGGAAACTCGATGAGGGATATTTAATTAAAAATAGCCTTGCAGGGATATGGGGTGGCAACTCTATTAGGTTTTGTTTAATTACACATTATATTGCATAAAATATTCATTTTATTAGGAAACTCGATGAGGGAAGGTCAACCACGGTCGGATCTTAGACCACAAAGTATATCCCTTTCACAGCCGTAATATAGAGTACGTTTAAACGCTCTTGAACTAATTTTGATCAATGGCTCTGCATGTATTTATGGTTCATAATAGTTTTGTTCAGTGAAAAAAAATTTCCACTTTTCAAAGCAGATAGTTTTATTTTGGTTCATATCAAGAAACACTTTATAATAGTATAGAGAGTGATCCATAAAATATTATACATAACATTTCATGGGATGTTTAAGGCTGAATAAATTTTCCTAAGGAAAATACAGGCAATCAACTTTGAAAGTTGACCAGAAGAAAATATTGTCTTAGGTCTATTAGTCTGTGAGATTATTTAATTTGAAAAAAAACGACGTTTCTGGTTTTCATCTATTAAATATATGGTTTGAGGGGGAATCAATTGTATGCAATCATTTGTGATTGAAGAGATCCTTGCTCCAATACCAACAGGGTGTTATATAGTTCCCCGCCACAATGTTATACATTTAAGCTGTGATGTGTAAATAAATATTACATTCTATTATATGTATGCTAAGTTCAATTGATGATGAATTTAAAAACATGTCAATAAGTTCAAAACCTTCACTTTTTAAATAAAAATGTTAAACAAAAACCGAATGTCGTTTCTTTCGAATCATAAAACTATTAAAATCATAAAAAAAACTAAATTTTGGTCATTGAAAATTTTTAGGTCCATTTTTGGGGGTACACTCTGTATATTTAGATTCGAAACTTTATTGAAATAGAATTAATTAAAAATCATTTATATATCAACAAAACACATCTGGAATTAAATTTATTTTGAGTATCTAAGTGTGTTCTCGAAATAAATTTCTATTTTCAATCAATCATACACTATAATTTTTTAAATTCCAATCAATAAAATTTGTTTAACTTAAATTTTACAGTTAGCAGTTTTAGCGAATTTTCTCCAAAGGAAATGCAGCTATTGTTTTTGTACCGATTATGGAATTTCGTAAATATTTCTTCAAATGTCCATCGATCTTACCTACTTGATGTTAAAAATGACCATCGTTAAAATTTTTATATATGTATATATGTATATATGTGTCTGTGGACTCTATAAACTCAATAGTTTTCTCATAATTTGTGATTAAATGTGCCTCGTATAGCGAACTTTGAACAATTCGAATATGCAGAATTGTTAACAATTGATATACAACTCAGTATATACTGGGTATTCAAACAATTAAGTTAGTTAGTTGTTACATTACTTGTTATTAATAAAATTGGTCTTGCAAATACCAAAATTATACCAGATACGACATTTTTGATCAGACTAAAATTGTGACCGCTGGAGATTTATTTATGTATTCTAAGGAAATTCGCAGGAAGTTTCTAAGAAAGACGCAGCTTCGGCGTAACGAATTTTTATTGGTTATCTTTGTATTTTACCAAATTTTACCTTTTAAGAAATTGTTGTTATTATATATATGAGCACACTCAAACCTGTATATACTAACTTTACTATTTTTCTCCACAGAGGGGTGTATGCTCCCCCTCCAGCATACGGAATAGCACGATCCTGTTATTATAAATTATTTTAAACGTATTGCCAATTTATTAATTTATTTTAAACATATTTTTTTACGATTTAGAAGTCATGGAAGTAATAAAATTTATATTTTAAATATAAGTAGGTATTATTGATATGAAAACAAAAAATATCGACCAAGCGTGTGTATCGGATCACTCAAAGTTTACGGTTCAATAATCAGTACGGCTGTATGTGCACTTAAATGTTTTTTAGGTGAACACTTTCACTTAATACGGAGTTCACTAAGTTACCTAAGCCTATATACACACCATTTACAAAACGTGAACTAGATAGATAGATATATCTTGGGGTATAAAAATAATTTCTCTTCGACCTTATGACTCATTGTGCTCCCCCTTCAATTTCAGCCTAACGTGATTCGATCCTCTCATATCTTGGTAAAAGCCAGGAGCTTGTTTATCAGGTTTTTCTGAAGGTTTATTTTGTCGGGGTGAGATGCACCGATAATCTTGAGTCTACTGTAACCGAGAGTCCAGCCACGAATCTAGTCCAGGCCGAATCTTGAATCCAGCCACTCTTTAATGTTGATCACTTGTTTACATGTAGGCTTTGGAATTCCTAAAATAGGTTTTGGGCCTAAGAAAGATAATCCGACTCCCTTCTTTGCTAAAGTATCTGCTTATTCGTTTCCTTCGAAACCATTGTCACCTGGCATCCAGATCAGTTCAAAATTGTTCCGTTTTGCCAGCTCCAGTAGTTCCTCTAGGCAATCTCTGATTTCCCGTGTGGTGACTTCAGTAGCAGGCAAGGTTTTGAGTGCAACTTGACTGTCCGAGAGAATATATTCGATCTGGTATGCGTTGCCCCCCACGTAGGTTCTCACGGACGCAAGCTAATGTGACGTAGACTTCTTCCTGAAATACTGTGGTATATTTCCTGAGATGGCCCAAGTGGCCGAGCGGTCTAAGGCATTATGTCTGTGCAGTATGCCTACTTGGAAACTGGGAGGTTATGGGTTCAAATCCCGAGACATTGACAGTTTGTGAACTATTACGAAAAAAAAAAGAGGGCGGTTAATTGACTAAACTGTCGGTGTATGGAAAAGAACGAAGTAAACGGCTATGCTTGAGAAGGTTTTCTGCAGTTTCCTTCACGAACTCCAGATAAATATCGTCATAGTTAGTCGGTTGCAGCCGCATATCCTACCAATTCCTAGTCTATACACAAAAATTCCTTCCACTCCACTCACATCCTCACATCCTTAGCCATCACAATGAACCTTATAGTCGAAGTGTAGCCCGTCCAGGGCAGCCTCTACAATTTATCTATCCCGAGATGGAAACGTGAATTAAAACAACTAATTTATGTTTCCTTTAATTGATGGAGGACTTTACTCGGCTCAGTCAAGTGAGCCGTTCTTTTGAACAATTCGTTTATGAGTTACACAAGCCTATTTTCAACACAACGTTCATGTGTTACTACACATGCTTTAAGGGTTCCAGATGTGACTACAGAATCCTAAAAACGTACGTTGGATTGATTATTTATGTAAATAAAGTGTTTGTTTTTAAATAAAACAAAGGTATATAAAATAGAAATAACTTTATCTAACTAACGAACAACTCCAACATTATTGTGTTTTGTATTTATTTGTTATCCGTTATGATACATTCTAAACACGAATTCATTATTATTTGTGATTATTATAATCAAACCAAACACACTATTTATTATTATTATTGTTCATATTATGAATACATTTCTTTTTGTTTTCACTGCTTTAGTATGTAAAAAAGTACAGTGAAATTCATTTTCAATAAAATTAACATCAAAGTAGTTAAGTGTAGCATATAATTGAATTGTTTAAGGTAGTTATTCATGTGAAACGGATTGTTGACGAAATTGGGTGCATTTTTGTTAAATTATTCAAAATATCTAGAATATATAACTTGATTTAAAATAATTAATTACCCATTGAGTTTTGTTAAAAATCGTACGATAAACATTATAGGTGTACAGGGTGTCTGAAATTCATCCAGGAAAACAATACCACGGTGTAAAGCTGCAAAAAACAAACAAAAAAGTTTAATAAAGTTTTTCGATTTGACGCTTAGTTTGTGAGATATAATTAATTAAACATTAATAAATTCATTTATTAATAATGTTTAATTAATTATATCTCAAAAAGTAAGCGTCAAATCGAAAAACTTTATTAAACTTTTTTGTTTGTTTTTTGCAGCTTTACACCGTGGTATTGTTTTCCTGGATGAATTTCAGACACCCTGTATATATATATATATATATATATATATATATATATATATATATATATATATATATATATATATATATATATATATATATATATATATTATATATATATACAGTTTAGTATCGACTTTGTAACGTTTGAAATTATTGATAGGAGAGAAAACTATTTGGTACTGGAGTTCATTTTCGCATGTCCGTCTGTCAATTAAATGAAAACATGATAACTAAATAATGAAGATAGATAACGAGCTGAAATTTCTGTGTTTTAGAGCTAAAAAGTGATTTAAAGTTTGTGAATGAGCAAAATCAGTCCATGCATTCACCCTTTGGGTAGAAATATCTTTAAAACCGTTAGAGATGGAACTTTTTTTATTAAGATAAAGAGTTTTGCCCCGACTTTGGCTCAAACATTTGTAATTACCTACTGTAGATTACAAAAGATTGTCTATGAGTATATTACATATATATATATATAGCATTGTATACACTATAAGTCATATTTTTATACATCTGTGTACGTGAATAATGAAAATAAACAGTTCATACAATGAAAATGAACTCAGTATTTACGTAGTATTTATGCAATTAACTCAGTTATTTGTTATTTATACTTGTTATCTTATTTTGTGTGAACTTGAGTCAAAATTTTAAGAAGAATTGTGGAATTGTGGAGGGTCTGGGAAATAAAGCTATTGGTATGATTTACTTGCATTTCCACTATTTTTTCATTAATAACAAACCCATATGATGCCATCGGCCCGGCCGTAACCGAATGCAATTTTTTTAACTACGGTAATTAAAATCAAAATTTCCATTGCAATCTGTTTTTATTGATCACATTAACTATTCACGGAGTATTTAAAATTTTTATTCGATATGAATGAATTTAAGAAATTTTAAACGTCCTTTGAGAATTAACTTTTCTTTTAAATTTGAATAACGTTATCAAAACTAAATAGAAATGGTTTTTCTATGTGCCTTTTTTAGCAAAACTATCAACAGCAACAAAAACCACACCTTTTTCCACGGCCTATTTTAAACGAATTATATTATACAGTTTATATATACAGTTCTCTTATCAAATGATTAATGGGCTCTCAAAAACACAAATTAATTGCGGTTTTTTTCGGTATAATTAATTTGTCTATTTATTCTAATCATATGAACGTCAAACCACACCGGTAATATAATTAATCATATTGATTTCGAGGTCATTAAAACATTTCAATATTTTTTATGTGCCAATTGAATTTAGCTGAAAAAAATATCGTGTGAAACTTGAATTACAAACTGTTAAAAGCAAAACTGTTAAAAACAATTTTTAAGTGCGTTTAACTTTTTTTTAAATTATCAATCTTTTTCCAAATTCTATAGTTATTTTGGGCCTCATTCGGTTTTGGGGAAATGTTTCGAATAAAAGTTGTTCATTCTAAATATGCTAACAACTTTTATTCGAAACATTTTCCCAAAAATCGAATGAATAACGCACAAAATGACAATACATTTTGGAAAAACGGCATGACTTTTGTGGCCTATAATACCATGGTATGGTATGAAATAAAAACAATGATAATTCTCAAAAAGTTACACGAATTTTGTTGTTCCGTAGGTTCCATGCATTTTTCGAATTTTGTGGTACCATAGTGCTTAAATACGTTCAATAAAAATTCGATAATTTAACATAGGCTAAAGAATAACACCGGCTTCCAGGTTAGATAGATAGATTGTAGAGGCTGCCCTGGACGGGCTACACTTCGACCATAAAGTCCATTGTGATGCCTAAGAATGTGAGGATGTGAGTGGATTGAAAGGAATTTTTGTGTATAGACTAGGAATTGGTAGGATATGCGGCTGCAGCCGACTATGATAGGAACTATGCCGATATTCATCTGAAGTTCGTGAAGGAAACTTCACAAAACCTACTTAAGCATAGCCGATTACTTCGCTCTTGTCCATACGCCGAAAGTTTAGTCAATTAACCCCTTTTTCTTTTTTTTTCTTAATAATTGACAAACTGCCGATTTCGGGATTCGAACACATAACCTCCCAGTTTCTAAGTACGCATACTGCGCAGACATAACGCCTTAGATCGCTCGGCCACTTGGACTGGTTTCCAGGAACTATCGATCTCTAATATAAAAAAATTGAAGATGAACTCCTTTATACAATAAGTATTTAGTTATAGTTTTTTTTTTAAATTTTATTAATGGTTGGAAAAATCGTTGGGAAAGTTAAATTTTTCTGATTTTTCCCGTTTGAAGTTTGAAGTTATTTCGCGTCGAATGCAAAAAACCGCACCCTTCTAGCATGTCTAGAAGTGGGTTAGAATTATTGTTTGTGATTCAGTGAGCTACACAAAGGGCAACTATTATAGGATTTGTCCGTTTTTGCACATGCAAGCCTTGATGAAAGTTTTCAATCGCAATAAATATATTTGATATAACTAAAGTTACATTCCTGTCAACACGATGAAAATGACTTGAAATATATCAATCGCATGTTTGTGAACAGCCATAACTCTTGTCTTGTTTACTATTTTTTTCTTTGTCAACCACTTCAGTCACATGATCAGAGTATACCAATCACAAGGAACTAGGATATAAACATATCGTACACACTATTCTGACATATTACGTTACATATAAGATTTCATGAAACAAATCGTCAAAATAGAAGTCTTCTCTATTTCATGAAACTAAAATAGTGCATAAAAAATACTACTGCGCTTACTCACCAAATCATTCGCATGAATATGTAAGGTAGATATTTGTTATATTAAATAATTATTATTTAAATAAATAATAAATATATATAAAAGATATAATTGATCTTTATTAAAATTGATCTTTTTAATTTGATTTATGAAATGTTATTATTTTAATATGTAAATTACCAAGGTTGTTAACATTCACAGCAACCGTGATAACAGAGGGAAGTTACAGTTGAAATGCAACATATAAAAAATGAAGAACAAAATTATTATAATAATTTAATGATGAAGCGACACCGCTACATATACTTACATCTGAAGTTACATGTGTAAGAACGGGCTTTGGTATTACAATTTGTTGATTAATTCAACTAAAACAGGCATCACAATGGACTTTATGGTCGAAGTGTAGCCAGTCCAGTGCAGCCGCTCTAATTTATCTAAAGCAGTATCAATTAAATACTGTTTTAGTTTAGTTAATATTGTGTGGGAAAGAAATTGTATGAGGTTGTAGTTTATGATCTGTCATGTCTTTAAGAAATCAACAATGTTTCAGATTTTTCTGTAAACGAACAAGTTTAACGTATTTGAAATCGGTAAAAACCTCATTAAAGATATTAGTAAATAAAAAAGACTTAAAATGTAAACGCATATACTAAAAACAAAATTTTATAACTATATGTATTTCTAATTTTTATGTAAACATAAATATCTGGTGATGAACTTGTTTGAGCTGATAAGAAATATTATTTAGCTGCATACAAAAATAAGGTTAAATATTTAACTTAATATAATATACATAATTTGGTATTTATTTACCATAGCCTATAATATCTCATTCACAGGATGATTATATTTAGTCGATTATTTTATGTCTTTTAGTATTATTTCATTGACGCCCAAAGGTTTTTATTCACAAATAAGGGAGTTGTTACGCAGACAAAATGAATTTTTTGAAGTCAAAATGAAGTCGTGAGAATTAAGTTCGATCGATTTTTTTTATTTCCACCAAATGCTTGAATTCAGGTCAGATTCATTATACCCTGTATATAATATATACCAGAGTACATTAAGTTAAGTCCCGACTTTGTAACGGTTGAAAATATTGATCGCAAAAAAAAATGTTGGTATTGGTGTTCAAAAAATGACCTAACTAGTCATTTTCGCAAAGTTATCCGTCCGTCTGTAAACAGGATAACCTGAAATTTCCTATGTGTGTTCTAGAGCTAAAAAGTAAGGTCAAGTTTGAATGGGCAAAGTTGGACCATATGTGAGCAAAATGGGAAAACATTTTTATCTTTGAAATCGTAAGAGATAGAACATAAGGTTAAAGACAAAAAAGGTCCCTTTCTTAAAAATAAACAACTTTTGTTGGAAACTTTCTTTTTATAAATTCAGTATATACCGGGTATTTAAGCAATTAACTTGGTCAGTTGTTATTTTCACTTGATTTTGCATTTATTTGTTTTTATTTTTATCATGTCCTATACGGTGGGTTAACTTTCAGCGATGATTACGTTGCAATCGGAATATTGATCACGAGTATTGTGGTATAAGTTTTGTTATTTTTGATTTTTGAAGTTTATTTTTACTTTTGATTGCATAAACCAAAAACTTGTTTTATTTATTGTTTAAAGTATTTATTTTATTTGTTGTTATATATTTTCATATCAATAACTACCATGTTTTATACACATTGTTCATAATATAGGTTATTTAAAACGCGGCAAAAATTTTTTGGTAATTATATACTTTCTGCTTTAACACAATTTTGTTTTAACACAATATGTGACTGACTTATCATCTGTTAAGTAAATTAATATCAAAGAAATATTTCATAATAATAATTATTACTATAAAAATTTATTTTCTGTGAAAGGAATTTATTTTATCCAACAATAATGTATTAAATTTCTATAAAAAATAATATGACGATTAATACGTAATAAAAAAGTCGACCAGTATTGGATTTAGAAGTTAGAAAAATTTGAGAATGGCGTTCGTATGTTTGATAAGTACGGTTTGACGACCATGCTGACTTAAAAACAACCAAATATTCCATTGCCTATCATCCACGTTTTCTCCCTTGATTCGTTTTATGTCTATAAATATATTTTTTTTTATCTAGTTTATACCCGCGATTTCACTCGCGTTTAACTGTTATAAAACCGGCTCCCGACATTTAAAGTTTAAAAACTTCAATGTAACTTCCCACCGCTTCCATTTATCGTTCCCACCGCTTCCACTACTTTAAATATTTATCGACACTTCCACCAAATTTCTATTTCAGCGAATATTTTCGAATTCTATGTCTCGTAGCAAGATACAACCCGGTTTTTAAGGTTAATCAGAAGGTTTTAAACAAAAAAGTTTCATCAAATTCGATCCAGTACTATGAGAGGTATGTGCACATGGCCACAAAAGTAGCGCTCTTTTCTCAAAATTTTATAATTGATTTGTGCCTTATTCATTCGGTTTTTGACGATATGTTTCGGATAAAAATTGCTCATTATAAATATACTAACTTTTATTCGAAACATTTTTCTAATAACCGAATGAATAAGACATAAATCAAGTATAAAATTGTGAAAAATGAGCGCTATCTTTGTGGCCCATAGTACAAAAACTCCCATTTATAAATTGTTTTCCTGTGGTCCATCAAAGGCTGAACAAACTATACAAAAACAATATTCCGTAACAATATGCCTGTTGCCTTTTTTGAAGTGATTCTCAAACAAATACAAAATTTTTGTTGATTTTGGAAAAATTTGTATCTTGATAAGATTGTAACTGGCTGATAGTTGAAAAGAAAATTAATTTTCACCAATTTACCTACTACGGTGACAATAATTCATCGATCGCCCTTTATTTTCTAAAATTTGATATTAGAATAGATTTTTGTCCTTCCCTGGTTAGTGTATACAAATTTTTCTATTAAAATAAAAGCGACAAAATGTATTTCACAACTAATTACTAGCAAAATAGCAGTAAATTATGATTTTGTATTTGATTTGAAAGAATCACGTTCATGAAAAGAAATCACGTTCAGTAATACTATCGATCCCATGTACTATCGACTCCAAAAGTTAAAAGGATTAGTCATTTAAAAGGAATATTCTCTTTTTTTTTAATAAAAACTATTTTTAAGTTATTTTGATTTATACATTTAGAACGGCCACTGCGAAACAGAACATTTGATGAAGTTCGTTATTTTTCTTCCAATAGGGAACATACATATACACCGTGTAACGGAGAAGCCGTGTTTTTATTTAAAGTAGGCGTTTACTCAAGCTCTATGTATTTTTTTAAAACTTATTGTAACATTTTAGTATTTTTAAATTATATTATATTTATTCTATTAATTTAAATAAAATGCTTTTTTATAATTAAATAATAGATTTTTAATTTAGAATACTTTTTTTTAATGTAACATATAACTCTTATTAACTAATATTAACAAATTATTGAACAAAATAAACAATAAATTATATTAAATATTATAAACAAATTAAAATTTGCATAAACTGTTCAAAATGTCTACCATTCTTTTCCAGGGAAAACAGCAGCTATTTTTGAGCAAATTATTTAAATTTTTAATTATTTACATTTAAAAAAAAGTATTCTAAACTAAAAATATATTATTTAATTATAAAAAAGCATTTTATTTAAATTAAAAGAATAAATATAATAAAATTTAAAATAAACAATAATGTTAGAATAAGTTTACAAAAAATACAAAAAATAGAGCTTGAGTAAACGTTTACTAAATAAAAAGGTTTATCCGTTACACATATATACAGCCTGTTTTCAAAATCATTTCTAATAGGGAATCAATGTTAAATAAACAAATAAAATATTTACTATAAAACATTACATACATACAGATACTTACAAACATCTGGCTGCTTGTGGTATGATGTAAATTGATGTTTGTTTGATGTCATTTAAGAGTGGTTTGTTAAGATGTCATTATTATTCATTACGTATGCACACACACACACACACTACAGACTACATAATACCCCCACTATTTCTTTATGAAGCATTGTGTAATTACTATAGTAAATAATATTTAACATTGATTCTCTATTAGCAAAGCTTTCCAAAACAGACTGTATAGTGGAAAAGTATTGTTGGGCTTTTTGAGAACAATGATCGGTACTGCCGTAACACAGGACCGCAGAGCAGTAGATTAATGTTTATTTATTACCACTTAATATATCTGATGAACATTTTATAATGTTTTTTGTAAACAAACATTTTGAGGCATTGTAATTATTTTTCATTCGATGTGGAATACTTTTAAACTTAAAGGAAATATTTTCCTCTTTTACCCCCTTTGACCGTTCCTAGGACTCACGCTTTGCCCCCCGCCGCTACCGAAACCTACCTTAATTGATTAATTTCTTGTGATCTTTACTTTACCAAATTTACATTACACAGGGTATGTTTTCTTTCTAGGACGCGAAGCCAAGATCGAAAGCCGCACCGAGGATGGGTCAAGCTCCTTGCGAGTAGAGCGAGTTATTATCATACATAACCCTGCAGTATATACGAAAAACAAGACAATAATAAAACAAAGATTTTTCAAAGGATTAATGAATCGCTTATTTATTCATAAAATCATTGGTTGTCTACCCCTGTAATATAAATATTTTGATAAGAGATATAATATTTTTTTTCTCAAACTTTTCGAATAGTATTTTTTTTTTCAAACTTCATTTACCATTATCTAAGTATCGTGGATGTGTTCTATTAATATTTATATTAAAATAATCAATATTATTAGTGTTTTATTTTAATAAATAAATTTTTGTTGTTGCATATTACATCATTTAAATATTATTATCTTACTTGTTTTGAATCATCCCAATATAACAACAAAAACAACAATTAGTTGTAGCATCATCTATCTATTGTAAGTAATGATTTTTGATTGTTTTAATTTTTCCTTGATTATTAATTTTTATTATGTGGTAAAACTTCCATCCATGTATTGAAAAAAAAAGAAACATTCAGGATGTTAATGTGCTACATTAATAGTACATTCATAAAATTGTACAAAATCCTATATAGTACATTCATAATATTCTACAAAATCCATAATATAAAATTCATCATTTTTTATCGTAAATTAAAAATAAAAATTCATTATTTTAACAAAAATGCTTGTTTCAGTATATTTGCATAAATAACTGATATATTTTTACTGATTATATTTTTAACATATATATTTTTAGTGTTTAAAATTGTTAATAATTAATGCTTAATAGGTCGATAACACTTTTTTTAAATATCATTTACATAAACTGTATAACTCAAAGACTATTTAAAACAATACTTATCATGGTGTCTAATTTATTAACATAATTGTTACAAATTTAAATATAAATAGAGTGTGATTTGAATATATTCCAAGTTATACCAAGTAATTTGTTACAATGAGGTTAGGTTGGTCTAAGATTCGTTTTGCAAGGTAAGCAAACTTAAAAAAAGTAAAACACATTGTAATGAATGCATTTTAATATTTATGTTAAAAACAGAATATGAAAAATTGGTACAAAATAATCAAAATTTATTAAACAATCAACATTGTGGTCATATGGTAGCCTAATTTTCAGATAGTTTCTGGACCTATGAAAGGTATTCCATCTCACTTCTTTGCCAAGGTAACTGAACCTGTTAGACCCTTTTTTCCTTATCTCAAAAATTCAACAAAGTCAATTATACGGAAGTTATGTGATGAACTTCTATATTACATAAAAAGTATTGTTTATTATGATGTTTCTAAATGACCTTAAATTTATAGATAAATTTTCAATCTAGCAAAAGTAAAATAATAATAATTATTATTGTTTTTATTCTTATTTCATTATTTTTGTTCATTAACATATTACTTAATTGGTTATTCAACTTTAAAATGGGGAAAAATTTTATACATTACCGTACTTTTATCTTAATGGAAATAATTATCTTAACAAATTTAATTTGTTGTTCTTAATAATAATGTAGGAATGCTTTTAAGGGGTAGTAATTAAATAGGCATAACTTAAGGCTTAACATTGTTTTAAGAGTAAACCTCAAGCAAACCATTACTAAATTTAATAAATTTAATCCATATATAATTACGGAATTTTAATTTCTTCATAATTTGAATTTAATTACGGTTTTATATTTACTTTTAAAACTAAAATAAAAAAATTTGACCATGAAAACTTTATTTCCGGTTGCATTCAATTTGCTTCTCATAATATCTTGGCTTTTTGAGTGACAATATCGCGTATTTTTTATTTTTCTATCCAAAGAATCCAAACGGAATTTTATTTTTGTATTGTTGACTAAATCCTGTTCGTGAGAACCTCAAAAAACTCTTTACAGAAAGAATATTAAGCTGAAATGTAGATCTAAATTCGTTGATGAGCATAATTTAAATCCGAACAATTTTGTCAGGCAAATTTGAAATGTATGAAAAAATCTAATTTTTGAGGGCAAGGCTTAAAAAACATGGTTGTGTTTTTCGAAAGAGTAATCCATTTGTTTACATTGAGTAATCATTATATTAATTTTAATTAATTTGTCAAATAATTTTTTTTTCTTCAAAATTTTTACAGTTGCAAACGTTTTTTATATTTTTAATTTATTGACAAAGAATTTAGTTCCAAAATTTTTTAATTCAGACATTTCTATAGAAACTATAAACTGTATTAGAGATCTGAGTAGGCTATCACTTTGGAACGGTCAAAAAATAGCTGTAACTTTGGAACGGTTTGGAATTTAACGGTTTGGAATTTACCTGAATTATTTCGCTATCTCCTATAGTTTTCTCCAAACAATTCGAACAAATACACAAAATATTACCTTTTTATACATAGAAGGCTCGCTCTGCTCACAAGGGATCTCCCCTTAGCCCCCAGATGGCCTTCGACCTTGGCTCCGCGTCAAAGAAAATAATATTGCATGAATTGTAAAAAAAGTTGTTTTGGGGGGGGGGTATTTTTTTCGCTTTTCGGGGGGTTGAAATGAAAAAATTGAAGTTTTCCGATTTTTTTCGTCGGTTTCAAGCAATTTCGCGTCGAATGCAAAAAACCGCATCTTTCTAGCATATCTTAAGTGCCTTAGAATTTGTATACATGAGTAGGTTAGTCAGGTTCACTTAGGGCTATATATTATATAAGAGTATACAAACTTGGTTTCTTTTTTGACCACCAGAAGTCATGACCTTATTGGTTAGTTATCAATTGACTTGACAGCGACTTGATTCATTCCGAATTTAATGTAATTTAATCCATTAACTGCTACAAACCCTTACGTTGTAGCAAGAAATGCGTTGGGCTTGCCAGTTCTACCTGGGCTCAAAAAACTATAATGAAATTGGCAAAGTCGTGCGAACATAGGGGCGAGCATTGTGGATAATGCAAGTTAATTGTTTAGCAAGTTAATTTAAAAATAATTTGTAAGCAATTAAATTTCGTTAATGATAATATATGTGGTAAACCTCATAGTTTAATAGATATTTATTTTTTTAAATCGATATTTTTCTTAAGTTTTTCGCGGTCATCTTGAAAACAATCACTTCTGGTCTTTTGTCTTTAGTTCTATAATTCTTTAGCACTATCGATTTCGTAAGTTCCTATTTCAAATTCGTAGGGCAATTTCAGTGCTGTGCGGACAGCTAGTAAAAATAAAATACGAATTAGTGCTTGTTAGTTTGTCAGCTGTCCCGACAGAAAATTATTGCTCAGAGCTGGTCAGCGCTGAATAGCTGTCATTTTGCGTTAATAGCTGGCAGCCGGTTGCATCCGCATATTAATTATATTTTAATATCACAAATCAATCCTATTTGTATGGGTGGTCTATATTATAGATAACAAAACAAAATATCCAAATGAACTAAATGTCTTCAATTTTTTTTGTTTTGGTATGATCTAATTGCTAGAAGTCTTCAGGCCATGTTTAACACACAAAAAGAACATAATTTTTAATTATGTAAAATTACATACAAATAATAGATAAAAGAATAACATCACAAATGTCAAGGCATTTTTACGATTAATAAACTAAAATAAAATATATTTAAACACAAAAAAAAACATTACAAACTTGTTTAAAGTGGGTAAATGAACTGAAATAATATTCATAATTTATGATACCCTGTGTGTATGTAATATATAAGGTGTAAACTGTAAAGGAATATCCTATCATTCAGTGTAAGTACATATACGAGATCTGTCCGAAAAGTATCCGACCTACCTTCATATCTCCGCGCTGGCGTTATTTTTCATCATCGGGCGAGTGGCATCCTTCAAAATAGTCCCCATTTGATTGAATAACACGCTCCCAGCGGTGTTTCCACTTTCCGAGCAGTCCTGGAAGTCAGTTTTTGGAATAGCCATGAGTTTCCTCGTCGCATTATCTTCAACCGTCTTTGGGCATTTTTTTCAAATTCGGGAACAACCAAAAGTCACAGAGGGCTGTGTCGGGACTGTACGGAGGTTGGCGAAGCAGTGCGATAGATATTTTTTTTAGTTAAAAACTGCTGCACAAGATTCGATGTGATTTCCCACCGCTTTCACTTTCTAAATTTGATGTTAAAATTTTCCAAATGTAGTTTTTGGTATTCTTTACTTAAATTATTCTTTACTTAAAAAATACATATTTATTTAATACCAAAAAATTAAAAATTAAATAATTGATTCAAATTGAGACGGCTCAATTCATTTAATCACTTAAACTATTATTATTATTATTATTAACAATTTTGTATAGAAAATATGCATTGCCACCTATGAATGAGTTTTTGAACCAGTATATGTACCGCCATCTATGAGCATCTTTTAAAAACTGATTTGTTGTATGTAATATCACCTATGAACAACTTGTTGAGAAAATCTCGCCAAGACGTTGCCAGGTAATAAACGGTCTAACCCGCCGCAATAAATGTTTCACATCAAAAAACACCGCATTAATATCAACAAATCATTGAAATCTGTTTGTGGCTTCAAACTTATTACCTCTTTTACGTCAGGGTGCTAAAAAATGACGAAAAATTGTTTCAATTATTTCAATTATTTTCGAAACACAACGAGATTGGTCTGTTGCTCGGCGAGACACAAAACACAAAATTCACTTAAAATTCCAATTCCAAACGAAATGAGTAAGACAACTTTCTTGTCTCGATTCTCATTGTAACACAAGTTTTTTTCTTGATTGTTCATTACATTGGGTATGTAATAGTAAACCATTACATTGGGTATACAAATAATTAGTAGCTGAAGTGAATTGTATTCTTAAGTTGTTTAATTAAAGAATAAAGCTTCATTTGTTTCTTAATTGATTTATTTAATTTTTTATGTTGTTTTTTTTTTTAAGAGAACAAACACACCTTCATTAAGTAAACTTTTTTTAATGAATTTTTACCTCCATATACTATAGACAAGACTAAAACCTCACATTCGTAGAACAAATTATCTCATTCGTTTTTTTTTATTATAGGTGACGCATAAGTAACGTTACGATTTAATTAGTGAATAAATTTTTTGCTTACGTATTTTTTTTTTCAGAATTAACTTTGAAAAACTTGGAAAATTTATGATGGAAAGACTCAGCACCGAACAAAGAACCGAAGTTGTTCCATTTCAGTTTGAAAGTCAGCATTCGTCAGTACCTAATCTAAATTTTAATAAATGCCAACGTTAAATAAAATCAGAAAGAAAAAAGTTATTCATTATATAAATAACGTTACTTATGCGCCACCCTGCGAATTCACGTTTGAGGCATTCCCTAAATAAGGATCAGAATTTTGCCCTACAAAAATTCGGTCCGAATTTTTTATACCCGGTATATGTTAATATACAAGGGTATATTAAGTTTAGTCCTGACTTTGTAACGCTTGAAAATATTGATCGCAGACATAAATGCTTGTTATAGGGGATCATAAAAAGGCCTAATTCAGCCATTTCCACATGTCCATCTATCCGTCTGTCCACCCGTGGACATGATAACTCAAAAACGAAAAGAGAAAACGAGCTGAAATTTAATATGTGTATTCTAGAGCGAAAAAGTAAAGTCAAGTTCGGGAATGGGCAAAATCGGACCATGCTTGGGCGAAATGTGTAAACCTGCCCATCTTTGAAACCATAAAAGATAGATCAAAAATGTCAAGACAAAAAATTTTCTTTTTTTTAAATAAACAAATTTGCCTAAAAAATTACCTTATATTCACCCTGGCTATATATTTTGAATGACGGTAATTTTCGGGTCAAAACGAGTCAAAATTTCATAAAAAAGTCAAATTTTCATAACTATACTTTAGTTTTGAATTTTTGAAGCAGTTCACGTTTTTTATCTTTAATTAATAACAGTTAACACCATAATATATGACATAGTAGGTGATCAATTAAGTAGGTGAAAACAACTTTTGTTATAAACTTTTTTACATGAATTCAGGATAAACCGGGTATTTAAATAATTAACTTAGTTATTATTTTCACTTGTTTTAAACTAATTATTTTTTTCCAATCCGAAATATATTGGTCCGATCGAATCGGTTTTTTTAGGTGTTTTGAGTCATTTTAA
This sequence comes from Nineta flava, assembly GCA_963920215.1. Lineage (NCBI taxonomy): Eukaryota > Metazoa > Arthropoda > Insecta > Neuroptera > Chrysopidae > Nineta > Nineta flava. Next base: position 121,557,304 of record OY986040.1, read on the forward strand.
ACAAATAAGGTCTCTAGTCGTTTATTCGTAAACTTGACCGTTTCCGAGTTATAAACAATTTCATGTTTGGAAAAACGCAAAAACGACCGTTTTCAAGTGTGAAAAAAAAAATTAAAAATGAAATTGTTGAGTTTACCATAATTTTTCTAACTAACAAAATCCTGAAGAGTAATTACAGATTATTTCATTCAAAATCTATGTACACTCTTGTTCATAAAAATTGAACCAGTAAGTTCCATTATAAGAGTATATATTACTAAATATATGTATAATATTAGATAGATAGGTAGATCGTAGAGGCTACCCTGGACAGGCTACACTTTGACTATAAGATCCATTGTGATGCCTAAGGATGTGAGGATGTGAGTGGAGTGGAAGGAATTTTTGTGTATAGACTAGGAACTGGTAGGATATGCAGTTGCAGTCGACTATGATAGGAACTATGCCGATATTCATCTGGGGTTCGTGAAGGAAACTGCAGAAAACCTTCTCAAGCAAAGCCGGGTCCTTCGTTCTTGTCCATACGCCAACAGTTTAGTCAATTAACCGCCCTTTTTTTTCTTAATAATTGACAAACTGTCAATATCGGGATTCGAACCCATAACCTCCCAGTTTCCAAGTAAGTATACTGCTCAAACATAACGCCTTAGATAGCTCGGCCACTTGGCTGGTTATGTATAATATTACATACAGTAACACTTAGAATGTTTCAACTGGTTCAATTTTTAAGAACGAGAGTGTATGTAGGAATTGCTTGGAAGTAATTACTATACAGACTACTGGTATCTACTTAATACCAGTAGATACCAGTAGTCAGTAGTCTACTTGATACCAGTAGATGCCAGTAGATACCAGTAGATACTGGTATCTACTTGATACCAGTAGTCTGTATAGGCTGTAGACTGTATATAGAGGTTATGTGACGTTAGTAAGAGATTTTTTTTTGTTAGTGATTAAATTCAAAATGAATTAAAAGGAAATAGTCAGAAACATAGATAAATAAAAACCTAAAACAAATTTATTAGTTAATTAAGCCCCCAGCTTTTAGCTCGACACCTGTTTATTATTTCTGAATAATACAAAAATTACTTTTGTATTACTTAGAAAAATTTAATCGCAATTTAAGACAATCGATAAACCACAAAATTTAAGAACATGGGACGACAGTGTGAACCAATTATAAACCAGAGTCCTACAAAGTTAGTCGGTGTCTTTCGCTTTTAGTCATCCGTGACATGAGCTATATAACAAACACACTGACATTAAATTTCAAAATTTGTCCCAATTCCTAGATCAATTATTTGCATTTTATAAATACGTATTTCGACTACAAAATAGACATCATCAGTTAGAATTAGCTAATCGTTAAATTTAAAATTTTGCCCCAATTCCTAGAACAATTATTTGTATTTTATAAATACTTAGCTAATCGTTAAATTTCAAATTTTGCCCCAATTCCTAGAACAATTATTTGTATTTTATAAATACGTATTTTGACTACAAGGTAGTCATCATCAGTATGAATTAGCTAATCGAAACTATCTCTGGGATATGGAGTCAGAGATATGTTGCTCGTTGCTAATTTGGTGCGTGTCTCACAATAATATTAAAAAATAATTATTTTTAAAAACAGAAATTACGCGATCGCGTTCTGCTGTTCCTATTTCGAATTTATCAAACTCGGCAGAATGTTTCGCGGTATAATTACGTTGGAAATTACTTCTTTTTAAACAAATAAACGTTTTACCACAAAATAGGCAAATCAACTCCTTATCAGCTTTGTTAAATGTACCAAAACGATGCTCCCACTCGTTGATGCCAAAAAATATCCTCGTTTTCTTCGCAGACGGCGCCACACCTCCAGTGGTGAACTTATCCAAGACTGCTTGCGATGTATTCTCCATTATTAAAATCACTACTTTTATTTTTTTTGAAAAAAGATATTTTGCGAAAAATAATTTTCAATAGCACGAATAGTAGACTAAATCAAAACAACTCAGTCAGGTTGAGTAAGCTATCATAAAATTCCCACTTTATGTAAAATTTAACCATTTAGAAATTAGTAACAAATTAACCCCCAATCACCCAGCTTTGTCATTGACATGTTTATTGTCATCAAAAAATAATTAAATCAGGTATATAATTGTTTATTAGTTCTCCGATATGAATAATTTTGGCAAATTATTCGGAATTTCCAAAAACCTAATTCTAAAATCTAAACTAAAGCTAAACCATCAAAAAATTTAGAAGCGGTTTACAATTGTCAAGCGGTAAACGTAAAAGATCAAAAGATTTATATTTTATTCATACACAAATATATTAAAAAGGTACATCTTATGACCCAAATTACCAGCCCAAAATTTCAGCGTATGTATTCAATGAATTGTATAGTCAATAGTGTATACTTTGTATAATTATAATAGATAGTGACCATAAAAAGGGTTCGTATTATTATATTTTTTTCAGAAAATGTTTTAATTAAAAAAAGAAAATCACTCAGAGCTTGTAAAGTCAAACCCTGCCCACCTATGTTTTATATGATCTGACTGAGGTAGTATCTGAAGGATTATATGAGTTGACTCACCACTTAAGGAATTAAGTGTGTGAAGAACCCAACCCATTTATTGGCGGTATCCTTTTCTGACCATGCGGTGTTGTTATTGTCAATAAAGTGAGGATGTTGATCGAAGATAACCTTGATATTCAGATATTAAATTTTGAATATGGTTTAATTTTATTAAATCAGAATTTTGAATTGAGCCATTGTCTAAATTCATTATCTGTTTTCTTAATTTGTGTATGTAGATACTTTCATTTATCCTTCATTTTCTAATGAATTTGCATATCCACTAACAAAAATTTCACCGAGATGATATCAGTTTTTTATTGAAATATTAGGTACTCACTATTTTATATTCTACATAATATCGTGAATAATTCGATGATGCCGAAAAATGGATCTGTCTTCCCAACCAACTTCCGAAAATAAGTATTATATTTTAGAAAACTAGTATTGACTATAAAAGCTTTTCGAAAATTTTGTGGTATACTGATAATTTATTGATTTTAAATGAAAATTTCATTATTAAAAAATAACAATAGCAATTATGCATTGCCATGTTCCCTTAGGTGTGGCCGAATCAATATACCTTAGGCGTGGTTTTCTAATTTACTTTAACATATTCACAAACATTTCTTGACTTTACCCATATTATATAAAACAATGTGTCCACAATCATTTTTTCATAGTTCTTTCTCTAATTGTTTCAGATTTTTAAGTAACCATGCTTATACGAAAAATATGCCGTGAGAATGTTGTATTATTAATTGGATTTATCCTGGCAACTTTAATTCAAAAAAGTGTACCATTATTGTATCCACGTGACTCTGAAACACGTGATCATCGATCATTGGATGGAATATGGAATTTTGTACTTGCACCTGAATCAGATCCAAAACGTGGTTGTCATGAATTTTGGCAATTGCAAGATCTTAAATTTGTAAGTTCCAAATTGTTTCGTTTTCAATTGTTTTTGAAAATTACTTCGATGTTTGTCTATTCGTTTAAACACAGGATATTTGGCAAAATATTTAATGAATTATGTTCGGTATACGGTTTTACTCGGATATATGGTTTTATCCGAATGTCCCCTTTTTTTTTGGGAAGTAAAATACAGGATTCCAAATTCGCCGAACACTAAGACCGCAAATACAGCTCGTACTATAGGCCACAAGTATAGCAAACATTTTTCAAAATGTTTTAGTCGATTTGTTTCTTATTCATTCGGTTTTTTAAAGAACTTTTATCCGAAGCATTTTATCGAAAATCGAAGGCACAAATCAATTCTAAAATTTTGAGACAAATTTATATACGAAATGAAATCAATAACGAAAACGGGGACAATGGAATATAATTTAGGATGTGCACTTTTATAAGTGCATTAATCAATTATAAAATTTTAATGAGCGATACTTTTGAGGCCATTTAAAAACTATCAACTTCTTGCAGCTGATTTGAGCCGAATCCATTTGGTTCTTGTAAAAATGTTTCAAATAAAAGTCGTTCATTATAAAAATACTAACAACTTTTGTTCTAAAATTTAGATACAACAACGCTATTTACGGAGTTGATGATAAAATTTTTAATTATGTGTTTTTTAATCTATTTTTCCAGTTTGATAATGTAATAAAAATGCCAGTACCATCCAGTTACAATGATATCACCCAAGATCGAAAGGTTCGGGATCATGTGGGTCCTGTATGGTATGATCGAACATTTTTTGTGCCATCAACATGGAATCATTCTGATATACGAATATGGCTAAGATTTGGTAGTGTACATTATAATGCCAAAGTCGTAAGTTTATTTATCCAAAAATAATTATTATCAAATTTATATAATACTAGCTGAATTCCCCGGCGTTGTCCGTGGAACTCCAAGATTTGCTGCGGCACTTTTGGTGTCGATAGCGTACTACTGAATTATTATTTATTAATTAGACTTTATTAATTTTTACCGGCACTTTCGCTTTTTACCGGAACCTCCACCTTTTTACACCTCGGGTTACATTATTTTTAGTTTTAGTAAGGATCCCTAATTTTTTTGAAAATATAATATAGCCTATGTCACCCGGGGATAGTGTAGCTTCCCAACGGTGAAAGAATTTTTTTAATCGGTCCAGTAGTTTTGGAGCCTATTCAATGCAAACAAACAATCAAATCTTTCCTCTTTATAATATTAGTATAGACTAGCTAAATTACCCGGCGTTGTCCAGGCTAGATGTACCCGAAATGCGTTACAATGCCTCTTTTTCGGCAAATTAAATCAACGATTAACACTTCTAGCAAATCAGCCAAGTAGCCGCGCTTTTAAAGGCATTGTGTGTACTTGGAACTGGGAAGTTATGGGTTCGAATCCCGGCATCGGCAGTTTGTCAATTATTTTAAAAAAATGGGGGTGGTTAATTGACTAAACTGTCGGCATATGGACAAGAACGAAGTTACCGACTATGCTTGTTACTGAAGAAGATTTTATTACTGAAGAATGTGAAGATTTTCTGCAGTTTCCTTCCCGAACTCCAGATGAGTACCGGCATAGTTCCTATCAAAGTTGGCTGCAGCCGCACACTCACATCCTCACATCCTTAGGCATCATAATAGACCTTATGGTCGAAGTGTATCCCGTCCAGAGCAGCCTCTACAATCTATCTAACACTTCCAGCAAACATCGGTTATGGTTATATGTTATATGGGCTACAACAAAGATTATCTCAAAGTTGTGGATATTCTCACCGATGTCTTATGGTGTAATTCAAATTACCGCCGAAATTGTCGATGATTCTTATATAAAGATTTCTTCTGTGAATAAGCACAGATCATAACGTTCTAGGCGGCAAATATCAACAAGAATGTGCAAATCCTTTTTGACATACACCTATTTAGTAGTTTCTAGTTTAATTTGGCCGAATTATCTAGCATTAAATACAATTTTCATTCACTTCTAGTGGGTAAATGGTGAATTGGCAATTACACATGAAATTGGACACTTACCTTTTGAGAATGACATAACACAATTTTTACAAATTGGTGGTAATAATCGGGTGACTGTTGAAGTTGATAACGAATTGAATCGATTTACTGTTCCACAAGGAGATGTCTCCAATGTTTCAACGTAAGTACCAATCCCTATATTTTTAGAAAAGTTGTTGGGGAAGTAGATTTTAATATGGATCTTGCGTAGGTTTCGTACAGGGTTAGAGATCACAATTCCACTCAAAGTTTACAGGAAAAACGGCTTTTTGTTAATACCCCTTTACATTTCGTTTTAATAAAATAAATTTTTAAGTTCGATCTACATTCCGTGAAATAAGTGCTTCGATAAGTTTTTAAAATTTTCCATAAAACAATTTGTACTTATGAGCAAACTGTTTCTAAAATTTTACGTTCTAAAATAAACTTGAGTGTGGGTATATTGAGATTCAAAAAACTGTAAGAATTCAGCGTGAGATGTCGTCCAAAATCCGAATCATTGTTTTTATAGATATTAAATTTAACAATTAAACAGTAATATTTGAAATTTTCGTAACAAATTTTTTTTCGAAAACAAATTTGTTATTTTTAACTAGCTACCTTGTTTCTTTTTTTCAAAACTAACATAAAATATCTCGTTCATAAAAATTGAACCACCAGTAAGTCACATTCTAATCGTATATATTACTTACTATATGTATATTACATACAATAACACTTATAATATTTTAACTGGTTCAGTTTTTATGAACGGGAGTGTAATTCTCCTGCTGCTAGAATATTTTTTTGGCATAGTACGGTCAAAAATATTATTAAAATTCAAATATAATAAATGGTGAAGCTTTTGAAAAATGGGCTCTAATTCGAGAACGGCATTAGCAAAAAATTCGGTTTCAGTATCAAATGGTAGAGAATAAATCGATCTTTATTATGTATGCAATTTTTCTGCTGCTATTCAAAAGATATTAAATGCTCAATATTCAAAAGATGATTAACCATTACTACTGTTAAACTTCAAAAGGTAGAAATACCACTCGAATGTTCCGTAGGAGTCCCCAATCAGAGAAATATAATTTCCCAGACTGGTATGACTGAATTTCGAATGAATCGAACGCAATTAGAACAATAATTTAGTTTGTAATTTACCAGGAAAATATTTTTAAATGTACACTCCCGTTCAATAAAATTGAACCCACCTGAATCGAATCAGTCTTTCACAATTTTGATTATTATTGTAGTAAATGTTTTTGACAGATACAACATTTTATTTTATTTTTATACGTAAAAGGGAGATATAACACTTAACAGGTATTTACATTACATATTGTTACATATTGTTACTCTATCACTGATTTGTTTACATAAATAAAAAATATAAAACTTCCATTTCTTTTTTCACATTTATCTTTGTTTATAAATAAATAATATACAGAGAGTTACAAAAGTGAGGAGTTTTATGAAATGTAAGAAAATTAGCATTTCAGGTTGGTTCAATTTTATTGAACGGGAGTATACTATGATAACAAATGCTTTTGGTTTCGGACAAACTGTTTCCCCATTTTCTTCGGCAAATAATATATGAATAAAAATCAATAATTTCAGAGACTATGGAGTATTTTTGCAACAAACATACACATTTGACTTTTTCAATTATGCTGGTATACATCGACCCGTTGTCCTATACACTACACCTCGCATATACATCGATGATATATCAATAAATACGTACATTTATAATGGTAAAGCGTTTATCGATTTTGTTGTACATACCGCTGGATATTATGAGGATGAAATATCACCATTTTGTCAGGTCAAACTATTGGATAAAAGTGATTCACATGTTGGATTTACATACAATACATCAGGGAATGATTCATGTAAAGGTCAACTGGTTGTTGAACATCCAATATTATGGTGGCCATATTTAATGCATCCACATCCGGGATATATGTATACATTGGAAGTATCGTTAATTGATCTGGAGAGTAATAATGAGATTGAACCGACACCAATAGATGTATATCGATTACCATTTGGGATACGTACAATTCGATGGACAAATAAATCTTTGTTAATAAATGAGAAACCTGTGTATTTACGTGGTTTTGGGCGTCATGAAGATTCTGATGTAAGTAATTAATCAATTTTATTTACAAACTCTTATCTATATATCAGAGGCAAATATGGAGGAAATAGTGGGTTGCTTTGAGCGGCGAGTTTATATCTGCTCAGATAGCCAATTTGCGTTAGAAGGAATCTGCTCCGCTAAAATAATAATCTCCTTTAGAGGTAGATTGTAAAGGCTGCCCTGGGCGGGCTACACTTCGACCATAAGGTCTATTGTGATGCCTTAGGATGTGAGGATGTGAGTGGAGTGAAAAGAATTTGTGAGTAGACTAAGAATTGGTAGGATATGCGGCTGCAGCCGACTATGATAGGAACTATGCCGATATTCATCTGGGGTTCGTGAAGGAAACTGCAGAAAACCTACTCAAGCATAGCCGCTTACTTCGTTCTTGTCCTTACGCCGACAGTTTAGTCAATCAACCGTCACTTTTTTTTTTCTTTATAATTGACTAACTGCCGATGTCGGGATTCGAACCCCTAACCTCCCAGTTTCCAAGTACTGCATACTTGGCTGGTTGATAATCTCCTTTGGTTCTCAAATGCGCAGAATCACTGGAGAGGGCAAATGTGGTCACCTTGATGTGGCTATCAGTAAACTGTGTGGTTGAAGGTAATGAAACGGCCAAAGAACTCGCCCGTTAAGGTGCCACACTCTCATGACAGGGACCGAAACTTCGTCAGCTCTAAACGCAGAGTTGGATAAGCCAATGAACAGGAAACGTAAAGATACAGCAGGCTGCAGGCAAGCCAAACAAACCTAAGTTCATCCTGAAAAAGCGAAAAGAGATAAACTTTCTAGTTGCTAACCGGGAAGGCTCAAGAAGCATCTATCTCTCATGAGGTTAGAGGGTAGTGCAATCTATCCCGACTGTAACGAAACGAACGATACTCCCTTCCATCTTCTGGTAGAATATCCTTACAGAGCCAGAATGATATATCTAGCCTTCGGCTCAACCGAAATAGAGGAATCTGAACTATAACAATTGAAGTGGAGCTCTGCCCTGTCATTCGCAAAAAAGAGGGGTAGGTTCGACAATGAACACAGGGCTAGAAGAGGTTCAGGGGTGTGTTAGAGATCGGTAAAAAAGCCTAGAAAGGTCTACTTGCGAGGCTTTTTACCCTCTACTACTATTTGGTAACACCAAAGAGACTACCTACAAGGGTGCGATCCTTGGAAAGTATATTTTGTGCCCATTTTATCAAAAAATTGCAACGGGTACAAATATGTATTTAAAATACAGCAAAACTCATATCAAAGTGGCTCATAATACTCCCGAAATTCTCGATGATTTACCTATGCCCAATTTTCGGCCGTGAATTCAAAACCATTGATGAAACCTACGATTTTGTGGGAGTAGATATCAATAATTTGGTAACCAGTTTGGATCGAATTTGTTTTATAGATACGTGGAAAAGGTTTAGATTTAGCATTGATAGCCAAAGATTACAATCTAATCAAATGGATTGGTGCCAATACATATCGAACATCACATTATCCATACGCTGAGGAAATAATGGATTTTGCCGATGAAACTGGTATCATGATCATTGATGAATGTCCAAGTGTTGACACTGTGTAAGTTTGAAAATTTTGTAAAATTCATAAACCAAAAACAAAATTGGCATTTTTTATTTTAGCCCAATCGACGATAGTGAATCTGATTGGCTCATCTATGATCCATTCATTGAATTTAGGTACTAGAAAAAGTAGAGCTAATTTGTTAAATAACAAAGCATGATGTTTGATTATTTATTTTTGTCTTGTTCAAGTAACTTCCAGCCTGTTTATTTGCTCGCAATGTAACTGTAGCTCTCGTTAAAATATCTTGATTATTCTATTTAAATTTAATCAAAAATAATCCATATTTACCCAGTGTCCTGTTACTGATTGATAATAAAATTTCTGATCGATTAAATTTATTGCTTGTTTGTAAATTTTTAATAATTAATTTATAATATATATAGGGTGTACACTTAAAAATATGTATGAAGATAAAAAAAGATCTTCACTCCTAAAACTCGAAGAAGAAAAATAAAAATAAAACTTTTGCTGTTGAAAATTTTTAGACTATGCCTATTGTTTTTTAAGGAAGTTGGGATAAGTTAATGCGGGTTAATGGAATATGGAAAATTGTCCAAAGATTAATGTACAAATCTATAAAGTAATCCAATCTTTTTATTAACCGACTTCAAAAAAGATTGTTCTAAATACGTAGTGCTTTTTTAAGCAAAATATCGAATGTCTCTATCTTAATTTTATTTTTGTAGATTATGTTTTGTAGATTTTTGTAAATTATAAAGACAATCTTTATAATTTTAGCATCGGCCGATTTTGTACATTCCATTGTCCCGCACTAATTTATCCCAAGTTCCTTTAAAATAATTGTTCAAGAATTTTTTTAAATAATCTTTCTAAGTTGGTATCACTGATTCTTTCTTTTTTTGAAGCAAAAAATAAGCTAGCTATCTCTCCATCTGAGAACAGCACCACTTAAGCAATAGGGAATATGCATGAAAATTTTTTTTCACATTTATTTTCAGAATATGAAAATACTGTTAATACTGTAATAATATTTAAAAACGAAATTAAAATCCGACAAATATCAAGGAAGCTATAAGCTTTTAAAGATTATTATCTGTCTCTTTCTTGCAAAAATACTAAAAACGGAGTTTTACGTGTATTTTAAATGGTGAAAGTGTAATATGACGTCACATAACATATCAAGAGGGCTATCACCCTCGTTGTCTAATCGGGAATTTCAATCATTCATATCTCGCTTATTTTTAAAGTTATTTAAAAAGTAATTTTACCTTGATATTTGTCAAGTAAACATGCTTCAATTCAAGTGAAAAAAATTTTCATGCATATTCCCTGTTGCCAACTTATAGATATTCGAGACCATACTAAAGTATAAAATTTCCATCAAATATTGTTAAAAAATCGTATAACATTTTTTTATGGCACTAAAACTGTTATCAAATTTATTTTGGTTAAAGTTTACTACAGCTTCCTTACAATAGTAAAAACTTTTGGTCTAACTAGACGAAAATTCTAGCCACGACACTGAAGCTATGCAACAATTTCTTTCAAACTCTTTGGATCATTTTCTAGACATATGTGCTCGAATCTCCAAAGATATTTTATATTCATATAAAATGATCCAAAAAAACCCAATATTAAGTTTACACCTTATATATTTTTTTTATCTACAGAAATGTGAAATTTTACTAAATTTTTAGAAATTATTCACCAAACCTTTTGATCAAACATCAACGTTCGTTAACCGAATTAATTCAACGTGATAAAAATCGACCCAGTGTTATTGCATGGTCCATTTCAAATGAACCTAGAACGCAATTAGTAGCAGCCGATGAATATTTTGGAGCAGTTGCAAACCATGTTCGTTCTTTAGATTCAACGCGACCAGTTACTATTGCATTAGCACGGAGCTATAATGAAGATAAAGCTGTAAGTATCCAATCTTTCTTTCTTCGATCAGTCAATGGCGAAAATAGGGTACATGTGATTTATTTTGTTTTTAGGGGAAACACTTGGACATAATCAGTTTCAATCGTTATAATGGTTGGTATTCAAATGCTGGACGCGTTGATTTAATAGTCGATAATGTGATTCGTGAAGCTACAGCATGGCATAAAAAGCATAATAAACCTGTTTTAATGTCCGAATATGGTGCTGATACTCTGAATGGTCTTCATTTGGTAAGTAATCTTCTATCTTTGGTCTCCAAAACAACGTTCATGCAGATAATAGTCACTCGTGCCCTCCAGCATATACTTCCAAGATCTATTTCACCATCGGACTGGCTATACCGTCAGGGTGGCGTTTGATTCCTGGCCCTAACCTGCGTGGGCCTCGGAGGATTACTACCAACACGCAAAATAGTTCATACACGGAAAAGGAGGAAGGAAAAATAACTGGAAGAAATCGGCAAAGATGGTTTATATCAAACATCAAATAACGCTATTTGTTTGTCGCCAAGAGATTCGAATGTCAGTTGTCGACCATGTGCGTGTAAACTTTTATCCCAATATAAGAAACACATTAAGGCGATGCCTCGTTCTCTACTGCGACAAAAACTGCTGAACTCGTTGATTATCATAAACATAGAATCGGATCTTATCAAGGATAACCAGAGTAGCAGCTTTTACGAACAATTTATTAACAATCTAGCTTAAAGAATGCAGAATACCACCCCTTAGGCCCAATCTGACATTGTCGTGCACTCGAATTTTGGTGTGATCATATCATGGCTCATTCCAACCACAAGTCCAGTCCATCTACCACGCCTTGTTCAATATAATGCACAATTCATGAAATACTATTTTATTTCAACCAGAGTCCAGGATTCGTATGGTCTGAAGAATATCAAGTAGAATTAATGTCACGACATTTTGAAGCATTTGATGTGCTACGAAAAGCAGGCTTTTTTATTGGTGAATTTATTTGGAACTTTGCCGACTTTAAAACGGCACAATGTAAGTGTTGAAACACGAAACTGAACCAAAACGATCTTCTTAAACTTAAACATTGTGTTGCATTTTTTAGCGTATACAAGAGTTGGTGGCAATCGTAAAGGAATATTTACAAGAGACCGTCAACCGAAAGCTAGTGCTCATCATCTACGACGGCGATACTTTGTTCTAGCTAATGTTTTAGATAATGCAACTTTACCAGATGATCTGTTCCCGTATATCACAGTACGAGATGAGCTTTAACATCACAGAAAACCTACCAATAAATTTAGATCATATTTTGAAAATTTCTCTGTAGCCTGTTTCAGTTTCATTCTCCAACCTCGTTCCAAGAAACTCCAATCCCGTTTTAACAAGTACTTAATAATCCCTGAAATACCCATCGAAAATTTTTTTTTCTTCAACCAGTATTCGCAAAGACTTCTCTCGAGTTTTCGAAAATGATTTGAATTCATTTCTAGTCTAATTTTTAATATCAAATCGTAAAATTCGATATAAAATATGAATTTTTATAAAACAAATTATACATAGGTAAGGCGAAAAATGTAAGAAAAATTTAGAAGTGATTCTCGAGCTATTCATAAAAATTATCCAAAAACTATTTTTGAGGCCTAGTATCACCGCAACGAAGCGATATTAAAAAAATACTAAGGCATCTAGTTCACATAAAATCGGCCTGAAATATGACTACTAAACTTTTCTACACATCTCTGAATTAGACCTTACATGAAATCCTACACGACAGGCAATTACTAGTACCACACAACAGTGAAAATAAAAACACATCGTGAAAGAAGAAATTGTATAGTACGATGATTTGCTAATGATACGTATAGGGGTTGTTCATAAACTGCATGGTTCACAAAGAGGGGGAGGGATGTAATGATATTAAGGAAAAACTACAATTGTCTACATGGAGAGAGGGGGGTTAAAATATGACCAAAATAGTGCTACGTAGTTTATGAACGACCCCATTCAATAGATTTTATGTAAGTACCATTGTTCTGATCAGTATTCAGCTGTACTAGCTGATCATTTGGGTGTCCGCTCTAAATAACCTCAGAAAAGACATAAAGAATATTTACAAAAAATAACCTAATAACAGTTTTTTTGGCAATCGTTTACAGTCGCTTATAGTACACTTGAGCTAGAGATTCCATCGTTGTCAACAAATACACGCACTGAACACGTAAATATACCGTACGTTTAGTTTACATCTTCGCATAGCAGATCTCCCACAAGTATGAGAGAGTACATACAACACAACACAACAGTAACAAAACACATAAAACACATACATAGGCACATACAGTAACAAAACAAACCCATAAGGCCTCCTTCTCATACACATTGCTTAATGTATACATATGTACTCTCTCATACTCGTGGGAGATCTACTATGCGAAAATGTAAACTAAACAACTGATATGTCAAAACCGGCTTCGTTCTATCATTTTCGTCTTTTATTCATATTATTTTGTTACATGAATATAACGAATGGAAACAATAAAAAAAATATTTTAAAAAAATCAAAAAAACAATCGAAATGATGGATCACAACAATGAATGTAGTAAACAATAATTCGTATACGAATTGAATTGAAAATTATATTAATTCAGATTTGAAGATCCAAGTTATCAAAAAAACCAATCATTTTGACCATGTGCTATGATCAAGCGATTTGGTCTGTTTATATGGATGGACTCTTTAGTTTGAGTGGACTATAGTACCTGTAACTAACACTACCGTAACGGTATTATCAATATTGGTCTAAAAGATTCCAAGGTTACATTCAAAGGAAATCCATGGATATCATTCATCTGTAAAATGGATAGTTTTGGTGCCCCTAGATTGTCATCCTTATATGAAAATCATTAAATATTCTTGACACTTCAGAATTGAGACTTTCATAAGATTTAATTATTCGGTACCTGCCGCGACTTTGTGGACACATTTACATGACACATCAACGTTTACGAAATGTTAGAATTTTCTCATGAGTTTTGCCGCAAAACAAAGTCTTACTGTTAAAATTAGTTTTAATTGAAAATGTATAAAGAAGTGAAGAAAGTCGAATATCTCGACAATCTGCAAAAGTTACTCCAAAGGGCGATCGCTTACTGAATCATTTTTAGCGATTATTATTCAATTTTTGCCAATTTTTTTTAGTTTGACGTAAAATTAAGTCGCTTACTGTTTTTATTTCTTTAAAGGCGTTTTAATTGAAATATATTTAGAAATGAGGAAATTATTGTACCAGAATTTAACGTTAAAATAATACTTTAGGATTTGTTTGGATCTTTCTTTTAGACCAACGGTTTTTTTCTTCTGATATATGAAACATATAAAAGGTTATTTTAGTAGTACTTTATTTTCATTTAAGAGTTTGTTTCGAAAGAAAAAGTTATTTTTGTTTAACACATATGTTATTTTAAGAAATAAAATGGAAAAATGTTGTATAAATATAAAACGTTTATAAAAGATAATATTTATTATATATATATATATATGTAGTTAATTATTAATATTTTTGTTTTAATTTATAGATTATTGTATTTTAAGACAATAGTCTTGCCAATTTTATTTGCCATATTTTCTTATGTATATTAAAAAATTTATTGGAATATAATCACTTGTTTGTCTCAAATGATCTATGTAATATTTTATGAGAAAAATCAATAAATCTATAAGTGCATATTGTTCTTTTGTTAATTTCACCTGGACATGCCAGTAACGGGACCATCTTAAGTGAAACATGATTCTAGAGGAGGAAATACTGTCACTCATTTGTTCTAATAAAAAATTAAAATCCAAGTTTTTATTGGGAATTCAAGCAGTTTGATATGCTCTCTGGTGGGTAAATTATAAACTAGAGTTGGCAGGTCGATTACTCTTCGACCAACAAGTTTTGTGGTCGCACTCTGATCAACAACTTGCCAACAACTGCCAGTAGGTTTAAATATTAAGCTCCGCCTTCTGCCAGAGATCCTAATACTATCGTTTGTCTCATTAGTTAATGTTTTGTTGGCTACAAAATATTTTATACCCAGAACAAATTCTTTTGATAAACCCTGGAACAAATACGAACCTTGTACAAATTTTTAACCTAACGTTTATAAAATAATTGAGAATTTAGAAATAAAAAACAATATAAATCAACACCATTTACAAAAAAAAATTTAATTATGATTTTTACTTTTTTGACAGCTAATATGAAATGTATGTTATACTGACTTTTTTTTAAATACAATATATAATATTTATTAGCCGCTTTCAGGTGTGGTATTTCACTTATATTTTTAACCGATCAGAAATTTTTATTTCTTTAATTTATAAAAATTTACTATTCCTGCAATGGTTATAGAGCATTATTAAATGCGGTCGTCAGATGTCGTTTTCGTCGCTTACCCTACCCATACACGAGTACAAGAATTCTAATTTCTAACTCAATTAGAACTTGTCAAAATTTTGATTGGAAGATTTGAACCACACATAAGAGGTGAAGTTAAATAAAAGCTTGTAAAAATAAAACCACAATACAGATTGACAATTTAGTTTATTCCACAATTAAAGGTACATGTTTTTTTTTGTTATAGTTAATTAGATCATTTTTTTCACTTCGTTTCAAATGAAAACATTTTTTTTTAATATAATGAATATAGCAATTATTATAACATTCATATTTATTTATTTTTTTTTGGAAAAATAAAAAACAAATATTTAGATACTAATGTCGAACAGTAAGTAAAATTGTATGAATGAATAAGATCTCGAAAAATTAACTGTTCGACATTATCCGAAAATATTTTCTTTTCATAATAATCTTTACAATGATAGCGCGTTTGTCTGTTGTTTTTTTTTTTGTATTCATTTTCATCAACTGAAAAAATCTAACAAAAATTGTTTGTCACCTAAACTAAAAAAACGTTATACTTATATAGTTTTTTTTTTTTAATAATATTAATACAATGTATTTATTTATTTTTTTTATTTAGACAACATTTAGAAACTCTCTAGATACTTTTAGTAAGGGGGGTAATAGGATAAATTTGTTTTTGTTTTATACATAGAACGTTCTTAGTAGAAAAACAACTATTTAATATATGCCCGACTAGTACATATCATTTTTTTTTCATTTTTTAGTTTTACTAAACCATTTTTTTTCTCTAATGGAATTCAAAATAATTTTTTGTCAAAATATATACAGAATGATTTTTGAAACAATTGAAATTTCCATTTTAAGAGATCTCGAATTACTTGGAAGTAAATTAATTAGATTAGACAAGACAACAAGTGTTCAAACATAGAATGTGATCGAAGCGTTTTCGATTTAAATGATAAATTAGCGTCAAAAGCCGGAGACCAAAACCATATCTAGGAATAACTAGAAGACAGGCTACACCTCTGTCATTAACGCATCGGTGGATAAATCAAGCAAACTGCAGACAACCTGGCTTAATGGTAAAAACTCGAAAGAGATAAACCTTCTTGTTGGGATGCTTACCGGTCACTACAGACTCTAAAGACATCTATACTTCATGAGGTTAGAGGACAGTACGATCTGTCTAGACTGTAACGGGGTGGATGATGTACCCTTCCACATTCTGGCAGAATGTCCTTACCGAAATGAAGGAATCTGAGATAAAACAACGTCCTGTCATTCGCAAAGAAGACGGGCATGTTCGACACAGAACACAGGGCTAGAGAAAACGAACCAAGTGTGGTACAGGATTGAAGAGGTTGAAGAAGTTTTTAGGGATCGATAAAAAAAGGCCTATAAAGGTCTATTTGCCAGGCTTCGGCCTCCCCTCCACTGCTACTACTACTATCAAAAGCCAAAGTTCAATTTAAGAGTGTTGAACACAACTTTGTCAACAGTTCTTGAATGTTTTAACACTTGTATGTTGTTTTTTCTTCGATTTTGACGATTCAAATTTATAACTAGTCCTAATTCTTTTTCTATTTAATAACATGATCTTCAATTTCCGTTCGTGTGAGATCATAGAAAAAAGAGAATTATTATTAATTTAATAAGCTTTGCTATGCATTTAGGAAGGATTGGATTTTGCAGTCTTAAGTAATGTGTGACATCAAACATGAATTTATCTTTTTTAATCTCAGTTTTGAGCGGAAGGTATGTAGAATAAATTTTAAGAGTTTTCATTTTCTAATCAATTTCAAGTTTTTCTCTATAATTTCGGTTTGTTTTGAAATTTATTTTTGTGAAAAAGTAAAACTTGTTTAGATTCTTAAAAATCTGCTTTTTAAAGGGACTTTGGTTTTCATCCTTGTTTCAAAATCATTCTGTAAAATATACACATATAAATTTTTATTTAAATATAGACACATACCATACAAATGAAAAACAATCCACCATAACAATAAACAATTTGAACAAAAAAGAAAAGAGCATATCGAAATGCCTCTGCAAAACTTGGGGCCAAAAAATAAAACCTTGGAGCAAATTGGATGACAATCTCACACTATAAAAGGATTTATTTTGAATTCGATTTGTTTATCAGTGTCTTTCTATATAAAATGATTTTTTTTCCATTTTTAATTCAAAACTTTCTACTGTTCGTTTTTATGAAGCATTTTGTTTTTCTTTAAATAAAATTAAAACATACTACGATTTTCACTTTCAAGTTATACCCCTTCGTAACTCGAAACAGTGGAAACGATATCAATAACAAAATTTTTTTAAATGTACGATAATCTTGTATATACTGTGCACACTTGTGTTTCTTCTATGCGTTGGGCAAACCAATGAGCGCTAATTATCAGGTACAAAGTTGCCAAACATAGGCGATGATGGTCTCTAATAGTATTCTGAAAGAAACAGTAATTTCCAATTATTTGATCCTGGTATTTTTCGTTTACATATGGACAATATTGTCTTGTATAACAAGTGGTTTGTATCACGGGAACTCAACCAATAATAACTCCTTTGTAAACAAAAAATTCCAGAAGAAGATCAATTGGCAGGCAAAACAACATCCATTCACCATCATTGTCTGTTATTTTCTTCGATAGTTCGCCCTCTGCGAATAAAAGACAAAATGCTTGATAATATTTACCTTAAGTTTGCTGTTAATTTGAAGACATAAGGCCAACGCATAGAAGTAACCTATACGTAATAAAACAGTGCACACTCAACCAGTACTAAAACTTTAAAATCAAAGTCTTAATAAAATTTGTTTCGAACATATTAAATAACAAATGAATATATTTGCATATGTAGGGTGTACTTTAGGCACTCAGACATACTTTACACGTAGATAATTCCCATTAAAATAAGAAAAATCCTTTATTTTCGAAAATACTTTACGGGACCATATCTCGAATACAAAACATTATCGAATATATGTTCAAAAGACCTTTCCTTTTTATTCTAATGGGTACCATTTTCTGGTGTTTGCGAGTAACGTGTTACTTTTAACGACGCTATCGTTATCGTCACTAATTTTAGGTAACGGTAACAATTTTGAAAACTGTAAACTTAACGATTTAGATAGATAGGGGTTTAAAAAGTACTGCACTTCGACCTTATGGGCCGTTTTGTCGTCCTTCTACTTCAGTCTGACGAGATTCGCTTCTCCTATATGTTGGCAACGGCCAGGAGCTTGCTTATCAGGTCTTCCTGAAGGTTTATATATTCGGAGTGAGATGCACCGAATCTCTTGTATCTGCTGTAACCCAGAGGTTCGCAGTCAAAGATAATGTGGCTGGATGTTTCTTCCTCCTCGCCACACAATCTGCACTCATGGACCCGTTATGGAGCCCCATTGTGTGTAAATGCTTCTGCAGGGGTAATGTCCGGTAAAGAATCCGGTAACGTTCCGCAGTTGCAACCTGTTCAGCTTCAGTGCATCGAGATACTCCACTTCCAAGTTAATAATTGTTAACATGTTACTATTAATGACGTTACCGTTACAAAATAATAAAAAAGTGACTCCAGCAGTGCTTTCTCCCTTCAAAGTATGACGATAATCTTAAGTTACATCCCCTGTATTAAACAATTAAAATTTAACAAATAAAATCGATGAATTATTAAATATTTTTTAATATTACAACAAAAATTAATTAAATATTAAAAAATTTACAAAGCCTAAAGTATAATATTTTGTTGGTAATTTTTAAGAATGCAAATAAATCAATTTGATAGAGGCACTAATGTTTGTTCTTTTTTTAAATAGAATAGCGGTTGAATAAAATTTTTAATTGTTTTAAATAAAAAGAGTTTTCACCATGTATGTATTAAATATTTGCAATGAGAAAAAGATATTTTATTTAAGTATATTTTACATCCACATACCGACTAAGATTTATAAACATTTTTAGGTTCATTAACATTTCTAACGTAAAAGACGTAGAATTCAATTTTCAAAAATTACCCCAATTCCTAGATCAATTATTTGTATTATATATTTCGACTACAAAGTAGTCATCATCACTCTGCATTCTTTTCTTCTGTCGCCGTCTCCATTCGGAGGTTAGCGATCATCATAGCAATTTTCACTTTTGGTACAGCAGCACGAAATTGTTCAACCAAGGGCACACCAAACCAATGAATAACCAAACATTATGAATTAACTAATCGTAATTATTCTCCGAGGTATGTGTTACTCTTTGCTAATTTGGTGACTGTCTTGCCTTATATTTGAGGGAAAGAAATACAGAGCCTTGATTTCTTTACTGGTTATATCCTGGAAAACAGTCACAGCAACGAGTAACATATCTTTGAGAGAATAATTACGACAATTAATCCATACTGATAATGACTACTTTGAGATTGAAATACGTATTTATATAATACAAATTAATTGTTCTAATTGATTTGGAACAATTGGAACAATTTTTGAAATATCAAAAATTTTCAGTTTTATCTTTGATTAATTAATTTGATGAAGATTTTATAAACCTAAAAAATGTTTAAAAATCGAAACAATGTGTGGAGATATTTTGAGTATTTGTTTGTACGGAAAAACGATATTCGAAAACAATTAAAGTAAAAACTCTTTGTTAAACAATTATTGTTTTGTAAATAATATTTATAATACTGAATTAATTTTTAAAAAATATATCGTTATTTTTGAACACATAAAAAATCATAATAACATGGGCGTTATTTTAGGAGTTATTCAGAAGATACTTAATATTCTTTTACCCTTGAGTTTCATTCCTCATTATAATTAAAATATAATAACGCCGTTAATTTGTATTGGATAAAACTTAACACAAATACAACCGTATATAGTTTTTCTAAAATTAAATAAAATGACTAGAATAAAATTGTAATTAAAATGAAATACAACATAATGTACATTATTATAACAAATACAACAAAAATAATAATTAAATTTTCATTGAAAAGTTACGCCAAGTATGCATGTCCTATATGATCATACAGCGATCTGATCATACAGCGATATGGTGTCCTATATGTCCTACAGCGATCCAGGCAACTAATAAAAATTATGAGTGTGTTACATTTCAAGTTCTAAAACTGATTAAAATACACAGGGTGTTCACAAAAATAGTAAAATAACATTCTCTAACTTTTCCAGGTGAATTGCTTATATGCGCAATTGGCATTTACTATTTGCGTATGCGCCTATACGCGCTTAATACGCATACGCACAATAGAGAGAGTAGTAAACGCCATTCGATCTGAGCTATGTTCTTTACGTTTTGAAGTGATCCAAACGGTGTGAACAGACATAAGCTATCCTCAGCTATCCGATTCTGTTTGAAAAAAATATGGGTTCCCATTTGAAAAACTCAGTTAATCTTTAAATAACCTTGAAGGCCATGGTCAGGATGGAAATCAAGGTCACCATAAGATGCTCCTTCGAACAAAACAACTTCTATTCGGGTAATTTGTTCCAAAAACGCTTCCTTGAAGAAATATTCAAGTACATGATTTAAAATGAGCACCCTGTATACCTCTTTGAAACTGATAATGAAAATAGCTGATAAATAATTAAATATCAAAATATTTTAACGAACTGATATTTCTCTGAGAAAAACCTAAAATTTCTAGAACTTCAAAAGAACAAACTCGTAGTATCATACGTTTAGATGATTGTCTCTTAAAGATGTAATTTTTAATGGCTGCCTTCTGGTTTTTGTGATCGAAACCAGGGTTTTAGATTTTTTTTTCTTTACTGAAACCGACGCCGCTTGTAGTCTACATCTATGTTGTACGTTATTTAGGAGACTGTTTCTCTTCATTTTTTTGTCACATTTATTAAAACACTGACTACAATATATACATAATGAACATGTTCAGAACACTAAGTACTTTAGTAACATAAGTAAGTCAGTCAATCTAACAAATAATCTTCTGAGCATCTAATTTCTGCGTGTTTCCCTCAGGTAACACTTACTAACTTGCCAGCAGTGTTGCAAAATTGGGGGAGTATACAATCCCAAGAAAAAATCACCTAGATTGTCTTCTAGACTTTATTAAATACACTAAATTTAGGGAAAATTCCTCAATCTGGCAGCACTTACTAAGCAAATTGTGTCACATTCTAAGTATCTGTCAAGTGTCCTGGCAAAAAACACAGTTAGATATACTTAGTAACTTACTTAGTTTACTAAGGACTTAATTGTTCTGAACGCGACCAATCTATTACGTTTAATTACTAACTGAGGAGGTAAAAATAAATTACATCAGTCATTTATTAACCCTCTTTGGTGTATTCCGTTTTTAACTGGTGACTTTTAAGAGTAAATAAATGACTCCGATTTGTTACACAAAATTTATAAAAGTACTTTTCGAAAATTCCATTTGTAATATAAAAAAAACATCATCTTTTGTAAAACTTCTTATTTAATAAAAGAGATTTTTTTAATTTTCTTTTTGTAATATTGAAACACAATTGGGCAAATTCAAATTTAATTTGAGAAAAATTATAAAAATTTGTAACAAAGTTTTAAAGAATCTTTTTATTTCGAAATATAACAACGTTTGACGTGCAATTTAAAAATTCTTATATATAAATAAATAACATTAATTATGGCGCTTGTACGTATCATATAATTTGCGTATTTTATCGTAAACATACGTTATATTTCAGATCTGGGATCTTTAAAAAAAAAAACTAAAACGTATTCAAGAAATCAATTGAGAAAAAAAGTCTATTAAACTCTTTTGATAATTACGAGAGTGCATAGTATTAGTAAAATTACTCATGATGTCACATTCTAAAATGGCGGCTTCAGTCAGGCTACATTTCAATAATTAATTATACCTACAATACTATAACACGGATGCAAGCTACTGACCGACTCGCACATGACAGTAACTCGCATAATGCATTCACACGGTGCAAGTTACTGCAGTAACTCGCCTCGGCAGGTCGCATGCTAGCTCTCACCGTGTAACCTAGGCATTATTCTCACTCACTAACACTTCAGTCTAGGTTACACGGTACGAGCTAGCGTGCGAGCTGGCCAGACGAGTTACTGCAGCGGAGCAACTTGCACCGTGTGACCGCATCATGCGAGTAACTGTCATGTGCGAGTCGGTCAGTAGCTCTCATCCGAGTTACTACAACATTTTTTGTTTTTACTCGCCACGCGCCTTTCCCCACCACGCCATTCGCATGCGACTCGGACGTCAACTCGCACGTTTTTAACGAAATGATAGTAGCTTGTACGCTCAGGTGCACTCCGGGTGCATTCTCTGCTGCTGCACGTGTTTATCTTGTTTCGACAGACAAAATGACAGCGGATAGGCGGACTTCCGAGCAAAATTTAAAGTTTGTGAATCTATACAAGGATCAAAAATTATGGAATTGTTTGGATTCTAATTATAAGAACAGAGATCCTGCGGAAAGCGTCGCGAGACATGCGAGTCACGCCAGCAGCTCGCACTTGTGTGACCAGGTGAGGCGAGTCAAGCTACTGTCATGCCAGTACAAAGTGACAGTAGCTATCTACTGTCAAGCCAGTATCTCGCACCGTGTAACCAGATCAGGCCTTTCGACATTCTAGAATAGATTTCAACGGTTTTTTCCTTAAATATCCCAAAGCTATAACGAACCAGGCTGACTAAATACAACCAAAATAATAAAAATTTGAATCAGCCAATATAAAATTATAACCTGTGTACAACAATATAAATATATATATATAAATTTTTTTCGTCAAAACGTTCAACTGTGTTTTTTTTTATTTATAGCTAAAATATACTGGGGCGATGGGGATACTTTAGGTCTAGGAGATAGTAGGCATTCTTTGGAGGAGCTGGAAGTGGGATACATGGGACAAAGGGAGAGAGGCAGCGACACATGTATACAACAATAATTTTTTTCTACTACATTATCTCATTATTTATATATAGTATATATATATATAGTTAAATATATAATTAGTTTTCTTTAATTAATGTGCTATTTTTATTAATTAATTAATTTATTATTAATTATTATTTTATTTGTTTTTAATCTAATATTTAATAATAATCTTGATATTTATATAATTTCTTACACTTGGCATTATTATTTAATTAATTAATTTTTAATTATTAATTAAAAATCATTATAATAAATATCCTAAATCGATTTCACATATTTAAATAAAAATCATTTATTTTTATTTTATTTATAATTAATATCCCTCTCTACACAAGCTTAATTAAATTCTCAAAAAAAAAAATTAAATAAATAAATAAAAGAAATTGGTTTTGTAAATTGAAAACAAAAATCTCACGAGCTCGAATATTCTATATATGGCGACAGCTGTATTATTATTTATATATTTTTTTATTTAAGGATGTTTTTGGTTTATGACCGAGAAGAAGAATTTTATGAAGCAAGAGGTTTTTATTTTGTAAAACGATGCGCGCGGCGTCATATTATATTTAATATTCTATTATACATTTTTTTTTATAAATTTTCTTCTAAAGGAAAACTGACGACAAAAAGTAGTAGGCCATTTTGTGTTTATTATATTATTATATTCGGGTTTTAATTTTTAATGTACTAAAAAATGTACTAAATTTTCTGTATATATTAACGATGAATATATAACATTGAATATATACGAGGTCTGTCCGAAAAGTATCCGACCTGCTTTTATATCTTCGCGCCAGATTATATCTCACGAACTTATCGGTTGCTCGCCGACACCTACAGGACGTATAGTTCATGCGCAGCGTGTATTTGTTTACAAAGCCTTTTTTGCGTTCGTCGGATTTTGTTATTGTTAAAAATGACTAAAATATCAGACCAACGAATTTGCATAAAATTTTGCTTCAAACTCGGAAAAACTAATTCGGAAATATTCAAATGATGCAGATGGCTTTTGGGGATGAGTGTATGGGCAAAACACAAATAAAAGAGCGGTATAATCGTTTCAAAAGTGGCCGCACATCTGTTGATAGTGATCCTAATTCTGGCCGACCTTCAACGCCAACAACACTGGATAATATCGAGCGTGTGCGACTTGCGTATGAAGAAGATCGACATTTAACTGTTCGCGAATAAGAATATGATCTTGGAATACCAAAAACTACAATTTGGGAAATTTTAACCTCAAATTTAGAAAGTGGAAGCGGTGGGAAATCTCATCGAATCTTGTGCAGCAGTTTTTAACTAAACACAATATCGCACTGCTTCGCCAACCTCCGTACAGTCCCGACATAGCCCCTTGTGACTTTTGATTGTTCCCGAATTTTGAAAACCGCTCAAAGGACACCGGTTCGACGACAAAAAGACGGTTGAAGATAATGCGATGAGGGCACTCAAGGCTATTCCAAAAACTGACTTCCAGGACTGCTTCGGAAAGTGGAAACTCCGCTGGGAGCGTGTTATTCAATCAAATGGGGACTATTTTGAAGGATGCCACTCGCCCGATGACGAAAAATAATGCCAGCGCGGAGATATGAAGGTAGGTCGGATACTTTTCGGGCAGACCTCGTATAATCGATTTTTGTTTTCGTAATTGAAAACAAAGTGAAAATGACCTCATAAATGTGTTTTTTTATTTAGAATGTTGAATGTCACCCTGAGAGGTATTTACAATCAAAGAGAAAAATGTCATATTAGGGCCGTTCACAAGTTGAAAAAAGTGTTCATATAATCAGAGTTAATGTGAATGAGTATTAACTCTAATTGAAAACTTGTGATAGTCTAAGAGCCATGGTGAGCCTCCAATTTTATTTCGTCATAGAACTAATTTACTTATAATTAAGGGTGAATGATGGTGTTCTTTTGACGAAAAAAAACTGGCAATGACTTCTTAGACTTGTATGGCGTATGCAACTTCTAATGTTTAATAATCAGTATTCAAAAATTTTCCTAACAAGAAACCAAGATTAAAATTTCTTTGGCATAATCGTAGCCTATCAAAGAGGAAATATATTTTGTAAAATTTCTTTGGCAAAATAATGAAATAGTGCCAACGGGTTGATTAATTAGAATGTTAAATCGTAGCCCCCCGAGAGCTAACGATTTAACAATCCAAGAGGAAATTGTCGTATATTTTAAGAGGCCTTAGGAGAGCCCAATGTTTTCTGTCATAGAACATGACGAAATATCATTCCTATAACCTCTTAGACTAATATGGTGTATGCAACTTCAGTATTCAAATATTTATATCAAATATTCTCCTAACAATAATCCGAAAATGATATTTTCCTTGGCAAAATAACGAAATAGCGCCAACGGGTTTTAGAAAAATATAGATGGGAAAAATTTTTAATTCTTATTTGACAAGACCGGTTAGTTTTGTAGGCTATAGATGGTAACACAACCCACTAGCTTACATTTGATAAATTTTGGACGATTTTTTTTAATATTAAAAAAAAATCTATTAAATTTAGAAGTTTGGACAGTTTACTCTCCTTAAAGTATTCTGAAAGGCAAAAATCATTATTACAAGGCACATACTTTATAGGATATTTTCACTTTGTGTTTCATTTCAATGAATTCGATACCCTAATATTATTATTAGCGTATTATTTTCAAAATTTTTGAAATTTCTATATATATATACAGAAATCTGTTTACTAGCCACTTGCAGCAGATCATTCCATAAGAGAAGTTACATGTGAAAATATTTATGTCGGAATTTTACCTCCTAGTTTCCCATTAATTCACACGTTAAACTGAATGAACTTGCCCGACAAGGGTTTGTGTTCTTTATTTTAAATTTCAATAACTAAAAAAATTATTTTCTATAAAACCAATATGAAGCAGTCGGGTAAAATTTTAACATGAAGAAAATTTAAGGACTATTTCTTGTGTCATTTAATGCAAATTAACTCTCTTAATTTCCTTTTTCGAATATGCGTCCGTTTCGAAAACACCATCGATATCCAAAAATCAGTACTTTCCTGGAAATTTTTACATCTATTAATATCTATGAATAGCAACAATTGTTACTGTCAAAGATAAAATGAGTATTCAACAAATAGTGCAGAACGTAGGATTCGTTCAGGGTATTTTTAGAGCTTATGATTTTTTTAAACCGCATTCAGATCTCTTTTCTGATAAAACTATTTGTTATTTTTTATGATCATTCCTGATTATTGTTTAAACAAGAGTGTGCTGTGATATGCGCTCTGCTTAGAACTGGGAGATTACGAGTTCGATTCTCAACGGTGGCAGTTTATCAATTAATTTTTTTTTAATGGATTAGAACGAAAGTAACCAGCTATGTTTATGAAGGTTTTCTGCAGTTTCCTTTCACGTACTCCAAATGAATATCGGCATAGTTTCTATCAAAGTCGGCTGCAGTCGCACAATCAACCAAATTCATAGTCTGCATACAAATTCCTTATCCTTTAGAGATCTGTAAAGAGGGCCTAGAAAGTTCTACTTGCCAGGCTTTGAATACTACCCCTTTTTGTATATCTCTCTCTTTTTTTAAACTTTCCTGGTTTAAACAATAGCCAGAAATGATAACAAAAAAATAATAAACAATTTTATAATCAAAAAAGTGTCCCGTATACGATTAAAAGAAAATCATCAACTCTTAAAATTTCCTGATCGGGTACGCATGCCAAATGCGTAGCACTATTGGAAAAAGATGGACAATTGTATCAATGACAACTTTTGGAATCTTTTGTACCCTGTATCTCACATATGTGATAATATCCGGAAAAAAATAGAAAAAGCTAATCTTCATGAAATTACTCAAAGAATCATTTCCTTAAATTTTCAAGACATCTTGAATTTTAGACCCTGTATAATGAATTACGTTCATTAATTCAGTTTGTTCATTTTACGGAGAGAAATCCCATTTTATAATAATTAATAATAATATTTACTTATATATTATACACATGAAGAAATCTTTTTTTAATAATAAATAACATATTTTTTTGTTTGTTTTGTTTTGTGACTGATACACAATCTGACACAGTGACACACGTGACATAACAGCAGACACACACTTACATACGAGACACGTGACAATTAAATAAATTTTGATCAAAATATTCTTTTGATTGAAAAAGTACATTCATTCACCATTCAAATAAAAAAAGACAATCGTAAAAGGTCGTATGCTTCTTTTTTTTTTGGTCGTTTCGTCATTTGTTTTTTGATGCTGTCATTTTGGGCCTTTTTTAAATTGTAGGTTATGCACAATACTTTTTGTTTTGTTTTTGTTGATGAGTGATGCCCGACGTATGTAGGCCTTTTGTTTGATATAGAGAGCAAAAATTTTTCCTACCTTATCCGATTTGTTGGAAGCATTGGTTTTGGAGGATGTTACAGGATATATGATGTTTTTTTTTTCTTGAAGATCTTTCAAAACAATGCGAGAACGGAGATTCGTACAGTATCTACTTTTTCCGTTATCTTGTGATACTTTTAGTAGCACTATCTTAGTAAGTCTTCAAATGTAAGACAATAACGCTACACAAAAACATTCATTTAATAAATATTCCACACGCATATTGCACAGATTTCAGCTGAGCCCTTTTCTCGCAGGTACCCAAAATATTGTTTCTTAAATTAAAAAATTGTAAGTAACATGGCCGTGTATTATTAATGATGATAATCCATTCATCCATTTTGTAATCGCATACATACAATTTTTTGTTTTGTGTGTGCCTCAATAATGATAGGGTAGTAACATGTGTGAGGGGTGGTATAATGAATTTTTTACTCCCCTCCAAACCACCGTTTCATCGATACTTGACACCAAACTTCACACACACACAAATATTTTTGTTTAATTAAAATATCTTTTGTGTTTTAATTACAAATTAATTAATAAATAACTTTTTGTATTCATTTAATGATGAGACATATTATGGAGTGCTTATTATAAATTTTAAGCTGTGTTTTTTTCTATTGATAAATACCTCGCCGGATTAAAATTTTCATTTACAAATGAAAAACCTTTAAACTCTTCTTGATTTATTGAATTTACTACATCCATATTGATTGGTGTTAATACTGGCTCTTCTTTCGTAAATTCAGCATCAAAATTTAATGCATCTTTTTTACTTTTCTGGAAACAAAAACAAAGTATTTAACATCTCAAGCAAAAAATAAATAAAAAACAAAATAATTAAACAGAGCGAAATTATCAACACACTCAGGATGTAAAGTAGGAAAACAAAACCTTTTTTAATAATTTAATTAAATTCTACTTACAATTTTCGGTTTAAAAGGTGGTTTAACACGACGTGTTTCTAATGCAGCCCAATCAATATCCTTAAAAAATGAATGTGCTAATATGGCCGCCTCACCGCCATGCTGTACAATACAACCTAAACGTTTACTTGGATTTTTGGTCATAAAACCTTTTAATATTGAAACAGCTTCTTTACTCAACCATACTGGATATAAGACATCATCGTGTAATATTGATTCAAATAAATCATCTTCGTTATCAGCTTCAAATGGTGGTTGGCCAGCCATCATTTCATACATTAATACACCAAGTGCCCACCAATCAACACTTGGCCCATAATCTAATTCTTGTAAAATCTGTGAAAAAAGAAGTAATACAATTTTATAAATAACTAAAAATTTGAATATCAATAACACATACGAAATTTCAGCTCGCTATCTTTTTTCGTTTTTGATTTATCGTGTATACAGACGAACGGACAACTTTGCGGAAAAGGGCTAATTAGTTAGGTCATTATATGAACACCTATACCAATTTTTTTTTCTGCCATCAATATTTTCAACCGTTGCAAAGTCAGGACCAAGCTAAATATATCCTGGTGTATATTATATACCGAGTATAAAAAACTGTATACGTGATTTTGATGGCGATTGGCACATGTCACCACTAACGTTATGTCTATGTGTATGTAAAATTTTGTAATTTTCTGATCGCTGTATCAAAAATCAAAAATAATTATGCGTTACTATTTGGTATATCTTCATTTAAGTCAAAGTGCTGAATTTGTTAACTTTTTCGCGATAACTGTTTACACAATTGTGGTTAAACTCTGCAAGGTGTTTATTTCCATCATATATATTTTTTCGAAATTTTCTGATTGTAAACGAAATACGCCCCAACTCCCTTAAGTAACATGTATAAAGTTATTATCAAATGACTAAAATAATACAAACCTCTGGTGCAATATAATCAGGTGTACCACAAAATGTTGTCGTTGTTGAACCATCCTTAATACCTTCTTTGCACATACCAAAATCAGCTAACTTGCAATGTCCCTCCGCATCTAATAATATGTTATCTAATTTTAAATCCCTGTATATAACACCATTGCGGTGTAAAAATTGTAAGGCTAGGGTTACTTCTGCGGCATAAAATCTAGCACGTGGCTCATCAAATTTACGTGCACGTTGAATTTGAAACATTAAATCACCACCATTTACATATTCCATTACAAAAAATAATCGATCCTAAAAAAAAAAAGTGGCATTAAATTTCGAGTGACAAGACATTTTTTCTGAAGAAGATATTCTACAAATAAGTATATTTAGAAATAGAATCCTCTCGAAAGTGGTAAAAGACTCAAAAGCCTTCTAAGCAGAGAGCAAATCTACAAAAGAGAAGGAAAACTCAAGGTTTTCTAAGTCTCACACAGGAAAATGACATGCCAAAAAACATGTTAAAACAAGGAAAATTTTGTTCTGGAAAATCCGTTCTACTAAAATTTATTGTTATATAAAATGGTATTTCAAAAGCAATTAATGTTGTTCTTGAAATTGCAACGAACTCAGATTGACAAGAGTTTTTTTTTACAGCATAGATTTCCAGTTTCCATACTATAGAAACTTCGGTTATTAATATCGATTTTGCAAACGACGTCTATGGAGTTTTGGAGGTTAAACATACGCCATCAAAAGCCAGAAATTTGTACCAGAAAAAGACGTTTTGCGGGAAAGTTTAATAATCTTCTTTCATTTGAAGAAATCGACTGCTGAAAGTTATCGATTATTAAAAACTTGTGAAACGCTTTAAAAGGGATAATTTTTATGTAGAAGACAAAGAGCGTCCACAAGAGTGCATTTAATAGTCATGGAAGATCTGTGTATTACGAACTACTGAAAACTGATGAAACGATTACTGGCGATATATACCGATAACATTTGATAAAATTAAACTGAGCATTGAAGGAAATATGACCATAGTACGCGCATAGAGACGATCAAATCATTTTTCAACATGGTATTGCCGACCCCATGTTGCAAAATTTGTACAAAAACTATTTTGTAAACGACGTTAAAGTAATGTTAAATGGGACATTCTACCCCACTCGCGTTATCCAACAGACTTGGTCCTTTGGCTACCACTTATTTCGATCGATGCAATAGAGAATTTTAGAACAACACTTTCTTTTTTACGAAGAAGTGAGAATAAAAAAAAGTTTTGGCGCAGAATCCATTCTTTGACAGAAAAAGATGGGGATAAGTCATAGATAACGATGACCATTACTTTGATTATTAAGAAAAATGGAAATAAACGCTCAAATTTGATAAACTAATCGACATTATTAACCGAAGCAACTGATATTTTCCATACGTTTTAAGATCACACTTACCTTAGTTTGAAAACACGAATGTAGTGCAGTAAGAAATGGATGTTTAGCAGCTAGTGCTAATATTCGTTTTTCAGTCATTGTACAATCCACATCATCGTCTTGTATAATTACATCTTTTTTCAATACTTTTACCGCATATATTTCCTCAGAATCCTTTTTCTCAGCTAACATCACTTTACCAAAACTTCCTTTCCCTAATACTTTTATAAAAATAAAATCATCTAAACCTAATTTTAATTTACCACTCGCTGATCGTTCCATACTACTTGAATATATATCAGAACATGCACTTAATTTTTCTAGAAACAAAAAATAATTGATTTAAATATTAGAAACAATATCTGTGATGCGGTAACTATTCCGACCCATACTCTAAAGAACTATAATCGTACAAGTTAGAGAATCACATCGCAATTTTTCGATTTGCGGCTAATTAAGAAAATTGTGTTCAAAACGCTTTGGGTGCTAATAGACGCGATTACATGGTATGTAAAAAATATGAATCGTAGAATTATAGTTCTGCAAGCATCGGGTAATAGGTCAATGAACCTGTCCATGATTCTTTTATCGTTCTTAATTTTTCATGGGTGAGTTCATTTAACGTCGAAATAGTTATTTCGTATATACCGTTGTCTTGTGGCTCATAATGATGTTTATCGGTGTTATGACCGGAGATGGCACTTGATACTGATAAATTTTCGGAGTAATGTGAACCAGAACTATTATCACTTGTACTGCTCCCAGCCGATTGTGCATGTGATGCTTGATTCATATATTTTGAACGTCGTGGCGTTTGTTTATCTGGATCCGGTGATATACCAATTTCTTCTAATATTTGGGCCATTTGTTTAGTATTTATTCCGCAATTATTAGGCACATTCTTTTGACATCTTTTATGTACATTCATGTTACAAACTAAAAAAGGAAAAACAAAATTATTTGACTTGTCGAAATTAGCAATCCGAAAATAAGCTCGCCAACAATAAATACCAACATGTATACTTGATCAACATTTTCGAAAATGGTTTATTTACTTATTACTTTTTTCTAAAGCCTCCTGCACACGAGGGCTGTAGGGGCGTACAGTAGTACTAGCCAATAATAATGGCCGCTAGTAATTATCCGTATACTATCCTCGTGTGCAGGGGTACTACTGCTTCAACGTCAAATTGGCTACTGGCGGACACCAAACTCAAGCAGGTTTGAGTTTAGTGGATGCCAGTAACAGGGTTGGGTTGCATGACCTAGGTGGCAGCCATTATTGGACGTGTCTTAAAAGGTACTGGCCGCCAGTAGAGCGCTAGACTCAAGTTCTCATACATCCTCTGACCATGTTGCAATCACCACATCCACACAAAACTGACTACTGGCTGTCAAATAATGGAAGTCTTTAATGTCCTCGTGTGTAAGCCTACTGTCCGGCCATTTCACTGACTGCCACTTCTAGCCGACAGAGGAGAGAGTTGTTAGATCAGTTGTAGGTTTACACCTTAAGATGCACCAAAGCTATGGTCATTTTATATTTATATCAATCTAAAAAAATTGATCTTATTTTGTCGAAAAAGATAAAGAGTTAATGTGAGCTAATGTTATTTGTTTGGCACAGATACGAATATCGCTTATTTTAAGATTCCTATCAATAGGATTTTACTGTCAAATCCTGTTCTTACCTTCACATTGTAATCCTTGACGTAGAAGACCATATAATAGGGAACCACAATGTTCACAAAATGTGAACCGTTTAAATGTGTGGACCACAAATCTGTGAGGTATATTAACACTAAAACCACTCCCTGGTTGACTTGTTTGACTATTATTCTGAAATTACATAATAGATGATAATATGAAAAAATTGGAATTAATTTTATTCGAGAAGAATTATATTAATTTTTCAAACACATTCAATTTTAGCAAAATAAATATAAAATTATAAGTGGATTTTTTTTTTGCGTTTAAAATATATTTCCGGAACTTTTAATAGCATGCCTCGTTAAAAAAATATTTCCATGCTACAAAACACTTGCATGCAACTAAATTTTTTCTTGTATATGGAATTCATAATCAGCAAAATTGTGTGATTTACTTTTAGAATATTCTTTATCTTGCTTTTGGAGGAGAATGTTTTTTCAAGTTATAATTACAATTAACTTTCATATTAAGGTAGTTCGCTCGTAAACTCATTTTTCTTTAGAATTTGACGAAATTGAAACAGTGTCCTTTAATTAATTTAAAAAATCGATTGAGATATTCGTAATCAAAGTTGAAATTTTTAACATGCATGATATACGTAAACTGTTCGCGGATACTCCATTTTTTTATAAAAAGAGAAAAGTTTTCTATACATTTCTTTCAAAAACCAATATTTTATAAAGCTTAACTTAACAAACTAATTTAAAAAACATATATTGAGGATTTTTTAAAAATCTATTGATATTTAATGGTAATAAATTGCAACTGCGACCCCAAAAATATTGAATAATCAATGTCAACACTAGTCTTGTATAGCACAACATTTAGTACATTATATCATAAATGTTAAAACACTATATATGTTAAACTAGACATATGCAATTGGCATAACCGTAATAAGTATGTTTATCGTATTGTGTTATATATTTTTTGCTTTGACTGTCACGAGTGAACTACCTTAATATCTTAGACTTAATTATTCAATAATTATTTTAATTTCCCTAGGTTTAAAACTTACGGGAGTCAGAATAAGCCAAATTAAAAATTTCGATTCATGCTTTTGGAAATTCTTAAAGTTACTAATAGAAATCTTTGCGTGGGCGGCGACGCATTGAGCAGTTGTTGGATTGTCTAAAAGACTAATAATTCTTCGCTACCCAATGCTTAAATAGATAAAAAAAATTGTAGGGGTTGTACCTATAAGCCAGGTAAAAGTGCATTTTTGATGAATACTAGGCGTTCTTTTTTTATTATTTTTGCAGTCGATATGTGACGATTTTATTTGGCTTTCGAAAAAATATCTCGAATAAAAATTGTTCGTCTTAAAATATTTTATCGAAAACCAAATGGATTCGGCACAAATCAACTATGTAAATTTGAGCGACAATTTTGCTGTCAACTATACAAATAGGACTATTTACGAGGTGTCAACCTATCTACTAAGTACGAGGTTAATAATTTCAAACAAAATGTTAAAAATCATACAACTAAACAAAAAATGCAGCCAATAATATAGTAATTAAAAAAAATTATTTGATAATAAAAATGGTTTCTGGTTATAAAATTAAATTATAAATTAAAATTAAAAAAAAAAAAAAGCATGAAAAATACCATGTTACGATTTGATTTGAGGGATACCTCATCTTTCATTCCAGGACATTTGGTAACCACAGATAAATGGCATCGTTTATGAACCACGCATGTGCATACTGAAACAAATTTTTCAATAATTTATTACAAAAATTTATTATTATATTTTATTTTAAATTGAAAACATTTACAAAAAAACAACATTCGAATGATACTAACATGATTCAGAAAATATTTACATGTACCGTTTTTCTGAACCACTCAGTATATTAAACACATTCATCATGCCACACAGTAATTTTATAAACAAAAAAGGGAAAATAAAGCATTTACACAGCAGCAGTTTAATTTTTTTATTTTGAACACAACTTGGTGTTAAGCTATATTTTAAAAGTATTGAATCTCAGATACCAAAATTTCTTTTAGTAATTAGGACTTATGATTACCGAATATTTCACGTAGATACTGAAAATTTTCCATATATTTTTATGCTAGATAAAGGTTAATAAAACAATTACGAGTTACTCTTTTTTATCCAAAAATCTAACAGCGTAATCTATATTTCGAAAGAATTTCAAAGAGCCTTCCAAGTTGGAATTTTATAGATTGATAGATGCGCTCAGTTTAATCTG
This sequence comes from Nineta flava, assembly GCA_963920215.1. NCBI lineage: Eukaryota > Metazoa > Arthropoda > Insecta > Neuroptera > Chrysopidae > Nineta > Nineta flava. Next base: position 121,592,357 of record OY986040.1, read on the forward strand.
ATTAGGAAGTATCCAAATCGGGACATAGCGATCTTCTCAAGTTCTTAGCGTTGAGCTTTAATTACATCAGCTCTAAAATGGTTTATGTATGTCTAGACCAGTTCTACAACCCACGCAAAACACCATGGTTACCCTTGGCTACCAAACACCAGGGAGTGTAGAGAAATGAATTTGCAGACAGTCTCTAGTCAAGAAAAGTAGCGCCAACGTCCCTTGTAAGACAAAAGCCTTTCTATAGCTTAAGAGATTAGTTATATCGCAGACAGCTTGGAAAAGAAAAAAAATACCAAAGGAGCAATGCTTTACAGAAATCGTCCAGAACTCAGGCAAGCAAAAAATCTTCCCAGATGATTAAACTGAAGAAAGCATTGTACATACAAGACATTCCAGGAAGCTAAGCATAGAAAATGAGGGTAGTTCTAGAATCTGTGGCAAGATGGAATCTCAGAATCATAAGAAATCTATATAACATATCCTCAGAGAATTCAGTACCTTTTTACAAAAGAAAATCCGATGCTTGGGAGTATGTTAGATTGTAGAGGGGAACTGTGAATGCGATATCTAATCCAAATCGTTTCGTTCCGACTGTTCCCCTAGCTTTTAGATCGAAGTCCCCTTAAATCACTCACTCAAGAGCTTCAAAAGATATCGCAACGCAAAGTTCTAAACAACGATTCTGTGTATCCAATATTTTGAACTTTTTTTTTGTATTTTTCATAAACGTATATCAATTTTTATCATAAAAAACAGTAAATCCCTCCTATAATCTTAATTTTATTTTCAAAATAAACCATGCGATATTTAAAAATATAAATAACAAACATGCTTAGTAAAATAATTATGATAATAAAAACCATTTAATAATATCAGTGATTCTGAATTAGTGGGGCGCGTGATATTAATTAGCAAAAATTGTACACGTTAATTATTTACAAGATTGAGAAATACTATTTTTTACACGATAATTAAATTATAGTACCCCCACCATTCAATTAGATTATTTAATTTTTTTGCATAAAGTCTGTATACTATTACGAAATAAAAGGTTCGATAGATGTGTATTGTTTATACCGGAAATGTACAGAAATTATTCGTTATTTTCGATAATATACATCCAAAAATTTCTACTGTCGATTTAAAAATAAATTAAATTAATATATCCATCAACATTCCAATAATTTGCCACTATTCCAATAAAAGCCACTATTTTCTTTCGAAAACACAAAGCATCTCCTGATATTCGGTGCAAAGTTTACATGGGCTATTTTCTTTCTCATTGTAAAAACTTCTGGGAGCATTGGTTTGGAATTTTTTTAATCTATTGGGAATTCTATTACTAGATATGATCTCTGGTGGGTAAATTATAAACTAGAGCTAGTAGGTCGATGTTTCCTGCCCCATTTATATACCCTTCGGCCTACAAATTTATTGGTCGCACTCTGTTGAACAACTTAGTAACTACTGCTAGTAGGTTGTAATGTTAAGCCCCGCCCCCTTCCAGAGATCCCAATACATAAAAAATTACATGTCTTGACTGACTGACCGATTCATCAACGCCCAGACTAAACCGCTGGACCTAAAAAGCAGAAATTTTGACAGTATATGCCTATAGCGACATAGATAACTGCTAAGAAAGGTTTTTTTTTATATTCCATCTCTAAAGGGTTGAAAAGGTAGAAAAACCAGAGGGTGAAATAAGAAATAAAAATTTGTATTGAAGTCCCGTATTTTTTTAAGTTAGAGACATAAAAATAGGTATTTAGACTTGACGGGGAGATATGTTTTGTTCTACTCAGTTATAAGGTGTTTATAATTACAATTTTTGCAGCTGAAGTCGCTAGAAATAATGTTAATACATACCATCGAACCTTATGCTCGAAAAAAGTCACTATTTTCTCTCGAAAACAATGTTCTCATGAACTTGTTTTTCATTTTGATGGGTTATATCAACTCTTAAAGTTATAAAACATAATTTTTGCAACATCCATACATAAAATTTAATTAAAGAAAAAAACTGATCCAATCAGAAATTAAAACAGTTTTTTATTTTCAAAGTGGATCAATTTTATTGAACACAAGTGTATCGTATACAAAAATTGTATATACAAATAAATACATCAGTGCATAACCAGAAATTCTCACACATACACTAACTATTTAAAAAAACCATTTCCATTGAATTAATGTTTAGCGGACCCAATTCTGTATAGGTTAATTACTATTAGTTTTTTTTTTTTTATAAATTAATTAACTTTAAATAATTTTTTAATCACTAACAATATTAATTCATTTTTGAAATATAATTAACCTGTAGATGTTGGTTGCAATGTAAAAAAATTGTTTTTAGATCAAGTGTGTACTTTAGCTTGTTGAAAATAATTCTTCAAGTGAAATTTTTTATTATATTTCATAGATTTAATCAGAAATTTGCTTAAAAATTCGCTAAGTTATATTTCAAAATGGTGGCTTTAGTCAGGCTACATTTAAACAAATAGTTATATTTTTAATAAAAACAGATGAGTTTTTATTAAAAACTCAACAAAATTATTTTTATTTTATTTTATTAACGTAACCCTAGTAACGCATATGTAACTATTACAGTTGAGCCTAACTACTCTGTTTCTAATTATTTCCACCAGATGCAATAGTCCTAGGGAACAAACACCAATAGTGAAATTGAAATAAGATACCACTTTGCACAGTAGTGCGGACAATTAGGAACCGACACGTAGGTGTGGCTTAATTAATATGGCTGACTTTAGGTTGCAAACTTAAAAAATTACGTGTATTGTGAATCAGTGACAGTTTATTTAATAATTTAATGCTTTCTTTGAGTGAAATTTTTAACTGGGCAGGTTCAAATGTTGCTAAAAAAGAAATAGCTGTCTTTGCTTTGAATAGTATACAAAACATCCTTATCATAGTTAGAAATTTTAACCAACAGACGTCGTGACCAAAAAGATCAGTTCCCAATAGCGTTCAATACAACGAAAATAGAATGTTCTAATTGTTTTCTGTTATTTGATCCTAAAATACACACGTGATCTCTAAAATATAATTAGAAGCTGAAAATTAAGAAGATTATAAAAATTAAATTAAATAAAATTAAAAAAATTTATGAATCTGAAAAATGAATGATTAATAAATAAATTATGAAACAAAAACCAATTCACAATAAAAGCTGTCTGTTAAAATGAAAAATAGGCCAAAAACAGTGATATGGTTAAGAAAAGAAATAAAAGAAAATTAATCGGAAAAACAATTCATGCAAAAGATTTTTGTTGATTAATCTTTAGTAGCACAGCAGGACTATATAAAATTATTTAAAAAGAGACACTATTTTGTATTAGACAAGAAGCCTACCTTGACATTGATAGCCCTGCTTGCCCAATCCCCTGAAATCAAACACATTTGTTACATTGTACAATGCAGCTCTTTGGAGCCAAGCTCGACCGCGTGAATGTGTAATTATATTTAGTTATTATTTACTAATATTATATGTAAGTTAAGTAAGTATTATGATTGGTGTTAAGTAAAATCAATAAATAACCCTACTTAATTAAAATATTTTTAAGAAAAAGTAAGTATACCATAGTCTCCTCCTCTTTCTTGAATTTGTCTAACATAATTCAAATGTATTTTTCTTGGAAAATTTTCTTATTCAAAAAGTTTAATAATTAAATTTGTGTTTTTTACTGTAGGGTTTTTATCTTAAGATCGCAGCACCGTTGTGTAGTCTAGTCTACATGTTAAAAAACGTGTTAATTCTAGCTACTGCGAATTAAAATACGTGCGATAGCTCGTTGAACTCGTTATGACGTCTAGAAAAATGTTCAAACCCGCACATAAACAATTGCAAAAGTTATACACAATTAAAGATTCCAAAGAAAAAGGGGTTTATTCGGAAAAAAATATCGACTCCCGGAACTTGACCTCTATTGTTAATACTTTTTATTAAAGTTGAAAATAGGGTTTCGCGCGGCGAGCGCAGGTCCGTTAATTTAAAAAAAAATCATAATCTTGCTCAACAAACTATATTTGGAACGCGCGAAACCCTATTTTCAATATTAAATAAAAAGTATTAACAATAGAGGTCCGAGGGGAAGTTCCGGGGGTCGATATTTTTTTCGGAAATTTCCTTTTCTTTGGAATCTTTAATTGTTTAAAACTTTTACAATTTTTTATGTGCGGGTTTGAAATTTTTGCACATTTTTCTAGATGTCATAACGAGCTCAACTAGCTATCGCACGTATTTTAATTCGCAGTAGCAAAAATTTACACTAGAGTTTACGAAGTTTTTAGACTTTTTAGTTAAAATTTGAAGCAGTTATCATTAATTAAAATATTTTACTAAAATATTATATATATGTCCTTCAAAATTTGTATGTAATTATACTTTTTCTAAACATTTTGGAAATTTATGGAATATCATAATTTATTCTTTTTGAAGATTTACAGTTCGGTACAAAACAATTTGCAGGCATTTTAAAATAGAATAAACGATTTTTATAATGAAAAATACACAATTCATATACAAGTAAATAAGTATTCACCAAAGGTTCTTTTTTTTTAACGCTAGTTACAGTCTCTCTTAGCTGGAATTTCCATCTTGGAATTCAACAATATGCCCACCCATGTATTATCGCTAGCAATAGAGGCGTTTATTTTTTTAAACATTTTTTCGAAAACCAGATGAATTCAACCGCAAATCAATTGTAAAATTTAGAAAAAAGTAAGGCACTTTAGCTGACCATTGTACAATCAACTTCAAGTGGCGTTTTTTTTTTTCAAAACAATTTTACAGTTGATTTATGATGAATTCATTCGGTTTTCGGAAGCACAGTCCGATTTTGATCATTCAAGATCAAAAACAAGATCTTACTTTTTAGCTTAAGATCATATCTATGGGCAAGCGGAAAGACAGACAGAAAGGCAGTTAATGTTGAGGTAACTAATGAAATGTGGAAACTTGCTTTTCTACCGCTCTCCCCTCAACAGTTGAACTCCATCTCTAGATTCGTATATCTGTTATTTACCTGAGTAACTTGAATCAATATTTTTATAACTCTTGAAAATAATAGAAGGTATAAAAAAGAACGAAACATTTTTTATGAACATGTTTGTATCAGCGTTAATGTATAATACAAAATTAAAAAGAACCCTTGAATACACGTCATACAACTTTCTAAATAATATTCCTGGTAATACGTCAACTCCGACAAAATTGGCAAAAAAGTAAATAAAAATTCCACATGTGATTGAAGAAATTTTTTGAGGTGATTCATAAATGATGTAATTTTATATCACCAATCCATTTCATATTAAAAGACATAACAACCGCCACCCACATTACTAATAATAAATAAACATTAGATGCTATTGTCTTTCACTTCCTTTCAATTTAATTTTTCTAGTAGTGGTGTGTAGTTTTTATTCACATGATTTCACTTTGTGGGAAATATAGAGAATACTGACATTGTTAACGAATTTGAATCAGGTCCATTGTTAGACCATGATCCTAACAACACAGAAGATGCGTGCATTTTACTCATAAATTTTATTTTAAAATCTGTAAGAGCAAAAAATTTTGTACGAGAAAAAACTTTGTAATTTAAAGTTTTCTTATAATTTTCCAAAGAAAAAACTATGGGTGAAACGCACCCCACTCAAATGCCCGTATAATACGTTAAATTAGATAATAGGTGGCTTAGTTGGTTAAAGCACCTGTCTAGTAAACAGGAGATCGTGAGTTCGAATCTCGGCGAGGTGTTATATTTTATTTAATTAGTTCTTTGAAAAAGTCTGAAGTACTATTATTAAGACATCTGGCAGAGTCCAAAATATTATTTGTTTTCTGTCTTTAAATCATTTATAAAATATTTATTTTATTTTTTCAGACTTTTTCAGAAAAATAAACCTTTTAGTTCTTTTAAAAGTTTTAAAAGAAATATTCTTAATTATTCTCAGTTTTTGAAGAGAATTATTTCCACCAGGGTTGAGAAAAATCAACATAACTCACAGTATATTTTAAAATATTATCACCCAAATTAAAATTTTGGCCAAAATTATTTCTAACATTGTAGTTACCTCCAATCATTTCTTGAACATAAAAATTAGTAAACACATCAGTGATAAATTCTTCCATCATTACTTCTCAGTTTTCATATAGTTGGAACAATTCTAATATATCTTATTGTACACATTTATTACAATTATTAAAAAACACAAATTTAATTTCAACAAATCACTCAAGAAATCACCGCAAAAATTCATAAATTTCTTATAAACTGTTGTCCATTCAACGACAAAAATTAATACGTATAATTAATCAAAAAAAAAATTGTCAATATTTTTATCAATTATTGTTGAGGTTTAAAGTACAATTTTTTTACTTATGCAGTCTCAACAATATTGACTTAAACTGTCTACGGCACACAATAAATATGGGTCAAATTGACAGACGACGCATTTATTAAAAAAAAAAAAATTTATGATTAAAAAAAAAATTTCTGTATAATCCAAATTGAAGAAGACGAGGAGTCACTTTGAGCGAAGAACTTCGACAGTACAAAAAGCTGTTTCAGAGTTCTTCACACAACAATGGCGTGTTTCTAAAACTAATAAAGTCTGTTCACTTACAAAGATAAAATGATTTTATGTAAAATAAGATCAAATTTAACACAAGAATTGTTAGCAAAAATTCTAAACAAAAAATACACAAAAATATTTGATATTCAAAAGGAGAAGATGAATGCATTTTGAATTTGAGACAAGTTTTACTGTAAAGGTCTATCAAGCTGACCGAGACAAATTAGATACAATCAAATATATACGAATTTGTGATACCTTTTAGCACCTATTTGGTGCAAAGGGTCACTAAAGGTACGTTTTTTTTTTCTTCAAAATTTCATAGTTGTTTTGTGCCCAATCTATTTGATTATTGAAAAAATCATAAAAGTTGTTTGTCATAAAAATATTAATAGATAGATAAATCTTGGGGTATGAAAAGTATTGCACATCAGTCTGACGTGGTCCGTTTCTCCCACATTTTGGCAATAGCCAGGAGCTTGCTTATTAGGTTTTCCTGAAGGTTCATATATTCGAAGTGAGATATATCGAATATATTGTATCTGCTGTAATCGAGAGATTCACAGTTAAAGGTGATATGGTTGGATGTTTGTTCCTCCTCACCGCACAGTCTGCATATAATGAATCCATTGTGAAGTCTTATTGTGTATAGGTGCTTTCGTAGATGATAATGTCCGGTACCCATTCGAAGTGTAACCTGTTCAGGTTGGGTGCATCGAGGGACATTTCGAAACAGTATTTTCCCGAGTTTTTGTTGCAATATATTTTACTAGTGATCACGGTGTATAAGTTCTTTCCATTCGTAGATCACTTGTTTACATGCTGTTTTTGAAATTCATAAAATAGGTTCTGGGCCTATGCAAGGTATTCCGACTCCCTTGTTTGCGGTGAAAACCGCTTCAATATCGGAGTAGCCGTTTTAACGTAATGCGAGAACTAACATACAGACACATAACACTTTTTATTTTTCACACATCGTATTTTTTAACCGCCGACAAAGTATTATTTTGAAAATAATTTCCATGAATGCATCTTCTCCAAGAATTAATTAAAATTTTTCAGAACATACATTAATTAACGATCACAGGTGATCCAAAAATCGCGTTAATATTATACTTTTATAGGGATATTTCTAATTCACTAATTTAGAACATTTTTCAGTGACCACTTTCGAGTCACAACCTTTCCTCTTTCGTACTCAAGTTTCTCCGATCACTTTCTTTAACATGTGGAAAAAAACGTAACGTATTAGAGATTGAGTATTCCGGGAAATTGAAAAACGATAGAAACCGCGCTAACATATCTAAAGTGGTTACATAAGATTGTAATAAATTAGTGCCTTAGTAACACCAATAAATATTGATTAAGCATAATAGAATCCCACAAAATAGTGTTATCAAAAATGATTTTGGATATCCTTTGAAATGACCATCTAGGACATCTTGATCCGCGGTCTTCACATTTAGAACACTTCCAGCTGGTCACGCTTGGTTATATGGGTTACAACAAAGTTTAAATCAAAGTGATGGATAGTCTGACTGACGTCATGTGGTAGATTTCACGATTCTGCCAAAATTATCGTAGGATCATACTGAGACCAGCAATTAAGTTCCGACCAGGATATCCTAGATTGATAGATAGACAGATAGGATCTTGGGGTATGAAGTGTTGTATTTCGACCTTATAGCTCATTGTGTCCCCTCTTCTATTTCAGTTTGACGAGGTTCGCTTCTTCCTTATTTTGGCAATAACCAGGAGCTATTGCCAAAGTCCTAGATAATCATTCCAAAATATATCAAAAACTTTTCATCTTTGTTTTGTGAGTGATTTTTGAATTATTCTGTATAATTTTTGGGATAATTAATTGTTAATAAAAATATTAAAAACCAAAATATTCTTTTTGATATATTTGATCCCACATGTTTTTAAATGAAATGATGATATACAGCATGTTACAGAAATAATATCTCTAAAATCAATGCTACCAAAAAATAATTATTTCTGGCACATCCTGTTATATAAACCCAAATACATATTATCCCTAATAAATAAACAGCATAGAGGACAAACATATTAATATTTAAAAAGAAAAATAAAATGAATTTTATCCCAAAAACGATTCCAAGTCAAAAATACAAATGAATATTCATTCCCTCACTTACCATATAAACTCTCGGCAATGCGAACAAAATGTTGGTTGTCGTAGGAATGTGGCCATAAATTTGTGACAATTCACTTGATGTACACGTCGTCGCATTGCACCTCGTCGACGATTTAAACCTTGTCGCTCTTTGAATTCGCGTGGTTTTAATGGCTGCGAATCGCCTATAAAATTAATAAACGATTTTAGGAAATTTTCATTTTTCAACTGTGAATTATTTTTGAAAAAACCTAAAACACTTTTACAACCTTCCATGCTCCATCGTCTCGGCATATTTTTTTCGATGGTCGGTTTTCGTTAAAATATCAATTTGAAATATGTACGATAATTCTTTCAAGCTACTTAAAAATGTCTTCAATAACACATCTGGTATCCGTTTACAAGGACAATATTATTTTGTTTAATTTATGTAAAAATGTAAACATTTTTGCTATTAAAATGAAAAAAGTGGAAGAAGACATCGTCAAAGGTTCGAACATTAATTTAGACTCGAACAATTTTGCTAGTAAAGTAATTATAATTTTTGTGTCCACTTACCTTGCGAATTCCATTTTAAGTCCACTTGTATATGAATTTTTCCCTGAGGTTCTAAATCCACCTGAAATCAAAATCACAAAATAGTTAAAATTGGTCATTTAGTAACAATATTTTAAGCGGTTTTGATGTAAACTCCCGTTCATAAAAATTGAACCACCAGTAAGTCACATTCTAAGCGTTCATATTACTAAATATATGTAGTTATAATACATACAATAACGCTTAGAATGTTTTAACTGGTTCAATTTTTATGAACGGGAGTGTATATATAGTGGACTCGCTACTAAACCTCAATATACTTTCATATTTAGATACCTTTACGGAATCACTACGTATACCCTCTGTTATTTAGGTAACTATATGTTGTTACCTCAGTAACTATCAATAAACATATTCAGATATATTTATCAGGAAAAATAAAGATTAGATTTAATTCTAAATTGTGTTTAACTAATATTTCTAGAATTAGTTTTGAGGCAATTGGATTCTTATTTTTCCCTCAACTCTAACATTGGCTCTAACATAAAAATTCCCCAAAAATTGTAAAATATAAATTATTGACCTTAAGACTAAAAGTACATTTTCCTCGGTTCGATATCCAGAGGGCCGAGGTTCGATTCCTGGTTGACATTTTAATATTTTCTTATCAATATTTAATTATAAACATGAGTACATAAGTTTCAGCTGTATTTTATTAGACTACATTCCCTGAAAGCTTTAATTGAAATTTTTGCATATAACATAAATGTTTGTTTATTATAATTTGATTTCGAATACAATGATTAAAAAAATGAAATATTATCAAAACGAATGGTGTAGATCTGAACCAGATGGTAAGATGAATGTCTCTGTAACAAATCTGTTAAATAACTTCTCTGGTGCCGTTAAAAAATATCGGATGTTCCCATGAATATTAAATTTTTTTAAATAATTGAATTAAATTTGACTTTACAGAACATATTTTTTAAATTCTTTTTAACACGATGTAAAGTATTACACATTGTATTTTGTCGACATAATCTCAGTTACATATCCGGTTAAACATTTTTTTTTTAATTTAAAATTTAAAAAATTCCCGACACAATTCAGTGATTATCATCAAACATAGCTAAAATCATCCCCCACTTCAACTTCTTAAGGATCCCTACACCAACTTTGAAAAAACTGATTTTTAAACGGCTAAACCAATTTTCATCAAACATAATTAAGAACCATCCGGTGAAAGATCCAAGGCAAACATTAGCCTCAACTTGGGGAACATTGTCACAGTTTTCAGGCAGAAGCATACGCCATACTGGCTTGCGTCCGTGAGATATTATCTCGGACAGTTAAGATGCTCTAAAAGTCTTGTCTGCAACTGAAGTCAGGGATTGTCTAGAAGAACTACTGGAGCTGGCAAAACAGAACAATGTTAAATTGATTTGGATACCAGGTCACTGTAGTTTCGAAGGAAACGAAAAAGTAGATACCTTAGCAAAGAAGGGAGTCAGAATACTTTTCATAGGCCCAGAACCTATTTTAGGAATTCCAAAGGCAGCAAGTAAAAAGTGATCGACGAGTGGGTGGACGTTAAATAACCAGCCTCCAAATAAAACAAACTGCATTGAGATCGGTTCATCCGTTTGGTAGCTACGATACCACAAACGAATAAATAAGTAGGTAAACAAATATATCAGAAATTAGAATCTACCAACTTTTGTTTTAAACATTTTTTCGTACATACAATAGTTTTGAATTAATTACGGGATGACTATAGTTACGAATATAATTAATCCGTCATCAGCATACGAAATAAATATATTTAAAATTTGGTAGAACAAAACGAGTACAATACAAAAATTTGTTCAAACACAAATCAAATATTTTGTTCATACAAATAAAAATAAAATATAAATCTGCCTCTATTTAATAAATTGAATTAATTTTATCAATGATTTTTCTTATACTGTTATTAATGTTATGATTGTGTTATTATTATTTGAGACTGTGTTTAGACAACACAGACATTCGCCTGACATGTGTATGTTGTTTGTTGTGTGAAAATATTCTAAAATTAAATATCAAAAAATGCGCCAATTAATATTTTTACCACTAAATAATCAGAATATTATTTAGCATTTAAATTTCTAAATTATTGTCTATACAAAGTAAAACAGTGTACTTATATCATCAAAGTGTCCAAAAATATACGTTCATATGGAATTATCTGATTCTTTTTAAGGTAGTTACGATGTGGAACACGTTATCTACGAAATTGGCTTCATTTTTGATAAACTATTCAAAATACAAGTATCTAAATACGTTTAAAATTTCAAAATTATTTACCGTTTAGCTTCGATAAGTATCGCTCTCAAAAATTGTACGATAAACATTACAGGTATATATACAAAAGTAGTGATTCCAGTTTTTGTATTATAAATACGTATTTCAAAGTAGTCATCATCAGTATAAATTAGCTAGTCGTAATTTACTCTTTGACAATTAGAAATAGATAGAAAATCGAAATCAATAGATAAAAATAAAAAATTAAACAAAATAAATTAAAATAAAATAAATTTTATTGTAATTACTCTTGTTAAAATTAGTTGCATTCAATTTACTTTTGTTAACATCACTCTTATTAAAACTACTCTTATATTGCCTCAGGATATGTTATTCGTTGCTAATTTGGTCACTTTGGAAACTGTCACCAAAGTAGAAACGAATAACATATCCTGAGACAATATAAGAGTGATGTCAACAAGAGTAAATTGAATGAAAGTAATTTTAACAAGAGTAATTTCAATATAATTTATTTTAATTTATTTTGTTTAATTTTTATTTTATTTTTATCTATTGATTTGGATATTCTATCTATTTCTAATTGTCAAAGAGTAAATTACGACTAACTAATTTATACTGATGATGACTACTTTGTAGTTGAAATACGTATTTATAATAAAAAAAACTGATCTAGGTATTGGGGCGAATTTGAAAATTTATTTCAAGAACCTAGAGCTCCCATTAATTATCATTTGATAATTTAATATTCGTTATTCTTGTCAAATTTCTATGTACACACCCGTTCATAAAAAAATGAACCAGTAAGTCACATTCCAAGCGTATATATTATTAAATATATGTATATATTTAGTGTGAATTTTAAGTCTCAGACAATGAGCGGTCAGTAGTATTGCTGTTAGTTTATTACACGATCTGCCTACAGAGACAACGATGGAAACTAACAAATTTGTCAATTTTCATTATTCTTGGCTAATTTCTATGTATAATCACTGATCAAAAGTTGTGTAGAAAATGTCGGTAAATATTTTATACACAACTTTTGATCACTTATTGTACATTCTCTTAAAATTATTTTATATCGGTTCATCATTGCTTATTGGAGTATCGCGTCGTGATGTCTTCCTAAACAAAAGGTAGTTTGAAACAAAAACTTCGTCAGGTATATATAAACGCGTTATGGGTAAAAACACTTTGATCAATAGATGAATTCGGCTTTGGTGTACAACATCTTTCAATATTTTTCAATCTCTTGATTGATAAAAATAAATCATGATCGTCAAATCCGAGAACACATTGACATATAGATAGTTAAGTACTTCAACCGTTCAACGTGTATTTTAAAATGACAGAATATATTTTGTACTGTGAACGAGTCGAATCGAACAGTTCACTTTTCTGAAAGAAATATACAAAAAATTTATGACGCATTTACGTTTTGGATCAAGATTAATTTCTAAACAACACATACATTGAGATAATTTTTGGAATTTTAATGATTTACATTCATATATTTATTTTTACAAAGGAAATGATCACGTAACTAAAAATATAAAAACTGACTGAGTTAATTGTCTAATTACCGTGTGTATACTACATTCTATAGTATGTCGTTTTACTATTTAATAGTGAAACAATCAGCTTAAAATTTAATAAAAATTAACATTTCGTTTTCAGTAAAATAGCCAAAACAGTATTTAATCAATTGTGTTATCTGTTTAGGGGGCTAAGAGTGGAGATAGTATGCCATGATAGTGTCCCAAAATTAGCTGCATTAATAAATCATAAATTTGATACAGCATTGCCGCCAAAAGAATGAACATGTGCAACCAAGACAGGATATACTCATTTGTCGAATATTTTGTATCACAAACAAAACCTTCATCACTACTTTCTAATATGGCAAAAATATTACCATTTGCGTAAAGGTTCCCAACTTTTTCTCTGATGGAACACTGAAAATCTTGGAATTTTAAATTGATAATGACAATCGTATAAGGTTATTTCATAACATAAACTGACAGGAATGGCTTAATGTTATTCGTAATTAAATTAAATGCACGTGACGTTTTGTGGTGCCAACAACGGTCGTTTATGAAATTAACGACCTTCATATTAGTATTGTCAAAATATCGAGAGAGAAAAACTCTTTTATTAGCGAAACACTTATTAACTTCCCGCAGAGCCCTGGTGTTCCGCGGAACATAATTTAGGAAAATAGTATAGCATTAGTACATTCTAATACATGATGATTCCCTACGTTCGGTTATTTTTGTGACGAGACTTCATATCAGTTCAGATATTTTTTCTAATCCTAATAAAACTATTACTAAACGCAAAACTTTGTAATATGGTAGCGCCGCGTGTTTAATAAACAAATTAAATATACTTTCAATAATTTTGATGTTTAGTTTTGTGGCCAAAAGTATGACATTTTAACATATTACTTTCATATGTTTGCGAATGGGTTTATCAATTTTCACTCTTTGTGTCTATCTTTCAGAGATTTAAACCCTAACTTGTTTTCAATTAATATTTTTCCTTTACGTAGCTTTGGAAAATAATGAAACGAAATTTCTGGGTTTCTTCTTTTATTTAATGAACACAAAATCACTGAACAAGATCGAGACATTATTAAATTATTAAATTTGCTTAAAAAAACGCTTACAGAATTAAATTTACATATATGTCATGTAAATTTATTTCTTTTTTTTTGTCCACCCATATGACCACCACCAAAGGCGACACGATTAGCAAGTTTCGCGTATACTAATTTACATTTTTTTAATATTTTTTTAATCAAAACCAAATTGTTGATTGACCACTATTTCCTTTAAAAACACGGAAAAACTTTTTAAGTTTTTGTTGTATAACTATGACTATTTATATAACATGTTAATATTTTTGTCTCTTCGGGATGGGCGAAATTTTTCTACTTTCAACTTATAGTATGCTATTTACATAAAAAATTGAAATAAATGAAACTTTGATTCTAAGATAAATATTTATTTTTAATCATATAAGTAGTTAATTATTTATACGTCGCGTACGTTGCTATACCCGAGTACCAATTGTCTTTCTACGGTCTTGACTAGGCTCTTCACCCCGAATTCAGACAATCAGACTGTCAGTGGTCACTGGACCTGAGGAATAGGGGTGTCGAAATAGCTAAAACAGAATCGTGGCATGGAATTTGGCGGTGCAATACCGTGTACTCAGATATTTATAGAAATATTTTCAATTTTTAATGTTCTAATTCTTATAATAATTAATATTACAGCTCATATCATCGTAGCTTAATTTCATATTCATTATAATAACTTCATATGAGAAAATTAGATTAGTGTACGTAGCTCCTACGCAACTAAGTTTTATGGTTATTAAATTTTTATATATATATTTTTATTAAAACAAGAAAATTATTCATCAACAAAGTTTAGACAAACAGACAAGTTGATTTTTTCTTGAATAAAACTAAACAGTAAACAGACAGGTAAAACACATAAACATGATTGTTAATATTATCATATATAAATTGAATAAGTGGAAAATAACAACTAACTGAGTTAATTGCTTAAATACCCGGAATAAATTGAGTTCAATATATCAATGCGTGAACTTTAGTTTACAAACGTATACAAAAAATACAAAGTAATGTAAAAGGTAAATACATATATGGTTTTAAGAGTAATTTCAGATGTTTACGATGAAATTGTGGCAAAACTATTCACTTTAAGAAAAAAAGTTTCAAACAAAAGTTGTTTATTTGTAAATAAAGAACATTTCTTGTCAATCATTTCTTCTATTTATATAATTTTGTTCGTACACGAACTTGACCCTAATTTTAGCTGCAGTTTTTTAGTTATCGTGCTGACGGAAGGATGCGCGTATGTATATACGGAAATTGATTAGGTGATGTTATGAACACCTACTTAGACCAAATATTGTTTTTAGACCAAATACTGCGGCCAATATTTTCAACCGTTACAAAGCCGGGAATAAACTTAATATACCATTGTATATACTAGCTGAAAAAGCTGTCGTTTTCCGGGCTTCAATAAATTATTATAGAGAGTGCATAGGAAATTTATATCAAATAATCATTTTTTTTAAACTTTGGCAGTTCAAAACATCATTTGTATATTTTAAATTTATTCACATAATTTATTTCCAAAATTTTCTTAATGCAGGTATTTCTATAGAAACTATAAACTATATTAGAGATCTAGCCATTAGAAAAACGTTATTGTCGTCAGAAAACGGCAATAACTCGGGAACGGTTTAAAAATTTGAACTTCTTATAGTTTTTATGGAGTCGTAAGCAAAATTTATCTAGGGTCTTTTCTCATCATTTTTTCGCTATCTCCTATGGTTTTCTCCAAACAATCCGGACAAACACAGCACAACATGTTTCCCTTTTACATATGTAGAGAAGAGATATACCAGGTATAAAATGCGATGATTTTTCTTCAAGGAAAGTAAGATTAACCAAGAAAACTAAACTACAAACAAAACGAAGCAAAAATAAGTTGAAATTTTCATTTTTATTTGATTTTTCATCGTAAAACTGAACGACAGACAAATAGACATGATTATTTATGTTAAGAACTATAATGCAAATACAAAAATTTTACATCTACAAAATTTAGATAAACAGAAAAAATTTTCATTTTCAGATCAAGAAAACTAAACGACAAATAGACAGATGAGCAGACACCGGTTATTAGTGTTATCATATCTATAATGAAAATAAGAAAATTTTATATGTATATATATATAATATATATATAAAATATATAAAATCGAGATATTCAATTGAATA